>CM062818.1:619492548-622046749 GCA_031772625.1 Pinus tabuliformis | reverse complement strand
AATGCTCCGTGTTGCAAACTCCACACCAATTGTAGATTTGGACTCCAGGCTGAATTCATTTCTAGTAGATCTGGAGAGCAAATTGGACTTACCGCCACCAGAATCCCAAATCAGGACCACCTTAAACAAATAGTCATAATCATCATCGACTTTGTAAGCCATCTCCACACAGCACCAAACGAACTCTTGGGTGTGCTCAAGAACCCAAAACCTGAATGAATAGCTGCGCAGTTAATTTCACCTTATAGTAGAAACCCAATAGTCGGTTCAATGGGTAGATAATGAATATCAGCCTATTATAGACACCCAATATCTGGTCGGATGGATACACAATGGATATCAAGCTATTGCAGAAAAATAATAGCCTTTCAATGGATACACAATGAATATCGGCTTATTGCGTGAACCCAATAGTTGGTTTAAGGGATAGATAATGAATATCGACCTACTGCAGACGCCAAATAACTGTTGGATGGATACAAAATGAATGTATCGCAGAAACCCAATCTCCTATTGAATGGACGGATACATGCTGAATATCAAACCGACGCATTGTTTACGCTGATCTAGGAAATGGGTATTGGATCCAGATCTTTGAGCATTGGGTGTCCGCAATAAACACCCAAAAGCCCCCAAAAATGGCAAAAGGAGAGAGTCGTGTGCAATCAGATTTGAGTTCTGGCAGCCTTGGAGATGAGAAAATCTGTAGCCAGATCCACTTGGCTGAATCTTGTGAAACAATAATCCTAGAACTCATGCCACAGATCTGAGATATCGAAGACAAAGCACCTGGTGTGATCCTTTGAAGCCACAAGTAAAAACATCCGTGCTTGTTAAGCATGGAATAATGTTTAAGACCCATTCTTCCCCAGCACAAAATCAAAATCAATACAGTTTAATCTTAGAATCTTAATGTTGCATGAACCAAAGAGCAAACAATTCCTTGCACCTCAGACAAATACAGATGTAACAGTAATTTTAAACCACGGATCCTAGGTATTGAAGACAGATTAAAACATGAAGATATCTACAATACAAATCCCTAAGGTTAAGGACAGACAAAAGCATACATGCATACACACAATATTACACAGAGAGGGACAGGCAGGCAAACAAATAAATTTGCATCTTTTTCAAAAAAGCAAAAGCTATGGAAATATATTTCATATTAATGATATGATGCAAAATCATGGAAAAAATTATTATTATGACGCATCTTTGATGGAATAGAAAAAAGAAATCCCCCACACACAGACCTTTCCTCACCAGTAGTGTCCCATATCTGGGCCTTGATCATTTTCCCATCAACATTAATGCTCCGTGTTGCAAACTCCTCACCAATTGTAGATTTGGACTCCAGGCTAAATTCATTTCTAGTAAATCTGGAGAGCAAATTGGACTTACCGACACCAGAATCCCGAATCAGGGCCACCTTAAACAAATAGTCATAATCATCATCGACTTTGTAAGCCATCTCCACACAGCACCAAACGAACTCTTGGGTGTGCTCAAGAACCCAAAACCTGAATGAATAGCTACGCAGTTAATTTCACCTTATAGCAGAAACCCAATAGCCGGTTCAATGGGTAGATAATGAATATCGGCCTATTATAGACACCCAATATCTGGTCGGATGGATACACAATGGATATCAAGCTATTGTAGAAAAATAATAGCCTTTCAATGGATACATGATGAATATCGGCTTATTGCGTGAACCCAATAGCTAGTTCAAGGGATAGATAATGAATATCGACCTACTGCAGACGCCAAATAACTGTTGGATGGATACAAAATGAATGTATCACAGAAACCCAATCTCCTGTTGAATGGACGGATACATGCTGAATATCAAACCGACGCGTTGTTTACGCTGATCTAGGAAATGGGTATTGGATCCAGATCTTTGAGCATTGGGTGTCCGCAATAAACTGCGATCAGATTTGAATTCTGGCAGCCTTGGAGATGAGAAAATCTGTAGCCAGATCCACTTGGCTGAATCTTGCGAAACAATAATCCTGGAACTCATGCCACAGATCTGAGATATCGAAGACAAAGCACCTGGTGTGATCCTCCGAAGCCACAAGTAAAAACATCCGTGCTTGTTAAGCATGGAATAATGTTTAATACCTATTCTTCCCCAGCACAAAATCAAAATCAATACAGTTTAATCTTAGAATCTTATTGTTGCATGAACCAAAGAGCAAACAATTCCTTGCACCTCAGACAAATACAGATGTAACAATAATTTTAAACCACGGATCCTAGGTATTGAACACAGATTAAAACATGAAGATATCTACAATACAGATCCCTAGGGTTAAGGACAGACAAAAGCATACATGCATACACACAATATTACACAGAGAGGGGCAGGCAGGCAAACAAATAAATTTGCATCTTTTTCAAAAAAGCAAAAGCTATGGAAATATATTTCATATTAATGATATGATGCAAAATCATGGAAAAAATTATTATTATGACGCATCTTTGATGGAATAGAAAAAAGAAATCCCCCACACACAGACCTTTCCTCACCAGCAGTGTCCCATATCTGGGCCTTGATCATTTTCCCATCAACATTAATGCTCCGTGTTGCAAACTCCACACCAATTGTAGATTTGGACTCCAGGCTGAATTCATTTCTAGTAAATCTGGAGAGCAAATTGGACTTATCGACACCAGAATCCCGAATCAGGACCACCTTAAACAAATAGTCATAATCATCATCGACTTTGTAAGCCATCTCCACACAGCACCAAACGAACTCTTGGGTGTGCTCAAGAACCCAAAACTTGAATGAATAGCTGTGAAGTTAATTTCACCTTATAGCAGAAACCCAATAGCCGGTTCAATGGGTAGATAATGAATATCGGCCTATTATAGACACCCAATATCTGGTCGGATGGATACACAATGGATATCAAGCTATTGCAGAAAAATAATAGCCTTTCAATGGATACACGATGAATATCGGCTTATTGCGTGAACTCAATAGCTGGTTCAAGGGATAGATAATGAATATCGACCTACTGCAGACGCCCAATAACTGTTGGATGGATACAAAATGAATGTATCGCAGAAACCCAATCTCCTGTTGAATGGATGGATACACGCTGAATATCAAACCGACGCGTTGTTTACGCTGATCTAGGAAATGGGTATTGGATCCAGATCTTTGAACATTGGGTGTCCGCAATAAACACCCAAAAGCCCCCAAAAATGACAAAAGGAGAGAGTCGTGTGCGATCAGATTTGAGTTCTGGCAGCCTTGGAGATGAGAAAATCTGTAGCCAGATCCACTTCACTGAATCTTGCGAAACAATAATCCTGGAACTCATGCCACAGATCTGAGATATCGAAGACAAAGCACCTGGTGTGATCCTCCGAAGCCACAAGTAAAAACATCCATGCTTGTTAAGCATGGAATAATGTATAAGACCTATTCTTCCCCAGCACAAAATCAAAATCAATACAGTTTAATCTTAGAATCTTATTGTTGCATGAACCAAAGAGCAAACAATTCCTTGCACCTCAAACAAATACAGATGTAACAGTAATTTTAACCCACGGATCCTAGGTATTGAAGACAGATTAAAACATGAAGATATCTACAATACAGATCCCTAAGGTTAAGGACAGACAAAAGCATACATGCATACACACAATATTACACAGAGAGGGGCAGGCAGACAAACAAATAAATTTGCATCTTTTTCAAAAAAGCAAAAGCTATGGAAATATATTTCATATTAATGATATGATGCAAAATCATGGAAAAAATTATTATTATGACGCATCTTTGATGGAATAGAAAAAAGAAATCCCCCACACACAGACCTTTCCTCACCAGCAGTGTCCCATATCTGGGCCTTGATCATTTTCCCATCAACATTAATGCTCTGTGTTGCAAACTCCACACCAATTGTAGATTTGGACTCCGGGCTAAATTCATTTCTAGTAAATCTGGAGAGAAAATTGGACTTACCGACACCAGAATCCAAAATCAGGAGCACCTTAAACAAATAGTCATAATCATCATCGACTTTGTAAGCCATCTCCACACAGCACCAAACGAACTCTTGGGTGTGCTCAAGAACCCAAAACGTGAATGAATAGTTGCGCAGTTAATTTCACCTTATAGCAGAAACCCAATAGCCGGTTTAATGGGTAGATAATGAATATCGGCCTATTATAGACACCCAATATCTGGTCGGATGGATACACAATGGATATCAAGCTATTGCAGAAAAATAATAGCCTTTCAATGGATACATGATGAATATCGGCTTATTGCGTGAACCCAATAGCTGGTTCAAGGGATAGATAATGAATATCGACCTACTGCAGACGCCCAATAACTGTTGGATGGATACAAAATGAATGTATCGCAGAAACCCAATCTCCTGTTGAATGGATGGATACACGCTGAATATCAAACCGACGCGTTGTTTACGCTGATCTAGGAAATGGGTATTGGATCCAAATCTTTGAGCATTGGGTGTCCACAATAAACACCCAAAAGCCCCCAAAAATGACAAAAGGAGAGAGTCGTGTGCGATCAGATTTGAGTTCTGGCAGCCTTGGAGATGAGAAAATCTGTAGCCAGATCCACTTGGCTAAATCTTGCGAAACAATAATCCTGGAACTCATGCCACAGATCTGAGATATCGAAGACAAAGCACCTGGTGTGATCCTCGGAAGCCACAAGTAAAAACATCCATGCTTGTTAAGCATGGAATAATGTTTAAGACCTATTCTTCCCCAGCACAAAATCAAAATCAATACAGTTTAATCTTAGAATCTTATTGTTGCATGAACCAAAGAGCAAACAATTCCTTGCACCTCAGACAAATACAGATGTAACAGTAATTTTAACCCACGGATCCTAGGTATTGAAGACAGATTAAAACATGAAGATATCTACAATACAGATCCCTAAGGTTAAGGACAGACAAAAGCATACATGCATACACACAATATTACACAAAGAGGGGCAGGCAAGCAAACAAATAAATTTGCATCTTTTTCAAAAAAGCAAAAGCTATGGAAATATATTTCATATTAATGATATGATGCAAAATCATGGAAAAAATTATTATTATGACGCATCTTTGATGGAATAGAAAAAAGAAATCCCCCACACACAGACCTTTCCTCACCAGTAGTGTCCCATATCTGGGCCTTGATCATTTTCCCATCAACATTAATGCTCCGTGTTGCAAACTCCACACCAATTATAGATTTGGACTCCAGGCTAAATTCATTTCTAGTAAATCTGGAGAGCAAATTGGACTTACCGACATCAGAATCCTGAATCAGGACCACCTTAAACAAATAGTCATAATCATCATCGACTTTGTAAGCCATCTCCACACAGCACCAAACGAACTCTTGGGTGTGCTCAAGAACCCAAAACGTGAATGAATAGTTGCGCAGTTAATTTCACCTTATAGCAGAAACCCAATAGCCGGTTCAATGGGTAGATAATGACTATCGTCCTATTATAGACACCCAATATCTGGTCGGATGGATACACAATGGATATCAAGCTATTGCAAAAAAATAATAGCCTTTCAATGGATACATGATGAATATCGGCTTATTGCGTGAACCCAATAGCTGGTTCAAGGGATAGATAATGAATATCGACCTACTGCAGACGCCCAATAACTGTTGGATGGATACAAAATGAATGTATCACAGAAACCCAATCTCCTGTTGAATGGACGTACACGCTGAATATCAAACCGACGCGTTTTTTACACTGATCTAGGAAATGGGTACTGGATCCAGATCTTTGAGCATTGGGTGTCCACAATAAACACCCAAAAGCCCCCAAAAATTACAAAAGGAGAGAGTCGTGTGCGATCAGATTTGTGTTCTGGCAGCCTTGGAGATGAGAAAATTTGTAGCCAGATCCACTTGGCTGAATCTTGCGAAACAATAATCCTGGAACTCATGCCACAGATCTGAGATATCGAAGACAAAGCACCTGGTGTGATCCTCGGAAGCCACAAGTAAAAACATCCATGCTTGTTAAGCATGGAATAATGTTTAAGACCTATTCTTCCCCAGCACAAAATCAAAATCAATACAGTTTAATCTTAGAATCTTATTGTTGCATGAACCAAAGAGCAAACAATTCCTTGCACCTCAGACAAATACAAATGTAACAGTAATTTTAACCCACGGATCCTAGGTATTGAAGACAGATTAAAACATGAAGATATCTACAATACAGATCCCTAAGGTTAAGGACAGACAAAATCATACATGCATACACACAATATTACACAGAGAGGGGCAGGCAGGCAAACAAATAAATTTGCATCTTTTTCAAAAAAGAAAAAGCTATGGAAATATATTTCATATTAATGATATGATGCAAAATCATGGAAAAAATTATTATTATGACGCATCTTTGATGGAATAGAAAAAATAAATCCCCCACACACAGACCTTTCCTCACCAGTAGTGTCCCATATCTGGGCCTTGATCATTTTCCCATCAACATTAATGCTCTGTGTTGCAAACTCCACACCAATTGTAGATTTGGACTCCAGGATGAATTCATTTCTAGTAAATTTGGAGAGAAAATTGGACTTACCGACACCAGAATACCGAATCATGACCACCTTAAACAAATAGTCATAATCATCATTGACTTTGTAAGCCATCTCCACACAGCACCAAACGAACTCTTGGGTGTGCTCAAGAACCCAAAACCTGAATGAATAGCTGCGCAGTTAATTTCACCTTATAGCAGAAACCCAATAGCCGATTCAATGGGTAGATAATGAATATCGGCCTATTATAGACACCCAATATCTGGTCGGATGGATACACAATGGATATCAAGCTATTGCAGAAAAATAATAGCCTTTCAATGGATACACGATGAATATCGGCTTATTGCGTGAACCCAATAGCTGGTTCAAGGGATAGATAATGAATATCGACCTACTGCAGACGCCCAATAACTGTTGGATGGATACAAAATGACTGTATCGCAGAAACCCAATCTCCCGTTGAATGGACGGATACACACTGAATATCAAACCGACGCATTGTTTACGCTGATCTAGGAAATGGGTATTGGATCCAGATCTTTGAGCATTAGGTGTCCGCAATAAACACCCAAAAGCCCCCAAAAATGACAAAAGGAGAGAGTCGTGTGCGATCAGATTTGAGTTCTGGCAGCGTTGGAGATGAGAAAATCTGTAGCCAGATCCACTTGGCTGAATCTTGCGAAACAATAAGCCTGGAACTCCGGCGTAAAATGGGTAACAACTGACTAAAATGACCAAAGGAGAGAGTCATGTGCGATGAGTTCTGGCAGCCTTGGAGATGAGGAAATCTATAGCCAGATCCACTTGGCTGAATCTTGCGAAACAATAATCCTGGAACTCCGGCGTAAAATGGGTAACAACTCACTGTAAAATCGGCTGCAGAAACCACGTGTCAGGACGAAATTGCAGAACTCCCGGTTGTGCCGCTCTATTCCGACGCCATGTGTCAGCATGAGGAACAAAGGGATGACGAAAGTCCCTTTCAAAGGAAGGCCTATCGGCCTAATTAAGCTGGATCTGTGTGACTACCTAGTAGCGCGGAGTTGTAAACCAGTGAGCAAAACCTTCAGACCACACCAAGACATCCCTAGGGTGTAGAAACCTGGTTCCAGCACCCTCCCCAGATACCTCGGGTGAGACCTCAGTCCGTGCTCTACGGGTTGTTGCCGAAAGGGCCTGTAGCCGTGGGATTTGTTTGGCTAAATAACTCTTTCAAACTTGGGTTAGGCCCATATAAGCCAACAAATGGTTCCGTTTCCGCGACTGGGATCTGCATAAGGGGTGTCTGGTGTGAAACACAGGGACTCGATAGAAAAGAACGTTGAAAAATCAAAAGGATCAGGGATGCTAGTAGAACAAGGGTAACTATGGCGAACACGATTCAGTTACCAGTGTTCAAAGGAGCAGGAGACGAAGACCCGGAAAAATTTTGGTTTGTGCTAACATCAGTATGGAACGCGTAGCAGGTCGCAAATGATAATATCAAGAAAGCCATCTTAGTCAGCGCACTACAGGATCAAGCACTAACATGGTACATGAAGTATTCAAGCATCAACCCAACGGCGGGGATAGCGGACATCCATACTGAATTAACAAAGGAATTTAGCTGACCTCAGTCAGAAGCGCAGTTGATTGTTGGATTCAAAGAGATCACAATGATGCTTGGTGAGACCCCATGGGACTTGGATTAGAGATTGAAAACCACCATTCGCGAGGCCAACATGACCCTGATGGATGCACAGCACCGTGCTTGGTTCATCGCATCATTAACGCCATATTTTAAGATGGCTTTGTCACAACAAAAAATCTCAACCCAAGCGGAAGCACTGGAGGTAGCAATATGGCTGCACGAAACCCTAGTATAGGACCCAGGGTTGGGAGTTCAGCAAATCCAAGCGCAGGTCCAAAATTTGTGTTTGGAAATATAGAAGTTAAAACAAGAACAGACACCACGCCCAGAAGTCCGGGAGGAAGTATGGTGTATAAGTGCAGGAGCTAGAGACACGATAAAGATCATTGTCCGGTCTCGATGAATTTTGTGGTAACGGGGGGACCGACACTGTTGCGACCAGAGGTACAGGCAGGGCCAAGCGTGATTGCCCCACTCTGGTGCACAATCTGTCAGGTAGGAGGGAAGCACAACACTGATAACTGTCATCTATTGCCAAAATACAACCAGACCCCCCAACAGCTCTTTTGCAAATTTTGTAGATCGATGGGTCACGAAGAAAGAGATTGTCATAGCTATCGAATGTTGATGGACCAGGCACCTACCTATAGAATGCAGACTGAGGTGCGAGGTCAGGATCCTGCCGTGGCATTTGCGCATGATGGGCTCCCGAGATGTGGTCGAGGACGTGGTGGAATGGGACCAGGAAGGGGTCGCAAGCAGCTAATCTGTTACAACTGTGGAGGACCAGGACATTACGCGCGGGATTGTACCAATCCAACCTGAGTATCATGTCCTTATTGTGAGCAATTCGATCATGAGCTACTAGATTACCCCATGCTGATAGCACAGATTCGCGAAAAAAAATGCAACGCCTCCTACAACAACGCAAAACATGCAGATGATGAGATCCGAACCACGCGACAATGAACCCAAGGTAAACATGGTATTACAGAGCGGTGCAGCCATAGAAGAGGTCGATGGGGAGACCAATATGGAAGCTAGGGAAAGCTTCATGGGTGTCTCTACCCGAGGTAGTAGGGATCGACCTAAGATGGATAGGGATCCCTCGATGTTGACTACCTTCTTAGAGACATGCATAAAACTGCTTCGCGACAACAGGGCAGTTAGAGGGTTACAGGAAGTGATTAATAGATGCGCAGGGTGGGGTGAACCTCATGCAGTCCGGAAATTAGGAAGACACGCATTACGGATGGGTCAGGAGATGCGGTTAACGGCGCAAATTGGCGACAACGAGGTGGATCAGGTCATTTCGGACCTCCGTTCGGATGCAAACGTATTACCTAAATAGACTTGGGAGTGCATGGGTAAGCCTACACTACAATGGTCTCCTATCCAATTGCGGATGGCCAATCAGCAGAAGATCTTGCCCATGGGAAGGCTGCAAGGAATTACAGTAGATATTGATGGCGCAAGTACCCAGACGGATTTTGAAGTTATTGAAATCATGGACGAAAGTAGCCTGTACCCTGCGTTGCTAGGGATAGACTGGGCCACTAACATGAATGGGGTTATTGACCTCAAATAGTGAAAGATGATATTTGAGAAGAATTCGCTCCATGTAGTCATTCCGCTAGATCCAACAGATGGACTACACTACACAGAACCTATGCGCAACGAAGAAAAGGACGATGCATTGGATTGTATCTATAGAATTGCTGCAAATAGGCTGAAGGAGGAGCAGAGACTCTCGCGAGGTTACGCCGCCTCATGCACCAGTGATTCAGATGAAGAGGACGAGAAATGGCAAAACAGGGTGAACGAGGTAACCAAATTACACTGTAATATGATGACGAAATCATTGTATCACATTAAAACTCAAAACCACGAACTGCCGATGTATGATGGGGTGACAGTAGTGGATGAATTCCTAGTTAAATTCGAAAGTGCGGTACCAGAGTACCAACGGTTTGATGCGCTAAAATGGAAATTGCGCGCAACAGCGGCATGATGGTGGGACATTGAATTTCATGTACATGTCGACACATCGTGTATTGCGTTGGGTACGGTACTCACTCAAGAAGGAGCAGAGGGAATCGATCACCCGATTGCGTTCGCAAGTCACAGGATGTCCAAAGCAGAAAAGAATTACTCTACTACTGGGCGAGAGGGATTGGCGATGGTATACGCGCTCCGAAAGTTCTGTCACTATCTGCGCGGAGGACGTTTTAAGATGTATACTGATCACTCTACGTTCAAATACCTAGTGAATAAGCCTGTGTTGGGGGGGCACATCTGTTGATGGTTGTTGCTATTTCAAGAATATGACTTTGAGGTTGTTGTAAAACCAAGACATATGAATGCAGGTCCAGATCACCTAACCTGAATTGAGACCGGTGAAGAACCAAAAAATCTCGAGGAGGGACTCCCGGATGCCGAGTTATATGTTGTGCGCATTGCAGATGACCACTTCAAAGATATAATCCACTTTTTAACTATGGGCACTATGCCGCAGGGGTATTCTATCCAGCAAAAGAACGAATTAGTGATACGCACAGCAGATTTTACCGTAATTGCAGGCCACCTCTACAAGATGGGCAACGACAAATATTGCGCAGATATGTACCAAAATTTGAGTGGGGACAGATCTGGCCAAAGCACATGGAGAGGTTGCTAGCAGACATTATGCGGTTTGCGCCACAACCCAAAAGATTCTTCGCGCCGGATTATGGTGGCCCACTTTACATCAAGATTCGAAAGCATACTGTCGGGCCTGCGATATATGTCAACGGACGGGAAAACCATCGCGAAGGGATGAAATGCCACTTCAGCCACAGATGACACTACAGCCATTTGAGAAATGGGCAATTGACTTTTTCGGGCCTATTGAATCGCGAGGAAAGATGGGCACATGCTATATCATCACTGCAACTGAGTATTTAACCCAGTGGGCCGAGGCACAGCCGGTTAAGGATTGCACGGCTGTGACAACAGCAAAATTTTTGTTCGAGAACGTCCTGACCAGGTTTGGCTACCCCAAAATTCTCATGAGTGATAGGGGAACGCATTTTCTGAATGAAATGATCAGCGCACTCACGGAGGAATTTCAGATATATCACCAACAGAGTATGCCCTACCATCTGCAAGCAAATGGGACCATCGAGGCCTTCAACAAAATTTTGGAGAATGCGTTGACTAAGGTCTATAATGCACGACGTAATGACTGGGACTTGTGCATCCCTGTTGTGCTATGGGCATACCGAACGACGTGCAAGAAGCTGACAGGCCAGACACCATTTCGCTTAGTCTATGGCAAGGAGGCCGTTATGCCTATGGAATATATTGTGCCTAGTCTGCGGATCGTGGCAATCACAGGTATGGCAGACCATGGGGCATTGGAAGAGAGGCTCGCACAACTAGAAGAATTGGAGGAGGAATAGTTTTTGGCTGGATTCCATCAGCAAGTACAGAAATAGCGCGAGAAAGCGTGGCACGATCACCATATCAAGGTGCGCACCTTCAAGGAGAATGATCTAGTATTGCTTTATGACAGTAAGTTCGAGAAATTCCCAGTAAACTCCGCATGCACTGGTTGGGACCCTATGTCGTCAAAGAAGTTACTGATGGGGCCACGTTTCAGCGGGCTAAACTCAATGGAGACCCCTTCTCGGGAAGAGTGAATGGCAGTTTCCTAAAGCTCTACATGGGCAGGCTCACCACCTGACTAGCCATTCAGAAGATAGTCTCACCACTCCACCCAGTTGAAAGAGAGCGTGGGACAATAAGCAGCCTGGGGGACAGATGCGCAAGTACTATGGTGCACGTACATTTGACCAAACACAAGGGTTGCGGTCGCACGAGAAGGCTCATGCGGATGTGCTGATAAAAGGAATGATGATTGTTGATATCACTATTCATGACAAGATGTCTGCATTATGGCAAAAGGGAGCGGGCGATGGGAAATTAAGAGAAACAGTACGAGCCAGATATGGAACGAGCTGCCATAGGTTTTACACAAAAAGTTTACATGAACTAGAACAAGCGGAAATCAGTGCATTTGAAATTTGCATGGCTTATAAATCACTGAGGGGAATCCACTGGGTGGCCTACACTTCGGAAACACAGATGGAGCTGTTCATTATCTCTACACAAGGCATGCGCCTGAAGGTAGTAATCTGGCCAATGGAGAAGCAGGACTCTCTAAGGAGTATGGGGGTGATAGCTGCAGGCATCCCGCAGGCTGCAGCATCACCAGTAGGGGATGTACCGAAAAGAGGGAACACAAAGCAGAATTGGTCCGGATGTCGTCGCCTCGCCCAGAGGCAGGCCGACACACTACAACATAACAACGAAAGGATGGAAAAATGGTGACTACGGGTAGATATGCAGTTAATAAGTCATCTCTAATGTCCCTTGAAGATTGGGATCTTGCGAACAGTAGCCAGGGTCTTGCAAAATTACAACACAAGCTGCGGCAGACAATGTGAAGAGAAGATACGAAGGTCAGAAGTGGTTGCGGTGGTACCAGGGGGTCCCGTATTCGACTCCCCCACTCACGTTAAAATCCTACGATGGGGTCTTCTGTGTTAACCGAGCAGAGCATAATGAGCATCATCAGTTGTGAGACGTGGTAGAAACACTGAAGCAGGAGTCGGACGAAGCCTTGTAGGAGACAATGAAGGAGCAGCAGGACAACGAGCGCCACTCAAAGGGAGGTGAACCGTGAAGCCAAGGCAGAGCATTTAGCCACACCGGCAAATGACTCAGGACGATTCACGATGATTGTATTGGGGGACTTTTGGGTAGCGGAGGTCCCGCATAACGGTTTTGGAGTGGAAAGCCCAAAAAGTAGGATTAAATTATTGTAAAAACTCTGAAGTATGTGGAGCGCAAAGTATAATAGGATTAAGTCAAAGGGTAGTCCACCTGAAAATAATGTAAAGAAATATAAATAGAGTTGGCCCGCGCAGGGATCGTGGGCCAATAAAGGGTATAAATAGAGCGCGGCTCTATGGGGGGAAAGGCATTTCTTTTTGGAAAATGATGGAATGTAATGGGTTTTTGAAGAATATAGTCTAAAAGCATCTGTAAGTCCGAGTCAAGGGTTGGGGTATTAGGTAGAGGCTATGCAGCTATGTGTGTAGAGGCCTAGAAAGTTTGCAGCTGTGTGCGCGGACCCCTGCAGCTAAGTGCACAAGGTGGATTTGGATGTATTAAGGATAAAGTGGAAATAAAGATAAGTTCTTTCTGAAATTCTGTGTTTCTTCTAGGCTGTCATAATATCTGTTTAATTTAATCTGCTTATGGTTTGAATGAATGTAAATCTGGGTTCATTTTAATGCGCGAATCAGTGTTGGTTAAATGTTTGCTTAAAGACCTTGTTAATTAGTAACCACATCCTCCAATAGAATAGCACACTAATAAGAAAGATATAATCAAGTTGGATCTGTGTGAATACCGAGCAGTGCGGAGCTGTAAACTAGTGTGCGAAACCTTCAGACCACACCAAGACATCCCTAGAGTGCGGAAACCTAGTTCCAGCACCCTCCCCTGCTACCTTGGGTGAGACCTCAGCCCACGCTCCGTCGGCTGTTGCCGAAAGGGTCGGTAGCTGCGGGATTTGTTTGGCTAAATAACTCTTCCAAACCTAGGTCAGGCCCATATAAGCCAACATAATAAAATAATAAAACTATTTTTTCAACTCATATTTTCAACTTATATCCCTAAGTTTTTACTCAAATTTTAAGCGGGATTACTCGTTGGATGCAAAATTTAATTCCTCATCGAAGGATTACCTATGTTTCATACATTCGATGGACCCTGCTACACGAAAAATGAGAAATACATGAAAAAACATGATTACAATCACATTTTTCACGATTTTTCATTTTTTGTGTAGCAGGGTCCATCGAAAGTATGCAATATGGGTAATCCTTGGATGAGGAATCAAATTATGCATCCAATGAGTGTTTCCACTCGAAATTTGAGTAAACCCATACAGAGGAAAGTTGAAAATATGTGTTGAAAAAATAGTTGTCTTTTTTCCCTCTAAAATTTGATGATGTAATCTATTCTTATTTTATTATTTCCACTATTATTTTATAATTTCCTTAGGAGGCTCATCTTAGAACTCAAAAATCCCCTAATCAACCCATCCCTTAGAGGGGGACTGGTAACATATATTTGTTCCCTTCACAGGTGTTATAATAAAATATATTCTTTGTATATCTGGTTTCCATTGGATGATTGGAGTTATTACTAATTTTTTTTGCTATTTAACTATGATTGTGGCATAGATCAGAATTTTGGCAGGTTTTGTTTCTATCAGTTACTATAGATCTACAATGTTTAGCAGCCATTTATATTGTTGAGATTGTTTATCATCCACAATCTTAAGTGGGTTCTTTTCGTACATCTTTGAGAAGAAAACACTACAAAAAAATTGGCGACTCCACTGGTTTTATACTTCATAACCAAAAACCTGGGTGACCTTCAGTTTTCAGCTTAGGGTTTCTTCTTTTTTCAGCCTGTTAACTTTTCCTAGCTTTTAACCCTAAATTTATTAAATTTCTAACTTATGCAAGTTTCTGGTCTTTTCTGCAGGTTACAGGAACCAGACATGACAGAGATGGAAATTTTTTCCAAGATTTGTCAATTGGGATTCAAGGAGAAGAAATCACACTTTTTAGCCCAAAAAGTGCAATTTGGAGTCTAGAGTGCACCTTTCAGCCCAAAAAGTGTGATGTCACCTGAAAACAGGTCAGTACCTGCGCTTTTAGGGTTTTCGGGTTTTCTGAGATCTGTTTATGGGTTTTGACGAATGTTGTTTGTTGGGTTGTTTGACCTCTATCTCATCCCGATTAGGCCTTGATCTACTCTGATTTACTCATTGAAGTGGAATTTAGCCCCCCTAGGGCTTCTAGTATGCTTCCACCTTTATAGGAAGAGTTTAGCTGAGTGAGTAGTATGAGTTTCTGCAACACTTTCAGCCATATTTTCCAGATCCATACCCTTCTATTTAGATCTATAAAGATAGGTTGTCACCATCCATAGTTTCACATTACAACTTGTTTGGTCATTGGCCTTAAGGTCCCATCGGTTTCCCTAGGTGTTTCACCCATCTCCCTATCTTTTTGTAGTGATATTCCTCTCTAGCTTTTGTTGTTGCTGCACCACTTTCCAGCAGCTTAGTGTCACTTGATCCCAGTCACACTGACATTTAGATCTCTTGACCTTTTTAGTGTATTTTCCATTGATTTAGCCACCAACCATCACAGTGTTTGCAAACCTAGTTTGGGTGGGGTTTAGCTAATTGTTTTGTTGTTCATTCTCTGTTGTTAATTTCAGTTTATTTTCAGCAACCTTTTTTCTTTTCTTTTTTACAATCACGATCTGGGCTTAATCAATAAATATACTTTCACACACAAGCACACCTTAAGCGAAGGGAACTTGGTTTACACCGTCAATCCAAGACTTAACATAATAAATTTATCTCCCCTCATCGAGACAAAGGCATATTGTTGATCGCCCTTCACCATTTCTATGTCGTGTGTGTCTTTCCACCATTGCACCACCAAGGCATTTATCACGGAGACTATTAGGCCTTCACCCCTGGTTTCTGCTTGGGCATATTACCCCTCCCCATCAGGTTCAAGTTCATAGCCCTCCGAGTCCCCACACTAACTCTTCTCCTGGTTCATTTGATTCCAAGCCTCCTTCATTGCATATCATCTCCATGTATGGACCCACAGCTGGTGTAGGAACCCAACTTGGTGTTGGATCTGGTTCTATCTCAGTGGTCACATCAAGCAGAATAGCCTCAAGAACCATTCCTACATCCCCCCATGCTCCCCTTTATGGCTAGGTTAAGTGTACTGGATTTTAGTCAGTTGATAAATGACCCCATACACCATGATGTTGGTTGGCCTTCTATGCTAACTAAGCTTCCCTCAAATATCCCAAAGCTTGAGGGTAATACTAGAGAGGATCCTACCAACCATGTCTGATCCTTCCACATGTGGTGTTTGTCCAACTCCATTACCGGTGACTCCATTTGTCTTCAGCTATTCCAATGCATGCTCACTGGAGATGCTACAAAATGGTATGTAGACCAACCCACCGCATCTCATTCCGTTTTCGCGACGCTTTCTAAAGTGTTCCTCTCATATTTCCAGTTACCTTTCTGGTACGACACTGGTATGGAGCTATTGACCTCATTTTTTCAATCCTCCACCACTCACCTTTCCAACCATGTTCAACAGTGGCATAGAAGGAGGAGCACATGTCGTGCCCCGCTCTTCGAAGACTGTGTCTATCTAGATTGGTTTCTTAGGAGCCTTTTAGCACCCATTGGAAAAGTTGTCGCATTCCATTTTCCTCAGACCGAGAAAGAAGCTCTCCAAACCGCTCTGAGATATGACCGGATTTATGTGCAATCCGGTTATGTCTATACTGTCATTCCAGACCTCCCTCGTCTTGGAAGTGCCAATGCACTGGGGGCATCTCACGTCACCGACAGTATTGTTGGAACCCTTTCACACCCTTCGCCATATACTGAAAAAAGTTATGGCTATCCGCAAGGGGGCACCAGTTCCTCTAACACTTATGCCTCTCCTACTAGTAACATGTTTTCAGGGCCCCACCCTGTCTACCAAACCCATGGTAAATTTTAGGGGCGAATTTTAGCCCAAGGGCGAAATTTAAGGGGTTTTTCATTTTAGAGGGGAAAATTTTTATAAAACACCCATTTCATATATTTAGCCCAACTTTTATTTAAAAAATAATTTTTTTTTCATTTTAGCCCAAAAATAAAGGGGCGGATAAACTATGAAAAGACTCATTTGACCTGATTCGCCTGGTTTGAGAGGTTATATTCCATTACAATCGCTTGATTTCTTTGCAATGTTAAATTTGTTTGCAATCACTCATTTTCTGGTTTGGGAGGTTGTATTTAGTCCCAATCAGCCTGATTTCTTCTCTGAATGGCTCCCTATTTTCAAATCTGGTTTTCATCGATGGAAAGGGTGTAAATAAATAAAAATATAAATAAAGTGGAGTCATGGTAAATAAATAAAACCTCCTTTTATACTTAATCCAAAAGTATGGTAAATAAATAAAAATATAAATGAACTAGAGGTATGGTAAATAAATAAAACCTCTTTTTATATTTAGTCCATAACCCTCTTTCTATTTAAGAAGACTCAAAAAAGAGGTTTTATCTAAGTGAATCATATGGGCCAAATACCATATTTATAAAAGAGGTATGGTAAATTAATAAAAACATAAATAAACTAGAGGTATGGTAAATAAATAAAATATTTTTTTATATTTACTCCATAAGTCACCTTATATTTACGAACACGCAAGGGTGTAAATAAATAAAAATATAATAAAGTGGAGGTATGGTAAATAAATAAAACCTCCTTTTATACTTACTCCAAAGGTATGGTAAATAAATAAAAATATAAATAAACTAGAGGTACGGTAAATAAATAAAACCTATATTTAGTCCATAACCCTCTTTCTATTTAAGAAGGCTAAAAATAGAGGTTTTATTTAAGTGAATCCTATGGGCCAAATACCATATTTATAAAAGAGGTATGGTAAATTAATAAAAATATAAATAAACGAGAGACATGGTAAATAAATAAAACATTTTTTTATATTTACTTCATAAGTCATGTTTACAAACACTCAAAAAATGCGTTATATTTAGGTGAAGCCTATGGGCCAAATACCATGGGCCAAATTATTATTAATACCATGAAAAAAACATTATTAATCCTAATATTAGTATTAATAAAAATAAATATGGCACATGGTATTGACCCATGGTATTCACGTGAAATGTAGCCTATTTAAAGGGGTAAACCAACATAGATCCATCTTTACTCTGGATCTACTAAGCACCCAGAGGGATCAAATATCATGGTATGCAAACTAGCATAGAGTGAAAAAATATTTGATCCCTCTAGGAGCTTGGTAGATCAAGAGTAAAAAAGGATCTTGAAATTTAATGTCATTTACACATTTTAACTCGGTTAAAATAAAAAATAAAAATAAAAATCAGTTATTAATTTTATTAATTTTTATAAATTACTAATAGTATTTTTTAAGCTCCAGGTTTATGATAACTCGTGGTATTGACCCCCATGGTATTCATGTGAGCATAGACTGTTTAAAGGGGAAATTCTATCAGCTTAGATCCATCTTAATTCTGGGTCTACCAAGTGCTGAGAGGGATAAATAGATTTCATCCCTCTAAGACTGGTAGATGTGGAATTAAGATGGATATATGTTGGTTTTTATGATAATGAAGATATTAAATAGAATTAGGAAATTATATTGTAAAAAACATCTTAAGGTTAATGGTTAAAGCTACATTTAGTCACTTCACAAAATTTAGTAAAAATTAACAATATCTCCATTAATATTTGTTTTTCTGATTTAACGAAAAAAAATCAAAACGGTGAAATCTTACCACTCTTTCCAGATCACCCTCGCCAAAGAGAGATAGTCACTGCCCATATTTCCCACCATTTTTCAAACGTTCTCAATATGATATCTTCATGAAAAGTTAAGGTACTGATATTGGATTAGTTGTTTGAAAAATATGTTGGTTTGTACAACCTTTCATCTTCTCTATTATTCTTAGTTTGTCATAATGATCTGTAGGGGTTGGGCCATTGCACCATATTGTCCTAAAAGGCAGAGATTGAGCACCAAAAAGGAAATTAATCCACATGTTGATCTGTAGGGGTTGGTCCACTGCACCATATTGTCCTAAAAGGCGGAGATTGTGCACCAAAAAGGAAATTAATCCTCATGTTACAACGTTGTTAAACAATGCAAGAGCTATGAAGGTAGTGAATTATGCTAATAAGGAATTTAGATTGGGAGAGATGTAATTAAATTTTATTATTTAATTGAAGATTTGCAATTAAAATAATAATAAATCTACATTTATATGACAACGGTCACTTCTTTCCATTAGATCCCCTTCAAGCCTTTGGGATACCTACTATTTTCTTATATTATATAGTTTGGGCTTGCTACTTGTTGGCGTATTGGGGTAAAAAAACTTGATGTGTTTTTTTTTATCTCGTAGTTGGAGTCTATGGAATAAGAAAGAAATTTGATTTGCATTTTCTCATCCTGATAGGTAAATGTTTGTAGATGAAGATTCCATCTTAGCAACTCTATCACAAGGAAATTTTGTATATTTTTTTGTTGCTCAGTACAAAATCAAGCAACTTTTTTTTTTTAAACTCAACATTGGTTGCATTTAGGAGCAAAGAGTTGTCTCCATGTCTTCTTCACACAAGAAAGTTGTATGGTCCAACGATCCTGCCATATGACTGTTGATAGCTAGCTTGCGGTACAAGGCTATCTTTGATGATGAAGCAGTAGTAGTAGCTTGGTGGTGGGGAATATTTGGAAAGTTAAATCTTCAATGAAATCCATGATTTTTATGTGGTTGGCCCTAACGAATAATGTTTTGACGTGAGAGGTTCTACAAAATAGGGCAAGGTAGGGTCCTGGAATTTGTACTCTATGAAAATGTGAAGGGGAAACAATAGACCACGTGCTGGTGTTCATTTGTATTTTTGCTCAGGAGGTATGGGGTGTTATTCTCCCCTTATTTGAGGATAGGGTACTTGGCAGGAGGCTTCCTTGTTGGACTGTTTGATGATAGAGCACTAAAATAACATAGATCATTGCCCCTGATTTCCTCTAGAGCTATTTGGATAGGAAAGAAGGAATAACAATTTTGTATGCAAGGAGATCCCTCCTTTTCAGGTACATCATCAAATAAAATACCTATATGAAGGCATAAAAATGACTCCAAAGGTTAAAGTTCCAAGGTGGGTTGCAATATGGAGGTTGATAAAACTTATCCATGGCCTTTCTTTGTTGGTGCTTGCCAAGGTGATATTCTTGTTATTTGAACCCAAGTCAGTTTCTTTTGCATGTATGGTATTCTTGTTTTGTATATTATTTACGATTCGAACCCAAGTCAACAACGTGCAGGAGACAAATTAGAACTAGTGTTGCTTTTGGTGTCTTTCATGTCTACCTCTGCTAGAGAATTATCCACAATACATCAAGTTTCAGATTCACATGTCTCCTGATATTTGATTATTTTTCACATTTTGAAGTGGGCACAAAGGATAACTCTTGTTTTAGGTGCAAACATATTCATTGCACCTATGTTTGTTTCTTTTCACCTATGTTTACCTTAAAGTTTTTCGTTTCCTTGTTGCTATGCACTGCATCAACCTCTATTATTCTACAATATTTGTTTGTTTAATGTTTTTCTGTCATGCACAAGGAAATAGTGTTGCTCTTATGAGGGTAAGAATGCAAGTGACAAGGGTTGATCATCTATAAAACTCTTCCTCAAATGAGGAGTTAAATCCGGTAGGTTTTGAAGACCATATGATGTAGATGTTGAAGGTGGTGCTTCTGCATGAATTATAGTGCAAGGTGAAAGTTTAACTAAGAATATTAGTGTTAAAATAGGCCGAACTAAAGGGGATATGTTGAAGGAAATTGATGATTTTGACTTCAATGGATGCTTAATAAGAGTTGCAGTGAGAAAATATGGAACTCACCAGTAAAAATACACCATTGGCTAAATACCTCATGCAAGGAAGAAGAAGAAAGGGGTTATTACAGTGTTAATTGAAAAAAAGTAGTAAATAGTTGATTGGTGTAAGGAGATACTTGAAATTGCCCATGACCTAGAGTTAATACAACTTAAGGCTAACATTGCTCCACTTTGAGTCCATTCAAAGATGGATTTTGGGGAAATCAGGGTGTGCAGGAGTTAAGAAAATATATCAAGAGCTGGCATTATGAACAATTGAAATCCTAAATAGAGACAAAGTTATGGATTTACACCCTACAATTCTGACCAAGTTCTATTACACTCTATCCAAGGCATACAAAGATCATTCATACAATTTACAAAATATATATGCAATTATGACGAGTTTCCTTTCCAAGTTGGAAGGAATTGTGGCATGTGGATAAATGCCAAGAGAATGAGTGAAAATGTGCCAAAGTGTTTCCTAACAACAGTGTGGATAACTATATTTTGTTGTGCAATTACAATTGGTTTATCAATGTCTAGGCTATATTTGTTTTAGGGAAATAAAAATATGAAGAACCATGTCAAGAATTGTGAGCACAGAATATTTGTGGTTGCACATCCTAATGCATGGATGACTAAATAATTGTTTATGATTTGGCTATACCATTTTGTCACTTTTTACCCGGAGGCATCTATCTTTTTTTCCCATAAGGAAAAAGTCATAATTTCTATTAAAATGAAGAAATTACATTTTGCAAATGCATATCGCATATTCATATGTGGCCGTTGGCCAGTCAAAGTTCACAAAAATACTTGAGTGATCTGGATCTCCATGCAGGGAGTCTAACTGTTATAGATACAGAATTTAAATACCAAAAGCTTGCTCTACGCAGAGAGCACTGTAATAGTCATCATGAACTGTACAAAAAGTATGTCAAAAAAGGATGACATTTTCCAAGTCTGTTATTATGGATGGGTCTGTGACCCATTCCTGTTAAGATCTATATAAGGCCTGTGATAATATTGATGGAATGTTCCATCAATCTTTTCCTGTATCAGCCATTGGTCTAGATGGCTATGCGCTGCTTCTTTTGACAGTTGGTCTGCTTCTGCATTCTGTTCCCTGTAGATATGACGACAGGCAAAAGATTCAAATGAAGTGATCAGTCTTTTGGCTTCGTCAAGTATATTTCTCAATGAATAAGTAAAACAATGTGATGCAGAGTTTATCCAATTGCAAACTATCTGGGAGTCACCAAATAATTGGAGGTGTCTGCAATGATTTTGTATTGCAAAATATATGATATGTTTGGCTGTGCTTAGTTCAGAAAAATTATTGGTGCCATTTGGAAGTTTAATCTGGATCCTAAAGCAATGAGATTCATTCAAATATAAGACAGCACCCCCGCCACATACTGTATCATGTGCAGAGCCATCAAAGAAGGCCCATGGCTTGGACTTATCAATGGTGAGAGGAGTAATAGAGCGGGCAGGTATATTTCTATCAGTCACAGGAAGGAGATTGTAGTCAGCAATAGTATGGCTCAGGATGGTTGGCCAGATAGGGGGTCTGTTATTAAAGATGATATGATTCCGGGCTATCCAAATAGCCCAACAAACAAGCAGGGGTAAGTTTATGAGCTTGCCAGAGTGATCTCTGATCCAATTGCTCCAAGCATCCTTGATGTTTGTCCCATTCCATTCCTTGAGATCGGGTATATGAGTTGATATACTGTGCCAGAGAGATCTAATGACAGTGCAATGGATGAATAGATGATTAGTGCTCTCCTCTTCACAACAACAGAGGTGGCATCTGAATGGGCTGTGGAAGGATCTTTTCAAGAGGTTTTTACTAGTGGGGATTTTGTCAAAAATGATGTTCCACATGAGTAAACGACATCGAGGTGTAGCCTGGAGTTTCTAAATCTTATTCCAGTGTGGAAGGATGTCCAGTGGCTTATATGGTTCCATTAACTTCAGATATCCCTCTTTCAGAGTGTAAAGTCCATGTTTAGCAATGGCCCATATGAGTTCATCAGGTCCTTCTGACAATCTGATATTAGCTTGTGTGAGGGCCTCAGTAAAATTGTTCCATTCTATCTGCCACTGATCCGGGATGCCCAAGGTTGCCGATGAGTACCAGGCCTGTTGTAGAAAGACAGAGTTTGCATTGTCACCGATATGATTAATATGTGTTATGCCCCTGTTGTGTAGGTGTCTGATAAGGCCATCCGAGAGTCTGTGCAGGTTGCCGCATCCTACCCAGGGATCTATACCAATCCTTACATCCTACCCACTCTTAATGCGCCAGGTAATTCCTTCCCTTAGGAGCGGAAGGGAGAGTAAAACTGCCTTCCATATATTAGAGATATTGAGTCCTGGGTTGTGTTGCTGTCGGAACCAATCCATGAGATGGGAGGGTCTGATATATTTTGCTTGGGCTACACATGACCAGAGGCTGTCGGTAGTCAAGAGTTGCCAGCCAAGTTTAGCAGCTAGGGCTTTAGCAAATAGATCTAGTCTCTTGATACCCCATCCACCCCATCTTTTAGGCCTGGCAATGGTGTCCCATTTTACCCAGGCAAAAACTCTCCCAGGCTGTTGACCATTCCATAAGAATCTGGTGCAAATGCTCTGTAATCTATTTAAGACTCCTCTCGGAATCCAAGCCAGTGTCATCCAGTAAACAGGCGTGGCTTCGATGACAGCTTTGATAAGTATAAGGTGACCTGCTCTTGAGAGATATTTATGATACCAGATATGGAGTCTTTTCTCCACCTTGGCAAGGAGCCAAGTCCAATCTGCTATTTTGTAGCCGAGAGGTTTCAGCCTGTACCCCAAGTACTTGATGCCGTCAGTAAGCATGGATGAGGCGAAAGGGAACCGTTGGGATGCATATGTAGATTCATGGCGAGAGCAGCCAACTGTCGTAATAGTAGATTTACTGTCATTTATCATCATCCCAGTAGCTTGTTGAAACGGAGGCATCGATCTTACAAACATATACATGTTAATTTTTTATGGCCATCACAACAACATAGTTTTACAAACCACAGAGGCAAACACGATAGGCATACATAGTGTTGGCACTGCTTAGACATTACTCATAAGTTGCAACCCCTAGAAGTGTGTTTGGGCCTTTTAAGAATTATTTAAGGTTTGAGAGAATAAATTGGATGGAAAAGAACCCATGGAGAGAGGTAAAAAGGTTTGAAACAGTTGAAATTGCTAGCATATCTATTGAAAGGACCTTGACACCCTCTAATATTAATGTGGAATGTAGGTGCTATAGAATTTGGCTAGTCAATTATGATTCTCTTACCAATGATGAGGCTTGTAGCCAAGTTTTTGAAATACCTGGTGATAAAGATGAAAAAGTTATTATAAAAATGTTGAGTCTGCCTTAAATATATTATCATCTATTAGGTGATGACGATGAACATGGAAATGCTACTTAAGAATATGATGGAGCAATTCAAGAAAAAATAGTAGTTGTTGATGACAAAAACCACATAAAAATTTTACAAATGCTAATCAAAATGAAATTGTTGAAATGAATATGACTAAAGGTGGTCGAGTGATAGGAAGCATTAATGAGCAATTTTCATTGCCAAGCCAAGTGACCCTACATGAGTGGTTAGCGGAAGCCATGATGAATATGAATTGAAATGATCTTTACGAAGATTAATGAAGAAATCCTTAACATGCCTTCATTCATGTTGGCCCATAAGGTGTTCAGGTGGTGGGGACTAGAGTTACATAAATATTTTATTGTTGGTCTATTAAACTCCATAATTCAAGGTAGGAACCATTTGTTGGTTGGGTAAGATACAACTATTCAGGTAAGAGAAAGGAAGGGCGGTAAGTAAGGGGGTCCCATTTCGTTTTCCTACTTGCATAAAGTCTGCTTGAAGGGGAGGGACTTTAACACAATGACTCAAAATAGAAGATTGCATCGTAAGACCACAGGTAAGGTTCATGGGTATGGGATTCCCTCGATTCAACACTTCATGACATGGTAGAATGACTTTCATAACTTATATATTTCTTGAAGAATAGAGTGTAATGACCAAATATCATATGGAAGGATGAACTACCTAAAGGTCAATGGCTTAAAAAATACCCAGAGAGCGAATGAAAGTGTTTATAAATTGCCCCTGCAAATATAACAACTTCTCCTTACAATGAAGCTGCAAATTTGTAGAAGAAAGAAAGTCCTTTTTCACAGTTAGGCTGGCATTTGAGAAATTGGTTTGATATGGAATAAACAAGGTAGTGATGGAAACACTCAAGGAAACAAAAGTTGGGAGAAAAGTAAAACAAAATTTGTACAAACATTAATCTCTCATAGCTTGACAAAAGTGGTAGAGAAAATATTAATCTCTCCTACCTTGATAGAATTGGTGGTCAAGATCAACACCTACAAGAACTTTTTGTGGAATATTATAAAAACTAATAGAAGGATATGAAAGAGTGTATAGTAAGAACCTTGACAAACACGACCACTGAAACTTGCAACATTGTTTGTAGGAAGAGAAAATTATGTTTCTTTTTTCCAAACATGTATGCTAGTATATTACAAATTAATGAATATGTTTTCCTATGATCATATATGGTTTCATACTATAACAAAACATTCGCGAATACTTCACAATGTTTTATTATTCAGTGAAATATTTGCCAAATCTTACAAAATTTTATAATTCAGTGAAAGATTCTCCACAACTTTACAAGATAATATAATCTGGTGAGAGATTCGCCAAAAAAATTATATATACATATTATATTATTGATAAAATTTCCTCCCATTTTTCCTATGTATCATGGGGATTCGCCCATTTATTATACATATAAATTTAGGGTGGTTCTTAAAATTTTCCCTAACCAAACCGTTGCTCCTCCTTATGCATAGCCTAGCGCTCTAGCCCCTCAAGCATTAGCGTCGCAACCTCCCATGCATCCTTAGCCCCAACAACCACCGCCCCCTCATGGTCAAGTGTTTGCACAATAGAGTGCGAAAAATCCCCAAAATTCAAAGAAAAAGAATACGGGGAAGGGTAACAAGGGTAACCAGGGTAATCAAGGTAATCAGCCTAGTGAACCCTAGGGGAACTAGCCTAACACCAACAACTAGCAACAGGGCAGCCATCCCAAGAAGAACAAGGCTATTCGTACGAACAAACCTTGCGCATGTTGTGGTGTACATGGCCATTATACGCATGAGTGTCCTCTCTTACCCCAGATGCGCCAAATGTGGGAACCTCAAGTAGCTTCTAGAGGTCAACAATCACCTCAGAATCCTGCATCATCTCAATTGGCAGTGCTTACAAATCCTTTCCCTCAGTAAGGATTTGTTGCTACTTAACCTCATCCAGGTCAAGCAACCCATCTCCCCCAACCTTCTAGTCCTGGTGACTACCGGGTCCTTATGATTAATTCTGAAGAGGTTAACCCCTCTGATATCAACCTAAAAACTTGGTGGTGTTAATATGACAAGCCTGTTACACTAAAATTTGTCACCATGACTATTTGCAGTCAGTATGGCTCCATTAATAACCATACTGTCCTCCTTGGCAAGTCTTATACCTCTGCTCCTCATGTCAAACTCCAAAAAGAGAGAAAGCCTTTAAAAGTCAATATAACTCTGGTTACGCAGTTTCTCTTACTCTTACCTGCGTGTACGCACCTCAAGTACATAATACCTACGTACTTGTACGCTCTGTCTGTAAAGGGGTGGGTGCATACTCCTGTAAAGGTCAAAAGGCGCAAGTTTTACTTCAAAAAACTTACTTGCGGTCGATTCTAGAGCATTCTAGAAGATGGTTTGACGTGGATTGAGCGCCTCCAGATGGTTCATGCATCCCAATGAAAGAGGAACTTATCCCATGAAGAGGGTAACTATCCCTTTGAAAGAGGGGCTTATCCCATTGATGGTGGACCTGTTTAACTTCCTCCAAAGCATTATAAATACAGGCATTGGGCCAGAGGCAAAGGAGGTTGAAAGCTGAACATTCCTAAGGGTAGATGCTGCTGAAATTAGGACTCCCTTATAGAGCTTGAGAGGAGAGATTCCAATCCTTTCTTAGCTTCATTTGGAAGTGGGTGAGCTGATCAAAGTAGAGGATAACTCTTGCTGGACCCTAGGAGGGACCTGCACAACACCAAGGCACTGGTTGTAAGGTTTCTTTTGTTTCCAATTAATACAATTAAGTTCATTTTTCTCAACAAGTTGTTATATATAATTTGTTTCATAAACTCCTTGGTCTTTATGATGAATATGTTTTATTATATGAGTTATTCAGGTGCTATGTAATCGTTTGCTTGTTAGTGAATGCAGGCTTCAAGGAGAAGGAGCTCATCTGGATCGAAGAGGCTTGGCTGCTACAAACAGCATTGGACTAAAGGTATGCCTTAAACACCTGGTTGCTTTTATTTTAAATGCATATTTAGGGAAAGATAGTGCTTGATTGTTTTGTTTGTCACTAGAAAGCCTTAGCTTCTAGGGAGGTCGGTTTTGTCCGCAAAATTGACTCTTTCCGCATGACAAAATGGCGACTCTTTTCGCTGATGGTGCTTGTCGATGACTCTTTTCACATCAACCTTGGAGTTAATAGCGTTTCCCGAAGTTGTTTCATCTAATGAGCAACTTCGTGAAATCCTATGTGTAGATGATTTACCATGGGAAGATCTTCATCACAGATCTTCGTTTTTACCTGAGGATGATCGTTTTGAAAATGATTTCTCATCAATCTTTACGACTGAATATGTCAAGGAACCTCAGAATCCAATGAAACATCCCGATTCAGAGTTAAATTTGGGAAACATCTCTCGAACTATTCCCATTGACATTTCGGTTAAGCCTGGAATTGTTGAGAACATTCATATAGGTGCCTTGTGTACAGATGACGAAATTCAGACATACAAGGCCCTATTTCAAGAATTCCGCGACGTGTTTGCCTGGTCCTATGAGGAAATGCTAGGAATTGATCCCGCGATTGTTGTTCATGAGATCACGACTTACCCGGACGCTAAACCCGTCCGGCAACGTTTGCGTCAGATTCACCCACGAAAAGCGGCTGCAATTAAAGCAGAAGTTGAAAAACTGTTGAAAGCAGGTTTCATTTATCCGATCCCATTAACGGATTGGGTATCGAATATTGTTCCGGTTAACAAAAAACAGGGAACAATAAGAATATGCATCGATTATAGGGACATCAATAGAGCTTGTCTAAAGGACAACTACCCAACACCCTATATCGATCAAATAATTGATGATTGTGCCGGCAGTGAAATATTTTCCTTTATGGACGGTTTTTCCGGTTACAATCAAATCAATATTCTACCTGCCGATCAACCGAAAACGGCTTTCATTTGTCCATGGGGGACATTTTCTTATTGCAAATTACCTTTTGGGCTTAAGAATGCCAGAGCAACTTTTCAAAGGGCGATGTCTTATGCGTTTCATGACATCAAGCACATTGTGTAACCGTATCTCGATGATTTGCCTGCTCATTCATTACATCGAGCTGATCACCTCGTCCATTTACGAGCAATCTTTATGAGGTGTAGGCATTATCGAATTCGGTTGAACCCACACAAATGTGTCTTCTATATAGAAACGGGTCGATTGCTGGGGTTTGTAGTTTCAAAAGCCGGCATTCGCGTTGATCCCTCGAAGGTCGAAGCTATCATCAAATTGCCTCCTCCTTCAAGTCTTCGCCAACTCCAAAGTTTGCAGGGGAAAGCAAACTTTTTACGACGATTCATTCCTAACTATGCCGAGGTTACAAAAGGTTTTACACGGTTGTTAAAACAAAATACTCAATTTTCTTGGGATGAGATAGCTCAGAAATCTTTTGATGCACTCAAGCACGCGTTGACCCATGCACCGTTGCTGCATCCTCCCAACTACAACCAGGATTATTTTTTGTATCTCGTCGCCTCCCATTCCACCATTGGAATGGTCTTAGTTCAGGAAGATGTATTCGGAACGGAACATGTGATATATTACCTTAGTCGAACGTTAAACCCAACTGAGCTAAAATACTCACATGTGGAGAAATTGGCATTGGCAGCCGTTCAAGTTGTCCAACGTTTTCATCACTACATTTTACTCCGTAAAATTACCGTCATTTCGGATTGCAACCCTATGATCTACATTTTGACTAAATAATTGCTAGGGGGCAAGTACTCTAAATGGATTGTTATCCTGCAGGAGTTCGACTTGGAGTTTGAGAAATCTAAGTCTAAGAAATCTTTAGTTTTTGCAGAGTTAATGTGTGACTTCCTGCGTGCTGACACGGAAACTGTGGCAGAGGAGCCCATTGCGGACGAATCTTTGTTTCTAATCAGCACTTTAGATCCGTGGTATGGGGATATCATTGTCTATCTCCAGACCCAATCCTTTCGGCCCGAAGTTTCAAAGTCGGAACGTCGGAAAATTCGATTCCAGTCCCAACAATACAAAATTATCGGAGATACTCTTTATCGTCGTGGGGCGGACTCTATTTTTTGACGTTGCTTAACTCACGAAGAGGCTGAAAGGGTCCTAAATGACTGTCACTCTGGAGCGTGTGGCGTTCATATGTCTGGGTATGCCACAACCCAAAAGATATTGCGCGCTGGCTACTTCTGGCCGTCCTTGTTTAAATATTGTATTACTGCGGTCCGAAAATGCCACAACTGTCAAGTGTTTGATCGAAAGATGCGCGCTCCACCTGCTCCTCTCCACCCTATAATTGTCGTTGGTCCTTTTGCCAAATGGGGTATCGATTTTATTACATGTAACCCTCACTCGGCTGGGGGGCATGCGTATATCATCCTTGCGGTAGACTATTTTACTAAGTGGGCCGAGGCGATGCCTACATTCGAGGCAGACGGCAAGACAGCTGCAATTTTCATGTTCAATCATATAATTGCTAGGTTTGGTGTCCCACAAGCGATAATCACTGAACATGGGCGCCATTTTCGAAACGTTATGATGACAGAACTTACAGGCCAGCTTGGTTTGCGTCACGATAGCTCAACTCCTTATTATCCACAAGCAAATGGTCTGGTTGAGTCCATCAACAAAGTTTTAGTTATCATGATCCAACGAATCATTGGCATTCATCGATCGAATTGGCACAACATGTTATTTTTAGCGCTTTGGGCGTACCGAACCTCAGTGAAAACATCAATAGGGTTCACTCCTTTCCAACTAGTTTATGGTTTGGAAGCTGCGCTACCCATTGAATGCGAAATCCCGTCACTGCAAATGGCCATCGAGTTACTTCCAGCTACTTCCGAAGAGGAAAAGCGTTTATTATACTTAGCTCAATTAGATGAGAATTGACGTGATGCTGCATTGGCGATCGAGACTCACGCAAAACGTATGAAAGCTCAGTATGATCGAAATGTGACCCCTCGAAATTTTTCGGAAGGAGACCTAGTGTTATTATATGATCAAGCTAATGATAAATTAGGTGCTGGAAAATTCGTTCCTATGTGGCATGGGCCCTATATTGTCAAGCGAAAGCTAGCAAAAGGGTCCTATGAGTTGGTAGACTTTGACGGGGACTCTTTGGGTAAACCCAGAAATGGACTTTACCTAAAGAGGTATTATGCTTAAAAGATGGGTATGGAGATTTTTTAGTTAGGTTAGTTTTTCTTTCTAGCTGGTGTGTTTGTTAGTTTAGACAGTGTGCTTAGCTTAGAGAGTGTGTTTTTCGTCGTTATTCTGGCTTATCTTGGTTTTACTCTTGATATTGCAGATGTCGATGCCTCTCCAAACATACATTGGTTTCACTGATGGTGCTTGTCGTAGTACACGGAATATCTCTTCCGCAGCTTGGGTTATCTATTCGCCCTCTGACGAGTTAGTTTCTATGCATGGGGTAAGCCTTGGTCAAACAACGAACAACATTGCCGAATACAGTGCAGTGATTGAGTTATTGTCTGAATCTATTTCATTTGGGATTCGGATTTTGATAGTGAGGTTAGATTCTGAACTCGTTGTATTACAGCTTAATAGAGTGTATGCCATTAGAAATCCAGTGTTATTAAGGTTATTTTTGAGAGTGCGTCTCTTGGAACGTGAATTTGATTACATTGAATATCAGCATATTCCAAGGTCTTTAAATACATTAGCAGATGCAATTGCTTCTCGAATGTTAAATAGACATTTGCAATAATCATACATGTAAATTTAAAAACATTTCATCACACATGTTTAACAAGATAAGCTGGTAATAATGATATATATATATATAGGAGTGTGTCAAAAAATACATCGTCTTCGATCATAGGTTGAAAAACACCTTATGATCGGCAAAAATGATAAGTACAAAAAACCAAAATGTCACATGTGTCTACAAAACGACCATCCAATCACTGGTGATGATCTCTATATGACACCACTGCACGGGCCACCCTACACAAGAACCTCCTAAAAGGTCCTGGGACCCCGACTACATAGCGCTGAAGCCTGATAGGAATGTCATCTATGGTAGTCTCCGGTATATCTGTTGTAAGACGCTCCAGGTCACTTTCCAACTCGGCCAAAGTCTCTGTGGCCTCGTCCTGTGGGGCCGGTGCCGCTGCAACTGGTAGTCTCCTCTCGTAAGGCCGGAGATTGGCTGGACGTCGTGGGCCTACATCTGCATTTTGAAAATTATTACTATCAGTTTTGAGACAATATAAAACAAACAAAAATAATAGATCGTTTAAAAAACTTGTGAAAAATGAAGTTACCTGTATCATCCCATTGTTCTCCCGGTGGAAGAACCATGTCCGGATCTCCACGAAAATCAACTCCGGCATAAGGAAAATCCTGTATAGCAAAGACCTGGTCCTCTAACCAGTGAAAGTACTCCAGAGTAAATCGGACAACCTCCGTCCCCTCATCAGGATGACGGGCCATAACCGCAACCCATTGCATCAATTTGGGCTCTCGGGGAAGCCCAGCCTCAACAGTGAGCTGCTGTGGGATCAGCATCGGAACCCTCTCTAAGCCAAAACTCACAACTAAAGCCCCATAACCAAAGGTCTTTAGCTGTCCGTTTTTGGCTCTAGCCAGTTGGCCTTTTACATTGGCCAACACAGCATCACACCAGTTGAAAATGGTACCTCGATAGCAATCAATCGCCATCCGCATCTGGGATCCAGTGGCAATGTGTAAAGCGGCAGCCCCACAAAGTCTGGTAACTGTAAAGGCAATCACCATAAGTTCAGGAAGGGATATAGTTTTGATCTCTATCCCTTTCTCCTGAGACTGAGTGTTACACCACTCTTGTCGGAGACTAGTGATAGACTGGCCACCCGGCCTAGTCCCGAAAAGAGTCAAGTGTTCGCCTCTCTTGGGAAAACCAGTGAGAAAGTAGATATCTGCGGGCTCCATCTCGAGCTGGTGCCCTCCAATATAAAAACACTGGTCCTGAACGTTCCATCTTTCTACCAGCCACTCTAGAAAGCTCACTTGGGCCCTCATGCCAGGTATGGCCCAATATTTATAAAGGTCGCATGCCTTCAAAGCATCAATTGACGGTTGATGATTAATGGCGGCCATATCAACATCTTCGTGCTCTCTCTCATGCCAATCAAGCATGGTGAACAATCTACATGCCAAAAAACATCCATTAGATTCCATGAAATCAAAAAAATTTGGTCCATTTTGGAGAATTTAGGGTTTAAAAACTTGTTGCGCGGAGTACGCACCCCGCCTTTAGGAACAGAGCGTGGGTACGTAGGGTCCCTGAAGGCAAGGTGCGTACCCCCGACATTTTTCCAACTGAGAAAATGTCGGGGTATGCGGGTCCCTAGTGTGGTGCCTGCGTACGCCGAGAGGCAGTCTTTGAAACCCCAAAACCTCCCAAAAATGAAATCTGTGGCCTTAAAAAGAATTCTAAATGGATGAAATTGAAGAGGAGGGTGTTGAAAATTACCTGGAAGAGACGGCGTTCGGTTTCGACGGTCGGATTCTCCGCAGTGTCCACGGGAAGTTTCTTGCCAAAGCCCTTTTTTCTCTCCTCAACAGTAAAATGGTAAAAATGAATTGGTAAAAGCCCTTTTTATAGGTTTTTTTGGGTAAATAAATGGTAAATTTGTTTATTTTTCACCATGAAAAGGTATTTTTCAAAGTATTTTTATCTATCTTCAACAGGTATGAGTAATGTGTTGGTTTTTGTGCAAGATAAAGGATTTTCAGGGAAAATTGTCATTTTTTACAAACAAAAACATCAGAGTCATCTTTAAGCCCTTTTCTGACTCCTAAAACATGAAAAGATTGCCGAGCGTTTCTTTTACACTTGTTAAAACGGAATTAAAAGACGGTCCTCTTACAGCCCTTTTCTGACCGTAAAAACATGAAAAGATTGCCGGATTTTTGTCGTTTCAAATTCGATATTGGAAATAAAACGACGTGTCCTTGATCACTTTTTACTTTCCAGGTCAGAGATACTAATCATGAAAGTACTCCTTGGTCGTAAAGATCAATCGGTTCTATCAAGTATTATTTTATACTTTTTCGGGCTTGGGAGACACAAATTTACGAAAAAGGTCAACCCTAGAGTCTTCTTAAGTTTTTTCAGACTCTCTAAAATTGAAAAACGCCGAGTTTCTCCTATACTGGACTCGTTAAAATTTCACAGTAAAGGACCTGTTCGATTACAAACAGGAACGGACCACTCCTTCTTAGGGTTCGAATCTAAACTAAGTTGGACTCATCCGAAGGATGAGCTTATAATCAAGCAAATGTTATCCTCCTCAAGCTTGTAAAAAATAAAGAGGTACTTGCCAGAAATGGTGGGGGAAAAGAGTGGAAAATGAGCCTATTTGTTACACTTTGTCTCGGAAAAACCTTATCACCACTCTTGAACACGACACTTTTCATTCACCTGGGTTGGGAAATCCTTTGCCTATCAGTTGATCAAACCACATTGAAAGTCTTCAGCCAGTTTCTGGGTATTAACTTTGGGTCAATTGTCACCAAGCCATCTGTTGTGTCGTTATGTGTTCAAGAGGTCACTGCAAATAAACCATTCATCTACAAAATATCTGTCATCCATCTTGACCATCCCTGAGTCAGTCCTTACAGCTACATTTCTTCAACTTGATCTATGATTTCGTGTTGTGGGCTTGCCTGCAATGGGTCGCTTTCTATCGACATCAGTACATTATCTAGAAAGATGATCTAGGAATCATCAATACCTTGAAATCTGCATGCCTCAATGGTAGGTTTCTCGCCTTTGACGACAGGTTGCATCAATTACCTTCGATCAAGGGATTCTGTGACATGTTCGACATCAACACATTCATTCACATCTCATGGATTGTACTGAGTACTTTGAGAGCCATTGGCATCACTGGTGGTTTCTCTCACACTTGTTAACAGTTTACATCATTGACTGGTAATCAAGTGGTTTCTACCATGTTCGACATCAACTCATTTATTTGCATGGATAGAATCGTACTATTTCGGGAAGCAGAAATGAAGACCCTGGATCTAGTTTCCGCCATCCAGGCTGCGAGGAGTTTTGTATTCATTATACAGTAGACTAATTATAAACAGATGGCTGTGTCCATACTGTGTCTACATGTGTCTATGATTATCATGTATTGCGAAATCATTCCTATGTCAAAGCAGTAGTTAGTTTGTTAGTTAAGTTTTTGATCTGTGTATGGGAATGCCTACCTCAGCGATGATATGATCTCATATATGTATTTTGTGTTGAATATTTGCAGGTTCCGACTAGGCTCTCCACAAGATAATCCTTGAAATGATAAAGTGCTTCACCCTTCCTAGATGATATGAAACCCTAATCTACTACAGACCTCACACTTTAGGGGGCAATCTGTTACACTAAAATTTGTCACCATGACTATTTGCAGTCAGTATGGCTCCATTAATAACCATACTGTCCACCTTGGCAAGTCTTATACCTCTGCTCCTCATGTCAAACTCCAAAAAGAGAGAAAGCCTTTAAAAGTCAATATAACTCTGGTTACGCAGTTTCTCTTACTCTTACCTGCGTGTACGCACCTCAATTACATAATACCTGCGTACTTGTACGCTCTGTCTGTAAAGGGGTGGGTGCATACTCCTGTAAAGGTCAAAAGGCGCAAGTTTTACTTCAAAAAACTTACTTGCGGTCGATTCTAGAGCATTCTAGAAGATGGTTTGACGTGGATTGAGCGCCTCCAGATGGTTCATGCATCCCAATGAAAGAGGAACTTATCCCATGAAGAGGGGAACTATCCCTTTGAAAGAGGGGCTTATCCCATTGATGGTGGACCTGTTTAACTTCCTCTAAAGCATTATAAATACAGGCATTGGGCCAGAGGCAAAGGAGGTTGAAAGCTGAACATTCCTAAGGGTAGATGCTGCTGAAATTAAGACTCCCTTATAGAGCTTGAGAGGAGAGATTCCAATCCTTTCTTAGCTTCATTTGGAAGTGGGTGAGCTGATCAAAGTAGAGGATAACTCTTGCTGGACCCTGGGAGGGACCTGCACAACACTAAGGCACTGGTTGTAAGGTTTCTTTTGTTTCCAATTAATACAATTAAGTTCATTTTTCTCAACAAGTTGTTATATATAATTTGTTTCATAAACTCCTTGGTCTTTATGATGAATATGTTTTATTATATGAGTTATTCAGGTGCTATGTAATCGTTTGCTTGTTAGTGAATGCAGGCTTCAAGGAGAAGGAGCTCATCTGGATCGAAGAGGCTTGGTTGCTACAAACAGAGTTGGACTAAAGGTATGCCTTAAACACCTGGTTTCTTTTATTTTAAATGCATATTTAGGGAAAGATAGTGCTTGATTGTTTTTTTTGTCACTAGAAAGCCTTAGCTTCTAGGGAGGTCGGTTTTGTCCGCAAAATTGACTCTTTCCGCATGACAAAGCCATCAACTTCGTCTGCCAATGAGTCGAAAACCAAAGCATCTACTGAGCCTCTTACGACACCAAATGGTCCCTTACAGATCCCTCAACCAAAAATTGAGGCCATTCCCAAGATCCCAAAGGGACCATTATGTCGTAATGCAGCTTCTAACCGAGTTTCCCACACATACAGTATAGTAGACAACTTGGCACAATAACCTATTGCCATGTCAACACTGGAAGTCCTCTAGTCGTGCCCATCTCAAAAGAAAGATCTACTAACTACCTTTGGTGCAGTAGATCCTTCTGACGATCGTTTTATTGTCTTCCTAGTTAATACATCATAACATACCCCATTTCCTTCATCTGTTGCTTTCCAGATGCCAGTTTGAGTCCATAATGCCATCATCTCCCGATGCATTATTGAGGAAGGTGCATCCACCTATGTGATGTCCGCTACCATTTGGAAACAACTTAAGTCACCTGAGTTGTCCCCCTCCACCATCTCTTTGCACGCTTAGGACAGACACTCTTCCCAACCCCTTGGCATGTACCGCAACTATCCAGCAACCCTTGCAAGCAAGACTGTTCATGTCAATATTGAGGTTATTGATGCCCCTTTGGATTATAACATTCTCTTAGGTTGTAGTTACACATATTCCATGTCAACAGTCGCCTCTGCGGTTTTCCGCAAGATGTGCTTCCCCCATGAAGGGAAGATCATTACCATTGATCAACTGACTTACTACGAGCCAGCTTCCGTGACCTCCCCTGAGCCCATTATCTTGTCGGAGTCAGATAAGCAGTCTCCAACTCCTCTCACTGGTGTTTCACCTGAAGTCTATAAAGATTCCTCATTGTTGGTTTCTTTCCTTGGTCCTCCCCCTCCCATCTCAGAGCCTAACTCTATGAGTGTTTTTATGTTTCAAGCATCACGGGCTGCTCTCAAGCAATCTGGTACATTTGATCCACAACCAGCTCCTCAACACCCTGCGGTTACCATCCTAGCCAAGCCCTCTAGATCCACCACCCCAAGACCTCCTCCGTTTTTGGGTGCCTCTCCTATGTTTCCGCCAGGAACTATTCCTCTAGGTCTCAACCATCCAGGAGTTATTCTGCTGGAAAATTACCCTGCAGGCTAGATACCTTTCCTATTCCCCCTCCGGGAGTATTTTATGTCCCTCTCATGGCTTCACTGGTCCTTCCTAACATGACCTTGGGAATCCCAGTATGGTACATTGATCCCCCTGCAAGCATTCTGCCTGGTCAGCTAAGACCTTATCATGCTTTGACCCTAGTTCAACCGGTACCTACAACCCCTGCCGCTGCTTCAATTCCATCACAAACTCAACAGGAACCCATTCCTGTTGTGAAAGCATCTAGATAGGGTGGTAAAGCTAAGAGGAAAGAACCAAAGGACAAAGCTCCCCAAGCTCCTCCATCCCCTAAGGCCCCAAATCCGTCACCTCCATGTGCTTTGTGAAAAGTTGTTGGGCACACCACCAATAATTGTCTTGAGCTTCCTCATCTTAAACCGTTGGTTCATGAAATGTTTCCTGAGTCAAATATCCCTGAAGTCCATGTTAACTTACCAGTTCCACCCAGGAAACTCAGAAAGTTGCACACAAATCACCCTTGTTCCTTGTGTGATCATCATGGTCACTACTCCCATTGTTTCCCTCATCTCAACGAATTTCGAGATTGCCTTAAGGTGCTTTGCAAATATGAGACCACTCGTAGTGGAACACCTACTCCTCTACCCATGGATTCTGGTAACCCTAGTCAACCAGAACAAGGGGACTTTGGTCCCACCATCGTGATCCCTCCCCTTGATGTCGAGATGACAGACACCATAGGCCATGTATTTTACCTGTCGTCATCCTTTAGTTCCTTGCAAGAAAACATTTCTGAGGTTTCTGCACGCGCTTCTATCGAACCTCTTTCGATAAAACCCCAGGTCTCAACATTCATAGATCCTCCATTTACCGTCTCGTTGTCTACCATTCCAGATGATGCGTATGTGAACCTTCTTTCTCAAGTTGATGCACCAGGTACTGCCGCTGCATCATGTAGTCAATATTCCTCCCGTCCGCCCATCTTCCATTCTGATGAGGACATCATGGAAGCTATGTCTACCCCTGCTTACCCTTGCACTTAGGCGAGGGAGCATATTTTTGGAGGATTCTGAAGGACACTTCCTTCCTAATTCTCCCAGTGTACTCTACCAAGAAATGTCACTCATAGCATACCCCTTTGATTTGCGTCATGGAGTTAGGTAGATTGCATCATATCATCAGTTTTCTTTTGCACCTTTGAGATGGATCCATCATCCACACTGTATATCGATCATGTCGACGATGCAAGTCTCTTCTCTAGGAATCTAGCCTCGGTAGCCTGGGCCATTTTGAACCCCTTGCATACGTTAGTCCTTTCGAATGGTGTGTGCATTGGATCTGCCACCAATAACCAAGCTGAATATGATGCAGTGATAGGTTTGTTAGTCAATTCCCTTGCTCATCGCATCCTCCATATTCATGTTCATTTAGATTCCTTGCTTCTTGTCATGCAATTGAATGGTGTGTATCATGTGCATAACCAAGTATTATTTAGAAAATATGTACGAGTTAAGTTGTTGGTACGTGAATTTGAAATCATAACATTCAGTCATGTTCCTAGAGCCCAAAATAACTATGTAGATACCATTTCAAATAACATTCTAGATTGGAATTTATCACATGTATACCACAGAAGATAACCATAAAAATAACACATGGTGAACCATCATCGTCATACAAAATGCATAATCATATTATGTATCATATAATTGTTTGGAGCCCATAGCTCTGAATACATCAAACATTCCCATAGCATGTTACAAAAATAAAAATCATAAGAATCCACATGTCCCTATATCTAGTCATTGTCCAGCAGATCTCACGCCAAAGGCTCTACTCCACCTGCATGTAGATCACGTACTGCCTGACCATCCATCGCCACACATCACATGATAACTCGCCACTCTGAGGGAAGGTCGGTACACTCATCTGTGTATCGATCCTCTAACTCATGCCATCCACACTCTGAAACTTTAGTCAATAGTACATCAAATATATGATGTAGATCAACGAGCAACACATTATCCTCTAGACCCTGATGTGACAATTATGTCCCTCGATCTGCAGCCCTAGGCACTGCGGCTCGGCCTGCATATCCTGCCGGTTTTACCGGTGCCATGTCTGCATACCATATATTTTACACTTAGTCCCATATACATGTGATAAAAATATAAAATGCACCATAAACATAGTAACTTAACACTTATCGTCTGATCCCCATGCTCGCCTGAGCGGAAGTGGCAAGTCAGGATCTCCCTGATAGTTCATCCGCTATAAGGGTAATTGTCAATGTAGAGGGGCATCTGATACCAATTTATGAAAAAATCAGGTCGGAACACCCATCTGACTCCCCCTCCCCCTCCTCTCCACAGTAGCTTCCCCCAGCGACGCATCCTAGGCTCCTGTGGGCCCCCATCTCGGATTTGTACATGCAGATGGATGGTGGGTATCTTCTCAAAGAAGAACACACACAATACTATATCAAAAGCATAGTCATAGTTCACCTACCTCCTACATGGACTTAAATGTCATTTCACCGATGACAGCATCATTTGGGCCCTCCCATAGTAGGTCTCGGCCAAAACACTCTCAACCAACATCATTTTCCCACCAGTGATGTGGTGGAACGCCTGGCTTCCCAAGACCAGTAGCACAGCTGCGGCAACAACCCGTGTCTCTAGCCACTCTAGATCACCAATTGGGATAGTCGTTCCCTTAATACGTACATCACGTGGAAAATTGCGCTCTAAAAACTCAGTAATGTTCCTCCCACGAGGTAACACCAGATGAATATTGCTCACCACTTCGAGGGGAGGCAGTCCGGTCAAGAAATAAATATCCTGTAATGTGAGCTCAATCTTGTGCCCCTGTACGACAAATACTTCTTGGTCTAGATCCCAATAGCTCACAATTCTCGATATCAAGGGCTCACCTGCCCTCATCAATGGGTTCTCTACCAACTTGAGAACCCCATAACGAGCCAATGCCCCTCGAACCCCCTGATCCCTCTGGATCTCGGATCAAAGAGTATCCAAGTCTCATTCATGCCAATTTATTTTTAGCTCTGCCATGCCTGCAAAACACCACATGTCTTTTCAGTTCAGAGAAGAAAACACTAGTCTACACTGATCAGCCTATAGCCCCCACCAGGCCAGCAGACCACCCTATTTTCAGCCCCAAATCACAATTTTCTGCCTAGAAAGTTCGAGCTCACAGGTTTCCAGTTGTTTCCTGCAAGCCATATCGCACTTCTGGGCCCAAAAAGTGCAATGCGGCCGTGAAGAAGAGCAAGGGTCTCCCAAGGAGCTGCCAGGTGCCAAAAATCAAGAAATAAACCACTAAAATTGAAGAGATGAGTAAGGCAACCTACCTGAAAGTCGAAGATCTTGATTCCGACGGTCAGTTTTTCTACTACGATCTCCACAAGATTTAGGGCCTTATCCTCCTCTCAAAATTCACCACATCTCACTTAGCAAATGAATTCAAATTGGAGGGAAAACGTCCTTTCATAGAAAAATCCACAATTTTTTTGTTTCCCATTGCGACCAAACCGTAGCTTAGTTTGACAAATCGTCAACACTGTTGGAAATCTCTCATCGAGATCTATAATGGGTCTTCCTCCATTTTTGATGATTTGACACTTCACCAGGAAGTCATTTTTCCAAGAAGGGTCACTTCATCGCCTCTCAAAATCAAATTTCTTCATAAAGCGACACTTGTACTTTGAGTTCCACCTCCTCTTAATACTTGTCGTACCATGTGTCGTTCTTCTTCATGAGTAACCTTCATTTACTCATGTTTCCATGGTCCCCACTAGGCATATTATGTGTGGCAACATCATCGAGTCACCCTTGTTCAGAGCATCTGCGATGAGTCACCCTTGCATCCATGGAGTCTGTTTCACATCCCATTATATCATGTCACAGTATTCCATCCATATTTTCATACCATTCATCCTGTGTTGCCCATTTTGGCCTCCAATCATACTATCGCCATCCCCTCTAGAGTTGAGTCAGTTGCTGCTAGGTTTACCATGCACTTTATGCTCTAACAAGGGAAGTCATCTGTTTGTCCCTTAGTCCCACATTTTCCATTATCCCTAGTGTCAATCCATTAGTCACATTACTATTTTCCCTCGTGCCTTAGTTGAGGATCCTCACTGCCTCATCTATCGTGGGCCTTATTTTGTTGACATCAGCGCATTTATTACAGAAGAATGGTCTAGAGGGCGGTGTATCTTGGTTCTAGCTTCCATTCTTGTTTGGAACTTCGGGTCGAGTAGAGGGACTCATTATTGCCCTTTGACTTGGTCGTTTCATGTCCGTGATTCATACACTTTATGGTCTAGTGATGCAACAAATTGTACCAGTGATTCCCAGGTGTGTGAGAGATGTTTCAGACCTCATGAGGGGGTGGCCCTTCAGGTAGCCCCCTGTTACACTAAAATTTGTCACCATGACTATTTGCAGTTAGTATGGCTCCATCAACTGTCATACTATCCTCCTTGGAAAGTCTTATACCTCTACTCTTCATGTCAAACTCCAAGAAAGAGAGAAAGTCCTTTAAAAGTCTATTAACTCTGGTTACGCAGTTTCTCTTAGCCTTACCTGCGTGTACGCACCCCAAGTTCACAATACCTGCGTACTTGTACGCTCTGTCTGTAAAGGGGTGGGTGCATACCCCTGTAAAGGTCAAAAGGCGCGAGTTTCACTTCAAAAAAGTTACTTGTGGTCAAATCTAGAGCATTCTAGTAGATGGTTTGACGTGTATTGAGCGCCTCCAGATGGTTCATGCACCCCAAAGAAAGAGGAACTTATCCCATGAAGAGGGGAGCTATCCCATTGAAAGAGGCGCTTATCCCATTCATGGTGGACCTGATTAACTTCCTCCAAAGCATTATAAATACAGGCATTGGGCCAGAGGGAGGGGAGGGTTGAAAGCTGAACATTCCTAAGGGTAGATGCTGCTGAAATTAGGACTCCCTTATAGAGCTTGAGAGGAGAGATTCCCATCCTTTCTTAGCTTCATTTGGAAGTGGGTGAGCTGATCAAAGTAAAGGAGAACTCTTGCTGGACCCTGGGAGGGACCTGCACAACACCAAGGCACTGGTTGTAAGGTTTCTTTTGTTTCCTATTAATACAATTAAGTTCATTCTTCTCAACAAGTTGTTATTTATAATTTGTTTCATATACTCCTTGGTCTTTATGATGAATATGTTTTATTTTATGAGTTATTCAGGTGCTATGTAATCGTTTGCTTGTTAGTGAATGCAGGTTTCAAAGAGAAGGAGGAGCTCATCCGGATCGGAGAGGCTGGACTGCTACAAACAGCGTTGGATTAAAGGTATGTTGTAAACACCTGATTGCTTGTATCTTAAATGCATATTTAGGGAAGGATAGTGCTTAATTGTCTTGTTTGTCACTAGAAAGCCTTAGCTTCTAGGGAGGTTGGTTTTGTCCGCAAAATTGACTCTTTTCGCATGACAAAATGGCGACTCCGCTGGGGAATCCATGGATTTGATTGATTTCTCTTTTGTTTGATACTTTGATTTGAGAAAAGTCGATTTCTTTCTGGTTTTTGACTGTTTGACTGTGAATTTGGGTGGAATAGCTTAGGGTTAAGTTAGTTTTTAGTTTTCTTGGTTTTGAGAGCAGTACGCACCCTCTGAGTTAAGCACAGTGTGTACCTGTACGCACTGCAGCTTTGTACACAGAGCGTACACGCACCTGTGCAAACGGGTCGCCTGCGTACCCTGTCAAAAGTTGAGAAAATTTCAAATTTTTCCATTTTTCTCTTTAGATTTTTGTTTTTAATTTGTTTTTACTGCCCAGATCCACTGGTTACCTGTCAGAGATCTTCATCTAAGCTTGTTTCGTCAGCATCAAGGGTTTTAGTGAAATTCATAGAAGTTCTAGCCCTAGGTTTGATTTTTGGATTGGTCTTGTAGTGACTTTGGCTTTAGAAGTTGTAAAAACCTTGGATATCCCTGGTCTTTTCAGTCTTCTTAGGAGTCGGACCTTTCATAAAATCCACCTTTGTGAGAAACCTACCTTTGTGTTGTCTCTTTGTGGAATTTCGAGAAAGTTTGTTGGTTAAACCGTGAATTTCATTCTTAAGAAAAAGAACAAAAGATTTTGATTTTTGTTTTTGACTGGTTTATGATTCTGCATGAACTGGTCCTTGGTTAAATTGTGACTGAGTAAAACATCCTGGAATTATATTTTGTAAGCTTTTTTCCTCATTAGATTTGCTTTTAGGTAAATTTCTCTTAGATTTGCTTTTAGGTAAACTTGATTTGATTTTCATAGATTTGTCAAAGTTGATTTTTGTTAAGTAGTTTTATATGCTTTGTTAATATAGGAAAAAATACAAAAAACTCTTTTGAAAAAAGTTTGCTTTAGTAGCATTTGAAGTCTTTGAAAAGAGAAAGGAATTTTCGTGAAATAATTAGTGGTCATGTGTTGTATGCTTTGGAAAAGATAAAGAGATTGTTTCTTTGATTGTCTTTGCCAAGAAAGTTGTCTTTTTATAAATTTTGCATTCTCCAACTCTCTTAGCTAGGGAATTCATTGAAAAAGGAAAAAATAGTTTAAATCATCTTAGGTGCATCTTTTTAGTGGATTTGAGTCGAGTCTACACACCATCAGTTTCATCTCCACTACCTTTTGTCCTAAAGAAAAGCCATAAAATTAACGCTTAAAGTAAAATTAACTTAGTAACTTTTTATTTACTAGGGCTCTGAAACACCAATATAGATCAAGCTAGTGTCTTGGAGTAGGAGAGTAATAAACTCTCCAAGACAGCAAAACCAAACAAGTAGCTCATCTTGTGGTAGGATAAATCCAACTGTTACATTTATGCTCTGGGAAAGCTCCTCTTAAAGGAGAAGCACGAGATCATGTCCGAACCAATGAGGGGATCAATCCTCCTTCATTGGGAACGACGCCAGATACGCATGTACTACAAACGGTAAACCTCAGATTATTATCGAGGAGCCTGGGGTCACTTGTCAGTAAACCTTGGATTGTTGTCAAGGAGCCGATAAGGGGATTGAGCTTGTTACTCTGCCCTTGCGTGCTATCGGATCGTAGACTGTTCCCCCAGGTGTATTTGTTGTTGTTGGTGACCTTAGTGACCATTATCTTTAGGGTTCTACCCGAGGTGACAGTGGAGGGAATATCCCACTGTACCTGGAGCAGACGTCGGCTAGACTCACTTGGATTTTCTGGGGGGTTCACTTCACTCGAGACGGTTAAAGTGGAGGAACTTGGTCCAGTCTATTCATTAAGCAGGTTGCCGAGGTAACTGTTCCACCCACCACTTCTGTACTGAATTCGGCGATGTTGGGCTTCATCACCAACTAGTGTTTTCGGTCTAGAAGGTTACTGTTTGTGCATGGTTTGACGCCCTAGATTCTTTAGGCGTGTGATTCGAATTTGTTTGGTTCTTTAGAGACTTTAGGCAGTTTGTTTTGAGATTTTACTTTGTTTGCGTGTGCAGTAGTTTAAAAGTTTTTAACTGTGGCTGAATTACCGAGATAGTCCCCTAGAATTCGGGGCCAGTCTCCTGAGGTTGTAACCGTGGCTGATTTGTTGAGGAGGTCTCGTAGACTTCGAGGCCAACCTCCTGAAGAAGTTCCGGGTCATTACGAAGGTTTGAAAGTCCTTGTAACTCCTAGTGGCAATAAAGTAGGTTCACCTGAAGAAGGAGAGTCCTCGTTGGTAGTTCATCCGGATTACCAAAGTCTAGAAACAGGTTATAATCCTAAAGCTATTGCAGTTTCCGAGCTTGCTGGTAGTTTTTCATCTACTAGTGATATAGGCGAAGAACCTGAGATATCTGAACCTGTTACTCTGACTTCTAGTGCTCCAGATTCACCTAGGGTAGAAAGAGTCATCACCGAAAATCTTCCTTCTGGTTTGATAGCTATTGAAGAACTTGCTCCAGAAGAAGATATAGGCGTCCCTATCCCTGAACATCAACCTACTATTGATCTAAGGGAGCGTGAATCCATTTTTTACAGTCCTCCTAGAAGTACTACTTGGTATCTTTCGTTAACTAATTATTTAGACAACTCAGGGTCAAGTTTTTCTCCACCTCGTACTCCTTATCCACCTGGAGGTATTTATACTCCTGTAAATATGTCTGGTCAGTCGTCCATGTTTACTCAATCGCCTGAATCTTTTTTGTACGGCGGTCCTTCTGTTCCCACTGGGTATCAGTCACTTTCTGGTACTTTTGCGGGAGCATCTCCTCAACCCATTGAACATGGGTTATTAACTGGAAACAATGGTAATAAACCGTTGAGCATAGGAGACATTTACATGATGTCAGGTTCAATTCCCAGTTCTCAACCTCAAGGTGGGCAGTTACCGCCTGGGGGGCAGCCTCAATTAACGCCTGGGGGGCAACCTCAAGGTACACAAATTGCGTCTAGGGGGCAACCTCAAGGACAGTATGTACCCGTGGTACAGTACATTCCTCAAGGTCAACCCCAGCCTCAATATGTACCCCAAGGTCAACCTCAGTATCAATTTATGCCTCAAGGGTATCAACCCCAAGGTCAGTACTCGAGTCAAGGTTACCTACCACCCCAAGGTCAATCTTATGTTCAAGGTATGGGAAATGTACCTTTCAATTATCAATCCTACCCTAAACCTGGTTACGGATCTCAATATCCTCAACCTATTACGGGTCAATACCCCGGAATGAACATAGTGTGGGATCCATCACAAGTTCAACAGGAGTTGCAGCCAAGTATACAGTTGTCATCTCAAACTGGACAACCCTTAGTTTCTGGTTCGCCCCAACAACTAGTCCAGTCTAATATTCAAACTTCTGTAACTTCGGTAGTTACTCAGTTGCCCATTGCACCTAGTACTCCATCTCAAACGACTGCTGCAACTACCGCAACATCTGTTCAGTCTACCGCACTTACTTCTGGAGTATCGACAGCTCCGGTTTCTACTGTCTCTGCAACTACTCCTCAGACATCTTTACCATTGTCTGGATCTACGATTCAAACTACGGTTCAGATGCCTGTAGGACAACCTGGTTTAAGTACGGTTGTCACAAGTCAACCACAATTCACTTATCAACCGTACCAGGGACAGTACCAATTCGGTCCTGCTATCCAACAGCCAGTTTACCAGTATCAACCGTATCCTGGGTACACTTATCAACAACCACAACAACCCCAGTACGGTCCGGTTAATCCTGGTTTTCTTGGAGGATACAATATCCCGAACGCGATTCCTATTCCTAGTTATCCTGGATATCCTCCTCTTGGAATTGGTCTTGTGACCCAGAGTTTTAGGGATCCTAATCGGCAATTACTGTTTATCGCAACTTTGGATTTACCAGACTTGTCGCGCCTAACGAACGATCCAATAAATTATCTTCCGTTTTGGCCGCCAATGCCAAATAAGTTGCCCAGTGACATACCCAAGTTCGAAGGTAAGTCTAGAGAGGACCCGTCGAATCATGTGATGACTTACCACCTCTGGTGTGCCTCAAATTCCATCTCGGATGATTCGATCCGCTTACGTCTTTTCCAGCGTACACTCATTGGTCTCGCGGCCAAGTGGTACATTGAGTTACCACGGGCCTCTTTTTATAATTTTAGCCAGTTAGCTACCTCGTTCCTAACTCATTTTCAATTGCCGGTCAGATATGATAATGGCACGGAGTTACTAACTTCATTAAAACAATCGACGTCCACTTATATTTCCGATCATATTCATGAATGGAGACGTCGAAGACGGTTAGTGAAAGTTTTTATCCCGGACCAAATCTTAGCTAAATGGTTTGCTAAATCATTGTTACCGAAGATTACTGAAGACGTGGCTAAGGCCGGAGTAGTTACTGAGGAGCAAGTGATTGCTCAAGCGCAGTACCTTGACTTAGTTTACACTCAGTCAGGTACGTTACACGAAAAGATCCCAAATCTTCCTAAGTCAAATCAAATTGCTGCTGCTCCTTCAGGATCTCATGCTGCTGATGGTATGATTGGTACGGTGAACACTAAAAGTAAAAAGAAATCCTCAAAGAATTCTTCTCTGATTATAACCTTACCAGACTCCCCGACAGGAGAATCTTCTGCTGAAGTTTCTACCGACATTCACGCTGTAGAGTCATCTACGGCTAAATCAAAAAACGGTGGCAAAAAGAAAGGCAAGAAGAAGAATAAAGCAGACAAAACTCCAAAGGAGAAAACAGAAAAGTCGGAAACCACTGACGAAAAGCGCAAACCTCGTTATCCTTGTCTTATTTGTGAAGAGGGGAGCTATCCCATTGAAAGAGGGGCTTATCCCATTCATGGTGGACCTGATTAACTTCCTCCAAAGCATTATAAATACAGGCATTGGGCCAGAGGGAGGGGAGGTTGAAAGCTGAACATTCCTAAGGGTAGATGCTGCTGAAATTAGGACTCCCTTATAGAGCTTGAGAGGAGAGATTCCCATCCTTTCTTAGCTTCATTTGGAAGTGGGTGAGCTGATCAAAGTAAAGGAGAACTCTTGCTGGACCCTGGGAGGGACCTGCACAACACCAAGGCACTGGTTGTAAGGTTTCTTTTGTTTCCTATTAATACAATTAAGTTCATTCTTCTCAACAAGTTGTTATTTATAATTTGTTTCATATACTCCTTGGTCTTTATGATGAATATGTTTTATTTTATGAGTTATTCAAGTGCTATGTAATCGTTTGCTTGTTAGTGAATGCAGGTTTCAAAGAGAAGGAGGAGCTCATCCGGATCGGAGAGGCTGGACTGCTACAAACAGCATTGGATTAAAGGTATGTTGTAAACACCTCATTGCTTGTATCTTAAATGCATATTTAGGGAAGGATAGTGCTTAATTGTCTTGTTTGTCACTAGAAAGCCTTAGCTTCTAGGGAGGTTGGTTTTGTCCGCAAAATTGACTCTTTCTGTATGACAAAATGGCGACCATAATGGCGACTCTTAAGTTTTTCAGACTCTCTAAAATTGAAAAACGCCGAGTTTCTCCTATACTGGACTCGTTAAAATTTCACAGTAAAGGACCTGTTCGATTACAAACAGGAACGGACCACTCCTTCTTAGGGTCCGAATCTAAACTAAGTTGGACTCATCCAAAGGATGAGCTTATAATCAAGCATCTGTTATCCTCCTCAAGCTTGTAAAAAATAAAGAGGTACTTGCCAGAAATGGTGGGGGAAAAGAGAGAAGAATAAGCCTACTTGTTATCCTTTGTCACAGAAAAACCTTATCACCACTCTTGAACACGACACTTTTTCATTCACCTGGGTTGGGAAATCCTTTGCCTACAAGTTGATCAAACCACATTGAAAGTCTTCAGTTGTTTTTGGGTATTAACTTTGGGTCAATTGTCACCAAGCCATCTTTCGTGTCGTTATGTGTTCAAGAGGTCTCTGCAAATAAACCATTCATCTGCAAAATACTTGTCATCCATTTTGACCATCCCTGAGTCAGTGCTTACAGCTACATTTCCTCAACTTGAACTATGATTTCGTGTTGTGGGCTTGCCTGCAACGGGTCGCTTTCTATCGACATCAGCACATTATCTAGAATGATGACCTAGGAATCGTCAGTACCTTGAAATATGCATGCATCAATGGCAGGTTTTTCGCCTTTGACGACAGTTTACATCATTGACTTTCGATCGAAGGATTCCGTGACATGTTCGACATCAACACATCTAATCACATCTCATGGGTTGTACTGGGTACTTTGAGAACCATTGACATCACTGGTGGTCTCTCTCACACTTGTTAACAGTTTACATCATTGACTGGTAATCAAGTGGTTTCTACCATGTTCGACATCAACTCATTTATTCGCATGGATAGAATCGTACCATTTCGGGAAGTGGAAATGAAGACCCTCGATCTAGTTTCCACCATCCAGGCTGCGAGGAGTTTTGTATTCATTATATAGTAGACTAATCATAAACAGATGGCTGTGTCCATACTGTGTCTACATGAGTCTATGATTGTGATGTACTGCGAAATCATTCCTGTATCAGAGCAGTAGTTAGATTGTTAGTTAAAGTTTTCAATCTGAGTATGGGAATGCCTACCTCAGCGATGATATGATCTTATATATGTATTTTGTGTTGAATATTTGCAGGTTCTGACTGGGCTCTCCACAAGATTATCCTTGAAATGATAAAGTGCTTCACCCTTCCTAGATGATTTGAAACCCTAATCTACTACAGGCTTCGCACTTTAGGGGGCAATCTGTTACACTAAAATTTGTCACCATGACTATTTGCAATTAGTATGGCTCCATCAACTGTCATACTATCTTCCTTGGCAAGTCTTATACCTCTACTCTTCATGTCAAACTCTAAGAAAGAGAGAAAGTCCTTTAAAAGTCAATTAACTCTGGTTACGCAGTTTCTCTTAGCCTTACCTGCGTGTACGCACCCCAAGTTCACAATACCTGCGTACTTGTACGCTCTGTCTGTAAAGGGGTGGGTTCGTACCCCTGTAAAGGTCAAAAGGCACGAGTTTCACTTCAAAAAATTTACTTGTGGTCAAATATAGAGCATTCTAGAAGATGGTTTGACGTGTATTGAGCGCCTCCAGATGGTTCATGCACCCCAAAGAAAGAGGAACTTATCCCATGAAGAGGGGAGCTATCCCATTGAAAGAGGGGCTTATCCCATTCATGGTGGACCTGATTAACTTCCTCCAAAGCATTATAAATACAGGCATTGGGCCAGAGGGAGGGGAGGGTTGAAAGCTGAACATTCCTAAGGGTAGATGCTGCTGAAATTAGGACTCCCTTATAGAGCTTGAGAGGAGAGATTCCCATCCTTTCTTAGCTTCATTTGGAAGTGGGTGAGCTGATCAAAGTAAAGGAGAACTCTTGCTAGACCCTGGGAGGGACCTGCACAACACCAAGGCACTGGTTGTAAGGTTTCTTTTGTTTCCTATTAATACAATTAAGTTCATTCTTCTCAACAAGTTGTTATTTATAATTTGTTTCATATACTCCTTGGTCTTTATGATGAATATGTTTTATTTTATGAGTTATTCAGGTGCTATGTAATCATTTGCTTGTTAGTGAATGCAGGTTTCAAAGAGAAGGAGGAGCTCATCCGGATCAGAGAGGCTGGACTGCTACAAACAGTGTTGGATTAAAGGTATGTTGTAAACACCTGATTGCTTGTATCTTAAATGCATATTTAGGGAAGGATAGTGCTTAATTGTCTTGTTTGTCACTAGAAAGCCTTAGCTTCTAGGAAGGTTGGTTTTGTCCGCAAAATTGACTCTTTCCGTATGACACCCCCACATGCCTGGATGTATTCATATTATGTTATAGCCTCAAATGCAGTTCCGTAGAGTTGATGGGTTTAGTTCCTACCGATCGTAGTGTTTATAGCATGCACATCTCCTTCAGATCATCCATTCATTTTTGCATATCCCTTCCCTATTCAGCAGATTTTCTCTAATTGTTCTACCCTCACTCCCACCCATTTTTTGAGGGAAGGGCCATTATATCTCATGTACTCAGATATTATTATATTTAGTCCTAGCTCATATTTTTCCAGGTTTATTATGTATATGGGACACATTGTATTATTTTCTGGCTCTGTTATGCCAGCATGTCATGTACCATTCAACATGTACTTCATTGCTCAGTTTTATATTTCTGAGTGCACCATTATTTTTGTATTAATCCATCCCGGCGGGTATGGGTATGCTTCCCCTACCTCATTGAGGTCCAATACCACAACAGAATAGGTGACTTGCATTAGTCTCGCCCCCTCTGTCCTTATCCTCTTTCACTTCATCTTTATTGGTCTCTCTCTCTCTCTCTGGCTCTCCTGAGCTGTCTAGTGATTGTGTCTTATCACCAAAAAATTGATCATCTAGCCTAATTTACTAAATGGATTGAATTACACCATGTAAAGCCAATTTTACCATAGTAAAATTGCTTTCGTTGTGAGAAATTACTTAATAAACCACCTTTATTAAGTAATTTATAATCAAACCCATGAAGAATAATTAAATAAATCACTATTTATTTTATTTTCTTCTAGGAATAATTAATTAAACAATTGTTCAATTATTATTTCTTCTCATATTTGACCCAATTATGAAAAATAAACCGATAAATCATTAATTATCTTAATTTTCTCTAAGAATAATTAATTAATCACTAATTAATTATTATTCTTTGTCAAATTTGACTAAATCCCTTAGGAATAATTAAATAAATCCTTATTTGTTTATTATTCCTTAACTAATTCCTTGGGATGATAAATAAATCATAATTGTTTTATTATTTCTAAATAAAAGGTTAAATACTTTTTCCCTCCTAACCAAATATAATAAAATATTCCAAATGGTTATTCCAAGAATGGGGTTAATAATATTTTATTATCGCTCATTATTCGAGCATAACTCAATATTTTTCTATAAATAGAAGGGTTTTCCATTCATTATTCACTTTTTATTAGTTTCATTATTGCACTCATTGTTGTAACTTTGATTATTTTCATTGTTGCACACTATTTTTTGTTGGGTTTTCACATTATAAAGGAGAGAGACTCTACACAAGATGAAGACGTTTGAGGATAGCCAAGAACCCATCCCATAGAGGGGGACTGGTAACATTTATTTGTTCCCTTCACAAGTGTTATAATAAAATCTATTCTTTGTATATCTGGTTTCCATTGGATGATTGGAGTTATTACTATTTCTTTTTTTTGTTTAACTATGATTGTGGCATAGATCAGAATTTTGGCAGGTTTTGTTTCTATCAGTTACTGCAGATCTACAATGTTTAGCAGCCATTTATATTGTTGAGATTGTTTATCATCCACAATCTTAAGTGGGTTCTTTTCATACATCTTTGAGAAGAAAACACTACAACACTCTTCTTCCATGCAAGAAAGTTATTGGTACCTACCAATTTGTTGCTTTCCTTGCAAAAAGACATTGATGTATATTCAAAAGGGGACATATACATACTTGATAGATTTGGAGATGTAGTAGATTTTATTTCTCCTTGATGACTTTATGGCTTGCCTTCCTATGATCTTGATGTTCTTCAAGTTGCCTTCTCCAAGTGGACTTGCTTGATGATCAGATTTTCTTGATGACTTGTAGCTTGATGTAGGTCCTGCTTCAATCTGCTTTTCCTTGTAGGTGCCTTTATGTAAGGCTCTTCTTCTTGCTATGTATTCTTCCTTGATGAATGATATGTGATAGGCCTTATTTTCCTTGAGTTGATTTGGCTTGATGCTTCAACCTTGTGTATGTCTTTCCTTGATTAGTGTTCTTGAGTTTCCCTTTCCTTGATGTGTCACCTTAGCGTTGATTCCATGTTGAAGAATCTAGGGCAAATAAGTGTAGTGTGATTCTTCGTTACTTGATAACAATTTGTGGAGTCCTTTTACTTTTTCTTGTTAGCTTAATCTTCTTATTGTTATTATTAATGAATGTGTGTGTACTTCATCAAACTGCTACGAAAACATAAGAACAAGAACACAAGATGTTGGATCTTTGTCAGGGCCAAAACCTCTCTTCTCTTGAGAGGAAAACACTTCGGTAAGTTTTCTCTTGTTGAAGCTACTATTGGAAATAATACTGAGAGGGGAGGTGAATCAGTATTATCAGATCAATAATTTAATTTTCAAAACTGATTTGTATATGCTACTTCAACTCGGTGAACTAGCATGTATACGCAACTGTACTTAATGCAACCAGCGTATATGCAGAGATCTTTAGATTTGCCCAAATTATCATGTATTGAACTTTAATCAGTATATCAGGAATTCATTAGACAGTATAGTAAAATAAAAATAAAGCATCACACATAAGCAACACACAAGAACACCAAGATATAAGGTGGAAACCCAATGTGGGTAAAAACCACCTGTTGTTGTCGTCTCTATCTTCTTTTAATAATAAGAAAATTTTGTTTACAATTTTTGTACTGGTGCACTCTTATACTAGTACATAGGCTTCTACCTGCAGAAGGCTACAACCTTCTCTCGTTCTCCAGCTTCTACTGGAAGGGAGCTACAACCCCCTAGCTCTTGTACTAGCTGATATGTTTACTAGTACGTAGGTGACGGCCTACAAAAGGCTACAACCTTATCATTTTTTCCAGGGACCACATTTCATAAATTTTCAGACTGGATCCATCAACAACATCATTCAATCATTAAATATATCTGCATCAACCAATCTCCTTTTGAACCAACCATAACTGAATCAATCAATCACTTTGACAACCCACCAATCTGATCTTTCAGAATGTTGTCACCAGAATACAATAACCAAAACCCATGCCAAAACCCAAAACACTGAAATAGCAAATAGAAGCAACTAAAACATATTTTATAAGGTATACGCTACTTCCATGTGTCAAACCTATGTGCATACGCACTTTCCTCAAAGCGAACCAGCGTACAGATCTGCAAATCAAATTTATGATGTATACGCTACTTTGATATGCAAAATCAACGTGTGTATGCTCCTTTTCTAAATTGAACCTACGTACACATCTGTAAATGATGATTTAAACATTACAACTATTCTAGACTTCAGTCATACCTAGATCATCATATTTACAGACTACAACATGCACCAGTTATTCAGATACATGATCAAACCACATAAAGATAATACACTTCAAACCTTAAGATCCTGATACATCATTAGATCTTATCCTTCATCAAACGCTAAGATTCATCCTTGGTTTAGATCAAGCACAATACCATAAGCCAATAACTTGCATATTAGATCTCACACTTCATCAGATATTCGATACTTGCACACTTTGGCCTAATGATCTTCTCCTCCTTTTATAGTTTTAGGCATTTCTCAATACCATGGACCAAAACCACTTAGGACCAATACCTTGGACCAAATGCCTAGGGTCAATACCTCGGACCAGATACCTTGGACTAATAATTTAGTTTTCCAAGGTATGCGGGCTTTTCCTTTTGTGAAAGTGTGTGTGTATGTATGCACAACTTGTATATAGTGAACCCGCATGTATACGTGGCTTGGCCAATGGTAAACCTGTGTATACCTCTCTTTCTTCATTCTGTGAAGTCTGATCTGTAACTCTGTGTTGTTAACCTATTGTACTGTGATCTGTCATCTGAGTGAGTTGCCATCAAGGACAACACCTGTGTCATAATGCCAACAATCTCCCCCTTTGGACTTGATGGCAACACCAAGTCACTCTCCCCCTTTTTCATCAAGGGCAAAGGGTCATGCTCCCCCTGAGTACATGTTGAAATTCTCTGATATGCTGAAGTGTGATGATTGAGCCCCTATGATCGAGTCCATGCTCCCCTTGAGCACAAGCAAGGTCTGCACAAAGATAACAAGACTCTATACATACATCATCAATGACCTTATTTTCATCAAAGACTCATACATACATCCATTTTCCAATCAAATGGGGATATACCAAATTTGACTCATCCACCCAACCAAGTGGGGATATACCAATTGTTTATACAAGAAACATTACATCATCCCTCCCATGCATAGTGGGGTTACAAATTAGGTCTTTTAATGACCTTTACATTAAATGATATACATGACATATATAACAGAGACCAAATATCTTAAACAAGACCATTATAGTCATCAACAACTATCATCATTAGCATCTATCAATCAGCATCCAAACCAGCAACCATGTTCTCCCCCTAAACCTGTTCCACTTGAATCAAAAACAACTATGTGAATATGTACCAAGATCTTCTAAGATAATGCCAGCAATGCATTATTAGAAGCATATGCTCCCCCTGAACCTGTGTCAAATGTTCACTGTCAGATTTGATCATTTCATATATCAAAAGAGTTATCAAGCCATCATCATCAATCAGATATACATCAAGTTATCAACAGCTTTATGAGGACCAATATATTTCCACATGTTATCAGTAGATTGAAACCATCATCAAACAGAGCAAATAATTGACAGAACCATAGCAGACCCCTTTTTTTTCAAGTCCGGCCCACTGCTTTTCTTTAAAACAACATATACGCGTCTGTGCCCACAGAAACCCGCTTATGTACACAACTACGCTTTATGAAACAAGCATATAACCAACTTTCTCTGAAGAAAATAGGTTTTAACAGCAGGATGATGCAGCAACTACTCCCAGCTTTTTCCTGAGATATTAAAATGTCTCTTTGGGCAGTGGTTTAGTGAATATATCAGCAACCTGTTCTTTGGAGGGAACATACTCCAATTTGACCTTTTGTTCAAGCACTTGTTCACATAGAAAATGATATTTGATGGGTATGTGCTTGGTCTTGGAGTGCATGACTGGATTCTTTGAAATACTAATGGTACTTGTATTATCACATAGAATGGAGATGGGTGGAGTACATGTGATCTGAATGTCTTGCAAGGTTTGCATCATCCAAAGTAGTTGTGTGCAGCAAGATGCAACAACCACGTATTCTGCTTCAGCTGTAGATAATGCAATTGAACTTTGTTTCTTGCTGAACCAAGACACTAACCTGGAACCCATATAGAATGCACCACCACTAGTGCTTTTTCTGTCATCAACACTTCCTGCCCAATCTACATCTGTATATGCATGAAGTGTAAGATCTGTATCTCTAGGATACCATAAACCAAATTTTTGTGTTCCTTGAAGATATTTGAAAATCCTTTTGACTGCCTGAAGGTGTGATTCCTTTGGATTTTCTTGGAATCTTCCAACTATTCCCATTGCATGCATGATGTCTAATCAGGTACTTGTTAGATAATGCAAACTTCTAATAATGGATCTGTAAGTTGGTTGATGTACTGTTTTTGATTCATCATTTGAGCTAAGACTGCATCCTGTTATCATTGGGGTACATACTGGCTTAGAATCTTCCATGTCGTACTTTTTCAGAATCTGTTTGAGATATTTGGTTTGTGAGAGAAAAATACCATCTTTATTTCGTTGGGCTTATAGACCAAGAAAATAGGTAAGCTCACCAAGCAAGGACATTTCAAATTCTTGTTGCATTACTGAAGCAAAATTCTGACTCATGGATTATTCATTGCTACCAAAAATGATATCATCAACATACATAACAATTATTAGCAATTTATCAGTGCCCATCTTTGTATATAGATTTCTATCTGCTGACCCCTTTGAAAAACCCTATTGGTGGAGATATTTGTCAAGACAGTAATATCAGGCCCTTGGAGCCTGTTTTAGACCATAGAGAGCCCTTCTAAGTTTGCATACAAGTTTTGCATCATTTCCAAGAATGTATCCTTCTGGTTGTTCAATATAGACTTCTTCTTATAAGTCTCCATTAAGAAAGGAAGATTTTACATCCATTTGGTACACTTTGAATTTCTGAAAACTACAAAGAGAAAGAAACATTCTTATGGCTTCAAGTCTAGCAACAGGTGCAAAAGTTTCTTCAAAATCTATACCTTCCTGTTGAGCATATCCTTTGCAGACGAGTCTAGCGTTGTTTCTGATAACTTCTCCATTTCCGTTCAGCTTGTTTTTTAATATCCATTTGGTTCCTATGATATTCTTATCATGAGGTCTAGGAACTAATTCCCAAGTATTATTCTTTTAAATTTTCTCAAGTTCTTCATTCATGGCCTTGACCCAACATTCATCTCTGCATGCTTCATTTACATTTTTAGGTTCAGTGGAAGATAGTAATGCTAGATAGCTTGAAGCTTCGGCAATGGTTCTTCTTGTCTACACACCTGCCCCTTTTCCCCTAAAATTTGAGTTTCTGGATGATTTTTTTGAACAAACCTGGATGGAGTCTTTTCTTCTATCGTTATCTCTTCTTCTGGTGCTTCATTAGTTTCTTCTTTAGAATCAGTGTGATTTGATGTGGGAAAATGATCCTCATCTTCTTCATTGTCATAATCTTCAGTTTTTATCTGTTTTGGATTTTTGCATGCTTCATCAACCACAACATCAATACTTTCAATAATTTTCCCAAGTCTTTTATTATAACATTTATATCCTTTACTTTGGGAAGAGTAGCCAAGAAGAATACCTTCATCTACTCTGGGTTCAAACTTACCAAGTTTTTCATCAGTCCTTTTGATGTAACATTTGCTTCCAAAAACTTTGAAGTATTTTACAATAGGAGTCTTACCATACCAAAGTTCATGTGGAGTTTGAGTGTTGTTTACCCGAACATTTGCTTGGTTGAGAATAGTGATGGCAGTGAATGCAGCTTCACCCCAGAAGGTTGCAGGGTTTCCAGATTCATCTAGCATAGCACGAGCCATTTGTTGAACAATTTTGTTCATCCTTTCTACCACTCCATTTTGTTGAGGAGTCCTTGCAGTGGAGAACTACCTTTTTATTCCATGTTGTTCACAAAAGTCAAAGAATTCATTCGAGGTAAATTGCCCTCCTTTATTAGATCTGAGGCATTTGATTTTACGATCTGATTCATTTTCAACCAAAGCTTTGAAGGCTTTGAACTTTTCAAATGCTTCATCTTTATGCTTTAGAAGACCTATCCAACACTTTCTGGAAAAATCATCAATGAACAATATAAAATATTCTTCTCCACGAGGTGACTTTTTCCTTGATGGTCCACATAAATCAGTATGAACAAGTTCAAGAGGCTTACTAGCTGACCCTTCCTTTTCAATGAATTGAGATCTGGTTTTCTTACCGAATTGACATGATTTTCATATAGTAATTTCATGAATGTTGATATCCGGAAGATCACGAACAACATAGAATCTGCATGCTTTTCTTATTTGAGAAAAGCTTAGATGTCCCAATATTCTGTGCCATAGCCAGTTTTCATCATTTTTGTTTAGATAGCATTGTTGTTGTCCTCCCTTGAGTATGTATAGGTTGTTTGGAGTTCTTGTACCTTTAATCATGGTTTCTCCTGTATCAAGCTCACGAACAACACATCCATTTGATCGAAACACTACTTCATTTCCTTGATCACACATTTGACTCATAATCAACAGGTTATGCTTTAAGCCATCAACAGTCATAACATTCCCAGCTTTAACCTTTTCTTTCAAGAAAATAGAGCCTTTACCTTTTATGACAGTAGGAGTGTCGTTTCCAAATGAGACACTCTTTTCCTTTTCTAAGGCATTATATGAGTGTAGTTTTTCTTTGTCACCTATCATGTCTTTTGAGCATCCACTATCGATGTACCACTGGTTTTCTTGTCCTTCTGCATACAAGGCTATACCACATCTTTCTGTTTGCAGTTCTTTCTTTCTCCATATTTTTGGATTTAATGGAGTTTTCTCCTTTTGAGATATTTGCCAAAATTTACTCCTGCATTCAGATTCTTCATGGCCAAAGTTGTTACAGATTGAGCATTCTATTTCATTTTCAAGAAGAGAAAAGTTATTATAGGAACTTTTCTTGATCCCTGTCACATTCCTTTGATTTCGTGCTTCTCTAGTCATGATGGTTTTGTAAGCAACACATTGAGCAGCTTTGTGTCCAAAATTATGACATGAGAAACATTGAACATTAAAGAAGTTCCTGCGATTATCGAATCTACTAACTTGGTGATTGTAGTTTCTATTCATCTTTGAAGCAAATTGAGTACGATTTACCTAAGGTTGGTTGTGGCTTCTATTCATCCTTGAAGTAAATTGAGCCTAATTTACCTTGTGGACTGCTTTATGCCTTTGCTGGCAATTGTCAACCTGTTCACAGCTCTTTGCTGCATCAAGATAGCTTTTAGTGGATGTTAGGCCCCTATACTACTAGTGTAACCCCTTATTGTTATTAGTACAACCCACTTATTATATTGATGTACACATGTAGTGCCCATATTGTTACTATTGTGCCACATAGAAGCCCACTATTGTTATTATTCTGCCCTTACATTATTATTGTTATGTCGGCTCTGATTATGTTATGACCCCTTAGACTCCTATATATAGAAAGGAGGTCTTTTCAAGTGTATCATCGAAGAATTGTTCATTTATGTAATGTAAAGGAGGTTTCCCCCTAGAAGAGGATGAATTCTAAGGCGTTGATCTATCTTTTCTATCTTTTCTTGAGCTGGTTTCATAACATTTGGTATCAGAGTTTTGGATTCTAGGGTTTCGCTGCTCCAAACAGGTCATCGTGGCATTTTCGCTATAACTTTTTTTCTGTGACGTTTCAGAAGTCGCAAAAAAAACCCATTTGAGAAGAAATTGCTCTGAACCTTGGTTCTGAATTTCAGAGCTTTTTGCACAATATTTGCGGAGATATGATCTAAGGAAGTTGGTCTTTTTGCAGACTCCTGAATTACATTCAAAACATGTGACCTGGGGAAAATCGTCATAACTTTCTCTTTGGGGATCGGATTGAAATTTCATAAGAAGGTACAGAAATAGGACGGACTATAGTTCTTGTATGCATTTTTTAGATCCAAAGGTCGAAACAGTGACACGTGGAACTTCATACAATTTCGCTCTTCTGGAAAGGTCTATAATCAGGTCATCTTGGGAGATTGTGCATAACTCTTTCTTAGAGAATCCAATTTGGATCAGACTGGTGGCATTGGAAACAAGACACAGAGGGCTACTATAGGTCACAATTTCAGAACTTAAAGATCCGAAAGTACAGAGTTACAGTCATTTCAAAGTCGAGCTCCTAAAATCAAGAAAAAGCAAGATGAGGAAGTTTGATGGCAAGGATCCGGTAAATTGGATACTTCAGATGGAGCAATATTTTGACCTACATGGTGTACAACTGTTACAAAAGGTATGTATTGCATCTTCATATTTAGAACCAGATCAATTTTTATGGTACGAAGGGCTTTGTTCTCGTAAACAACTTGTTACGTGGTCAATTTTCACGGAGGAAATGATAGCACATTATGAGGATACAAAGAGCAACACCTTCTTTAGAGCAACACCACAACAATTGGAAAGAGTAAAAGGGATTTGTGACATAGTGGAAAGAAAAATTATGAAAACCAGGAAGCATATCCCTCACAACTATAAATATGGAAGTGTTGTTTCTCCTAGCCTTCCACAACCTACAAGGGTTACACCACAACAATTGGAAGAAAAAAGAGAAAAAGGGCTTTTTTACAATTGTGATAGAAAATGCACTAAAGGTCATAAGTGTGCTGAGAAGAAATTATTTTACATCAAATATGAAGAGGAGGAAGAAAAGGATCAAGAAACATAAAAAGAAGAAGATATATGCCAGGACCCCACCCCAGAGAAAGAAGAAATGAATCAACCATATCTTGTAAAGCATTGGCAAGAATTACCACTCCTCAAACTCTCAAGATAGAAGGACATATCAAGAAGAAAAAGGTGCAAGAAGTGAAAGATCACATCGAGAAAGAAGAAATGAATCCAACCATATCTTGTAATTCATTGTTCGAAATTACCACTCCTCAAACTATCAAGATAGAAGGATGTATCAAGAAGAAAAATGTTCAAGAAGTGAAAGATCACATCGAGCATCAAGAAATGAATCCGACCATATCTTGTAAAGGATTGGAAGAAATTACCACTCCTCAAACTCTAGAGATAGAAGGACATATCAAGAAGAAAAAGGTTCAAGCAGTGAAAGATCACATCGAGCATCAACAACAAGTTCTCCAACTTTTAAAGGATAACGCCACTTTGGTGCAAAATCAAACGAAACAATAGGTAGATCAACATTGTAGTGAAAAATGTTTTGATGTAGGTGATTGGGTATTTTTACTGCTACATCTCAAGCAAGCTATTTATGAGAAGGAAATGTTGGCAATACTACATGCACTTAAAAAATGGCGACCTTACCGAATGGGAAGACTCTTCAAGGATGAGGATGTGGAATCATTGTTTTGTGCTATTTATATTATCCAACCAGATTGGATAAACGAAGCAAAGGATGAATGGAAGAAGGACGAAGAAGTATGGCCACTTATTCAAATGTTGCAAAAGATCCCAATTCAAACAATATTGCCAGAAATTGAAGAGGAAGGAAAAATCATATTGGAACCTGGAGTAGTCACAGAAACAAGAACCCGACAGCTACGAAATCGATCAATTTCAGAGTATCTCATCAAGTGGAAGAACTTACCCACTGAAGATTCCACATGGGAGGACAAGAATTTTATACAAAAGCATCAAGAACTACTAAAGCGTTGAGGACAACACTTTTTGAAGGAGAGGGGCATGTTAGGCCCCTATACTACTAGTGTAAACCCTTAATGTTATTAGTACAACCCACTTATTATATTGATGTACCCATGTAGTGCCCATATTGTTACTATTGTGCCACATAGAAGCCCACTATTGTTACTATTGTGCCCTTACATTATTATTATTATGTCGGCTCTGATTATGTTATGACCCCTTAGACTCCTATATATAGAAAGGAGGTCTTTTCATTTGTATCATCAAAGAATTGTTCATTTATGTAATGTAAAGGAGGTTGCCCCCTCGAAGAGGCTGAATTCTAAGGTGTTGATCTATCTTTTCTATCTTTTCTTGAGCTGGTTTCATAACAGTGGAGGTTGACGGCTTTTGTGCTTGAGATGCTTCTTCAGTATATCCAAGACCTATCTTTATCAAAGGAGAACACTGCACTTTGATAATTTCATTTAAGGTTTCTGATCCTTTAGCAAATCTAGGATTGAGAGCTTTTGTTTTCTCAAGATCCTTTCTTAGACCCACAATTTCACATTCTAGTTTTTCATTGTGTTTTTCTCTTTCAGCAAGTTGGTATGTCAAGGTATCTATAATCATATTCTTTTCTTCTAGACAGATTTTGAGTTTAGAGATTTCTTCATAAAGGTCATCTTCATCTAAAGTATCCAAAAAATCATCATCTTCATAAGCCATCAGAAGTCTATAGTCATCACTATTGTCATCTTCATCACTATTTGATAAACCATTGCTATCTTCATGAGTATAGTAGCTCTTTTTACTTACACTTTGTTTTCTATTCCATTTTGCAGATTCCTTCCCTTAATCATATTTATCTTTATGGGGACATTTGGTAGCATAATGACCGACTCTACCACAGGAAAAACATTTGAAAGGTAGTTTACCTTTGAATCTTTTGGAACCTGTTGAATCTTCTTGATAAAGTTTACTTCCTCTTCTTCTTTTGAAAGATGTATTGATTCATTGAGTTCTTCTTTTCCTTTTGCTAAAGCTTTAAATGTGGCTTCTCTCATATCTGATGGACCTCCTTTTCTCATCTAAAAGGCAGTTAAGATTCCGTGTAGCTGTGTCATAGTAATAGTCTATAGATCCTACTTTTCTTCTATGGCAGATACTTTTGATTCAAACTTAGCAGACAAGGATCTTAAAACTTTTTCAACTAAGGTAACTTCCTTTATCTCTTCACCCAGTTTCTTCATGCAATTAACAATCTCATCTATACGTAAGAAGAAACTAGCTATACTTTCATCATTGTGCATCTTGAGAGTTTCATATTGAATTCTGATAGTTTGCAGTTTAGCACGTTTTACCTGAGAGTCTCCTTCGTAGCTTAGAACGATTTTGTCCCATATTTCTTTGGTGGATTTGAGCTGCATAACTTTGACAAACTCTAATTGTGATAGACTTCCCAACAATGTATTGACTACCTTGGCATTGGTTTCATATTGTTTTTTACCTGTCGTATCTGTAGGAATTATTGATGGAAATGTATATCCTCCTTCCACGATTTCCCAGACATCTGTTCCAAGTAATTGAAGATAGGTTGTGGCTCTTACCTTCCAATAAACAAAGTTGCTTCCATCAAAGATTGGCGGTCTGATGGATCCCCCGCTTTCTTGATTACTCATGATGATGGATCTTCCTTCAAGCAATCAAGCTTCTTCTGAAGGACCTGCTCTGATACCAATTGTTGGAAATAACACTGAGGGGGGGGTGAATTAGTATTATTAGATCAATAATTTAATTTTCAAAACTGATTTGTATACACTACTTCAGCTCAGTGAACTAGTGTGTATACGCAACTGTACTTAATGAAACCGGCGTATATGTAGAGATATTTAGATTTACCCAAATTATCATGTATTGAACTTTAATCAGTATATCAGGAATTCATTAGACAGTGCAGTAAAAGCAGAATAAAGCATCACACATAAGCAACACACAAGAACACCAAGATATAAGGTGGAAACCCAATGTGGGTAAAAACCACCTGCTGCTGCCGTCTCTATCTTCTTTTAATAATAAGAAAATTTTGTTTGCAATTTTTGTACTGGTGCAGTGTTATACCAGTACGCAAGCTTCTACCTACAGAAGGCTACAACCTTATCTCATTCTCCAGCTTCTACTGGAAGGGAGCTACAACCCCCTAGATCTTGTACTAGCTGATATGTTTACTAGTACGTAGGTGCCGACCTACAGAAGGCTACAACCTTCTCTTTTCTTCCAGGGACCACGTTTCATAAATTTTCAGACTGGATCCATCAACAACATCATTCAATCATCAAATATATCTGCATCAACCAATCTCCTTTTGAACCAACCACAACCGAATCAATCAATCACTTTGACAACCCATCAATCTGATCTTTCAGAATGCTATCACCAGAATACAGTAACCAGAACCCAAGCCAGAACCCAGAACACTACAACAAAAAATAGAAGCAACTAAAACATATTTTATAAGGTATACGCTACTTCCATGTGTCGAACCTGCATGAATACGCACTTTCCTCAAAGCGAACCAGTGTACAGATCTACAAATCAAATTTATGATGTATACACTACTTTGATATGTAGAACCAGCATGTGTATGCTCCTTTTCTAAAGTGAACTTGCGTACACATATATAAATGATGATTTAAACGTTACAACTATTCTAGACTTCAGTCATACCTAAATCATCATATTTACAAACTACAACATGTGCCAGTTATTCAGATACATGATCAAACCACATAAAGATAATACACTTCAAGCCTTAAGATCCTGATACATCATTAGATCTTATCCTTCATTAAACACTAAGGTTCATCCTTGGTTCAGATCAAGCATAGCATCGTAATCCAATAACCTACATATTAGATATCACACTTCATCAGATATTCGATACTTGCACACTTTGGCCTATTGATCTTCTCCTCCTTTTATAGTTTTATTCCTTTCTCAATACCATGGACCAAAACCACTTAGGACCAATACCTTGGACCAAATACCTAGGATCAATACCTTGGACCAATAATTTAGTTTTCCAAGGTATATGCGCTTTTCTGTTTGTGAAAGTGTGTGTGTACGTATACGCGACTTGTATACGATGAACCCACGTGTATATGCGGCTTGGCCAATGGTAAACTTGCGTATACCTCTCTTTCTTCATTCTACGAAGTTTGATCTGTAACTCTATGATGTTAACCTGTTGTACTGTGATCTGTCATCTGAGTGAGTTTCCATCAAGGACAACACCTGTGTCATAATGCCAACAGCTACTTTCTTGATCAATGCCAAACCCTAGACCCTTGAGTATAATAACCTCCAAGCACAAGTCAATTCCTTACTTTTCTTTGTACTATGTTTCCCCATTACTTTGTCTACCTCTATCTGACACTTCGTTCCTCGGCACTTCGTCCTTCTTTTGGCACTTCGTTCTTCCTTCCACTGTAAGTAGATCTTCTAGAAGAGATACTTTTCCTTAGTGATATCCTTCACCTAAGGATACTCATTCCTTCTCTTGATCATCTGAGTTCCTTCTTGGTGTATGGTGGAAGGCTTAGTGTGACAAGCACTACAGCCCTAATTCTCGCACGTGTGGGAGGTACCCTAGAGAATTAGGGTCCTTTTTCCTTTGCTAGAGAGATAAGCTTCTTCACTTGACTTGGGAGGCCTTGTAGGCCTAGTTTCAAACCCAACAAACACTATTTCATGAATTGTTTGATCCTGTTGTTATACCCGTAGACTTACCCACCTCTTCTTCGCATGTGTGACTGTTTCTAGCCCTAGAAATAGTCCTCTTCACTTCGTCCTTCTTCCTACTTCGTTTGCTTGTCTTGGAGACCCTTTATGCTTATTTTCTTATCCAAAATAATGAAGTTTGTGTGGCTGTAATAGAGGGATGCTATGACCGCAAAGAGACCCTCTTCTTCTTCTCATGTGTGACTATCTTTTAGCCTTAGAACAAACTTCCAAAGCTTCGGTATTTCTTCCTCCTTCTTCGCTATACTTGGAGACCTCTTTCTTTGACCTTTATGTGCCCTTTAATCATCCTATTTCTTACTGATTTCAGAGATGATGTCATTGCCCTTTGAGGAGGTCGAATGGCTCCTTATATAGGAGTATTTCTCCTTCTTTTAGGCTAACTAGAGGCCAGCATGAAGACTTGAGGCCAACTTGCTTGATATAATTCAGATTGCTTCTTTTGATGGTGCCATTGCTTGGAGGAGGCTTATGACTTTGGCTGGAGGTATTCTTATGACCCTAATACATATTATTGCATAGTGTAAGAATCCATTAAGGTCTTTAACCTTTTCTTTTGACTATTTAACTCACCTATAGCACTTTAACTAGTACTAGACCTATTTCAATGAGCAAGAAACTCATTGACATATATTATAAGAATAATATTTATTTTCTTAAATAAATACAAATATCAAAATAAAATTTATGAATACCAATCCTAGTTACATTTCCTTCAACAGATGATAGAGATGATGATTTCATTGAATTCCTCTTTTTGAGAGGACCAAAATCGACCTAAAGATCACCTCATTTGGACAAGCAAGAGTTGGTTTTTGAATTTATGAACCCACTCATGTATATTGGATTAGGTCGGCCCTATACATATGTAAAATTGGATAGGTCAGCCTCACCATAAAATGGACCCTCATGGAAGTCTATAAATAGAAGATACCTCAAGTTCATTTAACCATCATCACCAAGAATCTTCTTCTACACGTGTTTGTTTGTTTGGATCGCACAGGTTCATCGAAAAAACTTTGCTCAAGGTCCAAAGTTTCTGGTATGAGGCTTGCACGTGTCTAGGGTTTCTGATTTCTGGTCTAACGCACAACTCTGGTGATATTTGACTACAGTTTCTTACTCACCATGTTTCATAGTGCAACTGGGAAGGTACAGTCACTCGCATTTCTTCCTGAACGGTGTGACTAGAGTTTGAGATCAGATATGGGTAGATCCAACCATAGTCGCACGCCCACAGTAGCTAAGGGAGAGACTAGGGAATCATAGTCACTCGTAGGACAACTTGAAGGGAGTGACTGAGGTTCTGAGGAAGATCTGGTCTGATCCCACAATAACTACACACATGTAGTGGCTCATGGAGCGACTAGGGCATCATAGTTGCTTGCATAACATCTTGTAGGGAGTGACCGAAGGTTTGAATTTGTTCTGCTCCACAGTCACATGATCACGTCAAATTTTATTTCTCACAGTGCCTCAGAGAGCGTCTGGGAGGTCACAGTCGCTCACAGAATTTCTTAATGAGTGCAACCAGGGTTCTGAGCTATGGTTTGGTAGTTGACTGCAGTTGACCATAGTTGTCCAAAGGTTGAAAGGTTTCTCTCTATTGTATAGTAATTCTAGAAGTATGTCTCTGATTTTATTGGTAAATCTTTGATGAAATATTATGTATTGGTCTCATTCTACTCTTTGCTGAAACATTTTATGACAATCTAATAAGAAGAAGATTTCAAATGGTTTTCCCCCTAGTGGGATTTTTCCTTGGTCTTTGACCAATCTAGTGTCTCTTATGGTTGTGTTATTGTCTCCTTTATCATTTCATATATTGTTCTATCTTCGGTTACTTCTTATGATTGGAAACATTCTTAATGATTGGATGCATTTCTTAATGAAGATTTGAGTTGGGCTGAAGTAATTGAAACAACATAGAACAATCTGAAAAAACTAACATGTTATGAGACATTTTTCACCTTGTCATTTCATATCAATGAAACCCTAACTTATATCAGCGATATCTTTGGTCTCAGCATAAATTATTTAAACATTGTTATAGAACAACTAGGTGGGCCTTGTTGATTTTCCATGGCACTAGAGAATTAGGTTTGGTCCTAGAATCTCAGACACAAACATACCCAAATTCCACAACGATCCTACTTTGCATGACAAAATTTACACACATCAGTGAATCAACTAGTGCACATGACAATTTTTAACTTTTTCAAACCTTCTTTGTCATATTAACAAGCTATAATACAATAGTTTAGGGCTATTGTACCAGGGATCATGGCCCCCACAATCACTGATATAAGAATACAAAATAGAGCTTGGATTCAATCACTTTGACTGCCAATCTACCATGAACAAGACAAAACTTTACCTACTTGTTGATGGTGGCCATAGTACACATCCCTTTCAGTCCATGTGTCCGGAACACATTTGGTGGGTCCTCTTTCCTTCACATCTACAACATCAAAATCTTCCTCTGTCAATGATGACAACTCCTTTTATCCATTGAACAAGCCTTTAATAAGTATGCCCTCTAGTTTATCATTAGTCCATCAATGAGTTAACACATATGGACTTATGTTAGTTGTTCACACCTCTGTTTGCAAATAGCTCCTGGGTTGCCCTCTTTTTCCTTCCTTTATTGTTGTATGAAGACAATCCTAGGGCACGGAGGTTACCCTTCTTGTCACTACAGAAGTCCATCTCTACATAATGAACTATGGATATAAATCTAACTCTCTTGGTTGCAGTCCCTGAGCTCAATATTTTTTCCTCTCCTAGCATGTTTGAGGTCCTTCTCAAGTCTGCACTTAGGGCTACAAAATGACAACTACTACAGTCCTCCAATATTCTCATAAGTTTCCATCCAACTATCCAATCTGGACACGAATCTTTCACTGCTTCCTATGCTTCATATATGCCCATCTTCAACCATCTTCTTGATTGATCTAAGGATACCAAAACTTCCCTCACATAGGGCTTGTATATCTTCCCTCTAATAGTGATTAATTTTCCTCCTCATCATTGTTCTTGGGCTCCAATTAATGCTGCTCCAAGCCCTGAAACAACTCTCCTTAAACTTCATCAAATATTTCTCTTCTTCATGATAGTCCAATCCTTTTTCTTTTGCTTTATATCAACTCGACATGTGCACTTCCTATCTGCAGTTCATCCACCTATTTAGGGTTTCCTACAGCAATTGATACAACCCATTAACTTGGTCTCAACTACTCAAAAATATAGTCACTCCTTCCTTCTTCTACTCGGGTCAAGAGCAATAATTTACACAAACAGTGGGAACATACCTTGGACTAATCACATGTCGGAGCTTCACTAATCTAGGGAATATATATAGCTATGTACTAAACCCTTTAGGACTGCTCCTCTAATAGTGATTAGACACACTTCTTCTCATTGTAATTAGGATTTGAATCTTTGTTATTCCAAACCCTTTGTACAACCTCCCATCTTCGTGCATTCACCACATTTTATTAGATGTTCACAACTCTATTTTTGAACAACCCTTGGGTTTCCCACTTCTTCCTTCCTCAGTTGTTGTATGAAGACAATTCTAGGGCACAAAGGTTTCTCTTCTTCTCACTATAGAAATCCATCTCTATGTAGTGAACTAGAGTTATCAATCTGCCTCTCTTGGTTGCAATCCATGAGCTCAATAATTGTACCTATCTTAGCATGCTTGAGGTCCTTCTCAAGTCTGCACTTAGTGCTACAAAATGACAACTGATATATTCCTCTAATCTACTCTTAAGCTTCCATCCAACTATCCAATCTATATTCCAATCCAGCACTACTTCTCATGCCTCAATTCTACCCATCTTCAGTCATCTCCTTGACATATCTAGGGACACTAGAAATTCCCTCATTGTAGGTATTGTATATCTTCCCTCTAATAATGATTAAGTTGCCTCCTCATAATTTTTCTTGGGCTCTAGTATACTACTTCTTCAAACCTTGAAACAACTCTCCTTAAACTTCATCAACTTTTGCTCCTCTTTATAATAGTCCAACCCTTCTAATTATGCTTTATATCAACTCGGCTTGTGCACTTCCTTTATGTAGGTTCAACAACCTGGTTATGGTTCCCTGTATAAACTTCTATAACCCACTAACTTGAACTCAACTGCTCATAAATACTTCACTCCTTCCCTCTTCAACTCGGATCTAGAGTGATATTTTACACAAACATTAGGGCACATACCTTAGACTAATCACATATTGGAGAAATCATAATATAGGGCATACATAGCTTTGTCCTAAACCCTTTAGGACTTCTCTTTTAACAATGATTAGACAAACTTATTCTCATTGTACTTAGGAGTTGAATCTGTGTTATTCCAAACCCTTGGAACAACCTCCCATATCCACGCATTCACCAACTTGAAGATCAGTTCCTTCTCACTCCATAACTCCTTTTTTAGCAGTCCCAAAGTCCATGGATCTAAGATTACCTCCTGAGGCTAACAAATCTCCATTAGGGCATATGATCAACTTCATATCTTCCCTATCATAGGATATACATACCTCCCATACTTAGTAAAAAACCTCTCTCTCAATAAGTGTTATTCCTTGAGGTGTATGGCCTTGATCTATCTACCCAACAAGCCTTTTAGCCCTCTAGAAACATTTATTTAGAGGTCTCGACCTCCTCCAACAAAAAAAAAACGAGCATACTAATTTACTTGGGATTTTACTCATTTTTATGCCCAAACCCTCATAGGAAAATACGGCCAACAGATCTCTTATTCACACCCAAACCAGATCACGTCAAGGGAAATCAACTCATCATTACTACTGCTTTTGGCTTGGGATCTTAGTTTTGCGGCACCTTTGGCCAAACCTTCTCCTTGAGAAAATGCACTTGGATGGAGAATTCAACCTTCCTTGTAGCATTGTCTCAGCCTCCTAGTCATGACCTTTCTTTGGAATACATCTCGGCCTCCTTTAGATCAAACAAGCTCCCTCTTATTTGATGATCCAGCCTTCATCCTAAGTCTCTTTAATAGATCTCCCTTAGCCTCTTTGGAACCTTGTAGATCTTAGGGGTTTTTATCCTCTTAGACTTGGTAAATTTAATTTTTCTTTTTTATTTTCTATTTAGAAATTTAAACCCATTCTTGGGTCTAAACCCCCTTCTCCCAGTTTATTTTTCCATAAACCCATTTGTGAGAAAACTCACACAAACCCACCTCCTATGGTTTTTTGGAATACCTCATGAGCTACACACTTCAATACTCCATCCTAGCAAGGGAGGCACTTCCACTTCTTCTAAGTCTTAGACGACACTAGCCCATCTGGCATCCATCACTACAACATACATTGTAGAATGGATCATTGTCTTTGTAGTGTCTCTGCCTCATTATAGCTTGAAGATCTCAAACTTCCATAGGATTGCTCCCTTTGAAGCTAGACTCTCTCTGAATCTACATGATCTCCACTAGCTCACATATTTCCCTCGTGCACACTCTCATCCATTGGCCCTTAAATGTAGCTCTAATATGATGTTGATTTTCCAAGCCACCAGGGAATTTAGGTTTGGTCTTAAAATCTTTGACGCAAACATACCAAAATGCCACAACGATCCTACTTTGTGCAATGGAATTTACACACATCAGTGAATCGATAAGTTCATGACACAACAATATTTAACTTTTTCATCCCTTCTTTGTTTCATTAATAAGCTATAATACAACATTCCAAGGCTACCATACCAGGGATCGCGACCCTCATGCAATCATTGATACAAAAATACAAACTAGGGCTTGGAGTCAATCACTTTGACTTCCAATATACCTTGAACAAGACAACACTTAACCCACTTACTGATGGTGGAAACATAGAACCCTTTCAGTCCACATGTCTTGAAAACATATGGTGGGTCCTCTTGCCTTCCCATCTACAACATCCAAATATTCCTTTTTCAATGATGAAAAACCTTTTTTCCACCGAAGCAGGCTCCAATAAGTCTGATCTCTAGCTAAAGATTAGTCGAATAATGAGTCAACACATAGGGACTTCTATTAGTTTTTCACAACTTTGTTTGTGAAAAGCTCTTGGGTTGCCCACTTATGCCTTCATCTGTTGTTGTATGAAGACAAATCTAGGGAATATAGGTTTCTCTTCTTCTCACTTTAGAAGTCCATCTCTACATAGTGAACTAGGGCTATCAATTTGGCTCTTTTGGCTACAGTCCTTGAGCTCAACAATTCTGCCTCTCCTAGCATTGCTTGAGGTCCTTCTTGAGTTTGAACTTAGGGATACAAAATGAAAACTAATACAGTCCTCCAATATTATCTTAAGTTGCCATCCAACTATCCAATCTGAACACTAATCATGCATGTCTTATCATGTTTCATATCTACCCATATTTATTCATCTCCTTAACTAATCTAGGGATATCATAACTTCCCTCACCTAGGTCTTGTAGATCTTCACTCTAATAGTGATTAAGTTACTTGCTCATCATTGTTCTTGGGCTCCAATATACTATTACTCCAAACCCTGAAACAACTCTCCTTAAACTTCATCAACTTCTTCTCTTCTTTATGACAATCCAACCCTTTTGCTTATGCTTTATATCAACTCAGCCTGTGCACTTTTTGTAGTTTCGGCCACCTCAAGGCTACCTATAGCAACTACTACAACCCATTAACTCACCCTCAACTACTCAAAAATACTTCACTGATTCTCCCCTCTACTCAAATCTAGAGTGATATTTTACACAAACATTAGGGCACATACCTTGGACTAATCACATATTAGAGCTGCCATAATCTAATGTACATAACTCTATCCTAAACCCTTTAGAACTGCTTCTCTAATAGTAATTAGACACACTTCTTCTCATTCAACTTTGGAGTTGAATCTATGTTATTCCAAACCCTTGGAACAAACTCGCATCTCCACACATTCACCACCTTGAAGATCAGTCCCTTTTCACTCCATAACTCCTTTTCTAGAAGTCACAAAGTCCATGAATCTAGGCTTACCTCCTAAGGTTGATGACTCTCCATTAGGGCATCTGATCAGCTTTAGATCTTCCCTAGAATGGGTTGTACAAACCTCCCATACCTACTAATAACCCTCTCTCTCAAGTTGTGTTATTCCTTGAGGTATGTGGCCTTGATGTGTCTACACAAAAAGCCTTTTGACCCTCTAGAAACATTTATTTAGAGGTCTCAACCATAGAAAATTTTAGGGGCGAATCTTCGCCCTTTGGCGAAATTAAGGGGTTTTAAATTTTTAGTGGGCGAATATTTTGTATCATAGTACATTTTTACAAATCACCTCAAATAGCCCACCTTATTTTAAGGGAGAGGGTAAAAAAGGTAAATTTAGCCCTTGAAATTAGGAGTTACAACCTTCCATTCGTCCATTTTCAAGAATAGGTTTTATTTAAGTGAATCCATTCGCCCATTGTCAAGAATAGGTTTTATTTAAGTGAATCCTATGGGCCAAAGGCCCAAATACCATATTTATAAAAGAGGTATGGTAAATTAATAAAAATATAAATAAATGAGAGGTATGGTAAATAAATAAAACATTTTTTATATTTACTCCATAAGTCACCTTATATACATGCAAGGGTATAAACAAATAAAAATATAAGTAAAGTGGAGGTATGGTAAATAAATAAAACGTCTTTTTATACTTACTCAAAAGGTATGGTAAATAAATAAAAATATAAATAAACTAGAAGCATGGTAAATAAATAAAATCTCTTTTTATATTTAGTCCATAACCCTCGTTCTATTTATGAAGGCTCAAGAAAGAGGTTTTATTTAAGTGAATCCTATGGGCAAAATACCATATTTGTAAAAGAGGTATGGTAAATTAATAAAAATATAAATAAACGAGAGGTATGGTAAACAAATAAAACATTTTTTTATATTTACTCCATAAGTCACCTTATAGTTACGTACACTCAAAAAATGAGTTATATTTAGGTGAAACCTATGGGCAAAATACTATGGGACAAATACCATGGACTAGATTGTTATTAATACCATGCAAAAAAACATTATTAACCCTAATATTAGTATTAATAAAAATAAAAATGGCACACGGTATTGACCCATGGTATTCACCAAAATGGCACATGGTATTGACCCATGGTATTCACCTGGAATGTAGCCTATTTAAATGGGGTAATTAAACCAACATAGATCCATCTTTACTCTGGATCTACTAACCCCTGAGAGGTATCAAATATCGTGATATGCAAACTAGCATAGAGTGAAAAATATTTGATCTGATCAAGAGTAAAAATGGATGTTGTAATTTAATGTATGTTAAACATTTTAGCTTGGTTAAAATAAAAAATAAAATAAAAATCAACTATTAATTTTATTAATTTTTATAAATTACTAATAGTAATTTTTAAGCTCCAGGTTTATGATAACCCATGGTAATACCATGGTATTCATGTGAGCATAGACTATTTAAAGGGGAAATTCTATCATCTTATATCCATCTTAATTCTGGGTCTACCAAGTGCTCAGAAGGATAAATAGATTTCATCCCCCTAAGAGTGGTAGATGTGGAGTTAAGATGGATATAGGTTGGTTTTTATGATAATGAAGTTATTAAATAGACTTAGGAAATTATATTGTAAAAACATCTTTAGGTGAATGGTTAAAGCATAGACATTGGACAAGTATATTTGTATACTTATGTTTTAAACTGAAACAAATCCAGGGCTAAAAGGAATGGATTGATTACACTAGTCATCCTTCTATAACTTTCCAACATATGCTGGAGTAAACAAATTGTAATTTGGGTAATTTTTCTAATTGCAAATAGGAACATACTTGTGTATTGGCAGGGTGGTTACGAGGTCCCTAGAAGTGATGAATTTGAATTTTTCTTGGTTTTATATATAGTATTAGGTTTTTTCTCATGCTTTCTGTGAATGGCACGGGTGAATTTATCCTACACCCACTAGGTTATCAATATGTAATTTCGGTAATTTTGATTTCAAAAGATATTTTAAAGAAATGCAATGATTTCATTTGTGTATTCAATAAACACAAGATTTTATAATTGAGTAAAATATTCTTCATTCTTGGTGAGAGATTCGCCAAAAAATTATATATACATATCATATTATTGATAAAATTGCCTTCCATTTTTACCATGGAGATTCGCCCATTTATTATACATGTAAATTTAGGGGGGGTTCTTAAAATTTTCCCTGGTCTTAACCTCCTCAAATTGAATACAAACCTAAGGGTCTTATTCACTTGGGTTTTTACTCATTTTTAGGCCCAAACCCTCATAAAAAACATGACCAGTGGATCTCCTATTCACACCTAAACCATATCACATGAAGCGAAATCAACTTTCCTTACTACTGCTTTTGGCTTCGGATATTAGGTCTATGTCACCTCTGGTTGAACCTTCTCCTTGAGTCAATGCACTTGGATGGAGAACTCAACCTTCCTTGTAGTCCTATATCGACCTCCTAGTTGCGGCCTCCATTTGAGCTACATCTTTTCCTCCTTTAGATCAAATGAGCTCCCTCTCATTTGATGAACTAGCCTTTATCCTAAGGCTCTTTAAATACATCTCCCTAATCATCTTTCGAACCCACTAGATCTTAGGGGTTTTGATCCTCTTAGACTTAGGGTTTTTATTTATTTTTTCTTTTTAGACTTTCAAACCCCTTCTTGGGTCCAAAACCCCTTCTCTCGGGTTCTTTACCCACAAACTCATTTGTGACCAAACTCTCACAAACCTACCTCTTATGTTTTAGTTGAACACCTCCTAAGCTACACCCTTCAACACTCCCTCTTAGCGATGAAGGTACTTCCACTACTTGGAAGTCTTCATTGACACTATCTCATCTGGCATCCATCATTGCAGAATACCCTGTAGAATGGATCATTTTCCTTTTAGTGGCATTGCCTCATCAAAAGCTAAAGATCTCAAACTTCAATAGGGTTGCTCCCTTTTAAGCTCGAATCCCTCTAAATCTACACTATCTCCATTAGTTCACATGATTCCACTGTGCACACTCTGATCCACTAGCCCGTCAAAGTATCTTTGATACCATGTTGATTTTTCACAGCACTAGGGAATCTAGGTTTGGTCTTAGAATCCCTGAAGAAAACATACCCAAATGCCACAACATTCCTACTTTCAACAATGAAATTTACACACATCAATGAATCAACTAGTGCACATGAATATTTTTAAAATTTTCAACCCTTTGTTATATTAACAAGCCATAATACAATAGTCTAGGGCTACCATACCATGGATCATGGCCCTCATACAATCACTGATACAAGAATACAAACTAGGGCTTGGAGTCAATCACTTTGATTTTCAATCTACTTTGAACAAGATAAAACTTGACCTACTTGTTGATGGTGGCCACACATTTCCTCTCAATCCACGTGTCATGAATGGGTCCTCTTGCCTTCCCATCTGCAACATCCAAATCTGCCTCTATCAATGATGACAACTCCTTTTGTCCATTCAACAAGGCTCCAATAAGTCTACCCTCTTGTTGTTCATTAGTCCATCATGAGGCAACGCATTGCATTAGGGAAATTTTGAGGTCTAAAATGGGTCTCCTAAGGAATATTATAAAATAATAGTGGAAATAACAAAATAAGATTACATTACATCATCAAATTTTAGAGGGAAGAAACAAAAAACTATTTTTTCAACTCGTATTTTCAACTTATCTCCCTATGATTTTGCTCGAATTTCAAGCGGGAACACTCATTGGATGCATAAGTTAATAGCTCATCCAAGGAATTCCCATGTTGCATAATTTTTATGGACCCTACTACACAGAAATGAGAAATACATGAAAAAATGTGATTCCAATCACATTTTTTTATGTATTTCTCATATTTCATGTAGCGGGGTCCATCGAAAAGTATGCAACACGGGTACTCCTTGGATGAGGAATTAAATTCCACATCCAATGAGTGATCCCACTCAAAATTTGAGTAAAATCATTTTACACAGTATTTTGTCATACCTCATGTTAATTTCATGTTCCATATCCTGAGTGTCAAAGCATTGACAACTTTGTAGCATCCCTGAATCCATTCTAAAGAAGGTTAACTAAAAACCTAAATTTTAGCAACAACGCATTTTTTCTCCACTACCTGCCCGTGCTGATGATAGGTTGCACAGTTATACACTAGTGCTGATAATGTAGGTTTTGATATGAAATCCCACGATGAACCTCTTCTAGCAAGTTTTCCAAAACTGGAGGAGAAGCTTCGTGCACTAGAACCTTCGAGGACAACGAGCTAGATATTGGTTGTTGTTGATATGTTCGAGCTCTCCCATTTGGACCTCTTGATCTTATCATCATGGGATTTCCCCTTGAAATGTGGACCTCCCTCCCTCTTTTGCGGATCCCTAACTTCCTCTTCCTTCCTATAAATTCACTCTCTTCAATCCCCAAATGGTTGGTCATTGATTGTTGCATCCCTATGCTAAGATTATGCTTACATGCTACCCATTATAAATTGGAGAAGGAGTGCTTGAAGAGTCTTTTCTTGGACTTGGACCTCCACGAAAAGGAGGTCTCCAACATCAAGGCATAGGTTGTATGCTTCCCTTTTTAGCTTATTAATATATACATATGATGTTCACTTTCCATAATTGTGTAAATGTTTATGCTTTTAGTTTAATACTCCTTGATCTATTAAGTAGTTTATGTTTGATGTATGCCATATATGCTCTTGTATCTTGCATAGCTCTTTGATCTTCCTTGCAGGTACCCAGACGTGAAGAACAAGTAGGAGCGAGGTCTGGAACGAAAGAATCAAAGTCATCTCCAAAGAATCAAGGGATTAACATCAGAGAGAGGTAGGTTTCTCCTTCTCTCTGCATTTGTTAAACATAAACTAGGAAAGAGTATGTTAGCTTGTTTAGTTTGTTGATAGACCAACTCATTAGGCTAGAGGGATCGCCTCTGTCCGCCGAGGGGATTTACAACAGAGGCGATCCCTCTAGCCTAATGAGTTGGTATATCAACAAAATAAACAAGCTAACATACACTTTCCTAGTTTATGTTCAACAAATGCAGAGAGAAGGAGAAACCTACCTCTCTCTGATGTTAATCACTCAATTCTTTGGAGATGACTTTGATTCTTTCATTCTAGACCTCGCTCCTACTTGTTCTTCACATCTGAGTACCTACAAGGAAGATCAAAGAGATATGCAAGATACAAGAGAATATATGGCATACATCAAACATAAACTACTTAATAGATCAAGGAGTATTAAGCTAAAAGCATAAACATTTACACAATTATGGAAAGTGAACATCATATGTATATATTAATAAGCTAAAAAGGGAAGCATACAACCTATGCCTTGATGTTGGAGACCTCCTTTTGGTGGATGTAGTCCAAGAAAAGACTCTTCAAGCACTCCTTCTCTAAGCTAGAATGGGTAGCATGTAAGCATAATCTCATCATAAGGATGCAGCAATCAATGACCAATTATTTGGGGATGGAAGGGAGTGAATTATAAGAAGGGAGAGGGAGTTAGGGATCCACAAAAGAGGGAGGAAGGTCCATGTTAGGTCCCTATAATACTAGTGATTCCCCCATTATTATTGTCCTTGTAGCCCTTATTGTTATTGTTGTGCCCCTATTGTCCCCATATTGTTATTATTGTGCCCCATAGAAGCCCACTATTGTTATTGTTGTGCCCTTATATTATTGATGTTATGTTGCCTTTGATTATATTGTGACCTCTTAGACTCCTATATATAGAAAGGAGTTTTGTCATTTGTATCATCCAAGAATTGTTAATTTGTGTAATGTAGAGGAGGTTTCCCCATCGAAGAGGTTGATTTTGAAGTCGTTGATCTATCTTTTCTTCTATTTTGTGAGCTGGTTGCATAACAATTGGTATCAAAGCTCTAGATTCTAGGGTTTCACTTCTCCAAACAGGTCATCATGGAATTTGCGCTATAACGTTTTGTCTATGACATTTCAGAAGAAAAAATTAAAACCCATTTGAGCCGAAGTCATGATTAACCTCGGGTACGAATTTTACATCTTGACTCGCTATATTTTCGGAGATATGATCCAAGGAAGTTAGGGTTTTTGTAGGCTCATAAATTATATATCAAATAGGTGACCTGGGGAAAATGGTCAGAACTTTCTCTCTGAGAATCAAATTGAAATTTCGTAACAATTTACAGAAATAGGATGGCCTGTAGTTTTCTATGTATCGGTTTCATGACCTAAGGTCGAAACAGTGACATGTGGAACTTCGTACAAGTTCGCTCTACTGAACCAGTCTATAATCAGGTCATCGTGGGAGATTTCGCATAACGCTTCCTTGGAGAATCAAATCTTGATCAGACTTGTAGGGTTGGAAAGAGGACTTAGAGGGAAAATACAAGACGAAAGTGTAGATCTTCAAGACCCGCAATTACAGAGATACAATAGATTCAATATCAAGCTCCTACAAAGTGAAAAAAGGTGCGTAGTTTTTTTTTAAATTTTGCATAAATCTGGTTTGAAAAATTAGTTTGAAGGAATTCAAAGGGAATAGTGAAGCATAATTATCATTAATTGCTATCCCAAACAAATAAAATGGAAACACCTAGTAAGAAATCTGAAAGCTCTAGCATGACTCGTGAAGAAGAGGAAGAAATGTAACATTATATATCAAAATTACGAGACCAATTGCAACAAAATTCACTCTCACAAAAAGTAATCGAAGCTAAGATGGATGGTTTAAAGAGAGGCGTGGAATTTAATATGAATGGTGTGGAAGCTAATAAGGATGGTTTAAAGAAAGGTGTGGAAGCTAAGATGGATGATTTAAAGAAAGGCATGGAAGCTAAGATGGATGGTTTAGATGTAAACATTGAAGATCTGAAGAAAGACAAGGAAGGTTTGAAAGGAGGTTTGGCAAAGTTGCTACAAGAAATGATTCCTAATGTTGAAAAGGTATTAGAGGAAACTCATAATGAGAACAAAAGAAATGTTAATCATGATTTCATAGACTCTAATGTTGGATTGAAGACCCACCATATTTCAAAGATCTATATGAGGAATTTTGATGGCAAGGATCCCGTAACATGGATACTATAGATGGAGAAATATTTCGATCTCCGTAATGTGTGAAACACACAAAAGGTACACATTGACACTTTATATTTGGAACCAAATTAGTTTGTATGGTATCGATGGCTTTGTTGACCTAGATTGTCATTGATGTCAATATGGCAATATTCTAGGAGAAGCGGAGCAAGAAGCCATGAGGAGAAACCAGAGGAAAGCCAAGACAATCAAGCCATTGGAGAGAATATCAGAAGTCATAAGAGCTATCGGAGTAGAGCTATCAAAGCAGGGAAGAAGTTCATTAGAAGGAACAAAGAGGAACACACATCAGGAGGAGAAGCCAGCGAAAGAGCAGTTAACGGAGGAGCATCGCATGTAATATATGCCAAAGAAGAACTATCAGAATCCAAAGGGAAGACCGATCAGAGGAGCAAGAGAAGCATAGAGGAAGAGTCATTTGAAACCACGAGAAGCAAAGAGCGGAGAGTCGTTACTCTGTGTAACCGCATTCAACAGTTAACCGACAGGTTTGTAATAGTGGCAGTGGTTATCGGGCGGATGCTAGGCGGTAAGTGGTATTTAGAGGAGAGCACCTGATTCCATTAACCGAGCGACATGTAGCACTCGGGTGGAGAGAGAAAACCACTTTTTCGAGTGGTTATTTCTCTTGCAAGTGGCTCACCCGAAATGCATGAAGGCCATTGGATCTAGCGTGGGTTGATCGATGGCGAAGGATCAACAGACAATTTTGGGTTGATCGGGTTAAGTCGGGACCGTTAGATTTGGAGAGAAGATCAACGGTGGAGGATCGCTAAGGAATACCGCAAGAGTGTAAAGTCGTGTCATGATAAAATATGTGATTGCGATATATATATATATATATATATATATATATATATATATATATATATATATATATATATATATATAGATATATATATATATATATATATATATATATATATATATATATATATATATGGACCCACGGGACCATTACAATATGATGTAATATAATATCGCGTCCGTCGCAATATCACAAGCCTCTTTAAAAGCCTTGCCACATTAAAATGCCAATTGTGATACGTATGTGGACCCATGCAATGTTATAACATGCCCTATTGTAATATCATGTCCGTCGCAATATCGCAAGCCTTGTTAAAGTTTTGCCACATTGAAATCCGTCGATTGCGATATAATTGCGGACCCGACTACACCATTATAGCATGGCTTAATCAAATGTCGCATCCGCGGTAATCGCAATGTACAAAGGAATGTCAAACCGGTGATTGCGATAAGGGTGTGGACCCGACGGACTTATTAATAACTGTTTAATACCATATCACATCCACTCCGTTGGCAGTTGGGAATCGGCTATGTTATGTGTGAACCTCCGGAAGCTGCGATTGCGATAAAAGGATGACGTGGCATGTGGGACCTCTATATGGGTATAGCCTATTCTATATGATTTCCGTGAATATGGAAGACTCTTCACTATGTTTTTAATATTCAAGTCGGTTGGCCTTCTTCCACTAAATGCGTCTTTCCATTGGTGAAACTCATATAAATCTACGATAAGACGTATCATTTCGAATGATCTACTGTGGGCATCAATCACAGAACAGAACGGTAGTTCACAACTCGTGATTATGAAAAGAAGACGAAAGGATGAGCAAGCGTAGATTGGGAAGCTGAAGCTCAAGCGACCGGAGGAGGGAAGCCAGAAGGTCGAGCGAGCGTTGAGGAAGCCGAAGCTCAAGCGAGCAAGGAGGAAGCCAAAAGGTCAGGTGTATCAGGCTTCTATAACAGTGAACAAGGAAGGTTCAAAGTGTTGCTAGCGAACTGTAAGAAAAAAAGGGAGCCGAAGTTCTGGCAGAAGTGGAAGGAACAGGAGGACAGAAGTAAGTCATAGGTCCAGCAAGGTTGGGAGCAGAGAATTACAACCAAATAGATCCAGACAATTATAGCAGAGGGTTGGAGCCCTTGAGGTTGGTGCTCCTAAATTCAAGGTTGGTGCCTTGACAAGACAGAGTTGGTGCTCTGGAGGTTGGAGCCTCACAAAGAATCCAAGTTGGTGCTTGGCAACTGATTGAAACCATATATATATATATATATATATATTGTACTTGATTTATTGCAAAGATCACATTAATAAAAGAATCTATTCCTGTTATCTATTTCTGTGTTCCAATTATAAATCGTTTTAGCTAATAAAAATAATAATTGAAAAGAAATATTGATTCACCCCCCCTCTCAGTATTTCCAACAATTGGTATCAGAGCGGGCTTCTTCATATCAACCTAACAGCTTGAAGAAGGATTCTTAGCCATGATGAGAAATCAAGAAGTGTCAGGAAGACCTCCTCTGTTCGATGGCACAAATTTTGGTTTTTGGAAAAAGAGAATGTCCTACTATTTAATGTCCATTGGACCTTAAGTTTGGCATTCGATCTTAAATGAGTACATAGCTCCTTCCACTCTTCCAACAGATCAAGACGAGAGGAAAGTCTACGTTGCAAATGTAAAAGCCTTAAACTTAGTGGAATCACTGATTCTAAATTTACAAAAGTCATGAATTGTAACTCTACCAAAGGAGTATGGGATAAGCTAATTAGCTTATACAACAGGGACTCCAAAGTCAAGAAGGCAAAGCTTCAAACTCATAGAAGGAAATTTGAAGTCTGAAAATGGATGATGAAGAAGATGTTGCATCATACTTTCTCCGAGTAGTTGAAGTGGTCAACTCGCTTAAAATATTGGAATAAAACATTGAAGAAAGCACCATTGTTCCAACGGTCTTAAGATCTCTCCCAGATAGATTTGACTCCAAAGTAAGTGCCATAGAAGAAATGAAGAATCTAGATACTCTCAAGATGGATGAACTCCATGGAATCCTCACTGCCTATGAGATGAGAAAAGGTTGCCCAAGTTCCAAAGTTGCAGCATTCAAGGCCTCAAAATCAAAAAAGGGGAAAGAAAGGAATGTCAGTAGTGATGACTCCAATGTTGAATCTGAATTGGCACAATTTGTACGAAGGCTGGAGAAAGGATCTAAGCTAAAAGTTAAATACCCTCTTATTTGTTTCAACTGTGGAAAAATAGGTCTTTATGCTGCAAAATGTCCTCATAAGCATGATAGTGATGATGAAGAAAATTCTAAAAGGATGGTATACAAAAAGAAAGGGTTCAATAAGAAGAATTTCCTCTCTAAGCAAGATGAGTCTGATGAAGATGAATTTGTAGTCATCAAAAAGAAATCAACTAACCAGTTCCCTCACCGCAAAGGAGGTAATGAAGAATCAGATGAAGAAAATGACCATGTTGGAAGCCAAGAAGTATTATTCACGGCATTCACAAATGGTGATGACTCTGGGCTAGATGGAAATGTAGATGAATTGTTAATAAGTGCCATTGAAGAAAATGAGAAATTATGGAATAAAATCATTTCTCTCAAGGTAGAAAATGAGGAAACAAAAAGAAGGTAAGATCTCTTGAAAAATAAGCTAAAAGAAAAAGACGAAGTTTGTGAAGAACGTGAAGCCAAAATAGTATCTCTAAGGAAGGAATTGGAGCAAGTTAAAAAGGGTTGGAAAAGCTCTCAAATACTTGACACTATCTTAAATAATCAAAAACCTCAACATGACAAATCTGGAATAGGTTTTAAAGGAGAATCATCAAGTACTAAGAATAATGTGAAAAGCTATGCCAACATACTTTCCAGCAACCCAAAAAAAGAAAGATTATTTCATCAAAGGCTCATCCCAGATCCAAAGAATGAAGAGGGAGTAACTTCAAGGAAGAATGTTGACTCAAATCATGGCTATTACAACAGGTACAAAACTATCTTTTTTGGGCATTGTTTCCATTGTAAAAATTTTGGTCATCAAGCTAGACATTGCATGGCTCATAAGAATGACACACCAAAACTGAAGGATCAAATAAACAAACCATATGACCCCAAAGGGCAAGGACAAATCAAGACCTACATTTCTTTTGATCCCTTGGCCAAATTTGATCTAATTTGCTCATTATGTAATAATAATGGACACAATGAACAAAATTGTCCACTCAAAAGAGGAAAAGCAAGAAGTGAGAATCCCAACATGGATAAATGTGGCCTAACTCTATGTGCTCAAATAATGAAAATCATTGGTTTGTGGATAGTGGGTGCTCCAGACACATGACAGGGGACAAAGGGAAGTTTGTCTCATTGAACAAAAAGGAAGGAAATGTATCCTTTGGAAGTGGATATGCCAAAATTGCTGGAAAAGGAACTGTTACTCTTATTAATGGAAAAGGAAAAGCTCAAAATGCTTTGCTAGTAAATGGGCTCAAACACAACCTCCTGAGTGTTAGCCAAATCTATGCTCAAGGACATAATGTTGTCTTTAGCACCAAAGACTGTGAAATAAGGAACTCTTACTCAGGGGAACTTGTGGAGAAAGGGGTTAGAACACAAGACAACACCTATATTCTAAACAAGATAAATGCTACTTAAGTCAAACAGATGAAAGTTGGTTGTGGCACAAGCGACTTGGACATACAAGCTTCGATAACTTGATCAATATCAACAAGATTAAAGCAGTACGAGACATTCCAAAGTTATTCAAACCAAATCAAGGAGTATGTGGCCCATGTCAACATGGAAAGCAAACTAGAACAAGTCACAAGACCAAGAAGTTCTCTACATCAAAGCCTTTGGAGATCATTCATGCTGATTTATGCGGACCAACTAGAACTCTGGCACTCCAAGGATAAATATACTTTGCTTTATTTGTTGATGACTATACTAGAATGATGTGGGTATATTTTATAAAATATAAATCCGAAGCATTTGAGTGTTTTAAGAATCTTAAAGCTCTTGTGGAAAATGAAAAGTAATCTAAGATTAAGTGTCTCAGAACAGATAGAGGGGGAGAATTCACATCAAAAGAATTTGATGAATTCTGTAAAATACATGGAATTAAAAGAGAACTCTCTGCTACCAGAACACCAAAGCAAAATGGGGTAGTTGAAAGAAGAAACCTTTTGACACCTAATCATCAGGATTGGGTGAACAACTGTAATTGATGTAAATAAATAATAGAAAAGATGAAGAGTCACCAGGGGATGAAATGAACAGTCTCTCTCTCATGTATATAATAAATACCAACCTGAATGAATAACATGAATTTTTTTTTAGGAGTTGCCTCCTGGTCTGACATGGTATCAGAGCCAGCGCCATTTTTGGCTTCCCTCTATTTTGTAACTCCCTTCTGCCATTTCTTCAGAAATTTGTCCTGCATTTTCCTGCCAATTTTCCTAGTGGTTTGACTCTATCCCTCTGCCAATTTTCCTGGTATCATCTCCCACGCTCCTCCACTTTCATGCTTTGCCGCATTTTTTTCTCTGAATATTGCATGCCTCTCCCAGCGGAATATTACATTGATAAAAAAAATACAGTTCTGCAAGTTGAACTTCTTCTAGTTCACACTTTGATTGACATTGAAATACCTCCATGGAGCCCTCTGGCGTAGCGGAAGCTTGATGGAGCCTTCTAGCGTTGGTGGAGAGATTACTTTCTAGAAGGTTATCGATTGAGATTTGGTGTGACACGACTGTGGTTACATGTTGAGACCCACGAGCCCATGACCTTATATTGAAGGTCGTTTTCTGCAAACATAGAGGTGGACTTTTAAATCTTCTACATGGAATATTGCTTCCTGTATTCATAAACATTGCTCCATATTACTCCATATTACACTGACCTCTATACGTTGTTCCATATATATATAAAGCTAGTATATATAAGCATTATTCCACATATATAATGTTGTCTCCACGCTAATGTTGTTTTCATATATACGCTAGTATATATAACGTTGTCTCCATGCTAATGTTGTTTTCATAACATTGTTTTCAAAGTGGCTAACATAGTTAACGCTCCTGCATTTGACTGTGTTTAATGTATTGTTTGTAAATACCACCATGGGGCCCAAACACAATTTGATATCTGCTCTAATACCTCTATCAGAATCATTTTTTTAGTAGCAACAGTATTTTTTTTTTCCACAAAAGCACATTTTTTTGCCAGCAGAAGTATTTTTAACAGCACTCAGATTTTACAATGCATTCAATCATATCTATTGTGGGAGTAGTTCTCACTAGCAAGGAGAACTATCCTGAGTGGTCCCAGAAGATAAAACACACCCTCATTTTCAATGAGTTGTGGAAAGGAGCATGTGTTGGAGACGGAGACAAAGAGCCAAAACAGCCTACCTCAGACAAGGAGTTCGCCATTTGGGAAAATAAGAACAACAAAGCCTATGCATTAATTGCAGCATCTGTAAGTGAAGAGGTGATTCGACATATTTCTCCATTTTCAAATGCTTTCAAAGCCTTACAAAAGCTGAAAGAACTCTATGACTCACACTCTACACTTGAAGTTGTTCAACTCATTATTAAACTCTTCACTCTTGAATTACAAAATAATGATCTTCTTGCTCTTGCATCTGAAGTAAAATCTATAATGCATGATATCAAAGCCACTAAGATTGAATTGGATATTCCTCTTATCTCTTTTCTCAAGGCACTTTATCCTACTTACTCCAATTATCGTGAGTCATTGCAAGCAAATGGAAATCTCAAAGATATTACCTTTGACTCTCTTGTGAAAAAATTTGATGAAAGAGAGAAATCTCTTGGAAAGAAGACAGCCCCTGAATCTTCTGAAGAGGTTGTGTGCCTTGCTAATAAAGAAAAGAATCTTGCTCAAGATTCTTCCAGAGGAAGAGGTGGTCGAAGAGGAAGAGGAAGATATTTCAGAGGTAGGGGGGCAAACACTCTCAAGGAGAAAAGTTAGATTTGCACTGCATACACTGCAAAAGAAATGGATCACATGATGCCTCCACATGCAAGTTACCTTGGGACAAAATTGAGGAGCAAAGAAACCAACCCAAAGGTAAAATTAATGACATAGACAAAGGTAAAGCACCTGAATCCGCTCATTATGTTGTGGCACAATGTAATATTGGAGTAAATGAAGACTTATTTAATGCTTCACTTGCTTCTTGGAAAAATGATTGGTTGCTTGATTCAGGAGAAACTTGCCACATGACTCATAGAAAATATTTTTTTGAAGAATTTACTAAAAATGTTGATGGAGCAGTATACTTTACAGACCAATCAAAACTCAAGCCATCAGGGCTTGTCACAATTAGGCTTAAATTGCCTGGTCTTCCAAACTTTCTTCTGTATCATGTTCTATATCTCCCACAGCTGAAGAGAAACTTGATGTCTGTGGTCCACATCCGCCAGCAAGGTCACTCCATTCATATGTTTGATGGCAAGCTTGAGGTGAGAAAAGCATCTGACCACTCACTTGTCATGAGGGGGATAGAAGAAGAAAGGCTTCTCAAGCTGCAGGGTACCTATGCTCGTGCACAACATTTCTCATACAATTCTCATTATGAAGAAGGTACACTTCCATCAAGTTTATTATGGCATGCTAGATTTGGACATTTGAACTATGACAGCCTCCGGTTGTTGAAGAAAAATGGTGTTACTGGTTTGCCTACAATTCCTAGGAAACTTAAGAAATGTGATGCTTGCATTCAAGGAAAGCATAGCAAACAGTATTTTCATGATTCACATTCAAGAGCACATAGAAAACTTGAACTCATTCATTCAGATTTATGTGGTCCAATGCATGTTCCTTCTGCAAATGGAAATAAATATATGATGACATTTATTGATGACTACACCAGAATGTGTTGGGTTTATTTATTGAAGAACAAATCTGATGCTTTTCAAACATTCAAGAACTTTCATACATGGATTGAAAATGATGCACAATCTCATATTGGCTCTATTCGCACTGATAATGGAAAAGAATAAACTTCAAATGAATTTGAAAACTATCTTCGCCAACATGGGATCAAACATCAAACAATTGTGCCTTATAATCCCCAACAGAATGGTGTAGCTGAAAGAATGAATAGGACAATCTTAAATATGGTATGCTCCATGTTGTTCTTCAAAAATGTAAAAATAATGTTTTGGGATGATGTAGTTCTATGTGCTGTATATATAAAGAATAGATGTCCATCTAATGCTATCAGAAACAAGACTCCCTATGAAATGTGGTATGGGCACATTCCTTCGGTAAAGCATCTCAAGGTCTTTGGTTCCACCTGTTATGCCTTGATACCAAAGGTACATAGAAACAAAATTGGTGCAAGAAGTCGTAAGTGTATCTTCCTGGGGTATTCAAACACCTCCAAATCATACCGTCTCTATGATGAAGTCAATAAAAATTTTGTTGTATCTAGAGATGTAATCTTTCTTGAATCATCCAAAACTAATAATGTTGTTGAGCGGCAACTTGATCGCTTGGATAGATTCGCAAATGAAAAATCATTTCAAGAATTTGATAATCAAATTCCACATATTTAAGGGGGGATTCCTATACTAGATAAACCTATGGAATCTTCTTTTGAAGCACTCTCTCCCCCGCATGAAACTCCAACAACAGATGATACTTTAAGTGATGTGATTGATAGAATTGGGAGACTCAATCTTGATTCAGACCCAACTCAATCAACGGAGCAGCTTGGACCATCTAAGAAAGGTCCCCCAAAGTGGCTGAAAAAGACACTTGAAAGTGTTCATCCTGATGAGGTTGGAAAGACAGGAACTAGAAATTCAAACCAGCAAAATGGAGGTGATGTAGATGACTCTGATTCACCTATTGATATGGATGTTTCTTATGATTGTGAATTGAATTTGTCTACAGATTTTGAACCAACTTGCTTCAAAGAAGCTACTTCTCATGATGAATGGAAAGAAGCAATGCAAAAGGAGTATGATGCCCTCATAAAGAATGGCACTTGGAAGTTGGTTGATCTTCCATTAGGAATCAAACCAATTGGCTGCAAGTGGGTCTACAAGAACAAGTATAAAGTTGATGGCTCACTTGACAAGCACAAAGCCAGGCTTGTGGAAAAAGGTTTTGCATAGAAGGAAGGGGTCGATTATGAGGAGACTTTTGCTCCCACAGCAAAATGGGCTACCATCCGGACACTCTTTGCCCTAGCAACTTAGAACGGTTGTAAAGTCCATCAAATGGATGTAAAAATTGCTTTGTTGAATGGAGATCTGAAAGAGAATGTTTTTATGTCCTAGCCTGAAGGATTTTCTATGAAAGGACATGAACATAAAGTATGAAAACTTGTGAAATCCTTGTATGGCCTCAAACAAGCACCGCGAGCCTGGTATGAAAAACTAATTGAGCATCTTCTAAAACTCAATTTCAAACATTATGATCTTGATGATGCAACTTTGTTTGTCAAGAAGATTGGAAAAACAGTTGTATATCTTGTGGTATATGTAGATGATTTTTTGATGACAGGGAACAATGAAAGCTACATTGCATCCATAAAGAAGGAATTGAGGAAAGCTTTTGAAATGACTGATTTGGGCTATGTTCATTACTATCTTGGTATTGAAGTAACTCAACATCCGAAGTCCATATTCCTTTCTCAAAAGAATTACATTGGAGATCTGTTGAACAGGTTTGGCATGATAGAATGCAATCCTCTTACTACTCCAATGGAACAAAACTTAAAGCTCACATCCATTGAAGGAAAAGAATTTGAGGATGCAACAAAGTATAGACAACTTATAGGAAGTCTCAACTACCTAACTACTACCAGACCATACATTTCGTTTGTCGTTGGAATCCTCTCTGGGTTTATGCAAAAGCCTTGTGAGGGACATTGGTTTGCTGCAAAAAGAGTTCTAAGGTACTTGAAGGGAACTTAAGAATTTGGAATCAAGTATACACAAGTGGGCGACTTCAGCTTGATTGGATACTCTGATTCAGACTTCGATGGAGACAAAGAAACTGGGGTATCTACTTCAGGTTATGCTATGAGTCTTGGATCAGGAGCTGTATCCTAGAGATCATGCAAACAATCAGTTCCAGCAGATTCTACAACAGAGCCAAAATATGTGGCAGCAACTGAGGCAACAAAAGAAATTGTGTGGCTCAGGAAAATTCTTGAAGATTTGCAGGTAAAACAAGTACAATCAACTCCACTCATGATTGACAATACCTCGGAAATAAAGTTGGCCAAGAACCCAAAGTTCCATGATCGAACGAAGCACATCAATACTAAATATCATCTGATTCGACATCATGTTAAGGCCAAAACAATCCATCTCCGCCATTGTTCCACTAATGAGAAAATTGCAGACATCTTCACCAAAGCACTTGGAAGAGAAAAGCTTGAATGATTCAGAATGTTGATTGGACTCACCAACATCCTTTCAGATTAAGGGGGGGAATGTTGACACCTAATCATCAGGATTGGGTGAACAATTGTAATTGATGTAAATAAATAATAGAAAAGATGAAGAGTCACCGGGAGATGAAATGAACAGTCTCTCTCTCATGTATATAATAAAGACCAACCTGAATGAATATCATGAATTGTTTTGGAGGAGTTACCTCCTGGTCTGACAAAACTGAACAGTTCAAGAAATGGCAAGAACAATGTTAATAGCAGCTAACTTGCAGACAAAATTCTGGAAAGAAGCAGTCAGGACAGCTGTCTATACATTGAATCGAACTCAATTGAGACCAAATAATGAAAAGACTCCTTATGAATTATGGAAAGGAAGACCTGCGTCAGTAAAATACTTCAAGATTTTTGGAAGAAAGTGCTGCATAAAAATCAATGATTACTCACCAGGAAAATTTGATTCACGGGTTGACAAAGGGATCTTTCTTGGATATTATATACGAAGAAAAGCCTACAAGTGCTATAATAACCGACTACGGAAAATAGTGGAAAGCATTGATGTAAAAATTGATGAAGACCTTCCAGAAAAATAAATTAAAGAACATGAAGTTGATCCTCTCATTGAAGAAGAAGAACCTGAAAAAGAAGAAAAAGACCAAGGAAAAACCAAGGAAAAAGAACTATCTCAAACCCCTTCAAAGATGAAATTTCTCCAAAAATATCACCCAGAAGAGCAAATTATTGGCAATATGGGTGAATGGATGCAAACCCGAAGAAGGATGACTAGTACACCAAAGAAGAATGATGTTGTTCTTCTATCCATGATAGAACCAGAAACATTTACTCAAGCAAGTAAGGATCCTCATTGGGTAAAAGCCATGGAAGAAGAAATGTCTCAAATTGAGAAGAATGAGACATGGGAACTGGTACCTCGTCCAAAGGAGAAAAACATAATAGGAACCAAGTGGGTGTTTAAAAATAGAATGAATGAAGATGGACAAATCATCATAAACAAGGCAAGGTTTGTTTGTAAAGGCTATTCACAAATTGAAGGAATTGACTTTGAAGAAACATTTACACCAGTAGCTCGTGTGGAAGCTATCAGGATGTTCTTGGCATTTTCTTGCTCAAAAGGATTCAAAATCTATCAAATGGACGTAAAATCAGCATTTCTGAATGGGGAACTCAAGGAAGAAGTCTACATGGAGCAACCAGAAGGGTTTAACCTAACATAAGGAAAAGACTTTGTTTGTAAGTTCAAAAAGGCATTATATGGGTTGAAACAAGCTCTTAGAGCTTGGTACGCAAGATTGGATCACTATCTACAACAACAAGGTTTCAAGGAGGGGGTGCTAAGAAGTAATCTCTACATAAATACGGATGAGGATAAGTTACTAGTCACACTTGTTTATGTTGATGATCTGATTTTTGCTAGTAATAATGATGAGATGAGCCATGAGTTTTCTCAAAATATGTCAAAAGAGTTCGAGATGTCAATGATAGGAGAGTTATCTCACTTCCTTGGACTACAAGTATCTCAAACCACGGTAGGCATGTTTATATCTCAAGCCAAATATCTTAAAGACATGTTTAAAAGATATGGAATGTAAGACTGTGCACCCATGAGCACACATATGACCACAAGTTGTAAATTGAGCAAAAATGATGACTCCCCTCTGGTAGATGCAACTCATTATAGGTCAATAATTGGAGCCCTTCTGTACTTAATTTCTACGAGACCCGACATTATGCAAGCAGTAGGAATGGTGGGAAGATTTCAATCAGCTCATAAACAATCCCATTTGTTGGCTGTAAAAAGAATTCTCCGATACCTGAAAGGAACTCTTGATTTCGGTCTCTGGTACCCTAAGAGATCAACTCTTAGTTTGACTGCATACACCGATGCTGATTGGGCCGGAAGTGTCGATGATCGGAAAAGTACTAGTGGAAATGCATTCTTCCTGGGAGACTGTTTAGTATCTTGGCTCAGCAAAAAAACAGACATCCATATCACTATCTACAGTTGAAGCCGAGTATATAGCTGCCGCAGATTGTTGTACCCAAATACTATGGATGAAGGAAGCTCTAAAAGATGTCAACATAGGTACAAATCAACCAATTACCATCTATTGTGATAACACAAGTGCGATCAGCCTTAGTAAAAATCCAGTGATGCACTTATAGACCAAACATATACCAATCAAGTATCATTTCCTTCGTGAACAAGTAGGTGAACAAAACATCATCTTGGAATATATCAATACTAAGGAGCAGATAGCTGATATTTTCACAAAACCTCTTCCTCGAGAAGCATTTGAACATCTTCGTCAAAAGATGGGGGTTATCTCGTTAGCATCACTTAAGTTGATTCATAAAGATGTTGCAGGACAAGGGGAGCAATTCAATAGGGGAAGTCCCTGAGCACTCCTTTTCCATTGATGTTAAAGGGGGAGAGAAGAAGAATATTGCCATCAATAACAAAGGGGGAGATTGTTGACCTAGATTGTCATTGATGTCAATATGGCAATATTCTAGGAGAAGTAGAGAAAGAAGCCATGAGGAGAAACCAGAGGAAAGCTAAGATAGTCAAGCCATTGGAGAGAATATTGGAAGTCATAAGAGCTATCAAAGCAGGGAAGAAGTTCATTAGAAAAACAAAGAGGAACACGCATCAGGAGGAGAAGCTAGCAGAAGAGCAGTTAACGGAGGAGCATCGCATGTAATATATGCCAAAGAAGAACTATCGAAATCCAAAGGGAAGACTGATCAGAGGAGCAAGAGAAGCATAGAGGAAGAGTCATTTGAAACCATGAGAAGCAAAGAGTGGAGAGTCGTTACTATGTGTAACTGCGTTCAACAATTAACTAGCGGGTTTGTAATAGTGGTAGTGGTTATCGAGCGGATGCTAGGCAATAAGTGGTATTTAGAGGAGAGCACCCGATTCCATTAACCAAGCGACACGTAGCACTCGGGTGGAGAGAGAAAACCACTTTTTCGGGTGGTTATTTCTCTTGCAAGTGGCTCACCCGAAATGCATGAAGGTCGTTGGATCTAGCGCGGGTTGATCGACGGTGAAGGATCAATGGACGGTTTTGGGTTGATCGGGTTAAGTCGGGACCGTTAGATCTGGAGAGAAGATCAATGGTGGAGGATCGCTAAGGAATACTGCAAGAGTGTAAAGCCGTGTCATGATAAAATATGCGATTGCGATATATATCTATATATATATATATATATATATATATATATATGGACCCACAGGACCATTAAAATATGATGTAATATAATATCGCGTCCGTCGCAATATCGCAAGCCTCTTTAAAAGCCTTGCCACATTAAAATTTTGATTGCGATACGTATGCGGACCCGCTGCAACGTTATAACATGTCCTATTGTAATATCGCATCCGTCACAATATCGCAAGCCTTGTTAAAGTTTTGCCACATTGAAATCCGCCAATTTCGATATAATTGTGGACCCGACTACACCATTATAGCATGGCTTAATTAAATGTCGCATCCACAGTAATTGCAATGTACAAAGGAATGTCAAATTGGTGATTGCGATAAGGGTGTGGACCCGATGAACTTATTAATAACTATTTAATACCATATCGCATCTGCTCCGTCGACAATTGGGTATCGGCTATGTTATGTGCGAACCTCTAGAAGCTGCAATTGCGATAAAAGGATGGCGTGGCATGTGGGACCTCTATATGGGTATAGCCTATTCTATATGATTTCTGTGAATATGGAAGACTATTCACTATGTTTTTAATATTCAAGTCGGCTGGCCTTCTTCCACTAAACACGTCTTTCCATTGGTGAAACTCATATAAATTTACGATAAGACGTATCATTTCGAATGATCTACTATGGGCATCAATCATAGAATAGAACGGTAGTTCACAACTCGTGATTATGAAAAGAAGACAAAAGGACGAGCAAGCGTAGATTCGGAAGCTAAACCTCAAGCAACCGGAGGAGGGAAGCCAGAAGGTCGAGTGAGCATTGAGGAAGCCAAAGCTCAAGCGAGCAAGGAGGAATCCAAAAGGTCAGGCGTATCAGGATTCTATAATAGTGAACAAGGAAGGTTCAAAGAGTTGCTAGTGAACTGTAAGAAAAAAAGGGAGCCGAAGTTCTGGCAGAAGTGGAAGGAACAGGAGGACAGAAGTAAGTCATAGGTCTAGCAGCGTTGGGAGCAAAGAATTACAACCAAATAGATCCAGATATTTACAGCAAAGGGTTGGAGCCCTTGAGGTTGGTGCCTCAGAATTGAAAGGATTGGTGTGCTGGGAGTTGGTGCTCCTAAATTCAAGGTTGGTTCCTTGACAAGATAGAGTTGGCGCTCTGGAGGTTGGAGCCTCACAAAGAGTCCAAGTTGGTGCTTGGCAACTGATTGAAACCATACATATATATATATATATATATATATATATATATATATATATATATATATACATACATACTTGATTTATTGCAAATATCACATTATTAAAAGCATCTATTCCTGTTATCTATTTCTGTGTTCCAATTATAAATGTTTTTAACTGATAAAAATAATAATTGAAAAGAAATACTGATTCACCCCCCCTCTCAGTATTTCCAATAGGTTTTGCTCTCGTAAACAAATTTTCACTTGGGCAATTTTTACATAATAAATGATAGCACATTATGAGGATACAAAAAGCAACAACTTTTTTAGCCAATTGATAAATCTCAAACAAAAGGATTCAATGATGGAGCACATTGAGGACTTCCAAAAATTGAATATAAGGGTATAATATATTCCAAAGGAGCATAGGGTTGATGCGTTCATAGGGACTTTAAAGGATAATATCCAACATGAGGTTCGCCTTTGGGAACCTGATTCATTAGAGAAGGCATTCAGGTTGGAAAGAAAAATATTGGAAACAATGAAGCCTACCACTCACAACTATAAAGATGGAAGTGTTGTTGCCCCTATCCTTCCACAACCTACAAGGTTGACACCACAAAAATTGGAAGAAAAAAGAAAAAAATGGCTTTGTTACAGTTGTGATAGCAAATACACTAAAGGTCATAAGTGCACTGAGAATAAATTATTTTACATAGATTGTGAAGAGGAGGAAGAAAAGGAACAAGAAACATCGAAATAAGAGGATATACACCAAGAACAAACCCTAGAGAAAGAAGAAATGAATCCAACAATATATTCTAATGCATTGGCCAGAATTACCACTCCTTAAACTATCAAGATAGAAGGACATATCAAGAAGAAAAAGGTAATATTGTTGATTGATTTGGGTAGTAGTACCCATAATTTTATTCATTGTAAGATAGCCAAGGAATTGAATTACTTCCTATATCCAACACTAGAGTGTCAAGGGATGGTTGCAAGTGGAGGAACCATAAATTGCTTTGGAAAGTGCCATAATATGAAACTATCCATGGGAGAATATGTATTGAATAGCCAAATTCTTTCCATTCCAATGGGTGGTGCTGATTTTGTACTAGGAATCCAATGGCTACAATCTTTGGGTACGATATCTTTTAATTTTCAAGAACTTTTCATGAATTTTTTTTTAGAATGAAAGGAAGTTGAATTAAGGGGTATTGCAAGGAAACCAAGAAAGATAATAAGATCTAATGGAATGACAAAGCTTCTAAATAAATAACAATGAGACGTAATTGCACAATTATGTTCGATAGAGGTTCCCACATCGAAATCATCTATTTCTCGAGATCTCCAAAAAGTCTTGGACAATCATTCCAAGGTATTTGAGACTCTCAAAGGCCTCCCACCTATTCATGATCATGATCATGCTATTCATTTGATTCCAGGAAGTGCTCCTCCAAACATCAGGCCTTATATATATCCCTATGCCCAAAAGAGTGAAATTGAACGTATGGTTACAGGAATGCTAAAGGTGTAGAAATTTCTCTATAGATTAGCTAGCTTTGATACCATGTAGAAATTCTTACTGTAGATCACCTGATAATGCAATGTAACTAAAGCAAAATACTTGATCTACTTCTACAACAAACTTGCGGAAGCTTAATTGATTGTGAGCAAGAAAAATAGAACACATATAACAGATGAAGAAGAAATCAATCACACATGAACATAGAAGAATACTCTGGGGAAAGCCTCAACTAAAAACCCCGCTATCTGTATTATCATACAAGTGGAAATACCTTAGGGTTACACAAAGCCTTAGCTCACAAGCTATCCAGCTCTCAGTACAATTCCTCACTACTGCTCATAGACAGAATAGACAACACATATGACTTCCTTCAGTCCTCCAAGCCTCCTATTTCCTTGTGTAGTTTCTCCTAGGTCCTCCAGCTGCCACCTGTGTGATTCTCACCTCACACACTGCTCTGATCTCTGTAGTAACTGCGCAAACCCGAAGGAAATAAATTCCTTCTGCATGGATGAGTTTCCTTTATAGGAAAATTCCTCCAACTGATAGTACATTGTCCCTTCCTTTAATCTCAACTGGGTCTCTATCTAAACTGACATGCATGAGTTATTTATGAGATAATATTCAGTTATCTGAAATATACTAGTTGCATGCATGCATGCATTAACTAACTGAACTCACAATCAGTTATGTTAGCACTTGAATTTCCTCAGGCTGAAGAAGGCGAAACTCAAGGTAACATCAAACCACTTAGCCTCGTAGCTAGCCCTACGGGGCAGGAGAGGGCTCTCTCCGGTCTATCTCGGCAAAGATCTTCAAAGGGCGGAGATAACCAATAAAGAACACTAATTTTAGGCTAGTAAACTGATAGAAAAAGGGGTTTTAATGGATAATGGGGTTTTCTGGGCTGCATGGGGCAAAGAAATAGCTTGAACAGAGAAATATAATAAAAAACACAGATTATCTCCTGAGGCAAGGTAGGCAAGAAATTTAACATCAAATTGAGATTAAATGGAATGGCAAGACTGCTGAGGAGCTGACAAGGGCATAGAGGATGAATCCTTGTCAAATAGAAGAAAACATTAAATATGAACAAACTTATAGGCAGAGCATAAAATATTATGAATTCTACCTAAACACTTCATTTGTTCAATTGGAAATGATCATGAAGTGAAATGAAAACATAACAGGTTACATATGAAACAGAAGGAAAACTTATGCTAAATTGTCATACCACAGGAATCTCAGGGGTCAGAGCTGTATTTTTCATTAAACTCTCTGTCAAAAACTGTACAAGTAAGCTCTCTGTTCTCCTCCACCAGCGCTCAGAATTCTCTCTCCCTCACACTAACTTTTTCAAATGATTATCTTTATACATTAAATAAGACTGTTTTAAGAGAAAACAGATCAACCCAAAAAACCTGGGCATTGTTTCACCTGCAATTACAAAAATTAGGAAAGGGCGTTTCATCTATTCTAAACATAGAACAGCGTTCCTCTAAATCTTCTGATAATTGGCTAATTAGGAGACAAAACTGGAGCGCAGATCTCCATAGGATCAGGACTGAAGTCTTAAATCGAATCCCATTCTTTGGCTGTGATAGATAGTCTTGACTTATTTTCAGCTTGCCACGTTACATTTGCCATTTTAATAAAACAACCTTTAAACTAAAATTCTGCCGATTCAGCTCATGGTGACAACTGTACTGAGAGAGGTTTGCATGGTTGCACTCAGCGTTTAATTCAGATTTATTTGCAGGAACGACCCAATAGCCAGAGTTATAATATGCCACCCATCGAACTCCAACACGTCCAACCACATGCAATATGGTAGCATCAGCAATAGCTCACAATCCGCCTTCTAAGAGCCACATCGCCCGTAATCCCACAAAATCTCCAAAGGATCAATCGCTGGCGGAAATCATGGAACAAAATCCTGTACGGGGTAATGAGGCCAGTCGCACAATTTCTGTGGAGCTGAGATGTCGCTGCAAATTGTTATCATATCATTTGGCCATATTCTGGTAAATGAGTGTATATGCAACTCCAAGAAATGAAATTGTTAACAGCGGTTTCTCCCAACATATAAGCTTTCTGAAATTGATAGCAATGACTGCAAATGGTAGAACAAGCTCCTTGAAAAAGTCAATATTGCTTGGAATTCCCTTTAACAGTGCGGCATTGATTGTGGCTTGTGTCTTTTCAAACATCTGGTTTTTCTTTTTGCAATTCAATACAGCCCTTTCCACCAGATTCGCATCTCCCACAACAAGGTTTCTCGCAATGATCAGTGCTTGCCTCCCTGAATTTTGTTTCCAAAATGCAATAGAATCCCCAGTTCCCCATGATGTAGATCTCATCCACGTACGGAGGTATATGCTTCCATCTGAACCAACTGCATGAGGACCAACTCTAAAATCATTTTGTGTTGAACATCCATTTCTGAGTACCATTTGCTCTTCTACCATCAGAATATGTCCACAAAATAGATCCAGGGAATAATCTAGATTGTGATCCTTGAATTGAGGGCCCTGCGTGTGTGAGATTCCCATAGCTGAAACCACGAAAATGGATTGAAAGGCGAACGAATTGATATGTTCTTCTCGATTGTGGCAGGTGACTTGAGAAGAACCAACATGACATCACAGACATCGCATCTTCTTACTTTCTTCCTCGCTGCTAGAGCCCAGTTAACGCATCTTTTCTTCCATCTATCGTAGGCAAAGTTTAAAATGATAGAATATACTGCAGAGCTCCCCTGTTCTTGGACTTTGAAGAAACTCTGGCATACTGTGAAAAAACAATCAATGTAGCCAGCTTAAACAAATCTCTCGACAATTGTCGGTGAGCACATTTGCAAGTTGAAATCATTGAGCTGCGATAGTAAATCACTCCGCTGCCTTACTGGGAATGGTCTCCTCTTGATCTGGTAGTGTTCTTAATATTTCCTGCACTTATTCTTTATTGTCCACTACTGAAGAATCTCCTGAAGCTCGCCCTCTGAAAATAATGATAGCTATTATTGTGTCTGATGGCATAGACCTCTAACTGTTTCTTTGTTTCCACTGCTTTAGCATCTGTCATATTTGTATCCATGAGATCTTGGTCCACTGGAAAACTGTGCAAGCTGGTCTTTCTGTTTTGAGAGTGGCCAATTTCTTCACAGCTTTTCAATCTCCAAATAAGAGCTTCCTTGATAGGATTCCTTTCTCCACCACGTCGTCAAGCAGAAATTCCTTCCATATTTTAAGAGCATCCGCAGCCGTCCTTAGATGTTTTTTACTTGTCCCACTAGAGACATTCAATGTGCCAGAAAAAGCTCCTCGAACATTGTCATAATAAACTTTACCTGTGACATACTAGGGTGCTTCGAACCTCCTCGATGGTTTGTGCTTGTTTTCTCCCCTTGGTCTTTAGAAGACTGTTCATGGAGAAGTTCATGGTAGTCATGAACATGGCAAAGATATGTGAATACACTTACGGGTCCAGAGTGCAAGCTGGGGAGTTTCACATCCAACTCAATGATACATTGAGCATCATGAGCTAAAACAAGTCCATTGTTGATTATACTAGAATATGTGGTGGTTGTACCATTTTTTACACCAGTATTGTGAAGCTCCAATATTAAAGTCCAATGTGAAGACAGCGAATAAGTAGTGCAGTTGTACAGAGTTAAACTTATCCTTGCAGGTAGACAGATGTGCGTTTGAAGAAAATTTTCAACAGAATTTATTTCTGAACTGCCTGGGAAATCCTCAAAAGCTAGTGTCCTTGATGAGACAACCATGACAGGAAAAGGAGTGACCTTCATACTGCACCTTGATTTGGCAAATTTTCTATAGCCATGTCAATAGACTTCTGTGTATCTCTATCTTCAAACAGCAATGAAATGAAAGCTTGAGATCCAGCACAGTAACATAGATGTTGGGAACCCAACATACAAACTGATATTAGTGGTGCCTGAACCTCCCATTCACGAATATCAAAATTGCATCTGTCCAGGTTAATCTCAAATAATGTTTTTTGTTTACTAGATGATCTTGAGATAAAACATGAATTATCCTCAAACTCGTTATTACAAGAAACCACCACAATGCGACCATATTGACCTACTATTAAAAGAGTATCTCTCACTTCCAAGCTCTCTCTCTCTTTCAGCAGACCAAGTAAAAGAGCATGGGTTTTCATGATTAAGATTACTAGATACAAGTTGCACAACAGTCACTCTTCCTTTGCCACCTGTCAATTTAACTCTGACAGAGGACTTTGAGAAGACGGAGTCTAACATCGGCTCCACTTGGGATGGCAGCTGCCGCTTCTTGGAGGTGCCAAGAACCTTAGAACTTTGGGAGAGCAGACAGTGCCTCCATCCATTGGGCAATGGAGTCCATTATTTCAACAAATCAACACAACTGAAGACTCAACTTATTAACTGGAAACTGACTGAATTGATTGAAAGACTGACTCGGCAAACTTCAAACTAAACTGTAATGAAACTGGAACAAAATGATGCCTTTTGGCTGCTTATTTATTTACAAAAGCTACCCTAATCTGTTGTACAAACAATAGATCAGGTAATACTGAAATGCCAAATTAACCATTCAAGTAAACCTGAGAATGATGCCGCTTGAGAAGGCTTCCACCAGGTCATAGATGTAATTGCTGGCAGCCCTTCATACATGTAATGAACCCGGTCACGTAAAAGACAGCCTGATCTATCAATCAAAGTGAAAAACATGTCCATATATGTTGCCATTGGATCGCGATAGCCAGACTCTGTTGGCTGCCCCAACTCTGCAATACATATCTCCAACTGCACACTGTCAATGTAAACATGTGTAGGCAATTCTATGATTTCTTTTTGCGAAGGAGGAAGGATTTCCAAGAACTTTTTAGGGTCTTGGAAATCATATGACTCGATCTGCTCATCTAAACATTGAATCTCCTTTTCAAGTTTTTCAACAATTAACTCACAGGCACCAGTTTTAGTTTCAAGATGAAACTTCGGAGATTTTAAACATTGAAAGAAGGCACTGAAAAATTCTTCATTAATTTCAATATCCACTAACCACTCTCTAACTTCGTTTAGAGCTTCACAAAGTGCAGGGTTTGCCACATACCCCACCATTGCATGAATGGATTAGCGAGCACTGAACTGTCTGGATCGAGTTGGAGACGCCAGGTGAATGGTTCAGCCTGCATATGTGTCTGACTGCTGTCCACCATCAGCATCAGATCTGCAACTTGATTTCATGTACTGGGACAAGACAATCAACAAGTCGAATGTTCTCCCCAGTATGGTCGCCAATATGTTAGCGCTCAAAATTTCGCCTCAGGCTGAGAAAGGCAAACTCCAAGGCAACATCAAACCACTTAGCCTCGTAGCTAGCCCTACGAGGCAGGAGAGGGATCTCTCCGGTATATCTCAGCAAAGATCTTCTAAGGGCGTAGATAACCAATAAAGAACATTGATTTTAGGCTAGTAAACTCATAAAAGGTTTGATTTGAGATTTTTAGGATTTTGGTGGAAAATCGGGGAAAGGCAATTTTGGGTGCGGGGATTGGATGCAGTTTTTGCAGGGGGTTCTTTGGGGCAAGGTAGGAGACTGTATTGATGCCTTTGAAAGAGTCAGATGGGCAAGAATGACTGGTGAGGAGCTAAGGAGAGCAAGTAAACACCTTGAGTTCTCCTTAAACAGATGAAAACATTGATATTAAGCAAACTTAAAAGCAGAGCATGGCAATCATGAATTCTACTTTAACACTTCATTTGCCTAATTTGCAGAAGGAAAAGTAAGAAGATGATTCACATAACAAACTTACAAGTACAAAGAGAAACACACCATCAATACATGTAACCACAGGAATCCCAAAAAGGACTGCAAAACCCTGGTCTTTCTTCCTTTGCCAAAATTGCAGAGATACAATGAGTAATACAATAAAAGCTTTCTCCCTCAAGAGTCCAACCATGAAAATGACCAAGAAAGTACATAATATAGGCAATCTAACATCTTTCCTTGCCTCTAGGGGTCGAGCTCACTATCCTAGGAGCTGTTTCAACCAATTCTAAACTGAGCACTAAAAACTAGGCAGTCAAAACAAGTTGCCTCTATAAGCTAGGAAACCAATTCATTCATTAAATTTTTGCCTATCTCATGAATGAATCTTCTAGAAGAGATAAATAAGTGTCAAAGTATCATAAAATTACATCATTTACATCAAGGAGGATCAAAATTCACTCCAAAAAGTCAAACCTAGTCAAAACTGTGTTTTGTTGAGCTGTAGGTGCATTTCTGTGAAAATTGCCCAACGCGTAGCGCCCTGATTTTGAACGCGTAGCGCGCCTTTGGAGCAACTTTTGAGGCACTTCCAGGTGTCCAAATGAGGCAAAAGTGGGCTTGTTGGAAATGCCTAGATGTCTACTTTCCAACCCAAGTGGAATTTCTGAATTTGGTGTCCATTTTCCCCTCCAAAATTTCAATCTCCCAAGACTGCTTCCTGTGTGTCAAAAAAGTGGCAGAAAGTCATTTTTTGCTTGTTTTTTGACCTTCTGGAGGCTCAAAACTTGATGAAATCTCTTGGTAATTGCTGAGCAGGTGTATTTTTGCATGAAAATTCCAAAAATGCTGAGTTTTCTTGAAATTGAGTTGCCCATCTTAAGGGTCGCGCGCGGCGCGCTACGCGTTGGTGAAGAAAACCTGTTTTTAGCCCAAAAAATTCACAAGTGACCAAAAATGCTCAAAAATTTTTGAAATTTGTGCTGGAGTTGAGTCATTTAGCACCATGATCCTTCAAGGAAGCCTCAGCCAAGATGTGGAGGGGATCGGGCCCTTTTCTTCGTTTTAGTGCCTTGGCCAACCGTCTTTTGAGCACCTTCATTCTCGCCTTGCATACGTGCATTCGGGCCCAATAGTGGTTCTTCATGTTCTGGAGAAGGTTCTTATCTTTGTTGGCCTTGGCCAGCAGCCTCTCCAAATGAGCATTGACCCGGAGGAGCATAGCCTCTCGCTCAACGGGTACCAAATCACCGGGTCTCTTGCGCGCCAAGTTGCGGTCTTCATGGATCCTCCGCAACTCATCAAGAGTGTGCTCATCTTCCAATTGCTTGTTGCGCTGCTCTAAGTAGGTGATTGTCCAATTTGCCATTTCCAACCTTTGCTACAACGAGTCATTTTCAGCCCTCAGTTGCTAGATGATCTCCTTTGGCTCTAAGCTAGGAGAACTGATATCGAGGTCAACAACATCTATGCCTGGATCACCTGATGGCCCCTCATCAATTTTGGGCTGCTTGCCTCTCTCTTGTACCTGTGCTGCTGTCGAAAACGAGGCCCCTTCCACCTGGTGTGGAGATAACACTCGCGGTGCTAATGAAGAAGGCGAGACCCCTTCCACCTGATGTGGAGAAAATACTCGCCGAGCTGATGCAAATAAGGCCCTGTGGCCTTTCTGATATGTGACCAATGGAGGGGAGCTGACATGTCTGGCCTCGGGGATATCATGCTGCTGTGAAGGTCCTCCCTCCTCATGAACAACCTCAGGGGGTGGTGGTGCTGTGAAAAAATCTCGAGAGATAAAATCCTCCCATGGGATACCCTGCTGAGCCAACTGATGCATGACCACAAGCTTGATCAAACCATAATGAAAGATGCTCCGGTGTTGCTGTGCTGGGCTCTTTCTCTGCACCAAGGGCACCATCCTCTCAATATTCCGGCACATGAAAAATGGTATGTTCATCATCCGTACCTGTGTGAAATGCATCAACAAGCGGATATGGTACGAATAAAAACGTGAAAATCTGCCCTCACGGGTGAAATAGCGAATGATGAGCCTTATCAAGGGAGCATACTCATCCCTCAAAAATCTGAAAGGAAATACACCAGTCATGTACCTCATGTACACAGGTTTAATGTAGGGCTCATACTGAAATCTGTCCAATAGTTTGCGCTTGTTCCACTCCTCTCCAACATTGGGTATCCCTATTGCTTGAGCAACAATCTCAAGTGACAATATAAAATCCACCCCTGCAAGATTTACATGCCCGTCATGCAAATGCAAAACAAACAAGCAGACCAATTCCCTATGGTGCTGAATTTGAGAAATCCTCTCGCAAAATTCATAACATGACTGATGGTGGAAACATGTGACTGCAAGTGGACAAGCCTGCAAATAGGTCAAAGAGGTGGGCTCCTCTCTCACATGGTGACCACCCTTACCACCCCTGTGAGGCCTCCTTTGTACCTCAACCTCTGGTGTTGACTCATGGTCATCACTTTGCTCATAGTCAGTTTCGGTTTCTGACATGGTTTCAAGAGCAAAATGGCTGAAATGTACTGCTGCTTCTGCTCAAATGACCTAATGTTTTCACTGTTGAAATGCTGCTTCAAGGGGACAAATAACACAAGGGAGATGTTAGGGAAGGGAGACTTTTAAGGGGAATTAGGGAAAATATATGAAAAAGGGAATTAAGGGAAGGAATCATGACATATACAACATCATACAATTATAATTTGCAGGGGTTTTATGGGAAGTAGGGTTTAGGGTTATGTTATTGAATTTTAGGGATAGGAGTAGGGTCTTGGGCCTTTTGATATTTTTGGTAGGGAGATTAGGTAAAAATGATAAGGGAGGTGTTTGGGATGTGGGGAAAAAATGGGAGTGAAAGGGATGACCTTGAGAGCAGCAAAACAAAACCCTAGCTTTACTTGCACTTTGACATTTTTAAGCAAATACACATGAAATTCTCATTTCAAATTGATGGCATTAAAACACATTTCCCATGCTCATTTGTCTTTATCAAGCAAAATACTTTGATGATCAGAGGCCTACCTGCAACCTTGAAGAAATTTGGGGTCGTTTGAAGCTTGTAGGCAAATTTTTTGTGTGTTAAACCCCAACACGTAGCGCGCGGGTCCTGACGCGTAGCGCGCGCCCAACGTGTAGCGCCCGTGTCTTTTTCCCACTGTGCTGACCACCCCGACGCGTAGCGCCTGCCCAACGCGTAGCGCGCAGGTCCTGATGCGTAGCGCGCGGGCTCTGTCCACCAACTTGCACAGTTTTCACACTAAATCGCCTTTTGCTCTTGCTTTTGGAGTCTTGGAGGCAAATAATGATAAAATGAAGGGAGGGGGCTTTTATAAACTTGATTTGAATTAATTTCCCCTCAAACCCACTTTCTAATGTTTATAAAATGACACTTTTCAAAATTTAAGTGCTGCTGACTTATGGTTTCCTTTTTGTCCTGAAATTGGTTGAAATGATGCTTTTTCTTGAAAATTTTTGCAGGGATAGCTTCTGAGGAGTCTTGGAAAAGGGGACTAGGGCTGCATGCCAACTTCTGGAGAGTTTGAATTTTTACAAATTTTTACAAAACATGAGAAAATGACCTTGCCTTCAAAAACAGGGTTTTTGAACTCAAGGTAAAAATTAGCTGTACAATATGAAATCTTTTGAAGTGGTGCTTTGATAGACATCCCTCTGGCCTGCTGGGCATTTATTGACCTTAAAGACATGACCTCAAAAGACAAAATTGGACTAAACCCTAAACTTAGGACCTTGACTTCAAAACAAGACCAATGACCCTGTAAAGAATTTTATTGACTGAAACAACTTGAACCAGTAGTGCCAAGAGGGGAACATAAAGACACAAGCTCCTCCATCAGGGTTATGGCATGCCTAATGGAATGCAATAAGATGACACTTATGAGACACCTACTAATGAAATGCAAAGAGTTTTGATCGCTGATGGAGGGCTACTAGACCGACTCTAACAAGTTCCACAAACTATTTGGAACTAATCTAACTGGACTTAACTCAGTTAACTGAGCTAACTAATTAAAACTCAAATACAACTCATCTTATCTCCTTAATTAAGGGATAACTTCCTCAATCAAAGGGATAATTGTTGCATGTCTTCACATAGACTTCATGTTTGGTTTTCTCCAACTAATTAACTCAAGATGAATTAATTAATTTTTTTCAAATAGCTAGTGAGACTAAATTCGAAGTTTAATTCAGGGACTAATTAAAATTGGAATCTATCCCTAAATGCTATTTATAGCAATGTTATTTTTAGCATTTCTATATTTTTTTATTTCCAACAGAGTTGGAGTATATCTTGAAATGTTATTTATAGCAATTCTATTTTTAGCATTTCTATTTTTAGCATTTCTTGTTTCTATTTTCAACACTCCCTCTCAACAAAAAAGGCATTCAACTCGAACCCGATCCTGAACCTTTGGAATGTTCTGCATGCAACACTTCTCTCAATTGTTGTTGCTCCAGAAACTCTAGAAACAAAAAATATACAACTTGAATCAGTATGATGCATCTGTCATCAAAGTCTCTAACTATTATTGCCTCTGTCGATTGAAAACTCTGCACCTATGTGCTCTTCAGTATCTAACTACTCTAGCCTCTGTCAATTTGATCTCTGACTACATCAATCACACTGATTCCTACTGCTACATCCGTGTTGCTGCTGATCCTATATCCCAGCATGCATCCGCACTGCACCTCCTCTCATCATGTTGCATTGTGTTGCCAACTGCTGCACTACAACTCAGTTAGTGAGAAGTAAGTAACTGATCTCCCTATTGGGCTAGAAACACCCTCTGATGTTGAAGCTCCCTCTGCCGCTCCATCCGCATCCATCTCTACCCACTCAACCAGTCCTGTTACTCCTCATCGAGGCTCCTGTAGCAAGGTCTAATCAAAGAGGTTGGGTACCTCAAAGATCCTTCCCCTATTTCAGCCTTCTCGAGACTATCACTTCACATCACCCCACCTCACACCTGGAGGTATGGCTGCATGTGATCCCTCTACCCACTTGGCTTGAAATTTACCCCTACTGGAGGTCTCTACATGAGTGGATGCCTCCACTCGATCTCCTCTCGGCTTCTCCAGTTGTGGCTGCTCCACAACCTTCTAAAGTTGCTTCACCAATTGTGTCTCCTCCACAATTTTCTGAGACTTATTCTAGCGTTGCATGTTGAGAGGTAATGTACTCTCCCTCTCAACCACCAAGTCTCTAACAGTTGCCTTGCTCCTCAAGGCCTAGCATGCATCTTAAACCTCAAGAGCATATAGGTTCTGTACCCATGAACCGATCTATTTCACCGAACCCGTGGTGATGTGTCTAAGGAAAACCTTTCCCTTACTAAAGACAACATCGTAGCCTTTGTCCTCCAGCATCGCGATCAATACCAAGTTCTTCTTTAGTCCTGGGACATACTTCACATCTGTCAAGGTGATAGAAGCTCCATGCTCCCTTTGAAAAGCAACCATGCCCACTCCTAAAACACTATACCTTTCATCGTCACCCATCTCTATGAGTATCTTAAGGGCTTTCTCCTCCAAGGTACTGAATAAACTCTTATCACTGGTCATGTGGAATGAGTCTCCACTGTCAAGAAACCAACCACAACCCATCATCGATGAAACCATGCATGCGATGAGGGTAAAATCCAATTCGAACTGAGAGGTTAGGGCCTCACCTTCAGATCCTTTCGAGGACCCCTTCTTGGATTTATTCAATGGAAAATTTGTTGCATAATGTCCCACCTCATGACAATTAAAGCATCACACTTTAGATTTGTCAATCTTCTTCCCACCATGGGAAGAACTCAATTTGGAATGAGCATCCTTCTCCTTCCCTTTGCTTGCCTTACTGGCTACAGCTATATTTTCTTCATCCTCCTTAGATGAAGAACCATCTCTGGTGCTTCTCCTGATCTCCTCCTGCATCAGATCCGACCACAGTCGTTCCCAATCTGGCAGTTACTCTCTTCCATTCACTGAGTGCTGGTAGCTATGCCAACTCTTAGGAAGACCGAGGGGAGCAAGGCTCACCATGTCATCATCGGCTGTCATGATTCCTACACTTCCAAGCTCATCTTTGCAGGTGGTGAGCTTGTTCAGATATGTAGAGATCGTGTCGCCCTTTTCACACTTGATTTTCCGAAGCTTTTCCTTCAGTGCCAGCTTCCTTTGGTCGCTATTGTTCTGATATAGATCCTTCAATGTCTTCCACATTGAAAATGGTGTCTCCTTCCCATGGAGACTCGAGACAATATGGTCTCGAACTCCCTCCAGAAGAATCCTCCTCGCTCTCACCACACATTTCTTCCATTCCGCCAATTCTTGGGCATTAGCTATTGCTGGCTTGGGGACTTCTTGATCAATGAAGTCCTTCAAACTGTTGTCCTCTAATACCGCTTCCATGTGATCCTTCCAGGCTATGTAATTTGAGTTGCCATCTAGGACATACTCGAGTCTCAAGCCATTGAACACCATTGGTGAACTTTGAGATGTGATAAGAAATCGATTATGTACCTACAATCAAGAACTTCAAACTTTGAACTTCTCCCTTCTTTGTACACTGTTCTCCGCTTTGATCACCTTAGCTCCGATACCATGTATAAATTTCTCTATAGATCAGCTAGCTTTGATACGATGTAGAAACTCTTACTGTAGATCACCTGATAATGCAATGTAATTAAAGAAAAATACTTGATCTACTTCTACAACAAACTTACGAAAGCTTAATCGATTTTGAGCAAGATCAAATAGAACACATATAACAGATGAAGAAGAATTCAATCACACATGAACACAGAAGAATACTCTGGGGAAAGACTCAGCTAAAAACCCTGCTATCTGTATTATCATACAAGTGGAAATATCTCAGGATTACACAAATCTTTAGCTCACAAGCTATCCAACTCTAAATACAATCCCTCACTGCTGCTCATAGACAGAATAGACAACACATATGTCTTCCTTCAGTCCTCCAAGCCTCCTATTTCCTTGCGTAGTTTCTCCTGGGTCCTCTAGCTACCACCTGTGTGATTCTCACCTCACACACTGCTCTGGCCTCTATAGTAACTACGAAAACCTGAAGGAAATAAATTCCTTCTGCATGGATGAGTTTCCTTTATAGGAAAATTCCTCCAACTAATAGTACATTATCCCTTCCTTTATCTCAACTGGGTCTCTATCTGAACTAACATGCATGAGTTATTTATGAGAGAATATTCAGTTATCTGAAGTACATTAGTTGCATGCATGCATGCATTAACTAACTGAACTCACAATCAGTTCCACAAACTGTTTGGAACTAATCTAACTAGACTTAATTCAGTTAACTGAGCTAACTAATTACAACTCAAATATAACTCATCCTTATCTCCTTAATTAAGGCATAACTTCCTCAATCAAAGGGATAATTGTTGCATGTCTTCACATAGACTTCATGTTGGATTTTCTCCAACTAATTAACTCAAGATGAATTAATTAATTATTTTTCAAACAGCTAGTGAGGCTAAATTCAAATTTTAATTCTCAATTTTAATTCAGGGACTAATTAAAATTGGAATCTATCCCGAAATGCTATTTATGGCGATGTTATTTTTAGCATTTCTATTTTTTGTTATTTCCAACAGAGTTGGAGTATATCCTGAAATGTTATTTATAGCAATGCTATTTTTAGCATTTCTTGTTGCTATTTTCATCAAGAGGCTGGTATAATTCAACCTAGTCAAAGTTCTTTCTCTACTCCAGTAGTGTTGGTGCACAAGGATGGATCATGGCGCATGTGTTTGGATTATAGGGAGCTCAACAAGCGCTCTATTAAAGATAAATTTCCCATTCCTATCATTGATGAATTATTGGATCAATTTCATGGATCAATTTACTTCACCAAGTTGGATCTTCATTTAGGATATCATCAAATCATAATGAATACTGAAGACATTCCAAAAACAACATTTAGAACTCATGAGGGTCATTATGAATTTTTGGTCATGCCATTTGGCCTTACCAATGCACCTTCTACATTTCAACGTTTGATGAATTCCATTTTCAAACGCTTCCTTAGAAATTTTGTGTTAGTATTTTTTGATGATATATTAATGTACAACAAGTCTTGGAAGGATCATGTTCAACATGTTGACAAAGTTCTCAAACTATTGGAGGAGAAACAATTATATGCAAAAAGCTCCAAATGTTTCTTTGGAGTACAAGAGGTGGAACATTTGGGTCATATTCTATCTCATGAATATGTTAAGGTAGACCCTAGAAAAATTAAAGCCATTAAGGAATGGAAAATCCCCACATCCATAAAGCATCTACGAGGATTTCTTAGGTTGACAGGGTATTATTGCAAGTTTTATAATAATTATGGGAGAATAAAAGCACCTCTAACAACATTATTGAAGAAAGATGCATTTTCATGGACTTTAGAAGCAACGAAGGCCTTTGAACATCTTAAAGAGGCAATGTGCCAAGCACCGATCTTAGCTATGCCAGACTTCACAAAAACCTTTATTATGGAATGTGATGCCTTGAGAAATGGAATTGGTGCTATTTTAATGCAAGAAGAAAGACCCATTGCTTTCAAAAGTCGTCCAATCAAAGGAAATTATTTACATAGCTATTTATGAGAAGGAAATGTTGGCAATACTACATGCACTTAAGAAATGGTGACCCTACCTAATGGGAAGACACTTCAAGGTAAAAACAGATCATGATAGTCTTAAATAATTTTTAGAACAAATATTATCTTCAAAAGAGCAGCAAAAATGGGTCACAAAGATGTTGGGTTATGACTTTGATATCATCTACAAAAAAGGGAAGAAAAATGTTGTGGAAGATGCACTCTCAAGAAAGGATGAGGATGTGGAAGCATTGTTTTGCGCCATTTCTATTATCCAACCAGATTGGATAAACAAAGAAAGGGATGAATGGAAGAATGACGAATAAATGTGGGCACTCATTCAAAATTTGCAACAAGATCCCAGTATATTTGATACATTTAGCTGGAAAAATGATTCGTTATGGTACAAATATCGCTTATACCTATGTAAGAATTCCCAACTCAAACAAAAGATTCTTATGGAATTGCACACCTCTCCCTTAGGAGGGTACTCAAGACTGTTAAAAACTTACCACAAATTTAAGAAGGAATTTTTTGGGATCGCCTTAATTCTGATATTCAAAAGTTTGTGGCGGAATGTTTGGTTTGCCAACAAAATAAAGTTGAAACAATTAAGACCCCAGGTCTATTACAACCTTTATCCATTTCAAGCCAACGCTGGGAGGAGGTTTCAATGGATTTTATCATAGGTTTACCCAAGTCTGAAGGAAAGAGTGTCATCATGGTGGTAGTTGATATACTTACCAAGTATGCACACTTTTGTGCATTATCTCATCCATTTAAATCCAGTACATTTTCTACTGCATTTATGGAAACAATTCAAAAGCTACATGGAAACCCAAAGATTATTGTAAGCGACAGAGATCCCATTTTCACTGGAAATTTTTGGACATAATTATTTTATTCTCTTCGTACTCAGTTAGCTCATAGCTCATCTTATCATCCTCAATCTGATGGGAAAATTGAGATAGTAAACAAATGTTTGGAAGGATATCTTTGTTGCTTTGTATCTGATAAACAGACACAATGGGTCAAATGGTTGCCTCTAGCTGAATGGTGGTATAACACTTCCTTCCATATTGCAACAAAAATGACCCCATTTATGGCACTTTATGGATATCATCCACCATCCATCACATCATATTTAAGAGAAAATTCTAAGGATCAAGCAGTGGAAGATCACATTGAGCATCAACAATAAGTTCTCCAACTCTTAAAGGATAACCTCAATTTGGCGCAAAATAAAATGAAACAACAGGCAAATCAACATCACAATGAAAGAAGTTTTGATGTAGGTGACTGCGTATTTCTACATATACAACCATATAAACAAATGTCACTCAAGCAAGCTAAGAAGGATAGTAAATTATCACCAAAGTATTATGGCCCATACAAGGTGTTGCAAAAGATTGGTACTATGGCATACAAATTGGAGCTTCCTGTAGCTTCCCCAGTGCACCTAGTTTTCCATGTTTCATACTTAAAGAAGGTTATAGGTGATAAGCTCCCAGTTCAAACAATATTTCCAGAAATTGATGACGAAGGAAAAATCATATTGGAACCTGAAGTAGTCACAGAAACAAGAACTTGAAAACTACGAAATCGATCAATTTCGGAGTATCTCATTAAGTGGAAGAACTTACCCTCTAAAGATTCCACATGGGAGGATGAGAATTTTATACAGAAGCATCCATAACTACTCAAGTGTTGAGGACAACACTTTTTTGAAGGAGAGGGGCATGTTAGGTCCCTATAATACTAGTGATTTCCCCCATTATTATTGTCATTGTAGCCCTTATTGTTATTTTTGTGCCCCTATTGTCCCCATATTGTTATTATTGTGCCCCATAGAAGCCCACTTTTTTATTGTTATGCCCTTATATTAGTATTGTTATGTTGGCTTTGATTATATTGTGACCCCTTAGACTCCTATATATAGAAAGGAGGTTTTGTAATTTGTATCATCCAAGAATTGTTCATTTGTGTAATGTAAAGGAGGTTTCCCCCTTGAAGAGGCTGATTTTGAAGTTGTTGATCTATCTCTTCTTCTATTTTGTGAGTTGGTTGCATAACAATCCACATATCCAGGGGAAATCCCATGATGATAAGATTAAGAGGTCCAAATGGGAGAGCTCAACCATATCAACAAAAACCAATATCCAGCTCGTTGTGCTCGAAGGTTCTAGTGCATGAAGATTCTCCTCCAGTTTAGAAAACTTTCCAGAAGAGGTTCAACACGGTTTTCATATCAAAACCCGTGCTGGAAACGCTAGTGTATAACTTTGCAACCTGCCATCAGCACAGGTAGGAAGTGGAGAAAAACATGTTGATGCTAAAATTTAGGTTTCTAGTTAACCTTCTTCAGAATAGATTCAGGGAAGTTTTCCTTTGATTCTTCAAGGAGGTTTTGGTCTATATATCATAATTGATATGCTTCAAAGTTGTCAATGTTTCAGCACTTTTGGATATGGAACAAGTGAACATGAGGTATGAAAAAATATTGTGCAAAAGATACCCCCTAAAACATGAAGGTAGAACAGGGATTGATCATTGAGATGCTTTACAAGTCATTTCAAGGACGATAACAACACCATCAGGGGACCTGAAAATCAAGCATATACATATACATATACATATCTTACATCTCTGATGATCATGCCTAATGATACATGAATAGGAATCTAATAATACATGAATACATGGTATGGACGTAACCATATGAAGAGAAGGGATCATGTGTGTGGATCATCGGTATGGTCGCAACCATCAAAATAAAAAGGATCATGAATATGGATCCACGGTATGGTCAAAGCCATCCGTCTAGAGGAAACATGTGTACAATCATGAATAACGCATGACTCCATGCAACCTAGATTTTTTAAGATAGAATCTAGGGTCTTGTGCTCTGTCTCTACCCGATCAATGTATGAATTCTAACATATGAATATATGTGTTGAAGTCGAACATGATAGAAAACCACCTGATTATTAGTTAGTGATGTAAACTGTTAACAGGTATGAGAGAAACCACCAATAATGAAAATGGCTCTCAAGGTACAATCAGCACAATCCACGAATTTCTATAATGAAGTTGAAGTTGAACACCCATGTAATTATTCGATCGAAGGTCAATGACATAAACCTATCGTCAAATGCGAAGAACTTGCCATTGAGGCATGCAAACTCTAAGGTACTGGAAAGGAGTTTCTAGATCACCTTCCCAGATAATGAGCTGAATTCGACAGGAAGTGATCCGTCGAAGAAGGGCCATAATGAATCCCACATCATCGACATGAAACAAAAGGATGTAGTATAGTAGATAAGTGTGATCCAAGATTGTGGTAGAAACTCAAACAGTGTATAAGTGGTAAAGAACTGCAGATAGGACTTCTCTTGAACATATCAGCGACACAACTCCAAAGTTTGGTAGCATTTGACTCAACATAGGATTAGAGGTCATGATGACGAAATGGTATAATCAGATGAGAAGCAAAATGGATTTCCCAAACCCAAGAAGGGAAGTGACCAAGTGAGGATGTCCCAAACCCGACATGAGCAATAGATGAGTGTCATGTTCAAGAGCGACATGTTGCCTTTACAAAATACAAGAGATGACTGCTTTCACTTTTCCCCCACCATTTCTGGCGAGTACCCCATATATTTTTTATTGCAAGATTGAGGGGGATAGCATATTCTTTCCATATAAGTTCATCCTTCGGATGAATCCATCCTAGTAAGTTTCACGAGTCTTCAGAAGGAGAAACTTGTTCCCATCATGGTGACAATTCCGGCGTCGTTTATGTTTTACGAGTTTGACGAAGGTGAAACTCAACATATTTTTCATGTTTAGAGAGTTTGAATAGGAAGTGAAAAAGAAAACTCCAAAGGTTCCTTTTCGTAAATTGTTTCTTGAACCCAAAAAGGTAGAAAAAAATATCCAAGAGAATCTCTTAGCCATGTTCGACTAAGGTATTCCTTTTTCGTACAACATTCTATCTCAGTCCGGAAAAGGGTTAAACTTATACTAAGTATACCTCTTTTCATTTACTTTAACGAGTTCAAAACTACAAGTACTCGGAAATATTTTCATTTTTTGACAGTCAGAAAAGAGCTTAAAGATGACTCCAAGGAGTCACTTTTTCATTTATTTTTTACACGTCTGAAAAATTGATAAAATAAAACTCGTTGAATCAGTCAAGATAAATCACCGTCAGCAAGAATATATGACCTGTCGTTGCACAAGGAAACACACATTATTGATTTCGAGGAAAAATATTAAAAAATGAGTGAAATATGCCCTAATTTGGTAAAAATATTATTTAAAACTTATAAATAGCGAAAAAAAGTAAATCATTTTTACCATTTACCAATTTTCAATTGTGAGAGCATTTTTACCTCATTTTCCTCAATTTTCAGGCAAGGAGCACAATCAATCCTGGACACCATTCGCCAAGCCGCTTATTGCAGGTAAGATATTTGTCCCTTCCCTACATTTTGGTACTCATTTCATGCATTTTCATCCACAAAATAGGTTGTAAGGAGGAATTGCAAAAATTATATCGTGGGTGACCAACACGGGTTTTACCCATTGGACTCACATTGCTCACCCTGTGGTCAATTAGGCCCTCGTACTGGCAGCCTAAGAAAATTCATAAACAGTCGCGTTGGCGCCGAAGTAATTTTTTTTAGGTCAAATCCTCCATGTAAAATAGTTTATCTATGATTTTGTCCCCATGGGAACTCATGAAATGTTGTTTTATTGATTTTCCATAGGATAATCATCCAAAAATGGTGGTTGAGTGGAAAGAAAGGGGACATGAAGTTGAAGATCATCAGTCTTTTCAGGATCATTATTGTGTTGATGTCCCACAAGCATGTGGATTACTCAAGTTCTTCATGATTCCTGGGATCATATCACAGCCTGAGTTATTGCAGCATTTGATCAGTTGGTGGGATGTGGATCGCCAACTATTCATGATCAGGGATCAAGAACTCAAAATAGAGGTCGCCAACATTTATTTCATTACTGGGTTATCTATAAAGGGACAATGGGTACAGTTTTCTGGATCACGCACTGGAGGAGAGAGAACAGATATGCTCATTGTGAGGCATTGTCCAAGGACCAAAAAGACCCAAAGTGGGAAAATCGACATAAATACCATTACAAATATCCCACTACAAACAATCTTGTACACTATTGCCTGAGTATTTGGGGCCCAAGCGTTGCATGAGGCAACAAAGTCTCATTTCCAGTACGCAATCGAGTGTCTGAATCCAACAATTTTCAATTGGAGTGAGGGTTTGTTGGTATGCATGAAACGCCAAATTACCAAGTGCAAGTCAAGGAGTTTGAAACAATTTGGTTTCGGATCCATTTTGGTGACATTCATCCTGGAATGTGTGTCAATGTTTCATTATCATTGGTTGGAAGTGGATCCACTTGTGCCTAGAGATCCACGATTACTCATATGGGGAGAGTTTATGCCTCGACATGGAGGTGGTCAATAGATGTCATTCGCTCTCGAATTTTTTGGATGGCTCTGTTAGTAGCTAATCATGGTTGATGATCGGATGTATGCAGGCATGGACTTTCGAGGAGATCCAGATCTTCCACTTCCTCCAGGGGCACAGTGGACCGATTCAGGTAAAAACTAGTTTTTGAAGTTTTTAATTTTTTTTATGTGTACTGAGATTTGACTTATGATGCTTTGTAGATGTTGGACCATAGAGACCTCCAAGGGTTTCTCTAATAGCCAGGTGAGTGGCATGCCAGATTGAGGAGCATCCTTATAAAGAGGGAGCATACCCTATCGTTGAGGTACAGCGTAACCTGGAATCTTAACCAGGGGCATTCCAGAGTATGCCTCAATCGATGAGGTGCCATTACGCTACCAGAGGCACACTGTAGGGGTTTCCACCAGACTGCGTCAGTTGTTGGGACGAGTCATTAGGGCTATTTCGTGCTATCATGAGCACCATGTGGGCGAATAACCAACTCTAGTTTACTTTCTGCACTATTGTAGGCTTATAAAGCCATGTGTCTCAGAACACAAATTTTGTCATTTTGATGTAGCAAACTCTTTTTCAAACACTCGATATATATATATATATATATATATATATATATATATATATATATATATATATATATATATATATATATACATGTTTTTTTTTTTACCATGTCTGATATGTGATGCTTTATGATTTACATGTTTCGCAAATGTCTATCTAACACATAGTTAGCCAATGCATCTGTTAATGTGTTCATGCATCTTAGAATGTGATGATAAGTAATAAAATCAAAGTCTCATTCCAATAGATGAACTCACAAATAAATTCTCAAAATTTGAGGGTTTCTAACTGAATATTTTCCATTAAGTTGTAGTACAATGAGTTGTGAATCAAGTTTTACGATTAACTCTCTAATGCCAAGAGCAATAGCTTTTGAAAAAATCTCGACAACCACACTATATTCAGCAATGTTATTAGTCATACGACCTAAAAATATACCTTGTAAATTCACTAACTCGCCATTAGGGTCATAGATTTCCCATGCAGCGGAAGATAGATTTTGTGTACTACGACAAGCACCATCAACAAAATCGATGTAATGGTTGGATGACATCTACAAACCAAGTAGAGAACGAGGTAAGCAGAGGAAAATGTTTACAAAAGAAAACTAACACACCAAAACCACACTGCAAACTAATGAAAACATACATAAGTATTTACACAGAAAATCACGCATAATATTTCTTTAGGTAAAGCCCGTTTCGGGGCTCAACCAAAGAATTTCCTTCATAATCTACTAACTCATAGGCACCTTTTTGTAAAACTCATTTGACAATGTAAGGCCCATGCCACATTGGTTCGAATTTCCCAGCTCCCAATTTGTCATTGGCTTGATCATAAAGCAAGACCAAGTCACCCTCAGCAAAAATGCGGGGAGAAACAGTTCTATCGTATTGAGCCTTAACTTGTTTCTTCTGGGCTTCAATTACTAATGCTGCAAAGTGGCAAGTTTCATCGAGCCTTTTGAGGTAAAGTAAATGTTCCTCCTCAGGTGAGGTATCAGGGAGTAATTTGACAGCTAGTTTCAATGAAGGAATTTCACACTCAATTGGAAGAGTTTCCTCTAGACCATACACCAGTTGAAAGTGCATGAATGCAGTGGCACTCTTAGTTGCGGTTTGGTAATCCCAAAGAGCTAAAAATAGCATAAGATGCCAATTTGATTTATGCATCCCAATGGTGCGTTGAAGCATGGTAACCAAGACTTTGTTGACCGCCTCAACCTGGCCATTGGCCTGTGGATAATAAGGAGTTGAGTTATCATAACGCAAACCCTACCAAGCAGTGAACCTTTCCATCATGTAATTTCAGAAATGAGATCCATGATCAATAACGATGGCTTGAGGGACACCAAATCGAGCTATGACATGGCTGAAAAGAAATTGAGCAGTAGTTTTACCGTTAGCATCACGTGTGGGCATCGCCTTGGCCCATTTAGTGCTATAACCATGCCCCTGGCTGAGCAAGGGTTACATGTCATGAAATCAATACCCCATTTAGCAAAGGGGATGACAGTAACAACTGGTTGTAGGGATGTGGGTAGGGTGCACTATTTACGGTTGTAAATCTGGCAAGTGTGACATTTTTGGACTGCTAAAATGCAATCTTTAAATATCGAAGGCTAGAAATAACCAGAACAAAGGATTTTCTGAGCAGTAGCATACCCTGACATGTGACCACCACAAGCCCCAAAGTGGCAGTCATTTAGGACTCTCTCAACTTCTTTGAGTGTCAAACATCTACGAAGGATAGAATCGACACCAACACGGTACAAAGTATCGCCAATGATTCGATATGGTTGGGACTGATGTCGAATGCGACAACGTTCAGAATTGGACAACTCTGATCGAAAAGTTTGGGTTTGGAGATATACAATAATATTCCCGTACCATGGGTTAAAAGTGTTGATGAGAAAGAGAATCTCATCGGGAATGATCTCATCAAAAGTCGTAGATGTGGTTGCGGAGGGAAGGTCACAAATTAATTCAGCGAAAACCAGTGATTTCTTTTATTTGGTTGTAGAAAACTCCAAATCAAACTCCTGAAGGATAACAATCCACTTAGAATATTCCCCCCCAGCAATTAACGAGTCAAAATGTAGGTCATGGGGTTGCAATAGGAAATCACAGTGGTTTTCCACAAGAGAATATAGTGTCGAAAGCGTTGAACAATGTGAAAAGTTGCTAAAGCAAGTTTCTCGACATGGGCATATCGAGTTTCGATATTGATAAGATTTCAGCTTAAGTAGTAGATCACGTGTTCATTTACATCATCGTCGTCTTGCACCAATACCATGGCAATAGTACTATCAGCTGCAGCCAAGTACAAGAAGTAATCACGGTGATAGTTGGGGGGATGAAACAAAGGAGAACTAATGAGGGTGTTCTTTAATGCATCGAAATATTTTTGAGCGGTTTCATCCCAAATAAACAAGATCCCCTTTTTCAACAAACGACTAAATCCCTTGGCAAGTTCAGCATAATTGGGTAGAAAATAATGAAGGAAATTGGCTTTCCCTTGCAAGCTCTGCAACCGATGTAAAGATGATGGAGGGGGTAAATTAACAATGGCTTCAATTTTGAGGGGATCAATCTGGCTGCCTTCCTTAGATAACAAAAACTCTAGGAGACGACTAGATTCAACACAGAAGACACACTTATGTGGATTTAAACGAATATTGTAGTGTCTACAGCTAAGAAAAATTGCTCAAAGGTGGTCAGGATGATCATGACGCTTAGCAGAATGAGTCGGCAAGTCATCAAGATACGGTTGAACGATGTGTTTGATGTCATGAAAAGCATAAGACATCGCTCGTTGGAAGGTAGCACCAACATTTTTAAAACCAAAAGGGTGTTTTTTGTAGGCAAAGGTTCTCCATGGATAGATAAAAGTAGTTTTATGTTGATCAACGGGAAGAATGTTAATCTGGTTGTAGCCAGAAAAACTGTCCATAAAAGAAAGAATCTCACTTCTGACACATTCATCAGTGATTTGGTCTATAAAAGGAGGTTGATAATTGTCTTTCGGACATGCCCAATTGATATCACGGTAATAAACACAAACGCAAATAGTCACTTGTTTTTTAGGCATAGGGACAATGTTTGAAACCCAATTTGTCAATGGAATGGAGTAAATGAAACCAGCGTTTAGAAGTTTTTCAACCTCTCCCTTTATAGCAGTTTCCTTTCTAGGGTGCACTGAACGAAGTCGCTGATGAACATGATTCACATTTGGATAAGTAGGAATTTTGTGCACAACTATACTCAGATATATGAAAGACATTTCTTCATATGACCAAGCAAAGACATCGCAGAATTCATTAAATAGTGAAGTGTAAATCTTGATCTCATCCGGAGAACAAGAAACCCTGACATGGATGTTCTCGATAATTCCTAGTTTAACATAAATGTTGATGGGTATTGTAGTAGTAATGTTCCCCATGTTTCCCTTAGACAAAACTTCATGCACCAAAATGGGCATTTGTGGTGGATGGGTGAGTGTACTGGAAACAAAGGTATCTAAACATGATGAAATCTCTCCGAGACTCGAAGAAATGAGAAACGATGATGAGCATCATTCCAGGTATTTTCCTCAATAGACATAACCTCGATGATACTCTCGCCAGTGGGAAATGTCTCGTTTAAGGGATCCAGAGAATCCCAAGAACCAAGCCAAGGGGACTATGAATAAGTGTCTAGATGCATACTAAGAGTACCATGACTTTCAGAAGTGACCGCCGAAGCCAAAACAACAACTTGATAGGCTTGTTCTACTAAGTTGAGTGGCATGACATCACCAAAAAAATCAACCTCATCGGGGTGACAAACGATCCAAGGATCGTGAGAAGTGGAGATCATGTTGATGGAAGCAACGTTTGGAGGTGGGAGGGAAAAAGTTCCCATAAGAGCAGAGTCTTTGAAAAGACCCGCCCCAACACTCTCATAAGGGATGTCAATATTTCCCACATATGGCACATTTCCATTCAAAGAAAAATAAGAGAAAAAGGCTAACTGATCAATGGCGACTATTTTCCCCTCATGAGGAAAACGAAGCACACAGAACAAAGAAGAAACCATGCAAAACATGGCATGAGTCCAACTTCGACCATGTAGAAGGTTATAATTCAAATTTTCATCAACGACTTCTACTTCTAAGTCAACAGTTTTCCCTTCCAACGTTATGGGCAAGTTCGTGAGAATACCGTTAGGATGAGATCCTCTACCATCAAAGGCTCTTAAGGTGTTAGGAGATGGTTGAGAGGCAGAGAGCTAGCCTTCCAGCATGAGATAGACATGATGCAGGTGGAAGCACCCTCATCAATCACAGTCTAATGAATCGTCTTCCCTTTAATAATGACTTGGATTAAGAAAACAAGTTGATGGGGAAGACGTGGAACATGATTTTCCAGGTCAAAGGTAATCAAACTTGAATCCGTAGGGTCAATTCCTCCTATAGAAGATAGTAATGCTTTCTTCTATGATGGACAACTCTAGAGAACTTCCAAGGCAGACATCGCCGAAGGCACTTGAGCTAAATCTTTGACAATATTATAATGTTGGGAATCTTGCACATTTGGATTGTAAGATGATTTCTGAAGGACACCCTTGGGAGGTGGTCAGATAACGAAGTCATTACTAGGTCTCTTAATATGAAGAGGAACGGAACTGGGTGGAGTAGAAGTGGAAGGTGTCACAATAACTTCTTTCTCCACAACTTGTTTGGGAGGAGTCGGATAGTATTTTGATTGAGTGGCAAAAAAAATAGCTATCGTTCCACTCATATAAACTTGAGAACTCGAATATGTAGAAGATTGTGGTTGTTCTGCCAATTAGGTCTGCTGCGATGGAAAAGGTTCTTTTAGTATAGCCAATGTCCCTTGAGTTCCTTTTAACAAGCGACTAATTTCTGCACAAAAACGACAATCCTTGGTATAATGATCTTCCTCATAAATGAGGCAAGGATATCTAGGCTTACATTTAGATGCATCATCAGTAGACGATTTCAAAGGATCCTATTTTGGGGTATCAAATTTGGCTTTTCCTTTACCCTTATTTTTATCCTTTGAGGCTTTATCTGTCACAATAGATTGAATGTCATTAACCTCTTATGTTTTACCATGATTTGGAGAGGGATTTGAAGGAGGATTGGATGTATTAGTTGAAATAGATTTTTGCTTCGAAGGATATTTATAGTAAGTTTGAGTCATTGACCCAATAATACCATCGACAGGTGGTACATCTAGAGGTTTAGAAGATGTTGGATCCGTAGATGGTCTCGGAGCGTTAGGCAAGGGATCATATAACGTGCAAGATTGGGAATATACCAAATCTAAATATTAGGCATGGGTAATGGCTTGATCTTCGGTCACACAACCACCCATAGCTATGTCCTTGACAATTTTGTTGACGAACAATTTGGTAAACCATTCTGTTAATAGCCCATCAAGTATATAAAACTTGATAAGTTGACGTTGACGTCTCCACTCATGCATATGATCAGAGATATGGGTAGCAGTATTTTGTTTCAAAGATGTAAGCAGATGGGTACTAGTTTCATATTGAACTGGTAATTGGAAGTGATTAAGGAAGGCCATTGCCAAAGAGTTAACGTCTTGATACGAACCTTGAGGTAACTCGATGTACCATTTGGCAGCAGCACCTATTAGGGTTCGTTGGAAAAGATGTAGACGAATGGAGTCCTCAACCTAGGAATTGGATGAACACCATAAATGGTAAGTCGTAACATGGGCCTAGGGGTCTTCTCCAGAATTTTCTTCAAATTTTGTACAATCTCCAGGAATCTTAGTAGGGACTGGAGGCCAATACGGTGAATGGAGTATTGGATCATTAGTGAGTCTTGACACATCTAGTAGTTCCAACATTGCTAGAAATGGAAATTGTGTATTGAAAGGCATGGGAGGCCTTTTGATAAGGCCCAACTTGTGGATTCTATCCTTGTTGGTATGATTTATGCCCCAAAATTGGCATATTTTGACCATAAGGAGCTTGATATGTCCCCCACTGAGAGGTATTCTGACCTTACAAAGATGGATTTTTCCCCCACAAAGGTGGGTTTGACTAGAGTAAGGTTGATAATGACCCACCTAGGCCATTGAGAACCATAAGGTGGATAAACATCTTGCAAAGTGTATGGATTATAAGTTTTTTTTGCAACTGTTGACCCTGATGGTAAAATTGTTGACCATGATGATGTAGGGGTTTACCTTATTGATACAAGGGTTGGTTTTACTGTTGCAAGGGTTGTCCTTGCTGCTGCAATAGTTGTTGATAAATCCCTTGTTTCACATAAGGTCCTTGTTATACATAAGGTTGTTGTTTTTGGAAATTTCCTTGTGGAATTTGTTGAGTTCCAGGTTAGTATTGATAGGTTCTAGCTTGAAATTGACCAGATGCCCCAAATAAGGGATTTGAACCAGACTGCATTTGGGGGCCTCCCTGTTGAGTGAAAGGTGGATTTTGAGGCTATTGTGAGCCATATGAAGGGTACGATTTCTGGTATGGTATCTGGGCCAAAAGAGGTTTTTGATACGGTATTTGGCCTGATCCAAATGGAATAAAAGATCCGCTAGAATAAGGTACAATTCCAACATTTTCACTAGCTCTGGTGGCGTGAGTTTGAGATCCACTCACATAAGTTCCACCCAAAAAAAGAGGTACATATGGAGGAGGTGGTTGTTGCCACCCATGTAATGGGATAGGTGGTGGCACATATTGTCCACTTAATGGAGAACTTGAGGAACCTTTGGGGACATTAATTTCCCTAACCGTAACTGTCGGTTGTACAGGAAATGAAGAAACTGTAGTCGGTACAATAATTTGAGAGACCACACTCGAAACAAATGAACCAGAAGTAGGCATGGTTTCCAATGAGAAAATGGGATTATGATAAAGTGAAGATGCACTTGGAGTACCTGAAACCAATTGAGCCAAAGAGGTATAATCGGCTGGAAACAAAGATTCACTGCTTCAGGCAGTGGTGGAGGTGGTACACTTCCTACATACCGAAAGCATTCAGGCGGAAAGTCATATTCAGAACCATTACTAACACTCGGAGTATGAGTGGCTGAGACTTATGGAGGACCTCGAGGAGAGGTTGGAAACTCACCTTCTAATGCCATGGCTAGAAACAGTTGGCGAGGGGGAATCCAAGATGATGGTGGATATAACTCCAAAGGCACATTAGGATTATCTTATGAACTATATTGTCGTTCAGGAGATATGACCAATGGATCAAAAATCGGCTTCGGAGGGAATAATACAAACCTTTGTGGACTCTCAGGAGTTTCTGGATCAGATTCCAGAGATGATGAGTCTTGAGGTGGAGGACAAGAAGCAAGGGGTTGAATACTTGGGATAATGCCAAGTTCAATACCCTGGTCTTCAAGTGACTATGAAATCTCAGGATGAACTCCTTGTAATGACCCTTCAATGTCATATGATGAAGGGTAAATGTAAGGTGAACCCAGCGATTCAACCACGATGACCTTCTCTCAAAAAACAATAAGGGGTGGTTGATTTGAGCCTATAATTAAAATTTACTATTAATTTGGAAATATGAGGCCAAGGATAACTGCATAGGTAAGTCATGTTATCGTGTGCAGTTAAATTTTAGAACTTAAAAACAATAAATAAATAAAAAGGGTGTACTAGGCAAGAGGGTTTACCAAGTATCTGTGAACCGTTATATACACCTTAGCCGAAACCAAGGACTTAATGTACGACGGTCGATCTCCCTGAATGTTGTGTTCGGTGTATCACGTCTACAAGGCAGCTGACTCAGTTACCTGTGGCTAAAGGATAGCAACCTAGTGGGGTCTCCCAATATATACTCGATGGTACAGGGAGCACAAGCCAGTGTTAGCGATGTCTAATGCTTAACTATTTTGTGAGAGCATTCCCATATAATTGTCATATTAGAGTCCATCCGATATACCTAAGAGTAATGGAGAACCTCTAATATACTTCCGTACTAGAATGGGATTCCCCCAGGGATACAATGCAGGCATTTAATGACAATTGCTAGGTTTCTATATGCTGGAACACATCTCTAGCCTACACCTCTAAATGTCTGTGTTGAGTTCCAAATGCTCCTTAGGTTAATTCAATAAATTTTAATGTTAGTCTTAAATTATGTTTCAATTTTGGGCTCGAACAATGTCACCTGAATCCTAGAATGCAACCATATGAGAAAAGGAAACTTTTCACTTCAATGAATGTTATACTAGCAAGGGAAGAGAGTTCAATCAATTAATGCATCAAACAATATGCCTCCACTAACTTTTCTTTTCCAAATGCAATATGAAAAAACAAATATAAACTTCACTTTCACTATTGAACATGAAATCTATTGAAAGAAAAAATGACTTTTACTTTACTAAGATTCACTTTAACCAAATGATGTTTTATTTGATTTTCAAATGCTCAAATGCAATTAAGCTTCAACTAGAGCAAAAAAAGATATTTTTGATTCAAAAAGATCCTAATGCAAACGATGCATCAATCAAAGTAACACCAAATCAGATCCAAAATCACTCAATGAAAATGTCTTTCACTTTCTCTTTTGAATAGATAAACAAATACACTCTTTTCAGTTTGGACACCAAGCAATGTAATCTATGCTTGATAAATAACAAAGATGAGTCTCAAAGACCTAATATACATTAAAGACAACTTTGCAAAAGACAAACTGAAACTAATGTGAAACATTGTTTCAAATGATTTTACCAGATAATCAGACCTAAACAATCAGCAAACCACAGACTCAATGGCACTCACAAGTGGCAAGTGACAATCAAATGACCTATAAACCCTAAAATCATACCAATTGCACTCAAACACTTGATATTTCAAAAAGGTAATAATTTGCTAATAAAATCAGGTAATCAATCAAAACATCAATAAATCCAATCATACAGGAAAAAACAAGACCTCAAGGGCTCAGACACACTAGAGTTTGACAGAGAAACCCTAGGATTTTTACCAATCTCAGAGACTAGCGCAGTTGTTATGGCCAAACTAGCATTGAACAAGGGATCAGCAGTGACTGTTTTAAGAGAAAGTGCACTGACAGCGCGACTGTCAGAGGAAAAAACGTGTTGAGCGAGGAATAAGGAAAAAAATAAAAATATTTCCACAAATACTTCCAGAATTAGCACTCGAAGGTAGCAACCAGTGATTGTGCAGACCTATACAGACCCAAACTAACTTAGAACACGATGGTCAGTCAAACTAACCAAGAGATCAGTTGAGAAAAGAGGATGAAGAGGCTATAACTTCCCCAGCGGAGTCGCCATTTTTTTGTGAAGGTAAATCCCCTCTGCAGACAGAGGTGATCCCTCTAGCCTAATGAGTGGGTCTAGCAACAAACTAAAAAAACTAGAATACACTTTCCTAGTTTATTTTAACAAATGTAGAGAGAAGGAGAAACCTACCTCGCTCTGATTCTAATCGCTCGATCCTTTGGAGATGACTTTGATTCTTTCATTCTAGGCCTCACTCCTTAATTTTTATTCACGCCTGAGTACCTGTAATGAATATCAAAGAGCTATGCAAGATACAAGAGCATATATGGCATACATCAAATATAAACTACTTAGTAGATCAAGGATTATTAAGCTAAAAGTATAAACATTTACACAATTATGGAAAGTGGACATCATATGTATATATTAATAAGCTAAAAATGGAATCATACAACCTATGGCTTGATGTTGGAGACCTCCTTTTGGTGGATGTCCAAGTCCAAGAAAAGACACTTCAAGCTCTCCTTCTCTAAGCTAGAATGGGTAGCATGTAAGGATGCAGCAATCAATGACCAACCATTTGGGGATGGAAGAGAGTGAATTATAGGAAGGGAGAGGGAGTTAGGGATCCACAATAGATGGAGGAAGGTCCACATCCAAGGGGAAATCCTATGATGATAAGATCAAGAGGTCTAAATGGGAGAGCTTGACTACATCAACAACAACCAATATCCAGCTGGTTGTTCTCGAAAGTTCTAGTGCATGAAGCTTCTCCTCCATTTCTAGAAAATCTTCCATAAGAGGTTCAACGCCATTTTCATATCATAACCTGTGCTAGTAGTGCTATTGTATAATTGTGCAACCTTCCATCAGCATGGGCAGGTAGTGGAGAAAAACGTGATGATGCTAAAATTTAGGTTTTTAGTTAACCTTCTTCAGAATGGATTCAATGCAGTTTTCCTTTGATACTTCAAGGAGGTTTTGGTTTATATATCATGATGGATATGATCCATAGTTGTCAATGTTTTGGCACTTAGTTATATGGAACAGGAAGTGAACAGGAGGTGTGACAAAATATTGTGTAACAAATCGTAGGGAGATAAGTTGAAATACAAGTTGAAAAAGTACTTTTTTTATATTTTTATTTTTTTACTCCAAAAATGGTGAATCGTCCCCATGGTTGACATCATCATCTTGAATCTTATTGGTTCTTATAAAGTTGATTTTGGTTGTACATTTTTTTTTTAGTCCCATTTTAGACCTCAAAATTTCTCTAATGGGATTTATGTTTGCTATTCACAACTCAGTTTGTGAATAGCTCTTGGGTTGCCCAATTATGCCTTCCTCTGCTATTGTATGAAGGAAATTCTAGGGCATGAAGGTTTCTCTTTGTATCACTATAGAATTCCATCCCTACATAGTGAACTAGGGCTATCAATCTAGCTCTCTTGGTTTCAGTCTTTGAGCTAAATAATTATGCCTCTCCTAACATGCTTGAGGTCCTTATCAAGTCTTCATTTAAGGCTACAAAATGAAAACCACTACAGTCCTCAAATCTTCTCTTAAGTTGCCATCCATTTGTCCAATCTACCAATCCTACACTTCTTCTTATGCTTCAGATATTGCCATCTTCAGTCATATCCTTGAATAATGTAGGGACACATTAACTTCCCTCACCTAGGGCTTGTAGATATGCCCTCTAATAGTGATTATGTTGCCTCCTCATCACTATTCTTGGGCTCCAATATACCGCTGCTCCAAACCCTGAAACAAATTTCCTTAAACTTAATGAACTTTTGCTCCTCTTTATAACAACCTAACCCTTATGCTTTTACTTTATATCAACTCGGCCAGTGAACTTCCTTTCTTTAGTTTCATCCACCTGGTTAGCGCTACCTATAGTAGTTGCTACAACCCACTAAATCGGCATAAACTACTTTAAAATACTTGTAACCCCCTCCTCCCACATTTACCCAAGTCAACCGATCAACCGAGGTAAACATGTGATGAAGAGTTACTATGATATGATTCAACTAGCCAAGTACAGTTAAGTGGAACTGACAAGACAAGACCAATTTGACCTTCCTTGGGAGCTACAGAACCTTTAGGAGACAACCAACCCTTCTAGGTGCCCAACCCATGAGGCAACTTGATGTTTTGTTGATCTAGACACCCAGTAGCTCCCATGAAAAGCCATACATGTGACTGAGAACCTCCAGTCACTCCCAGAACAAGGCATGCATGTGAGTATGGCCCTTTTTAGGAATTTTTGTGCCAAAGACCCCAGATTCTATGGAAATTTTTAGGGCCAGGACTCAAACCACTACCCAGAACTTCATGAAACTTCCAGAAAATATAATTAATGCTTAGATAAGGTTACTAATTCAACCACTTGACCAAGGACTTGATCTAACCTCTAATTTCCATGACAATAATTTCGTCAAACATATCGTAAACAGGAAATCTATAGGTCATAACAACATATTTGAACATAGGGATCTCATACTTATCAGAGAATCATCAAGGAGGATTGATATCATGGAAAACTTTAGGGGCTAATATTCGCAAGTGGGCTAATTTTCCACGGTATTTCCAAAAAAAATATTCGCCAATTTCCATTTTCTTCTAAAAATGATTCACCCAAATTTTATAGTAAAAAAATATTTTACCTTAAAAATTTCCAAAATTGTATAAAGACTATATATAAAACTATAATAAATTTGCATGTTTTTACAAATATATCAATGTAAATTTTATAATTTTCAATTTGCGGACTAGTAAGATTCGCCAATGTTTCTAAACTTTAAGACAAATTTTCATCCTTAAAATTTTCACTGATTGATATCTCCTTACAATAGCTACATTGTTATCCAATTGGTCATTCATTCATTATTATTTCATCTACTAACCAAAACATGATAAGATCCATACACCAAGATTATCATAAAACATGCTCATAAACAATAAATAACTAGAGATATATCAATGATGAAACAATTATTAAAGCCACATACTGACAAGCATATTTACTCATGAAAATACCAAATGAAAAGGATCTCTTATTAAAATATGAAAATCCAACCAAGTCAGGGACTTCCACGTACCACTCGACCATAGATTGGGCTGAACCAAATCTCTCTTTCAACCAATCACCCTCGTGCCATATTCCAAGCATGAATGTGGGATATCATGAAATAAATCAAACAAAACCAAACCATGGCTTCCAGAGGCCAAACCACCTCAACCCTCAATCAATGATTCCACCCCATGGTCGAACATAACTAACCATCATCAGATTGATCTCTACCCAAGTTGTCCAAGGCTCCAGAGCATTTGTTCCAACCAAGGCTTCCAAGACTAGTAACTCAACCCACATCTATTGTTGGGCTCTAGAGAATTTTTCCAACTAGGGCTTCCAGGACTAGTAACTCAACCCACCAAGGGCTCCAGAGCTTTTATCCAACCAAGGCTTCCAGGACTAGTAACTCAACCCACAACCAAAGTAACATGAGCACCAACAAAAAAAAAGATAAAACCCACAACACCATGGCTATCCAGGAAATGGAAAGGCTAGGAAAAACCAATGTCTATCCAGGAAATCTTTCATGCTAATGACAGATCATAACCAAGAAACCACATGCATGTGCCATGCATGACAAAACTAACAAGGATATCATACATGCAACTCGATACCTGCAAGAAAAACCCGTTGTAGTTGTCAATCCCGATGTCCTCTCGTGCTTTCTTGCTTTTCCTTTGCCTTCTTGCTCTAAATCCCAAGTATACCACACTCCTCCAAGAGTGCTCCAAGAAAACTCAGTATCCAAGAGTGTGAGAGGGAGCATAAAAGAGAGAGCTCCAAGCTAAAAAAAAATAAAAAAAAATAAAAAAACTTAATACTGACAAAAAGTTATGAACTGATCCTCAGAAACCTTTTTATCATTGAGGCCTCTATTTTCTTCATTTTCCATTATTTTCCTTCAATTTCCTCCTCACATGCAACCTGTGACCTTTCACCTTCCTTTGCTTCTATTTTCCATTATTTTCATAAATAAAATGCCAATAAATGTCTCATGCCTTTCCAAACCCTTTTCCAATTTCCATGGCCATTAATTAATCACAAGTGATCCCCATCACTATGCTTTTGCCCAACATTCAGCTTAGAATACGTGTCCCATGACCTTGATTATTATTTTTCCTTTATTAACTTTATTACATGGATTTTTTACTAGGGTTGTTATATAACCCCCCCTATTGGGGGAACACCGTCCTTAGTGTTCAATGACTCCTACAACCGGCAAGATCGTTGAAAAGAAAAACATGCTGCCCATGGAGATTTATAACTTAGCACGTTGTAGTATTTACAATGGACAACCTATTGAAAAGCAAACTAACATGACAACCATATCGCTTATTAGAGCTTTATTACATAACTCATAGCGTTATTTACATCCATATACATATATACAAACACCAAAACACCACACCAAAACATATACCAAAAGACATATGTTCAACCAGCGAATAGAGAACGATACATAGTGTGTATCTGATCAGCCATCTCCCATTTAGCTTCAGCAGGCCCAAAGTGCTTCCATTGCAATTTAACCTGCTTGATTTCTCGGTTCTAGAGAATGATCATATTTCTCTGCAAAATGCACTGAGGTTCCAGTTGGAATTCTCCTTCTAGCTCCACCTGCAATATAGACTAGTCAATCACATGATCAACATCTCTAACATACTTCTTAAGAAACGACACATGGAAAACATTATGGAATTTCACTATCGAAGGCAGTGGAAGTCAATAGGCTACTAGTCCAATCCTCTCAAGACTTTTGAAAGGTCCACAATACGGAGATTCTATCTTGGCACATGATCCAATCCTCAAGGAGCTCTTCTTGGGATTCATGTGCAAGTACACATGTTCCCCAACCTGAAACTCCTTAAACATATTGTTCTAATCTGCATAACTCTTATTTCTATCCTATTTTTCCTTTAGATTCTTCTTGATTACCTGCATTTCCTATTCCATCTCTACCAACATGTTTGGTTCAATTAACACCCTATTCACGGGATCACTCCAACTGATGGGAGTATTACAACTCCGCACATAGAGTGCCTCAAATGGACTCATCCTCAGAGACTCCCGATACCCATTGTTGTAAGCGAACTCAAACAGTGGAAGATACTTTTTCCACTTTCGTTGCTAATGCATGACGTACATTCTCAATATGTCCTCCAAAATCTCGTTGACCCTCTTTGTCTGTCTATTTTTCTGTGGATGATAAGTTGCACTGAAGGCAAAATTTGTACCCAAACCTACAAATAAATATTTCCAGAATCTAGAAGTGAACTTAGCATATTTTTCTGATATAATCTTCTTCAGAACACCATGCAACCTCACTACATCTCTGATGAAGTCATGTGCTACATCATTAGCTGAATAAGTAGACTTCACTAGAATGAAGTGCACTAGCTTTTTCAACATGTCCACCTCAACCATGATGGAATCATGTTGTTTAGATGTCCTCGACAAACCAGTGATGAAATCCATAGAAATGACCTCCCATTTCCACTTTGAAATCAAAATCAGTTGTAGTAATCCACCTAGATGCTTACATTTTTCTTTTACTTGTTGAAAATCTAAGCATCTAGCCACAAAACCTACTACTTCCTTCTTCAAATTCAGCCAATAGTAAAACTTCTTCACTGTTGTCAGTGTCTTCTGATATCCTGGGTGACTTGAATACAGCTTAGAATGAAATTATCTTAAGTAAGATTCTTGAGCTCACTATTGTTTGGTACATATATCTAGTCCCTAAATCTGGCCAAACCATATGTTGTGAAATGATAGTCCACATCCTGATTACTTGTACCCTATTGTAACCTATTCCTAAGCTCCATATACATGCCATCCTATTGTCCTGCCTATAAGATCTGATCCTATAGATCTGTCCCATATGAAATCATACCAACTATGTGATTTACCATTACTCTTTACTAAGAGCATCTGCAACCTTGTTCTCTTTACCTTTAATGTACTTGATCTCAAAATCAAACTCACTGATCGTGGCCAACTGTCTATCTTGTCTAGCTCATCCTATATGGTTTCTTTGATGTTGGTGTTTCCCCTGGTACCAACTTAATAGAAAATTTCACTTCCTTGTGAGGCAGCAACTATGAAATATTTGTCGGGAACACATTCTGACATTGCTGCAAGATCAGGTACCTATTCATAACTTCTGCATCCTCAATATCCTTACCTTTATCACTATAAATATGCACTGCAAATAACACACACCCTTTTATGCGACTACGCTTGGCCTACATAGTTGTGACCATTCTAATTGATGTTTTCTTCTTCTTATCCTGCAAAATTCTTTGTTCTCCATTGTCATCCAAGCACTCAATTTCCTTTTCATAACAATCCACCTTGGTCCTATGAAGATACAACAAGTCTATACCCAACAACATATTATATGATCCCAACAGAAGCACATTCAAATTCACTAATGTAGACATACCATTCAACTCAAATGCACAAGATATTACCCAAAGATCAACTCTCTCCTTAGTACCTATAGCTAACTACATTAACCAAGACTATGCATGCACTTCTTTATTCAAACCACACTTATCCACCAAGTCAAGATTAACAAAACTATAATTAGATCTAGGGTCAATAAAAATAGAAACAACTTGATCACAAAGCTTACTGTCCATCTCGATAATAGACGCATGGTGATATAACTGTTTGTTATCCAGCACCGCATAAATCTGAGGAATATTTAATTCAAGATCCCCCATTGTATGTGCCTCCTGAGCACTACAGATCTGTGGTCTACCACGAAGATGTTATGGACAATATCTCTTGTGATGCTCTCCTCCACAAGTCCAACACTTTAAACATTTCCTATCATCACCCTTGTTCTCCTCCTCAAACCAAAATCCTTATCCTCTGTCAGATGCATTGAACATCTTAGGTGGTGTTTCATTCTATTTGTTACTTGTGTCCTGAGGTCTTGTTCACTTCTTATTGCATTTTCCTTTATTCTTCTCGTTACCTTTACAAACCTGCTTAGTCTCAGATTTGTGCTTTGATTGCTCATAACAATGCTTTAGCTTCCTGATGGTTTCCTCCAATGATCTAAGTTCATCAAACTCAACCATATCTTTTAATGCTATCAGTAACCCACTAATGAATCTTTGAATATTTGTTTTCTCCTCCTTAAGATTAGGCACATACCTCAATAGCTCCAAGAAATTTCTAGTGTACTCCTAATTGGTCATGGATCCCATATTCAGCTCATAAAAATCCTTTTCCCTGTCATCATAGTATCTATCCGATAGATACTTCTTTCTGAAAAGTCTCTCGAACTCACTCCAAGTCAACTCTGCTTCATGAATACCTTTGACATTCTTTACATCTTCCCACCAGATGTTTTCTTTACCTTTAAGAATGAATGTAGCTATTTTGGCTTTCATGTTTTGTGAGTGATCATGTAATCAGAAGAATTTATTCATCCCAAGAAACCACGCTTCTGCATCATGTGACTTCTTCATTTCCCCAACAAATGTAGGTGGTTTTTCTTTATTGAACTCATCCATAAAATATCCATTGTCACTCCTCCTGTAAGGATGATAATGATGATGACCATGATACCTGTCAGAACCAGAAATAGAGTAAATCCCATGTCCACCACCTTGTCTATTAGGTGTGTGCAATAATATTCCATCTCTAACTGTGTCATCTCTATCAAACCTATGCCCACCATATGACCTACTATCATATGCTCCATTAGTCCTATCCCCTTGTCCATGAGTGATTCTAAGCATTCATTATCTCTACAAGTCTAACAAGCTCTGAAGAATCGTCGTTTTTTCCTTTGCTTGTTTCTCTTATGCCCTAGTAATTCTCTCTTGTGATTGAATGATTCGATCATTATCTTATTTCCTTATGTATGCCTTCAAACTTTTCAAAGTGTCTGCTATGTTAGGAGAATAACCCTCACCATGTTGCTCATCTGATCTATAGGAAGAATCTCTTCAACTATAGTCTACCATCTTGCTAATCATATTTGATTTTCTCTTCTTGCAAGGTATATCATGTAATCAAAACCAAATTATAAACAAACCAACATACTTTAGTGTAGTTTAGGGGAGGATCTGTCGTCTACAATATCAACTAGATTAGCACAATATATGTATCATCATAATTATCACAGTATATAGACATCATCTCAATCATTATCCTAATTACCATGCATAATGCCACAATTATAACACCGACTAAGTACTATGCATAACAAACATATAGACAAAACACATGCATAACAATACATACAAAATCGACATACATTCATGACAACACATCTTAACAACAACGTCATCATCATCCGCATGACATCACAACAAAAAATTTGATTGTTACTATGCATACATAACAATCACATAGACCACAAGCATAATGAAAATTTATGCAACTGACATGTACGCATGACAACACATTCATCCAAAGAGAAAGGAGAACCAAACGTCACCTAAGGAGAATGGACCCATGCTCTGATACCACTTTTTAACACCCTCCTCCTACATTTACCCAAGATAATTGTCCACCATGGTAAACATGTGACGAAGAGTTACTATGATATGATTCAACTCCCCAATTACAATTAAGGAAGTGCAACCAACAATACAAGATCAATCTGACCTTCCTCGGGAGCTACAGAACTTTCATGAGACAACCAACCCTTCTAGGTGCCCAACCCCTAAGACAACTTGATATTTTGTTGATCTATACCCCCAGTCACTCCCATGACAAGCCATGCATGTGACTGAGACCCTCCATTCGCTACCACATCAAGGCATGCGTGTGACTGTGGCCCTTTTCAGATAGTTATGTTCCAGCGACCCCGGATTTTTGCCACTTTTTCAGGGCCACGACTCAGGCCACTGCCCAGAACTTCATGAATCTTCTAGAAAAGATAATTAACACTAAGATAAGGTTAGTAATCAAACCACTTGACCAAGCACTTGATCTGACCTCTACTGGCCATTATAGACATTTCGTTAAACATATCTTAAACATGAAATCTATAGGTCATAACAACATATCTGAACATAGGGAACTCATAATTATCTAATAATCATCAAGGAGGATTGATATATCCTTCCAATAGTTGCATTGTTATCTAATAGGTCACTCATTCACTATTATTTCATCTACTAACCAAAACATGATGAGATCCATACACCAAGATTATCATAAAACATGCTCATAACCAGCAAATAGCTAGAGATATATCAATGATGAAACAACTATTAAAGCCACATACTAACAAGCACATTTACTCATGAAAATACCAAAGGAAAACGATCTCTTATTAACATATGAAAATCCAACCAAATCAAAGACTCCCATGTACCACCCAACTATAGATTGGGCTGAACCAAACCTCTCTTTCAGCCCTGGACATCACTAACCATCACCAGATCAGTCTCTACGCAAGTTGTCTAAGGTTCTAGAGCATTTGTTCCAACCAAGGTTTCCAGGACTAGTAACTCAACCCATAGTTGTCGTCGAGCTCCAGAGCATTTGTCCAACCATCACTTCTAGGACTAGTAACTCAGCCCACCAAGGGCTCTAGAAAAATTTTCCAACCAAATCTTCTAGGACTAGTAACTCAACCCAAGTTGTTACAGGGCTTCCAGAGCATTTGTCCAACCAAGGCTCCAAGAACTAGTATCTCAACCCACGGCCAAAGGAACATGAACACCAACCAAAAAACAAAGATAAAACCCACAACACCATGGCTATCTAGGAAATGGAAAGGCTAGGCAAAACCATTGTCAATCCAGACAATCCTCCATGCCAATGACAAATCATAACCAAGAAACCACATGCATGTGCCATGCATGCCAAGACTAGAAAGTAAATCATACATGCAACTCAATATCTGCAAGAAAAATATGTTGTAGCTGTTGATCCCAATCTCCTCTTGCACTTTCCTACTTTTCCTTTGTCTTCTTTCTCTAAATCCCAAGTATGCCACACTCCTCGAAGAGTGCTCCAAGAAAAATCTAAGTATCCAAGCTAAAACTAATAATAATAATAATAATTCTTAACACTAACGTAAAGCTATGAACTGATCCTCAAAAGCCTAATTATGATTGAGGCCTCTATCTTCTTTATTTTCCATTATTTTCCTTCAATTTCCTCCTCACATGCAACCTGTGACCTTTCACCTTCATTTTCTCCTATTTTCCATTATTTTCACAAATAAAATGCCAATAAATGTCTCATGTCTTTCCAAAGGATTTTCCATTTCCTTTTCCAATTTCCATAGTCATTAACTAGTCACAAGTGATCCACGTCACTATGTTTTTTCCCAACATTTAGCTTGGAATACGTGTCCCATGACCATGGTTATTATTTTGTCTTTATTAACTTTATTACATGGATTTTTTATCAGGGTTGTTACAATACTTCACTCCTTCCCTCTTCTACTCAAATTTGGGGTGATATTATACACAGAAATTAGGGCACATACCTAGGACTATTCACACATTAGAGCTACCCTAATCTAGGGCATACATATCATTGTCCTAAACCCTTTAGGACTACTCCTCTAAAACTGATTATACACACTTATTCTCATTGTTCTTAGGAGTCGAATGTTTGTTATTCCAAACCCTTAGAGAAATCTCCCATCTCCATGCATTTACCACCTTGAAGATTAGTCCATGTTGGCTTAGTGGGTCCTGACCCAGTTTCAGAGTTAGTTGCGCCAAACAAATCCCTATACTACTGGCCCTTTCGGCATCAATCCGTGGAGCGCGGACTGAAGTCTCACCCGAAGCAGTATGGGGGGATGTTGGAACCAATTTTCCTCACCCAAAGATTAGTGTAATGTCGTTTTATGCCTTAAATATGCCTTCACGCAGATCGATAAGCCTTTTATGGCTTATCAATAGAATTCCATTTAATCAACTTCTATACCTCCGCGAACGTTTACGACTGTCTTTCGCGGACCCTGAATAGGCGAGTCAACTACTTACATGCATCAACGATTACTTATAATCCAGTAATTACTCAGATCAGATTAAGTTTTCGATAACTTTATCATACAACAAGATAATCTTTTTGTAAACAGTTAACATCAATGGCGTTCATATAACAGTATAAATCATGTAAAGTCACACATCAATACATCGTTATTTCATAAACCCATAATTCATTACAGTATAAATGCATTCATATAAAACAGAAGTAAGTAGACAAAATGCAGGAATTTTTGGAATAATCTCTTTATTAATTCTCAGTTTTGCTTATAGACTCGAGACTTCCTTGTGCACTCAGCTGCAGGGGTCCGTGCACTCAGCTTCGGACTCTACTCTAGGCCTCTACGCACACAGATGCAAATCCTTCCTTTTACTCTAAGACTTCTACAATATTCCCTCTATTCACCCATTACATTTGTCTTCATCATCTATTACTTGCCTTAGACTCTCTAAGACACACCTATTCAAACAATCCCATTTTCCGCGGACCATGGGTAGATCTTCAAAAGCTTACTCAACTTACATAAAATAAGGGTAAAACCCTTTATGACACTTTAACTTCTATGCACTCCGTGACCATAATTTGTAGAGACTTTACATTTTACACATAAAAGCTTGGGCTTTTTGTCCCAACACTTGGGCTTTTGCCCCAAAATTGACCCAAGGGACCCATCCCAACAGGCCCCCAACACAAAGATCATGACTCTCCCTTGAGTCACGCGGCTAGCATGGAGATCTTACTGCGAAGATCCCCCAGCTCCACTTGTGCCATTGCTACTTCAACCACGCTCTGCGTGGCTACCTGCTTGATCTATTCCACCATCTACTCTGTGGCTGGCCCTGCACTGTCCTGTTGGATTTTCTATTGCGTACTCTGCAAGTTCACCAATTTCTCTTAAATGTTGGTGGAGATGATGTATGCCTCATCCAACCAAGGTCCCAATCTAGCCTTGAGGACTGCCTCTTTCTTCTGCGCTGCTTCCACTTGTGTAAGCAGCTGCTTCGCCTCCTGTAGCGTGGCAAGAAGTTCTGTGGTAGCAACGGTGTGCGACGTTTCCCTTACTTCATCATATTGTTGCTGGAGTTCGTGAGCTTTTATATTCAAGGCCTGCAGGTTGGAATATTCCCGTAGAGCCCCTCCATTTCCTACTCAAAAAGCATGGTGCAGTCTACCACCGCAGCATCCACCGTTGCAACTCCATCCTTCACAACGGCTTCGCGTTGTTCCCTTACCTCTGGTAGAGTTAAAGGCTATGACTTCAACTCCAATTCTGTGATCTTCAAGTTCAACTCAAACTAAACTCTAGCCAATTCTGTCTTGGTGTCGTGCATGCCTACATCAACTTTCTAATCTTCGCCTCCAATGGCGCTTCCTCTGGTATATGAAGCTTAGGTATTGTTCTGCAAGCTTCTGCCAACGCAGCTACAAGCTGGGAATTCTACGCATAAATTTTCTTTTGTGCCTCGAGTGCCTCCAACTTCTCAGCGAACATTTGTTCGTTTTTTAATCGATACTCACTTATGAGGCTTAGTGCATGCTGCTCCCGCGCCTGGAACTCTGTTGTCACACTTTCCTGCAGCGTGTGAATATATTCATTTGGGAATGCGGCCAGGTTGAGGCCAATGTTCTTTAAAGAACTCACAATGGCCTTTTCATCGGCTGCCTCCGCGCTGGCATGGAGATCTTACTACAAAGAACCCCCAGCTCCACTTGTGCCACTGCTACTTCAGCCATGCTCTGCATGGCTGCCTGCTTGATCTGTTCCACCAGCTGCTCTGTGGTTGGTCCTGCACTCTCCTGCTGGATTTTCTGCTGCGTACTCTGCAATTTCGCCAATTTCTCCTGAATGTTGGTGGAGACGATGTAGGCCTAATCCAACCAAGGTCCCAATATGGCCTTGGGGACTGCCTCTTTCTTCTACGCTGCTTCCACCTGTGTAAGAAGCTGCTTTGCCTCCTGCAGTGTGGCAAGGCATTGTGTGGTAGCAACGGTGCGCATCGTTGCCCTTACTTCATCATACTGTTGCTAGAGTTTGCGAGCTTATATATTCAAGGCTTGCAGGGTGGAATCTTCCTGCAGAGCCATGACTACCTCCATTGCGTGCTCAAAAAGTGTGGTGCAGTCTACCACCACGGCATCTACCATTGCGACCCAATCCTTCACAGCGGCTTCGCATTGTTCCCTTACCTCTGGCAAAGTTAAAGGATGTGACTTCAACTCCAATTCTGTGATCTTCAGGTTCAGCTCAAACTGAACTCTAGCCACTTCCATCTTGGCATCACGCACACCTATAGCAAACTTTCTGATCTTCGCCTCAAAACTACACTTCGTACAGTATATGCAGTTCAGGTACTGTTCTGCAGGCTTTTGCCACCGCGGCTGCAATCTTGGCGTTCTGCTCCTAAATTTTCTTATGTGGCTCCAACGCCTCCGACTTCCCAGTGAACATTTGTTCTTTGTTGACTCGATACTCACTTATGAGGCCTAGTGCATGCTTCTGTCGCGCCTGGAACTCTGCTGCCACAATTTCCTGTAGCATGTGAATATATTCATTCGAGATCGCGGCCAAGTTGAGGGCGATGTTCTTCAAAGAACTCACAATCCTTGTCATCGTCCACCTCCACGCTCAAGGATCCATCTGGCAGCACGACTGCCCAGAGATCCAGTGATCGAACCATCTATGCTGCCTGAGTGGTCCCCAGTGCCAAAATTGTTGATGCAGCGTTGATCTTCCCTGCGCCTACCTGGATCCTATTCGTCTAAATCTGCAGCGTGCGCAAATCCTTTGAATGGTACTCAGCGCCTACCATTGTTGCTGCTCAAACTGTTGTAGTAGTTCTGCCATGGTATCGCACACCTTGTCTCCAATCTCATCAAGGTTCCCATTTGTCAGAGTAATTGGGTCTAGTGACGGCTTGGTCACTTTCAATTTCTTTCGTGGCCCTTCCTTTCCTTGTTCCTTGTATCTTTTGACCCGAAAGGGAGTGCTCTGCTCCTCCTAACCACCATCGCGCTACTCTGACTGCTCCTCCTCCTCTGTTTGGGGTGAAGGATACTTACCACTGCGCTTGGAGTCACGCTCTTCCTATTCGTCCTGCTGCTTCGCAGCGCGCTCCGCTTCCACCCGATCCTTCTCCTGGGCCTCTTTTCTCCGCTTATCAACCAACTATTGAACCTTCTACTTGCTCGCTTCCTTCTTTTTCTTCTCTGTAGACTTTCTAGTCCCTAGGGCCAGATCAGATGTAGAATGCCAATCTGTCAACCAGCACTTGATGACCTCCTCAATAGCATCATTTGTAGCGAGGTAAGGTAGGTCAAACCATTTTTGTTTTGAATCCTTCCGTGCCTATATGTATACGCGGTGGAAGTCATCTTTAAACTCTGCGTACCCTGAAAGTTGTTCAAACATGGTTGGTGACAATCGCAACTTCTGGTTGATGGCCATGTGAATGCTTGCCTCCATGAGCACCCAAAATACTTTGGTCTCTATGACCCACACATCATCTTTTGTGGCCTAGAGGGATGCAAACTTTGCAGCCTCCGGAAAATCTTTCCCCACGGGAGGAAATTGGTTGTCCTCCAGTAGATCCCAAGCAACGAGCACAATGGAGAGAAACATCCACGAATAGTGGAATGTTTTACTCTCATCCTGCGCCTCTCAACAGTTCGTGAGGAACTCACTACAAAGGTAGCGCACCCAGTTGAACTGCACTCCCTCCACACACTATGTAGCCAAAGAGATCACTGGTGCCGGAACCTCATCCGCATGGAACTTTCTCATAACCTTGCCAATAAGGATCTGCATGGCAACCTTTACCGTGGGGTCGTGATTGATGTAATAGAGTACCTACATGGCTTCTTCACGAACTTGTATTTTTCCTTCATTTTCTCTGTGAGGTCGTGCTTGCTTGCCTTTTCGCCAAACTCCTTAGCCGAATTAACCCCTGAGTGTGGCAACAGCGTGATCCAGTGGATCAGCATATTGGTGATGGGGATTGGCGCGATCACCCACAAACAGTCGCCTTGCACCAGGGTCAGCAACTGCTTGATCACAATTAGGTTGATATTGGAGTGGTGGTAGTGGGGTACCCACAACAGGTTCAGCAACCTCGACTGGTTCACTCCGCAAATCCATTCCACAGGCTCCAATGCGATGACACCAAATTCTTTGTAAAAGACCCTCTTCATATAGGTGTTTGTAGCAAGGTGGGGGAACCTCTCGTTGTCTGCCAAATCCCAGTCTTCCATCTTCAGATGGGGAATCCGCACCAAGCGCGGACCTTCAAAAGTGAGGTTCTCCGGTAACAAGGGTGTATTAAGGAGGAATTGCCCTGCATCGTGGTCCTTAGGGACCTTCACTTTTCCCTTTCCCGGAGGGATATAATCTAGCAACTTGGATATGGGATCCACCCCCTCGGTGTCGATGTCCTCAACGCCCTCTTTGGCCTCCAAGTCCACCACTTTCCCCTTCTCTTTTTCGCTCAGTTTGCCTTTCCTCTGGGCCGCGGCATGCTTCCTTGGTGACTCACGCACCAGTATGGGCTTCTTTTTTTTGTCCTTATTAGGTTTGGGGATTTCCCTCAATGGCATAGGCTTCGACCTAGGCGACCTCGGTGTCGCAGGCACTGCAGCAGGAACCTCCATGCTCATAACCTCTGGAGCAGCTCCCTCAAAGGCGACAACTCCTCCAGGTTTAGCAGTCTCTCCTAGTCTAGACATTGTGTTGAGAATGAACCACTAGGTTTCCTCGGGTAACTTATCAAATACAGAACTAGTGACCAAATCAGTGTAAACCTGGGTATTCATAAACAACCAACATCTGAACACTGAAATTCTAAGAATGCAAAGTGTTTTTTGCTGGACAACCACACATATTTTATAGGCGAATTCGAATTCAAATTTGACTGTTCCCCCCAAAATCCGTCCATAAATGTTGAATTGGTAGCATATTTCCAAATATTTCACTCTTGAATTCAGCCTTAAATGTCTTAAATGTTGCCCCCTACTCCTCTTAACCATCTTTTGGCAGTCAAATCATGAACAGTGACTGTAACGGTTACTTTATGGCTGTGTTGCGCGGTCTCTCCCCCTATAGCGCAGCTCCCTTCGCGCTTCTTCTGGTACTGTGACATCATTCGTTTTCGCGCAGCCCCCCTGTCGCACAAGTCTTCAAATCGGGCAGTGTAGTTTATAGTCCCGTGCTTCCTTGCAGCTACGTGGAGCGCTAAGACTGTGCTACCATCATGTAGTCATTGGGTTGGATCCCTGGTATATGGGTTCAATCGGCTTCCATTTACCCTTCCCGGAAATGTATCTCCATTCAAATTCACGAGATGAACTACTCCACCATCTATAATCTCTTTGATAACATATCATCCCAGCCAGTTCATCCAAAATTTACCTGGAAACTTATCAAACTTACTGTCATATAATAAAACCAAATCATTTACCTTGAAGGTGTGTAGTTTGATGTAACAATCGTGCCAAGCGTTTTCATGCTCCTTCTGAACCTGGTGTGTGAATCCAGCCAAAAACCTATCTTCCTCGAGCTCTGTTAGCTGCGTGAGCCTTTCTTCTAAGGCTTTACGGTCTGCCATTCCTGTGAAAGCCACTATGCGTAGACTAGTTACAATGTACTCCATAGGCATCACAGTTTCTATTCCATAGACCAAACTAAAAGGTGTCTGACAAGTAACCTTCTTACAAGTAGTTCTGTAAGCCCATAACAATATTGGTATGCGCATTTCCCAATCATTCCGCTGCACGTTGTAAACCTTTGTCAGTGCATTCTCCAATATATTATTAAAAGCTTCAACCATTCCATTAGCCTGAGGATGATATGGCGTACTCTTCTGATGATAAACCAAGAACTCCTCTGTCAGTGCGTTGATCATTTCATTGAGAAAATGCATACTACAATCGCTCATCAATACCTTCGGGCAACCAAACCTGGTTAACACATATTTAAATAAAAATTATGTTTTTGTTGCCCCTGTACAGTCCTTCACAGGTTGTGCCTCTGCCCATCTAGTCAAATATTTGGTCACGGTGATGATATACCGTGCACCAGTCTTCTTGCCTAGAGGTTGAATCGGTCCTACAAAATCAATTGCCCACTTCTCAAATGGCTGCAATGACACCTGTGAATTCAGAGGTAGCTCATCCCTCCATGATGGCCTGCCCGTTCTCTGACATGCGTCACATGCCCTACAATATGCTTTAGAATCCTTATGCAGCATCGGCCACCACAACCCAATGCACAAAATCTTCTGCATTGTTGCTTTTCTTGGATAATGTCCTCTCGCAGCGCCTCCATGAGCTTCAGCAAGGATACTAGTTCGCTCAAAATCATGCACATAACGTCAAAGTATTTCATCCGATCCCATTTTATACAAATTCCTTGCAATAACTGAAAAGTTTGTCGCACGTATCAACAATTACTTCTTCTATTGACTAGTGTATCCCTCTGGAGCTGTCCCTGTAGTTAGAAAGTGGATAATATCAGCAAAGTGATTATCTGCTACATGCACCGCGAAGAGTTGCGCATCAGGTAGCCCTTCCTCCAAATTGGTAGGTTCTTCTCCTATTTCAATGCGCGACAGATGATCCGGCCCTGCATTCGATCTCCTTGGCTTCACAATCACCTCAAAATCATACTCCTGAAACAACAGCAGCCATCTGCATATTCCCCCCCCCCCAACATAGGCTTATTAATTATATATTTCAATGCATAATGGTTTGTGTACATTTTTAAATGTCCGCCTAGCAGGTGATGTTTGAACTTCTGGAGCACGTACACCATAGCCAACCCTTCGCGCTCTATCGTTGAGTAATTCTTTTCAGCCTTAAAGAAATTCCTGCTCACAAACGCTATAGGGTGATCCAATTCTCCTTCACCGGCCTGTGTCAGCACTAATCCTAGCACAATACATGAAGCATCCACATGCACAAAGAATTCCTTCTACCAATTTGGGAAGACTAGGATCAGCGCAGTGACCATTTTCTTCTTTAATACATCTAGACTCCGCTAACATTCTTCATCCCAACAGAATGTAGCGTCCTTCTTCAGTAGCTTTTCCATAGGCGCGGTAATCTGAGCAAAAATCTTGATGAACTTTTGATAGTACCCAGTATGGCCCAATGTTGCGCGTAGCTATTTAACACTCCTTGGTGCCTCAAAATTAACTATAAACATGATCTTAGCAAGGTCCACCATTAATCCTTTCTTACACACCACATGACCCAGCAAAATTCCAAAGAGGACACAAAATAAGCATTTTTCAAATTTAGCGGGATCTGGTACCTTCGACATGTATCCAACATCAAGCACAAACTGGCTACATGGCACTTTACCAGTCCAAACAATGTCCAATCGTCAAAATATACCTCCAATTTGTGAATGAACTCTTTGAATGTCATGATGACTACGCGCAAGAAGATCGTCGGCGCATTCTTAAGTCCAAAAGGCATCATGATATACTGGAATCATCCCCACTCTATCGCGAAGGTCATCTTGCTCCTGTCTTCTAGCATGATATTAGTCTAATGGTACCCAAAGAACCCATCAATGAATGAATATGTTTCCTATCCTCCAACATTATCCAGCACTTCATTTGTAAATGGTGTTGGAAAAGGATTGTGAACACAAGCATCGTTAAGCTTCCTGAGATCTACGCAAATTCGTATCTCTCCTTTCTGCTTCTCCTCTTGGACTACCATTGGGCTCACCCAATTAGACTCCTCCATTGGTTCAATAATGCTTGCCTCAAGCATTTTATCCAACTCTAAGCGTACATTTTCCTTATACTTGGGGTTAAGGTGATATGGCCTCTGCTTAATCGGTTTCACGTCTGGCTTTAAGGTAATATTCATTACGCCCAGGTCTCCTATGATACCCTTCAGGTCTGAAAAATTTGTAGGGAACAAATCCTAACACTCATGGAGAAACTCAGCGACCTTATCTATTGTGGCATCATCCCAGTAGTCCCCAATCTTCGCAAATTTTGGCTCTGCCTTTGTGCCAATGTTCACTTGTCTAGTTTTCAGTGGCGCGGTGATATCTGGATTCTCTATCTGTGGTCCCTCAACTTTGTGGTGGCCTTCTGCCTCTAGGATGTTAATGTTCCTTGGATCCTCGTCTTCTTCTTCAGCAGTCACATTATAGCACTCCAGCGCATGGCACAGCTGGGTGCTCCAATCTGGTTGAATCAATTCCAAAGGATCTTGTGGTATTTTGAAGATTGCGGCCTTGATCTCCTGCAGCGCCTCATCAATGCATTCGAATCCATCCTCAAAGTTGAATTTCATCAAAAATCCCTCTCTTAAAATATCCCACTCTGCGGTGTTGTGGCGGAGCTCCGTTTCTAATTACCAATTCATAGGAATGATGTCCAGAGTGTGACAGAAAATATGCACCCACTCTAGTTGTGGCTCTATTCCATAGACCTTAGTCCACTTTGCTAAATGATCGCGTGGATCATTCCTCCCATCATATTTCTCTGTTAGCCAGACTTTTTGGTGACCAAACCACAATCTCGTCATTCTTTTGTACTCACGCCATTCATCAAAATTGTCCTTATGCATACCCCACCACTGTGCGGGCGTAGCATGTTGTGCCAAATACAAGGCTTGAAAGTGATGCTTCTCTGGTACCTCCCTTTCAAATGCATCCAAAAATTTATCTACATCCGTTAGGCCATCATAATAAGTAAAAATTCTTACCTCGGATGATACACAGCGCAGTGATTTAGTCATCATATTACAGCGCAACGTAGATACTCTGTGCAACCTATTCTGCCAGTTTTCCAATTCCTCATTTGAATCTAATGTACAGGAACTTTCGAGGTCCCATGCAATTCATCCATTGGCAGTCAGATTAACCCAATCTTGTTCTCAGCCTGTTATCATATAGATCTGGTCCAAATCATCATCACTTTCCTCATAATCGCGGACTGGTTCAATGTAGCGTGGTCCTTCTGCAGGGTCCAAAGGTACTACTACGCAGAGCGATTTCCTTTCAAATTGATTACCCCATTCATATCGATAGCCCAATAAATTCCCACGAGTGTGGGGTATGGATTCTTGTCATCAAAAATCTCTATCACTTCGAAATTGGCCAACGCGCTCATGCTTTCTATATCTACTGTCACTCCATGTAATCTCCCCATAGGGATAATCTTCTATTCATTTTCCATCCTTAGATGAATTAGAGACCACTGCAATGCAGGTCTCCCCATTCTTTCCCACATCTGTTTAGGAAAAACATTCACATCTAACACCAGATCCAGAATAACCTGATCCATTTCATACTCTCCTATTTGTGCAATGAGCCTCATCTCGCGCCCTGTTCTCGTCTTGTGTTTTCCTATCTTCCTGACTACACGGTGCCCTTCAGGAGTAGCTTCCTTACCATCACACCTGTTTATCAGTTCTTGTAACCCTTTCATAGCCTTGTTGTCGCGCAGAAGCTTCATACAATTGTCCAAAAAGGTGGTAAGCATAGAGGGGTCAACTTCTTCAGATAAATTATCCTGACTTCCTGAGGTAGAGGCTTCAGCAAAGCTCTTCTTTTTTGTTATGAATGTTTCCTTCACGTGCTCCAGATCAAATCCAACCTCCTTTTCTGGAGCTTTGTGAACTCACTCACTTTCTTCTAGTTGCTTTTCTTTATCATCACCAGTCATCATCCTGCTTCACAGCACAATATTCACATTGGGATCCTCCTCGCGGGACTCAGCCCTCATCATTTGTAAATTTTGGGTAGGTTGCTGAGGCTGCACCTTCTTCTCCTACATCCTAGCTATCAATATAGGGCATTCCTCTATCGCATAGTCAAACTGAGTACAATACTGGCATGACGGGCGTGTCTAGCTCGTGCATTCCCGTACATAGTGTCTTGGCACTCCACAATTGTAGCAAATAACTTGTCCCCGATCTCTACCAGGTCCTCCTCCTCCTCGGCCTCATCCGCGACCCTGATATCCTCCATGCGCTACCCTAGCACCTTGATCCAGAGGGAAAGTTTCTGTTTGCATTTGATACGCGGGCCTTGTTTCCATCATCAATTCATAGTTACCGCACTTATGCTCATCATGGCCTACCAATTTGCAGAAATTGCAGAATAATTGTTGCAGTGTCTACACAAATTTTTGCAGTAAGTGGAAATTGTATGTTACATGTTTTCCTGCTACTTGACAGATAGCACGCCATAGTGCGAACCCTACACTTGGTCCTGCTGGGGCTTCCTGCCTCAGAGGCATGGGCCCTCCTCCTGCCATATAATTCATGAAAACAGGGCAATGATCCTTATCATGCCCCTAGTTCTTACACTTGAGGCACCAAACTTCTTCACGCACCTTTGGCCGAGCCGCTTTCTCCTTTTTCAAGCTCTGAAACTCCAAGCAGAGGTTCTGCAACTCCGCATGAATCTGTTGAACTCCCAATGTCACATCCTAGATAGGTGTCTCATGTAATCTCATTCCGATCTCCAACACTTCCGCCTGAGTCCCTATCTTTTGTTGTGACAAAGAAATCCTTAAGTGAGGCAGGAGCGTGGCTATAAACCAATCGTTGTGGTGACTATCCGTGAGATTCATATTGGCTTCTGAGATTCTGCACTTCAGCCTCTGATCCAGCCCCCAAGGCGTTTCACCAATCCTCATTGCGATTTCCTTGAATCCCACTACTGATTGCGTTTCAGACTTAGGCCTTCTGAATTCCTTGTTCAGCGCAATCTGAGTGTCTGCTAATGATGACAACAGATTATCAGTGCAGTACTTAATGTACCATGTCAACACGCGATATTGTAGAGCAGTAACCAACTGTGCTTTCTTCATATGGTCATCTGTAATATTTTGTGTTGTCCACACAGACTTCGCAACGAACCAAAACTGGTCCAGATCCTCATTTCCCAAGCCCTTGAAAATGGGAAACTTCATCGTACTCAACATTTTGAATGGTGGCAGAGGTGATGGTGGTGTGGTCGAAGGTGTATGCTGTGGAGGTGAAGGCGGAGGCGGTGTGGGCGGATGAAGTATTCGTGGAAAACCCTGTATTATCAACTGTATAGCGCTTAGCGGTGAGGCATGTACCGCTCCCTCATCATCGCTCGAAGGAGTTTCTATTAATGGGTTGTATTCAGGACCTCCTCTTTCCTGGTTTCTAAAGAATCGTCCACTTTGCATAGATCCAAACATCAAGGTAGTGGCATAACCCGCTTTTCACACAAGAGCATTTTAATCCAAGCATTCAAAGATCTCAAATACTTACCTCACGGTCCCTTGAAGAAGCGTCGCTCGGCTTCGCTATAGCTAACTGAGGTATCGACCATGAATTCTATCACAAATCCTCCTATGACGCGATCAGGCCAGTGATCGATAGTGCGTGTAATCTTATCTTCCGAAGCTTCCAATCTCCGCACTAGCTCCAGGGTCCACACTATTGGATCGTCAAGCCTCCAACTTCCTTGGCCGTCTTCCAATTTAGCGATCCACTCATATAGTTCGATCGGGAAGGTGCAGAAGAAGATCTCGTGTATTTTTGTGTATAGGTATCTATCCAACCACTTTTCTTTCATCAGGCACGAATTTATGTTTTCTTGCATCGCGAATTCATGGATCTTTGTATCCAACCACTTCTCAATTTATTTCTTTGTTGGATTCCAATGATGCGACATCACACATCTATTTATGCAGATCTTGGTCCCGACAATGGAACCATTTGTTGGCTTAATGGATCCTGACTCAGGTTCAGATTTAGTTGTGCCAAAAAAATCCCTACACTACTGGCCATTTCGGCATCAATCCATGGAGCGCGGACTGAAGTCTCACCCGAAGTAGTATGAGGGGATGTTGGAACCAAGTTTCTGCACACATAGATTAGTGTAATGTCATTTTATGCCCTAAATCTGCCTTCACGCAGATCGATAAGCCTGTTATGGCTTATCGATAGAATTCCCTTTAATCAACTTCTATACCTCTGCGAACGTTTACGACTGTCTTTCGTGGAACCTGAAAAGGCGAATCAACTACTTACGCACATAAAAGATTACTTATAACCCAGTAATTACTCAGATCAACTTAAGGGTTCGATAACTTTAACATACAACAAGATAATCTTTGCGTAAATAGTTAACATCAATTGTGTTCATATAACAGTATAAATCGTGTAAAGTCGCACATCAATACATCGTTATTTCATAAAACCATCATTCATCACAGTATAAACACATTCATATAAAATAGATGTAAGTAGACAAAACGAAGGAATTCCTATTATAATCTCCTTATTAATGCTTGGTTCTACTTACAAACTCGAGACTTCCCTGTTCACTCAGTTGCAGGGGTCCGTGCACTCAATTGTGGACTCTACTCTAGGCCTCTGCGCACATAGCTACAGAGCCTTCCTTCTACTCTAGTACTTCTACGATCTTCTCTCTATTGACCCATTACATTCTTCTTCATCATCTATTACTTGCCTTAGACCCTCTAAGACACACCTATTTATACAATCCCATGGTCCGCGAACCTTGGGTAGATCTTCAAAAGCCGACTCAACTTACATAAAAGAAGGGTAACACCCTTTATGACACTTTAACTATATACGCACTCCGTGACCACAATTTGTGGAGACTTTACATTATACACATCAAAACTTGGGCTTTTTGTCCCAACACTTGGGCTTTTGCTGCGAAATTGACCCAAGGGACTCCATCCCAATAGTCCCTTCTAACGCCATAACTCCTTTTTAGCAATTCCAAAGTCCATGGATCTTGACTTACCTCCTGAGGATGATGCCTCTACATTAGGGCATATGATAAGCTTCAAATCTACCCTAGCATGGTTATTACATACCTCCCATACATAGTAAAATCCCTCTCTCCCAAGTTCCATTGTTCCTGTTAGCGCTTGAAATTTCACCTCAGGCTGAGAAAGGCAAACTCCAAGGCAACATCAAACCACTTAGCCTCGTAGCTAGCCCTACGGGGCAGGAGAGGGCTCTCTCCGGTCTATCTCAGCAAAGATCTTCAACGGGCAGAGATAACCAATAAAGAACACTGATTTTAGGCTAGTAAACTGATAAAAAGGTTTGATTTGCGATTTTTAGGGTTTTGGTGGAAAGTTGGGGAAAGGCAATTTTGGGTGCGGGGATTGGACACAGTTTTTGCAGGGGGTTCTTTGGGGCAAGGTAGGAGACTGTATTGATGCCTTTGAAAGAGTCATATGGGCAAGAATGACTGGTGAGGAGCTAAGGAGAGCAAGTAAACACCTTGAATTCTCCTTAAACAGATGAAAACATTGATATTAAGCAAACTTAAAGGCAGAGCATAGCAACCATGAATTCTACCTTAACACTTCATTTGCCTAATTTGCAGAAGGAAAATTAAGAAGATGATTCACATAACAAACTTACAAGTACAAAGAGAAACACACCATCAATACATGTAACCACAGGAATCCCAAAAAGGACTGCAAAACCTTGGTCTTCCTTTGCCAAAAATTGCAGAGATACAATGAGTAATACAATAGAAGCTTTCTCCCTCAAGAGTCCAACCATGAAAATGACCAAGAAAGTACATAATATAGGCAATCTAACATCTTTCCTTGCCTCTAGGGGTCGATCTCACTATCCTAGGAGCTGTTTCAACCAATTCCAAACTAAGCACTAAAATCTAGGCAGTCAAAACAACTTGCCTCTATAAGCTAGGAAACCAATTCATTCATTAAATTTTTTCCTATTTCATGAATGAATCTTCTAGAAGAGATAAATAAGTGTCAAAGTATCATAAATTTACATCATTAGGATCAAAATCCACTCCAAAAAGTCAAACCTAGTCAAAACTGCGTTTTGCTGAGCTGTAGGTGCATTTCTGTGAAAATAGCCTGATGCGTAGCGCCCTGAATCTCAACGCGTAGCGCACCTTTGGGCCTGCTTTTGAGGCACTTCCCGGAGTCCAAATGAGGAAAAAGTGGGCTTGTTGGAAAGGTATGGATGTCTACTTTCCAACCAAAGTTTAATTTCTAAATTTGGTGACCATTTTCCCCTCCAAAATTGCAATCTCCCAAGACTGCTTCCTGTGTGTCAAAAAAGTGGCAGAAAGTCATTTTTTGCATGTTTTTTGACCTTCTGGAGGCTCAAAACTTGATGAAATCTCTTGGAAATTGCTGAGCAAGTGTATTTTTGCATGAAAAATCCAAAAATGCTGAGTTTTCATGAAAAGGAGTTGCCCATCTTCAGGGTAGTGCGCGGTGCGCTACGCGTTGGGGAAGAAAACCTGTTTTTTGCCCAAAAAATTCTCAAATGACCAAAAATGCTCAAAATTTTTTGAAATTTGTGCAGAAGGTAAGTCATTTAGCACCATGCTCCTTCAAGGAAGCCTCAGCCAAGATGTGGAGGGGATCGGGCCTTTTTCTTCGTTTTAGTGCCTTGGCCAACCGTCCTTTGAGCACCTTCATTTTTGCCTTACATACGTGCATTCGAGCCCAATAATGGTTTTTCATGTTCCGGAGCATGTCCTTATCTTTGTTAGCCTTGGCCAGCAACCTCTCCAAATGAGCATTGACCCGGAGAAGCATAGCCTCTCGCTCAATGGGTACCAAATCACCGGGTCTCTTACGAGCCAAGTTGCGGTCTTCATGGATCCTCCGCAACTCATCGAGAGTGTGCTCATCCTCTAATTTCTTGTTGCACTGCTCTAAATATGTGATTTTCCATTGTGCCATCTCTAATTTTTCTTGCAACAATCGATTTTCAGCCTCCCGTTGCTGAATGATCTCCTTAAGCTCCGAGCTAGGAGAACGGGTGTCAAGATCAATGATGTCAATATTTGGATCACCTGACAATCCCTCCTCAATCATGGGCTGCTTGCCCCTCTCTGATACTTGTGCTGCTATCGGAAACGAGGCCCCTTCCACCTGGTGTGGAGATAACACTCGCAGTGCCGATGAAGAAGGCGAGACCCCTTCCACCTGATGTGGAGAAAATACTCGCCGAGCTGATGCAAATAAGGCCCTGTGGCCTCTCTGATATGTGACCAATGGAGGGGAGCTGACATGTCTAGGCTCAGGGATGTCATACTGCTGTGAAGGTCCTCCCTCCTTATGAACAACCTCAGGGGGTGGTGGCGCTGTGAAGAAATCTCGTGAGATGAAATCCTCCCATGGAATACCCTGCTGGGCCAACTGATGCATGACCACAATCTTGATCAAAGAATAATGGTAGATGCTCCTGTGTTGCTGTGTTGGGCTCTTTCTCTGCGCCAAGGGCACCATCCTCTCAATATTCCGGCACATGAAGAAAGGAATGTTCATCATCTGTACCCGTGTGAAATGCATCAACAAGCGGATATGATATGAATACAAACGTGAAAATCTGCCCTCACAGGTGAAATAGCGAATGATGAGCCTCATCAAGGGTGCATACTCATCCCTCAAGAATCTGAAAGGAAACACACCAGTTAGGTGCCTCATATATACAGGTTTAATGTAGGGCTCATACTGGAATCTGTCCAACAGCTGGCGCTTGTTCCACTCTTCTCCAACATTGGGTATCCCTGTTGCTTGAGCAACAATCTCAGGTGACAATGTAAAATCCACCCCTGCAAGATTCACATGCCCGTTGTGCAAATGCAAAACAAACAAGTGGACCAATTCCCTGTGGTGCTAAATTTGGGAAATTCTCTCGCAATATCCATAGCATGATTGATGACGGAAACATGTGACTGCAAGTGGACAAGCTTGCAAATAGGCCAAAGAGGTGGGCTCCTCTCTCACATGCTGACCACCCTTACCACCCCTGTGAGGCCTCCTTGGCACCTCAACCTCTAGTGTTGACTCACGGTCATCACTTTGCTCATAATCTGTTTCGGTTTCTGACATGGTTTCAAGAGCAAAATGGCTGAAATGTACTGCTGCTTCTGCTCAAATGACCTGTTGTTTTGGCTGTTTGAATGCTGCTCCAAGGGGACAAAAAACACAAGGGAGATGTTAGGGAGGGGGACGTTTGAGGGGATTTAGGGAATATATATATAAAAGGGAATTTAGGGAAAGAATTGTGACATATACATCATCACATAATCATAATTTGCAGGGGTTTGATAGGAGGTAGGGTTTAGGGAGATTTTATTGAATTTTAGGGATAGGTAGGGTTTTAGGGCTTTTGATTTTTTTTTTGTTAGGGAGATTAGGTGAAAATGACAAGGGAGGGGATAATGGGAATGTGGGGAAATGAGGGAGTGAAAAAGGATGACCTTGGGCAGCAAATGTAAAACCCTAGCTCACATGCATTTGAATTTTTTAAACATAATACATATGAATTTTCCATTTCAACTTGATGGCATTTGACACATTTTCACGCTCATGTTATCTTTACAAAGCAAGAACTTCAATGATTTGAGGCCTACCTGAAGAAATTGAGGAGGAAGAAGTCGTTTTGTGGCTCATTGGCAAATTTCTGAAGGTGGAAACCCAACGTGTAGCGCGCGGGCTCTGGAGCGTAGCGCCCACCCAACGCGTAGCGCCCGACCAATTTTTGCACTGCAGAGACTGCCCTGACGCGTAGCGCGCGCCCAACGCGTAGCACGTAGGCCCTGATGCGTTGCGCGCAGGTGCAGTCACCAAATTCGCCCAGTTTCACACTAAATCACCTTTCACACTTGCTCTTGGAGTCTTGGAGACAAAAGAATTACAAAATGAGGAGAGAGGGGCTTTTATAAGCTTGATTTAAATTTATTTCCCCTCAAACCCACTTTATAATGTTTATGCAATGACACTTTTTAAAACTAATTGCTGCTGACTTGTGGTTTCCTTTTGTCATGAAATTGGTTGAAATGATGCTTTTTCTTGAAAATTTTTGCAGGGATAGCTTCTGAGGAGTCTTGGAAAAGGAGACCAAGGCCGCATGCCGACTTCTGGAGAATTTGAATTTTTTACAAATTTTTACAAAATTGAGAAAATGACCTTGCCTTCAAAAATAGGGTTTTTGAACTCAAGGTAGAAATTAACTGTACAATATGAAATCCTTTGAAATTATGCTTTGATGAACATCCCTCTGGCTTGCTGGGCATTTATTGACCTCAAAAGACATGACCTCAAAAGACAAAATTGGACTAAACCCTAGACCTAGGACCTTGATTTCAAGACAAGACCAATGACCCTGTAAGGAATTTATTGACTGAAACAAACTTGATCCAGCAATACCAAGAGGGGAATAAATGACACAAGCTCCTCCATCAGGGTTATGGCATGCCTAATGGAATGCAATAAGATGACACTGATGAGACACCTACTTATGCAAATGCAAAGAGCTTTGATCGCTGATGGAGGGCTACTCGACCGACTCTAACATTGGCTCCAATGGGGATGGTAGCTCCTTGGAGGTGCCAAGAACGGCAGATCTTTAGGAGAGCAGACCAGCGCCTTATCCATTGGGCAATGGAGTCAAAAACTCAAGCTGAAATGCATGACTGAAAACTGATGACTTGACAACACAAATTGACTCTCACTCAACTAAAAACTGACTCAATACTTAAACACAACCGACAAACTGAAAATGATGCTCAAAGCGGAGCTTATTCATCACAACCTACCCTAACAGTTTCATTCATCACCGGATCAAGTGAAATGAAACAACCAGTGCAACCAAGTAAGTATCCCGTCTGCTGGTTGAATTCTCCACAAGTTCTCGCTTATGAATAACAAGAGAGAATTACTGAAAGGAAACTCCCATGACAACTTGGAAACAGATCCGTTGAATGATATGAATTCTCTATCTGCCTCCAAAAGCACTGCATAAGGATCTTGAAATTCAAGCACACTGGAACTTATCTCATCTAATGGATTACTTCTCGTTTCCTCATACCATGAATGCAAACTTTGAGCTGAGCCTTGTGACGAGACCTCTGCTGAAAATGACAAAGAAACCGGCTGCCGGATCAAATTCATATCAGCACATGTTTCAAGCTCACATGTAGTCAATGGAAAAAGACTTTGACTGCAAACCTCATCCAAAACATCAGCTATTGGATCATGAAAAACTTGAAAAGACTGTTGTAATGTATCCATTGAAAATTTATGACATCCTTCTAGCTGTTCATCTTTTTCTTGAGAGATTTTACGAAGATTCTGCCTTATAAACTGAAATGCTTCGAAACAAAAGGGTATAGAATCTTCCTGCATCATCAAATCATGTATTTCGTCTTCCACAGCTTCATCTGTAATCTACCCTTCAATTTCATTTGGTGGCTGCAAATCTGATGCTACAGGCTGCTCAAGAATTTTGTTATCTGTCTCATCCTCAACATTAACACTGAGAGATTGCTGATTTGTTATAGGCTGTTCATTTGAAGATTTACTATGCAATCTACCCTTCAAAAACTGAAATGATTCAAAACAGAATGGTACGGAGTCACCTTGAATCATTAAATCATGTGTGTCCACTTCCAAGTCTTCAGCTGCAACTTGACAATCAATGGCTTTCGGGGGTTGCAAATCTGAATATGAGAAGTCTTGAACAAAATTTTCATTGCTCTCAAGATTATTCAAATCAAGACTTGTTGACATTTGATTTCTGATTGCATGATAGTTATCTCTGATGAACTGAAATGAATCAAAACAAGAAGTCAAAGATCCTTCTCTTACTTCAAACTTTGTTGCACTTTCCTCATCATTGTCATAGCTCATATGTGATGACTGAACATTGTATTCAAGCTGCTGAAAATGAACTTCTTTCTCCCACAAACTAGCTGTTGATTTGTCTGTAAGATTAGCTTCTTTTTGGAGAACATAATCATCATCATACTGATCAAACTGAGGCAAATCATCGGTATAAAACATATCATCAAGCATGCAGGTCATATCAACAGATCTTTCTTCTTCACAATGATCTATAAAACAATCACTATGACAACTGGGATCAGAAACAAAATGTTTTGGATCAGCAACTTGTTCTTCTTCAATCAGCGAGCCATGGGCTTGAACATCATGAGCATTTCTTGTGGTGATCTTGTCCATCATCTTTTCTACTGCACTTACCAAAATGTCAAGCTTTACCTCTAGAGATGTTGATTTTTCCGGATCTATGTTTTTCATCTCTTCTTCTTTCAACCTTGCCCTTCGGATCAGCAGATGCGCCTCTACATTTACTACACTGTTTTGCATCTCATGAAGCGTTGCAATATCCCTTTCTCTCAGCTGAAACTCCATCTCCGGATCAAAGGCACCCGGGTAGTGCAAGAGAGCAGATCTAGGAGTAGGCCTTATATCAACTAGCATTGAATAATAAACTTGGTTAAATCTAGCTTAAAATTGTTGTATTGTCTCCCCTGGCAATCTTTTCAGCTGGTTATACTCTTCTACAATCAAGAAAAGGTTCTGCCCAATCATCCACCTATCGAGAAAAACTTTGACGAACTGCTGGAAATTTGAAATGCTTGCATCAGGCAGGGCTTTGAACCAACTCTTCACTTTGGCTTGCAAAGAAAGAGCAAAAAGCCTAATACTGACATCTTCTTTATCAACTTCAAAAAGATCTAGAAAATTCTCAACATTCTGCACATGTTGCTCAGCGTTGACATTCTTACTTTCACCATCAAACCTCGGCAAGTATAGATCATAGTTTTTGGGGAAAGCATGAAGAACAGAAGGTAAAACAAGAGGTTTATACCGATCTGGAATTTTACAAGGTATAGGGGTATGTACAGCAGGGATAGAATTAGTTTTGGTCTCTTGAGACTCATCAATTAGAAGATGGTCATCACAAAATTCGGAAAAAGGATCTTGATCAAGCTCAAAGGCATGCAAATCTTTGGTATTCACAATCTTCAGAGGGAAAGAATCAACTGCAGGCCTGGGATCTTTTCTCAAGCATAGTATACTTTGCAAAGAAGTTTTGACATTCTTGGGAAAAGAGAAGAAATAATTTATAACAAAGAACAAAATGTCTTGGATGAAATTCCAACTTGAGTACCTGATCTGTCCATGTTGTCCTTTCATGTTTTTGCTGGTCGGGATCATCCTCCAGTGGAGTCTTTGGATCTGATCTCAAAACTGATTTAGAGTCGCCAAGTGAATGATTTCAGCCTTTCAAGTGTCTGATCATTGTCCACCATCAACAATCAGATCTGCACTTGATACATGTATGGGGTAAATTGCAGATGAAGTGCTACATTCACAAGCTCAAGGAGGTCGACTGAAGCAGCGTTTATCTACTTGCGCTTATGCAAAGCAAAAGCGTTTCGAAGGCTACCTGGCATATCTTCAGACTCCGTCTAAGACTTATGAAATAAACACATCAACCAACAAACGATTTGTTTGTTCTCCCCAGTATGGTTGCCACTATGTTAGCGCTTGAAATTTCACCTCAGGCTGAGAAAGGCAAACTCCAAGGCAAAATCAAACCACTTAGCCTCATAGCTAGCCCTACGGGGCAAGAGAGGGCTCTCTCTGGTCTATCTCGGCAAAGATCTTCAACGGGCAGAGATAACCAATAAAGAACACTGATTTTAGGCTAGTAAACTGATAAAAAGGTTTGATTTGCGATTTTTAGGGTTTTGGTGGAAAGTTGGGGAAAGGCAATTTTGGGTGCGGGGATTGGACACAGTTTTTGTAGGGGGTTCTTTGGGGCAAGGTAGGAGACTGTATTGATGCCTTTGAAAGAGTTAGATGGGCAAGAATGACTGGTGAGGAGCTAAGGAGAGCAAGTAAACACCTTGAATTCTCCTTAAACAGATGAAAACATTGATATTAAGCAAACTTAAAGGCAGAGCATAGCAACCATGAATTCTACCTTAACACTTCATTTTCCTAATTTGCAGAAGGAAAAGTAAGAAGATGATTCACATAACAAACTTACAAGTACAAAGAGAAACACACCATCAATACATGTAACCACAGGAATCCCGAAAAGGACTGCAAAACCCTGGTCTTCCTTTGCCAAAAATTGCAGAGATACAATGAGTAATACAATAGAAGCTTTCTCCCTCAAGAGTCCAACCATGAAATGACCAAGAAAGTACATAATATAGGCAATCTAACATCTTTCATTGCCTTTAGGGGTCGAGCTCACTATCCTAGGAGCTATTTCAACCAATTCCAAACTGAGCACTAAAATCTAGGCAGTCAAAACAACTTGCCTCTATAAGCTAGGAAACCAATTCATTCATTAAATTTTTGCCTATTTCATGAATGAATCTTCTAGAAGAGATAAATAAGTGTCAAAGTATCATAAAATTACATCATTAGGATCAAAATCCACTCCAAAAAGTCGAACCTAGTCAAAACTGCGTTTTGCTGAGCTGTAGGTGCATTTCTGTGAAAATAGCCTGATGCGTAGCGCCCTGAATCTCAACGCGTAGCACGCCTTTTGGCCTGCTTTTGAGGCACTTCCCGAAGTCCAAATGAGGCAAAAGTGGGCTTGTTGGAAAGGTCTGGATCTCTACTTTCCAACACAAGTGGAATTTCTGAATTTGGTGACCATTTGCCCCTCCACAATTGCAATCTCCCAAGACTTCTTCCTGTGTGTCAAAAAAGTGGCAGAAAGTCATTTTTTGCATGTTTTTTGACCTTCTTGAGGCTCAAAACTTGATGAAATCTCTTGGAAATTGCTGAGAAAGTGTATTTTTGCATGAAAAATCCAAAAATGCTGAGTTTTCATGAAAAGGAGTTGCCATCTTCAGGGTAGCGCGGCGCGCTACGCGTTGGGGAAGAAAACCTGTTTTTTGCCCAAAAAATTCACAAATGACCAAAAATGCTCAAAATTTTTTGAAATTTGTGCAGAAGGTAAGTCATTTAGCACCATGCTCCTTCAATGAAGCCTCAGCCAAGATGTGGAGGGGATCAGGCCTTTTTCTTCGTTTTAGTGCCTTGGCCAACCGTCCTTTGAGCACCTTCATTTTTGCCTTACATACGTGCATTCGAGCCCAATAATGGTTTTTCATGTTCCAGAGCATGTCCTTATCTTTGTTAGCCTTGGCTAGCAACCTCTCCAAATGAGCATTGACCCGGAGAAGCATAGCCTCTCGCTCAATGGGTACCAAATCACGGGTCTCTTACGAGCCAAGTTGCGGTCTTCATGGATCCTCCGCAACTCATCGAGAGTGTGCTCATCCTCTAATTGCTTGTTGTGCTGCTCTAAATATGTGATTGTCCATTGTGCCATCTCTAATTTTTCTTGCAACAAGCGATTTTCAGCCTCCCGTTGCTGAATGATCTCCTTAAGCTCCGAGCTAGGAGAACGGGTGTCAAGATCAATGATGTCAATATTTGGATCACCTGACAATCCCTCCTCAATCATGGGGTGCTTTCCCCTCTCTGATACCTATGCTGCTGTCGGAAACGAGGCCCCTTCCACTTGGTGTGGAGACAACACTCGCGGTGCTGATGAAGAAGGCGAGACCCCTTCCACCTGATGTGGAGAAAATACTCGTCGAGCTGATGCAAATAAGGCCCTGTGGCCTCTTTGATATGTGACCAATGGAGGGGAGCTGACATGTCTGGGCTCAGGGATGTCATACTGCTATGAAGGTCCTCCCTCCTCATGAACAACCTCAGGGGGTGGTGGCGCTGTGAAGAAATCTCGAGAGATGAAATCCTCCCATGGAATACCCTGCTGGGCCAACTGATGCATGACCACAATCTTGATCAAAGCATAATGGTAGATGCTCCTGTGTTGCTGTGCTGGGCTCTTTCTCTGCACCAAGGGAACCATCCTCTCAATATTCCGGCACATGAAGAAAGGAATGTTCATCATCCGTACCCATGTGAAATGCATCAACAAGCGGATATGATACGAATACAAACGTGAAAATCTGCCCTCACAGGTGAAATAGCGAATGATGAGCCTCATCAAGGGCGCATACTCATCCCTCAAGAATCTGAAAGGAAACACACCAGTTAGGTGCCTCATATATACAGGTTTAATGTAGGGCTCACACTGGAATCTGTCCAACAGCTGGCGCTTGTTCCACTCTTCTCCAACATTGGGTATCCCTGTTGCTTGAGCAACAATCTCAGGTGACAATGTAAAATCCACCCCTGCAAGATTCACATGCCCGTTGTGCAAATGCAAAACAAACAAGCGGACCAATTCCCTGTGGTGCTGAATTTGGGAAATTCTCTCGCAATATCCATAGCATGATTGATGACGGAAACATGTGACTGCAAGTGGACAAGCTTGCAAATAGGCCAAAGAGGTGGGCTCCTCTCTCACATGCTGACCACCCTTACCACCCCTGTGAGGCTGTTATGAAACCAGCTCACAAAAAGATAGAAAAGAGAGATCCACGCCTTAGAATTCAGCCTCTTCGAGGGGGCAACCTCCTTTACATTACATAAATGAACAATTCTTGGATGATACAAATGAGAATACCTCCCTTCTATATATAGGAGTCTATGTGGTCCCAATACAATCAAAGCCTACATAACAATAATATTGTAGGGCACAACAATAACAATAGTGGGCTTCTATGTGGCACAATAGTAACAATATGGGCACTACATGGGTACATCAATATAATAAGTGGGTTGTACTAATAACAATAAGGGGTTACACTAGTAGTATAGGGGCCTAACATGCCCCTCTCCTTCAAAAAGCGTTGTCCTCAACGCTTGAGTAGTTCTTGATGCTTCTGTATAAGATTCTTGTCCTCCGATGTGGAATCTTCAGCGGGTAAGTTCTTCCACTTGATGAGATGCTCTGAAATTGATCGATTTCGTAGATGTGGGGTTCTTGTTTCTGTGACTGCTCCTGGTTCCAATATGATTTTTCTTTCCTCTTCAATTTCTGGCAATATTGTTTGAATTGGGATCTTTTGCAACTTTTGAATAAGTGGCCATACTTCTTCGTCCTTCTTCAATTCATCCCTTGCTTCGTTTATCCAATCTGGTTGGATAATATAAATAGCACAAAACAATGCTTCCACATCCTCATCCTTGAAGAGTCTTCCCATTCGGTAAGGTCGCCATTTTTTAAGTGCATGTAGTATTGCCAACATTTCCTTCTCATAAATAGCTTGCTTGAGATGCAGCAGTAAAAATACCCAATCGCCTACATCAAAACATTTTTCACTACGATGTTGATCTACCTGTTGTTTCGTTTGATTTTGCACTGAAGTGGCGTTATCCTTTAAAAGTTGGAGAACTTATTGTTGATGCTCGATGTGATCCTTCACTGCTTGAACCTTTTTCTTCTTCGTATGTCCTTCTATCTCTAGAGTTTGAGGAGTGGTAATTTCTTCCAATCCTTTGCAAGATGTGGTCGGATTCATTTCTTGATGCTCGATGTGATCTTTCACTACTTGAACATTTTTCTTCTTTATATGTCCTTCTATCTTGATAGTTTGAGGAGTGGTGATTTCGAACAATGAATTACAAGATATGGTTGGATTCATTTCTTCTTTCTCGATGTGATCTTTCACTTCTTGCACCTTTTTCTTCTTGATATGTCCTTCTATCTTGAGAGTTTGAGGAGTGGTAATTCTTGGCAATGCTTTACAAGATATCGTCTGATTCATTTCTTCTTTCTCTGGGGTGGGGTCCTAGCGTATATCTTCTTCTTTTGTTGTTTCTTGATCCTTTTCTTCCTCCTCTTCATATTCTATGTAAAATAATTTCTTCTCAGCACACTTATGACCTTTAGTGCATTTTCTATCACAATTGTAACAAAGCCCTTTTTCTCTTTTTTCTTCCAATTGTTGTGGTGTAACCCTTGTAGGTTGTGGAAGGCTAGGAGAAACAACACTTCCATCTTTATAGTTGTGAGGGGTACACTTCCTGGTTTCCATAATTTTGCTTTCCACTATGTCACAAAGCCCTTTTACTCTTTCCAATTGTTGTGGTGTTGCTCTAAAGAAGGTGTTGCTCTTTGTATCCTCATAATGTGCTATCATTTCCTCCGTGAAAATTGACCACGTAACAAGTTGTTTACGAGAACAAAGCCCTTTGTACCATAAAAATTGATCTGGTTCTAAATATGAAGATGCAATACATACCTTTTGTAACAGTTGTACACCATGTAGATCAAAGTATTGCTCCATCTGAAGTATCCAATTTACCGGATCCTTGCCATCAAACTTCCTCATCTTGCTTTTTCTTGATTTTAGGAGCTCGACCTTGAAACGATTGTAACTCTGTACTTTTGGATCTTTAAGTTTCGAAATTATGACCTGTAGTATCCCTCTGTGTCCTCTTTCCAATGCCACCAGTCTGATCAAAATTGGATTCTCCAAGAAAAAGTTATGTGAAATCTCCCACAGTGACTTGCTTTTAGACTAGTTCAGTAGAGCGAACTTGTACGGCGTGCCGTGAGTCACTGCTTCAACCTTTGACTCTAAAAATTACATAAACGAAAACTACATTCCGTCCTCTTTCTGTACCTTCTTACGAAATTTCAATCCGATGCTCAGAAAGAAAGTTATGACGATTTTCCCCAGGTCACTTGTTTTGAGTGTAATTCAGGAGTCTGAAAAAAGACCAACTTCATCAGATCATATCTCCGAAAATATCACGCGAAAATCTCTGAAATTCGGACCCAAGGTTCAGCGTGATTTCTTCTCAAATGGGTTTTTTTTGCGACTTCTGAAACGTCACAGTAAAAAAGTTATAGCGAAAATTCCACGATGACTTGTTTGGAGCAGCGAAACCCTAGAATCCAAAGCTTTGATACCAAATGTTATGAAACCAGCTCACAAAAAGATAGAAAAGAGAGATCCACGCCTTAGAATTCAGCCTCTTCGAGGGGGCAACCTCCTTTACATTACATAAATGAACAATTCTTGGATGATACAAATGAGAATACCTCCCTTCTATATATAGGAGTCTATGTGGTCCCAATACAATCAAAGCCTACATAACAATAATATTGTAGGGCACAACAATAACAATAGTGGGCTTCTATGTGGCACAATAGTAACAATATGGGCACTACATGGGTACATCAATATAATAAGTGGGTTGTACTAATAACAATAAGGGGTTACACTAGTAGTATAGGGGCCTAACAGAGGCCTCCTTGGCACCTCAACCTCTGGTGTTGACTCATGGTCATCACTTTGCTCATAATCTGTTTCCGTTTCTGACATGGTTTCAAGAGAAAAATGGCTGAAATGTACTGTTGCTTCTGCTCAAATGACCTGCTGTTTTGGCTGTTTGAATGCTGCTCCAAGGGGACAAAAAACACAAGGGAGATGTTAGGGAGGGGGACTTTTTAGGGGATTTAGGGAATATATATATAAAAGGGAATTTAGGGAAAGAATTGTGACATATACATCATCACATAATCATAATTTGCAGGGGTTTGATAGGAGGTAGGGTTTAGGGAGATTTTATTGAATTTTAGGGATAGGTAGGGTTTAAGGTCTTTTGATTTTTTTTTTGTTAGGGAGATTAGGTGAAAATGAAAAGGGAGGGGATAATGGGAATGTGGGGAAATGAGGGAGTGAAAAAGGATGACCTTGGGCAACAAATGTAAAACCCTAGCTCACATGCATTTGAATTTTTTAAACATAATACATATGAATTTTCCATTTCAACTTGATGGCATTTGACACATTTTCACGCTCATGTTATCTTTACAAAGCAAGAACTTCAATGATTTGAGGCCTACCCGAAGAAATTGAGGAGGAAGAAGTCGATTTGTGGCTCACTGGCAAATTTCTGAAGGTGGAAACCCAACGCGTAGCACGCGGGCTCTGGAGCGTAGCGCGCACCCAACGCGTAGGGCCCGACCAATTTTTGCACTGCAGAGACTGCCCTGACGCGTAGCGCGCGCCCAACGCGTAGCGCGCAGGCCCTGATGCGTAGTGCGCAGGTGCAGTCACCAAATTCGCCCAGTTTCACACTAAATCGCCTTTCACACTTGCTCTTGGAGTCTTGGAGACAAAAGAATTACAAAATGAGGAGAGAGGGGCTTTTATAAGCTTGATTTAAATTTATTTCCCCTCAAACCCACTTTATAATGTTTATGCAATGACACTTTTTAAAACTAATTGCTACTGACTTGTGGTTTCCTTTTGTCATGAAATTGGTTGAAATGATGCTTTTTCTTGAAAATTTTTGCAGGGATAGCTTCTGAGGAGTCTTGGCAAAGGATACCAAGGCCGCATGCCGACTTCTGGAGAATTTGAATTTTTTACAAATTTTTACAAAAATGAGAAAATGACCTTGCCTTCAAAAACAGGGTTTTTGAACTCAAGGTAGAAATTAGCTATACAATATGAAATCCTTTGAAATGATGCTTTGATGAACATCCCTCTGGCCTGCTGGGCATTTATTGACCTCAAAAGACAAAATTGGACTAAACCCTAGACCTAGGACCTTGATTTCAAGACAAGACCAATGACCCTGTAAGGAATTTATTGACTGAAACAAACTTGATCCAGCAATGCCAAGAGGGGATTAAATGACACAAGCTCCTCCATCAGGGTTATGGCATGCCTAATGGAATGCAATAAGATGACACTGATGAGACACCTACTTATGCAAATGCAAAGAGCTTTGATCGCTGATGGAGGGCTACTAGACCGACTCTAACAGTTCCTTGAGGTGTGCGGCCTTGATATGTCTACCCAACAAGCCTTGCATCCCTCTGGAAACATTGATTTAGAGGTATCAACCTCCTCCAATTGAACAGAAGCCTAGCGGTCTCATTCACTTGGGGTTTTACTTGTTTTTATGCCCAAACCCTCAGAGAAAAACATGGAAAATATATATGCTATTCACACCCAAACCATATCATGTGAAGGAAAATCAACTCATCCTTACAACTAATTTTGGCTTGAGATCTTAGGTTTGTGACACCTTTGGTTGAACCTTTTCCTTGAGCAATTTCACCTGGATGGAGAACCTTACCTTCTATGTAGCCCCTTCTCGGCCTCCTAGATGCAATCTCCCTTTGGACTACATCTCGACGTCCTTTAGATCAAACAAGCTTCCCCTCATTCGATGATCTAGCCTTCATCTTAAGCATCTTTAAATATATATCCCTAAGCCTCTATGGAACCCTCTAGATCTTAGGGGTTTTGAACCTCTTAGACTTCGGAATTTAATTTTTCTTTTTAATTTTCTTTTTAGAATTTTAAACCCCTTCTTGGGTTTAAAAGCCCTTCTCTCAAGTCCTTTTCCCACAAACCCATTTGGGACCAAACTCACATAGACCCACCTCATAGGGTTTTTTGGAATACCTCTTGAGCTACACACTTCAATAATCCCTCTTAGTGAGGGAGGTACTTCCACTGCTTCGAATTCTCCAGCAACACTAGCCCATATTGTATCCATCACTACAGCATACCTTGTAGAGTGGATCATTGTCTTTGTAGCGTCTTTGTCTCATCAAAACCTAAAGATATTGAACTTCCATAGGGTTTCTCCCTTTAAAACTAAACTCCCTCTGAATCTATATGATCTCCATTGGCTCACATGCTTCCACTATGCACACTATCATCCATTGACCCTTAAAAGTAGCTTTGACAACATGTTGATTTTCCTCAGCACTAGGGAATCTAGGTTTGGTCTTAGAATCTCTAACACAAACATACTCAAATGCCACAATGATCCTACTTTGCACAACAAAATTTACACACATCAATGAATCAACCGGTGCACATAACAATTTTAAGTTTTTCAACCCTTCTTTCTTAGATTAATAAGCTATAAAACAATAGTCTAGGGCTATTGTACTAGGGATGATGGCCCTCATACAATCATTGAAACAAGAATACACACAAGGGATTGGAGTTAATCAATTTGACTGTGAATCTACCCTGAACAAGACAACACTTGACCTACTTGCTAATGGTTGTCACACACATCCCTTTTAATCCATGTGTCCTAAACACATATGGTGGGTCCTCTTATCTTCCCATCTGTGACATCCAAATCTGCATCTATCAATGATGACAACTATTTTTGTCCATTGAACAAGGCTCCAATAAGTCTTCCCTCTAGTTGATCATTAGTCTAACAATGAGTCAACACATATGGACTTCTATTAGTTTTTAACAACTTCGTTTGTGAACATCTCTTTAGATGCCCACTTCTGACTTCCTTTGATGTTGTATGAAGACAAGTATAGAGCACAAATATTTCCCTTTTTCTCATTGTAGAAGTCCATCTCTACACAGTGAACTAGGGCTATCAATCTGGCTCTCTTGGATGCAGTACTTGAGCTCAATAATTCTGCCTCTCCTAGCCTGCTTGAGATCCTTCTCAATTCTGCACTTAGGGCTACAAAGTGTTGCATCTCCGCAGCTCACACAGGGTTTCCGCAACCAACCCCGGATTCCGCAGCTGTTTTCTTAAACGGTATGTTCTAGGTGTCCTCCAGGAAGAAGAGCCACATGGGCAAGTTCGTGGAACCAAGGACATGGTGTGTGTCCCTCCAGCTCACCCAAACTGGTCATAAAAACCTGTAGTCAACGCAGAGGCAAATCCGGTCAACAGAGGTCATTGGCGGTGGCACGGCTCTGCATGTTTTGTTTTGGAGCACGTGAAGAACAGGTGGCACCTTCTTCAGCCACGAAGATAGTGGGAGACATGAATCCAACAGCGGATTGAATGCCCACAACGACCGTTGCCTAAATCCGAGGACGCAGCCAGATTACGTGTTTTGACACAGCTGCTTGAATAGCTGAAGTTTCGTTAAATTAGTTTGATTTCCTCTGTATAAATAAAGCGTCTTTGAACGCTGGATAGTTAGTCGTTTTGTAATCGTGTTTTGTAATCGTTTTGAGCTCCCCACTGTATTTTTAAACTTGCAATCAATACATGAGAAGACTGCTCTGTTCCTAAGCGTGTAATTGTTCTTTGGATTGGCTGAAGTGGGCAGAGGGCCCCTGTTTGCTGCAGCCACTGTATAGTAGTTTAATTCCTTGTATTTTCGTTTTCTGGTTTCATGTATAATAGCTGTATATATGTCTTTTTATTTGCTGCAATTTTATTTCTTTTCAAACATGTATAATAGCTGTACATAAACTTTGAATTCTGCTGATTTACATTTCTGCACTTTTGTCCATGACTGATCAGTGTGTTATGCAGGTTTCTTAGGCGAGCCCGGGATAGTTTTCTTGCTTTTCTTTTTACAACTAGTGGCATGTGTGATCATCTTGTCTAGGCTGCTGACCTTTACTTTTCTGCAGTTTGATTTTCATTAGTTTTATTTCTTTAACTTGCACTTTACTTTCTGCTCAGTAGTTATCAAGTTGTTCATCCATTGATGGTTCTTTTTCTATAATCAACTAACTTTATTGGAGCCAAAATATCACTTAGTGCAGCTTGGTTTATTTTGCTTTAAGACTCACATTGCTGACCTGTTCATAACTATTCTCACATCATTAAGAAGAGGTTAAATAGTGTGATTTGTCTCACTTAGATTTCACATTGATTAGATTTTGTAAAGTAATGTAAGGTAGTTGTTCTTGCTTTTAATTGAGTTAATATAGACTTCATTTTCATTTTCATCAACAGCAGAGATACTGGGCCGATGCCATTAGTCCTTTATTTGATTTTAAGCTTTGATTTTATTTCAGTTATTGTTCAAGCTTTCTTTTAGAATACTCTTTAAGTTTCAAGAAATTACTTAGGAATCATCACAATCACACACATTCACTCACTTCATTACATCTCCATCACATTACATTAGGAAAAATACAATCAAAAACAAACTAAAAATATAAAAACGACAAAAGACTTAGAAAAGGTTATCTAAGTACATATAGTACACCTCACTTCATCAGCTTACGAGCCCCAGGTTGACAATTAAAAGTAGCAATTTAGACAACACTAAATTGACCAAACAGTCTCTATGACCCACTCATCATCTTTTGTGGGCTAGAGGGATGCAAACTTTGCAGCCTCTGGCAGATCTTTCTCCACGGGAGGAAATTGGTTGTCCTCCAGTAGATCCCAAGCAACGAGCACAATGGAGAGAAACATCCACAAATAGTGGAATGTTTTACTCTCATCCTGTGCCTCTTGACAGTTCGTGAGGAACTCACTACAAAGGTAGCGCGCCCAGTTGAACTACACTCCCTTCGCACACCGTGTAGCCAAAGAGATCACTGGTGTCGAAACCTCGTCCACGTGGAACTTTCTCATAATGTTGCCAGCAAGGATCTGCATGGAAACCTTTACTATGGGGTCAATGATTAATGTAATAGAGTACCCGCGTGGCTTCTTCATGAGCTTGTATTTGTCCTTCATTTTCTCTGTGAGGTCACGCTCGCTTGCCTTTTCCCCAAACTCCTTGGCCGGATTCACACCTGAGTGTGGCAACAACGTGATCCGATGGATCAGCATATCAGTGATGGGGATTGGTGCGCTCACCCACAAACAGTCGCCATGCACCAGGGTCAGGAACTGCTTGATCACAATTAGGTTGATATTGGAGTGGTGGTAGTGGAGTACCCACAACAGGTTCAGCAACCCCGACTGGTTCACTCCGCAAATCCATTCCACATGCTCCAACGCAGTGACACCAGATTCTTTGTAAAAGACCCTCTTCATATAGGTGTTTGTAGCAAGGTGGGGGAACCTCTCGTGGTCTGCCAAATCCCAGTCTTCCATCTTGAGATGGGGAATCTACGCCAAGCGCAGACCTTCAAAAGTGAGGTTCTCTAGTAACAAGGGTGTATTAAGGAGGAATTTCCCTGCATCTGGGTCCTTAGGCACCTTCACTTTTCCCTTTCCCAGAGGGATATAATCCAGCAACAAGGATATGGGATCCACCCCCTTGGTGTCTATGTCCTTACCGCCCTCTTCGGCCTCCAAGTCCACCACTTTCCCCTTCTCTTTTGCGCTAGGTTTGTCTTTCCTCTAGGCCTTTGTAGCGCCATGCTTCCTCAGTGACTCGCGCACCAGTATGGGCTTCTTTATTTTGTCCTTATTAGGTTTGGGGATTTCCCTCACCGGCGTAGGCTTCGACCTAGGCGACCTTGGTGTCGTAGGCACTGCAAATGGAACCTCCATGCTCATAAACTCTGGAGCAGCTCCCTCAGAGACGACATCTCCCCCAGTACTAGCAGTCTCTCCTGGTCTAGACATTGTGCTGAGAATGAACCGGTGGGTTTCCTAGGGTAACTTATCAAACACAAAACTAGTGACCAAATCAGCGTAAACCTGGGCATTCATAAACAACCGACAGCTGAACACTGAAATTCTAAGAATGCAAAGTGTTTTTCGTTGGACATCCACACGTATTTTATAGACTAATTCGAATTCAAATTTGACTATTCCCCCCAAAATCCGTCCATAAATGTTGAATTGGCAGTAGATTTCCAAATATTTCACTCTTAAATTCAGCCTTAAATGTCTTAAATGTCGCCCCCTACTCCTCTTAACCATCTTTTGGCAGTCAAATCATGAACAGTGACTGTAATGGTTACTTTTTGGCTATGCTACGTAGTCTATCCCCCTATAGTGCAGCTCCCTTTACGCTTCTTCTAGTATTATGACATCATTCATTTTCGCGCAGCCCCCTATCGCACAGGTCTTCAAACCGGGCAGTGTATTTTATAGTCCCGCGCTTCCTTGCAGCTGCGTGGAGCGCTAAGACTGTGCTACCATCATGTAGTCATTGGGTCGGATCCCCGGTATATGGCTTCAATTGGCTTCAATTTACCCTTCCTGAAATGGATCTCCATTCAACTTCACGAGCTGAACTGCTCCACATCTGTAATCTCTTTGATAACATATGGTCCTAGCCAGTGCATCCAACATTTTCCTGGAAACTTATCAAATTTACTATCATATAATAAAACCAAATCATTTACCTTGAAGGTGCGCAGTTTGATGTAATGATTGTGCCAAGATTTTTAACACTCCTTCTGAACCTGGTGATGGAATCCAGCCAAAAACCTCTCTTCCTCGAGCTCTGTTAGCTGCGTGAGCCTTTCTTCTAAGGCTCTACAGTCTACCATGTCTGTGAAAACCACTATGCATAGACTAGGCACAATGTACTTCATAGGCATCACAGCTTCTACGCCATAGAGCAACCTAAAAGGTGTCTGACCAGTAACCTTCTTACAAGTAGTTCTATAAGCCCATAACACTGCTGGTATGTGCATGTCCCAATCATTATGTTGCATGTTGCAAACCTTTGTCAGTGAATTCTCCAATATATTATTAAAAGCTTCAACCATTCCATTAGCCTGAGGATGATATGGCATACTCTTCTAATGATAAACCTGGAACTCCTATGTCAGTGCGCTGATCATTTCATTGAGAAAATGCGTACTGCGATCGCTCATCAATACCTTCAGGAAACCAAACCTGGTTAACACATATTCAAATAAAAATTTCGCTGTTGTTGCCCCTGTACATTCCTTCAAAGGTTGTGCCTCCACCCATCTGGTCAAATATTCAGTCGCGGTGATGATATACCGTGCACCAATCTTCTTGCATGGAGGTTGAATCGGTCCTACAAAATCAATTGCCCACTTCTCAAAGGGCTGCAATGACACTTGCAGATTCAAAGGAAGCTCATCCCTTCGTGATGGCCTGCCCGTTCTCTGACATGCGTCGCATGCTCTACAATATGCTTTAGAATTCTTATGCAGCGTCGACCACCACAACCCAACGCGCAAAATCTTCTGCATTGTTTATTTTCTTGCATAATGTCCTCCCGCAGCTCCTCCATGAGGTTCAACAAGGATACTAGTTTGCTCAAAATCAGGCACATAACGTCGAAGTATTTCATCTGATCCCATTTTACACAAATGGCTTGCAATAACTGAAAAGTTTGTCACGCGTACCAATAATTACCTCTTCTATTGACTAGTGTATCCCTCTGGAGTTGTCCATGTAGTCAGAAAGTGGATAATATCAGCAAAGTGATTATCCGCTACATGCACCATGAAGAGTTGCACATCAGGTAGCCCTTCCTCCAAATTGGTAGGTTCTTCTCCTATTTCAATGCGCGACAGATGATCCGGCCCTGCATTCGATCTCCCTGGCTTCACAATCACCTCAAAATCATACTCCTGAAACAACAACAGCCATCTACATATCCCCCCCCCCCCAACATAGGCTTATTAACTATATATTTCAGTGTAGAATGGTTTGTGTACATTTTGAAATGTCTACCTAGCAGGTAATGTATGAACTTCTGGAGTGTGTACACCATAGCCAACCCTTCGCGCTCTATCGTTGAGTAATTATTTTCAACCTTAGAGAACTTCCTACTCGCAAACGCTATAGGGTGATCCAATTCTCCTTCACTGGCCTGTGTCAGCACTGATCCTAGCGCAATACATCAAGCATCCACATGCACAGAGAATTCCTTCTTCCAATCCGGGAAGACTAGGATCAGCGCAGTGACCATTTTCTTCTTTAATACATCTAGACTCTGCTGACATTCTTCATCCCAATAGAATGTAGCGTCCTTCTTCAGTAGCTTTTCCATAGGTGCGATAATCTGAGCATAACTCTTGATGAACTTACGATAGTACCCAGTATGGCCCAGTGTTGCTCGCAACTATTTAACACTCCTTGGTGCCTCCAAATTAACAATAAATGTGATCTTAGCAAGGTCCACCATTAATCCTTGCTTACACACCACATGACCCAGCGAAATTCCAAAGGGGACGCAAAATAAGCATTTTTTCAAGTTTAGCGTGATCTGGTACCTTCGGCATGTATCCAACATCAAGCGCAAACTGGCTACATGGCACTTTACCAATCCAAACAATGTCCAATTGTCAAAATATACCTCCAAAAATTTGTGAATGAACTCTTTGAACGTCGTGATGACTACGAGCAAGAAGATTGCCGGCGCATTCTTAAGTCCAAAAGGCATCACAGGATACTAGAAGCATCCCCACTCTGTCGCAAAGGTCATCTTGCTCCTATCTTCTGGCGCGATATTAGTCTGATGGTATCCAGAGAACCCATCAACGAATGAATATGCTTCCTATCCTCCAACATTATCTAGCACTTCATCTGTAAACGGTGTTGGAAAAGGATCATGAACGCAGGCATCGTTAAGCTTCCTGAGATCTACGCAAATTCGTATCTCTCCTTTCTACTTCTTCTCTTGGACTACCATTGGGCTCACCCAATCAGAGTCCTCCACTGGTTCAATAATGCTTGCCTCAAGCATTTTATCCAACTCTAAGGTGATATGGCCTATGCTTAATCGGTTTCGCGTCAGGCTTCAACGTAATCTTCATTATGCCCAGGTCTCCTATGATACCCTTCAGGTCTGAAAACTTTGTAGGGAACAAATCCTGATACTCGTGGAGAAACTTAGCAACCTTATCTACTGTGGCATCATCCCTGTAGTCCCCAATCTTCGCAAATTGTAGCTACGCCTCTATGCCAATGTTCACTTGTCTAGTTTTCAGTGGTGCAGTGATATCTGGATTCTCTATCTGCGGTCCCTCAACTTCGTGGTGGCCTTCTGCCTCTGGGATGTTAATGTTCCTTGGATCCTCGTCTTCGTCTTCTTCTTCAGCAATCACATTATAGCACTCCAGCGCATGGCACAGCTCGGTGCTCCAATCTGGTTGAATCAATTCCAAAGGATCCTATGGTATTCTGAAGATCGCAGCCTTGATCTCCTGCAGCGCCTCATCAATGCATTCGAGTCCATCCTAAAAGTTTAATTTCATCAAAAATCCATCTCTTAAAATATCTCACTCCGTGGTGTTGTGGCAAAGATCTGTTTCCAAGTACCAATTCATAGGAATGATGTCCAGAGTGTGACAGAAAATATGCACCCACTTTGGTTGTGGCTCTGTTCAATAGACCTTAGTCCGCTTTGCTAAATGATCACGCGAATCATTCCTCCCATCGTATTTCTCTGTTAGCCGGACTTTTTGGTGACCAAATCACAATCTCATCATTCTTCTGTACTCGCACCATTCATCAAAATTGTCCTTATGCGTACCCCAACACCGTGCGAGTGTAGCATGCTACGCCAAATCCAAGGCTTGAAAGTGATGCTTCTCTGGTACCTCCCTTTAAAATGCATCCAAAAATTTATCTACATCCATTAGGCCATCATAATAAGGAAAAATTCTTACCTCGGATGATACACAACGCAGTGATTTAGTCATTATATTATATTGTAGCATAGATACTTTGTGCAACCTATCTTACCAGTGTTCCGATTCCTCATCTGAATCTGATGTACAGGAACTTTCAGGGTGCCATGCAATTCGTCCATCGGCAGTCAGATTAACCCAATCTTGGTCTCGCGTTGTTATCTTATAGATCTGGTGCAAATCATCATCGCTTTCCTCATAATCGGAGACTGGTTCAGTGTAGCGCGGTCCTTCTGCAGGGTCCAAAGGTACTACTACGCGAAGCGATTTCCTGTCAAATTGATTACCCCATTCATGTCGATAGCCCAATAAATGCCCAGGAGTGTGGGGTATGGATTGTTGTCATCAAAAATCTCTATCACTTCGAAATATGCCAACACGCTCACACTTTCTATATCTACTGTCACTCCATGCAATCTCCCAATAGGGATAATCTTCTGTTTATTTTCCATCCTCAGATGAATCAGAGACCACTGCAATGCAGGTCTCCCCATTCTTTCCCACATCTATTTAGGAAAAACATTCACATTTGACACCAGATCCAAAATAACCTGATCCATTTCATACTCTCCTATTTCCACAGTGAGCCTCATCTCGTGCCCTATTCTCGTCTTTGCCTATCTTCCTGACAACGCGGTGCCCTTCAGGAGCAGTTTCCTTACCAGCACGCTTTTTTATCAGTTCTTGTAGCCCTTTCATAGCTTTTTTGTCATGCAGAAGCTTCATACAAGTCTCCATAAAGGTGGTAAGCATAGAGGGGTCAACTTCTTCAGATAAATTATTCTGACTTCCTGAGGTAGAGGCTTCAGTGAAGCTCTTCTTTGTTGCTATGAATGTTTCCTTCACGCGCTCCAGATCAAACCCAACCTCCTTTTCTGGAGCTTTGCGAACCCACTCACTTTCTTATGGTTGCTTTCCTTTATCATTACCAGTCATCATCTTGCTTCGTAGCACAATATTCACATTGGGATCCTCTTCGCGGGGCTCGGCCCTCATCATTTGTAAATTTTGGGTATGTTGTTGAGGGTGCACCTTCTTCTCCTACATCCTAGCTATCAGTATAGGGCATTCCTCTATCACGTGGTCAGAATGGGTACAATACTGGCATAACGAGCATGTCTAGCTCATGTGCTCCCGCGCGTAGTGTCCTGGCACTTCACAATTGTAGCAAATAACTTGTCCCCGACCTCTACCAGGTCCTCCTCCTCCTCGGCCTCATCCACGACCCTGATATCCTCCGCATGCTCCCCCATCACCTTGAACCAGAGGCCAAGTTTCTGTTTTCATTCGATACGTGGGCGCTCTTTCCATCATCAATTCATAGTTATGGCCGTTACACTCATCATGGCCTACCAATTTGCAGAAATTACAGAATAACTGTTGTGGTGTCTGAACAAATTTTTGCAATAAGTGGAAATTGTATGTTACATGTTTTACTGCTACTTGACAGATAGCACACCACAGCGTCGACCCTATACTTGGTCCTGCTGGGGCTTCCTGCCTCAGAGGCATGGGCCCTCCTCCTACCATATAATTCATGAAAACAAGGCAATGATCCTTATCATGCCCCTAGTTCTTACACTTTAGGCACCAAACTTCTTCGCGCACCTATGGCAGAGTCGTTTTCTCCTTTTTCAAGCCCTGAAACTCCAAGCAAAGGTTCTGCAACTCCGCATGAATCTGTTGAACTCCCAACGTCGCGTCCTCGATAGGTGTCTCATGTAATCTCATTGCAATCTCCAGCGCTTCCGCCTGAGTCCCTATCTTTTGTTGTGACAAAGAAATCCTTAAGTGAGGTAGGAGCGTGGCTATAAACCAATCGTGGTGGTCACTGTCTGTGAGATTCATATTGGCTTTGCGGATTCCGCACTTCAGCCTCTGATCCAGCTCCCAATGCGTTTCGCCAATCCTCATCGCAATTTCCTTGAATCCCACTACTGATTGTGTTTCAGACTTAGGCCTTTTAAATTCCTTGTTCAACGCAATATGAGTGTTTGCTAATCATGACAACGGATTATCAGTGCAGTACTTAATGTACCACGTCAATGCGCGATCTTGTAGAGCAGTGACCAACTGCGCTTTCTTCATATGGTCATCTGTAATATTCTGTGTTGTCCACACAGACTTCGCAACGAACCAAAACTGGTCCAGATCCTCATTTCCCAAACCCTTGAAAATGGGCAACTTCATCGTACTCGAGATTTTGAACGGTGGCATAGGTGATGGTGGTGTGGGCGAAGGTGTATGCTGTGGAGGTGAAGGTGGAGATGGTGTGGGCGGATGAGGTATTCACGAAAAAACCCTGTCTTATCAACTGTACAACGCTTAGCGGTGAGGCATGTACCGCTCCCTCGTCATCGCTTGAATGAGGTTCTATTAATGGGTTGTATTCAGGACCTCCTCTTTCCTGGTTTCTAAAGATTCGTCCACTTCGCATAGATCCAAACATCAAGGTAGTGCCATAACCTGTTTTTCACACAAGAGCATTTAAATCCAAGTATTCAAAGATCTCAAATACTTACCTCACGATCCCTTGAAGAAGCGTCGCTCGACTTCACTATAGCTAACTGAGGTATCAGTCATGAATTCTATCACAAATCCTCCTATGACGTGATCAAGCCAGTGATCAACAGCGCGTGTGATCTTATCTTCCGAAGCTTCCAATCTTCGCACTAGCTCCGGGGTCCACACTATTGGATCATCAAGCCTCCAACGTCCTTAGCCGTCTGCTAATTTAGCGATCCACTCATATAGTTCGATCAGGAAGGTGCGGAAGAAGATCTCGTGTATTTCTCTGTATAGGTATCTTTCGTCATGCACGAATTTCTGTTTTCTTGCACCGCGAATTCATGGATCTTTCTATCCAACCACTTCTCAATTTCTTTCTTTGTTGGATTCCAATGATGCGACATCACACATCTCTTTATGCAGATCCCAGTCCTGGCAATGGAACCATTTGTTGGCTTAGTGGATCTTGACCCAGGTTCAGAGTTAGTTGCGCCAAAAAAATCCCTACACTATTGGCCCTTTTGGCATCAATCTATGGAGCGCGGACTGAAGTCTCACCCGAAGTAGTATGGGGGGATGTTGGAACCAATTTTCCACACCCAGAGAGCAGTATAATGTCGTTTTATGCCCTAAATCTGCCTTCGCGCAGATTGATAAGCCTTTTATGGCTTATCGATAGAATTCCCTTTAATCAACTTCTATACCTCCGCGAACATTTACGATTGTCTATCGTGGACCCTGAATAGGTGAGTCATCTACTTACATGCATCAAAGATTACTTATAACCCAGTAATTACTCAGATCAGCGTAAGTGTTCGATAACTTTAACATACAACAAGATAATCTTTGTGTAAATAGTTAACATCAATTGTGTTCATATAATAGTATAAATCGTGTAAAGTCGCGCATCAATACATCGTTATTTTATAAACCCATCATTCATCATAGTATAAACACATTCATGTAAGTAGAAAAAACAATGGAATTTCTATTATAATCTCTTTATTAATGCTCGGTTCTGCTTACAGACTCGAGACTTCCCTGCGCACTCAGCTGCAGGGGTCCACGCACTCAACTGTGGACTCTACTCTAGGCCTCTGCACACATAGCTATAGAGCCTTCCTTCTACTCTAGTACTTCTACGATCTTCTCTCTATTGACCCATTACCTTCTTCTTCATCATCTATTACTTGCCTTAGACCCTCTAAGACACACCTATTTATACAATCCCATGGTCCGTGGACCATGGGTAGATCTTCAAAAGCCGACTCAACTTACATAAAAGAAGGGTAACACCCTTTATGACACTTAAGTATCTACGCGCTCCGTGACCACAATTTGCGGAGACTTTACATTATACACATCAAAACTTGGGCTCCATGACTTCATTCGATGATATAGCCTTCATTTGAAGCATCTTTAAATATATGTCCCTAAGCCTCTTTGGAACCTTCTAGATCTTAGGGGTTTTGAACCTCTTAGACTTCGGAATTTAATTTTTCTTTTTAATTTTCTTTTTTGGATTCTAAACCCCTTCTTGGGTTTAAAACCCCTTCTCTCAGGTCCTTTGCCCACAAACCCATTTGGGACCAAACTCACATAAACCCACCTCATAGGGTTTTTTGGAATACCTCTTGAGCTACACACTTCAATAATCCCTCTTAGTGAGGGAGGTACTTCCACTGCTTGGAATTCTCCAACAACACTAGCCCATATTGCATCCATCACTACAACATACCTTGTAGAGCAGATCATTGTCTTTGTAGTGTCTTTGTCTTATCAAAACCTAAAGATATTGAACTTCCATAGGGTTTCTCCCTTTAAAACTAAACTCCCTTTGAATCTATATGATCTCCACCAGCTCACATGCTTCCACTATGCACACTCTCATCCATTGACCCTTCAATGTAGCATTGATAACATGTCGATTTTCCTCGGCACTAGTGAATCTAGGTTTGGTCTTGGAATCTCTGACACAAACTTACTCAAATGCCACAATAATCCTACTTTTCACAACAAAATTCACACATCAGTGAATCAACCGGTGCACATAACAATTTTAAGTTTTTCAACCCTTCTTTCTTAGATTAACAAGCTATAAAACAATAGTCTAGGGCTATCGTACTAGGGATCATGGCCCTCATACAATCACTGATACAAGAATACAAACTAGGGATTGGAGTCTATCAATTTGACTGTGAATCTACTCTGAACAAGACAACACTTGACCTACTTGCTAATGGTTGTCACACACATCCCTTTTTATCCATGTGTCCTAAACACATATGGTGGGTCCTCTTGTCTTCCCATCTGCAACATCCAAACCTGCATCTATCAATGATGACAACTATTTTTGTCCATTGAACAAGGCTCCAATAAGTCTTCCCTCTAGTTGATCACTAGTCCAACAATGAGTCAACACATAGGGACTTCTATTAGTTTTTCACAACTTCGTTTGTGAACATCTCTTTAGTTGCCCACTTATGACTTCCTTTGATGTTGTATGAAGACAAGTCTAGAGAACAAATATTTCCTTTTTTCTCATTGTAGAAGTCCATCTCTACACAGTGTACTAGGGCTATCAATCTGGCTCTCTTGGATGCAGTACTTGAGCTCAATAATTCTACCTCTCCTAGCATGCTTGAGGTCCTTCTCAAGTATGCACTTAGTGCTACAAAATGAAAAATATTTAAGTCCTCCAATATGCTCTTAAGTTTCCATCCAACCATCCAATATGGACACCAATCCTACACTACTTCTCATGCTTCAAATCTTCCAAACTTTAGACATCTCCTTGAATGATATAGGGACACTAGAACTGCCCTCACCTAGGGCTTGTAGAGTTTCCCTCTAATAATAATTAAGTTGTGTCCTCATCATTTTTCTTGGGCTCCAATATATTTTTGCTCCAAACCTTGAAACAACTCTCCTTAAGCTTCATCAACTCGTGCTCCTCTTTATGGAAATCCAACCCTTCTTCTTCTGCTTTATATCAACTCAACTTGTGCACTTCCTTTCTGCAGTTTTGACCACTTGGTTAGGGTTTCTTGTAGCAACTTCTACAACCCACTAACTCAACCTCAACTACTCAGAAACAATTCACTCCTTCCCTCTTCTACTTAGATCTAAAGTGATATTTTACACAGACATTAGGGCACATACCTACTAATCACATAATGGACCTACCCTAATATAGGGCATACATAACTATGTCATAAACCCTTTATGATTGATCCTCTAATAATGATTAAACACACTTCTTCTCATTGTACTTAGGAGTTGAATCTATCTTATTCCAAACCCTTGGAACAACCTCCTATCTCCACACATTCAACACCTTGAAGATTAGTCCCTTCTCACTCCATAACTCATTTTCTAGCAGTCCCAAAGTCCATGAATCTAGTCTTACCTCCTAAGGTTGAACAATCTCTGTTAGGGAATTTGATTAGCTTCAGATTTTCCCTACCATGGGTTGTGAAAACCTCCCATAACTAGTAAAAACCTCTCTTTCAAGTTGTGTTGTTCCTTGAGGTCTGTCGCCTTGATGTGTCTACCCAACAAGCCTTGCATCCCTCTAGAAACACTGATTTAGAGATCTTGTCATCCTCCAACTGAACAAAACCTTGGCGGCCTAATTCACTTGGGTTTTTACTCATTTTTATGCCCAAACCCTCATAGAAAAACATGGCTAGCAGATCTCATATTCAAACCTAAACCATATCACGTGAAGGGAAATCAACTTGTCTTTACTACTACTTTTTGCATGGGATCTTAGGTCTATGGGACCTATGGTGGAACCTTCTCCTTGAGAGAATACACTTGGATGGAGAACTTGACCTTCCTTGTAGCCCTTGTCTCAGCCTCCTAGTTGCAACCTCCCTTTGGACTACATCTTGGCCTTCCTTAGATCAAATGAGTTCCCTCTCATTCGACGATCTAGCCTTCATCCTAAGGCTCTTTAAATAGATATCCCTAAGCCTCTTTGGAACCCTCTAGATCTTAAGTATTTTGATCCTCTTAGACATAGGAATTTAATTTTTCTTTTTAGAGTTTCAAACCCCTTCTTGGGTCTAAAACCCCTTCTCTCAGGATATTTTCCCACAAAATATTTGCCCACAAAAACCCACCTCCTAGGGTTTTGTGGAATACCTCCTGAGCTACACACTTCAACACTCCCTCTTAGCGAGGGAGGTACTTTCACTTCTTGGAAGTCTCTGATGACACTAGCCCATCTGGCATCCATCATTGTAGCAAACCCTGTGGAATGGATCATTGTCTTTGTAGAGTCTCTACCTCATCAGAACCTGAAGATATTGAACTTCCATAGGGCTTCTCCCTTTGAAGCTAGACTCCCTCTTAATCTACATGAATTCCACTAGCTCACATGCTTCTGGTGTGCACACTCTCATCCATTGGCCCTTTAAAGTAGCACTGATACCATGTTTATTTTCCACGTCATTAGGGAATCTAGGTTTGGTCTTAGAATCTCTAACACAAACATATCCAAATGCCACAATGATCCTACTTTGCACAACAGAATTGCCACACACCAATGAATCAACTAGTGCACATGACAATTTTTAACTTTTTCAACCCTTCTTTGTTATATTAACCAGGCTAGATCCATCTTAACTCTGGATCTACCAAGCGCTGGGAGGGATCAAATCTCTTGAGATGCAAACCTTTTTTAGAGCGAAAATATATTTGATCCCTCTTGACACTTGGTAGATCCAGAGTTGATATGGATCTTGGCTGGTTTTATTTTATTTTGACTGAGTCAAAATGTTTACAAGACATTACAACATCTTTACATACTGGGTTGAGAACGCCTCTCTAGGGCATCAATAGATAGGTGATTTATCTACTATGATAATTTCTTGTGAGTGTTTTTTTTCTTCTTGATTATGATCTTCTCTTTCTTATGGTATTATTGTGTTCTTTTCATCAAGACAATTACCAATTCATAAGACAAGAGACACAGTATACAGGTTTTCAGCCAAGGCCAAAACCTCTCACTCTTTGAGAGAAAAACCCAAACAAATTCTTCTTATATAATCTTTAATTGACGAATACCAAGGCCATGAAAAAGACCCTTAACACTAGAGCCCTTCCAAGACCAAGTCACAAGCCTCATCTTCATCCTTAGATCAATGCTGCTCTTGCTCTTCCTATTCTCGACTTCCTTTAGAATTTTGGCCTCTTCTTGTAGGTCTACAACCCTTTTGCTTCACAACAGAAACCCTAGATCAACCTTTTCATCCTTCAATAGTCTCCTTTTGGAGAGAGACTTCTTTCTCTTCTACTCGGTGTCCTTTAGCGAAGTCTTCACCCAATCTAGATCACTTTTATATGACTTCAATATTTGACCTCCCTTTTCCAACTTCGGATATGAAATCTTCGCACGTGTGAGGGTAGACTAGCGCAAAAATAGTCCACAACGATGATACTATCTTCTTTGTCCTTTCTTCTTCCTTCATTGATGTTAAGGCTCCTTCTAGGGTGATTTTTGCACTTGGTTATCTCAGATTTTCTTGACCGAATTGTTGTTCTCCAAATGAGGTCAAGCATTTCTATATATAGTGGTTTTTCCATGACTATTAGGCCGACATGATCACTGGAGTAGGCCGACTTCATATTTCTAGAATAATCCCTTTCATTGTAGGCCGACTTGAGAGAGGACTAGTGAAAAAGTATTTGAGGGTGAATTATAAAAACAAATTTGATTTTTACAATGTGTAACATGCCTTCAATACATGACAATGACTCTTTAGACTTTTATGACTAGATGACAAAATCCCTAAGGGCTCACAATGGGAGCCTTAACTAAAAATAAAATCTCTTGCTCATGAAACCCATGAGTCAAGCATTACAATAATTTTATTTTTCTTCTTTACATCTTTTACATAAAATCACAATTACATGTCATTATGAAGACCGAACCTAGTTACACTTTTCAACACTCCCTCTTAACTAGGGAGGTATTCATAATGGTGCTTGGTCATTCTCAATCTGAATAATTTCTCATAAGAAGAATCAGATCAATAACCCATCTGTATAGCATCATATCAACCAACATTGTCACATAACAAGGCCTTGACTAACATTTCTATCTCTCCACAAGATCTGAGCTCAATGCTGGCGAGACCAATGATTTATAGACACCCTTATCATTATCTCTCTTGGAACATACCCCACCCGGGTTCTCAGGGTGTGTTCCACTAGGACTATTCTTATCTTTGATTCCCATTTCTTAAAGAATATTAGTCCTCTACAACTACTCTTATCTTAGATTCCCTAACTCATCCTCAAAGAGCATCAGATGTCAGATGTTTACCCAATCCTCCATTTTGTCTTCCCAAGTGAAGACAAGAATGATGTGCCTATCTCTCCCTCTTAATTAGGAAGGATGTATCTATTCCAATAAGAAATGTACTCATTCCTATGGAAGGAATGTACCTAAGCTCCCTCTTGGCTTTAGGAATTTTTCTTCCAAGTTTCTACCAAGTAAAAAACTTGTTTCCAAACTCCCTCTTAATTAGGGACCTACAACAGCTCCTTAGTTGGAAATGAACAAAAAACCATCTTCTTGAAGAGCTCCTTCCTTCGATTTCATGAATTTATTCTTTGTTATGGAGTCTTCATCTTTTGGGACTTCTTCATAGGGCATAGACCATCCATCACTTTCATCCATGAATCAGCCATCTCATCATTCCTTTCATCAGAAAGTGATCCATTAGTCTACATCTGGCCTTGCTTCATGTCATGTTGCCTTCTTCATGCTATCTTTTTTTGGAAGGATCTTACATCCTTCTACATGGTTCTCTTGGAAGACATTCATAGTTCTTCCCTTGGCAACCCTGCATAAACCCATCCAAATATTTGTTCAAAAATAAAGGAATGAACATTAAAAACATTACCTTTGTGATGGTCTTTCATCATGACATCTTCTATTTTGCATCAACATCCTGCATACATATTGACACATCTCCCAAAGATATATATTGTCAAGGGCCTCTTTCTTTTTCAGACTTCATCAGAGTCTTCATATCTTCCATGGAGATATCCTAGTCAAATATTCTTGGTCTTTCGGAGGTTGATTTCCTTTACCATGGTTGCATATTCCACGATCTATTCCTTACTTTCTTCGCACATTTCATTCCCAGGAGCTTCCAATCAGAGTTCCTCAATTGTATTCAACCACCTCATACTTCATATGAGTACATATTATGTTGATTTCATCTAGTGAATATTTGACCCATGCATTCTTGCATCCCTTTTAGGGAGAGGTGATCCTTTCTTTTGATCATGCTCTTAAGATAGAGCATTGGTTTATGATATTTGCAACCATATGACATGACTTCCAAAATATCAAATGTAAGCATACATACCTCATTTTTCCTTTGGGTCATCCAGACTTCCTGCAACAACTTCCTTTGAATGAAAGAGCTTCAATCCCTTGATCTGCTTCACTTTTATGTCATCATACCATCATCCCATGAATTCCACAAGTTTGGAATTCTTGATGAAACACTTGCTTCCCCTCATGATCGGTGAACCTTTCAATGAAGATTCCATCAGAGAATCTTGAGGATCTTTCATATCCCTATCTTGCAGATGTTACTTTCTTTTATTGATGTATGATGAGCCTTGTCCTAGATGACTTCTTCCTTTATCCCATAAGTGTCATTTGAGCTTTCAATGAGGTTTCCAAGAGATATATCCTTCATAGTTGACTACCATAGATTTTGTTCCTCCTTCATATTACCTATGGTGATGTCATGAGCTCTTACTTCTAATGCTTCTACCATGATGTCATTTTCTAATATGATGCATATTATCTTATTTACAATGCTTCCTATCTAGATAGCTATTATTTACAAAACAGAAGAGTGCTTAGTGGAGGATATCATCTTAGTCATAGTAGAGATCTTTTACTTCCTCCTTCTTAAGATTCTTCTTAAGCTTCTTCTTAAGTTCTTCCACTTTCGGTAATATGGGTGTCTTCCTTATTTCTCTTGTTATTGTCCTTCTTAAGTTTAGGACAGTCTCTTCTATAGTTCCCATACTCTTGACATCCATAGCATTGAACCTTTTCCATGTTCTTCCTTTTCTTTTGAGGACCAAATTTACCAAACATTCCTTTTCTCTTTCTCATAGTAGCATATGCTTGATTTTTCTCATTTGATCCTACATCAGTTTTTGCCTTCAGCCTGGTTTCTTCAATCTTGCATAATGACCATAGATCCTGGAAAGGAGTGGCTTTTTTCTTCCCATAAATACTTGAAGTGAATTTCCCCCATGGTAGTTCATTTAATACTACAATGGTCATTTCTTTGTCAAACATTATTTCACCCCGATCTTGAAGTTGATCTCTTATTTCAGAAATCCTCATGAAATATGAGGCTATTCCTTCTTCCTTTGAAATCTTTAATTTGTGAAGTTCTTGCCTTAGAAAGATAACTTCTCCTACAGTACTCATTGAAAACAACACTACCAATTTGTTATATATATCTTTTGAAGTGCTTAATTTTGATACCTAATGGAATGAGATGAGGGAGTCCTTGATGGATTTTATGAGAATCCTTTGGGCACTCACTTCCACTTTCATGTATTTAACAAGTGCTTGAGAATCTTCTTTAGGAGGTTGGATTATTGACCCCTTGATGTGTTCCATGACTTCATGCTCAATAAGGCTTAGATTTGTTCTTTTCTTCCATGCAAGAAAATTTGAAGCCCCAACTAATTTGTCGCTCTCCTTGCAAAAAGACATTTTGATAGATTCAAATGAAGTCATAAATATACTTACTTGAGTAGATGTTGCTTTCTCCACTTGCTTCCTCCTTTAACTTGATAGTGATATAGATAGTAGAAGACTACTTCTTGATAGATTTTTTCTACAAGAGTAATCCTTGATCCCTTTGGGAGAGATATCACTTTGATGGAGTTCTTCAAAGGTTAAAGCTTTTACTTTAATGAGAGAGAGATTGCTTCACAAACCCTTTTGAAGATGATGACAATGTTCTTCAATCTATCCTTCTTTAGCCTTTGAAAAAAATTCTACTCCTTATATGATGGTTGAGTGACGATCTCGGAAATTCTTCTAGGGTTATTGGTCTTTCTTTATGCTTCCTCCTTGATGATGATCCCAAGACTTTTGTTGAAGTAGATTTCTTCGATCTAGGGTTTTGGTATGATGTAGATCTTGAACTTTCGCTTCGGTATTATTTGACTCGCTTTGATCCCTTTCTTGAAACTCGACCCTTGTGTGTCTCTTTGATTAGATGCCATCTTCTTGACTTTGTCACCTTAGCTCTCATACCATGTTGAGAAATCTAGGGCATCAACAGATAGGTGATTTATCTACTATGATAATTGCTTGTGAGTGTCGTTTTTGCTTCTTGATTATGATCTTCTCTTTCTTATGTTATTATTGTGTTATTTTCATCAAGACAATTACCAATTCATGAACAATAAAGAGACAAAATATATAGGTTGTTAGCCAGGGCCAAAACCTCTCACTCATTGAGAGGAAAACCCAAACAAATTCTTCTTATAGAATATTCAATTGACGAATACCAAGACCATGACAAAGACCCTTGACATTAGAGCCCTTCCAAGACCAATTCACAAGCCTCCTCTTCACCCTTAGATCAACACTGCTCTTCCTCTTCATGTTCTCGACTTCCTTCATAACTTCAAGCTCTTCTTGTAGGTCTACAACCCTTTTGCTTCACAACAGAAACCCTAGATCATCCTTTTGATCCTTGAATAGTCTCATTTTGGAGAGAGACTCCTTTCTCTTCTACTCGACTTCCTTCAGCGAAGTCTTCACCCAATCTAGATCCCTTTTATATGACTGCAATCTTCGACCTCCATTTCCCAACTTTGGATCTACAATCTTCACACATGTGAGGGTAGACTAGCCCAAAAACAGTCCACAATGATGACACTATCTTCGTTATCCTTTCTTCTTCCTTCGTTGATGTTAAGGCTCCTTCTAGGGTGATTTTCGCACTTGTTTATCTCAGATTTTCTTGACCGAACTGTTGTTCTCCAAATGAGGCCAAGCACTACTATATATAGTGGTTTTTCCATGACTATTATGCCAACATGATCACTGGAGTAGGCCAACTTTATCTTTCTAGAATTATCCCTTTCATTGTAAGCCGATTTGAGAGAGGACTAGTGACAAGGCCTTGGAGGGTGAATCTCACTTCCCTTTTCATGTATTTAGCAAGTGCTTGAGCATCTTCTTTAGGAGGTTGCGTTATTGGCCCCTTGATGTGTTCCATGACTTCATTCTCAATAAGGTTTAGATATGTTATTTTCTTCCATGCAAGAAAATTTGAAGCCCCAACTAGATTGTTGCTCTCCTTGCAAAAAGACATTTTGATTGATTTGGATGAAGTCATAAATATACTTGAGTAGATGTTGCTTTCTCCACATGCTTCCTCCTTTAACTTGATAGTGATATAGATAGTAGAAGACTACTTCTTGATAGATTCTTTCTACAAGAGTAATCCTTGATCCCTTTGGGAGAGAGATCACTTTGATGGAGTTCTTCAAAGGTTAAAGTTTTGCTTTAATGAGAGAGAGCTTGCTTCACAAAACCTTTTGAAGATGATGACAATGATCTTCGTTCTAGCCTTCTTTATCCTTTGAAAAATCTTCTACTCCTTAGATGATGGTTGAGTGATGATCTCAGAAATGCTTCTAGGGTTTTTGGTCTTTCTTTCTGCTTCCTCCTTGATGATGATCCCAAGACTTTTGCTGAAGTAGATTTCTTCGATCTAGGGTTTTGGTATGATGTAGATCTTGAACTTTCGCTTTGGTATTCTTTGACTTGCTTAGATCCTTTTCTTGAAACTCGACCCTTGTGTGTCTCTTTGATTAGATGCCCTCTTCTTGACCTTGTCACCTTAACTCTCATACCATGTTGAGAAATCTAGGGCATCAATAGATAGGTGATTTCTCTACAATGATAATTGCTTGAGAGTGTCCTTTTTGCTTCTTGATTATGATCTTCTCTTTCTTATGTTATTATTGTGTTCTTTTCATCAAGACAAATACCAATTCATAGAAAATAAAGAGACGAGACACAATATATAGGTTGTCAGTGAGGGCCAAAACCTCTCTCTTTGAGAGGAAAACCCAAACAAGTTCTTCTTATAGAATCTTCAATTGACAAATACCAAGACCATGACAAAGACCCTTGACACTAGAGCCCTTCCAAGACCAAGTCACAAGCCTCCTCTTCACCCTTAGATCAACGTTGCTCTTCCTCTTCCTGTTCTCAGCTTCCTTCAGAATTCCGGCCTCTTCTTGTAGGTCTACAACCCTTTTACTTCACAATAGAAGCCCTAAATCAGCCTTTTGGTCCTTGAATAGTCTCCTTTTGGAGAGAGATTCCTTTCTCTTCTACTCGGCTTCCTTGGCCAACTTCGGATCTGCAATCTTCGTACGTGTGAGGATAGACTAGCCTAAAAACTATCCACAACAATGAGACTATCTTCGTTATCCTTTCTTCTTCCTTCGCTGATGTTAATGCTCCTTCTAGGGCAATTTTCGCACTTGGTTATCTCATATTTTATTGACCGAATTGTTGTTCTCCAAATGAGGTCGAGCACTGCTATATATAGTGGCTTGCCCGTGATTATTAGGCCGACATGATCACTGGAGTAGGCCACCTTCATCTTTCTAGAATAATCCCTTTCATTTTAGGCAGACTTGAGAGAGGACTTGGAGGGTGAATTACAAAAACAAATTTGACTTTTACAATGTGTAGCATGCCTTCAATACATGGCAATGACTCTTTAGATTTTTATGACTAGGTGACAAAATCCCTAAGGGCTCACAATGGGAGCCTTAATTAAAAATAAAATCTCTTGCTCATGAAACCCATGAGTCAAGCATTACAATAATTTTATTTTTCTTCTTTACATTTTTTACATAAAATCATAATTACATGTCATTATGAAGACCGAACCTAGTTACATTTTTCAACACTTTGCACAACAGAATTTATAAATCAATGTGTCAACTAGTGCACGAGACAATTTTTAACATTTTCAACCCTTCTTTGTTATATTAACCAGCCTAGATTCATCTTAACTCTGGATCTACCAAGTGCTGAGAGGGATCAAATCTCTTGAGATGCAAACCGTTTTTAGAGCAAAAATATATTTGATCCCTCTCGACGCTTGGTAGATCCAGAGTTAATATGGATATTGGATGGTTTTATTTTATTTTGAACGAGTCAAAATGTTTACAAGACATTAAAACATCTTTACATGTTGGGTTGAGAATGCCTCTTTAGGCAATTACTTTTAATCTTTTATTATTTTTTAATTGAACCCACATGTAAATATTTACAAAAATTTACACTACTACCACATCTTCCCATAGCTTTTTTCTTTTCGATTTAATTTATTTTTTTTATAAAATTAAATTAAATTAATATTTATAAAATATTTTGATTTTAAAATGAATTATGGTTTTTGAATAAGTAACAATGATAAGCCATGAACTAATTAATTGTAATGAGAATGGACGGAATAGGGCTTGACCTGGAAACCCTAGGCCCTAGGCCTAGGTGATGCAGGTGTCGCAGTCATGGCTGAACAGTACAGGGCACGGGACGCAGCTGGCAAGATCAATGCGGGGGGATGACAGGTGTGTAGACCGTAAGCTGGAACCTGAAACGGAGTTGGGGCTCTTACGGAACGGGATTTGGAGCCGGCGCGTAAATCTCTATTCCGATATGGTGGAGTCAATCCGTTTCGTTAACCATTTCCTGTGCAGCTGGAGGGTTCATAGATCAGGGTCGTTACACTGTGCAATCTCGGAAACGGTGAAGGGAAGTAACAAGGTAAAAGAAGCCGTTAGTTACCATGGTAAACCCTAGGGAGTCGGTGGACTTGGACCCTTCCCCGGAGGATATTCTTTCAGTCTGGGGGAAGGAGGTTTCCACGGAAAACATTGAGCATTTCTTCGGTTCCACAGTTAGTCAGACAAGTGCTCTGCTCTCGGGAGGAGGTATCTGGCATACCCACGCGGCAACCGGTTTGTTGGATGAGAGCCTTGCACTTCTGGGAGGGGCTGGAACGGGAGGCAGAGTCACGCTAGACGCAGGAGGAAGGGTCTTGGAATCGTCCAACCCTCATTCATGGCCAGGTCTGCCTATAAACAGAAATGACGGAGGGCAAAGCTCCAAGTCTATCTCCCCGTCAAAAGTCTTCATTTCGTCGGGAGGTTTGGAGGACATCATTAACTTTCCAAATTTAAAAGGGGTATGGAGGACTGTTGGCGGAGTTCAGAGCGCAGGGAAAGTTCGGGGGGAAGGGAACAAACAGCCGGAGGTTCCAAAGGCTCTGTTTACAAACGACCCCTTGCCAGGGTTCTCAAAGGAAGTAGAGGGGTCTGTCGGCACCAGAAATATAACTTCTCCGAAGGCTGCTGCTAGCCCATCTGAAATAAGGAGTTTAGCTGAAGTCCTTCAACCGTCTTCACGAGGAATCGGGAGTCCGGTGGAAGGTTTGGTCGAATCCCACAGTGAACAACAGACTCGAAGACCTGAGGAAAATGTTAGCGGGAATTCAGGGGAACCAGAAATTCCAAACCCTATTTCAGGGGGAAGTGCACCTTTTAAAACGACAGCGAAGGTAGGCGAAAAAAGGAAGAAGACAAAGCCGTGGAAAACTAAAAAGGTTACAAACTTGGTTCTCGGCATGGATGTTCAGGCTGAGGAAGCGCTGGATGTGGCGGAGTGCACCCTCGTGGGCAGAGTGCGTGGTAGATATATATCAGGGAACTCTTTAAAACAGTGGGCTGAGAGCCAGTGGTCGAATTCCCCGGCAAAAAATTTCTCGACCGCTATACTGATGAACGGATGGTTCATGGTGAAATTCGAATGCAAAGAAGCTATGGAGTGGGTCGAGGAGCGTATATGGGCGCTTGGGGATCGGCCTGTATTCTTCAAGCGTTGGTCGCCCATGTTCAATGCAACAAAGGAAAAGGTAACTGAACAACCTGTCTGGGTCAGAGTTCCAAACTTACCTCCTTATCTTTGGGTCGATTCCGTCTTCAAATCCATTGGGAACCATTTGGGAACTTTCTTGGATGCTGATAGATCTTTCTTGCAAACTTATGAACGAGCTGTGGCGAGGATCCTTGTAAGACTAAACCCATCAGAAGGGCTTGCAAAAACGGTTTTATTGCAGTACAAGGATTATGAATATGATCAGAAATTGGATTACGAACTCTTTCCATTTAGGTGCTTTCGATGTCAAGAATATGGGCATTTGGCAAGGGATTGCCCTACGGGAAAAAGGAGAAGGAAGCTGAAGCGCAGAGAAGAGGATAAAGAGGGTCAGCGAAGGAGAAAGGAGAAGCAGATGGAGGACATTGCTATGGAAGCGGATCATCAAAGGACAAATCTGGAGGATCAGGTAGTAGAGGACCAGCATCAAGAGGAAGAGACCCCTCTGCGCAATACAACAGATCAGCCTACAAAAGAATTACCTTTGGAAGGACCTGAAATCCCCTCGGCGGATGATCCATCGGGTATGCAGTCTCCTCCTCCTAACCTCTCCACTTTTTCTGAATCTGTAAAGGGGGGTTTGTCTGCTGATTGTAATATGTTTAAAAATCTTGATGATCATATTCAAAACTTAGAATCTATCTCGGAAGCACTTCCGGCCCTAAATCTGAACTGTGTGGACGCCCCCATTCCGAGTCAGATCCAAAACAAAACATCCCTTGTTCATCATTACAATCTCAGATCCCATGGTAAGAGACCAGTAACCAACCAGTCTGTCTTAGAATCTGTTGGAGGCCTTCATCCTGAGTCATCGAAAAGTCATATAAAAAAAAGTAGGGGTAGGAAATCCCTTTTCTCCAAAGCTCAAGTCAAGGCAAAATTTGATGTTGAGGATGGGAAACAAATGTCGATCCCAGGGGCGCTTAGAGCAGCAAAACCCCATGAGTCGGTTATCAAATGATCTGTCTCTCCTGGAATTGTCGAGGGTTGGCTAGTAAACCCAAAAAACTAGCACTAAAAGATTTAATTTCTTGCCACAATCCAGATTTGGTTTTTCTACAGGAAACTTTGGGAAATAGCTCAGATGTTGAATCCTCTCTTTGCGCTCTGCTCCCGGGTTGGGCCTTCTCTGCACTGGATGCTTCCGGTCACTCTGGAGGTCTTGCCATCGGTTACAGAATAGGAAGACTAAGAGCTCTCAATTCTTGGGGTTTTTCCCATGCACTTGGTATGGAGATTCAATCCCCGGATTTTGACCAGCCCTTCATGGCCATCAATGTTTACGGGCCCTATCAGGGTCGTGTCTCCTATTGGAATGATCTGTTATCAAAAGAACTGCTTCAAGATAAAAAGCTCCTTATAGGAGGGGACTTAAACTTTTCCTTGGGGATTGCTGAAGCTTGGGGACCAAATGCAAGGGAAGATCCCCTGGCTGATTACTTCTTATCTCTTCTCCAGAACCACAATCTACTTGATGTAAACATTATAAAGGCAAAACCGACCTGGCGGAATAGGAGAACAGGGGAGGAGAGAATTGCAAAAAGACTGGATCGTTTCCTCATAAATGATGCACTGGCCTCTCACATTCCCCTTTTCAGGCAGTGGGTGGGGGAAGGAGGGAACTCGGACCATTTTCCTATTTTTCTTGAATTTTCTAAGACCCCTCCAAAACCGGCTTCTCCCTTCAAGTTCAACTCCTCCTGGATCCAGGAGGAGTCTTTCATTCAACTGTTCAGGAATACTTGGAGACATCCGGACCTTGACTATTCAGGAAACAAGGGAGCCCTTTTCATGGAGAATTAAAAAAGGTTAAAGAAGGAAACCATCAATTGGGCAGCGGAGAAAAGGAGGAAGTCATATGAGGAAATGGCTAGTATTGATGAAGCTCTAAGCGCCCTAGAAGACCCGGATGCTGATGCATACATATCTCAGGAGTCGAAGGAAAGAATATTAGATTTAGAAAAAAGAAGGGCAAAGATCCTTTTGGACAGAGAAGAAGAATGGAGATTAAAAAGTAGGGCAATTTGGCTGAAAGCCGGGGATGAGAACACAAAATTCTTTCATAATTATGCAAAGGGGAGGAAAAATGCTAACACAATTTGGAAATTAAAGGATGCAGATGGCAGGGAGCACTCCTCCTTTGAGGCAGTCTCAAATATGGGGAAAGACCACTTCCAATCTCTATTTGCTGATCCAGGGGGGACCACAATAGCTGAAATCATCCGCACTGCACAAGCCTTCCCTCGGTTTGTGGAGGAGGAAGAGGCAGAGAACCTATTCGGAGCAGTGACAAAAGAGGAGGTCGAAAATGTCATAAAATCAATGCCCAAAGATAAAAGCCCAGGTCCGGACGGCTGGACCATAGAACTGTTCTTGCACTTTTTTGAACAGATAGGCGATGAATTGACTGAGGTGGTGGAGGAGTCAAGAAGAAAAGGGGAAATCTATGGGCCTTTCAATGCAACCTTCATAGCACTCATCCCGAAAAAGGAAGTTCCGGAATCCTTTGAAGATTTCAGACCTATATCTCTTTGCAATACCATTTACAAGATTATTGCAAAAGTTATAGCGGTTCGTTTGAAGCCCATCCTTTCTGTCTGTATCTCCAACGAGCAATTTGGATTCCTGGATGGACGCCAAATTCACGAGGCCATTGGGGTGGCCCAGGGAACCATTCACAGTTTAAGACTTGCAAAGAAGAAAGGGGCAGTGTTGAAAATAGATCTGTCAAAAGCTTATGATAGAATCAGCTGGACATATCTCAAGCTTCTTCTGACACATCTCGGCTTCAAAGTGGGATTTATAAATTGGATCATGGGGTGCATTTCAAATGTAAGCTTTGCTGTTTTGATAAATGGGACTGCCTCTCAATTTTTCAAAAGTCAACGAGGCCTGAGACAAGGATGCCCACTCTCTCCTCTATTATTTCTTCTGGCTGCTGAAGGCCTCAGCAGGCTGATCTCAAAAGCAAAGAGAGCAGGTTTGATATCAGGTTTGGAAGTAGCGGTAAACCTTTTTATTACTCATCTTCTATTTGTAGATGATATTCTACTATTTACAAATGGGAATCCAAATGAATTAACAGTGCTAAAAGACATTCTTGACATATTTCTAAAAGCTACAGGGCTGCAAATAAATCCCAGGAAGTCCCAGCTTATAATGGAAGCCTTTTCCAGGCAGGAGGAGATCCTGATCACATCTTATTTGCCTTTTGAAACTTGCAGTATGGATCAGCCTTTTAAGTATCTGGGGTTCTGGCTAAAACCTTCTACCTACAGAAAACAGGATTGGAATTGGCTAGTGGCAAAAATTGAGCAAAGGATCGCCCACTGGAGTTTCAAATGGTTATCAAGGGCAGGCAGATTAACTCTGATAAACTCTGTTCTGCAGGCCATCCCGGTCTTTTGGGCTGCACTGACTTGGATCCCAAAAGGTGTACTTCATAAAATTAAGCAAATTTGTAGCAGATTCCTTTGGTCGGGTACAAAAGAAGACTCAGTCCTCCCATGGGTAGCCTGGGATAAGATAGCTAGACCAAAGGATTGGGGGGGATGGGGCATAAAACAACTTGTTGATTTCAGCCAGTCCTTGGCAGCAAAATCAGGATGGAGAATAATTGAAGCAGAAAACCTGTGGACCAGAGTGGTAAAAAGGAAGTATATTGACCCGGTGCCCCTTGAGGACTGGATTCGGAGGCCAAATAAAAAAGGTAGAAACTGCTCGGTCGTCTGGAAGGCTACCTCAGAGGCTTTTTACATTATAGAACAAGGCCTCGCTTTGCAAGTAGGGAATGGAGAGAGCATCCGGATAGGAAGGGATCCGTGGGTAGGTTGCAGTGAGCTCTATGCCCTGCCCCCCGGTCTACTTACTCATCTAGATTCAAGAGGGATCCTCAATCTAAGCCAGATAGCAAACATGGAGCTTCAGTCAATATGGGGACAAGATTGGAAATCTGTAGAGGATTTAGGGATTGATAATTTATGGCGAAATGAGTGGCAGAGGTTCTTAAATGAACTAAAGCGCACAAATGTTAGGATAAAGGATCGGCCTGATTTGCTGGTATGGGCACATGCAGAGACAGGCTCATATTCCCCAAAGGATGGATACACTTTTCTGATGAACAGAAAGGGCTGGGATCCCCCCATCTGGTGGGCAAAACCTATTCTTAAGCTGAAATGCCCCAAAAAAGCCAGGATTTTCCTATGGTGTGCACTCAATCGGAAGATACCTACCTGGGATGTTCTGATAGCCCGTTATAAGGAGGGACCAAGCCGCTGTGCTCTATGCAAGGAAGCTTCAGAAACGATCAACCATCTATTTGTGGATTGTCCCTTTACCAAACATGTTTGGGAAGAAACAAAAAGATTATTGAAAATCAATGCTAGATGGGAGGGAACGGACCTCAAGGCGGCATGGGAGGGTTGGTGGTTAAATCACCCAGAGAAGAACATGAGGAACCTTCCTCCCATCCTCTGCTGGGGCATCTGGATAGCCCGAAATCGCAGCATCTTCAAAGAAAAATCGCTCCCAGTGGAAGTAATAGCAATTCAGAGCACAGCAATACTATCTAGCATCCCTGAACCTGAGACCTCTACTGCCTCTCAGCAAAGGACAGAGATTCAGATAAAAGATGGTATTCCCTGGGCTTTTTTCGACGGGGCAGCCCAAAACAATATCACTGGCGCTGGAATTATTATCCACCTTAGCACTAATCACTCTCTCAAAGCCTCAGTGGGACTCGGTTCGGGTACAAACAATTTTGCCGAATTATCAGCCTTAAAACTCCTCCTTTGCTGGCTCATACATAGACAAGTCCACACAGTTCAGATTTTCGGAGATTCCTCAAATGTAGTAAATTGGGTCAATGGGAAATTTAGATGCAGAAATTATTTATTGATGCCATTGCTAGAAGAAATACAAAACCTTAAATCCTCTTTCACTGTTTTCTCTCTTGCACACATATACAGGGACAGGAATGTCGAAGCAGACGAATATTCTAAAACAGGTTTACAACAGGCTGTGGGCTCGTGGCGGATAAAGGAACAGGTCCAGGACCAGATTCGTGAGACGGATCTGGCCCCATATACTTAAATTTTATGTTTGTGCAAAAGATAGGATGGGGCCAAAACAAAAGAGTCTTTACCTTTTTATTTTGGCGTTTTCTGTGATATGAACCAAAAAACTTAATCTTTACAGCTCCTTCTTTTTTGGAGAGTTTTTATGGGTAAAACATTTATGGTTTTTTCCTGTTATGTTGCGGGCTGTTTTCCTTTAATGGAGGCCCGTGGATACACGACAGCCTCTTTTTTTGATGCGGCTGAGTACAGGCAGTATACTTTAGGAAACTTGGTTTTCTTTACTGTGTATCGAAGTCATGTTAAATGACGAAGCATGGGGAAGGTTGGTACCTCCTTGTATCAGGCAGCTTTGTGATCTGCTGGATGTTAACTCATCTTTTTTGTAGCTCTTTTATTATATAATAGAAAAGCTCGGCTTTTTTCCTTGGAAAAAAAACAATGATAAGCCATGGTATTGGGTCATGGTATTGTAACAAAGCCTATTTATAAGTTAATAACATCCATGATAAAATAGGGATGAATATCCATGGTTAAGAATCTTGTCATAAGTATTAAATTTTAAATTAAAGAATGTTATAAAATTAAATTGAAATAAAATATTTATAAAAAAAAATTGAAATGAGTTATGGTTTGTGGGTATGTGGCATTGATAAACCATGGTATTGTATCAAAGCCTATTTAGAGGTTAATAATATCTATGGTAAAATAGGGGTGAATATTCATGGTTAAGAATCTTGTTATATTGTAAATATCATTTTTTATCTGCTTATTAATTAAATTTAAATATGGTTACAGAATCATTATTTTAATTTATGTGGTAAAAATAATGTTAATTTATAACTATGATATATTTTAATGTCACATGTATATTATGATTTTCTTTCATCTAAACAAATTGTTCGTAATTTTATTAGTAAAAACAAATTGCAATATTAGAAGAAGAAGTTGAAAAAAATAATAAATAATAAATAATAATAAAAAAATATATATATATATATATATATATATATATATAATGCCTACACATTTACCCTATAGAGGGCTATAGAGCACCTCTTGGCGCAACCAGCTATAATACAACAGTGTATGGCTACCATACTAGGGATCATGGCCCTCATACAATCACTGATACAAGAATACAAACTACAGCTTGGAGTCAATCACTTTGATTGCCAATCTACCCTAAACAAGACAATACTTAACCTACTTGTTGATGGTGGCCACACGGCGCTTTCAATCCACGTGTCTTGAACACATTTGATGGTCTTCTTTCCTTCCCATTTGCAACATCAATAAGAAAACTTTTTTTGTCCACTCAACAAGGCTCCAATAAGTCTGCCCTCTAGTTGATCATTAGTCCACCAATGAGTCAACACATAGGGACTTTTGTTAGTTGTTTACAACTTTGTTTGTGAACAACTCTTGGGTAGCCCATTTTTGCCTTCCTCTACTATTGTATGAAGGCAAGTCTAGGGGAGGAAGGTTGCCCTTCTTCTCACTGTAAAAGTCCATCTCTACACAGTGAACTTGAGCTATCAATCTGGCTCTCTTAGTTGTAGTCCCTGAGCTCAATAATTCTGCCTCTCCTAGCATGCTTGAGGTCCTTCTCAAATCTGCACTTAGGGCTACAAAATGATAACAAATTCAATCCTCCAAGTTGTTCTTGAGGTTCCATCCCACTGTCCAATCTGGACATCAATCCTCCACTGCTTCTTATGCTTTAGATCTTCCCATCTTCAGTGATCTCCTTGACTGATCTAGGGACACCAAAACTTCCCTCACCTAGGGCTTGTAAATTTTCCCTCTAATAGTGATTATGTTGCCTCCTCATCATTGTTCTTGGGCTCCAATATATAGCTACTCCAAACCCTAAAACAACTCTCTTTTAATTTCATCAACTTATGCTCCTCTTTATGACAGTCCAACCCTCTTGCTTTTGCATTATATCAACTCGGCCTGTGCACTTCCTTTCTACAGTTTCGGCCACTTGTTTAGTGCTACCTATAGCAGCTGCTACAACCCACTAACTTGGCCTCAACTTCTCATAAATACTTCACCCATTCCCTCTTCTACTTAGATATGGAGTGATATTTTACACAGACACATAACTCGAACTAATCACATACTGGAGCTACCCTAATCTAGGGCATACATAACTCTGCCCTAAACCCTTTAGGGCTGCTCCTCTAACAATAATTAGACACACTTCTTCTCATCATACTTAGGAGTTGAATCTCTATTATTCCAAATCCTTGGAGCAACCTCCCATCTCCACACATTCGCCACCTTGAAGATTCATCCCTTCTCACTCCAAAACTCCTTTTCTAGTAGTCCCAAAGTCCATGGATCTAGGCTTACCTCCTGAGGTTGGCAACTCTCCATTAGGGCATTTTGATCAGCTTCATATCTACCCTAACGCGGGTTGTACAAACCTCCCATACCTAGTAAAAACCCTCTCTCAAGCTACATTGTTCCTTGAGGTGTGCGGCCTTGATCTGTCTACCCAAAGAGCCTTGCGGCCCTCTAAAAACACTGATTTAGAGGTCTTAGCCTCCTCCAACTAAACAGAAACCTAGCAGCCTAATTCACTTGGGCTTTTACTCTTTTTTGTGCCCAAACCCTCATAGAAAAACACGACCCAAACCAAATCACGTGAAGGGAAATTAACTCATCCTTACTATTGCTTTTGGCTCGGGATCTCAAGTCTGCAGCACCTCTGGTTGAACCTTCTCCTTCAGTGAATGCACATGGATGGAGAACTCTGCCTTCCTTGTAGCCCTATCTCAGCCTCCTAGCTACAACCTCCCTTTGGACTACATCTCGGCCTCCTTTAGATCAAACAAGCTCCCTCTCATTCGATGATCTAGCCTTGATCCTAAGGCTCTTTAAATAGATCTCCCTAAGCCTCTTTGGAACCCTCTAAATCTTAGGGTTCTTAATCCTCTTAGACTTGGGTATTTAATTTTTCTTTTTAATGTTTTTTTTTTTAATTTCAAACCCCTTCTTGGGTCTAAAACCCCTTATCTCGGGTTATTTTCCCACAAACCCATTTGTGACCAAACTCACATAAACCCACCTCCTAGGGTTTTGTGGAATACCTCCCAAAGCTACAAACTTCAACAGTGCTGCTAGATTTTGTGCCAACTATGACATCCCCTTGAGTCACATGAGTCTACCCTAAAGTGTTGATTATGGTAATTTGAGATGATAGTGGTGACCCTCCTAAAGGTTGGCCCTGGGATTGTACCTTGTGTATTAGGACTTCTATTATTACACAAAATTTGGGTGGTAACAAACAATGTTGAGATAGCAAAAGCATGTAAGTCGTAGAACTGAAAACTTTTTCAAACAACCTCATTTTTTTTTTGTACTAAATCATTAGAAATGGGGGATGGAGACAAGTTTCAAGGACGGTTGGGAGGTAGCCCTGATTTCCAGGGATCAGGTTGCCAAAAGAATACATTAAAATATTTGGAAACAATAACCATATACCATATGTTGAACTTCTAAATTAAAACTCAACCAGAAACATATCATTAAACACAAGTTCTACAAGCCATTTTTAGACAATTGTAACCATTAGCCTGAGAAATTTGACCATTGAAACATTCCCTGTAGAAAGTTTTTTATCTGGAATTGCTAGGTATCATATTTTAACATGGAGGCCTTTCTAGGGCACACAAACATTCCTTCTAGGAGATGCAAATTATTGGCTTCCTGAACTGCCATTGCCAGAAAGTTAAAATACAATGCTCATTTTCAAGTTACAGAATCTTCAAGAAAAAAATTGATATGCAAAACAAATTGAAATATTCCATTAAGGGCTCTACCATGAGAATGCATGCCTTCAAAACAACGCGTTGCAAGAAAAAGTGTCAATTTATGGATATTCAAAATGTTTGTCTGTTAGGATAGGACACATAATGTCATCAGCCAGGCATTCTTTTGGTTTTGAATATGATACAACTGCATTATTTATTAACAATGGAGAAGCTATGATTAACTACATTCATCCTAATAAAAGACAGGTGGATTGACTGCTGTATCTTGCAGCTAAATTGATACTGGATCTCAACATATTGTCAAACACCTTACCATATTGTTTCTTACAACTTTTTTCATTATCTATAGAGAAAGAAGCATAATACGCATTCACTCTTTGCTTTTGGAAGACCAGTCTTTCTTTCGACCAGCAAGAATACGTGAAATCTGCAAACCCCTACTGAAGGCCTGATTGAAAAGCAAACGAGTTTGGAATTCCGATACGAAGGGAAACCAAGCCAATACAGCAACTGGTGCAAAAAGTAAGAGTCCCATTATGAATTCATAGCCCCGTGCAAGAGCCCGAACAGAGCCCCAAAATCCAATGCGATGTACAAAAGGCTTGCAGGTTTGTGCAATCTACAGCAAGACCAAGTTCAAACTCCAACATAAGAAACCAACGCTGTGAGATTTTAACATAACTTTCCATTATTCTCAGGTTTCAAAAAGAAAAACTAAACACATGTAACATAACTGTGAACCCTCTAACCTGCAATATGGCCCATCCAGTGGGCATGAATGCAAGAATACACGCAAACAAGTCTCTCACTGTCATGTGTAAGACAAGGTAAAGAACAATTAGAACTGCTATGAATCCAATGAAAAGAAGGCCCTTAAGAAGTCGGAACACAAGCTGAAAATCTGCGCTAAATCTCCTCCTTCCCATAGAAACAATCTGCAGCCAAAAGGAATGCTGTTAGAGAATCTTAAATAATTTTGCAAGACATATCCCTCATTAACTTGATGCAGAAAAGATAATTGGATTGAAAAGTTATGAAAAGGAAGGGTGGGAAACAGTACAGAACTTTTGAATTTTCTGTTCCCAAAATCGATATACAAAATAGTTCAAATTTCATGACATGCAAACTAGGTCTTAAAAAGAGTTAAAATTTACCTTCAATACCGCTAAAACAACAACTATGACAAGCCATGATAGTCCATATACCTGCAGTTTGAGGATTTTGGAATGTTAGAATTTGAATCAATAAGTGCTAGTAACCAACATGTACATTTCAACACAAAAACACACCAAAAACACACAAAACATACGAATTACTGGATTGGAGTCCAATGCCACTATCCTTGCTTGTCCTTTTCTAAAACATAAGATAATCATGTCAGGTTTATTTCCTTGTCATAGGTGCATTTGGGTGACCTTTAAGTATGCAGATAACAATCTGGGAATTCTCACAAGGAACTTTGGAATTTGGAAGACTGGATTTTGAGGGCAGATCTTGATTTATAGAAGAAGAAGGGGGTATAAAGTTTGGATGAAAGGATCATGAGAAATTGCTTGGTCAATGCTATAGAGAAAATTGGATATTGTCAAGCATTTATGGAGAGAAGGGGGCAATGGTGTAATAAAAAAAAGATAAATATAGAATGTAATATCAACTTAAGTAGCATTGGGCTTCGGGTTAGTGAAACTATGACACCTACTTCTTCTGGGACAAGTGGAAGTATGAGACAGCAAGGTTGCACGAAACGGGGAAACGGGTACGAGTTTCCGAAACGGGAAGCGATACGAAACGCGACCTCCCCAAATTTTGGAAACGGGGAAACGCGATATATATATATATATATATATATTAGGACATTTAAGAAATATGTGCAATCATAAAGCATATATGATACATTCTAATTTATTACATTATGATAAAACTGTCAATTGTCAATGCATAAACTATATGTATCTAAATTTGCATCACATTTACTCATGAATAATCACATAATGAAAATAGAAATATCCAAAATCAGCGACGAGAAATTTCTAATTTCTTGTCTCGTGCTTGATTGGGAGTCTCCTCCTACATAGTCAAACGACCTTAATGCTCTTGATTAAATACAAGTTTCATACCCTAGTACCCTACATTCTCTTGATTATTGGGAGTCTCCCCTGCATAGAGGGCTTGGTTCTCTTGATTAAATACAAGTTCCATACCCTAGTACATGATAAAATCCAATGGAAACATTGCAATCCCCCCAATCCTGAAATCCTGAAAAACAGATAAGTCTGCTGGATTTTGAGTGAGATCTAAAATTCTACTTTCTCCATATGAAATCCAATGAGGGCGAAACCACTCTCAAACATCCTGAGTCATTTCATGGTAATGTTAAAAATTTAAGTAAAAGGATGAAAATGAAAAATAAAGGAGAATATCACTTTTACTTTAAGAATTTAACATTACCATGAACTGCATATCAACACTAGGGCAAAGTTCACTTTTATAACTTTAGAGAGGCATCTAGAAGCAACTAGAAGTCACTAGGCTAACGTAAGAATAGATTAGAAAACAAATAAAATAAAATAAACACAAGTAAATGCTGAAACATGGGTCGTACGGCCCTGAAACGCATTTCAGGCCGTACTGGCCACGTTTCAGTTTCGTGAAATGTGGCAGTACGGCCTGAAACGCGTTTCAGGGCCGTACCAAACGCGTTTCAGCGTTTTGTACCCGTTTCCGTAAGGAACCGCCCTTCTGCCCCACGTTTCCTGCAACATAGTGAGACAGATATGAAGGACCTATATGTCCATTATCCATTATACATATGGTGCCTGTCTCTGGCAGTGATACTATCTCTTTGAATCTTTGTATTAATGAGGATTGAGCATAATACGATGCAGATTTGACAGTGGAATCTTTTACTGCCCCCTCTCCCCACCACACACCCCAGGGGGTTTTTTCACTATAATTCCAGTGTCTATTGCTATGCTTGCTTTACCTGCTATGCATTTATTGTTGGGAAGTTTTAGGAAATTTTTATTTGTGTGAGAATTCTGTATGGCTTTTATGTTTTTAACATGGTATTAGAGCCAGCACAAGCCTGATATTTCTCGGGGGAAAGGCCTGTAGATTGTGACTTGTGTCTTAAGCTAAGTTGCAAGAAAATTGAATTGGTAACAGGTACAGGTTTTGGAAACAGGAACACCTGGAAACGTTTCAACCTTTCTCCCCAGACATCAAGCTATATCAAGGTGTGTGTGTGTGTGTGTGTGTGTGTGTGTGTGTGTGTAACACAAATTCTTGCAAGAAACAAGAATGATACACAATGAAATTTTAGAAAGAAATCTATGTCTATATTAACTCCCATAGATGATAAAATTGTACAAAAATCCAAAAGCAGCATCTATAGATTTCTCCCTTTATTTTTTCTTTCAAACGAAAGTAAGAAATTGGTAGATTTATAAATGAATTAGAGATTAATTTGCCTTCCTTTTTCCATAGATTAAGAACTTTTAGACTTCCTATGGACCCCACATCCCTCATGGGCACTCAGGTGGGATCCAGTAACTTCAAAAACACATTGAAACATGGGGATTTCAAATCAAAATGCCTCAGAAATGCCCTAAGCCATAATGTACAGTACTTTCAAATCATGAAATACTTTATGGCATGGCTCAGGGTATTTCAGCAAAAAGGTGCATTTTAGGTATTGATGTGTGGGTTGGGTGGGCACTTCCAACAAACTTATTATTAGTTTTCAAGGTTACTCCTAAATTGTTTACACTGTCCTTGGTGGAGCTTCATGTGATGCAAGGTGCATGGTAGATGAATGACCCTTGGTTCTTCCATGATGGACATAGACATGGGACGCAAGTTTCCCAGTGATTGTTAGACCTTTCATGGATGCTTGTGCATCTTTCTTCCTTGGAAACGTAGACAACATGGAGACATTCTTCATGATCCACACAGGAGAGTGGGTAGCTTGCTTAGTGGATGACTTGCTTTGGAGGAGCATTGGGTATCCCTGAGGAGAGCGTTGAGTCATAGATGGCATGGGGATGCTTGGTTGCTTGGATGGAGACTTGTGCTTGACTTGAGGATGATTGAGATGACGGGATGATCATGTAAGTGGGGTGGACCCAGAGATATACATGGCCTAGGAGGAGCAATAGAGCTTTACAAACTTGGGGAGGTGGAGTGATGTACCTTGTGTGTCGGATGCCTTCACCTTGGACCTTGACAACTACCACTTGTAAAGGGAGCACTTCACATGCGGACCTACCTTATTGTAGATAAGTTGCTTGTAGTAGATTAGGACCACTATTGTATCGTTGACCTCACTCGCCTCTTATATAAATATAGGGAGGAGAGAGTCATTTGTTCATACTTGATCTTGTTGATTCATTCATCGGATTAATGTTGAGGAGTGAAGCACACTACTCTCTCTCCCTCTCCCCTCTTCATTGCATTATTACTCTTTGTTTTGAGAGCTAGAGTTTTTGGTGAAGTTCAAGGGTAATTTTAGGGTTTGGGTTTCACCCTAAAGACCCAAGGAAGTTAGGGTCTGAGATGTTGAGAAATCTAGGGCATGAATACTTAAAATATTTCTCTGCTTGATAATTGCTTGTGATATACTTTTATTTCTTAGCTTATAGTCTTTTCTTCGTTATGTTATTATCGTGTTCTTTTCATCAAGAAAATTACCAATATGCACAATAAAAGACAAATGACACGGTATGTAGGCTTGTCAGCCAGGGCCAAAACCTCTCACCTCTTGAGAGGAAAACCCGATCAAAATTCTTCTTATAGATCTTCAATTGATGAGTACCAAGACCATGACAAAGACCCTTGACTCTAGTATCCTCCCAAGAACCTTGTCACTAACCTTGATGCTCGATGCTCTGCCTCTTCCCTTTCTTGACTTTCTTCTTGATCTCGACCTACACTCCTCGGCTCCTTCTGGAGAAACTCGATCTCTATCCTTCACCCTACTTCTTCTCTGCTTCTCCTAGAGAATGTTGATCTCTATGATCTTGATCTCTAGCTCAGTCACCCCAAAACAAGTATCCCAAAAGAATCCTTCCTTCGTCGACCGCAAAAGAAACTCTCCTTCACTAGCCCCAGAAGAAACTTCTCCTTCGCTATGCCCAGAAGAAACTCTCCTTCTCTTGCCCAAAAGAAACTCTCCTTTGCAATGCCCAGAAGAATCCTTCTTATCACTTCTTCGAACTTCTTCTTTGTGGCCTCTTCCTCGTACTTCTTCTTCACTGAATTCTTTTCGTGTTGCTTCACTCTAAGTTAATCCGAGTGTGGCTATTTATACACTTGATTACATGTCCTTTAGGCTGACATGATCACAAGTAGTTAGGCCGACTTCTTCTAGCAAGTTCTTCCATCGTTGTAGGCCGACTTGAAGAGGATAAGTGACAAGGTCTTGGAAAATACTTTACATACACAAGTTTGACCTTTTACAAAGTGTAACATGACTTCATTACATGACAGTGACTATCATTTTATAACTAGATGACAAATAATTCCCAAAGACTCTCAATGGGAGTCTTGACTCAAAAATAAAACCTCTTGCTCATGAAACCCATGAAGCAAGCAATACAATAATTTTTATTTTTCTTCTTTACATCTCATTACATAAAATCATAATTACATGTCATTATGAAGACCAAACCTAGTTACACTTTTCAACATGAGAGAAACTCTATTAGTGTGTGTGATTCATCAAACTGCTACCAAAAACATAAAGACAAGAACACAGATGTTGGCTCTCTGCCAGGGCCAAAACCTCTCTCTCTTAGAGAGGAAAACCCTTTGGTAAGTTTCTCTTATTGAAGCTTCTTATTGATCACTGCCAAACCCTAGACCCTTGACTAGGATGTCCTCCAAACACAAGTCAAGTCCTTCCTCTTTTCTGCATTATGTTCCCTAGCACATGGACTTCCTCCTTCCAGCACTTTGCTCCCCAGCACTTCATCCTTTTCTTCACTACTTTGTCTAGAGATAGACCTCGGCTATGTTAGCTTCTTGATGAGATATTCTTCTTCCTTTCTTCAATAAGTTCTTCACTTAAGGAGACACCCTTATCTTGATCCAACGAGACTCTTCTTGATGTATAGGTGTATGACTATATGGCTGCCCTAGTTTTCTCATGTATGGTACGTACCCTAGAGAATTAGGGTCCTTTTCCTTCGCTAGAGAGATAGGCTTCTTCACTTGACTTGGAAGGCCTTGTAGGCCTAGTTTCAAGCCCAAAAAACACTAGTTCATGGACTATTTGTCCCTGTTGTCATACCCACAGACTTGACCTCCTTTTCTTCGCACATGTCACTGTTTCTAGCCCTAGAAATAGTCCTCTTCACTTCGGTTTTCCTCCTCCTTCCTTTGTTGCACTAGGAGACCCTTAAACTTGTCCTTTTGTTGCTTCTTTTCGGCTTATATACTACACTGATTTCAGAGTTGCTTGGTTGACGTTGTGAAGGAGTGGACAACCTCTATATATAGAGGATTGTCCCTCCTTTAGGCCGACTTGAGGCCGACATCATGACTGTAGGCCGACTTGTCTATTTCTTCATCATTTTCATCGTTTAGCTTCCTTTTGGAGGACGTTGTTGCATGGAGAGGACTTGCACTTGTCTTGGAGGTATTCCTTTGACCTTATACAATATTATACATAGTGTAATATGCCCTCTAAGGGTCTTCAACATTTTCTTTTGAATCCTTGACTCACCTATAGCACTTAACATGTGCTAGACCTATTTCAATGAGCAAGAAACTCATTGACATATATGATAAAAATAATGTTTTTTTTCTTGAATAAGTGCAAATATCAAAATTACATTTATGAAGACCGAACCTAGTTACATTTCCTTCAACAGTTTCTACTTCCAAAGGGGATAATATGTTCAAGGTACATCCCTTAAAAGGTGGTGGCATGTGATAGATAGGTGAATGAAGTAGGGGATGAGAAGGGGCAGCCTTGGGCCACATGCTGGGGTACAAAGATAACTAATAAAAGGGAAGCCCACACTTGGGTTTATAATGTATAGGAGGGAGCAATCATGGTACATGAAGTGCCCCGGCCTTGATTTTTCCACCCTTCTTTATATGCCTTTTGCCTTTTTATGATTTTTCTTTGATTAACTACTCAGGGCTCAAGGGGTAAGAGCATGATGTGTGAGATATGGCAGTGAATACCCCTTTTTAAGGTAGGGCAGTTCATTGCCCACCAGGGGTTGCGACAATCACGGGTTCCTATTTGATGAAGGAGGCTCATAGAACCTATAGGAACCGGGGTGATGGGATGATGGGGTAGAGATCATGTATTGGCTTTCGCCCACGTGGTAAATGTGTTTGTCCTTGCCATATTTTGCATTTTGTGGTACATTTTCCTGTTGAATGTGGCCAATTATGCTTTTTTCTTTTTAGTTGTATCAACCTCTGGGGCATCATACCAAACTTAACCCAAGGTGTGGGCAAGGGCAAGGGGAAAGCTAACCCTATGTGGACCCAGTGGAGGAATGTGGACCCACCGGAGGAATGTGGACCCAGGAGGGAGAAATGATGAATGGGGTAATAATGAGTGGAAAGGGGGTAATATATGCAGATAAGGGAGCGGGACCATGTGACCAAAATCAAGGTTTCCCATGAAATACCATCCCTAAAGCCAAATGGTCAGTAAAAGAGATCCCATGGGACTAGAATCCAAGGTTAATATCCAGAATGGGTCTAGGGAACAAAAGCACAACCTAGCCCATTCCTTCCGTCGAATCCCCCTATTAATCCATGCCCAGAAGTGTCCATGATAAACAAACTACAATCCTCAATTACCAAATGACAAGGCATACCTTTAGGTTCAGGAGGCCCACCTTCAAACATACAATCATGGCAGATGGGTGAGGGACCACATCGCTGGCTCAGGTGGCGGAGAAATGGCACAATAAGCTAGCCGATGGCTACAAGGGGCTATTGGTTGCCAGCTAAGGTCTTGGAGAAAAAAATTCTCCTATGGATATCACCCACAAAATGGTGGGTAACAAGAACTAATTGTCAAGGGGATCTATGTTTGGGAGCACCTTTCCAATTGGAAAAGGCTTCGGGAAAAATGCATTCATGAAGATCCAGGAAGAGGCTCAAGAACAGTTAAGGCAAGCAAGCAAGGAGGTGGAGATGAGAACTTGGCCTTGGGCAATCAAGCCAAGAAAGGAAAAGGAAAGGGTTATGTCAAAATGGTCAAAGATGAGGGGTCAACTTCACAGTCAATTAAGAATAAGGACTTAAGTAAAATCAAGTGCTTCATCTTGCACAAGAATGGGCACTATGCATCACAATAGTAGACAACAACTTCAAATAGGTTGATGAGTTTGCAACAAATTTTGAGGACTTCTCGTTGGTCTCCTATCTATCTACCAACACCACTACCTAGAGTGCTTGGTACCTTAATAGTGGTGCATCATGCGCATGACAGCAACACAAGAGTTCTTCAACAGTTTGACAGAGGACTCAGATTTACATGTGGAGCTTGGTAACGATGTTGTAAATTTTTCTTAGGGCTATATTGTTCTTTGCTTTCATAATTGCATTTCTTCATTTACACATTAAATTCAGTCCATAACATCATAACATTATTCAGATTTACATCATTATTTAGTAGCATATACAACTATATAGAACGAACAATACCATCATCAATGCAGTGAAACATAAAGGAACAACAGAAGAAAAGCATTCACACAGAGACACCAGCATTGGTCGAAGACTAGGGAAAAACCCACTATGGGGAAAACCCTTTCAAATTATTCTTCTTATTAGATTGTCATTGAATGATTCAACAAAAGAGAGTACAATGATTCATATCTTCAACCATAAACCTAATCAGTAAAATCAACTAAACAACATCCATGAGAGGAACCCAACCATGCTCATACTCAAAATCCTGATTCAAAAGAATGTAATGAACTGTCACTGTCTGCGGTCAAATACCAAACACTACGATCAACGAGCGAAAACATCGGACAACTGAAAAAACAAATCCTAGTTTCCAATCTCACGGAGGACATGTGCGAGTGACTGAAAGGCTTCAGTGGCACGGATGAGTCGGCCAGCAAGCGACTGCAGCCGAGATCTCTTTGTGACATGCCTACAACTGAGGCCCAAAACCCTAAGACAAAGATGTGAGCTTCGAACCCTGCAATTTCACCTTCATGCGAACCTATTCCTCCGCGCATCTTCCTCAAACCTGTTCGAGCCAAAAACAAGAAAGAGAATAGAAGAATGCCTCATAATGATATCCAAATGAGGTTGAGGTCACTTGTATTTATCACTTTCCAAGGGTGTCCAATTTGCTTCGGGGCCGACCTAATCAAATATGCACGTGGGCTTATAATTCAAAAATACACTTTCCATTGTCCAAATTTGATGATCTTTAAGTCGATTTTGGTCCTCTCAAAAAGAGGAATTCAATACAATCATCATCTCCATCAAATGAGTTGTCCAAAGTGGAATTTGGCCCTGGTTTCCATTTTAATAGATGCCAGGAATGCAATGGGAGGTGTTGGGACCATCATGTTCCAACTCAAGTTTGGATGGTCAATAGAGACTAAGGAGTTGCTATATGTGCCAGGTTTGACAAAGAACTTGCTCTCAATATCAACTATGGGGGACAGAGAATTTGTTGTAATGTTTTAGTATGGACAGGTACGCATATGTCCAGAGGGAGCTAGTCCTGACATGGTAGGGGTCATTGGGATTACACAGGGCATTCAATGTAGGTTGAAGGTAAAAATCCATTACAAGAATTTGTGCATAGTACTAACAACTTGTGTGAGCTATGGCACGGAAGAATGGGACACTTCCACTATAGGGCGTTTGCTTATTCTGAGGGAGATTGCCATTGTTCTCCCAGAATATAGCATTGAGTAGCAGGGCATGTGGAGAGGGTGTGCACTAGGCAAAAATGCCAAGGATGCTTTTCCAATTAAAGGGAGCAAGTCCAAAGGGGTCTTCGATCTTGTTCATTCACATGTATGTGGACCAATGTCATTGGCATCAATACAAGGATCAGTCTGCTATGTCCATTCATTGATGACTATTCCAAAAGAACCTAGATCTTCTTCATGAAGACCAAGGATGAGGTTTTTCAATCGATTTAACTAATTCAAGGCCCAAGCAGAGAAGCAGACAAAAAGGAGGATCAAGGTCTTGAGGTCCAATAATGAGGGAAAGTACAACTCCAATGACTTCAAGGATTTCTACGAGGAGGAAAGAATCAAGAGGGAGTCGACAGACTCATACAACCCTTAGTAGAACAAGGTTGCAGAGAGAGAACCAATCCATTATAGAAGCTACCAAAAGAATGATTCATGACCATGATCTGCCTATGTTTCTTTTCGCAAAGGCATGTAACATGACAACTTATTTTTAGAATAAGAGTCCTCACAAGATATTGGGGGACAAGACTCCTAAGGATTCAAGGAAGCATTCACATGGGTGAAGCCCAAGATAGGGCACCTTAACATCTTTGGTTGTCTAGTGTATATTTGTATTCTCGAAGAAAGAGGACGAAGCTACATTCCTCATGAGAGAAGGGCATATCTATGGGATACAACGAGACTTGAAAGCATACAACACCTTCATTCCAGCACAGAGGAATGCAATTGTTAGTAGGGATGTCAAGATATACGAGGATCTAACCTCTAGGAAGTCTCATGAGCCACTTCTAAATTTCTAATGACAGAGAGCAAGGAGCGAGGGGCTCAAGCGGATGAGAAGTATTCATCAGCTACTCCTAGTTCAAGGGAACAACTTCAAGTGAGGAGTTAGCAACACCTCCCACTAGTTCTATTAGGAGACCTCAATGGTTTCAGAAAACACTAAGGGATGCTCAAGAGCATGTGGAAGCTCCTAAGGGAACATTCACAATGAGTAGACCTCCAAAGAAATTTCCAAACAACGTGTCACTTATGAGCAATTATTGATTCTGCACCTTCTAGTTTTTAGGACGCAACAGCCCTATAGGTTTGGGGGGATTCCATGATGGAGGAGTATAACTCCATTATGAGGAACGATGGATGGGATATAGTTTCAAGACTGAAGGGAATATCAATCGTGAGTTACAGGTGGGTCTCCAAGATCAAGTATGCTACAAATGGTAGCATGGAGAAATACAAGGTGAGATTTGTGATGAGAGGATTCTCCTAGAAAGAGGGAGTGGACTACAAGGAGGCATTTGCTCCAATCACAAAATTCCATGGCACTCAGTTTTACAAAGTGAAAGTATATTGCAGCAAATATGGTGAGTTGTCAAGCCATTTGGCTTCGCAAGTTAGTTGCAAGACTATTTGGTCAGCGAGTGTAACCTATGATGATGCATTGTGATAATCATAGTTGCGTCAAACTCTTGGAGAATCCAGTGTTCCATGACATTTCCAAACATATTGAGATCAAATATCACTTCATCAAAGACAGGTTCCAGAAAGGGGCATTAAAGCTTTAGTATATTTTCATAAATAAGTATATTGCGGACATTCTCACCAAACCTTTGATGAAAGGAAAATTTTTGTTTTATAGGGATAAGCTAGGAGTGGTGCAGAATACATTCCTCACTAGCGAGTGTTGGTGTTTGTATCTCATGAACATACTCCTGCACAAAACACAAGTGTCAAGGCATATGGAAGTTGCCTAATTGACACTCAACCTTAGTAATTACTCTAATTATTAATGTAATGTCCTTTTAACATAAAAGTGACTTGATCTAATGAAATGAAAGGTTATTTGTAATAGTGAATTAGATAAATCACAATCGTTGATCTCAAGTGAAATTGACAATTAATATCAACCGTCAATCAATTTGGGAGTTAGGATTCTTGATTTAGTCATAACTTAAACTTATAAAAAGAAGGTTGGGCTAAGGCACAAGACACATTGTGAGAGAAGGAAATCTGAGTGATTGGATGAAGGAATTTTATCCAAGTGTCAGAGGAAACAACAAGAGAGTTTTTGCAACAAGAGAGCATTCCCAACAGGTAGCATCTGTAGATTTGTACAGCGAATTTGCAGAGGCTGAGTCACACGTGTGAGCTTAGAAGGGTGCAAGACATCAATGCAACCTATACATGACACAAATCACACGTGCAGGTCACACGTGGGAGACAAGGCATAGAACAACAACTTGTGGGTTGAACATGCGTGATTGTAGAGGTGCAGCAGTAGATTTGCAAAATAAAGGCTCATTCCAGAAAATTTCAGTCATATAGCCCATACAAGCGCCCATAATTTCTTCAAAAAAGGATTGAATATTGTTGTAGTTTGTATAATCTCAGGGGGCAGATTTTACCAGGCTAGAAAAGCCCTTGTAAGCTCAAAAGTTATTTAAATGAAAAGCTGAATTTTAAAGGGCAATTTTTTTGTTGATTTGTGCTTAACATTCACTGTTTATTTTGCTTCCGGTAAAAATTAAATTTACCAAATAAAATCCTAGTATTACGTTTCATTCAGCAGGACGAAAAATTAATTAAAAAATAGCAAGGAAATTTGCTACGAGATAATTTGTCATTTATTAGAGCTAGAAAATTAATAGGCATAAGGATTATAAAAAAAATTCCGTAACTCAAAATTGAAAAGTAAAATAGGGATCTAATAATGGATTATAATAATTTTAATTATCTAACCCTAACACTTGGTTAATTACTTCCTAGCAGATCAGATCTACTGAATAATAACATGGATGAGACTTTAACACAAATAAATAAACAACGAAAGCAATATTAAACACCCATATTGCAATCACATGCACAAAAAGAGTTTTTCTCTTCAAATCAATCCTTCATTCATTAATTTCAGAACTTTCAAGTGCTCCCTTCCAAGGATAATGGCAAAAATCAATACAACAAGAATCCAAGACTTATCCAGTTGATCAAACCCTTGATCATTTGCTTCGATCCACTAGTCCGACACACTTGAATGGAAGTCCTTCTCCACCCACTCAGTGAGATGTCCTTCTCTCAATGTCTTGTGCTCACCATGCATTGTGTGTCTTCTCTCTTAGCCTAGCCTGCCTTTCATAGTTTTGAGTTATTGACTGAATCCACAACCCTAATCTCCAAAGTGATTGATGCTTGAGAATAGATCTCACCTCACTTGAGATCAATGGTTGAGATTCATCTAACTCACTAATGTAAATAACCTTTGGATTTCATTATATTAAATCACTTTATCTTATAAAAAGAAATTACTTTAATAACTAAAGTAATTGCCAAGGTTAAGGGTCTATTAGGTGACTTCCACATGCCTAGAGACTTAGGCTTGTGCAGAAGTGCCTCCCAAGAGATAAATATCAACGCCCCCCACTTAGTGAGGAAGGTACTTCCTAAACAGCCACCTATAACTCGTTGTCCCTCCAATCATAGAACAATGTCCCATGTATCATCACTCACCACGGCTCCCCTCCAAACCTCCACATAGGTTGCCTCCTCAAGGACTTTACTCCTCAATGCCATATAGATTTAAAACTTCTTAGGATACCTACTCTCCCTGAATGTGCTCTTAGGAGCCTCCACATGCTCCTAAAAATCCCTCAATGTTCACTTTAACCACCTAGGTCTCCTGAGAGAAGTGGAAGGTGCTACTGACTCCTCCCCACTAGAAGGTTTCCTCCCTGAACTAGAATCCACTGCATGTTCCTCTAACTTCGAAGCCTCCTACTCCTCATCCTCTATTACTATTGATGGCAACTCATGAGACTTTCTTTTGAATATAATATAATAATAATAATAATAATCATGATAATAACTAATTAAATGATAATTAGTTATTGAAGAGACATGTCCCAAAGGACATGACTATCTATGAAGGAGTTCCTTGCCTAGTATGTAAGTAGGACCCTCACTTGAAACTAAACATATCATATCATATCTCTTCTACATTCAACATTCTTATAAATATATTACGTGTCCTATAATGGATATTTACATATTCCATATATTCTCAATATTTTGTTGTGTCTACGAACCCTGTTCTTTACATTGGTATCAGAGCATTCAATTATATATATTATTTATTGCATATGCATTGTTATGTAATATCTGGTATTAGAGCCTGTGGTTTCAAAACCCTTGCTATTTTCCCAAGGTATTGGAAAGATAGGATTAAAAAAAGTAAAATCACATCAATATTAATTTGGCAAATTAGCTATCAATTCTAGAGCCAAATATAGGTGAGAAAGAAGACATTTTTGGCAAGAAAGACTAAAATTAATGATTTACAATTGATAGTTGATCATTATGAGTGTATATCTCAATTCAAAGTCATAACCGTAACTCGAAGGGCTGGGTACTTTCATATTAAACACACAAAAAAAAATTAACCTTCTTTTATAAAAACGAGGTGATCTTCAGGACATTACAGTAAATTCCAATTTGACAATACATTCATCCAAGGACCTTAACAATATATCAAAGCTAATCAATCAGGACAATCAACAAACAATATCCAAAATGCAACAAGAAATTAATGAAGCTACTACAGATAAAAATGAAAAAATTTCTTGCTTAAAAGATCACAGTCAAAAACTACTTGCACAAGTCAAGCAATCTGAAGCTACAAAGAAAAAATTAAAACAAGAAAATGAATGTCTTGAGAAGAAATTCAACAAGAATCTATAGGAGAAGTAACAGGAAAATTTGCACTAAAAAAACCTTAATCAAAGTTATTAGAACAAATCAACGATTTAAAAAATGAGAAGCTTAAGCATCAAAATGAAGTTGAATCAGAAGTTGAAGAACTTTCACGTTTAAAAAATCATAATCAAAATTTGTTTACTCAAATGAAGAAACTTAAAGATGATAAGAAGTCATTGAAGAACAAATTCGAAGAACCTATTGCAAAAGAATCATCAAAATATTCAAACATAGCAGTCCAAGTTGAAGAAAAGGGAACAAACACATATGCCATTAATCTCACAATTCAGACAAATCCAAATCCAATTGAAGTGAAGATATACTCAGATGTTGCAACTCACACAACAGAAATTCCAAGAGGAAATCCAATAATGAACTTAGCAACATCAGTACTCAAAGTAAATCAAGAAATCACCACAAATAGGTTAAGGGGAAATCAATTCACAAGAACTCCTTATCGACATCCAAATCATAAAACAAGATCTCTTAACCACACTGCATATCCTTATCACTCAGGCTAGAAACAAATGACTCATTTTCCAAAGAATATAGATGTCACCATAATCTAGTCTTACGATAACAATGAATCCTTAGTTTCCAGAAATTTCAACATTCCACAGAAGATTAATTTGGAATGGTTAGATCATTTCACAATACAACAATTATGTCCCACACTCAGAAGTTTATAACATCGTATATCATCAAAGATGTCAGTTTTGAGAATTAAGAAAGACAAGAAGTTATTACGAGACAAGGAAAGATGTCAGTTTTGAGAATTAAGAAAGACAAGAAGTTATTACGAGACAAGAAAAGATATCAAGCACTGTCATCAATAAGCTTTGAGGACAAAGCTTTACTAAAGGGGAAGGCAATGTTATGAATATAAATAATCAATAATTAATAGTAATAATGACTGATATACTAAAGAGGCATGTCTCTAAGTACCAATGTTGCAAACATTGGCATTAAGATAAAATCGGCAAGGGTCCGAAAAACCAAAAAATTGTAAAAATCAGGAAAATATCAGTAAAAAATGGCAAACATCAGCAAAACCAAGATACCATCAAAATATCGGTAAAAATCAGCAAACATCGGCTTGGCCAAAAAATCGTGATTTCGAGATAAAATCGAGATGTTATTGAGATGTTTGCAACACTGCTAAGGACATGACCATTCGTGAAGGGGCACCCGCCTAGGTATATATACAGGACTCCCAGTCGTAACTAAAACATATTCTTCAACCATACATTTTTTTATATATATACTTGTCTCTTCAATGGACATCTTCATATTCCAAGTGTTCTGGAGTATTTAACTTGTGTAAGTATGAACCTTGCTCATTATAGATAACCCCTAGTGTACATATCACATTTAATTTCTCCCCTCACAAAAAAGATAGTTAAGGTTTATGAAGTGGAAAATTGATTTTTCCCTCATTGCTCAAAGCATTTGACCTTTATCTCTTCAAGTTGCCTTAAAGACTCCATCACCCAAGTAGGATTAGGCACTGGCAACCTTTGTGTTGATCAAAAACTTTGAAAAACTAAATATTTTTCCTCTTTTCTATTTTCTAAGCCTTTCAAGATAAGCTGCTAGGGAATTTAGCTATGGCCAGATTAATTTAGGGCTTTGTGGATGAGTGTTTGTGTTAATAAGATATAAGTTTAACTTGGTGATCCTTTTAACTCAAATCTAGCCTTTTGCATGGTAAAACTTCTCCTTGGAGGGTTGGCGACATCCTTACCTAGACATTTTTTTAGCCCCATAAACCCTAACCCTAGTAGGGCTTCAACTTGAGGCTTAATTGGAGGGTTTTCTTTATTAGTTTCTTGATCTTATCTTTCAGTAAACCCTTTATTTGACTCATATATGACCAGGCGCTCAATTGTTGTTACATATCAATAAACCCTACGTGATATGCACCCTTACTAGACTAGGTGCATGATATGTTATTCAAGTTTTGAGCAATTGTCGATCATTATCTCCACATAGCCTACGATTTTATCACATTGAACCATATAAGATAAAAAATCCTCTTAAGTGATCATTGGGAAGCCTCCCTTGTGATGAAATTCCACTAAAGAGCAAGAGGAAGTATTGTTGAGGTGATAGTGGGATTCTACCTCATTATTGAAACAAGGTATGGCCCTTGCCTTATGAATCCACTCACAAGGCCTACCAGATTTTGAGGCAACAGTGGATTCCTTCATGCTTGGTAGGCGCTTTCCTCATTGGCATCTAACCAGGTGGTTGCCTCCCATGTGTGGACTGCAACATATCATCCACTAGGAGCAGTGTATAGGTTATACGGTAAAAGTTTGTCATTTTTGACAATCTGTAATTTTCAACAATCATGTTTATGAATGAAACCCACTTTTAGTCAATCAATCAGGGCTCCATACTTGTTGGCTCCATTGCCCATCGAATAGGCACATTAGATTGGGATCATTCTTCATATCCTATTCTCTAGTATATACGCACAAATTCTGGTCTATAGAATTTATGTTCACAAGATGTCATTCACTAACACAATTTACAAAGATCACCTGGTTCTCGACATCCCTTAGGGGGATCCTGTCCCCTTGAGTTCCCATTGTTAACCCCTAAACCTTCCCCTTGCAAATCTGGAAGGTTAATGACCAGCACATTTCATCAAGCTACAGGTTCAAATGCACAATGATGGGAACCTACTAATTTTTTTAATATTTAATATTTAATATTTTCATCAAGACGGAGGTTCAAACACTTGCTTGCAGACCCACATTAGGTTCATTATGATTGTACTCCTCAATCATATTGACATACTTTTGTAGTCATTTATTGGATATTAATAAAATTATCTCATCTTATCAAGTGATGGTAGTGCTCTCTCTTCTACCTTCTTTGATAGATACCTCAACAAGACATTGGAAAAATTCTAGAGGAGAAATTTCCGCTTGGTCTTCTTGCAATTTACAATTCAGCTAGAGTGACCATTTAGGTTTTTTATTGGATTGTTCTAATTGTCGTTGAGGTTTTAATTGTAATAATCCAAAAGAGGAGTTAGTTGATCCCACATTGTTAGATTTTAGGGCACTAGAATCAATGCATACAGACACGCGGCAGATCTAGTAACAGTCTAAAATTAACTTCAACCCAACTAATTAGCTAAAACACACTGATGTGCCCAACCCTTACACAGCAGAAACTTTAAAACTAGAAAGTAGATCATGCACAGTAATGCATTACACACAAGTTTTTCCCAATTAATAGTTTATTAAATTCTTCTCAGACCCTACTTGGGCTCCCTTACTAGGATAATGACTCTTGAGGATATTACATATACAACAATTACCCTAGATCTAATCCAGTCGATCAAGCCCTAGATCCATCCTCGATCTAGCTGATCTGGATCTCCTTTTTTTCTTTGTGCTCTTTCCTCGAACCCGACACAATTGAGTATCTCATTCACAACAAATCTGCAATTTCTCATGCAAATCTCTTCCTTACTTATGAAAATCTCTCTCTCAATGTCTCATGACCCTACACATTTTTGTGCTCTACTTGGCCCTCTTGGCTCTTCCAACGTTCTCGGCCCTGCACAGCCCTCTCTGCACTCTCAGCCCTATCGACCCTCTCTGCTCTTCTTGGCCCTCTCAACCCTACTCAACCCTCCCAACCCTACCAAGCCATAAGACAAATCTCTTGTTGAGCACTAATCTGAGGCCTACTGGCCCTTCCATAGATCATAGGCCTACTTGGCCCTTCCATAGATTTGAGGCCTACTCAACCTTCTCTTGTTAAAGCTTGAAGGAACATCTCACTTCTCCAAATCTACAAGTCATCCCTGTTGTTGTTCCATACTCAACCTTAATGGCCTCTTGCGCTTGATCCTCTACACCCGCTCGGCCCTTTTGGCCCTTCATAGGCTCTCTCGACTCTCTTTCCAAGCCAACTTCCACGCGTCGTCTCATCCCTGAAAGGTCTGAGGGCTACTCGACCTTTTCCTCCACAAGATGCTCTCTTGCCAACTATCTTCCCCAAGCCCTCTTGGCCCTTTCGACCCTCTCAGCTATCCACAATCCCTCCCGTTCCCCTTGGCCCACATGTGAGAATACTCTCTATGCTACCCAAAACATCAACACATATGTCCATTAGAAAGACACTAGTCTCTAGTCCTTCCATCAATTTCATACTTTTAGCCCTTTTAAAATTGTCGATTTAGTCTTCAAAATTACCTTGGAATGCATTGCTCTAAACCACTAGCAATCCTACCCTAGGGAAGCCCAACTTGATCCGAGAAGAGCCAGCCAAAAGTGTAGAAAAGGGTTGGTGAGGTGATAGTGGCCTCCCTCTTAGTTTCACCAAGGCCACAATTGAACTCTAAGAATTTACTTCAAGATGTGTAGGTTCATTTGATAATAGGGCATAAAATAGTTTTATATGTCACATTGTGAAAATATTGCTGGAGTTTCTCCTTAATGAATGAATACACTTCAAGTGTGTTGTAATATTCCTTTCGAAATATTTAACTAAAAATAACTCTAGGAAAATTACACCATAAAATTTGCAAAAGTTCACACGGTAGATATTGCAAGTAAATTGAACACATTTGCAATAGAACCCAGAAATTAAATGAAATGTTGCAAACCCAGAATTAACATGAGAAAGCACAGCAAAGTTCAGCCTTATTATTGTACTAAATAAAATCCAACAAATGGCTGATTCACCTTCTTCATGTGTAAAACAAAGACCAGTTACTCCTGTCAATAAGGATAAAAACACAATGAATAATCTCCTCCAAAATCAACTGAATCCATCCCATCCTCTTCCAATTCTCATTCTACATCAAAAAATCTTATTGTTTCTGATAAAGATATAGAGTATAATATTGTGGAAGAACCTTGTGGAAAATAGTGAATTATCTCAGCTCATTCCCATAACTAAATAGTATTAATAATAGTTCTAACCTCAACTTATGAATATATAAGCTCATATTATATTTTTCAGACTTAAGGTGTAGTTCCCTGTACAAAAAATAGGTTTAGGATAGTCACTTTGTCATTAAGCCTATTTAATGTTATAAAGACAATTTCAATTGCAATATTTTGTCTGACAATAGCTATTACATCAATGAAGCCCAAATTGTGAATCTAAATGATCCTCACTCCAATCTTCAAATCTGCTACAAATCTGATCTCCAGTAATATCGCTGAAGCTCCGTGAGATTTGTGGGTGAAATCTCCTCAATAGTGGGTTGGGTTTTTGTCCAACTCACAATAGGAAACCCAAGGGTTTTCATCTTGGGGCTTGTTGAAAGCTGAGAACCTCATTCCCAAACCTCTCCAATAAGAAAATACTCAAATCCAAGATGTTCCCAAATGTCTCGCTTGTCTTCCTTTCAAAGGCTTGATGGATCCTTCTCTCGCTTTCTAGAAACACTTTTTTATTATTTTATTTCCCACTCTAGAAGCTTCTCCTCTTATCCTGAAATGACTTTTCTTTTCTTTTCTTTTATTTTAGTCACTTGCATTTTTCTTCAATTAAGCGTTTTCCCCTTTTTATTTAATTGACTAATTAAAATCACTTTTAATATAGGAAAATGGTAAATCCACCTCTACAATCTTCTCGTTTCGGTTCCAACGAGCTATTACACTAGGTGTTTCATCAAATATTCCTCCCAAAATGACACCTTAAGCGTATTTAGTTAAGATATGCTCCATAATAACCTTGTTTTATGGGAATTGCCGGAATGCAGCGGAACCAAGAATAAATTGTGCCGAATAAATTTTGAGTGATCCCTGATGGACCCCATACTCTGAAACCCTCCGGGCCCACTGATAATGAAATCTCGTTCCCATGCCCAAGTTGTCACACCCTAGAAATCCATCGTAGCTGTATTATAAAGGAAACTAAAAATGGGGGCGTTACATGTGCAAGGTTGCATTGTCTTAAAGTGATTTAGCATTTTATCGCCTATAGGCCATGTTATCCTCATTATATGGTGTTAATGTTTCAATTGATAGTCATCCTACTTTTGATCTTTGTTCTACCATGTACATATGTATGTTGATGTTATCTCAGGAAAGATTATTGTTGTCTGATATCCCTAACCGCTAAATTTCTTAAAATTGATAACAATTGCACTTGGTAATAACTTGGACACCTGGATTTCTTGTAACAAGCATATATCTGTAAATATGTGTATGTGCATGCATATGTACAATTTATGTATGTACATAGACACAGACATTTATGTCTATTAGTATACATGTGCAAACATACATAAAACAGATATCCATGTATATGGATGTGCGTGCATGAATGCCTAGAAACATGTCTGTGAGTATGGAAGCACATGTAGATGCATGTATGAATATCATATTTACACATACATACAGAATATAAAAAGGATGAGCAATAAGCATGTATGTGTCTATGTTACTATATACATATGTAGGGACATAAACACATCCACATGCAACATAGGCATATATATCTGTACCATTACATAAATATCTCTCAAACACATGCAACTCCTCAGAACTCAGAATTAATGAAGTTCAACAGAACTTACCAGCACACTTTTATGTGTCCCCGTGATATTCAGATGATAAACCAATCCATATTGGTAAAGGAAGAATCTAAGAGATAAAAGAATTTCACAAAGTTGTCCACGTAAACCTGTATACTTAAGGTGTTCATGCTCCTTTTCCCACCAAGATTCCCAACTTTTCTCCACTGGTACTCCAATCCCTCCACGATTGTTAATCCACTTGTTCCAATCTGTCCAATCATCTACAATTTTCTGCCACTCAAACCCTGAAGGATTAAACAGGAAAGGAGCAAAGAGCCAGGTCCCAACCATAAACCACATGGACCAAGTGATCAAGATATAAGCAACAGTGTTATTGTACGTCTCACCAAACACATTATACACGATAAGGAGCAAAAACAACTCTATTCCTTTGACAAAGTGACTACGTGAGTAGAAGCGATAATTATCTGCAAACTTTGCATGAAAAACAACAAACCCACGTCCAGTAGCTCTATATTCTGCACCACCATGAAGAAGAGTCCTGCCATAGTAATGAGTCTTTGTCCCGAGAGAGAAAGTAAAGAAGACAGGAGCCAGCTGTAGCTGCATGACTACAAAATCACTTAAGGCATTGCGGAATCCCCGTTCTAAGCCAATCTCCATTACCATAGGCAAAGCCATTAACATTCCAAGCTGCACAAAGGACTGTGAAGCAAGGGCCGCTTCCAGACCCTTATTATGTAGGATGCCTGCTTGTCTGACCACTTGTTTTTCAAGTCCACTGAGAACCAGGTATAAACGACCATATAGGAACACGTACACTGTAAGCACAGTTACCTACAAATCATATCAAACATAGAAATTAGTTTCCTCCAAAATTAAAGCATAAAAAAAAGATTCTTACCTTTCCAGCAATACATAGGCCAAGACATCTAAAAGATGTTCGATCACATCCCTGCTAAACTTAATAATTAAAAATAGATTGTAACAATAGAACTGACTTTCAAGCCACAGTACCAGAGTACTAAAGTAAAACCCAACAGTAGTAAAGTAGCACGACATCATTCGGAAAAAGTCAAAGCGATGTCCAAGACGATATATATCCCGACTAAGTGTCTGTTCACCATTTCCATTGGCTATCTTTGCCTCAAATAGAGAAATTTGATTGAGTCCCACATCACGACCTTTACCAACTTGAATGTATTCATGATGAGTTATATTTCCTTGGCGTAGGGTTGAATTAAACCCTGAGTCAAATCGTAGCGTCATAATCATTATCACTTAAAACCAATACAATACACTAACATAAGCAAAGTACCTTTTAAGATATGATCCGGCATAAAGATATGGATATGTTTACAATCTAACATCACCAACATTCATGAGAAAACCAAAATACTTACCAGCAAAAATATCCTCACTTAAATTGATCACTTTTGATGCTTTGCTTATCCCTCCTCTTGTTATGTGAAATAAGCGATCAAAAACATCCGGATGGCCATAGTGAAACCGCACCCTGAACTCCCCACAGACAAGAAAACATTGAATAATAAGCAAAAAAAGGATTAAATCCTTTAGTCATTGAACACTTCAGAAATATCTTTCTGTTACATTTCAAAAATGATAAGTGACAGAAGATTAAAATGAATGCATTAGCAGTATCCACTACCTAGTGCAATATACCTCTCTATAATTGATTGTATGAAGGAATCCACAAAACATCAAGATGAATACCAAGCCATGTTTATGGAAAACCTATGTCACATGGTTCGAGTACGAATTTGAGGTTGATAAAGATTAAGTTGAACTCGAATTTGAATTTTCCAATAAGGTTCAAATAAAGTTTGGCATTAGGTTCTCTCTCTCTCTCTCTCTCTCTCTCTCTATATATATATATATATATATTCCCTTATATAAATTAATTAATTCTCTACTTTTAAATATTTTTTAACTATATAAATGTTTACATATATTAAATAGCATATTGATTTTATAAAATAATATTTAAATTTATATTATAATATGTGACTTAGATAATAAATATTTATATAATAATCCATATATATCTATTTAATTAGCCAACTTGAAAAGTGAGTGTATAAAGATACACAAAACTACTACGCCATTCCACAGGGGAGCACACACCTGTTAACACTTCAACCCCAATATTGCAAACAAATGGCAGACTTCCACCCCGATCTATGCAAACAGACAGACGGCAGACTTCAACCCCAACATATGCAAACAGACAGTAGCTACAGCACAGACCATGGTATCATGGGTGGATTATTCAACAGCTATATATGCAAGCAAATGGCACCAGAAAATATGCTACATGGAAATGGAGGGCATACCATTGACATGGCAAGAAACAAACCCACTAAAACAGAAGCCCGTTGACTATGTGAACCACTTGGGGGACATCAACCATACTAACCCCTTTTACATATTCCTCAGCATGTTGTTCATCAACGACAAAAACATGGATCAAAAGTCAATTACTAAATAGTGGCTAGGTAAGTTGGAGAATTTACAGGTAGAAGTTTAATGAATTTAAATGGCTCTTTTGTGAATGCATGACATTTCGAACATCAAGAACGAAATCTGGCTAACATGGCTACTTAGTATACGTGAACCTAAGCTCTTTTGTGAATGCATGGCATTTCGAACATCAAGAATGAAATCTGGCTAACACGGCTACTTAGCATGCGCAAACCTAAATGAATTGGAACAATTTTTTTGAGGTTTGCCAAATTTTAAACCTCGAGGTTCAAATTCGGCAAACATAGGGGAAAACTAATTTGGAACAAGTCAATATTTAGTAGCATATGCGAGAGTACTGCAAAATAAAATTTGCTTTGTAAGGATATATTCTTATACAGAATGAAGTGAATGGAAAAATTACACATGCAGTTGAGTGTTCTTTTATCGTTGCATAATGGCTCTAACAAGGGAATAATTACAAATCTAGCAAAACTGATTCCCTATGAGAGACGATTGCAAAAGTTTTGTGATGATTAGAGACAAAATAAATTTTTAAAGGATCGAAAAACTTTACAAGCTTATGCATACACACCTCATTACCAAGAGGTGTTCATTGGAACATTATATATCACATCACCCTTTTGCATTCACAAATCAAAATTATTGGAAAAATGAAACTTTCAGTGATCAAGCATTCAGTACACAAAGATCTCAATTAAATTAAAGAATTCATTCGGTATATTACTCTCTCCTATGTTGTTACTCTTATCAATTTAATTAGCCACACTATGTGGATTACTTTTGACATTCATAATGTCCATGAAGAACAAAAGTTTGTAGCATGCATTAAAATTTAATAGCTAAGTTCTTTTTTCAAAAAGAAAAAACATAGCATCCTTCATTATAATTAAAGAGGAGTTGCCATACATCAGGGGGCGATCCAGTCCATCGCTTACATATCTCTAATAGAAAAACACCAGAGAGGACCTCTGCAATGCATCAAAGAAACAAACTATTGTAGTGCCCAACAAGGGGGCAATTTTGAAGTAGCCAGGAACGCCGACCACCCACCAGTCAATATTTACCCAGATAAAAAATACTGTCACCTTAGAATTTGAAGGATACAGATTCATAGATGGGGCAAAGTTGCATGATACGGTGAAACACGTATGCATTTAAGAAATGGAGACGTAGATGAAACTTGAACCCCCAAATGTTGTAAATGAGGAAATGTGATCTTTATGTTGGACCTTTATACAAAAACCTGGAAAGAAATCACAATGAATAAAAACATGAAAGACAAGCAATGTTCCACCATCACTTATATTGTGATACTCATCATTAGTATCACCCTTTCCCTCTACCTCAATCCTCTATGAACATCAGTCAACACCACCCAATTTTGATGAAACTGCCTAATCCAAATTTTAAAATAATGTCTGTGTTGCCTCAAAATCTAGCAGGGTCTTGTGAGAGGCCTCACAATGCAAGAACTAGACCAAGGGACAACACTGAGGTGGAGGCCCATTGTCACTACAGCATACCACCACCTACTATTTAGTGGATTTTCACCACAAGGGAGGATTCTCGATATAAGTCACCTAATATGTATTCTAAGGCAAGGGTTCAAAGGAGATAGATGGGATATGCTCAACATGGGCACTTAGACTAAGGACAAGGCACAATCCAATAAGGCAAGGAATAGCGTGCTCTTCAAGAGACCTATCAATGGCACTCATCGCCAAGGGTTTAATGGATAAGCAATAATAATGGCTTACAAATGCACAGAAGGCCAAGAAAAGAATTGTCAAATTGTTATGATCAACAAAATGCGCCACAAGCCTTCAACAAGCCCTAAATTGAAGCCTTGGTGCTATGTTAGGGTTTCCTAGGGCAAAATTACCTAGGGCTTGGGACATCAGCCCTAAAGAGGGAGATTTAACTGTGGAAAAGGCTAGATTTTGATGCAATGAGACTCAATCCACGTGACTGGCTTGCCTTGAAGGGAAGAAAATGAGAAAAGAGAGAGAAATAGAATTTGAAAAGGGATATCTCGTAAGGTTTGATCACCTATGTGGAAGCCAGTCCCTGATTCTTGGGTGATGGAGTCTAAGGGAAACCTACTATGGAGATATCAAACACTAGAAGGGAGTAAGGGGAAGAAAAACTATAGTTTTCAAAACCCTAGTTATCACTTTCTAAGGGAATAAAATCAAGAGGAAAGCTCACCGCACGAGATGGCCAACATTCTTTAGTTAAAACATACAATATTTTACCAAAATTCCATATAAAGATGTGCAATTTAACAAGAACATAGAAACCCTAACAAAATTATTGCATGCAATAACCATTAAAGATAATCAACAAGAAAGATACTCACAATATATGCATGAACAAATCTTCTATTATCCCAAAGTGATGTCTCCACAACAAGAGCTAGTCTCCAAAAGCAAAATTATCCACATAGATCACATCTCCACAAGAATACAAGGCTACAACAGCTAGCCTGCAATCCTTTAAGGAGGCGAAATAGCCCAAAGTGATAAGGAGAATAAGATGTGAGATGACCTCTATTTATATGAGGTCTACCTCACATAATATTAGCCTAAGAAGTCTCTAAAACAAGATTGACAACAAGTAAACCTTGGGTTACAAGCCAACCCACTAGCTTAATGCAAAATTATACGATAAATGGCCCACACATGTGAGTTGTAAGCCTCAAAATGTTGAGGCCATGCACTTTTTGAGCTCTAAATGTCATGTCATGGTGAGATAAAGGCTGAAAATGTGTTTGTGTCAAGATCATCCATCATTTGAGGAAAGTCCCTCAAATTCACCTCAAAGTAGCTCTAGGGATCCCAAATCCAACTAGGGTGTCACAACGTCATCTCCATGGGCCTCCAATGGTTAACGCAATGCATCCCCTTTCCATCCCCTAGTCACCTCATGGCACACCATCCTCATCTAGGCTCTGAATCATGTCTTGCCCATCAAGTAGTGTCAAGGCCAGCGGGGGCATGCAACATTCTAGGTCTAGTGACGCAATCATCAAGAATCCTCTATTTTGGGTCAAAGAAAACCAATGTCCTGGGTCCTAGGGGCGTCTAGAACATGCATCATCTGCTCAAGTCATCATAATACCCAACGCTCTAATGTAAGTAGGCAACACTGTTGAAATTTCTAAGTCTGACACGTCAGAAATTCCTATTGCATTATCTAGTTTATTTTCTCCTACTTGTTCTTTCCATTAACAAGTTATTTATAAATATAAATATCGAAATAAACACAAATGCAGCCTTAACACATATACAGATCAACAACTGAAATAACTGAGATAATCACACAAGGGACACCGTTATTTTTGGACAATCATCCCCAGAAAAACCCAATACGAGAAAACTGGTGCAGTAGATATCAGGGTTTTATAATTATGCAGTTTTTGAATACAACTAGGGTGCCAGAAATGGCTCACCCAACAGAGAATGCCCTCGGCGGTAGTACCTCTCTTCGGAGAGAGATATTCTGGCTGATCAGCAACCGAATTATGAGCCCCACAGTGATTGTTCCTTAACTGGACAGCGAACGCTGCTCCAAGCTTCCCTTTGGAATTGCATCACCCAATAGATATTGTGTCACCCTCCTATGGCTCTGCGTCAGCTCACCAGCACTCAATCTGCCCCACGAAAATCACCTAGAGCTGCCTCTCGGCCCTGCGTCAACTCTGTTATCCTCTGTGCAGCCTCTGCGTCAGCCACTTAGCTCTCTGTGTCAGCCGTCTAGCCCTCTATGTCACCCACGCTGGCCTCCCCAGTCTCTGCGTCAGTCCCAGCTGCCTTTGCGTCAGCCTTCCCAAGCTCTGCGCTATCTCTCTGGCACTATCTTTGCCTCTCTACTATGTATTCTCAGCCTCGTGCCGAACTGCCCCTCGCTGCAAGAGATCACTGGTTCAATTCTCTCAGCAAACCCTGCTCCAAAAAATCAAACTGATTGATCAATATGGTGTATCTCCATCTGACCCTTAAGCCTCCTCTTATACTTTTTATGTTGAGTTTTCAACGGCTGAGATTAAGTCCCTAATCAACAACTAAGATTAGATTTGGCTTGATCCATGTCATTTAGAACATTCTCACCCAGTTTTATATTAACACCCATTAATATTTTAATTTTCCTAAGTTTGAACTTAGGAACCCCATTAAAAATATTAATTATTTTAATATCTCTCCAACCGAGTGGAATTTCCCCAAACGATTTCTAGGTCTTGGAGATCTTATGTGCCTTAGCCTCTCCACCATTTTTTATGGCTAGAGCACACTCTATGCTACCACAAATCAACACTCCCTCTTAGCGATGAATGTGCTCTAGTAATGTTTCACCATGGAAACATCACATTGATCCTCCGCACCGGTACCTGTGTTGATGCTTGGCCTGCAGCCTCATATCATCTGCACTGCTACTGCCCATGACACTGCCACTACCACTGCTACATTTGTACTGCAACTCCCTCTCAATATGTTTCCCATGCTGCTCCTAGCACTGCCACTACTAATTGTTGCACTGCAACTCAGTTACCGAGAAGTAGGTAACTGACTTCTCCCAAATACTAACATCCCAGTCAGTCTAGAAGCTTCGTGAAACTGAAGCTATCTCTGCTACTATTTTGTGCTCCCTCTATTGCCACTGCGCTGCTACATACACCCTTGTGCCTCTTGCACTACTGCAACCTCCACTGCACTGCCTCGGATTTCTGCACCCAAGCACTGCCTTGCTGCTCCAGTACACTTTGCTCCACCCAACATCTGTCATTCTGCTATTGTCATTAAGGGTTCCCGTAGCCAGATATGATCCATGAGTTTGGGCACCTCAAGGATCCTGCCCCTAGTTTGTAGTCCTCCAGACTACAACTCAATGTCTCCCCACCTATTCTTTAGAGGTGCATGAGCACTCATGGCACAGTCGTCATCAGTCTTGACCTCTTTCTCTGCCTTAGCTGGAGTTGCCTTGGAATCAGAAGCCTCTCCCTTGTTTTTCTTCCTGGTACATTGGGATGCATAATGTCCCAGCTCCCCATAATGGAAGCACTTCACCTTGGAGATGTCCTTCTTCTTCCTCTTCCCTTGTTGTCCCAAGATGCTAGAGCCGCATCCTCCTCCTCTTTCTTGATTCGACTTCCCTTGCCACTACTCCCAGCCTTGGTCAACCTCCTGATCTCTTCTTAGCGAAGAGACAGTGTAGCCCTCCCCAAAATACTTTGGACAAATGTCTCCCATTCCTCAAAGACTACATTCAGGGCAGTCCTGACCATAAATTCTAGATCCGGTGTAGACCCCACAGAAGTAAGTTGGTCACGAATCTCATGCAACCTGAGAAAGAATGGATCTATCTGCTCTCCCTTCTGCATCTGATACAACCGCAGCTGATTTTCCAATATCATCTTCCGCTGCACGGAAGTGCCCTGATAAAAGGTTGTCAAAGTATCCCACATCTCCTTTGTTGTGTTCTTTACAGCAATATGTGGTATGACATGATCTTTGACCCCGCCTAGGATCATGCACTTCGCCCTCGCCATTGCATCCTCATACTTCTCATTCTCAGCTAGGTCAACTAGGATAACCACAGCTCTCAAGGCAAAGTCCTTGATGCAATGTCAATCGAGGATTGCCAGGATCCTAGCCTTCTAGATGACAAAGTTGGAAGCCCCGTCCAGCCCGTCCTGATCCCTCAGTCTGTTCACTGCCATTTTAGCTCCTCTTTTGGACTCCCTCTGAGATTCGACTTCCCTCCTGGAAATATCCCTCTAAGTCCTGATTTCCCTCCTGGAAATCCTTTGGCCAGTTGTCGAACCACCTCTCCAATCCTCCTTGCAACTGCAACTCAGATCTAGATTTCTTGGCTAGAAATCCGTCAAGGTAGCGACTCCATCTACCTTGATTCTGTCTCCTTAGGTATTGTTCTATTCTAACAGAACCAGCACCCCACCAGCTTCTCAATCACAATCTGCCCACAGCTCCCCAAGCCCTGGCAACTGAAGAAACTAAGCCTTTCAGGGTCTACACAATCCCTGCAACAGCAAAATCTGCACCTCCTGGCCACAGCGTCGATCCTTCCTGGCTGAGAAAGATGACCAGGCACTGCGTAGGTCTGATCTGCCCCTCTGCCTCTGCATTGGCCCTCCTCCTGACTCGAAATGATGATGCAAGCCCTCTGCATCACTTCTTCTCTATTGCTTCTGCTCTGGAACAGCGCTGTCTCTCGAGACAGCTGCTACTACTACAAATTCTTCAGATTACTGCTGGTGCTTCCAATCCTCCTGTGATCTGCAATGCTCTGATACCATTCTAAAATTTCTAAGCTTGACACATCAGAAATTCCTATTGTATTATCTGGTTTATTTTCTCCTACTTGTTCTTTCCATTAACAAGTTATTTATAAATATAAATATTGAAATAAACACAAATGCATCCTTAACACATATACAGATCAGCAACTGAAATAACTAAGACAATCACACAAGGGACACCGTTATTTTTGGACAATCATCCCTGGAAAAAACCCAATGCGGGAAAATCGATGCAGCAGATATGAGGGTTTTATTATTATGCAGTTTCTGAATACAACTAGAGTGCCAGAAATGGCTCACCCAACAGAGAATGCCCTCGGAAGTAGTACCTCTCTTCGAAGACAGATATTCCGGCTGATCGGCAACCGGATGATGAGCCCCACAGTGATTGTTCCTTAGCTGGACAGCGAAAGCTACTCCAAGCTTCCCTCTGGAACTATCTCACCCACTAGAGACTGTGTCACCCTCCTACGGCTCTGCGTCAGCTCACTAGCACTCAGTTTGCCCCACAAAAATCACCCAGCACTGCCTCTTGGCCTTGCGTCAACTCTGTTATCCTCTACGCAGCTACTACAGCCTCTGCGTCAGCCACTTAGCTCTCTGTGTCAGCCCTCTGGCCCTCTGCGTCACCCATGTTGGCCTCCTTAGCCTTTGCGTTAGTCCCAGCTACCTCTGCGTCAGCGTTCCCAGGCTCTACGTTGTCTCTCTGGCACTATCTCTACCTCTCTACTATGTATTCTCAACCTCGTGTCGAACTGCCCCTCGCTGTTACAGATCACTGGTTCGACTCTCTCAGCAAACCCTGCTCCAGAAAATCGAACTGACTGATCAACATGGTGTATCTCCAACTGACCCTCAAGCCTCCTCTTATACTTTTCCTATTGAGTCTTTAACGCCCGAGATTACGTCCCTAATCAACGGCTAAGATTAGATTTGGCTTGATCCATGTCATTTAGAACATTCTCACCTAGTTTTATATTAATACCCATTAATATATATATTTTCCTAAGTTTGAACTTAGGAACCCCATTAAAAATATTAATTATTTTAATATCACTCCAACCGGGTGGAATTTCCCCAAACGATTTCTAGGTCTTGGAGATCTTATGTGCCTTAGCCTCTCCACCAATTTTTATAGCTAGAGCACATCTGATGCTACCACAAATCAACAAACACTACATTTGTTAAGTCATCAACCTCTCTGGAAGGCCTAGGTACTTTTGGAGTGGGTACTCTCAAGGCTTGGGCTACTGTGGACCACCTACAAAAAACCAACATAAACTCTAGTGAAACCAACCATTCATTAGATACAAAGATCATATAAGCATCTAAGTGGACCAAACTGATATGTTAAGGGCATATTAATACTTCAAACTTGGATCACGTTCCAATATCTAACTAGACCAAGTCCCGTAGAGGTGTTCCCTACCTAGATAGAGGTGGCTAATGATCAACCCTATTAGGTGCTTCCAACACCTAATGGGAAGTGGCATTCCATGGTCAACCCCTCAATCAATCGATGTTAGGGAATGACAATGGAGGTGAAAAGGCTTTATGGCCAAGTACCATGGTCAATGGGACCAGCTGATGGGGAGTCCACATCCTAAGTGTATAGATGGAAAGGAGGGAGCAATCATGGAGGCATCAGTTACCCTACTCGGCCTGCTTTCTCCACCACTCTAGTGCGCCTTTTACTTCTTTTTAATAATGCCTTTTATTTTGGATCCATTGATCAAGAGATAGAACTTGTTCTTTTGATATAGCATTTAATTTTACCTCTTAAGATGAGACAATTCATCGCTCATCAGGGTTGGTACATACAATGGTTCCTTTTGATGTAATGGAGCATCAAGTGCTTAGGTACCAAGTGACAGCCAATGAGGAGGGTAGAGCTCAAGCTACGCTTTTTCCGTGCTAATTTATGTCTCAACATTCTTTTGTATTTTGGGTTTTCTTCTTTTTCATTTGTTGTGGCCATATCATGTTTTTCCATTCTTTTAGTTGCATCAACCTCCAGGGAAATATTTTCTGGCCCTACTCAAGGAGTGTGAACAAGAGAGTGCCAAATCCCAATGAACCAATGACAAGTTAGACCCAAAGAATGGAGGTGGCATAAGGGGTTTGTAATGTGAGATGGAAAGTGTCAAGTATGGTGTAAGGGAAAACGAACATAATTTCAATTTGGGTTTTCCAAGTAGTGCCCCCCTATAACCCTAGGGGCTCAAGGGAGGTCCCACTGAACTAGGGTTAAAGATTAACCCCCCTAGTAAGGTGAGAACAAATTTACAATCAAGATCAGTCAATTTTCTAGATCACCCCTTTATCCATACTAAATGCCCAAAACAAGCAAGTATAAGCACCCAATTGCAAAATGATCAAAATACCTTTTGAACAGAGGTGCACCTTCATCCAAGAGGAAATGTCGAACGGCGAAAGGTACGTGGCTAACGCAGATGGCAGAGACACATGACATATCATCATCAAGAAGTGAATATCAAGGGCTACTAGCTAGTTGATAGTCCAGCTGGCTGTCCAATCTAGGAGAAAAAAAATTTCCTATGGGGTTACCCATTTTGGTGGATAATAATACAAAAAGCTTATAGCATGTGTAATCAATGATTTTGGTTTGAGTGAAGGATACAATTTTGTTAATGTCGCGATGGAGGAGTCCAACAAGAAATATCACTAACATAAAGGGCTTGGAGCTCTTAATTAACATCAAATTCCATACCCTTATACATGATAGAATCTAATGAAAATGCTACAATCCTACCAATCCTGAAATCCTGAAAATTGGTGCAAGGGAAAATGAACACAATTTCAATTCGGGTTTTCCAAGTAGTGCCCCCCCATAACCCTAAGGGCTCAAGGGAGGTCCCACTAGACTAGGGTTAAAGATTAACCCCCTAGTAAGGTGAGAGAACAAGTTTACAATCAAGATCGGTCAATTTTCCAGATCACCACTTTATCCATACTAAATGACCAAAACAAGCAAGGATAAGCACCCAATTGCAAAATGATCAAAGTACCTTCTGAACGGAAGCCCACCTTCATCCAGGAGGAAATGTAGGATGGCGAAAGGTATGTGGCTAATACAAATGGCGGAGACACATGACATATCATCATCAAGAAGTAAATATCAAGGGCTACTGGCTAGTTGATTGTCCGGTGGCTGTCCAAAGAAAAAATTCCTCCTATGGGTTTACCCATTTTGGTGGATAACAGTACGAAAAGCTTATAGCATGTGTAATCAATGATTTTGGTTTGAGTGAAGGGTACAATTTTGTTAATGTCGTGATGGAGAAGTCCAACAAGCAAAATCACTAACATAAAGGGCTTGGAGCTCCTGATTAACAGCCAATTACATACCCTTATAAATGATATAATCTAATGAAAATGCTACAATTGTACCAATCTTGAAATCCTGAAAATTGTTACATCTAACAAATTTTGAATGGCATATGAAATTGTACTTTCTCCATATGAAATCTGACGAGGTTGGAACCACTCTTAAACATATTGAAACAACTAACAATAATGTTAAAGTTTAAGTAAAATTACGACTTTTAGTTTCATAATTTAACATCACCATTAATCACCAACAATTGGTGCAAAGAGAGAGTGAAACTTCCTGTAAGGAAAAATTCTAGGTCTTAGATGTTTCTGGAAGTCTCATTAATCCATATAATTAACCTCTAATTAGGAATTAAAACCAAAATTGTGGAACCCAACAATTAAACGAAGGCAAAATCTAATTTCACTTGGAAAAGCATTGTACAAACGTTGAAACATGTCTCAGTTCGTATAAAACACGGTCCCCACATGTCAAACGTGTTTCATATGAATTGAAGCACATTACAAGCATGTTTCAATCATGTTTCATCATTTTCACATCGAAATGTGGCTGCAACACGAAGCGGGAAGGGCCACATTCCGTTCAACCTAGATTAATATATATTGGGATGAAAGGAACTTCAGACAATCAACAAGTTGTCTAATGATTTGTAAACAGTTTTCCCCTAGCCCGATGAGATATACGAGTAATCATTTCCTAAAGCTCAAAATTTTTCTTCCTAATTCATTAATCTTGGCCATATTGCTCTCTTCTAGCAAAGATTTAGCTCTAGAGTAAACAATTCCTATTTATTTCACATTTGATAGAATATATCTGCAAATACCAATGTTCCGCCAAGTTTTCAGACATGAGCATGCAAGAAAGGGGAGCCACTTAGTGGGGGCATGTGGGAGCACCCTCAAATTTTAGGGAAATTCAGGGGGGTGGGAATTAGATAAGATAAGATCAGAGAATTTTATTAATGTGCAACGAATGACCACAAAAGTCGATCAATGGGACCAGATGAACCATCCAATAAGAGTACAATATGGGTGTGCAAATGCCACTCCTAGAAAAGCTAATTCTAATACAAAATATATAAATATATGTATATATATATGCCAAATGAGGTAATGAAAAATGCAAACAATAGGACATCCTCATGAGCATGAACATGTATAGAACCGTAGAAGTGGCTTAGTGAAGAGCCCATGGAGAGAGAGAGTTGAATATGAGGTTTGTGATGTCAAGAATGTTGAAGTCTAATAATTGATGGCAAGGAGGGTGAGGGGGGCATTGGTGATCCAGGTGGATGTTGGTGGCCACCCACTTATCCCACTTGAACCCCCACAACTGTCTCTTTCAATTTTTCAGTTTCCTTAATTGTAGCACAATTTACTATTTTTGGCAATTTTTTTTGGGCCTGAACTTCCAGAGCCGTTTTGAGGCCCTAAACGACGTTTTTTGGGAAAATCGGGAGCAACATGGGTCTTAGACCAATGTTGCTCAATCAAAAGTTGTAGTCCTCGGATAGATCTTTCTAACGAGGTATTGTGTGCGTCAAACGGAGATCGTATGCCAAAGTTACCACCCCACGAAGTTGATGTACCAATTTACCCAAACGGGGCCCGTAGTTTGGCGCTTCATCTCCTAGGGTTAGGTTTTTGGATGTTTAGGGTTTTCCATTGTTTCTCAACAATAAATAGGCCTTCGAGCCTCATTGTAACACAGTTCAGAGGCATGTAGCCGCCACATCTCTTCTTAAAAATAAGTTACCATCACCCGAGCTAGTCTTATTTCCATTCTATTTGTAAGCATATTTCAGTGTTTGATATTAATGAAATGAAGTGTTATTTATGTTGCATCTTTGTGTATATGGGTATTTATGTATTTTGTTGCGTTCCGGTTTAAATCCAAATCACAACTACAATAAAGAATTAATATCTCATGATAGACAACTCGGATTTGAGTGATTTTCATTGCTCCGTGTTGCTCTCAAAATCCTCTATCACCTCAAATCGTTACATGTCCAAAACTCCTTACGAACTCACACCCACCGACTTGGGTGCAGAACCCACATCTTGGGTTCCAAGCCCACAAAGTGCTTTGGTGGCGCTCCAACCTCCAAACCCTGAACACTAGGGCTTGGAGTAGCTCCCAAGCTACCAAAAATTAACACTCCCTCTTCGCAAGGGGGGTACTTCGAAGACTAGGAAGTAGCTCATCATCATCATCATCACTGCTTGCAACACTCGCCCAACTCCTAGCATCCACCACTACAGCAACCCCTAAATTATGGACTACGCCTCTCTCGGAAGTGTCATTGTCATTGGAAGCCTCCTACTTCTTTTTTTGAAATGTCTTCCACTCTCTCCCTGATTCCTTCTTGGTAGTTGTAGAATCACCCTTGCTCCCCACTGACCACGCGCTTTTCTTGGGTTGCAAAGTTGTTATGAAACCAGCTCACAAAAAGATGGAAAAGATAGATCAACGCCTTAGAAATAAGCCTCTTCGAGGGGGCAACCTCCTTTACATTACACAAATGAACAATTCTTAGATGATTCAAATGACAAAACCTCTTTTCTATATATAGAAGTCTACAAGGTCACAATATAACCAAGCCGACCTAACAATAATAATATAAAGGCACAAAAATAACAATAGAGGGATTCTATGGGGCACAATAATAACAATATGGGGACAATAGGGGCACAATAATAACAATAAGGGATACAACGACAATAGTAATTGGGGGATCACTAATATTATAGGGACCTAACATGCCCCTCCTTCAAAAAAGTGTTGTCCTCAATGCTTGAGTAGTTTTTGATGCTTCTGTATAAAATTCTCGTCCTCCCATGTGGAATCTTCAACGGGTAAGTTCTTCCACTTGATGAGATACTCTGAAATTGATCTATTTCGTAGCTGTCGAGTTCTTGTATCTTTGACTGCTTCAGGTTCCAATATGATTTTTCCTTCCTCGTCAAGTTCTGGCAATATTGTCTGAACTGGAAGCTTGTCACCTATAACCTTCTCTAAGCATGAAACATGGAAAACTGAGTGCACTCAAAAAGCTGCAGAAAGCTCCAATTTGTATGCTATAGTACCTATCTTTTGCAACACCTTGTACAGAGCATAATACTTTGGTGATAATTTGTTATCCTTCTTAGCTTGCTTGTCCCTGTGTATATGGTTGAGTCGTAGGAATACCCAATCACCTACATCAAAACTTCTTTCGCTGCGATGTTGATCTGCCTGCTGTTTCATTCTATTCTGTGCCAAGGTGAGGTTATCCTTTAAGAGTTGGAGAACTTGTTGCTGATGCTTGATGTGATCTTCCACTGCTTGAACCTTAGAATTTTCTCTTAAATATGATGTGATGGATGGTGGATGATATCCATAAAGTGCCATAAATGGGATCATTTTTGTTGCAGTATGGAAGGAAGTGTTACACGACCATTCAGCGAGAGTCAACCATTTGACCCATTGTGTCTATTTATCAGATACAAAGTAACGAAGATATCCTTCCAAACATTTGCTTACTATTTCAATTTGCCCATCAGATTGGGGATGATAAGATGAGCTATGAGTTAACTGAGTACCAAGACAAGAAAATAATTTTGTCCAAAAATTTCCAGTGAAAATGGGATCTCTGTCACTTACAATAATCTTTGGGTTTCCATTTAGCTTTTGAATTGTTTCCATAAATGCAGTAGAAACTGTACTCACTTAAAATGGATGAGATAATGCACAAACGTGTGCATACTAGGTAAGTCTGTCCACTACCACCATGATAACACTCTTTCCTCCAATAGTTTGAGCACCATGTCAACATGTTGGACATGATCCTTCCAAGACTTGTTTTAGATTAGTATATCATCAAAAAATACTAACACAAATTTTCTAAGGGTGGGTTTGAAAATGGAATTCATCAAACCAATAGATTCTCCTCCAATAGTTTGAACACCATGTCAACATGTTGGACATGATCCTTCCAAGACTTGTTTTAGATTAGTATATCATCAAAAAATACTAACACAAATTTTCTAAGGGTGGGTTTGAAAATGGAATTCATCAAACCTTGAAATGTAGAAGGTGCATTAGTAAGGCCAAAAGGCATGACCAAAAATTCATAATGACCCTCGTGAGTTCTAAATGTTGTTTTTGGAATGTCTTCAGTCTTCATTCTGATTTGATGATATCCTGAACGAAGATCCAACTTGGTGAAGTAAATTGATCCATGCAATTCATCCAATAATTCATCAATGACAGGAATGGGAAATTTATCTTTAATAGTGAGCTTGTTGAGCTCCCTATAATCTGGACACATGCGACATGATCCATCCTTCTTGTGAACTAATACTACTGGAGCAGAGAAAAAACTTTGACTAGGTTGAATTATACCAGCCTCTAGCATTTCTGCAACCATACGTTCAATTTCACTCTTTTGGGCATAGGGATATCTGTACGGCCTGATGTTTGGAGGAACACTTCCTAGAATCAAATGAATAGCATGATCATGATCACGAATAGGTGGGATACTTTTGGGAGTCTCAAATACCTTGGAATGATTGTCCAAGACTTTTTGGAGATCTAGAGAAATAGATGATTTCGATGTGGGAACCTCTAACGAACATAATTTGTGCAATTACACCTCGTTGTTCCTTTTTTAGAAGCTTTGTCATACTGTTAGAGCTAATTATCTTTCCCGATTTCCCTGCAATACTCCTTAATTAAATTTCCTTTCCTTCCGCAAAAAATTTCATGAAAAATTCTTGAAAATTAAAAGCTATTGTACCCAAGGATTATAGCCATTGGACACCTAATACAACATCAGCACCACCCATTGGAATGGAAAGCATTGGGCTATTCAATACATATTCTCCCATGAATAACTTGATATTATGGCACTTTCCAGAGCAATTTATGGTTCCTCCACTTGCAACCATCACTTGACACTCTGGTGTTGGATATAGGAAGCAATTCAATTCCTTTGCTATCTTACAATGAATAAAATTATGGGTACTTCCCGAATCAATCAACACTATTACCTTTTTCTTCTTGACATGTCCTTCTATCTTGATAGTTTGAAGAGTGGTAATTCCAACCAATGCATTACAAAATATGGTCGGATTCATTTCTTCTTTATCTAGGGTTTGTTCCTGGAGTATATCCTCTTCTTTTGACATTTCTTGTTCCTTTTCTTCCTCCTCTTCACAATCTATGTAGAATAATTTCTTCTCAGCACACTTATGACCTTTAGTGTATTTTCTATCACAACTATAACAAAGCCCTTTTGCTCTTTTTTCTTCCAATTGTTGTGGCGTCAACCTTGTAGGTTGTGGAAGGCTAGGGGCAGCGACACTTCCATCTTTATAGTTGTGAGTGGTAGGCTTCTTGGTTACCATAATTTTGCTTTCCATTTTTCTTGCTAACATGAATGTCTTCTCCAATGAATCAGGTTCCCAAAGGCGAACCTCATGTTGGATATTATCCTTTAAAGTCCCTATGAACACATCAATACTATGCTCCTCTGGAATATCTTTTACCCTTATCTTCAATTTTTGGAAGTCCTCAATGTGCTCCATCATTGAACCCTTTTGTTTGAGATTTATCAATTGGCTAAAAAAGGTGTTGCTTTTTGTATCCTCATAATATGCTATCATTTCTTCCGTAAAAATTGTCCAAGTGACAATTTGTTTACGAGAGCAAAGCCATCGATACCATACAAACTGATTTGGTTCCAAATATAAAGTTGCAATACGTACCTTTTGTCCGTTTTGCACATTATGGAGATTGAAAAATTGCTCCATCTGTAGTATCCATGTTCCGAGATCCTTGCCATCAAACTTCCTCATATCAATTTTTGGAATATGGTGGGTCTTCAATCCAACATTAGAGTCTATGAAATTATGATTAACATTTATTTTGCTCTCATCATGAGTTTCCTTTACTACCCTTTCACCATTAGTGACCATTTCTTGTCGCAACTTATTCAAATTTATCTTCAATTCTTCCATCTTATCGTCCATGCCATTCATCTTAGCGTCCATGCCATTCATCTTAGCTTCCATCTTAACATCCATGCCATCCATCTTAGCTTCCACGTCGTCTATCTTAGTTTCCACGCCATCCATCTTAGCTTCCAAGTCATTCACCTTAGATTCTACACCTTTCTTTAAACCATCCATCTTAGCTTCTACGTCTTTCTTTAAACCATCCATCTTATTTTCTATTACCTTTTGTGCAAGTGAAATTTGTTGCACTTGGTTTCGTAATATTGATATATCATGTTCCGTTTCTTCCTCTTCTTCATGAGTCATGCTAGAGCTTTCAGGTTGCTTACTAGGTGTTTCCATTTTTTTTCTTTGGGGTATCAATTACCGATAATAATGCTTCACTATGCCCTTTGAATTCCTTCAAACTAATTTTTCAAACCAAGCTTATGCAAAAATTTTAAAAATACACACCCTTTTTCACTTGTAGGAGCTCAAAATTGAATTTGATGTACCTCCGTAATTTTGGATCTCCCAGTTCTGAAATCGTGACCTGCAGTAGCCCTCTGCGTCCTCTTTCCAATGCCACCAGTCTGATCAAAATTGGATTCTCCAAGGAAGAGTTATGCCAAATCTCCCACGGTGACCTGATTATAGACTAGTTCAGTAGAGTGAACTTGTACGACGTGCCACGTGTCACTATTTTGACCTTAGTACCTGAAACTGATACACAGAAAACTAGAGGTCGTCCTCTTTCTGAAACTTCTTACGAGATTTCAATCTGATGCTCAAAACAAAAGTTATGACGATTTTCCCCAGGTCACCTATTTGGAATGTAATTCGGGAGTCTGCAAAAATACCAACTTCCTCAGATCATATCTCCACAAATATAGCGAGAAAAGCTCTGAAATTTGGACCTGAAGTTCAGAACTATTTCGGCCCAAATGGGTTTTTTTTAGCTTCTGAAACATCACAGAAAAAAAGTTATAGCAAAAATGGCACGATGACCTGTTTGGAGCAACGAAACCCTAGAATCCAAAGCTCTGATACCAAATGTTATGAAACCAGCTCACAAAAAGATAGAAAAGATAGATCAACACCTTAGAAATAAGCCTCTTCGAGGGGGCAACCTCCTTTACATTACACAAATGAACAATTCTTAGATGATTCAAATGACAAAACCTCCTTTCTATATATAGGAGTCTACGGGGTCACAATATAACCAAGCCGACCTAACAATAATAATATAAAAGCACAAAAATAACAATAGAGGGATTCTATGGGGCACAATAATAACAATATGGGGACAATAGGGGCACAATAATAACAACAAGGGATACAACGACAATAGTAATAGGGGGATCACTAATATTATAGGGACCTAACAAAAGTCTCCCTCTTAACCTGCAAGCTCCCTTTAGAACTCGACTCCCTCTGAGCCTCTGGAACCTGGACCTTCTTCTCTACAACCTATGCCTACTCCTCTAAAGCCTGTACCTGCACCTACTTCTCTGTGTTGATTTGGGGTAGCATCTGATGTGCTCTAAGCCTCAAATTTTGCAGAGAGGCTTGGGCACATGTATTCCAAAGAACCTAGAACGCATTTTGGGAAATTCCACCTGTTAGTGTCAGTCTTTCCAGCCTTCCTCCAGTGATCAAACGTGCTCTTACAAAGTGATTTTGAAGTGTCAAGGTCAAATTTTGTCATTTCAGTGAGTCTTCAAGCAAAATTTGGTCACTAGGCATTAGGTCTAGGGTTTGCTCTCACTCTTTTCAAAGTTGCCCAAATGCCAATCTATGTCACCATTCAGCTGAGTCTATCATCATTCATAGGGTTGTCATCATCATCTCAGTGTCTAATGAGTCATTTTACACCTTGTCCATGCTTCAGTTGCGCCTAGGCAAGGTCATTTCCCTCTCCTAGGGTTTTGAAAGCTAATTTCTCTTGGATGGTCAAATCATCGACAAAACTTGTATCCTGATGTTCATACACCTTCCCCTATCCTTAATGTACCTTATCAAATGCTTCCCATCACTGAGATTCCCCAAATTCCTCATTTTCGCACAAACCCTAGTTTCTAGCTACAACCTGGCAATTTTCTAGGTTATGCCTATGTTTTGCCCTTTTGGACCCCTTCCCCTCACTCGATCTCTGAGATTCCACTTTCCCCTGCTTCCTAACATCCCTCCTTACTTCCAAAAATTTCCCCAAGAATTTAGAAGCCCCTTATCCCCTTCATTTCGCTTCATTTCGACAAAATTCCTTGTTTCACACATCGGGATAAGTTTCACTCAAAAGATGTTTCAGAGAAATCAAAGATGAATTTTGGAAAACTGAGAGAGGTTTTTGTCCACAACATGCCAAAGAAGAAAAACCTCCTTCACTTTCTGCACAGGTGTCATGGTTTTAGAGAAATGTCAAAAATACAATCGCCAGATCCAAGGAAGATGGCCAAGGCACTAAAACGACGAAAAAGGCCCAATCCACTCCAAATTTTGGCCAAAGCCTCTTTGACTGAGCATGGTACTTGATTGGGGACTCCCAGCCCAAATTTCAAGAAATTTGGAGAAAATTTTTGGTCACTTGTGAATTTTTGGGCAAAAAACAGGTTTTCTCCACCAACACGTCGCACGCCACGCGCGACCCTTTCGATGGGCAACTCCTTTTCAGGAAAACTCAACATTTTTGGATTTGTCATGCAAAGATACACTTGCTCAGCAATTGCCAAGAAATTTCACCAAGTTTTGAGCCTACAGAAGGTCAAAAAACAAGCAAAAAATGACTTTCTGCCACCTTTTTGACACACAGGAAGCAGTCTTGGGAGATTGCAATTTTGGAGGGGCAAATGGCCACCAAATTCAGAAATTCCACTTGGGTTGGAAAGTAGACATCCAGACCTTTCCAACAAGCCCACTTTTGCCTCATTTGGACACCTGGAAGTGCCTCAAAAGCAGCTCCAAAGGCGCGCGACGCGTTCAGGATCAAGGCGCGACATGTTGGGCAGCTTTCACAGAAATTCACCTACAGCTCAGCAAAACGCAGTTTTGACTGGATTTGACTTTTTGGAGTAGATTTTGATCCTCCTTGTTGTAAATGATGTAATTTTATGATATTTTGACACTTATTTATCTCTTCTAGAAGATTCATTCATGAGATAGGCAAAAATTTAATGAATGAATTGGTTTCCTAGCTTATAGAGGCAAGTTGTTTTGACTGCCTAGTTTTCAGTGCTCAGTTTAGAATTGGTTGAAACAGCTCCTAGGATAGTGAGCTCGACCCCTAGAGGCAAGGAAAGATGTTAGATTGCCTATATTATGTACTTTCTTGGTCATTTTCATGGTTGGACTCTTGGGAGAAAGCTTGTACTGTATTACTCATTGTATCTCTGCAATTTTTGGCAAAGGAAGACCAGGGTTTTGCAGTCCTTTTTGGGATTCCTGTGGTTACATGTATTGATGGTGTGTTTCTCTTTGTACTTGTAAGTTTGTTATGTGAATCATCTTCTTACTTTTCCTTCTGCAAATTAGGCAAATGAAGTGTTAAGGTAGAATTCATGGTTTCTATGCTCTGCCTTTAAGTTTGTTTAATATCAATGTTTTCAGCTGTTTAAGGAGAATTCAAGGTGATTGTTTGCTCTCCTTAGCTCCTCACCAATCATTCTCATCCATCCACCTCTATCAAAGGCATCAATATAGTCTCCTACCTTGCCCCAAAGAACCCCCTGCGAAAACTGTGTCCAATCCCCGCACCCAAAATTGCCATTCCCCAATTTTCCACCAAAACCCTAAAAATCCCAAATCAAACCTTTTATCAGTTTACTAGCCTAAAATCAATGTTTCCTTATTGGTTATCTCGCCCGTTGAAGATCTTTACCGAGATAGACCGGAGAGAGCCCTCTCCTGCCTCGTAGGGCTAGCTACGAGGCTAAGTGGTTTGATGTTGCCTTGGAGTTTACCTTTTTCAGCCTGAGGTGAAATTTCAAGCGCTAACACCACCCATAAGTCATTTTATTAAAATAATTAATATTTTGAATGGGGTTCCGAAGTCTAAACTTAAGAAAATTAAAATATTAATGGGTATTAATCTAATCATGGATGAAACTTCTAGAAAAAGACACGGATCAAGCCAAAATGATCTGAGCCTTTGATTAAGATTTAATCTAGGCCATTGGTTGTCCAACAGGAAGATATAAGAAGGGGCTTGAGGGTCATTTGGAAGACACACTGAGAGATCAAGGAAATCAATTTGTCTTAAGTGAGAAATTCTCAGGAGGAAAATCAATTGAGGAGATTTCTTGTAGCAGAGGGGCAGCGAGAATCCGGAAGAAGGAATTTCTGGAGAGTACGAGGCAGAGGGAGAACAGAAAGACGTCCAAAGGAAGGGTAACGCTAGCCCACGCAATGCTGAAGTAGACGCAGCGCAATCCTTGAGGGGAAGTCGAGTTTCTTGCTAAGGGAAGTAGAAATTCAGTTGCCAGAAGCTAGGGTATGAGTCTGGGATGCAGAAGTTCAATTTTCTCAGCCAGCAAAGGATCCAGAAGAGGGGAAGCATAATACCTAGGAAGGGTGACGCAGAAAATATCGGGAGTGACACAGTTCTACGCAGATGTTGGCACAAAGGGTGACGCAAAGTCTCTAGTTCAACAGGATCAGTAACTGATTCTCCAGTGACAGAGTGAGACCATTTCACCAGTCTTTTGTTCAGTATTCTCTTTGTATCAGATTGCTAGTTAAGCATCCTAAGAATTGTACTTAAATTTTCTCCTGCATAATAATAGAACTCTCAGAGCTGCTACGCCGGTTTTCCCGCATTGGGTTTTTTCAGGGACTATTGTCCAAAAATAACACTGTCCTATGTGTTTTATTTTCCTTGCTCAGTTTCTATGTTTCAGAATCATATTTAATTTGGTGTAGGTTGCTTCAGTAATTTACTTCAATGTTTCAAGAAGAAATCTGAACTAAGCTTGTAATGTAATTTACAATCTAGGTGACCTAGATTCAATTGGTTGCAGTAGGATTCCTAAGATTGTTAGATCTAGGAATTTTCACATGGTATCAGAGCGTTTGATGTGAAACAGGAAGAGTAGATCTAGCAGTGAAGCGAGGGCTAACTTGCTACAGAAAGCAGCAGTTCGAATCCCCTAAGGGATTGCGCAGTTCTAGCCAGGAGGGTTATATTTTCATGGGTATCTCTCTCTGAGTTAGTCGACAGAGAGGTAAGACTGCCGAATCAAGAAATTGTCGAGGCAAAGGGAACCAAGCAGAGATTCAGTGCAAAGCTAGAGGGTCGCAGTTTTCTGCAAGGTGAGTGCTCGGCAGAAAAGTCGTCGGAAGGAAGAAGCAGATCACATAGTGAGGGAATACTTCCTCAATGATTTCGTGTCGAGGAAATCAGTATTTCTCAGTTACTGAGTAGCAGAGGAGCAGCAAACTTACCAGCTCCATTAGGGAGTGTGTAAGGCAGCCTAGGAGCTACACAGTAGGGAGAAAGAGGGAGTTGTTCGGCATTTTTCGGAGGATATGGCAACCAATAGCTTGAGGGATCAAGACAAATTGGACAGAGCTTCAAACTATGTCATCTAGAAGGCTAGAATGTCTTTCCTTCTAGATGAGCATGCCCTTAAGACATATGTTGATAGTGTGGTTGTTGTCCCTGTGGATGCAGATCCGCTGAAGAAGTACAGAGCTAAGATGGCGAAGGCCAAGAGGATGATCTTGAATGGAGTCAAGGATCATGTGGTGTTTGCTAGCAGAGGGACTGCTAAGGAGATGTGGGATGCCTTAGCCACACTGTATCGGAGATCTTCCAAGCAACGGAAGATGTACTTGGAATAGAAGTTGAGATATGCGCAGATGCAGAAGGGAGAACGTGTGGATCCATTCCTCACAAAGCTGAAGGAAACACTTGATGAGTTGTCTATTGCGGGGCATACACCTCAGGTTTCAGAGTTGGTTAGACTGGCCCTCAATTCTGTATCAAATGAGTGGCAAGTCTTTGTCCAAAGTATACTAGGCAGAGCAGCATTGCCAAATTGGGACGAGATGTGGGCAGCCCTATAACAAGAAGAGTTGAGGAGAGACCTGGTCAAGGTCAAACTTGACTAAAGCAGCAGCGGCAGTGGGTTGAAGCCCAAAGCAGAGGAGGAGGTGTTGGAAAAACTGAGAGGGGGGGTGAATCAGTATTTCTTTTCAATTGTTACTTTTACCAGTTAGATCACTTATATTTAGAACACAAAATGAACAATAGGAATAAATGTTTTTATTAACATAATCTTTATAATGAGTCAAGTACAATATATATAGGGCTCCAACCCTAAATGAAGACACCGATCTTCAATCTTCCACGCTCCAACCTGTTGCCAAGCACCAACTTGGACTTTTGTGAGGCTCCGACCTCTAGGGCACCAACCCTATCTTATCCAAGGCACCAACCTTGAGATTAGGAGCACCAACTCCAAGGACACCAATCTTATATTTTCCAAGCACCAACTTGGACTTTCCAAGGCACCAACCTTGTCAATTCTGAGGCACCAACCCCAAGGGCTCCAACCCTATCTCTGGTACAGGCACCAACCTAGTCTCTTGAGGACTCCTATCCTCTAGGGCTCCAACCCTATCTTCCAAGGCACCAACCTTATCTCTTTGAGGCTCCAACGTCTAGGGCTCCAACCCTATCTTCCAAGGCACCAACCTTATCTCTTTGAGGCTCCAACGTCTAGGGCTCCAACCCTATCTTCCAAGGCACCAACCTTGTCTCTTTGAGGCTCCAACCTCTTGGGCTCCAACCCTTAGCTTTACTTCGTCAAGATATGTTTGGTTATACTTCATGTCTCCCAATGTCTTCTTCAACGAGCCCTGTCAATCTTCAGCTATACCTTCACTTAGTCTCCATGTCACATTATCAATGACTACCTTGTTCTTCACATGAAGGTGTCACCACTGCTCTTCATGTCACCCAAACAAAATTCTCCAAGGTCACCTCATGATGGCTTCAATGCATCATGGTCTTCAATGATCTCCACAAATCTTCAATATGTTGCTTCACAAAGTTCTCCAACTCTGCCCTATTCTGTTCTCAAGAGAAGACATCAACAAGCTACAACTATGACAACTTCGACCACGGCAACTTCAACCACGACAGCTTCGACCATGGCAGCTTCGACCACGGCAACTACGGCAGCTTCAACCACGACAACTACGATAGCTTCGACCACGACAACTACGGCAGCTTCAACCACGGCAACTACGGCAGCGTCAACCACGGCAACTACGGCAGTTTTGACCATGGCAACTACGGCAGCTTCGACCACGGCAACTACGGCAATTTTGACCATGACAACTACAGCGATTTCGACCACGGCAACTACAACAGTTTCGACCATGGCAACTACGACAGCTTCGACCACGGCAACTACGACAACTTCGACCACGGAAAATATGGCAACTTCGACCAAGATTTTATGCCCAAACAGAATTATCATTTTTTTCGTCCTAAACAATAGTCTCCTTGTTCTCCTCGGCCTTCTGTCTTCTCTTGTACTTCGTATCTCTAAATTCTTGGCCGAATTGTTGATCAAAATGAAGTGTTTAGACATCTATTTATAGAGATTTCGTTTATAACTAAAGGGACATGTCTATTTGAAGTGAGGCCGACTTGTACCACTGAGTGTAGGTCGGCTCAATGCTAGGAATAATTTCCTTAACTTAAAAATTCAATATCTAACAAACTATTGGGAGTTTCAGGGCAAATAAAGGCTCGTTAGAAAGAGGAAAAAAATCCTCTTTAAGATGGTCTAGGATCCATTTTGAATGGATGCCTCCAAGGTGTCCAAAATATTTTTCCTTTGTGACTGTCCTTAAATTTTATGCATAAAAAGTTTGGGATAGCATGAGGAATGTTTGGAACAGCTTCTTTGGCTTCTTCATTGTTATCAATGTCATCATAGGATCATAGAGTCATTATGTAGGAGTGCAACATCCATGTAGCATGACGCATGAACAATGTCATCATATACTAGTGCAGTCATAGTGCAACATCATTAGGAGAACTCCAAAATAATCTTCCAACCATCAAATGATCTCCAACCATGTTATCAAGACCTCATCAAGTGCCATCATCAATTGTGGTCATTCATCAAGAATATGACATCATCAAATGTAGTCCTCCATATGTCATCAAGGGCTTCTAAATACTTGGCACTTGGCACTTCTTAAGACTTCTTCTTTAATGACTTGACATATTAATTGATGACATTCTTATGAAACAAGAGTTGTGACATCATCATTTGGAACTAGGCATCTCAACAATAATTGCCGTCTTGTCTAGTGCCATAATGACATCAATGACAACCTAGATTAACAGGAGGATAACGCAACCCTTGCATCGAAGGGACAGCAGGGGCAACAGAGACGAATGAAGGATGTCTCCAAGTTAAAATGTTTCAGATGTGGTGAGATGGGCCACTATGCATCCCAGTGTCCTTTGAAGAAAAAGGGCAAGGATGAGAAGCACGATCCTAAGGTTGCAGCCGTAAAGATCGAACAGGAGGAGGTCGCCATGACCGCCAAGATACCTGCAGGAGGGAGGTGGACTGATATAGAACTATAGTTCAATAGACCTATAGATGGGCACGATCCTTGAGGAGCCCACCTCTTGGAGAAGTTCTAAGTTGGTGCCATGGAGTGTTGATTCGACAGATGCAATAGTTAGTAGTGTCAGAACGTGTGCAGCATAGAGCAAAGAGGCAGCAGTGCATGGAGGCACAATGCAGAACTTCAGCAGCGCAGTGGCTTCAGAGGATAGCGTGGCACTAGCAGTAGTCAGGCTATCAGCACCAAGGTGTATCCACTAGATACTTGTCTAGTTTTTGGGTATTTTCAGTTGCTTCTCTCAGCAACTAAGTTGCAGTACGGATGCAGTGTTAGTAGTGGCAGTGCTAGCAACATAGCAGATACAGCACTTGAGAGGGAGTTGTAGTACAAATGTAGCATTGGCAGTGGCAGTGTTAAAGGCAGCGTTACAGTAGCAACAGCTGTGCAGTAGTTGGTGGACAGCATGTTAGACATCAGCAGCGCAGAGGACGATGCTTTAGAGTCAGAGCAGTATGCAGTAGCAGTGTATTACTAGCGCACATTCCTCGCTAAAAGGGAGTGTTGATTTGGGGTAACATCGAATATGCTCTAGGCCTCAAATTTTGCAAGCAGGCTTGGGCACATGTATTCCAAAGAACCTAGAAAGTGTTTTCGTAAATTCCATCTAGAAATGATTTTATTAAAATAATTAATATTTTTAATAGCGTTCCTAAAGTCTAAACTTAGGGAAATTAAAATACTAATGGGTATTAATCTAATCATGGGTGAAACTTCTAGAAAAAGGCACAGATCAAGCCAAAACGATCTGAGCCTTTGATTAAGATTTAATCTAGGCCATTGGTTGTCCAACGGGAAGATATAAGAAGGGCCTTGAGGGTCATTTGGAAGACACACTGAGAGATCAAGAAAATCGATTTTTCTGAAGTGAGAAGTTCTCAGGGGGAAAATCGATTGAGGAGATTTCTTGCAGCAGAGGGGCAGTGAAAATATGGAAGAAGGAATTTCTGGAGAGTACGAGACAGAGGAAGAACACAAAGACATCCAAAGGAAGTGTGACGTTGGCCCACACAGTGCTGACGCAGAGGCAGCGTAGTCCTTGAGGGGAAGTCGAGTTTCCTGCTAAGCGAAGTCAAAATTCAGTTGCCAGAAGTCGGGGTGTGAGTCTGGGAGGCAGAAGTTCGATTTTCTCAGCCAATAGAAGATCTAGAAGAGGGGCAACGTAATACCCAGAAGGGGTGATGCAGAAACTACCGAGAGTGACGCAGTTCTGCGCAGAGTGTAACGCAGAGCCTCCAGTTCAATAGGATCAGTGACTGATTCTTCAGTGACAAGGTGAGATCATTTCACCAGTCTTTTGTTCAATATTCTCTTTGTATCGAATTGCTAGTTAAGCATCCTAAGCATTTTACTCAGATTTTCTCCTGCATAATAATAAAACCCTCAAAGTTGTTGCACCAGTATTCCCACATTGGGTTTTTCCAAGGACTATTGTCCAAAAATAACAGTGTCCTATGTGTTTCTATTTTCCTTGCTCAATTTCTATGTTTCAAAATCATATTTAATTTGGTGTAGGCTGCTTTAGTAATTTACTTCAATGTTTCAAGAAGAAATATGAAATAAGCTTGTAATGTAATTTACAATCTAGGTGAAGTAGATTCAGTTGGTTGTAGTAGGATCCTTGAGATTGTTAGATCTAGGAATTTTCACACTCAAGAACCTGCAATCGGTCCTCCTTCTTCTTCCCGTGATCAATAGGATTGCATGTCAACCTGTATAGACCATGCTCTCTAACTCCAATCACGACACGTCGGAGCTAGAGCCTCTAGGTTTGAATCTTTCCTTCCCACTCAGGAACAAGACCTCAAACCCTTATGCTTGATAGCTGAGACAGATATCACGCTATATCTGAGTCCTGCTACAAATAGTAAATCTTGGACTCGCATCACCTGTCTTGACTCCATCCTAAATGGCACAACTCCCAATCCTTGGATCTCCTTATGACTCTTATCGCCCTACACAATGTGCAACACCCAGTCCCACTCAGCTAGAGTCTCAAACACCTCCTGTGACCTTGTGATATGTTTTGACGCTCCACTATCCACGTACCACGCAGCCTCGTCCATGGTACCCTGCATAAAATGAGAGATCAAGGAAAAGTCGTCCTCCAACCTCCTGCAGAGATCATCTATCACAACAGAAGAGGCAACATCGCTGACCTGCTTCCCTTTCTTCTTCTCGTTATCTCCCTGCTTCTTCTTCCGACATCTCATCGAAAATGACCACAGTTGAAACACTTGATCTTACTCAAGTCCTCCTTTTGCTTGCACTTCATTCGTTCTACAAGTGTCACATCATCATCTGAAGCCTTCTTCTTCGGATGAAGATCCTCGTCTCGCAACTCCTTCTGAATGAAGTCGTCCCACAGCTTATTCCAGTCTGGCAACGATCCCCTTGATGAAGGGCTTCCATTCCTCAGGGAACCCTTTCAAAGCAATCCTCATCATATCAGAATCAGAAACAATCACACCGACGACAGCAAGCACATCTTTGACCTGAGACAACCTCGTCAAATACGAAAAAAAGACATTACTCATTTTGAGCAACCTTTAGATATTAACTGGTTCATAATCGAGGGTCGAAGGTTGATGGTCGATGGTCGAAGGTTGAAGGTCGATGGTCGATGGTCGATGGTCGAAGGTTGAAGGTTGAAGGTCGATGGTCGAAGGTTGAAGGTTGAAGGTCGAAGGTAGAAGGTGTCAGAGTCTGGAGATCAAATTTTAATGTCCGGAGGTGGTATAAGGAAAATATTTGAGTCAAGGTGGTACTGTAAGAGTTGGATGTGCTGAATTCATCACTTCTGCACCCTGCATCATCTTGGTGGACTTCAACTTATACTCCAATACTAATACTCGGTTCTCCTTCTTATTCTAGAACAAATTATGAAGAGCCATCCACATCTCATGTGCAAAACTCTTCCAAGACAAATGAGGTATTAGGGAATCCTTCACACTATCTAAGATGATCAATCTTGCCTTTGTGCCCAATTCCTCGTACACTTCCAGTTCCTTAGGGTCAGTCAACGTCTTGATGGATTTCTCACCAAATTCCCAGATCTTGTTGACCTGCAAGACCAACTTGATCCTTTCCTTCCATGGACATTAGTTGGACAACCCTTCCAACCTGTCCTCATTCTAGAGACCAACTTGCAACATCGACATTGTAGTGAGCCCTCCACCTACAATGTGACCAACTCCCTCTTAAGTTGTACTTCATTGTTCACACTATGATTCACTATCCCTTCAAAGTAGCTCAAACATGCTCTGATACCATGTTATTTTTCCAACATCCCGGTGTCCAGAATAGAATCTTAAATCATTGACGCTACCAAACCAAGAATCACAATGAAACTACTTTGCATAGTGGAACAATATACAACAGTAAATCTACTAGTGCACAAAATATACACAATTTTGTACAATAACCCAATCTTCGTTATATTAATCCAACTGATATAATACAACAATCTAGGGCTCTTGTACCAAGGATAATGGCCCTCAAATATCCACAAGTACAAGAATACAAAATACAAGATAATTTGATGGTCTAGCTGATGTAGTGCATGATCACAGCTTCTTTGTCATATCCTGTACACCTACAGGTCCTTCGCTCCCAATCTACAGCACCTGCCTCTATCAATGCTCCAAGTCCATCTGGCCACTAAATCTCGGCTATCCAATCTGCTCTCTTGTTGATCATTTGTCCATCAACACATCAACACATTGAGACTCTTGTTGAGTTGTTCACAACTCCATTTGTGAGAAACTCACAACTACCCACTACTGCTCCTCAGCTACTCAGGCTCTTCTTTCCACTATAGTCTTCCTGTGTTGCTCTAATGAAGAATAACATAGGGATGGAGGGTTTCTACCTATCACCATCAAATATCACTTCTCTAATGACGTGTTAGAAAATCAAAAAGGCAGAAAGATTTTCTTATTCTTGATAATTACTTATGATGTTTCTTGTTATTACGATTCTTTATATCTTCTTTCTTTTAGTTCATCAAGCAATTACCAAAGTAGCAGCACATAGAACAATAGACACCAGATGTAGGCAATATGCCAGGGCGAACCCCCCCTCCCCCCCGAGGGGAAAACCCAGTGAATAAATTCTTCCTTTCAATAGTATTCTTTGAGACTCTTTACCCTAGACCAAGACCAAACCTTCCCTCCACACAAGTCACCCTCCCAGAATTTCGACCCCTTTTCAGCAACTTCGATTAGGCATCCGCTTCTAGCAACTGGTAGCTTCCGGCAACAGTGAAACTTGGAAGACTTCGATCTCCCAATATAGGGCACAAAATAGAGAGAGAGAGAGGTACCAAAATTTCGATTTTCTTCTACTCCTTAGGCTCCACCCAACTCGCACTTCCTTTGGCTTCTCGGCAACAAAGTTCGCACTTTTCCCAACTACAAGAGGTATCGAACTTCTTGTGAATTCGATGTGCTTGTATTTATAGGCTCCATGTGAGGTCGAATTAGGGTCCTTAAGCTGACTTGGTGTGGAGGATACATAAATCAGATTTGACTCAATACTTAACCTTTTTACATGATTCAAAAGCCCTAGAAGGGTCTCTTTAAAAGTATAATGACTCTATTGACTCAGAATAAATCCTAGAAGTCCTCAATGGCGCCTTTGACATAAAACAAGGTGACCCAAGCATGAAACCCATGCTTTAATAAGTCACAATAATAATAATAATAATTATTTTTTTATTCTTTTGAAAAGTACATTACAAGATGACTCAAATACATTAAGTGAAAACTAAATCTAGTTACATTTTCCAATATGATGAACACAGGCTCCAACAATCTACTCCTCTGGCTCGCCAAATCTTGAGCTCAAATATGCCTCCTCTAGTAGCCTCCTTAGTCCATTAAGGAGCTACTTAGGCTACCAAAACTTCACCCAACTCACACTTGTCCAAAGTCTTTCTCATCAACTGCTCTGGGGCTAGTTTGGAAACTTACTTGTTGCCCTCCACCAACCACAAGATGCCCAATACGAACCAAACAAATATATCCTCCTAACAACAAAACACATCAACCATGCATACCTTTCATTGTCCTGAACTTTTGTGCATTGTTGTCAAGTCAAAGGACTAGTTAGGTCTTCTAACAATCCTCTATCATACCCTCTTTTCTGCTCCAAAAGACTTTCTACAGTTGTGGCCACTTCTCCTCAAGCTCTATCCACAATCTCATGTAATTCTAGGCTAATACCAGCACCAAGTAGACCCTCTCGGCCCTTGTGTTCCAAAGAGAAAAGGCCTACGGCCTTGCTGTGCTAACCAACAGCTCCACGGACCCCTGTTCCAAGGACTATTTGGGCTGCGACCTACCTGTACAATCATTTAGGAGTTGCGACCTGCTTGAAGGATGATAGACCACACAAAAACCAACCAAAATACAATTCAAAACTTCCCTAAGGCATGTGGCTGCCTCTCTACACTAGCTTGGACCTCCTAGCCCATCCAGAATATGCCAACAGACCTCTCTCCAACTCGGACTTGTCCTTCTGGACTATGGCTGCTTCATATCAAACAACCTTATGTTTTGTTGCACGTGGGATGATGAGAAATGCCTCTCATCTCTCTTTAATTTATACCAAATCATGTGGTGTCAACAAACATAACTTGTGGCACTCTAATACATCAAGTTGACCTCCTTTAGGTGCCACATTAACCCACATCTACAATAAAAAATTAATCTCATGATAGACAACTTGGATTTGAGTGATTTTCTCTCGGCTGCTCTCAAGATCCTCAATCACCTCAAATCATCACATGTCCAAAACTCCTCACGAATTCATACCCACCAGCCTAGGTGCAAAGCCCACATCTTGGGTTCCAAGCTCACAAAGTGCTCTTATGGCAGTCCAACCTCCAAACCTGGAACCCTAGGTCTTGGAGTACCTCCCAAGCTACCAAAAATCAACAGGATACAGGTTGATCGAGGATACTGAGCTAGCTCTTCACCCCTGTCTGAGCTCCCAGGGTGAGGAATTGAGTTGAACAGCTCCTAGGGTTGAGGGAACTCTGGACGACAAGTTGTGCATGATCACTACTCTTGCAGTAGGTCGGGTATCTCCCATATTGTCACCCATAGGGTGTGCATGATCCTTGTCCGTTTTGACAAGTCAGGTATCTCCCCCTATCTTGGTCTAGCAGAGTATACCCCAGTTGGCATCATACCCACAAGTCGGGCTTGTTGGGATTGTCCCTCCCCGTCTAGCCAACAGGTTGAGGAGGCTTGGGGGTGTGTGATCCTTACCTTTGGTAAGTCGGGTATCTCACCCAAGCTCGAATTATGATGCAGGTGTTCTACCACATGACTCTTAAGGGTCATTATTGGGAAGACCGACAGGCAATAGGATGGTTGTGATCCTTACCTTGTATAGCAAGTGGCATCTTTCCCATTGATTGCACAATGGGATGGTTGTGATCCTTGCTTGGTAAGTGGTATCTCTCCAATTGCTCAATATAGGGTGGTAGCCGAAGCTCCCATATGAAAAGATGAAAAGGGGTGAGAGTGTCCCATATGACCTTCCCCATTGTTGAGGACATGAGATGAGAGTGTCCCATAGAACCTTCCTCATTGTCATTGGATAGAGGGTTGAGCTGGGCTCCCCGATATAGTTCCAGGTTGAGCAGGGCACCTTGATGTTGTTCTGGATTGAGCTAAGCTCTTTGGTGTTGTTGTGGGTTGAGTCGGATGCTCTTCTATGACTTTTGATTCTTCTTCTTTAGATTCGACATTGTTCAACAAATGGAGATGAGCCAAGATGAGATATGGCTTAATGATGATGATGAATGATCAAATTGATTATTGGATACCGAGTGAAAGTCGAATACTCCCCTATGATGATGATTCTTTTTCTTTAGCTAATGATCGAATTATGTTGAGATATGATGAATGTTTTTGATATGTCTTCGAGCCTAGTAGGGTTTGGAGAATTGATCTCTCTTATTAGTGGTTATAAATTTCTCTTCTTTTATGAGGCAATATAAGATGTATCGTATAAATGATACAATTGTCTGTCTTTCTTATGATTGAAGATATGTTCACTCGAGATTCGCCATGTAGCAGCTATGATGTGTTATCTTGGATATGAGGCGTATGATGTTGATGGAATTTCCTCCCTAGCTGAGAGGGAGTGTTAATTTTTGGCAACTAGAAAGAAATTCCCTAGCCCTCCATACTTGAGGCATTTTTATTAAATGCAAGGGATTTATTATGTCGGGTTCAATATATTTTTGGAGGTAAGAGATTTTTTAAATTTGAATTCAACTTAAGTTGGCCTCCAACAGTTCATGTCAACTTCGCTCAAGGGTTGTGACCCTTCGATTAATTAATAGGAATTAATTGGGAAAGGTGAGAATTCTCTAGAAACTCACATGGATCAACTTAGAGATGATCTCAACCATTGATTAAGAATTAATCGTGGTCGTTGAAGTCTCAACTGGAGATTATAAGAGGAGGTCGATGGGTTAGATGGAGAATACAACAGTTGCAAATACTCAATGACTAAGGCAGTTCGATTTTCCAGAAGCAGGTGATTCAGCAATGAGATCAAGCCAGTGATCAAGTAGCAGGTGGAAAAGAGGTAGAGTAGCAGATTTCCGGAGTTTCCAATTCCAGAAGAGTCAAGAGAGGAGGTCGTATTATTTCTCCAGGAGGTTGTGCAGAGCCTCAAGAGGGCAGATCGATTTAACTGCGGAAGAGTTTGATTCAGTTGTTGGTGGCCAAGAAAATTCCCAGTAGGCCTAGCGAATCACTTCCAAGGGCAGAGACAGGAAGCATGTTTGATTTAGAGGGAGTTCCGGACAGTGCGTACAAGAACGCAGATCTTTTTAAGAGTCAGTTTTTGAGCTCAGTTTGTGGTTGGATTGCTTATGGAGAGAGAGAAATTCCCTCAATTGATTTTGTCAGTATTTCTCTTAGACGGGATTTCCAGTTTAGCATCCATTTTATTGTACTCGAAATTTATGTTGCTGCATAATAATAAAACCCTCATCTACTGCACCAGTTTTCCCACATTGGGTTCTTCAGGGGACAATTGTCCAAAAATAATGGTGTCAATTTGTGTGTGTGATTGCTCTATATTTTCTCAATTCCGCATATTTTATTTCTACAGCAAAGTTTTTACTTGTGAAGAATTGCAGTGTGAATTATTCGTTGTTTGTCGTAGCAAATAACCTACTTAAAAATTAACCAATTAGAAGAATAATTTCCAGTTGTTGCATTTCAAGGAATTTTCACATGGTATCAGAGCAATTTTGATCGGATCAGTAGCTTAGAAACGAAGAGGGAGAAATTTGTTGTTCTGAGGGAGCAGCAACACAATTTCTCTAGGGTCTGCATAAGGCCTAGCTAGGCAGTGCGAGTAGGAGAGAAAATGTTCGATTTCCAATTGCAGAGTGGCAGGAAAAGTTTGAATTGCTCAGAGCAGAGCTCCAGTAGGCAGAGGTATAGTCGAAAAGTAATTTTGGGGGGTAGCACAGCAGAAGTGGTGAGCAAATTTGAGCAGAAGAGGAAGAGAAATTTCACACACAGAGGGAGTTTCTCTAAGAGGGTTTCTAGTTTCAGAAATCCAAAATTTCCAGTTGCAATAGGTAGTAGCAACAAGCAAATTTTCTTACTCTAGGAAGGATTGCAAGTAGTAGTGCTAGGAGTCGAGCAGGTGAAAGAGGGAGATTTTCGTCCCAATTCGAGTTCTTGCAATGATGGCTTCAGTAGAACTCCGAGATCAAGATAGATTAGAGGGTGCATCAAACTATTGTATCTGGAAGGCTAGGATGGCATTCCTACTAGACTAGTATGGTCTGAAGATGTATGCAGAACGAGTTGTAGTCGTACTTAGAAATGTAGATCAACTAGTGAATTAAAATAAGGAGATGGCCAAGGCGAAGAGGTTGATTCTCGATGGAGTTCGTTATCATATAGTCTCACACATTGCAGCCAAGAATACAGCCAAAGAAATGTGGGATGCTATTACCACACTATATCAAAATCCTTCCGAGCAGCGGAAGATGTTCTTGAAGGAAAAGATGAAGAATATTCGAATGCATAAGGGTGAAAGCATCACCCCCTATCTCTCCAAAATTCAGCATATTCGAGATTAGCTTGCATCCATAGGAGAGTCGTCTCCACCTACAAAACTTGTGTGTTTGCCCCTCATCAGTGTCACCGAGGAGTGAGAGACCTTCGACAAGGGCATTCTGCGGCGAGATCAGTTGCCTGTGTGGGACCGGATGTGGGCAGATCTCAGACAAGTGGAGATGAGGCGAGCTCTAGTAAAGAGCTCTATCAGCAACAGTAGCAATAGAGGATCAAAGGGTGTGAAAGAGGAAGAAAATGTGGCCTTTGCATCGAAAGGGAAAACAAAAGGTCCCAGTCAGGGATAAGTCTCGTAGGTAGTGAAGAAGAAGATCGGTCCAAGATCAAGTGCTTCAAGTGTGGCGATTTTGACCACTACAGTACCTTATGTCCTCAAAGGAAGAAGGACAAAAAGGAGAACTAGGATCAGGCAGTAGCATCCGCAAACATTGATAATATTTCCTCTAGGCTAGAGGAAGATTTTGCCATGTATGCAGCTATACCTCCAGACTCCAGGAGAGAGGTGGGGCGATGTAGAGCTTTAGTCCCAAAGTTGCAGAGTTCCAGGCAGGGTCCAGCACAAATGCGACAAGGAGATCAGTTCTGGATTGTTGCAACAAGACCATACCTTTGTTATCGGGGCCCATAGTATTCAGTAGTAGGGGGATCCATGTCAGTTGGTGCAGTCAGTTCCAGAGTGACAGTTGCAGACTAGTTGCAATCAGATGTTGACAGGCACAAAGCGGTGTTGATAGTAGTGCAGCAGGCACAATGCAGAGTCAATAGCAACGCAGACTTCCCAATAGAGAGTGCAGAGGCTAGTAGCAGTGAGACTCAGGAGATAGTTGCAGCACAGAGAGTTGATTCAGATTTTTGGATACTTCTTAGTTGCAGTAGTTGTAAAAGCAGCAGCAGCAACACTGAGAGGGAGTGTTAGTTGGGTTGCAGTGCAGATGCAGAGTTGGCAGCAGTACAGGTTGTACAGTGCAGTATCAACAGCAGCGCAAATGCAGCATGGTTCATCTACATCCAGTAGCAGATGAATCAGAGTTAGCGCAGTGGTTGATGGACAATGGCATGCAGCTATAGTTGTCTAACATTAGCAGCGTGTATGGAAAGATGATGCAGAGACAGGGTGTTTTAGCAGTGCAACACTAGAACACCTTCCTCGCTAAGAGGGAGTGTCAGTTTTTGTAGCATATGATGGTGTTCTAGTCTCAAACATTATGGAGAGGCTAAAACACATGAGTTCTCCAGAACCCAGAAATAGTTTCTGGAAATTCCACCTAGAGCTGGCTCAATTAAATTAATTGATCGATAGTTAAAAAAAAATGCCTAACTTAGGCAAATTAATTAATTAATAGGAATTAATTGAGAAAGGCAAGAATTCTCTATATGGATTGACTTAGAGACAATCTCAACCATTGATTAGGATTTAATCGTGGCCATTGAGGTCTCAACTGGAGATTATAAGAGGAGGTCGACGGGGCAGACGGAGAATACACAAGTTGCAGATACTCATTGATCAAGGCAGTTCAATTTTCCAGTAGCTGGTGATTCAACAATGAGATCGAGCCAGTGATCTAGAAGCAGGTGGCAGAGTAGCAAATTTTCAAAGGAGTTTCATGTTCCGGAAAAGTCACGAGAGGAGGTCGTATTATTTCTCCAGGAGGTTGCACAAAGCGTCAAGAGCTCAAATCGATTCAGCTGAGGAAGAATTTGATTTAGTTGCTGGTGGCTAGGAAAATTCCCAATAGACCAAGTGAATCACTCCCAGGGGCACAGGCAGACAAGACTTCCAATTCAGAGGGAATACCAAGTAGTGCATACAAGAGACTGCGTAGGGCCCACGCACGAGTGGACGCATATCTTTTGAATCAGTTTTTGAGCTCAGTTTCTGGTTGGATTGCTTGTGGAGAAAGAAATTCATTCAGTTGATTTTGCCAGTATTTCTCTCAGACAGGATTGCCAGTTTGGCATCCATTTTATTGTACTCATAATTTATGTTGCTATAGAATAATAAAACACTCATTTGTTGCACTAGTTTTCCTGCATCAGATTTTTCCGCAGACAATTGTCCAAAAATAACGGTGTCAATGTGCGGGTGTGATTGCTCTATATTTTATCAATTTCGCATATTTTATTTCCGCAACGTAATTTTTATTTGAGAAGAATTGCAGTGTGAATTATTCGTTGCTTGTTGTAGAAAATAAAGTGCTTAATAATTAACCAATTAGAAGAATAATTTCGAGTTGCTGCATTTCAAAGAATTTTCACAAGGACTGGTTTATCATGATCTGACTCTCGTATAGAAGCGCTTTTATAACATGTTGGATTGCATTAATGGATTATTGTTACTAGATTTATGGATCTTTGTATGCACTCTGAGTTAGACAAAGTCTAGTGCTAGCTGGGACAAAGACATCTTCATGAATTATGATAATGATGCAGTATGAGACAAGCTTAGACTTGTGGTTACTACTATTGACCTAGGTTGTTATTGATGAATATATGGCAATATTCTAGATACTAGAGGATGACATGAAGCCAAAGGGAAGCCGAGCAGATCCATGAAGAGACAGGAGCAAGGCCATCAGGATAGCCAAGCCATGAGCAAGAGGAGCCACATCGAAGGAGCATTGCATGTAATACATGCCCAAGAAGAACCAAGAGGAGCTACAAGAGGAGCCATATATATATATAATATATATATGCCAAAACAGAGTTAGCGGAGCTACAGGAGCAAACAGAGCAAGCAAAATAGAGCATATATATGCCATATATATGCCAAAGAAGAACAGAGCAAACAGAGGACGCAAACAACCATCGAAGCAACAGAGGAACAAACAAAGCCAGCGGAGCAATATATACACAAAGCCATCGAAGGGAGCAAACAGAGCCATGGGAGGCAGCAAACAGAGCTATCGGAGGCGGAAGACTTAGACATATATGCAAACACACTATCGGAGCGGAAAAGGCAGATTTTACATATATATGCGCATAATACATTATCGAAGGAGAAAACCATATATATATGCATTTAACACAAACGGAGGCGGAAGACTTGGTTATCTATGCAAATACATTAGCAGAGGCGAAACTCACATATATATGCCACTTACACTATCGAAAGCGGAAATCACAGCTACATTGGAATACACTATCGGAGCGGGTCGATATATGTATAATGACAGACAATACAATATCGACGACAGCACTAATCAGCGGTTCGGCTATGCGCCATCACCCCAAACCCCCGATTGCGATGTATGCGGGCCTTAAGCAATTGCGTATGCGGGCATATTGCGATATATATATATGCGCATAATCGGGGGTTTGGGGTGATGGTGCATAGGATGGGGACCCATGGACCCGAACGGGTTATAGCAACAACCCTATATTATATCGCATCCGCAGGAGGATCAGCCCGTCGGCCATCGGAGATGTCATGGGGTCGATATATAAAAGACCCCCGAAAGCCTCATCTCGCCGATTGTGATTGCAAGACCGGACCCAATGCAACATTGAAATGTGGCTTAATGTCTTATCGCGTCCATCAGGCATCGGCCATCAGCCATTGGCGACTGTCGATTGCGATTACAAGGCGGACCCGATACGTTATAGACTCAGGTGAATTAAAATTGAAGTCCGCCCTTAGCGCTTCACTCGTGTTTTTCTCTGATTTCCTGTGTATTTGAATATTTGTCGTGCGCGGGGTTTTGAGGCAAAAATACATTAAGGAACGGTCTCGATAGTTCAAGAGGTTGAACTAATGTCGGTTGCAATTGCGATAGAACGTGGCATGTCCGTTACATTGTAAAGCCCTGTGTATGTCAAAGAATGATTGATAAAAGGAGCGTTGTTATAGATTTTAACTCGTAATAAGTATTCTCTGTATATTTGGCCCTCTCTCATGAATTAACGTGTCCTGTGAGCACGAATAGACAGACGAAACCGAAAGTCGGGAAGCCGAAGAAGCAAGCGAGCACACAGGAAATGACAACGACCGAGGAGGAAGTTGATAGGATAAGCGAGCATTGAGGAAGTAAAAGGGCTAGTGAAGAGAGGAAACCGGTAGACAGAGGCATGGGGAACGAATAAAACAGGAAAAACAGAGAACAGTTGTAGTTGAATGTTGTTGAAATAAGCTAGAGGAAACAGAGGCCGTGTGAGGGTCCAGCAGAACAGAAAGAGGGACGAAGGACCAACAGGACAGTAGACAGTCGAAGGGGAGAAGTAGCCAGCAGAGAAACAGTCATGCTGAAGCATTCACTATTTCAATGAGAACATATGCTTGAACAGAAAGTTGTTCTTTATACAGAGCTTAGTGCAGCTAACAGTAGACTGACTAAAGCTGTGTGAAGACATTATCAGAGAGCACAAAGGCTATTGGAGAATCTGTGTGGACAGTATGAAGAGTTGTAAAGACTCCTTCATAAGAGGATTAGTTGTCATTGATGCTGTAGCATGGAGACTACAGTGAAGCTATAAACAGACAAAACTCAGTAGAGAAGAGTTCTGAGAGCAGAACATTACTATCAAATGTGCCTTGACAAGATTGGGTTAGAATCCTTGGGGCTGGTGCCTCAGAAGTAAGAAGGATAGGAGTCCTTGGGGTTGATGCCTCAGAAGTAAGAGGGATTGGAGTCTTTGGGATTGGTGCCTCAGAAGTAAGAGGGATTGGAGTCTTTGGGATTGGTGCCTCAGAGATAGGAAGGATAGGAGTCCTTTGGACTGGTGTCTCAGGAACTGGAAGGATTGAAGTCCTTGGGAGTTGGTGCTCCTAAGTCCAAGATTGGTACCTTGGAGAAATAGAGTTGGAGCTCTGGAGGTTGGAGCCTCACCAAAGTCCAAGTTGGTGCTTGGCAACTGATTGCAACCATCTATATATTGTATCTATTTTACTGCAAAGATTATATTAATAAAATCATTTATTCTTGTTGTGCATCTTGTGTTATGAATATAAATGTTTTAACTGGAACAACACTAGTCGGAAAAAGAAATACTGATTCACCCCCCCCCATCTCAGTATTTCCAACAACTACCTCGCTGTGTGAGAGGGAGAAAAGATAAATATGGTATTCCTTTCTTTATGACATGTATTTGCTCTATTGTTTGATGTCCTAATAAACAGGAAAAATAGAGAACTGTTGCTCTTGGTCCTCTTCAGAGAACTGTTGAGCCAATACCGAATATGAGCACCTCATGTTTTTGATCTTCAGAGAGTAGCACTGATTGATGTATGTTACCCTCCTGGGTAAGGGTCTTGGTTGATCGAGGACACTAAGCTAGCTCTTCCCCCTTGTCTGAGCTCTTAGGGTGAGGAATTGAGCCTTAGAGCTCCTGGGGTTGAGAGACCTTTGGATTTGATAAAGTATACACCAATTGGCATTTGTCTTTCCCACCCATCTGGCCAATGGGTGATGGTTGCTTGAGTTATGCGTTATACTTATCATTTATGGTAAGTGGCATTCCGCTCAAGCTAGAGATGCAGGTGTTCTACCACTGACTCTTGAGTGTCAAGTTGGGAAGATCAGCAATTAATAGGATAGACACAATCCTTACCATTTATGGTAAATGGTATCCCTCCTATTATCGCGAGGCAGTGGGATAAGCGTTATCCTTACCTCATAAGGTAAATGGCATTCCTCCTATTGTTTGTGGTTTCCTGGGTTGTAGCATTGGGCTCCCCGCTGGCAGAGTTTCCCGGGTTGTAGCATTGGGATCCTCGTTGGCAAAGTTTCCTGGGTTGTAGCTTTGGGCTCCCCGCTAGAAGATGTTCCTAGTTGAACTGGGCTCCCTGATGTGTTTCCACATTGAGCAAGGTTCCCTGACGTTGTTCTGGATTGAGCTTAGCTCTCCTATGTTGTTGTGGGTTGAGTTGGGGTCCCCTATGATGTCAAATCATTCTTCTTCAGATTTGAGATTGTTCATCAGCTGGAGATGGACAAATATGAGTTGAGACAAGATATGACTTGATGACGATGATGATTCTACTTCAGAGGGTTGTATTAGTTAGTGGATAGAGTGTGGAAGTCAAATGCTCCCCTATGATTATAATGTGAGTTGAGATGGACTCTCCTACGATAATTCTTCTTCTTCTTCTATTGGATTAAGATTGTTTAGTTGATGATCAAAGGACGAGATGTCATGTGATGGATATTTTTTGATATAGTAGAGATGAAGGTCATATGATTTGACTTGGGGATTAGTAGGATTTGAGGATTGATCTCCCCTACCATTGATTGTGCATTATTCTTCTATGACATGAGATGTAGTGATGTTGTTGCTTGCCTCTCTATACTGAATCATGTCATGGAAATTCCTCCCTAATTGAGAGGGAGTGTTGAAAATTGGGCAGCGTCAGGACGAACTTCCCCTTAGGGAAACCCTTAACCCCAAATTGCAAGCCCTATGGTCAATAAAGAATATTATTTTGAAGCAAATATTAAAAGAAAATTTATATATTCAAATTTGAATTCAAACTTAAAATTATTTCCCGCCATGAGAATTCAAAGTCGGTTTGACACTTTTTGGCTCCTCATTCAATCTTGTGGAAGGTTATAAGAAGGAAGATCGTTTCATCCCAAGGGGCAGAATTCGTCTCATGTCTAAAGTTCGTAATCTTCCTTGTGATATGAGGTTCGCATTTTCTCTCATGGTTTGAACTCGCTCTCTGTAGTAGTCATGCCCTATTCTCCTTATGTCTAGCTTGTGGAGCTCACTCGTACTCTGGCTCGATCACATTGCATCTCACTAACACCTTGCAATATCTTATGATAATTCTATTTCACTATCCTCTGACTCGTTTCCTAAACTCCCCAATGGCATCGCTTTCTTGAGGACACATTATTTTAATTGTCATGATTAACAATATTGGTTTGTGGTTGTACTTCATATGACAGTGGCATGCAACAGTGGCTTGTATCACCTCTAGTGGCATGCATTAGTGACAGTGGGTCGTATCTCGTGCTTGGTGGCACACCATATCATCCTTGAGCCACAACTTGGAGCATCTTTGAACGACAGTAATAACGCAATATGACATTGTTGTATGAACCTTTAATGATACTGGAAATGGATTTTGACAATGATTTTATACAATACACGGTTGGCATCGACAAACGTTGTTTCTCTATGATCTGGTTCGCATCAACACATATTGTTCCTCTGTATAATTGGCATCATAGTTCCTCTGCAGTATAAATGGCATCCCTGTATAATATGTATGGCATCATATTTTGGCATCGTGTATAGATACACACACACACACATATAGATGTGTGTGTGTGTGTGTGTGTGTGTGTGTGTGTGTGTCCAAGCCAGTATTAGTATGGCATCAAATAGTATTGTTATGGCATCAAATATGTAGTAGTATCTATATACGCCATTTAATATATTGCAACAGCAAGGTCATCTATATTAGTCTCTGCTAGTCTAGATAACACTATGAAGCCTAGTGTTGGTTGCTTAAGTTACCATGAAACAAAGAAACCCTAAAAGGATTATAATCAAATATTTATGCAAATGACATAATAATGATCTAGCACCATTAAGACAGTAATAACAAGGCAAGTTTATTGAAAAAACTTGAGGAAACATGGAGTAATATTACGGTGATTACTTTTTCTCTGTGGGGTGATGATAGGATGACAGTGTTGCTATGACAATAATTATACTGGCATGACAATGAAGACAATGTTGATAGTGTTGGTATGACAGTGATATAAAGATAGCAGCTCTCTTGTATTTGTTTTGTTAAGTTCACAAATGAAACTGTGAACTGACTTGTGGCTTGTTGATGTTTCTCATTGTACTTTGTATCTCAGATGAACAATTGATGAAATCTAATAGAAGAAGAAGAATTGATTGTGGGTTTTCTCCCTTGTGGGGTTTTGCCCTGGTCTTCGACCAAATCCTAGTGTCTCTTTTTGTGCATGTTTTTCTTTTGTTGTTCCTTTATGTTCCGCTGCATTTCGAATGATATTGTTCTTTCTACGTAATTGCTAATGGTGTTATAATATTATGGGGTGGATTCAATGTGTAGATTATGTAATGCAGTTATCTAAAGCAAAGAACAATATGGCCTTCAGAATCCTTACCACCCACAGTCAACTTGCCATTAAACAAAAGATCCTTGTATTGCCAAAAAAAAAATTATTACAGCTACTCCATGCACCAATCCAAAATGGCAAAAGAGGAAAGACCCAAACCAAAGAGGATGCCAAGATACATAGCAATAACATCAGGCCAATCAAAATTTCATGCTACTAGAATCTATGGATGGGGCTCATCAAGACCAACCAGCTATTAATCTAAGGAGGCTCATCAAGATCAACCCATCAATTTATAATCATTAACAATCACACTAAAGGCCTTTCAACACACAAAAAACAACCTCTAACACCAACCACAAAATTCTAATTAGCTCGCATATACAGTAGTCAATCATCTACAAAAATATTGTTCATCATGTCTAAATTATTTTAGCAGAGACACCCCTCAAAAGACCATGTAATGGATAGACTCCAACAAATAATCAAGGGCATCTATTGTCAACACATAAAGATAGGGTACCATGGAGCACACTTGTCTGATTGATCTAAAGAGGTAAATAAGAGAAGACAATGTATTATTCACCAAACAAATGCAGAGGCACAAGAAGGGCACTAACCATACCCACACATCATTATCAAAGCCCAAACAATATAGCATATTAGTGATAGATGTCCAATCAATTGATCATTAGCTTTGTCAAAGTCAATCTTCAAAAAGACAACCTATTGGCCAATATACCTAGCCCACTCCATAGACTCCCAAGCAAAAATCACGATATCTAGAAAAGAGCACCCTTATACAAAGCATGTCTACTCCTTGCACACAATCTCCCTTGCTTCATCTCTCACCCATAATGCTACAACCTTGGTCATAATATTATAGGTGACACTCAACAAGGTTATAAAATACCACATGCTTATAGAATCTTTGGCAGCATTCTTCAAAATAAGCTTAATAAATCCCCAACTAAGAACCTTCATCAAACACTCCATGGAAAAGGCATCAAAAAATAGAAAACAAAAACCATACCCTATAGAATCCTACATGGGCTTGTATAAATCACAAGGAAAACCATTAATGCCTAGTGATTTCCCACTCTTCATGAAGCATAGAGTTGTACAAGGCTTACCCTTTGTAAATTCCCTATCTAATCGATCATTATTTACAATACATACTTTGTGGGTGTCACCCTATAGCAAGAATTATTGGCAGCCACAGCCGTAATCAACGAAGGGTGACAAGAGAAAAAAAAAATGAACATGTTCACCAAACATGCCTCAAATCTTGGTCAAATACTCCTCAAGTGAACCATCAGCTCTACAAACACCAAGCACCTTGTCATTCACCACTTTCTTCTTCAAAAAGTCAAAGAAAACTTGTATTCCTCATCCTCCTAAATCCAAACAAGAGTGCACCCATGCTCCTCTAGACACGTATTCCTCCTCTCTATGCATTACCAACTCAACCCAAATTGGATCCTATTGATGAACAATGTCATATAAATCCTCCTCCAACCAGATACAAACCTCCACCAACTTCTACATAGGCTCCCAAAGCTCCCATCTATACTTGCATGCAATCATGAGCCCTAAACCTCTCATGAACTTGAAATTTCTTTGAATAGAATCATCCCACTACAGCAACCAACCTGTGTCCCCAATGGGCCAAGGGATAAGGTTCCAAATCCTATGAACAAGGCCATAGAACTCGAGGAACTACAAGCGCGCAACATTTCACTGTTACAAAGATGAGGATTTTGAGTCCACCACATTCCCCACTAAAACACAAGTCTAGATGGGAAAATGATATCACCCAATGCCTCAATTAACATATTAATTGGCCTGTAATACCATGAAAAGAGATGTCATCATGAGATCCATACACCATGTCCAAGCACAAATGCACCCTATCATTCTCCTACCTAAAGTTGGACCAAGTAAATCAGCCCACATATTCAAGCCTTTTTCCCAAGTTAGGATCAAAGAGCTAAAGAGTAACATTACATCTCACCCAAGCATGTTTTTTAGGTCCACTAACATAGTAACAATTGCTCCCACACCACCACCTTGACACCTTCCCATTCTACCATATTGAAATCACTACTAGCAATCCACTATGCATCTGATAGGGAAGACGCCATCCACTACCAACAACTCAACCTAGTGGTATGATATTAGTAGTGCACACTAAACAAAATACCACAATCTATCCTAAATCAACATAATGATACACACACAACTATTAACGATGTCACAACCATAAGCTATAACAAAACACTACAAATATGAGGAAATATCCAACATTACATCTCACCCAAGCATGTTTTTTAGGTCCACTAACAATTGCTCCCACACCAACACCTTGACCACCTTCCTATTCTACCATATTGAAATCACCACTAGCAATCCACTATGCATCCAACAGGGAAGACGCCATCCATTACCAAAAACTCAACCTAGTGGTATGATATTAGTAGCGTACACTAAACAAAATACCATAATCTATCCTAAATCAACATAATGATACACACACACCTACTATCAATGTCACAACCATATGGCATAAGCTATAACAAAACACTACAAATATGTGGAAATAGCCAAGATCACCCCTCCCCACCCCCCAAAAAAAAATGATCTATAGTCTAGAAGAAACCATTCCAAGCATAACATATGTCGTTTCAAAACACAAACCTCCTACAAAATGATTATATCCAATGACACATTTGGAAGCATTCCATGAACAATCTACTTACAACCTAGGATCATCATCCTTCTTGCATCCAAAGAAAGAAAGACAAGCTTCATTCTAAGAACAAAAGGGTTTCCTAGAGTGTTAAATATTTTTCTCAATGTTATATTCCTTATAGAAGAACCCTTGTTTATAGAAAAGGCAACAACATCCTTGAAGGAATTTCCATGTAGAGTGGAACTCGCTACTCTACCAAACTTGTCCAAACAAATCGGAGATAAAGCTCCCCGCTTGTTAGACTTTACTTGCCAATTATCATCAACATCCATACCCTACGACAAATCACTATTTCTTGCAAAAGAAGCCACATAATGCTTTAATTTAGGGAATTATCAATAGACCCTCACGAAATTCAATTTGAAGATGGCTATGACACGAGGCCTCATGCACTCCTAGCAAACTCCACAAGCACGCCCATACTCGACTCACCAACAAAGCCTTAAAACTGGGGAATCAAATGCCCACCATCCTTGGCCCGCAAATCATCCTTCGTGCCCACTTGAGGAAAACCAAACTTATCAACAAAAACATTCGAAGTTGCAGCACCTACACTCCGGGAAGAACTTTGATGAGTTTTTCATGAGGGACAAATATAACAAGGTGGTCTTACACTTGACATACAAAGCAAGCGTTGGGAAAATTTAGATAGCGAACCTTATGTTGTTGGACCCCATCTACCATTATGATAGAAATAAATAGAGGTAGTTTCTTTTAGATCAACTTCTACACAAACCCTTGAGTTGGCTCGAAACAATAGCATTTTCCGTATAAAATCAACACCTTCCCGAACTAAATGGCAAACAAATCCACAAAACGTTGCAAATTATCTAAAAGAGGGCAGAATTACAACCATAAAGGATAGTGCCTCTACCATCAACCCTTTCGGTTAAAATTTTCCCTCCATGACTGTCAGAGAATATCCAAAAAAATGGATACCTTTCATTATGCCTTGAACCATATCTAATACAATAGATAAGGAGCTCTTGGCATCACCTTCCAAGAGGTTCTCCTACCTCAACTTAATACTATTGATTCATATCCTTAATATTTACCATTATTTACAATGATACAAAAATCTTGTAGGATTATGTGTCCAACATTCCCCCCACTTTAAGCCAAATGGGTGTTTCTGAGCACCAAAATCATTCTAAAGTTTTCAACCTTCTCTACTCTAAGCATTGCAAAGAATCATGGAGTTAATTTGATATGATACCGCTGCCTGATATAAGTCCATAAAAATGGATACCTTTCATTAAGCCTTGAACCATATTCAATACAACAAATGAGTGACTCTTGGTTTCACCTTCCAAGAGGTTTGTCTACCTTCTCACAGTCCTATCTATTCATATTACTAATATTTACAATTATCTACAATGACAAAAAAAATCCACATAAGATAGTGTCCAACAACGACTAAATATAAGCAAAAGATCGTGCAATATTCCAAGTCCCATATTGCAAAACTTGTCTCATTGTAGCTCCGGCAATCAAAAGGCAAACATGTTTGACTCCCAACCCCCAATAAGAGTTAAACAACACCCATTTTACTTACTAATCCAATAAGCACCATTTATTAAATGTTGCTTCATCAAACATATAGTGCATCATCAGCACCCCACAAGGAGCTCACTTGGCAAGCCCATGAAAATGTGAAGTAAATGTGAGTACAAGGTCCCACATTCAAATCCCCAATTGCTTACATGGGGTTGTGTGTTAGTGTGCGGTGCAGTTCACCTAGGGATTATAATCGTAATGGTTGGAATTGACCCCATGACATGCGAGTATGAGACTGGCCCAGTTGCGCATTACTCTAGAAATTAAAAGAAAACATATAGTGCATCATCTAACATATAGTGCAAGAAGTAATGAATCACCACATAATGTTCAGGTTTTGTCCCCTTTCTAAATACTCCTTGTTACTAGTCAAAAAAAGTAAAATGCCTTTCACCCACAAAGTCTAGGCTAGCCTAGGGCTACCTTTTGTTGATTTTTCAAGTGCAATAGATACAAGCACAAATTTCTGAAATATTGATAATTACTTCGAATGATATAGATATTATTTTAACAATTCCAAATTATCAGTAAGCAATTACACTTCAAAAATTCAACCATAAAACCACAAGGACAATACAGATCACAATGCACAAAGAGAACACAAGATTTACCCTAGGAAACCCCACTTGGGGGAATACCCAACAACCTTTTTCTTAGAGAAATTCTTCAATTCAACAAGAGATACATCTAATGCAACTAGTCAACTATGACATCAAACATGCCAACAATGCTTATGGTCAAACCTGGTCAAAAACCCTCAAGTCAAGCCTCCCAATCTACTCTGCAATTTGGCCTAATTTGATCTACCCTAGGCCGAAATTCAACCTCCCAGTCTGCCCAAAAATTCAACTTGCCCAGAAAATTGCCTAGAAACACACGTGCAAACTAGGAGAGAAAGGTGTGAGCTAGAGAGATGAACTTTTTCCTTCTTTTCGTCCTCTGTGTCCTTATCCTTCGCTTGGATGCCCAAAAGATGTATTTCTTGTGTTTGATTGAATGGTGCCTTTGTGGAGGAGGTCAAATGCCTTTATATAGTGTTCTGCCTTTGCAAATGGGTGTGCCTCTTCAATGGGGCCGACTTGACCATCTTGGAGACAAATTCAAATATCAAATTTCAAAATTCTCTTTTAAATCTGACATGAAGAACATGTCTTATATAAATGCTTTCAATGGCTAAATAATCAAAATGACATGAAGAACATGTCCTACAAAATATTTATTCATTACAAGGGATAAAATATAAATTATGAAGACTGACCATAGCTACAAAAATTCAACACCTTTTTCATTGGTTGTAATTCACTTTTCTTGAAAGTGCAACTTTCGACCCCATATTGTTTTTAATGATGTCCTCACCAATTAAATTCCATCAATTGTTCTTCAAAATTGGTGGTATAAGTGGTCTAACACCAAATGTAATAAATGAAAACAAATCCTATTTAATCTTGAATTGACAAAATATATTTTCCAATCTGTAATATACGATTGAATAATGATACGTTGATATGCCTCATGGTTACAAAGAGCCTTGTGACAATGTATATTTACACTGACTAGTGATGAGGGGAATGGGTGTGTAGCCATTGATGCATCATTAACTTAAATAATAATAATAATAATAATATTTTTACCAGCTACACCATTATCATTATAGTGGAGATCCAACAAAGACCCAAACACAGTTTTACTTTGACCAAATTCCTTCGAGCTTCAAAAATTTCTTTTCAAGATATCTATTTCGAAAATATCAACAAACTACAAACCAAACTAATCTTTAAATATCCGTGTTAATCTAGTATAAGTGCTAAAAGTGCACATAAGTATGCCCAATAATATTCAGATTATTTCAAATAACATGCACAAAAACCAAAGACATGCTAGCACAAAGCAAAACAAACATAACAAATGATACACGAGATCACAATAATGCCATGATATGTTCAAACTTCAAACTATACAATCTATTTGGTCTTTTATACTGTGGATAAAACATTAAGAAACAATGCATAGTAGGAAATAACGAATTGATATATAAGAGGTTTGTGTTATAACTTATATACCTTTATTTCAATATAGCATACTTTTTCTTCCAAGATAGTGTAAAAATCCAGAACTTCACTTAAACACATTGATTTGTAAGAGAAATAGGTTCTTTAAAGAATGTGCCATTATAGCTTTCAAATTAGACAAGAATTATATTTATCCGACCTAATATTCCATCAGACTACCCTTACAAACTAAAGAGCTCCATCTTTCACGTTTAAAGTTTAAAACAATGCCAAATAAGATGCATGTGACAAGAAGCACTCCTAACTTTAATGCAGCTTCATTCCTAACTAAAGTCTAAGGATTTATTCAGCCAAGTCCATTTCATTATATGCTTTGTCAAAGTCGCTCTCAAATGTTTATCAATAATTACAAGATGTTTTCTCTCCAAAGGTTGCAAAACTTATCGTAACTCAGTTGTCTACCAGCAGTGAGGAGAGTCATCACTAGCTGCTATCCATGAATGCAGGCAGGCTCATCATTCAAGGAAAACCACAGCACCTGAAATGACCCACTGGTGGGTCATAAGGGGTCAGCAGACTTCCACTCCTGCCAGATCCCTCTAGCTCTTAAGCCATTAACCTGTTCCGTTACTTATGGAGAAGAGCTCTTAGCCAACCAGAAGTAGTTTTAGGTCTCACTCCAGGACCACTAATTATAAAATGTTTAACCATTAATATCTATTGCAAGGAATTAAACATGATAATGAAGATATCTTACTTAAGTGGGTTTGCTAGCAGCCGCTGTCCAATGGTAACAAAACTAGTCTCTTGATTTGACATAAACCAAGCCAGTGATGATACACTGCACCAACCACAAACAACACAGCACAATCCTTTATTCAAAATGAAAGAACTTTATCGAACAACATATATAGGAATTCCTACTCATGCCATGAATCCAAATTAAATTAGAATGTCTGAAGACCTAAAACACATTTGTTTCCCAATAATTTACATACAATACTACCAACCCTCATTGTCAACCATAAAATGATTATAACACACCTGCCCGTAAAGATGTGCTCTCTCAGACCAAGAATTGTTGGGGGGCGCACCCCATGGTCTTCAAAAAATTCCTGCAACAGATTTCTCATTTTAAACGCTTCTTCAAGATAGTTGTCCTGCAGTAGCACAAAGTTATTTGTATACATCAGATATAACTATTAACAAAAAAAAATAGATAAATAAAGCTATACAATTCGGAGAAGCTAAGCACACCTGATTCATATCAATTGTTTGCAGACCTTCACCGCGAGTGAAAATAATAGCATGGTTTTGATTTTCGGGTTTGCCTTCACCAAGGATAGCACTTCCAGGAAGTTTGATGCGATATATTTCCTATAAATTATGCAATCTCAGTTACAATAATCACAACAAAATGTTTAGCCAAAAACTCTGACAATCAGCCATTCAATCTAATCCATCAACATGTTTATTCCATACACCTCAGCAATATATTGTTAATTCAATATAGATATTAAAAGACAACCACTTAATGGAAGCCATATGTTCTTTCATTAACAAGGAAAAGAAATTCAAGGCCATTGTAGAGCATCAGACATGAAATTTTCAAGGAATACACGTTGAAAAAAGTGCTGGCAAAGGTATTTGCAATATGAAAAATCATAACACCAAACCAAACCAAACTCTAATTGTATAATAAGGACTTCGTGGACCAGAGACTCTAGTAGGCACTATGTGTGCATGCAGATTAATAGAGAGCTTCAGTAATAAGCCTCAAAGCATCTTTCTCCATTTTTTAACAGCACAAAAATATGAAACTCATAGAATAATAAATAACAATAATGGCGTCTTTTCCATGTTGAACTAATTGACCTCTACAGTTTACAGGTTACCACACACTCCCCTTGACATTATTTAAGCATTAACATTTTAGTGCAATATTCTAGACAACAAAATTGATAAGATGCAAATTGCAGCTGAAAGCCAAAGCATATTAAGGATTGGAAAGGCATCTAAGGGAGGAAAGAAAAAGCAATACCTGATCCAGCTGATCCACACCCTTCACAAGGACTGAATAATAAACCTTTTGGGACTTATCTTTCTCTCTCTCTTCTACTTCATCAATGTAAGCAACCCGTAGAGATGGGTATCTGTACAGCATGAGACTTTGATTAAATAAAATGAACTCAAAATAAAGTCACAATTTCAAAACTTTTATAGCCTCCAATATAGTCGTCATGGCAATCTTTAACTTACGATAACATAAGATCCAAAATGTTCTTTGCACGATCATCACCAGATCTCTTATGTATACCGTACATTTGGCATGATACAACATATGTGAATTTAAGGTCTGCCACTGCCTGCAATTGTGCCCATAATGACCTCTGGCTATTTTTATGCTCATCCTGAATATTCTCTTGTACCTTGTAGCCTTCAAAAATCTCTGTATAAGAAATAGCAAAATGTGTTACTCAGTTACTGTGCCTCCCAAGTAATTGTTTCTTGGCACAAGAGAAGTAATCCCAAAGAAATAAAACGTAGTAAGAAAGCATTCAACCATGTTTAGTTTCAACCATGGTTCCTCCAAACATTACAACATTAAGGGAACCATGACTATGTTATTCATAGTTTCTCCAAACTTTATGACATTAAGGGATCTCTGTAATAGTCTCAAACCTTCATCTTTTGCCATATCCAAAAACGATTGGAGTTCTAAGGCTTTCCGGTAGTACATCATGCCTCTGACTGCAAATATAACAGTGTAGACAAACAATTGACATGTGATGGAAGAATTGCAGGATTACATTTTATATACTTTAAGCAAATATTGTATATGGCACTCAAAAGTCAATGAATCAGTAATCACATTCCTCTCATACCTGTCCTACTCAGAGTCTGCCCTCTATAAGATGCCCAAAGCCGAAGCTCTTCCACTTTTTCTTTTAGTTCTAAGACGTCACCCTCTGTATCACAACTCACTCGTTGTAGGAAATTCTTCCATTCATCTATAAATAATGCAGAAGCCATCAACATCATATACAGTTAAACATAAAAAGAATATTTATCACAAAGTTGAAATTTTCAACCTCCACTGTTTGTTCGCAGATTTTCACCTGGGTAAATCTTTTGCAAATAGAAAAGAATGGAGACACCATCTTCATTTTCCAGCTGAAGTTCTTTCAATGAAAAAAGAACATCCTCCTTGTAGTATGGCGTCAGAACACTGTCATAAGAACTCAATTTATATTATTTTGCTGAAACAAAAATGACAGTATGTATTACAAACAAAATTCTATTTCTCAATTGTATGTATTAATGTAAGGTGAAAAAAAGGTGCCAAATGGAAATCTTGTTAACTTGATTTTCAAATGAAAAATGCAGGAATATATGCTTTTCAATAACAGGAAAAAGGGGCAATCCATAGGCACATCTATCAAGTACATATTTTCATTCATTCAGATTATAATGCGTTTCAAATCTTACTGGAACTCATGAAAAATAATACTGGACTTCATGAAATTTACAGTCAAGCGAAATATGTACTTTGGTTATCAGAAAAGCCTCTCAAATCCCTTAAAAAGCCATTCCCCATTCTATATACTGAAATACAGGGAAACACAACCAAAATGCCACTAAAACGTTTTAACCCTAACAGGAAACATTTCAGCCTTTCTGGCAAAGTTTGCACAACGACAGCAACATATCCCACTTAAGAAAAAATTAGAAACAAGAAAAAAGGTATAAAAAACAAAAAAAAAAAAACTGAAAGCACACTAAACCAAACCCAAAAAATGAACCTCAAAATTTATAAATAATGCCACTTCGATCTCCATTATGAATGCTAATACTCTAATTTTCCAAATGCTTTTATTGTTGGAAGCAGAAGTCTACATCAGATGGTTCTTTACTTGAGGATTTGAAGATGTCTTCTACCTCTAAGTGCAATTGACCCTCTTCTTGTTGTTTCACCAAGTACAAGTTATCCTTCAGAATACACAGAAACTCCAGTGTTAACTGAAATTAATTTGGAACTTGTTGAACTCTGGAGCTAGATGGGAAATTGTCCTCCTTTTCTTTTTTGTAAAGTTGTCTTTTAATATATATAGAAAAATATTCACAAACAGCAAACCAAAATGTAACAAGGGTATATACAATGGCCATAAAATCCTATTCTGAAAAGCTACTGGAGTCAGAATAAGCTACAAAGTCTAAAGCTTGAGCATCTTTGATCAACAAGGTTTTTTTGTCCAAAAACCGATGATGTACTTCATCACACTACATCGCATAAAAGGCCGACAGAGAGCTAACTTCACTCTCAAAAACATACACCAGATCTTCCACACAGTGAACAATGCAGAAACCCTTAGAGATGGCGATGCACATCTTTTGGCAATGTTTGCTAAGAGTTGTTAAGAATTCATTCATTACTCTGTTCTCGTTCAACGAATCACTGGAATATAATCCTCTTTCAAGACCAATATCATAGATGCTTAGCAAGGGCATTACTCTATGATTGCATAATGAACCAACCTCTCAATTCCTACTTCTATTGGTAAGGGTACCTATAATGTCTAATAATTGGTGGACTGATGTTCTACCTGAGATCCCCTTGTCTCTCAGGGGATGTCTTTTGGGTTCACTGGGCAATTTGTGATGTTGTTTAAGGATATCTTCTAACTCAATAGCTTCATAGCTAGGTTCTTACCTTGCAAGAATACATAGCACCTTGCCCTAACATTACTCCCTCCTTTTCTGGCTAACTTCTCCATTCAATGTCAGCTATTGATTCGTGCAGGTGAGGTATGAGCAAAGGCATTTCCAAGAACCAGGGCTGCGCATATCCAAAAACGATTAGAATATACAACTCTAGAGGGGTATAGACATATTTTTCCACCCTGAAAGTGTGTCTAGATAGAAAGATGAGGTGTTGAGGTATAATTTTGAGTACCCATACACCCTACAACTTCTACGGACAACACTTCTTACATTTTACATCAAATATTACATAAAAATCCTGTTCAGCGGGGGAATTTTGACAATTAAAAACTGACCTCCAAACATAACCAAATTTTGCGAAACTTCGGACATGATCTAGTATGGTATTTTACATCAACTCTATACACTAGGACTCACCTAAGACTTTACCATCAAGCCTCACTCTAGCTTTGGGGGATATGTGGGAGAAAAACTTAACCAATTATTTAGTGTTGATAAACACAAATAATTAGCTAAGGAAAGAAAACTCCTTAGAGTGAACTCTCTAGCAAAAATTTTAACCTACCTAGATGTGTTACATGGCTTTATATTCATCATACTAGAATTTGGATTATAATTGATGACCAGAAGTTGAATGATGATGATGAATTCTGAAAATTCTGACTTTCTGACCATGATTGAATGCTCAAAAATATACTATGCTTATGGGGTAGTTGACTAATCCTCAAATGTATATTTGAGTGGTCAAAAGGTTTAATCCCATTCTTTTTTTCCCATATAACATTTTTTGAGAAATCTAGGGCAGCCAAAGAAGTGATGATTTCTCTAAACTTGATAACTGCTTTGTGATATACTAAATATTTTCTTGCTTATGAGATTTAATTATTCTTGTAGTTCTTATTATTGTGTTCTTATCATCAAAACAATTATCTCAATATGAAGATCAAAGTAGACAAGTGCACACAAGATATAGGCTGCTAGCCAGGGCCAAAACCTATCCTAAAAACCCACAAGAAATTCTTCTCTTCTTATAGAATCGTCAAATGACGAATTCCAAGACCCTTAGACCCAAGACCAAGACCCCTCCAAGACCAAGTCAACCTTTCTTTCAATATATTGCTGCTCAACAAAGTCAATTATAGTCAAAATTCTTCAAATTATCAACTTTGACCCCTGCAACACTTTTTCGCTCTCCTTTTTCAACACTACAATTTTTGGCCTTCCTGTAGTAGCTGCTACTTCGCATGTGTGGGAGTAATATGGTAAAAGAGGCCTTCCTCTTCCTTTGCTTAGGGTTCTTCTCTCTCCTTAATGATTTGACTTCTAAACTTTATCCTTTTTAACCAAACTTCAGCTCCTTTAGAAGACTGCAATTTGGACATTACTGCAACAAAATGATGCCCTAGTTTTCGCACGTGTGAGGGAATGAGTCACAAAATTCAAACTCTTGATTTCGGTTCTCCTTTCTGGAGATCTTTTCTTTGCTTGTCCCTTTAGGTCGCTTTCTTGTCCTTGTGATCGAGCTTCTTGGATGATATACCAAATGAGGTCAATTGTCTTCTTATATATGGTTGTCCTTGGAGTACGAATTGCCCTTATGAGGCCGACTTCATCTTCTTGCAGGCCAACTTGATGGTTGTTAGGCTGACTTGGCCTTCGAGGGACATTTGACACAACTTTGACTCAAATAAATTCTTTTGACTTGACACAAAATGCTCAAAAGGGTCTATTACATATAACAATGACTCTTTTGAATCCTAGACTCTATGACAAAACCTAGAAGCACACAATGGGTGCTTTGACCTAAAACAAATTGACCTAGGGCATGAAACCCATGCCAATAAAATAATAATAAATTTTCTCTCTTTTACATCAAATACATAAAATCAAGAGTACATAAAAGATTATGAATACCAAACCTAGTTACATATTTCAACACTCCCTCTTAACTAGGGAGCTATTCATAATACATAGAAGGTACATGGACATTCTCATATTGAAGAATTCTCATAAGAAGAGTCGGACTCGTAAGCCATCTCATAAGCTATATTTTTAGCTTATATCAGTGCATCTCATCATATCAACCAGCATTGTCATATAGCAAGGCCTTGACTAACAACTCTATTTCTCCACTAGATTAGAGCACAATGTTGAGGAGATAATGATATATAGACACCTTCATCATTTTCTCTCAAGGCACATACCCCATCCGGATGTTCACAAGGTATGTCCTTTTAAGACCATCCCCTTCTTGGATTTATACATCCTCAAGGAATCTCCTCTTTGACTACTCTTACCGATTGGATGCTCTACCTCATCCTCAAAGAGTATCGGTACTAGTCTCAGATGCTTACCCAATCCTCCATTCTTTCTTCATGATATGAAGACGAGAACGATGTGTCTATCTCTCCCTCTTAACTAGGGAATTATTTTCAACAACAGCTATCTATTCTTTCGTGGAGATCATGATACTATCAACTTCTTGTAGGGATCCTCTTTCTGCATCATCAGGTCATGAACAAACTTCAACTTCTACATCATAGAGCCATCTTCTTCCATAACTTCTTCGTAGGGCTTCGGCCAAAACATAGTGTTGAACCAATTAATGTTAGTCATGTGATCCATCTTTTCATCGGAAAGTGATCTTCTTTGTCATCATCTAGTTATTTTCATATTGCTACCTTCTTCCAAGTCGTGTTCCTCTCAGAATCATCCATCCAAATCTATGTGTACTAGTGGTAGGTGAATTTTTACAACCTTCTACCAGTAGCCCTACTCCAATCCAACCAGATGCTCTCAAAAAATCAAAAGTGAACATCAAACCAAAATTACCTCTTTATGATGGCCCTTCGTCATAACATTTGTTTCTGCAACATTAACATCCTTTTGAATCCATCTCCAAGTCTTCCATTACTCAGGTTATCCTTCTTCATCATACTTATCAAGGTCTTCATAACTTCTTCATGGAGATGTCATAGCCAATCCCTTTTAACATCAGATGTTGATTAGGTAGTTGTAGACACATCTTCACGAACTCTCCTTTCAACTTCATCACATATTTCTTCCTTGGGATCTCTATACATAGCTCTTCTTGCATAGAGACAATTGTTGTCCACCACCTCATATGAGGTCATATGATGTTGATTCTATCATGTCATAATGTAGAAGAGTTCAAGGCATATTGTTTTATGCCTTTATGTTTAATTTAGACGGAAGAGTTCCTTCTTCTTCAATCATGCTCATGAGATAGAGCATTCTAAAAATTCTATCTGCAATTAAGTGATGACATGATTTTATCTATCTATTAAAAGTTACCAAATATATGCATACCTCTTCCTTCATATGGTCATCTAGACTTCCTTTAGCAGCTTCCTTTTCTCTTGCTTGAAGATGAAAATACTTCAACTAAATTATCACGATGCACTTCTTTGTCACCATACCTTCATCCTTCCAAACTGTGGATCCCACACTAGGTGGAATGTAGACTATCTATGTAACACTTGCTTCTTCCAAGTAGAGGTGAACCTTTTCAACAAAGATTCTGGTGGAGGATCTTGATGATCTTTTTCTACAAATACTTCATTCTAATGATGATGAGGTGTGATGAGCTCTTATCTTCCAATCTTGCTAGATGACTTACTCCAATTGTGAAAACTGCTACTTCTACTGTCCTTTTGTGCTTCTAATAATGATGCCATCTCATTCACTGCTACCTACCATAATTGTAATGCTTCTACCATTACTGTTGTCTTGAAAATAAACTTAATGTATGAGAGACCTTTAATAGTAGAGGTATTTCACTTCTTCCTTCATAGATTTCTTCTCTTATGGTTCTTCTACTTCTTCGGTCACATGGGCTTCACTTCTTTTCTTCTCTTGTTGCCCTTCTTGAGTTTAGGACAATTCCTTCTGAAGTGCCCATATTCATTACATTCATAACACTGAATCTTAGACATGTCAATTTTCTTATGAAATTTCTTTCAAGGCTCGAATTTTCCTTTCTTCCTTGTCATAGTTGCAAATGCTTTTGTTTGCTCATTTGATCCAACGTCATTCTTAGCTTTTTAATCTAGTTTCTTCAATCTTACATGATGCCCATATATCACTGAATGGTGTACCTTCCTTCTTTCAATAGATGCTTGATACAAAGTTGCCCTATTCATCTAGTAGTGCATTGAGTACACAAATGGTCATCTCTAGATCTAACATTGCTTCTCCTAGCTCTTGTAGTTGATCTCTAATTTGAGATACCTTCATGAGATATGAAGCTATACCTTATTCTTTTGATACTTTCATTTTGTATAATTCGGTTCTTAAAGATATTATTTCCCGAGTTGTACTTACAGAGTACAACTCTACCGACTTGTCATAGATCTCTTTCGATGTCTTCAATTTTTCTACAAAGAGAATGAGAGAATACTTGATAGATTCAATGAGGATTCTTTGAGCCCTTATTTCTCCTTTCCTATATTTTGATGATGCTTGATATTGTTCTTGAGGAAGTTTTGTGATGGAGCCCTTGACATACTCAAAAACTTCATTTTCTATGAGAATCAAATCTATTATCTTCTTCCATGCAAGGTAGTTTGATGTACCAACAAGTTTATTGTTCTCCTTGCAGAATAGTCATTTGATTTGAAGGATGAGATATAAATATAAGGTACTTACTTGACAAATGAAAACGCCTCCTTGTTGATGATGTCTTCCACTAGAGTGTGAGATTTAGAATAAGGTAGGGATGATCTACATTCTTCAAAATGATGGTCCCTTTTCTTCAACATGAGAGAGAGATGTTCTTCTTCCTTCACAAATGCTTGAGGTCTGATCTTTTCTTCAATATGAGGGAGATCACTTTGATTCCTTTGATGATAATGAATTGCTCTTCTTGCTTCCTTTGGACGATGATGTAGAATGTGGAGGCTTCCCAAAATACTTTTAAATGTGTAAAATCCTTCTTTTTTTGAGATGGAGGTGCGATCTTTCAGGTCTTCTTTTCTTCTTCCAAGAGTTCTTCCTTCAAGATGATAGGATCTTTGTGATGTGATGACTAGATCTCCTTGATGTTCCTCCTTTTATATTTGGCCCTTATGATCTTCAAGTTGCCTTTCCTTGTCACCTTAGCTCTGATACCATGTTGAGAAATCTAGGCAGCCAAAGAAGTGATGATTTATCTAAACTTCATAACTGCTTTGTGATATACTAAATCTTTTCTTGCTTATGAGATTTACTTCTTCTTGTAGTTCTTATTATTGTGTTCTTATCATCAAAACAATTATCTCAATATGAAGATCAAAGTAGACAAGTGAGCACAACATATAGGCTGCTAGCCAGGGCCAAAACCTCTCCTAGAGAGGAAAACCCACAAGAAATTCTTCTCTTCTTATATAATCTTCAAATGACGAATTCCAAGACCCATAGACCCAAGACCAAGACCCCTCCAAGACCAAGTCAACCTTTCTTTCAATATACTATCGCTCAACAAAATCAATTATAGTCAACCTTCTTCAAATCCTCAACTTCAACCCCTACAACACTTTTTCACTCTCCCTTTTCAGTCCTACAATTTGTGGCCTTCCTGCAATAACTGTAACTTCGCATGTGTGGGAGTAATATGGTAAAAGGGGTCTTCTTCTTCCTTCGCTTAGGGTGCTTCTTTCTCCTTAATGATTCGACTTCTAAACTTGATCCTTTTTACACCAAACTTCAAATCCTTTCGATGATTGTAATTTGGACCTTGCTGCAACAAAATGATGCCCTACTTTTTGCACATGTGAGGCAATGAGTCACAAAATTCAAACTTTTGATTTCAGTTCTCCATTCTTGAGTTCTTTTTTTCTTCACTTATCCCTTTAGGTCTCTTTCCTATCCTTGTGATCGAGCTTCTTGGATGATATACCAAATGAGGTCGATTGTCTTCTTATATATAGTTGTCCTTGGAGTACGCATTGCCCTTATGAGGTTGAATTCATCTTCTTGCATGCAGACTTGATGTTTGCTACATTGACTTGGTCTTGGAGGGTCATTTGACACAAGTTTGACTCAAATAAATTATTTTGACTTGATACAAAATTCCCAATAGGGTCTATTAGATATAACAATGACTCTTTTGACTCCTAGACTCTATGACAAAACCTAGAAGCACACAATGGGTGCTTTAACCTAAAACAAATTGATCTAGAGCATGAAACCCATGCTAATAAAATAATAATAAATTTTCTTTCTCTTTTACATCAAATACATAAAATCAAGAATACATAAAAGATTATGAAGAACGAACCTAGTTACATATTTCAACACTTCCTTAACTAGGGAGCTATTCATAATACATAGAAGGTACATGGACATTCTCATACTGAAGAATTCTCATAAGAAGAGGCGGATTGGTAAGCCATCTCATAAGCTATCTTTATAGCTTATATCAGTGCACCTCGTCATATCAACTAGCATTGTCATATAGCAAGGCCTTGACTAACATCTCTATCTCTCCACTAGATTAGAGCACAATGTTGGGGAGACAATGATTTATAGACACCTTCATCATTGTCTCTAAAAGGCACATACCCCATCTGGATGTTCACAAGGTATGTCCTTTTAGGACCATTCCCTTCTTGGAATTATACATCCTCAAGGAATCTCCTCTTTGACTACTCTTGCCTATTGGATTCCCTACCTCATCCTCAAAGAGTATCGGTATCAGTATCAAATGCTTACCCAATCCACCATTATTTCTTCATGATATGAAGACAAGAATGATGTGTCGATCTTTCCCTCTCAACAAGGGAGGATCTTCTCATTCCTTCACATGAAAGGAATATACCCAAGCTCCCTCTTAACTAGGGACTTGTTTTCAACAACAACTATCTATTCTTCCGTGGAGATCATGATACTATCAGTTGCTTGTAGGGCTCCTCTTTCTACATCATCAAGTCATGAACAAACTTCAACTTCTACATCATGGACCATCTTCTTCTATAAATTCTTCGTAGGGCTTCGGCCATCTCCTACATCACTTCTCTTCAACGAAACATAGTGTTGAACCAATTAATGCTAGTCCTGTCATCCTTCATTCCATCGGAAAGTGATCTTCTTTGTCATCATCTAGTTATCTTTCATATTGTTACCTTCTTCCAAGTCATGTTCCTCTGAAAATCATCCATCCAAATTTATGTGTACTAGTTGTAGGTGAATTTATACAACCTTCTGCCGGTAGCCCTATTCCAATCCAACCAGCTGCTTTCAAAAAATCAAAAGTGAACATCACACCAAAATTACCTCTTTATGATGGCCCTTCATCATAACATCTTTTTCTCCACCATCAAAATCCTTTTGAATCCATCTCCAAGGCTTCCATTATTGAGGTTATCCTTCTTCATCATACTTATCAAGGTCTTCATAACTTCTTCATGGAGATGTCATAGCCAATCCCTTTTAACATCAGATGTTGATTAAGTAGTTATAGACACATCTTCATGAACTCTCCTTTCAAATTATTCACATACTGCTTCCTTGGGATCTCTATACTTCTTCACATATTGTAAATTGGGAAAGAAGGTGGCCCTAAGTTTCTATAAACCAAGCTTATTCATGGTGGTAAATTTTAATTATGCACTTCTAATCTAGGATGAGAATGCAAGAGATGAGGAAATTAGAGATGCTTCAATGAGATTATAATAATGAGAAAAGTGCTCCAATGACAACAAGATAAGATCACTTAATGTCAAATATCACTATAAGAATCAGTTAGAGAAACACTTTGATATTACTCAATGAAATAATTATAGCAATGCTCCTTAATCACTTATATGTGCTTATTAGAATTTCTCCTTCACTTAGTAGATTTGCAAATTAGAACAAGCGAAGTCTTTCAAGATTTGCAAGAGCACTACAACAAGAAATTTAGGTGAGATTGCTAACAGTGAAATTAGATAGTGAAATGCAACAAAAATCGAACTATGCAATGCAACTAGAGAAAAGAAACAAGGAGCAGTTAGTGACCAAACAAAGGGTATCCTTGACAATGCACAAGAGACAAATCAAGAGAAATGTCAATGTCCTTGTAGATGCCCAATACCAATAATAACCACTTCAAGAAATGCACCAGACCTCCAAGTAAACTACTGTCAACAAAGATGAGCTTACTGCAGTATATATCAGTCCACTTAGTGATGAGATCAGTCACAAAATCATTCACAAGATGCAAGGAATAATGCCAAAGTTTAGTGACCAATTCTAGTGCTTAGATGCAAGGCAAGAATGTCAATGTAATGCCACTGTAGAAGAGATCAAACCTCTGCAAATTATATCAGACCTCTGCAATAATAATGCCAATCCTCTAACAGTCAAATCAAGACACGCAAATATGCATGAAATAATAGCCAAACACTTATAGTTAATGTGGGATTGATTTTGCAATTATTATGAGTTTAATTGAAGTGTTTTTAGGCTCAGATTAGGTGTCAACTTTAGTGATTAGGGTCTGCAATTGAGTCAAATTCAGATCTGATATGAGACAGTCAATAGGTGAGACAAGGATGAGAGCAACAAAGCCCTCAAGGGCTGAGGCCTGGGTTTTGACAGACAATGTGCTAGGAAGAGCAAATAAAATACAAAGTTTGAGCTACAAACAAGGTGCCCAAACGTCCACGTTCCACCTGCAGCCACAAATATGTTAACCCTAGGCTACAAACACAATAACTCACCTTTTAATTTGGCAGCGCCCAAGGGAAAAAAGGTTTACAGCCTTGCGGCTAGGCCTAAAAGGCTAATATTGACGGAGAATGATATTACCAAGCCCCAAAACAAAATAGAAAACCCTTCCCAAGTGATATATCAACCTGCAACAAAGGGTTAGTCCAAAAATTGTAATGGATAAGACCTTATATTTGTCAATTTCTCAATGAAAGACAATGCCAAACCTTGACAAGAGCAACAATTAGGCCTACAAACAAAGTATTAGTGCCAAAATCCAATTGCAAATGAGTTGTCTAGGGCTCCAATGCCTTGTATTAGGGTTATGAGTCACCTCCAAGATCTACACTAGGGTTTTAAGTCCCTCTAGGCTTGCGGCCTTGGCTCCAGAGACTACTTGGACCTGCGGCTAGGGCTATAGGCCCTTATTTCTTTTGCGGCTAGCTTGAAATAATCTCTACACACTTGAAATGAAGTTATTAGATCATAAGGGGCCAGATACACATTAAAACCCTCAAGATCTAGAGATACCTGCTAGATCAAGTGAGCTAGAATGCTTTTCTAAACCCAGTACCTAATGCAAGATACCTATGCAAATAGATAATCCAACTACTGGCAAATGAAATAATAACTTAGAAATTATATTCAGTAGAGCATTAGAGCACAATTCAGAACAACATTACCACAAGGAGCAGACAAGGAACACCATCGCAAGAGAAACCCCCAAAGACTTTGACATTATTATTGCAAAATAAGAACTACTTCTAGTAGCTTTACTCACAGCTTGCTTCAGATTTTTTGTCACAAGATAAGACATTTCATGCTTGCAAATGAGCAGCCTTAGGCTTCCTTATATAGAAAAATGAGAACTCTAGATCCTCTCCAAGTGGAAAAACAGTTAGTTTGACTTGATCCAAGGCTTGATCTTTGTCAAATTATTTTCATCCCTTGATAATTGTTGCATAAATCTCCAAGAAATTCGATCTCCTTGAAAAATGAGCTGGATAGTTCAAAATCGAACTTTCAAGTGCTTTTGGTCCATTGGAGAATCTTCAAAAACTAGAATTGTCGTAACTTGTGCAATTTAATCAACCACCAAGTCCAAAAAAATGACTTGCTGGAAAAATAGTCTTTCTAGTCCAACGAATTTCTAAACTGGGACATTCTACCTTGGAAATGAGGCATTTTAATTTTTCCTTTTGAAAAAGGTCCTCAATTATTTTTTATGTTTTTTTCCACTTGGAGGGAAATTAATTTTTTCTCTCATTTTATTTTTTGACAATTCATGGCTAATTTATTTAATTTACTTTTGCCAGAAAATTAATAGAAAGACTCGGGAGGGGATTACACATATTTTCCACCCTCTAAGTGGATCTAAAATATATTTTGGCAATGGTGTTCTAATTATGGGTAACCATTCACCAAAAGTAATCCTAGACAACACTTTTACATAAAAATATTACAATAATCAACCCTTTAGAAGGGGAACTTTACAATAGACATGACCTCCTTAGACTCAACCAAATTTTGCGACACAAGACACATGATCTAGTAATAAGTATGATAAAAATACATTGACTCGATACCACTAGGATTCACCTAAGACCTTATTAGAGGATCCCACTCTCACTTTGGGGGATGCTTGGCAAAAAAAACTCTGCTAATTATTCGTGTTTAGAAACACAAATAATTAGGGACGTTAAAAAACACCCTAGAGTGAAACCCTTTGTTAAGAATCAAAGGCTTACCTAGGTGATTTTACATGGCTTCATAGTAACACTAGAATCATTCTTACAATAAAATTGCAGAATTTGGGATTACAATGATGACAAAGACTTAAAAAAAAATTATTCATCATTGTGGACTCTGTTTCTTGGAACTGTTGACATACATACGCATGGTCAACAAGACTTGCTTTCAATTCTAAGGTTTCGGTCCTTGTCAACAAGGTATGCTTCAAGAAATGAATTGTAGACTGAGATAATTTGGTATTTCTGAAGATACTCAACTTCATTGAAGTGCTTCTCGAAAGATGAATACTCTTTGTCCTAGAAAGAATGGCCTAAGATAATAACACAGACTTCAGTCTCTTTAACAAGATTAAGACTCCTTCTCGAGACTTTTTCAGACCTCTAACAAGGGCTTCAAGTCTGATAATAACTTCGTAGTTTTAAGGCCAGTTACTTGGTCTGACTGAGATTATCAGACTTTTGGTATAGGCCCTAAGATGATTTGTGAAAGGTGGCTTAGGAGGGCAAGATTTGTCCTTTGTTTTTTATCTAGTGCATCTAGGGCTTGTTGACAATTTGAGTCCTAGATGAAGACTTCCTTATCAAGGTTTCTCTTTCAACCATAGCTTTGATACCATGTTGATTTTCTAGAAACAAGATAGACTAGATCAATTTTCAATGTGATAACCACTTCCAATGATAAGAAAAATCTTCTTAAATTGGGTGCTAGCAATGAGCCAATGGTTGTTCATGAAGCAGGAAAGAGGAGGGCAATGGCTATAGAAGAAGAGATATCCAAGCCATCAAACCCAGCTAAAGATAATAGATTGTTGAAAATGCTTGATAATCAAGGGAGAGAAGAAGCTGAGACAAGAGTGGCAAGGGCCACCTTTGCTTGTGGGATACCCTTTAATGTGGTTCGGTCCCCATATTCGCAAGATATGGTGAGAGCCATTAACACTTCCCCCCAAGGTTTCAAGGGGTCAAACTATGAAAAACTCAAAACATTCATGCTTGGAAAAGAAAGGCAACTTCTAGATGATGCTATTAGAATAATACTATTTAGTGTTTAATGCTCATTCTTATTAGCTGTTGCTATTTTTATCTTTTTAGCAGTTTCTTAGATGAAACTGGTTGTGATGTTTCTATTACTGTAAATATCTTTGTATTATTATTGAGCTTCATTTTGCTCATGAATCAATTCAATTCATTCATTCATTATGGTATCAGAGCAAAGGTATTTTTCGAAATAATTTTTCACTGTTTGAAAAATTTTGTTTCATTTCGAAATTGCTCTTTAGGGGTTTGGATTTTTTTATCGTGGCCACGTTCGAAATTATTTTTTTTCCAAGGGTTAGCATCTCCATTTGCAAAGAACCCTCTGTGTATGTCCTGCTTGGTCTGAGATCTGAAAGCTGTTTTTATATTTACCGAATCAACAGCAAAATTGAGAACAATCCATGCAGAAATTCGAACCAGTAACCGGACACACAGATCTTGAAGAAAGATCATTTGGGCTATGATGTTTTGATTGGATGAGATAGTCCAACGCCCGCTCATCTGGTGGCTACAGCTTCTGTCGCGACTGCACCCCTGCACCCTGTTCGATCCGAGGGTACCTGTTTCTAGAATCTGGGACGTCTGCAGTTTTTCTTGGTGCGGTGTTGAAGCGGTTCATTTTTGCCCATTTCATTTTGAAGTGCACCATCACGAGGCCAGTCTTTACCGAAGCCCTCAGCAAAATCTCGTTTTTTTTTTTTTTGGGCCATTCTAGCACAGCCATTTGCCGTGCGAGGCACCGATTTTTGTTTTATCTTCGTTCAACGTCGAGAACATTTTGGTGGGCCGCCATCATATGCCCAGGCACCGTCAGAGGTTCAGAGCACGGAACCCTGAGTTCTCCGTTCTTCATGACTGCTCAGTCTCGACGAATCCTCAACGTTCAAACAGCTTCTACGTAGTTCACGTTCGATCGATCCCTGAAGACGCCTGACATCCACGCGGAAGCATTCGACTGTTTGAAATCCACGCAGAAGCATTTGATTGTTTGAAAAACAGCGTTGGGCGTTGATACCCCGTGCCAGACGAACCATCTGACGCCGTTCGCGTTTGCAGCTGTGCAGTGGTCAATAAACTGCCAGTTTAATACAGTGTGTGTTTGGCGTAGTGCTCAGGTACTGACGCTCACCGTTTGGAGAAATACCGTGAGTGTTCTTCGCTGCAAGCTGAGAAATCACGCACGCTTCCTCGCTAATCCGTCACGCTTCCACATTCCTGAGAAAGTCCCACAGTTCAGAAACGGAAGTTCTGTAATAATTTTTTTTTCGAATCCCATCGAGGAACGGGATCAATCTCAGAGGAACCAAATTTATTCAGGAGTTCGAGTTCATACTTGTTTGAAGGATAAAATTGCTGTAGCTCAAGCTTCTCTGTCTAGCAGAAATCACGTTCTTCCTACAGGTCAAATTGATTCATATATTGCTGGAGTTGTGCTAGGCTTGTGGCTGAATTTAGGACCAAGCTGTCTCTGTCCCTGACCGTGTGTAACCATCTCTGCCGCTGTGCATAGAGCATACTATCTGTGGGCAGCGTATTTCTCTTTTAGCCATTTTCTCAGTCATATTTGCTGGCATTTGACCAAGAGTTGAATCTTATTTCCAGCACTTGTTCGTTTTTTGTTGTTGTTGTCCGGATCTATATTAAAATCTGTACCAGACTCCTTTGTTGTTTTCCGTGTCTTGGGAAACGTACAGATGGACTCTCTGACTGGTTTATTGACTTCCGAGCAGACAGAATCTGCCTTTCACGCCTTTATGGCCAAAAGGTCTTCAGATCATGTCCCGTCTTTTGCCTGGTACATTGACTCTGGTGCATCACGCCATTTCTCTCACAGGCGTGACTGGTTTATTGACTTCTCACCTTTCAGTGATTCTGTGGTATTCGGCGAAGGTGAAAAGTACACAGTGGTTGGCAGAGGTACAGTTCAGATCCAGTCTGGTGGGCGCACACTCATCTTCCTGAATGTGTATTATGTTCCTGGTATGGAAATTAATCTGTTGTCTGTCAGCCAGATTATGAGGAACTCTCCTCAGCTTGATGTAGTGTTCAGTGCGCACAAGTGCTCCATTATCGACAGGGAGACTAGTCTTACAATCGATGTTGGCCTAGAGGATCATGGTCTATACAGGCTTCTTGACACTGGTGATTCTCCAGAAGTGGCTCTAGCAGCATGTGTTTCTCCCATCAGCACTCTGTGGCATCAGCGATATGGGCATCTAAACATGCAGTATCTCTCTCAGCTCTCTCGGGAGGGACTTGTGTCAGGGTTACCTGATATTCAGACTCAACAGTTGGGCGTATGCGGCGCTTGTCAAGCTGGCAAGCAACATCGGTCTTCATTCAAGGATGGAGAATCTTGGCGTGCATCTAAGGTACTCCAGTTAATTCATGCTGATATTTGTGGTCCTATGAATACATCTTCTATTACTGCTTGCAAATATTTTTTGCTTATTGTAGATGATTTCAGTAGAAAGATGTGGGTGTATTTTCTAAAAAATAAATCTGATGCATTTAGTACCTTTCAGAAGTTTAAAACATTAGTTGAAAAAGAGTCTGGCTGTAATATCATGACTCTTAGGACGGATAACGGGGGGAATTTTGTTCTTCTGCCTTTTCCAACTTCTGTGATACTCATGGCATCAAACGCCAGTTAACTACACCCTACACTCCTCAGCAAAACAGTGTTGTCGAACGCCGCAACCGTACCATTATTGAAATGGCTCGTTCCATGTTACAACACAGGAGTGTTCCGAACAAATTCTGGGCTGAAGCAGTATTTACTGTTGTCTATCTTCTTAACCGATCACCCACTCAGGCTGTTAAGGGGAAGACTCCCGAAGAGGTTTGGTCTGGCCGTAAGCCTAAGATCAGTCACCTCAAAGTATTTGGCTCAGTTGCATATGTTTGGATTCCAGCTGCTAAGCGCTCTAAGTTGGATTCCAAAAGCCAGAAACTCATGATGACAGGGTACAGTGATCATCACAAGGCCTATAGACTGATAGATATAGCCACTGGTCGTCTTAGCTTCAGTCGGGATGTAGTATTTGATGAAGACAGAGGATTCTTTCAGTCTTCTCCTTCTGAGCAGTGTTCTGAGGATCAGCCTCACAGTGTTCTTCTTCCAGTAGGTCCACCTGATGGGAGGGATGATGCAGCATCAGTGTTTGATAATACACTACCTGAGCTTCCTCCGGAAAATAACCCTCCTCTTGCTGCCCCTATTGTTCTTGAGCCTTCTCCACCTCCTCCTGATATTGGTTCCTCTACTCTTCGGCCTAAATGGTGGGCTAAAACCATTGGTGATCTCCGGGATGATGAGCTCCTTGAAGGTAGAACTTCTAGACATAAGAGCAAACAATAGTCTACAGTAAATTTTGCTCTTATGGCTAACCTACACAGTGTTTTTGAGCCTCAAACCTATTCAGAGGCTAAGGGTACATCTGAGTGGGAACAGGCTATGGAAGCTGAATTCCAGAGTCTTCAGAAGAATCACACGTGGACCCTTTCTGATCTTCCTGCAGGGAAAAAGCCCATCAGCTGCAAATGGGTGTATAAAGTGAAATACAAAGCTGACGGAACCCTAGACAAGTATAAAGCTCGTCTTGTGGCTCGAGGGTTCTCACAGAAGGAAGGCATCGACTATGAGGAGACTTTTGCTCCTACAGCCAAGATGAGTACCATACGGCTTGTCCTTGCCCTAGCAGCTCAGTTCAATTGGAAAGTTCATCAGATGGATGTAAAGAGTGCTTTCCTAAATGGTGACTTACAGGAAGAAGTCTACATGACGCAGCCTCCAGGATTCAAGGTTGTCGGTCAAGAACAGAAAGTGTGTAGATTAGCTAAAGCACTCTATGGATTGAAACAAGCTCCTCGGGCTTGGTACATGAAAATTGATCAGTACCTGACAGATCATGGCTTCCAGCGGAGCCCATCTGATGCAAACCTGTATATCAAGCATACTGGTGATGATATTTTGTTTGTGGTTGTCTATGTGGATGACCTTATCATTACTGGCAGCTCTGCACATTTGATCCATGGGATCAAACAAAACTTATGCAACACCTTTGACATGACAGACTTGGGACTTCTTCATTACTGTCTGGGGGTTGAAGTCTGGCAGACTGAGAACATCTTTCTCTCTCAGTCCAAGTATGCCAAAAATCTTGTGGACAGGTTCAGAATGCAGGATTGCAAACCGGCCACGACTCCTATGGAACCAGGACTCAAACTTTCAGCTCAATCATCCTCCCCCCTTGTGGATGAAACTTTATTAGTGGGCAGCCTCATCTACCTTACTGCCACTAGACCTGACATCAGTTTTGCAGTGAGCTACATTTCCCGCTTCATGTCAGCCCCTAAGGCTGATCATTGGATAGCAGCAAAGCGTGTGCTACGATATGTGCGTGGCACCCCTGATTATGGACTCCTATACACTCGAAGTTCTGATCCTATACTCAGTGGTTACACAGATTCTAACTGGGCCGGTTCGGTTGATGACTGTAAATCTACAGTTGGGTATGTGTTTAGTCTAGGATCCGGTGCTGTCACCTGGACTAGTAAGAAGCAGCAGGCAGTGGCTCTCTCCTCAACAGAAGCAGAGTATCGGGGAGTAGTTAAGGCATCCCGTGAGGCAGTTTGGCTTCGACATATGCTTGCAGATATGCATGTTTCCCAGACAGGTCTTACTCCCTTGTTTTGTGATAATCAGGGAGTGCTCAAACTTGCCAAGAATCCAGTCTTTCATGAACGAACAAAGCATGTGGAAACCCATTGCCACTACATTCGCCAGCTTGTTGAAGACGGATCCGTTCAGTTACGATATGTTCCCACAACGGAGCAGCCCGCAGACATCTTCACCAAGCCTCTTGGTCCTGATAAGTTTGTAAAATTCAGAGGGTCTATTGGTGTTGTAAATAGATTGAGCATTAAGGGAGGGTATTAGAATAATACTATTTAGTGTTTAATGCTCATTCTTATTAGCTGTTGCTATTTTTATCTTTTTAGCAGTTTCTTAGATGAAACTGGTTGTTTCTATTTCCTAATAGAAACTTGATGTTTCTATTACTGTAAATATCTTTGTATTATTATTGAGCTTCATTTTGCTCATGAATCAATTCAATTCATTCATTGATTAGATGCTTTGAAACCCATCAGTAACTCATGGGGTAGCACATGGGTTTCGAGTATCTCAGATGGTTGGACTGAATATAAGGTGTAGGACATTGGTTAATGTCATTGCATCATCACAAGAAGAAGCCATGTTCATAAAAGCACAGGATTTGTTCGAGTGAGGTAAAAGAAAACAAATTCATTGAAGAAATTTTAACTTTTGCTATTGAAGAGGTGGGGTCAGAAAAAGTGGTGCAAGTTATCACTAATAATGCACTTGTCTGCAAAATTGCAGGGCTTATTGTTGAAAGCATATACAATCATATTTTTTTGGACTCCTTGCATTGTATGCAATCTAAATCTGATTTTAGAAGTTATTGAGGCTAAGACAGAATGGATTAAGGAGGACATAGGGAAGGCAAGGGAGATTATAAAGTTCATCACTAATCACCACCAGTCACAAGCAAACTATCAAGAATACTCCAAATTGGAGATGCTCAAAGTTGTTGAGACAAGATATGCCTCTAACTTCATCATGTTGCATTGCATTCTTGAAGTCAAACCTGCATTAATGAGTATGGTGGTGGGTGCAACTTCGGGCGAGTGGAGACAATCAGATCCAAAGAGGGGAAGTATGGTGAAGAGGGTGTTGATTGATGAAGACTGGTGGATCAAGATTTATTTCTTGCTGAAGTTCACAAAACCTACATTTGATCTTCTCCAAGATGAAGACACAAACAATCCTTTTTTGGGAGAGATTTATGATGGCATGGATGCCATGGTTGAGAAAACCAAGGAAATTATTTCACAAGAGGCTCCCACTCTTCATTTTGTTGATCTTGATTTTGCAGAGAAAGTAAGGCTCATCATTGTTTCGAGGGGGAATGACTTAAACACCCCATTGCACACTTTGGCACATGCTCTAAATCCGAAATTTTATTACGAAGAATTCATTTCTCAAAGCAATGGAAAGAGAAAGTCCCCACATAAGGACAAAGAGGTGGTCGTTAGAGTGAAGAAATCCTTTTAAAGGTTGTTTTCATCTTCTTTACAAACTGATGTGAGGGAGGAATTTGCCTATTTTGCTACTAGATTAGACATATCGGTGTTGGAAGAGAGAAGGACCATGAACCCTGTTAAATGGTGGAATTTCATGGGGAAAATGGTGTTTATTTGCAAAGGCTTGCCACTTGTATTCTATCACAAGTGGCAAGCTCTTCATCCGCAGAACAGAATTAGAGCACCTACAGTTTCATTCATAATGTGAGGTTGGGATTGCAGAAAGATGAGGACCTTGTATATGTGCATTCAATCCTACGCCTTGTGTCTCACAAGGGTGAAGAATATACAAGTGGACCTCATAAAGAGTGGGATATGGATGCAGAATGCCCAAACTTGGAGATCTCTCTTGCTTCTCTTGATGTTGGTGGCAGTGGTGATGCAACTGGAAGTGGAATTGCCTATTCTTCCAATCCACAGATTGGTTCTGTTGAACAAGCATCTTGTTCTATTTTTTATGATGAGGATGAGGATTATGATGATTAGTGATATGTAATTTTATTTTCCTTTAGCTCATGTTTTATTTCAGTTTTAGCACATATAGCCTCATGTATAAAGGTTGGTTTTGGAATCTTAGATGTATAGCCTCGTCTATAAAGGCTAATTTTGGATTTTGCATTATGTAATCATCTATGAAAGTTAATATAGACTTGTTTTTCCTTCTAAATTGTCATCTATGGGTCTTATTCCTTTTTTCTTGCAAGATATTGTGTTATTCACTTATATATATATATATATGACATTTCAACTAATGTTTCCATATTTGGGACGTGACATTTCTAAACATAACATTTTCGGATACTCTAAAATATTTCTACATTTCACGCAACATAGATATTTCGGCATTTCACGCAACATAGGTAGGACATCAAATTTATAAGAGCAAATTTCCAACACTAGAAACTTTACATTACAATTCGGCCAAGAAATCCTTTATAGAAGACACCCATGCCCATATGTAACTCCCTGAAACCTGTTTCGGAATCTCCGAAACGTTTCGGCATTTCGCGCAACATAGGTAGGACATCAAATTTATAAGAGCAAATTTCCAGCACTAGAAACTTTATGTTAAAATTCGGCCAGGAAATCCTTTATAGAAGACATCCATGCCCAATGTAACTCCCTGAAACTACTACTCACGTTGTTATGAATAAAATATATAGGAAATAATGTAAATGATAATAATTATAAATAATGATTAGTTAATTAGAAATTAGGTTGAAGAGGCATGTCTGAATGAGACATGACTCTCCATGAAGAGGCACCTGCATAGTATATAAGCAGGCCTCTCACTCTCATTTGTAACATCAATCTTATTCATACTTTCTATATATATTCTTATATCTCAATGGAGATCTTTATATTCCAAGTTTTTTGGAGTAGTTAATAGGAAGTACGAACTTTGTTCACTTCATTTGGTATCAGAGCAGTTCGGCCCTTTGGTCGCTTCACTGCTGCACAAAGCTCGTTCCTCAATCCAGGTCCTTGGCCATCGAAATTCGTCAACTTCGTTGTTGTTGAAGCGTTTCGCTACAAGCTTTTGGAGGGTCTCCAATTCGCGAGTTGACCTTTGACCATTAAAAAAAATATAGAAAAAATAAAAATATATTTAAAAGAAGTTATAAACAAAAATAATAAAATAATAAAAAAATTAAGAAAGTCAATATATATCGAAAATAAAAAGTCAAAAACATTATTGAAAATAAAAAACAAAAATAAAGATAAAGTCACATTTTAAAAGAAAATATATATACAAAAAAAAATCCGCGCAGCCGCACGACATAGCAGCATCCCAACTGTCATCTAGTCGTCGTCGGTCAATTCGCTGTAAGACAACAACCGGTTGAAACCACCAACCTTTTTTCGCCTGTCGCCCTCCAGTTTCTCAATGCTCGGCCTCCGTCCCATCCTTCCCACAAATTCCATCTCTTTCGCCGTCACCTTCCATTCGGCCTGACGCCTTCCACTCAGCCCCTGTCCGCGCACTGGTCGGGCCACACCTAGTGCTCTGATCCTTCAAAACCCAACGCCATCAATCAAAGCCTATCGACGCTCGATTCTGACCACAATAGATAACAAATGTTTGAATGAGACATGAATCTCCATGAAGAGGCACCTACATCGTATATAAGCAAGCCTCTCACTCTCATTTGTAACATCAATCTTATTCATACTTTCTGTATATATTCTTTTATCTCAATGGAGATCTTTATATTCCAAGATTTTTGGAGTAGTTAATAGGAAGTACGAACTTTGTTCGCTTCATTTGGTATCAGAGCAGTTCGACCCTTTGGTCGCTTCACTACTGCACAAAGCTCGTTCCTTGATCCAGGTCCTTGGCCATCGAAATCCGTCAACTTCGTTGTTGTTGAAGTGTTTCGCTACAAGCTTTTGGAGGGTCTCCAAATCACTAGTTGACCTTTGGCCATTAAAAAAAATATAAAAAATGAAAATAAAAATAAAAATATATTTAAAAGAAGTTATAAAAAAATTATAAACAAAAATAATAAAATAATTAATAAAGTCAATATATATCGAAAATAAAAAGTCAAAAACATTATTAAAAATAAAACATAAAAATAAAAATAATTGAAAACAAAAATAAAGATAAAGTCACATTTTAAAAGAAAATATATATACAAAAAAAAAAATCTGCGCAGCCGCACGAAGCAGCATCATCCCAACTGTCATCTAGTCGTCGTCGATCAATTCGTCGTAAGACAACAGCCAGTTGAAACCCCCAACCTTTTGTCGCCTATTGCCCTCCAGTTTCTCAATGCCCGGCCTCCCTCTCATCCTTCCCATAAATTCCATCTCTTTCACCGTCACCCTCCATTCGGCCTGACGCCTTCCACTCGGCCCCTGTCCGCGCACTGGTCGGGCCACATCTAGTGCTCTGATCCTTCAAAACCCAACGCCATCAATCAAAGCCTGTCGACACTCGGTCCTGACCACAATAGATAACAAATATTCCTTCGACAAATGTCTTGCAAGGTGGATCCTTGAACCAGACCAGGGAGCGGTTGGAGAATTCCTCCAATTCACTGAACAAACCGACATTTACAATAACCTCCTGGTAGATTACTTCAATACCAGCACAGATTCCTCCAATAATTGTTGCATTCTTTTGGAAAACATTGAGCAAGTGAGATTGAATTATAACCGCAGCATCCAGCTTATTCTGGAAATTGTGCCTCTTTCAGGAAAATTAACAGAAGATCAACATAATTTTATAATTCTAGAGTTTATGTTCTTTGTCAAACTTGAAAATCCATTCGCCCCTTCGGAAACACATCCTTTTCAGAATATCCGAGAACAATCCAAAGATCTATAGAGGCCATTAATTCATTCGTACGGTATTATTCTCACCCAATCTTAAGTCATGACCCTTGATAAAAGAATTGTGACCCTTTATATACACAAGGGATTATACAAATAAAAAAACGAGGGGGTTATAAAGATAATATTTAATAAGTATAAAAAGTATAAAAGGAGAAACATTTTTAAGTTAAATTAATTAAAGTACAGAAACTATAAAAATAAGGGGAAAAATAAAAAATCAAAAGAGAATATATTTTTATATTCTGAAAGTTCAATTAAAAAAATTGGAATCTAACTCGGAATCAAAAAGAAGGAAGATTTCCAGAAACTAAATATAACTATGCGTCAGTGCCATTTAGAATTAAAGGGTCTATTGCGGGAAAAGATGTTACTATTGCTATCTCGCCAGCCGAAAATAAAAATTATATAAAACCTAGAATCGCAAACCAATTAGTGATTCCTAAGTCAAATATAATTGAAAAATTTCACTGTTTTAACAACAAAATATATGACAACCAATTTACAAGTAAACGTTGGAGATTATACATCCGTATCGCAATTCTCCGTTTAAACACTATGGAGCGATCAAGGTGACATTATTTTAGGATCATCTTGGACGGAAACCCTTGGTTCCTTCATCCTGAATAAGAAAAAGAAGTTTTTGACATTTTCTTACAAAAAGAAAAAAATAACACTATAGGATGTCACTGTGAAGCCAAATTCAGTAACACCAGAAGACATCTAAGATATTTCAAAAGTAATTTTTCAAGAAGGTAAAAAAGTATTACAAAATATTCAAAATGAAATTGACAAAATCACTGCTGATAGAAATGAAGAAGTCTTGCAACTTAAAGATCATAGCGAAAAATTACTAACACAAATTAAAAAGCTTAAGAATGACAAGAAGTCCTTAAAAGACAAGTTAGAACACAGTATTCAAGACGAAGCATCGAAGTCGCCAATCATAACATCCCCAGTTGAAGATAAAGCAACTAATACCGATCCAATCACAACTCAAGAAGAGGAAAAACTAGATGAAGTAAAAATGTACTCAGAAGTTGCAGTACCAACAACAAAAGATTCAAGTGAAGATCCAAGAATTAACCATTAAACTTCCATAACTAAAGGAAATCAGGTGCTTCAAATAAATTAGGAAAAAACACAGACAAGATAAAGGAAAATCAAATCACCAGAATTCCTTATCGACATCCGAATCATGAGAGTAGTCAACTCAATCAAGCCCCATATTTAGAACAGAAACAACAAACTGATGTCTCGAAGAATACTAATGCCAGTGCAATCCATTCATGTGATAACAATGCATCACAAGTTTCTAGTGACAGCAAGATTCCACAGAAGATTAATTTAGGAAGGTCAAATCCGTTCTCGGTGCGACAGTTTTGTTTATCGCTTAGAGGATCATATCATCTTGCTTTGACAAATATTACAATTCCGAGACAAGAAGACATCCGAAACAGGAAAAAGAGATTAGGGTTTTTATCAGTAAGCTTTGAGGACAAAGATTTTTGAGGAGGAAGGCAACGTTATGAATAAAATATATAGGAAATAATGTAAATGATAATAATTATAAATAATGATTAATTAATTAGTAATTAGGTTGAAGATGCATGTCTGAATGAGACATGACTCTCCATGAAGAGGCACCTGCCTAGTATATAAGCAGGCCTCTCACTCTCATTTGTAACATCAATCTTATTCATACTTTCTATATATATTCTTGTATCTCAATGGAGATCTTTATATTCCAAGTTTTCTGGAGTAGTTAACAGGAAGTACGAACTTTGTTCGCTTCATCCATCTCTCGGGAGTTACCATCCAAAAAATACAAAACAGGATAAAAGTCATATAAATAATGAATAGTTGGGAGTCAAGTGTCCACATGGATGGAAAATGATAAAATCTACATGAGACAGAAGTGACATTCCCATTCGGTAGATTCATGAGTATCACAGGGAAAAGGTGTTACATGTCATACAAGACAAGGTCACTGAAACACCAAGCACATGAAGACTGAAAACGTTATAAATTTGAATATGCATTATGATGTCCTCACTACACTGAGAAATGGCCCATTGGGAGTTGCATATTTCTGGGATGTTAGAAAAATGGAAGCAGTCATGAAATGTTTCTGTAGCAATCCCAAAACGATTCAGCTCTTTGTAGTTTCAAAATTCAAAAATGATAATTTCCAGGAATAGTAGTTTTCTTAACCTTTGTCAAAAGTTTTGACATCAAACAGTGTGAACAAGAGACACAAACCTAGAAAGATAATCACGGCTAAATTCCTATCAAAACCTTACACGAGAACATTGTCCCTTACTACTCCTTTCATATGTAGGTTTTCTTGAGATCTTTGAATATTTCTTCTGAACGCTTGTTTTTGCTGCTAGTTTATTTCCAGGTATTTCAATACACTGATAGTAGGAAATTGTTTTGGTTTCTGTTAACATTTTTGTTAGGGTTCAAAATACCAAATCAAGGGAATCAACTGACTGCCAACAATTTTCGTTCTAAACTTCAAAATCTATGTAGAAAATTAGTTTAACTTTAATCAAGATATATCATGCACAGGAGAATGCAAGCAACAGAGGCTTACCTGAATGACAGCATATTACGAACTTTGGGGGCACAGGGCATTTCCATAAATAAGGAATTTGTAAAAAATGCAATGCGACGCCTTGCTTCCAGGTTCACAGGGACATCCATAGCTGATTCCTTGACAGTCAGCAATAAATGAAGCCTCTTGATCTGGAAACAAAAAGCATTTCTCATTGCTGTCAAACATAATAGTTATTGTATTTTTTATCAGCTGCTGAACTGGCAAAATTTAAACAAACAGGCCCATTGAACTCAGATCAAATCATAATGGTCAATAATCTACCCATTGTTATATGCAGAAATAATCTGGAAACAACAATTTTAGATACAGTCATTGACTTAAACTACCTGCTCCATCCAGGCATCATTTGAAGGGAAAGGATCAACCACTTTTCCAAAGAGCTGTTTTGTGTTGTCATCAGTTTTCCTTGAATATGAACCATGACTTGGATCTAAAATCCTGCATGTTAACATCATTAAAGATGAGTAGCAATACGAAAAATGTGTATAAAAGACAAAATAAATACTTGAAAAGGAACCTTGCCTGGAACCATCCTCGATCATATCTCGAGTAACCACCTCCAGCATGTCCTGGAGAAGCAAAACAACTCTTTCTCGAGAAGCAATCTCTTTATCATTTTGCAACTGCACACACATGTTCAATTGTGATATCCTAAAGGAACTAATATACATGAATAAGCTTTTTAAGAATTACAACTAAGGCTACTGCTGAATATGAAAATTCTTCAGACATTACCAAAAACACTAGATCCACAATCATTGTGTACAATATGGGAAGCTCGCTCATCTTGAATGTCGCTGTCTCCACTTTGTCAAAGATCTCATTGATAACACTGAAAGATACAAAGCAGAAATAAAATATATGAGCAATACCAACCATGGCACGATAAAAAATACCATAGAAAAATTGATATTTTTTGGTAGCACTAACTTTGCAAATAGAAGATGCAGTACAATGTTAAGAGTCAGCAGTACAATGTTAAGAGTCAAATATGAACTTGTTTCTGTTGTACATTTTATATCCTTAGCTTCTGACAAGAGCAGTTTAAAATTTAGCAACAAAAAAGGCAACATCACTATCCAGTGGACCATTAATGGTTTTACCTTTTCTCTTGGTCACCTTCAACAATTGTGCTAAGAACGTGTTTAACTGATGCGTAGCATTCTTTAACCGCACAGTACATGTATTCATCAGCCTTAATTCTTCTGAGCAGATCATCTACTTTCCCTTCAGTAGAGTTTTTTGCCATGTCTAATGCTATAGGTATCTGAATCATGTGAAGATATCACTGAAAAGGATGATAAAGATAAAAATTTAGTTAATGCAGGAGGTGACAACATAACAAATAATACCTTGCTAGCAAGTAAGAATGGTGGCCACTGGATAAGATCTGAATCAGGATTTGAAGAATACGGTACGAGCAATAGATCCATCTCTCTGCATGCCATCAAAACAGACACGTTATCATCCACAGATAAAAATAATATTTTATTGATGTCCACAAATGACCAGGAAACAGTCGACAGGACTAGACAATATAACTGGTGCTCAATAGACCATGGGATTGTCTAGAACACTCCTAGATGCTAAAATAAAAACAAAAGGGGAGAGATACAAGTGGCAATAAAAGAGAGAGTAGCAGGACCTAGGTAAGCCAAAGGAGGGAAGTGCCAAGGGGCACAAGACCCTGGCTCAACATCTGTATCATAACTAAAAATTTAAAAAAAGTAGCTCAACATCTACAAATTAAAAGACTGCCCACTTCTCTCCAAGGGATAACTGCAAGAGTTGCTACCTGTGGTTTATCAAATCCTCAGCGCGGAAACTAGTAATAACTTGATTCCATAACTGAGCAAATTTTGCAAATGCTTTTGTTTCATTTGGTGTAACCTGCAAAAAAAATCATATTTTAGGGCAATGTAAATCAAAATCAGATATCATCTTGCTACCGTGCCATTCTATTTTCCTAAAAACAAAAAACAATCATCTTTATAATCTGTGCGGCAAAATAACACCTCATCAAACTTTCTTGACAATAATGTTTTTAGACCCCTTTTCTGATTCTCTTGTTTTTCTGTAGGCGGTATTAAATGTGCATAGAAAGCTAGAGGCAAAGATCGGAATCTTGACCTCAGCATCCCCAATGTTCGTATCTGAAATCAGAAACAACAAACAGATTGCTACCAAAACTAAATATAATTAATAAGCAGAAAAGTAAATTTCTATTTCATAAATCTGCCAGAAAAAATATAATAATCACATTACACGATATGAATATGACATATGTACACACCTCACCAAGTCGGCGAAAGGCACCATAGATACCTCCAAAGATAGTGGAGTAGATGGCATACCAAATTTGTATGTCCATGAAATAAACCTGTAGATAGATACCAGATGTAGTTCTGTGTGATCAAAGCCAAGGAAGATTTTTAAGAAAAAATTGTTCTTTATCATAAAGCTGAAGAAACTGAAACAGTGAACTCACAAGTACTATTGGAGCCCAGAGGGCAATCACCACGCCAATGTTGTTTTTTGCTGCAGTGTAAACAATACATATATTAGGAAGAGCCACTGATACTTTGAAGTTTGCAGTACTATGAAAACAGCTTTGAGATGTATAAGCTTACCGTTTGGAAAAAATTCATGCCATTCGAATGCACTAATATGCATTCTCACGATAGCCTTTGTAGGCCCAATCAATGGATGAATCTGCAATTAAAGTAGCAAGAAGACTTATGATAGACCAATCCAATTTACTATAACCATTTCATTTCAGAGTAAAATGTACTCAATCAAGGACACAAGTTCCTTCTTGTTAAAATGAGCATAAATGAGTAAATATAACAGAGTAAACTTGTTTTCTATGATATATGAGTTATTTCAAAGAAATATATTTAAACTTCAGCACTGAAATCTCTCACACTCGAGATCTAACTTCTGTCATAATGTTAGCAACCTTTTATCTATGCTGTAACAGTGTATTCTTCATTTAAAAATTACAATTAGAAGTAAACCCAGCACCTCAACGTAGTAGCTGAATGCCAGTTTGGTTACAAGAAGTAGGATCCAGAACATTGTGTACCTGACAAATTTTACCAGATGGAGTTCATAACAAATACCAACAAAACAAGAACAGCATCTAGAGAGAAATATCTTTAACCTAAATATTTAGCTGATTAGACAGATTTCCTCTCCTTATATAAGCAAAGGAAAGCAACCATATCCACTTTGTCCTCAATCTTAGAAGAATCTACATCTCTGAAATGCCAATTCTGACACTATACGGTGTTTCAAGCTATGATCTAAAAGCAACAGTAGGATAATACTATACTTACTTGAAGAGAGAAAACTGACTCTCGTGCATTGCCCGACCAACATAAAGTCGAGGCTGCAATAAATTAATATTAGGCTTTATCAAAAATGATTCTATTTAAATTTTTAATCCAAATAGACAGATTGTATCAAAAACTGGAAACTTGTCGACAAAATAAGATAAAGGCCTCAAAATACAACCCACTCTTTAACTCATATTTCCATGGTTAGATTCAGTAGTAAGTACACATTCCTCTTTTGGTGATTCCTTATTATTTCTTTATTCATGCAACAAAACCAAAAAGGAAAAAAAGAATTGCAGATTATATGTTTTCATTTCTCAGCAGAAATATGCAACTTTCTTTGTTCTCACCTGTGCCCACCACATCAGGATACTCACAATGCACCAGTTCGAGCTTTCAATAAATCGCTTTATCATGGGCAATAAAAACAATATTGCCCCAAGTACATTAGGAACCAGATAGAACACAACTGCAGAAATGTATAATGAAGGGCTTTCCCACTTGTCACCAAGCCAGTTCTTGAAAATTTTGCCAAGACCAGTTGGGTTATCCCATGTGTGAGCATAACAGACTGGGAGGATGATTACCCATGCAGCAGCAACGACAACTTTCAAAACATATCTTAGAATTTCTGATGCCTTCATGGCTTTCCTTGCTTTCCAGCTAAGAATTATATCTAGAATAGCTGCAAAAGTAAACATATCATCAAAAGACCATTACAGTTTGTGTTTAGGATAGCAAGGTTACTAGTGCAAGCATGGTGATGAATACCAGATACCTGGGCCACATGGTGTTCATATTCTAAACTCAACTATTCAATAGAACAAAATGTACAAATAGAAATGCAAAGATTTTCCACAATGTTTACATTAGAGGCCCTCCTTTATTTAACAAAAAAATATGTCAAAATAAACCACCATTGAACCATGCATTGTATGACCCAACTGACACTGAAGACCACATATTATTTAAACTTATAAATTTGATCCACAGATACCAGAAATGTATCTAGAACAAAAGGCATTATACAACAATTGAATGATATTTGCACTTATTGTTTAATGTTGAACTTTTGATTCCATCCCTCAGACACAAACGTGGAAGAACACATCACCTGCTTAAACTCTCTAGGGATAGTAAAATCCTACAGCACCCCTCGAGTAAGGTGTTAAAAAAAATTAAAAATCGCATATCTAAAATGAATGAACTTCCCTATCTCGATGTATTCTCAACTACAGCTCTGGAGCACATATGCTCAAATTCAATAGTTGCGTTTTCCAACAGGATAAGAAAATAATATTTTATAAACTATATAAATAAGTGAATTGTAAACTTTATAAATTTTATTAATTGTAAGAAGGCTTACTAGAAATATGGCAAATCCACTCTTAAGTTAGGATCTTGTCAAATTAACAATTGTATTCAAGGCATTAAAATTGCATCAAGGCATGCAAATCATCAATTTCCAACCTGACATCCTTTTGGGATACATAAGCAGAAGATCTAATACAAAGCTTATTCAAGTCTGATGTCTTTTGCAATGCGGTTGATTACAATCGGAACCACAAAGGTTAAGGTTGCTTCCATCCATGTTGTAAGATTTTTCCATCACACAATGTCAATATTTGAACACCAATTCAATTTCTTCATGGAGTAAAATGAATGATAGTTTCTTGTGTAATTATGAAGAACACTGCAAAAGGAAGACCCACAAAAAAGAGATTATCCAAGTAAAACATGATGGCAAATGTAACTAGGTTCGGTCTTCATTAAATGTATTTGAGTCATCTTGTAATGTACTTGTCAAAAGAATAAAGAAAAGGATTTTTATTATTATTATTATGACTTATTAATGCATGGGTTTCATGCTCGGGTCACCATGTTTTAGGTCAAAGTCCCCATTGGGGACTTCTAGGATTTATTCTGAGTCAATAGAATCATTGTACTTTTAAAGAGACCCTTCATGGACTTTTGAATCATGTAAAAAGGTTAAGTATTGAGTCAAATGTAATTTATGTATCCTCCACATCAAGTCAGCCTAGAAGAGATCAAGTCGGCCTAAGGACATCAATTCGACTTCCCTTGAAGCCTATCAATAGAAGCAAGTCGAATTCATTTAGAGCATCTCATCTCAAGCTAGTTCGATATCTCGAAATAAGTCGAAGAAGTGTGAAGTGGGTTTAAGGAAACCAAAGGAAGTGTGAGTTGGGTGGGGTCTAAGGAGAAGAAGAAAAACAAAATTTTGGTGCCTCTCTCTCTCTGTTTCGTGCCCTAGTTTGAGAGATCGAAGTCTTCCAAGTTTCGTTGATGCCGGAAGTTGCTACATAGTTGAAGTTGTTGGAAAAGAAGTCGAAGACTGGGAGCTTGACTTGTTGTGGAGGGAAGGTTTGGTATTTGTCTAGGGTGAAGAGTCTCAAAGAATACTATTGAAAGGAAGAGAATTTTGACTGGATTGTCCCCTCAAGGGGGGTTTTGCCCTGGCATAGTGACTATATCTGGTGTCCATTGTTTTATGTGCTTTCGCTTTGGCAATTGCTTGATGAACTAAAGAAAAAAGATATTTAAGAAAACTTAATAAGAAGTCAAGAACATCACAAATAATTATCAAGTATAAGATAATATTTCTACCTTCCTGATCTTCTAACATGGTTTCAAAGCTTTGGTGACTAAAGAAGAAAAACACAGTCTCAAGCACTTGATCAAGGAACCATTCAAAAAGGTTATTTCAGGGAAGAAGTCCACTATATTCAAGGAAGATGTCTAACACAATCAAGGGAAAGAGCAAACTTGAAGGAGCCTCAAACTACAGGTCTTGGAAGAAGAGGATTGACCTCATCCTTGAAAAGAACAAGGTACTAGACTTGGTCAAAGGAAAAGTAAAGAAGTCTATAGATGACTCCAGTGATGCTGACAAAGTAAAATTCAGAGAATTAGAATTGGTGGCCATGACTCTAATAGTAGAAGGAATAAAGGACAACCTTGTCCCATTTATATCCAACATCAATCATGCTCAGGAAATGTATGAGGCCTTGCCAAAGTTATTCACTATTAAGAACATTGGTCAAGTGGCAAGCTTGAAGAATGAACTAAGGACCACAAAGATGACTAAAGAAGATACAGTGGCCTCCTTCTTTGTGAAGATAGCAAGAATCAGAGATGATCTTTTGGCCATTGATGAAATTGTTCCAGACAAAGAACTCGTGATCACTGCTCTATTAGGATTGCCACCTACTTGGGGTGCATTTGCTGCAGGTCTTAACAGTTGGAAGGAAGCTCCCACTTTTGAAGAACTATGGATTGCCTGCAGTCAAGAAGAATTGAGGATCTCTCTAGTTGCCAATCCTGAAGAAGTATCTAATGCCTACACTGCTCAACACAAAGGAAAGAAATCGAAAGGACCAAGGAAGAAAGTAGACATGTCCAAGGTAGAATGCTATCAATGTCATAAGAAGGGTCACTATAGGAGTGACTGTCCTGACAATCCAAAGAATAAGAAGAGAGATAGAGATCATGCTAACATTGTTGAAGAAGAAGATCCAAAGAAAGTCAAACCTGAAGAATCTAATATAAGAGACTTACACTATTAAGTCCTATGCTTCTAGTCCTAGATATTCTATTTTGTATTTTTCATGTTTAGAATTTATAGGTTTTAACATCTTTTTGGAAAAGACTTTTTCTTTTGTTTTATAAGTTTATAGGTATCCCTCAAGCTTTGGAGGGAGCCCCCAACAAATCCCAAAGATAAGTATCTCATTTCCTTTTAGTTTTTGGTTTCATGTACTCATTTAGTTTTTATTATATTAAATATTAATCATCATTCTCCCTCTATTCTCTTGATTAGGAAAACATCTACTATATTCTCAAGGAGTATGAAAGAGGACCTATCAAGACAAGGTTTGTCAAGGAGCAAAGGTATCCTTTAAAACATTGATTTCTTTATAATAAATGTTTATTCGTTTGACAATCTATTACTAACATTGTTGTGACTAGCTATAGTGAATCATATTGATTCTTATTTTAGGTGATTCATCACTTGATAAATCTACCCCACTCCTATTCTTAACTGATTTTATAGAACCCTAGACAGGTTTTCTGGAAAACCCTAACCTAAGGTATGCTAATGTGAATGTCTAAAACCCTAAATTGCTTAGGGACATTAAGAAATGCTATTTGAAGTTTTTACCGATGATGTTATGTTTAGGATTTTGGTATAATCAGGAAAACCTAACTTAGAGTTGAGTAATAAAGTCTAAAATCTTGAACCTTTGGAATATTGGTAATCTTGGGTTTGTTATGTTGAAACCCTAACTCGTTAGGGTTTGGTGGAATGTGTAAGCAAGACCCTTATAATGTCTTAGAAATGATTTCCTTGGTATATGTGTGTTTGTCTGATCAAACCCTAATCTAACCAAGTTTGTTGTATGTCTAACTCTTATTGATCTTTGTGAAGTTGGGTTTGACTAACATGTGATATGAAATATCTATGCATGATGACGAAGTTCTAGATGTATGAGTTGAGCTATTTGTCGATGGTCATGAATCCTAGGGTTTGGAACTAAGCCCTAGTCAAAGTTTGTCTTTCTAGGATGATAGTATTTGTGAAATTTTAAGGTTTTTGGAGTTGAACCTTAGTAGAAGTAAAAATCTCTGATGTAGGATGACAATATGATGATTTGAGATTTCTGTAAGATTGTTTAAATCTGTGTTTTGGTTTATTGATGTTTGATTGAAAATCTAGGCTTTGCAACTAACCCTAGTGGAAGTTGGTCATGTTAATGACTAAGTTGTGATTGGTCTTGATTGATTCTTTTGTATGAAATCGAGGATTTGTATGAATCCCTAATGGAAAGTCTAACATATGAATTCTGAAAGTTGTTAGATGCATTGTAGATCTATATGTGTTTGAATTGTTTCTAGGGTTTGCTATATGTTGTAGCAGGGTATATCATACCTTTGAAAGAAACATTGAAACCCTAGATGGAATGAAAGTTGTTATGAAGTAGTCTAGGGTTTATGACAAAGTCCCTAGCAAGATGTTGAAGAGTATGTGTCTCTTGTTTATAATTAAGGTTGGTATCTGACATATGTAAGGTTTAAATGCTTCCGTAATTCTGATATGACTAACTTCGTGCTTCTATAGATTTGGTTGTACTATCTATCTAAGTTATGCAGGCACGCAATCTTCAATATGGTGAAGATGTTCGTTCATGTGATAAGCATGATGAGGATGATGACAACTCTGATGAAATGGTTGGAAGCCACAAAAGATTCTCCGATGACGAAAAAGAAGAAATTGGTCTCCCTAAGATTAAGAGGGAGTTTGGATAAAGAGATGCTCCCTCGTTGAGAGGGAAGGCATAGCTTGGTATTGATTGAAGAATGAATTTCGGAGGATATTTTGTTGCATGAGAAGTAGGAAAGGAAAGTGTATGATTGAGGAACCTTTTGTCAGAGATTTGGTTGATAGTCCTACTATGAAAAGTTGAGAAGCAACATCAAGTTGTTTAAAAGACCCTAGAGGTTTGTATTTGATTATGTACATATGAAAGTATATTATTGATTGGGGTTGTGTTTGTACATGTAAATCTCTCGAAGGAGTTGATATCATGTTGCTTACCAATCAGTTTGATTGGGAGAGATTGGTCATCCTTGATATGTTCGATCAAGGAGTGTTGAGGCTTTGTGAGTGAAGCATTTCCTGGGAGGACATATGGTTAGCACTTTATGTTGATGTCTAGGTCTCGAAGTAGGGAGGGTGGCATGAGTCATAGAGCTCTTACCATGGATATGCACCTAGGTCCCTGATGGTTAGCAAGTAAGCTTGATGATACCTAGAGAGGTTGAAAGCTTGAGTCCATCACAGTCCCACCCGAATAGATTGCCCTGGTCAGGAATCTAGTCTGTGGCATTGCAGTGCCTAAATTGTTGAGAGACCCATGGATAGATTGCCCTGGTCAGGAATCTAGTCCATGCCATTGTGGTGCCTAAAGTTCCTCATGGTTCATATAGTTGAGATCTTCCTCGTACTTGTATATTATGAATACCTCCGTAGTTAAGAGGGAGCATTGGAAAATGTAACTAGGTTCGATCTTCATTAAATGTATTTGAGTCATCTTGTAAGTGTTGATTTGGGGTAGCATCGGATGTGCTCTAGCCATGAAAATTAGTGGAGAGGCTAAAGCACATGAGATCTCCAAGACCCAGAAATGGTTTGGGTAGATTGTACCCGGTTTGGGAGATATTAAAATAATTAATATTTTTAATGGAGTTCATAAGTCTAAACTTACGAAAAATAAAATATTAATGGGTATTAATATAAAATTGGGTTAGAAGGTTCCAAAAGTCATGGATCAAGCCAAATCTAGTCTTAGTCGTTGATTAGACATTTAATCTCGGCTGTTGAAGGACCAACAGGAAAAGTATAAGAGGAGACTTGAAGGCCAGTTGGAGAACACACCAGAGTGGTCAGTTATTCGATTTACTAGAGCGGGGTTTGCTAAGTTAAGTCGAATCAATGATCAACAATGAGGGGCAGTGAAATCTGGGCAGAGAGGCAGAGATAGTGCCGAGAGACTAGCGAAGAAGCAGAGAGGCAGACGCAGAAGCTAGATCAGGCCACGCAAAGCCCAGCAGAGACAGCGCAGAGGCCAGAGGGTCCCAGAGGCTGCGCAGGAGTGACGCAGAGGGTCCTAGAGGCTGCGCAGGAGTGACGCAGAGGGTCCCAGAGGCTGCAAAATGCCTCAGAGGGATGACGCAGAGGGTTCTAAGGTTGACGCAGAGGCCAAAAGGGCCAGCATAGTGCTTCAGAGTCGCTGGAAAGGGTTTGGTGGGACAAGGTTTCTGAATACCTGTTTCCGAATAGAGAGGTATTACTGCCAGTTGTTTTTCTCTGTCAAGTGAGCCAGTTTGGCACCCAGTTGTACTCAAGGAAATATTGCAAAATAATAAACCCTCAGAATTACTGCACCAGTTTTCCCGCATTGGGTTTTTTTGGGGACGAGTTGTCCAAAAATAACAGCGGCACTTGTGTGTTTGTTTTCTTTCAGCTGTTGATCTGTAGATGTTGAGACTATATTGTGTTTATTTCGTTATTTATATGTTTTAAATAACTTGTTCAGAATTAACAAGTAGAAGAAATAAACCAAAAGAATACAGATTAAATTTCTAACGGGTAATACTTAGAAATTTCAACATGGTATCAAAACGTGGTTGCAGATCACAGGAAAGTTGAAGGCATCAGATAAGCAGAGCATTTGCAGCAAAATCAACTGTCCCGAGTGACAGAAGTTGATCCTTGCAAAAAGCGACAGAAGAAGGGTTGACGCAGAGGGACAGCATCATCAGTCCAGGCTAAAGAGAGGCCAGCGCAGAGGTAGAGGAGGGCAGAAAAAGGCTCACGCAGAGCCACGCAGAGACCAGGAGGGTTGACGCAGTTGGCTGAGGGAGCATTTTTGCCAACGTCGGGATTACGCAGAGCCTAGAGGCTCAGCCCTTCATTTGCTGGGGCATAGGAAGTTGTGGGTAGTTTGCGGGAGCGACGCTGGTGGGGTACTGTGGGCAGAACAGTACCTAACAGGGAAAAACCAAGGTAGAGGGAGTTGCTACCGAGGCCAATTTCTAGCCAAGGAATTTGGATCAATGTTGCAGGTGCACAGAAGATCGGAGAGGTACGACTCGGCATTTGGCAGACGGATTTCCAAGAGGGAAATCGAGACTCAGAGGGAGTCTAGCAAAGAACTTCCAGGCGGGAAGTAGAGAGACTCGGCAGGAGTCGAAGAGAGAACTTCCAAAGGGAAGTAGAGAGACTCGGAGGAGTCGACAAGAAGAGCAAAGAGATGGCAATGAATGGGCTGAGGGATCAGGATAGGTTGGATGGGACATCCAACTTTGTGGTCTAGAAGGCCAGGATCCTGTCCATTCTAGATAGACATCGCATCAAGGCCCTCGCCTTGAGAACAATGGCGATCCCAGTTGACCCAGCTGATAATGAGAAGTACGAGGAGGCAATGGCCAAGGCGAAATGCATCATCCTTAACGAGGTCAAGGATCATGTAGTCCAACATATTGCCGAGATGGAGACGACAAAGGAAATGTGGGACACCTTGAAGAATTTGTACCAGCATACTTTCGTGCAAAGGAAGATGTTACTCGAGAATCAGCTGCAGTCATACCAGATGAAAAAGGCGGAGCAGATAGATCACTATCTCGGTCGGTTGAAGGAGATCTGGGACCAACTGACTTCCATAGAGGCCACGCCGGATGAGGAGATGTTGGTGAGGACCACACTTAAAACAGTCTCCGAGGAGTGGGAGACACTTGTCCAGAGCATACTGGGCAAGACGGATCTTCCAGATTGGGAAGAATTTTGGGCAGCTCTTCGCCAAGAGGAGATCAGAAGGTTGAGCAAGACAGGAAGTAGCAGCAAAGGAGTTTGAATCAAGAAGGAAGAGGAAGAGGATGAATCTTTGGCATCTGCGGAAAAGCAGGAGAAAGGAAGAAAAAGGACCTCTCCAAGGGGAACTGGGTCATTATTCGAAATAGTGTCCGAAGAACCAGTGTGGGGAACTGGGTCATTATGCGAACCAGTGTCCGAAGAAGAAGAGTAAGGGAGAGGCATCTGACTCTAAGTCAACGCCAGCGAAGGCAGAGAAGGAGGTCGAGGAGGATGATGATTGTGCCATGAGTGCTCATGTACCCCTAGAGAAGAGGTGGGGAGACATCGAGTTGTAGTCAGGAAGACTATAGGCGATGAGGGGCAGGATCCTTGAAGTACCCAAACTCTTCGATTATAAAAACGGATGCGGATGAAGCGGCAGAGAGTGCTAAAAGTGCAGTAGCCCCGAGCAATGCGAGGCTAGCAAGCTGCAACAGTGCGAGAGGCACGGAGAGTGTTGCAACAATGCAGGATGGCACAGACAGGTTTGTAGTGGTGCGAGATGCAGGGAGTTGTTGCAACAGCGCAGAGGTCATTAGAGGGAGAACTAGTTGGCGGTAGAGAGAGCTTCAGCATCGGGAGTGTTCCTAGCCTGACAGGGATGTTAGTAGTTAGGTGGATCAATTACTTACTTCTCAGTAACTGAGTTGTAGTGCAGTAGTTGTTAGCAGTAGCACGATGCAGCATGATGAGAGGGTGATGCAGTGCAGATGCAGTGTTGGGAGGATGGACCAGCAGCAGCACGAATGCAGAGGGAGCTGTCGTACAGATGCAGCAGTGGCAGTAGCAGGGCCATGGGTAGCAGTACAGATGCAGCAGTGCAGAAGATGTTGGGCGGGGAGGCCTAGCATCAGCACAGGTACCAATGCCGTATAATCAGAGTGATACTCAGTGTGGAGTATTACTAGAGCACGGTCCTCGCTATGAGGGAGTGTTGATTTGGGGTAACATCGGATGTGCTCTAGCCATGAAAATTGGTGGAGAGGCTAAAGCACATGAGATCTCCAAGACCCAGAAATGGTTTGGGCAGATTGTACCCGGTTTGGGAGATATTAAAATAATTAATATTTTTAATGGAGTTCATAAGTCTAAACTTAGGAAAAATAAAATATTAATGGGTATTAATATAAAACTGAGTTAGAAGGTTCCAAAAGTCATGGATTGAGCCAAATCTAATCTTAGTCGTTGATTAGAGATTTAATCTCAGTCGTTGAAGGACCAACAGGAAAAGTATAAGAGGAGGCTTGAGGGTCAATTGGAGAACACAACAGAGTGATCAGTCATTTGATTTACTAGAGCGGGGTTTGCTAAGTAAAGTTGAATCAGTGATAAGCAGCAAGCGGCAATGAGTATTGGGCAGAGAGGCAGAAGCAGAAGCAAGAGCAGGCCACGTAGAGCCCAGCAGAGACAGCGCGGAGGCCAGAGGGCCTGCGTCATCCACGCAGAGGGCAGCAGGAGTGACGCAGAGGGTTCCAGAGGCTGCGCAGTGCCTCAAAGGACTGACGCATAGGGTTCTAAGGGTGACGCAGAGGCCAGAAGGGCCAGCGCAGTGCTTCAGAGTTGCTGGAGAGGGTTTCATGGGACAGGGTTTTTGAATACCTGTTTCCGAATAGAGAGGTATTACTATCGGTTGATTTTCTCTGTCGGGTGAGCCAGTTTGGCACCCAGTTGTACTTAAGAAAATACTGCATAATAATAAACCCTCAGAATTGATGCACCGGTTTTCCCGCATTGGGTTTTTCCAGGGACGAGTTGTCCAAAAATAGCGGTGTCACTTGTGCGTTTGTTTTCTTTTAGTTGTTGATCTGTAGATGTTGAGACTGTATTGTGTTTATTTCATTATTTATATGTTTTAAATAACCTATTTAGAATTAACAAGTAGAAGAAATAAACCAGAAGAATACAGATTAAATTTCTAACGGGTAATACTTAGAAATTTAAACAGTAATGTACTTGTCAAAAGAGTAAAGAAATGAATTATTATTATTATTATTATTATTATTAAAACATGGGTTTCATGCTTGGGTCACCATGTTTTAGGTCAAAGTCCCCATTGAGGACTTCTAGGATTTATTATGAGTCCATAGAGTCATTGTACTTTTAAAGAGACCCTTCTTGGGCTTTTAAATCGTGTAAAAAGGTTAAGTATTGAGTCAAATGTAATTTATGTATCCTCCACACCAAGCCGGCCTAGAAGTGATCAAGTTGGCCTAAGGACATCAATTCGACCTCCCTTGAAGCCTATAAATAGAAGCAAGACGAATTCATTTGGAGCATCTGATCTCAAGCTAATTCGATATCTGAAAGGAAGCCGGAGAAGTGAGAAGTGGGTCTAAAGAAGCGAAAGGAAGTGTGAGTTGGGTGGCGTCTAAGGAGAAGAAGAAAAACGAAATTTTGGTGCCTCTCTTTCTGTTTCATGCCCTAGTTTGGGAGATTGAAGTCTTCCAAGTTTCGCTGACGCTAGAAGCTGCTACATAGTCGAAGCTGTTGGAAAAGAAGTCAAAGATCTGGGAGGCTGACTTGGTGTGGAGGGAAGGTTTGGTCTTTGTCTAGGGTGAAGAATCTCAAAGAATACTATTGAAAAGAAGAGAAATTTGACTGGGTTTTCCCCTCGAGGGGGGTTTTCCCCTGGCATAGTGCCTATATCTGGGGTCCATTGTTTTATGTGCTTTCGCTTTGGTGATTTCTTGATGAACTAAAGAAAGAAGATATAAAGAAAACTTAATAAGAAGTCAAGAACATCACAAGTAATTATCAAGTATAAGAAAATCTTTCTTCCTTTCTGATTTTCTAACAAAACATAAGGATACAAAATCAAAGGAAGAATTTCTAGAGCACCTCATGTATCTGAACAAACACTTTGTAAATTTTAAATTGGCCCAATCACAATTTTCAATCCCAATAAGTTTCTCAGTTTCTTGCTGGTAGGGTTTAATACTCATATACAAGTGCATTAAAAAATTGAACTTATGAAAGAATACACATTGAATCATTTACTGCAAATGCTAAGCGGAAACTAGGGAAAACAAGCACATTAAATGACACAGAAATTTTCGGCCAATGCCCCTGCAAGAAACCCCAAAGGGAAAACTAGTAGAGAGAATTTTTATTATGAGCCCATAGAAAAAGTAAATGAGTTTACAGCAAATTTCTTTTCCAGCAACAATTGACTGTACTTATCTCAAATTCTGAGCCACTTCACCACCTCAAAACTGTGTCAAGACTCTCAATATCTGTACAGAAGAGACTACCTCAAAATCTGTGTCAAAACCCTTGATTGTTATGCAAGAAATACTCCCTTGTAGTCTGTTCCAAAACCCTAATTTTTTGTGCAGGAATAATTCCTCAAAATATGTGCAAGGACCTTTATTTCTCTGCCTCAAAGCTTTGCAATGAATGCAATAAATGTTGTGCATTCTCCTAGGTTTGCATGCTCCTTGTTGCTCCTTCTCTCCTCTTTGTTCAACTCTTCTCCTCAATCTGTTCAAAAATGCATTGAATAATTTTGTGTCTTTCCGTGGAAACTCCTTTTATGTCTCATCATAACGAATTTTTACCTAACCCTAAGATCTAATGGCTCAGATTAAATCCTTGGCCAATGAGATCTATGGTTGTGATATAATCTCTCATTATCAAAACTTAAATCATTTTTAAAACACTTTATTCATTAATAATGCACAAAAGTCACTTAACTTTATAAAATAAAGTTAATGTCCTAGGGACCACTTTTGGACATTCTCCCGCATGCTAGACGCTAAGCCAATGTGGAGGACACTTGTCAAGCTAAAAACTTCAACACTCCCTCTTAGCAAGGAACGTGTTCTTCACCAACCCCAACTTGTCTCTAAAAAACACAAACTTGCCTTTCACCAACGACTTTGTGAGAATGTCCACACCCTGCTCATCTATGGATATAAATCGAAGCTCAACTACCCCTCTCTAAACGTAATCCCGAATGAAATGGTATTTGATCTCAATATGTTTTGACCCAACACAAAATACCGAATTTTTCGAGAATTTAATGCAACTCTGATTGTCACAATAGATCATTGAAGGCTACAACTACTGACCAAATAAACCAACTAGTATGTTGCAAATCCTTATAGCCTCAGAATTCACCTGACTAGCTGCCATATACTCTGCCTCTACAGAACTTAGTGCCACTGACTTTTGTTTTCTGCTGAGCCCAAACCGAAACAACACCCTAAAGTGCTTTTCCTATCCACTTCATTGTCTTCCCAGTCTGAGTCTATGTAACAAATCAAGTTGACTGTTATGAATATAATATATATAAATAATGTACAAATAAATCACAATAAACAAATGATTAATTAGTGATTAGTATAGAAGAGGCATGTCTCTAAGGACATGACCGTTCATGAAGGGGCACCTGCCTAGATATAGAAGTGGTCCCTCAATCGTAACAATTACCATTTCATATCTTTTGTACATTTCTATATAAATATTATTGTCCTATAATGGATATTTACATATATCAGATCTTCAAAGTATATTGTTAAGTATATGAACCTTGTTCGTAACATTGGTATCAGAGCATTCATCTGAGTATATGAACTTTGTTCGTTAACATTAGTATCAGAACCACGTTCTACAATCCCGGTCTTTGGCCATCAACTCTCCATCAACTTTGTTGTTCTTATGATCAAAGCGTTTCACTACATAGTTGGAGCTTCTCCATTCTATTCGTTTCGTCATTTAAGTCTTCAGACATTAAAAAAAAAAAATTATAAAAGAGGAAGAAAAAAAGAGAGAATAGAAAAAAAAACAAAGAAAGAAAGTGAGAATATATCTAAAAAAAGGAATTATATATAAGAATAACAATAAAAAGGGGCATATATAAAGAAAGATTATATATATATATATATAAAACAATTATATAAGAAAAATTCCAAAAAAAAAAAATTATATTACAAAAAAAGGTAAAAAAAAAACAAAAGAAAAATTTTACCTGTGGCCCTTTCAAACCTCAGCATTCTCAACGCAGAGTGTAACCAACGTCACCATGTCTGCATCCACCAAACCATTGGCACCTGACACCCTTCCCTCACTGTCACTCTATCTGCATCCGTTGCCCTGTCGGTTGCTATCTACGCAGCCGCAGACTGCAACCTCGTTGACTTCCAACCTTCTCCACACGGTCTCCCGCTAACGGTACCATTGTTGCCTCACATATCACTTTGTTTGAAGCCTAATTCATATGTTTGTGCATTCTACGGTCAATTGTGTCTTCACATAGCTGTACAAAATTATTTATTGCAGAAAATTTATAACACCAATCTATCGTCCAAGTTGAATTACGCAACCATCATTCCACTAGAGTTGTTGTCGATCCTACCTATATTATTAAATCGTACAACTAAAAATAGTAGAACAAATATTAGTTGTACAATTCAATTAACTCGTGAGTAATTAAAAAAATATACATTTTTCTTGTCATCGTGTTAAGGATTTGTGAGCGGGTTCATTTTCCAAAGGTTATCGTGACTATGTTGGCACAATACGAAGCCATGATTCTTACCATCCAACACATCCATTCAAACCGAATTCAACACATCCATTCAAACCGAATTCAACATCGTAAACACTATTCCAAAAATGCCACACGGGTTCTATTTTTAAGTAGTGGAATCAAAAGGTAAAAAAAATTATTAAGTCAAAGAGAATCGAAAGGTTATGAAAAAAGGGAGCTTATCTTAAGTCAAAGACTCATTAAAAAGACATAATAATAAGTAACAAAGCTAATAAGTAAAAAGACATCACAAACAGTTATCAAGTAAAGATAAATCACTCTAATCTTTGCCCTATAGATTTCTCAACATGGGATCATTAAGGTTCGCTAAGGGCATTATGAAGATCTCCACTACATTGAAGAAGTTCCTCAAGAAGTGTTCAAAGGTAGCAAGTCATTTCAAGAAAGGCATCAAGGAAGCATGGAATCTTCTATTTACTACAAAGAAGGAAGTTATCAAAACAAGGGATGAAGGTCTCTTCTCAGCGCTCACTGGCATATTCCAGGACAAGAGCATTTGGGTAATCGATAATGGTGCATCTAGACACATGACTAGTCATCACAAACAACTAAAGACATTATCAAAGGTAAAATCTTCTTACTCAGTGGAACTTGGAGATAATAAGAGTTATTCGGTAAGAGGAATTGGATCAACCTCTATAGAGCTGGAAAATGGAAAGCAACATTCATCTCAACAACATTCTATTTGTTCCAGGTTTGCATAAGAACTTACTTTCCATTTCAATTCTAGAAGATAAGGGTGATAGAGTAGCTTTCATTGATGGAAAAGTTGTAGTATGGAGTAAGAACTCAAGCATAGAGAATGCTAGAGTAATTGGTATTCGTGAAGGAAGACTTTACAGGTTGATATCTCCTCTTTCACAAGCTTTGGTTCACATTAAAATCAACCATGTGAACTCTAGCATAGAAGTTTTGACCATCTTCATTTCAAAATCCTTCCAACTCTAAGTTGTATAGTAGATGGAATCCCCAAATTGAAAGAAGATAACGAAGGAGTATGTAAGGGATGTGCATTGGGTAAGAACACCAAGAGACCATTTGGAAGTAGTGCTTCACGCTCAAAAGAAATCTTGGATCTTAATCATTCCGATGTTTGTGGCCCTTGGACTCCTAAATCACTTGGAGGTCATCTATATTATGTCACATTCACTGATGATTAGTCAAGAAAAACTTGGGTTTACTTAATGAAATCCAAGGATGAAGTATTTACCAAATTTCAAGAATTCAAAGTTGAAGTAGAGAACCTTACAGAAAGGAGAATCAAGATACTAAGGTCCAATAATGGAGGAGAATATACATCCAAGGAAATCATAGTCTTCTGCGAGGAGTTTGGGATTAAGAGAGAGCTAATAGTTCCATATAATCCTTAACAAAATAGAGTTGCAGAACGAAAGAACCGATCCATTGAAGAAAGAGTAAAAGCAATGTTGCATGATCAAGATCTACTGAAATTTCTGTGGGGAGAAACCACAAAGACAGTTCTATATATTCAAAATCGAAGTCCCCACAGGTCCCTAGATAACAGAACTCCCGAAGAAGTATTCACTGGGAGGAAACCAATTGTGGATCATCTCTGAATCTTTGGTTGTTGGACAAAAGAAAGAAGTTTGACCCTTCAAGCATGAGAGGAACATTTGTTGGCTACAATAACTCTTCTAATGCCTATAAGATCTACATAAAGGAAGGACATAGTATAGAAGTAAGTCGAGATGTTATATTTGACAAAAGCATCACATTCAAGAAATATAACTTTCTATGGACTATGATGATGAGGAACTTCCAGCATTTGAAGAAGAAGTTACCGAGGAGGAAGAAGAATCTAATCATGAAGATGGAGATCCCAGTGAACCAATTCAACCTATGGTCATCCCGAATCAAGAAAGAGACCTAACTGGATGAAGTCTACAATACTTGATGCAGAGGGTCATGGGGCAGCTCAAGGCACATTCAGGGAAAGCAAGAAGCCCAAAAGATATTTTGGGTATTCAACCTACATGAAAAAACTAATAGAGGCAGAGCCATCCACTTTTGAAGAAGTTGTCAATCATCAAGAATGGAAGGATGCCATGAATGAAGAATATCAATCTATAATGAAGAATGGAGTTTGGGAGATCGTGCCTAGGCTCGAAGACAAATCTGTGGTAACTTCCAAATGGATCTATAAGATCAAACATGCAGCAGATGGAAGTATTGACAAGTATAAGGCAAGATTTGTGGCTAGGGGTAAATCTGAACTAGAAGGCTTCGACTAAGAAGAGACATTTGCTCTGACAACAAGGTATACAACTATAGTTCGTTGGTCTCTTTGGTAGCATCGATGGGATGGAACATCCATCAAATGGATGTCAACGCTGCATTTCTAAATGGCACAATTGATGAGGAAGCCTATATAGAACAACCCTTGGGATTTGAAGTTAAAGACAGAAAGGCATACGTTTGTAGATTGAAGAAGGCATTATATGGCCTCAAGCAAGCACCAAGGTCATGGTATGCTAGGATGGATGCATACCTACAGGGATTAGGCTTCACAAAGAGTTTTGTTGATCCAAACCTTTATATTAAGGATGTTATGGGAGAACCAGTAATCATTCTTCTGTATGTAGATGATCTTCTCTTGACAGGCGTAGAAGGTCGAATTGAAGAATGCAAGAAGCAACTAGCAGCATAATTTGATATGAAGGATTTAGGGCTTATGCACTACTATTTGGGACTAGAAGTCTAACAAGGACCCTATGAGATCTATCTAGCTCAAGGAAAGTATGTGATCAAGAAGTTGAACAAGTTTGACATGATGGATTGCCAACCAATGACAACCTAGATGGTCACAAACCTGAAAAGACTAAGGAGTTTTAAATCAAGCCTTGTGGATCCTTCTAGGTATAGACAATTGTTTGGCTCATTGACGTACTTGGTGAATACTCGACCAGACATATGCTTTGTAGTAAATGTTCTCAGTCAATTCCAAGTGGAGTCAAAGCATGATCATTGAATAACAGCAAAACATATTCTGAGATATCTGCAAGGAACCATCCACTACTGCCTCGAGTACGATAGGAGGAATGATGTCCACCCGATTGGAGATACAAATTCCGACTGGGGAGGTAGTGAGAAAGATGGAAGGAGCACTACATGAGGATGTTTCAGTTTGGGATCCTCCATGATCTCATGGATGAACCAAAAGCAAGATACAATTGGTTTAAGTAGTGTTGAGGCAGAGTATATTGCATCCTGTGAAGTAAACAGAGAAGCATTCTGGTTGAGGAAGCTGCTATCTGACCTATTTGAAGGACCAATGGACCCTACAATGATACATTGTGATAACACCAATTGTATACAATTGTCTGAAGACCCAGTGTTTCATGGAAAGACAAAGCATATCAACAACAAGTATCACTACATTCGGAAGCTAGTACAAGATGGTGTGTTGCAGCTACAGTATATCTCCATCGATGAGAAGGTAGTTGACATATTGATAAAATCTCTTCCTAATAAGAAGCTTGTGTATTTGAGAGACAAGCTTGGTTTGGTTGATGTATCCTCCCTAGTTGAGAGGGGAAGATAGGCACATCATTCTTGATTTCACTTGAGAAGATAGAATGGAGGATTAGGTAAGCATCTGGCATCTGATACTCTTTGAGGATGAGGTAAGGCATCCAAGATGAGAGTAGTCATGGACCGATATTCTTTGAGGACTAGCTATCCAAGATAAGAATAGTCCAAAGAAGGTCATACTCTGTGAAAACCCAGGTGGAGTATGTACCTTGAGAGACAATGATGATGGTGTCTATAAATCATTGGTCTCGCCAGCGTTGTGCTCTAATCTTGAGGAGAGATAGAGTTGTTATTCAAGGCCTTGCTATGTGAAAATGTTAGTTGGTATGATGCTAAACAAATGGATTACCAATCCGACTCTTCTTATGAGATCTCTTCATATTGACAATGTCCATGTACCATTTATGAATACCTCCCTAATTAAGAGGGAGTGTTGAAAAATGTGTAAGTAGGTTCGGTCTTCAAAAATATGAAATGTACTTTTGATTCTTGTAAATTGTAAAATCAAAGAAAATTATTATTATTATTTTTCGAGCATGGGTTTCATGCTCAAGCTCTTTTATTTTATAGGTCAAGCACCCATTGAGTGCTTCTAGGGTTTGTCCTAGGTCAAGAAGTCAAAAGAGTCATTGTCATAAGTTGAAGACCCCATTTGGCACATTGTAACTTGTAAAGAAAATTATTTTTGTCAATAAAAGTGTCTAAATACCCTCCAAGACCAAGTCGGCATGGCAGTTGGCAAATCGGCCTAAAAGGAAGAGCCACGTCCACCTTAAAGAGCCTATATATAGGAGGAAACTCATCCTCCTTCAGAGACATTCATTCATCATTGATTCTAGCGAAGGAGGAAGAAGAAGGCAGTGAAGAAGGAAGAGGACGAAGAAAACTTTTGTTTGGGCTATTTCTTTCTCACACGTGCTAAGGAGGACTAGGGTTTCTACAGCAGATCTAGGGTTTCTATCTACAAGTTCGATCTTGGAGAAAAGAAGGCAAGAATGTCAAGCGAAGGTCACCAAGGGTCATCCTCAAGCTCCAGAAGTCAGAGAAAGGCAAGCAAAGGTCAAAGAAAGGCTCAAAAGGCAAATTGAGGCTCACACGTGTGGCAGCAACAACTGTTGGGGGGGCTGAAAATTTTAGATCTGCAATGAAGGTCGAAATTCTGCAGTTGGAGGTCGAAGAAGTTCTACTGGAAGAGATTTGACTAAGTTTGACTAGATCAAGGTTAGCACATCATCCGGAGAGGTTGGTCTTGGTCTTGGAGGGTATTGGTTTCAATCTTAAGGTCTTGGAATTCGTCAATTGAAGAACCTATAAGGAAGAGAAGAGATTTGTGGGTTTTCCTCTCAAGTGGAAAAGTTTTGGCCCTGGCTTGCAGCCTATATTTTGGGTTCCTGTTCTTCTTGTTTTTTGTAGTTGTTTGATGATACACACACATAATAATAAATTACAAAGCTAATGAGTAAAAAAGACATCACAACCAGTTATCAAGTAAAGAGAAATCACTCTAATCTTTTCCCTATAGATTTCTCAACATGTCCCTCCAATTGACGCTGGTAAATAAGGTGTTGGAGCGCCCTTCAAGTTGGAGACTGTAAACCAGGTCATTGCAGCATCCTTCCAGTTGGAGCTGGTAAATAGGGTGTTGGAGCATCCTTCAGGTTGGAGCCTTTAAACTAGGGCAATGGAGTGTCCTTCTAGTTGGAGTTGGTAAACCAAGGGGTTGGAGCCTTCTTCAATTGGCGCTGGAAATCTTAGAAGTTCGAGCTTCTTAATTGATGTAAATTATTGAAGACAAAATTTAAGAAGCGTTCGTTGGCTTTTCTCCCAGAAGGGTTTACACCTAAAAATCTTGGTGTACTATCTTGATGTCATGCATTGTTGAATGGTGTTGTTTTCTGATGTGATGTTGATTTATTTTTTAACTAATGCTATTCTTAATTTGAATGCTCTGAAGATTAAAATTAATTGATTGAAGAGAAATACTGATTCACCCCCCTCTCAGTGTTTCCAACAACTATGCATTTGTTTCAAACTCTTCAAATTTGTGTCATTGTTTTATGTGTGCCATTGTGCTGCAAGGATCTAGTCTTTTTATTCTGTGCAATTAATCTGAATTGTTCCCTCACTTAACAAGCACATTCATGTTGTTTCATTCACTTAACCACTGTAGTAAATTGGTTAATAAATCTGACCTTAACCCTTGTTATTTAATTTGTGAATTTACCACTGTTCTTGAGTGCATACAGGCACTTAGGGGCAGCTTAAGTGTTTTTGTTTAGGTCTGATTATACATGCAAATTTTACTAATTAGTGAATAGCGAACACATCCTAGCGCACCCCCCTGAGACTGGAAAAGCACCAGTCCAAATGGAGAGGTAGCTAGTGGTGACAGCATTAGTCATCTACAGTTTTCTCATAGATCCGTTCATCCTTCTTATGTGCAGATTTCTGCATTAACCCAGTAAGACAAAAGGTCAATTCTATATCAGTGTTACTTGGGAGCGGGAGCGACATTTCCAGAAGCTCCCAGTTTGGGAGTGAATCCCAGAGCGTTTTTTATATAATATATATATTTTTTATAATTTTTATATTTTGATACATATATGTCAACAAAAACATGTAGAATAATGAATTAGATATAAAAAACATTAAAAAAAAAAAAAACATAGATTGAACCATATAACAACAATCATCTAGAAGTTATAATCTTCATCAACCATGTCCACAAGTTAGTAACATATTAACATACAACATATTGAGTCTCATGATTCATCAATCTTAAAGTTTCAAGCTTCCAAAATTCAATATATAACATTTATCATCATTGATCACCAAAGTTGTACTTGTAAGCTAAAAGTAACCATTACAATAAATAATATCTAACATGAAATGAAATGTTATAAAATGAAATGAAATGAAACAACTTTCAACTTTCATGAAGCATCATATTCATAATTCATTACTAATGAGTTATAACTGCCGACTTCAAACTTAAATTGTCATATATTGTTTAAAAGAATATCATAATAAATATGAAAGAGTCAATAGTTATAAAAACTACTAGAAACTAGAAAAGAGAAGTAAATCTATTCTCTTTCTTATGCTTGGGCCTCTTGCCACCACGAGAAATGTCTAATTTTTTTGTCTTGTTGGAAAATCAGGATCTTTGTCATTAATATCACCCTCTAAGCATTAATATCCAGAGGTATCTTTGTCATTACCTCTGTATCTGTATAGGGATCTTTGTCATTAATATCACCCTCTAAGCATTAACATAAGATAGAAAAAGCATAGCATGTCAAGTCAAGATTTTGTTTGAGTGATGCGTACATTTTTAGGAGGGTCATGATAGCGGAGTTCGACAACCAATGTCACTAACATCAAGGTACGTAGAGGGATTGGTGCTCTTGATTAAATACGAGCTCCATACCCTAATACATGACAAAATTCAATGGAAACATTGCAATCCCCCAATCCTAAAATCCTGAAAAACTGATAAGTCTGCTAGATTTTGAATGAAATCTAAAATTCTACTTTATCCATATGAAATCCAATGAGGCCGGAACCACTCTCAAACATCCTGAGTCATTTCATGGTAATGTTAAAAATTCAAGTAAAAGTGACATTTTCATTCTCCTTCTCATTGTCTTTAATCTTCATTAAAGTAAAAGGATGAAAATAAAGATTAAGGAGAATGAGAATGTCACTTTTACTTTAAGAATTTAACATTACCATGAATAGCATATCAATACTAGGGCCATAGACTTGATCATTAAGCTGCCCCACTCAAAAATTATTTGTTTCTTTCAAAAAAAATTGCATTTTGAACATTACTACAAAAAAAAAAATTGCAAAAAAGGCAAAACGCTCCTGAAAAGGCAAGGAGCGAAAAAAAAATTTAGGGAGCGCACTCCCAACTGGAGCACAGATTGGGAGCGGGATCGAGCGGGGGGGCACTCTGAAGCGAACAAAGTTCCTTCTATAAATTAATTACTCCAAAAAACTTGGAATATAAATATATCCATGAGGATACAAATATTATATATTAAATATGAAATAAGAATAAGAATGAATGAGAATCATTTACAATGAGAATGAGAGGCTTGCTTATATATCAAGCAAGTGTCTCTTCATGAAGAGTCATGTCTCATTTAGACATGCCTCTTCAACCTAATTACTACTTAACTAGTTATTATTTATGATTATTATCATTTACATTATATTTATATTATTTATATATTTTTATTTGTTACATTGCCTCCTTCCTCAAAAAGCTTTGTCCTCAAAGCTTGTCGATGAAAAAAGGTTTGATCTCTTTTTCGGGTTTGAAAGTCTTTCTCTCTTGGAACAGTCATCTTCGTCGATACAAGCTGATATGATCTTCTTAGTGACAAACAAAATTGACGCACTGAGAAGGGATCAAAACATCCCAGATTGATTTTCTGTATAGTATTCTGATCACTGGAATTTTGGAACGACTTGTCAGCGTAAGACGAGATGGATGTTACGTCATTGTTCTCTGAAACATTAATTTGTTGTCTTTGGTTTGAATTGTCCTGATACGTAGCTTGGTTGATTTGTCTACTCTCGTGATTCGGATCCGATATAAAGTTTTTAGATTTTCTTTTGGTGAGGATGTTGTTGAATCGGTTATGGAACATTCACTTCGGATGTCCATTGTCTGAACTGCAACATCTAAGTGTGTCGTTTCTTCAACTGACTTGTCTTCTTGAGTTGTCATATTCACTGGATTGGTATTTGTTCCCTTATTTTCAACTTGAACTATTGTGACTGGAGATTTCGATACTTCTTCTTGAGTGACTTGTTCCAACTTATCTTTTAATGCTTTCTTATCCTCCTTAAGTTTCTTAGTTTGATTGAGCAGACTTTGATTATGGTTTCTCAGACGTAAAAAAATTTCGGTTTTTAATTTATCAGTCTTATTTTCAATGTTTTGAATTTTAAGATTTTCATCTTTTAGATCTTTGATTTGTTCTAATAAATTTTTATTAAGGTTCTTTGAATGCAAAGCTTCCTCTTCTTGTTCTGATAAGTGCTTCTTGAGTTCTTTCTTTGTGACCTTAGCCTTCTTCACTTGCGCAAGTAATTTTTCGACATGGTCCTTGAGACGAGAATTTTCTTCGTCCTTTTCCATTATTTCTTTGTAATGCATATCCACAAGTCCAGCATATTGTTGCTTAAGTATTGTGATTTCTTGTTTTACATCTCTTTGGAATTGTTTTTGTTCATTTCTTAGAGATTCCATTTTTTTCACTTCTTTTATCTTCCGTTTTCTTTTTCTCTTTCAACATATATATATATATATATATATATATATATATATATATATATATATTTTAATTTTTATATGTTATATTCTCTCTCCTCTTTCTTCTTTTTCCTTTTTTTTTACTCTCTTTTTATATAATTTCTAATATATATATATATATATTTCAAATATTCTCTTCTTCTTCTTTTTTTCACTCTTTTAATAAAGAATTTTATATAATAATAATTTTTTTTATATATATAATTATAAATTATATATATTATATAATTTTAATTTATATATATTATAAAATTATAATTATATAAAATTTATATATACTTTTTTGAGACCCACTTTTCCTTTTATATGTAACTATATAAGGCTTATATAGTATCCTTTTTTATAATTATAATAATATTTTTTTTCTCAGAAAATTTGGATGAGACGTGACTCTTGGTACGGCCACAATCTTTAGATTTGAACAATTAAAATTATTTAGATCACACCTTTTTCCTCCAATGTTATCAAAGTATCTTTTACTTTTAAAATACCACGGGCAATTACCATGGGTTGTTTCTAAAACCTCCACCTAAAAAGTTTTAAATATCACTTGGTATGAGATTTTGCAACCCTTTTGTTTTTTATTTTACTTTTAAAATACCATGGGCTATTACCATGGGTTGTTTTTAAAACCTCCTGTAAAAAGTAATATTTACCTTTCACGTAAGATCTTTTGTATTTAAAATTATTTAGATCACACCTTTTTTCTCCAATGTTATCAAAGTATCTTTTACTTTTAAAATACCATGGGTTGTTTCTAAAACCACGGGCTTCTCCACCTAAAAAGTTTTAAATATCACTTGGTATGAGATTTTGTATCCCTTTTGTTTTTTATTTTACTTTTAAAATACCATGGGCTATTACCATGGGTTGTTTTTAAAACCTTCTGTAAAAAGTATATTTGTAATATTTACCTTTCACGTAAGATCTTTTGTATCCCTGCTTTTTCTTTAACTTTTAAAATACTATGGGCTATTACCATGGGTTGTTTTTAAAACCTCCTTAAAATGTTCTCCACGTAAAAAGTAAAACCTATTCCTTTTGCTTTTTTGTTTTTTTTTAACTTTTTAAAATACCATGGGCAATTACCATGGGTTGTTTTTAAAACCACCAGCTTTTCCACGTAAAAAGTTTTAAATATACTTGATATGAGATTTTGTATCCGTTTTGTTTTTTCTTTTACTTTTTTCCTTCTTATTTTTTTTTATTTTATTTACTTATATATATATATATTGGTTAATTTTTATTTTTTTTATGGCCAAGGGCCTAGAAAAACGGAGAAAAGGAGAAACTCCCAAATTCTGAGCAAAATGCTTCAATTGTACGGCAACAAGGTTGACGAATTTGGATAGCCAAGAACCTAGATATGAGAACGAGCTCTGTGCACCGGTTAAGCAACCTAGAGAACCGAACTGCTCTGATACCAAATGAAGTGAACAAAGTTCCTTCTATAAATTAATTACTCCAAAAGACTTGGAATATAAATATATCCATGAGGATACAAATATTATATATTAAATATGAAATAAGAATAAGAATGAATGAGAATCATTTACAATGAGAATGAGAGGCTTGCTTATATATCAAGCGTCTCTTCATGAAGAGTCATGTCTCATTTAGACATGCCTCTTCAACCTAATTACTACTTAACTAATTATTATTTATGATTATTATCATTTACATTATATTTACATTAATTATATATTTTATTTGTTACACGCTCCCCCACAACACTGTTCTATATCAACATGAACTCCTTCCATAACTCTATTGGAATGAATATAATGTTCAATTTTAGTCATTAAAAGAGCAGAAAGCATCCAAATGAACTGCAATCACTAGTATTTGAAGTTTGTTACAAAGTGCAATTTTCTGAGAACGACATTTGGTTGCTGAAGAGCAAGTGGAGTAGTTTGTACCTTGAACAAGCTTTAATATTGCAGCTGTGATAAAAATACTCAAGATCTTTTTAAAAACAACTTGATTAAAGATTCCAGTTGACTGGCTCGATCCATTCCAGGAAAGAATTATCATTACCTACAGATCCAAAAGATCAAACATTCAGTTGATAAAAAATGGCGAAGTGCATATACAATACAAGATTCTTTGGAATAGAAAAACAAGGATTTCATACGTACCTGTAAAGACAAAATATGGAAGGTCCACATTCGATCAAAGCTTCTAAGAATGTGCCAGAAGGAACGGATTTCAACAAAGTTCGTCTTGCCCAGCCATCTGTTTCTATCAGTTAAAGGCTTCTGCAATATGCAAAGCACTAACTCTTATAAAGGGCAAAACAGACTAATTGACAGTTAAACACAGATCACTGAATGCACAAAAACATAGATGATGTCCATATAAATTTCATGATCTGAATTTTCCAAGCAGCACACAGACAAGGATGCAAATGGATTCTACTAGCAAATACTCTTCTCCTTTTTTTGCACAAAGAACAGGGAACAAATGTACACATTTAGTATGACAGTGTTTCTTTCTTCTTCCATGGACACAAGAATCTATCCATATCAATTTTGCCTTTTGGAGAAATGAAATAGGATCCTGAGAGTACCATGAATATATAGACACAAAGATAGCAAGACCTTTCCAAGTATTCCTTGAATGCAATTGTGTCTAGTTAAACAAAACAGACTAATTGACAGCTAAACACAAGATCACTGAATGCACAAAAACATGGATGTTGTCCATATACATTTCATGATCTGATTTTTCCAAGTAGCACACATACAAGGATGCAAATGGATTCTACTTGCAAATACTCCTCTTTCTTTTTTTGCACAGAGAACAGGGAACAAATGTACACATTTAGTTGGTCAGTGTTTCTTTCTTCTTCAATGGACACATAACCTATCTATATCAATTTTGTATTTAGGAAAAATGAATAGGATCCTGGAAGTAACATGAATATATTGATACAAAGATATGGATAGCAGCTTACCAGGACTTTTCTAAGTATTTCTTGAATGCAATTTTGTGTCTAGTGAAACAAATTATGACTACCTCAACAGCATGCTTCAGGTAGATAGCTTTAGAGACTAAAATTACAAGGAATCAAATGCCGACAACTAAAGGCAGATTGTTAAAATTCAACAGAGTCAAGACCGGACGCCGAGACTGTATATCTACAAGTATATACCAAGTATTAGGAAACAAGTTAAAGAATCCATGCATAAACCTAGGAAGCAAAGTGGAAGTAAGCAAGGGATTTAAAAATTTATTCACCAATGGAAATTTGAGTATTACCTCTAGAAATATTGTTAGTGAATGAAGATATGAACAAAAATATGTCTCCAATTGTCCCTGTTATATAATTTTGGACATGCCCTACAACAAAACCATTGCCACTCACTCAACAAAGAGTCACCTAAGCAACCTGTCCTCTTCACATTAGCTCAGCTCACCTCTGGCTCCAGGAGGTATCCCTAGTAGGATTACAAAAGCTAAGCAATGAAGCACATGATGAAGTGAGAGTAGCTTTAGTAAAACAATCTTTTGGAGGTTCTTATGGCTTTAAAAAATGTAGTGGAAGGAAGTAGAGATTAGTGCCCAATCCAACAAGGGAAATTGAATAGAGGTGAATCAAATGGGACTTATGGAGTCAGGAAGGAAACCCCTCTTAAGAATTTGTCTATTTCATTTGAAGGATTAGATGTAAGAGATTAGATCCAACAAGGGCAAAAAATCTCTGCAATCAAGATTACCAATAAAGAGCAAGGCCTGTTGGAATTTCTAAGTTTAACCCATTAGAAATTCTTCCTGTACTATCTGATTTATTTCTTCCTACTTGTTCAATTACTTAACAAGTTATTTACCATGTAAATACTGAAAATAAATACAAGTACAGTATCAACACATACAGATCATCAACTGAAAGTAAACAAGCACACAAGTGACACCGTTGTTTTTGGACTAATGTCCCCGAAAAAACCCAATGCGGGAAAACTGGTGCAGCTATTCAGAGGGTTTTATTATTATGCAGTTTCAAAATACAACCTGGGTGCCAGAAATGGCTCACCCAATAGAGAATGCCCTCAGCAGTAGTACCTCTCAGTCGGAGACAGATATTCCGGCTAAAACACTGGATGAACGATCCCACAGCAACAATGCAACTTCTGCTGCTCTATGTCACTCTGATAGGGACTGCGTCACCCTATCCGGCTCTCCAGCTCTCAGTCTATCCCACAAAATGCTCCCAGCACTGCCTCTAGGCCATGCGTCAGCCTCTCTGGCCCAGCGTCAGCCTCTCTGGGCTCTGCGTCAGCTTCTAGAGCCTCTGCGTCAGCCCTTGGACCCTCTGCGTCTCACACGTTGGCCCTCTCTGGCTCTGCGCAGCTCCTGGCTGCCTCTGCATGGCCTCTAGCTGGCTTTGCGTCCCTCTCCCAGCTCTGCGCTGATCCTCCTGGTACTAACTCTGCCTCTCTACTATGTATTCACTGCCCCTCAGCTGCAACTCAGATCACTCACTCAATTTCCTCAGCAAACCCTGCCCCAGAAAATCGAGTTCTTGATCTCTCTTGGTGTGTTCTCCAACTGACCCTCAAGCCTCCTCTTATACTTTTCTCGTTGGTCCATCAACGGCCGAGATTAAATCTCTAATCAACGGCTAAGATTAGATTTGGCTTGATCCATGACTTTTGGACCATTCTAACCCAGTTTTATATTAATACCCATTAATATTTTATTTTTCTTAAGTTTAGACTTAGGAACTCCATTAAAAATATTAATTATTTTAATATCTCCCAAACCGGTTAGATTCTGCCCAAACCCTTTATGGTCTTGGAGATCTCATGTGCTTTAGCCTCTCCACCAATTTTCGTGGCTAGAGCACATCTGATGCTACCTCAAATCAACAGGCCCTACAAAAATAGGTCCTCAAGGAGCAACCTTCACCAACAAGATCAACTATAGCTTGATAGACATAATCAATACCTCTTGCCAGGGTTCCAAGATGGGTAGAGAGAGAAAGGCACCAAATAATTACCAAACCAATAGAGAAGGAGAAAAGTTACCCCAAAACATCTTCCCTCAAATGATAGAAGCAAGGCTGCTTGGAAACGGAAGTGGGAGCAGGAGCGGAAGCAACAATTTTCAAAAGCTTCTAGGCCACGTGTGTTTTCAGGAGCGTTTTTTTATAATATATATATTTTAATATGTTTCGATGCATATATGTCAACAAAAGCATGTGGAATGATGCATTAGTTATAAAAAGCATTAAAACATGGATTAAACCATATAACATCAATCATCTAGTAGTTATAGTCTTCATCAACCACAGGTCCACAACATCTCAATTCTCATCACCCTTCAAGTTTCAAAGTCTCAAAATTCAATATATAACATTTGTCATCACTAAAGTTGTACTTGTAACCATTACCAAATTATAACAAAGAATATCAAACATGAAATGAAACGTTTCATGAAGCATCATATTCATAATTCATTACCAATGAGTTACAACTGCCAGCTTCAAACTTCAAACTTAAATTGTCATATATTGTTTACAAAAAATACCATAATAAATATGAAAGAGTCAATAGTTATAAAAAGTACTAGAAACTAGAAAAGACAAGTAAATCTACTATCTACTAAAAAAAATTCTTGCCACGAGAAATTTCTAATTTCTTTTCTCATGATCTATGAATAATGGCAGTCTCCTCCCGCATAGTCTAAATCTGCAATGCTCGTGAACCCTATCTAGAACTAGAAGGCACATGACCTCCACACAGTGTTGCAAATAGAGGTGGTGGCAAAGATGGTGCAACTTGAGCCCTAGTAGTGGATAGGGGTGGCATTGTTGATAATATTGTTGTTGTTGCTTGATGACTATCATCCTCAATGTCCAAAAGTTCTACTTCCAACTATTCTAAACGTAAGGCTCCATCCTCCAAATTATCCTCCTTCGAGTTGTTGTCCCAAATGATATATGCTCTATTAAATCGAGCCCGCTCACAATAATGTGTCAACAACCTCAAATTGTAGTATACATAAACCAAGCTTTCTACCCGGTTTTCATTGAGGCAGTTTCTTTTGACATTGTGGATGAAGTTATAGGTGCTCCAACACCTCTTTGCAGAAGAAGTATTAACCACCTATGAAAGCAATTTAACTGCCAATTTCGCCAAAGGTCCCCCGGAGCCATATATGTTCCACCATTCAATAGGATCCAATCTATCTCTATCATCAATTGCATGCAAAGTACCAAACGTTCCACTTTGACTAAAGTACTTGCTTAATTATCCACACAATCTAGCACACCCCTCCCAATCAGGGACCAGCTTGTCTAATGGTAGCATGTAATCATTTTGTACCTCTGGATCTATATGGGGTTTTCTCCTAAACCCACCCCCATGTGCAGGTTTGGCCAACCAAGATGGAGAGTAGTATTTTGGCGTAAGGACATACGCTAAGGCATGGAGTGGAACATTAATATTATCCCACCTTTTGACCACATGTTTGTGAATATGATCATACAAGATGGCATCTTTCAGCTGAACAATAACTTTGACTTTCCCTAGCATGCCATCCATCTGCTTGTACACCTCCTAATCATCGACGAATATGTATCTGCAAAACAAAACATGTTATAAATGGGCTTGGTGAACTGCAAAACATACTTCACACTTTCCCAAAACTGACCATCAAGAACAGTGTCCTCCACCTCTTGAAAATCTTCACTATCAGATGCGGTTGCAACCTTGTCCTTTAATACCTGCCATGATTCACTTGATACCATGCTAGCCAATGCCTCTCTTACCTTCAAAAGGTACTTAAAGGTGAGGTAATAGCTAGCAAATCTAGTCTTTGCAATATTCAATAGCTCCAACCTTGAGTGACTGCGGAAAACACCATAGGCATTGCTATGATTGGTAATAAATATTATCATGTATTTGCCTCTCTTATACAATGAACCAATCCATTTGTATTCAGGTTCCTTTATCTTAATAATGTCATGCATCAAAAGGTTCATTGTGTGAACCAAACACCTAGACCAAAATATGTTGGGGTGTCTATCCCCAATGATTTCTCTCGTTGCCTTACAATTAGAAGCATTACCAATAATGAATGGCCCAATAGTTTCCATTTTTTGAATTAAAGGTTCTAAAAAGTTGATGTCAGTCATGAGATGAAAGGAAGACTACATCAGTAGCAAATACACCAAGAACACTCATCAATGGCTTGCCTTTTACAATTGTCCAACCATCAGATACAATGGATACTCGATATTCATTCCAAGCATTTGTGAATTTACCCAAAGCATTTTTATTTTGGATTTTTCCCGATCAAGTCCCATGGTTCTAGCTTTGTCATTCCAGGGGTTCTTGTATCCTTTAGGGGCATCATTGATGGAGGTAAGCATTTCATGCCAATAAGCTAAGCGAAGAACATTGAACGGTATGCCACATGTAAAGAGAAATTGGTTAACTTTTGCATCTACGTCATCCCTACAACCTAGATGAAGGAGTTCCAATAGTGTTTTATGCCTTAAAGAGATGTCTGTGCCTACGACTGTGAATCCACTACCATGGGTGGACGTTGATGGAGTTCTTGTTTAACCACTAAGTGCTCTATGTGTGATAGTGGTCTCATGTTCAGCCTTTGATCTTATTTATTTGTATTTTGTTTCCTCCTCTTCCCTTATATATTTGTTTCTCTGTTGTGTTGGTACATTTTCACAGGTTTTGATTCCTATTGGCTTATTTCCATCCCATGGCCTTTTCCCATGCTTTCCCGCACAAATATATGAACCTATGGAAGTATATTTGCAATGGGGGCTTATAAATTTAGTGGTTCCACCCCCCCTTCCTTCCTCCAAGCCTTTTAACATATTTCCACCAATGTTTTTAAAACCGGAACCGGTGACTGGACCGGTCCACCTAATGAACCGGTTTACCGACCGGAACCGGTCTAACCGGGACTGGTTTGGTCTAAACGACCCGGTTTTAAAAAAATACATTAAATCAGTGTTGCGGGGGAGCGCCCCCCCCCCCCCCTTCGAACCCGCTCCCGAAGCGCGCTCCGGGCGGGAGCGGGTCGGGAGCACGCTCCCGTAAAAAAATTTGCGCTCCCTGGTCTGTTAGGGAGCGATTCAGGGAGCGATCGCTCCCGCGCTCCCGGAGCGTTTTTTAATGCCCGGGAGCGATCGGGGAGCGATCGCTCCCTGATCGCTCCCGGGCATTAAAAAACGCTCCGGGAGCGGTTCGGCGGAAAAAAAATCCGCCGGACCCGAAATTTCCAAAAATTTTAGAAAAATTTTTTTATTTTATAAGCCCAATGGGCCAAAAAAATTTCATTTCAACTTCATTGAGCAAGAGATTGAGAGTTGGAGCAAGAGCAAAGGAGCAAGGAGCAAGAGCTGAGGAGCAAGGAGCCAGAGCTGAGGAGCGAGGAGCAAGTGCCAAGGAGCGAGGAGCAAGCCTGCAGAGGTAAGTAACTTAATCATTTAGTTAGTTTCGCTGGTTAGGTAGTTAATTTGGTTAGTTTAATTTAGCTGTTTGAGTTTAAAGATCATGTATTTAAATTAAATTAATAAATTAAATGAATTAATCCCAATAAACTAAATTAATTTGCAGATTCAAGACTCAAACCCTACAAACATCAAACACCATGGACCTGGGGATATTTATTGGCATTTTCCTCTTCCTGGTCCCTTTTATGGTTATTATGGTGGTGGAGAGTAGGAAACGGAGGGGGCCTGAAACTGAAGAGGTGGATGAAGAAGCCGGAGGAAGTCAAATGGATGAAAACCCCAGTGAGGAGGAGATGGAGGAGGGTGAACATGACCCTCAAAAAACTAAACAAGACCAAACTCCATTGTGGAAATATGTTCAAAGGGCTGAAACAGGGAGAGGGGGTGGAACCACTAAATTTCATTGCCCCCATTGCAACACTGATTACACAGGCTCATACACCCGTGCTAAAAGACACCTCTGCGGGGAAAGGCCATGGGATGGAGAGAAACAAATAGGAATCAAAACTTGTGCAGCGGTGTCAACAGCAGATAGAGCCAAATACATAAAGGAAGAGGAGGACGCCCAATACAGAACAAAAAGATCAAGGGGTTTCTTTGAACCAATCTCACCATCACAAAGAACTCCTTCAGCATCCTCCCAAGGCAGTGGATATGGACATGGAGGCTCAGGGTCATCATCTTTAAGGCGTAGAACCATATCAGATTTCCTTGATGAGGGGTGTAGGAATGATGTGGATTCAAAAGTTTACAGGTTCCTCTATGCATGTGGGATACCATTCAATGTTCTACGCTCACCTTATTGGCACGAAATGGTTTCTGCCATAAATGATGCCCCTAAAGGATACAAGAGCCCTGGGTATGACAAGGCAAGAACTGTTGGCCTTGATCATGAAAAAGCAAAAATATCACATTCTTTGAATAAAATGACAAGTTCTTGGACTGACAATGGGGTGTCCATTGTATCTGATGGATGGACAAATGTAAAAGGCAAGCCATTGATAAGTGTTCTTGTTGTGTCTCGAAGTGGTCCCATCTTTCTAGCTGCACATGATTACTCAGACAAGTTCAAGACCGCTATCAACATTGCAGAAGCATTGCTTGAAACAATTGAGCGCATTGGCCCATACAATGTCATCCAAGTCATCACTGATAATGCTCCTAATTGTAAGGCAGCGGGAGCAATTATTGAGGATAAATACCCAAACATATTTTGGTCTGGATGTTTGGTTCACACATTGAACCTTCTGTTGCATGATATTGTCAAAAACAAAAATGAACAATACCAATGGATTGGTGATTTGTACAAGAAAGGAAAAAAAATGATAAAATTTATTACAAATCATAGCAATACCCATGGCCTTTCCCGCAGTCACCAGAGATTGGAGTTGCTGAAGATTGCGAGGACTAGATTTGGTAGCTATTACCTCACCTTCAGGCGCCTTTTGAAGGTAAGAGAGGCATTAGCTAGCATGGTATCAAGTCCACATTGGCAGGTGTTAAAGGAAAGGGCTACAAATGTAGCTGACATGGCAGGTTTTGAAACGGTGGAGGAGGCCGCTCTTGATGGGCAGTTTTGGACAACTGTGAGACAGGTATTGGATTTCACCAAGCCAATTTATAACATGATTCGGTTTGCAGATACAGACAAACCAGTGATTGGTGAGGTGTATGAGCAAATGGATACCATGTTGGGGGAAATAAAAGACATTGTTCATAATAAAGATCCCAACTTGTACAAACTGATTCATGATTGTGTGTGTGAACGGTGGAATAGGCTTAACCTTCCACTACATTGCTTGGCGTATATCCTTACGCCAAAATACTACTCAGAATCTTGGTTGGGCAAACCTGCAGAAGGGGGTGGTGTTAGGACCAAACCCCATTTAGATCAAGAGGTAACTAGAGAATATCTGGAAGCATTAGAAAAGTTGGTGCCTGACAGGGAGGAATGTGCAGCTGTGCGCCTTGAAATAGGCAGATACTTCAGTGGCAGTGGCTTGTATGGTAACTTCCATGCAATGGACGACAAAGATAAATTTGATTCTCTCACATGGTGGGAAACATATGGCGGCCACGGACTTTTGCCAAAATTGGCAAAAAAAGTTCTTTCACAGGTTGTAAATTCTTCTTCTGCAGAGAGGTGTTGGAGCACCTACAGTTATATACATAATGTGAAAAGAAACAGGCTCAACGAAAACCGAGCAGAAAGCTTGGTTTATGTGCACTACAACTTGAGGTTGTTGAGCCATTACTGTGATCGGGCTAATGAAGATCCCACATATAAAATTTGGGACAATCACCCTGAGGACGACAATTTGGAGGATGGCATTGTACATATGGAAGAACTAGAAGAGGAGCTTGTACGGGATGAAAATGAAGCAGCTGCAGCAGCCACGCCACCTCCACCTCCACCATCCAGTAGCAGTTCTCGGGGCCCGAGTCTTGTTCCATTGCTGTCGCCACCTCCATCGACACCCTCGCGTGGAGGCTCTAGTTCTGGTCGTCGGTCTGTGCGGGAGACTCCTAGAAGACCACCACGACCTGCTTATACTCCTGGAGACTCTCGTGGCAAGGGCCACTTGTAGATTTACAGTTTACTTGTCTTTTTTAGTTTCTAATAGACTTTAGTTTTCATAACTGTTGAGTTTTGAGTCCTTGACTCTTGACTCTTGACTCTTTCATATCATTATGACATTATGATATTTTTTGTAAACATTATATCACTGTGACAATGAAAATTTGAAGTTTGAAGTTGGGCCTTGGCAATTATAACTCATTGGTAATGATTGTGAATTATGAATATGATGCTTTGTGAAAGACTAAAGTTGTTTCATTTCATCTCATTATTCATGTTTCATTTTATAAATTTTTAACATTTCATATCATGTTAACAGTTAGAAGTTAGGACTTAGAAATATCTTCGATATTACTTCTTGTAATGGTTAAACTTGGCTTACAAGTACAACTTGTTACTTTGGTGATCAATGATGATAAATGTTATTGAATTTTCAATTCTGAAAGCTTGAAGTTGAAACTTTAATATTGAATTTCATGAATCATGATTTATAAGACTCAACATGTTGCAGTTGTAATATGAATTTTACTAACTTGTGGACATGGTTGATGACGATTATAATTTCTAGATGATTGATGTGATATGGTTCAATGATCAATTTATGTTTTTTTATGTTTTTTATGTCTATTTCATCATTCTACATGTTTTTGTTGACACATATGTATCAAAAATTAAAAAATATAAAAAATATACATATTTTAAAAAAATCGCTCCCCGATTCGCTCCCAAACCGGGAGCTTCTGAAAATGGTCGCTCCCGCTCCCGCTCCCGCTCCCAAGTAACATTGCATTAAATAATGAATTTTTAATGAAACAAAACTATCTTTAAGATGTAAAACCATGATTCCAAGCCAATAGAGACAAAATATGCAAAGTTTGCTCATTTATATACCATGTAAAGGTGAATATATCAAAATGGCACCGAGTGCAATACATATCATCAACAAAATAGAAAAATACATAAGAAATGAGGCTGTAAATGGCCTATAAAGTCCAAAAACAATGTTGCAAGCTATGAGGCCATTGGCCTACTACAAGTCTACAGTATACACATGATCAATCATCAAGTTCATCACCGCTACTAGACACAGGATCATCATCAGGAGCTACATAGACATCATCTGGTTCAGAGTCTGAGGATGCCTCAACCTGATCTCCAACCTCAATATCAATGCCACCAATGACAATAGAAGTGGACCTAATGAAAGCACGAGTTTGTCGACCTGCATGACTAGTGCCTCCCATTGGTTCTTTGCCTTTCCTTGATGCCGCTACTGATCCTGGTTCTAATGCCGCCACATAATCTGCTTCATCCCCCGCTAAAGCCATGTCGATATCAAAATCAACCTCAAACACAGGATCTTCAGTCTCCTCCACCCATTTTGATGTTGGATCAATATCGTCCAACACAATGGGATCTAGATCAGGTGTTTTGCTCATCATTTGGTTCCTCCTCAGTCGAAGGTTGTATTGCACGAAAACAAGATCATTTAACCGTTTTTGTTCCAAATGGTTTCTCTTCTTCGTGTGTATGCGCTCAAACACAAACCAATTGCACTCACAACCTGAAGCACTACAAGTTTGACTGAGGACTCTAATTGCAAACCTTTGCAATTGAGGACACTGGCCACCAAATGACTCCCACCAATGTGCAAAGAAAAAGACATTAATTAGTAACTTAGTTTATAACTTGAATTGTAAAGAACATAAACAATTTTAACTTGAAAAGAAAAACAAATTGGAAATTGGACTTGCTTACCTGGTTGGTCCACATCTCTTGCCATCTTTGCCAAGTTTTTGCCAAAAGTACCACCTGCCATATTGAAAACAGTAAGTTGTCTATGTATTTCCAACTGGTCTGCATGGCTAGGGACCGTGCGCTCCAAGCAATCAATCAATCCAGCTCTGATCTCCCCATCATGCAGATCTCCTAGCTGATTTTTATAATGATACTTTGGGTTCAAAAAATACCCAGCTGTATGTATAGGACGATGGAGTTGATTGTTCCATCTGTTATCAATGATCTCCCATATACGGCCATATTTAGCTAACCTGTCCTTGTAAGCTGCCTGTATCTGCTCCTATGCCTGATACATAGCCTCATAAATGTAGCCCATGGCCAATCTTTCCCCATCCACCATCCTTAGCACCTTAACAAGAGGCTTGGTAATTTTCACAAGCTCTAGAGACCTTTTCCAAAAATAAGTGTCTAACACTTTCTTTTTGGTGTCTTTTCCATCTGGTCTACGAGCCCACCGAGATTCAGACCATTCTTCAAAGGAAAATGTTTTCTGCAAGTTTTTTTGTTGACCATTGAGACATTGCAACATGAGGAAGTGAGTTGCAAATCTCGTAATTGCAGGCCTAACAAGCTCTTTGCCCCCAGTGTGTTTCCTCATTAGGCTCAATACCCATGAGTGGTTGTAAATGTATTTTGTAATGCACTTGGCATGCTCTACAGTGGTTTCTACCCACTCCACTTTGGCTATATCCTCAAGCATGAGGTCTATGCAATGTGCAACACATGGAGTCCAAAATATGGTCTTATATTTGGTCTCAAGCATATTTCCAGCAAGAACATAGTTTGAGGCATTATCAGTGATGACCTGCACAACATGTTGCTCCCCAACTTCCTGAATAATGTTATCCAAAAGCTCAAATAGAAGGGTTGCATCCTTTACCTTATCAGATGCATCAACTGATTTCAAAAACATGGTTCCTTGAGGGCAAGAAATAAGGAAATTAATGATAGTGCGGTTCTTTCCATCGGTCCATATCTGACATGATGGAACAACCTGTTTTGAGCCATGAATCTTTAAACTCAACCAAATACTCATCAATGGAAGATATCTCTTTTTGCAAAAGAGCTCTCTCTAGTCATGCATACTAGGGCCTTTGAAGCCCTTTCCTGCAGCTATAACAGCGTCCCACATAGCTTGGTAATAAGGTGAGCGAGCAGCATTAAATGGGATATCTGAATCATACCACCATCTAGCAATGTATTGATGAGAAGTTTCTTTGCATTGTCTTTTCCAATGTTGATCCAAAGTGGGTTGAGAACTTGGCTAGGAGGAAGTGGGATTAGAAGAGGCAATGTTGGCAAAAGATGAGAAAATTTAACTTTGGATGTTTGTTCTCTTTGTTCCTTTTGATGGTTGGCCAAAAGAAGGATGAACATAGTGAAAGGGGTCATTGGTGGAAGGGATAGAAGAGGAGTCTTGAATCTCATAATCATCATACCCACTCTCTTTCATGGCTTCTAATAATTCCCTCTTCCTTGCAATGTCATCTTGGATGGCCTTCTCCCTAGCCTTATCCTCATAAAAATTTTCAAGCTTGGAAATGTATTCTGCCCTAATAGGACCTAACAGTGCATTTGGTGCATCACATGGCTTTACTTGGCCTCTTATCCCAGCCAAGTGTTGTTTCAACCTAAGAATACCCCCACCTCCAATAGATTTATGGCATAATTTGCATATCATTTTTCCATCAATTACATCACAATGAGCCCATGCATTGTCCTTTCCTTTTGGAGCCATGTTTGCTTGAAATAATAACAATTTGCAAAGAAATCTACCATTTAAAAAAAAAATTGCAGCTAAGCAACATGGAAAACCAAAGATAAATGTAGGAAAACAAATGCACATGCAAGCTACAAAATTTGATAGCATAGAGCTAGAGAGTTCATAGCATAGATGATAGATCATAGAAGTGAGAAGTTTATAAATTTATAACACATAAAAAAATTTAATTCATGGACAGCAGTCAAATGAGGAATTTTCAAGTGCAAATCCTTACCTGGAAATGCAAACTAGCTTCCTTAGCCTCCTCTTGAAGATGGAAACTCCACTGACAGCTACACACTATCTCCAAAATAGCTCCAACTCCAACTCCAAGATGACTACTTCAACAAAAACTCAACACTCTCCAAGCTCACAAACAAACTCACAAACACTCCAAATCAGTTGTGTGAGACAAATGAGAGTGAGAGGGGCCTCTTAAAGGCTTGGAGAGGGTGTTTTTGGAGGGAAAACACCCTTAGTTTCCCCCCAAAACCCCTAAAACACAGTCAACAATACGCTTTTTGGAGTTTACAGTGGGCGTGCCTCTAACCGGCTGGTTTGATACAAAACCGGTCGGTTCCGTCCTAAACCGGCCGGTTAGCACCGGTTTAGGGAAAAAATTGGCGAAATGGACTATTGAACAGGGTTTTTTGGCCGGTTTTGACCGGTGGGCTTGCTAACCGGCTAGTTAGACCGGTAACCGGTTAGCAAGACCGGTTTTTAAAACTATGATTTCCACAAGGGTGTTTGGTCTATTTTGGTTTTCTTTCCATCATCATCTTCACTCCCATTATCCTCCTCCTCCTCTTCCTCTTCGTACTCCTCCTCCTCATTTCCATGGTATCCTAATCCACCGGTACCCACTTCTTCATCATCTTCACTCACATTATCCTCCTCCTCCTCTTCCTCTTCGTACTCCTCCTCTTTTCCATGGTATCCTAATCCACCACTACCCACTTCTTCATCATTTTCATCACTTCTTCTTCTTTGTTTCCTAGCACCATCATAATAGCCAAAAAAAGAACCAACAAGATAAGGTTAAGCCATATACCCATCATGTTTGTTGAAGCTTGAGATTCTTGCCTACAATAAAATGAGGGAGGAATGGAAAAGAGTAGGAGAAGAGAACATCTAGATTCTAGTAACTAGTTTCAACTTCTAGATTTGATAGATTCATTCAACATATAAAAAACACAAATGTTACATGTAAAATAAAAAGGAATGGGATTAGACCCTACCTCTTTGGATCTCCAATGGTGATGGCAGCCTTGAATCTCACAAGCTCTCACAACTAGTAGCCTTCAATCTCCCTTGCAAGCTCCCACAATCTTATCTTCTCAATCCTTTCAAATATTCTCTTCAAGGTTCAAACCCTCTCAATCTCTCTCAAAAACTCATTAAATGACTTTAAGTGGGAAGAGAGGAGGCCTTTTATTCCCCTTGGCCCTCCCATTTCCCTCCAAAAACCAAAAAAAAACCAATACGGGTCGTGCATGCTAAAGGGTCGAGAGCGGTTTTTTTGGAGAGGGAGCGCACTCCCAAAAAAACTCCCATTCGAAGCGCACTCCGAGAGCGAGTGCGGGTGTAGGTGCACGGGGAGGGACAATTCACGACAACCCTATATAGAAGAATCCCTTTAATGGATCAATCTACTAAGCATGTAAAAGACATGAGTATTTCACCATCAATCTTTATGGACAAGAACGATGATAGAGAAGCTTCAAGAATTGACACCAACATATCCACAAATAAAGAAAAATTTACATAATCATATGCTCTGAGAAAGATATGCCAATTAAGTTTTAAGGAGTGGGAGCTCAAAAAATTCAACCATTAGTACAAATGAGGAAGGACTACTCTTTACATAGACAATAGCTCAACTTCCTTTACAATAAGATAATAATATCTCATGTGAGATCCTTAGATCTAGACTATGGAGGAGTAAAAAATTATTCCCTACAATTAATTAATCAATAATACATAAAACACTCCAAACAACATAGACCCAAGAGAGTGGAGGGTCTCCATCAAGGAGGGAAGATGATAAGTCAAATTCCAACTTCTAGAATTCAAAGGCCTCCAAGTGGATAGATTCACAACCAACTCCTCAAAGTATGCAAAAAACACCTCCTAGATCTCTCCAACCTGGAATGTCCAACAAACAATGATTAGAAGCCATCAAGACTAGACATCTCCCAATATATGCATAAAAACATGGGCCACATGGCCTCTAGAGCTAAAGTGCTCTTTACCACGAGCACATATCAATAATGAACTCCCCAAATAGGCCAAACACTCAAGCAAAAGATGTTAGGCATCCCTCCAACAACTATTCAAAATTGTAGCAAAATATTTCCAGTGACAGATTTTAAAATCACCATAAGCGTGTCAATTTTTTTGCCAGTTTTCTATTATGGTTACATTTGGATAATCTCGCACCCATTCTACATCCAATAGTGTTGATCCAGAGGAAATATGGTCACTCCCTCAAAAAATAATTTCTCTTCAAGCTAGGTCACACTAAAAATATGCAACACAAACTTAGATATAGGGTTTAGAACCTCCTAGATCTTCTCCAAGGTAAGATGTCCCATCAACAAGCATGATATATTGCGCAAAGCTAAGTCACCTAACACGTGGATTCGGGATTCGATGAATACGGGGATTCGATTGTCGGATACAGACACGTTGACCCCCTGGAACAGGACAAGTTCGGATATGTTATATATTATTTTATTAAAAATAAATAAATAAAATATATATATATTAAAGATATGTATATATATATAGAGAGAGAGATATATTTATATATATATATATATATACAAATTCATTGATTCAAACATAGATCTTCATCTAGATGTAAGTTTTACAAAGTAACATTATGCATACAAATACAATTGTGAAATAAAAGATAAATCATAAATTATAATACATATTCAATTCATCAATGATCCAATAGGAGAAAGACAAGACAGCAGGATAAAGATATTGTAGTTTTCTCATTAAGTCATCAAAATCAAAATGTGTTATTGTTTACATAAGTAGTGAAATGCCAATGTCAAATAGAAATAGCAAATACAAAACAACTTCAACTACAAGTATACAAGCCTCAAGGTAGTAGGTAGCTCATGACTCATGAGCCATCAATCCTCATAGTCATCATCAAAATCAGCATCACAGTCCTCATTATCATGGTCACCACTGCTCTCCTTTGCTACATCCTCCTCCCTTGTATCCAAAGTCATCTTTGCATCTGTTGGTGTGGAGGATGACCCCTCTACAGTATCACCATCATCAAATGTGACGGGCTCTAGCACTGAATCATTGAGATCCAAGTTGGCTAATGCCAACTCAACACTGTTTTCCAAACCCATATCATCAGGAAAGACATCCAACATCCTTGTCTTTCCCTTCAACCACTCATCCCTCTGCCTGTAAATAAGACAAAGGCTAGTGTGCACATACACCATTGTCTCTGCCCTGGACTGCTCGAGCCTGCTTTTCTTGAGACTATACAAATTCCCATGTGCTCCAATTCCTCTCGCAACAAGAGGATGAAGTCACTTGAGAGAGGAGCCTCATGGCTAACTGTTGTAGAGGAGGGCTTGTTGCCCCATGATTTGCCCGCCAAGAATAGGGCTTCTTAGCCCCCCTGTCTCTAATCAAATCATATCCTACAAATCAACCAGTTCCAGTGGAAAACTCTGCAAAGGCATCCTCCACCTCATCAAGGGATGCTCGATCCTGAAAAACCCACCTGAATGCATCTTTCCTCCCCTGTGAGATTTCACCATCCATGTGAGGAGGGAATCTATGGGAAGGTCCACCATTCAGCCACTCATGGCTATAGTATTTTGGATTCAATGAGTGAGCCAAACAATGTAAAGGTGTGCAATTCTTGTCCCATCTGCTGACAAACATATCCTGTATAATGGTGAAGAAGACCTCAGATGATGTCTCATACTCGGGGCACTCACTTTGTAAACTAATGCTCCTCACAGACTCAATCATGGAGTCCCATTCCTCATAAATCTCTCCTATGATGGGTTGGTCTGTATCTGCAAATCGAAGCAAAGAAATGACAGGGTCCATGATCTGAATAAGTAGATCTACTCTCTCCCACCAAGCATCATCTAACATTGTGTCCTTCACTCTTTTAGAGGTTACTTGATCTGTCTTTCTCCAAAAAGACCAAAACTCTGAAATAACCATGGCCCCAAGAGCGATCATGACCTCCCTCAACCTCTTCAACATGATGAATGAAGAGGAAACCGTGTGTCCGTAGTCTTCAACAATGATAGAATGGTGTACTCCTTATAGATAGTGAGGGCATTTGTGTGATTTTGTACAAAGTTACGGATATGTCATGCATCCTCAATAATGTTACCAATCCAAAGCACATCAAAAGCAATAGATTTCGTGCTAAGTTCAATGAATGTACAATGCAAGGTGTTCAAAACACTTGTGGATATTTAGCTTCCACAATCATGCCAGCAGCCTTGCAAACAAGTGCATTATCTGTGTAATGATTTGCACACAAGAATCAGCGCCTACATCTTCAATAACTTTAATAAACAACTCACCCATATATTATGCATCCTTGTCTTGTCCAAGTGCATCCAATGCTTTCAAGAAAATTGGACCATTCAAGGAAGACACCATGAAGTTGATGAGTGGGTATCGTGATAGATTTGTCCATCCATCAGAAAAAATGCTAACCCCAGATGTTGGCCATGATGCTTTAATAGGCTCAAGCATTTCTTCCACCTATTTTTTTCCTTCATCAACAATGTGGTTTTAAGCTTCTCTGACACAGGAGGCACATAACCTGATGGAGCCCCTTGAGTTAGAGCTCAGCACATCTCAATAAATAGAGGTGAGTGTGCAACATTAAAGGATATGAATTTTTGATAGAAAAAAAAGGCAATGGTGAGATCAAGCTCTTCCCATTTCTCCTTCTGAAAATTCTTGTCCATTAGACCAAGTGAAATTGCCTTTCATTTCGCTGCTTGTCCCCCACCAGAACTCTCAAATGGGAATTTGTTGCTGCTTTTCCTCAAGAATGGAAGGGGGTCATCATTCTTGGTTTTTTTTTTTTTTTTTTTGTAGCCACATTTGCCATACCAACATTGGACTCTCTTTCCATTTCTTTCCTCTTTGGTAAAGGCACCTTTGTACAAGCTCCAATTCCACAACCTAGTAAAGCCAACAAATGACCTTTCACACGGAAATATGTGCTTGTGAAAGTATTGTGGCAATAGCTGCATTTCCAACTCACATTGCCTCCTCCCTTCACCTTGTTGGGTGGCCCTTGCTCTCTTTGTGACATATTTGAGCAAGTCTTCCCTCAACATTACTTGCAATAGAGGGAACACTTGCAGCAGACTCTGATGAAATTGGGAGAGGAGAGGCATCTCTAATGGGGACATTCTTCCCCTTCCTTTGTCCCTTCCCTGCTGCCCTTGATTGAGCCATGAATGTTGTAAAAAGATAAACCAAAAATGCACAAATTTGTAAAAGAAATGCATATGCAAACTGTTGTAATAAAAATGCAAAAAAATAGAGAGAAAATGCACTTACCTGTTGCTTGAATCTCCTTGAAAACGCTCCCACATCCTTTGCTCCTTATTCCCTGTTGTAACATCTTTGTTTTTGATAAGTTAGTCATTAGTTAAAAAAAAAACAAAATCAAAATGCCATTGAAAAATGATAAGTTAGGATATTGACCAAAAACAAAATTGAAAATAAAAAAGTTAGAATTTATTATCATTTCAAGTCCATATCATAAAAAATGATAGGGTAGTTGCTCTAAACAAAGGAAGGCAAATGACAAAATTCTAGATAAGCAATAAAAAGAAGAATATTTGCTTTAGAAAATAAAAATTAACGCTGCTAGTTCAAACACACCTTTGAAAATTGTTGTTTAGTTTAAATAATGCTTAAACTCCTTAATCGGGGTTTAATTATTGTGATAAACTTGATCACCTTGTTAATAGTCAATAACGCATGATTTTGTCATATGGACGGAAGCGACAAAACGTCAAATCAGCGCCAAATAACCATCGGGCACTTTTCAACGGATACAATTCACTCCGCCCGGATCAACGGTAGAGGAAGCATTTCGGCCCCCCTTCAACCGTTTCCCGTTAACGTGACCGGGGGGTCCGAAAAGTTGTTTTAATGGCCGCCCTCTTTTGCTACGTGTCACTCCCATAGCATTTCAGGCCCCCAAAGCGCAAAACCGTAAACCACCTCACCACCCCCCCCCCCCGAAATCCCGTCAGCGGTTTCCTCCTTTCCAACGGTTGACCTCTCTCCCACGCCATATCATCCGCCCGTTATCCCCTTCTCCATACGGAAGCCGCCACGTCATAAATCTGTATCTCTCACCCACTCACAAGCCACCACGTCACAAAGTCGTTGCGCCATACGCTCCTATCCTGTTGCCAGCCTCATTTAACCATTTACCCTCCCGTTAGACATTAATCCCGCTCCTCTGTAATAAATTGCCTACGGTTAGATTTAAACGGCAAATTAAGCCCAATTTCACTTATAAATATCCCATGGCTCTACTCTTTACCACTTTTCTGCTTCCATCCTATCACCGAAAGCCTTATTCGCTCTGTGTATATTTTCCCCTGTCATCCGTCTTTCAGTTAAAACAATTTCCAAATCCCCCCCCCCCCTGCAGAAAGATGGCTCCCAAAGCTAAAACACAGAAAACTGTCGAAGAAGGGAATCCATCTACAACCTTACTTGACTTGGATCACCTTCCCCTTGTAGACTCCCTGTTCAAAGTCACAGACTATGAATGCGAATTCGATTTCCACGAATTGCATTTGTGGCTAAAGCAGAAATATACTGATAAAGAAGATCCCATTCGTTTCTGGGAGACACTTTTGCCTTTGTTCTCCTTTCCCAAAACTCATCATTTCCCTGATTTGATCACTTGGTGTCAAGCCAGGTATGATCCTGTGCAAAGAATAGTGATGACTTAGGATGGAAAAATCTTGATCACCATTACTGCTCAGAGTATAAACCAAATGCTAATGATACCTTCATCTGACTCCCTCAGTTATTTCTCACCAGTAGCTCTCATGGACCTTTACAATAAACTCACCTTCCCACAGAGAGCCCTTATCTTTGAACTTTTTCTACCAGAAGATGTTGAATTACCCAAGAGAAACCCACCTTATTCATCTTCTATGTTCCCTGAAGCCACTAGACATATCATCTCCCTGCTATCATACCTCCTAGGATATGAAAATGATCAACTTGTTGATGAATCCATCCTTGGATTATTTTCCATTTTCAATAAGGAATATCACCCTGCTTTCATTTATAATTATAGCCAGTTCTTGGTTGATAATATACATGAACAATTTATGACTTCTACCACACAAAGAGTGTTCAGATATAGCTCAGTCATAATCCATTTGATTTTGTTTCAGCAGGGAGATTCATTGCACATTCAGCTTAACAGGCAAGATGAGCAAGGAGTGAATCAATCAGTGATTCACTGGACAGAGTTAGTTAAAGCAGCATCATCAAAGTTTACATTCTCTCAGTTTATAGATTCTTTTGTTCATCCAGTTCTTCAATTACTCAATAGCCAGGCAGAGCCCAGAATTGGAGAAGAAATTAAGAAAACATTGCACCTATCTGAACAGACCAAGACTGGTGACTGGTATCTGTACCAAAACTACACTGAAATTAGGATATATGGCAGTGAGTTAGCTCCATACAAACTGCCTAAGTATGTGCCAATGAGGATATTCTCACTGGAATACATCAGGCAGATGATAAATATGGATGAAGTCCATTTTGTCTCAAGTAAGAAAAAGTCACAGTTCAAACTCAAAGCCAAGGTAGGGACATTCATTTGTAATACTAGGTCTGCAGGTACAGAGGCAGACAAATTATTGAAGAGCATGAATCTCCAGCCAAGCTTCACCTGGTCTTATGATCCTTTTGGGATCATTTCAGCCCTGAGAGTTTAGTTGAAGGCAACACCTTACAACCATACTCCCAAGCCAGAATTGGAGAAGTTTATGAACCAGGAGCAGTGGTCTGAAGGGACTCTCTTAGAAGCAGATGAACAGGTTATAATAACTCCACAAGAAAATACTCCAGTCACTTAGAGTACTCAACACAAAAGATCCAAAGAGGAAACTCAGTCAGCTACAGAATCAATTAAAGAGTATTCTATACTACAAAAGAAATTGAACACTGGATTGTCAATATCATCAGGGAGCAAGCCACCAGAAATAATTGATCTTGGAGATTTATAAGATATTTCATCAGCAGGGACCACTGATCCCAAACCTCCTTCTACTTCTTCAACTCCTCCTTCAGTTGAACCTATGGAGATTATTCAGTCAACTGAGATCAGCTCAGCAGAAGATACTAATATCTTCTCAACATTTCTGGAAATTAAACAGAAGAATGAAAATCTTAAGTCACAAATGTATAGTCAGTTTTGGAAACAGACATCCACCTCTCAGCACAGACTTCTCTCTGCCTTTGACAGTGAAAGAGGAAGAATGCAAATGGCATTTTTGCAAGCTCAAATTCCATTTCCCAAATCCACAGCAGATTACAAGAAGACCATATTTTCATTTGATGTAAATCAGATACATCCTATTGATCAAATGGATTTGCATAGGCAATCAAGTGAAATGTTATTTTCAACAATGACTACAACTTCCATGTCTCTTTCCAAGATTAGAACTGCCTTGTCAAATGTGCAGTCACAGCTTAAGATTGAAAAATTGTCATCTTTAGCTAAAGATAACAAATTAAAGTGTTTTGAAGATAATATTGTTAAAATTGGATATGATCCCCAAGACTGTAAAGCAATTGAAGAAATACTCAAGAAGAATATAGAGATAACAGCTTTGAAGAAACAGTTGAAACTACCTTCAACTGAAGATCCACAAACCAAAGAGATGGTAGAAAATGAATAACACAGGGAGGAGATGTTGAAGCTCATAATTGAGCAAAACATACAGATCAAGAAAATGGAAGGGCAAATTGAACAATTGCTCAAGGAAAAAGAGGCAGCACAGCTTGTTGTGACCTCGGTAACACCAATTCCCATAACAAGTACAGAGCCAAGATCATCTCCTACTGACATTGCTTCATCTTTAGCAACAGTTGAAACAACAAGGTTATCACAAGAGTTACAGGCACAAAAACAACAAAATGAAAAGTTACTCCAGAAGTTCCAAACCCTGGAGTCACAGAAGGTAAAGAATGATACCTTGTATGTAGAGGAAATGCAAAATTCACACAGGTTAGAACTCAAGGTTAAACAATTAGAGAGTAAGACTCTAATGGCAGACACTTTGGCCCAGGCCAAAGAGGACATCTGGTCAGCCACTCCATAACAGAAGTATGGCCATCCATACAAATTATTTTTGAGCAACAAGAATTGATTACTAGATGCAGGACAGAAATAGATAATTAGAGGGCAGCATTGGGCACAAAACCCAAAGAAGCAGCAGGGATGATCAAAGTACTAAACTCTAAGACTAGGCAACAGTTACAAGAGATAAATATTCTAGATAGGACAACTACTATTTTGGAGATTAAGAAAGTCCTAATGAAGAAGAATCTACTCACTCAACTGAAAACAAAGTGTGAAGCTTTGAACATTGCAGTCAGAAGGTTTCATTCTAAATTCAGCATATTGAATAAGAAAGGTTTACCAGAGTTAGTGTCATCAAATGATCAGCTAGTAAAGTTGGATGATTATTGTGAAAGATTATATACTATTGTAGCAGATAGTAGTCAGTTTGCGGGGATAAAAAGACGGATTACTCGCAAAGAGTTTTTGGAAGCTTTGAGCCCTAACCTCACAATCAAATATGAAGTTGGACATCTTTTTCTCACCAAACCCAATTTTGAAAGATATACCGAAGTTGATGAGATATTTAGAAGAATGGTAAATCTGGAGATACCAAGTGAGAAGAGGTGGGATCAATTATGTGAAACAATTGATTAACTTTCCATCCCAACAAGAAGAAAACACAGCAGTTTTTTAAGGAACAGTCATCAACAACTTCCTACCTAATAGGGACACATCATTCAGCAGTTTTCTTTTCCTATTTTCTTTCAGGCTATTTTTGTAATCAATTTAGGATATTTTGTTTACTATCCAAACTAGTATAAATAACTCTCTTCTACGAGTTATTAAAGGTGGTACCTTTCCATAAGCAATTTTGTAAGCATTGATGTACAAGCTTTTTCTAGATCACTGATAATAAAGCAAAGGATTCTGAATTTGATATCATACAGTCTCATTTTCTTCTGTAAGTCTTTCATGTGTTCCATTCATTCTGTTAATTCTGCATATGTTTAAGTTTTACAGAGATATCAGGTGAGAATAAATGTGTTACAGTTATTCTTAAAATTCCTTCTGAAGTTATTATTATAAAGAGATTGAGATATTGGACTGTTTGTCTGAAAGGCTCCCTCTAAATCATAAAATTGTTAGTATCTTATGTAATTTTAAGCATATTTTGTTTAACTTTTGAACATTGGTCAAAGGTTTTCCCACTTATGATGATTTATCTTTCTATCTGAAATTTAAAGTAATCATATCTCCTTACTATTCTTTTTGCACATCTTATCAACTTAAATCACTGTGTGAAGTTAAATAGCAGCCCTTTGGTTATTTATTAGTACTATCTAAAAGGGTTAAATACATCATTCTTATAATTTGTTTTATGTATTGGTCCTCCATAAAAACCAAAACCCCAAAACAAATATCTTAGATGCTCTGGCATGATCAATTGACCATTATCATCTCAGAGGTACAACACTCCCAAACACCCACAACAAACTAAACAACTGAATGTGAAAAAAGAATGGAGAAAAGTCACTTTATAACGTCGCGCGGGTTCCTGATTTTCAGATTCGAATCTGAAAATCAGGACATGATCCGGATTCGATCATGTCCTTATCGAACACGACGTGTTCCGATTTTCGGACTCGAATCCGCCCGAATCGTGTCCGATTCGCCGAATTCGGGACACGTCGGGCCTGGGGGGGAAATCTGGTTTCTTGGGCGCAAAGTAACCTCCAAAGTGGATGTCATGCTCAAATCAAGCAAGTGAATCCATGGTACAAGGCCTTAACATATGGAGTGTGAATAACACTCAACCATCCTCGTGAAGAAGGGATAGTCCCCTTTAATCCAACAATATGCCTCAACATGTATGTACATTAATCCCCAATATGGCATCCGTCTAGCAACATAGCATAAGTAGTGGATCCAAGTAAGAGTCAGTGAAAGTATGCCATGAGCCTATATGAAAATCATCAATAGCCCCACCAACTTTTCAAGAAGAAGGACGAACTCGTCTAAATGTGTGGCACGAAACGAATTTGTCAATTTAGCAGTCAAATCATCCCTAACCAGAAAGTCAACGGTGGTCAAAACTGCCCCAAAACATCCATCAAACAGCAGTCCAATTCGACCTCCCAGGAGAGTCAAATTCAACCCAAATTCTTTGATCAAACCCCGTCAAAGCAGAGAGAAAATATTGCTGCAATTTTCTGCCGTCATACTTGAAGTCAATGCTGGTCAAACTATCCCAAAATGTGGCCTCCAAAAATCGAATTTCAGGCCCAAAAACTGAGGTCAACGCTGGTCAAATCACTCCTCGTCAATGCTTCTGAAATTCGGCCTGTCTGACCCAAAAGAACTTGGTCTTCTGCCACACGTGCAAAGGAGAGAAAGAGAGAGATCAACCACACGTGCGAAGAAAGAGAGAGATGCCTCCAAGTTGTACGAACCAAGAGAGAGAAGATGATGTGATGAGATGATGTCCAAATGAGGAAAAGGTCACCTCTATTTATACAATTCGTTGAGGGTGAGGAGACCCATCTACTGGGCTTCATGATCCTACATTTGACTGTGGCCAACCTTGACTATTTGTCCATAAGAGAAATACATTCATAATTCCATTTCTGCTTGTCAGAATGAGATGATCTTTATATCAAAATTGTACCTCTCCGAAAGAGGAATCCAATGCAATAATCATCTCCATCATATGAGTTGTCTTAAGGTGGAAGTTCGCCCTAGTTGCCAATTTTAACACTCCCTCTCAACTAGGGAGAATTCCACCTACCAATCCATCATCATGACAACCTGTCATCCTAAACTATCCCTGCCATCACTGCCCTGTTCTGCTTTGCTCTGCTCTGTTGATCCATGAAGTAATAATGAAGAAGAAGTGATCGAGAGTGTACCATACCACTCTCCACTGACTAAAGTCAGTCCTTGATCCCAAATCAAGTTGTTGAACACCATGCATCCTAGTCGTAGGGAGTACGGCAGTACACGACGCATCCATCGATAGTGCTATGGTCCCTAACTAGCTTTCCCAGCTCATTGGCCAGATGAGAGGTACTTCCCATAAGTCACGAACTCTATGGGTAGGATGTGTGTCGGAGCAACAGCAGGAGAAGGTGAACCACTCATCTTGCTCATATGCCGTAGCAGAAGGTGAACCACTCATCCTATGCATATGTCAATCATAGGGGAAGGTGAACCACTCACCCTACACACATGTCAACCATAATGGGGTATCACGGGGGAAGGTGAACCACTCACCCTATATCCAACGCACCACTAGGGGAAGGTGAACCACTCAGCCTATATCCAACGCACCACTAGGGGAAGGTGAACCACTCACCCTATGGTCGCTCATAGCTAGCTCCAAAAAGTACCCCACGCCCCCAGGAGCTCCCAAAGTTCTGTGTTCAACTCATACGGGACCCTCATAAGAGGGTCGTTCCAGGACTCCAAGTCTCTCGGAAGGTTAAGAATTTGACCTTCCCGAGAGGCTTCGTTGGAATATCTACAACCTGCTCATTTGTCCTAATGTGTTGGAGCCTAACTGTTCCCCGTTGTACCATATCCCGGATAAAGTGGTACATGATATCAATGTAATTGGAGCGATCGTGGAACACGGGATTCTCTGATAGACGAATCACACTTTGGTTGTCGCAGAAGATCACGATGGTATCTAGCACGTGCTCAAATAGCTCACTAAAAAGCTTCCTCAACCAAACTGCTTCACAACAGGCCATACTCGCAGTAATGTATTCGGCCTCAACGGTGCTTAGTGCAATCGATTTATGCTTCATGCTCATCCAAGATATAGAAGCAGACCCCAAAGAGAAGCAGCGCCCAAAGGTGCTCTTACGATCCACCACACTACCAGCCCAGTCAACATCTATATATCCATGTAGTCTCAAATCCCCAGCAATGTATCTCAATCCATAGTGGATTGTGCTTCGGAGATATCTCAAGAGAATCTTGGCAGGAATCCAATGAATGTGATGAGGCTCGACCATATATTGACTCAACGTGTTCATAGCGAAGCATATGTCAGGACGGGAGTTGACCACGAACATCGGTGCCCCCACAAGTTGACGATACTCTATAAGGTTCGCCAATTCGGGCCCAGCAACACTTCCACATAGCTTCTTAAAGTTGAGTTCCATCGTAGTAGTCACAGACTTGCAGTGCACCATTTCACATCTCTCAAGTAGCTTCACAATATATTTCCCCTAAGAAAGGAAAATCTCACTTGGATTTTGCTAGACCTCCAACCCTAGGAAATAATGCATCAGTCCTAGGTCCTTCATCTCGAACTCGGAAGCCAACTCCCTCTTGCATTAATGAATGAGAGGGTCATCACCTATCAAAAAGAGATCATCCACATAAAGGACCAGAATGAGAGGTCTGTCCTTTTCAACCTTGAAGTAAAGGTTCGGGTCAGCATCACTTCTCGTAAATCCCAGCTTCATAAGATAGCTATCGATCCTCTCATACCAAGCCCTAGGGGCTTGCTTCAACCCATAGAGGGATTTCTTCAACCTGCATACATGTGTCTCACGATCTTGAACCTCAAACCCCTCGGGTTGTTCCACATATACTTCCTCCTTAAGCGAACCATGCAAGAAGGCAGTTTTGACATCCATCTGATGAAGGTTCCATCCTTGCGAGGCAGCAAGGGCTATGATCGAACGGATGGTGGTATATCGGGCAACTAGTGCAAATATCTCATCATAGTCTACTCCTTCCTTTTGAGAGAAGCCTCGAGCTACAAATTTGGCCTTGAATTTCTCAGCACTCCCATCAGCTCCATGTTTGATCTTGTAGAGCCATTTCAAAGTGACCACCGACTTATCCTTGGGTCTAGGAACCACATCCCAGACATCATTCTTCATGATTGATTCATACTCTTCGTTCATTGCATCCTTCCAAACCTGTTGCTTCACGGCTTCTTCGAATGTACAAGGCTCAGATTGTACAATGGTACTCATGGCAACTAAGTACCCTTGGTACCTATTCGGCTTCTTGCTTTCACGAAATGTCCCCCTCGGTGCAATGTGTTTCTCGACATCTTCAAGAGTATCTTTAAGCCACAAAGGCCTCTTTCTTGTAGTAGAGGGCTCACTAGGAGGTGGATCAATGGGATCCATTGGACCTTCAACATCGGGCATTGGTTCATCAGACGGAGATTCATCCTGCTTTTCTGCATCAGCATCATCATTGGCCTTCCTAGGAATAGGAAGATCTCGAATCTTTCTAAGTGCAAAATCTTCATCAAAAATGACATCATGACTTAATTCCACTTCCCTTTGACATCTAAGTTTAGTTCACTTAGATGCATTATTAATCTTGGTCCCTAATGACTAGTTGCTTTCACCAGAGTTCATGTTGTTCTTGTCCTTGGGCACCTACTCAACCTGTAACCAAACCCTTCACAGGAGTACATTGGCACAAACAAGTGAAGCGTTGAGAATCAAGAGCCTCTTAGTAGCATCATCGGATGACACATGTCGCAGAGTACCTCCAGCACCCACAATGTTCGTTGGCTCTAACCCAGATTTGACGATTCTTCAGGATGACACAACTGGACCCGACATGCCCCCAGGCTTGCCTTGACATAACTTGATGGGCAGCAGCTAATTCAAAGCCCTAATAAGGATGATCTCACACTAAGAAACTAGGGAGGGCTTACTGCACCAGAGGAGCCCCTAGCGCTAGACCAAAGGAGGCCTCATTTAGCAGTTGGAAACCCATGGAGACCACTGTGTGGCACTGCATGTTCGATCTTGGGACCCCATAGGAGGTAATAAGGTGAGTTTGAGGGTCAGTCCTCAAATCATGGATTTCATAGGCATCTACACCTTCTTGAACACCTCATCACCCTTGGACATCGCACTTGGAGCAATTAATGTTGATGATGTCAACATGAGAGAGCTTATGACTCACACGTATGGATAAAATAGGGCATATTTTGATAAAGCTAGTGGGTTGGCTTGTAACCCAAGCATATTTTAGCATCAAACTTGTTTAAGGGGCTTTATTATGATAATTATTAGACCTAATCCTCGTATAAGTAGAATATAGGCTCATTGTATTGGATCATCATCACTTGTGACTTATTTCGGCCCTCTTGGAGATTTTCAGCCTTCTTGTTTTCTTGTGGAGATGTGACTCTATAGTGTATTTTGTTATTTGGAGCTATTTCTTTGGTCTTGGAGATGTCATTTTGGAGCAACAAAGGCGTGTTCGTGCATTCTATCTTGTAAGTGTACCTTGGATTTGATAAAGCTTTATTTTTGTGTCTAATGTATGGAATGGTTAATTATGGCTTTCTATTGTGCTAGTTATTGTTGAAATTCATTGTATGAAATCTAGACGATAGCATTTTATGCATTACTCATAGAGTGTGAATGGCAATCCCATTGATGAATCTTTAAACTAGCTCCCCCAATTGATTTCGCTCCATCACAAAAGTGATAGCTAAGGTTTCAATATTCCCTTATTCCTTACCAAGATTTAGCATATTTTACACTCCCATAGACTCCATCATCCCAAGTACTAGGCACTGGCCTTGGTCACTTTGCTAGTCATGCACAAAATTTCACTTAAACCTCGTTCTCTCTCTCTTAAACTGATTTTCGACCCCTCAAGTATAAGTTGTTAGCTAGGGCTAGGGCACAAATTGGACTAGGGTTGAAATCATTGGCTTGTGGAAGGATTCTACATTGCAAGGAGTCTTAGTTGCCTCAAAATCAATCGCTTTTAGTGGCTAATCCTTCCATTTCAAAGCTAAATTATTTTTCTCTAGCTAGATCTTGCCTTAGAAAAACCCTAGTTTGCTATATTCATTGTTTGGAAGCCTTTTCATGGCCTTGTGATTCTAGGTTGATCCTTTGGGCATGTTATTTACCAAGCCTTAGATCATTTGTGCCCTAAATACGCTGCATTAGAGGATGTGAATTGCCCTATCATGGTTGATGAACCTTGTTCTTAGAAAGAGTTGTCCTCTATAAGCCTATCTTGTCACCTTATTCCATGGACCTAGCATATCTCTCATAGGTGACCTATGAAAGGGATGCCTCCCTAATGGTGAAAGTCCACAAAAGAACAAGAGGTAGTGGTTCTGGTGACAGTGGGCCACACCTCACTGTTGTTCCTTGGTCTAGTTTTCGCCTTGTGAGCTCTCCACACAAAACCCGCTAGATTTTGAGGTAATAGTATATATACATGATTAATGGCTCTAAGAAAAATGATGTAATTTTTAAGCAAAAATTGAATGTTAATAAACATACACCACTAGTTGTAGAAGAGGGGCAAAAAGAAGTGGGGCTATGACTCCACAAGAGGCAAAAGACAAGGAAGTTTAGTAGGCTAAGGAAAGGATCTTAGTAAGTGTAGCCCAAAGTCTTGTCGAACTTAACTGCCACTTCTTATTAAATAATTATTGTGTAATTAAGCCTTTAGGGGAATTTGTGCATGACGGTGATATATAACCCTTCATGCCATGCAATTAAAAGTTTTACCTTGACCATGCAAGCATATTATTGTGATGGTTTTTGTTGTTCAATATTGAAGGTTCTCGAAGGGTGTCTGAATGTGGATTGCAATTTAATTATCGGAGAGCCGGACTTACCAAAAAATTGGGAATTCACCTTGAAAATTGTCCTTTGTTTGGGAATCGAGGAAATTTCCCTAGAGAGAATTGTTATTTGTATTCTAAATTCAGGTTGTGAAGGGGATGTAATTAATCAATATTAGGCTGGGAATTAGGATATGGGAAGAGAAATTAGAGCCAGGCATGGGAAGAGTGTGCCTCTTCTGAATTCATAGCCTTAGCTCAGGGATGGCATCTATTGCATAGAAAAAAAAGCAACAGGGAGCCTATGATTCGATGGAACTTCCCTCTTCTGCAACTAGTGGTTGAACAATTCCAGACAAATAAGTATTCTTAAATGTATATATGAATTGTATTTAATTATTACTAAATTTTAATGGTTTATTTCATGGCTGAATTCATTTTTAGGTTGCCTCTCTAACTGCTTGTGTTAGCCGCATTTGTGATTTATGGGTTCGTGAATAATGAAATGGTTGTGTGCATTCAGGTTGCATAAATCTATAGTCTCATGCCTGTCAATAGTAAATAGTTAATAACAAAAACAATTTAGTTCAGTTCCTTCGTAGATTTGTGTGAATTTGGGTGGTTAATTGAAGTACCACATCGTCAAAGTGCACAGAAGGTATTGGGTATATTACATGCATGGACCAATAACATGTAGCTAAGTCTGACATGCAGGCCCTGAAAATCTAGCCCCTATAAATAGGAGAATTGTTATAAATAGCAAGTTCTCGAAATCTAAAAAAATTGATGGTGTCAAGCTCTACCCACAACGAAAACCGACATTCACCTATAAATGGAACCAACATGATGGAATATGGCATATACAAATCTAGGGGTTAAAATGCCCTTAACGCACATTAAACGTCCAATAATCCAAAGGACAAATGGGTGTAAATGCTTCATAGAGTTTGGCATATTCAGCTTTTTAATATGTTGAAGGTTTTTGCTTGGTTAGTAGTCAAATAGGGGATTCCGTCAAACACCTAATCTGCCAAAAGTGGGCTTTCTAATGATCTTTGTCCAGTCTACGACTGCTTGAAGACGACGAAGCATATTTGTTGGTTGTGTGGGTTTGCCAAGCATTGCTGGAATTATATACAGGATAAGTATTCAGTGCTTCTCTAGGGCAAGAATCGTTTCCATTCTACTTTGTTTGGAGATTGCCACGCTCTAGTTCACACAAGATTCTCTAGGGCATGGCATTGCTTGTTGGAAATACTGAGAAGGGGTTGAATCAGTATTTCATTTCAATGGGTCAATTTTAAACTTCAAAGCATTAAATATCATTAGCATTAGATCAAACATAAATCAGTATCACATCACATGAACAGTACACAAGAAATTTTTTGATGGAAACCCTTCTGAGAGAAAAAAAAACACCAAACAATTTCTAACGTAATTGATGAGTACAATTATTTATCAGCTCCAACTTCCTAGTACTCTATCAGAAAATCAATCTATTTTATTAAGAAGCTCCAACTCCTGAAATGATGCCCCAACACCCTGGTTTTACCAACTCCAACTGGAAGGATGCTCCAACACCCTAGTTTTATCAGCTCCAACTAAAAGGATGCTCCAACACCCTGCAAGCTCCAACTTGCCCTAGCACCACCCTGCCACCCTAAAGTGTTCAAGGGCTCCAACCTGAAGGAGACTTCAATCTCTGCCTTGCAGCACCCGACCACCCTAAAAATAAATGATAGAAGAATTGAATGTGTGCCCCTGTACCAAGGACAGTGACCCACTTACAATGATATTCAAATAAACCTTTACTACATTCTTTGTTGATATATGCCTAGATATGCAATGGAGTTCTTTGTCAAATTGTCAAGTTGTTATCAAACTTCAAGACTGCTTCTTGGATATTGATGTGTGCCTGCCTACTTCTATTCAAAACTTGCCTCAACATTCAACTCAAATACAAACTGAACAATTTACAAAAGCTTTGTCTCATACCTCAATTAAGTTTGCTTACGAGAGGTGTGCCTTTTCTGCCACTGATTGCTTCGGAATTGGCCAAGAGTTTTGCCCTTGGAGATGCCTCTTATCATCCCTTAACTTCTATCAAGATAACCCTTTAATCTGCGTTATGATTTTGCTTTGTGTGTAAGCACAAGTTCTTTAGTAAACCTTGTTGCAGTTCTTCCTTTGTGGCTTACAATTTCTGATTTCTGCTACAGAGAATTACCCTTAATGATTGATCTTGAACCAGGCTCGGATCTATGGCATAAAGAATGGCCCTAAATCAAAGCTGGAAACTTTCCAAACGCTACTTAGATCAAGCCCTTAACAAACCTTAAATTCAACCTTAAACAAGACCTAACAAACCCTTCCTCTTCAGCCTCCGCAGAAGTATTATAGCTCATACTTGCAGCCTTGATCAGACTTCCTTGGCTGGCCAAAATAAGCCTTCTTTTCTTGATCTGAACAAACTTGTAACGGCTGATGAACCAGCCCTAACTTGTGCCACAAAATGCCTCAAATACGTCTTTGAAAAAACCTTAGAAACTCAGTGCATTCTTCATCATAGAGCTTGAATTTCTTTTTTTTGCCTTAGAAAAGTCTCCTCAAATTCGATCACAGTGGTCCCTAGGACAGGCCTCAAGAAGGCCAAAGTATGCCTCAAAAGGAGGTTGAAATTCACTACAGAAAGCCCTTAGGACACGGCCGAAAGAGCCTCAAACAAGCTTGAGGATGGAACCTGAATTTTACTTCATAATGTCATATTAGGCCTCAGGAAAGGTTCGTTCTGCCTTTGAAATAAGCCTCAGGAAACGTCTTCAGAGAGGTCGAAATGCCTCCAAGCTTTAGCCTCAAAAACCTGCTTTCACAAACCTATAATGTTCCCAGACATAGCCCTGAAATAGTTCACACGAAGTTCTGCCCTAGCTAGTGAATTTACCTCAAAAAAAGATAAAATCATGAAGAACAAACACCCTCAGAAACTCGGGCCCACTCCAGATAATTATTCTACCCTGGCTTCAGAGATAAATTAGAGCGAATCGCTAATGATTATGCATGAGAATTGTGCCTTTAGGAGGTCAACAAATGCCCTATAAATACACAAAAACCAAGGCATGAAAGAGGGTCGACTTGTCCTTAAAGCAAGGAGCCAACCTAACTATAATCAAGACCTTAATCGATTTGAAACAGATTTCACAATGAAAAATTTCCTCTTTTTTAGGTCAATTTGGTCAATTCAAGACCCACACAATTTAATCAAGATTTTATTAATTATTAAAGCCAATATTTGACCAATCATAAACCAACCTTTTATCATACATTATGAGCACCATGACCACACTTTTGGGGCTTCATCATTAAGAAGACATATCTCCTCAACCGTGAGGAGTTACGTGATATGCCACTTACTATTGGAAATGGCATAAAGAGTACTCTCAGTTGATGGTGGTCTCATTAGCAAATTCACTAATCTTCCCATTCATTTACCTCAACAAATGCGGGGCTTCTTCTAGCTTTTGCTTGGGTTGACATCAATGACAACCAAATTCCAACAATCTCCCCCTTTGGCATTGATGGTTGATGAAGAATGTGTAGCTATGGTCTGGCTTCATAATCATCATTGTACTTGTAAAATGTAAAACAGAAAAGAAAAATATATGAAGCATGTTCTTCATGCAAGAAAAGAAAATTATTATATGGCTCATCAAGAACAGGAAAATAATTTTTTTCTGGATTTATGTTTTTGCCACCTCTAGTGACCAAGTCTGCCCTCCAAGTGTTAAGTCGGCTCAACCATTGGAGGCAACCCTTCGACACTACATATTGGCACATATGCTCCATCGTTTGGTCTCCAATTCGCATCATTTTGTGGGGAACTAATTCAGATCAATCTGAGGCTCATTACATCTATTCTGTGCGAGATCTATGATTTATAATCTTTGTTCCATGCGAGATATCTAGCTCATTTGTCTGTCAAGAAGTGCAAGATCTGTGGCTCATTTATCTCTCCAGAAGTGTGAAATCTATGGCTCCATTCCTCTATAATATATGTGAAGTATGAGACAGCTTATATCTATAATACATGTGAAGTCTGAGGCAGCTCATCTCTATAATATATGTGAAGTGTGAGGCAGTTCATTTCTGTAATCTATGTAAGATCCGTAGAAGTGTTCTATAAGAAATTATAGTTTTTTAGAAGCATCTTAGAGGCTGACTTCGTTTCTTGGTGAGAAGGTTGAGTTGTCTTCTATATTGGTCAGTCATCTTGACTTTGATGCATCTCTTGTTGAATTCATTCTTTAAGGAAAGAATTGTTAGGTTTTCCCCTTGTAGGTTTTGCCCTGATCACTAGACTAATCTCTGATGTCTCTTGTCTCTTGTGCACTATGATCTCTACTTTTTTTTATATTTTTCAATGTATAATTGTTTGATGACATAACTGAATAAAGTAAATGCTAAAAGGAAACATATATATCAGTCACAAGTAATTATCATGACCGGAAATTCTAGTTTGCAAACGAATTTCAACATGGTATCAGAGCTAGATTGCAGTTAAAGAGCAGTCCTAAAAGAATGGCATCCAAGTTACATATATGTAATATGCTCTGAGTCCCCTATGGTATGAGAAGTAAGTAAAAAGTTTGGCTTATCTCTATGATTCTTCAATCCTGAGATCCAAATCGATGAAGAAAGCCCAAATCTTGGTGGAACCCAAATTTACATCTTTGTGACGCATCTAAGCCTCTTTGGGACAGTGACATGACAGTGTACAAGTGTATTGGATTTATGACCAAGTCAAAAAGGAAAGAAACATTTGTATCAGTGATCAAAGTCAAGTCTGCGTAATTATGTTTATGATCTTTGTATAAGAAAAGCCAAGTCCTTGTGAAGATCTGTAGCTGACATCAGAAGTAATATGAAGAACGATACTCTGAGATTCTTGGTTGTTGAAACCCTTAGATACATGCCTCTGTTAAGTGTCCAAGCCAACGAATTTCAACATGGTATCAGAGCTAGATTGAAGGAGTTAAAGAGCAGTCCTAAAAGAATGGCATCCAAGTTACATATGTAACATGCTCTGAGTTCCCTATGGTATGAGAAGTAAGTAAAAAGTTTGGCTTATCTCTATGATTCTTCAATCCTGAGATCCAAATCAATGAAGAAAGCCCAAATCTTGGTGGAACCCAAATTTACATCTTTGTGACACATCTAAGCCTCTTTGGGACAGTGACATGACAGTGTACAAGTGTATTGGATTTATGACCAAGTCAAAAAGGAAAGAAACATTTGTATCAGTGATCAAAGTCAAGTCTACGTAATTATGTTTATGATCTTTGTATAAGAAAAGCCAAGTCCTTGTGGTAGACCGAAGATCTGTAGGTGACATCAGAAGTAATATGAAGAACGACACTCTGAGATTCTTGGTTGTTGAAACCCTTAGATACATGCCTCTGTTAAGTGTCCAAGCCAAGATGAAGAGTAATCTCAACTCTTTAACCAATTGAAGCAGTCCATATAAGCAAAGTTTGTGGCATGGTCCGAATCCATGGTGATAGTCTGGGGTCTGTAATTGCTATCTATAGTCTGAGGAAAGGTCCAAAATTTATGCAGAGACTGAGCTTCCTCTCTGTAAGATCCCAGTGGACAATGTATGTACGAATTATGAGATCCAAGCTAAATTCGAGAACCAAGACGAAAGAATTTGCAAATATTTCTTTGAAGCAGCCCAAAGAAATTATGATTTGGCATCATATTCAAGGTAGAGAAGAAAGACAGCTAAGGTTGAAATAATACTTCTTAGGCTCTACAAGAGGTACTTATAAATTTTGTTTTTATATATCAAGAATTAGATCTATGTAGTAAGTCCATTTCAAAGTTCTCTTACATACAATGTCTCGACAATCACATTGCTAGATCTACTATGAAGGAATCACATTTAATTTTGATGTAGCGTGAGGGTATATAAAGATACATTATATAAGAGGAGGTATCCTCTCTCTTGAAGACAAAGACACAATCAAAATTAATAGGTGTTGCCCTCATGAGTATTCAGATCCTTGCATATGAAGATTAATTTATTTATTTTGTGATCACGGTTAGATAATCAGTGAACGAAACATCAATAAACTCCATCTCTTATATAAAAGGCTTGTCAATAAAATTTCTAGGGTTTGCAGCCAACACATTAGTATACTTGTAGAATTTGCAAATCTGAAGGACGGCAGGTCTTGAAGCCTTTGAATATTGAAGCATCTAGGGTTTATAAACCTAGCAAAATTTGAACTAAGAAAACCCTAACCCTAGGAATAATCATTTTTGTTGAAAGAAGAAGCCCTAGCTCTTGGTTATGACATAAATGGCATCATGTTGATGTAAGTACTAGGATGGGGAAAATCACAAAAGGTCCAATATTAAGAGGGAGTTGACTTTTTTCTAAGGATAAGTATTCTATAACTTTCCTCTTTAATTAAGGCTATTGTTATTAATTTTTAGTGAGCTTCTTGTTTATGTGTCCTTTGCTTGGGTGTAATCATTCATTCATATCCTCTCAGATAGGATTGCAGGACAATGGCTAGGGATTCCCTAGTATTGGTAGCAGATGGAAGAACTAGAAGAATGAAGCAAAGCATGAGGACTTTCCCGATGTGTAGAAACGAGTTCAGAGGGAGCAAGCAATTTAGAGTATTTGTGCCTAATAGAAGTCAAGATCTAGCATGCAACAGATGGGAGCATGGAAGCAAGATTTGAGAAGGTTCTCTTAGCAAGAGGGAGTGAATCATGTCAAGACGTTTGCCTCAGTTGAAAAGGGTTGCCTCAAGTCTTTGAAGGGCATGAAAAGAAGCCTCATGATCAAAGAAGCTTTTGGGTTTGGTTGAATGGATCAAGGATGATCCTATATATGATTTATCTCTAATGGAAGCTGAAGGAATCATATGTCAGAGGGAGCAACTATTACCTCCAAAGGGAGCAGCCAAAAATCCCTATTATGACCTCAGAGAAAGTTCACCTCAAATTCTTGGATGATGGACTGTCAATTGCTTATGTTTGGGGCTTCATTATAATTTCTTAGATAAGCATGAAGCAGTATGTCAAAGACAATGTATATTGTAGCTAAATTGGCAATTTGAGAAGCATTATAGCTTAAGAGATTACTTGCAAGTTTTGATCAAGTGTAGGTGACGACCATGATGACAGACATGGTGCAAAAGGGAGCGGTAAAGCTCGAATATGTTTCCACTAATGAGCAGATAACTAATAAGCTGACGAAGCCTCTTTCTAAAGAGAAGTTTGTGTACTTCTTAGACAAGCATGAGATGCCTCTTTGATGGATATGATTTCTCCCTGTGTCATGTACTTTGATCGGAATTAGGGAGGTTATCCCTGTGCCATGTACTTTGACCGGAATTAGGGAGGTTATTCCTATGTCATGTACCTTGACCGGAATTAAGGAGGTTATCCCTGTGTCAAGTACATTGACCAAACTTAAGGAGAATTGTTTGAAAGAATAGATAGCATCATGGACTAACATTCTTCCTATGTCATGTACTTTGATCTGATTTGGGAGGTTATCCCTGTGTCAAGTACATAGGCATGATTAGGAAGAATGGTCTGGTGGACTAACATTCTTCCTGTGTCATTGTATAGTGACCTGATTAGGGTTGTAGTCCCTATGTCACTTTGACCTGAATTAGGAAGAATGGTCTGATGGACAAACATTTTCCTGTGTCATTGTATAGTGACTTGATTAGGGTTGTAGTCCTTGTGTCACTTTGACCTATATAGGAAAATGGTCTAGCAGAGGACAATGATTCTCTCTGTGTCATTGTATAGTGACTTGATTAGGGATGTTATCCCTATGTCACTTTGACCTAGATTAGGGAGAATGGTCCTAGGGGTTGTAGCCTCCTAGCATCGTTCTCTAATCTCTTTCCAGAGTGAACTTGTTTACTAGATGATGCATATGTGCCATACATCTTGGGCACTGACTAGGTTATGCCAATGTGGTTGATGCTGGTAATGATATTGATGATGATGCTTATCTTAATCCTGATGATCCTTCCTTATAGAATTGCCAACTTGAGAACAGCTTGATAGTCATTATGAATAACTCCCTACCTAAGAGGGACTATTGAAGAATGCATAGCTATGGTCGGTCTTCATAATCAATATTGTACTTGTAAAATGTAAAAACACAAAAGAGAAATATATAATGCATTTTCTTCATGCAAGAAAGAAAATTATTATATGACTCAAGAGCAGGAAAATAAAAAATTCTGAATTTATATTTTTGCCACCTCTAGTGACCAAGTCGGCCCTCCAAGTGTTAAGTCAGCTTAGCTATTGGACGCACTCATTCGGCCAAGGAGAACACTATATATTGGCACCTATGCTCCATCGTTTGGTCTCCAATTCACATTCTTTGGTGGTGAACTAATTCAAATGAGTTTGAGGCTCATTACTTCTATTCTATGCAAGAAGATCTGTGATTTATAATCTTTGTTCCATGCGAAATCTCTGGCTCATTTGTCTGTCAAGAAGTGTGAGATGTGTGGCTCATTTATCTCTACAGAAGTGTGAATTTTGTGGCTCAATTCCTCTATAACATATGCTAAGTCTAAGACAGCTTCTCTCTGTAATACATGTGAAGTCTGAGGCGACTCATCTCTTTAATATATGCGTAGTATGAAGGCAGCTCATTTATGTAATATATGTGAGATCCGAAGAAGCATTCCATAAGACACCATAAGGTAAGATAAGATAATTTTATTAATGTCATCGGGTAACCACAAAATTAGGTCAACGGGACTAAAAGGTACAACCGGTGTAAATGCAAGACATGTGGGAGTGCAAATGCAACTCCATTGTGACTCTAAACCTAATAAGACTAAGATATGACTAAAATGGGGCTAACATGAAATAAAAGTACAAATAGAGAATGCATAAACTTTAAAGTCATATGAGATGACCAAAATTGAGAAATGTGAAGTATGTCTGTTGTTGGACTATGCAACTCCAAAGAAAGAGGGAGGGGTGGGGAGGGGTTGAAGATGAAGCCAATGGGGTCAGCTTCCCCTGAATCTAATGGTCAATGGCGAGGGAGGCGAGCAAGACAATCCCTCCTAGTCCAGGTCCTGCAGAACCATCAGGGAATCCAACTGCGTGATCCTAGTGGGAGTTAATGAGCGAGTGCTACCCCTAACATCTGAGGCCAAAAGGAAGAAGTTGTTGATCATTCTTTGTCTCTTGTGTTGCGTTTGGGAGGAGGTCTGGTGAGTGGGAGGCGCCCTGCACTATCTCTACCTCAAGCCATCCCTCCGACTCTCTGAGGGTATGTCGACTGAAGCACAGTGTGACATTTGCAAGCCGGTCTCGACTGTACCTGTCTATCTCAAATCGGGGGGGTTGCGGAAAACCTCGAGGTCTCACCATTCTCCCATCTGCTGCAAACTGATACTTTGCATGCCGCTTGTTGTTTCAACCAGAAGAAACAACATGGAAGTAAGAGGTAATAGTTCTAGAAACCTCAAGGTGAGTTGATGTGTGCAAGAGTTGAGATTTGTAAGTAAAGATCTCCCTAGTAAAAAGGGCTAGACATCTTTGGTCCTAGTACCGGAAGAAAGCAGAGAGGGAGCCCTTGGAGTCCCAGTAGAGACAGTGGAAACGTCCTCTAATCTCATAGTAAACAGGGCAACTGAAGATGAGGTGCCACTCAGGATCCAATTCCAGAAGATGGAACACCTGGAAAATTCTGCCGAACCGAGGAATATGATGGTCACTAAACTCTAAGATGATGCGAGCTAACACGAAGTTGTCCTAGGGGTTCTTGAAAGTGTACTTATGAAGGAAAGCCCACATATGCACATTTGGACAAGGTCGGCCCCAAAGCAAATTGGACACCCATGGAAGCCTATAAATACAAGTGACCTCAAGCTCATTTAGATATCACCAAGTATCTTCTTCTTCTCTTCTTCATTGATTGGTTCGCATAGGTCAGAGGTTGGGACGACAAAAGAAGTTCGCAAAGATCCGAAATTACAGGGTTTGAGGCTCGCATCTATTTTAGGGTTTTGGGTTACAGTCGTTAGCTTGCCACAAGGTGGATTCGGCCACAGCCGCAAGCATCACAAGCTCAAGGGAGCAAATGGAAACCTTCAGTCGCACGCACAGCTCCTCAACCATGCGACCGGGAAGTTTGACTAAGTTTTGACCATTGACCGCAATTAACCGCAAACAGGAAAGTTGCCTCTGATATATCTTGATGCTAGAATCATATTTTTTTGAATGTGATTGGGTTATTGGATGATATTGTATTAAGCTAATTGTACTCTTTGTTGAACATTTTACGTCAATCTAATAGAAGAATAATTTTCAAAGGGTTTCCCCCAATGGAGTTTTTCCCTGGTCCTTTTGACCAAATTCAGTGTCTCTTGTTGATGTGTTGATTGTCTTCTTTGTCATTACATTTATTGTTCTATCTTCAATTACTGTTGACGAATGGAAAGACTAATTGTATTTGGAAAGATTGCTAATTATAGTATTGAATTGGGCTAAAATAATTGATACAACATAGAACAATCTAAAAAATTAACATGGTATCAGAGCTAAGGTGAAGGACAAGCCCAAAAGGAGACAAGCATTGAAGCAATCATCTTTGGAAAGTTGAAGGATCTAATCTAGTCAAGTCAAGATGTCTTCCTTCTTCAAGGAAAATAAACTGTTGGGTGACTCCTCTATTTTTGTTGCATGGAAATTCAGGTTGGAGATCATAGTTGATAACAATGATGTTCTGGATTACATTCAAGGAAAAGTACCTGAGCCTCCAGAGAATGTCTTCGTTGTTGTAAAGAGCAAGCACAAGAAAGGTGAGTTAAAAGCAAAGAAAATTATAATTGATGGTTTACAAGATAATCTACTTGCATATGTTGGAAATTTGAGAAGGTCTAAAGATATGTATGATAAGATAACTGGAATGTATGAAGTCAACAATTTGAATGAAATAATCTCCTTGAAAGATCAACTGAAAGACACGAAAATGAAGGGAGAATCTGTGCAATCCTACATTATGAGGATTACTCGCCCTAAAGATCAATAGCAAAGAGTTGGGGAAATTGTGTCTGACAGGGAATTGGTGATCGTAACTCTGAGAGGTTTGTGGTGACTTCGAAGTGGCTATTCAAGATCAAGCATGGAGTTGGTGGTAGCATTGAGAAATACAAGGCGAGGTTCATGCCTCGAGGATTCTCCCAGAAATAGGGAGAAGATTATTATGATATATTTGCACCTGTGGCTCGATATACAACCATTCGTTCAATAGTTTCCCTTGCGCAAGTCAAGGATGGACTCTTCATCAGATGGACTTCAAGACAACATTCCTCCATGGAATGTTACAAGAAGAAGTGTACGTTGAGCAGCCACAAGGATTTGAAGTAGAGGACCGAAAGACACATGTTTGTAAATTGAAGAAGGCGTTGTATGGTTTGAAGCAGGGCCCCAGAGCATGGTACGCACGCATAGACAGTTATTTGGTAAAGTTGGGATTCACAAGAAGTAATGTTGATCACAACCTCTACTTCAGGGTAATCCAAGGTATGTCGTTGATTTTTTCTTTCTATGTTGACGATCTATTCTTGACAGGTAGTGAGCCCCTGATTATTGAGTGTAAGAGGGAGCTAGCCTTTGAATGCGAGATGAAGAACCTTGGACTCATGCACTACTTTCTAGGCCTTAAGGTGTGGCAAAGGCCCGACAAGATTTTCCTTTCACAAGGAAAATAAACTGTGAAGTTGTTGGAAAGATTTGGAATGACAGAATGCAAGTCACTACCCACACCAATGGAAATGAACTTCAAGAAGTTATGTGGAGAAGTTGCAGGACCCGATTTGGCTAATCCATCCGAGTGTAGACAGTTTATTGGGGCTCTGGTGTTCCTAGTGAACACCCGTCCAAACTTATGTTATGCAGTTAATACATCGAGTCAATTCATGGCTGAGCCTCTCCATGCACACTGGATAGTTGCCAAACACATTTTGAGATATTTGCATGGGACTGTCACACTTGGTCTAAGATATTCTGTCGGAGATGTTCAACTTCACGGATACACCAATGTTGACTATGCAAGAAACGTTGTTGACAGGAAGAGTACGTCTCGATGTTGTTTCAACCTTGGATCTGCCATGATATCGTGGATGAGCAGGAAGCAAAAGTCTGTAGCATTGAGTACCGCCGAGGCAAAGTATATTGCCGCTAGCATGGCTAGTTGCGAAGTAGTTTGGTTGAGGAAGCTCTTTGGAGAGCTATTTGAGCAGGTCCTAGATACTACAGTGATATATTGCGACAACAAGAGTGGGATATGTCTGGCAGAGAATCTCGTATTTCATGACAAGTCCAAGCACATAGAGATCCAATATCACTTCATTCGAGACATGGTGTAGAGAGGAGTCGTTCGACTCCATCACATATCAACAAATGAGCAGATTGCATATATTCTCACCAAGGCTTTGCCGAAAGGGAAATTCTTGGTCTTCAGAGAGCAGCGTGGACTGATGGATGTGACCCCTCTTGACAAGTGGCATCACTTATCGAGAACATTGAGCCAGCTCTTCCCCTTGTCTGAGCTCCCAGGGTGAGGAATTGAGATAAAGGGCTCCTGGGGTGGAGGGATCTCTGGACAATAGGGTCATAGATGTTGCTCCCCTATCTGTTACCCATATGGTTGGAAATATTGCTCCCCTGTTGAAATTTGGTACCGGAGGACAGGTGGTTCCCTTAGGCTTTGATCTTTGGCCTAGGGAAAAGTGTCCAAAAGAATTTAATTTTTCTCCTAAAGTGACTATAATTTTATAAAGTTAAATCTAATTTAAAAGTGACTTTAAGTGATAAAGTTATTAAGTCTAATTTTAAAGTGACTTTTATAAAGTCAATGAAAAATTAGAAAGGAAAAGTGACTTTGGAAATAAATGACTAAGTGGGTCTTTATTAAAGTGGGGTGAATTAAAAAATAGAAAGTGAGATTTAAATGAGCATTTAATCTCAACCATTGATCTAAATCTATTTCAGCCATTGGATTTAGAGATCACCCAAAAGTCACTTGGATCACCCAAAAGTCACTTGGAGTTATATTAAAGGAGGAAAAGGAGGAAAAGGTCATTCATTCTTTCATGAGCAGATTGGGAGAAGGAGAGCAAGAGAGCAAGAGAGATTTCTGAGCAGGAAGGAGAAGGAGACAGCAGCTTGGCACACATTCCAAGGCAGCAGTTGAGCAGATTTGTACAACTAATTCAGCACATAGTGAAAGGCAGATTTTTGCACAAAAATCGAGGAGCAGTTTGCTGATTTTTCTGCACACAAAACGGAGGTCGTACAGCATTTATTGCTGTCCTTTTTGCTGTAATTTCCAGATTGCTGTGAGGCACGGAAAGGAGATAAGTTGTAAATTTGTTTGCTGATTTTTGCTGAATAATTCTCACTGTAAAAAGACAAATTTCAGAAATAAAGAAGAGCTCTCAAACTGGTTTTCCCCAAGAGTTGTAGGGGGTTTTTCCAGGGTCAAGTTGACCAAAAATATCAGTGTTTTAATGTGTTTTAATGGCTGTTTTTAATTGCTGATTTTTAATTCTGCAATTTCCAGCATTCTGAAAAATTTCCAGAATTTGTGTTTTCAGCAATATTTATTTTTTTCAGTCTGTTAAATGTATGGTTATGGGAATGGGCATTTAACTACATGGGAGAAATAAGGAGAAACTGAAAACCGGGGTGGGAAAACAGAAATTTTTACATGGTATCAGAGCTTGAGTGCTGAAGGGCAGTTTGGGACAGCAAAAGGAAAAATTGCAGTTGCTGATTTTTCACTCAGAAAATTCCAGCAAGCTGATTTTTTCATAAACAGCAGTTTTATCTTTACTACAACAGTGCTATTTTTCAGTTTTAGGACAGCAGGATGTCATTGGGATTGAGGGTGGAGGATAGGTTGGATGGGCATACAAATTACAGCGTTTGGAAGGAGAGAATGCAGAGTATCTTTGAGGAGGCAGAAGTCTGGGATATCATGGTGCATACCGCACAGAACCCTGTTGTTGTGCCCACTGATGTTACTCAGTTGGCTGAGTATAAAAAGAAGAACAATAAGGGTAAGAGGCTGATTCTAGACGGAATCAAAGACCATTGCATTCCTCATGTGAGAGGAAAGAGCAATGCCCATGAGATGTGGACAGCATTGTCCAATCTCTACCAGAGTACCAATGAGAACCGGAAGATGATCCTGAAGGAGAAGCTAAAGAACATTAAGATGGGTAATGATAGTGCAGCTGGATATCTCACAAAGATTACTAATGTGAGAGATGAGTTGGCAGCGATTGGAGAGGCCATTCCACCCACTGAGTTGGTGCGGATTGCAATGAATGGCCTCCCCCGTTCATGGTTGAACTTTGCTGATGGGGTTTGTGCACGTGAGACCCTTCCCACATGGGAGAGGTTTTGGGATGATTGTATTCAGACAGAGATCAGGAAAGGGCAACTTGGGGCAGCCAAGCCAGTTGAGCAGGATGAGGACGTAGCACTGGTGGCAGGAGGCAAGAAAGGCAAAGGGAAGAAGCAGGCTTCCACAAGCGGTGGTGGAGGCAAAGGCAAAGGTAAAGGTAAACAGGGGAACACACAGAAGGACTATTCCAAGGTGAAGTGTTGGAATTGTCAAAAGATGGGACACTATGCAGTTGTGTGTCCGGAGAAGAAGAAGAAGAAGGGGAAGAACCAGGACGTGGCAGCTTCAGCAGAGATTGAGGACTTTGTTGGTCGTTTTGACCGAGAGTTTGCGTTCACTACATGTGAGTCCTCTAGTGCAGGATCACCTGCCAAACAGGTTCAGAGGGAGCATGCTTTTCCCTCGATTAGCGGAGCATCTACAGGTATCTGGTATGTGGACAGTGGGGCTTCACGTCACATGACAGGAGTCCGTGAGTACTTCTCAGAGCTTTCAGAGAGTGGTATTGATATTGAGGTAGTACTCGGTGATGACAGAGTTGTTAGAGCAGTCGGGGTGGGGACAGTGACATTTCAGAGGGAGTCCAAACCTCCCTTGAAAGTGTCAGAGGTTCTTTATGTGCCAGGGATGAGGAAGAACCTCATATCCGTCTCAGCTTTGGAGGACAGAGGATATGAGGTACTGTTCAGGGGAGGACAAGTGTTGATGTATCCCAGGGGCGCTCCAGCTGATTCAGCTAGAGTGATAGGTGTACGCCATGCAAAGGTGTACAAGTTTGCATTTCAGCCCCTTTTGGCATTGAGCAGTAGTACCGACAGCAGAGCTAGCAATTCTGAGCTGTGTGAGATTTGGCACCGCAGGATGGGACATATGTATCATGGAGCCTTGAGGACATTGCGGGAGATCACTACAGGTGTGCCAGATTTCAGTACTGATCACTTTGATACTTGCAGAGGTTGTGCGATGGGCAAGTTTGCCAAATCCCCTTTTCCCAGCAGTGACAGCAGAGCGACGGGGATACTTGATTTGATTCATTCCGATGTGAGCGGTCGGATGTCTCATGTTTCCTTGAGTGGATATGAGTACTATGTTTTATTCATTGATGATCACTCCAGGAGGACCTGGATTTATTTTTTGAAGACCAAGAGTGAGGTCTTCAAGCGGTTTCAGGAGTTCAGAGCTCTTGTGGAGACTCAGACAGGTCGAAAGATCAAGTCCTTGAGGTCGGACAATGGAGGAGAGTTCACCCTTGGAGAGTTTGTTGACTATTGTGCGGAGGCAGGCATTAGGAGGGAGTTCACTGTTCCTTACAACCCCCAGCAGAACGGGGTTGCGGAGAGGAAGAACAGATCCATCATAGAGGCTGCCAAAGCCATGATACATGATCAGGGGTTGCCATTGTTCTTGTGGGCAGAGGCCTGCAACACAGCTGTTTACTTGCAGAACAGGAGTCCGCATCGTGCTTTGGGGCACATGACTCCGGAGGAGGCTTTCTCTGGGAAGAAGCCTGATATTGGTCATCTTCACATCTTTGGATGCATTACATACTCCTATATACCCAAAGAGAAGAGGACCAAACTAGAGCCCACCGCAGAGAAGGGTATCTTTGTGGGCTACAGTGAGACCTCAAAGGCCTTTCGGATTTACATTCCTGCACAGAGGAGAGTTGTTGTCAGACGGGATGTGAAGTTCGAGGAGGACAGGGCCTTTAGGAGGTCACGGGAGTTAGAGTATCTGGATCAGCCAGACCCTCAGCAGCAGTTGAGTCAGTCGCAAGGATCCAGTGGGCAGGGATCAGGAGGATCCGGAGGTACATCTATGAGGATGTCAGGTCCATCAGTGAGCAGTGGCTCATCGAGCCAGAGGGGTGGTGCTCCGGGCAGCATGCAGAGCAGTTCACAGAGCAGTTCACTAGGGAGTCCACTGATGGACAGTTCACACGGTACCTCAGCTTCTACAGGTTCAGGTGCAGGCAGGAGGACAGCAGACAGACAGTCAGGAGTTCAGGCTACTGATGATGATGAGGAGGAGGAGTTTCATTCTCCGGTGGAAGAAGTGCGCTCAGGGAAGAGGAAGCCCAAGTGGCTTCAGGACACCTTGAGAGATGCCACATCTGTTGCTGAGCCGAAGAGGCCGGTCAGAGAGAGTAGACCACCTGAGAGGTTTTGTAGTTATATGGCGATGGTTACCAGCATCCTTGACTCTGAGCCTTCTAGCTATGAGGAGGCAGCTAGCCAGCAGGTCTGGAGAGAGGCCATGCAGGAGGAGTATTCTTCTATCATGAAGAATGATGTTTGGGAGGTGGTGCCGAGGCCTGAGGGCAAATCCGTGGTTACTTCCAGATGGCTTTACAAGGTAAAGCATGCTGCAGATGGCAGCATTGAGAAATTCAAAGCGAGGTTTGTGGCTAGAGGGTTCTCCCAGGTAGAGGGAGTTGATTATGAGGAGACCTTCGCTCCCGTGGCTCGATATACTTCGATCCGCTCCATTATATCGATAGCAGCAGAGATGGGTTGGAAGATCCACCAGATGGATGTGAAGACCGCATTTCTCAATGGCTTCATACAGGAGGAGGTGTACATTGAGCAGCCACAGGGCTTTGAGGTGCATGGGAAGGAGTCCCATGTGTGCAGATTGAAGAAGGCCCTTTATGGCCTGAAGCAAGCTCCCAGAGCTTGGTACTCCAGGATAGATGCATACTTGCAGGGGATGGGTTTCACAAAGAGTGAGGCAGATCCGAACCTTTACTTTATTGTGATTGGTGAGGAGCCTCTCATTCTGGTGCTGTATGTGGATGACTTGATCATTACAGGTGCAGAGAGACTCATAGAGCACTGCAAGAGAGATCTTGCGGCGGAGTTTGAGATGAAGGACATCGGCTTGATGCATTACTTTTTGGGTTTGGAGGTGTGGCAGGAGGAGGGGCATTTCTTCCTGGGGCAGGGGAAGTATATTGTGGACATCCTTAGCAGATTCCACATGGAGGATTGTAGACCCATGTCGACACCGATGATCACCAACTGGAAGAAGCTTCATGCTTCGGATTCCGAGTTGGTGGATCCCACATTGTACAGGCAGCTGATTGGTTCCTTGATGTATTTGGTCAACACTAGACCAGATATCTGTTTTGCAGTCAACACGATGAGTCAGTTTATGTGTGAGCCTAGGAAGGTTCACTGGGTGGCTGCAAAACACATTTTGCGGTACTTGCAGGGGACAGTGGATTATGGTCTGGACTACAGGCAGGGAGATGGAGTGAGATTGGCAGGATACACTGATTCTGATTGGGCAGGTTGTGCTTCTGATAGGAAGAGCACTTCAGGGTGTTGTTTTGGGTTGGGTTCAGCAGTAGTGTCATGGTTCAGCCGGAAGCAGCAGTCAGTAGCACTGAGTTCAGCGGAAGCAGAGTATATGGCAGCCAGTCTAGCTAGTTGTGAGGCTATCTGGCTTCGCAAGATGTTGTTTGGCTTATTTGGTCAGCCGTTGAGACCTTCAGTGATTTACTGTGATAATCAGAGTTGCATTAAACTCACGGAGAATCCAGTATTTCATGACAGGTCAAAGCATATCGGGATCAGATATCATTTCATCAGAGACTATGTTCAGAAGGGAGCTGTGAAGCTTGAGTATATTTCCACTGATGAGCAGGTTGCAGATATCCTTACCAAAGCCTTACCACGGGGCAAGCATGTCTACTTCAGAGACAAGATGGGTGTGGTGAGGAACACCTTCCTCGGTAAGAGGGAGTGTTGAAATTTGGTACCGGAGGACAGGTGGTTCCCTTAGGCTTTGATCTTTGGCCTAGGGAAAAGTGTCCAAAAGAATTTAATTTTTCTCCTAAAGTGACTATAATTTTATAAAGTTAAATCTAATTTAAAAGTGACTTTAAGTGATAAAGTTATTAAGTCTAATTTTAAAGTGACTTTTATAAAGTCAATGAAAAATTAGAAAGGAAAAGTGACTTTGGAAATAAATGACTAAGTGGGTCTTTATTAAAGTGGGGTGAATTAAAAAATAGAAAGTGAGATTTAAATGAGCATTTAATCTCAACCATTGATCTAAATCTATTTCAGCCATTGGATTTAGAGATCACCCAAAAGTCACTTGGATCACCCAAAAGTCACTTGGAGTTATATTAAAGGAGGAAAAGGAGGAAAAGGTCATTCATTCTTTCATGAGCAGATTGGAGAAGGAGAGCAAGAGAGCAAGAGAGATTTCTGAGCAGGAAGGAGAAGGAGACAGCAGCTTGGCACACATTCCAAGGCAGCAGTTGAGCAGATTTGTACAACTAATTCAGCACATAGTGAAAGGCAGATTTTTGCACAAAAATCGAGGAGCAGTTTGCTGATTTTTCTGCACACAAAACGGAGGTCGTACAGCATTTATTGCTGTCCTGTTTGCTGTAATTTCCAGATTGCTGTGAGGCACGGGAAAGGAGATAAGTTGTAAATTTGTTTGCTGATTTTTGCTGAATAATTCTCACTGTAAAAAGACAAATTTCAGAAATAAAGAAGAGCTCTCAAACTGGTTTTCCCCAAGAGTTGTAGGGGGTTTTTCCAGGGTCAAATTGACCAAAAATATCAGTGTTTTAATGTGTTTTAATGGCTGTTTTTAATTGCTGATTTTTAATTCTGCAATTTCCAGCATTCTGAAAAATTTCCAGAATTTGTGTTTTCAGCAATATTTATTTTTTTCAGTCTGTTAAATGTATGGTTATGGGAATGGGCATTTAACTACATGGGAGAAATAAGGAGAAACTGAAAACCGGGGTGGGAAAACAGAAATTTTTACATCCCTATCTTGGTCTTTGCAGAGTATACCCCAGTTAGCATCATACCCACAAGCTCGGCTTGTTGGGATTACCGCTCCCTGTCTGGCCAACAGGTTGAGAGTGTACTTGGGGTTGTACAACCCAAGTTGATTATGATGCAGGTGTTCTACCACATGACTCTTGAGGGTCATTGTTGGGAAGATCAGTGAGCAATAGGATGGGTTGAGATGTGCTCCCCTATATCACCTATTGCTCTATATGGGGTTGTAGATGTTTAGCTCCCCCATGAGATTCCGGGTTGAGATGTGCTCCCTGATATTGTTCTCAAATTGAGATGTGCTCTCCGACATTATAGAGGGTGGAAGCTAATGCTCCCTGATTCTTCTTCTTTAGATTCGAGAATGTTTCAGCAGATAGAGTTGAGCAGAGATGGGACATGATATGTCAACAAGATATACATGACAAGATGTTCGATGATCAGATATTGACGGGTGGAATCCTCCCTGGTTGAGAGGGAGTGTTAAATTATGCAACTACGGTCAAATTCCACTTTGGACAACTCATTTGATGGAGATGATGATTGCATTAGACTCCTCTTTTCCAAAGGACCAAAATCGACCTAATGATCACTCAAATCGGATAAGGGAAAGTGTAATTATGAAGGAAATCCCACATATGCACACTTGGACAAAGTCAAACCCAAAGCAAATTAGACACCCATGGAAACTTATAAATACAAGTGACCTCAAGCGCATTTGGATATCACCAATCATCTTCTTCTTCTCTTCTTCATTGATTGGTTCGCACAAGTCTGAGGCTGGGACGACAAAGAAGTTCGCAAAGGTCCGAAATTACAGGGTTCGAAGCTCGCATTTGTTTTAGGGTTTTGGGTTACAATCGTTGGCTTGCAACAGGGTAGATTCAACCATAGTCGCAGGCATCACAGGCTCAATGGAGCGACTGGAAACCTTCAGTCACGCGCACAACTCCTCAACCATGCGACTGGGAAGTTTAACTAAATTTTGACCATTGACCGCAATTAACCGCAGATAGGAAAGTTGTCTCTGATATATCTTGATGCTAGAATCATATTTTTTGAATGTGATTGGGTAATTGGATGATATTGTATTAAGCTAATTGTACTCTTCGCTAAACATTTTATGACAATCTAATAGAAGAAGATTTTTCAAAGGGTTTTCCCTCTAGTGGGGTTTTTCCCTGGTCCTTGACCAAATTCGGTGTCTCTTGTTGATGTGTTGAGTGTCTCCTTTGTCATTACATTTATTGTTTTATCTTCAATTACTGTTGATGAATGGAAAGACTAATTGTATTTGGATAGATTGCTAATTGAAGTATTGAATTGGGCTAAAGTAATTGATACAACATAGAACAATCTGAAAAATTAACAAAGGTCACAGAAATCGGCTAGGACATCTAGTTGTTCTCTGCAGGGCCTTGAGGGTAGAGGCCAATAAAACCAAGTCGTTAACAAAAAGGAGTAGAGAGATCAACACCTGATGGAGAAGGCAGTCGTCCCCCTCATAAGTGTGCTCCTAGAGGAAAGACTCCAATTCATCGATATAAATCCCAAAAAGGGTAGGCAATAGAGGGAAACCCTACTTAACCCCAATGGTACTCTAAATGAAATCTAAAAGTTCGTGAGCCAACTTTAGGCATCCAATAACAGACTCATACAATCTCATGATGGTTGCTAAGAGAGTCTCAGAAATCCCAATGTCACGGAGTCTCTGAAAGAGTGCCTCCCTCGGCATTGTGTTGAACGCTTTCTGAAAGTCAACAAAGCAGTTGTAGACTCTCGAAGAACGATGACAGGCCTCCTCAATGATGGCTCGTAGTGTAAATATGCGGTCAACCGCCTCGTAGTTTGGACGGAAACTCGCTTGCCCCCTAGCTTTGCAATTTTGTCGCTCTAGTTTTGCGAAAATCCATTGATGTAAAATTGTGGCGTAAAGTTTAGAAAATGTATGACCCACCATAATAGTTCGGTAATTGTTTGGATCAGAAATACTCCACGACTTCTGGATAGGATGGATGATGTGTCGATTCCAAGCAGGGGGAAAGACAGAGCAGACCACGTGGTTCAAAAGATCAACATGATAGGACTCGAGGGGCTTACTACCATGCTTTAGGAATTTTGTCGGAAGGCCTTCTTCGTCAACATCTTTGTAGGAATTCAACGCTCTGGTTGCCCTCTTGATTTCCAGTTCCATAAAACGGTAGCATGAGGAGGGAGAGGGGGGGCGAAGGAGACGTGGATTGAGGGTTGTCCGGGAATGTCATATAGAGGGGTAGTGTGTGAAAATAAGTCCATGGAGTCCAATTTAGGTGGGATAGTTCGATGCCTGGGGAAGAGGGTACGCTAAAAGGCCTTGGGGGAGCAACAAAGGGCCACAGGAAGCTCTCATCTCCTTTGGGAGAGAAATATATACTTTTTATGGCAAAGGAGTTTATGATAAGTTGTCTAGAGAGAAGGGGAGGCAGAGGGATCCTGTGTGAGGGAAAAGTGAAGTTGCTTATTGAAAGCTTTAGAATCCTTATCGTATCATTGTTGCATGGGACAGGAGCCAGGAGTGGGCTTATGACTATTCTTGTGAGTCAAGTGGAGATAGGAGTCCAAGGCAGCTTTCGTGATGGCCTTCGAGAGTAACTCATATTTAGTTGTGACAGTATCTAAGGCTCTAAAGTGGGAGATGTGGGGGAGCAGTTCCTCGAGACAGGTAGCATATAAAGGGGCACAATCCGTATCGAGAAGGAAGGTGGTACGTAGGGGTAGTGAGGTGTTTTGGGAGATGGTAGAGGTGGCAAGAAGAGGGGGGAGTAGAGAGGAGGAAAGTGATGAGGGCATGATCCGCTAGAGTGAGGCTAGAAATGGAGAGGTGTTGAATATGTGGGAGAAGATCATAGGTGGTCAAAACATAATCCACTACACCCACCCCCCCACTGTGGGGAAAACAGGTGAAATTTCTTGAGCCAAGGAAGCAGGGGAGCCCGTCCAAGATCAATAACACATCAGATTCGCCCAGTTGTAGGAGATGTCTCTCATAACCTATGAGAGGCCCAAACTCATCCTGTGAGCACCTGTGACGACCAACTGACTCTGGTTCTATCTCCTGGAGGCAGAGAGCGTCCTCAACTCTATCGTGAAGGAAAACCTATATAATCCTGGTTAGGACGTTGAAGTCACCCAAAAGAATCACATCCCCTTGAGAAGTAAAATTTGATATGTCCTCGTAGAGATCGAGGAACAGGTCCCCCTTAGACTCCCTATGAGTGGTAAAGGGTGATGAGACAAGGGGGAAGTAATAAACTGCATTAGAGAAGCATCTTGGAGGGTTGACTTGGTTTCTTAGTGAGATGTTGAGCTAGTCTTCTATACTGGTTAGCCATCCTAACTTTGATGCATCCCTTGTTGAATCCATTCTATAAGGAAAGGATTGTTGGGAATTCCCCTTGTGGGTTTTGCCTTGGCCGTTAGCCTAATCACTAGTGTCTCTTGTCTCGTGTGCACTATGATCTCTACTTTCTTTATGTTTTTGAATGTATAATTGCTCAAATGACATAACTGAATAAAGTAAATGTTAAAAGGAAACATATATATTAGTCACAAGTAATTATCATGATAAAAAAATCTAGTTTGCAAACGAATTTTAACAATAGAAACACACTTACTCCCCCTATGATTGTTGCTCCCTCTAACTCCATGCTTCTGATCTTCCTCTCATGATTTCTCTCCCCCTTTGACATCAATGGCAAAGGGTAACTCCCCCTGACGAAATATCTCCTTCTGTCTTCTTGCAATTTTACTTTCTCCCCATGTCTTCTTCCAGGGCGACTTGTCCACTAAAACTTCAAATTAATGCAATTCACTGACGTATATTAAAAGCATTCATGTTAAGACTTGCTTTGTTTTCTTCGCTACTGCTAAAGAGGATGTGCTCTCACAACTTATTCTGACATCAATGACAACATCATTCAACTATCTCTTTTTGACAACTACTCTCCCTGTCTTGCTTGCCTAAATGAATAAATCAACCTATCCGGCATGAGATATTCCACAACTCTATCATCAGGCCACTATGAATCTGCCTTCCCAAATCAAATTGCCCAAAGGATAGATCTTCAAATTTGTAAACACAGCTAGTTAGACTCCCCCTCTTCAACATTCACAATACAGAAGTCTTTAAGCCAAATTGCCTAAAATGATATATGAACTTGCTTTGCTGCATAACCTTTCTGAACCTTGCTAGTTGTAGATTCATAATGGTCTTCCGACTTTACAAATCATGTGAACATGACCTCTAGCATTTCTTCATTCACCTATTTCTCTTGGTTTCTCTTTCTTCTCCAAACCTTGTACCTGAGAAGGAAGGTGGTACGCAAAGGGTAGTGAGGTGTTTTGGGAGATGGTAGAGGTGGCAAGAAGAGGGGGGAGTAGAGAGGAGGAAAGTGATGAGAGTATGAGCTTCCAGAGTGAGGCTAGAAATGGAGAGGTGTTGAATATGTGGGAGAAGATCATAGGTGGTCAAAACATAATCCACTACACCCCCCACTGTGGGGAAAACAGGTGAAATTTCTTGAGCCAAGGAAGCAGGGGAGCCCGTCCAAGATCAATAACACATGAGATTCGCCCAGTTGTAGGAGATGTCTCTCATAACCTATGCGGGGCCCAAACTCATCCTGTGAGCACCTGTGAAGACCAACTGACTCTAGTTCTATCTCCTGGAGGCAGAGAGCGTCCTCAACTCTATCATGAAGGAAAACCTATATAATCCTGGTTAGGGCGTTGAAGTCACCCAAAAGAATCACATCCCCCTGAGAAGTAAAATTTGATATGTCCTCGTAGATATCGAGGAACAGGTCCCCCTTAGACTCCCTATGAGTGGTAAAGGGTGATGAGGCAAGGGGGAAGTAACAGACTGCATTAGAGAAGCATCTTGGAGGGTTGACTTGGTTTCTTAGTGAGATGTTGAGCTAGTCTTCTATACTGGTCAGCCATCCTGACTTTGATGCATCCCTTGTTGAATCCATTCTATAAGGAAAGGATTGTTGGGTTTTCCCCTTGTGGGTTTTGCCTTGGTCGTTAGCCTAATCACTAGTGTCTCTTGTCTCGTGTGCACTATGATCTCTACTTTTTTTATGTTTTTGAATGTATAATTGCTTAAATGACATAACTGAATAAAGTAAATGCTAAAAGGAAACATATATATTAGTCACAAGTAATTATCATGATAAAAAAATCTAGTTTGCAAATGAATTTAAACAATAGAAACACACTTACTCCCCTTATGATTGTTGCTCCCTCTAACTCCATGTTTCTAATCTTCCTCTCCTGATTTCTCTCCCCCTTTGACATCAATGGCAAAGGGTAACTCCCCCTAACGAAATATCTCCTTTTGTCTTCTTGCAGTTTTTACTTTCTCCCTCTGTCTTCTTCCAGGGCGACTTGTCCACTAAAACTTCGAATTAATGCAATTCACTGACGTATATTAAAAGGGTTCATGTTAAGACTTGCTTTGTTTTCTTCGCTACTCCCAAAGAGGATGTGCTCTGTTTAGAAAATCTTCGGCAAAATCACATAATCAATCTTTTGTCGACGCGTTTCGAACCAACCAGTGTGATGCATCGTCAGGATGTGCTCTCACAACTTATTCTGACATCAATGAAAACATCATTCAACTATCTCTTTCTGACAACTACTCTCCCTGTCTTGCTTGCCTAAATGAATAAATCAACCTATCCGGCATGAGATATTCCACAACTCTATCATCAGGCCACTGTGAATCTGCCTTCCCAAATCAAATTGCCCAAAGCATAGATCTTCAAATTTGTAAACACAACTAGTTAGACTCCCCTTCTTCAACATTCACAGTACAGAAGTCTTTAAGCCAAATTGCCTAAAATGATATATGAACTTGCTTTGCTGCATAACCTTTCTGAGCCTTGCTAGTTGTAGATTCATAATGGTCTTGCGACTTTACAAATCATGTGAACATGACCTCTAGCATTTCTTCATTCACCTATTTCTCTTGGTTCTCTTTCTTCTCCAAACCTTGTACCTAATATCAGTGTTTTCCCCCATGGAAGACTTCACCATGCTTCTGCAATCACGAGTTGTGTCCATAGTTATGGCATATGTTGTTTGAAAATCAGAAAGGCAAAAAGATTTTCTTATGTTGATAATTACTTGTGTTATTCTTGTGTTCTTATTATCTTCTTTATATTCTTTTATCTTTGTATCATCAAGAAATCATCAAAACAAAACATGAAGATCAATGACACCAGATGTAGGCACTCAGACAGGGCTAAAACCCCTCTCTAGGGGAAAACCCAGTTAAACTCTTCCACTAATCAAATTGAGACAGACCAAGACCTTAGACCTGACCAAAGGACTTTCCTCATCCATCAAGTCAACCTTCCAGGATAATTCAACAAACTCCAGTAGTCTCTTCTTGTCTAGCAGCTTCAGCCCAGCAAATATCCAGAATTTCGACCCACAACTACTTCAGAATTTTAGCACAGCTATAGTACTGCAATTTCAGCCCTTCCAGCAACCTGGAAACTTCGCACATGTGAGACAAGGAGAGAGAATTCGACTTCTTATGCTTGACAAAGACTCCCTTCTCCTTCACCAGGGTTTCCTTCCTCTTCCTTGAATTTTGCACCCTTTTTCTGCCTCTAGCAACTGCAAATCAAACTTCTTGAGAATCTGCTCCAAATGAGTCGAGTTGCTGCCCTTTTATAGTGGTTTCTGCCTCTCTAATTAGGCCGAATTTTCCAGATTGAAGCCGACTTGGTGGAGGAGACCTAAATGACCTATCTTACATAAAAATAAATTTCTTCTTTGATAGATGAAGCCCAAGAAGGGTCTTTCACATATTGACAAAGACAAGGACTCTTGACATAAACCCTAGAAGCCTACAATAGAGGTTTTTATCTAAAAAAATTGACCCAAGCATGAAACCCATGTTTTAATAAGTCAATTTCTTTTATAATAAATATATTTTTTTTGACAAATACATTTCAAATACAATTATGAAGACCGACACTAGTTACATTCTTCAACACTCCCTCTTAACTAGACAAGTGTTCATAATTACATAGAGGTACATGGAAGATCTCAAAATGATATGCTCTGGATTTAAGAGATCTGTGGTTTATATCTTTTGACTTAGTTACCGGAGAATCCACAGTACGAACCATTTTTATGTCAACGTTTCAAATCCCAACTGGGATCCATCATCAGGACTTATGAATGATGATAAAAGAAGAGCTGATTAGAAGGAAATAAATAATTATGAGGATAATAGATTTAAGGATCAGCGGAATGTCGGCTTGAATTTTTATTTTTATTTATTAATTTTTTTATTTTATTTTTTAATTGAAGGTTTTTGAATAAATTATTTTTATTTTTACTGTTGAGATTTATATATTAATTTTTACTGATGAGTTAATATATTAATTTAATAATAATCATTAAATATTTAGTATATGTTAATATAATATTATTTATTTTATTTTGTATGAGAAATGTTAATTTACTTTTAATATATAAGTAATTATTAATTAAGTATTATTAATATTTATTAACACTATTAATATCTATTAACATTATTAATATTGATTTATTAACATTATTAACATTATTAACATTTATTAATATTAATTAGTTTAATATATTAATTAATTTATATAGCAATTAATTAATATATTAATTATTATTAATATTAATATAATTTGAAATAAAAATTTTAAATAAAAATTTAAACAATTTTAAATATTAATTCAATATACTTATTTTTCTATTCTTTAATATTAATTATCAAGTATTAATATTAATTACTGTTTAGTAATTATTAAGTGATTATTAATTAAGTATTATTAATATTTATTAACACTATTAATATCTATTAACATTAATAATATTGATTTATTAACATTTATTAATATTAATTAATTTATATAGCAATTAATTAATATATTAATTATTATTGATATTAATTACTGTTAATTAATTATTAAGTGATTATTAATTAAGTATTATTAATATTTATTAACATTATTAATTAAGTATTATTAATATTTATTAACACTATTAATATCTATTAACATTATTAATATTGATTTATTAACATTATTAACATTTATTAATATTAATTAGTTTAATATATTAATTAATTTATATAGCAATTAATTAATATATTAATTATTATTAATAGTAATATAATTTCAAATAAAAATTTTAAATAAAAAATTTAAATAATTTTAAATATTAATACAATATACTTATTTTTCTATTCTTTAAATACTAATATATATTAAAAATAAATTAACATTTCTCATACAAAATAAAATAAATAATATTATATTAACATATATTAAATATTTAATGATTATTATTAAATTAATATATTAACTCATCAGTAAAAATTTATATATAAATTTCAACAGTAAAAATAAAAATAGTTTATTCAAAAACCTTCAATTAAAAAAAAAATAATAATAATAATAATAAATTAATAAATAAAAATAAAAATTCAAGCCGACATTCCGCTGATCCTTAAATCTATTATCCTCATAATTATTTATTTCCTTCTAATCAACTCTTCTTTTATCATCATTCATAAGTCCTGATGATGGATCCCAGTTGGGATTTGAAACGTTGACATAAAAATGGTTCGTACTGTGGATTCTCCGGTAACTAAGTCAAATGACATGCTCTATGAAGAGTTCACAACACAGACAGTGCTACAAATTAGATACCTAACCAGGGTACTCTAATCATGTTGGACTAAGGTGCACTCAAGCTTTAGCCACTTTAGGTACCATCAGGCTTTTAAGCTCTAACACCAACCCAGGGATCTAGGTCCGTATCCAAGGTCTGAGCTCCATGACCAACGCCGCCCTCCCTACTTTGAGATCTAGACATCTACAAATAGGTCGACTAGATGTCCTCCCAAGCATCTTGTTGCCACAAGATCTTTCATCTCTCCTTATCAACTAGATCAGATATATATCCACCATTCCAAGCATGCTTCAAAACGTTCAACCTTTTATGGATAAATCCTGCGCAATCACAACCCCAATCAATAATAAACCTTTAGGTATATATACAAGTAAATACAAACCTTTGGGGTCCTCAGACACTCTGATGCTACTCATATCAATGTTGCGATAATCGCAATTGGGATTAAATTGGAAAGGGTCCGGAAAAAAGAAAAAATCGTAAAAATTGGGATAAACTCAATAAAAATTGGCAAAATACAAAAATTACAATTTTTTCGCAAAAAATCGTCGATATAATTGGTCGATTTAATCATTTCAAGGAAAAAATCACGCGATTTTCGCAACACTAACTTATATCAACATCAAGTTATCCAAATACAACTTGTCGGAAGCTTTCTTCTTTCACTTCTTCAGTAGCACCAAATACAACCTCATTATTTCTCAAGTCTTTTGTAACTTCATGAACATCCATTTGTAGTTCTTTCATTCATTATTCAGTTTCCTTCTTTATTGAAGGTATTCATTATCATTGTCATAATATACCCTCCCTCTCAACTAGGGAGATATACCTTTTCTTCTATCCAAGCTCCCTCTCAGCTTAAGGAGATCAACAGCTTCCTTCTTTTATAATATTGGAGAAACTTCATAACAATTCATTTCTTTTTCATGACATCAAGGTCATCTTTGATTATCATCATTCTTGTAGCTACCTTCATCATGCTTATTATTATGAACATCTTCAACATCATGAAGATCATGTACCTGCAAAACTTTTGTTATTCTTAACAAACCTTGTAGGACTTTAATTCTTGAAGGGCTTCCTTTGCAACAGAGCTTTTTCATGATTCAAGTCTTTCCTTTGAAGTCTCCTCCATAACCTTTATGTATTTTGCAAGCTTTCCTACCACAGAAAAAAATTATAAAGACAAGGTTATTAGTATAGAGCTTTTTCATGATTCAATTCTTTCCTTTGAAGTCTCCTCCATAACCTTTATGTATTTTGCAAGCTTTCCTACCACAGAAAAATTATAAAGAAAAGGTTATTAGTATACAATACAAACAAATCTCTATGTGAGGAGGAAACCAAACATAAAAGAGGAAACAAGGAACAAAATATTTATCATTTGGTAAAATGGTGAAGGCTCCCTCTTAGACCAATCTTTTTGAGGGATACCTACAACTTAGACAATCCAAAAATGTTCTAACAAGATATATTAGATCTACAAACTCTGAAAATCAAAACATATTACAAAACTTAAAATAGTAGACTAAGACGGATATAAGAGGATACTTAATAGTATAAGTCTTTGACTTCAGATTCTTCAGTCTTGTTCTTCTTAGGTGCAACTTCATCAGCAACATTTGCATGTTCTCTATCTCTCTTCTTATTCCTTGGATTCTCAAAACATTGGCTTTTGTAAAGTCCCATTTTGCGACAATTGTAGCACTCAATCTTTGATAGATCAACCTTCTTCTTTGGTCCTTTGAACTTCTTGAATGTTCCCTTCTTCTTGTGATGAACAGAGTAGGCATTAGAAGTGTTGTTTTATTCATCCTCCTTTTTGTCACTTACTAACGAGAAGTGGGCTTCTTCTTGACTACATGCATCCCACATTTGTTCAAAGGTTGGAGTATCTTTCCAACTGCTAATTCCTGATGCAAAAGCACTCCAACATTTTGGTAGACCTAGTAGAGCAACAATCACGAGTTCTTTCTTAGGTATAACTTCATAAATCGCTTGGAGTTCATCTCTTATTCTAGAGATCCTTACAAAGTCTGATGAAACAGTATCATCTTTTGTCATCTTTATTGTTCTTAGTTCATTCTTGAGGCTAGCTATCTAACTATTGTTCTTGATTTTAAATAACTTGGAGAGGGCTTCATACATTTCTTGAGTGGAATCTATATTGGATATGTATGGAATTAGAGTGTCCTTCACTCCATCTACTGTTAGATTCATGGTTAATATGTCAATTTCCCTGAACTTCTCCTTTCCTGCATCATCAGTACGTTTCTTAACTTTTCCTTGAACGAGATCCAAAACTTTATGCTTAGTGAGAATAAGATCTATCCTCTTCCTCCATGCCCTGAAGTTGGAGGCTCCTTCTAGCTTGTTTTTTGTCTTCATTGAGGTTGACATGGTCTCTATAGATAGTAGGGTTCTCTTCTTATATGATCCTTTCCTTAATGACCTTCTCTTGTTCCTTCTTCCTTAACCTTTCTTTCAATTGACCTTCAAGATGCCTTTTTCCTTCCTTCTTTACCTTAGCTCTAATACCATGTTAAAAAATTAGAAAGGCAGAAAGATTTTCTTATGTTGATAATTAGTTGTGTTATTCTTGTGTTCTTATTATCTTCTTTATGTTCTTATTTTATCTTTGTATCATCAAGCAATCATCAAACAAAACATGAATATCAACGACACCAGATGTAGGCACTCAGCCAGGGCTAAGACCCTCTCTAGGGTAAAACACAACCAAACTCTTCCACTAATCAAATTGAGATAGACCTTCCTCCTCCACCAAGTCCGCCTTCCAAGATAATTCAACAAACTATAGTAGTCTCTTCTTGTCTAGCAGCTTCAGCCCAACACCAATCTAACATTTCCCCCCCAGCTACTTCAAAATTTTGGCCCAGCTACAATACTGCAATTTCGGTCCTTCCAGCAACCCAGCAATTTCGCACTTGTGAGACAAGGAGAGAGAAAATTCAACTTCTTATGCTTGACAAAGACTCCCTTCTCCTTCGCTAGGGTTTCCTTCCTCTTCCTTGAATTTTGCACCCTTTTTCTGCCTCCAGCCACTGCAAATCGAACTTCTTGAGAATGTGCTCCAAATGAGTCCAGTTGTTTGCCCTTTTCTAGTGGTTTATGCCTCTCTAATTAGGCCAACTTGTCCAGGTTGAGGTCAACTTGATGGAGGAGGCCTAAATTACCTATTTTACATAAAAAAAATTCTTCTTTGATAGATGAAGCCTAAGAAGGGTCTTTTACATATTGACAAAGACAACGAATCTTGAAATAAACCCTAGAAGCCTACAATGGAGGATTTGACCTAAAAACATTGACCCAAGCATGAAACCCATGCTTTAGTTAGTCAATTTCTTTTATAATAAAAAAAAAATTCTTTCTTTTGACAAATACATTTCAAATACAATTATGAAGACCGACATTAGTTACATTCTTCAACATATGTAACACTCAATGTGGTACCTGAAAGACGGAGCAATTGACATATACTTTTTGTTGATGAAGCCATTTGGATATCAGCCTTGTTTTCCTGCAAACTTGCTTCTAGGATTTTGATAATGACTTTGATAATCATCCTTGTCATAAGCTTTGCAATCCCTAGCCTTATGCCCAAAGGTATTACATGAAAAACAATAACCAGGAAATATACTACGGTACCTGGATGTAGGAAATCCTCTAGGTGGTGTAGTTTTCCAGAAGCCTTCTTCTTGAGTTTTCTTCACTGTTGGTTGTTGATTCTAGGTTCTCTTGATTGACTGATCTTGAATTGTTACTAGTTGAACATTCTCTTCTGGAGGCATGCATTCCTCCTTCTTGATAGGTTCCTTGATGATGCTTGCATAACTCTTTTGTTCAGCTTCTTTTCCTGTCATCATGGAGTTTGATCCCTTATCATCATAAGTTGGCCTGTATCCTAATCCAGATTTGTCATCACATGGCCGTTGACTGTTGATAATCTCATCCAACATTTTAGTGTTGTTTACAAAATTTTGTTGAGCATTTTTCTTATGAACTTCCGTTCTTAGTGAAACTATCTCTGCTTCCAAACTTTCCTTCAATTTAGCATTTTCTTCCAACTGGTTTTTGAGTGTCTCTTCAATTATTCTGGATTCCTTTGACTGGACTTTCAAATTGATGATGGTCTTCTCTAATTTTTCAGATTTTTTGTTGAAATTCTTAGAATGCTCTTTTAGTTCACTTAGCTCTTTCTACAATTCCTTGACTTTCTTTCTTTCTAATTTTAGAGCTTTTAAAGTGTTGACCAGTTCTCTCTCAAGATCTACTTCTCCTTCAACTTCATCATTCTCAACCACCATGAATAACAATCTTTCTCAGTCACTGTTGTTGCTTTCCTCATCAGATGAAGAACTGTTTTCTTTTGAATAGAGACTTTTCTTGGAGAATTTTCTTTTACTATGTTTCTTGTCTCTTTTCTAATTTTTCATTTCCTTCTTAGGAGCTTCTTCTTCATCATCACTATTTGAACATCTTGCATAAGGACATTTCGAAGCAAAATGACCAATTTCACCACAATTAAAACATTTCAAGGAAGCTTACCTTTGTACTTACCAGTTCCTTTCTTCAACTTCCTCACACAGTTGGCTATTTCCTCATCTAAAATCACTACAGCTACAACTGGAGCTAGACTATGACTGCTGCTTGTTCTTCGTTGTTTTCTTTGATGCCTTGAAAGTTGCTTCTCTTTTAGATGGATTTTCTTGTTCTATTCTCATTTCGTAAGTTGTAAGTATACCATGCAAATCATCCATGTTTAACGTGGCAAGATCTATTCTTTCTTCTAGAGCTGAGACTTTAGAATCAAATCTCATCAGAAGAGATCTTAGAACATTTCGAACAATTGCTTTGTTCTCCATTGGTTCTCCCAATCCATGCAAAGCGTTTACTATTTCATTTACAAAAAGGAAGTAGGTTGCAATATTTTCATCTTCCATCATTTTTAGCTACTAAAATTATGCTCTGAAGATTTGAAGTTTGGTCTCTTTGACTTTCATATCTCCATATATGCTTTGAAGCTTGTCCCAAACCTCTTTTGCAAATTCGCAATGCATTACTTTTACATAAAATGAACCTGAAAGGCCAGTTAAAATAGCATTCTTGGTTTTTGCATTGCCTGTAGAAAATTGTGTTTAGCTTGTAGCCCAACCCAGTTTTATGTTTTGCATGGTTTAATGCCCAAACCCATCATGAAATATGAGACTGATAATTGCATTTACATAAAACATTAGAGCTACTCTACTATTTCTCTTTGCACAGCTAACAAACTAGAAAAGTTACAAGCACACACACTTTTAGACACTGATTTTTGGTCAAGATGACCCTGGAAAAATCCCCACTGCCTCTTGGGGAAAACCAGTTCTGAAGGGAGCCTTTATTTTGTTTCTTATAGGAGAATTTTACAAAAAATAAATTCAAGAAGAATTTAACTTAATCTCTTCCATTTTTAGCAGCTCCTCAGAGGTTCATTTCACTATAATTTATGGAGTAATGTTTTCTTCTCACAGTCCTCTCATTCCAGTGAAGAAATTGTCATCCTATCAGCTCACAGTACACAAGAAGTTTGATACATGGAACAAATAAAGCTTCAGAACTCTAACAACTATCTCTCTGCTAGAGATAGAACCCCTGTAGCAGGCTTATCTACCAAATACAACTCACTGAAGGCCCCGAAAAATTGACTGTAGTTTACTTAGGCAGGCCCAAGAAATGTGTTGCCCAGGCCCAAGATTCTTGGTCTCTTATCAGCTGACGGTTGGGTGAGAAATACGGTGCCTGAACGCTGCCTCTAACTCAGAAAGCAATTCGACTTGGTTGTTGAAGGTTTTATAGTTGCTCCATAGAGATTCGAGCCTCCTTCACTGTTTCAGCTCGGCCTCCTGAGATTCAAATCTCAGCTAGACTCTTCTCCTCTTGCTGTTCGATTTTCCTCCACACAAAAACCCTGCCTCATTTCCTCTACTTTCCTACTCTTCTCAATGTTCTCATGAGTTGAGGTGAAGAATGAGCTCTTTTTGTCTTTCGAATGAGATAGGAACCCTATCCCTAAGATCTAATGCTTGAGATTTAATCTCAAACCATTAGATCAAGGGTGGAAATGAGTCCCCCACTTGACTCCTCCTTATGCGGTCCCCTTTCTATTAATAAGTCTTCCTCGTACTTTTTGATGTTTTTAGTACCATGGTCGCTTTTTCCTCATAAAGTCAATTTAATAAAATAAAGTGTACTTAGTACTTTTAGTACACTTTATTTTATTAAAGTAACTTTTAAAACACATGTGACTTTAATAATAAAGTACCTAGTACATCTCCACATAAAAAGTACATCAGCCCTCTTGATATGAAAAACTCATAATATCACTTAGACAAAAGGTGATTTATGTGTCTCCCACGGCCAAAAGGAGAAAAGCCTAGGAAGCACCTCCTTGGCACTTTTTCAACATTACCTTCATAAGGTTTGTTACCAGCATCATCTGTTGGAGGAGCAGGAGGTTCAGTGTACCCACTTACTATAGGGTTCCAGACATCAAATCCCGGTGCTTGCACATATGTTTTCATTCTTCCACTCCAAAACACATAATTCTGTCCATCAAACAGTGGAGTCCAATTCTTGGTGTAATCCATGATCTCCCTTCCAGTGGTTAGACTGCTTGTGAAGGAATCTGCTTTGATTCCAATTGTTGGAAACACTGAGAGGGGGGCAAATCAGTATTTCACTTCAATGGGTTAATTTTAAACTTTGGAGAATTAAATATCAAACATAAATCAGCATCACATCACATGAACAGTACAGGAAATTTTTAGTCGGAAACCCTTCCAGGAGAAAAACCATTGAAAACAGCATGACAAGTACTATCAGCTAATGGTGGTCTCGTTAGCAAATCCATTGATCTTCCCATTCATCTACTTCAAAAATGCGGGACTTCTTCTAGCTGCTGCTTGGGTTTACATCAATGACAACCATATTCCAACATTGCTTATGGATTTCAACCTTATGCATTCTGTGGAAAATCAGGTGAATGTCTGTTTTGTATCATAAGGACATCTCTTTGTCCGCCTTTTGTTCTATGTGTAGGGATGAGGTGTGCTATCAGCTCCTAGTTACAAGTGCTCTATTGATCAAAGGTGCAAAATCTTTAGATCCAACATATTATTTTGAATTTATTTGTCTTAGTAGCTCTGAGGAAGAGGTTATGATATCCTTTGTATATACTTTTCCAGTTTTCCCCCAGTTGTAAATATTATTATGTAACAATAAGACGTATTTTCAACGGAAAACAATTTAAAAAAGAAAAACATTAAACTTTCAATGTTTATATTTATTACATATAATGCATTTTAAGTTTCTTGACTATATGCAAAACTCACTTAGCACTTTGGAATATTCCTATGCCTACAAGGAAATTTATGCTTCAAATAAGAACATCAGAAAAAAGAAAAAAACTAAACATAAAATTTAAAACAACGTATTTATTCCATGTAAATGCATATTATGTTTCTGCAGTATATAAATAAAATTAAGTAACTACCACAAGCATTGGGCAGACAAGGAAATAGCTTAGAAAAATGTTTATTACTTTCTTAGAGTTAAAGCCATCTCCTGGTAGCATATAAAAAAAATCTGCATCTGCACGCATTGGCCATCCTAGCCGAAAACAATCCACTGACCTGCAAATGAAGATAGACATGTCACATCAGTGCATGCACAAAATATTAACACGTGAAGGTGGGTGAAATCTGACCAACTTGTCAAAAATGTATTAGCCATACCAGAAATATTCATTCAGATCATCATAATTCCTCCATTGAGAATGTTTTGCAGTGCCATCCTTGCTTCTCTTGGCTTCCTGTGAAAGCAAAATAAAACTAACTATAATGACTCTTATCTGTGCCAACAAATTCAAAATTGGAGAATGCATAACAACACAACAATGTCTAGATGACATTAGATACAAGAACAAGCAGAGAGACTACACATGATACATGAACAGTACCATTGCAATGACTTCATAGATGGGGGTCACAACTTTTCTGAGAAAGGACTCCTCATCACCTCCATATGCTGGCTTTACATTTTCCCCTGTTGTAGGACTCACCTTGCCAGCTAACATCCCATACAGCTCAAATGCCATCTGAACTAGTAAAAATATCAGTAGTTTGAAAAGATTTTGCCAGTGTGATATATAATACATGCAAGGCTTTGCAATGTAAATCAATATCTAAAGACAATTCGGATCTGTAACAACAGCAAACACTTTTAAGATAACAGAGACAAAAGAATAACAACTTAAGCCTACATAATTGGGTCTGAACCTTCCTGAATATTTCACTGTGTGAGATACAAGGTAATGTTGTGCAGCACAAAAGAGTTCTCATAAGTTAAATGAAATCTCTTCAAGGTATATTTAGGTTCAGTGAAATAAAAAGAGCAAAATACAACTAAATTAGAATAGGACAAACCTTCTTGAATAACATAATATCCAATGAAGTCCCCAGGTGTTGAAAATAGTAGCGAGCAAGGTCTTCTTTAACTTGTGCCTTAATCAAGAAGACCACAAGCAGTCCTTCTTTAGCATGCACAAGTTCCTACAAGTTAGGATGAGTTCCTAAAAGTTAGGACGAGTTCATGAAGCAGTTTAACTCATGCGAATAGTTGGAGGCTCAGTTGTTTGTCTCCTAGTGCGAGGTAGAAGTCTCAATGGTTATTTGTGGCTAGGACAAGTTGCAAGGGTCAGACTCAGTTAACAAGTCAATCACAAGACTGAGTTCCAAAAATAGATTTAGATGGGTCAAAATGCTTATAAGGAGGTCGAAAGGCACAATTGTAATCAATTGTTTTGTGTGAGCACAATGTTGTGAGACAAGACAATAGAGAGCACAAGTTTGTGTGTATGAGCTAGCAGAGCTAGGAAGAGCATGAAGGAGAGGCCTATACACAGTGTTTGGCAGAGGAAATTCTTGGTGGTACGTGCTGGGGAATAGGATGAAATTTCCAGGGCCAGCACAAGGATTTAGGAGCTAAAGACAGGGTTCTTGCAAGCAGGGATTCGAGCTAAGTACTAGCAGGGAGAACGAGCTTGTTCTCTAGAGAAATAATTTTCCTTGAAATAATTCTATTTGCTCAAACTTTGTCAACAAAATTTCTACAGCTAGCAGAGGGTTTTCCCCATTGGGTTCCCTAGAAAATTTTGTGTTTTTACTATCGTTTGAATGTGTTTAGTTTCCGTTCTATTCCGCTGCAAATTGGTAGAGAAATTTTGTCTTAATGAAAAGAAACTAGTGTTCAGATTGTTCATTATAGCAGAGCAAGATTTCAAGGATTTTCTACACCAGGGGGCAGCTCAATTTGTGTCGCCATGAAAATAAGTGTTATGTATGAGGAGGTTCGAGGTTCAAATCCCTGACTTACCTGTGTCTGCAGAAGGGGCATACTTAGGCACCTAGAGGTTATAGTGGTAGCAGTCAGAATCAACCTCGTGTCACACAAGTGCAAAACTCACCCAATTGCCGATTCCTCTAGTTACTGATAAATTAAATTAATTAATTAAAAAAAATATACTAACCATAAAAAGCATTGCATCACAGGTACGTTACCAGTGCCACAGCCAGGCCTAAAGAGATATACCATCATTGTGCCCTAAGATGCCCAAAGAGAGGTTTCACTTATAAAAAACATCTCATTTATGGTGCCAACCATATACTACATCAATGCTTTCAACAAATTCATTGCTCATCTGTAACTAAATAAATGATACATGAGAAAAGGTCCAGCATGCTTATGGCATATTCCCAACTCAATATAAGCATTTGCATTCAAATTGTTAATCCCAACTCTGATCCATATAAGTCCAGGTTACAATTCCAATGGAATTAAAATCTGTCAAGCAAGTCTAAAAACAAATGACGCCAAAAATAGTGTAGAAATTTCTGCATTCAACTTTCAAATGCAAAATAGAAATTTCACCTCCCAAGGAGGATTCTTGGATCTAGAACCTGTGAACTTCAGCCTTAGGGTTGATCTGAAATATTAGCTTATAGCAACAAACAGCAGATAATATTTCATCACATTTCCCCCCAACACACTAGGCAGCCCAAGAGAAAAGATACCAAACAATAACCAGATCTGAAATTCACTTTATCAGAACAGAATTTGCAGCAATAAATCTGTCCTATTATCTTCAAGATGTTTGTCAAAACGTTTAACAATTTCAGCATTATCTTATGTCAGATCAGCAAGACGCAAAATTACTAGAAATTACCAAATCATGAAGACAATGATATCTAGAAATCAAATTTTGCAATTACACAGGTATTGGACAGCTGGAAACTTCATATATATGTATGATAATGAAGTTGAAGTATATATCACAGCATTATCACAAAGCTGTTATATATTTCAAGCTCTCCAAAACTCTGACTAGGGAAACCATGAAAACCCTAGCCACCAAAAAAGATCTCCAACAAACAAAGGTCAACACCAACAAGTCCTCCTTAGCTTCAACAACGAGCTTGTATCATAAAAGTGCTCCAAACTACCTCGGGATTTGAAAACACTAGCCATATAGCATCACACAAGTACATGGCAAGATAACTCTAGTGCTAATCTTCGAATATATCTATTCACCCTACAATATGAAACTCGAACACTAGGTCTTCCACTCTTACATCATCAACAAACACTAAGACTCCCATGGATCATCAAAAATACAACAACTCTATGATCTTTCCCTTGCTTTACATCCCAAAAGAGCAAAGCCCCAAAATCATGCAAGGAGTTAGATCCACTCTCAATGTCTTCGACTAGGGTAGAAACCCTAATGCTATAACAAGAGCCATAAGAACCACTATCATCATCCACATCATGTTCTTCTCTAGAATTTACCCTAGCATCACGCAAGACTAAACTCTCCAAGAACATCCAAGACATCTCTCTCTCCCCTTATCTTCTCCTAGGGTTTCCTCATGAACACTAGCATCTAGCTCCTAGGGTTCCCTTACGAACCCTAATATCTTCAAGACAAGTACAAAGAAGACTAGTCACTACAATGATAATGAATCAATACACAAGCTCTCTCCTCCCTTATATATACAAGTTAGAGAGGCTAACATAAAATAAGGACGTATCCATACAAGTAACCAACAAGATAAATCCACATGGAATGCTCTAATTCTCTAGACCATCATCACAAATATCATAACCTTGTGTTACTTTGCAATCAAAATTCATCCTGTAACCTGCATAATTTTTGCTTTCTTATTGGATACACTTTTGTAGATTCTTTGTTCATTTTACTAGAAACAAACTAGTATTTTGCTTGAAACCTTCACCTTCTTGCAGTTCATGATGATCAAACCAAGCATCAACAACATCATGTAGTGAGCTCTCAAAAGAAACAAAGAGAAATGGTGATCCAGTAAAGGACTTGTTCTGACAGTTTGTGATATATTTCATAACATCTCAACCTTTAAAATTGCTCCCCAGTTTGTAAATCCATCATTGACAACATATTGCATTCATTGTACTCTTTACGCAGATATGCCTTTGCCAGAGAGGGATCCAACTTTGTTGCCTGGATTGCATCAGCAAAAATATCTTAGTAAATAAACACCACTAAAGAACATAATTGTCTTCTCCTGGAGCATAAATGATCATTGATAATGCCAAAAAAAAAAAAATTGTCTGGCAAACTCAACATCAACACTCAGTGCCGTCGCAAATTCATAGTAACAAGAACTTCATTTGGTTTTTGGTAATGCTCATGTCTATATTCTTCATTTATGTTGGGCTGCATATAAGAAGGGGTGTTGGGTATTCAAAATTTTCACTTGTAAGATACCCAAGTCCCAAACTCACCGTTTCCTGTCATGTCTATCCCTCTTTGCACAATATTCAAAATTTGAGATAATGGCCAAAAATCTAAGTTTGTCTGACTTCTTCCTTTGCCTAACTACTCAACAGAAGGTTCTAAACACTTTTCAAATTCTCTGGAGATTTTCAAAATCACAATCTGCACTTCATGAGAATTCTCAGTACTCTCCTGAATTCCCTTCATGATAGTCGTCATTGGCTTGGAAGGTATCAAAATTCAATATGAAGTATTCACCTTGGTCATGTTGGTAACAATAAAGAAAACTTGAGCTCATTGGGTATCAGGGATATGTATTACTTGTAAACCTGACAAACTTGCGCCATTGAAATCTTTGGCATTATAAAATAAAAATGAAGAATCGACCCTATTTGACTTGTTGCTTCATTGCAACCATTTTCTACAACACACAAGAATCAGCCCAATCCTTCTTCTTTACTTACCCATCCTTGTGATAGAGCAAGAAAATGACGATTTAACACTGCACTTCTTGACAATTTCCCACTCAAGTGTAGCTTGGCAGGGTCAAAATAGGAATTTCAATTAAGGGTATTTTATTCCCAGTTGTAATAGCAAGAAGCATTTCATCTTCTTTTCTTTTCAATTTTGGCTAATGCAGTTGTCATTGAAGTTTCTTGATCTTGTTCTGTTGTAATATTTTTTTATAAAGCTTGATAAGCATCCTTTCTTGTACTCAAGTGTTAAAAGCTCCTTTAGAACCTTTCTGGTTCTACCATCTAGATTCTTCCATCATGGCAAAGGCTACATGGTGGGAATGATCTTCCTTAGTTCAAACTTCGATCCCGAACATACAAAGCTAATTTATTATTTTCCGTCTTTGGTTGTACTTTTTTTCTTCTCCATACCTTCATGAAATTTTCTTTATGCCTCGCAGAATTATCTTCTTTATTGACTTGTATAGGAAACCATTTCATACTGCTTCTGCAGTGTAGTGCTGTATGCCCAAGGTTGTGACATTTGTGACATTCTATACCGAACTTGAATAGGTGAGCAACTGAATTGTGATTTCTGCTAATGTATCAATTTTGATTTCTAATTTCTCTACATGCAAACTTGCCTCTAGAAGTCTGATAAGGGCTTCTATAACCATTGTTGACCACTAGAGTAGCACTTGATGATTATATGAAGACTCCATGCCCAAGGATGATCTAGAAGACACTTGTACCATCAGATATCGTCAGTCAACAGAGTTTTTTAACTCTACTTTTATCTTCTCATCATCTTTCTTGTACCCATATTCCACACCCTACGGGGAATTGTAATAAGTGATACTAGTAATGATGAGTTTTGAGTCTGTAACAAGCCTAGGATGTTGGGACTCGATCAGCAAATGAGAAAACATTGGAGTGTTTTTTTTCTCTGGTTAATTATCCCTTCTTTTTCAGAGGCGGATAATTTTTTAAGTTTTTTCACTCACGTTTTACCCCAAAGCCAGGGTGACAGTTTGAAGGTTGAACCTCTGACACATCTTAGTGTCTAGAGTCGATGTATATTACCATACTAGATCACACAAAAAATTCGTGGAATTTGGTTAGGTCTAGGTAGTCATTTTTTAATTTTTTAGATTTCTCGCAGGTCAAAAATTGCAAATAAAATTGTATTTAAATTGTAATAAGTGTAGTCTAGAGAAGTTGTATGGAGTATGAGTAATCAAAATTACACCTCTCACCCTCAACTTTCTACTATAACACACTTTGAGGGGTTAATAATGTGTTTTGGACCCTCAAAACCCACTTTCCCAAAGTTTGGTGGGAAATCTGGCAATTAATTAAGCCAGAAATTAAATAAATGGAGAAAAATTAATATCCACACATGCAAAATGTTGTGGAAATGAGGTGGAAAATTATGGGGGAGTTAAAGTGAAGTCCCAAGGTGATGTGGACTCCTAAAATCAAGGAAAGGACATGTGCTCAAATAAAATCGAATTTCTTGCATTAAATGAAAAAACTACTTGGAAATTCGAATTTGTGAAGTTAATGCACATTTGGGAGGATTTGGAATAATATTTGGTGGAGATTTTTGTGAGAAATTGTCCCCACATGGGTTACCACCCATATACACTTGTCATTCCACCATAAAATTCGAATTTGGCACATGAGGGAAGAAGAAAATGATGTCCACTTGCCAGAAATCGATTTTTACACTTGCTATTGGAGCTCCATTCAACAAATTCGAATTTCTCTTTGGAATTGTCACCTCATACTACTTGTTTAATCACTTCTACATTGCGATTGGCTCCAATGCCATTTTTCATTGTCATTCTTCATTGGGATTTGCTCCCAACTCTCTATATAATAGAGTCATGGGCTCTCACATTATATAAGATTGTTACTAGCTATTGCAAGCATTGCTGCCTTGTACGCTTTCAGAAATATCAATAAAGACTTTGGGGTTTCATTCATGAGGTGTTCCTCCTTTTCGAGTGTTATGAATTGTTGAGCATTGGTATAATTCCTTTTACTCATGCTTTGATCTAATTTGCTTCCATATGCTCTTGTAGATTTGTTAATGTAGAGCTATCTTGCATTGACATTTGATTTAGAAGTATGCCCTAGGTATAGAATGCTCTAGTTAGTTTTAAATAAATCTCTAGAGTTTCTTATCATTGTTTATTGCTAAATCTATATGGAACTAATTCTTGATTGAAGTTTTATAGAGGGAACATCTTGTTAGGATTACAGAATCAAGCATGAGGGGAAGTCTTTAGAGAGACCAACCCACTCTTCATACATTCTTAAAGGAGCTTTCATTTGTTCTTTGAACCTTCATAGTCTTATGTTACAAAGTGGTTTTGCAAGGATTTCGGCACATAGCTTGTACACAAGCCGAGAACTTCTAAATTTAAATCTCTTTTAAAAAAACATTGTATTTCATTTCTTTCATTTGCTATCTAAGAGCTTGAAGATGGCTAAGCAAAAACGAGAGTTTACTCTCACTCTTTAGCTTAGCCTTTTGTAAATTATAATTGTACATATACATTTTATCTTGCTGATTTTTCCATTAATACTTAACTTAATTTGCAGCCATTGTTTGCATTGTTTGCTAACTCTTGTGTGGCAGATTTTGAAGAGCAACTTCCCGCAACATCTGACAAGTGTTTGCAGGACCTTTGGCAAGTGTTGCGGGTTCGATTTCCAAGGATTTCGTGAGCCCTTTTGAGGCTTATTTTGGCTAAGTCGAGTTCACTAGAGGGCTGCCCATTTTCCTCTTTAAGCCATGGGCATTTGGAGGAAACTCGCACCTTGTTTCCCTTGCATAAGTTTTGTGAAATCTTGTCACTACTTTCTCAAGAAAGGAGGTCTAGTGTCCAAGTTTCAAGCAATTATTGTGAGGACTCTCCTTGAAGTATAGTTGAGAACTTTGAAGGGCCCTCTTCTCATTGTAATATTAATAAAAGACCTAACTTGCTTGTGGAAGCTTGGGATTTCTCCCATGGTATCCTATCTCCCCATTTAGAGGGAGGATTCTCTTGGGTGGATTGACATTTGCATGGTTTAAGCTTTCATACTTCATTCACTTCCATGCATGCTTTAATTGGGAATTAACACAACCTCACTATCACATTTCATTAAGTTAAAGTTTGTTACGATTTCATTTGAGCTTTGCATTATCTATCTCATTGTTGCTTGAAGCTACAAACTTACACTTTACTTTGGGCAATTCATCCTTTACATGCAAGCATTTTATATTCTTAACAAACTTTGATTTGTTTCCATTTACCTTCGTAAATTGTTTCATGACCACTTGATTACATGCTTCAATTTTATGCTACATTGTTATCTTGAATATTGGAGCAATTTATTGTCATTATCTATTTGAAACAAATTTTACTTTCAAGCAAATTACTTGTATCATTTTAATTCATTGATGAATCACATGCAACACTTGTAAGCTAATTTTATTCCTCCAGTTGAAGCTATAATTGCAACTTATGTTGAACACTATTTCATTTTCAAGCATTGAAAATCAATCTCTTTGAAGCATTTGCATGTAAATTGGGAATTAACACAATTTGCATTTCATCTAGGCATTTTAGTGTAGGAAGGCCCCAAGTCTCATTAAAATTTTACCTCCAACATAAGTTGGTTGAAGTAAACATCTTAGGGATCCTCTACTCCTCTATTGACTCCTCACTGTGAGATCCATATCATTGGGTGAGGGTGAGGTCTGAGGATTGAAGAGTTAAATTGTAATCTTGTTGTAGAGCTAATTAATAAAATTAACCAAGAGCACTTTCCATTACATTTACTTTATTTGTCTCTTGATGGTTTGAGTTTTCATATGCAAAGTCTATTCCAAAAGCAAGTATTGTAATCATTTCAAACAAGTGTTTTCTTTTCATGTTTCAAGTCTAATTGCATATTGATGTCTTGGTTTAGCACTTCGTTTCTTTTATATTTCCAAGTTAATTACTAATTTTTGGGTTTTGGCAAGATATGTTTCACATGTTTTGATTTATAAAGTTGATTATCTCAAAAGCATTTGTATCTTACATATCTTGTGCTAACAATTCTTATTTACATTTCAGGGTGACTTTGTTTTCTCTTTTGAGAGCATTGCATTTTACTTTGAGCAAATATATCTTTAAATTGTTGAGCAAATTCCTAATAAAGCACTGGTTTTATGGTTTTTAATCATATTAATGATTGGCATTGTTATTTCAAGTTGCTCACTTCATATTTGCTCATAAATCCTTAAAACTAATCCATTTTCACTATAACACTCTCCTAGAAACTCACATCTTTTAACTTAATTTTTCATTAGGGACCACCCCCCTTAGCTAACCTAGGAGATAGCTCAAACGGAGAGAGTCGGGATTAGTGTGACAGCCCCTTCTCTGAGTTCCCTGCCACCAACCACACCTTGTGGGGTTGAAGGCTTTTCTCACTGACTTGTAGGTAGGTGTAGGCGGCAGGGTCAACAACCATCCCTGGCATAGGCTTTACAATCCCTTGCTTTATGTCCATAGTTTGTACGTGAAAAGCAATGACCAAAAAATATGGCTTGATACCCAGCTAAGAAGGATTGTCTTGATGAATCAGTTCTTCTGAAGATGTTCTGAATTGAAGAAAAATCATGTTTTTGTTAATTCTTGTCTCTTATTACACTACTACTTGTATTATGTATGGATCCCTTGAGGGCATCAGCATAGCTTCTAAGTGTAGTAGCCCTTCAAATCTCATTTTGATTTCTTCCCTTGCTTCCACTGCAGTTGGGGTTTTCATGACCTTCAGGTTTAACTTCAATTTTTTATGACTTGAGATTTATATCTTCTTTGTATGAAGCCTCGCCTACATAGCCAAGACCTATTTTGTCATATGGTGATCTTTGACTACTGAGAATCTCATCCATCATTTGAGAACTTTTCAAGTTCTTGTTGAGCTTGTCTACTTCATTTCTTAATTAGAAAATTTATGCTTCAAACTTCTCACAATTTTCTTGTTTCTCCTTCAACTGCCTTTTCATCATTTCTTCTATCTTTTCAGCTTCCTTTACTTGAAATCTCAAACGCACAATTTCTATTTCATAAAATTTATGATTCTTTTCTTCAAGGTTTTGCAACTGCTCATTAACCCTTTTATTTTCTTTTAATGCAGCCACAAGTTCTGCTTTAAGGTCTATTTTGTTGACTTTTCACGGGACTTAAAAATCAGGTTTGAGTCTAAGATCACGATCATAAATGCACTCAAATGCCATAACACAAGCACTTTGCACAGCGGAAAATAAATAGCAGTGAATCAATCTCATACACAAGACAATTTTTAACCCACAAAAAGTTATATTACAAACTTTAATACAACAATCTTAGGGATCCCGTACCAGGGATCATGGCCCTTACAATCAGCCTTGATATAAGTTGATTTTTCCTCAACAATTCAAAATCAAGTCTCTGTCTAGAACACGATCATAAACACACTAAAATGCCACAACGCAAGCACTTTGCACGGCGGAAAATGTACAACAGTAAATCAATGAAGTACACAAGAAATTTACACAACCCAAAAGGTCAATTCTTAGAGCACAATGTATAACCTCTGAGATTCTCAGCCCCTATGCTAGCTTACTCCTATTACAAGCTCGGACCCTTGTCTACTATGGCTGCCTCTGTTCGGCCTCCAATCACATGTGTGCGGCCCTTATTGCAGTGTCAACCTAAGGTATCCTTCTGCGCAGAAGTACTAGGAAACTTGGCCCTTGTTTCTATCCTATTACCAGACTTTGCAACCTCTTTTCACTACAAAAATTACGGCTCCTGACCTCACTAAACACCACAAGAAAATCACTCAAAAACGCAGATCATATAGCCACAAACCATCATGCCAAATCACAGAACAATATACCAAACTTCGGCCAGCTTTCCTCCTATGATCTGAACCAGAACTTGAGACAAAACCAGAACCAAACACGTCATTTTCTCCTAACCAACTCGGCTTTTGAGGTCAACGGTTACTAGGCTTGTTTTCTTATCATGTATGCACTTGTGGATCATGCTCCTCAACAAACAAACTTGATCTCTTCTTATATCAATCTTGGTGGAGTCTTTTAGCCCACAAGAGACACTACTTCAACCAAGCCGACTTCAGTTTATGGCTCAATCATAGATAAATCAAGAGAAAAAAAAAATCTTTGACCACACCATTGAAACCATTGTTGCCCCTTAGCCCTTCAAGGGTGCCCCACACGCTCTCAATGGTCAAACCATCCAAATTTCCACTTGGTTTCACAACTACAACTTTGGGTGCAAAACCCACTGCTTGGGTACATCACCCAGAAACCCCATGTGGGTCAAACTTCTCCCAAACCCAGTACCCTAAGGTGTGGGAGTACCTCCCAAGCTACATAAATTAACACTCCCTCTTAGCGAGGTAGTTACTTCTACCACTTGGAAGTATCTCGTCATCATCGTCATTGGCGACATTAGCCCAAATCTTGGCGTTCACCACTGCAGCATACCCTGTAGAATGAACCACGCTCATCTCGGTAGTGTCTCTGCCACCAGAATCTTCCTGCTTCTTCTTCCTTTCCTGATAGGCCTTCATGCCATCCCACGATTCCTTCTTGCCAGTTGTAGAAGTCCCCTTACTCCCCACTGACCATGCGCTCTTCTTGGGTTGCGGATTCTCCCTCTGAACCTGCATACTCCCGCTAGAACTTGGTTCCCTCTGAGCCTCAGGAACCTGCTGCTTCTTCTCATGATCTATAGGCTTGCCCATCAGCCAATATAGACCATGCTCCCTAACTCCAATGACAACTCCAACAAAGTTAGAGCCTCTGGGCCTGAGTCTCGCTTTCCCATCTTGGAAAATCATCTCAAACCCCTTCGTCTCGATCACTGAGATAGACAACACATTGTATTTGAGCTCCGATACAAACAGTACATCTTGAACTCACAACAACCGACCTGACTCCATCCTGAATGGCACAACGCATGACCCTCCTCCTACCGTACCTACCTGTACTCTTGGGTCTGCCTTTGAGACTCGTACTCCTGCTACTGGTGCTCCTATCTACTACCTTGCTCTTACTTTGGTTACTGAGAGAGAATTCCCACTTAGTCAACCCCATCTTACAACTGATGGATTTCAAACTGGCTCAGATGCTCTTGATGACAGCTTTCTTAATCTTGTTACCAACCTCCAGGTGCAACTTCGAGTCCCATTCAGTTAGAGTCTCAAAATCTTCACGCAAACCTGTCATATGCTTCGATGCTCCACTATCTACATACCATTCATTCCCGTCGATGGTACCCTCAGAGAAATGAGAAACTAGAGCAAAGACCTGGAAACATCTTGAGAAGTCATCTAGCTCACCTAAAGATGTAGCAACCCATCTACCTCCTTCCTCTTCTCATTATCTCCCTTCTTCCACAGGAACTTGCTTTCATAATGTCCATATTTGCCACATGTATAACACTTCAGCTTGCTCAAGTCCTTTGACTTGCCCTTCATCTTCCTAGCAAGAGCCACGTTATCTTCAGTTCCAATCTAGCGGCTTATCACAAGCGACAATCCCTTTGATATATGGCTTCCATTCCTTAGATCCCTTCAAAGCAGTCCTCACCAACTCAGACTCTGGAATGTTATCTCCTATGGCAACAAGTTCATCACGAACATGAGAAATTCTTGTCAGATACAAAGCCACAACTTCACCATCCAACATCTTGGTGCTCTTCAACTTCTCTCTCAATACCAGCAACCAATTCTCATTCTTATTCTAGATCAAGTCCTAAATAGCTTTCCACATCTCATGGGCAATGTTCTTCCCGGTCATATGAGGTATCAAGTGATCTTTGACATCGTCTAGGATGATAAGCTTAGCCTTCGCATCCAACTCTTCAAATACTTCCAACTCCTTAAGGTCTATTGGTTTCTTAATCTCCTTGTCGGCAAACTCCCAAATCTTGTTTACCAACAAGACAAGCTTGATCCTTTCCTTCCAAGGACTATAGTTGGACAAGCCATCCAATCTATCTTTGTACCTCAGACTAGTGACCAACTTCACCATGCTGCTAGTCCTTCAACAACAAGGCAACCAACTCCCTCTTGAGTTGTACATTGTGAACACTCTAATTTAGCTATCCCTTCAAAGTGTTGAAAATTGGCAGGTCATGATTGAATTTCCTTATCTAAAATCTCATTTCTAACAATTCAGGAGTGACTTTCTAAAAGTAGAAAGTTGTGTCTAGCATCTCAAGTATGACTTTCCAAAAATAGTAAATCACCTTGCATCAATTGATAATTGTTAGGTCCCTATACTACTAGTGTAGCCCCTTATTGTTATTAATGCATTCCCTTATTATATTGTTGTGTCCATGTAGTCCCATATTGTTATTATTGTGCCCCATAGAAGCCACTATTGTTATTGTTGTGCCCTTACAATATTATTGTTATGTAGGCTCTGATTATATTGTGACCCCTTAGACTCCTATATATAGAAAGGAGGTCTTATCATTTGTATCATCCAGGAATTGCTCATTTGTGTAATGTAAAGGAGGTTGCCCCCTCGAAGAGGTTGATTTTGAAGTCATTGCTCTATCTTTTCTTCTATTTTGTGAGCTAGTTTCAAGTCATTTGGTATCAAAGCTTGGATTCTAGGGTTTCGCTGCTTCAAACAAGTCATCGTGGCATTTTCGCTCTAACGTTTTTTCTACGAAGCTTCAGAAGTTGAAATTAAAACCCCTTTGAGCCAAAATCTTTATGAACCTTGTGACCGAATTTCAGATCTTGTCTCGCTATATTTTCGGAGATATGAACCGAGGAAGGTAGGGTTTTTGTAGGCTCTCAAATCTCGTCTCAAACAGGTGACCTTGGGAAAATCATCATAACTTTCTCTCTGAGCATCAGATTGAAATTTCGTAAGAAGTGACAGAAAGAGGACGGATTGCAGTTTGTTTTGTATTGTTTTCAGGGTCGAAGGTTGAAACAGTGACACGTGGCACTTCGTACAAGATCACTCTACTGAACTAGTCTATAATCAGGTCATCGTGGGAGATTTGGCATAACTCTTTCTTGGAGAATCCAATCTCGATCAGACTTGTGGAGTTGGAAAGAGGACTCAGAGGGCTACCACAAAACGAAATTTTAGAACTTGGAGATCCGAAATTACAGAGTTACAATCATTTCAATATTGAGCTCCTAAAAGCAAGAAAAACAATGACTCGAATCAAGAAAATAGAAACACCTAGTAAGCAAAATTGGATGGATGATTTGAAGAATGCGATCGAAGCTAAGATAAATGATTTTATCTATGGCATGGAAGCTAAGATCGATGGTATAGAATCAAAATCAAAAGGAAACATGGAATATTTGAAGAAAGACAAGGAAGGTTTGAAGGAAGGTTGGACAAAGTTGCTACAAGAAAGGCTTCCTAATGACGAAAAGGTAGATATGAGGAAGTTTGATGGAAAGGATCCAGTAACTTGGATACTATAGATGGAGCAATATTTTGATCTACATGACATGAAAAACACACAAAAGGTACGTATTGCATCTTATATTTAGAACCGAATCAGTTTGAATAGTATAGAGGGCTTTGTTCTCGTAAATCACTTGTCACCTGATCAATTTTCACGGAGGAAATGATAGCACATTATGAGGATACAAAGAGCAACACCTTCTTTAGCCAATTGATAAATCTCAAACAAAAGGGTTCAATGAAGAGCACATTGAGGACTTCCAAAAATTGAATATAAGGGTAAAATGATATTCCAAAAATCTTCATAGGGACTTTAAAGGATAACATCCAACATGAGGTTCGCCTTTGGGAACCTAATTCATTGGAGAAGGCATTCATGTTGGCAAGAAAAGTGGATGGCAACAAGGAAGTTGACCACTCATAACTATAAAAATGGAAGTGTTGTTGCTGCTAACCTCCCACAACCTACAAGGTTGACACCACAACAATTGGAAAAAAAAAAAAGAGCAAAAGGGTTTTGTTATAGTTGTGATAGCAAATACACTAAAGGTCATAAGTGTGCTGAGAAGAAATTATTTTACATAGATTGTGAAGAGGAGGAAGATAAAGAACAAGAAACATCAAAAGAAGAGGATATACACTAGGAACCAACCCCAGAGAAAGAAGAAATGAATCCGACCATATATTGTAATGCATTGACAGGAGTTACCACTCCTCAAACTCTAAAAATAGAAAGACATATCAAGAAGAAAAAGGTAATAGTGTTGATTGATTCAAGTAGTACCCATAATTTTATTCATTGTCAGATAGCCAAGGAATTGAATTGCTTCTTATATCCAGCACCAAAGTGTCAAGTGATGGTTGCAAATTGAGGAACCATAAATTCCTCTGGAAAGTGTCATAATATCAAGCTATCCATGGGAGAATATGTATTGAATAGTCCAATGCTTTCCATTCCAATGGATGGTGTTGATGTTGTACTAGGAGTCCAATGGTTACAATCTTTGGGTACGATAACTTTAATTTTCAAGAACTTTACTTGAAATTTTTTTGGGAAGGAAAGGAAGTTGAATTAAGGGGTATCGCAGGAAAACCAGGAAAGATAAGCATCTCTAATGGCATGACAAAGCTTCTAAAGAAAGAACAACAGGGCATAATTGCACAATTATGTTCACTAGAGGTTCAAATAGCGAAATCATCTATTTCTACATATCTCCAAAAAGTCTTGGACAATCATTCTAAGGTTCAAGCAGTGGAAGACCACATCGAGCATCAACAACAAGTTCTCCAACTCTTAAAGGATAACCTCACTTTGGCGCAGAATCGAAGGAAACAACAGGCAGATCAACATCGCAGCAAAAGAATTTTTGATGTAGGCAACTAAGTATTTTTACGGCTACAACCATACAAACAAATGTCCCTCAAGCAAGCTAAGAAGGATAATAAATTATCACCAAAGTACTATGGTCCATACAAGGTGTTGCAAAAGATTGGTACTATGGCATAGAAATTAGAGCTTCATGCATCTTCCCGAGTGCACCCAATTCTCCATGTTTCATGCTTAAAGAAGGTTATAGGTGACAAGCTCCCAGTTCCAACAATATTGCCGGAACTTGACGAGGAAGTAAAAATCATATTGGAACCTGGGGCAGTCACGGAAACAAGTACACAGCTACGAAATCGATCAATTTTAGAGTATCTCATCAAGTGGAAGAATTTACCTGCTGAAGTTTTCACATGGGAGGACGAGAATTTTATACAGAAGCATCCAAAACTACTCAAGCGTTGAGGACAAGAAGTTTTTTGAAGGAGAGGGGCATGTTAGGTCCCTATACTACTAGTGTAGCCCCTTATTGTTATTAATGCAACCCCCTTATTATATTGTTGTGCCCATGTAGTCCCCATAATGTTATTATTGTGCCCCATAGAAGCCCATTATTGTTACTGTTGTGCCCTTATAATATTATTGTTATGTAGGCTCTGATTATATTTTGACCCCTTAGACTCCTATATATAGAAAGGAGGTCTTGTTATTTGTATCATCCAAAAATTGTTCATTTGTGTAATGTAAAGGAGGTTGCCCCTTTGAAGAGGCTGATTTTGAAGTCGTTGATCTATCTTTTCTTCTATTTTGTGAGTCAGTTTCATAACAATAATCAAATATACTTGATGGAAAATCACTTAACTTATCATTAATCAATCCTAATAATTCAATATCGACTTTAATCATCAATATTATTATTATTATTACCCTTTATGATACTATTATATTATTATAAAAAGGAAATTCATATCTCTCAATCATGGCACTCAATCATGTCATATGTAACTCCCCTCAATTAATGCATATGTTACTCTCTCTCACTAAATGGATACGTTACACTCTCTTACGCACTCATTAAAAGCATGGCATATTCCTCTCACACACTCATTAAAGCATGTCATAAAAGATTCTTCTTACACACTCTTTAATGCATATGTTACATTCTCTCTTTTATAGCATAAGTTACTAAGGCATGCGTACCTCCTTAATGGCATGTGTACCTCCCTAAATGGCATATGTAACTCCTCCTCAAGGCATGTGTATTGCTCCTTTATGACCAGAATTTGTTGCTCTCTCTCTCTCTCTCTCTCTCTCTCTCTCTCTCTCAATATATATATATATATATCATCTCATTCTCACTACTTGTGCACTATGAAAGAAGAATTTGAACTTGAGAAAGAGAGTTGGAGAGACTTGAAGAAGATTATGAGAGAGGAACTCGGAGAGTAAGAGCAGGACTTGGTGAGCCGAGGTTGACTCAGTATTTCAGTGTTGATTTAGTTGAAGGGAAGGTTGATTCAGTTTTTGCATCTACTGTTGCTACCAGTGATCTTTATGCTATAGCTTGTTCAGATTTGGGTGAACTTACTCATTCTCTTGATCTCTCATTGTACTTTGTATCTCTGTTGAACAATTGATTAATCTGGTTGGGTTTTCCCCTTGTGAGTTTTACCCTGGTCATTGGACCTAAATTTTCTGTGACTAATTTATGTTTATTGGTTGTCTTCTATTGTGCATTTGGTTTATGTTCTATCTACAATTGGTTAACTAATATTGCAGCAGAAAGAAGTTTTTGAAATAAGTAATTATTACAGCATAGAATATCAGAATTTCAACACAAAGTAGCTCTGATACAATGATTTTTCACAGCACCTAAGAATCAAGTTTGAGTCTATGATCGCGATCAAGAACACATTCAAATGCCACAACACAAGCACTTTGCACAGTGGAAATGTACAACAGTGAATCAATGAAGTACACAAGAAATTTACACAACCCAAAAGGACAATTCTTAGAGCACAATGTACAACCCACTTATTGTGACAATTATGCCACTTGTCCACAACATTAACGCCTACAAACCAGCCACTAATAGTCCTTCAAAATGTTGTACATAGGCAACTTTAACTTTGTTCAACAATGCACATAAACAAACCTATCCACCTTACCAATTCATCAACATAAAACAATACAAACATACCTTACTATCCTCCTCAGATAACTCTGTTATGTGTAACACAACCTCTGAGATTCTAGACCCCTGTCCTAGCTTGTTGCTCCTATTACAAGCTCAGACCCTTATCAACTACGGTTGCCTCAATTCGGCCTCCAATCACAAGTCTACGACCCTTATTGCAGTTTCAGCCTCGAGTATTCTTCTACGCAAAAGTACTGGGAAACTCAGCCCTTATTTATGACCTATTACTAGACCTTATGGCCTCTTTTCACTACAGAAATTAGGGCTCCTACCCTCACTAAACACCACAAGAAACTCACTCCAAAACAAAGATCATATAGCCACAAACCATCGTGCCAAACCATAGAGCAATATACCAAACTTCGGCCAGCTTTCCTCCTTCGATCTGAACCAAAACTTGAGACAAAACCAGAACTAAACATGTCCTTTTCTCCTATTCAGCTCGTCTTCTAAGGTCAACAGCTACTAGGCTTGTTTTCTTATCATGAATGCACTAATGGATTGTGCTCCTCAATGAACTAACTTGATCTCTTCTTATGCCAATCTTGGTGGAGACTTTTAGCCCACAAGAGACACTACTTCAACCCAGACGACTTGAGTTTATGGCTCAATCATAGATAACTCAACAGATAAAATTCTTTTCGTTGACCTTTGACCACCCCATTGAATCCATTGTTGCCCCTTTAGCCCTTCAAGGGTGCCCCACATGCTCTCAATGGTCAAACCATCCAAATCTCCCCTTGGTTTCCTACCCACAACTTTGGGTGCAAAACCCACAGCTTGGGTACTATTGTCGTCTAAAATGTACACCTACATGTGGGAAAAGTTTCCAACCCCACGAGGTATAATATTTAAGACACAACGCTTGAAGCAAGTGTTTTCACCTGTTCCCTACTCACTATGTTTAAGCTCTTTCTTAGGCAAGCTAAGGGGGGTAGTCCCTAAAGGATGAATAATGAAGGAAAACTTGTTGAATCAACAAGTCTAGGAGATCTAAGGGCAAGGCAACTATTATTAATGCAACTTGATTATTAATTAGAGAAAGTGTAACAATTTATGAGCAATGTAAATGAGGTGGATTCAATTAAGATCAATAAGGAAAACACAAAATGTAAAATATGATAGACCGGTGCCTTAAAACAATGCTCAATGTAAATCAAGATACTTGCAAGTGAACAGATCTTCAAGTTACAATAACAACAATGTTGCAAGACAAGTGTTAGTACAAGAGAATGGTATAATATTAAAACATGAGCAATAAAATGTAGCTTGCAAGAATGAAAGAAACTTATACTTTGCTTGAAGAAATGCTCAAATAAAATATGACAATATCAAAGACAATGAGCAAGGGAATTAAATGACAAGTATAAGAGCAGTGATATGATATTGCAAGTGAAATAAAATGCTCACAATTCAATATCCCAAATGAGAGAAAGTTAGATAGATGAATGGAAAACTAAACTATGTGAGATGCAAGATCTTGGTTAATTTTAGTTAAGATGCCTAATCTAAGATGAAGGCCTTCTCCTCAATTGTCAAAAACTAGTCTTAAACAAGGTTGTAGAAAGAAGTGTTGGGCAAGAAGGTTAAGGCCTCATTAATGATACCTACCCAAGACTCCTAACGACCAAAGTGCCTTCGCTCTTACAAGGGATTGCCCACAAGAGAGCCGCAAGGTCACCTGTTTCAACCGTTGAGTAAGGGTCTAGCTCTTAGATTGAATGGTGGAGAAGATTTGCCTAACTTTCTATTCAACCAAGCTTATGTTTGGAGGTAGATTTTAAGGATGTAAATCTAATACTAGGATGCAAATGAAAATGCAAATGCTTCAATGAGATACAAAGATATCAAGATGCTTCAAATAAAAGATGTTAATCCACAAGATAATAATAAACACTTAGAACAAGATTAGCTTAGATAACCAATTGAACCATATAGCAGTTACTCAAAGAAACAAGAGAAATGACAACAATTAGATTAGATGATTAGAGAATAACACAAGTGCTTTAAGAGAAGTTGCTCTTTAGATTAGATTGGATGTCTTATCTCACTTATAATGTTCTTATTGAAATCAAATAGAGCAATGTGAATTAGATTAGCACAGATGATTACTTTTAAGATGACAGATGAGATTGCTAATGAGATCTATTTCTTGTATCTAAAATACAAGGTAGGTTTAACAATGATTACTCAATTGTAATTTAGACTAAGCAACAATATAGATTTACAATAAAAATTAGATCTAGATCTAAGAGAGTCAAATCAGAAAACTAGATCTACAATGCAATGACTATGAGACTAATCAAATGAAGCTAATGTGACAAGTTAGGAATCAAATCTAAAAATATAATAACAATGCAAGTCAGCACACCTACATAGAGAATTCCTCTTAAAAGAGGATGTGGGGATACCATGGGATCAAGCTCCCAAGCTCCCTCAAAAAAAAAAAAGGATTAGTTTTATTATCAAAGTTACAATTAAAGAAGCCTTTTGACAAAGGGAAAGGCTCTTTTGCCATAAGGAGACTTACAATGAATAGAATGATCTTTACAACGATAAATGTCTCCTTCAAATACAAGGCAAATTTAGTTTAAAATTTTAACTTGAAAACCCTCCAAAAAGATGGATTAATCCCTCATAGGTTTAGCTCCTTCCTTGAGAGGGATAGTGTGTTGTATAATCTCAGGGTTATATGCTTTTAGATCATCATAGGACCATGCAAACACATCCTTGAACTCTCTTAATAATTGTTCGAGTTCATTAATTTCTTCTTTGGACAACCCTTTCCCAATCTTAATTATTTGAGGGGATGATTCAAATCCAAGGTTGAGGTCGATTATATCACGTGAATCGTGATTATCAAGCTTAGTTAAATTATGATCATCCCTATCAAAATGTTGTTTGTTGACCAAATCCTCCTCTCGTTTGGGCAGTTCTTCATGACTTTGGAGGAAATTATTTATTTCTTCGTCATTTTCAAGCACAAGCCAATGCTCCTCATAATTAGGAATGGAAGCTCGATAAATGGTGTCCACTACACATCTTCCTAGCTTTGAAATATTATCATTAATGCTTAAGGAATTAGATGCTGCCACAGCTAAGGCATTGGCCATGCAGTTTAGGGTTTGAAGAAGAGCTCGGAAGGAAACTTCTTTGAAGCCCTTGATCATGTGGTTAATCCTTTCCCTATATAGTTTCAATCTCTCATGCTCGGTGTTGAAAGTTCCTCTTATTTGTGAAACAACCAAGTCAGAGTCCCCTATTATTAGCAATTGTTGAATTCTCCTCGATTGAGCAGCTTCAAGTCCTAGTAATAGGGCTTCATACTCAGACACATTGTTGGTGCATGTGAATTGGAGTCTTAAGGCAAACATCAAGTACTTCTTGGATGGAGAGATAAGGACAATACCAGCCTCGGAGACCGACTTAGAGTTAACCCGATCAAAATACATTAGCCAAATCCCTGGAGGAAGCAAATCATTAATGGACTCCCTTTTAAAAACCCTCCATTCCCCAAGCTCAACATTTTCTTCATTTAGGTCTTCATCGGAATCTTTTAAACAGGTAATCATGGGGGCCGAAAATTCATGCCTAGGGATGGATGTGTACGAATTTTCGTCCATAGGGAAATATACACTAGACTTGCTTTCGTCGATGGACATTTTCAAATCCTCCACCATTTGCTTGGATAAAATCATTCCCCATGATGGAAGCATTTCTACTATGACTGTGCTTATGGTGATCTGCTTTTTGAGATATCCGTGGAAGCAGACCCTTTACCCTTCAAGCATTCCATGCATCTTGACTTCTTTGGAATTTAGAATCAACTTATTAATGCATTCTTTGGAAACATTAAGTCTGAGCTTTTTTCGTTATGCTTAAGGGCATGATGTGGACAAGGTTTCCAGAATTTAAGATACAATTCCTCAAGATGTGACCATTGACACTTAGGGTTATGTAGAAAGGATCAACGTCTTTCTTTTTCCCTTTTTAGTTTTTGGTAACATTTTATCTTCGTAAAGTGATGAGTCATTACTTTCCACAGGAATGCCAAGATCATCGATTTGCACCATGTTGATGGATGTTTCTTTCATAGCTTGGTCAACATCAAAGGTAATGTTTTGAGCTTAAAAAAGGTCAGTAGGCTTCTTATCCCTAACATCAAAAGCTAATTTCCCAATAAGGCATTGAAGTATGCAACCAAGATTACTTCTTTTGGGGGCCTTAGCTCCTTGGGGATCAAATGGATCATTGTATTAAATCTTTGGTTGAACTCTCCAATGGGTTAATCCCCATCCTCTATCTCATCTTGATGTCGCAATTGATGACTTCTCAAGGCAATTATGAAGATAATATACCCCTAGGAACATTCATCCACTATACCAAACATGTAACATATGAAAAACCCTCACAAAATCAAGATTCAACAAATTCGCATTTCCATTAAGGTAGCAATTTAAACTTCATGAGCGAAATTTTCATACATTATGCATGTGACATGAATAAAGAGATAGATCATAAAAAAGGCACTTACAAGTATAGCGAATATATCCAATCATCAAGAGAGACAAAAATCGAAGCTCCAAGACCAAGACAAGATTTCCAAACATCAAAATGCATCAAAGATATCCAATTCGTCCTCCAATAGCTATAGAGAAAATCCCAGAAAAAACAATGATCCAAATCCAAGTGATGCAATCAAATGACCTTTCATCAATTTATATCATCCTCTAAGGGTTCGATTTTCCTAATCAGGACTAATCATGCCCCAACTAATAAAATAATGTGCAAAAATAACATTACTTAGTGACAAGCCCACCAAGATAGCTCCATAATACAAAAATAAGCCTCTCAAGAGGGAAAAATGATAAGTACAATAGGTTGAACAGCCCTTGAAGAGGCCTAGTGGAGTCCAATGTATGCCAAAATGAATGGATGGGCTCCAAACATAGTGATAAAGGGGGTAGCCCCTTGATATACAACCAAATGACCTATGGTGCTCCCAAGTGGATATGGGGGCACAAAGACATCCACATGGGTCTCCAAATGGATTGAACAAGTCTGTATCCCATTTGTAAGGGTTGGAACAATGATGCAAGCCCTCCCTTTGTCTCCCGTGGTGAGACACATCCTCCTCTGGGTCTTGGATTAGCTGCCAAGTGTGTGGTTCAAGAGTGTAGCCGGTAGGGCAAGGTGGTCCACGTGCATCATCATTGTCAAATAAATGGAACACGAGCAAGCAACTGAAGGATCCCATGATGTGGCAATCTGCTTTTTGCTATGGTGGAAGCCCATGTGTCACGCCCCCAAGCCTACGGTAGTCTTGCAACCGTGCCGGCAAGGTGCGGCACCACCGAACGCTTTCTCTTTAACAATAATAACGTTATGGGCTACGCCTTTTTCCAACATAACCATACTTAACTTATATTTTGCAACCGAGTAAAAGAAATATCCTTTATACTTTAATGAACACCATTCTTATTCATCATCCATGTACAATTAACCGAGAACAACAATTGCAATAATCAAGTACAACGGGAGGGGCAACTCCCAAAAAGTCTGCCCGACAATTTTATTATATCAAGAATATCAGATTTTACAACAAGTGTGTCTTGGCTGAACCAAGTCTCACACTTAACCAATTTTTACAAAAGACAGGCCACCTGCCTTTTACAACACATGTGCACCCTCGCACGAAGGGAGGTGCTCACCCGAGCCACCCAAGATCCCTTAGTCAAGTCCTACACAAAACTGCATCCAAAACGAACCCCGGCACACTAGCCTCCACTTCACCCGACACAAGAATACCAAACTGCACCTTGAATAACCTACGCATGAGGTATGCGTAGTCCTTCTCTCTCATGCGCAGTTTTTTACCCCTCTCTTATGCGCATAAAATGAATGAGATTCGTTGGTGATTAAATGAGCTCATGCTCCTCTTATTTATACGCTCCATACACTTTGGATATAATCTTGGGCCGACATGTATAATAACATGAAGTCTCCCCACGTTATATCTTTATGGTGTTTTACTTTATTATATTTTATTCTCCACGTCCACCATGTATAAATCTTCGTATTTTCTCTTACATGGTTTGATTTATATTATATTTTTTTATTGTTTTATTATCCACACATGTGAACCTTCGTATGTCCATATACGCTCAAGTGTACTAACACTTAGCCATTTTTGCACACGCTCCTTATCGTCGCATTTCGTCACATTTAACTCGTATGATCGTCGCACCAACGTCGTAGCTCGTCGCACTCCCGCTTGCCCGCGCGCCCGTGTGCCCGCCCGCGCCCTCGTGCACGATCGCCCGCCCGGCACCCGTCGCACCGCAGCTCGGAGGCCTTACATTCTCCTCCACCTGAAATCGTTGTCGTCCTCAACAACATACCATCTCGGTAGCCCTCCACCAAGATCATCATCATTCAGGATGTCGACCTTTCTACACAAGGCAAACATCCTTGCAACATATGTAGAGACTCTTTCTCCACTATGTCCCGGCCTAGTGACCACTGCCACCAAGCTCACCATACCAAGGTATGTATCTCCATAATCCATGCTCAAGTGTATCACCAAAGCATCATCATCATCATCATTGTAACTCCATCACTCCAAAGTGCCTCATACCGATCCTCTACATCAAGTCACTCTTCCAAGCCATGCCCATACATGTACTTTGAAAGTATGCATCCCATACTGCATCAAAGTCACCTGACCTCAGCTCCTCAATGCATAAGATCCTCTAAGTCCACCGTACATGAAGTCCCTAAAAGTCACAACAATCTCATGTCATCATGAGCTCCATAAACCATCCCCAACCAACACCTCAGCAAGCATACAAAATGCCTCAGCTCCCCATGTAGTAGGAATACTTCATAGCTGCTCACATGTCCATCCAAGTCTTTCAATCTTCGGTTTAGTGAACTCGGTCACTCAACCATCCCATCATCATGTCATGAGTCCCTTCACCATAGCTCCTCCACCAAAGTGTCCACCAAGACTTGCTCTTGGTCTCGGCCATGAGAAGTCCACCCAAAACATCACAAGTGTGTGCCCTCCTCAATCTATCCATGAGTCATGAAGGGCACTTAGCCAATTCATGTGGCTAAAGCATGACTCAATCTTCCCCAACGATCATCAAGTTCCACCCTTGTCAAGGGCCTTTGCACCTTCAACCATAAGGTCACAAGTAGCCCCAACAAGCTCTGCAATAGTTGACAATCCTTGCTTCTCCATACAAGGTTCCATCATAGTCATCCATGGTAAGATGTCCTCTTGCCTTGGCAAACTAGCTTTGCCCTTCCCTGCACATGGTCCATCTACCAAATGCCCAAATGAAACACAAGTATCATCACTTACTTCATCATCATGAGGCTCCTCCATGTGAGTGACCTCATCCACACATGTTGACAAACTGCACGATCCTGGTTCAACTTGATCAGCCTCAAGTTCATCCTTCATCGTAGTCATGTCTTCAACATCCTCAATCATCACGACTTCCTCTTCCTTGATGGCACAATCTGCAACTTCACCTTGCTCCATTGTCCAATCGGGTTGAAGAAGTTTTTTCTCAACTTCCTTCTTCAAGGCTATGAGATGCCTCATTTCCTTTTGGTTCAATTCCTTTCTTGTCTTGAGCTCCTTGAGTTTTGCTTCAATCAAGTCTATTTCCTTTGCAAGTCTAAGAGCTTCCCCTCTATCAGGAACCCCTTCCTTAACCAAGGCACGAAGAGCATCCTTTGCTTCAAACAACCTTTTGCCCCATTCTTCAAATCCTTGTTTTACTCTTTCTGACTCTTCAAGTAGATTCCCTTCGAATTCTTCGAAGGATGCATAACCCAATTTCTGCAAGATAGACATCTTCATTTGTCACCAGCTCCGACCGAGCTCTGATACCAACTGTCACGCCCCCAAGCCTACGATAGTCTTGCAACCGTGCCGGCGAGGTGCGGCACCACCGAACGCTTTCTCTTTAACGATACTAACGTTTATGGGCTACGCCTTTTTCCAACATAACCATACTTAACTTATATTTTGCAACCGAGTAAAAGCAATATCCTTTATACTTTAATGAACACCATTCTTATTCATCATCCATGTACAATTAACCGAGAACAACAATTGCAATAATCAAGTACAACGGGAGGGGCAACTCCCAGAAAGTCTGCCCGACAATTTTATTATATCAAGAATATCAGATTTTACAACAAGTGTGTCTTGGCTGAACCAAGTCTCACACTTAACCAATTTTTACAAAAGACAGGCCACCTGCCTTTTACAACACATGTGCACCCTCACACGAAGGGAGGTGCTCACCCGAGCCACCCAAGATCCCTTAGTCAAGTCCTACACAAAACTGCATCCAAAACGAACCCCGGCACACTAGCCTCCACTTCACCCGACACAAGAATACCAAACTGCACCTTGAATAACCTACGCATGAGGTATGCGTAGTCCTTCTCTCTCATGCGCAGTTTTTTACCCCTCTCTTATGCGCATAAAATGAATGAGATTCGTTGGTGATTAAATGAGCTCATGCTCCTCTTATTTATACGCTCCATACACTTTGGATATAATCTTGGGCCGACATGTATAATAACATGAAGTCTCCCCACGTTATATCTTTATGGTGTTTTACTTTATTATATTTTATTCTCCACGTCCACCATGTATAAATCTTCGTATTTTCTCTTACATGGTTTGATTTATATTATATTTTTTTATTGTTTTATTATCCACACATGTGAACCTTCGTATGTCCATATACGCTCAAGTGTACTAACACTTAGCCATTTTTGCACACGCTCCTTATCGTCGCATTTCGTCACATTTAACTCGTATGATCATCGCACCAACGTCGTAGCTCGTCGCACTCCCGCTTGCCCGCGCGCCCGTGTGCCCGCCCGCGCCCTCGTGCACGATCGCCCGCCCGGCGCCCGTCGCACCGCAGCTCGGAGGCCTTACACCATGGCTCTCAACACTCACCCTCCAAATGCCAATATGATCCTCTGGAGGGCTTGGACCCCGTATAGGGAAACCAAACCCCAAGATGAAGATCCTCCTGTAATCTTGTATAAGATCCAATGCATCCCCTCACCTTTCAAAACAACAAATCATTAGTGCAATTGAGTAAATGAGCTTACAAATCATGGAACCAAGTGGCATGTCCTTCCATAATGGGCTTTAGAACGTACAAGTGTCTCCAAGTTCAAGAAGAAGGTTAACCAAGGACCCTTTTAGGTTGTTTCAGCCCCTATGGGGAGTGACATGCCCATGGTACATCCATCAAATGGCAAGAGGCATGTGATATAATGATGGAACGGAGTGGGGTATCAAGGAAAGGCTCCAAGCCACATGCCACAGTACAAGGGTAGTTATGATAAGGAAAGCCCACATTTGGATGTATGAATGTAGGAGGGAGCAATCATTGTACATGAGTTACCCTGACCTTTGTTTTCCACCCTTCTTCATATGCCTTTTGCCTTTTATCGATTTTTCTTTTATAACTGCTCGGGGCACTAGGGGATGCTCGATGTTTAAGATATAGCAATGAATACCCCCTTTAGGTAGGGCAATGCATCGCCTACGAGGGGTTGGGACAATCATGGGTTCCTTAATGATGTAAGGGGCCAACATAAGGGGCCCTAGGAACTAGGGAGATGGCCATAATGATGGAGGTAGAGCTCATGTTTGGCTTTTGCCCACGTACCAAATTTGTATGTCCCAACCATCTTTTACATTTTCTGGTACATTTCTTGTTGAGAGTGGCCAAATTGTGCTTTTTCCTTTCTTTTTAGTTGCATCAACCTTCGAGGCATCGTTCCAAGCCTGACCCAAAGTGTGGTCGAGGGAAGGGAGAAGCGAACTCCTTGTGGACAAATGTGGACCCAGATGGGAAACATGGTGAAAAGGGTTATAATGAGTGGAGGGGAGTGATGTATGTGGTGTCGGGAAGCGGGACCACGCAACCAAAATCAGGGTTTCCCATGTAGTGCCACCCCTAAAGCTAGTAGTCAATAAAGGTGATCCCACGGGACTAGGATACAAGGTTAACCATCAAATTGGACAGAGACAAGAGTACAAACCAAGCCCACTCTTTCCGTCGAATTCCCCACTAATCCATGCCCAAAATTGTCCATGATAATAAGTAAACAAAAATATCCAGCTACATAATGAAGAGCCATACCTTCGGGGTTGGAAGGCCCACCTTCAAACATACGATCATAACCGATGGGCAAGGGAGCATATGGTTGGCTTAGGTGGCAGAGATAGTGGCACATCAAGCTATTTGGTGGTTGCAAGCGGTTGCTGTCTGTCGGTTGAGGATCATCTAGGAGAAAAAAAAATTCCCCTATGGATATCAACCTAAGTTACCAGAAAACGGATACGGGAACGGATACGGGTACGGGGTTTGAAACGGATACGGCAAATTTTCAAATAATCTGGATACGATACGGCAGGAAACGACACATAATAAATATATTAAAAATATATATATATATATATATATATATTAAAAATAAAAAATTCATATTACCATTCATATTTCAGAATCTAAATTATCATCTATGATCTATCATGATTCATGATTCATCATCATCAATTCAAGTTTCAACTTTCAACATATGCCATATGGCATAAACATTCAAGTTGGAAACCTGTTTCTCATTCCAATTTCCGTTCCTGTTCTCATTCTCATTCCCGTCTTGACAATTGACACTACATTAGTAATCAATTTTATATGCATGACAGACTTGCACATGCCTGGGGATGTGCACATTTCTTATTCCCCAAAATCGTCTGACCCCGTTTCTGGTTTTGTCCTCATTTCCTGTTTCTTGTTTCTACTATCTAGTGACATAGTAGGTGACCACGAACACCATAGGTCCCATCCCTGACCAATGAAATATTCTAAAACAAATTAAATATCAGATAACTATTTGAAGTTGTATACGACTGCATTTAAAAGAACAACACAGTGACACACCTGTGGCTGTTACTCCTTTTCAGGGATATCTACAGATTCTACACTCTACAAATAACCATAAAGTAAACCATAACCCCATGTCACAAGGTTTGACTTTGATCAACTTTGACGAAATTCAATCATGATGTTCATATTCAACGAACCTAAAATAATTTTTGAGGATTGACAAACCTCATTGAACCTCATGGATGTTAGTGTTGACCAAGTCCATAGTACAAGCTCAATCATCAGATAAAAACTTAAAAAGACGGACACCATAAGCTTGAAATGCAGGATACAGTAATCTGGGAGGTTTAAAGTTTAAAGACAATGCCATGTTTGATATTAGAAGGGCAGACAAGTACACAGGTTAAAAACTCCAATTTTTTAAAGAACTTTTGCTAGAATACAATAAACAAAAAAGGGTGAATTCTCACTGTCTCAACAATGAGCATGAGCATCTGTTGATTCTGTTCGTATCAAAATGAAAAACAATTGTGGCAAACAAGCATAACCAGGACCATCATATAGCTATTATATATGTCAGGGACTGCAGTCGATATTTTTGGTACAACTCTTATATGTTAATGCTATTAATACAGCTTTGAAAATCATGCTAAATAAGATGCAAAACTGCAGTATGGCATGCACAACTGTAGATGAATCGAACGATAAAATCATAAAAATAGACGCTGATCAGTGATAACTAATAATTTGTGTACCTTGTAGGCTTGTAGTTGTCCAACGATGCCGGCAGGTTCAAACTTCAGTCACTCCAATGAGCAGTTCCAGAATCCAAACTTCCAAAGTTCAATGACGGAGTGAAACTCTCAGCGGGGGCACTGAGCAGTGAACTCAACGGCGGCAGTCAGAGCTCTTTAGAGTTCAGACTTTTCGTTTAGGGATTAGGTTAGGGTAGATAGTGATACTAGTAACTAGAATGAACATTGAATAATAAAACCGTGCCGTAATTTGTAAAGTGAAGTTCAAACTTCAAAACCTAAAATGCCAGATTTTGAAGATCTGTTCCCGGCGGCAAGTGATAGCAACAAAGTCAGGAAATGTATTGAAATTTTTTAAATACGAATCACGATTTTGCAGATACGTTTTGAAAATTTCGAAATACGTTTTAAGTTTTTCTAAAACGTATCAATTTTTTTTAAACGGGAGGTTTTTTCCTAGAAAACGCCTGAAAAACGGCAAAAAAAAATTCGATACGTATCCAAATCACCAAAAACGTTTTTTAGCCGTTTCTTTGCCGTTTCTGGGGTGAATACGTATCTGATACGTAAAACGGCGTTTTGGCCTGCCAGGGAGCCGTTTCCGGTATCTTAGATATCAACCACAGGTGGTGGACCATGGGTAAAAGAACCATCAAGAAACTTGGTTGTACGATCTGAGGGGGATGTACGAGTGAGGCACACACTTAACATCTGAGATTGGAAGAAGGAAACTCAGTAAGGATCTTTGGTTACTCTTTTAGATCCAGCTAACGAGCAAGGTGTGCTATACTCTGGATCCATCTTGGTCAAATATTTCTAACACTTTAAGGATGTGTAGCCTAATGTATGTACCAATCTCAATATTATAAGTCGGTCTCCTAGAGGGGGAGGCTATGGGGAAGGTCGATGTCTCACCATCTTGCTGCTTAGTGTGCTCTAGAACTCTACTTGTCATTTGTTTCTTCAATCTGACAAATCAACACGGAAGTATGAGGTAATCAATTTCGTCATCCCAAGGCAGGACATGGCGTGGAATAGTTGAGATTTGTGAATAAAAATCTCTCCTGATGAAAAAGGCTAAGCATCCCTAATCCTAGTACTGAAAAAAAAAAAACGTAGAGACGGTGCCTCTCGAGTTCCCTCTAAAGGTAGCGATAGTGTCCTTTGATCTCATAGTATAGAGGGCACCAAAAATGAGGTGTCTCCAACTCCTAAAGGTTTCACACCTAGCAGATCCTATCAAATCATGGCATATGGTGATCTACCCCTATCCAAAGTCTATGGGAGTTGACCCAAAGTTGTCCCAAAGGGATCCTGAGTGAGTGCATCCAATGTCTGCATATATAAAGGGGTCATATGACCATGCCATTATGCAGCTCCAAAAAGTTCTCTAGGTAGAAAGACATCTTCTAGCCCAAGCTTGTTGAGGGTGAGATTCAAGTGAACTGAGTGTACAATTTGTAGATATCCTCGTTGATAGTTTAGTTCAGTACCAGTCTAGTCAGCAAGAGGTAGCATGTTGCATCAAAGGAGAATTTGAACAAAGGAAGGCACCCTAGGGAGAATCTAATCATCTGAAGAAGCCAAGATGCCTCTAAGTACCAACCTTGCACCCAACATGGGGAAGGATCTAAGGCAAGACCCTCTAAGGAACAAAGTGTATTAGTTTTTGTAGCATTGCATGTGTTCTAGCCATGAAATTTGGTCGAGAGGCTAGAATGCATGAGATCTCCAAAACCCTTAAATCTTTTCTAGAAATTCCAAATAGAAATGACTTAATTAAAATACTAACCTATTTTTTAATGTTTCCTAAGTCTAAACTTAGGAAAATTGATAAATTAATCAGAATTAATTAAGTCAAGGTGCGAATAGTCTAGAAACTCACATGGATTGACTTCAAGATGATCCTAGCCTTTGATTAACTTTTAATCTTGGTCGTTGGTGCTCCAATAGAGGATTATAAGAAGTCGATGGGCACTTGGAGAATACAACTGAGCAATTCGATTTCCTTGGCAGATCAATTTCCAAAGCAGCAACAGTTCTCGAGAAGCCAGAGATCAAAGCAGAGACAAGGAGGGGCAAGGACAGTGAGGCTGGAGGAAGTTTTCCAGATCCATCGACTACATTTGCAGAGAGGCCAAAGTTTCTCCAGGAGGTTGCGCAGTCCTAGCGTAGAAGCCTGAGAGGGTAGTTTGATTTGGTGAGAGGGGTAGACGTCTTAAGTTCCAGAGGCCAGGAAGGAGTCCCAAAGTGCCAGAGAAGATTTTCCCAGCCAGCAACAGGCAGGACGGCTTGATTAACAGTCAATTCGGGTAGCACGCAGAGTAGGCAGCTCCAGCTTGACGTAGAGCCTGCACAGGCCCAGTTGGACGACTTTCTTTTTAGCAGCAGTTGAGGGCCGGAATTGCCGAGAATGAGGGTAATTTCCCTCTAGATATTTTTGTCAGTATTTTCTCTGCAAGATAGCCAAATTTCGGCATCCAGACTATTGTACTCGTAATTTCTCACTATTGTATAATAATAAAAACACTCAATGATTGCACCCATTTTCCCAAGTTGGGTTTTTCTGGGGACATTTGTCCAAAAATAACTGTGTCAATTTTTATGTGTGTGTGCTACCATTTTCTTAGTTTCCACCACTATTTTCTTCCGCGGTTTTATTGGTGAAAATCACGGTGTGAATTATTTGATATTTGTCGTAGCAGATAAATTGTTAAATAAATCAACAATTAGGAAAATAATTTCCGGTTGTTGTGATAGATGAAATTTCACATGGTGTCAGAGCGTGAGTGATCAGCCGAGAAGCTCAGAAGCGGAGGAGAGAATTTCGTTATTCAAAGGGAGCAGCAGGCTGAAATTCTCAGAGGTTGTGCAATACCCAGACAGGCAAGGCCGAATTGCTGGGGCAGAAACTCAATTTTCAGTTGCAAGTTGGCAAAAAAGTCGAGTTGCCCAGGATAGTGATTCCAGCAGTTAGAGGGAGCAGCAGCAGCTCAGATTTTCGCTGAGAAGATTCCTTGGTTGGATTCAGAGGGTTTTGTAGCAGCAAAATCAATGTCAGGTGGAAGAGAAAAGCACCCATAGAGGGAAACTTTCTCTCAAAGAACTTCAAGTCAGAAGTTCGTTTTTTCCAGCAGCAAATTGGCAGTAGCTAGGTGCAGATATTCTCACTCCAGAAGGGAGTGTGTATAGCAGAACCAACAACCAAGTGCAGGGAAAGAGGGGATTTTCGATAGATTTAGAGAAGGCCACAACAAGGCTTAGAGATCAGGATAGGTTAGGGGGTTCCTCTAACTATGTCATCTAGAAGGCCAAGATGTCCTTCCTGTTGGATGAATATGGCCTAAGGCTCTACATAGACAACGTTGTGGCAGTTCCCATGGATGCGAATCAGCTGAAGGAATACTAGGGGGAAATGGCGAAGGTGAAGTGGTTGATCCTAGATGGAGTCCAGGACCATATAGTCTTGTTGATATTGCCAAACAAATGTGGGATGCTCTCACCCAACTATATCAGGGTACTTTCGAGCAATAGAAGATGTTTCTGGAAGAAAAGCTAAGATGCATTAGGATGCAGAAAGGGGAAGGCATAGATCCCTTCCTCACTAGGATTCAGGAGGTCCGAGATCAACTTGCAGTTGTTGGGGCAGCGCCTCAACCAACAAAGCTAGTGCGGTTGGCACTAAACAGTGTCTCAGAGGATTGGCAAGTCTTCGTCCAAAGTATATTGGGCAGAGACAAGCTACCAGAATGGGACAGGATGTGGTCCAACTTGCAGCAACAGGAGTTGAGGCGAGCTCTTCTAAAGAGCTCCATTAGTGGCAACAGTAGCAGTGGATCGAAGGGTGTGAAGGAGGAGGAGAATGTGGCCCTCGCATCTAAGGGTCCCAGTCAGGGGCAGGGGGAGCAGAAGAAGAAAAAGGACCTGTCAAAGGTCAAGTGCTTCAGGTGTGGCGAGTTTGGCCACTACAGTACTCAGTGTCCTCTCAAGAAGAAGGACAAGCAGGAGAAGCAAGACCAATAGGCAGCATCCGCGGAAATAGACAAGCTTTCCTCTAGGCTAGAGGAAGAGTTTGTTATGTTCGCAGATATACCTCCAGGAGTGAGGTGGGGTGATTTGGTGTTGTAGCCCCAGAGAGATACAGAGATGGGCAAGGTCCTTGAGGATTCCACCTCATGGATCATTACCTGGCTATGGTGGGGCCACAGTATTCAGTAGCAGGATGGATCAATGTCAGCCATGCAATTAGATTATAGTGACAGTTGCAGACTAGTGGCAGTCAGATACTGAGGAGCGCAATGCAGTGTTGACAGCAGAGCAGGTGGCTCAGTGCAGAGTTAGCAGCAGCGCAGATTCTTCAGTGGCAGTGTAGAGGCTAGTAGCAGTGAGGACTCGGGAGACAGATGCATCATACTAAACACAAATGATTCAATATTTTGGATGCTTCTCAGTTGCAACAGCAAGAGATGAGAGGGAGTTGCAATGCAGATGCAGCATCAGAGTTGCGTTGTGGATGGTGGGCAGCAGCCAAACATCAACAGCGTGATAAGAGATGATACAGAGACAAAGTGTTCTAGCAGGATGTGCAACACTACAACACAGTCCTCACTAAGAGGGAGTGTTAGTTCTTGCAAAATCGGATGTGTTCTAGCCACGAAATTTGGTGGAGATGCTAGAATGCATGAGATCTCCAAAACCCATAAATCCTTTCTGGAATCCACCTAGAAATGACTTAATTAGATTAGTAACCTATTTTTTAATGTTTCCTAAGTCTAAACTTAGGAAAACTGGTTATTAAGTCAAAGTGAGAATAGTCTAGAAACTCACACAGATCAACTTCAAGATGATCCTAGCCTTTGATTAAGTTTTAATCTTGATCGTTGGTGCTCCAACAGAGGATTATAAGAAGTCGATGGGCACTTGGAGAATACACTTGAGCAGTTCGATTTCCTTGGCAGATGGATTTCCAGAGAGCAGCAACAGTTGTCGGAAGCAGAAGATGAAGCAAAGACAGTGAGGGGAAGGGACAATGAGGCTGGAGGAAGTTTTCCAGATCCATCGAGTGCATATGCAGAGAGGCTGGAGTTTCTCCAGGAGGTTGCGTAGTCCTAGCTGAGAAGCCTCAAAGGGCAGTTTGATTTTCTGAGAGGGGAAGACGTTTTCAGTTCTAGAGGCCGGGAAGGAGTCCCAGAGTGTCGGAGAAGAATTTTCCCAGAGAGCAGCAGGCACGACGGCTTGATTAGCAGTAAGTTCGGAAAGCACGCAGAGTAGGCAGCTCCAGTTTGACGTGGAGCCTATGCATGCCTAGTTGGACAGCTTGCTTTTCAGTAGCAGTCGAGTGCTGAAATTGCCGGGAGTGAGGGTAATTTCTCTCTAGATATTTTTTCCATTATTTTCTCTGCAGGATAGCCAAATTTTGACGTCCAGGATATTGTACTCAGAATTTCTCACTATTGCATAGTAATAAAAACCCTTCGATGTTGCACCGGTTTTCTCAAGTTGGGTTTTTCCTGGGACATTTGTCCAAAAATAACTGTGTCAATTTTTATGTGTGTGCTAGTATTTTCTCAGTTTCCAGCGCTATTGTCTTCCTTAGTTTTATTGGTGAAAATCATAGTGTGAATTATTTGATATTTGTCGTAGCAGATAAATTGTTAAAGAAATTAACAATTAGGAAAATAATTTTCAGTTGTTGTGATCAATGTTGCACAAAGCGGAAGCGTTTTTTGGAAGCGGGGACGCCGAAGCGTCATTTTCCAAAAATCTAGGAAGCGAAGCGTCCGCGGAAGCGTTTGCTATATATATATATATATATATATTGCATTTATACTCAAAACAAACATCCCAAATACCAAATTAATTGTAGAAGACATGAAAACATGCATATTTTTGCATAAATCAAGATAAATATAACATCCATTGTACATTAATGATCTAGAATCTAGATTCTTCTCCTCTTGTCTAGCCTTTGCCTCTACCTCGATTGTCTAGGGATATTAGTCAACATTGCCCAATTTTGATCAAACTACCTAATTCAAGACTTAAAATATGGTAGAAAAAGCTTAACATGTTTGATCGATGATTTTGACTTGATTGAAAGGTAATTTTTTGCTAAGGGCGTGCCGCGTGACAAAGGAGTTCAACAATTAACACCACCAACACTAGGGTACATATAGGGCTTGGTGCTCTTGATTAAATGCTAATCACATACCTTCATACTTGATATAATCTAATGAAATGCCACAACCCCATTGATACTGAATTCCTGAAAACTGTTAAGTCTGCTGAATTTTGAATAGGATATGAAATTCTATTTTCTCCATATGAAATCCAATGAGGTTGGAACCACTCTCAAACATCCTGAGTCATTTCATGGTAATGTTAAAAATTTAAGTAAAAGGATGAAAATGAAAAATAAAGGAGAATGTCACTTTTACTTTAAGAATTTAACATTACCATGAGGGAGGATCTGCGATATTTATATTTTTTTTGCCTTCATTCGTCACCCTAACCCAAGGTGGACCCACCCCCAACAAGAAAACTCACCTAAAATTAAAAAAAAATTGAAAAAAAAACGATTTTCTAAACGCTTTTCCGGAAGCTTTTCTAGAAGCGTACGGAAGCATACGCTTCCTCCTCCGAAGCGCCACGCTTCCGACGCCCGAAGCGTCGTACGAAGCGCACTTCGGCGCTTCCGTACAGTGCTTCCAAATTTCCAGGAAGCGGCTAAAAAAGCCGAAGCAGCGCTTCCGAATTCAGAAGCGCCGCTTCCGGCCAAGCTTCCTAGGTGCTTCCGTACGGGACGCGCTTCAGGGCTTGGAATTGTGGGGGGGGGGGGGCTTTGTGCAACACTGGTTGTGATAGAAAAGAAACCAAGCAGAGAATGACCTCAAGGCAAAAAGGGTGGACGCAAAACTCTACCTAAATGATGGGCTATGGGACCATCTGCTTGTGTCGGACGATGCACCTTAGAAGCAAGGTCTGGACTATGTACCCGTACTCTATCCAATCGGAACGAACAAAGTTCGTTCTTCAAGTTAAATACTCCAGAAGATTTGGAATATGTAGATCTCCATTGAAGATACAAGAACATATATTAAAGTGTATGAATGATAATCATGTACAAATGAGAATGAGGGTCTGCATATATACCCTAGGCAGGTACCTCTTCATGGAAGGTCATGTCCCATTTAAATTTTAGACATGCCTCTTCATGTACTAATTACTAATAAACTAATCATTATTACAATTATCATCATTATTTATATTTATGTTATTTTTATATATATTTTATTCATAACACCAATCTATTCTAATTTGTCTATAACAAGTTCGGTCCCCAGATTTAGGAGCCATCGGGAACTGTGGGTCTGATAACCACCTCCAATTGATATTGTTTGGTCGAAATGCCATGAAACTGACCCAGGAAGCACTATCTGGAACCATACCCTTTACTAAGCTGAGGCTAGAGAGCCAACTGCAAACCAAAATGAAACCCTGTGAACTGTACTGCCAGGTAAGGGTAATCTGTGGTGATCTCAATCTCTATCCCTCGATAGTAGAAATGTAAGTCTGTAAGAGAGAGCTTTGATGCATTGAAGATCAAAACCTTGGTTTTACCCAGATTGACTGTCACTTGTCGAAGATCACAAAAACTGGCCAGTGAGAACTCAAAGAGAATTCCAGACTGAGTCCGTTAAGAATTAGGGACAAAGTCTTGTCACTACAACTCCGGCACCTTATATTCATGATCCATCTTGTCACGGCCCTTAGAAAATGTGTGAACACATGCTAAACTTCAGGAATGGCTATAGTTCCAATGCTTGATCAGTACCTACTAAACTGACCTGTTTGTCAAAATATTTCACAAGAAATGCTATCTTGGAAATTTGTGCTTAGGAATAGAAAATTTAATTCAGGACAATAAGCTTTGAGTTGTTCGGACAAACCTCACAGCACACTATAGAAAATGACAGTTAACAAGGACATGGATAAGTATAGGAATAAAAGATAATATAAGAACTGATTCATTCTCGCATTCAACCAAGTTGACTAATAGATTTACAGCTCTTGTTGTGAGTCCATATTAAGCAAAATTAGTTTTTCAAAAAATCGGTAGGTTTTAAACAACCAGAACGGATACAATCAATGGCAAATTCAGCGCATGGTAGTCAAAGTAGCCCATTAGTCATAACAAATTTGCTTCACAGATTCTAGGTAATTTATCGTAATAAAATAATGAGATCTAATTTAGTAGTTGAATGAAAATTTTAAACACAGAATGAAAGAGGAAAAAAGAAGGCAACCATTGCAAACATGATCATATAAAAAAATTAGCTGTGACAAACAATTAGGAAAAATGAACAAGCACAGAAGATACCATTTAGGACTTGACACTAATGAGAAAATGATTTAAACAGAAGTGAACATGGTAGAAAGAAAAGGTGATATTTCCATACATGATGGTAGATATAACAGAGGCACTCTGGCATAAACCGTAGGTTTGCAGCCTCCCCCCAAATAAGAAGATATAGTCCCATATAAAGAATTTTCCGCTGCTGCAGATCCTGTTGGATGTTGGGTAACCTGTTCTTAAACCAAGCAATAGAAAAAAGCTTACTAGCATTCTTTTTGGAATAAAGAATTCAAAACACCGCTTCCGAAAGAATTCTTAAAGTTCAGTGACAAATAATTCCATTTTAATGTTTTCCCCAAGTAACTACACCTTAAAATCACTTATAATTGCACATGATATAACCATCTTAATGAAAATATTGCCAATCAGAAATGGCAGCTTAACCATCAACAGAATTTCAACAACACAAAAGTCCAACAGCTTTTAAATAATACAAAAGTCAACAATTCTTACCAAAGGCTGGATTTACGTCCTAAATACTTGTGCCATTTCCTGTAGTTCTTAAATAACTTTTTCATAACCTCATCCACGGCATGCTCATCCAACTGAAAGCACACACATTCACATCATTATCTATATTTTTCATGTTCAAATCGAAGGCTGTCAAATTCAGTGGTACATGGAGAACCTTTGGCAGTGGCTCACGCTTCGAGGTCTTCCGTATGTGTACATTAGCAAGAAGCAAAATTAAGTGCTCCCTCTGATTAGCTACATTGTCCTTCTGCAAATCATTCACCAATTTAATAAGCCACAAAGATCTAGTCCCAACACAATAAGTTAATAAAAGAATTTAGATCAACACGAACCTCTAAAAGATCAATACATTTTTGCTCTGAATCTAAAACCAGTATTTAGAGGGTTGCATGCACATTTGTAGTCAATTCAAAACTAATTACCTGAAATCCAAACATAGCTTGAAGCCAATCAAGCAAATCTTGATTTGTTCCTGGTTTTTCATTTTGGCGGTTTGCAGGCCATGGCAGTCCACGGGTGTTGCGGATAGCTGTCACGGCAGCCTTAATCTACAGTAAAAAGTGAAAAAGATGCATCAGCATTGTTTTCCAGAATAGAATGGAACACTAGTCATAAAGACAAGAGTGTTCAAGTTCACAATTGCATCTATGCATGGGATATCAACAAACCCATCCAATTGAATTTCCATGGCCACGGACCTCAGGAAACTGCATGATTGCTTGATTTGCCCCAGCTGGATCTAGAGGAAGAATGTTATAAGGCACATACATCTCTGTTTTTTTCTCGACATCTTTTCCAGCTTCCATAATCTGCAAGGAAAATTGGTATTCAGATCACATTCTTGTATAGCTTATCAGTTATACTTGAACCATTCTTGCATAAGTAGAGATTCTACAATGAAGGCTATAAAAATCCATTTCGATGCTTCAAAAGGCATGGCCTTTTGGATAGATAAAAAACCAGGGAATCCATAATGTAATTAGTTTTCAGATGTAAACAACACTACCTGAGCTGGCTAACCTCCAATTAAGACATTGCTGGCATTTTTTTTGCAATAAGAGCTCAGATTAAATCTTGAAATATAGCTTTCTTAGACTCAAAAGTATGATGAAAAATTAATTTTGCACAGTTTGCATGAACTACTCTAAAAATAATATTCTTGTGCAATCTATATGAGTTATAAATTGGCTTGTCCATTGTCGCCTAAAAGTTGTTTACAATTCCTTACTTGTGGGTCAACTTCTGCAGCCTCCGTCTGGTTGACCGCCTTGAGCACTTCAAATAAGATTGCAGCAGTTTGATATGCTTTGGTAAGCGCTGCTCTGAAAAAAGCCAAGAGGTTTAATGAGATCAACCCAACAGAAATTAAATTTAATAAAGAAATTAATGAGTGCTGAATTCACCAAAAAACATTGAGAGCAATTAAATGCCACTTTGTTCTGTAAAAGAAACTATATCCTCGGTGCCCAATTAACATGTTCACTTCAAGACTGACCGATCAGCTTTATCAGCAGTTGCATCAAGTGCCTTGACATATTGCTCATAATATCCTTGGTAAAAGCTCGACATTTCTCTTGCATCACTTTTCTTCTTTCTAGCCACCATGGTTGGCATAGCATCCTGAAATACATGGAAGTCCATAAGTAATCTCAATTGAAAATGAAATGTAATGAAGATAAATGATAAGATAAATTTATTAATGCCCAAAGAATGACCACCAAAACTAGGTCAATGGGACTAAAATAGTACATCAAGTGAAGGTTCAAAGTGAAAGTGTGAAAGCATCTCCTAGAAATACTACAAGCAGGGAAAGATAAAGAACTGTGTCTAACTAAAAGCTAAATGTCTAGGAGAAGACACACAATAAGGTGCAAGTGCAAGAAAGATTATTGAAACCTATGATTTTCAATGCCAAACAAAAGAAAGGATATCATGGCCTACTAATGCTAGATTTTGCTGCTGAGGACAAGCGAGGCAATCACAATACAAGTGTGCACTAGATTCATCAATCATTGTGAAAGAGTCAATTCATTAGAGGGCAATATCCTTCGGGGAGTGGCTAGAGCTGAGAGGTCCTAACTACATGATCCTAGATGAATACAACAGCGAGGAAGTCTATATCTCCTAGCATCCAAGGCCATAGGGTAGAATCTTTAGATGGAAGCCTCATTGTTCAAGCAAACCTAAGGAGTGGTGTGTTAGATGGGAGTGCATAACTCTAGGGCTGCCTAGAGTTGATCTATCTATTAGTCCAGTAGTGTACAGCTTATGTTCTAGAACAGCAGCTAATCATGGGTCTCAAGGAGGTCAGCCAACCTCCCATGGGGAAAGGGAGAGGGGAGGTTAAGAGGAAACCCAATGGGATCCAAAATATCATGGGTCTCTAATAGCCACTTGTTGCACCAATTAGACAAGACAGCTAGAAAATAACATGTGATCCTCTTCAAAGTCGTCCTCTGGGGGAGGACTTAGATCTGCATTTGAATACATACCCTCATGAAGAGGTCAAGACATCTAGTTGAGATAGCAAAAAAGTGGAAAGGGAGCTACCGAATCCCTACATAGGCAGTAGTATCTCCCTCTAATCTCATAGTACATGGGGAATCAAAAAAAAAGGTGATACTCCATCTCTGACTCCTAAGAGTGGCACAACTAGCAACCATGTCCAATCGCAAGATGTGATGATCTATCTCAATATAGAATCTATAGGAGCCCAGCCAAAACCGACCAAGGGGATCCTAATGGCATGCATCCAATGTCTACATCTATATGGAGTTCAAACAATGAGGCCACCCTTCAACTATGAAAAGTGATCAAAATAGAAAGCCATCTTCGAGTCAACAAGATCCAAAGGCACAATCCAAGTCTTCCTCTAGGGGAGGACTTAATTCTGCATTTGAATACTTACCCTCATGAAGAGGTCAAGACATCTCTAGTTGAGGTAGTAAAAAAATGGAAAGGGAACTCTCGAATCCCTATATAGGAAGTAGTATCTCCCTCTAATCTCATCGTACATGGGGAATCAAAAAAAGATGTGATACTCCATCTCTGGCCCCTGTGAGTGGCATAACTAACAACCATGTCAAATCGCAAGATGTGATGATCTATCTCAATATAGAGTCTATAGGAGCCCATTCAAAATTGAACAAGGGAATCCTAAGGGCATGCATCCAATGTCTACATCTATATGGGGGTCAAACAATGAGGATACACTTGAACTATGAAAAGTGATCAAAATAAATAATCGATCGGGAAGGATGGCTCTGCACCGCAAGTCCTAGGGTTTTAGCTTTTGCAGAAACGGCAGACTGCGCCAGACAAAAAACTTCTCCCATCCCTGACAAGCCCAGGAACGCTCATCCCTAAGATATACAGTACTACTTTCAATGGAAAACCCTCTGGGGGAGGGCGATGCGCCTCCCCCACAAAACGACGAAGGGCCGCATCAACATGCGGAAGGCAAAAGAACAGTAAACCAAGAAGAAGACGCAAACCAAAACTTTCAGAGAGCAAAGCAAGATATTCCACCACCAGAAGTTCGCTCAACAACATGCAAACCAGTGGCAGCTGAGCGTCCAAGAGTTGAACTTCCTGCTCACAAAATCAATGCAAGAATACAATACATGAAGGACCATGCTCTGATAGGAAAGTTTATCGGACTATGGCCAACAGAGAAAGCGCTCAGAGGATGGATAAATGCAAAATGGCATCCCAAGGGACACATAACCCTGCAGCTAGGACCGAAAGGGTTCTTCACCGCTATATTCAACTGTCTGGAGGACAGAAACAGGGTATTAGATGGAGGCCCTTATTTTTTCAATGCTGCTGGTCTATTTCTCAAAGGGTGGGTAGAGCGCTTCGATCCGGATAAGGAGGACCTGAGTAGTGCTCCTGTATGGATCCGACTGTACTCGCTGCCTGTGGAATACTGGGAGGAAGACTCATTACAAGCGCTCGGAAATGCTCTAGGAGAATTTGTCAAGATCGCAGAAGAAACAAAAACATGCAGATACACATCATTTGCGCGTATTTGTGTTTACATGAATCTCAACCAAGCTCTCCCAGATGCGGTAAGTGTTTTTCATGATGATATTGAATGGATTCAACCGATTGATTATGAACATGTACCTTTCAGATGCCGCAGATGTCATGCCTTAGGACATCTATTTAGAGACTGCCCACTAACTCAGAAACCATCTCCCTCCTCTGGATTGGATGCTACTGAGGCAGATGGCTTCACCAAAGTAGCAAATCGTAGGAAATCTCATAAGAAGCAAGCCTCAAGGACCAAGATGCCACAACCCAACCCCTCAGTGCCCTCAACAAGTAATAGCTTTGGAATCTTAGCTAATCATACTGATCTCAATATGGATTCTCCAACCCCCTCAGATCCAGAAGCAATGAAAAACAATCAATCGAAACAGGTTATAGCCTTCAAATATCAGGAAGCCTCTCCAAACAAGGAAGCCTCTACCTCTGATAAGCAGAAGGAACCCGTATGGACAACCCAAGCAATGCAGATGGAGGAACCCCAATCGCAGGCAAATCCAAAAGCGAACCCTAACGAAGAATTGTACTATCCACAATTTATGGAGGAAGAAACAGAAGCAATAAACTTAGGGGACCTGGACATTCCAAGTCTAGAAAAGGCCTGCACAACAAATAACTTTGATGATATACCAATGGGGCAACTTGAAAATCTGGAACAGGTCTTATCAAAGGCGCAAAGGCATAAATCATTGGGCATACAAACTGGAGGACCCTGGGATGGAAGACTCATAGCCAAGGATATCAAAAAGAGAGGAAGGAAAACTGATCTACAAAGGACAATCAGAATTGGACACCTATTAGTGGAATCCGGTAGGTACTCCAAGTTGACCAAGTACTACAGATCTGAAAACAATCCATCCCAATGAAGTTAATCTCATGGAATATAAGGGGACTCAACGGTCCAAGGAAGATACAGATTCTTAAAAAAATGATAAAGCAAGAAAACCCTCAAGTTTTGTTCTTGCAAGAAACCAAATGTAATTCTCATACTATAAACAGATTTGCTGCAAAAATCTGGCCAGGAAGTTTCAATGTCGTTGTGGATGCTGATGGAGCCTCTGGAGGACTAGCGATCCTTTGGGACTTGGGAGCTATAAATCTAAGCGACACCCATGCTCATAGGAACTTCTTACAGGCATCCTTTCACATCACTGGGACAAATTTACACGGGCTCCTTACCAATGTTTATTTTCCTCAGGAAGCCTCCCTCAAAACTGAAATCCTCAATTCCCTTTCTGTTCTCAACCAACGCAGGCAGCACCCCTTATGGATCTCAGGTGGAGATTTCAATATGATCACTAGATTGGAGGAGAAAAGAGGAGGTCGATGCAGGGGCAGTCAGGAAGGACTCCCTTTAAAGGACTTCATTCAGGCTAATTGGCTTATAGACCTACCTTTTAACAATGGATTGTTTACATGGAATAACAGAAGAGCAAGGAATCAGCAGATAGCCTCCAAACTAGATAGGTTCTTGCTTTCGGACAATGCTATCCACATCGGTGGGGACTTCTCAGCATCCATCCTGCCTCTCTCAGGCTCTGATCATTGGCCCATTTCACTTCAATGGTCACGTCCAGGAAATAAAATTCGCAGACCCTTTCGTTTTGAAGCTTTTTGGATGTCCCATCCAGACTTCCAAAAACTTGTTAATACGGAATGGAATAATTTTGCCCTGCCTCCAGGATCAAAAATGTTCCAATTTCAACAAAAGCTTAAGAATTTAAAGGGCAAAATCAAGCACTGGAACCATACTTCCTTTGGCAATATTTTCCAAAGCAAAAACTCAATTGAATCAGAAATGAAGCAATTGCAGCAAAAGATTATTGATGAGGGGCGCTCAAAGGAACTGTCAGCACAGGAAAAAACTCTTGAGCTGCAACTTGCAGAACGGGCTAGGCAAGAAGAAACGCTTTGGAGGCAGAAATCAAGAGTTAGATGGCTCAGAGATGGAGAGAAAAATACAAAATTCTTCCACAGTACAACCATACAACGAAGAATGCACAATAATATCACTCAAATTCAGAATGAGCAGGGCGTCAGGGTGGAAAAGCATGAGGATATTGAAGGTGCTCTATTACATTACTTTAAGCAAATGCACCGGGAGCCAAATGGAAACAGATCACAGGCAATAGAGAAAATTACCAGGAACATTCCTAAGCTCATCACTAATGAACACAACCAACTGCTTCTCAAACCAGTAGAATTACAAGAGGTGGAACAGGCAGCGCGACAATTAAAAGCTGGTAAGGCCCCAGGACCGGATGGATTCACTTCAAACTTCTTCCACTACTTCTGGGATTTGATTAAAATGGAAGTCTGGCAAGTGGTTGAGGAGTCGCGATCTCGTCGATGGATGCTTCCAGGGATGAATGCAACATTCATAGCTCTGATTCCCAAGGTCGATACGCCAAGCACTCCTGACAAATATCGACCTATTTCTCTTTGCAACATAATCTATAAGATCGTGTCCAAAGTCATAGCGTCCCGCCTCAAAATGTTACTCCCTATCATTATCTCTCCAGAACAATCGGGTTATGTGGAGGGACGGCAGATCACTGATGGTATCATTTTGACGCATGAAATCATCCACTCTCTGAAAATCTCTAAAAAGCCAGGTATGTTGCTTAAATTAGACCTTTCAAAAGCATTTGATAGCCTAAGCTGGATGTATATTGAAAAAGTTTTAACTGCTTTTGGTTTTGCTGCACCCTAGATTAGGTGGGTCATGAGCCTTATTTCTACCTCCTTCTTTTCCATTCTAATCAATGGCATCCCTTCTGATACCTTTCATCCTTCTCGAGGGATCCGGCAAGGGGATCCACTCTCCCCTTTTTTGTTTGTCATAATGGCTGAGGGTCTTGGCCGCAGCATCAAATCCGCACAGCAATCCCAGCTCCTCAGAGGCCTCTCATTTCACAATTCCCCTGCTTTCACTCACCAGCAGTTCGTTGATGATAACATGCTTTATGGACATCCCTCAGTCCAAGAAGCGCGTCAACTTAAAACTCTTCTCTCTGACTTCTCTGATGCCTCTGGTGCCTCCATCAATAAATCCAAATCGCACATTTTTTTCTTTCACACTCCAGCGCCCACTCAGTCTGCAATCATCCGCATTTTGGGATTCTCCTCAGCAAAACTTCCTTCCACTTACCTTGGAGCTCCCCTGATTGCCTCAGCTCTTAAGCACTCTTCTTGGAAAATCCTCCTAGAGAACCTGGAAGCCCGCCTATCCTCTTGGACCCACAGATCTCTCAATATGGCAAGCAGGCTCGTTCTAATAAAAGCAGTTCTTCAAGCCATGCTGTTATATCTATTCTCCATTTTCGCTGCCCCCAAATGGGTTCTCAAAGATCTCATCCTCCTTCAAAGATCTTTTCTCTGGGGCAGTAATGGCAACAAACGAAAGTGGGCTCTGGTCAAATGGGAGACGGCCTGCCTACCAAAGAAAGGAGGAATAGGTCTAAGGGATCCCTCTCTTAGCAACAAAATTATGGGAGCTCGAATTTGGTGGCAATGGCTAGCTAAGCCGTATATTCCTTGGGCTTCTCTCTGGACAACGAAATATGCCAGGAACTGCCCAATAGAGGAACGAATAAGACTATAAGAGATTACCCTGGGATCAATTATGTGGAACTCGGCCCAGCAACACAAAACCCTCATTCAGCAGCACAGCTTCTGGGAGGTTAAAAATGGAAGCACAGCAAGATTCTGGGGAGATTCATGGCAGCAGTTACCCAGACTAAAAGATCAAATTCCGCCTCATCCTCAACTGGAGCAGGAAATGCAATCTCAAGAGGTAGTAAAAAATTTCTGGAGCAACTCTTTGAACCATGATTACAGGGAATGGTTAACAGCGGATCAAATTCTCAGGCATGAACAAACCCATATTCAACAAACCCTGGACACAGAATTAACAAAAAGAAGAATTCAACACTCTGAGGATAAAGATATACTAAGATGGGGTTACGAAGAAAAAGGTTCCTTTTCTACAAGAGAGGCCTACAACATCATAATCAAAGAGCATATGCTGCCAGATCCCCTTTGGAATAAAGTATGGGACCCATCCTTATGGCCGAAAATTTCCACTTTTCTCTGGATCCTTTGTCACAACAAAATTTTAACATGGGATAATTCAAGGAAACGACGCTTCCAAGGCCCTTCCATATCCCTGAACTGCAAACAAGAAGAGGAAACCACAAGGCATCTCATGCACTCTTGTCCGCTGGCACGAATGCTTTGGGAGAAAGCCAGCTTTCGCTGTCAAAAGGAGGGAAGAATCAATGGAGATATCATTGCTACTATCCGCAGCTGGACCAATAACCCCTACCAAAGTAAAATCTTAAATTTCCTCTGGAAGCTCATTCCAGGATTCATCATGTGGGCCATTTGGAAAGAACGAAACAACAGAATCTTCAAGGACCATCACAGACAGGTGGGAGACATATGGAAAATCATCTGTCAAAACATTGAAGAAACCATCTCTCTCAAAACCTAGTACAAGGAAGATTTCCCTTCAGACCCCCAAGAACAATCTATATGGGCGAACTGGAATTTTAAAGGGAAGCTCGATCAGCTGAACAAAGAAACAAAAATGCCAAGAAGCCAAGCTCCTCAGAAATGGCTATCTCCTCCCATCCATATATACAAGCTTAATTTTGACGGAGCCTCAAAAGGGAACCCAAGGAAATTTGGCTTTGGAGGGCTATTCAGAAATCACAAGGGAGATCCTTTGCTAACCTTCCTAGGCTCCAAAGGATGGGACACCAACAACTCTGCAGAACTGGAGGGTCTCTGGCAAGGGTTACAAATAGCGCAAGGCAGAGGCTTCTTTCCTCTAATAGTAGAGGGTGATTCCCAAATTCTAATCAATATGGTTACAAGAATCCTTCAGGGTTCCCCCTCATGCAAAGTCTGTAACAGTTGGAGACTTGCCAATAGACTTCACTATATTGAACGCTGGCTTTCAACCAACAGAGCAATCACCCTATTGCACACCCGCAAGGAAGGAAACAAAGTCGCGGATTTTCTAGCTAATATAGGAGTGGAATGCGATTTACAAATTCATGTTGGACCAATTTCTAGCTTAGCCACTGATCCTCAAATCCTGGAGCTCGACAATCTCATATAGAGAAACAAGCATCAGGAGGAAAAGGAGTCCCTGGATGCGGGTGTTAGAGAGGTCTTAAATGGCGTTGATGGCAAGTGTAATTACCGCGTACTGCATGCAGCAGAGCGGCGAGGCTCCCCAGATTTTCACCTCAGGTAATATGATGGTTCAGTGTTATGACGGCAACGGTGGTGTCTGCGCATTTATGGGTTACACGATTCAAGGCATGGCGAGGCTGGTTATATTCCTCACCACCCAGCTCTTCCTTTCCACGATGGGATCCAATTACTCTGGTTCTAAATTCTGGTTTGCGAATTCTCCTGGAAGCAAGAGAGTTCTCTTCCTCAGAGGCAAGCCTTGCATGTTTCAAACGCGACTCAGGTGTAAGCAGAACACTTATCCTGCTCTGGTTCACGCATTTTGCTTGTTTACTACGCTCTTTGTTGGTTCTGTGGTTTCTGTTGCCTTTTTCCTGCATTTCATCATGGGTCGACGAGGGGGCAGGAAAAGACCCAGAGGAAATCCGGGTGAAGGCTCTCGGCTCTCTCCTAGCAGCTCAGATAACCCTGATAATTCCCCTGCAAGTCCCCATCCACCTCAGGCTACTGCACCGCCCTCTAGCTCTGTTCGTCGACCTCTCCCTAACAACGCCTTTCAGACCACTCATTTTAAATTCCAAAGTAACCTTGTCCGACCTCTGGTCTCTGCCCACATCACCTTAATTATCTCTGAGGAAGAAAATCCCATCCATCCTCTGGCTTGCATAGCACCGGAGGTCCGGAGCCCTCTCAGAGCAGCAGGCAACCTCTGACCTTGGACAGTCCGGAGAAAGCTTTGGTGGATCAAACAGGCAACATTGAAAGCCCGAGAATCACTCTGCCCAATGTCGATATTCTCACTGCTGAAGGGGTTGAAGCTATGAATGACTCCAACCGCCCAATTTTAATCCCTGAGGACGATAAGGCTAGTGATGAAGTTCTGGGGGTGGCTTGTGAACGTCCGGCAGACGAGAAGACCTCTGGCGGAAGCAAGGAAGATTAAGCACACGCGGCGTCGTTCGGTATTTTTTTGTTTTTTGTCTGTCAAGCAGACGTTGGTCTTCAGGCACTTTGACAACACACATGGTTTATCTCCGTCAACGTGAAGTTTTTGCACAGTTTCAAGCCAGAAGCAATGCTTTACAGGCAGACCTGCAATGGCTTCTTGCCTCTCTGCTCTCGTGCACAACCTCTCTCATCTTCTGGTCTTTATCTAAAATGTTTTGTTGTAATGAAGTCTTTTGTAGCACCTATGCTCAGAATCCTTACATTCTGAGGCGAACTTGCTGTGTACAGAGGCCTCATGACTCTTCTGAGGTCTCGCTTATATGTAAAAATATTTTTATTTTCAGTTAATAGATAAATAGTCTTTGCCGAGAAAAAAAAAGAAAAGTGATCAAAATAGAAAACCATCTTCAGGTCAACACGATCCAAAGGCATAATCCAAGTGACCAAGATATACTCTTTATAAATGTCCTCTATGATTACCTAATTCATAGTCTACTTAGACTACGGGAGGTGATCCAGTGCATCTAGGGATTAGTAAAAACGGAGAAGACAATATGGTGAAATGGCCACACACTAACTCAAAGACCTCTAACAACTAGCATTGCGTATGCCCTAGGGTGTCAACAAAAGTAATGGCTTCCGAAGAATGAAGTGCTAAATAGGGATATTGATCTCCTCTAGCAAGTCCCCAAAAAAATGCACCCTGCGAAGTGTAGGAAAGCTATGATCTGCACCCTTAACCCAGTGTATAAGTTTGCATGTTAGGCCTAACCCACATGTTTTGTCATGCTGATATAAATTTCAACATGCATTCATTGCAAACATTAAAAGAGTACTTCTACTATTTTTCACTTTCCTTGTTGAAAATAGCAACAAGAAATGCTAAAAGTAGAAGTGCTAAAAATAGCATTGCTAAAGATAGCATTTCAGGATATTCCAATTTTAATTTGTCCTTGAATTAAAATTGAGAATTAAAATTCGAATTTAGTCTCACCAGCTGTTTGAAAAATAATTAATTAATTCATCTTGAGTTAATTAGTTGGAGAAATTCAAACATGAAGTCTTTGTGAAGTCATGCAATAGTTATCCCTTTGATTGAGGAAGTTATCCCTTAATTAAGGAGATAAGGATGAGTTGTATTTGAGTTGTAATTAGTTAGCTCAGTTAACTGAGTTAAGTCCAGTTAGATTAGTTCCAAATAGTTTGTGGAACTAATTGTGAGTTCAGCCAGTTAATGCATGCATGCATGAAACTAGTGTACTCCAGATAACTAAATATTCTCTCATAAATAACTCATGCATGTCAGTTCAGACAAAGACCTAGTTGAGATTAAAGGCAGGGACAGTGTACTATCAGTTGCAAGAATTTTCCTATAAGAAAATCTCTTGCATGCAGAAGGAATTCATTCCTTGAGGATTGTGTAGTTTTACTGTGTGTGAGAGCAGTGTGTGAGATCAGTGTCACACAAGGTTACAACTAGAGCACCCATGAAAAACTACGCAAAGAAATAGGAGGCTTGGAGGACAGAGGAGAAGGCATATGTGTTGTCTATTCTGTCTATGAGCAGCAGTGAGGGATTGTATTGAGAGCTGGATAGCTTGAGAGCTAAAGCTTTGTGTAATCCTGAGATATTTCCACTTGTATGATAATACAGATAGCTGGGTTTTTGGTTGAGGCTTCCCCAGAGTATTCTTCTGTGTTTCATGTGTGATTGATTCTTCTTCTCTACTATATGTGTTCTGTTTGATCTTGCTCAAAATCGATTAAGCTTCTGCAAGTTTGATTGTAGAAGTAGATTAAGTATTTTGCTTTAGTACATTGCATAATCAAATTAATCTACAGTGAGAATTTCTACACTCCTATCAGCTGGTAATTAATACAAAATTTAGGCAAGCTTTCACACATATGAGTCACTTATTTTTGGTCAAGTTGACCTTGTAAAAACCCCACAGCCTCTTAGGGAAAACCAGTCTTTAAAGGAGAATTTTATTGGTTGAGAAATTTAGACTAAGTACATAAAATAAACACAGTACTTATCTCCCTTTACAGTTGTAGCTTTAAATGCAAATTCCTAGAAATTTGTGCCCACTCTAATTTTTAGATTTTCACAAAATCTCATGCCCATAATTTCTACATTTTCTCACAAGCTCAGCGCCTCGAATTTTGTGACCAAATTTTGCCTCAAAATCAGTGCCACCTGCTGCCTTGATTTCTGTAAAGAAGAGTGACTGTTGTACCTCAATTTTCGTGCTAGAAGACAGCTGCAAACCTCGTCGAAATTCGCACTCTGTAGCAGCAGTCCCGAAATTCATGCCTCAAATTTCAGGTCTGAACAGTTCTGCACACTCCCTTGAAATTCGTGTCTACTACCTCGAAATTTGTGTTGTGAGTTTGCTGCTGTGTTCTTCGATTTTCATGCAGCCTCTCCTTGAAATTTGTGCTGTTGTTCCTCGATTTCTATGCTACCTTTTTCTCCTAGAAAATCGTGCCCTAGCTCAGCTCTCCTACTTGGAATTTAAGCCCTCCTTTCTCTGCTGCAATTTCTCCTTGAAGTTTTCTCTCCTCTCTTCTCCTCATGCTCCCTCAAGTGTGAAGTGAAGAATGAGATCCCTTTTCTCTCTTTTGTCTCCTTGGAAAAGATTGAATCCCTAAAACCTAGGATCCAATGGTTGAAAATTAATCTCCAAATCTCACGATGTGTAATTGAGATCAATTCTCCCAGATGAACCCCCTCATACATTGGCCCCATCACTTAAAAATCTCCTAGTACCTTTTTCAAGTTGTGTATCTTTTCTATTTCTCTCATAATTTTTCAACTCACTTTAATATTAGAAAACTACACTATGTACTTTACACATAAAGTCACCTTATAAAGTACAAGTGACTTTAATATTAGAAGAAGAAAAAAAGTACATGGTACAACACTTCTAAGTACCTTTTTCACCCATGACATTAATTTAACTCATAAATGTCACCAAGACAAAGTAATTAATGTGTTCACTAGGCTAAAAGGAATTAAAGCCTAGTAACACCTCTCCTTGGTACTATTTTCAACATGAAGGAACAAGACCAATCAAAAGATGTCCTTGAGGCAAAAAGGATGGGCCCCAAACTCCACCCAAACAATGGGGTACGACCGTACGGGGCAATCTGCTTGTATTGGATCATGGATATTAGAAGTAGGATCTAAAGTAGGGTAGTTACCAAATTTTCCTATTTAATGGTATGGTAGGAAGAATAAGCTCAGTATGATAAGCAAGAGGTTTTATTTTCCCTTTGGAATTTTGGTTCATGCCTTATTTCCAAAGCCATTTTTGTCAAAATTTTGAACAAGAACATCATAAACTATATGATGGGTTACAGGATGAGAGAGTTGACTTATCCTGCCACATGTTTTCTCTCTTTGTGATAGGATATAGAAGGTAAGCCAAAGATATGAGGTTCTCATATGCTCTCAAGAAGAGTGCATGTCCTCATATGGAACCAGTTATTACCCCTCATATTACATGAGGCCTTGTCTCAAGATGAAGACCTTGCACATGCAAGCTACATTTGGAGAATGTTGGCTAAGGGGCCATATTTTTGTGGTTTTGATGCATGTTATTTAGGTGTTACCACCTTTTAAGTATGTTTATTTGGTGTATGGATGCCTACATACTACATGTGCTTCTGGTGGAGTATTGTATTTGATATGGAGGTATTGTACACCCATTCTATATATTTATTGACCCGGAGAGCATGCTTAAGGAGGGAAACACATTAACTCGAGCATAATTATTGGGAGGTGTGCTATGCTTCTTAGAGTGTAGATTGCAAAGCATGGTTTTGGCCCTTGGGATTTGTTTACATTAGTTTAGTAGGACGTTTTACCCTTGATGCACATTCTCCTAGTCCGTCCCACCTTTGGCACTTGCATTAATGAGAGTTGGTTATTTACACATGGATTAATGTTCTTGGCACACATTTTGATCTCCATCATTAAAGTTGTAACAAGTTGATAACCTAGGTTTATTTATCGCATCCTTATACATATTTTCATTCTTAGAGAGTTTGTTGGCTTATTGGGAGGAGCATCGCTTGATTGTATTCTCTCTATATTGTTTGACCCCTTGATCAAGGTAAGCACTCCCTTTTTCATGGCATCTTGCACATTTATTGACGAGGCAACAACTACCATTGGCACACATCTCAATGGCACTCCATTTTGAGGATTATGATATTGTTTTGAGAACCTAGACCCATGGGAAGCCATAACAACTCTTGCACACTTCTCAATGGCACAGCCTTCATGGACTTTATTTATATTATTTGGCTTGGTCAAGGTCCAAAGCCTTTTACTTGCACACTTTTCAACGGTCAACCAGGATAAGAGCGAGCAGCTAGTGCTTTCAAGTCCATGGATTAAATGATTCTCAACAATATTTTCCTTGGGATGAAAAGGAATAGTTAGTGCTTTCAAGTGCATGGATTAAATGATTGTCAACTGGATTTACAGCTCACTGAACATTTTCTTCAAGTAGTTGCATTAGGAATATGGTGTCGAGGAATGGTTGGGAGTTGGACAAAATATTAATTTGGACACTGTCCTCCCCTAGAGGTCATATTGTTCTTATGCCTTTCTACAGAGGGAAAAGATTAGCTAAAGGGGTTTCCACGTGGGGAAATATGTCGGACAATCTAATTGGAGGGAAAGTATTAAATGAAATTTGTATTAATGTCCATAAAGACCATTCAGGTCAAAGGAGCTAGAAATTGCATCAGTCATGAGAAGCCCATACAAAAACTGGGTGGTGGTCTAAAAGCAGGTGAATAAACAGCCATTTCCAGGGGAGAGTAAACCTATACCCAATAGAGGAGAGATTATCTCCTACTCATCACAACAATTGCCAGCTGTGGGACAGAGAGTAAATTTATAGTTGTGCAAAGTAATGCTTGGTTCCATTTTTTTCAAAATAAATATGGATGCCTAAGATCCAAAATAGAAGGATTGGAAATGGTTTTATCATAATGCAATCATGAAATATGGGAAAATAAGTTGTATGAGAAGATAAGGCCAGATGCATAAGTAGCAGCAAGACTAAATAGTAGTCTGCAGCATTCAGAATGTAGATGACAGAGGGTCTGGCAGATGCTGCAACATCTGTAATGTGCAGACCTCTTTCAAATCTCAAGCTCTTGGGTAGCTAGCACTCAACCAGGTATTAGCATTTAAAAGACAGGTTGCAGCATTTATGGTAATTGACAAATGTTGTATAATATGCCACAGCAGAAACAATCAAAGATGTCTTCTGGAAGTGTCAAGTGGCTTGGGTGTTCTGGGAATGGATTGATTCTATGTTCACCATCTTTTTTGTCAGCCTTCTACTTTGTAACTTTGTAAGGGAATCTTTCTAAGGGGCAGGTCGGATGATCAAGCAGAATATTAGAGAAATATGGCATACTATTTGGCTAGTGCAAATCTCCTTTCTCCAAAAGGGGATATTTATGCCACATTTGATGAGGCTTCCATAAGCTCTTGGGGATCCCCAGTAACTCATCTGGTTTAAATTTCTAATGAAGAACAGGCAACCCTCTTCAAATTTTTAGTCCATGTCTACCACAGCTTGACTGACGAAGTAAAAAAAAGTAATAAGAAAGCAACATTATGTGCTGGCAAAAAAGAGGAAGCTGTGATCATAGTCTTGAGTTTGGTGCTACTATGGTCAGTTGGCCTTGTGCTTAGTTAACTTTTGCCTATATCAGCAGAGATAAGGATCAGTGTGCCGTCGGCCCGTCAGAGGCCTTTCATTGTTTATAATAGAGGTCACATAAGTTGACACAAAAAATCGAAGGACGGATTCTTCAAATGATGCCTGCTCGAGCTCTTTTTTTAAGACAACAATTCGTCCACTTTAATTATAGCATTGTTACCACAGTCTACCACAAGTTCACTGGCGAACTAGACTCATTTCTTGATGTTCAACTTTAGACTTAAAGGCATATCTGAATCTACAGTTTACATTATTTGTGTGCATTTTCAAAAGCTATTCTCGGGAATTGTCATAAGAGAGTTCAGTCCATGCATAGAAAAAAGTTATTCAAAGTATTTTCACTGTTCAGGAATTGATATGAGAGAGTTGACTCTAAATATAGAAAGCAACTAAATTTAGAGTTTGACCAATGAATATTAATATTTTATGCGTCACTGAACATTCTGCAAAATTATTCAACATAGACATGCAGGAAATATAATTTCTTGTGCTCCCGACACATGGACAGAATATTATCTTGTCCTGTGTGAACTTGTATATATAATATAACTACCAGAACTAATTATTCCAGAGGAACATCTAAGCTAATAGAATTGTTCATAAGTCCTGTCCAGGCTTTCAATAAAGCATTGCACTTTCCCTATCCAAAAATGTAAGATGTGACTCCAGCGTGTCCCTGACAAACCAGTCTTCAATGTTCAACCTCAGCAACAACTTGGGAAACCTAAAATAGAGAGTCAACCTGGCAACACTGAAAATACTTAGCACAAAACTTGGCAAAACTCAGCAAGACTTGGGAAAGTTTGTGGCTTGAAACCATGTGTTGCACATGAAAATAACTATTCCAAGTAAACTTTCAACTGATGTAACCAACGAAACTAGCAGAAATGGAAACAAGATGAAACAGAATAAAACTTCTTAACAATGTAAGTAAACATAATAGTACAGACTTCTTCACTTGCTTCCAAAGGATTGAAGAAAACATCCATAGATATACAAGTTTCAAATAAGCAATCATCCATAGATATACAAGTTTCAAATAAGCAATGCTAAGCATGTCCATATATTGTTCTAGAATCTAAACTGACCATCCAGTTACTGGTAAGTTATTTAGTCCCTTCTAATTTTGGTTGTTGAAAACTTGAAAAAAAGGACTCATGATACACAAAAATTATGCAATATTATTTTAGTATGTGCTAATTCAACTCATGCAAGGGGGTCAATCCCCTTATTCGATTCATTAGGTAGTTATGCAGTCCACATGATCTAACCACCTCATTTAATGACAATCAATTAAATTTTATCTAATACTTTATTAGTCACTTATAATATATAACCTGACTTATATTACATTATATGGAAGCGTTATACTCCAACCATGGAACAATGAGGAGGCCATTTTGTAAATAACTACCAACATTAAAAGCTGGGTTTCATGGGTACCCTTTCAAGTCGTTGTAGCAGGGCTGTTTTGAACTGGCGAACGCCTCGACCACTAGATGTCGGATCCAATTTGTGAGCTTTTTCAAAGGCATAGAACCGACCTATTAAGAACCAGATTCGTCAGCCGTCAGGTGCAACCAAAAAAATCATTGTACTAAAGTTCGAAAACTTCAAAGATAACAGAAGTGCGGTTCTAATGCTCAAGTTGTTTTCAAATCCATTTCATGTACAATTAAAAATGCAAATGGACTTCCTTCAACATGGTATACAGACAAACACACACAGTTGCAATGATAAATTGTCAGTCCTTTGGGAATTATGGGGCATCCAAGTTTCAATTAGAAAATACTTACAATATTCCCTGATCAAAAACTTACAAGCCAATGACACTCTAAATTGCACTGTCCCTGCAATTATTCAACTGAAGTTCACATAAGTGTGGACAAGCATATAATCCCCAAGAATTAGTTCAATCGGTTGACCCACCCACCCAAGGCATGTTCTAAAAACCGGAATCAGTGACCGTACCGGTCCACCTAATAAACAGGGTTTCAAACCGGAACTGGTCAAACCGGGACTGGTCAGGTCTAAATAAACCGGTCTTTAAAAATTACATGAAACAATTAGTTTTTAATAATAAAAAAACTATTTTTAAGATTTAAAACCATGATTCCAAGCCAATAGAGACAAAATATGCAAGGTTTGCTCATCTATATACCATGTAAAGGTGAATATATCAAAATGGCATCGAGTGCAATACATATCAGCAACAAAATACATAATCAATGAAGCTCTAAATGGCCTCTAGAGTCTGAAAACAATACTCTAAGCTATGGGGTCACTGACCTACTACAAGTCTACATATCAGTGATCAACAACATAATCACTCCTCATCATGATCAAACTCATCACCACTACTAGACAAGAGATCATCAACATGAGCTACATAAATAATATGACTTAGAGTTTGGGGACTCCTAAAGCTCCTCTACAACTTTAGTAGTAGTAGCAAAAATAGACATCAAAACTACAAATCACTGATCAACATGGCCACTCATGAAACTCATCATCGATTCAACGCTACTCAATGTTTTTAAAACCGGAACCGGTGACCAGACCGGTCCACCTAATGAACCGGGTTATCGACCGGAACCAGTCCAACCGGGACTGGTTAGGTCTAAACGAACCGGTTTTAGAAAAATAAATTAAATAATTAATTTTTAATGAAAAAAACTATTTTTAAGATTTAAAACCATGATTCCAAGCCAATAGAGACAAAATATGCAAAGATTTCTCATTTATATACCATGTAAAGGTGAATATATCAAAATGGCACCGAGTGCAATACATATCATCAACAAAATACATAAGCAATGAGGCTCTAAATGGCCTCTAGAGTGCAAAGACAAAACCTACAAACTATGGGGCCAGTGGCCTACTACAAGACTCAAGTCTACATATATGATAATAGTGATCAACATTATCACTTGAAACTTCTCATGAGTCATCATGATCAAACTCGGTTGAGTCTCGACTCCCAAACTTTGCAATCACAAACTTCTCTATTGGTTCAGTGACTTGAGTCTCAAACTTCTGAAGGTATTCTGCCCTATTATTTCATTTAGTGCTCCACATGGCTTTACATGGCCTCCTATCCCATCCAAGTGTTGCTTGAACCTGTTAATACCCCCTCTTTCAATGGATTTTTGGCAATATTTGCAGATCATTTTGCCATCAATCATATCACAATGAGCCCATGCAGTATCTCTGGCTTTTAAAGGCATGATGACTACTACTTAGCTTAAACTATGTTGTTCCACTACTCCAGCAAAAACTCAACACTCTCCAAGCTCCCAAGCAAACTCACAAACACTCCAAATGAGATGTGTGAGACAAATGAGAGGGAGAAGGGCCTCTTAAAGGCTTGGAGAGGGTGTTTTTGGAGGGAAAGGACCCTTACTTTCCCTCCAAAAACCCTAAACCACCTTGGATAAGTTGTTGTGTTGGTCCTCCGCGAGCATGGCAGGTAACCAAACGGTTGAGGGCTGAACCGGCCGGTTCCGTCCTAAACCGGTCGGTTAGGACCAATTAGGGCCCATTTCTCGTCATACAGCCTCTGAACCTGGGTTTTTGCTCCGATTCCAACCGGTGGGCCTGCTAACCGGCCGGTTAGACCGGTAACCGGTTAGCTAGGCCAGTTTTTAAAACTATGACACTACTAGAAATGGATCATCAACAAGAGATACATAAACATCATCTAGCTCAAAGTCTTCAGACTTAGATTGCTCAACCTTATAACATGGTAGAAATTGAAAAGGTTTAAAATGCCTAACCAATGATTTTGGTTTGAGTGAAGGGTTCATCTCCTCAACCTTAAAATGTGGTAGAAAAATATTAGCATGCCTAACCAGTCGTTTTCCTTTGAGTGAAGGGTGCATTCTTGTTAAGGCCATGGTAGAGGAGTTAAATAATCAATACCACCAACATCAACAAAGTTCAACAATCAATGCCACCAACATCAAGGTTCTTAAAGGGCTTCATGCTCTTGATCAAATGCCAATCTCATACCCTCACGCATGATAGAATCAAATGGAAACATTGCAAACCATGAAATCCTGAAAACCATTAAGTCTGTTGAATTTTGAGTGAAATCTAAAATTCTAGTTTCTCCATATGAAATCCAATGAGGTCGAAACCACTCTCAAACATCCCGAGTCATTTCAGGTAATGTTAAAAATTTCATTTCCTTTAATTTTCATTTTCATCCTTTTACTTCAAGAATTTAACATTACCATTAATTGCCAACATTGCTAGGGTTGATATGTGTCAAGGAAATGAGAGGGTAGGCATGTTTTTCTTGGAGGGACTATTTTTGGAGTAAACAACCCCAAATTTCCCTCAAAACAGCTTCAAAACTCACAAAAATGCATTATGTGGGGTTTATAGCTGCCCTGGCAATAAACTGGCCGGTTTATGCTGGAACCGGCCAGTTTGACCATAAACAAGCCCATTCCATCATAAATCGGCTAGTTTAGTCCGGTTTTTGTGAAATTTGGGCAAAATGGATCCTTCAACCAGGTTTTTTGGCCGGTTTGACCGATTTCTGGTTCAAGCCGGCCGGTTTTTAAAACTATGGTCCAAAGCCAGTTGAGTCCCTCACGATTACCAGATGCTATCATGACTGGCGGTTGAACGAAATTCCATCTTGATATTTAGGGGAAGTGTTAATTTTTAGGGACTTGATTGTTCTCTACTGAAGATAATTGCATTTATAAAACTTTACATTACATTCACCCCATAACATCATATCATCATCAGCGATTATGTAGAGAACAATAAACATCAACAATGCAGAGGAACAATAAAGAACAATAGAAAAAAAGCATGCATAAATAGAGACAACATGATTTAGATCAGAGACCAGGGCAAAACCCCACAAGAGGGAAAACCCAACCAAATTCTTCTTCTTAGATATTCATCAATTGTTCAATTGAGATACAAAGTACAATAGGCATGAGACATAAGTCTTTCATTATCAATCATGCTAGGCCATCTAGGACCATTCCATCAGCAGACAAGTACAGTATATTACTGTCACTATCATCATTGTTATATCATCATCAAAGGCTACTGACATATCAAGATCACTGTCATATATATATATATAGCATGGTTCTGCATTAAAGTCACTGTAAAGATAACAATGCCACTGTAAAGAGAAATGCCACCACAAAGTATAGTGTTCACTGTAGAGATGTTGCTATTGTAGATACGGTGCAAGCCAAGGAATCCACATAGAACTTAAGAATACAAAACCCCCCTAAAAGGATTGAGCCACAAAGTGTGTGTCCACTGTAATGCGTAAACACTGTAATGTGTAACCACTGTAAACCATTATAATAACAGACGAGATGTCGTTGTTGATTACGACTCCACTGATTATAATTACGATGTTAATTATGATGCTTATATATATAATTGTGACGCATGTTACTGTAATCTATGCGGGCCATTCAAATAATAATTATGATGCCTCTGTTGTATAGAGTGAGCCCAAAACTAATGTATCAAACCACAAAAAATTGCAAGAGCCACAGGGTATATAGAATGCAAATGTTATACGAATCTTTCAAAAAGAATGCATTACGAACCTTCCCCACAGAATGTGAATGCCATTGTGCAATCTAGCAAACCCACAATCACGAACCACAAAAATAGTGATCTCAGAAGTGATTCAACAAAGAATTCGATCCTCAGCTAATTATCATTGCAAGCTACTGAATGTCAATGTGAGAAATCACAGAGATGAGCAAGTCACTATGTGTGCCACAGAAGGGTCCACAGAGATGCCACAGAACGGTCCATAGAGATAAGGTCGAGCCATCACAAAGATATGGTTCCATACAAGTTCATCCAATCACAGAAAGTAGATGCCATATAAACTCATCCAACCACAGAAAGATAGTTGCCATATAAATTCCTCCAACCACAGAATGATAGTTACCATATAAACTCGTCCAACCACATAAAGATAGTGCGAATTGATACTTCAAATGATCCATAAGAGGATCTAATATATAGGCAATCAAATGGGTGAAAGGTTGCCTCTATTAAAGGACCCAACTTGATATTGTTCATGAGGTCGACCTAAACTTTTTGGAAGGTAACATAAACTCCAATTCAAATTTGTTTAGCATAATATTAAATATATTTTCCCTTAATGGTTGATTGCCTAATTGTGCCATATTAATAATATTTTCCTTTAACCAATTTCAATTATCTTTGGGGCAAGATGGGCTTCTATTGGGTCTTAGGGTTTCTATGGGAAAATTCATCCCATAGCTGCCCAAATTTTCAATGGGAAGCAGGGAGGATCCCACAAGGTTTTCCTTCGAAAAAATAGAGTTTGCTCTAGCATATCAATTACACTATTTCAAGATGGATATACCTCTTAGATAATTTGCATTTCTCCAACTTCCACACCAGCATTAAAACATGTATTACAAGTAAATAACTCCAAATTATTTTATGAGTGTATACATGTTAAAAATAAAAAGTTTATTGGAATAAATAGTATTCAATCTCTACTATTTTGTTTAACTATTAGGACAAAACAAGTGTAGACCAATCGAAAATTGTGTAGGAGTTAAAGCAAGTTTGTCATCTCCGCGAAGGTTCTATATGGCCAAGGTGTTAAAAAGTCTGCATGGAAGAATAATCATGACAATTATTCAATTTCAATGTCAATGTCAATGTGTCAATGTAACTAGCAATGTTCCATACAGCATTTTCTTGGCACTGCATTCAATAGATCTGAAGAGATCTATGAATATAAATTGGTCAGTTTCAAGTATGCTGAGAGGAGCAGCAAGAACCTTAGCACTCATAAAACCTTTGTAATATCCTCTATGAACTGAGGATGAATGAAAGACATAATAGCCTATCCATCCCTGTAGGCTATAGTCTTCAATAAAGGGTAAAACCCCAAAATATCCAATCCTAGGCGAGTTTTGGGGCAGCTGGGCAAAGAAACCCAACATTAGGGTTTGGAGTAAAATTTACTTAATGAAGCAGAAGAGACCCCTTTTAGAAATCTATAAATATAAGAGGATTGAATTCATTTTGTGCATCAAGTGTGGCTCATCTCATTTGTTTCTTAAGCATTAGCTCTGAGGGTTTTAAGACCCCTTTTTCTTCTTGTCAATTTCAGTGGTGAAAGATTCCACCCTAGTTGACACCTTTCTCTTTCTTCTCACTATTTTGGCATAAGATTTCTATCTAGACAGCGAGTTCTAGTCTTGGTTCTGGCATAGCAATATATATTTTAAAGGATAGCAAATTCTGTTGGTTTTGGTTTTTGGTTTCTTTTGAACAGTGACATCGTCTGAAAGCCAAGACAACGAGGGATTTTTGTCGATTATTCTAGTACGGATCTACAAAAAAAGAATTGAAGTGTATCTTTCCTAAATCAGAGTCCCTGAAGGTTATCTAAAGTACGAAACCCTAATCGGCTTGATGTTTAGCGGAATTACAAAAGGTGTGAAACCCTAGTTCTGGGACAAGGTTGGCTTTGATTATTGTGGCATTACCATCTAAATTTTGGGCATGCCAAGGATTTTGTCGTGAAGCAAGTGGAGTCTGTAGTTTAATTCAGAATCTGTGGCACGAACACAGAAGTAGTGTGAATTCCATCTATCGAATACCAAAGCTATATGCACTTAGAGACACGTCTTTACAGTCCAACGAGGATCGGTATTGTTACACACTTTGGGTCCCACAACAAAAGAGTCGCAACGACAGGAGAAAAGGCGAATCGAGTGAATTCAAGTTTGAAGGTTCGTAAGTAGACATGAAATATAGATAGACCAAGAACTTATTTATAATCTGTGAACTCTACATTAGATTTTGTGAAATTCAAGATTTGTAACTGTTACGTATGGTTTATAAGTTCTAACGGTCATGGATTGTAACTACTTTTTTATACATTGATAATACTGCATTTCTGGATTATTTATGGTTCTACTATTTGACAATTTTTCTTTGAGATGGTCAAATTGCTTATTGATTGTATCACCGAACAAGGGAATTAAATGAATGAAAAATAAATTTTAGTTGTTGTACTACAAGGGGAAATTAGTCACTACAGGAAAACCCTAGGGTAAAATTACCCTATCTTATTACAGTGGTAACAGAGTGTTGGAGTCCTACCAACCTATGAACATTGTAAGTTTTTGGGTGGTACAAGTAATGCTACAATCAGAAAGAATAAGGTTAAATGTAGGACAACTATGGAGGGTAAGGAGGAACGAAAAGATCCAAACACCAACGATCTATTACATGTATTGATACATGGACAGACAAAAATATCAAATTTGATATTACAAGGGAATAAGCAAAGACAACAGTTAATGCAAACATTGGCTCAGGGACAGCAACAACTTGCTTAGTTGATGACTCATCTAATAGGAAATGAAATTGTTGCTTGCAACAACAAAACTAACATGGGAGGGAGTGGGAATCATAACATTAGTCCTCCTAACACTAGGGAAACCAACATAAGGAGTCATTGACCATTGCTTCCTTAATTTACAAATAATCAAGCCACGACAAACCAAGAAGTTGTTGAACCAAACAAACTGCTAGACGGTTCCTTTCGGGAATATGCAGCACTAGAAGAAAACATGAGAGCAGCGAGGACCTTCAATGAAAATAGTAATTTCAGAATCAAAAATAGACCCAAGGGACAGCGTAATTTTGATCTAATACACAAGGTGAGTAAACTTTCCCTTCCCTTATTTGATGGATCATCTAAATGTACAGCAAGAGCTTGGGTACAAAAATTAGACACCTACTACAAACTCAACGCTTTGGTGGAAGCAGACACGATCCAATTTGCCACATTGCATCTAGAAGGGGAAGCACATGAATGGTGGTATCATGTGTTGGAGAATGCAATAGGGCAGTTATTAAAACAAATTCTCCTTAACCTTAATAATTGCTTGTGAACTTTACTTATCTTCTTATGCTTCTTTATTAGGTCTTTCATCAAACAATTATCAAGAGCAAAAACAATAAAGGCGATGGACACAAGAATTAGGCTCCAAGCTAGGGCAAAACCTCTTCAAGGGGAAAACCGAGAAAGAATCTCTTCTCTTCTTATAGAATCTCCTTCAAATGAGAAAACCAAGACCCAAAACCCTAGACCAAGTCCTCCTCCAAGTGCCAAGTCAACCCTCCAAGAATCCCTTCCAATGAGGTCAAAGACAAACCAAGTCAACAAGGGTCAATTCTTATTCAGCCAGCTTCCAACTTCAACCTCCAGCTTCAAGTCTACAACTTCGGTCCTTTGGAACAGTAGAAATACTTCTTTCTAGTACATGACAATCTTCCAAGAACTCCTTCCTCAAGCTTGACAATGTCTCCAAAGTCAACAAGAGTCAAATCTAGATCAAGACAATGTTTCAGCCCTTCTGAAACTTGAATTTGAAATTCTCAGCCTCCTGCAACTCGGACCTACAATTTTCGGCCTGCAGTAGCCCTAACCCTCGCACGTGTGAGAGAATATAGCCCAAAAACAGGGTTTCCTTTCTCTTCTTGACTTCTTGCTTCCTTGACCTTCGCTCTAGCTTCTTTCTTGTTCCTTGCTTCAAATCAAACTTCTTGCTTGAGATTATCGAATTAGTGCTAAATGGGGTCAAAGCTACCTATATATATACCAATCTGAGGAGGTCAAATAACCTCTTCTAGCCCAATTTGTCATGGGTAGGGTTGACTTGTGCTTGGAGGTTCATAGGACTTTCTAGACTCATAATTAATATCTTTTACATGTTACATCTTGCCCAATAGGATCTTATACAATTGACAAGGTCTCTTGACTCAGAGAAAAAAATTATTTTTGACGTGACAAACCCTAAGAGCATGAAATGCATGCTTGACCTAGATGACCAATAAAATGAAGCATGAAACCCATGTTTTAAAATAATATTTTTCTTTCTTTTTTTTCTTGTAACATAAGATATACATAGTGACATAAGTACAATAACAATTATGAAGACAGAAACTAGTTACAATTTTGTTAAAATTGGCAACTAGGGCCAAACTCCATGTGGATCACCTTATTTATGGCTTCTGATATTTTTCCTAGATCCTTCTCATCGAGAGGTGTAGGATTGATCTAAAGATCATCCGATTCCAATAAGTATTTATGGAGATATGAATTTATTTTGCTTTTGGACAAATTGTCAAGGTCGACCAGCAAACTTATGTAGGCTCAAAAGCCCAACAGTCACATCTATTCACCCTCAACGTTTGCATATAAATACAAGGAGCCTCCTCCTCATTTGGACAATTCATTCACTCATCTTCTCTCTCTCTCTCCTACGCATAAAAGGAGCCTCTCTCTCTCTCCTACGCATAAAAGGAGCCTCTCTCTCTCTCACACACGTGTGGCTGAAAGGAAGACGTCCTAGGGCAAGAAAGACGCAGAAAGAAGGATGCTAGGGCAACAGGTCATCTCTTTGACCAGCGTTGACCAAGCGTTGACCATCCAGAAGTGCGGATTGGGTGTGGTTGCCTCTCCTAGGCAAGCCGCAATTTTTGGCACGAAAATCGAGGTGATCTGACCTCTGGTTTGACCGGTGTTCACTGCCCTAGTTTAGGGCTGCAAGTTGACTTCAGAAATCTGCAAATTGACTATACTTTTGGGGTTGTTCAAGGGTTGTTTCTTCAGGTTGTTCGAGGACAAGTTGACCAGAAATTGACCAAGCATTTTAGAGGTCAATTTTAGCTAGTTTGACCAAGTTTGACTTTGTTGATCTAGGGTTTGCTGCTGCTGATATAAAATTATAGAATTCAGATCTTGTACTATTTCTCTCTACTGAACTATTGAAGATAAAAGAAGATTTGATCAAAGGGTTTCCCCGCATTGGGGTTTGTCCCTGGCTAGCCGCCACATCTTGTGTCTCTTGTCTTTGCTTGTTTTCTGTTGATCATTTAATGTTCTATCTGCACTTTACTTAATGTATATGTGATTGCTAATCTGTGGGTAATAAGAAGAAAAATAAGTAAACTACTCTAAGCATAGAACATACCATAATTTAACATGGGATCGGAGTTGAGGTGAAGACAAAGCCCAAGAAAGAGCAAGAGCAAGAGCAATCACCGAAGAGAAGGTTGGCAAGGCTATCTAAAAGAAATCATGGGGTCCTCAACACACTTCCCTACTGAAGACAAACTTCGTGAGAAGTCTGACCATCACGAATGGAAGATGTCTCTCGATCTAACATTAGAAGAACAGGAGGTGTTGGACCATGTGAGAGGCGGTATTGTTGAGCCTCCATCAAATGCATTTGCTGCTACTAGGAACAAATGGACCAAGGGAGAAGTCAAAGCAAGGAAGATCATCTGGGACTCTATCGACAAGCGCTTGGTGGCCTATGTTTCCGAGCTGAACACCTCCAAGGAAATCTACGATAGACTGGTGAGTTTATTTAAAGTTAATGATGCAAATCAAGTCTTGTTTCTTAGAAATAAGCTGAAGGAAATTAAGAAGGGCAAAGATGAGAGTATGCAAGCATATTTATTAAGGATCACCGAGATCAAGAACGATCTCCTATCTATTGGGGAAGTAATTCCTGACAGGGAAATGACACTCACAACTCTTGGAGGACTACCATCTGAATGGTATATATTCAGGACTACTCTTCTCAACAATAACGTAATTCCTGGATTTGAGGAATTAATGGCCAGATGCATTCAAGAAGAAACGAGGATGGAAGAGCAAGAAATGCCCATACTTAAAGGTCATCCCTCTGCCTTTTCTTCTCATACTAAAAAAAGAAACAATTCCGGAGCTAAATTCAAAGGAAAGGCTGGACCAAAGGGTGGAAGAAAATGACGATGTTACAATTGCAATAAAACGGGTCACTATGCAAGGGAGTGCCCTGATAAAAGGGACTCACACCGGGACGATGATCAAAATCCCTCTCAAGGCAATCAAAGGAATGGCAGGTCAAATGGCAGAGGTAAAAGAAGTGTCGGAAATCAAGGAAGAGGACAACCATTCAAGAAGGCAAGAAATTCTAGGTATGAATCTAACACTGTTAACAATAAGCAAGATGAATATTATCTACCAGCAGCTCTATCTACTACTGCTCCCCCGGACTCGCTGGGAAATTGGCTTATTGATAGTGGTGCCTCAAGGCACTTCACTGGTTACAAAGAAGCTCTCTATAATCTGATAGAGAAGGAAACCAACCTGGAAATTGTTCTTGGAGATAATTCAAAATATCCCGTGAAAGGCGTAGGAAATGTCACTCTTCAATTGAATCAAGGTAATACCATCCACTTACAAGATGTATTATATGTACCTGATCTCAAAAAGAACCTGGTGTCCATTTCGGCAATGGAAGACAAAGGCTACAAGGTGGCCTTCAGCGATGGCAAGGTACGTGTATGGAAAAAGAACTTTAAAGATGCTTTTACTCTTGGGTTTCGAGTTGATTCATTATATCAGGTCAGAGGAAGTCCGCTGGGTGTCATGTCTTGTGACACATCTCTTCAGTCCGAACTATGGCATCGGAGGTTTGCTCACCTTCATTATAAAGCTCTACCCGATGTAAGAAAAATGGTGACCAGGATGCCCGAGTTCAGATTAGAGCAAGAAGGTGTATGTCCAGGATGTGCCGAAGGAAAGCTCAAAAGGGGACCATTCCCCTCAAGCCAAAGCAAGACCTCCGATATATTGCAGTTGGTTCACTCAGACATATCTGGTATGATGCCTGTGAACTCCTTGGGAGGATATTTATATTACCTCACTTTTACAGATGATTATTCTCGCAAGACTTGGATATACTTCTTGAAAAAGAAGGATGAAGTGTTCTCCTGGTTTCGGCACTTCAAAGCCTTGATCGAGAATCAAACCGAAAAGAAGATCAAGACCTTAAGGACTGATAATGGGACTGAATATGAATCCAATGAGTTTCATGACTTTTGCAAAGAGGCTAGCATTAAGAGGGAGACTACTACACCATATACTCTTGAGCAGAATGGTGTGGCGGAAAGGAAGAATCGTACAATTGTGGAAGCTCTCTGTGTTATGCTCCATGATCAAAGACTTCCAAAGTTTCTATGGGCCGAAGCTGCAAATATCGTCGTATATGTACAAAACCGATGCCCTCATCAAGCATTGGGTTCCAAGACTCCCAAATAAATGTTCACCGGTAAGAACCCTGACGTATCTCATTTTAGAATTTTTGGAAGCCCTGTATATTTTCATGTGCCTAAAGAGAAAAGGAATAAATTAGGTGCATCTGGAAAGAAAGGAATCTTCGTGGGCTATAGCGAAAATACTAAGGACTATAGAATCTATGTAGCTGGTCAAAGGGAAGTCAAGATTAGTCATGATGTCACCTTTGACGAAGATATGGCTCTTAGCAAAGTAGACAATCTTCCTACTTTAAGGGGATCTAAAGAAGTTGACATCGGGGAACCGAAGGAAAAGGAAGATGAGACGATGCCTGATGTGGAAGAACCTATGGATCCTATTGATCCTCCTCCGCAAGAGCCTTCCTCTTCTAGGAAGAGGCCTTCATGGCTTAGGGGGACACTTGATGATGCTGAAGGACACATTGCACCCAAAGGAACCTTCCGTGAAAGTAAGAAGTCGAACAGGTATCAAGGATACCTGACCATCATGAGCACGATCATCCAGAATGAGCCTTCGTCATTCACAGATGCTGTCAAGCATCAAGTATGGAAGGATGCTATGACCGAGGAATATGAGTCCATTATGAAAAACGATGTTTGTGATGTAGTCCCCAAACCCCAGGACAAAGCAGTTGTCACTTCAAAATGGCTTTACAAGATAAAGCATGCAGTTGATGGAAGTGCGGAAAAGTATAAGGCTCGTTTTGTCGCTTGTGGCTTCTCCCAGAAGGAAGGTATAGACTATGACGAGATATTTGCACCTGTTGCCCAATATACCACCATATGCTCGATCATAGCCCTTGCTGCTTCACAAGGATGGAACCTACATCAGATGGATGTCAAGACTGCGTTCTTACATGGTTCGATCAAAGAGGAGGTCTATGTGGAGCAACCCAAAGGATTTGAAATTTATGATGCAGGTTGAAGAAGGCCCTCTATGGGCTAAAGCAAGCACCCCAAGCATGGTATGAGAGGATCGATAGCTACTTGATGAAGATGGGATTCACTAGGAGTGAAGCCGACCCTAACCTTTACATTAAGGTTATAGATGACAAGCCTCTCATACTGGTGCTATATGTTGACGACCTCTTTCTAACAAGTGCAGACCCTCTCATTCACGAATGTAAGAGGGAGCTGGCTTCTGAGTTCAAGATGAAAGACCTAGGACTTGTGCACTATTTCCTAGGACTGGATGTCTGGCAGAAACTAGGGGAGATTTTCCTATCTCAAGGAAAATATGTGGTGAAGATATTGGAGAGATTCGGCATGGTGGACTGCAAGCCCGTAACTACCCCGATGGAGCTTGACTTCAAGAAGTTAAGCGGTAGTGTTGCCGGCCCTGTTTTATGAAATGCTATCGAGTATCGTCAACTCGTCGGAGCATTAATGTTCTTGGTGAACTCCAGTGCGGATATATGCTTTGCAGTCAACACATTGAGTCAACATATGGTTGAGCCTCACCACTCACATTGGATTGGTGCCAAGAATCTGTTGAGATATCTTCGTGGCACAATCACTCATGGGTTGAGATACACTATCGGAGATGTGAAACTACTTGGGTATATTGATGCTGATTGGGCAGGCAGTGTGGTGGATTGAAAGAGCACTTCCGGGTGTTGTTTCTCTTTAGGATCTGCCTCGATATCCTAGATGAGCAGGAAGTAGAAGTCGGTGGCTTTGAGCACCCCCGAGGCAGAGTACATTGCTGTGAGCATGGCCTCTTGTGAGGCAGTCTGGTTGCGAAAGCTCTTCAGTGAGTTGTTTGGATTTACATTGGATACCACTGTGATCCTGTGTGACAACCAGAGCAGGATCCGTTTATCAGAGAACCCCGTATTTCATGATCGCTCCAAGCATATCGATATCAGGTACCACTATATTCGAGATATGGTGCAGCGAGGAGCAATAAGGCTCCAACATATCGGTACAGATGAACAGGTCGCCGACATTTTAATAAAGCCCCTAGGAAAGGTCAAATTCCTGACTTTCCGAGAACGACTTGGTGTCGTTCAGAGAGCCTCTTATGAGGGTCGAGTATGATATATTGAGCTCTGGGAGCTCCAGGGGGGGCACGAGGTACTTCTTGGAGCAACATGTGACCACAGGGAAACTCACCATCCCCTGGTGGTGCACTATGTACAGGGTAAAGGTTCAACACACCCCGTGGCGACTGTGGAACAGGGTGATTAGTTCTCCTATGGGCCGGGATGATTCGTTCTCCGTGGTGACTGTGGAGCAGGATGATTAGTTCTCCTGTAGGCCAGGATGATTAGTTCTCCGTGGCATCCACTAGACAGGATGATTCGTTCTCCTGTGGACAAGATGATTAGTTCTCCTGTCAAGGCATCCTACCCATGCAGTCTGGGACACATGGGAAGTACCTCTCATCTGATCAATGAGAAGGGAAATGAGGATAGGGACCATGGTAGTACTATCAATGGACGCATCATTGTATCTACCATACTCCCTATGCTAGGATGACCTCCATTGATCTGGGATCAATGATACTGAACTGGGATCAGTGAGAGTGTTTCACACTTTGAGACTGACTTCGAGTCAATGGAGGATGGTATGATACATCCTCGATCATTTCTTCTTCTTCATAGTTCGAGTAGAGCAGAGTGGGGTCAAGCTATACAGGACAGTGCATTTGATGGATGGATAGCAGCGACGGTCCGACGGATTGCAGATGAAGTTCTCCCTAGTTGAGAGGGAGTGTTAAAATTGGCAACTAGGGCCAAACTCCATGTGGATCACCTTATTTATGGCTTCTGATATTTTTCCTAGATCCTTCTCATCGAGAGGTGTAGGATTGATCTAAAGATCATCCGATTCCGATAAGTATTTATGGAGATATGAATTTATTTTGATTATGGACAAATTGTCAAGGTCAGCCAGCAAACTTATGTAGGCTCAGAAGTCCAACAGTCACGTCTATTCACCCTCAACGTTTGCATATAAATACAAGGAGCCTCCTCATTTGGACAATTCATTCACTCATCTTCTCTCTCTCTCTCCTATGCATAAAAGGAACCTCTCTCTCTCACACATGTTGCTGAAAGGAAGACGTCCTAGGGCAAGGAAGACGCAGAAAGAAGGACGCTAGGGCAGCAGGTCATCTCTTTGACCAGCGTTGACCATCCAGAAGTGCGGATTGGGTGTGGTTGCCTCTCCTAGGCAGGACGCAATTTTTGGCACAAAAATCGAGGTGATCTGACCTCTGGTTTGACCGGTGTTCACTGCCCTAGTTTAGGGCTGCAAGTTGACTTCAGAAATCTGCAAATTGACTGTACTTTTGGGGTTGTTCAAGGGCTGTTTCTTCAGGCAATTCGAGGATAAGTTGACCAGAAATTGACCAAGCATTTTAGAGGTCAATTTCAGCTAGTTTGACCAAGTTTGACTTTGTTGATCTAGGGTTTGCTGTTGCTGATATAAAATTACAGAATTCAGATTTTGTACTATTTCTCTCTGCTGAACTATTGAAGATAAAAGAAGATTTGATCAAAGGGTTTCCCCGCATTGGGGTTTGTCCCTGGCTAGCCGCCACATCTTGTGTCTCTTGTCTTGGCTTGTTTTCTGTTGATCATTTATGTTCTATCTGTACTTTACTTAATGTATATGTGATTGCTAATCTGTGGGTAATAAGAAGAAAATAAATAAACTGCTCTAAGCATAGAACATACCATAATTTAACAAATTTCCAACATCATGGTCTAGTAAAATTGGGGTATGCCAACATTACTTCTTCTGAGGATTTTACGCAAAGGCTAATAGAAAGATTTGACCGGAAAAAATCAGACATCCACTTCAAAGAATTGGCACTTTTCAAGTAGACGGCATCGCATGAAGAATTTATTGTTGAATTTGAACGAACCACTATCATGGTGTTGGATATATCTGGGGAGCAATTAGTCATGCTTTTGACTCAAGCATTAGCCGGACCCCTACAAGGTTGGGTCAAGGAATTCAACCCTACTACCCTTTATGAGGTTATCAAGAAGACTCGTGATATGGGAAATGCAGCAGCCAAATCTAAAAACCCTCCAAAACCTTTCATTCCCCCAAAGGATAAGGAGAAGTCCTTTCAACGTGATTGGCCCAGAAAGGATAGGTTAGATGAGGAAACATGAAGTGAACTTAGGCAAAAGAAGTTATGCTTCAATTGCAAGGAGCCATGGGAACATTGCTGCTTAGGTAAGGGAAAAATTCACTACAACGAAGTAGTCTTTGATGATGAGGAAGAAGGAGAGAAGCCCACTTCAAATGTTGAAGGAGAACCATCATAAAAGGAAGCAAAAGAAGAAGAAAAGCCTAGCAGCCCCCAGGAGGAACCACCACAAGAAGAAGCGAAAGGAGAGGAAAGGCCCAACGGAGAAAAAAAGACACGACCACGGGTTAAGATTGCAACCCTTTCAGGCACACCCAAGTATTACACCTTTAGGATCAGGGGAGTCGTCAAAGGACAAAGCATCACAACATTAATTGATGAAGAAGCTACACAAAGTTCATTGATGAAGCATTAGTAGCAAGGAGAGGACTTCCCAAAGAAGAATTCGAGGGCCTTGACATAATAGTAGCAGATGGATACGACTTGGATTACACGCGGATGATTCCAGGTTTGAGTGTAACACTTGGTAATTATACTTACACTAGCGACTTTTACGTAATAGATCTTGCAGATATTAATATGGTATTGGGAGTTCAATGGTTATATTTGTTGGGGAAACACACTATGGACTACCAAGCTTTGGAAATGGTATTTAAAGCCCCTAATGGAAGTGAGGTAGTTTTGAGGGGCAAGACTAATGGGGGCCAACAAGTTATATCTGCCAAAAGAAAGAAGACCACATTTAGACACGGAGATGTAGCATATGTAGCAAAATGCAACGTTACAAGACAAAAGACTCCCAACAGTAACAAACCGCACTATAGAGCAAACATCCAACGAGTGTTGGACAAGCATGGTCAGGTATTTGGTGATATTCCCCTAGGATTGCCTCCTAAAAGAGGATTTGAGTATACTATAGAATTGGAAGAAGGTGCTAAGCCCGTAATTAACACCATATCGACATCCAAAGAAATTCAAAGACGAGATAGAGAAGACCATCCAGGTATTATTAGCAATGGGCCATAATATACCTAGATCAAGTCTATTCGCTTCATCCATGGTTTTGGTGAAGAAAAAGGATGGCACGTGGAGGATGTGTATTGATTACTGAGCCCTCAACAAGAAAACCATCAAAAACAGGTATCATATTCCCAGGATCGATGAGTTATTTTTTCAAACATTGACTTGCGATCAGGGTATCATCAAATCTGAGTTCAAGAGCAAGACGTGCCGAAAACAACACTCGGATGCCACTATGGACACTTGGAGTTTTTGGTCATGCCATTTAGACTAACCAATGGTCTCACCACTTTCCAATCTTGCATGAACAGCATCTTTAACAAGCAGCGAAGGACGTTTTTATTAGTATTCTTCGACGACCTTCTCATTTACAGCAAGAAATGGGATGGCCACTTGGAACATTTGGATAAAATCTTGAGCATCATACAGGAACAGTCACTTTATGCCAAAGCATCAAAATGCGAGTTTGGAATGATGGAAATCCTATATTTGGGACATATAATTAGTGCAAAGGGAGTACAAGTTCATCAAGACAAGATTCAGGCAAAATATTGGATTGGCCCACACCTAAGAATTTGATGAGTTGCGAGGACTTTTCGGGATTCGCAGTTATCACTGGCGATTTGTCAAAGGGTTCTCTCAATTAAGCGCACCATTAACCGATTTAATGAAGAAAGGAGTATTTAGGTGGACGGAAGTAGCAAAAAAAACATTCAACAAGCTCAAAGAAGTGATGAGTTCATGTCCAGTCTTGGCCCTTCCTGATTTCAGTCAACCCTTTGTATTAGAATGTGATGCATCAGAAGAAGGAATAAGAGTTGTTTTAATGCAAAAGAGCCACCCCATTGTATTCGAAAGTCGAAAACCCAGGCGGCAGAGAGGCTTTACTCCATATACCACAAAGAAATGCTAGCTATCATGCACGCTTTGGCAAAGTTCAAATAATATTTGGTGGGAAACAGGTTCGTAGTCAGGACAAACCACAACAACTTACGTCATTTCTTAGAGCAAAAGGACCTGAACAAACAGCGGCAAAAGTGGGTAAGTAAAGCCCAAGCCAATGATTTGATATTAAGTATGTGAAGGGGAAGAGGAATGTTGTGGCCAATACACTTTCCAGGAAACTCGTAACGTGTTCCCTCATATAGCTCGCAGGAGATTGGAAGCCTCATCTCTCAGCAGAATATGCCAAGAACCAGTTTGCATGTGCACTGACCAACAGAATCATTCAAGATGACATGTACAAAATAGTTGATAATATTATTTACTACAAAGACAAGATACACCCAGTTCTTAAATCCACCCTCAAGGAGAATATTTTGAAGGTTATGCATGACATCCCATCAGTTGGACATCAGGGGTTCTTCAAAACCTATCGACAAATTAGGGAATGATTTTCATGGAAAGGTCTCAAGGAAGATGTGATGAAATACGTCAAGGAATGTGTGACATGCCAACAAAATAAGGACGAGCACACACATTCTGTAGGGCTTCTCCAACCTCTACCAATTCCAAAACAAAAATGGGAAATCATCTCAATGGACTGCGTCACAAGGCTACCTAAAACGCAAGGCAAAGATTGTATTTATACTGTGATGGACAGATTGATAAAATTCGTGCACTTCTTTGCAATCTCAGTTGATTACTCGACAAAACAAGCAGCAGAACTCTTCTTCTAAGAAGTTTTCAGACTCAACAAATTGCCTTAAAATATAGTCAGCAATCGAGACAGTAGGTTTATGGATGCATTCTGGGAGGAGCTCTTCAGGCTAGTCGGGACAGAATTAACCCCTAGCACTAGTTATCACCCACAAATAGACAATGTTCCACCAAGACTCCGGTGCGGGGAGACGCGGGTGCGGGGAGACGCACAGGGGGGACGTGTGGGAGTACCCTCAAATTTTAGGGAAATTTCGGGGGTGCGGGGAGTCGTCGAGGTATATATATATATATATATATATATATATATATATATATATATATAAAATTCAAGTTGATATTCATTGTTCATTGTTCAATAATGAAAGCATAAAAATATTAAATAGACAATTGAAATTTGAGTCATTGATCCATCCTCATCATTCATTTTAATACATACATCATTCATATGACATACTCAAGTGACAAGTCTCATTATTGAATTAATTATTATTCATACATACCATGAGATTCCAAAAACAAAAATAAAAATCAATAATAAAATATTCAAATACATTGATCGATAACTCATTCAAATCAGCATTGCGTGGAAATGGAAATTACTTTGGGTTGAAATGAAGTGAGCTTTTAACTTTAAGTTTTGCCTTTCATGTCTTTTAGGTTTAGGCTTTTAAGTTTTAGTTATTTAGTTTTAATTTTAATTTTTTTTTTAGACTTTTAAGTTTTAGTTATTTAGTTAAAAAAAATTAATGGTTTTGATTTTTGATTTTTGAATTTTGAATTTTGAATTTTTTTATTTTTAAGTCTTATTAGACAAATTTAAAGGGGGACGCCCAGGCGCACCCTTTTTGGGGAGTCTAGACTCCCACACTGAAGGGGACGCCCAGAAGCACCCTTTTTGGGGAGTCTAGACTCCCACACTAAAGGGGGACGCCCAGAAGCACCCTTTTTGGGGAGTCGTGGGGAGTCTAGACTCCCACACTGGGGAAACGCACCCCCTTGCGTCTCCCCAAGACTCCCCAAAAAGGGTGCGTGGGGAAACGCACCCCCAAGAGACTCCCCGTCCCGGGTGCGTGGGGTGCGAGGGGTGCACGCACCCAACCCTGGGGGACGCGTCCCCGTGGAACACTGCAAATAGATGGGCAAACAGAAATTGTGAATAAGTGGATTGAAGGGTACTTGTGTAATTATGTGACAAGTCAGCAAAAAGCATGGATCAAATGGTTGTACCTTGGGGAGCATTGCTATAATACTACCTACCATTTATCCATCGGGATTACACCTTTCAAAGCACTATATGGTTATGATACATCATCCTTCATCGACAGGAATTTTGGAGACGGCAAGGCACCTATTGCTAAAAACTAGATTCATGAGAGTTAGGACATTCTCAGGGTACTCAAGGAAAACATGCAAGTTGCTCAAAATCGGCAAAAGATGTACGCAAAATAGCATCGAACAGAATGCAGCTTTGAGGTAGGAGACCTCATTTTCTTGAGATTGCAACCTTATAGGAAGTCTTCACTCAAGAAAAGTGGCGCAAAAAAGTTAAATCCTAGGTTTTATGGGCATTGAAAAGTTCTCCAGAAGATTGGCGAGGTAGCATATGAGTTAGAACTACCAAGGGACAGCATAATCCATAATGTACTCCATGTTTGGCGCCTCAAGAAGGTTGTGGGCAACAGGTCACCACCTCTATCGAATTGCCACCATTAGACAAAGAAGGACAAATAGAACTGATTCCAGAAACAATCATGGTCATGCGAGAAAAGAAGTTAAGAGGAAGAGTAATTCCAGAATACCTTATCAAATGGAAGAATCTACCAGAAGAGGACGCGACATGGGAAGGAGAACAAGTTTCGCAGCACCTGAATCTGCAATTGCTTAAGGGCAAGCAATTTCGGGCCGGGGGGACTATAATGTCCTCTACGAATTGAGGATGAATGAAGGAAGTAGCATATCGATCCCCGTAGGCTACAGTCCTCAATAAAGGAGAAAACCCCAAAATATCCAATCCTAGGCGAGTTTTGGGGCAGCTGGGCAAAGAAAACCAACAATGGGGTTTGGAGTGAAATTTACTCAATCAATTAAGCAAAACAGACCCCTTTTGGAAATCTATAAATATAAGAGGACTGTATTCGTTTTGGGCATCAAGTGTGGATCATATCATTTGTTTCTTGAGCATTAGCTCTGAGGGTTTTAAGACCCCTTTTTCTTCTTGTCAATTTCGATGGTGACAGATTCCACCCTAGTTGAAACCTCTCTTTTTTCTCATTGTTTTGGCATAAGATTTCTATCTGGACAACGAGTTCTGGTCTTGGTTCTGGCACAGCGATATTAATCTGGAAGCATAGTGAATTCTGTTGGTTTTGGTTTTTGGTTTCTTTTGAACAGTGAAGTCATCTGAAAGGCAGGGAAGTGACGGATTTCTGTCGATTATTCTGGTACGAGTCTACAAAGGAAGAATTGAAGCGTATCTTTTCCTGAATCACAGTCCCTGAAGGTTATCTAAAGTACGAAACCCTAATCGGCTTGATTGTTCAGTGGAACTACAGAATATGTGAGACCCTAGTTCTAGGACAGGGTCGGCTTTGATTACAGTGGCATTACCAGCTGAATTTTGGGCACGCCAAGGATTCTGTCCTGAAGCAAGTGTAGTCCGTACCTTAATTCATAATTTGTGGCACGAAGACAAAAGTAGCATGAATTCAGATCTGTGGAATACCGAAGCTATATGCACTTAAAGACACGTCTTTACAATCCAGTGAGGATTGGTATTGTTACACAGTTCGGGTCCCACTACAGAAGAGTTGCAGCAACAGGAGAAAAGGCGGATCGAATGAATTCGGGTTTGAAGATTCATAACTAGTCTGGAAATAAAGATAGATTAAGAACTTATTTAGAATCCGTGAACTCTACATTGGATTTTGTGAAATTTAGGATCTGTAACTGTTACTTATGGTTTATAAGTTCTAACGGTCGTGGATTGTAACTGTTTTTTATAGACTGATAACACTGCATTTCTGGATTATTTATGGTCCTACTATTTGACAATTTTTCTTTGAGATGGTCAAATTGCTTTTTGATTGTATCATTGAACAAGGAAATTAAAGGATTGAAAATTAAATTTTAGTTGTCCTAAAAAGGGAAATTAGTCACTACAGGAAAACCCTAGGATAAAATTACCCTAGCCTATTACAACCCCACTAAAACAGTGGCGGTGGCTTGAACAGTGACTTTTATGATTACAACAGGGTCATCTCCTGATCACAGTAAAGTAAGAGATCTGGTTTATAAGGTAAGCTTCAAGTACGTTGAGAGACTAGCAGTAGCAACCCTGAGCACACAAAAAATTCCACAGGTGCAGTAGCCATGACATGAGCAACGACATTTATCATTGCAGCAGCCTTTATTACTATTGTTATATCATTTTTCCCACTCAAATATTGGCCTTGTCAAACTGGAATGGCAAAACCCTCTCAGCATTTTAAAGTCGGTGATTTTTCCATGAAATTTAAGGGAATTTTTCTGTACCATAAAATGACATGAAGAACAATTTTCTGTGACTTCAAAGGGTAATTTTTTGTCTTCAAGAGGTGAATTTATCAGAAAACAGAGAATGCATCTCTGTGATTTACACGGATGGCTTTTTCCTCTGATTCCATTTATATTCTAAATATATAACTGGTTGTGGCATCATGCAGATGAGTTTTGCAAAGTATAACTAAGCAATGGAGATTTGGCTTTTCACCTGGAGATATGGTACAAATGTCTAATGATGAGTTAATCAGGTTTTTCAACCCATTAATAAATCGAGAAGGGTGGCCAGAAGATGGCAGAAGCCCCAAAAAAAGGTGGCCAAAGGTAATGACAGCTTTAAGCCCTCTGGCTTGCTAAGATGGATAGAATCACCCAACTCACAAATGGCTTCCAAGAACAAAATTCCAGAGGCATGTTCAGCAAATGTAGCCAAAGCAGAACCATGGACAGTGCTTCTGCATAAGGGTTGAGATCAGGCTGCCATGGTATCTTAAAGAGGCCAACCTCCAATAATAAACCATGCACCATGCAACACCACTTCCAATTGATCCTCAATATAATTAAACTCAAAAATAAAGAAGCCTCTTGCAGTGATATGAATAGCCACAGTGTTCGTGAGAAAGAGACACCATAATAATTCAATAGAGGCCTTTAGCTACTTCAAAGAAGACCACAATCAATGTTTTAAAACTAAGGCTTAGATTCAAAATCAGTCAAGGGTCAACTCAGATTCGGACTCAGACTCACATTGACTTGGACCAATCTGATTTCAATGACTCAGTTTACTAAAAAATACATAAAATGTTTAAATTATATATATATATATAAAGATTCCAAACCATTAGAGACAATTACAAAATATGCAATGTCTGATCATGGCACATACATATACCATGTAAAGGTGAATAAGTCAAAAAGTTTCAAAATGGCACTATGTGCAATGCATATTAGCAACAAAATAAATAACCAATGAGGCTCTAAATAGCCTCTAGGCTTTAGAGTAGCAAAAGCATGCGACAACCATCTCCTTTTGCCTGGCCTTGTCTTCTTCAAATTTTGCAAGCTGATTTTGCAATTCTAATTTAATCTGTTCAATATCCTCTAATGAAAACATGCATGAGACAACTTGGCCTCTTATACCAGCCACATGTTATTTCAACGTCCAAATCCCCAACCCAAACCCCTCCATGCATTTCTTGCAACATTTGCAATAAATATCCTCATCAACCAGATCAGCAGCATATATCCAATGGATGATCTTTGACTCTTGGGGTGGCAGCCATGGTGAAATTCCAATCTTGAATTCTTAATATGCAAAGTTCATAATTCAAACTTCAAAGTTCAAACTAGTAGAATGCTGAAAGTACAAAACTTTAAAGATCGATTTCAGATCTGCATTTTAATGAGGATAACAAACAATGTTTTTTGGGGGTAAAACTTTGCCGCTTTGGCACTGCACTTTTTTGTTCATATTCTACACACAGAGACCTTTCCAACAACGCAAAAAATTGGGTCAATCAGAATCCATATGCAAAAGTTATGCCACTCAGAAGTTGACCTTCCTGTTTCCACCACCATAATTCGAGAGGATGCCACATCAGCACCCATTACTCATGCAAAAGAGGCTAGCCACATGATTATGATGAAGAAGACTCTAGAAGAATCTGTATTATAACTCTGGTTAAGAGTAGGTTATCGGGATGCGTTATAACCGGGCCATTCAAAAGAAAAGGGATTCCATTCTTTCAAGTGTATTTGTTCCATATATGAGCAAAAATAGCCAAGAGGGATAGGAGATAGAGCATACATAGAGTATTTGTGCACTATAGTAGCCCATGGGCCACAAGCCATACTTCTTTGTACCTGTAACCATTTTTTGTTTGAAGAAAGGGAGCAGAATGACCTCACCTTCCAGCTGGGTTTTCTCCCGAAAGGGTTTCCCAGGTCATATCTTGTGTCAAATCATGGTTTGTGAGTTTTTATTTCATTGTTCTCTATTTTTTGCATAATTTTAATTTGCATGCACATGCAATTAATAGTAATCTACAAATCCAAAAACCTAAAGAGAAATAAAACCCTGTTAATTTTAGGTATGTTCTATGCTTAGAGCAATTTATTTCAATTTTCACAGTTAGCTCAATATCTTTTCCAAATTAGCAATCACATCAGCGTTAAAGTAAACTGCAGATAAAACATAAACATAAATCGCAGAAGACAAGCCAAGACAAGAGGACACAAGATGTGGCGCTAGCCAGGGACAAACCCCAATGTGGGGAAACCCTTGATCAATTCTTCTTATATGTTCTTCAATAGTTCTACACAGAGAGAGAGATAGTACGTTTACAACAGAAGTCAACACTTTGACTTATCTAGATGAGAGCATAGATCATCTCTAAGAAGATGATACATGAGATCAGTTGAAGACATGCTGCTTCAACTGATTCTCCAAGGTGACTCCTTCACCTATCGTTGTGCTGCATTATGTCATCATGCTGCACCTCACCGTGTTGCACCATGCTGCACTCATCATCACTATGCTACATCTCATCATGCTTCATCAATCATGACTATACCCATCACTGTACTACATTATGTGCCATTGCTGCACCATGTTGCCACACTGACCTATGTGTTGGCTACATCTTGCTTGCTTGTTGTCCCTAGCATGCTAGCTATAACATTGCATGCTTGGTGTATTTACTGCTAAGTACCATACAACTGTCCCAATGTTAGTTAGTTGTCCCTTGCATGCTGCTCTCCTTCGAAGACAGATGCTCTGGTTGTTCTGGCAGTTTCGACTTCTGCCCTCTGCATCAGCTTTCCCGGTTGTTCCGACAGTGCCGGTTGTTCCCGACAATTTCGACTATTCCTGACAATTCCGGCAATTCCAACTATTCCCGGCAATTACAGCAGTTCCCGGCAGTGCTGGCTTTTCTCGACAGTTCCCGGCAGTTCCAGCTATTCCTAGCAGTTCCCGGCAATTCCGGCTATTCCCGACAGTTCCAGGAGTTCCGGCAATTCCAGCTATTCCTGGCAGTTCCGGCAATTCCAGCTATTCCCGGCAGTCCCTGCTTTTCTTGGCAGTTCCAGCAGTTCCGGCAGTTCCAGCAGTTCCCGGCAGTTCCGGCAATTCCAGCTATTCCCAGCAATTCCGGCTATTCCCGGTAGTTCCGGCTTCTGCCCTCTAGATTAGGGCAGCGTTATCCCTTAGGATCTCTCCTCCTATTAAAACCCAAAGACAAGTAGAGAGGAAGGGATCCCAAGTGTGTCGAAATGACTTGAAGGCCACCTCTATTTATACTAAAACATTGAGCACAAGTGGGGTTTATTTGGTTGCTGACCGACCTTGACGAATTGTTCCATAACACAAATAAATTCATATCTCCATGAATACTTATCGAAATCGGATGATCTTTAGATCAATCCTACACCTCTCGATGAGAGGGATCCAAGAAAAAATCAACTTCCATTAATAAGATGACCCACATGGAGTTTGGCTCTAGTTGCCAATTTTAACACTCCCTCTCAACTAGGGAGAACTCCATCTGTTGATCCATATGTCCGACTGTACTATCTCTGCCACTAGTGCCCTGCACTGCTCTGCTCTATTGAACCATGAAGAAGAAGAATTGATCGAGAATGTCTCATACCATTCTCTACTGACCCGAAGTCAGTTTCATCTAAAGGGAGTGTGTCACATCACTCTTACTAGCCCAAAGTCAGTTTTATTGATCCAAGATCAATATCACAAGAGAGTGTCTCAAACCACTCATACTGATCCCAGATCAATGGAGGTCATCCTAGCATAGGGAGTACGGTAGATACATCGATGCGTCCATCGATAGTACTACTATGGTCCCTAACTCCATTTCCCTGCTCATTGATCAGATGAGAGGTACTTCCCATGACTCCCAAACTGCATGGGTAGGATGCCTCGACAGGAGAACTAATCATCCTGTCCATAGGAGAACGAATCATCCTGCCCCACAGTCGCCACGGAGAACTAATCATCCTGGCCCACAAGAGAACTAATCATCCTGTTTCACAGTTGCCACGGGAGAACTAATCATCCCGGCCCACAGGAGAATTAATCATCATGTTCCACAGTTGCCACGGGAGAACTAATCATCTCAGCCCACTGGAGAACTAATCACCCTGTTCCACAGTTGCCACTGGAGAACTAATCATCCCGGCCCACAAGAGAACTAATCATCCTGTTCCATAGTTGCCACAAGAGAACTAATCATCCCGACCCACAGGAGAACTAATCATCCTGTTCCACAGTTTCCACGAGAGAACTAATCATCCCGGCCCACAGGAGAACTAATCATCCTGTTCCACAGTCACCACAAGGTATCATAGGGGAAGGTTGAACCTGTCATCTTGTACATAGCGCACCACCAGGGGAGGGTGAGTCGCCTTGTGGTCATATGTTGCTCCAGTAAGTACCCCAAGCCCCCCAGAGCTCCCAGAGCTCAATGCATACAACATGCAGGACCCTTATAAGAAGGTCTCTCAACGACTCCAAGTCATTCGGAAAAGTCACAGATTTGACCTTTCCACAAGGCTTTAACAAAATGTCTGCGACCTGTACATCAGTCTCAATGCGATGGAGCCTCCTCGCTCATCGACTTACCATATCCCAGATAAGGCAGTATCTGATGTCTATCTGCTGGAGCAATCATCGAATATGGGATTCCTCAATAATCGAATCCCCCCTCTGGTTGTCACAGAGAATCACAGTGGTATTCATCATGTGTACAAACAGCTCACTTAAAAGCTTCTGCAACCATGCAGCTTCACACGAGATCATACTTGTAGCTATGTATTCGATCTCGGCGGTGCTTATAGCAACCGACTTCTGCTTCCTACTCATCCATGATATTGAAGCAGAATCCAACGAGAACCAGCACTAAGAAGTACTTCAGTGATCCTCCACAATGCATGCCCAGTCAACATTCGAATAATCATGCAGTTTCATATTTCCGGTAGTGTATCTCAATCCATGAGAGATTGTGCCCCGAAGATATCTCAGAAGATTATTGGCACCAATCCAGTGAGGCTCAACCAAATATGAGCTCACCATGCTAACTGCAAAACATATGTCCATACAGAAGTTCACCAAGAACATCAACGCAAATGAGTTTATGAAACTCAGAGGCATTCCCAAATCTGGTCCGACATCACTACCATATAACTTCTGAAAGTTAAGATCCTCGAGATAGTCACGGGCTTGCAGTTTATCATTCCACATATGGAATCCAACTCCCTCTTACTTCTGCAAATGAGAGAGGGTCTACACCTGTCAGAAATAGGTCGTCCTCATAAGGCGCTGGTATGAGAGGTCTATCATCCACAACCTTCAAACAATGGTTTGGATCAGCTTCACTCTTAGTGAATCTCAGCTTCATCTGACAGCTATCAATCCTCTCATACTACACCCGGGGAGTTTTGCTTCAAGTCATAGAGGGCTTTCTTCCACCTGCATACGTGAGATTCCTAATCATCAATCTCAAACCCCTCGGGTTGTTCCAAACCTGTGGACCTGCTACATGAGGGGAATGGTCCCCTTGTAAGATTTTCCTTCGGTACATCTCAAACATGTACTTTCATGCTCTTTTTGAATTCAGGCATCCCTGTCACCATCTGACTCACAGACCTCCGATGCTATGTGTCAATGGACATGGTCCCCAGTGGACTTCCTGCAACTTGATACAACCCTGAACTCAAAAACATCTTTGAAAATTCTATTTTCAAACACGTACCTTTCCATCGATGAGTGCCACCTCGTAACCTTTGACTTCCATTGCTGAAATGGACACCAGGTTCTTCTTGCAATCAGGTACATAAAAGAGATTCTGTAAATGAATTGAGTTACCCTCATTCAATTGAGGGGTAACATTCCCTACACCCTTTCCGGGATAGGTGGCATCAGCTCCAAGTATAATCCCACAATTGTTTCCATCTCTACCAAATTAGAGAGTGCACCCTTTTATCCGATGAAGTGCCTTGAAGCACTACAATCAATAAGCCAGATTCCCAAAGAATCTGAAGGAGAGGGCCAATACAAGATAACACTTCTTTATCTTATCAAAAACAACATTTGATTCTTCATACCTGGGGTTCTTTGCTTTCTTTGAAGAGTCGGCCATTTCCTTGATGACCTGCATTACCTGTCATTCCTTTGATCATTGAAGATGTCCCTAGAATGATTGTTATCTTCATCAAGAGATGTGTCTTTGCCATTCGGACACTCCTTCGCATAATGGCTAAACTTATTACAACCAAGGCATCTGCCTTTCCTTCCACCCTTAGATCCGGACTTCCCATTGAAGTGATCTTTAGGTAGGCCATCAGAAACTTCTGTTGCGCCATTTTGATAATATTCTCTGCTTCGACTTCACCCTTGGTGAATTTGAAGAGGGATGAGGAATCCACTGATCCTTTTGTCCCTTCCCAACTGTCTTCGGTGATTTCTCTTTCACTCTTGCTTGGGCATTGTCTTCACCTCAGCTCCGATACCATGTTAATTTTAGGTATGTCTTATGCTTAGAGCAATTTATTTCAATTTTCACAATTAGCTCAATATCTTTTCCAGATTAGCAATCACATCAGCATTAAAGTAAACTGTAGATAGAACATAAACATAAATCGCAGAATACAAGCCCAGACAAGAGGACACAAGATGTGGCGCTAGCCAGGGACAAACCCCAATGTGGGGAAACCCTTGATCAATTATTCTTATATGTTCTTCAATAGTTCAGCACACAGAGAGAGACAGTACGTTTACAACAAAAGTCAACACTTTGACTTATCTAGATAAAAGCATAGATCATCTCTAAGAAGATGATACATGAGAACAGTTGAAGACATGCTACTTCAACTGATTCTCCAAGGTGACTCCTTCACCTATCGTTGCGCTGCATTTCGTCATCATGCGACACCTCACCGTGCTGCACCATGTTGCACCCATCATCACTATGTTGCATCTCATCATGCTTCATTAATCATGATTGTACCCATCACTGTACTGCATTATGTGTTGGTTGCATCTTGCTTGCTTGTTGTCCCTAGCTTGCTTGTTGTCCTTTGCATGCTTGCTGTTACATGCTAGTTGTCCCTTGCATGCTAGTTGTAACATTGCATGCTTGGTGTATTTGATGCTAAGTACCATACAATTGTCCCAATGTTAGTTAGTTGTCCCTTGCACGCTGCTCTCCTTCGAAGACAAATGCTCTGGTTGTTCAGGCAGTTTCGGCTTCTACCCTCTGTGTCAGCTTTCCTGGTTGTTCCGGCAATTCCGGCTGTTCCCGGCAGTTCCGACTATTCCTGGCAGTTCCGACAATTCCGACTATTCCTGACAGTTCCAGCAATTCCGGCTATTCCCAACAGTTCCGTCAGTTCCAACAATTCCGGCTATTCCCAGCAGTTCCGGCTTTTCTCGGTAGTTCCGGCTTTTCTCGGCAGTTCCGGCTATTCCCGGCAGTTTCGACAATTCCGGCAATTCCCGACAGTTCCGGCTTTTCCCAACAGTTTCGGTAATTCCGGCTATTCCCAACAGTCCCAGCAGTTCCGACAGTTCCTGACAATTCCGGCAATTCCGACAATTCCGACTATTCCCGGCAATTCCAGCTATTCCCGGCAGTTCCGGCTTCTACTCTCTGAATTAGGGCAACGTTATCCCTTAGGATCTCTCCTCCTACTAAAACCCAAAGACAAGTAGAGAGGAAGAGATCCCAAGTGTGTTGAAATGACTTGAAGGCCACCTCTATTTATACTAAAACGTTGAGCACAAGTGGGGTTTATTTGGTTGTTGGCCGACCTTAACGAATTTGTCCCATAACACAAATAAATTCAAATCTCCATGAATACTTATTGAAATCGAATGATCTTTAGATCAATCCTACACCTCTCGATGAGAGGGATCCAAGAAAAATATCAGCTTCCATTAATAAGATGATCCACATGGAGTTTGGCCCTAGTTGCCAATTTTAACCAACCCCAATAATGTAGATTTCAGATTTTTTAATATAGATTTATCAGATCTGTTGTGACGAACTGTCCAGTGGAATATCCACAGCAGTTTACGGTTCACAAACCTTCATTTTAATATGATTCATTAAATAAAGATTTTGTTAACGCTTCACTCCAATTACTATTGTGTATTCCTTTTATTCAACATCAAAACCCTTTTTAATATATTCTGACTTGAACTTTTGAAATCGTACCCTCTTTTCAATTGTGCAGAACTTATTTTTTTATGCTGACTGATTTACTCAATTTGATAATATGACATCTTCCAAGTACGATGACGGTTCCTTACTTGCCTGTAAAAACAAAGACGTGATCACTCTCGACAGGCAGACACAACGTGATTGTATGGACGCAAAGGTAATGGTTTGCACACACTATTGGTTCGTCTATAGATCAATGAATTACTGACTATGCGACATCAAAATGGAAAAAGTATGTGCGATTGTAGTTTGGTGTACAACATCACTACGGCAAAAGGTGTGAGCAGCTATAGGGTGGTGCAGAGGTGGTACAGTGAGGTAAGGCGATGTCGAATGGGATTTTGGCAACAACAGCTATTGGATTCAATTGTTGTAGGTGGGAAACCCGTGTGAATTGCCATTGGAAGAGGGGCAGCACTATGGAGATTGTGGCTGCTATAGAGGTGGGGTAAAGGCGTATGACAGTAGGGTTGACAAACAGATTGCAGCAACGACTAGGTCTCTCAAGCGACAATGGTTAATTGTTGCAAGCATGACGGGGAAGCTGTGCTACAGCGGCAATGGCTGGCAAGTGCTGCAGTGGCAATGGCAGCGGCTACAAGGCACGTTGTGGCCACTTTTTTTTCTTTTATATATTTATATATATTCTCTCTCTTTTTTAATATAAATTAAATTATTATCTTCAATGGGCAAGGGCCTCTGTGTCAACAAGACCTACAGAAAGGAGAAACTCCAAAAAAATTGAGTGCGGCTAAAGCCTAACCAAAATCTTGTTGATCAGACAACACGGCTTTGATACCAATGTAACGCACAAATTTAGTATACTCAAGAATATTCAAAATATTTGGAATATGTAAATATCCATTTATGGGACAAGAGATATATTTATATAAGAATGTTTAATGTACAAGATATATGGTATGATGTGGTTACAAATGAGGGCATTGCTTATATACTACGCAAGGTGCTCCTTCACAAATAGTAATGTCCTTTAGGACATGTCCCTTTAATATGCTAATTATTTATTAATTATTACTTGTATATTATGTTCATAATAAACAGTATGTTGACTGTGGAACCTCAAGACACATGACTCCAAACATATCATCCTTCTTCAAGTTAGAGGGATGAGATACCAAGATGCAAGTGGACCTTGGTAATGATGTCAAGTACCTAGTGGCCAGTTAGGGTCTATAAAATTTTGAATCTGCATGAGGTACTATATGTTCCTAGTATGACTGAGATCTCTTTTTAGTTTCTTGCCTAACAAATTTGATATATGGTTCCTTACCTCTTCTAAGGGACATCGTGATTGGATTCCATTACTTTAAGGTGGAGAAGAAAGGAACGTGTAAGGGATGTGCACTGGAAAAGCATGCCAAGACTATCTTCTCAAGCAGGGAGCAGTAGCACAGATCAAGAGTGATTCTTGATCTAATTCATTCAAATTTCTATGGACCCATATCGCCAATTTCATTGACAAGTAATCTTAATTATGTTACTTTCGTTGATGATTCTTCTAGAAAGACCTAGATATACTTTATAAAGACCAAGGATGACATCGTTAATAGGTTCTAAGAGTTTAAAGCTCTTAGTTAGAAACAAACCAAAAGGAAGATCAAGGTACTAAGATCAAACAATGAGGGGAGCATACGTCCAAAGACTTTGATTATTTTTGCAAAGAAGCGGGAATCAAGAGGGAGTTAATAGCGCCTTAGAACCCACATCAAAATAGGCTTGCTAAGAGAAAGGACAGGTCCATAGTAGAGAATGCTAAGTCTATGGTTCATGGATTAGATCTCCCTATGTTCCTTCGGGCAAAAGAATGTTGTACTACAGTGTCATACTAAACAAATGTCCTCATATGGTGTTAAAGGACAAAACTCCAAGGGAAGCGTTCACAGGGGAGAAACCAGATGTTTCTCATTTCAGGGCACTTGGCAGTCAAGTTTACATTCATGTTCCAAGGGAGAAGAGGACAAATCTTGAACAGAATTCTAGTTCGCTACAATGAGTCCTCTAAGGCTTACAAGATCTATGTTCCATCTTAAAGGAAGATCGTAGTAAGCCAAAATGTTAAGTTTGACAAGGATGTGTAGTCTTCCAAGCCTTCGCGGATTTCTAGTTGTGAAAATGAGACAAGACTTGCTACTCCAAATGTTGATTCACAAGTTTCAGGGAGTTCAAGTTCATGTCAGACAAGTTCCGATATAGGTACTGTTACCCACCACCAATGGGTGACACTCGTAGGAGAATTTTTCTCCTAGATGTCTTCAATCGACAGCTAGCAGCCCCTTGTAGCCACCAGATAGCTCGATGTGCCACCATCCTTCGCCACCTGAGTCAACCATTATGTGCCCTCACTCATCTGTTATGATCAGATATTTAAAGGTGGACTTTTCCAACCCCAAAAGAATGGTTTTCATTATGTAATTGGGCATATTTGCTTGTTTTTCTTGGACACATTTGGACATGGATTAGTGGGGGGATTCGACAGAAAGAATGGGTTTGGTTTGTACTCTTGTTCCCTTGTCCCAACATGGTGGTTAATCTTGTATCATAGACCCATGGGATCTCCTCTATTAGCTACTAGCTTTAGGAGTGGCACTACATGGGAAACCTTGATTTTGGTTGTGTGGTCCTGCTACCCGACACTACATATCTCACTCCCCTCCGCTCATTATAACCCCTTTTTACATTTTTCCCATCTGGGTCCTCATTTGTCCATTGGATCTACAAGGAGTTAGCCTTCCCCCTCCCCATTGGGTCTACAAGGAGTTAGCCTTCCCCCTCCCCTTGTCCACACTTTCGGTCGAGCCTACAACGATGCCCCAAAGGTTGATGCAGCTAAAAAGAAAGTTAAAAGCATAATTTGGCCACTTACAACAGGAAATGTACCCCAAAATGCAAAAGATGGTCGAGACATAAGAATTTAGAACATGGGAAAATGTCAAGCATGAGCTCTACCGCCTATCATCATGGCCATCACCCTGGTTCCTAGGGCCCCTATGTGTGCCCCCTGCATCATTAAGGAACCCATGATTGTCCCAACCCTTGGTGGGCGATGAATTGCCCAATCTTAAGGGGATAATCATTGTTTTATCATACACATCATGCTCTCATCCCCTAGAGCCCCAAGCAGTTAAAAGAAAGACAAATCAATAAAAGGCAAAAGGCATATGAAGAAGGGTGGAAAAGCAAAGGTCGGGGTACTCACATACCACGATTGCTCCCTCCTACATTCATACACCAATTTGTGGGCTTCCCTCATTATAGCTACCCTTGTACAATGGCATGTGGCTTGGAGGCTCCTTGTTGCCCCTTTCCATTCCAACACTATTTCACATGACACCTGCCACTTGATGGATGTACCATGGACCTATCGCTCCCTTAGAGGTTGAAACCACCTAATAGGATCCTTTATTAACCTCCCTCTAGAGTTCAGTGACACTTGTACCTTCAAAAGCCCATTTGGAAGGGCATGCCACTATGAAGTGTCCACTTTTGCCCTTGATTTGCAAGCCTATTTACTCGATTGCACTAATGAATTGTTATACTGGAAGGTATGCTTTAAAAGGTTGATTTCTTTATAATAAATGTTTATTCATTTGACAATCTATTACTGACATTGGTGTGACTGGCTATAGTGAATCATATTGATTCTTATTTTGGGTGATTCATCACTTGATAAATCTACCCCACTCCTATTCTTAAGTAATTTTATAGAACCCTAGACAGGTTCTCTGGAAAACTGTTAATTTTAGGCAACAATGGTATGTTCTATGCTTTAGAGCAATTTTACTTCAATTTCTTTATGAACCCAATATCAATTTCAGTGTAGCAATCACATAAACATGTAAGTAAAATGCTAATAGAACATAAACATAAACGTAGAAGACAAGCCAAGACAAGAGGACACAATATGTGTCACCAGGCAGAGACAAACCCCAATGTGGGGAAACCCTTGATCAAATCTTCTTTTAGTCTTCAATAGTTCAGCAAAGAGTACAATTTACAAACTCTGATAATTTATAACAGCAACAAAAGAGCCCTAACCAGAAAAGTCAACATTGGTCAACAGGGCAGATTTGACCCTCAAAGATTCGGTCAACTTCAGTCAACTTCGGCCTCCAAACAACAAGATGAAACAACCCTCAAAACAGTCGAATTATGCCCAGTCAAAGTCTAGTCAAACAGTCAACCTGCGGTCAGCCCTAACCATAGTCAACGCTGGTCAAACAGTACGAATTGCCTCGATTTCTGTGCCCAGAAATGTGGCCTACCCAAACAGAATTTTCCCCAACAAAAACACAGTCAAACAAGTCAACGCTGGCTGGTCAACGCTGGTCAAACCCTTCCTGAAATTTGGTCAACGCTGGTCAACATCCAAAACAGAAAATTGTTGTCCTTTCCTTCACACGTGTGGAGAGAGAAGCTACCCAGAAATCCGTACCCAATCAGATGAGGAGAGAGAGATGTGTGAAGATGATTGATGTCCAAATGAGGATGAAGCATCATGTATTTATAGGCAAGCGTTGAGGATAAATAGACGTGACTATTGGGCTTCTGAGCCTACATGAGTTTGTTGGCCGACCTTGACAATTTGTCCATAATATAAATAAATTCATATCTTCATTTGTACATGTCAAAATCAGATGATCTTTAGATAAATCCTACACCTCTCCAAGAGAGGAATCTAATAAAAATATCAATTGTCATAAATAAGATGACCCATGTAAAAATAAATAAAAATAATAATCATAATAATATAAATATAATAATAAATAAATTAACTAATGGTTAGTTAGTTAATAATGAAAAGGCATGTCTTAGAGACATGCATGTTCTTGAAAGGGTACTTACCTGGCTATATATACAGGACTCTCATTCTCATTTGTACTCATCTTACATCAATTTTTTATATAATATACAATTTACAAATTACTATCTTACAAATTACAATGGATGTATTTGTCTACGAAGTATTTTAATATTTCCGCTGCGTATACAACTAGTGGTCATTACATTGGTATCAGAGCTATTCGATCCTCTGGTCGCTCAACCACTGCACAGAGCCGTGTTCTCTGATCTAGGTCTTTGACCATCAAATTCATCAACATTGTTGTCGTTGAAGCGTTTCGCTACAAGAATTTGGAGTTTCTCCATTTCGCTATCAAGCATTTGGCCATTCAATAATAATAATTAATATATATATGGAGAGAAAATAAAAAGTCAAAAAACAAAGATTAAAAAAAATAAAGAAAAAAAATCAAATTCAAAAAAAAAGTACATATAAAGATTATAAATAAATAAATAAATTGAAAAATAAAATAAATATAGTCTGATGTAAATTTTGAAGGAGAACATTCATATATATAAAAAGCTTCTACATTATTGATAAAAAGTGCATGATAAAGTTAAGAGGGAATCTTTCCAAATATATTTAAAACTATACGTAAGAGAAGGAAGAGTAAATAATATTATCTTGATTCTTCATTAAGTGGTTTACAAGCCCGTGGTTTTAGAAACCCATGGTAATTGCCCATGGTATTTTAAAAGTAAAACAAAAACAAAAAGAATAAAAAATCTCTTTATGTGAATGGTAAGTTTTACTTTTTACGTGGAGAACATTAACAGAGTCAAAAGTACATAAGTGAACATATATTTTATATTATACCCCAAAGAGGTGAATAGCCACGTTTCACTAAGGTTGTAACTTTTCAAAAAAAAAATTATAAATAAAAGATATATAAATATAAGTAAGAGGTGAATAGCCACGTTTCACTAGGGTTGTAACTTTTCAAAAAGAAAAAGAAAAAATATTATAAATAAAAGATATAAAAAGAGAAGTATTATATTATGAAGGGGTATTTAAAGAAAAGTTCAAATCATAAAATTATTGAAAATATATATAAGTACAAAGCGGGTATTATTATAAAAGGTTACATAAGGAGAAAATATCGGTTAAGAGTTTACGTTAAAGTGAAGTTGAATTAAAGTTTAAAGAGTTATAGGAAATTTAAAAAATAAATACAAAGGACAGTAAGATATTTAAAAGAAGCCAATTGAAACAATATTTAAATATTCTTTTTAAAGTACAAAAGGAAAACAAGCGTACGTGGAAATATATAAAAAGAATACAAAGGAGTTTTGAAATATTAAGGATAATAGGAAATTGGATTAAAATAGTTTTGAAAATTTTAAATATATATATATATATATATTAAAAAGACACTTCTTGAAGTACAAAGTCCAAAGGAACTTTGAATATATACCTAAAGTCATCTCGACAAAACAAAATGGGATCAATCATTGAACAAAAAATGATGGAGCTCGATTCTAAAATGACAAAGGAAGAAATGTTTTTCCATAATGGTCTTTCAGTTACAAATCACAGAGCAATTACATTAAAAGAAAGTATTCAAGGAAGAGAAGTTAATGTCGCCATCAGCCCAAGCAATGATAAAAATTATATCAACATCAACTTGGCAAATCAACTATTAATTCCAGAGCTAAGCATTGGTGTAAAGTGTTGGACACCTAATCCTCAATGGGTTAGTGTGGAAGCTGAATGGACAAAAGGAGTCCAAGAGACCTTGGGATGTGAAACCCAACGGTCACAACAATGTACTATAAATGTATATCTCCTGTTAATAAAAAATGTACTTTCATGTTTTATCATTAATATTTCTCTTGCTGCCCATGTGTGTTTAACATGGTATCAGAGCAGGCATATTCCTGCCCTGCATAATTATTTTGAGCCATCTGTTTTATGGCCCTTATGTGCAGATCATTTCATGAATATTTTCTCAACTAAATTTTAGCTGCAACCTGTCATTTCTCCAGCGCCATTTTTGGCCTCTCTCTGCCATTCTGAATCTGCCCTCTGTGTGATAATGGGTAACGCTTGGTATTCCCATCGAATACCTGCCCCTACAGTGCTGTGAGCGCTCCATTGCCAGCATTCCTACAGTGCTGCCAGCGTTTCTGTGCAACGTGAGATTTGACAACGGAAATCTGGTATTACACTGCCCCCAGCCTGTCTGTCAGTTTGAATAATTAAATTCCGTCTCTGCCTCAGAAACGCCCGTCGACCTCTGTGCATTCCCGATTTCTTTTATTTCAGAGAACTCACCGGGATTTTTAAAACGCTCCACCATTCAGCTATTATTCCAGAGGAAATTCACAGTGTTCATGTGCATTGTATGCGAGGAATTGAATTGGGTATATATGATTATTCGTGGTGTATCGTGACCTGCCCGATCTAGCTATCCAGACAATCTTGTTCACCTTGTGTTTCCCATAGCTCCAGAGTTCTGTCCTGCATGTTGCATTTATGATTTGGGTTTTTCAGTCAGCTTAATTTGGGTACAGCTGGGTCTATTTGTGGGTGTAGTGGGCATCATTTTATGATCAAAACCTCTGAATCGCTGGGTACTTTTCCTTTTGGGCTTCAGTCTGATTCTGCTATCTGGTCGAGTTCTGGCTGGGTATTTTTTCAATCTGCAATCCGGTCAGATATTTTTAACTATTTGCCAATTTCCCACAAATTTGTTTTGGATCTAATACCTGACTATGCCGAGGAAAGGAGAATGACAAGGCGTTGTTGCTGAAGAAGACCTCCACGCAGCGTAACCGTGGTGCCTCAACTATTGGGAAGCCAAGCCAAGTGAAGGGAGCTCGGAGCCCGTGCGTTGATTAAATATTAGAATCCTTGAGCTGATATAGCCTGTGGATTGAAGTCAAATGCTGCATTGAAGATCGATAATACGCTGGTGTGTTACTGTTTTGAATGGGCTTGTATTACCTCTCTGCTGCGCTGACTATGGTCGTGGGGTTTATCCCATACTCCGCACGATATACAACTGCAAAAAAAAGCTTAAGCACTTCTCCAAATTAAGGTATATAAGCAGTTGAACGCTGCTTCGATTAAGGTATATGAACGTTGTTCCATATACGCAATCCAGAACCTGTTCACATATATACAAAGTCCAGAAGTTGTTCCCGGTATCAGAAGTTGTTTCTCTTGATGGATCGGAAATGGATGGGAGGCAAATAAGAGTGAATGTAGCCGAGACAAAGCCTGCCAGCTTTTGATTGTTGAAGCATGGGCCTTTTGCTACACTGCTTTACTTGAAGCTTGCTTTCAGCTTAGCTTTTCCTTTAATCACTAGTTCTTGTACTACAGTTTTAGCCGGCAAGGATATTTGCTATCCTCTCGACAGAACAAGAGGTTGTTTATGACGTTCAATAGATGAATAATTTTTTTGTATGATTGTTGTTGTGTACTTACATAGATGGAAGTTTATTAGCGTTGTATTTTGTCTTGCTCAACTTCAAACGGAGCAAACCTGCTCTTCTTTCTAAAGTTATTTACAATAACAGCCATTTTTAGATTGCTGGAAGTTAGTCTTTGCTCTCGGGCTTGCTGTGGATGGTAAGGCACCGTGGCTTTGGACTGGTGCGCATCAAAGTCTGTTGAAAAGAGGAACGAGGAACAAGGAACGCTGCCATCTGTTGGTATACACCCGCATTGCTCCATACATACATTTACACTTGAGCTCCTGCCATCAAAGTCTGTTGAAACAAGGAACGAGGAATGATGAAACCGATGCGCTGTCCATTGAATGTTTATTACAGTGTGCATTATTTTGGCGCTGTCCATATGTGTTGTATAACACTCTGGTGAATGTTTGCGATGTCTTGCATTGCGGTCTTACACTCAGAGCGTTGTCCATTAACACTCAGAGCGCTGCCCATATATTTATATGTGTTCTTTAACGCTAATCAGTTTTGAGTATTACGTTGAATGAAACGTTGAATGTGTTGAAGCCCTGTCTAACATGGCAGCTTGAAAGATCGAACGGGAATCTCACACTGTTTGGTAGCTCAACAACACTTACAGAGCCTTGGCCTGGGCTCCCACCTTGCTCGTCTCATACTGATTGTAGAATTTGACAGTAAAACCAGCAGATGCCCTGGCACATCTGGTAACGTTGCAGAGTGCCATGTTTGCTTGTGTAGAATTGTTGGAGAATTTGATCAGATTCGTAAGCTGCGTTGCTCTCATATATTTCACAAATCTTGCATTGATAGATGGATGGATTGTGGCCAGCAGGCCGCTTGCCCTCTTTGTAGGTTGTCAATTTTATCAGATGAAAGAGCCATGAAAATGGAGCAGCAACTGACAGAGGAACTTTTGCTCTGGTTCCGCTGAAGAGGAGCTAGTTTTTTGGGTGAAATAGTGAGGATCCAGAAATATTATACTTACTTCTGCTGAATTTTTTGTATACGGGAGGATATCATATAGGGTAGTCCGTTCATGATCCATTTACAGAATTACAAGTCTATATTAATCTCTAGGAACTGTTTCATGTCTCACCATGGTTTTCGGTGATTGATCAGTGTAACTGTTAAATTTAGCTAAATAATATTTTGTTGAACATATAGTTCTTTTGTGTTCAATCTAGTGTGTTCAATCAGAGTTGCGCAGCGGAAGCGTAGTTTTCACTGTTGAGTTACTCTTTGAAACCCTTGGAAAATTTTATGGGATTTGAACTACTTTCTTGTAGAAGAAGTGGAACTATTGTGGGTCAAGCTTGAGTAAACCTCTTCACTTTATTTTAAGGAAACCGCGAGAGTTAACTGTAAAATTTGCGAAATATATGTAAGGACCATTGATGAAGTCCTCAATAGAAAGAAACTGTGAAATATAGAATAGCGGCAGAGGTTTTCTGATTCAAAAGGGAAGGAGTATTTGAAGGATCCAAGCAAGTTTGCAGTTGCTGCTGCCCCAGTTGTGGTATTAAAACTCATTATAGTCTCTGTCTACATATATATACATTGATTCCTCGATTCATTTGCTGCACATTTGTAAAGGATATTGTTGTGCACTGTGAGTGGGTATTACTTTTCTACACTGAGTAGTAGTTGTGATCAGTTTTTAAGGTGTAAATCTGACATTGAAGAAAATAAAAATGGCTAGAATCAGTGAAGTATTAGAGTTCCTCAAAACTCTGATGTTGTCTACTACTCATAATACATTAAAAGTCAGTAAAGTTTTTCTCACAGACATTCAGGTCTGTCTACAAAATGCACAGGAAAAGATCGATTTTTTGCAGCTTGAATCTCAGCTACAGCAAGAAGAATTGCAGCAATGGAGTCATCATTCTGAATTTGTTTATGTTCAGAACATTGAAACAGAATCCCATAAGCAGCAAGTTAATTCAAATCCAGTGCCCAAGGAAGCAGCGAAGTCACATGCAGATGCAGAAGTTCAGTCTGCACGTCCCAAACCAATCATCAGACCTTGGGAAGAGCTTGTCCATAACAAGCACAGAACAGGTCTTGGATATGACAAGGACTTGTCCTTTCATATTCCAGACTACGCCAAGCCCATTCAATTTCAGAGTGATGGATTCATTCATGACAATTCACCTGCTCCTCATGACAGTTCACCTCCAGCTATTCCAGACTCTGCCCCTCTTCCACAACAACAACAACAACAGATTGTGAAATGCCAACACTGTGACCGAGTTGGCCATTTGAAAGATCACTGTTTTGATCTTCATCCATGTAAGCACTGTCATAAAACCACCCATTCTTCACACAGATGCTTTAGAAACAAACGTCCTACAAGAACAAAGATTCATCTTGGATGGATCGCTTCTTGGCAATGGGCATCAACAACCAAGAAGATATTCCAAACACATGTCAGAACTTGTTCTAGAGTATTGAACGGTCTTGCAGTTGAGTTTTCTCCATCATCTCACCTTGTATCTGGCAGGGGGGGAATGATGGTCATCTACAAGTTTCAAAGTCACTCAAGCGAGCCTGAGTCACAACCTGCCACACCAGTTTCAGAGTTGTAGCCAGAAACAAAGATGCCCGTAAACATGCCTTCAGTGGGCAATCTGGGACACTTCCTCTAGCAGAAGACTTCAGCTTCTTGCCAGTTTCGGAAGAATTCCAGGAACAAAATTGAGGACACTTCCTCTAGCAGAAGACTCCAGCTTCTTGCCAGTTTTGGAAGAGTTCCAGGAATTGCATTGAGCATTCCAGAGTTGTTGATCATCCTTAAACCATCACAGCTTGAGACTTCCCTTTTCAGGTTGAAGTTCTCCCTTTCATACGGGGTGAGACCTCCCTTTATTGGTTGAAGGTTTCCCTCTTCAAAACAATAGGAGCATTTCCTCTAACAGAAGACTTCAACTTCTTGCCAGTTTTGGAAGAGTTCCGGGAACTGCACTAAGCGTTCCAGTGCTGGTGGTCATCCTTAAACCACCGCCCTTTATACCAACATTTCAGAGAGCACATTCAGCGTAGTGCTACCACGCATTTTTGTGCATTTTATATTACAACTCTCTTCTTGAACTCATACATAACCCTTCGGATTAAGAGGGGGAATGTTGGACACCTAATCCTCAATGGGTTAGTGTGGAAGCTGAATGGACAAAAGGAGTCCAAGAGACCTTGGGATGTGAAACCCAACGGTCACAACAATGTACTATAAATGTATATCTCCTGTTAATAAAAAATGTACTTTCATGTTTTATCATTAATATTTCTCTTGCTGCCCATGTGTGTTTAACATAAAGAAAAATATTTTTGACCAAAACGAGTATATAAAATTAGCGATCTACAAGTGACAATAGGTCATTATGACTACATATCTCAATTTCATGTTGTAAGGACGGATAAAAACATTGACATCATACTCGGTCAACCCTGGTTTAAGGATTTGGGTACATTCATGTTAAACATAAAGAAACAAGTTTTGATGTTTCCTTATAAAGGGAAGATGGTCATGTTTCGAGACATAACAAGTAAATCAAAATCAATAAAATCTTCATTAGAAGACCTTAAGGATATCTCAAATTTGATGTTTCAAGATAACGAAAAAACTATATCAAAGAAGCAAAAAGAGCTTGAAGAAGTCATCTGCAGCAAAGACAAAGAAATTTTGCGCCTCAAAGATCACCAAGAAAAGCTACTCGAACAAGTCAAGAAAGCTAAAGCATCAACGAAGGAACTCAAATATCGTTTATTCGAACAAGAAGAAGAAAATTTACGTTTAAAGAGCCTTAACCAAACATTAGTAGAACAAGTCAAGTGTTTAAAAGACGAGAAGCGTGAAGGCCAAAATAAAGTTGACTCAAAGAATGAGGAATGCTTGCATCTCAAAAATCATAATCAAAATATACTCGAACAGATTAAAAAACTTAAGGACGAAAAGAAGTCATTGACGAATAGGTTCAAAGAACTTGTCGCAAGGGAAGCATCAAAATCTCCAGATATAGCAGTCCAAACTGAAGAAACAAAGATCAAGACCACTAATCTCGCAGTTCAGGCAAATCCAAACCCTATTGAAGTAAAAACGTAATCAAAGGTTGTCGTTCAAACAGAGGATACCCCAAATAAAGATTCAGTAGTTAAGTCAACAACAACAATGCCTGATGGAAATCAGGAAACTATCATAAAAAAGTTAAAGGAAGTTCAAACAAGAAAAACTCCTTATCTACATCCGAATCACAAGAGTAGACAACTTAATCAATCTACAAATATGTATCACTTAGAACATAAACAACAAACTTGTGTTAGAAAGAACACTGAAGTGAGCTCAATTCAGTCTACTGATAACGATTTGTTACAAAGTTCCAGTGATCAAAAGATTCCACAGAAGATTAATCTAGGATGGTCCAATCCATTCTCAGTAAGACAGTTTTATATATCACTCCAAAGATCATATCAACTTATATCGACAAAGATGATTTTTCCGAGACGAGAAGGCATTCATAGCAGAAAAAGAGATCAAGCAGAAGACATTCATAGCAGAAAAGAGATCAAGCCCTTTCATCAACAAGCTTTGAGGACAAAGTTTTTTGAAGGAGAAGGCAATGTTATGAACATTGATTATGTAAAAATAAATAAAAATAGATAATAAATAATAATCATAATAATATAAATATAATAATAAATAATAAGTAAATTAACTAATGGTTAGTTAGTTAATAATGAAAAGGCATGTCTTGGAGACATGCCTGTTCGTGAAAGGGTACTTACCTGGCTATATATACAGGACTCTCATTCTCATTTGTACTCATCTTAGATCAATTTTTTATATAATATACAATTTACAAATTACTATCTTACAATGGATGTATTTGTCTACTAAGTATTTTAATATTTGCGCTGCGTATACGACTAGTGGTCGTTGCACCCTAGTTGCCAATTTTAACAAAAACCCTAACCTAAGCATATGCTAACGTGAATCTCTAAAACCCTAAACTGCTTAGGGATATTGAACAATGATATTTGAAGTTTTTATTGATGATGTCATGTTTAGGATTTTGGTATGATCAGGAAAACCTAACTTGTTAAGATTGAAAGATAAAAGTCTAAAATCCCGAACCTTCGCAATATTGGTAATGTTGGGTTTGTTATGTTTCTACATTGAAACCCTAGCACATTAGGGTTTGGTGGAATGTGTAAGCAAGACCCTTGTAATGTCTTAGAAATTATTTCCTTGGAATGTGTGTTTGTCTGATCAAAACCTAGTTTGTTGATATCTGTGAAGTTGGGTTTGACTAACACATGATATGAAATGCCTATGCATGATGATGAAGTCCTAGATGTATGAGTTGACCTGTTTATCAGTAATCATGAATCCTAGGGTTTGGAACTAAGCCATAGTCAAAGTTTGTCTTTCTAGGATGATAGTATTTGTAAAATTCTAGGGTTTTGGAGGTGAACCTTAGTAGAAGTAAAAATCTTTGATGTATGATGACAATATGATGATTTGAGATTTGCGTAAGATTGTTGAAATCTGAGTTTTAGTTGGGATTGATGTTTGATTGAAAATCTAGGGTTTGCAACTAACCCTAGTGAAAGTTGGTCATAGTAATAACTAACCTGTAATTGGTTTTGATTGATTCTCTTGTATGAAATCTAGGATTTGTACGAAACCTTAGTGGAAAGTCTAACATATGAATTCTGAAAGTTATTAGATGCTTTGTAGATCTATATTTGTTTGAATTGTTTCTAGGGTTTGCTATATTTTGTAGTAGGGTATGTCACACCTTTGAAAGAAACATTGAAACCCTAGATGGAATGAAAGTTGTTATGAAGTAGTCTAGGGTTTATGACAAAGTCCCTAGCAAGATGTTGAAGAGTATGTGTCTCTTGTTTATAATTAAGTTTGGGTATTTGATATATGCTTTCGTAATTCTGATATGGCTAACTTCATGCTTCTATAGATTTGGTTGCCCTTGCTATCTAAGTTGTGCAGGTACACAATATTCAATATGGTAAAGATGTTCATTGATAAGAATGATGGGGATGATGATAACTCTGATGAAATGGTTGGAAGCCACGAAAGATTCTCCGATGACGAAAAGAAGAAGTTGATCTCCCTGAGGAAGCCTGAATAGAAGAGATCTCCCTAAGATTAAGGGGGAGTATGGATAAAGAGATGTTCTCTGGTTGAGAGGAAGGGCATAGCTTGGTTTTGATTGAAGAATGAATTTCGAAAAATATGTTGCTACATGAGAAGTAGGAAAGGAAAGTGTATGATTGAGGAATCTTCTGTCAGAGATTCGGTTGATAGTCCTACTATGAAAAGTTGAGAAGCAATATCAAGTTGTCTGGAAGGCCCCATAGGTTTGAATTTGATTATGAACATATGAAAGTATATTATTCACTGGGGTTGTGTTTGTATAGGTGAATCTTTTGAAGGTTTTTGATAGCATGTTGGTTACCAATTAGTTTTATTGGGAGATATTGGTTATCCTTGATCTGCTAGTTCAAGGAGTGTTGAGGCTTTGTGATGAAGCATTGCCTGGGAGGACATCTGGCGGGCACTTTGTGTTGATGTCTAGGTCCCGAAGTTGGAAAAGATGGTGTTGATTATATAGCTTTGTTTTTAGATACATACCTCGATTTTTGGGTTGGTGGTTAGCAAGTAAGCCTGATGGTACCTAGAGAGGCTGAAAGCTTGAGTCCATCTTAGTACCACCCAGATAGATTGCCCTGGTCAGGAATCTAGTCTGTAGCATTACGGTACCTAAATTGTTGAGAGACCAATGGATAGATTGCCCTGGCCAAGAATCTAGTCTGTGGCATTGCAATGCCTAAAGTTCTTCATGGTTCATATAGTTGAGACCATCCTTGTACTTGTATATGATGAATTCCTCCCTAGTTAAGAGGGGGTGTTGGAAAATGTAACTAGGTTCGGTCTTCATTAAATGTATTTGAGTCATCTTACAATGTACATGTCAAAAGAATAAAGAAAAGAATTTTTATTATTATTATTATGACTTATTAAAGCATGGGTTTCATGCTTGGGTCATCATGTTTTAGGTCAATGTCCCCATTGAGGACTTCTAGGATTTATTCCGAGTCAATAGAGTCATTGTACTTTTAAAGAGACCCTTCTTGGGCTTTTGAATCATGTAAAAAGGTTTAGTATTGAGTCAAATACAATTTATGTATCCTCCACATCAAGTCGACCTAGAAGAGATCAAGTTGGCCTAAGGACATCAGTTCGATCTTCGTTGAAGCCTATAAATAGAAGCAAGTCGAATTCATTTGGAGCATCTCATCTCAAGCTAGTCCGATATCTCCAAGGAAGCCGAAAAAGTGCGAAGTGGGTCTAAGGAAGCCAAAGGAAGTGGGAGTTGGGTGGAGTCTAAGGAGAAGAAGAAAAACAAAGTTTTGGTGCCTCTCTCTCTCTATTTCGTGCCCTAGTTTGAGAGATTGAAGTCTTCCCAGTTTCGCTGATGTCGAAAGCTGCCTGATGCCGGAAGCTACTACATCGTCGAAGTTGCTGGAAAAGAGGTTGAAGATTTGGAAGGCTGACTTGGTGTGGAGGGAAGGTTTGGTCTTTGTCTAGGGTCAAGAGTCTCAAAGAATACTATTGAAAGCAAGAGAATTTTGACTGGGTTTTCCCCTCGAGGGGGGTTTTTCCCTGGCATATTGCCTATATCTGGTGTCCATTGTTTTATGTGCTTTCGCTTTGGTAATTGCTTGATGAATTAAAGAAAGAAGATATAAAGAAAACTTAATAAGAAGTCAAGAACATCACAAGTAATTATCAAGGAGAAGAAAATCTTTCTACCTTTCTGATTTTCTAACACCAAATGACATGATTAAAGAAGAAGTATAAATTAATCATCGAAGAGAGTTTGAGGTGCATAGACGAGATACCTATGTGTGTAGGTTGAAGAAATCCCTTTACAAACTAAAGCAAGCAAGATTGATGAATACCTTTTAGGTTTGGGCTTCACCAAAACTGTGGCAAATCCCAATTATATAATTCATTTGATAGATCAAATCTACTTGTTTTGGTCTTGTATGTAGATGATTTAATACTTATAAGGAGTTCAAAGAAGCTTATTAGAAGATGCAAGGCTAAGTTGGCACAAAATTTTGACATGAAAGACATTGCACTAATACACTATTTCTTGGGTCTAGAGATGTAGCAGGCTAAAAGTGAGATTTTCCTTAGGCAGGGGAATACACAGTTGGGAACTTTAAAAGGTTCTAGATGATGGAATGTAAACCCATGACCACTCCTATGATGTTGAATCTGAAGTCGTATGCTGATTTGGATTCATATTCAGTAGACCTTCTAATGTCTAGATGGTTAATTGGATCCTTGGTGTATCTCGTTAACACCAAACTTGATATATGTTTTGCAATAAACACCTTAGGACAGTTCATAGTTGACTCAAGGCAAACTCACTAGATAGTTGTAAAACATGTGTTCCAATATTTGTGAACGACATAGTACATTTTGTAACATGGTCTAAGATATGCATGAGATGGTGAATTGATGCTACATGGATTCGTTGATGTTGATTTTTGGAGTAGCATCGGATAGGTGTCAAAGAGACTAAGGAACAGGGGATCTTCAAAACCCAGAAAAGGTTTCGAGAGAAAATACTTAGAAACCTCTCAATTAAATTAAATTGATCAATAAATAAAAAGTTCCTAAGTTTAACTTGGGAAAAATGATTAAATAATGGTTATTAATTGAGAAAATTGATTTTGCTCTAGAGACTTCCGGAAAAGTGATTTGACAGAGTCTAAGATGATCCTAACCATCAATCATGATTAGATCTTGATCATTGATGCTCCAATGAGAGATTATACACGCAAGTCAAAGGGATTAGAGATGATACATCAAGAGAGTAAGGAAGTTCGAATTTCCCAATTCGCAATATTCAACAAGGAGGAGTTCGAGCCAAGGAAGAGTATTAGAGAGAGGGGGGGCAATAGAGATTTGGGAGCAGAGATACAGAGAAGAGATTCCCAGTGATTTTCCAGTGTCAAAGTGGCAGGCATAGGGAGGTTGAATTGTCTACAAAGCAGGTCGTACAAAGCGGTGCAAATATCCAAAAACCCTAGAGCAAGTTGTTGGAATCTACTTGTTTCAGTTACAGGAGGCCAGATCAGGGTCTGGAAGGCAGAGCGAGTCGATTCCCATGGCAAAGGGAGGCAAGACGGCTCACTTGGAGGCAATTTCCAAATTGTACGAATTTCCTTCAAACAACAATGCGAGCTACAGGAAGGTAGTGCAAGTTCCAATTTGCGGTATGATGTGATATTCTAGGGCAACTTTTTACTAGGGTTTCTGCAACTTTCTTCTTTGGATAACATAACTATTGTATCGTTACAAGAATGATGCGATGATAAGATAATAGAACAGAAAAAAATATTTAAATAATTTAACAGTGCAATAATCCCATAAATAATATAATTTATGCCAAATAGTATTATGGGTCCCACGCAACAATGTGGTAGCACATCAATAATAAAGCATACCAAATTAAGAATCCCAAATTAACTAAAATTCCATTCAATGCACAAACCAAAACTTAAACCCACACTTGACTCTTGGGAGGGACTCGGCTTTGCTCAGCAGTTGTATTAACAAATATTTGAAACACAGACATGCCACTGGAATGGGTTCCAACCCTCAACGCGTCACTCCAAAGATTTCGACCTTCTACTTGGCACAAAATGAGTGCGGTCCTCAATCTGAGTTATTCTTTCTTAGAGAAGACTGACCTTGACTCCCTTGGAAACCCTACAACGGAAGCCAACAATCATTTTCAAGGTGATCCACAACTCAATAGGATGTGGTTTGTTATTGATTGCGCATGAGGGCGTCAATATTCAGCATTCAGCTCTCAGATGCCTCGCAAGGGTTTCTTCTATGACTGGACTTCATTCCCAACTAGATAAGACTCCCATCGAACTGTTACAGAACCCTTGCCAGATTCGCTACCTTAACGAACGACTACCTGTAACCCGAACCAGAATTAAGTCAAGTCAAAAACCTTGCCAATTGTAACGGATGATGCCTGCGGCCAGAACGATATAAAAGGACTGAATGCTACAAATTTCCCTTGCGATGGTTTTTGAACTTAGAACCTTGTTCTATACAGATCTTGGTGCCAATAGTAATGCCTAGACTCTCGATTTCCTTTACAGAACTTCGGTGCTCACGGCCTCCAAATGATATGCCTTCTCCCAAATCAAACCAACAAAGAATTTTCAGATGATCATCAAAACGTTTGTTTAGCATGAGACAAAGAATTCACAACTTTGATAAGGACCCCAGTCAAACGCAGAATTTCGCTGCTACTAAGTGTTGGATTACCTAGACTTTCACTGCGCTTTTAGATGTTTCTTGTACCATACAAACACCAATATTCACAGAACTCGCTATCCAACAAAATTTAACTTTCACAGAAATCGCTTGCCAGAATAAAATTAGTCTCCAAGAATTCGTTGTCTAAAACATAATATATTCTTCAAAGATTTCTTTGCCTCTGACTGAACCTTTGCCCAGAACAGAGAGATGAATAATAAGAGGTTGTCAACTAGGGTGGAACCTTTCACTACTAAAATTAACAAGAAGAAAAGGGGGTCTTAAAACCCTCAAAGCCTCATGCTCAAAAAACAGAGAGAAATGATCCAATCCAATGATGATTCAAGTGAATCCAATCCTCTTGAATTTATAGATTTCTTTGAGGGGTTCTCCCTCCTTAATTGATTGAGTAAACTTTACTCCAAGCCCCAACTTTGGGTTTCTTTGCCCAGCTGCCCCAAAATTCAGCTCGTAGTGGGAATTTTGGGGTATTTTCCCCTTTATGGAGGACTATAGCCTACGGGGATTGATAGACTACTTCGTCCCCTGAGCAATTAATTTTTTAGGAACATTACATGTGCATTGCCTAGAGGAGGCCTAGTTTGTTTGCAGAGGGAAACAGAGTGTCTCCAACATATTTTGCCAGTATATTTCCGGAGGTTTGGCAGTTTGGCAACCAGCTGTAATATTTCTCTCAAATTGTTGCATAATAATAAAAACCCTCATCTGCTGCACTAGTTTTCCTTTCGGGTTTTTTCCAAGGACAATTGTCCAAAAATAACAGTGTCATTTTATTGTGTGAATGCATCTATTTCTCAGTTCTGTATTTTTGTTTCTATAACGTTTTTATTGTGAAGAACTGCGGTGTGAATTATTTGCTAATTGCCTAAATAATTTAACAGAAGACAAATAAACTCTGTTCAGTTAGGAGAATAATTTCCAGCCACTGCAGTTTGAGGAATTCTCACTTGATTGTCATTGTGCTAGAGATGCAGGTGATAGGAAGAGTACTTCAAGGCAGTGTTGCACACATCGCGATAAAATCGCGATTAAATCGTAAAATCGCGATTTTTTAAAATCGCCTCTTTTTTTTTATAGTGATTTTTTCGATAAAATCGAGATTTTTTCGCTTAAAATCGCGAGGGCGCGCGGCAGCGGGGTTTTATATGGAAAAAACGAATTTTTTTTTATTCATTCAGCAGTCCGCCGCGGAGGAGAAGGAGAAGAAGTGAGGGAGAGGGTTGCCGTCGGTTGTGGGAGCGAATCGAAGCGATTTTAGGAGGAATCCAAGCCAAGATCGCCAATTTGTCCATAAACCAGGTATGTAGATTAATTTTTTTTTGTTTTGGTTCTATAAAAACTTTGTTTTTCATTGTTTTTAAAGAATTTTTGGAAATTTTTCATTGATTTGGGATGGGTTATTTGTTATGACTATGAGAACCAATTTTTGATTTTTATTTTCTCATTTTCTTTAAACATTGTTTATTTTTTTTTATTTTTCATTGTTTTTTGGCATTTGGTTGGGTAACTTGGGTTTAGAAATTGGGATTTTGGAAATAATTAGCTTGTAATTTTGCAAATGCTAAATTGTAATTTGTATTTACTATTATCATTTATGTAATCCTAAATTCCTATTTCCTAATCCTTATTTTTCCATAGGTTTGCAAATTCAAAATTCAAAAACAAACATGCCAAGGAAATTGGATCCTTTCTGGGAATATGGTGACCCTAAAACTCCGAATGATAGACAAAACTTGTATTGCAAGTTGTGTGGAAAGGAAATATTCGGGGGGGTGTACAGGTTGAAGTTCCACCTTGCACAAATCCCTGGACGTGATGTGGGGCCCTGTCTAAAGACAAATGTTGAAATTATCCAAAAAGCCATGAGAGCATTGGGAGAATTAGAGCACACTAGAGACGCCAAAGAAGAACTCAAAAGGCAACTAAAAAGGTCAGTTGAAGGAAGTGGGCCAAGTGGCACAGGTTCTACTACAGCGTCAGTCAATCCGGTAGCTGCATCATCATATTTTGTTCCTCGAACCACACCTGGTTCACAACCAACTATTGGTTCAATGCAAAAAGAACTGAAAAAGAAAAATCTGACAAGTTGATGACAAAATTTCTCCTCTGGAGTGATATTCCTTTCAGCATTATAAGGAATAATCCATTTTTCCAACCTACTCTTGATGCTGTTGCCAGTGTTGGCCCGGGGTACAAACTCCCTTCTCTTCATGATTTCAGAGGCCGGCTTCTTCAAGATGAAAAGCGTGACTGCACCCAAAGATTGGAGGATTTTAGGGCATCATGGGCACAAACAGGATGCACTGTTATGTCAGATGGTTGGACTGACCAAAAGGGGAGAACCCTTATAAACTTCTTGGTTAGTTGTCCCTTGGGGACTATGTTTATCAAATCTGTTGATGCAACTCATCAAATGAAAGATGCAAAAACTTTATGTGATTTGCTGGATGTGTTTATTTTGGAGGTGGGTGCAGAAAATGTTGTCCAAGTCATAACGGACAATGCTGCAAATTATGTTGCTGCTGGTAGAATGCTTATGGACAGGCATCCTACTTTATTTTGGACACCTTGTGCTGCCCATTGTATTGATTTGATGTTAGAGGACATTGGGAAAATTCCCTTTGTCAAAGAGGTTGTTGACTCATCAAAAAGCATCACAAAATTTATTTACAATCACACATCTGTGCTTAGCTTGATGAGAAAATGCACCAACAACAAAGAGTTGGTGCGCCCCGCCATTACACGGTTTGCGACGAGTTTCATATCTCTTCAATCCCTCTTGAATTCTATGTGGGATTTGAAGAGAATGTTTCTTTCAGAGGAGTGGCGTGCTTCGTCAATGAGCCGCAAACCAGAAGGAGAGGCCGTCTGCAGACTAGTTTCATACCAGGAGGACTTCTGGGCGGGAGTGCAGGAGGTGTGCGCTGTTACAGAACCTTTGGTAAAGGTTCTTCGGTTGGTTGATGGTGAGAAGCCCGCAATGGGCTATTTGTATGAAGCCATGGATAGGGCCAAAGAAGCCATTCGGTCCTACTATGATGACAAGGGAGATGATGGGTTCCAGAGACAACTCCTTCTATGGAAGGTCATTGATGAGCGATGGAACAACACACTCCATCGTCCCATTCATGCTGCTGGCCTTTTCCTGAACCCTGCATTTTCTTATGCATGTGGGTTTAATTTTGATGTTGAGGTCGTGGAAGGATTATTAACCTGTGTCCAGAAGATGGTGAGAACTTCAGAAGAACGTATGGAGGTCTCTAGACAAATTGAGCAATATAAGTTGTCAGCTGGCACATTTGGCTTTGAGATGGCTGTCATTGATAGGACGGTTAAAATGCCAGGTATTTTTTAGTTTGTACTATGTAGTATGTACTTTGTAACTTTGTTTCAAATTTCATTGTTTCTTCAAATTCCATTTTTTTCTTATGTTTATTTAAAATTTTCTTTGTAATTTTGTTGTAGACGCATGGTGGAAGATGTATGGTGGCAGAGTCCCCCTTTTGCAAAATCTTGCCGTGCGGATCCTCAGCCAAACATGCAGCTCCTCGGGATGTGAGCGCAATTGGAGTGTATTTGAAAAAATACACAACAAGAAGCGCAATAGGTTAACACTTAAACATTTAAAATATTGCAAATTTCCAAATAAATTTTTGAATTCATTAAAGTTTTAAACAATATTTTTTTTATAATATTAATTATTAATTTATTATTTCATGAACTTTGTACAGGTTGGAGTCCCATAGACTTAATGACATGGTCTATGTCTACTACAATCTTCGATTGTGGGTGAAACAACTAGAGAAGACACCTGATACGGAAGCCATCTCATTGGATGGGATTGACACCACTGCTGAATGGAGGGTTGAGACCGAGAGGCCTCTCATGGATCCCACTGAGGATTGGTTAGTGCAGGATGAGGGGGAGGAGGAGGGGGAGGAGGAGGAGGAGGAGGAGCAGGAGCAGGAGCAGGAGGAGGAGGAGTTGGAGGAGCAGGAGGAGGAGGTGACACCGCCTACCCGGGCTACCCGGGCTACCACTACCACCAGTAGAGGACGTGGTCTCCGTCCACCTCAGCCTCCTGTAGCTGCTACTACTAGTTCTTCAGCTTCTAGAGCACGTCAGACTCCACTGCCATTTCCACCACCACAGGCACTAGCTTCTACATCTAGAGGGAAAGAGAAAGTTGTGCCATTTTCTCGCAAGAGGGGCAGAGGAAATCAATAGGATTAGACTTTCATTTTATTGTATATGACATTATGACATGATGAGATACATTATCATATTTTTTGTTGATATTTTGAGGCTGAGTTGGACTTGGGACTCAGGACTTACTATTCAGGACATGATTCAATGTTATGTGTGATTTTAGCGCTAGAAATGATATTGAACATCTTATATATTAGTTTTTTTATCATATTTATGTGTCAATGTATTTATTTTATGTTGTAGATGGTTTAGATATTAAAAAAATTGAAAAAATTTGAAAAAAAATGAATATTTTTGTGCCAAACGATTTTTTCCCGCTTTTTTCCGATTTTTTCCCGATTTTAACGATTTTTTCCCGCTTTTTCCCGATTTTAACGATTTTTTCCGCTTTTTTCCCGGCGCCGATTAAATCCCGATCGCGATGTGTGCAACATTGCTTCAAGGTATTGCTTCAGTTTGGGTACTTCAAGGTATTGCTTCAGTTTGGGTTCAAGAATGATTTCCTGGTTCTGCAGAAAGCAAGCTTCACAGGCATTGAGTTTCGCAGAGGCAGAGTACATGGCAGCCAGCATTGTTAGTTATGAAGCCATCTAGCTTTGCAAGTTGATTTCAAAACTGACAGGTGGGATGTCAGTGCCTACAATGGTCTACTATGACAATCAAAGTTGTATCAAACTCTTAACAATCCAATATTCCATGACCGCTCCAAGCACATTGACATCAGGTACTATTTTCTCAGGGATAGGGTTTAGAAGGGAGCAGTTACTCTAGAGTATAATCAGACAGAGTAGCTGGTTGCAGATATATCTTGACTGGGCCCCTGGTCAAAGGGAAGTTTGAGATGTTCAAGGAGAGCCTTGAAGTGGGGGAGAATACTTTCATCAATAAGAGGGAGTGTTAGATTATTGTACCTCGGATAGTCTTCTATAGCCTGGGTGCATGAGTGGCAGTCCTAGGCACATGTGTGGACCATATTTGAGCACTTCAGTTGCAGCAGTTCAAACAAGACAGTGAAGGCACACTTCCTCTCTCCATTCAGAGGTAAGGCATATTAATTATGAGGAAGTGATCAGCCTTATAAAGTGGAGTGCTGTTCTATTTTCAGCAATCTATTCTCAGCAGTTTGCATCTATTAGACACTTTGCATGTCTCTTCTAAGTTAACTAAAAGAGGGCACATGCAGTTTGTGTGTGTTAATGTCAGCTTCATTTAAGCAGTTTGCTAATTTTGACTTAGTCTAAGTCTAGTTAAGGACACAGATCCCAAGCAGATCTTATCTCTTCCTTGGAGCGCACTAATTAAGGTCTGGACATAATGCAGAGATAAAGATGCAGATACCAAGACTGCAGTGTATCAATTATCTAGGATTCGGGTCTATTTTTGTAACCCTAAAGTGACCTTTCGTTATATAAAAAGACAAGGGGTATAAGTTTTATTCATTCAGTTCAGCTGGAGAACCGTGAATTAGTTCTCTGGTTTTTCCTTGTAGCATATTTCATTTCAGAATTAATTAGAAAGCATAGCAGATTTTGACACTCTGTTTAATAAGTTTCAGTTATAAATTTTCTGCAGTATGTGTTTGTAGATTCTAGCATTATTAGAGTTGCAGTTTTGAATGGCTTTTTGTTTTCAGCTATTTAGTTTTAGGAATTATTTTAGTGCAAAGTCTGCTGACAATGGTCTAGAAAATCTAACAGCAACTTGGCACCATAGTTGCATCTTTTCTGCTGCTGGATATATTCTTTTAATCTGGCATCTGTATTAACAAAGAATGTTTAATTTAATTTCACTAACCATCTGGTCTTGCACATAAAATGGGTATTAGGCCTTGTGGATAACTGCTTACATGTGCGGGTAATTGCTTCCATATTGACTGTTGAATCTCGTCAGTAACCGTGCTAAATATGTGTATATACCTTTGTCCTTGTACAAAATAAATCAGATGCTAGATAATACTATTGTAGATTTAAGTTAATCAAATTAGGCGTATTATAATTGATAGCTTTCAGGCCAAGTGGATAAAACCATGTGCTCTTCTTTAGGTGTCAACTGTCAGTACTCTTAACCTGTTCGCTTACTGATTTGATATGCGATTTCTGAGCACGTTATCATTTTGTTTTCCTTATCTTGGAATTTGTATTGATCAAATCATTCAAGCATTTGATATTCACACACTGAGGTGAAGTAGAGATGATATAGTTGCAATCAATGCTGACAACGAGTTTGGTCTACTAGCAAAATGCATGCCAGCCGTAGCCACAAAGGTATTGTGCCTCGATATCCATTTTCACGGAGATTAAATAGAAACCAACTCCACGTGTCCGCAGGAGAATGAATATTTTTGGCAACATGGTATTTCGTATTTATAGTCCCGAATGATACCAACAAAGGTCTTGTTTCCCTACTTTATCACAATAAAAGTTGAAAAAGTCGCACTGGCACTCTCAATTAGTATGGCGTATGGACACAACGGTTAATCAAACCGGAGACCTACCATTCTACGACTGAACTACATGCTCTTTTGAAGACGAGGTTCTTATTCCATGGTGTGGATTTGGATCAGAAAAACCTGAGAAAAGTCTAAACTAAGGTGGAATCTAGGGTTGACAGACAATGAAATCCCAGCATTGTCAATGAGAAATAAAACTTTGTGGCATAAAAAAATCCTGTTGACAGGAGGTTCAATGCGAACAAACAAGTGGTGTTTTGTTGATATGGGGAACTAGCATGGAAATAACCCAGGTTCAAACCCCAGTGTAATAAAGCCCTAGAGCAATGAGTATGCCAGCCATAACGCTTATCAAAATAGAATTCTTCACTGGCAAAATGAAGTTGACGTTTAAACCCAACAGTGAGACATTGTAGTAAAATGAAGTAAAAGTTCACACCCAACATTAAGAGTGTATAAAAATGAAGTTGAGAGAGTGAAAGAATTGGACATACAGAGATAGGCAACTCTTGGACACTGAGCCTCGATCTCATTGGCGACACGCAGAATGGGCGCTATGCTCGCGAGAGATGACGGGATAACTTCACTGTCAAACGCCGAATCCGGAAGGTTCCCAGTGGTATGCGTCCTTGATAGACGCCGCCCTGGCGCCTCACCCCTTCTTCCAGCCATTTTTGGGTATATATTCTTACACACGGCAGGCAAGACTACTGCTCATCTTTTCTCAAATAGGAACCTATCGTTTCAACCTGAAAGACAACAACAACATGCATCAAAATCTTAAGCATCGACCTAAATTCCGACTAAGAGTAATAAATTGTAAAAACATTGATGTGCAAGGCTACACGTCTTTAGACCATTTGCACCCGTGGAGATGTTCAGGGATAAAAGGGTATTGTGGATTTCAGAGGCTCAATACAGGTATCATGTACGCCAGGACTAAGATATTACTTTCTACAACACCCATTAGTGAAAATTACTACCTGAGAGCAGGCTTCATCAGGAACACTGTTGCTTAACGTTGCTTTTAATGCAACACATGGCTTAACTTAATGTACAGCTCAAAAAGTGGCTCAACATGAGATAAATGAGAATACGAGTGAATCGCAGAATAGAACAAGCTTACCAAAAGCCTAAGAGGATCTGGAACTGTGCTCTCAGCTCTGTAAGGCACTCTCCTGCTAAAACTGCAGCACCGATGCCTGGGCTTAATAGATGGAGAAAATACCACTAACGCAACTATTCCAAGACCAAAGAACAGAAACTACCTAGGACTCTGCTCCAAAGAGCATGAACCCCAATAGCCCTCTTGAAATCAATCACTCTGGAACTAAATCCCCCTCCCCATTAGGACTGTGTATGTAAATTAAACATCGGACCTCGAAAAACAAATCAATCACCCCTTGAAACCCAAACTAGCAAAGTCCAGGTTCCAAGCCCTCACTTACCAGGAATGCTCTGCTTGATATTTCCTAACAAATGTATCTGACGGTGACGTGGCAATGGACCCGCTACTTTCTGTGTCTCGACCAATCACAGATACGTTACTGGCAACAAGCAGGCTATTGCACCTCGGGTATTTAAATCACAACGTATACACAGTGTATATACTTCCGGATGTATATACAAGGTACCTGGAGAACCCAAAAAAAAAAGTGTTGCACTCTAGTTATATTAAACTTTGCTAAGTGACGATAGACTGAGCGGGTTAATGGACAGGGCACCCTGAAAATAAGTTCTTGTTCCACCAACTGGGGTAGCTCAAAAAGATACGGATATGTAACTAAATGTCGCAACCAGAGTATTGGGCAAGGAACCCAGTGTGGGGGCTCTGTCGCTGGCTCTCATATTTCAATCGCCTGCATGACAAAATCACTGTCAATTATAATTAAATGACAGTGTAGATGGCACTTCACTGAATCGGTAAGATCTCAGTGTCATACTTTGTTTTTCTTTTAAGTTAATAAACGTAAGTGGGCTATTTTTTTAAATAATGTGGTTGGCAAATTTTTTTTTTCCCCGGTGGTTTATGGATTAGATCCATCGAAGTGAATCATTTTTAGTTAATTTAATTGGAATATTCATGACAGAGTGTGAATTGAGTCCATGACTTTTCAATAAATAATTCAATGACTATAATTTTACTAATTAAATTAATCTTCCAAAGTTGTAATTAGCAAATATAATTGCTCACCAAAAACGTGTAAATTGAATCCGCCACCTCTCAATAAATATTTTAATGACTAAAATTCCACTAATTAAATTAACTTTCAAAAGTTGTAATTAGCAAATAGAATTTTTAATTATGAAACATCCAATATCTTTCTTATAAATAATTTTTTATTTTTTATTAAATTTTAAATAAAATTATTGACTTTTTTTATTATTTTTTAATTTTTAAAAATTATTAAATAAAATATTTCGCTTGTATTTAGGGTTCCATATTATGATTATCTCTTTACATCTATTTAATCTAATGTCATGATTTTCAACTTATCTTAAAGATGAATTACATTAAATATTTATAATTTCTTTATATAATTTTTACCAAAAAATTTCTCAACATTCAAAATATTTCATTATTAATCAAACATTAATTTTTTACCATACAAAAACCAATCTAAATCTATTTTTTATTATTATTATTAAATAATTATACTATAAACCCAAACAAATAAAATTTATTAACAGCTCCAAATCTATTTTATTATCATTATTAAATAATTACACTATAAACACCAAACAAATAAAATTAAATACTTTTATCATATTCAAAACATGGTTTCTTTTGTTAATAATTTATATTTTCTATAACTATTCAGGTCTTTACTTATTACAAAGCTTTACCCTATAAAGTACACATTTGCTATTATAATATTAAAAAATATATTGCTCACAATAAGGAAATGTGCCAAAGTTGCTTTTGAGAATTGTTTATAGGAGTAATTTATATGTATTCTGGGGTTTCTATTTCATGGCTAGCTTTTATAGCTTGAATTTTTAGGTTTCATTTTTGTTTATCAAAAGTAAGCTTCCATCGTCTTTTTCGAGAATTTATGTTCGTGTTAGGCTGAAAAGTTACACTGAATTAAATTTGTACTTCAATAGATGTTCACTTTTATGGTGGGGTTGGCTTATGGGATTTGCTTACATTACAATTAAAAATGATGGTAGGTGTATAAGCTAATGGTATATTCTATTTATCACAATAAAAAAAATGATGGTGTTATGATGTGTGGGCATGAGTTACTTGTGTATTTTAAGTGAGTTTGACATAGTTGTATATGTGGATTCAATGTGTGAGTTTGACATGGTTGTATATTTTATGAAGGGTGGATTCAATCGGTCTCCATTTTTTTTTGTTTTATTGCTTTTCCATTTAAATTAAGATTTTTTTTGCTTCATTGCTTTTACATTTAAATTAAGATTGAACTCTTTGAACTAATTTAGTTTTTCTATCAAAATAAAGCATAGTTTGTCATTTTTAATCAATTTATTGTATAGAGCAAGTTCATGGCATATACTGCTATGAAAGGAACTAAGGAACTTTGGATGAGAGGAAGAATTTATGAGTAGTCATTATTCTCTAATCCATATATATAATATAATTATATTTTTTATATTATATATAATTGTGTTTTATAAGTTGTGTTTGATGTATCTAAAGAGTATGTTTAAAAGTTTATTAAAAAAATAAAGGATGTATTTTTTTATAATATAAAAATAAAAATATCAAAATATAATTATATATTTTTATATGATTATATGTGATTTTTTGTGTTATTGTTATTTTTTAAGAATTTTAAATGTAATCTCTAATCATTATTATTTGAGAATTGTATTTTTATTTTATATTTGATGTATTTGTAATTTATCTTTGTATTTTCAATCATTTGGACTTTTCTGTTTCAATATCAAACTTGTTCTACCTCAAATATGGTGATAAGATAATTTGAAGACATCCCAATGGTAGCACTTGTGGCAGACAAGGCTACCAATTAACAATGGGAATAGGCAATTAAGGTTATAACATCTTCATCTAGCCAAGAAATAAATGTCACATCAACCCAGGTCCTTGCATCACTCATGGTAATATCCACCCATGGATAGAAGCAGACTTGGCCTAACCATGTAATCATCCATATCCTATGGAATGCTTCAACCCATGATTGTATACGGATCACTCTTGTTAATTGCAAGATCATGCCTAAAGGAAGTTAAGACAACTCCTCTAATTTCATAGACACTCTTTGCATTCACTTCATAATTCTAATTTGTCTTAATACAAAGCCTAAACCTCATACCCCTAGAGATAGTTTAATCAACGTCTTCCACCCATTAGGTCTAATACTCTTTGGAAATTAACTCATCCCCCTGAAGATTATAACTATTCTCAATGCAATTTTGCACTATCATGGCTTATGTATACCTTCAAACCATCCTACCCACCTACCTCAATGGAAACCTGCAGCCCCATTCTTATATAGGAGATCCCTTATTTGCAAAAATCTCTTTGTTAGGAAGACAAGGGAGATTAGGATCCCCACATGGTGGGCAAGGTTAATGATCTGAAATGGATCAGATCAGTAATGTTGTGCTAATTTCCCATTTAGAATATAAAAATGTGCTTGAGGTTTGTACTCCAAGATAGCAAGTAAAAACATGAATTTTATGTGTGTTTACTTAAGTTAGTTTTCATGAAGAAAACTTAAAACATGAAACCAAAACACTGAATGGAAACGTGCATCAAACAGTAATACACCAGCCATTGTTAAAGGAGTTCACTCCTCATGGGCTATATCTCCTTGTATCAGCTCTAAAGGTATGACCCCTTCTCATTATGCTCACAATTCTTCAGGGATAAAGAGTACATAAGTGTGCTGACAAAAAGAGTGGATAGTTTCCCCTTCAAGGAAACATTCTTCTACAAAGAAATCTCACTCTAAACACATGACAACCTTCAGTTAGTCATGAAACGATCAACAAGCTAAGGGCTCTCAAATCAAGACCCCATACTCCAACTTCCAAGAGCATAGACAATACTACAATCCATTAGAAGTACTTAAACAAGTCTCTTTCTCCATACACATATAGAGAAAAGAAGGAATAAAGCTACAAAAATACTATAATGGTTGCTGCAAAAAGCACATGGAGGCTGGAAGACCCCTGTAAGGTCATCTCCATCTTCATACTCCTCCATAAACTGAATCAACACTCTGGTTGACCAGACCACCCATAAGCTTCACTTTGCAAAAATCTTATCCAGAAGTGCTCCTTTGATCCTGAAACATGTTCCCATCAGTTCAGAATGCCCAAAAATGTCTATCTAGCCTCTTTTTGCATCCCATTTGGTCGAAAATTGCCTTAGTTATGACTTTTGTTAGTCTTTCCACAATTTTCTCCTCCAAATCTAGCTTACTACCAGTTAAATTCATTATCCGCAGTTAAAACTGGCAGTTCCGCTGAAATCGGCGGTCCCGCCATCTTTCCCGCCTATCTCATGGTTAAGGGCCGAGTGGTCACATACAAAGTGGTCATCCTGGTGGTTAAGGTGACAATTTTGCATCTCTATCGCAACTCGCAATCGGCGAAAAACCCCAAGCCCAAACAACAGGCACTCTGCGATACACGGATCTGTCGGGCTTACATATCGCATCTGGCAGTCCTATCGCAATCGACACTTTCCCTCGCGGATATCAAATTCCATATATTGCGATAGCAACAAATCTGTCGAGGTTATAAACTAGAATCTAAAGTCGCATTGCATCCGGGACTTATCGCTCATCGCAATTGGCGGATAACCTGGAACCTTGTATATGCGGGACTTTATTTTCCTATGATTTGCGATTGCGTTTATCGCATCACAACTCGGGTACCTAGGGGTTGATTTCTATCTATGGTTTGTGATTGTGATCCATCACATCACAACCCTTCCCTGCTCGGGGGTCAATTCTTTAACACGACCCGCTTGCGATACGATATATCGAATCGCAACCCTGACTGCTCCAGGGGCCGATTTCTTAAGCCGCGACCCTGTTTTTTTCCCCGATATGTGATATGCAGGACCCAATGGAAACCTGCCACTTGGCGCTTCCCCATTCGCTAGGACCTTTGCCATGTCATCCAATCCTGCCACTTGGACAAGTCAAACCTGAACTTTGACTTGCTCTAACTCCTGCATACGAGCTCGGATTTGAGTGTCGTTTGCACCATTGGATTCAAAATAACGAGCTCTTCAATCTAAAGCTAAGCTTATCAAGATTCTGACACTTTTATTTTTTGGCAAATTTTGAGCTCCTGATCACTCTTCCCCACTGAAAAACTTTTGGTCTCCAAAAGTTTACTTTCAATTGTTCAGCATTTGAAGGTACAGTTCCTTCATTTTTCCAAACTCGATCCAATCGATGTTTGCAGTGCCCTGACTTGTACTTGTCTTGGCTTTTTCTCAAGCTGAACTTAAAATATAACTTGACCAAAGAATTCAAGTTCGATGTTCTTCTCGACTTGTCCATGTCACTATGGCCATCCACAGCAACATCCTTCCTAAAAAGAATTCGAAGGTGCTCATCTGCGAAATCCTTATCGAGGATAGGATCCTAAAATACTTTTCCAAATGAACCAAAAAAGCCTCACATAGTGAATACCTATATAACTTGAGTGCTAAACACATTTGGAACATACTAAATGTGCTGCAACTACTCATACAACAGTTTTAAAATGGACGACTTGAGAAAGCATTTTACAAAATGGAATAAACTTGACTCCCAAATTTTGCTTTCAAATTGACTATCAACAAGCCAAACTAGCATTGTAATGCTTAAAGAAAACATTGTTACATATAAGTGATTTATTTATGAACATCACTTTTACAAATTACCCAACTCTGGGGATATGTAACTAGTGAAAAATAAAAATTTACAAAATTCAACTCGACAAATAGTCCACCCATTTCTTACCCAACCAGGTAAATGAACCCTCTATTTGAACTTTCTCTTCTTTTGAAGCTACTTCAGGGATGGTCGCATCTTGTGCCACTTTTTCTTTTGTCGCTTCCTCTTATGGTGCTTGCAAGATTTTCTTGCCCTTACCAGGATGAAGTTATGGAAACAATTTCCAACACTTCTCGACCCAATGCCCAATGATATTGTAGTGAGTACAAAAGTTATTTTGAGCTCCTCTCGGCTCACTTGCCTTTAACCTTGGATGAGATTTTCTCTTTTTGGTCTCAATTCCAGTATAAATAAACATCTTCTTGATGATTGCCTTCCTTTTATCGCATTTATCTACACAATGGTTAGTTGAAAGACAAAAGGTACATGGAAACATATTCCTCAACACATTATTCAAATTTGTGTGTTGTTTTCATTTATGAACAACATTCGAATTAACAGAATGGATATACCTCTGTTTGTTGTCCTTTGGCTTATGTTTCTTGCGTGAGGAACTTGCGTGGCAAGAAGAATTTAGCTTCCCTTCTTCTTCAACATCTTCATCTCTCTTTGGAGACGTTTTGCACTTCAAGTCCTCCTTACGCTTGAGGAACCAAGCGGAAACCAATTCTGGATGCAACTCCCAACATCTTGCCTCCTCATATCCTTTCTTACGACAAAAGGAACATGATACCCATGAGTTGTCGCTAGAATACCTTTCTTCCTTTGCAACATAGCCTAAGCCTTCATATTTAGGCCTCTTCTTGGCCTCAATTGGATTTTTAATGCCTTGATGGTTTACTCCAAGGCCTCCTCCCTTGTAACCCATCTTGGTTAAGAGCTTGGATCCAATATCTTTACTATGTTTTTCAAAGGTTGCAAATGAATTTATGTCAACACTTTCACATAAGGAAGAAGCATGTAAATTCTTACCATTTGCCGCATCTTTTGATTGACATACAAAGATGTTTTCGAACTCCCTTTTGATTTTGGATGTGTCCTCTTGGACTCTTTGGCTCTCTTCTTTTAGCTCCTCGAATTTAGGTGTTGATAGAACCTCATCTTCAAAATCATGTGGACAAAAGGTACAAACTTTTCCATCTATCTTCTCTGAAGGACTTTCTACACTATCATATTGCATAAGAGTTGTAGAAAAACATGATGATTGTGGAGAAGATGGTGGTTTATCGCCATTCCTGTTACCTTCTTCCCTTGGAGAACATTCTCCTCTTGGAGGTCTAGAGCTTTCACCTTGAAATTTGGTATTCCTCTCTTCATAGAGGACTTTCACCATTTATGCCATGTCTAAGAAAGCCTTTCTAAAAGCCTTCACATCCTATGACATTTTGGCAGGCTCTCCTCCTTGGGACATGCTTTGCTTGAAGCTTCTAGTGCAATTTGAGGTTGAACTTGGTGGTAGAGAATGTAACAATCTTTCTCTCCTTTCCAAAACCTTCTCCTCAATGAGCTTCAAAACACATTCACTTGCAAACAACAGTCAATTCCTCCTTGCATAAAGCAAACCTATGCTTTGATACCAACCTGATCTGAAATGGAGCAGATTAGTAATGTTGTGCTAATTCTCCATTCAGAATATAAAAATGTGCTTGAGGTTTGTACTCCAAAATAGCAAGTAAAAACATGAATTTTATGTGTGTTTACTTAAGTTAGTTTTCATGAAGAAAACTTAAAACATGAAACAAAAACATTGAATGGAAACATGCATCAAATAGTAATACACCAGCCATTGTTAAAGGAGTTCACCCCTCCTGGGCTACATCTCCTTGGATTAGCTCTAAAGGCATGACCCCTTCTCATTATGCTCACAATTCTTCAGTGATAAAGAGTACATAAGTGTGCTGACAAAAAGAGTGGCTAGTTTCCCCTTCAAGGAAACATTCTCCTGCAAAGAACTCTCACTCTAAACATATGACAACCTACAGGTAGTCATGAAACAATCAGCAAGCTAAGGGCTCTCAAATCAAGACCCCATACTCCAACTTCCAAGAGCATAGACAGTACTACAATCCACTAGAAGTACTTAAACAAGTCTCTTTCTCCATACACATATAGAGCAAAGAAGAAATAAAGCTACAACATTGTTGTAATGGTTGTTGTAGAAAGCACATGGAGGGTGGAATACCCCTCAAAGATCATCCCCATCTTCCTACTCCTCCATAAACTGAATCAACACTCTGGTTGACCAGAGCACCCATAGGATTCACTTTGCAAAAAGCTTATCCAAAAGTGCTCCTTTTATCCTGGAACTTGTTCCCGTGAGTTCAAAATGCCCAAAAATGGTTATCTAGCCTCTTTTTTCATCCCATTTGGTTGAAAATTTCCTTAGTTATGACTTTTGTCAATCTTTCCACAATTTTCTCCTCCAAATCTCGCTTACTGCCAGTTAAATTCATTATCAGCAATTAAAACTAGTAGTTCCGCCGAAATCGGCGGTCCCACCATCTTTCCCGCCTATCTCATAGTTAAGGGTCAAGTGGTCAGATACAAAGTGGTCAGTCTGGCGGTTAAGGCGACGATTCCGCAGCTTTGTCGCAACTCGCAATTGGTGAAAAACCCCAAGCCCAAACAACCGACACTCTGCGATACACGGATCTGTCAAGATTATGAAACACAACATATAACATATCGCATCCGGTAGTCCATTCACAATCAGCACTTTCCCTCGATGGATACCAAATTACATACACTACGATAGCAACGAACCCGTCAAGGTTATAAACTAGAATCTAAAGTCGTATCGCATCTGGGACTTATCGCTCATCGCAATCGGCGAATAACCTGGAACCTTGTATATGCAGGGCTTTATTTTCTGACAATTTGTGATTGCGTTTATCACATCGCAACCCAGGTACCTGGGGGCCGATTTCCATCTGTGGGTTGTGATTGTGATCCATCGCATCTCAACCCTTCCTTACTTAGGGGCCGATTCTTTAACACACCCGCTTTCGATTGCGATATATCAAATCACAACCCTGACTGCTCCGGGGGGTGATTTATTAAGTTGCAACCCTATTTTTTTCCTCAATATGCAATATGCGAGACCGAATGGAAACCTGCCACTTGCCGCTTCCCCATTCGCTAGGACCTTTTCCATGTCATCCAATCCTGCCACTTGGACAAGTCAAACTTGAACTTTGACTTACTCTAACTCCTGTATACGAGCTCGAATTTGAGTGTCGTTCGCATCATTGGATTCAAAATAATGAGCTCTTCGATCTAAAGCCAAGCTTATCAAGATTATGACACTTTGATTTGTTGGAAAATTTTGAGCTCTTGATCAGTTAAAGACACCCATAACTACCCTGGAAAGTGAAAATCCCCTCTTGATCTAGACATAAAGGACTCCAACATGAATGATTCAAATAATGGTGTGTTTGAAAGAGATAGCATGTCTCCCTTTAAATATTACACCGAGCAGAATCTTTCAACTTTCACCCACTCCCACTGTAATATGCCTTTTCTAAGGTGGTAAGGTTGGAGTATGAAACTACCTATGCTATTGCTAAGGGTTAATGAATTGAAGACCCTTTTATCTTAGACTTTCCCGTGGAGGATCCCATGAACACTTAAGGCAAGCACACTCTTTTCGAGAACACACTAGATATGTTATGGTGTATCCATTCTTTCTTTGCTTCTAGCCTTAAGACTCAAAAACAATTATGGGGGCCAATAATAAATCTACTTGTTTATCTAGAGAAAACCATGACACCACTCTACAAGGAGTTAGTATGACGAAATTAGGAGCTCATTCTTATTAAAATTCTCCTGCTTAATTGGTTGTACTAGAAGGATGGTTATAGTAAAGCAACCAAAGCTAAAGAAAATGGTTAGTAATGCCTTTTTAGTGATGTATATTGTGAAGATGATTTTCAAGACTCCTTATCTAACTAGGCCTATAAACTTGGGTTTATTTTGTTGCTTTAATCTCTCCCATGGTGTGATCTAGGTGGATATTGGTGGCCATCCGCCTATTCCACCTAGACCTTAGGTTAGTTTCATCATTTTCCTTGATTATAACAACAATTAATATTTTTAGCAGTTTTACAGGTCTAGAAGTTTCAGAGTTGTTTTGACCCCCTAAACGACGTTTTTTTTTAGGTCCGCAACAGACTCATAGCCATAGTAATGGACTTGCCACAAATCTTGTAGTACTAGAAGAGATCTTTCCAATGAGATATCATACGCGCCAAATGAACATCATATGACCAAGTTACGACCCTGGGAAGTTGGCTTCCCAACTAATCCCAATGGGGCCCACAAACTCTTGGTGTTCCATCTCCTGGGGTTAGGGTTTTGGTTGTTTATGGTATCCCTTTGTTTTTCAATAATAAAAAGACACTTGAGCCTATTGTAACATAGTTTAGAGGCATGTAGTCACCACATCTCTCCTCATAGATAAGCTACCATCGCCTAAGCTAATTTATTTCCATTTAGCTTGTATGCATCTTTCAGTTCTTTAATATTAATGAAATGAAGATCTATTTTTGTTGCATCTCTGTGTTTATGTTTATATTTGTATTATGTTGCATTCCTGCATAAGTTTGGATTAGTGGTATCAGAGCGGTTTGCTTGTTCTCTATTTTTCTTTGCATGTCCCCAACCAGGTCTAGGTGTAACGAGTTAGGGCTCGAACTAGTTGAGCCTTTGCAAGAGCAGTCTCACAAACCCCGTTGGCCTCCCATGGAAGAATAAAAGAAAGACGAGGGAGTAGGAGATCCTTTCAAAATATACTCGAGGAAGCCCTCAAGTGAGAATGGAATGTGATGATGGATAAATTTGTCCATCTCCTTCAGCGGCTACCCACAGGCGACACATCTTCATCCAACATCCACTATAGAGGCGCCACTCCCTTTAAGGTACAAGTCAACTTTGACATTCTCGTATTTGAAGGCCAGATAGATTCAAATGTCGTAGATAGATGTTTAAATTAGTTGGAAGGACATTTTTCGATTCATGACTTTTCCAATCAGGAAAAGAGTACTTTTGCACTCTTCAAAATCGCCCCCCATGTCAAGGATTGGTGGGAAACCTACTATGAACAAAAGGACAAGAGGGAACCCTCATTGTTTTCAACCACACCTAATTGGAATTCTTTCTGAGAGGTCATCAAGGAATAATATCACCTCGTCGAGAGCTATGAAGATAAATATATAAAATGGACCATGTTGCGGTAGGGAAGGGACGAAGACATGTCGGAGTTCAAAAATGTTTTTGGTACCCTTCACACGAAGTTGGGTATCAAGGATTCTGAGTGACATTTGGTACTCAAGTACCGTGGTTGTCTACACAAGTACATCCAAGACGAGATGGAGTTCCTGGACATCTCCTCTCTTGTCGTTGTCTATCGATATGCTATTAAGATCGAGCAAAAATTTAAACAGAAGAAGCGAGATTTTGATTTGTTAATCTAAAGCAAAGGAAAGGTGCCCCCAAACCGTAAAACAAAGGAAAAATCCAAGGCAGGGTGACCTAGGACAACCCGCCGAAGCCGCAAGTAAAGAACGACACCACGAAGATAAAGAAGGACACAAGGAAATGGTGTGAGTTCAATAAGAGCCCCACTCACACACAAGTGAGTGTTGAGCTAAGCAGTCATTGGTGGTCAAGTTACAGTGTTCTAAATTAGATGCACGTCCTAACTTCAAGTCAGAACCCGACAAGGGGAATGAAAAAGGGAAGCAAATTATTGATAAAGATCTCAGTGCCCCCGTTGCCACCACCAAGATCTAGAAGATTGAGCCCGAAGATCTAGAGGATGGGGAGCGAATCTTCCACTCATAGATGTAGGTGAAGGTTTTTCCACTGCAGTTCATTTTCGATAGTGGAAGCCAAAAGAACCTCATTTCAATAGAGGTCATGAAGCGGTTCGGCCTACCGACCACACCACACCCGCAGTTGTACACCATCAGGTGGCTTCACCAAGGACATCATCTTTTCGTCAGCCAATAGTTTCGCCTTCCATACAACATCGAGCCCTTCACCGATGAGGTATTGTGTGATGTTGCTCCTCTTGAAGTTTGTGATGTATTATTAGGCTAACCATACTTGTGGAAGTGTCATGTTGTGTATGAGTCTAGGCCTCACATTGTTATTATTTCTTTGGGCAATAAGTTATACAAGATACCGGAGGTAGCACCACCTACCACCATCTCTTTGATCTCTGCGAAGCAATGCAGTAAGATCATTTCCCAGACCAAGAAATTTGTCTTCCTTATGATTCACCCTCAGGGTAAGAAGAAGACTGTGGCCACATCCACAACCTCTAGACAGGGCTCCTATACACGATAGCAACAGATGGACAAGGTTGTGGAGGAGTACAAGGACATCTTCACCTCACCCACAGGGGTACCCTAGTACTATCAGGTCAAACACACCATCGATCTGACCCAGGGCACGTCGCTACCCAACAGATTGATCTACCAACGCTTTGTTCTAGAGTATGATGAAATTAAGAGGCAGTTTCAGGAGTTGTTTGTAGAAATTAATGTGTAGATTCAATACTACTCATGAAAGTTACTAAATCACAAGACTTGAAGCTATTCTACTCATCTGCAGAAGTTTATTCACCATCTAAAACAAGAATCATAGACATGCAAAAGGAAACATCACACATGCATAGATATTTATCTAGGGGACAGAAACTGTTCAAAACCCCTTACTAACTATATTGCACGAATCAAAGAATAGAGAAGAAATACAATGCTTGCTCAAGCCTAACGACACCCTACAAGTGTATAGTCTATCCCTCAGCTTGACTGACTAAACCTGGCCCAACACTTAGCCAATTTCAAGCCTTCCCAAGCTCCTATATCCTTGCGTTGTTCCCTTGGGAAATTGCCCTTATTTTTTAAAGAATTTCACACCAAGGAATTCCGCAATTACCTTAGGTCAATCTTTAACTGCATGCACCACCTGTACACATGGGAATATGTTACAATTGATATTGGCCTTGGAATATCCATCTCAACTAGGTAACTCGAATTATCTGCATGCAACAATTATTTTGGGTTGATTGATCAGTTAATTGGTTGATCACTAAGTGTGGTTGAATTTCCACATCCACAACTTGACCTCCAATAGTTCTTCTCGCAATTAGAACTAGTTAAACTAACAATAACTCAAATTAACTGAAATAGATTGCTACACATTAGTAATCAATCATGTAGAACCGAACTCAAGTGTCTCCAACTCAAATTTGTTGAGTTAGTTTAGTGACAAGAGCCATGTCACCTTAGTTAACTACCTCCAAGTATTTTGCTGAAATACAAATTTGAATTTTAATCTAGTTTGACCAAGGCAGAATTAAAACTATATTTTCTTGTTGCATTTTCAACACTCCCTCTCAACAAGAAAGGGATTATCAAATACCCAGTGCTGCTTCTATGGAACTCGAATTTTCCTCTTGACAAAGCCTGTTTAAAATATCTGCATCTTATCCCTATGTTGGAATCTATTGCAACAACATAATCCGCCTTTGCACACAATCTTGTAGATGGTGATACCGAATGTCAATATGCTTAGATCGATCATGAAATATAGGATTCTCATAGAGTTTGATACAAATCTAATTATCATAGTAGGATCCATCATCTGACCAAATAACCCAACAAGAATCTTTCTCATCCAAATAGCCTCACATGTTGCTTGACTTGTAGCCATGTACTATGCTTCTGTTGTACCAAGAAACTGTTGCTGACCCAACACTGAAAATTCCACCTGATGTGTTCTTCCTGTTTGATGGACTCCCTGACCAATGTGCATCTATGAAGCCTTGTAGCTTCACTCCCTCTGTCCATATGTACCAAAGAACAAATTGAGTAGTACCTCTGAAGCATCTCAACACATTCTTTGTTGCCTTCCAATACAGTTTGGTTGGCTTAACCATTGCTTGACTAAGTTGGTTAACTACATAACAAATGTATGGTCGTGCGTTCACCAAATTCATAAGTGAACCCACATGTTGCCTGTAGATGGTAACCTCCACTACTTCACCTGACGTAGCATCCTCTTTCCTCCAATTTCTTGCTAGAAGAGTCTCCATGGGTTTACACTTGTCCATGTGGAACCTCTAAAGTATCTCATTGGCATACTTGCCCTAAGAGACAAAAGTTCCCTATCTCCTTTCCATACTTCCAAACTAAGGAAGTATTGCATGTGGCCCATGTCCTTCATCTCGAAATCTCTTGCAAGGTCCGATCAACTGCTCATTGCTCGTAAGGATCAAGTCATCAACATATAACACAATAATAAATAATTTACCTTCTACCACAATGTGATAAAGGTTTGCATCTGCTCCACTTTTGGTGAATCCCAAACTGGTGACATAGTTATCTATCCTGGTATACCAAGCATGAGGTGCTTGCTTGAGTCCATACAACACTCGCTTGAGTCTGCACACATGTGATTCTTTGTCAAAGGTCTTAAACCCCTCTGGATGCTCAATATACACCTCCTCCTCGATAACTCCATTGAGGAATGTTGTCTTCACTTCCATCTGGTGGATCTTCCACCCTATCTACACTGATAGTGCTAAAATTGACCACATGGATGAGTACCTTGATACTGGAGCAAAGGTCTCCTCATAGTCAATTCCCTCAACCTGATACAACCCCTTGGCCATAAATTTGTCCTTGTGATTCTCTATGCTTATGTCTGCTGCATGCTTTACCTTGTAAATCCATCTCGAACCAACCACTGATTTTTCTACTGCTCTTGGGACCACTTCTCAAACACGGCTTTTGACAATGGAATCATATTCATCTACCATAACATCAACCCATATTTGTTTCTCTACAACTTCCTCGAATGAGGATGGCCCAATCTATACAAGTTCACACATCAGAGCCATGTACCTAGTGTACTGATTCGGTGACCTCCTCTTCCTACGTTGTGATGCGGGTTCTCCCACATTCTCTCTAGAATCTTGCAATAATCTGTCAACTTCCCTATTTCACTTCCTTTCTTCCCTGGATGTCTCTGCTTGAGTGGATGTCTCCACTCTCTGCTCCTCTGCTTTTGGTTGCTCCACAACTTCCCGAGGTTCTTCCTTTGGATCAAAAATCTCTTGATCATGTTGCAACTAAAGCTCCCTCTCAAGAGAGCACCTCATTGCCTTCTCCTCGTCAAATTTCACATCCCTTCTTACCATTGTCATCCTAAGAGATGGCAGGTACACATGATTGTTGTGAGGTGTGTTTGTGTACCCCACAAATATTCCCAACTCTGTTGTCGGCTCTAGCTTTTTCCTTGCTTCCTTGGAAACATGACAATAAACTAATGATCCAAAGATCCTGAAGTGTGACACATCTAGTTTCTTCCCTGAAAAATCTTCCTCTGGTGTACTCATGCCAAGAATCCTATGAGGACTCATGTTCTACAAATAGACCGTTGTGTTGCATGCTTCAATCCACAAGTGCAAAGGTAGGCTCTGGTCATGCAACATCTCCCTTGTTGCTCCCATAATATGTATGTTCCTCCTCTCAGCCACCCCATTCTATTGTGGGTTATGGGGTGATGTCAACTCCTGTCGAATGCCTTCCTTTGCACAAAATTTTTTAAACTCATTCGACATGTACTCACCTCCGTTATCACTCCTGAGAGCCTTCACTTTCTTGCCAGTTTCTTTCTCAACAAGTGCTTTGAATTCAACAAATTTGGAGAATGTCTGGTCTTTCTTCTACATGAAGTAGATCCAACACTTCCATGAGAAATCATTTACAAATATAACATAATACTTGTGCTTGGCAGTGGAGGCTGTTGAGAAAGGTCCACAGACATTAGAGTGGATCCTTTCAAGGACTGCATGCACCCTGCTGTCCCAATCATTGAAGGTGGATTTTGTGTACTTCCCCAATGTACACCCTTTGCATGTATCCCACTGCTCTAGTTCTCCTTTGGGGAGGCCTATAGAAATATGTTTCATGATCTTCAAAGCGCCATGATGCAAATGGCCAAGTCTTTTATGCCATAATTCATCGACATCTCGGCTTTGCACCTTCTCTACTTTTGTTCTCAATGTTGAATAGTCTTCCACATCTAATTTGTAGAGGTTCTTCACTCGAACCCCGATCTACATCACTTGTCTCGTGGCGATGTGTCTCAAGAAATCCTTCCCTTTACTAAATATCACATTGTAGCCACGATCTTCCAACATAGCTACGAAAACTAGATTCTTCTTCAGACTCGGTAGAGGAGGCCTATATAAATATGTTTCATAATCTTCAATGCGCCATGATGTAAATGGCCAAGTCTTTTATGCCATAATTCATCGACATATTGGCTTTGCACCTTCTCTACTTTTTTTCTCAATGTTGAATAGTCTTCCACATCTAATGTGTAGAGGTTCTTCACTCAAACTGTGATCTACATCACTTGTCCCGTGGCAATGTGTGTCAAGAAATCCTTCCCTTTACTAAATATCACATCATAGCCATGATCTTCCAACATAGCTATGAAAACTAGATTCTTCTTCTGACCCAGTACAAACATGACATCCTCGAGGCTGAGAAGGGAGCCAAACTCCCTCTAAAAATTAACTATACTAATACCGGTCACATTATACCTTCCATCATCTCCCATCACGATGTGCATCTGGAGATCCTTGTCCTCCAAGTCATTGAAAAATTGTTTGTTTCTCGTCATGTGGAATGAGGCACCACTATCCAGATACCACACACTACGCATCATTGTGCTTGCCATGCATGCAATGAGGGTAAAATCAAGTTTCAACTGTGAATCCAAATCTTCGCCTGTTGCTCTTCCTGCAGTCTTCTTGCTTGCCCTCTTGTGTGGACACTTCGTTGCATAGTGCCTAAATTCATGACAATGGAAGCACTTGATTCTGGACAAGTCTTCCTTCTGGCCCCCTTGACTCGAATCTACTTTGGATTGGGATTTCTTCCCTTTCCTTTTCTTTGGATTTCCACCTAAGGCACAATTATCCTCATCCTCGCCCTTGGATGAGGTCCCATCTCTGGTTTTCCACCTTATTTCTTCCTGCAGTAGATCAAACCATAACCGCTCCCAACTTGGTAGCTTCTCTCTACCATTTATCGAATCTTGATTTTTATGCCAACTCGTGGGAAGGCCCAAAAGTGCTAGATCTACCAATTCTTCTTCAAGGACATTAACACACCATTAACACCGACCCCACCAAGTTCATCATGATACCGTGTAAACCTGCTCAGGTACTGTGGAATTGTGTCATTCTTTTGCATATTGATACTTTGAAGCTTGTCCTTGAGTGCCAGCTTCTCGTGGTCACTATTGTTCTCAAACAATTCAATCAGTGCTTTCCACATCGTGAACAAAGTCTCTGTTTCATGGATATTCGAGACAATATGATCTCGAACTCCCTCCAATATGATTCTCCTTACTTTGGCCACATCCTTCTTCCACTGAGAAAGATTTTGGGCATCAGATGCTTGGGATTTTACTAGATCTGCCTTGATGTATTCTAATAGTCCATTATCATTCAATACTGCCTCCATGCGGTCCTTCCATGCAACAAAGTTTGATTTTCCTTACAAGACACACTCGATCCTAATTCCATTGAAAGCCATGTTCTTAGTCTTGAAGGAAACCTTCAACATTGATCTTCAAATTCGAATCTTTTGCAATGATAACTTCAAACTCTCTGCTCTATAGTGATTCCAACTCTGATACCATGTAGAAATTAATGTGTAGATTCAATATTGCTCATGAAATTTACCAAATCACAAGACTTGAAGCTACTCTACTCATATGTGAAAGTTAATTCACCATCTAAAACAAGAATAATAAACATGCAAAAGGAAACATCATACATGCACAAAGATTTATCTAGGGGAAAGCAATTGCTCAAAACCCCTTATTAAGTATATTTCATTAATAAGAGAATAGAGAAGAAATACAATGCTTGCTCAAGCCTAATCACACCCTACAAGTGTATAGTCTATCTCTTTGTCTGATTGACTAAACTTGGCCCAACACTTAGTTAATTTCAAGCCTTCCCAAGCTCATATTTCCTTGTTTTGTTCCCTTGGGAATTTTCCCATATTTTTTTAGGAATTTCACACCAAGGAATTGCGTAATAGACTTAGGTCAATCTATGACTGCATGCACCACCTATACACATGGGAATATGCTACCACTGATAATACATTTCCTTGGAATCTTCATCTCAACTCGGTAACTTGAATTCTCTATATGCAACAATTATGTTTGGTTGATTGATTAGTTATTTGGTTGATCACTTAGTTTGGTTGAAGTTCCACTTCCACAACTTGACTTCCACTAGTTCTTCTGACATTCAAACTAGTTAAACTAACAATAACTCAAATTAACTGAGATAGATTGCTACAAACCAGCAATCAATCATGTAGAATTGAACTCAATTGTCTCCAAATCGAATTTAGTGAGTTAACTGAGTGACAAGAGCGATGTCACCTCAGTTACCTACCTCCAAGTATTCTGTTGAAATAGAAATATGAATTTTAATCTAGTTTGACCAAGGCAAAGTGAGAACTAGATTTTCTTGTTGCATTTTCAAGACTGTTGCAGAAAGGGCACATCAGGCCAAGTTCATCACCCTGCGGGTGCCCGATCGTGTTGGTACAAAAGAAATATGGCACATGGAGACTTCGTATTGACTATCGAGCGTTGAATAAGATCACTGTCTAAAATAGGTATCCAATCCCACAGATTGATGACCTTCTGGACCAGCTTAAGGGGGCCAAATATTTCAGCAAGATTGATTTTAAGTTTAGTTATCACCAGGTGCCAATTGAACCCTCCGATGCGTGGAAGGCGACCTTCAAATGCAAGGAGGGCCTTTTCAAATGGTTGGTCATGGATTTCGGGTTGAAAAATGCCCCCGCAACCTTCATGAGGCTGATGGATGACATCTTGCGGCCTTTCACCAACTCATTCATGGTAGTGTATTTGGACGACATCTTGATCTTCAACTAGAGTTGGGAAGAGCACCTACACCATATTCAAGAGGTCCTCCAAACCCTGCGACAACACAAGTTATGTGCTAATTTGGAGAAATGCACTTTTAGTATGACCTAGGTCCAATATCTGGGGTACATCATTGATGAGCGAGGTGTGCATGTGGACACATCCAAGATACAAGTTATTTGAGCTTGGCCAGCCTCAACCACTCTAACAGAGATGCACAACTTTTTGGGTCTTGCCAATTTTTACTGCAGGTTCGTGTTGGGTTTCTTTCATATCACTTAGCCTTTTAGTCAAGTCACTAAGGGAAGATTGAAAGCAAAGTTCTTCTAGTCTGAATCCCAACAGAAGGCATTTGTCGAGTTGAAGCATTGGCTCTGCTTTTCACCAGTGCTCACATTACTAAACCTGTAACAATCATTTGAGATTGAGACAAATGCCTCTGAATATGTTATTGGGGCAGTTCATACTCAACAAGGACATTTGGTGGCATATCATAGTGAGACACTTTCAGACACAGTCTGAAAGTATCCCACCTATGACAAAGGGATGTATTCCATAGTGCAAGCCTACCGATAGTGGAAGCATTACATTATGGGGAAGGAAACAGTCATCCACACAGACCATCGGCCCTTGCAATTCATACATACACAAGGAAAGTTGTAAAATGATCGCCATCAGAAATGTTCCACATATCTGCAACAATTCCATTTGAACATCAAGTACAAGAAGGGCATCACCAATAATGTTGTAGATTTTCTCAACCGACCACTGGTTATGGCGTTGACCATTGTGCTCGACTCTTGTGGACACAAGACTTTAGGGTGGTCGTATTTTTACAAGAGTGATCCAGAATTTGACAACACATACCAGATGCTCCTAGAAGGCAAGCAAGTTCCAGATTTTCACCTCCAAGGCACACTATTATGCCACCTAGGACACCTTTGTGTTCCTTCAAGCGAGCGTTCCAAGATGATTTGGGAGGCGCACTATAGTCGGGTTGTTGGACATTTTGGAGTAGAGAAGACAATGGCAGTGTAGCAAAAGTATTTCTATTGGTTGAACCTTCGACAAGATGTTGGGAAGTACATAAGATCCTACAATGCGTTCGTCATTTCCAAACCGATAATCAAGAAGAAAGGCCTATATAATCCTCTGCCTACTCCTAGTTGACCTTGGGAATCCATTTCCATGGATTACATGTCGGGCCTTCCTTCTACTAAGCATGGAAATGACGACGTTTTTGTGGTCATCAACATATTCTCTAAGATGGACATTCTAACGACCTACAAGAGGAGTATCACAACAGAAGTCACTGCTAAGCTCTTCCTTGAACAAGTGTGGGTACACTTTTGGATCCCATAGTCCATTATCTCAGATCAGGACAACATGTTCCTGAGTACATTTTGGTCAAGCCTTTGGTCGATGCTGGATACCAAGCTCAGTAACTCCATGCCTTCCACCCCCAAACTGATGGCCAAACAAAGGTAGACAACAGGATGATCGTGCACATTCTACACATGTACAACTCGAAGCATCCATGCAAATGGGATGAAATCCTCCCCTATGTCCAACACATCTACAACAAATCTCTCCATAGCTCATCTGGCCACATCCCCTTTTAGGCGGGATTAAGATTCCAACTACTATGTCTCATTGATGTGGCCATACCATTTGCAGATACTTAGATAGATTCAGGTAATGTTGAGTCTGAATATGACAGGGCTAACAACTTCATTGAGTGCATTTAGCACATCCTCCAGCAATTCCATGACATATTGGATAGAGCCAATGCTAGGTATAAGCAACGTCAAGATCAACATCCGGTGCCACACAAGTTCTAGATGGTCGACAAAGTTTGGTTACATTTGTAGAAGGAGCGCTTCGCTGGGCCTCACTGCAAGCTTCACCCACTCTGATACGGGTCGTACACCATCACCAAGGATGTAGGGGACAATTCCTTCGATCTCATCATTCCACTGTTCCTTGGCCTGTACCTAGCATTTAATATGGACTGACCATGACTATACTTTTCCCCATTGTTGGACACATTCGACGTTGCAGAACCGCTGAAACCAATAGAGCTCAACCCAAGCTGCATCAAACAAGCCACAAATGACAGGATGATGGAAAACAGATCAAGAACACTCAGCAACAGAGGATACAACTATATCAAGTTGTCAAAGCAGGCCAACTCCTTCACCAGGACAAGTGGTTCACCAAGGACTAGGTTCAACTAAATTTCCTCACCTCATGGAGGCTCTGCACACAATGGGGACTTGTTGAGCCTCAAATATGCCCAATTTTCCATTATATATTACCACCATTAACAACATAAACATTTACACTCATTCCATACCGTAATTCTTCAACTTGTCGCCAAATCACATCTTACACCTTGTGGTTGATTATCATTAGTTTTCTTAGATTTTCTATGACTAGAGATGATTTTGTCATGATTGACTAATGACTGTTTTTGCCAAGTTCATTTGCCGCAGGTTTCCATTGTCGAAATTCTTTACAAGTCAATTAAACTAGTTGCTACAAGTTGAGTACGGAATAAATTCTTGTAGGTGAAAATATCCAATTTGGAGCTTCGACATCTCAGCACGCTTCCAAGGAAAATCGAGGAAGGTTATTGTCCAAAATGATGTTATAACACCTTCCCATGAGTTGGATTTCACCCAGGTCACACATGTGGGTCTCTAGAAGAAAATCAACAAATCTGCTCAAAATCCACACAGTTTTCAAACTGCCAAGTTTGACCTCAATTTGTGTGCAAATGGAGGTGAATATGGAAAATATGAGAAAATGGGTTTTTTAACAATATAACAAATTATCTATAACCGAAACCATTTCAAAAGTTACATGTGGGTCTTTAAGGCAGTTTCATAAAAAAACATTGTTTTTCCAGAATTCTAGAATCTTGCAAAAAGAGCCAAACAACCAACTTCGGGCATGATTTCCGAGGAGATGGAGTTGAATGAGACAAATATAAGAGATTTTTTGTTTCAAATATGACAAATTATGTTCCCTCCAAACCATTTTCCAAAATTCGCCATGGTTAGGAAGATATGCCAATATCTTTGAGGCCAATTTGTTAAAAATATGCAATTTTCCAGAATTAAGGAAAATGACTGATTCACCTTGTAAATCTTATAAATGGCTTAGCCATGGCCTGTGGGAGGAGGAGGAGAGGCCGTAAGATTATTTTAATCAAGTTGTGTTATCTCAGAAGGACTGAAGAAACGTATGTACAAGACTTATGTTTGATCATTGATACAATTTGATTTAATAAAGTTTAATTTCTTCCACGAATTCTCTGTAGGTGCTATGGTTTGGATTAATATTTAGGCATTGATTTAGTTTAAACTAGCTCCAGGAGTGGCAAGGGCCCACCACATCTAGAAACTAGTTCCTTCCTTTGCTTAAGTTTTAGAATTTACATTTGTAGTGTGGATTGGTTTTCGAATCATAAATTTGAATGCATAGTGTGAATTGTGTCTCATATTTAGAGCTTTGTATCTATAATCCGGAAGTCGAATACTGTCTCTTTTGTGTGGTAAGAGTTATCGAAATATCGTTGAAGGTTTTATCTTGAATATGAATAATTCTTGTTGAAACAATAGTCAACTGAAAACACTTGTAGAGAACACCCAGGATTAATCGTATATACCGAGAACAAGAGGATTAATACTTTGCTTCGTGTTGTGACCCAATTGGTGAAGTAATTTGATGGGAACATGATCTAATTAAGGACTCTTTGAGTGTTTAATTGTCACTGTTGAGAACAGAATTCTTGACTTCCTTTTGATACTGCCAGCGTATGAGTGTTAGAGGTGTGAGGTTTGCCAAGACAATTGAAATGATTTTTATTCAAGGTTTAGTTTAGTAACCAAAATTCTTTAATTAGAAGTTTTTTCACTTTCCCATAGCATAATTATTTCCTTATAGAAGTAAGCCCAGGCATGAGTTGACTGTGCAAGTAGAAATCTAAGTTTTTAGTTTGATGTTGATTTCCATTTACCATTTGAGTTTTACAGGTAGAATTATTTTGATTGATTTAGTCTCCACTTGCTTTTGAATTGTTGATAAATAGAAATTTCAGTTTGATTAATTTAGTCTCCATTTGTTTTGAGAAATTCTAGTATAATTGATTTACCTTTTGAGGTTGGTAGTAGAGATCTTAGTTTGATTGTCGATTGATTTAGTTCCCACTTACCTTTGAGTTTTGATCATGAATTTCTTGAGTACGAAAATGAGCTTGTGTTGAATGATTCATTTATATTAGGTTAGAGGTTTTGAATTGAAGGTTCTTTATAAATTGGTTGAAGAAGATGGAATTCTGTAGGTAGGAATTGCTATCATAGGAATTTACTTTCCAGCAGTGAATGGTGTGATTAGAAATTTACTTTCCAACAATGAATGGTGTGTCTCCTTATCAATAGTGATTAAAAGGTTCAAATTGAATATTTCTGAAGTAGTGAATTGCAGAAAGTTTCCTTTAGATGAATGATTAGAATCTTTCAGTAGTTTCTCTTTTATTCATAAGGTCAGGATTGTTTTCATAGTTTAGATAGATGTTCTTTTCTCTTTTACATTCCTTAGTTTGCGAAGTCATTTCTCTTTTGTTTACATTTCGATCAGTAGGACTATTGTCATAGTTCAGTTTAAACAGTTAGATTATTCAAGTGTTGATTGATATTCTTCTGCAATAGAAATCCATGTTGCTTGATGTCCTTTTGAGTTAGTCTTGATTGATTTAATATTCTTGCATTTAGATTAAATAGTTCTTAGATTTCCATTACTTAGATTAAGATTGAAATCGTTCGAATGATAATTAATTTTGTTTGATTTCATATTTCTAAAGTTTATTGTTTGAATTGCAGTTAAATTTTACTTGCATTGAGATTAAGTTTGATTGATTTGCTTTACTTAGATTAAGATTAAAATTGTTTATTTGCATTTTGTACTTAATTCAGAAATAGGAATTTGATGTTAATTTATGTTAGATTCTCTAATCCTGCGTTACATGTGCTTGCGCCTCTAAGTCTTACGACCCCGAATTGATAATTTAATGTTGGAATTATAACACATATAATTTCTCCAACAAGACCATTGCTTCCTTGGGGGGGGGGACTGATCTAGGTGGATATTGGTGGCCACCCACCTATTCCACCTAGACCTCTAGTTGATTTCATTAGTTTCCTTGATTATAGCAGCAATTACTATTTTTAACAGTTTTTGGGTCCTGAACTTCCAGAGTTGTTTTAACCCCCTAAATGATGTTTTTTTGAGGTCCGTAGAAAGATTGTAACCATAAGTAGGGGCCTACTACAAATCCTGTAGTACTCAGAGACATCTTTCCTACGAGGTATCGTACACATCAAACAGAGATCATATGACCAAATTACGACCCCAGGAAGTTGGATGCCCAACTAACCCCAACAATGCCCACAAACTCTTGGTGTTCCATTTCTTGGGGTTAGGGTTTTTATTGTTTAGGGTTTCCCTTTGTTGTTCAATAATAAAAATTCCATTGAGTCTCATTGTGACACAATTTAGAGGCATGAAGCCGCCACATCTCTTCTCAAAGATAAGCTACCATCGCCCGAGCTAGTTTATTTTCATTATGCTTGTAAGCATCTTTCAGTTCTTTGATATTAATGAAATGAAGATTTATTTCTGCTGCATCTCTTTGTTTATGTTTATCTATGTATTCTGTTGCGTTCCTGCATAATTCTGGATCATGGTGTATTGTTGGTTTCATATGTCTTCTTTTTATGTTGTGAAATCTATAGTTATGGCCTTCTTTCTTTGTGATCTTTATTCTTGTATTCTTGTAGTGGAAGTTTTTGAGATCACTTATATGCCTTGTCTACTTGGGAACTTTGTAAAATTTTATACTTTTCCCCTTATACATACGTACACACATAATACTAACCCACAAATAAAATACTAAATTTGTTCTAAATTGGTCATATTCTACAAAGTTTTAAGCTTGTGACTTTATCTCGTATTGTCTTTTCTCTTGACTTTGTTTTGTGCTTATCTACCATGGTTTTCATATATGCATGTGTGAGCACATTAATGATTCAAAAATAAAACATCGACGATGTTCTAAATTGGTCCTATTTTATAATATTCTAGGCTTGTGACTATATCTTGTATTTTTTTTTTTTGTCATGACTCCGTTTTGTGGTCATCTACCATGGTTTTATTATCTAGGAGTTGTAAGAATCTATGTATATGGTTTTCAAACTCACAACTATGTTATAGGTGATCTTAGATATTATCTTCATAAATTGCTACAAAATTGAGTTATGTTGTGAAAAAAACCTCGAAATTGCAATTCCTAAATTATTTGGTGGGCAAGTTCTCAAAAACATTCATCAATTTGCAAAGACCATGGCTACAAAATGTGGGTGGATATTGATATTAAGAGAGAGCCTAGAGAGTCAAGTGATAGTACAAAAGTATATCACGTCTAACAACATTGAAGAATAGATAGGGAAAGCATTCAAATCAATTAAAAATGCTTCTATTGTTGAGAGGTTGTAGCTTAGGAGGTCTTATTTCATGTTTTGATGTCTATCATTGGGGCGGGGACATTAAAGTTGTCTGTCTAAGAAGTGAATTTTTAATATAAAGTGATTTTATATTATAAAAGTGAGTTTTGTACTTTATATTATAAAAAGTAACTTTTTGTAATTAATTTCTTAAACGTGCATTTAAAGAAAAAATAAATAAAAAGTGTATTTAATGTGAGATTAAATGTTATCCGTAGATCTAATCTAATCTGAGCCATTGAAAAGGTGGTGAGAGAAGTTGGGGTTAGGTCATTAAGAGAAAAAGTATAAAAAAAGGCTTTTTAGAGAGAGACACCAGTGAGAGAGATTTCATGTGAGGAGAGAGAGAGCACTCATGAGTTCATTAAATAAAGAGAGAGAAGAGTTAAGAGGAAGTTAAGGTTAGCAAAGAAGGGCACAAACTTCAAGGAGGGAAGAATGCATTCCAAGGCAGAACCATATAATAGTAGGTCGTATAACAAAAGGTTGTACAGTAGCAGGTTGTACTAACATGCACAAGAGCTCAAGTGAAAACAGGAAAATGGTTTTAAGAGAGAAGTTGAAAGCAATAAAAATGACTAAGATTGAAAATGTTACTGTATACATTATCAAAATCACTCAAGTGAGGGATGAGTTAGCTGCCATAACTGAGACTATGTTGCCTACAAAGTTGGTAAGGATTGCCTTAAGTGGTCTTCCTAAGAGTTGGGAAGTTTTTCTTGAGGGGATCATTGGATGGGATAATATTCCTTTGTGGGAAAGATTGTGGGATGATTGTAGACAAAATGAAATAAGAAGGAATGACAGTGAGACAACTCAGCAGGATAAGGATGAAGAAGAGAATGTTGATCTTATAGGAAAGAGCAACGACAAGAAGAAGAAGGGGAGTGGGAGATCCACTTCTAAAGAGAAGGATATGAGCAAGGTCTATTGTTTTGCATGTAACCAGTATGGTCATTATGCAAGACAATGCCCAAATAAGAAGAAAGGGAAGAAGGAGGAAGCAAGTCCAGTGGAAACTTCAGCTACAGTGAATGACTTCACAAAGAAGCTTGAGAAGGAATTCTCACTTGTCTCCCTTGATTCAAGTAGGGGTAGTACCGAGTATGAGGATGCAAGGACATGGATCATTGACAGTGGGTCATCTCGACACATGACAAGAATATGGGATGTATTCCTCGGCATATCAGAGATAGGTCCAGGTCACTATATAGAGAGTGGAGTGGACACAATTCATGTAGTGAGGGGAATTGGACAAGCCAGGTTCCAACTTAAGTTTGGTGAATTGTTGGAAGTGGATGAGGTGTCATTTGTTCTAGGGTGGAAGAAGAAATTTCTCTCAGTATCGACTCTAGAAGATGATGGATATGTAACACTATTCAAGCAAGGACATGTAGTTATCTATCTAGTGGTAGTGCACTTGATCGAAGTTGTATTACTTGGTGATTAGAGAGACAAGGTGTATGTAGTGTGGGGAGAACCCATGTATGGAGGATTTGGTTGGATATTAGATTATAAAACACTGTTAGATACAAGGGGAGAGCAGGACACTCGAGTAAGTGAGCAAGAGGCTCATTCTAGTCCCAACAAGAAGGTTAGCACATATGGGATGACTTCATTGGATGATGTTGAGGAGAGCATTGGAGGTTGGCACATGTCTCGATTTGAAATACCATGGCAGGTAGTAGGAATAGCTCCAGAGTCAAAGAGAGTTTCTATGAAAAACAATGTGGTGGGTTTGCACAATGATCCTAGTGGGGGACATGTTAGAAGTACCTCCCTCGCTGAGAGGGAGTGTTAAGAAATTGCAACTCAGGTGGTTTTCTTCCATGTTTTGATGTCTATCATGGGGGGACATTAAAGTTGTCTACTCGGAAATGAAATTTTTAATATAAAGTGATTTTATATTATAAAAGTGAGTTTTTGTGCTTTATATTATAAAAAGTTACTTTTGTAATTAATGACTTAAAAGTGCATTTAAAGAAAAAATTAAATAAAGATATTTAATGTGAGATTAAATGTTATCCCTAGATCTAATCTAATATGAGCCATTGAAAAGGTGGTTAGAGAAGTTAAGGTTAGATCATTGAGAGAAAAATTATAAAAAGACTTTTTAGAGAGAAAGACATTAGTGTGAGAGATTCACATGAGAGAGAGAGAGAGAGAGAGCATTCACGAGTTCATTGAATGAAGAGAGAGAATAGATGATAAGAAGAGAAGGTTAGCAAAGAAGGGAGTAAACTTCAAGGAGGGAAGCATGCATCCCAAGACAGAACTTTATAGTAGGATTTCATATAATACAAGGCCATACATCAGAAGGTCGTACAATAACATTTAAGCATGTTTTCCAAGGAAAAATTGTACAACATTAATTATCGTAATAGATTGTACTTTTCAAGAACAAAAATATGGGATTTCTGGCATAGAAAAAGAGAGGGTCGTACAACATTAATTATTGTAGCAGACTGCATAATTTTTATGAGTTGAAATCTGAAGTGGGCACGAAAAACGAGGAGTCTAGCAAGCACAAATTTCAATGGAGAATGTGCTTGGATAATGAGAGAAGTTTGATTGTATTTTTATATTGTTGTAATTTCCTATATGCTCAAACATAAATAAATATCTCTTTCTTTGTGTTTCCCCTGTGGGGCTTTTTCCTTGAGCTTTGCCCTAAATTTTGTGTCTATTTTTTGTGAAGTTACATTTATGATTTCCACTTCAATAGTTACTAAGAGATTCATTGTGTTTATTGTTCTAAGTTCAATTAATGAGAAACAAGAATTATTAAGTTGCGCATATCTTAGTGAAACAACAAATCAAGGTTGGATCTATAAAATTTACATCTATAGTTTGGAAATCAATAGTTTTGGCTTTCACAATTGTTAAAATATGGCTTTTGGGGAAAGTGGGCAATGGTAGCAAGGTTAAACTTAGGATAGACCTAAGGATTGGTTCTAGCAAAGCCTTTAGGCTTAGTCGGAGTTTGATAAATACTTTACATGAGAGAGGCTTCTTTATACTTGGGCAAGTGATTGATTTGGACCATTATACAATATGGACACAAGTGTGGAAGTCGGTTGATGATATCGATCTTTAGAGTGAAGAGGATTAAGAATGGATAGGTTATATAGCTTCTCTGAATATTAGTCAAGTTATGATATCAAATTTAGATGATGAATTGTTGTGGTTCAAGAATTCTACACAAGATAAATGCACCCCAAAGCTCGAATACAAGGTGCTTGGTGAAAATCATGCTGTGGGGGCTCAAGATTGGTGGTTTAAGGATATTTATAAATTTAAGTGTTCACTAAAGACTAAGACTTTCATGTGATTGATTTTAAATATTAAGTTCCCCATTGGGACATTTTGTTTAAAAGGAGAAGGTTTGATATTTGAAGGTGTAATACCATAGCCTTGACCCCCATGATAGTAATATATAGGTGTACATGATGAATGGCTATAAGCCAAACAATGAGATATGTAAAATTAACATTGAGTGATAATAATAAAAATATATCACATGCTACAAAGGAGAAAGACAAAAGAATGGGGGGGGGGGGCGGTGTGACTCCATAAATGGTGAAAGAAATGGACTTAGGGGGAGAAACAAAGATAATACTATTTTATTAATAAGCATATGTCCTTAACCTTGCCTGATTAGTATTCCTTGATCCTTTTCTTAGTGATAAGAGAGGAAATAAATGTGTACTTTCCATGAAGATACGTTGTTTCCCACTTATGTGCAATTTTGTTTATGCCTTTTTTAAGGAAAACGAGAGTTAAAAAGTTTTTGGGAAGAGTTCAGATGTTTTTGGGGTTAGTTTGAATTAAAGAAATTTACATGAGAGAGGTTTATTTATACTCGGGCAAGTGATTGATTTGGACCATTCTACAATATGGACATAAGAGTGGAAGTCGGTTGATGATATTGATCTTTAGAGTGAAGAGGAAGAGGATTAGGAATGGATGGGTTATATAGCTTCTTTGAATATTAGTCAAGTTATGATATCAAATTTAGATGATGAATTGTTGTGGTTCAAGAATCCTACACATGGTAAATGCACCCCAAAGCTTGAATATAAGGTGCTTTGTGAAAATCATGATGTGGGGGCTCAAGATTGGTGCTTTAAGGATATCTAAAAATTTAAGTGTTCACTAAAGACTAAGTCTTTCATGTGATTGATTTTAAAGATTAAGTTCCCCATTTAGGACATTTTGTTGAAAAGGAGTAGGTTTGATATTGGAAGGTGTAATACCATAGTCTTGATCCCCATGATAGTAATATATATGTGTACATGATGAACGGCTATAAGCCAAACAATGCAATATGTAAAATTATACATTGACTGATAATAATAAAAATATATCACATGCTACAAAAGGAGAAAGACAAAAGAATGGGGGGGGGTGTGACTCCATAAGTGGGGAAATAAATGGACTTAGGGAGAGAAATAAAGATAATACTATTTTATTAATAAGCCTATGTCCTTAACCTTGTCTAATTAGTATTCCTTGATCCTTTGCTTAGTGATAGGAGAGGAAAGAGATGTGTACTTTCCATGAAGATACATGATTTCCCACTTATGTGCAATTTTGTTTATGCTTTTTTAAAGAAAAATGAGAGTTAAGAAGTTTTTGGGGAAGAGTTAAAATGTTTTTGGGGTTAGTTTGAATTAAAGGAGAGCGTAAATTATCAAGGGTCCGAGTGATTAATCAGTTCAAACTACCATTATGGTTTGAATCTTCATATTGTTCAAGTTATCATTCGAAGGTGGAATTCATGTTATTAAATTTGGGAGAGCTTAAATTGAAATCTTGTTGGGGGGAATAGAGAGAGTTACTCCCTGAGATAAAATGACCATAAACCTACTATAATGGGGCTATGGAAGGCTACAACCATGAGTTATGAGATAATTGTGACTATATGGAGTGATATTCACTACTACTGAGTAAATTTAGCTATAAATAATAATCCCTAGAATCCCAATAATGAGATTTCATGGCCAATTTATGTTAGAACTCAAGAGGGGAGTGGGATAGCCAGAGGAACTATTGAAAATAATGGATCTTATTAATGGGTTGCGCAAGCTAATAGGGAAAGAGGGTTATGGATTATGACTTTTATAGGTAGAAATGTTGAGTGTGAAGATACAAATTGGGATACAACAAGAGAATTAGAGCTGGCCATAGAAAAATTTCATCCTTGTGAATTCATAGACTTGGATTTAGGTTGGCCTTTGTTGTAGAGAGAATTAGTGCAACAAAGGGCCTATGGTTGGGTTAAGTGTCCTTCTTTTGCAACTAATTGGTGGGCAATTTCTAAGTGGATAAGCGTTCCTGAAAATACCAATGAATTATGTTCAATCAATGTCATTTATGTTCTATTTTTATTACTTTCTAGTTTGTTCGGTCCTATTTGCATGTGTAATCCTACAATTACAATTCATGATTTCATTATGATTCAAAGATTAATTAGTATTTTGTGAGCATGCATTATAATGCATTCATGTGTTAATTAATTAAACATAACAATGAGGAAATGTATCAAAGAAACAAATATTGAGTGAAATTGGTAGTTTCAAGAAGTACCAGTATCATCAAAGTTCACAGAGGGTATTAGGTGTGTTACAACATGGTATTTAAGATTTTGGTTACAACAATGGGATTGCATTGGCCAAAAATCAACTTATACATGAAGAAATATTATTTTCTTGTCAAATGTTTGGAAAATTACCTGAAGGAAAATAATTGAGAAATATTTTTCAAGATGGCTAACGTTGGAATGATGATTCAATTCCAAATTGGAATTCCAATATAGCATATAAAGGTACGATTCTATAATTCCTAGATTGAAGAATTTTGCTCCATGGAAAATTGAGTAGAAATGCAATTTGTAGGGTATGTGTTTGAAAAAATGTCCACAAGGGAGAACAATGTATAATTGTACTTGAGAATCCATAATTTAATAATGCTAACTGGTGGAACTCCTTAATGATAGAGTTCATTTTCTTAGAGGATTGGGTGAATTGTGATTATAGAGTTCAACATTATGAAGGAATTGGGTGAGAATTTCAAAATCAATAAAAACACTCAAATTCTAACATTGACATGAGTTTGAATTCACCAAAAATGGAGTTGAATTTCCATATTGGGAATAAATTAATGTACAGGGGGTTGAATCATTGAAGCAATGTTTAAAAATTCATCGCAGTACACACACACATGCACACACACACACACACTCAACAAGTGATCACCATGAATTTTTATACATGGTTTGTATGAATGTTAGTTTGAATATTGATTGATTGTATGTGTATGCATGCGTGAATACACCTAATCAACCTGTGACTGCCTTGAATTTTTAAGCACGACTTGCATGAATGTTAGCCTAAACATAATAATTGACTTGATGATAACTGTGACCTTAAAATGGGAAATATAGCCCTAAAAACTCATATTTTGGTACCAAAAACTCCAAACTTAACCTCTGAATTGAGAACTTGTTTTTTGTTAATTTATACATCAAAGAAACAGAAGTACAAGTGCAAAGAGTTACTTTATAAACTTGAATAGGCCAAATATTAGTGCAAGTGCAACATCTAACAATGCCTTCAAATAATAGAAGAGTCGACTTAAGGTTATAATATTTGATTTTCTTTTCATTCAACAAGTAGAAATGGAAGGAAAACAATGAACTATCTCATATGTAGACCAAAATGGAAAATGCGTTGAGATTGTTATGTCTTTGTGGATTATGAGTGAGGGAGAGTTTTTTATAGAAACAAATCAATGGATGAGACTCTTAAATTATAAAAAAATATTGATATGGTGTGTATTAATTATGATAATCACAGGTTAAGCTGATAATAAGAGGACATATAAGCTTTCGTGTGCAAAATTCATGAGAAATCAATATATTAGGTTTCTATATGTGGTGTTTCTTGGATGGACACTTTCCTTCTCAATGTAAATACAAGATTGAGGTGCAATTCCTCCTCCTTAATTTGCACAATTTCAATTCAAGAAGGTTTATTTAAGCCTTTATTGCAATATAGACAAGTGAATATAGGATATCACATGGGTGTTGATTTGATCTTCCTTTGTGTGTGTATATGCAATAATTTACAAAGTGCACTAATCTAGAGAAAACACATGCATATATTTCATCCTATAGACATAGAAGATTGTCATCACTAGCATGGATGGATATGTTAGTTTTAGGCATACAAAAGACATAAGACATAACATTCAAGGCAATGATCTCAATGGGGAAAAGTAATTGCAGGGGTGAAAAAACAAATTTTTGAACAAGGGTCAAAATCAATAAATAGTGATAGACTAAGAAGTTATTAGAAATTGATTAATTTTTATTTATTTATTTTATTTTTTTTTATTTTTTTAATGTGACATCCCTTTCTTGGGTGAAATATAATAATCAATAGTAATTGAAGAACACATAGTTCTAGTTGATGCACAAGCTTTAGTTAATAGGGGGAATTAATTGTAGGGGTAAAAAAATATCTTTGAACAAGGACCAAAATCAATACACGGTTATAGAATAATAAGCTATTAGAGAGTGTTTGATTTTTTTATGTGACATATCAAACCCTTATATTAATGAAAGAGAAAACACAACAATAATTTAGTAACAAATAGTTCTAGTTGATGCACAAGATTCAAACTTGTTAAAAATGGTGTTGATTTTTCTTATTGATTTCCAATCAAGTCAAGTGTGATTCAACATCAATATTATACATAAAAGAAAAATTATATGAATTAAAGGAAGATAAATGAGGTTGCTTGTCTTATTTTCTAGCTATTAAACAAATATTTAAACTATTTCACAACACAACTAAATTAACATAAACTCATTAATTAAATTGTAAGACATTTCTCTAATATGAACCTTATATCTTGTTGTGACGTTTTGATGTTATCTAACCATTGATATGTTTTTGATGACCAATCGAAGGATTTGGAGTGTTCTTCCCACCCAACATCACCCTACATGCTCCTTTGATCATCATCATTACTGGCTGTTAGAGTCAACCATCGAAGTTCAAATTTTTCTTCAATAATTAAATAGTGGAATGTGTAAGTAGGAGATACTCTCCCTCTTGTACTATTCACTTGTAGATGAGTAGGACCTAGTTTAGGTTTTAGATAATGAAGGTCTAAGAGAAATGCCATTAGGCAAATGTTTGAAACCATGAGAATTAGAATTAAAGAAGGATATGACATCCATTGACCATGATACATGTTTAGTTCACCATTTACAACATGAATGGTATGGTTTGGTAGTTTCTATTAAATCATTAGAATGCTTCCCTGAATGTAATCCATAGCCAGGCATTGGCCTTGTTTGTTTAGAAAGAGGCCACAAAACCCAATCCTTGAATCAACCTACACTCTAATAATTATAGATAATATGGTGTTAAAACATGGCTCTATTGCTTGGGAAATATATAATAAACACCTTCAAAATGAGCACAAAAGAAGGCCAACTTCAACCCTTGGAAAAATAGTAATAAGTTCAAATATGGTAAGGCAATCATCAAGGTTTTGGTCTTCGAGGCTGTTGATTTGATGTAAATTTACTTTTATCTTTCACAATGGCTATGTGATGAGGAAATTCAAAATGAGTTCACGGCATTGGAAGAAGTGAGAAAAATTACATTGCATAAGAACATCTTTATCTTAGGGCTTTCCCATGACAAAAGTTGGACAACTTAACAATCATGGGTGGAGCTATGGGTAGACTAAGCAAATAAGTCAATCCCCATCCTTACTAGGGTTTGAGTGTGTTTATGACCATTTGATTTGTGATTATAATTAAGTTAGTGTTTTATTTTTTTCGTTGAGAAAATGAAGAGTAAAATTAAGATACTGGTGAAATATGATTAAACCACTAATAATCTTTACATGGAGTTGGAAGCTATTGTTGTTTTGGAGAAAATTTTGTGTAGAATGGAAGGTAGGGGTGAGGGGAACCATTATATTTTCAATGATTTCATCAAACCCACAAGCATCAAAAGTAGTTTTCAAATGGGTCTAGTCTAAGTGGTTATGGGATGGAGTGTTATCCTCCCCACCTAGGTTCTATTCCTGTAAATGACACGTTAAGCTCATAATGAGTATATTGATGTAAATTCTTTGAGCCCTATTGTTTTCCCAACCTTGTTCCATGAAGAATGTAGGGTTTACCCTAGGTACCATCCTTGGAATGAGAGAAAATGGTTGGGGTTTTTCCCCAATATATGTTAATTTGGAAAAAAAGAAAGAAAAGAAGACAAAAATAACAACGTCAATAAATAATAACCCTAGGAAAGTGTTATCGATTTTATTGAGTGACTTTTCAAGAGGTAGCAAGATTGAGGTCTATAATGTTGAGAAGCCCCACCCTATAAAATTCCATTATCACATGAAATTATATTACATCTATCATGCATTTGATCCATTAATAAGGTTGTTTGTTATTGTGAACCATGAAAGATGTCATTTTTATAACTACAAATATGAGATATTACCTTTGGTAGTGTTTTTTACTCTATTTGACCTCAAACAGAATAATGATGACTTTTATTCTAGTTAGTGATTAATATTGCAAAATGTAGAGTATGATTCTTGGTTGGAATGAGGATGAGAATTTTTGCCAAACAAGTGAAGGTTATGACTTTATTTAGCAGAAGGTGAAGGTTGCTCAAAAAACATTATAGAGGAAGTGTTCTAGGGGTATCTATGTCATGTCAATTATATCCATGGATAACTCTACATGTAATTAGTGACGTCAAGGATGGTGAAAATCTTGCGTCGATAATTTATTATTATTATTAACCTATCAAAATTTGTTTGTATATTTATTTTTCTTGTTATGCATATAGTTCAATGTTATTTAATGAATGAATAATTCACGCCATAAATTGTCATTGTGGAAGATACCTTTTAAACACATTTTGTCACCTCAAAAGTCCTTAGGAATTGAATTTTTAAGCATAAATCAATTATTATACTTATCAAAATAAGGTTATATTGTAATTGATTGCAAGCCAAACTAAGTTGAATTCAATTAATTATTAAATTTTGAAAAAAAAACTTTAAAGTCAATTAAATTTGTTTAAAATTTAAATATTAAATTGAATATTTTAGAAATTAGAAATGATTTTTTTTAAATTTTAAACTTAATTTTATGTTTGTTTTTAGTTGTGGGTGTACTAAAAATGACTATTTGTATGTGGTTTTAAATAGAATTGTTAGAAATTAAAATTATTTTAAAAAATCTATTATTACTAAGTGTCTTAACTATTAATTATGTGTACCAACAATTTTTTCTTTAGGATAGGTTAATATAATTTGAATTGATACCAAGTGTCCTAACCATTAATCATATGTATCATTAAATCTTTATATAAGACAATACGATACCCACTTTATTACTATTTTTTCAACTTTATTTTTTTTAAATGTATTATTTTAGAAGTTGATATTACATTTTCTTTCATTTTAATTAATGTATATGACATATTTTTTATAACTTTTATTTTAAATTGTGTTTAAAAATAAAAATAAAAATATATGATTATTAATTTGTAAACTTTTTTTCTCCATGAAGAGAGTCTTCTGGATAAAAGAATTGGGTCAATTGGGTCTGAAGTTGTGGGGATTAGAGGGCCTGCGTCCTGTCTTGATAATGCATGTGTCGGTTCGAGGGTTAAATTATGGTAATTGGACTGGGCATGCTCCTGTGTCTGTTATGTTTGGCCTCCTCACAGTAATAGAACCCATGGCTCTGTATATGTACAGGGTTGACCTGGCTGGGCTCTGGGGTAGTATAGTGAAGTCTCGGGCCTATGGCTGCCAGAATTTTGAGTCAAGTCGGGATGGGTGGGTGTTGGGTAAACTGGTGTGGGGGGCTATGTTGCTACTGAGACTCCTTGGTTGCCTAGTGGGAGCAAACCCTTGGGCCATTTCCATGTGAGTTGGTATGTGTTGAGTTTGCCCCTCAAAGATGAAGGTAATAGTGGACATCAGGACCTTAGGGTTTTCATCGAAAGGTTGGTGTTTGATTACTAGTCTCAGTGTAAGGGGATGGAACCTCTACCTATTTTGGGGAACACTATTAAAATTTGTTGTGAAGAAAGGAAGGCCGACAAGACCCATGTTCTGTTTTACGGGTGTCTGTTGGTCTCTAGACAGGTGAGTAGGTTGGTAACAAGACCTGTAAGCTGGGATGTTGTGGGTTTATACCACCTGCGAGTACTCAGCGACACATTTCTTCACGCTACAAGAGGGAAACCATGGCTCGTGTGACGGCTCGAACCCAAAACCCTGCCCTGCCGTATCATGGCAGGAAGAACAAAGGCAAACAGGAAGAGGGCCAATCTAGTGCACCTGGAGGAAAACCGAGAGGCAGAAAGCCTACTGTGAGCATCATCAATGATGTTTCAGAAGCCTACCACGAAGGCACAATTGAGGAAATTTGACAATTGATTGAGGAATGGAAGGCAGATCTGAACCGACAAGTAGGTTTAATGGAGATTGATGCTGAGGATTGGCGGATCTTGGTGCCCGATCCAGGGCATACATGAGGCTGAGTAACCCAGTTTAAACACACTCTATTTCTTTACTGGTCTATGAAAGGGATTCTGGGCAAGGCCCTGGAACAAATATCTTTGAACATGGCCACCGCAGTGCAAGCTTTCCCGAACTACAAGAAAGACTTCCAACAACTCCAGTTCCAAATGCAGAAGCAGGATGGGCACCTCCGATGCATAGAAAACCAACTACATTGCATCCTCTCTCCGACAGAAATCTTGGGGTCTAATGCAAAAGATTCCACACCAGTGGAATCTGCTTTAGCCGAGGAAGTATTAGTTATTATGATGTCTCTTTTTGTAGTTTTTTAATGCTGATAGCTTTTACTTTTCAATGTATAGACAGTTATGCCAGTAGGCAAGTAGATGGTAGGATAAAGATAGAAATACAATCATATATTTCATGGTTAGAAAGACATAAAACTTATTTTTTTGGATGGCATACCATGTTGTTAGGTGGCTAATAGACTTGGTTTCCCACAAGGCAAGTTGAGGCCACCTAACTATCTCTAAAACTGGTTGTATCTTGATGTTAAATTAATACAAAAATGAGGTACTACCAAGCTTAAAAAAACAAAACAAAAACTTTTATTTTAAAGTTTATTAATAATGGGGCATAAAAATAATTCTAATACTTATTTCCAAATAGATTAAACTAACCTATATTTTGACAGACTCACATAAGAAGAAACAAAAAAATTTCTTTCAAACATTTATGCACTATAAAATAAAATGGTACTGCAATTAGCTGAACAATTGAGAACCAATTTGGACAAAAAATGGTATTGCAATTCACTGAGGACTGGTTTGGGCAATGATGATATAAATGCAGTTAAGCACCAATCTCAAAGTGATGATATAAATGCAACTAAACACGGATCTAAGAGTAAATATATCACATATTCATATTCTCACTCACCAAATATTTTAACACAACCTCCAGTTTGACAGCAACCAATGTGTGACATCCCCTAGTTAATGTTTCTCTCATTATAAATAATTGTAATTATTTAAATGGCTGAGAGAGGGACACAAATTCCATTACTTGAGGAATGAGATTGATTGAGGAAAATGTTGTTTTAATTATTAGTACCGATTCGCTGAGTAGTTTTAAATGGGTCGATTGTGCCATAAATTAACTGAAAGAAGAGAGGACAAACCCAGGTGTCCTTTAACCCTTATAGCAATCAAGAAGAGGGCAAAAAATTAAAGGCATCATGGGCTACGCTATCCTAAGGGGGTTGACTATCATGGAGCTAGAAAGAAGATGGATGGTTAGTCTGTTTGGAAGGGGAGATGAGCGTCATTCACAACTCTATCTCTCATGTATATGCATAGGCATATGCAAAGAGAACAAGCTCTCTCAGGGTGCACAAAATCAGTGGAATAAAGCACACAAAGAATGTTGTGATAAGAAAAAATAAGAAGAAAAAATCCTCCAAGAGTGGAGGTAAGAATGCAGAGAAGGAAACGACCATAATTCGTTGTTTTTAAGCTCTGGAGAGAGTAAAACCAGCTAAATAATTCTCACATAGGCTTGTTGGATGAAAGCACTATAGAGAGAAGTGGTTTTCTTGAAGGTTGAAGAACATCTGGAAGCTTGTGAATTGATGAACCACTTGCTAGGAGAGAAGCACCTAGGTACTTGGGAGCTGATGAACCACCAAGTGATGAAAACACTGGTGCATGCTCTCACTAATAATTATCTGGTAAACATGACTTCTATGTTGCTACAATAACTTATCCATTCATGAAACTTTTTTTATGAGGGACTCTCTTCTCCTAAAAGCGAGTTGAACTCTCTGTACTGTAGCATCCTCACATGGATGTTTATCATGTATGAAAATCCTAAAAAGATTGAGTGGAAGATTTTGTAGCTAGTGGACGAAGGCAGAGTGACCTTGTGATATCTTGTTTCAACTATTTATTTGTTGAAGTTTCGCCTCAAAAAGCACTCCACCTCAAGCTTTGGACTCTGGCTCGGGGGTGAGAGCTACAAGTAATAGTGGTTGTAGCTTGTCTATGGTTAGGTGGAGAGTCAAAGTCCCTCTCTTAATTTCCATTCCAACTTGCAACATAAAATACTATATTTACTTGGTCTTCATGTGTTAATATATGTGTGTGTGTGTGTGTGTGTGGTATTGGTGGTATGGTTCTATTGATATTAAGGAATGTGATTTCTTATGTGTTAATGGGATGTTGAATTTCTTGTATGCATGTCTGAGGAATGGTGTAATTCATGTATGTTTAATATATTAAATCTCAGTGAACTCCCAATATATGGAGATGGTGAAGTATCTATGTTATCTCATTAAACTAACAAGTATGCTCGCAAGCATGTATTGTTGTTGATGTTTTATTTCGTTTTGAACTGTTAAGCAAAGGATATGCATATCCCATTGTGGCATAAGTCTAGGTAATTTCCCTGTAAACATGAGCAGTGTGCTCAATTGCACATCCTCTATATATTTATTTCTGAATGTATTGTATTCAAGTTTCGGGGTTGCGTCCTTGTGCTTATTTCAACAAGTTTTGTTGATGTTAAGAACACAACATAATGGCTTTGTGACCTTCATGCGTTGAAGGAGGCAGTGGAATCATGAAGAATACATTCACTTGAGCTACAAGGTCAGAACATCTCGGGTTTGGGCAATTCTGCAAAGAAATAAAAATACATTCCAAGTATAAAAGGCTTGAAGAATAGGTTGAAATGTCTAGTGGGACCTGCCAGGTTGGAGGTCAGGTTAGTTGACCTTATTCGCCAAGTCGGGCCCATAAACTAGTTGGATCAAAGCAGGTCAGGTGGGACCCGCTAGGTCGGGGTCAGGGACTCTGTGCAATTGGTTAGTGGTTTCACGTGGAAGGGTCATCCTTTAACCACAAGGCAGATGCACAATCCACGTAGGCTTGCAAGGTGGCATAATGCCACATGAGCACCGCGCGGGGTATTACGTGGGTGCCACGTGGAGGTTAAGGATGATAGGGTGGAATTTAGCGTGTTGGGTTCAAATGGTCATATCTATTGATCCAAGAGTTGGATCGAGGTAAAATTTATATTGTTGGAAAGTTCTCGATGAGACGAACAAAATGATGTTATCCATTTTAAGTTTTGAAGTAGTTGGAAAAGAGTGACATTTTAGACTCCATTTCCATAATGGGACCATGGAGATTGGATCAACATTGTAACTACCTCCTTCTACCCTTAGTTGGGGTTGGGGTTATGATGGAGTATGTTACACAATGTTTAATATTGGAGTATTTAATGAAATATGAGTATCCTTCACAACATTTGAAAAGAAAAAACAAATAATAAATAACATGTATGTACAGAAATAAAATTTAATAAAATATGTCTCTTATACTAAATTTTTTAAAAATATCTTTAAGTATGACAACTACTATGTATCAATACATTAACATTCAATAAAATACAAGTTTTGTTCACCAAATATTTTATAAAATCTTACAATATGATGGTAAATAAATGACAGTACAACATTGATTGAGATTTACTGATAGAATAAATATCACTCTTGGAGGTAGTGAGAAAAAATTCAAGCATGGTGATCCACGATGTGCATATTGTTGGAGATCTATTGATGCAAATTACAATGGTTCTGCAAGCTATCCTAGATTGGGCGTTGAAGTTGTTGTGATTTATTGGTGCAACTGCATATTAAAATGATGTACTATTGTCGAGTACCATGTATTGAGTTTCACGTTCAGCCTCAATAAATTACCCAAGTCATTGTTTTTGGCGTTGTTTAAGTTTTGATTGTGCTTTGAGGGATGGAACCAAAGCTTTATATTTAAATCTTTTTAATCTCAATTTTGAGGTTAGATGCATTTATATTAGCTTCAAGTTTCAAATTTAGATATAGTTTAATTTTTTTTTATGTTTTTGTTTCTTAATATATTGATATTAAGTTTGATTTGATTTGATTTTTTAATATATTTATTTAAAGTTTTGTTTAACATTTTTTTTCGATCAAATATTTTTCATTAATGCTTCAAAAGAGTAAAAAATATATTTGGATGACTCTTCTCTCCTAACCTCACCCTGACCAGATTTGTTGGCCAAGAGAGAAAGATTGATACAACTAGCAGCATGCCAAAATCCATAAGATTTCAAAAGACCACAACTGTTGAGGTTCCAAAAAACAGAAAGGATACAAACAAAATCAACCAACATTACAAATTACCAGGATGAACTATAACATGACCAACTTCAGGATTACCAGGAGGGCGAGGTTTCCCATGAGCATGATACTCAAGGTGTTCTATTCGGGCCTCTAACATGTCTAGTCAGGCATGGAGGTGACATTGATTATGTTGGAGAGATGCTAGACGACCGAGTTGATCCCATTGGGCTTGTTACATGTCTTCCATAGGGCCCATTGATTTAGCCTGATGCTCCTGCATTTGCCTGGTCATATCCACCACAAGAGTAGTAATACGATTGACTTGTGATGCAATGAACTCCAGAGTAGGTGGAGCCACTGTGGATGTAGGGGCTGGAAAAACATCATGAGAAATTTTACCAATCGACACTGCCTCCTCACTATCCTCATCCTCGGCTCTCCTCGCATGACCACTGTACCCTGCCAAGCCTCCTTTGATGGCCCCTGCTTGTTGCACTCCCCTACACAACACATTCCACTAAGGTGTCTAACCGACCTCCAAGAATTTAGAGCACCAACGCAACCACACACAATGCATACTATTCTCCAAAGGATGTGTTGAATGGGCTTGCACCGCCCCCCTGGGAGAAGCTACCAAGAGAAAACTAGGAGCAACAGAACAATACAGAGGTCCTAAAGGACCCCAATGCCCCCTCACCCCAAAATTCCAAAGTACCTTCAGCAGAGAAGAAAAGATCTCACCAACCCCAACTCGATTGCCCAGAGACAACACACTAACCACCTCAACACTTACCACAAAGAAATAACACAAGGAGTTGAGGCTTAGCCGCAACAACCCTGGCTTCCAACACAGATAATCCAACAGAGCCTCGTTGGCAACCCAAACAAAAGCTACTGACCCAATGCACCTCAGCACCAACAAACCAACACTCAAAACTAACAACCAGGCAACAAAAGAACGGGAGGGATACCAGAGCCAACATCGCAAGGACCCCAACATTGCTACCCTTGCCAACTACAAACCCAAAGCAGAGGTAAATAAGGACTTACCCCAGAAACTATAAGAGAAACCACCTTTACTGAACAATTCTTAGGTTTTATTTAACATTAAATATAAATGTATTAAAACTATAAATTATATAATTTTACATATCATTTTTTTAAAATATTTTAATTTTGAATCTATTTATATATTTAAAAATATATCTATTAAATCTATTTTGCATAAAAGACAAGTACTAAGCAACAATGCTGCATATTACACTTATTTTGGTTTTGGCAAGAGATTTATGCCACCCTGCTCCCGACGGGAAATCAATGTTAGAAATTGCAGTCCATGAGCTTAGTATGATTTCAAGATTATTTAGAGTTTCTTTAGGGAAGGTTGACCAAATGAAGTAAATGTAAATATACTTATGTTATTCCCTGTTTTTATTATAAGATATTTGGATCTTATGGTTTATTAAATCTTTTGTTTATTCTTATATTTGTGATAAAGGAATGGAACAACACATCTAGTTTAGATGCTTTCTAAATGTGTCAGCGCAATGGTGTTCTAATTCTAAATGGGGCATGTGATTTTGAGCTTTGAGCTTCGAATTAGGCAGGATATCAATAATTACACTTTTTTTATCCTTTATTATTCAGTCGTGAATTTTAAAGAGGGGAAGGGATTCGTGGTTTAATCTTATGTTTTGTGTGAACTACCCTTCAATCTAGAAAAATTACGCTTTTTATAAATTTTTGGTTACTTGAGGTTATTAATTTAGGGGTTGCTGGTTGATTTAGTGTTGGTATTTGGTTTTTTTTATAATTCAACAATGGAGATATGCATTTATGTTAAATCCCAATTGCATATGAAGCATACTTAACTATTGCCATGGTTAAATTCAACCACCATTGTTGTACATCATACAATGCATCTTTTTTATCATAATTAGTATTTAGGATATGTAGTACCCAACAAAAATAAGCAATCCAATGCCAAAAATGCAAGCATAAAAATTAAAAGAAAACTACATAAACTATCTTCACACTACATGATTGCACACATATATATTGTAAAGAGGTCTAACCCTACAACTTCTAAATCTTAAGATTATCATGCAAAAAAGCATGAATAGATCACAATGCCCATCCATCATCCTTTTTCCCAACCTTCATATCACTTGAACTATGGAATCAATTAGAATGGTAATCAACTTGAGGAAGTGTAATGCTATGTTTGGAGTTCTTTTTTAATAATTTGTTATGACACAAAATCAAGATATCATATTTTCTTTAATTTAATATTGCTTTTCTGATTGGGGAGATGAAATATATTTTCCTTCCATTTCTCTCGCAAGCAGAGGAACTAGTCGATTTCTAAAAATATAATTATGAAATTACTCCAAATCTAGTACATGAACTCCATAAGATCCCTCCATGACAATGCTATTTTTGTGTAAATTAGACAGACATAATTTCATATTATATGAAAATGATGTTACATACTCATGTTTGGATGTGATTGGTTTGCCATTAGGGAAACCAGACGAGTCACACCTCAAAATAAACTTTGTCCATTTGAAATGTCTAAAAGTGTAATAGAAATTTAAATAAAACTACATGATAACAATGACATAACTAGTCTTGCCTATTCTATCTCTTGTCATTTTCAACTATTAAACAAAAAAGGAACCAGATAGATTTATAGAATTACAAAACATGGTTGATCGTTTAGAGGGTGAATCCACCTGTATGGAGACAAGTGTTTTGGTATCATCCTCAGAGTATGTGAACTCTAAATTAGCTAATGCCCATGTTATCTTTGTCACCTCCCTATCCAATTTCCTCATCTACTTTTGGGACTCATCTAGATAAAGGACGATTTCTTGTTGCTCCTCTGGTTCCTCCATGATAACCCATCCCATTGTTGCTTTGTTATTCTAATAGATATCTAAATCCTTGCATTTATTTTTTATTACAATTCCTCATTGCCCTAGTGTTGGGGATCCATTTCCCCACTTGCTCTAGCACTTCCTCATTGGTTATGAACCTTCTTTCGATTTGGGCTTCCTCTTCTGCCTTTTCAATCTATTGTTGAGCAAACAATGGATTGGATATATTATATATGTGGGTTGAGTTATATGTAACTCTCAAAGCCTAAGACATTGAAGTTCGCATGGCCTCTCGTCGCCCCTGGTGACATCTACCTCCTCTACCTTATGTCATGACTAACTTGAGGTGATTGCGAATGAAAAGCCAACCATGAGAGATCAATGATAACTGCAACGAAGACCCCACCAACAAACAAACAACCAAACTACCAAGAGTAGGAACCAATTAAAGAAAAGGGGTGGAACCCTTACGTAAACACCCTAAAGACGAGAATCGCAAGAGGGCTTGACCTTGACCAATTACTACTAACCAAGGGCGTGATCAAATATGGTTGCCTGAGTGCTGGTTTAAGGATGATTCAAGTCAAAATGGGGAGCCAAACTCAACACAAAGAGAAAAGGAGCCCACATAAACCCGAGAGAAAAGAGGGAGAGGTTGCACTAAAGTCTACCCACGTGAGGAGAGAGAAAAGGAGCCTCTAAGAAGTCGAGGCCATACTAGACTTTGAGTATATTTGGCTTAACTCTTATTTGAATAATTTCTTGAGAACTAAAACATGTATATTCTTTATAGAAAATATAATATATATATAAATTAAATTTAAACAAAATATTCATACTTTAAATTTAAACAAAATATTAAGAAACTTAAATTAATAGTAAAATAAAGAAGGAATATATATATATATATATAAGCAGAGATTTCATAAAACTTAATTTAATAATAAAATAAATAAAAGAAAGAGTATTTCAAATTGGCGTCGTCTATCGAGGTGACAAATTTACCCCAACGACAAAAAATAGTAGGAATTCGACAATTTTTTCATCAAGAAAATTAGTAATAGAAATGTTTGAATCCTATTATTAATGGTGGAAATGAATTCAATACTATAAAAAACTTTTATAACACCCAAAATCTTAAAATTTGATAACTATAACGCGGATTTACAAAAAATTCTACTTACCAAAATTTATATGATTTTGATTTTCCCAACAACTTTGAAACGAGATTAAATGACGACGAATAGCTTGAATACAAAGCAACATGACTTTGAATAGAAAAGTGTGTGGTACGTGACTTTGAATAGGACCAAAAATGCCATATTAACAATAATAATAACAAGCTGATTCTAAATAATTCATAGACCCACATTTGGATTTATTTAGTGGGCCTTATTCTCCTATTCTTTTCATTTTCTCGATCATTCTATGCGTTAGAGCATCATTCCCTTCTTTCTTTTTGGATAATTCTACCTTTTACAAAAGTCATGTCATATTAATAAAGTTGACATTACGGAGAGACAATATTTATATTATTATATATAAAATACTTTGTTAGTCTCTTTTAAGGAATGTAGATAAATATGGTTTATTTAAGTAACGTGAATTTTAAGCAACTCGTATAAATGATGATTGGTCGAGCATGCGTTCTTGCTCTACATATCACAAAAGGGAGAAAACTAGTTAGGTTTCTCAAAAACACATTTACACCAATTTTTTTATGGAATAATAAAGTAAAAATCATCATATAATATCAAATGCCATTATGGGAGGAGTGAATTAAGGACTTGTGACTCAACAAATAAGATATAGTGTGTCAGTGGTAATTTTTTTCAAAGAAAAATTATATGTCTTAGTAATCTGTGTCGTTTGGTATTTGTGTCGTTTGGTATATGATTATAGTAATTAGTATTGATTGTTTTATATTATTTTGTGTTATAATTAAGTTAAAAAATTTAATTCTGCGGTGTATGGATCATATTGCAGTTTATTTCATTGTTTTATTTGGCTTTTCCCTGAGACAGAGAGTCAAAAACCATATACTATGTTGGCTCTGTTTGGTCTATATTTCATAAGTGTAAACTAATGCTAGCATTAGTTTATAGGCATTAAAATCTATGTTATTTAGTGAGTCATTCTTATTAGTAACTTTAACTTTATTTATATTATGCTATGATAGATTTCCAAATGGTGAGTGCATGCACAACCACACTATCTCCTCTCTAGCAATAAGTTGGTTGTGTGCATGTCACCCAATGGCACCTCAAAAAAGCAATGTCACTCGGGACATTACCCTTACCGAAACGCAGATGCCCAAAGTCACTCTTCCACAATTCATTGTTGCGTTTGATGGTGATCAAGTCTAGGCATGGATCAAAGCCTTATACTCCTATTGTAAGGATTTGGTAGATATATCAGACCGTGATAAGATTACATTGGTTGCCCAATGGTGGGAGCATGTGAAAAAAACTATGAAAATATCATTGGTGTGGAGCTAAAAAGTGAGGTGGTGCACTCACCTCCTAATGCTATCAATAGTTATAAATTCTTTTGCGAAGCGCCTTAGTCCCATTTTTCCCCTGCAGGGTATGTTGAGAATTTATGGGTGCATTAGCTTCAACTCAGACAACTTTCTACTCAAACAATTCAGCTGTAGATTTCAATATTCTGCAAACTCCAGGTGCAACTCTCCATCTTTGATCCAGATCAAGTACTTATAAGACAATTTCATTCTAGTTTAATTCCTACTATTTTCAACGAGGTTTATTTAGTATGTACTCACAATGAGCCTCTTTCTTCAGCCTTTCATCATGCTCTGGCAGCATAAAAGAAGTTGGGTAAACACACAATGTCTCTCCGTTTTTCCTCCCGGCCTCTCTCCTCTGTATCTTTTAACAAAACCCTTAGAGAATAAAATTCCACTAACGTCCTTTACCTTCATCATACTTACCTACCTCCTAGCTTACCCATCTTACTTACTCTTGTTGGAACACAAATTAGAGTCTAGTTTATTAGCAAACCATCCAATGCACTCAAGGCCTATAATGCATGTTTTACGAGATGGTCTCTCCAATGGGCAAGACACAATCAACTTTTCGTCAAACCCAAGTCCTACAAAAATAAATTCCAAGGAATTTCCCAAGCTTACCAAATTTTGGATGATATACAATTCCGATACTCATCTCATTCTGAAGGGTTGTATCATAGATGGCCTTGACATCTGCACATTTGATCTTTATTGTAACAAATAAGGGAACATCCTCAACAGTCACAGTGCCCAATTTCTTTAATCCAACTACAAGAGCTTTTATCAGCCCATGTACACGCTTTGCAATCCTTTTCAACCCTTCTGGACCATGATAGATTGCCTACATAGCATACATGTTTACTAGCAAGGCCTGGGTACAAATGGGTCTCAATGATGAATCAAAAATACTGTGGTTGTGCTTCTTGAATGTTGTACAAAATATATGGACCAGGTGAGATACAAACATTTGGTGTGAAGAAACAGCACGTGGTTTGAATGAGATTAAAATAACTATGATTTAGGTTTTAAACCAAAATCTTCCCAAGTTCCAATTTTACAACAGTTTAATATATCGAGTCGCTTATTTTGAGGAATGTTCTTTATTAAACACGATCATTTAAGCAAGAACTCTACTTATTCTCCTATTTTAACAGGGATATCTTCTTTGGACTTTCATAATTTTTTCTCAAAATTTGTTTTTATTTTGATATGTAAACTCATTTTGGTTTGCTTCTTCCATTTCCTTGAAGGATTCATTTTGATTCTAAAAGTTGAATGTCGAAATCTATGTAGGGGATGAGTTCCTTGCCAACTATGGAAAGGTTTAAGTTGTTCCACAAAACCTTCTCCAATGCTATTCTAAAATGGCATTCCAGAGAGGTTTTTTTCTACCTACATATGTCGGGAATCTTATTAGACATTTAGCGCGGTTATTACAATCTCAACTGCAACTTCTACATCCCTCAGACAAATTCAAAATTGAAGATAATACTATCTACGACATCCCAACAGGTGTTGATTTGTTCAAAATTTAAATGCAGTTTTCATTTATATAAGACTTTTTTCCAATTCTCATTCTCATCAATACTGATCATACCCTTTTGATCTACATATCTTCAACATTTGCCAGGATTACAAACAATCACAAGCCAAATATGAAGGTCCATTTGATTGCATATTGTAGGAGATATTGCAAGTGATATGGCATCACTAGAAGGCCATATGTCAGTCTGCAATATCACATCTTTAGTTGACAACAACTCATCCATCTTTTTTAAATCACAACCATGGAAATTGTCAAGCTCATGATTTAACTTATTCCTCTAAGTAATGCTACTAGGGGATAATTTGAAGGAGTCGTTTACTTGAAGTCTAGAAATCTTGATGGATGTTGATTATCCTCAAAATATCCAAATTATGGGAATTTGATATTTCTAAAATACATATTATTTTGTCTTAAATGAGAGTGAACTGAAAATCTTTTTAAAGAATCTACTTTCCTTGGTAGAAATTCATCTTCAATCCCAATTGATTAGTACTGCACCTACAAATAAGGCTTGACATTATAATAATTAGCATACTGAACTCCTTCAAATGATGGCAGTCTCATTCCAAAAATAATTTTACTTCTCTGCAAATTTCAACATCTAGAACATGGTGCTATCATCATCCAAGTACCCAAAATAAAGATTTAGAAACGAGTTCCTAAGATCCCTAGCCAAATCAATCCCTTATACTTAGAAATATATGAAACAATCTCTTCCTTCATTTTTGTAAACACATTCTTCCATGATAATATCTCTATCAGTCTGCACCATTGGCTTAACAAGAACACCTGGCCTCATCTACTAATGGCAAACTTTTTTCACCTTGGCTCGATATCCATTGCTAGTCCCATTGTAAATTGCAAAGACAACAACAATTTCCTAACCGATCTAGAGAGAATGTCATTGTCAAATACTTAAATTTCTCATGGGAGATGTCTCCTTGTCACCCCACAAACCTCCTTCTACACAAACCAGTTTGTGAAGTTAGACCATCACAATTTTAACAATGATAAAATATGCTTAAGGGATTTAATCATAATGATATTCACCGAGGAGCTACCTACAATGCCTAAAATTTTACATCGGCGCTATAGGGGGATTATCCCATAAATACTGACAGAAACACCTCCATGGCTTGCACATTCACTGATTTTGAAGATGGTTGACTTTGCTTGCTTTACGACTTACTTGCTTGAAGCCTGTTGCTGAAACGTAATCCAAATCTGATCATGCATGTCGGCCCCCATCCTCTTAATATTCTATATACAAGGTCACTAGACAACAAAGGTCACTTGCATTCAAATAACCTTATGTTAGAGTATAACATGGAAATGACAGGACTACCATATCTGGTTTTGGAAGCAAGGCCAATCAAAAGTGTCAGGCCCTTTACCCTTCCTACCTATCCATATACGATGAGTACTTCTTATGGGGCATCAATGTGAGTATTCCATCCATGCTTTCAAGAGAATTATACCCTTGATTATGCGACTTTCCCAAGAGCTAGCACCCTCCAATCGACCCATGCTCTACAATATAAATCCTACAAGTCCTTCCAAAATAAAGTCATGAAGAAAGCATCGACCATGATCCCACTCAAGGCAGGGACTTGTTTCCCTACAACCCCCCTTGCTTATATATGGCTTCAGTAAACACGTAATATCATAACATGTGCTCCATCATTTCAGAATGGTGATATGTGAGGTAAAGAATGTACAAAAGGTCACTTTTCAACAACTAGGTCTTCGAAGGCCCTAATAAATCACTAGCAATGTAAATACTTGTAGCTTAAAAGGTTCCTCATCAACCAAACATCACAATATTATAGCCTCCAACATCGAAGGAAACCTATTATGTATTAAGTACAATTCTAAGCTCATGTCATTGATGCAAAGTGGACCATAACTTATGTAGTAATTTTGAAGTAATGTCCACTCAAAATTTTACTCCCAATCACATCACCCTAGCCTCAACATATTGATATTCATCTTGAATAAATCCTCTTGCAGGATGAGCTAAACTATCTCCATGATGGTGGGTTAACCGATAAATAATAAGGTGTACTCATGCACCAAAGTGCACCAATCCTTGTAGGAGTGTACATATGCTTTCCCACAAGTCCCTCCAATACAAGTTCCCCTTCTTGCTTATCCTTTATGCTTGAAGAGGCAAAATATCAACAATACAAGTTTCATGGATCTTCCAACTCCAAATCAAGCACTTAGCCAAGTCCCACCTTACACGACTACCAATGATCTACTAACAAACTGATCCTGCCACCATTCTCCAAGCATTTAAAATACTCTTGAAGATAGAAGTACTCATTCTTTGAATGTGCTAGGGTGTGAAATACTATCACACATAGATCAATGGGACCCCAAAAATCTTGCCTCTATGTCTGATTGTGAGCAATTTGTGTTGCATCAAAACCTTCCATGTAGAAGACCCCTCTAAACAATGAGCCACCCACTTGGTTGTAAGAATGCTTTCTTGAGTTGCCATACCCATTTTAATTAAACATATAAATATAAAAGTTAAAATTTAGGATGAAAAATATCAATTATGTTTCAATGTGTGCGTATTTACACTTTTGCATGTAAGCAAACATTGAGAACAATGGATACTTTGTTAGTGTCATTACAATAATTTGTTTTAAGGTTATATATAATTAGCAATAACTGTATAAATTATATTAGCATAATATATTCTTGAGGAACAACATAATTACATCCAATGTTTAGATAGCAAGTTTTTCCTTGGATGATTAAAAACAATTATAATTCTATTAGACCTTCTATATTAAAATCCTATGACATAACTCTATATGTTCCTATATGTATATTGTCTATAAAATATGCCTTGAACTCTACAACATTTAGAATGTAGTAGAAAAATTAAGATCTAAAATATTACAACTAATCATCTGAAATGGTATCCATTGTGCTACCCGATTCAGGTCAGGCATTCTGGGTAGTGCAATGCAAGCACAGTTTGTAGATGAAGCTTGAGGCAAAATGTCTCGACCCCCTCCTTGATAAGCTTCACAGATAGACATATTTTTTTATTTTACCTTATTGATTTCCTCTACGAGTTCTTAAATTTGAAGCCATTGAGTGGGCATAATTTCTTGAAGAGTGTCAACTTGAGTGGATAACTTGTCAATCTTCATGCTGAGTGAAGCAATTTCTAACTATTCATCTGGTTCCTTCTTTCTTGGTTCCATGCTTGAGGAACTCTGACAACCACATATGTTTTCCATAACCTCATCGATAGGGGATTACTTTTCTATTAGAGGATGGATTCCTACTCGTTTAGATAAGAAGTTAGACCCTGTGTATTTGGAGGGGAGAAGGATGAGAGAGTTTGGCCACCAAAGAAAGCAAGTGGCATATTTGATGCCCTTTGCATGAATATTGTTTTAGCAAAACCATCCTTATAATTTCTGTTGATTGAATAGCGTGCCTATATAATGATTGCACAATAATTAATCCCATATACCTTCCCACAAGCGTTGCCTTTCCTCATCTTGCTTTGCAACCACTAGCGATCGAAACACATGGAAGATTGACATCTCACCAACCTTGAATCTTTGTATTTCCCCTTTTGCAAGCTTTCCATTAAATACAACACCTAATTCCTCATCTAATTGCTCAGGGTGTTGCCTTTTTGCCTCAAATTCGTATTCAATTGCTTTAGCGTGAAACTATAAACTTTTAATGTTTTTTTTTTTGCTAAAGCAAGTGTGAATCCTTCTATTTCAATGAGAAAAACATAGAGTACATTTTTACAAACTTCTACTCGACGCCATGGACAGAGAGAAGAAAGAAAGCCCTAGACCTTAAGGGCAAAACCTTCAACCTTACAACAAAAAACTCAAACGCAAGTAAAAACCCGTGAACAACCCGCTGCCCCATACACGAAAAGGAACGAGCAATCTGGGCCGTCCAAACGCAGACGGAAGATCTACGACTGAGGGGAGATCGCATGCCTCAAAGAATCCCGGAGCTAAGCGACACCACCCCACCAAGATGCACGAATAGATCCAACTGTTGATTGCTATCAACCAAAATCTATGGGTGAGAGTGATATCGCACTGGCCAACTTGAATAGGTGTTAAAGTGCGGGGAGAGGCGGTATTCGTAACACTGCCGCTGCCACGTGTTGATGCTTGACTGGAATCGCCGCGAATTCTTTGAAACCGCTCTCCACAGAAAAGCGGTGCGATCAACATAAAACCGCCTATGAGGTGGTTTCCCGTACTATAAACTTTTAATGTTATTTTTTATCCATAATCACAAATACGTGCAATATTCTTGGACTATTTCACGCATGCAAATCGGGCCAAAGGAATTATTTTCCATATGATTGCATGATGGAAAATTAAGGAATTGGGACCTCCCTCATGTTCCATTTACCAACAATGTTCTAGGAGCAAGAGTAATTGTAGGATTAGCTAGGGATTCTGCCAAAGAGTTTAGCTCCCTTAACACATGTTTGGCTTGGAGGATAAGTGTGCCAAAATTCTATAGGATAGGGAGCTTAGCTTGAGATTAGATGGAGCTATTCTTAGGTTGAGATGTCTAATAGTGTTGTTTGAATCACTCACTAATATTAGGGATCTTATGAGATAGGTCTTGGCTAGCATTATTCCTTGGAGAAGGGCATACATTTTCGATTAGTTGTTGGAAGCTAACCGATGCTCCATGGTTAAAATACCTTTATTTTTCCTTTGGGCCTGAAGGGAATCCCTCTCCCCCCTCCCGTGGCACATCACCCCCTTTTGTGTTAAGGCTATATTAACAATCAATAATCACATATAAAAGAAAACCATGTAAAAGAAGAGCATCCCTACTAAGATTTAAACCTAGATTATTGTCACAAAAATTACTCCAATTTGCCACTAGAACATAATGTGATAAACAAATATCCATAATATATTTTGAATATATAATTTTTTTGATTAAAAACAATTTATAATTAAGTTATAAATAATTTTAACATAATTATCATTCTAACAGATATCTATAAATTAGTAAATACAAATATAACATATATATATATACCTACCTACCTATTAAATGTGAAAGAGTATAATCAATCAAAACATACACAAAACTAATATTACTAACAATTAATTAATTAAAAAACTTATGAATGGAAAAAATGTTATGAAAAATTAAAATTAAAATCTCAATTTTTTTTATTAAAATTACTCAAAAAAAAAATAGTGAAAAGACCATTACATCTATAACTTAAATTACACTTTAATTAATTAAAAAACTTATGAATATTTTTATTTTTATTTTTATTTTTTTAAATAAAATTTAATTTTACTTTTTATCAAATAAAAAATTCATTTTGATGATGATTTTCTTTCAAGTATTTCTTTAAAGATTTTGTTGATTTCTAAAGTAATCCCAAATAACATTTTCAAACCAACTTAAAAAATAAAATTTCCACACGTCTTGTCTTTACCAACTTTGAACGAATGATAATCTTGAAACGTCCAAATCCTTTTTCAACCTCCAATATCGGTGAAATTTAGTTGGTGTGTCAACAAAAAGTATGGTGTGCCTTTTGCGCTTATCCATTTAATTTCTTTTTTCGGTGATAAAGTTATGCAACACTGAATAAGATGCCCCATCTTTCTTTAAAGATTATGACGCGGATATGACTTTCTTTAGTTTGTCTGGTCAATTTGAAGATACGCACGGTTGAGATTTTTATTTCCAGAAATTGATAAAGTTCTGCAAAACTAAATAAGGTATCACGTTTTTTTATCGTGACGTGGATGTACGTAGCTTAATTTTTTTTAAAAAGAAATATATCTTTATTTAATTGAAAATATAATGGTTAATAGTATGTGTTTCTTCGCAAAAGGTTATAAGTTTAAAATTAGAAGGTAAAATATGTATGTTTTCGTAGATTTATTAATTAAATTACTATAAGGAGGTCCCTTGTTTTATAAGCAAAAAAATCTCATACACCAATTTAATGTCGAACTTGACGATAATTTTAAAAATTCAAAAAATATAATAATATTAATATAAATTCTTAATAGCTATAAAATTTTAAAATAAAAAATTAAATTTATATATTTTATATATAACTAATTAATTTAGAAATATCATTTATATTTTTAAATATTACTTAAATAATTATATCAAAATTTAGTCGGACTTAAAATTTATAATTACAATTATAATTTTAAATTTAAAATATATTATTTAAATAACAAAATTCATATAATGCGTTTGATATATTTATAATTATATAAATTAATAATAAAATTCATAAATAATAAAATTTAAAATATATTATTTAAATAACAAAATTCATATAATGCGTTTGATATATTTATAATTATATAAATTAATAATAAAATTCATAAATAAATAAAAAATTAATCTAGTGTCTAATTTCACGATAACTTTAAAAATTCAAAAATATAATAATATTAATACAAATTCTTAATAGCTATAAAATTTCAAAATTAACATATAGCTCTCGCGCTCCTGAGACCTAGCCGCCCCCTGCTGCTGGTCCTGGCCGCCGGCCTGCCTCGGCTCTCTGGCTCCTTTTCGGAGGGCTCAGCCTCTCATCTGCGTGCCTGATCTGAACTTGGGTGCCTGCCTGCGTGGCCTGCGGCTGCTGCGCCCCATCGCACAGCCTTGCAGTGCCCTCCTCATGGAGTCCAGCGGGGGCTCTGCCCCCCCCCCCCCCCCCCCATACCCTTCCTCCGGAGGTCTCTGCGTTCAAAGCCATGATAGCTGCCAGCTCGAAACGCCCTCCCTCAGCTAGCCAGCAGAAATTCGTCAAGAAGCTTGACTCCATCCCCACGGTTGCCCTTCCCGAAGAAGAAATATGCAAAGCTGCCATGAATCTAGCTGAGAAAGGGTTGATAGGCCAGTTTACGGGTCTCTGGCCTTCCCCCAAGTCGGTGGAGGACTGGACACAAAGAAACTGGTCTCCCTTGATCAAAGAAGGGGTTAAAAGCTACTTCGTGGGCAAAGGATTCTTTGTTTTCGTCTTCGAGAACTCGGATGACAGAAGCCTAATCTTCAGAAACGGCCCCTATTTTATGGGACAACAGGGGTTGTATCTAAATAAATGGTCCCCGGACTTCGACCCCTCCAAGGACATTCCCTCTGCAGTTCCTGTTTGGGTGCGACTTCCCCATCTGCCTCTACACTGCTGGAACCAAAAAACTCTTCAGATCATAGGCAATGCGCTAGGAAAGTACATAGATCAAGTTGTAAGGAAAGATCAGTACTCATGCGCCCGAATCTGCGTAGAAGTCGATCTTGAAGAGGGTTTGCCTGAAGCAATAAAGCTCTCGGTGGCCGGGTGGACCCACGTTCAGGAACTGGATTACGAACAACTCCCTTTCAAGTGCAGATACTGTCATGAACATGGTCACTTTGCAAAGAACTGCAAGAAAAAGATCGAGGAGCAGGCAGACAAAACAAATGAGGACCAGTGGACTGTAGTCCAAAAAACCGCCCGACAAAAAAAAGGAAATGGCAAAGGTAGCTTGTCCGGAGCTCCAAGCGGCTTCAAGCCCAATCAAGAAAAGGAAGTAACCCAGAAAGGCGCAGAAAAAACCCAGACTATCCCTACAAGCTCGACTCAGGAAAATCTGGAACACATAGCAGACCCACCCCCCATCAAAGAGGGAGAAGAAGCTACACAGGTCGAGCCCATGCAACGAAGCCCCTCCAACCCCTCATATGCTGATGTAACAAGGAAAAAGCCAGAAGAAAGCTCAGGTTCTTCAGAGGACGAAACCTTTGAGCGACCTTCCAAAAGAGCAGGCAGGAAATCTCGCAAAGAGCTAAGGGAAGAGGAGGCCGAGCGACTCAAAGTTCAAGGAAGCCAGGCCACCATAGAAATGACCATGGGAAGAAACACCAGACCTAGGCCTTCTAAGGGAGGCCACACTCCCTCCCTCAAGTAAAATATGAAGCTCGCCTCTTGGAATTGCAGAGGATTGGGGAACGCATCTAAAGCCGAAGCAGTCATGGACCTTCTGAAAATAGAACCTTCAGATATCCTCATGCTCCAAGAGACGAAGATAGAAGGGCGTGCTCTTCTAGATATCAGCAAAACAAAATGGAAGAAAAGCGCAGGCAAAGCAGTAAGCTCAAGGGGATCCTCTGGAGGGCTGGCAACTCTCTGGACTGAAGACTTATTTCAGCTAAAAAAATCACATGAAACCCAGCACTGGATTTTCACGGAGCTGACACACTGTACAAGTAAGTTGTCCATCTCTTTGTTTAATCTTTATGTCCCTGTCATATACTCTGAAAAACGAGATTGCTGGAACTCCCTCTCAGCTTTCCTAGAACAGCAGAATCCAGACAATATTATCATAGCAGGTGATCTCAATATAGTCCTGAAAACCAAGGAGAAAAGGGGTGGCTCCAGCAGCAGAGATCCTATGCTGGCTTTTGTCGAAGAGCTCTCACAGCAATGGGATTTAATAGACTTCACTCCAGTGCGCGGCCTATTCACTTGGTCCAACAATAGATCTGGGCCGGATCACATTGCTGCCCGCCTGGATCGATTCCTGGTCCAAAGCTCTCATATGATGAACAAAAAAATTATCAAGACCAAAATTCTGCCCAAGCTCACCTCAGATCACAAGCCGATCCAGCTTCTCCTAGAAGATGAAGAAAATCTTGGCCCTCTTCCTTTTCGCTTTAATCCTCTATGGATCGAGAGAGAAGGCTTCATCGACACTGTGAAAGAAGCCTGGGCCAAACCTATCTCTGGGTCTTCAAGTTTTGTCTGGGAGCAAAAACTCAAGGCTACAAAGTATGCGTTGAAGGATTGGATAAGGAAACCAGCCCCCAATCCAACCAGCACAAGAAAAGAAGCAGTGCACACTTTGGAGAACCTGCAAGCTGATATGGAAAGTAATGAGATCACAACAGAGCTGCTGGAGCAAGAAACAAAGGCCCAATGCTCAACCTATCGATCCTTAAGAAAAGAAGAAGAATACTGGAGAATCAAATCCAGAAGTCTGTGGTTAAAAGCAGGGGATCGGAACACCTCCTTCTTCCACAGACAATATAGAGCTCGGCTGTCCAGGAACCACATCTCAGAAATAAAAACAGCAGATGGCCAAGTTAGAAAGGGCTTCACCCAAGTTAAAGAAGCTGCTGACAGCCATTTCAGGAGATTATATAGCGAGGAACCTCAGGACTGTGAGGAGGAGATAACAGATTTTCTCTCTAACATTCCCCAACTGATCAGACCTGAAGATAATGTCGCTCTCACCAACGAAGTTACTGAGGAGGAAATAATCAAAGTCATCTGGTCCATGGAATCTGATAAGGCTCCTGGCCCAGATGGTTTCACAATACACTTCTATAAAGTATGCTGGAACATCATCAAAGCTGACCTCCAAAAAATGATAAAAGGCTTCATGAGAAAAGCTAAGATTGGCGGAGGCACCAACTCCACTTACCTAGCCTTAATCCCTAAAGACTCCAATCCGGAAACTTTCACAAGATTCAGACCTATATCGCTATGCAATGCATCTTATAAAATTCTGGCTAAACTTCTTGCAAATAGGATCAAGCCTCTGTTAAAAAGACTGATCTCCAGTCCCCAGGGTGGATTTGTGGAAGGCAGGCATATCCTTGATAATGTTATCCAGGTCCAGGAGACAATCCACTCCAGCAAACAACGAAATGAGAAAGGCATGTTGATAAAATTAGATATGGCGAATGCGTTTGACAGAGTAAACCGCTCCTTCCTCATTAAAGTTCTCCTCACTTTTGGCTTCTCTCCCCACTTTGTCCATCTCATTAAAGCCTGTATCGACAATCCGTGGATCGCCCCTCTTGTCAATGGTCGCCCTTCCAAATTTTTTCAAGCTCAGAGAGGCATCAGGTAGGGATGCCCTCTCTCCCCCTTCCTGTACATTTTAATGGCTGACTCCCTTAGCAGAAAACTCACTGCTGAAAGAACTGCTGGCACCCTTCCTGGACTCAAACCCTCCCCTGGTGTCGATCCCCTGAACCATGCGCTTTTCGCAGATGATTCACTTCTTCTCGGAGGTGCTTCTTCCAGAATCGCCAAAGTCTTTGATTCAGTTCTCAAAAGCTACTGTAGAGTCTCCGGAGCGCAGGTCAACAAAAGCAAGAGTGAAATCTACACCTGGAACATTGATCACCAAGAGCTAACAGGTATTTCGAATGCCCTGGGGTTCAGAGGTCATACCCGATGGGATCGGTTCAAATATCTTGGTCTCCCCATCACAAATGGGCCTAATAGGAGGTCACTCTGGTCAGACATCATCTGCAAAATCAAATCAAAAATAGCAGCATGGGGCGGCTTCTGGCTATCTAAAGGAGGCAAAGTCATTTTAATCAAGTCTCTGTTATCTGCGCTTCCAGTTTATCAGGCAGCATTCTTACTAGCCCCCAGAAACGTTATGGATCAGATCGCCAAACTCTTAAGAGATTTCTTATGGCAAGGAGGGAAAGGCAATGAAAGGAAGATGCATTTAGTCAACTGGGATTTGGTTAAAAGGCCAATAACAGAGGGTGGCCTTCAGATCCGTGATCCATCCCTTGTCAACCTTGCGCTGGGAGGTAAACTCCTGTGGAAATTGGTTCATGAGCCCAAGCATCCGACCAGCGCTATTTTGCTGTCTAAATACGCACAGAACTCGTCCTTCAGCAATTTGCAATTCGAACCTCCTGTCAACAGTTCGCAGGTATGGGCTCTCTGTTGCAAAAGCAGTTCATTCTTTAAAAAATCTCTTTATAAAGTCCCAGGCAACGGCAAGCGAATCAATCTGTGGAAGGATCGAATTATGGGGCGCGATCCTTTGGAGGAGATCGAGGAAATAGCAGAGCTCAGAGAATGGTTGATGAGCGCAGGCATCAATAGGCTACGCGATCTCTCTGTTTGGGATCACCGGGGAGATTGGGCCGGGTGGGATCTCCACGACGCCCCTGGCTGGTTATCTGCCCAAAAAAACCAGTTAATCGAACTGCTGGAAGAATCGACGCCTGAAAATCGGCATACAAAAGACAGTTGGGCCTGGGGTAAGACAGGTGTTTACTCCACTGCAGCAGGTTACAAAGCCCTTCAGGAATCAAGGAACAACAATCACAATCCAGCCTTTTGGAAGCGAGTATGGGACAATCTTGCCCTCCCAAAAGTGAATTTTTTCTTCTGGACATTGATCCATAACAAAATTTTAACTGGCGATAATCTGGAGAAGAGGAATATAGCTGGGCCTCACAGGTGCGCGCTATGTAGAAGTAACCAAGAAACAACCCAACATTTATTCTTGGACTGCCATTATGCTAAGGAAGTGTGGGGCCTCATTCTATTGGGACTACAGATTCCCCCCTTCCCTCAGAGTTCTGTAGCTGACCTTTTTGCCTCTTGGAACAAGCTCTACCCGCAAAGCATTCCCATTAAATCCTTCTGGAACAAGGTCTGGACAGCTATTCCCAAATTTGTCTGTTGGCAGCTTTGGTTGGCCCGCAATGATCAGATCTTCAATGGACATCAACTCTCCCCTCTCCAGGTTGCAGCTAAAGCCAAAGCCTTCCTTTTGGAAGCAGCCCAACAACAGTTTTATAAAGATGATCCTCTCCTCCTCCCTGAAGAAAGGAGATGGCTATGCCCCCTGGAGCCTTGCGCAGAAGAGACTCCGAGGATTCTTTCTCAAACTGGTGGAGATCCAAAAAGCTAACCACAATCTTCTTTGATGGGGCCTCTAAAGGGAATCCTGGGACTGCTGGTGCAGGAGGGATCATTTATTCTACTGATGGGACGTTAAGAGACTGTTTTTGTTGGGGTTTAGGCCAGAAATCCAACAACCAAGCAGAAATTTTTGGCCTCCTCAAAGCTTGCCAAATAGCAAGAGATCAGGGTGTCAAAGACCTGCAAGTTTTTGGAGACTCTGAGATCCTAATAAAAAAATTAAATACGAAAGATCTTTTTAGCAATGCTGCTTTAAACAAAATCTTGGGCAGATTGAAAAGAGTGCTGCAAGAATTCAACACCCATAAGTTCTATCATATTCTCAGAAACTTGAACGGTGAAGCTGATCAAATGGCGAATAAAGGATGCTCTCTCCCGAAAGGGCAGCTGATTGTAAATGGCAACAACTCCTTCCAAATACCATGAAATTGATGTAATCCAAAATCTGAAGCTGAAGGATGCTCTCTTTGTAACCGGGGCTGCCATGGCAAAGTCCCCTCTTATCTTTTCCAAGTAAATAAAATTCATAACCGTTTCAGTTAAAAAAAAAAAATTAAAAATTAAAAATTAAATTTATATATATTATATATAACTAATTAATTTAGAAATATCATTTATATTTTTAAATATTATTTAAATAATTTATCAAAATTTAATCTTACTTAAAATTTATAATTACACTTATAATTTTAAATTTTAAATATATTATTTAAATAACAAAATTTATATAATCCGTTTGATATACTTATAATTATATAAGTTAATCAGAAATAAATAAAAACATTTTTATTAATATTCCAACACATTTCATATATATATTTCCCGGAAGATCCCACACATTTCACCGATGCATATACGCATAAAAATATAAAATTGACGAAAGAGAATCATAATGTCAAAAAGTATAAAGTGAGTGATTTCGTGAGTGGGCACTGGGCTTTAAGTTTGTTTGCAAAGGAATTAAACTTGATATTGTAAACTCAATGGTATGCCTTTTACTAATTTAATAAAGGAAAAGTTATTAAGCGCGTAGTTTAATTTATAATAAGAATTTTTTTTTTTTAATTGAAATTTATTAAGCTTTAATTATATTGGTTATATATAAATTTTTTGGAGCACTAGAATTATGTAGATTAAATAATTCAAATTCAAGTTTTTAAAAGTGTGAGATTTTGATTAAAATTAACTAGAAAAAATGTTTAAGGGAGCAAATCTTTTAAGATGCAAAACTTGCATCCAAGGAGTTGATTCCTCTCATGACTTCGTAGATTCTTAATTAAGATCGATCTATGTTCGTTCTTAATAATATTATTTATATTATATAAATTTCACATCTCTCTATATAAATATATTCTCATTTTTAATTTTATAAAAATCTTGATTTAATGAGTGGAATATCCACATAATATTTTTAGTAGTAGTGAGGATAGAAGGTTTAAATATATCTCAAAAGTAATTGCCCCAAGAGGTGCCTCGATGCTCTCCATGCAGTATGGTATGGTTTTAAAATTTTGACTAACTCAAATTACATAAAAATAAAAATAAAATTAAATAAAAAGATTAATGTAATTTAATATAAACATTGTAACTCAAAATAAAATTAAAAATTAAAATAATGAAATAAAATAACCCTATAAAATTATAATAATAATAAAAATATAAATGGTCAATGGTATTGAGAACCCAAGGTATTCATGTGGAATGTATTCTATGTAAAGAGGGGAATTAACCAACCTAGATCCATATAATAAAAATATAAATGGTCCATGGTATTGAGAACCAAAGGTATTCATGTGGAATGTAGTTTATTTAAAGAGGAGAATTAACGAGCCTAGATCCATCTTAACTCAAAATCTACCAAGCCCCCAAAGGGATCAAATCCCTTGATATGCAAACCTCTTTTAAAGTGAAAAGAGATTTGATCTCTCTAGCCCCTAAGATGGGCTGGTTATAACCTTTTTACTTTTAGATTTAATTAAAAATGTTATAAAATAAAATATTTATAAAATAGTTTGATGTGAAATGAATAATGGTTTTTAGGCATGTGGTATTTATAAGCCATGATATTGTAATAAAGTCTATTTACAAGTTAATAATATCCAGGGTAAAGTGAGGGTGAATATCCATAGTTAAGAATCTTATTGTATCATAAATATTAGATTTTTCTGTGCTTATTAATTAGATTTAAATATAATTATAAAATCATTATTTTAATTTGTATGGTAAAATGAATCTTAATTTATAGCTACTAGATGTTACATATTTTAATATGATATGTATATTATCGTTTTCTTTTATCTAAATCAACCTAGAGAGGGATTAAATATGTTTTCAATTTAAAAGAGGTTTGTATCTCAAAGATTTGATCCTAACTTCATAGATCAGGAGTTAAGATGGATCTAGGTTGGTTAATTATAGTTATAATTATACTTATAATTATTAATTTTATATTTCCCAGATGCGGGTGTTTAATAGCGTCGGTACAGTGCAACAAATCTGGGCTGGCAAGTGGCGCGGCCACATGGCCACCCACGCTTCCACCCAGAAGCTCACCGCCGAAATTAATGGTGTTTTAATGCTTTGTGCGGGCCGAGGAAACCTCATTCTGATCCATAAAATGGTGATTTCGGACTGCCCTCCCCCTGTTCCGCCTCCTTTGAACTGCAACTGTCTCCCTGCTGCTGCAGAGCCGAGCTCGCGCACGACAACGGGGAGACGTTGCCAGATTCTTTGCTGTATTGAAATGGTTGAAGGTGCCCACTTCTCACATAATCTTCTTTGTTGCTTTCGAACTGTTGCTTCGGCCCTGAATCCTGCTTCTGAACCTCGAATTCTTGATTCTCCTGCTCCCACTGGCCATTCTATCCCTCGCTCTGCGCCTCCTAGTCCTCATCGGCCCAATTTCGACTAGGCGAATATGCCTCGGCTGCGTCACAGGATGCGCTGTAGAAGAGGCAGCAGCAGAGGAAGAGAAATTCACCCCCCCTCGCTGTCCCTCTCTGACTCTACCCCTTCGGATTCCTCCTCCCCCTCGACGACGGCTCATTCTGCGAGTCGTTATCCTGCCACTTACAGCGGTAGAGGGCGTGCTCAGACAGTCGGCGCTAGGCATGTTGAAGAGGCTCCTCGACTGCCTGTTGCCTCCGTCCCGACGCTGCAACCCAACCACTCCACCCAATTCCAATTTCGTTGCATGATGGAACGCCCTTGCATAATTGCTACCATTTCAATTGCTTTCAGAGAGGAGCCTCAAAGCTCTGACGTCCCAGCTCACAACACCAGCAGAAGGAAAACTCATGGTAGCAGCTTTGGGACATGCATAACCCATGATGAAGCTCTGAATCTAATAGGCGTAGCTCAAGGACACAAAATTCTAGGCGGCTACACGAATATGGAAGCTACGATGAGAGATCAACAACACAAAGAAGATGATATGGAGGCATATGTTGAAAAGTGTGCAACAAGAAATGCTTGTTGAGAATGCAACAAGATGATGGAGCTTAGTGGAAAGGAGTCGCCTTCACTAAGTGGGCCCGCAGGCAAATTATGGCACAAAGTCTATTTTTGGATCACAACAGGAGGGATCACAGCAGGAGTGATCACAACAGGAGTGATCAGAGTCTATTTTTAGACTGCTAGTCAAAAATAGAAAAGTCAAATATTATTGTCTCATAATAATATTTAGACGATAAACTTTATCTTATTCTCTTGGAGCACTTCAGTTTGAGCTACAGATGTGGCACATGCAGCTGTCAGAAGGAAATACGCTTTCTTTATGAGTCAGTTGAGCTATTGCATGCAGGACATCAGTTAGAACTCATGTGGTTGAGTTCTGTGGAGTTGGATGAGCAATTAATGGAGTTGTGTTCAGTTTGACTTAGTTGAACTAGTTGTATTTAGTCTAACTCATCAATAGACTAAGTGATGAGTTGTGTGAATTAGTTATTAATTAATTCACTAATTATTAACTCATAATGCAACTGAAGAATACATCAGTTAACTCAGTGCATGTACAGTTCAATGGAGACAGGTGTTAGAGGTTGAGATTGCTATCAGTTGTGCATGAGATTTTGCACATGCATGGATTGAGTAATGCCAATGAAGACTGCGTAGTGTTGGGGCCAATACCAAGAAATATAGCTTGTGCTCACGTGATTCCCAGTGTGGGTGATTCTCTTGAGGTAAAAACGAGTTTGGTTCAACCATTCTCATTCATTCTCAGCAGGTATTGTGCAGTGGAGGCAGGCAAGCAGTAGAGGAGATTTGGAGATCAAATCTAAGCTGTATTGTGTGTAACAGGTGGAGATAGTGCTGGATACTTGTGAGGAGTATTGTACTATGTATTGTTACATGTTCTCAATCATTAATATACAGATAGTTGGGGTTTTTGGCGAGATGCTTTCCCCAGGAAAATACTGTGTTGATATGTGTGATTGATGCTTCTATGTGCGCATGTTATTGTTTCTGCTTCTGTAAATTGATGATCAATGTAGAGGAGGTTATGTATTATGCATGTTTTCCGCAATAGTGTATAATTGAGATAATCTCTGTTGAGTAAGTGTTTATTATTCAAAATTTCTACATGGTATTGGAGCTGTTGATCATCAGATCTACTATTCAGGAAGTGTTTACATTCTATTTCTTCAGGCAGAGTCTGTAATCGGGCCAGGTAGCCTCTGGATTCATCCTTCTTTTGGAAGGTGAGATATCCAGTGAATGCCCATACAGTCGATCTCTATACAAGAAATACTTTGTTCTCACGAATTCTAGATTAGAGGCGGTTGAGTTGTTGAGCTGGTGGAATTCGAATTTGCAGCAGTGTTTTCTTGGTGTCAAAGTTGAAATGTCTTTCAACGGATTGTGATTGGAGTATGCCCTTGAGGGCAGCTCGAACTATATTGCATGGAAGGACAGGATGGAGGCGGTATTAGATGATAATGGGTTGAAGGAGTTCATAGATGCAGATGTCCCAAAACCTACTGATGTTGCTCAAGTCGGGGATTGGCAAAAGAAGACAACAAAGTGTCGAAGGATTCTGTTGGAGGGCGTGAGGGATCACATTGTGTCCAACCTCCATGGAAAGGCTTCTCCATATTTGATGTGGAAAACGTTGACAGAATTATTCCAAAGCAAGAGCGACCAGAGGAAGTTGGCGCTCAAGGATAAACTCAGAAACATTAGGTGTGAGAATGATGACAATATGCCCCAGTATCTCACGAAGTTCACCCAATGCCGGGATGAGCTGGGAAGTGTGGGGGTAACTGTTGAGGATGAGGATATGGTGAGTCTAGCACTCCTTCGCCTTCCTAAGAGTTGGCATAGCTACCAGGACTCGGTGAATGGAAGGGATAAATTGCCAGGATAGGAGAGACTTTGGTCGGATCTTGTGCAAGAGGAGATTAGACGGCGCACCAGAGACAGTTCTTCATCTATGCATGATAAGGAGAACTGTGCCTTAGCGAGTAAGGTGAAGAAGGGGAAGGGGAAGGTTTCTCTTTCCGAATCCAGTTCTTCCAATGATGGGAAGAAGGTTGACAAGTCGAAGGTGTGATGCTTTCGTTGTCATGAGTTGGGCCATTATGCTACTTATTGCCCAAAGAAGAAGTCTAAGAAGGGATCCGAGGAAGGATCTAAAGGTGAGGCAGCCTCACTTGCTTCACAGTTTGAGTTGGACTTCACACTCTTCGCATGCATGGTTTCATCCATGGTGGGAAGTGGTTGGTTTCTTGACAGTGGAGCTTCTTTCCACATGACCGGTGACAAAAGTTTGTTCAGTACTTTGGAGGAGAAAGATCTCCAGATACTCATAGGGATGGGCAATGATGAGAAGTATAGTGTCTCAGGTGTAGGCACGATTATTTTTCAGAGGGAGCATGGATCTCGCCTTACCTTGACCGATGTTAAGTATGTACCAGGACTGAAGAGAAACTTGGTGTCGATCGCGATGCTGGAGGACATAGGCTGTGATGTAGTCTTCAGTAAGGGAAAGGTTTTCCTTAGACACATCATCACTAGACAGGTGAAGCAGATTGGTTCACAGGTCAAGAACCTATATGCTCTTGAGGTTCAAGATGCATGCAAAGCCTTGAGCAGCAAGGCAACTAATGGAGACTTGGTGGTTGAGAGGGAGCATATATTACCGCTCAACATGCAGAGCCAGAAGAAGTCTTAGACGATTGTGGAGGAGCCACGATTGGTGCAGCAGCTTCAGGAGGTTGTGGAGCAGCCACAACAAGGGAAGCTGAAAGGAGATCGAGTAGAGACATCTACTCATGCAGAGACCTCCAGTAGGGGGAAACTTCGAGCCAGGTGGGCAGAGGGATCACATGCAGCCATACCTCCAGGTAGGAGGTGGGGTGATGTAGATTGATTGTCCCAAGGAGGAGGGGCAGGATCCTTGAGGTACCCAACCTCTTAGATGAGACCTTGCTACGGGAGCCCCGATGTGGAGTAGCAGGAACTGATTGATTGGGTAGAGACAGATGTGGATGGAGCGGCAGAGAGAGCGATAGTGCAGGGAATCCCAGGACAACGCATAGCTAGCAGGCTGCAGCAATGCGAGAGGCACAAGTGTTTTGCACAGTGCTAGGTGGCACAGAGAGGTGTGCAATGGTGCGAGATGCATGGAGATGTTGCAGTAGCGCAGATGTCAGAGAGGGAGCACTTGTCAGCAGCAGGTAGAGCTTCAGCATCAGAGTATGTTCCTAGCCCAACAGAGTGGTCAGTTGGGAGTGTTTTTGTTCCAAGTGTTGTTGGAGCAAAGTGGACCGGGCAGATGTGTTGCATGCAGAACATTCCAGAGTTTCAGGATCGGGTTTGAGAGGAAGCCTTTCTTGTTGAGAGGGAGTGTTGAAAAGTGTGCAACAAGAAATGCTTGTTGAGAATGCAACAAGATGATGGAGCTTAGTGGAAAGGATTCGCCTTCACTAAGTGGGCCCGCAGGCAAATTATGGCGCAAAGTCTATTTTTGGATCACAGCAGGAGTGATCAGAGTCTATTTTTAGACTGCTAGTCAAAAATAGAAAAGTCAAATATTATTGTCTCATAATAATATTTAGACTATAAACTTTATCTTATTCTCTTGGAGCACTTCAGTTTGAGCTACAGATGTGGCACATGTAGCTGTCAGAAGGAAATACGCTTTCTTTATGAGTCAGTTGAGCTATTGCATGCAAGACATCAGTTAGAACTCATGTGGTTGAGTTCTGTGGAGTTGGATGAGCAGTTAATGGAGTTGTGTTCAGTTTGACTTAGTTGAACTAGTTGTATTTAGTCTAACTGATCAATAGACTAAGTGATGAGTTGTGTGAATTAGTTATTAATTAATTCACTAATTATTAACTCATAATGCAACTGAAGAATACATCAGTTAACTCAGTGCATGTACAGTTCAATGGAGATAGGTGTTAGAGGTTGAGATTGCTATCAGTTGTGCATGAGATTTTGCACATGCATGGATTGAGTAATGCCAATGAAGACTACATAGTGTTGGGGCCAATACCAAGAAATATAGCTTGTGCTCACGTGATTCCCAGTGTGGGTGATTCTCTTGAGGTAAAAACGAGTTTGGTTCAGCCATTCTCATTCATTCTCAGCAGGTATTGTGCAGTGGAGGCAGGCAAGTAGCGGAGGAGATTTGGAGATCAGATCTGAGCTGTATTGTGTGTAACAGGTGGAGATAGTATTGGATACTTGTGAGGAGTATTGTACTATGTATTGTTACATGTTCTCAATCATTAATATATAGTTATTTGGGGTTTTTAGCGAGATGCTTTCCCCGGGAAAATACTGTGTTGATATGTGTGATTGATGCTTCTATGTGTGCATGTTATTGTTTCTGCTTCTGTAAATTGATGATCAACGTAGAGGAGGTTATGTATTATGCATGTTTTCTGCAATAGTGTATAATCGGGATAATCTCTGTTGAGTAAGTGTTTATTATTCAAAATTTCTATAGCATACAGGTGTCTAATTGTGGAGGAACCTCCGCCACCTAATGACACCTAGCCAGCCAAAGTTTACTTCAGGTTTTGAGCTCCCGGTCACCAAACTTAGGGGTCTTCTCTGCTGTTTCTTTTTGTAATTGTTGTCATTTTTGATGTTTTGTTCAAAAAACTATTCCACTATGGTTTTACAGGCTGGTTCCCCTGCGTGGGCAGCACACTCCTCTAGTTTTAGACTGGTTTCCCCGATGTGGGCAGTCATTTCTAGTTATTGTTTGTTAAACATGGCATAATCTGAGACAGGATCTGCAGAGGCCGGTGCCTCCATGTACTATTTTTTGTTACATTAATAGAATTAGTCATATTTAGAAATTATTATTATTATTATTATTTTTAATTAATTAATTAATTAATTTATTTTTATTGTTGGAGTTTTCTGGAAGAGAATTGTGTAATGATTTACTCTTATCTAAATCAACCTAGAGGGATTAAATCTGTTTTCAATTTAAAAGAGGTTTGTATCTCAAATATTTGATCCTAGCTTCATAGATCGCGACTTAAGATGGATCTAGGGTGGTTAATTATTAATTATAATTATAATTATAATTATAGTTATTAATTTATATTTTATTGTTGGAGTTTTCTGGAAGAGAATTGTGTAATGATTTCTTTGTCATTCATCCATCCATCATCAAAGACAAGCTCTTTGGTCCTTGATGATGGGTGGAGAAACCATCTGAAACATTGGATGTATTAAATCATTACACAGTTCTGTTCTAGAAAACTCCAACTATATGAATAACTATGGAAGCCTCCGATCATTTATATTTAATGTCTGTTTGTTTGTTTGTTGTTGTTGTTGGTTTTTTTGTTATTGTTTTTTTTTTTTTTTTTTTAAATATAATTTGACTAAGTCAAAATGTTTGATTGATGATTATAATTGCTAATTATTTTATTTTATTTTGACCTAGTCAACGATATGAATAACTATGGAAGCCTCCCATCATTTATATTTTATGTTTTATTTTTATGTAATTTGACTAAGTCAAAATGTTTGATTGATGATTATAATTGTTAATTATTTTATTTTATTTTGACCTAGTCAAAATGTTTATAGAACATTACATTACAACATCTCTATCATGTCGGAGAGCACCACTGGGAAAATAATATGGTGACCACCATTTTTTTTTTTTTTTTTGTAAATAAGATAGTATATTTTTTGGAAAACTGACAGGTTACAAAAAGGGTTGTGTGAGAAAGAAGCCAACACAAGAGCCAACCGAAAATCTAGTGTTGGTCATAGCATAGGCTGTATTTACAATACTACCTAGAAAAAACAGGGAACAAAGTACAAGTGTGGAGCATAGAGGTACTCTCAGTACAACAATTTCAAAATTGAGAAAATAGAAGCCGAGAAAGGAGAAGAGTGCCTTATGGCGGCTGACCATCCAGATATTATTGTTCTCCGTGACAGATAGAATTTTGCGGAGGCCGAAGAACATACACATGGGGAGAAAAAATAGTAAAGGAAGTTGACTGCATCACTCCTGGTTGGTGGTGGCCCGTTCATCATCCAGACGAATGGGAGTCTCCTGAGAGCTTCCCTCTTGCTGCGCGGTGATGGCCTGACGACTCGTGGAGGCCCCGGGGTCCTCTTTCTTGATGCACGGGACTCCTTCAGCGGTTGAATGGGCCTTCATTGTCGACTTCTTTTTGATGACAGTATAATTCAGAGCGTCTCGAGTGATAAATCTGCAATGGTGGATGGCTTCTACATACACAACAAACTTTTCAGTGAGCTGGTCAATCTTAGTTTCCAGAGTCTTGGAATGCTCCTCTTGTTCCTGCATAGCAAGCCCCATGATGGTCTTCATTTGCCACCATGTTTCAATTGTATGCGCATAGAGGTTTTCGCGCGCTCAGGTGAGAGCAGGGTCTGGAATCCAAGTGAATTCGCGTCGACCTCCTCTGTGGTGACCTCTCTTCGTAGAATATTGGCATGGGCCTCTAAGTCAGAAATCCGTTGCTGAGTTTCCAGATTGACTGCCACTGAGTAGCCCAGAGCTGCGCGCCTGGTAGCAGTCTCCGGGCGAGTGGTAGGGGCCAGGCATTAGGACTGCCAACGGGATGTAGTGCGACTGCATGCACCTCCCCTACTCAGACCAGGGGTGGAGCCATGCCTCAGAGCCATGAGAGAAACCAAGGGATAAGAATGCAGGGGGAACCAGAGAACGAGGGGCAAACAGAGGAGGGAAGAGGCAGTAAGAAGAATGAGAGAGAAGGTGGAGGGGTGAATTTATAGAGGCTAGGAGGAGGAGGGAGATCAGAATGAGGGAGAGGGAGTGGGAAGGGGAAGCATGCGGAGAATTAAGGAGGGGCGGAGGAGTAATGGTAGAGCAGGGAGGATGAGACTGAGAGATGGCAGACACACAAGGGAGAGGGGAGGAGGCATCGCTGGCTCTGAAGATAGGCAAGCCAAGGATGAGCCTGTACTCTGGCTTCCTCCACCTGTCCTTCTCATTGAGTAGAAAATCCATCTTGTAATGATGAAAAGTACATGAACAATTATTGTTCAGTAGAGTAGTTATCTTCTTCATTGATTGATGCACATTGCTGACGGAGTTCCCCTTCCTCCAATTCCTGCCACACTTGGGACTTCAGGCGTAGGGTACTAGCCATACCCTCATTCACCAGTCTTTCCGTGAATTTATTTCCTTTCCTTTTGATTGCTTGAAAGTGGAGGCCAACCATGTTGTCAATTTCTTGCTTGATCCGTTGTATTATTTTATTTAGGCGCCAATTTTTCGAGATCTTGTCCACGTCAATACCCTGCTGAAGTTTTTTGCCAATTTGGGTAGCCAACATGGAATCTCCTTCAACAATCAGAGGACTAAGGTTGAGGTTGTGCGCTATGACGATGCCATGTTCCAGGGCATGAAGTTCAACGACATTGTTGGTGGTTGAACCTATATTGCCCTCATAAATCCAGATGATCTCACCTTTAGAGTTCTAGAAGACCCCTCCAAAGCCTGTTGGGCCTGGATTCCCTTTAGCTGCGCCATCGTAGTTGAGCTTGAAAGTCCCCTGTTCTGGCGGCCGCCACGTGTTATTTTTATTATCATGCCTGGGGAGGGGAGTGACTTTGCGGACCTTGATATGAAGGAGATCCAACATTGAGAGAATTCTCACTTCGCGGGGGGTCGGAGGGGCTTTGACAGTCTGAGTGGGTAGAGAGGTCACTGTTTCACGGAGCGCGCTTTTGATCTTCGTGATAATGAATTCCTCCTGGATGGAGAGGCCGTGAAATATTCTCACGTTGTGTTCCTTCCACAGAGCCCAGCAGATCAAACCAGGTAATAAATTCCATGCATGGTTAACTAGAGGATGGGGGGAATAGACCTTTCTCCAGTTCATGATGGTGCTATGAATGGAAGAGGGGTCCCGATCAGAGCTGTTAAAGACCAAAGAAGTCCAATTCCAAACATTGGACGCGAATGGGCAGACATTTAACAGATGATTGGGGGTTTCTTCTTCTTGCTGGCAGAGGGGGCATCTCAAGGGGCCAATAAAGCCTCTTCTTCTTAGATTGTCCCACGTTAAAAATTTTCTGTGCATGACTAACCAAAGGAAGATAGAAATTTTCGGCCAGTGCTTCCTATCCCAGATTGCATTCCATTTCGGATCTGGTTGGAGTTGGTCGTGCTTTGCTATGTATCTGTAGGCTTCACTTAATATGAAGTGTCCTGCTGAGTTTTCCCCCCATCTAAGTTTATCCTCAACAGAGTCATGGAGGATTTTCCTGATTTGTAACTCTGATGAGAGGTCCGACCAGGTTTGGGGATCCATATGGGGAGTCCATTCCTCGTGATTGATCCACTTTCTCCATCTATCATTTTCTTCAGTTTTCCCCAATACTAGTTGACTTTGATCTTCCCTCTATTTTGCATTTCAACCTTGATATTTTGATAGTGATCTTGATCAAGTTTCAACCTTTGCTGCTAGGCATCCTCCCAGAAAAGAGCCTTGTTTCCACTGCCTATTTCCCAAAAACTGTGTCTTTGAATGATGTCCCTATTCTCCCAAGCTTGATTCCAGATGACAGAGCCTTTGATGTTTCCATTGAGCCTGATGATTTGCTCTTGCGTTAAGGAGGGAGTGTACTTTGCTTTCCAGAGGGTGCCCCAAGGGGAGTTGGGGTTAGCAATCCATCTCCATAGGTTTTTGGCTCCCAAGGCCTTTCCCAGGAGGTCTATATCTCTAAGACCGAGGCCACCATCTTTTTTGGGTTTGCATATTTTTTCCCAAGCTACCAGAGCCCATTTCTGTTTGACCTCTGCTCCTCTCCATAAGAATTTCCTCTGAAGGTTCCTGATTTTTTTAGAAATCAATTTTGGGGCAGCTAGAGCCGAGTACATGTAAAGCGGGATGGCCTGAAGGACCAATTTAACCAGGATAAGACGACCAACCAGATTTAGAGATCTGAAGGTCCAATTGGCCAGCCTTTTCTCCAGCTTGTTTATCAGGTTCTCACAAGTGGTCTGAGAGAGAGGCCTATCTGTGAGGGGGACACCAACATAAGTGAGGGGAGAGAGCTAATAGGAATGGCCAGGAGTCTGGCGATGTTCCTGCAAATGGGCAGTGGAGTATTAAAGAAAAACAACTTGGATTTAAGGGGATTGATGGAGGTGCCAGAAGCAGCGGAGAAGTCCTTCAGGATGGACATGAAAGATGAAGCCTCTTTGATGGAGGGGAGGCCCATGAGAAGAGTGTCATCCACAAATTGTTGGTGAGTTGTAGGGGGCGCAAAAGCATGGGGGGAGAGATTGGATCTCCTTATCTGACACCCCTTGTAGGATTGAAGGGTTGCGAAGGTGATCCATTTACAAGGATGGAGAAGAAAGCTCTTGACACCATAGCCATGATCCACTTGATGCTTTCTTTGTGGAAGCTGAACGCATCCAAGATCTGTCTCATATAGTTCTAACTTATTTTGTCAAAGGATTTTGACATATCTAGCTATATCATCATACCAAGAGTTTTTTGGGATTTGAGAGAATGAATAAGCTCATGAGAGAGGATGATGCTATCCATGATTTGTCTTCCTTCCACATAGCCATACTGAAGGTAGGATATGAGGAGAGGGAGAATGACTTTGATTCGATTGGCTAGAACTTTGGAGATTATTTTGTATATGACATTGCAGAGGGCTATGTGTTATAGACATATTTGGCAACTGCAACCCCAAACACATATGTCCATAAAACCAAGGGCTTCCAAGTCCCTAAAAGTGTTGTTTCATACCCTAAAGGAGCAAGGTCAGCTGATTACATCATCTCCCAGAAGTTCTCCTTGAAAAACTACTCAGAACTGGTCAAAACTGGACCATACAGACTGCCCAGTGCTAAGGGTGCGATGCATCTCACCTGCCACATGTAAAAAGTGCGATGCATACTGGAAAGCCCTTCTGTAGGGCACGATGAGCGAGAGCAAACAAATGGTAGAAGCAATTTGCTTGGTGGAAACCCTGAGAATCTTATAGAAGTTGCTCATTTGACACTTGCCTCTTTGAATTCGCCCAGGGATGAGTAAGAGATCATGAAATCTCCAAGTGGAACCAAGAACTATCAGAGATATGACACTAATCAAAATCCCAGAAGCTGACTCACCCCCCTGCAAACATCTATATATGGATACCTCATCCTAGAGATCCAGGGGCTGGAATTTTGTAATTTGCAAGGAAGTGCTGTTGGTTTCTCTTTGAAGACATTGTTGGGTGATCTTGCTTTCTATGACGTGAAGAGTGCTTTCATGCTGGGAGGATGGCGCTGGGTGAGACCAATGGGTTATAATCCTCTCTTCTACTACTTCTATCAATAAAGCTATTTGAGTTTTCCTCCATATTCTTGTATATCTCTGAATCTTGTATTGATATATGCATTTGTATGGTTAATATACATCTGATCCTATATTGTTTATGGTTATAGATATCTATGCTTTGATGGTATTATGCTGCTTTGACTCTACAGGTGCTCTTTGAAGCGGGACAAGTAAGGAAGGAGTGGTGTAATTATGTCAAAGGGGAAAGGAAACAAGCAAGGAGCCAAGCGAAAGACTGAGGTTGGTACTCTTTGCTTCTTTCTCATCTATCTCTCATAAAGGAAAACACAAGTGAATTTAGTTTGTTTGTTTCTAAGATAGCTACCCGTCTTAGTGGGACTGGCAACTCTGAATAGACACTAGTTTTCCCGATAACAAAATGGAAACTCCGTTGGGGAGCGAATAGTTTGATTACTTGTCTCTACTTGTTTGCTTCATAAACTACAGATGGAGCTTGAAGTTAAGCCAACTAGCCTTTGAACTGCATTTGCTATGTAAGTGCAAATTAGATCAATGCTGCTTTAGTCAATCTGTGGGTTTGTTTATGAACTGAACAATTGACTTGCAAACATCCTAAGTGCCCTGGTGGTAGCTCAAGTAACCTCATTAGATTAGCCCCTATACTTTGTATTTACTGCCTATCATTAGCTCAGCCTAAATCCCTGAACTAAGCTGCAAACTGTGACCAAAGACCAAGTGAAAGTCTCATCCTTGGATCATCGCACTGTCTCCTTTTGACATTCTGGATGCATCGCACCTCCTGTGTGCAGTAGGTGGGATGCATCCCTGTTTCCCTGTGTTACAGGTGCGATGATCAGATAAGACTATTTCTGCCTCCATATTTTGGTTTTTTCTTCATTGTCTTCAGCTTTATTCAGGAGTTTTGCTGTCTGTGATCAGTATACCACTGTTGAAACCCCCTTCCTTTGCATTATTCAGCCTCCATTTACAAAGAATTGTGAATGTTTTTTTATTTTTATTTTTGGCCATTTACAGTTCTCCTTTACAAAAAGTAGCTTAATTGAACTGTCGTCTTTTGATTTGAAAGTGTTGCAAGTGTCGTTTTCAGTCAAAGAAAAGAATCCTACTCTTTTTGATGGTCGATTACACTGTTACTCTTGTATTTGATTTGAATTAATAGTATTTCAAGTGTCGAAAGCAGTTTTCAAATTGAAGTTGAAAGTGTCGTCTTGTCTTCCTTTCGTCTTTTGAAGAGAAAATTGTTAGTACTGTCGCTTTGAGAGAAAAGATAGTTCATATTTGTACTTAGCATTCTTTTTGTCACTCACACATTAAGAAAGCGGAAAACAAATACATGCATGTGCATTTGCATTTAGACTGCTTGTTGATTTTGATTTAGGACAGTGCATCTAGTGTGTGCTCTCTGCTCTATGTTGAAAGAATTTCGCTTCTCTTTCCTTAGTAGCTAGGATTTTCATTGCAAAAAGAAGAGTAAACGACTATTTATCATCTTAGATTGCATATTTAGGAGTTGTATATCTACCATATCATGTACCATTCCAAATCATAGTGCAAACTTACAGAATGGTCATGGTTAGTACCATCATAGATGAAGGGGTTTCTGTGAGTATCCTTTCCTCAACTGCTTGGAAAGTGCTTGGTTCACCATCGCTTTTGCTTGAGATGCGAAATTTGACAGGCTTTGACAAAGGAACCAGTCGACTGTTAGGGATCCTTCCAAATTTGCCTATAACTTTGAGAAGGAAAATCGTTTATCTGAACATGATGGTAGTCCAAGGACCTTTAGATTACAATATACTCCTTGGGCGTGACTACATTTATAGCATGGGAGCTATTGTTTCCTCACTCTTTCGAGTGATGTGTTTTCCGCATGAAGGGAGAGTGGTCCAGCTCGTAGACCAGCGTTCATTCCCCAGTTCACACATAGATAATAATCAAGTGCCATCCCTAACTGGTCTTTTTGCGCAAGGAATGTCTCATCAATATCCAATCCGTCTACCTGATGAGTGCGAGTGATTCGGTGATTGTGACTGAAACCCAGGGGGCATGCACCTTGGTCTGCTTCGGCAGGAAAACTTCAGGTATAGGGTAGGTTTTCATGGAGGATATATGACTAGTCTGACACACCCATCCGTTTAGGAAAATGGGATTAGACTAGAATATGATACCTCCGTCAGAAGGCATTCCTTTCTTGACAGAGCAAGGGTTTTGTCTGCAAATTGAAGGGTAACCTAGAAACTCTACTTCGCTATACCTGGGGGCATGCAAACCTTTTTGCATGAAAGTGAAAAGTGACCATTTATTTTCTTAGTTTGTAGGTTCTTAACCCTTTAAATTCGTAGGATTGGTCGTTCCTAGCTTACATAATAAAAGGATCCGGAGCAAAGTTGCACATGGGGCAAGCTCCCTAAAAAATGAACCGACTGATGAGACATCATTATTATACGACTGGCACGAGCAGTTTTACACAAAGTTCAAGCTCGTTAAAAAATAAACCTAGCAATGAGCATATGTTCCACCAGAGTTTAAGCTCATTAAAAAATGAAACCACCTCTGGTAAACAACCATTGCGATCGCATTATTATTAGCCTTTGAGCCTTGGTCGTGTTCTTACCATCACCTCCACTCTTTTTAGCCGATCATACGCCTCCATTTGATTGTTTACCCCTTTTGAGGAACAACTGTGACAAGTGATCCTATTAGCCACCTTCTTTACACCGTCGTGATTGAAAAAGTTCCAAACATCACTTGGAACGAGATGCTATCTGAAAACATCACTCGTTCCTCAAAAAACGAGTCTCCTTTAAGCTCTTTTCATCTGACTCATAAAATATGAAAAGATTGCCGAGCAATTGGCCTCTCCATCTCGTTAAAGTGATTGGAAGTGCCATCCCTCCTCTAGATTTTAATCTTTTTGGACCTGAGGGATTATTACACAAAAAGATCGAGCATTTGTCTTGTTCGACTCGTTAAAACTATCGAAAAGTCATCCCTTTCACATTGTTTTATACTTTTTCGGACTTAAGGGATTATATTACGAAAAAGGAATATTGGAGTTTCCTTTCCGTCTCTTTTCAGACTCTCTAAAATTGAAAAGAACCGAGTTATCCTTGTTGTTAAACTTGTTAAAACAATAGCGACAAACTTGTCCATGCAGACAAGAGCGAGTCTCACTGTCGCTAGGCTCGTTAAAACATAGCGACGGGTTTGCCTGAAGGGAAAATTATAGAACAAGCATATGTTATCCTCCTCAAGCTTGACAAAAATAAATAGGTACTGGTCAAAAATGACTGGGGAAAATTGGGAAGAAAACTTGAAGAAAATTTATTGGTAGGAGGTCGATCTTGAACATGACACTTTCACTCCATCACCATGATTGAGTCGCGTTGGGTTATTCCATTCACCGGTCATATCACCATTGGTCCATCGTACCATCCAATTTTGGGGTTAATGCTACCAATCCACTTCAGTGTCACTGATATGTTTAGGAGAAGTCGCTCAAAGAATTCACCAACCCAGCTTGTGTCTCATCCGCTGCAATACCTTCACGCTTCATTCTTTCATGATCACCACCCTGAACCTTGTATCATCAGATCGTTTTCACCTCCACAAAATCATTTGCTCCGTTCTATGTCGTAGATGTGGGATTCATTAATGCCCTCCTACGACGGGTCACTTCTTGTCGACATCAGCTCATTATCCAATAAGTTGACCTAGGAACAACCCTTTCAGTACTTTGAAGCTTGCATGCCTCAATGGCAAGTTTCTCACTTCTGGCGACAGGTTTACATTAATGACCTTCAACTGAAAGATTTTGTGTGGTGTTCGACATTGACTCATGTATTCACACCACGTGAATCGTACTGAAGTACCTTGAGGGTCATCATCATCATTGATGATTCCTCTCGCGCCTGTTAATAGCTTACATCATTGGCTGGTAATCAGGCGATGTCTTTCCATGTTCGACATCAGAACATCTTTTCACATGGACCGACTTGTACTTAGGGCGAAGATTGAACGAGTATTGAAGACCCCGGATCTAGTTTCATCCATCTGGGTTGTGATACATTCAGGAAAATAAAGACATCAAATGTACATCATTGCTGCATAGATAATCATCCAAACCAAAGGATGATGGCTCTACCAGAATCATCAGTCTGCTAGACAGACGATTGTCTGTCCTATGTACATGAAAATGAATTTATAAAGCTGAGCATGGGAATGCCCGCCTCAGCTAGATTGTGAAAATATTATGAAGATAATGTATTGTATTGTATCTTATTACAGGTCACCTTCCAGTTTGAAAAACCTCGGCTCCTCATGATAAAGCATTTCACCCGACATAAAAAAGATTTACGACCTCATGCTTTAGGGCACAACTGTTATAGACATATTTGGGCATTGCAATCCAAAACACATATTTCCATAAAACCAAGGGCTTCCAAGTCCCTAAAAGTGTTGTTTCATACCCTAAAGGAGCAAGGTCAGCTGATTACATCATCTCCCAAAAGTTCTCCTTGAAAAACTACTCAGAATGGGTCAAAACTGGACCATACAGACTGCCCAGTGCTAAGGGTGCGATGCATCTCACCTGCCACATGCAAAAAGTGCGATGCACACTGGAAAGCCCTTCTGTAGGGCGCATTGAGCGAGAGCAGACAAATGGTAGAAGCAGTTTGCTAGGTGGAAACCCTGAGAATCTTATAGAAGCTGCTCATTTGACACTTACCTCTCTGAATTCGCCCAGGGATGAGTAAGAGATCATGAAATCTCCAAGTGGAACCAAGAACTATTAGAGAGATGACACTAATCAAAATCCCAGAAGTTGACTCACCCCCATGCAAACATCTATATATGGATCCCTCATCCTAGAGATCCAGGGGCTGGAATTTTGTAATTTGCAAGGAAGTGCTGTTGGTCCTCTTTGAAGACATTGTTGGGTGATCTTGCTTTGTATGAGGTGAAGAGGGCTTTCATGCTGGGAGGATGGCGCTGGGTCAGACCAATGGGTTGTAATCCTCTCTTCTACTACTTCTATCAATAAAGCTATTTGAGTTTTCCTCCATATCCTTGTATATCTCTGAATCTTGTATTGATATATGCATTTGTATGGTTAATATACATCTGATCCTATATTGTTTATGGTTATATATCTCTATGCTTTGATGGTATTATACTGCTTTGACTCTATAGGTGCTCTTTGAAGCGGGACAAGTAAGGAAGGAGTGGAAAAATTCTATCAAAGGGGAATGGAAACAAGCAAGGAGCCAAGCGAAAGACTAAGGTTGGTACTCTCTACTTCTTTCTCATCTATCTCTCATAAAGGAAAACACAAGTGACTTTAGTTTGTTTGTTTCTAAGATAGCTACCCGTCTTAGTGGGACTAGCAGCTCTAAATAGACACTAGTTTTCCCGATAACACTATGAGCCTGAATTTGTCTGGGGAATCCGCAGAGATTCCTTTGGGTATTAGAGTTAGAAAGGGGGAGTTGAGGGCTTTAAGTAAAGACTTATGAATTCTAGATTCCTCCACCAGGGCGTGGACCTCCAGCTTTATGATAGGCCAACAAGCTTTGTAGAAATCAATAGTGAACCCATCCGGCCCTGGAGCTTTTCCATTGGGCATTCCCATGACCACATCTTCCACTTCCTGGAGGGAGACTTTCCTGAGGAGCATTTTGTTATGGTCCTCCGTGAGGATTTTGGGAATATTCTTGGTGATCTTTTTGATATCCTGATCCTAATCATTCCTTGGCTCTTTGAGAAGAGAGTTGAAATAGTTGGTGAGCTCTGATTCCAACTCCTCTTGAGAGTGTATGAGATGACCCTCTTGATTCTTCAGAGCCAGAATTCTATTATTTCTTCTGTGTTGTATCATTGTTTTGTGGAAAAAGGTTGTATTCCTTTCCCCACATTTCAACCAATTTATTCTGGATTTTTGTTGCCATATATTTTCTTCCTGAATGGCTCTTTCCTCCCAACTTTGTTGTAGTAGTTGTTCCTCTTTCTTACTAGTCTCCATTAGCCCTTCTTCAATTATGGTTTGTTGAAGAAGTTCCAATTGATGTTCCAAGTTTTTTTTGCCTTAATGATATTGCCAAATGATTCTCTGTTCCATTTTTTGATTTCCTCTTTGATATGTTTTAACTTTTGTTGGAAGGTATACATTTTGTTTCTAGTTCTGATAGGAGAGTGAGTCCACCATTGTTTCATTTTTTCCATGAAATCCAGGTGGTTCAACCAGAAGGCCTCAAATCTAAAAGGCTTATTCTTCGGAGTCATGGAAATTTGAATCTTGAGAGAGATAGGCCAGTGATCAGAGCCTTCTTGCAGAAGGATTCTCGCCTCCGTTTCCCAGGAGGTAAGATAGGTTTCCTCAGATAGGAGGAAACAATCTAAACGGGAGGTTATTTGACGGTCTCCTCCTCTTCTGTTATTCCAGGTGAATAATCCATTTCTAGTGGGAATGTCAATGAGGTTGAGGTTTTCAATGGTGGCAAGGAAAGCCTCAGAGTCCTTATCTAACTTCCAGATTCCTCCTTTCTTTTCAGATAGGTTAGTTATCATGTTGAAATCACCTACAATGATTTTGATGGGGTGGTGCAGAGGGTCAAGGAGATTGGATAAGATTTGGAGCATTTTGTTACAGTTTATCACCTTGTGCGGATCATAAACATTGGTTATAATAATGGTCTCATTGGTGCCTATGATTCTCAGGTTCATTGTTAAGGAATGGTGAGTGGTCAGAGAAGATATTAGGTCGAGTTTGGAATTTTTCCAAAAAGTCATGATGCCTCTAGCCGAGTCGGTAGCCAAATTAGCCAAGGAGCTATAAGGCTTGAAGCACAAGTTGAGAAGGAGGGGAAGGTGAGTCGAGTCCAATTTTGTTTCTTGAATGAGGAGGATGTTAGGATGATCAGACAGTACTCTACTTTTTAAGATGTGTTTTTTCCCAGGGCTGTTAAGTCCCCTTATATTCCAAGAGATGCAATTCATTGACATGTAGATGGGTATAGAGCTAGAGCCTTTACCTTTCCTTCATTGATTAGCTTGGCTTCTAGTTCAGAGCTGACTAGTCATCCTCGCTTTTTTCTTGATCCTTTGAGGTTGAGTCCTTCCACTGGGATGTTGGCTAATATGCCTTTTGAAGCTGTATTTTCTTGTGCTGGTTGGTGGGATTTGAGTTTTAATTCTTCCTGGAGAAGATAAGCTCCTTTGATTTTTTGCAACTGTTGTTCTGATATGGCATTTATTCCTTTTTGCTTCCATTCCTCTATGACTGATGCAAGGTCCACCCCCTGCAGAGATTCCTCTATTGCATTTTCCTCTAGTGCCTGCTCTTTCCCTCTGTTGGTATTGCATATTGCCCTTTCGTCTTGGTTGTTGTCTACTGGGTGCATTTCTTCCTCTCGTGCTTCATCTTCTATCATTTCGTTAGGGTTCCTTTGCTCTTGGTTACTGTTCAGTACTTTGAACTGATTCTGGCTTGCTTCTTTGAATAGGTTCTTCTTGGGGATAACTTTCTTCTTCTTATTCTTGTTCCTGGAGATTACTTTGATGAACCCTTCACTGTCTTTTTGTTTATTTACTTGCTCTTGCATTTGAGGGGTTTTATTCATGGGGCAATCTCAGAAAAGATGCCCATGCTCGTGACACTTTCTGCATCGGAAGGGAATTTGTTCATAGTCTATACTTTGCAGCCAGACTTCATCCCTGAAGATTAATTTGATTGCTTCTGGTAGGGCACCAAAGACGTCTATATATACGCAGATTCGGGCGTAGGAAACATAGTGATCCGTTCTAGTGCCTTTAGAAATTTTAATGTATTCCCCCAGTTGGTATCCTATACCTTTTATGATTGAAGGAGCCCAATAATCAGTAGGTAAGGAGTAGAGGTGTACCCATAATGGAAACCTAGTGAAATCCTCTTTTTCTGGTGTGAAGTTATCCCTCCAAAATCTCATGTAAAAACTGACTGAGTTGTAGAAATATGGTCCTCCTTAAAAAATCCTATCTCTGTGTTCTAGGAGGTCAAAGATGACTGTGAAAAATCCTTTGGAGCCTAGCTAAAGTCTGATCTCCCCTTTGGGTGTCCATTTTCTATGAATCCACCAGTTCAGGGCTCTTTCAGTTGGCCATATTCCCATGAACTTGCATATAACTGCATGTTCCTGCATGTATTCTCTATATTCAGCTACCCTGGGGTCCTGGATTTCCAGTTCTGGGATTTTCTTGGCTTTGGGATTACAATTATTCTTTGTCTTTTTCCCTTGATCTTGCGGCTGCTCCTAAGATTGAGAAGGATTGACATTGGCATGGAAGGGCATATCTGCGGTCTTGCCCTTGTCTGCCCAAGAATCCTTGGTTGATCTTTTCACTGTGTCTTCATTTCTTTTTGGCAGCTCGTTTTGTTGTGGATTCGTAGTTTCTTCTTTGTCAGAGCTTCCTCCTGGTGGCGTGCAGAAGGCAGAGCTGGAGGCAAACTTTGTGAAGAATGAAGCTTGGTCTAGCGGCCGTCCAGAGACCATATCCTTGAAGGAGCGGGCGCCAGGTTGCATAAGCGGATTTGCCATGGCAGGCAAGGCCCCAAAGGCCAGAACCCGAGGCACCTGGGGGAGAATGCGGGCTTGCACAGACCCTAGCGCGCAGCTCTCAAAGCCAATGATTTCGTTAATCCTAATTAAATCTTAAGTTGAATACTAATGATCCCAAAAGATTCCTATATGGTGATCACCATTAAACTAGGGTATACATTTAATTAATTTAAAAAAATACGATTTATAGTTTTTATTTCATGTCTCAGATATACTTAAGCATTAACATTTTGTTTGGTAAATATTATTTTTATAAATTAATATAAATTATAATATATTAATAATAATTTGTGTTAAAATTTTTGGGTTAAAATGTAATAAATATCTATTTATTATTTTTTAAAATTATTAATTTTTAATGGTTGATATTTAAACTTGTAAATTAATAAAAAAATATTTATCTTCACAAACTTAGTTCAATGTAGTCTAACTAATAGATAATACACTTTTCAATGCATAATTGGATTCTCAACCTTGAAAAATGCGAGTCACTTAATCTTTGCAAATTAAATAACTTAAACATATGATATTTAAAATTTGTATAGGATTTTGAATAAAATTGACAAAAAAAAGTTTTTAAAAGAACTATTTCTTCTATTAATTAAACTACCCAAACATAACTCATAATCTTGATACAAAAATGTTGCAACCTTTAATTATTAATCTATTTATAAATTATAGTGTTTAATTATTGATTTATAATTTTTGAATTTCACTTGACATGAATATTTTCATATATATTATTTACTACAATTATTGTTAAAGTGTTTAATGAGACTCTCATATACAGTGAATTTGTATTTGCATTTATTAAATCATTAATATATGTAGTTATATTTTATAATAAATATTTTAATAGACCACATATATAATTTGTATAATAAATTTATGGCATAGTGTAACTTATAGATGAAATGTTTTTTTCACCAAAATCAGACCATACAATCTCAAGCAAGATTGTGATTTTTGGTTGTTTAAAATATATTTTTGAATGCATAAATGGATTCAACACCTTGGAAAACCCCTCGGGCACTTGAATTCTATAGATTAAAAAACTTAAACTCAATTTAAAAAAAATCTTATTTGGACTTTCATTAAAAGTAACCACAAAAATGCTCTGGAAAATCTTCTTTCGTCTATAATTTAGACCAGGCCTAAATTTATTACTATGTTAAATTTTGATGGTTAAATTTTATTACCGTACATTAATATTGATTATTTTTTTATTAATCATAATTGATTTTAAAAATATTATTAAATTGTGAAATTTTATCTCTTAAATTAAATATTATATATAAACTTCAATTGAGTCTACAACTTCCTAAACCATTCATTTTTAGTTTCCGGATTTGATTGTGTTAAAGTAGCTTTTGAAAAAAGTGCTACGCCCATGGTTTGGTTCTTTATATTTATTTAATCTATTATTTTTTTCCTATGGTTTTGTACTTTATATTTAACAAATTTATTAATTTTTGTTAATTTATGAAGATTTTCGGAAAAAATCACATTGTTTTGAACCAGCGAGTGTGGTTCACCTTTTTGTTCATTAGATTTTCTTTTATAAAATAAGATTATTTTTTTTGTAACCTTGGCAGGACTACATCTTCATCCAGTCCAATATATCACCCCAATCGCGGCGGGGAATTAAATGGTGACTTCACATCAAGGAGTGTCTTTACAAAGCATTTGATCACCGCCTATCCAAGGCCCTGTGGACTCAATTTAAATATTAATTAAAACATATAAGTTGGATATTTATTTTTTTTCTCAACATTTCAAAAATGTTGACAATTTTTTTTTTTACATTACACCTACAAATCTCCACGCCCAAAATTTGTTCATAATTTTATTAACGAAAACAAAATTAAAATACGAGCCTAGATCCATCTTAACTCCAGATCTATCAAGCGTTGAGAGGGATCAAATCTCTCAAGGTGAAAACCTTTTTTTTGAGTGTAAAACTTAGGAAATGTTTGTACCTCGAGACATTTAATCCCTCTTGACACTTGATAGATCCAAAGTTAAGATGTATCTTGGCTTTTCAGTCATGTGCGTCCAAGGAAAATCTATTGAAGATATCATTAATTTTATCAATAATGTGAAAATATATCTAATATTAATATAATCATTTTAAATATGCTAAATATGTCTGAGATTAATTTGATCATTTTGAATTTAAATTTTCTTAGTTACCTCAGTTTGTTGAGATCATGAATATTGTTAATAACTTTAATGATGAAAAATAATGAAATAAAATTTTTGAATGCAAAGTGACAATTTAATAGTGTTGAATGATAGAAAATGTGAATAATAAGAATGTAGTCAATTACAAATACTCTTCATTGTGATCAATCTCAAACTATTTTCTTATACTATTATTGTTGTCACCCTTGTTAGTTTTGTCATCTTTTCATATCAATTATATCAAAAAGACAATTGAAATTGTAAACCATTTAAATCTTTAGCTTGAGTTGTTGTAGTAAATATCATACCTTGTCTCTCTTGCTCTCCAATATTAATAGGTTGAATTACTATAACACAAAATCAATTTACATTGCCAATAATTTTTTGTGCTTACACTGAAATCAATGCACATTGTTAATCCAATCACTTTAAAATTAATGTACCATCATGCCTCCAATTACATCAAATTAGAAATCAAGATCTACATTAGAATTAATGCATCTAATGCAAGCAATCAAATAAGATTAGAAAACAACTTCTACACCGAAATCAATGCATCTAATGCAAATAATCAAATACGATTACAAATCAACATCTACACTTAAATCAATGGATTTAGTGCAAGTAAGCAAATAGGATTAGAAACCAACATCTATATTGAAATCAATGCATGTAGTGAAAGCGATTAAATAGGATTAGAAATGACCATCTACACTGAAATCAATGCATTTAGTGCAAGTAATCAAATAGGATTAGAAACCATCTACATTGAAATCAATGCATCTAGTGCAAGCAACCAAATATAATTAAAAATCAACATCTACATTGAAATCAATGCATCTAGGGCAAGCAATCAAATAGGATTAGAAGTAACCATCTACACTGAAATCAATTCATTTAGTGCAAGCAATCAAATAGGATTAGAAATCATCTACATTGAAATCAATGCATCTAGTGCAAGCAACCAAATATAATTAGAAATCAACATCTACACTAAAATCTATGCATCTAGTGCAAGCAATCAAATAGGATTAGAAATCACCATCTACACTGAAATCAATGTATTTAGTGCAATAAATATTCTTCCCTCTCTCCCCGCTCCATCTATGTCTATATCTCTCTCCATCTCTCCTTTGCCTCTCTATCTCACCCCCCAAAACACACACTCTCTCTCATTACATATCTATCAATCTATTTGTCCCTCCCTCCCTCTCTCCATCTCTCTTCTTCCCTCTCTTCACCTTCCATCAATATATCTATCTCCCTCTCTCTCTCTATATCACCCCCAAAACATACACCCTCTTTCTCCAATCTATCTATCTATCCCTCCATCCTCCTATCCCTCTCTCTCTCCCCCCCCTTCTCTCCCTATTCCTTTCTTCTCTCTCTCTTTCCTCATGCTGTCCTATCTCCCTCTCTCTCCATATTCCTTATCACTCTCTCTCTCTCTCTCTCTCCACCTTTCTCTCTCTATGACTTTCTTCTTACCTTCCTCTCTCTCCCCCTCCAACTCCATCTCTCTTTCCCTCCCTCAATCCACTCTCCCACACCCTGTCTCTTCCTTCCTCTCTCTCCCTTTCTCTCCACCTCTCTCTCTCTCTCTCTTCACCCCCCAACTCTGTTATTATATCCCTCCCTCTCCTTCTCTCTCCTTCTCACCCCCTTCTCTCCATCTCTCCTTCTTTGTCTCTTTATCTCACCCCCAAACATACACTCTCTCTCTCCATATCTCCCTTGTCACTCCCTCTCTCTCTACTTCTCACTCTCTATGTATTTCTTCTTCCCTCCCTCTCCCCCCCTCCAACTCCATATCTCTATCTCTCCCTCTCTCCTCCTCTCTCTCAAGTCCTATCTCCCATCCTTCCTCTCTTTCCTTTCTCTCCTACCTCCCTCTCTCTTCCCCCATCACTTTCTATTTCTCTCTCTCTCGCTCTCCAATCCTCTCTCTTCCCCCATCACTCTCTATCTCTCTCTCTCTCTCTCCAACTATGTTACTATATCCCTCCCTCTTTCCTTCTCTCTCCTTCTCACCCCCATGCTCTCCATCTCTCCTTATTTGTCTCTTTATCTCACCCCTAAACAATACACACTCTCTCTCCATCTCTACCTTGTCACTCCCTCTCTCTGTCCACTTCTCACTCTCTATGTCTTTCTTCTTCCCTCCCTCTCTCCCCCTTCAACTCCATCTCTCTATCCTTCCCTCTCTCCTTCTCTCTCCGAAGATATCTCTCTCGTCCTTCATCTCTCCCTTTCTCTCTCTCTCTCTCTCTCTCTCCCCTCCAATCCTCTAACTATCTCCCTCCTTCTCTCCTTCTCTCTCTCCCCCTCCATCTTTATGTCTCCCTCTCCCTCTCTTACCCTTCTCTACCTCTCTCACTTCTCTCTCCCTCTCTCTCTCTTCATTCCTCCTCTCCCCTCTCCTTTAGTTTATCTCCATCTATCCCTTGTCACTCTCCCTATATCTCCACCTCTATCACTCTGTGTCTTTGTTCTCCCCCCAATATATATCTAGAGCTAATATATATCATGATATATTAATATATATTATAATATAACAAATTAATATTGTATTATTCCAAAGTTATTAAATTTAATAATATTAATATTATAATATGAATAGTAGATTTTATAATATAAATAATATAAATATTTCAATATTAATATTAGGGTCAATAATGTTTTTTTTTTTTGCATGGTATTGATAATAATTTGGCCCATTGGCTTCACCTAAATAAAACCTTTTTTTGAGTGTTCCTAAATATAAAGAGGATTATGGAGTAAATATAAAAAGAGGTTTTATTTATTTACCATACCTTTGGTTTATTTTTAATTTTTTTTATTTACCATACCTGTTTTATTTACCATGGTATTTGGCCCATGGTATTAAAATGGTATTTGGCCCATAAGCTTCACCTAAATAAGACCTATTTTTTGAGTGTTACTAAAACTCTTTATATTTTAAATTTATATTGTGTTTATACATAATAATAATTAGATTGATTTTTAAATAGGGTCGACATTAGATTAAAAATGTTAAATGTTAAACATTACATGTTAAATGTTTACGTTTATGTTTACATTTACGTGAGATCTACCCCCATACTGGGCTATAGAGCGCTCGACACAACTAGCCTAGATCCATCTTAACTACGGATCTATCAAGTTGAGAAGGATCAAATCTCCTGAGGTGCAAACCTCTTTTTTGAGTGCAAAACTTGAGGAAAGGTTTGCACCTCAGAGATTTGATCCCTCTCGGCGTTTGATAGATCCAGAGTTAAGATGGATATAGGCTAGTTTCAGTTGTGTGCAGCCCAAGAAAATCTAACCGAGATATGATTAGTTTTATCAATAATATGTAAATTCATCTAATATTAATATAATCATTTTACATATGCTAAATATGTCTCAGATTAACTTGGTCATTTAAATTTATTTTTTTTAGTTATCTCAGTTTGTTGAAATGATAAATATTGTTAATAACTTAAATGATGAAATACAATTTTTGAATGTAAAGTGACAATGTAATACTGTTGAATAATAGAAAATGTAAATAATACTAATATAGTCAATTACAAATAGTCCTCATTGTGATTAATCTCAAACTATTTTCTTCTACTATTCTTATTGTCACCCTTGTTACTTTTGTCATCTTTTCATATCGATTATATGAAAAGGACAGGTTAAATCGTAAACCATTTAAATCTTTAGCTCAAGGTATTGTAATTAATATCATACCTTGTCTCTCTTTCTCTCCAATATTAATATGTTGAACTACTATAACACAAAAATCAATGTACATTGTCAATAATTTTTTGTGCTTACACTAAAATCAATGCACAATGTTAATCCAATCACTTTAAAATTAATGTACCATCATACATCCAATTAAATCAAATTAGAAATTAACATCTACACTAAAACCAATGCATCTAACGCAAGCAATCAAACAATATTAGAAAAAAACATTTACACTGAAATCGATGCACCTAATGCAAGCAATCAAATAAGATTAGAAATCAACATTTACACTCAAATCAATGCATCTAGTGCAAGTAAGCAAATAGGATTATAAACCAACATCTACACTCAAATCAATGCTTCTAGTGCAAGTAAGCAAATATGATTATAAACCAACATCTACATTGAAAGCAATGCATCTAGTGCAATCAATCAAATATCATTAGAAATCATCATCTACACTGAAATCAATGCATTTAGTGCAAGCAAACAAATAGGATTAGAAATCATCTACACTGAAATCAATACATCTAGTGCAAGGAATAAAATATTATTATAAATCATTGAAATAAATGCATCTACTGCAAGCAATAAAATAGGATTAGAAATCACCATCTATACTGAAATCAATGCATTTAGTGCAAGCAATCAAATAGGATTAGAAATCATCTACATTGAAATCAATGCATCTAGTGCAAGTAATCAAATAGGATTAAAAATCACCATCTACACTAAAATCAATGCATCTAGTGCAAGAAATATTCTTCCCTCTCCCCCCCATCTATATCTATATCTCCCTCCATCTTTTCTTCTTTGTCTCTCTATCTCAATGCCTGAAACACAAACTCTCTCTCAATCCATATCTATCAATCTCTTTTCCCCTCCCTTCCTCTCTCCATCTCTCTCTATTCCTTCTCTTCACTTTCCACATATATCTCTATCTCCCTTTGTATCTCTATATCACCCCCAAAATATACACTCTCTTTTTTCAATCTATTTATCTATCCCTCCCTCCTCTCTCCCCCTTCTCTCCCTATCCCCCGCTTCTATCTATCTTCCCTCTTGTTGTCATATCTCCCTCTCTCTCCATCTTCCTTATCACTCCCTCTCTCTCTCTCTCCACCTTTGTCTCTCTATTTCTTTCTTCTTACCTTCCTCTCTCCCCCCTCCAACTCCATCTCTCTTTCCCTCCCTCTCTCCACTTTCTCATATCCTCTGTCTCTTCCTTCCTTTCTATCCCTTTCTCTCCCATCTCTCTCTCTCTATCTCTATCTCTCCAACTCTGTTACTATATCCCTCCCTCTCTCCTCTCCTTCTCCCCCCCATTCTCTCTATATCTCCTTTTTCTCTTTATCTCACCCCCAAATATACACACTCTCTCTCCATCTCTCCCTTTTCACTCCCTCTCTCTCTCCACTTCTCATTCTCTATGTATTTCTTCTTCTCTCCCTCTATCCCCCTCCAAATCCATCTCCTTATCCCTCCCTCTCTTCTCCTCTCTCTCAAGTCTGCTCTCTCATACTTCCTCTCTCCCTCCCTTTATCTCCTACCTACCTCTCTCTCCCACCATCACTCTCTCTCTGTCTCTCTATTTTCCCTCCAATCCTCTCTCTTCTCCCATCACTCTCCTCCTCTCTCTCAAGTCAAATATCTCGTTCTTCCTTTGTCTCCATTTCTCCCCTACTTCAATCCCTCTCTCCCCCTTCTCTCTATCTCTCCTTCTTTGTCTCCTTATCTCACCTCTAAACATACAATCTCTCTCTCCATCTCTCCCTTTTCACTCACACTCTCTCTCTCTCCACTTCTCAATCTCTATGTCTTTATTCTTCCCTCCCTCTCTCCCCATCCAATTCCATCTCTATATCCCTTCCTCTCTCCTCCATTCTCACAAGTCATCTCTCTCATCATTCCTCTTTCTCCCTTTCTCTCCTACCTTCCTCTCTCTCATCATTCCTCTCTCTCCCTTTCTCTCCTACCTTCCTCTCTCTTCCCCATCTCTCTCTCTCTCTCTCTGCCCTCTGATTCACTATCTTCATCCCTCTATCCTTCTCTCTCTCCCCCTCCATCTTTGTGTCTCCCTCTCTCTCTCTCTTCATTCCTCCTCTCTCTCTCTCTCTCTCTCTCTTCATTCCTCCTCTCCCCTTTCCTTCAGTTTATCTCTTTCTGTCCTTTGTCACTTCCCGTATCTCTCCACCTCTATCACTCTATGTCTTTGTTCTTCCTTCCCACATATATCTAGAGTTACTATATATCATGATATATTAATATATGTTATAATATAACAAATTTAATATCCCATTAATCAAAAGTTATTAAATTGAATAATATTAATATTATAATATGAATATTAGGTTTGATAATAATAATAATATTTTAATATTAATATTAGTGTGAATAATGTTTTTTTGCATGGTATTAATAATCATTTGGCCCATAAGCTTCACCTAAATAAAACCTATTTTTTGAGTGTTAGTAAGTATAAAGAGGTTTATGAAGTAAATATAAAAAGAGGTTTTATTATTTACTACACCTTTAGTTTATTTATATTTATATTTATTTATCATCTCTCTTTTATTTACCATGGTATTTGACACATAGGCTTGGTATATAATTAGATGTTGATTTCTAAACCTGTTTGATATATTATTATTTATTTACCTTACGTCTTTATACCTCTTTTATAAATATGGTATTTGGCCCATGGTATTAATAATGCTTTGTCCCATGGTATTTGGCTCATAGGCTTCACCTAAATAAAACCTCCTTTTTGAGTTTTCTTAAATATAAAGAGGTTTATGGAGTAAATATAAAAATGACTTTTATTTATTTACCATAGCTCTAGTTTATTTATATTTTTACTTATTTATGATACGTGACTAAATAAAAAAAAAGTTTTATTTATTTACCATACCTCTGCTTTATTTATATTTTTATTTATTTACCATACCTCGTTTTTTGAGTGTTTGTAAACATCTTTATATTTTAAATTTATATTGTGTTTATACATAATAATAATTAGATTGATTGCCCAGGTCAATATATCCATATATAGCCGTTAGCCAGTCTGATTTCCCAGGTCAATATAGCCATTGCCTGGTCAAATTTAGCAGTTGGATGTTATGCTCTATCTATTTATCATGCAACCGATTCTTCAACTTGTCCTGACGATGAACGAAACGCGTGACAAAAACATTCTAATGTGATTTATGCTGAAAAATATTCTCAGAACTTGATATGGATCACAGAAGCCTCAATTCCACAATTAGATTGATTTTTAAGTAGGGCCAACATTAGATTAAAAATGTTAAATGTTAAACATTATGTTTATGTTTACATTTACATGTTTATGTGTTTACGTTATTAGGTTATTTTACGTAAGATCTACCCCCATGTTGGTAGATCTATATTTTACGTAAGATCTACTCCTATGCTATGGATCATAGAAGCCTCAATTCCACAATTAGATTGATTTTTAAGTAGGGCCAACATTAGATTAAAAATGTTAAAAATGTTAAATGTTAAACATTATGTTTATGTTTACATTTACATGTTTATGTGTTTAAGTTATTAGGTTATTTTAAGTAAGATCTACCCCCATGTTGGTAGATCTATATTTTATGTAAGATCTACTCCTATGCTGGTAGATATATCTATCCCTCCCTCCTCCTCTCCCTCTCTCTCTCTATCTCTTCCCCTTCTCTCCATCTCCCCTGCTTCTATCTCTCTCCCCTCTTGTTGTCCTCTCTCCCTCTCTCTTCATCTTCCTTATCACTCCCTCTGGCTCTCCACCTTTCTCTCTCTATTTATTTCTTCTTACCTCCCTCTCCCCCGCCTCTAACTCCATCTCTCTTTCCCTCTCTCTCCACTCTCACATCTTCTCTCTCTTCCTTCCTTTCTCTCCCACCTCTCTCTCTCTCTCTCTCCAACTTTGTTACTATATCCTCTCCTCCTCTCCCCATTCTCTTTATCTCTCCTCATTTTTCTCTTTATCTCACCCCCATCCTCTCTTCCTCTCCCCCATTCTCTTTATCTCTCCTTATTTTTCTCTTTATCTCACCCCCAAGGATACACACTCTCTCTCCATCTCTCCCTTTTCACTCCCTCTCTCTCTCAATTTCTCACTCTCTATGTATTTCTTCTCCTCTCCCTCTCTCCCCCTCCAACTCCATCTCCTTATCCCTCCCTCTCTCCTCCTCTCTCTCATACTTCCTTTATCTCTCCCTTTCTCTCCTACCCACCTCTCTCTCCACCCATCACACACACTCTCTCTCTTTGCCCTCCAATCCTCTCTATTCTCCCATCACTCTCCTTCTCTCTCTCATGTCTGCTTTCTCATTCTTTCTCTCTCTCCCTTTCTCTTCTACCTCACTCCCTCTTCCCACATCTCTCTCTCTCTCTCTCTCTCTCTCTCTCTCTCTCTATATATATATATATATATATATATCTTTTCCCTTCAATCCTCTCTCTCTCCCTCTCTCTCCAACTCTGTTACTATATCCATCCCTCTCTCCTTCTCTCCCCCTTCTCTCTATCTCTACTTCTTTGTCTCTATGTCACCCCTAAATATACACACATTCTCTCCAACTATGTTACTATATCCCCCTCTTTCTCCTTCTCTCCCCCCTTCTCTCTATCTCTCCTTCTTTCTCTCTTTATGTCACCCTTAAACATACACACTCTCTCTCCATCTCTCCCTTTTCACTCCCTTTGTCTCTCCACTTCTCATTCTCTATGTATTTATTCTTCCTTCCCTCTCTCCCCATCCAACTCCATCTCTCTATCCCTCCCTCTCTCTTCCACTCTCGCAAGTCCCCTGTCTCATCCTTCCTCTCGCTCCCTTTCTCTCTCACCTTCCTCTCTCTTCCCCATATCTCTCTCTACCCTCTGATCCTCTCACTATCTCCATCCCTCTATCCTTCTCTCTCCCTCCATCTTTGTGTCTCCCTCTCCCTCTCTTACCCTTATCTACCTCTCTCACTCCTCTCCCTCTCTCTATCTTCATTCGGTCCTCTCCCCTCTCCTTCAGTTTATCTCCATCTATCTCTTGTCACCCCCTATCTCTTCACCTCTATCACTCTATGTCTTTGTTCTTCCTTCCCATATTTATCTAGAGTTAATATATATCATAATATAACAAATTTAATATTCCATTAAACCAAAGTTATTAAATTTAATAATTTTAATATTATAATATATTAATATGAATATTATATTTAATAATAATAATAATAATATTTTAATATTAATATTAGGGTCAATAATATTTTTTTGCATGATATTAATAATCATTTGGCCCATAGGATTCACCTGAATAAAACTTCTTTTTTGAGTGTTAGTAAGTATAAAGAGGTTTATGGAGTAAATATAAAAATAGGTTTTTTTATTTTTTTATTTAACATACCTCTAGTTTATTTATAATATCTCTTTTATTTGACCGATAGGCTTCAACTAAATAAAACATCTTTTTTGAGTTTTCTTTAAATATAAATAGGTTTATGGAGTCAATATAAAAATAGGTTTTATTTATTTACCATATCTCTGGAGTAAATAAAAAATGTTTTATTTATTTACAATACTTCTCGTTTATTTATATTTTTATTTATTTACCATACCTCTTTTTTGAGTGTTCATCAACACCTTTATATTTCAAATTTATATTGCGTTTATACATAATAATAATTAGATTGAATTTTAAGTAGGACTTACATTAGATTAAAAATGTTAACTATGCTAAATGTTAAACATTATGCTTATATTAAAAACTTAAATTTTACTTTTAATTTTTACTATTAATTGAACCAACATTTAAATGTTTACACTCATTTACGGACAATAGAACATCTCCCCTATATTGGGCTATGTATAACTTTTAACCTTTTTTAATTTTTTAATTGAGTTGACATGTAAATGTTTACACACAAACATTTACAACACTACAACATCAGCCCCATAATAGGTTGTTAGCGCAATAACTGACATTATATTTGTTTTAAAATACTTTCTTCCAATTACAAATTTTAAAAATAATTTATAAACAAAAATTTGATTGACTGATATTAAAATGTGGGTACACACACATATATACAAACATATAGACTAACTAATAGATGAAATGACTTTTTTGGTGACATTTTTTTTCTAGTTAATTTTAACCAAAATTTGGTAGATATTTTTAAAATTTTGAGTTTAAGTTGTTTAATCTATATAATTCGAGTGCCCTATGGGTTTTTTTAGGGTGTTCAATCCATTTATGCATTCAAAAATGTATTTTAAACAACAAAAGATCACAATCTTGCTTGTAATTGTATCTTCAGTGAAAAATATCAGTTTGTCGAGTTAGACGATATATATAGCGAGGGAGAGAGAGAGAGATAATTAAGTACCAAGTTGGACTATGCTAGGGGCAAAGGGAATTTCTGTTGGAGTGAAGAAATGTGTTGAGATTAGAAAGAAAACAAATGATAAAACACTTTGTTGGGTTTAAAAACTGAACAATTTCTCAGAACTAAGTTAGTATGTAGCAAAAATAAAAAGTGGTCGGGTTTGTACACATGATAGAACACTGGAAAAAAATAAAATTTAGTTGAAGGGTTACAAATTTGAATATCAAACATTGAATATAAGCTGATTTGTTTGCTTGATCCTCTAAGTATTGGTGTAGTGTTGGATACTGCCTCATAGAAGCTTCACATTTTAGAGTAATGCTTTGTTTTCCAATCCTTTTCTAGTCTTGTCTTCAATTGAAATGGCCTTTTCTTTGGTGCCTCTTGCCATTACAAAGGCTATCTTGGTGATGTCATCTTGAGCCAAACTTTTAAGAGATGAACTGTATTCATTCACTTCCCCTTGGCCACTGAAACCTAAGATTTCTAGCTTGACCATGTTTTCAAATACAATGGGTTTACAATCCCCTAGCTTCTCTTGCCTAGCCCTTAGCCATCACATCCCATTTCTCTCATTAGCTTGCAACTTATAACTCTGGTATGATTTTCAAAATGTCAAAAGTCTCTTTTGAAATATATTGAGAAAGATCCTTTGAGAGCGAGCTTACCATTTGTCTTAGTCATGGTATTATCTTCTATAATAGCAATGGAAGTTGCTTTCACTTCCTTGGCCTCTTGGACAACTACTCGTAGCATGGGTAATGCCTCCTTCGCTTCCAATTCTTAGAATAGTTCAACCATTATTTGAGTGAGCTTCAAAATTTGGTGATCATCTAGTTGAGTCACTTTCTCTCCCAACTCTAGGAGTTGAACCTTGCTCTTGTCCCAATATGCCATAATGGTGGTGAGAGAATCTTGGGATTTTATTAGCAGTTTCTTCAACAAGGCAACAATTTGAAAAAATTCTAAAGGTCAAAACTTCGTATTTTTTCCTTCAAGTGTTAATTATGCCACTGACTCTACACAAATTTGATGCCCTCAAGGTCTACCAAGATTTCTCTTTTTGAGATTTGATTATATTGGGTTTTTTTTTATGGTTTAAAGGGGTGAATTGAATGCTTCTATGCATTTTTATTGTATGGTAATACACACATATATAAAAAACTGAAGCAAGCAACCAAAGGAGATCCCAATCATGCATTAGCTAGCCACATTGAACAAGAGAGATTACCTTAAAAACCTAAAGGGAAAACCAACATTTGATGGCTTTTATTCATGCTTAGGAATTGTTACAAATGCAAATTATACTCTTAACTAGAGATTTTGTGTATTCTTAGTCACTGGTGGTTTTCAACAAATTGTTTTAGCTCAGAGACAATCTTTGTTCACTATGGATGGGTTTCAAAATTCCCTTCATCCTCTAATATTTCAAAATAATTCATCCTTTGTCCTTCCTTTTGCTATTATGCCTTCTTCATCCCAAACTTCATTTTTTTCCATCTCTTTTTTGTTGTATTTGCATCAAGTAAACATTCTTTATTATAGCAATGCCTTGGGATGGCAATAATCAAATGATTAATTTCATGTTTGTGAGGCCTTTGACATTTCGGCCATTGACTTAAAAATTTGCCATTTTTTATTTTTATTTTTACAAGGTTTGGGAGATGATTGTTTTAGATCATACCTCCCCATTTATAGGATTTTTATCCCCAAAAGCTACAACTTGAAGGTTCATCTTGTTGTATCCTTCTAGGAATTCCATTCAAGCTTGAAGAAATGCCTTTTGTAGCAAGTTTCCTTGATGAATTATTTATCCTTTGTTTGAGAGAGAAAAAATATCCTATTTCCTCTTAACCTTGACTCTCCAAACTTATTTTCTAGATGTGTAGTTACTAAGACATATTCCTAGATGAAGCTTCCAATACTCTACTTTCTAATGTCTAATTAACTTACAATATTGGAAAACATTCCTATGACTAGATGAGTTGCTTGGCATTCTCTTCTTGTTCATTTTCTTCCTTTTACTAATGACTTGATTTTTCCAACAAGTAGGCACTTTGTGGCCTCTCATGTCACTAAAGGACTTTGCACTAGAGTGCCAACATTTATAAACCTTATGGCCTTTATTCTTGCAATGGAAACAAAGAACATGTTTCATAATACCTCTTTAGTTTGTTCTTGTGTTTTTAGGCCTTTTTTCTTGGTCCTCAAATTGTTAGTGCAATTTTGGATGGTAGAAACATTCATTTTCTACCTTCCTTTTAAGATTACACAAGCAAGTTGGAGTCATGGTTCGTTATTCACTCCTTTTTCTATTATGTTTTCTTTAACTGAAATGGATTTTTTTCGATCTCTCTTATATCGACAAAGGTTATTTTGATGGTCTTAGGTTGAATAAAAAATTTAAGAGATGAATTGCAGTCACTCATTTCCTCTTGTCCATTGAAACCCATGCCCTCATGACTAACCCCATGTTCTGTTGATTTTCTAGTGTAATCAAGAATAGTAATTTTTTTTAAACTGGTAACTACTTCCAATGATACAATTTAGAACATTCCAATTATTAAACAATTATACATGAAAATTTTCAACCATTAACTTCTTCAATAGAGTAATAGAGATCACAATAAACAATGAGACAAGAGGCACCAAAATTTTGGTCAATGACCAGGGAAAAACCCCAAAGGGGAAAACCCATAAATATTTCGTTATGAGAGAGAGATCAATTCCTCAAAATGTACATCATAATATTCTAGTCAAAATTCCAATCTATGACCTCAATAAATGCTAAGTCAAACCAGTCAAGGAGAGATAAATAATCAACACTGGTCCAAGTCAAAGTCTGCAAGAGGGGGCTGAATTTTGACCTGAGGCAGTTGGCCAAATGGGTTGATATTTGACTTGTAATATCCATAGAAAAGCTTGATCAAAGTGTCATAGTTGACCTGTGGTCAACTCTCAGTCAATGGCCTATAACAGAGATATAACTTTGGTCAAACCTAGTCAACAAATCACAGATAAACTTGGCCTCCAAGATTATTCAAGAGCTCAATCAAACAATAATAGAAAATCCCAAGTCAATGATGGTAAAATAGAAATCAAACAAATTGTCGACACAAAGATAATATTCTTCTTCTTCTCCTCACACGTGTGATCAAATCTTCTTAGTTCAAATCGAATTGATGTAATGTAATGGATGCCAAATGAGGTCAACAAATTCCCAATATATATGTGTGCTAGGAGGTAAGTTTTGACCATAGGGTCAAACCCCTTCATGTGGTAGGGATGACTTGAAAAAATGAGGCCGACTTGGTCAACATAAAAAATACATAATTTCTTCTTTGTTTTGCCAATGAAAATATCGACTGAAGCTACCAATTTTCAACACTCTCTCTTAGCTAGGGAGGTATTTTTCATTCTCTCTCTCTCTCTCTCTCTCTCTCTCAAGATCAATCTCCTCGACCAATCCATTGGTAGCTTAGTAGTAACCTAAGGGAGAGATCAAATGTACAAGTCTCATCATAAGGAAATATATACAGTATCAAACTCATTCCATAAGCCAAAACCCAATGGCATCAAGGTCAACACCCATCTGACCAATGGGATCAACCAATGAGGCCAAATTCTCCAACCATATGAAATGGTTTCTCAGTCAAGCACAATGACCCAAGTGAGTACACAAAATCAATCTTCCAGACCAAGTCCACTTGGTCTCTCTGTTAAACACAATGACTCAAGGAAGAGAACTCAAAATCAGTGTCCCTAACCAAACTCACTGGTCTCTCAGTCAATCACAATGACTTAAGGGATTCAGAAAAGCAGTCTTGACATCCATTAATGTAATTTAAAACTTGTAATAGAAGCAAGAGCAATAATAGATCTAATAGAAGAATACTTGGCAACAGGAGAAAATGTGTCTTCATAGTATTCTTCCTCTTTTTGGGAGAATCCACTGGCCACAAATATTTCCTTGTACTTCTCAATGCTTCTATAAACTGCATGCTTGATTTTGTAGATCTATTTGGAAGACACATCAAATTTTCCTTCAGGTCTTGGCACAATTTCCCATACATCATTCTTCAATATGGATTGGTACTCTTCAATCATAACATCTTTCCAAACTTGATGTTCAAATGCCTCTTAATAGGTGGATGGATCAGACTCAATGATATTACTCATCAATGTTGCATAACATGAATACTTCTTTGGCCTTTTTCCTTCTTTGAAGGTCCCACAAGGTGCTATATTTCCTTCAACTTCTTTCAAAGTTCTTTCAAGCCAAGCTAGTTTCTTTCTAATCTCAGGCATAGTGAATCTAGGTGAATCAACAAATTCATGTGGATCATTAGACTCTTCTTGAGGATATTGTTGCACAGGTTCATGTGCTTTAGATTCTGATTCCACATTCTTAGGATCCACCTACATCTCCTCATCAAAGTCCAAGTGCTATCCCTTGTAATTCTAGAAAGTAACATCCTCATAAAAAATGACATCACTGCAAGTTTCAATAGATCCTTGCCCTAGTACATAGACTTTGAAAGCCTTTGAAGTTTCACTGTAGCCAACAAAAGTTCCCCTCTTCCTGGAAGGTTCCAATTTTGTTCTTTTCTCCTTTGGAACATGAACATAAATAGGATAACCAAAAGTTCTCAAATGTTAAACATTGGGTTTCTCACCTGTGAATACTTTTTCAGGAGTCTTGCAATCCAATATTCAATGTGGACATATATTTTGAACATAAAGAACTGTATTTGAAGGTTCTCCCCATAGAAACATCAACAACTCTTGATCATGAAGCATGGCTTTCGCAGATTCCATAATAGTTATGTTCTTCCTTTCAACAATTCCATTATGTTGTGGATGGTGGGGAACTATCAACCCCCGCTTAATTTCAGCACCACTTCATAAAGACATTAACTCCTTGGATACATACTCTCCTCCTTTATGATATCTTAAAGTCTTAATCCTTCTTCCTGTAGAATTTTCAACCTGTTCCTTGAATTTATGAAACTTTTAAAATACTTCATCATCGGATTTCAAGAAATAAATCCATGTTTTACAAGAGTAATCATCAAATAAAGTGACATAGTACAAATGACCACCCAAGGATTTGTCAGACATAGGCCCACAAACATCAAAATGCACAAGATCCAAGATTCCTTTGGATCTACTATCACTACTAGTACATCATCCTTTGACATTTTACCCAAGAGCACATCCTTTGCAAACTCCATCATGTTCAATCTTGATTTCAAGTATACCTTTAACAAAATCCTTCATTCTAGATAAAGCTTTAAAATGAACATGCGAGTACCTTTGATGTCATAGTTCACAAAGATAAGATGTGTTATGTATTAAGGCTTGATTTGAGCATCCAATGAGACAATATAGGATTAATGTTCATACACCAATGACCTTGGAAAATTCAAAGGAGGATTCCTTCTTCCATACTAGAACTTTTCCATCAATGAATGCAATTATATACCCTTTGTCTTCAAGAGATGAAACAGACAAAAAATTCTTCTTCAAACCAGGAACATATAAAATATTGTTAATAGAGATATTACCTACTGATTCCAATTGGAAGGATGATGAACCAATGCCATTGACTTTGTACTTTCCATTTTCTCCAAGCTAAACCATTTAAGCTATCTTCTTTTCAACAAATTCAGAGAGATTATCACGACTTCCAGTCATGTGCCTAGAGGCACCACTGTCCACCAACCAAATTTCATCATGACCTACAATGGAACCTGTAAAATCTGAAGAAAAAAATGAACATTCTTCATCAAAATCTTTCTTCCTAGGCCTCTTATAATGAGATATTTCATTAAGGAAAACTATAGAAGCATGGTTCTTCCCTTTCCTTTTTCGATCATCATTCCTTTGAGGAGCATTCCCTTGAGGACACCTATTTTAATAGTGACCATATGCTCAATAATTATAACATTGAACATTTTTCATGTCTCTTATTTCTTGAGAGGGAGGAGGAGGTCTTGTTTCTGGAGTAGGTCCTATTCCTAGAGCAAGTCTTGGAGTAGAACTTGATGTAGGTCTTCTACCTAAACTTCTTTGAAAACTTCCAAAGTTTCTTCTTCCCTTGCTAGGCTTCAAGTGGACTGAAAAAGCTTGAGAATATTCACTTGTATTTGGAATATTTATTTTATACATGAGCCTAGATTCTTCTTGAGTGCATGAAACCCATATCTTATCAAAGGAAGGTGGATTTTCTCTGCCACTAATTCTTGCTGCAAAATAATCCCAAGAGTCAAGCAGACCACCTATTGCTACAACTACTAATTATTTGTCAAATACTTGTTCATCAATAGCTTTGAGTTGATACCTTATTTGAGATATTCTTACGAAGTATGATGCCACAATATCATTATTTGTCATCTTGACATCACGAAGTTGACTCCTTAGACTTATAGATTGATTGATGTTGTTGATGGTATATAATCCAATAAGGGCATCATACATCTCCTTGGAAGATTTGTGATCAACAATATAAGGAATTAGATGATCCCTAACAAATTCCACAATGATGCTCATAGCTAAGATGCTATATTATTGAAACTTGTCTTTTCATGCTTGATCAATTGGTTGAGTAACTTTTCCCAAAACAATACCCAAGACCTTATGCCTTACAAGCACTAGGTCAATTCTAGTCTTCCATGCCCTAAATTTTGTAGCTCCTTCAAGCTTGTTCTCTGTCTTCATGAAGGAATTCATGATGAATATGACCAATCAAAACAAAATATGTAGAATCCCAATGCTCTTCAAGGTGATCTCAATGCTCTTTCCCTTCACCAAAGCTCTGAAACCATGTTGATTTTCTTGTGCAATCAAGACTAGTACAATTTTCAAATTGATAACTACTTCTTATGATACAATTTAGAGCATTCCAATCATTAAGCAATTATACATGAAAATTCAATATTTAACTTCTTCAATAGAGCAAAAGAGATCACAATAAATAATGAGACAAGAGACACCAAAATTTTGGTCAAATAACATGGAAAAACCCCAAAGGGGAAAACCTAGAAATATTTCCTTATGAGAGAGAGATCAATTCATCAAAATGTACAACATAATATTCCATCCAAAATACCAATCTCTAACCTCAATAAATGCCAAGTTTGTTGGAGAATCTACTAGGGAAACTATTAATAACAATTTTCCTTATCCTTGATAAACGTTTGTGATCATATATTAGCTTCTTATTATTCTTTTTTAGGTTTTTTTCATTAAATAATTATCAAGAGCATAAACAATAAAGACAAATGAGACAAGAAGTAGGATCCAAGCCAAGGAAAAAACCCTACAAGAGGAAAACCCAAAATAATCTCTTCTCTTCTTATAGAATTGGATCAAATGAGAAAATGAAGACCTAAAGGCCAAAGTCAAAACCTACTACAAGCACCATGTCAACCCTCCAAATTATCTCCTTCAAGACAAGACAAGGTCTACCAAAGTCAACAAGAGTCAACTACTTCAAGGTCTGGTCCAAACAAGGTTTTAACCCTTACTTCAGATCTGCAACTTGGGCCTGCAACTCATGGCCTTGCGACAACTACATAAACTCTAGTCTTTCACATGTGTGGAAAAAAATAGGTAGAAATTAGACCTCCTTCCTTTGCTTGGTCTTCCTCCTTGTCTTCCGCCCCTTTCACTCTTCTTTTCTTCCTTTTCTTGCTTGAGATAAAATTTTAGAAGTGTGTCAAAATGAATCAAATTCATCTCCTTTATATATCCTTCACATGTGTTCGAATAGGTCTCTTCTGGGCTGACTTGTTCTTGAATTGGTTCAAATTGGTCTTGGAGGTCTTCTTGAATTTCTTGGACACAAAATAAATTCTTTTACATGTTACAATTTTCAAAATAGGGTCTTATACAAATGATAAAGACTCTCTTCACTCAAGAAAAATATTCTTTTGACTTGACAAGTCATAGGAGCATGAAATGCATGCTTGACGTAGTTGATCAATAAAGTTGGAGCATGAAACCCATGCTTAAAAAATAATATTTTTCTTTATTATTTTTCTTGTAACATAAGATATATATAATGACATGAGTACAAGGACAATTATGAATACCAAAATTAGTTACATTTTCCAACAAAGTCAAACCAGTCAAAGGAGAGAGAAGTTGTCAAAGTTGGTCCAAGTCAAAATTTGCAATAAAGGGACAAATTTCGGCCTAAGGCAGCTGGTCAAAGGGGTTGAAATTTAACCTTCAATATCCATGGAAAAGTTCTTTTAAAGTTCCATAATTGACCTATGGTCTACTCTTGGTCAATGACCTAGAACAAAGATATAACTTTGGCCAAACCTAGTCAACGAATCATAGATAAACTTGGCCTCCAAGATTAGTCAAGAGCTCAGTCAAACAACAACAGAAAATACCAAGTCAATGTTGGTAAAATAGAAGTAAAATAATTGTTCAATATAGAGATAATCTTCCTCTTCTTCTCCTCACACGTGTGAACAAATCTTCTTGGTTTAGATCAAATTGATGTGATGTGATGGATGCTAAATGAGGTCAACGAATGGACATCATATATGTGTGCTAGGAGGTGGGTTTTCACCATAAGGTCAAACCCCTTCATGTGGTGGGGCCGACTTGGTAAACATAAAAAATACATAATTTCTTCTTTGTTTTTGCAATGAGAATAGTGATTGAAGCTACCAATTTTCAACATGTTCATTTACAATGGGGTTTACAATCCATTGGCTTCTCTTTCCTAACCCTTGGTCATCATAACCCATTTGTCTCATTAAATTAGAACCTATGCCTCTCACATGATTTTCAAAAGTACCAAAGGAATCTTCCAAAATGGATCGAGAAATATCCTTGGAGGGTGAGATTACCATTCTTGTCTTTGACATGTTGTTAGATTTCTAGTAGTAATGGAAGATGCTTGGACTTCCTTGGTCTATTGGATATCTATCTATAACTTAGCCATTGCCTTGTCATTTACTATCACTTTTTGATACAATTAAGCCATCATTTTGAGTGATATTATGCTCTTGTTGATCATTCATTTGAATTACTTGCTCTTCCAATTGCAAGAACTGAACATTACCCTTGTCATAAATTTTCATAATAGTGGTGAGAAACTTAGGGTGATCGTTTAGTAGTTTCTTCATCAAATGAAACTATTTGGAAAAAGTGGCAAGGTCTTTTTCTAAGTTTTCTATTCTCCTGTCAAACCTCTATATTTTCTCTTTCAAGTATCAATTATTCTCTTAGATCTACACATTAATGGTGCTTAGGTATTCCAACCTTTCCCTTTTTTGTGCTTTGAGTATACTAGGTTTTGCTTTCCCCTTAAAGTGTTTGAAGTCACAAATTCAACCAATATAATACCATATGGTCTATAAATGGTCGGTATTGGGTCTTGGAATTTGCATCCTTTTTACCATCATTTTCCCACCTTTTCAACCATTTTCATCCTTATAATCACACTACTGTTAGTCTACAGTTGCTACTCTTTCATGCCATCTTTATTCATGCAGTTCGCTTTTATTTTGATGAGATGTTGACTATTTTGGGTAACTTTATTAATAAAACTGACAAGGAGGCTAATGACTTGGCTTGCTTGGGTATTGTTATTTACATGCAATGTTGTTTCTCCAAGTTTTGTATTGTTGATATTCTAGAATAGGTTCTGATTATCCTATTATTGTGATGTTGATACTCTATTCCATAATATTTTGTTTTACGATTGTTTGTTTTCTTGATGATGTCATTGGGAGTCAACATGGGAGCTACTACTCGGTCGTAGTCAACTTAGACCGATGTGCTAACAAAGCAAACCATCTTTTGACAATACAACCAACTTAATTGTGACAATTATGATTTTCTGTTGGCTTCTCACTAATTGAAGACATTGTTACAACACTCTCTTTATTCTCAACAAATTAGTTGTAATTTGTTGCACGAGACTCTCAATTTGGACATCATGAGAATCCCAAGATTATCATGGTTGATTTTGGTTTTAATATTAGAAATAATGTAAATTTATAAAATTAGAATCCCTCTTCCTCATAAAGGGGCGACATTATTGTCTTTTAGAGAAACTATGCATTTGTAATTTTCTTCAAGATCAATACAAAACTTTCATGAGTTTGTGGCTTAATCGTGGTCCGTTGTCTTAGCTTGTGACCTATAAATTACCAACTCCCCACTAAGGAGGAATGACCCTCCTCTTATCAGGGATCACTATATCAGTAAGTTATTGTAGCAATGTGTTTTAATTTCATCATAGTTATGTTTAACACAGTTTAGTTGTCACTCTTACAAACTCTTATTAATATGTTATAGTTACTAACTATTAATTGGTTTACATAATAGTTGATCTTGATTATTTATGTAACAACATAGATCTTGGATTGATCCATTTCTTAATTGTGTGTTATTAATTATTTTGTTGCTACAATTTTTGAGTTTTTGTTGGACAAAGTATTAGTCAGATTATTGCATACATGCTACAATATGTTGCATAGATTGATGATTGTAGTGAATTCATTGATTTTTTGAAGTTGTATTTGAATGGTTTACGTAATTATTTCTAGAAGTGCTATTTCCCTTTTCTGCAAGTACGATCTTGAATGATTGAGAATTTTTTATTCTGCAAAAGTGATTTTAATTTTAGAATTGTATGGAAAGAAATTGAAATACTTGAGGGTTTGACAATGATGATTTCAGTGTGCCGAGAGTGAGTAGTTACAATGACTTGTGTTTTGATTATCTGCCATGATCTTAGAGAGTTTGGTATTGAATAATGTTAGTTAATGATTTCTATCTACATATACTTTGCATAATAACCTTGAAATAAAAGGACCTAACCTAGTTGATAATTTATGTGTGTGAAATTAATTGGTCCTAATTAAAGGGTAGTTAAATTTCCCATAAGTAGGCATATGGCCTATCCATCTCATCAACATGGATTAGATTTTGAAAACGATTTGGTTCTATTCAAGTTATTGGTAATTGAGATCAAGCTCCTTTGCTTGCTACTCACCAACATGCAAGAATGAAAGACTTCATTATGTTTTAGTTTCAAGACTTGGCTTGATAGCTTTGTAGTGCTTAGGTGGATGCCACTCAAATAAAAAAACTCTTTGACGCCAATTCAAAATATGTACTCTAAGATTGTTTTCCTAATGAACATATACACATTGTTTGATAGCAAGATCCATGTCCGAAACTTTACCCAATTATAATTGAGCAATCTAATTAATTGAGGCAAACATATGTCTTTGGATTTCCAAGCAACGATGCAAGAGAATAATGTTTTGTATTATGGGAATATCCTAGCATATGAATGGGTATTCACTAATGTATCAAGATGCGCACAACATTTAGGCCATAAATTTTGTTTTATACTAGCTGTAGAGTAAGTGTGAAACATAGATTTAAGATTCTTGTGGGAAGGGTTGTTAGATTATATATTTCTCAAATAATTTTCTACAATGTTCATTTTTTAGAAAATTTGATGTTTCAAATCCTTAACTAGATTCATCTTTAGGACCAAAGGTGAAGAATGAAAAAGAAGATATTCTTATTAATAGATGTAAGATTAGCGGGTAGGGGGGGAGGGAGAAAAGAGAGGGGAGAAGGAAGTTGGCTAATGAAGAAAGGGAAAATCCTAAAATAAATAAATATAAAAGTATAAAATGTCAGAAATAGGCTAAAATTAATATTGATAATAATATTAATATTGTTAATATTATTATTTTAAAACAATAACATTAATATTCTTAATATTACTAATATTAATATCAATAATATAATAGTATTAATATAAATGTTAAAATTATAGCAAGGAAGGGCCTCTTTTGACTCGTGTCTTAGTCAAAGAAGCAAATTCGAATTTAGTTTCATAGAAATTCAAGTTAGGTGTCAGTTAACATGTGTGATGTGGCCTATCACTAGTTTATTGTCAGTTAATTCGAGTTAGATTGCTTTTAGTGAGTTGTGGACCAATTGATGACTAAAATTAGCTAACTAGTTGAGTTATCTTTAGTGTCTATCAATTAACTAATCTCTAGTTCTAGAATAGAGATAGTTATGAGTTTAGTTGGGTAGTTGAATTTATGTTAACTCAACTTACTCTTAGTTAACTAGTTGTAGTTGCTAAAATTAGCCCTAGTAGGTCATGGAATTTGAATTTCCTATTGAGATTAGATGAAGGCACAATTGTCATTCATTATTGTACAATAGATTTTGTGTGAAAGCTTGAGAATTGTGCAGGCCTATTTCTCTTGGGAGTGTGCAAGGAAATAAGAGAAATTCCTAATTTTTAGGTGTTGAATTGCAAATGTAAATAGGAGATTCCTTACAGTTTTATTTGGAAAAGTGTTTGCTAGTTCTTAGAGGAGTTGATCAATGTTGCATGGGTTTCAGGCTGGAAGCAAATTCTTTGTAATAGATCATATTGCTCAGTTGATAATACAAGTAAGAGGGGTTTTTCCCAGTTGGGTTTCCCAGATAAATTATTGTGTTCTATGTGTGATTGACCTATTTGTGATTTTGTTTCTATTCATTGTTTTATTTCCACAAAATTTTGGTAGATAAATCTTGTATTTTGCAGATCAATTTGCTCTCATTAACAATTGCAAGATTTCAAGGATTTTCTACAATAAATATTAAAGCACACACACACACACACACACACACACACACATTACAAAAATATATGTTACAATTAATACTATAATAGTAAAGGGCCTTGGCCTTAAAATAGATTAGGTTAAGGTCCAACAAGGGAAACAAAGCGGGGATGAACCAATAAAGGCAAGGGAAACGATGAGGGAGGACGAGGAGGAGAGAAAGGGAACACATGGAAACATGAAGCAAGGAAACAAAGGAATGATGAAAGGAAAATTTTAGTCACATTTGATCGTTAATTAATATAAGCCAAATTATGCTCATTTCCAAAACACCATCTTTGTTTATGTTATCAGGGTTCTTCATACTTTCTAGGGCTTCTCTTAGGTGACAATTGTAGTAATGAATATATTGAGAAAGGACTTGAGTATCTTCAAGGAAAAAATGATTTTTTGTTTTGACATGATGTTCTTCAAGAGCTTAGAAGTGAACAATTTCATTTTTTATATCAACCCCATGTTCTTTCATCATGATTTTGAAATATATTCCTATTTCTCCAATATAACATAGACCATATAAGCAAGCAATTTTATAGACTCCTTTTGCTGGTGGCTATAAATGTTGTCCTTCACATATCTCATTCTTTGTCTTACTATTACTAAGGGTTTGAATGAGTTTTTGATACCTTTCTTTCTCAATACTTCAACAATATTATTCGTTACTTCTTGAATATAAGGTATGTAGGCCTTAATGGCTTTATTGTTGGGTGGATTAATGTAGTGGGATTATGTCTTCTTGTCTTATCAAAAGCCTCCCTTAAATATTTTTTCTTATAAATAATAGTCTTGAATACTTTGTTAGGTGACTTTTCCCTTTTTCCATGCATTCATTGTCTAACTTGTGGTTAGTGTTTTTTAGAAGTCCAAGTTTTTGCAAAGGGTGGTGGTGAGAGTTTTCATATAAGTAGCTTTCAGTGTGGGTTTTTTTCTTCTGAAACTTGATGCCCAAAGGTCATGTCTCGTATTCTAATAATCAAGACACCTAGAAAAGGAATGCTCTTATATTCCTCAAGTTCAATAGTAAACATGATGTCATCTGGGATTCCATTGAAGTGAGCCAAAAACTTTTTAAGTATTCCCCAAGAATCCACTTCACATTGGTATCATCAACGAACCTTTTCCAACATGCTTGCTTAAAGGGGTAGGAATCAAGAGCTTTAATTTCAATATTTTCCATGCAACAAGTTTGCTACAATGGGGGAAAGCAGAGAGCCCATTTCCACCCCATTTATCTACTCATAGGACTCCCCTTGGAAGCTAAAAACTGTAGAATAAAGACATGCTTTTGTAAGTTTGGTAGTATTAGGATTCATAAAATTTTGACAACTTATATAACTTCTTTAAGAGGGATTCTGGTGAAGAGTTGGACCATATCAAAGCAAATGATCATTTTTTTTTGTTCCACTCTTTCTTTCTTAATGATATTAATAAAGTGGCAAGATTATTTCACATATGAATCAATGTTATCAACAAGGGGAGCCAAGATTTTGGCAACATATTTTTCTAGCTCATAGGTAGGAGAGCCAAGGGTATTAACTATTGGTCCCAAAGGAACTCCTGGAATATGTATTTTAGGGAGGCTTTAAATCCTCATGGTAATCTCTGAGCTATGCCCAAGAATTTTCTTCAACAATTCATCAAGATTGGATTCCTTTATGAACTTTTTAACTTCTTTAATTACCTTTAATATTGGGTTATTTCTAAGTTTCTTATAGCTCCCATGATTGTTGAGGTGTTCATACATTTTTGCTAAGTAATTTTTTTTTCATAATTATAGTAGTTCCTCCGTTGTCAACTTTTGATATAACAATGTTCTCATTGTTCCTTAGACTTTGAAGTGTTAGTCTTTCATCCCTCCTTGGGTTGCTACGAGGTGATTTAGCTCTCCTTAGTACAAGAGCACGGTCTTGTCTCAAAGTCTCTTTATCTTCTTCTTTTCATTCTTTGATTCCATTTTCAATGCAACAAACTATCTCATCTACTAGAATGACCTTAGGGGCTATAGCGAATCCTATAATTTTTTTGAGGACATTCCTCTTTCCTTTACTTAATTTTCAATCAAATAAGTTAGTGAATCTTTGGGAAGTGGCTCTATTATTTGTATTCATTGTTACAATGTTTATACCAATAATTCCTTTATTACCTTCTATATCCACGTCTTCCTTTCTTATACCAGTGGTTTCATTGGTTCAAATGACTTCTTTGGTATCTTAATCATTATTTTTTTCTATGGTTACAAAGCCTTCTTCATTATACATATATTTTTCTCTATTGTCAATGTTTTGAGCACTAATGTCCTCTAAATTTCCCTCATAATTTTTTGCTATGTTACCCACATTGTTAGCATTATGGGAATGCATTTCCAAGAGGTAATTGATTTATCTAGCCTGGAACAATGCAAAGGGTGTGGTGTATCACCCATTACACATTATTGCCATCATCCAAGGGTAAACACATTTATGTGAATCAGTGCCATCAAATTATCTAAGCAATGGATAGATTGGGTTGTGGAGTCAACATGATTACATTAAAGGTGCACTCAAGCTACGGCTTGGGTGCATTATTCAATAAAAAAGAATTGATGTGATATTGCATCATAATTCCTTGTAGAATGTAAGTGATATATAGATTACGCATACCAATGATCAAGAAAACCAACAATTATGATCAAAACTAAATTAATAATAATGTTTTAGGTGGATTTAATTTCCAAACCCCACAATTATATAAACAAAAAAAGGTTGTGGGAATTTCGTTAATGTTTAAAGGTGTGAATTCGTTGCTACTTTGCATATATAATTAATGAAAATACATACATGAATCCAAATTGAAGCAAGCAATAGAAGGAGAATCCAATCACATAATGTTTAATCACACTTAATAACAAAGATTACACTAGAAACACAAATGGGAAAACCAACATCTGCTGGCTTCTATTACAAATGTGAGCTATACACTCTTAATTAAAGATTCCATACTTCCTTTCATACTATAGTATTTTACAAATTGTTAGCTTAGAGTTAGTCTTTGTTCACCATGGATAGGCTTCAAAATCATGTTTTGTTCTCCATCCTTCGAATGTCATGATTCTTCTTCTTGAGTCTTTATTCCTTCGATTTTTTCCCTCTATTTTATTGTTTTTGCATTAAGAAAACATTATTTTTTCCCTTAGAAATTTTGAATAATTTAACACATATTCACAGAGATTATCCTGATCATACAATTATAAGCGGAACATGTATAATACATAATCTCCTCTACGTTGATCATCAATTTACAGAAGCAGAAACATTCACAGGCACACATAGAAGAATTAATCAAACTCATTAACACAATATGTATCCCGGGGAAAGCATCTCACTAAAAACCCCACACTATCTGTATATTATATTGATTGAATCATGTAAAAATACACAACACAATACTTCTCACAAGTATCTCCACCTGTTACACACAATACAGATCAGATCTGATCTCCAAATCTATTCCACTGCTTGCCTGCCTCTCCAGCTCAATACCTGCTCAAGAACTGATGAGAATGACTCACCAAACTCGTATTTGACCTGCAAATAATCACTCACACTTTGTTGGACGTGAGCACAGGCTACAATTCTTGATATTGGCCAATTCATTGGCATACTCAATCCCTCTGATTGTGCAAGATCTGGTGCACAACTATAGTCACAACTGATAGCAATCTGATTCTCTACCACCTGTCCCTGTTGAACTGAACATGCACTGACATGCAACTGAGTTAATTGATGTATTCTATAGTTGCATTATGAGTTAATAACTTGTGAACTAATTAATAACTAATTCACCCAACTCATCTCTAGTCTATTGATCAGTTAGACTAAATACAACTAGTTTAACAAAGCTAAACTGAACACAACTCCATCAACTGCACAATCAACTCCACCAAACTCAACTGATTGAGTTCTAACTGAAGTCATGCATGCAACAACTCAACTGACTCATAAGAAAAGCGTATTTCGTTCTGACAACTGCATGTGCCACCTCTGTAGCTCAAACTGAAGTGCTCCAAGAGAATAAGATCAAGTTTATAGTCCAAATATTATTATGAGACAATAATATTTGACTTTTCTATTTTTGACAGCCAGTCTAAAAATAGACTTTGATCACTCACACTGTGATCACTCACACTTTGATAAAAAATAGAAGTCCATCTATTTTTCCCAACTTGACCAATCATCCATAAACAACAACCTGCAATTCATAGACATGATCCATATGTCTAAAAGTAGACTTGCACCAAAAATAGCCTGCGGGCCCACTTAGTGAAGGCGACTCTTTTCACTAAGCTCCATCATCTTGTTGCACTCTCAACAAGCATTTCTTGTTGCACACTTTTCAACACATCCTTCGAATGTCATGATTCTTCTTCTTGAGTCTTTATTCCTTCGATTTTTTCCCTCTATTTTATTGTTTTTGCATTAAGAAAACATTATTTTTTCCCTTAGGAAAAAAAAGGCGTACTTTAATTTCTAGCAAAAGTCAAAATGCAATCTTCATGCTTCTATAAATATCCACCATCAAAGATAACTTCAAAGGAAAACCCTGTTTGTAGTTCCCCATTTCATATCTCCCATCATTTTAATACATAAATCAATTCTCTTTTGCATAAAGAGTCATGATATATAGGAAAAATGACCAAAAAAATGTCTGAGTTAATTACATGGCTATAAACCCTTTGATTTGCACATATTTTATTAATCAAAGGCAACATCAGAACTAGAAAGTATGAGAGTTCCCCCATTGAATTTGTCTTAAAAAATAACATATGGAGCACCAACTAAGCTCTCCTTAGAGAGTGAGTCCACTTACATGTTGAGTTCTTGAAAAATATGGGAGAAGGATATCACATTAAATTGCCAGGCTAAATCTCTTAAGCGGAAAGCAAGATTGTGTAGAACTACATTATGAATTGTTAGCTCCTCATTCATCCACTTGATTCTAAATGTTGAGTTCCCAAACATCTGAAGCCAATTAATTCCTCTATTCCTAGTATACTTCAAAAAGAAAAACAAAGCTTGAAGTTCAATACAATATTTGTACCCAAGCCCAAGTTGGATTTTCCTTTTATATAGCATTAATATAAGATGGAAAGGACATAACCCAACATATTCAATACTATTTCTATGACTAATTCTATAAAAAAAAACCCCGGGAAATTATTTTTTTGATTACGATCTCCTCTATTCTCCTTATATACCTAGTCTTGATTGAAATATGAAAGTGTGGTATGAGTGCCTAGGCGAAATATATATTGGGAGGTTTGGGTCAATTTTGCTTCAAAAATACAATCATTCCTCGTTAGCGAAAGTCTTCAAATGGATAGAAAAGGAAACACTCTAAACTTCTTTAGATCCCACCTGTGAAACTATTCCTTCAGAATTTTTTAAGTGACTCCTTTGACCACAAGTTTTGAATAGATAGAGATACTTTTGCCTCTTTCCAAACCTAAATTCAGAAGGGACACCTTAAGAAAAAAATGAAATTTGTCTCTTCATGTGATTTTCATAAGGAGCACCAAATAGGCCCTATCTTATGCCTTTTTTAAAGCCTATCCTAAGTTAAAAATTTGTTCATTAACACTAACCACATAAAAATAGTGCATTTGGGAGGACCCTTCACTTTCTAAAGTTTAGAGCACCATTAGGCTTCATTATCAACAAAAGGAGTAAAGAGAGATGGATATCCCAATTTAACAGTATAATCTCCCACTCCTTATTCCCTACACAAGAGAGCTCAACTAGAGTCTCCCTAAACCTCACATGAGCTCTTGTTAATTCATTCAAATACTGTTCCCAGATCTAAGCTTGTTGATTATCCTATCCTCGGTCCCGGGTTGAAGGCGATCCCTAGGACCAGATATTAGTTCTTACTGGCCTGATCAACCATGTTAGTGTGTAAATTATCCTTTCCTTCAAAAGAGATAATGGCATCAGGAAGGAACACCGCCTATCCACATTCTAACATTGCATTTGATCCAATCTTTACTTATGACCCATCCCATACTTTCCATGGCAAATATATCCCTATGATAGGAAAGGCTAGTATGAGGTCTTCCATTGATTAGAAATATTATGAATGGACTTACATTATGATCCGATGCAATATAATAATGAATTGAGATCTAAATACTTTGTGTGATTATTTATCTCTAGAGACTATTCTTGTAATCATTTGCCAAAGTGACTCTGTAGTAAGAGAGTGACCAAACAAATGAATATCTTTCAACTCCCTAACATTTTAGGAGTAGCTTTTAGTTTCTAGCTTGCTAAATGTAAAACCTTTGGAATTGTTGCACCCCTTCCACAAATAATTTGAGTATCACTTTCTAATTATTGAGAATGGAGGTTTTCACAGTTTGTACTCATGTTGTAAATCAATCACTTCTGGAATAAATCGTGGTGCATGTGGGAAACGCCCAACATTTCGAGTGCATGCTCCACCCATCATTAGGGATTAACAAATCTTTTTTCATGAATGCAAGGACCTGAATAAATATAGGCAAATTAAAATGGATAGGTTGAAATGGTTATCTTAGGAGACCCTTGAAACAAGAATTATATTATAAATTACAGGGGTTGGGGGGAGAGGGGGGAGAGAAAGAGGTTTGTTAAGATAAGTAATATTTTTTTTTGAACAAGAACAAGAAAATGTTTTGTATTAACAAATTTGCGTAAATGCAGCTATTACATCATGGGCGGGCATTTCCAGTTGGACTTTGGCCATAGTTTTGTAGAAATTTCACCGTAGATTAAACTGATTATGCAATGTACTAAAGAAAAATACTTAATCTATTTCTACAATCAAACTTGCAGAAGCTTAATTGATTTTGAGCAAGATCAAACAGAACACATATAACAGAGAAGAAGATTCAATCACACATGAAAAACAGAAGAATACTCTTGGGAAAGTCTCAGCTAAAAACCCCGCTATATGTATTATAATACAAGTGGAAATATCTTAGGATTACACAAAGCTTTAGCTCTCAAGCTATCCAGATCTCAGTACAATCCCTCATTTTCTGCTCATAAATAGAATAGACAACACATATGCCTTCTCCTCTGTCCTCCAAGCCTCCTATTTCCTTGCTCAGTTTCTCCTCGGTCCTCCAGCTGCCACTTGTGTGATAATTACCTCACACACTGCTCTGACCTCTGTAGTAACTATGCAATCTTGAAGGAATGAATTCCTTCTGCATGCAAGAGATTTTCTTATAGGAAAATCCTAGCAACTGATAGTACACTGTCCCTGCCTTTAATCTCAACTGGGTCTTTGTCTGAACTGACATGCATGAGTTATTTATGAGAGAATATTCAGTTATCTGGAGAACACTAGTTGCATACATGCATGCATTAACTGACTGAACTCACAATTAGTTCCACAAACTGTTTGGAACTAATTTAACTGGACTTAACTCAGTTAACTGAGCTAACTAATTACAACTCAAAGACAAGTCATCCTTATCTCCTTAATTAAGGGATAACTTCCTCAATCAAAGGGATAACTGTTGCATGTCTTCACATAGACTTCATGTTTGATTTTCTCCAACTAATTAACTCAAGATGAATTAATTAATTATTTTTCATACAGTTGCTAAGAATAAATTCGAATTTTAATTCTCAATTTTGATTCAAGGACAAATCAAAATTGGAATATATCCTGAAATTCTATTTTTATCATTTCTTGTTGCTATTTTCAACACTCCCTCTCAATAAGAAAGGAATTCAAATCGATCACGATCCTGAACCTTTGGAATGTTTTGCCTGCAACACTTCTCACTAGTGTTGTTGCTCCAGCAACTCAAAAAAAAAAAAAATATCCAAACCTGAATCAGAATGATGCCTCTGTCATCAAAGTCTCTGACTGTTATTGCCTCTGTCGACTGAAAACTTTGCGCTTCTGCTGACTCTGCCTAGTCAGTCCTTCTCTGCGCTCTTTAGTATTTGACTGCTCTAGCCTCTGTCACTTTGATCTTTCACTGCATCGATCCCACTGATTCCTCCTGCTGCATCCGTGCTGTTGATGGTCCTTTCTCCCAACACTGCATCCACACTGCACCTCCTCTCATCATGTTGCATTGTGCTGCCCAATGCTGCACTGCAACTCAGTTACTGAGAAGTAAGTAACTGATCTCCCAACTGACCTCCCTGTTGGGCTAGAAACACCCTCTGATGCTGAAGCTTCCTTTGCTGCTCCATCTGCATCTGTCTCTACCCACTTAGCCAGTCCTACTACTTCTCATCGGGGCTCCCGTAGCAAGGTCTAATCAAAGAGGCTGGGTACCTCAAGGATCCTACCCCTATTTTAGCCTTCTTGGGACTATCACTTCACATCACCCCACCTCCCACCTAGAGGTATGGCTATATGTGATCCCTCTGCCCACTTGGCTCGAAATTTCCCCCTACTGGAGGTCTCTACATGAGTGGATGCCTCCACTCGGTCTCCTCTTAACTTCTCTAGTTGTGGATGCTCCACAACCTCCTGAAGTTGCTTCACCAATTGCGGCTCCTCCATAATTTTCAGAGACTTATTCTGGCACTGCATGTTGAGAGGTAATTTACTCTCCCTCTAAACCACCAAGTCTCCAACATTTTCCTTGCTCCTCAAGGCTTTGCATGCATCTGGAACCTCAAGAGCATACAGGTTCTTGACTCGTGAACCAATCTGCTTCATTTGTCTCGTGGTGATGTGTCTAAGGAAAACCTTTCCCTTACTAAAGACTACATCATAGCCTTTGTCCTCCAACACCACAATCGATACCAAGTTCTTCTTCAGTCCAGGCACATACTTCACATCTGTGAAGGTGATGAGAGCTCCATGCTCCCTCTGAAAAGCAACCGTGCCCACTCCTGAAACACTATACCTTTCATCATTACCCATATCTATGCGCATCAAGAGGTGTTTCTCCTCCAAGGTACTGAACAAACTCTTATCGCCGGTCATGTGGAATGAGGCTCCAATGTTAAGAAACCAACCACAACCCATCATTGATGAAGCCATGCATGCGATGAGGGTAAAATCCAATTCGAACTAAGAGGCCAATGCCTCACCTTTAGATCCTTCCGAGGATCCCTTCTTGGATTTCTTCAATGGACAATTTGTTGCATAATGGCCCACCTCATAACAATTAAAGCATCTCACTTTAGATTTGTCAATCTTCTTCCCTCCATGAGGAGAAATCGATTTGGGATGAGAATCCTTCTCCTTCCTTTTCCTTGCCTTACTGGCTAAGGCAGAATTTTCTTCATCCTCCTTGGATGAAGAACCATCTCTAAATCTGCTCCTAATCTCCTCCTACATCAGATCTGACCACAATCGTTCCCAATCTGGTAGTTTCTCTATTCCGTTCACTGAGTCCTGGTAGCTATGCCAGCTCTTAGGAAGACCGAGGAGAGTAAGACTCACCATATTATCATCAGTTGTCATGATTCCTACACTTCCAAGCTCATCTTTGCAGGTGGTGAGCATGTTCAGATATATAGAGATCGTGTCGCCCTTTTCACACTTGATTTTCCAAAGCTTGTCCTTCAGCGCTAGCTTCCTCTGGTCACTGCTATTTTGATATAGGTCCTTCAATGTCTTCCACATTGAAAATGAAGTCTCCTTCCCATGGAGAATCGAGACAATATGGTCTCTAAATCCCTCAAGAAGAATCATCCTCGCTCTCGCCACACATTTCTTCCATTCTGCCAATTCTTGGGCATTAGCTGCTGCTGGCTTGGGGACTTCTTGATCAATAAAGTCCTTCAAACCATTGTCCTCTAATACCACCTCCATGCGATCCTTCCATGCTATGTAATTTGAGCTACCATCCAGGGCATACTCGAGTCTCAAGTCATTGAACGCCATTGGTGAACTTTGAGATGTGATAAGAAATCTATTTTGTACCTACAATCAAGAACTTCAAACTTTGAACTTCTCCCTTCTTTGTATATCGTTCTCCGCTTTGATCAACTTTTCTCTGATAAACCTGGCTCGGATACCATGTAGAAATTTCACCGTAGATTAAACTAATTATGCAATGTACTAAAGCAAAATACTTAATCTACTTCTACAATCAAACTTGTGGAAGCTTAATCGATTTTGAGTAAGATCAAATAGACACATAAAACAGAGAAGAATATAATCACACATGAAACACATAAGAATACTCTGGGGAAAGCCTCAGCTAAAAACCCTGCTATCTGTATTATCATACAATTGGAAATATCTCAGGATTACACAAAGATTTAGCTCTCAAGCTATTCAGCTCTCAATATAATCCCTCACTGCTGCTCACAGACGTAATAGACAACACATATGCCTTCTCCTCTGTCCTCCAAGCCTCCTATTTCCTTGCGCAGTTTCTCCTGGGTCCTCCAGCTGCCACCTGTGTGATAATTACCTCATAGAATACTCTGACCTCTGTAGTAACGGTGCAATCTTGAAGGAATGAATTCCTTCTGTATGCAAGAGATTTTCTTATAGGAAAATCCTAGCAACTGATAGTACATTGTCCCTGACTTTAATCTCAACTAGGTCTTTGTCTGAATTGACATGCATGAGTTATTTAGGAGAGAATATTCAATTATCTGGAGAACACTAGTTGCATGCATGCATGCATTAACTTATTGAACTCACAATTAGTTCCACAAAACTGTTTGGAACTAATTTAACTGGACTTAACTCAGTTAACTGAGCTAGCTAATTACAACTCAAATACAACTCATCCTTATCTCCTTAATGAAGGGATAACTTCCTCAATCAAAGGGATAACTGTTGGATGTCTTCACATAGACTTCATGTTTGATTTTCTCCAACTAATTAACTCAAGATGAATTAGTTAATTATTTTTCAAACAATTTCTAAGACTAAATTCGAATTTTAATTCTCAATTTTGATTTTAGGACAAATCAAAATTGGAATATATCCTGAAATGCTATTTTTAGCATTTCTATTTTTATCATTTCTTGTTGCTATTTTCAACACTCCCTCTCAACAAGAAAGGAATTCAACTCGATCCTGATCCTGAACCTTTGGAATGTTCTACATGAAACACTTCTCACTAGTGTTGTTGCTCCAGCAACTCAGAAAAAAAATAAAAAAATATCCAACCTGAATCAGAATGTTGCCTCTGTCATCAAAGTCTCTGACTGCTATTGCCTATGTCGACTGAAAACTTTGCGCTTTTGCTAACTTTGCCTAGTCAGTCCTTCTTTGCACTCTTCAGTGTTTGACTGCTCTAGCCTCTGTCACTTTGATCTTTCACTGCATCGATCCCACTGATTCCTCCCACTGCATCTGTGCTGCTGCTGGTCCTTTCTCCCAGAACTACATCCGCATTGCACCTCCTCTCATCATGTTGCATCGTGCTACCCAATGCTGCACTGCAACTTAGTTACTAAGAAGTAAGTAACTAATCTCCCAACTGACCTCCCTATTGGGCTCGAAACACCCTCTGATGCTGAAGCTTCCTCTACCGCTCCATCCACATCTGTCTCTACCCACTTAGCCAGTCCTACTACTTCTCATCGGGGCTCCTGTAGCAAGGTCTAATCAAAGAGGCTGGGTACCTCAAGGATCCTGCCCCTATTTCAGCCTTCTTGGGACTATCACTTCACATCGCCCCACCTCCCACTTGGAGTTATGGCTGCATGTGATCCCTTTGCCCATTTGGAATTCCCCCTACTGGAGGTATCTGCATGAGTGGATGCCTCCACTCCATCTCCTCTCGGCTTCTCCAGTTGTCGTTGCTCCACAACCTCCTGAAGCTGCTTCACCAATTGTGGCTCCTCCACAATTGTTTGAGACTTCTTTTGGCGCTGCATGTTGAGAGGTAATGTACTTTCCCTCTCAACCACCAAGTCTCCAACATTTGCCTTGCTCCTCAAGGCTTTGCATGCATCTTGAACCTCAAGAGCATACAGGTTCTTGAATCGTGAATCGATATGCTTCACTTGTCTCAGGGTGATGTGTCTAAGGAAAACCTTTCCCTTACTGAAGACTACATCATAGCCTTTGTCCTCCAACATCGTGATCGATACTAAGTTATTCTTCAATCTAGGCACATAATTCACATCTGTCAAGGTGATGAGAGCTCCATGCTCCCTCTGAAAAGCAACTGTGCCCACTCTTGAAACACTATACCTTTCATCATTACCCATCTCTATGCGCATCAGGAGGTCTTTCTCCTCCAAGGTACTGAACAAACTCTTATCGTTGGTCATGTGGAATGAGGCTCCAATGTCAAGAAACCAACCACAACCCATCATTGATGAAACCATGCATGCGATGAGGGTAAAATCCAATTCGAACTGAGAGGCCAATGCCTCACCTTCAGATCCTTCCGAGGATCCCTTCTTGGATTTCTTCAATGGACAATTTGTTGCATAATGGCCCACCTCATAACAATTAAAGCATCTCACTTTAGATTTGTCAATCTTCTCCCCTCCATGAGAAGAGCTCAATTTGGGATGAGAATCCTTCTCCTTCCCTTTCCTTGCCTTACTCACTAAGGCGAAATTTTCTTCATCCTCCTTGGATGAAGAACCATCTCTAGTGATCCTCTTGATCTCCTCCTGCATCAGATCCAGCCACAGTCATTCCCAATCTGGCAGTTTCTCTCTTCAAATCACTGAGTCCTGGTAGCTATGCCAGCTCTTAGGAAGACCAAGGAGAGCAAGATTCATCATATCATCATCAACTATCGTGATTCCTACACTTACAAGCTCATCTCTGTAGGTGGTGAGCTTGTTCAGATATATAGAGATCGTGTCGCCCTTTTCACACTTGATTTTCCAAAGCTTGTCCTTCAGCGCTAGCTTCCTCTGGTCACTGCTATTCTGATATAGGCCCTTCAATGTCTTCCACATTGAAAATGGAGTCTCCTTCCCATGGAGAATCGAGACAATATGGTCTCGAACTCCCTCTGGAAGAATCCTCCTCCCTCTCACCACACATTTCTTCCATTCCGCCAATTCTTGGGCATTAGCTGCTGCTGGATTGGGGACTTCTTGATCAATGAAGTCCTTCAAACCATTGTCCTCTAATACCGCCTCCATGCGATCCTTCCATGTTATCTAATTCGAGCTGCCATCCAGGGCATACTCGAGTCTCAAGCCATTGAATGCCATTGGTGAACTTTGAGATGTGATAAGAAATCGATTTTGTACCTACAATCAAGAACTTCAAACTTCGAACTTCTCCCTTCTTTATATACTGTTCTATGCTTTGATCAAATTTGCTCTGATAAACTTGGCTCTGATAAACCTGGCTCCGATACCATGTAGAAATTTCACTGTACATTAAACTGATTATGCAATGTACTAAAGCAAAATACTTCATCTACTTCTACAATCAAACTTGCGGAAGCTTAATTGATTTTGAGTAAGATCAAACAGAACACATATGACAGAGAAGAAGATTCAATCACACATGAAACACAGAAGAATACTTTGGGGAAAGCCTCAGCTAAAAACCCTGCTATCTATATTATCATACAAGCGGAAATATCTCAGGATTACACAAAGCTTTAGCTCTCAAGCTATCCAACTCTCATTTCAATCCCTCACTGCTGCTCATAGACATAATATACAACACATATGCCTTCTCCTTTGTCCTCCAAGCCTCCTATTTCCTTGTGCAGTTTCTCTTGGGTCCTCCAGCTGCCACCTGTGTGATAATTACCTCACATACTGCTCTGACCTCTGTAGTAACTGTGCAATCCTGAAGGAAAGAATTCCTTCTGTATGCAAGAGATTTTCTTATAGGAAAATCCCAGCAACTCATAGTACATTGTCCCTACCTTTAATCTCAACTGGGTCTTTGTCTGAACTGACATGCTTGATTTATTTATGAGAGAATATTCAGTTATCTGGAGAACACTAGTTGCATGCATGCATGCATTAACTGACTGAACTCACAATTAGTTCCACAAACTGTTTGGAACTAATTTAACTGGACTTAACTCAGTTAACTGAGCTAACTAATTACAACTCAAATACAACTCATCCTTATCTCCTTAATTAAGGGATAACTTCCTCAGTCAAAGGGATAACTGTTGCATGTCTTCACATAGACTTCATGTTTGATTTTCTCCAACTAATTAACTCAAGATGAATTAAATAATTATTTTTCAAATAGCTGCTAAGACTAAATTCTAATTTTAATTCTCAATTTTGATTCAAGGACAAATCAAAATTGGAATATATCCTGAAATGATATTTTTAGCATTTCTATTTTTATCATTTCGTGTTGCTATTTTGAACAAGTTTGCAAATGGAATGCCTTTTTTACATCCAAAATTTCATTTCCTTTTCTTCTCATGTCAAAATTACTGTAATTACAAGTCTATCATTTCCAAAAAAATTAGAAGTATTAGACAAAATTTATGTTTCATCAGAATAATAAGATTGGGCAGGGCCTTTAGCCCCATTCTCCTTTTGGACCTGAGATGACTACATATTTAAAACTAGAATCACTTGCTTTGCCTAATTGGAGTTGCTTCTTGTACTTGAATTATCTCCTTGATTCTTGTGCAATGATTATTCCAGATCATCAATTTTCTTTCTCAAAGAGGCCATTTCATCTGCAACGAATCTATGCACTATTGTTCTCTGGTCAACCATCATCTCCATTGTGGAGGCGTGCTAGCAATCATTTGATTGCATATATGATGAAGAGAGATGATTTTGTCTTGGATTTGGTTAATCCTCTCGGTTATCTCCTTGAGGTTGCACTTATGATTCCATGACATGACTTCAGAGAAATCACTTTTATTGTTAAACAATAATCTAACCCTTACCATAGGAAGTGGAGGAAGATGAGGTTGAGAAGGAGTCCACACATCCCGGGAACAACCAAACATCACAAGTACCAGAAAAACAGGAGGAGTTCATTCAGGTCCCTATGGTATCTCAGGACAATCTGGCACAATTTGCACCCATGTGAGAAGCTATGGAAACCAGTGGTTATAAACGCACCCACACATCAGACACTTCAGATTCAGACAAGGACAATGCAGGGCCTGGTCCAAGCAACCAACTTGCACTTGTCTCTTCTTCTCCATCCCAAGGGGAATGGCGCAAGGTGGAAAAAAAGAAAGGGAGAAAAGCCTAGGCTTTCCTCCCCATTTGTACATTAGTTCGCTTTCATTTCTGTATGTTTCAGCCTATCATCAGTCATGGACTTGATGCTGTTATGAATCTTTGCAAATGTAACATGTGATTTTATTTTCACTAATAAAATTATGCCTTTTTCCTTGGAAAAAATAATCTAACCCTTACACGACCAGTGGTGAGCATTAGATTATACCATGAAAACATAAAGGAAAAGATAGGCCTTAGGCTGTATTAGGAATACAAATGAGTATACATAGTTAAAGATGGGAACAAAGAGGGCCAAACTGGGTGTCATTATTAGGAAAAAAAACCTAGAGAAACCAAGTCCAAGCCAGGTCCGAGAGAGATAGGGATTGCATATTTGAGGAGAAGTTGGTCCTATAGAGAACATGGAACCATAGAGAATATCTAAGAGATAAATCCAATCATGAAGGAGAAGCTCCACCATCGAGAACGAAAGCATAGAAAATCTATAAAAGAGACAAGAAGGAAAACAAAAACATAAGTACTAGGCAAAGGGAAGTAGAGACCTAATGTAGCTTCAACTAAATCCTATATAGAGTGTAGTTGTATTAACCGTCATAAGAGCTGGTTCCTCAATGCACTATGAAATATTGCAAAACAACTCCTTGTTGGGCTCTCTTATAAAAAATGTTGTAGAAGGTGGAAAAACTACACCTCTTTCATCCTTCTATGGAGTTCATCTCACTCCATTCCCTAGAGTGTATAGCCTACGACCATTGCTTAGGATCATTGTAGATGAAAAACATTATCTTTTAGTTGAGACGACTATTGAGCATGTTACAACATGTTAATACTACCCCATCCATGATTATATAAGCTTGCGAGGTCAAATATACCACAATACTCCACCCTACTCCTACTTGCATCATCAGCTGGTTGAGGTTAACCTGTTGTGAGATATACCTCACCATCGCAACCTCATCCAAGATCTGTCTTGGACTAACAAACCACCTTGTGTTCCTATTAATCCACAATTCATTTGCATGACACAAGAGATCTTGTGGGGCCACCTGGATGGTCAAAATGATGGCACCATTATTATGTTTGATGAGACTTCTAATCATGGTTCCAAGGGAGGGGAAAAGACCTTTCATTTCCATTGATGAGTAGTTTCCAATTACCCAAAGAGAGATCTATTTTGGCTTGCATATCTACCTTAGTGTTGAATTTCCTTATGACATGGTGGGCTTCACAAAAGGAAAATTTATTCAGTAAGCCCTGGATTTTTTTAAATGTCACCTTTAACTTATTATCCTTTGCCAACTTCTTGTTATTCAAGCCTTGTATAATCATCTTCAAGTGTCTAGAATTGAAATCCTAGGGATGATTACTTGTTTTGCTGAATGAGGGCCTCTTAGTAATGCAAAACTACAAGTTAGTTGTTTGTTCTCTTTCCTAACCCCAGGAAAAGGCCATTTGGAGTAAAATTAAATTGAAGTGTGAAGATTTTAAGAAATGAATTTTATTATTATGTTAAAATTATTAATATATAAAGTTATATCAAAATTGATTTAGTATTGTAATTATTATATTACTATCAAAATATTATGATAATAGTAAAAGTAATAATAGTATATTATTAGTAGCCCACTAGGGCAACACTCTAGCAACGAATTTTCTTATTGATCACTATTAGTTTAGCATTGGCCAACTTACTTTGAAAAATAAATATATTTTTTCAATATTATTAAAAAAATATTTTTTCAAACTTTTTTTTGGACCATAACTTGAAGGCCTTATTGCAACCTTTGCACAATATAATGCCACTTGGATAATTGTCTCACATTTTTTAAGCCATAATTTATGGATATAGTTACAATATTCATGCATGGTTTTCAGATATTTGTGTAGTGATTTTTTATTCTTAAATTTTGGAAGGAAACCATCCAAAAATAAGGTCATCATCAGTTACTTCCCACCATAATTTAAGCAAGTTCTTGTATAAAAAATGGATAGGAAAATGATGGAAATAAATTTACTTACTAAGAGTTACTTCCCATCTTATGTAGGAGGAAAACATTAAATGTGTAGATTTACTAGTAGTTACTACCCACCAAAATTTGTGCAAGTCCTTGTGGCCGAGAAAACAATTAATTTATCCACTTCACATCTCAATTTATTAGTTCCTTCCAAAGCAAGTCTATATGATTTCATTTTCCTATTGACTATTACTACCCACCAAAATTTATGCAAGTCCTTGTGCTTGAGAAAACAATTAATTTATCTACTTCACATCTTAATTTATTAGTTTATGCCAAAGCAAGACTATAAAATTCCACTTGCCTATTGACCACTATTAATTTAGCATTGACCAATGTAAATTATAATTTTGTAAGCAAATTTTCCCAAAGCATAATTTTTAACTTAAGTGGTAGGGACTAAAGTACCCCACAACACTTGTTTCATAATATTATTAATATGATTACAATATTATTTCATAATATTATTAATAATAGAATTAATATAATTAAATTTTATTACAATATGTCTCTTTACTTGGTATTATCATCCTTGAAATGGTAAGAATAACAATGAAATCTTGTTTTAATGGGCTAAGGCCCTCTACTAATTAATACGAGGGAGATGTTATAGTGTTTGAAATGCCGGTTCAACATGGAAGAAATGTTGTAGCATTAGTAAAATGTAGCATTAGATCAAATAAACCAGCTTAGATCTATCTTAACTTCAGATCTACCAAGCACCTAGAAGAATCAAATCAATTACTTCCCACCATAATTTAAGTCATTGCATAAAAAAATGGAAAGGAACAAGATGGAAATATATATACTTACTAGGAGTTACTTCCTATGTTATGTAGGAGGAAAACTGTAAATGTGTAGATTTACTAGTAGCCACTACCTACCAAAATTTATGCAAGTCCTTGTGGCTAAGCAAGCAATTAATCTATCCACTTCACATTTCAATTTATTAGTTCCTTCTAAGGCAAGTCTATAGGATTTCATTTTCCTATTGACCATTATTAATTTAGCATTGACCAATGTAAGTTATATTTTTTAATGTAATTTTTCCTAGAGCATGATTTCTAACTTGAGTGTCAGGGACTAAGCTACCCTAACACTTGTTATATAAGGGAAAAAGGGACATAAAAGGTTCCTATTAATACTATCCTATTAAAATTATTAATAGGCTTAGTCTAACTTATATACAAAATAGCCCTTTTCACATACAATTAAGAATGCCATTTTTTGTTGTTTAAAAATCTTTGCCACATTTTGGTTAAAATTAATTAAAAAAATGATAGTGAAAAAACTCATTTCGTATATAAGTTAGACTAGACCTTATTAATATGGTAATTATAATGTGGTGGAATAATTACTATATAGTAATTTTTATTATTATAGAAATTTAATTATGTAAAGAAATTAATATTAATATTATATATTAATCCATTACTATGCACTATAGGGTCACGGGATTGAGGGTGGAGTATTATTATATTGTTAATTTTAGATTTATTAATATAATCTATCAATATGAATATGATATTATTAATTTGATTACAATATTATTGGTTTGCTGGTTGATTACTAGAAATTTAACTACATAAAAAAAATTAATATTAATATTATATATTAATCCATCATTATGCACTATATGGTATTATATATTAATCCATCATTATGCACTATATGGTCACGGGATTATGGGTGAAGCTATATTAAGGGTGAAGCAATATATGATGTCGATCGTGCTTTGAGACGGGGCATCTAGCCAAAAATTGCCCAAAAGCCTCTGAGAAAAATTTTGCTAGAAAAAACCACCACAGATCTACATGGTGGGAAGGAGCACAAAAAGAACACTACACTGTCATCAAAGAAGACTATTCTAGAGAAAACTCTGAGTCACAAGAAATCAAGGAAGAAGGAAACAACTCTCAAAGCAAGCAAGGAGAAAGCCTGCCCCAACAAATCAACAGTTATGAAGATTTGAATACCGTAGAAAATAAATCTTCATTTAACAGCAAAGCAGATCTCCTAAACCAAACTTCTCCGACTATAGATCGCGAAGCTAAGACACCAATGTCCCAAGAACCAGAAGAGATGAAGGAGATGCAAGACAAAGGAAGTTGGAAGACCGTAGAGAAAAGAAAGAAAGCTACAACACCAATCTCGCCAAGAAAGACGAGGAGCCAGACAAGTAAAAATTAAGAAAATTGTAGGTCCGATAGACCAATTTGGTCTCAGTGGACGTTAACCATCATCATCATCATCATCATCATCATATAATATATTGTTAATTTTAGATTTATTAATATAATCTATCAATATGAATATGATATTATTAATGTGATTACAATATTATTGGTCATTAATTTGCTTGTTGATTACTATTAGTTTAGCACTGACCAATACAATTTATAATGTTATACTTTGAAAAATCAATATTTATTTTTCAATATATTAAAAAAACTATTTTTCAAACATTTGATTGGGCAATAACTTGAAGGCCTTATTGAAACCTTTGTACAATATAATGCCATGTGGATAACTACATCATATATTTTATGTCATGATTTATGGATATGGTTGCAATATTCATACATGATTTTTAGATATTTGTGTAGTGATTTTTTATTCTTAGACTTCGCATGAAAACCACCCAAAACTAAAATCATTGAACATAGCTCATATTTAGGTAAATCCCTAGGTAAAACTGTAAATGTGTAGACTTACTACCCACCAAAATTTATGCAAGTCTTTGTGGTCGAGCAAACAATTAATTTATCCACTTCACATCTTAATTTATTAGTTTATGGTAAAGCAATACTATAATTCGACTTCCCTGTTGACCACTATTAATTTAGCATTGACCAATGTAAGTTATAATTTTGTAAACAATTTTTCCCAAAGCATAATTTTTAACTTGAGTGGTAGGGACTAAAGTACCCAACAACACTTGTTTATAATATTATTAATATGATTACAATATCATTTGATAATATTATTAATATAATTAAATTTTATTATAATGTCTCTTTAATTGGTATTATCATATTTTAAATGGTAATAATAATAATTGAATCTTGTTTTATTGAGCTATCTATTTTAACTTCGGATCTACCAAAGCACGTAGAGGAATCAATTCTCTTGAGATGCAAACTTCTTTTAGAGTGAAAAGTGATTTGATCCCTCTTGGTGCTTGGTAAATATGGAATTAAGATGAATTTACTCTCATTTAATTATTAATTATAAGTATTACATTTATGTTATTATTATTATTAATTTTTTTTGTGTAATTTGAACAATTCAAAACATTTTATTGATAATTATAATTATTGATTTGATTTGAGTTTTATTTTTATTTTTTATATAATTTGATTGAGTCAAAATGTTAAACAAGACATTACATTGATATTTTTTTTTATAAAATTATATAAAAGATATTTATTCCTTTGTAATAATTAATTATTATTTAAGAATAAAAAAACTAAAATTCAAAATATTTAATTTTATTATTTTATACCAATAAAAAATATTTATTAAAAAAAACAAATTAATCACCTCAAGGATGAATGAAATCAAATTTGAACTAGGTCCTTAAAAAAATTAAATTCATGATAAAATAAACCAAGAAAGAACATGTCAAATATGATTAAAATATTTTGAAATCAAACTTGACTTTGAATGGAAAAGTATAGTTCCTAGTTGAGAGGACTAATAATGCTATACGAACCTCTTGAAAAGATGCTTAATAGTAATTTAATAATAATAAAAAATTTGATTCAAGATAATCATAGATCCAAAGGATAAATCATTCTATGAATTAGGGCCTCGTTCTCCTTTTTTTCTTTTCAGATCATTAGGGATCATTCTTCTTTTGCTTTTTCGGATCATTATACTGTTGAGATAAGACATGTCACAATAATGAAGTAGTTGACATTATGTAAGGATGATATTATTGTACAAACGAATGTATTAGTTTTTGATGTTTAATAGTAATCTAATGATAACAAGTTCATTCAAGATAATGAAAGACCCAAACAGCTTTTTTAAAGTTTTTTTTCTAGATAATTCTACGCATTAGGGCATCATTCTCTATACAACTTTTGTCACATTAATGAAGTTGACATTATGTAGGATGATATTATTGTACAAAATAATGTATTGGCTTTTTTATTAGATTTAGATAAACACTGTATATTTTATTTAATTTGAGCTTAAGCAATGTAATGTTATAAAGATTAATTGTCAAGTTACAGGTGTATATTTTCTTTTCATATATAATAAAAGATGATAATGAATTAATTTATTTCTATTATACCAAAATTTTCAGAGTAAAACATTTTATATAATATTAAAAAGTTAATAAGAAAGTAAATATAGTTGTATCAATATAATTTTTTTGAGAAATAATTACATGGGTTGTTTATATGTAGGTAAATAGAAAATCCCATGACATATGCTTCATCATTTAAGAATGGTGGCACATAAGGTAAGGAGTGTGTGAGAAGTTGTTTTTCAATAGTTGAGCCTTAGAAGAAAGACCTTAATAAATCACTAGTGATGTAAATACTTGGAACTTAAAAGGTATTTGTACCAACTAAACATTGTAATTTTCGAGTCTATTAGTCCTTAACATTGAAGGAAACCTACCATGCATCAAGTACAATTCTAAGCTTATGACTCTGATGCAAAATGGAGCTTAATTCATGTGAGACTTTCTTTTGGGATGTGGTTCACAAATTCAGAGATTGGTGACCGCTACGTCCACAGAAACATTGTTTTGAGAAGATCCACCAAAAGGGATCACTTCCCACCCACTCATTAACGTAGGCTAACCTCAATAGCGTCGAGGAGAATTGACCCTGTGACCTCTCAATAATGAGGCGCTTTAATGAAATGAACTCAACCGATTGAGCTAACCCTTGGGGCTAACTCATGTGAGACATATTAAAACAATATGCACTTAAAAATCCACTCCCAGTCACACAAATCCTCTTGTAGGATGAACTTGACTATCTCCATTATTTTTTTGAATTTAAGTATTAGGGGGTTTACACAATGCATTATATTAAATATCATTTTTGGGATTCAACTGTGTTAAGTAAGTGATTCACGTATCACCATTTCCATGAGAGTTAGTTGTAACTAACTAATTTCTCATGATTTGTGAGTAGTTCACTTAGCACTCATTGCATTGGGTGATGCTCACAGGGCAAAAGAAGTGGGATTGAAACTAGTGGAATGAATCACATAGCATCAATCATCACTTCCGGGGCTTGCACCCGGTAACCAGGACTTACCGGGAGGTCACCCATCCCAAATCACCTCTGGCTCAAGCGCACTTAATTGTGGAGTTTTCCCCACAATCAAGCCCACTTAGCTTGCTACCCAATTTTCAAAACGTTAGCAAGTATTGTGCCTGATGAACCATTCAAGTAGAGATCCCTTCACTCTTTTTGGGCTAATCAATGTAGAACAAAGTGTACTCATGCATTAAAGTGCACCAAACCCTAGGAGTGTATATTTACATCCCACACGTCTCTTCAAAGAAAGATTTTGTTCTTGCCTAGCCACTGTGCTTGAAGAGATGAAAGATCAACAATATAAGCATCCTTGATCTTCTAACTCCAAATCAAGACCCTAGCCAAATCCCACCTTACAAAACTACCAACCATCTACTACCAAGCCAACCCTACCACCTTCCTCCAAGCATTTCAAATATTCTTAAAGATAAAAATACTTGTTCTCTGAAAGTGTTGAGGTGTGAAATAATATCACATATCAGTGGAACCCCAAAAATCCTACTCACATGTCACATTGTGAGCAATTTATGTCGCATCAAAACCTTTTGTGGAGACGACTCATCCAAACAAAGAGCCACCCTTTTGGTTGCAAGCATGCTCCCTTGAGTTACCATCCTTATTTTAACCTACAAAATATCTCTCTTTCTCACATGCACACATGCGCGTACAAACACACACACACACACACTCTCTCTCTCTCTCTCTTTCTCTTCCATATTTAAGTGAATATTGAAAATAGTTGATACTTTGCTTGTGTGATTACAATAATTTACCTTAAAAGCACATAACAATCAATCGTCACATTTAAAAAGTAGGAACCACTATTATATAATACCAAAAGATAAAAAGAGAGTAGATATATTCATGTGTCAATATAATCTTCTTCGAGGAACAATTACATGTGTTCTTTATATGTATTCTAAATAGGCCTCAGTCAATAGACAATCTCATAACATATGCTTCATCATTTAAGAATGGTGGCAAGTAAGGCAAAGAGTGTATGAGAAGTTGCTTTTCAATAGTTGAGCCTTGGAAGAAAGTCCTTGATAAATCACTAGTGATGTAAACACTTGGAACTTAGAAGTAACTTGTACCAACTAAACTCTATAACCTTTGAGTCTACTAGCCCTTAACATTGAAGGAAATCTAATGTGTATTAAGTACAATTCTAAGCTTATGACGCAGATGCAAAATGGAGCATAATTCATGTGAGACATACTGAAACAATGTGCACTTAAAATCCACTCCCAATCACACCATATGGGTCTCAACATATTGCTATTCATCTTGAACAAATCCTCTTGTGGGATGAACCTGACTATCTTCGTGATGGTGGGCTAATCAATGTCGAATAAAGTATACTCATGCATTAAAATGCACTAATCTATATAGGAGCACATGTCTACATCCCACAAGTCTCTTCAAAGAAAAATTCTTTTCTTGCCTAGCAACTATGCTTGAAGGGATGAAAGATCAACCATATGAGCGTCATTGATCTTCCAACTCCAAATCAAGCCCTTAGCCAAGTCCCACCTTATACAACTACTAACCATCTACTACAAAGCCAACCCTACCACCTCCATCCAAACCTTTCAAATATTATTAAAGATAACAATACTTATTCTCTTAAGTGTTAAGGTGTGAAATAATATCAAATATTAATGCCCCACAATCCTACTCATATGTCACATTTTAAGCAATTTATATTACATCAAAAGCTTTTGCGAAACAAACCCAACCAAATGAAAAGGCACTCAAAGCATGCTCACTTGAGTTGGCATCCTTATTTTAATATACAAATTAACTATCATATGTATATATGTTAATACTTATATAATTATAATAATTTATATTTTTAAAAACCAGTCCAATTCACTACTAAATCATAACTCAATAAACAAATATTCATATAAAATCTTTACATATATAAAATTAAAATTACAATTCACCCTTTAATCATAAACAATATTTACCTTTTTAAATAAAAACTATAAAATAACAGAAACAATGGCAACAACAATAGTGTTGTAGACATACAACCACCCAAAAAGAGCCCTCGCTAACCTACATGGTAAATGTGAAAAGGTATAATAATCCAAGGCATACACAAAGCCAATGTTGGATAACAATTAGTGAATTAGAAAACTTCATAGATTTAGTAATTTTGGGTCAACTTTGTTTATGCACTTTATCATGATTACAACTACACTTTGAATTGGATTTTCTCCCTAATGAATGTAGTAGTCTTTTCAAGGTTAGGGTTGATTTCGAAATTAAACCTTCTTTTTAAATTTCATTTTCAAAACAAATTAAAATGTTACTATCCTGTCCCATGGAATATAAAATTAAATATTAAACATTTAAAAACCTTAATATTTTTTTTCCCGAGGACCAAAACTTTAATATAAATAATTAAAAATTAAACGTATTGAATAATAGTTATGAAACGTCCTCTTTGTCCTTTCTCAATTTCCAATATCGATGTAATTTAGTTGGTGTGTCAACATACATATGGTCCTTCTGTGCAATTCCCGAGATCTCTTTGGTGGACATGAATCCAGTCCATATATTGAACTTAATATACTTCCACGAGCTTAACAAAGGTGTAATTATTAAGAATTTTATTTTATTATTATGTTTTTTTGGAGATTTTTTCTTAAATGATTGAAAATCATATTTTCCATATATACATCTGGTGTGTATTTATACAGTAGAAAAAAATAAAAATACATCTTTGAGAGATTATTAGTGGAAAGAATTTTCATTTCATTATAAACATTATTATTTTTGTTGGAACTTTAATACAAAAATAAAATTTTAAAACAACTTGTATAGGCGACCAAATCACTCACTGTCTTAGAAATAGAAAAAAAAAACATCACCCCAAGTAAATATATGTTTGAAGGTCTCAAATATTAAACTGTCGTTGGTACTTGAGGAAATTCCCTGTATGGTCATTGAAAAACTCATATACATATTTATCTTTGTGTTCTATAATATTCCATAGGCCTTGGTCTATGTTGAGGACTTCCTATGAGAGGTGGCCAATTGTCACGTTCCTTTCTTTGTTAATATGGTTGCAAGTAAAAAAGAGAGATTGTCAATGATTCAAATGATTTCCTCCCAACTAGGCATAAGAAGAATATTTTTGCAAACTTGAGCTTTTTTCAACCAGTTTATAGTAAGCAAGTCCCCAAAAATGTGAATATGAGTGCATCCCTTCTTTAAAGCAAACAACAATAAATTGCATGCTAAGAGTTTCACTTGATTGTTGCCCGTCTACCTAGGCCAATTTTTATTTTTATTTTTTTATTTCTCGATAACAATAAGCTTCTGAGAGAAAAAGTACAAAAACAACTTTGCATTAACCCAACATCTTTGTGACCCACTTTTGTTGCTCTTCAGAGGATAATCTTTGTTCTAAAAAGTATTTAAGGCTATCATGATCCGTTTTTACCTTGAAGTGTCTTCCCATTAGATAGGGTCGCCATTTCTTAAGTGCATGGAGTATTGCCAACATTTCCTTCTCATTCCCTTTGAATTCCTTCAAAATAAATTTTCAAACCAAGCTTAAGCAAAAATTTAAGAAAATCTACACACCTTTTTTCACTTTGTAGGAGTTTGATATTGCCTCTGATATATCTCTGTACTTTCTGATCATCTAGTTCTGAATTTGTGACCTGCAGTAGCCCGCTGTGTCCTCTTTCTAATGCCACAAATCTGACCCAAATTGGATTCTCCAAGGAAGAGTTATGCCAAATCTCCCACAGTGACTTGATTATAGACTAGTTCAGTAGAGCGAACTTGTATGACGTGCCACGAGTCACTGTTTCGACCTTTGGATCTAAAAAATGCATACAAGAAACTACAACCTGTCCTCTTTCTGTACCTTCTTACGAAATTTCAATCTGATCCCCAGAGAGAAAGTTATGACGATTTTCCCCAGGTCACCTGTTTGGAATGTAATTCAGGAGTCTGCAAAAAGATCAACTTCCTCATATCATATATCCGCAAATATAGTGCGAAAATCTCTGAAATTCGGACTGGAGGTTTAGCGCGATTTCTTCTCAAATGGGTGTTTTTTGCAACTTCTGAAACGTCGCAGAAAAAAGGTTATAGCGAAAATTCCACGATGACCTGTTTGGAGCAGCGAAACCCTAGAATCCAAAGCTCTGATACCAAATGTTATGAACCCAACTCAAGAAAAGATAGAAAAGATAGATCAACGCCTTAGAATTTAGCCTCTTCGAAGGAGCAACCTCCTTTACATTACATAAATGAACAATTCTTGGATGTTTCAAATGAAAGAACCTCCTTTCTATATATAGGAGTCTAAGGAGTCACAATATAACCCAGCCGACCTAACAATAATAATATAAAGCCACAAAAATAACAATAGAGGGATTCTATGGGGCACAATAATAACAATATGGGGATAATAGGGGCACAACAATATTAATAAGGGATGCAACTACAATAGTAATGGGGTAATTACTAGTATTATAGGGACCCAACAATGACCTAATAGATGATAATGCAACTATTTTGATAAGGCATCAATTCTTCTTGACGATTCTCAGATAAGTATGAGACCCCTATGCTCAGATATGCGGTTATGACCTGTAGATTACATGTTTGACGAAATGCCTGTCAGGGCTAGTAGGGGTAAGGTCAAGTCCTTGTACCAATGTTGCATTAGTATCTTTAATTCATTGTTATTTATCAATTTGGAAGTTTAATGAAGTTCTGGGAAGAAGCCTGAGACCTAGCCCTGAAAAAGTGGCACAAAATCTGGGATCACTGGCTTAGAACTGCATGAAGAAGGACACAACCACATGCACACCTTCCTGTGGGAGCGACTGGAGGGTCTTAGTCACATGCATGGCTTGTAATGGGAGCGACTGTGGGTCTAGCTCAACAAAATGATAAGTTGTCTTAGGGGTTGGGCACTTTGAAGGGTTGGTTGTCTCCTGAAGGTTCTGTCACTCCTAAGAAAGGTCAAATTGGTTTTGTTTTGTTGGTTCCACTTCCTTAACTGTATATGGGGAGTTGAATAACATCATAGTAACTCTTCTTCACATGTTTACCCCAGTGGACCAGTTAGCTTGGGCAAATGTGGGAGGAGGGTGTTATAGAGTGCTATCAGAGCATGGTTCACCCCTTGGACTGGATGGGAGGAAGGTGTTGGTCATGCACCCATCTCGGTTGCATATGTGTTCGTTATGCTTGTGGTCTATGTGCTTGTTATGTAGGCATGGTGGCAGTTGTGTCACCATGTGAAAGTAGATGGTGTTGTTGTTGGATGTATTTGTCGTGAGTGCATGTCGGTTATGCACTTGTTATGCATGTCAATGCCTATACGTCATTATGCATACGATGACATGGTTATAATTGTAGTGCATAAGGTCATGGTATGTGGTTTGTATAATCATGCATAGTAACTGGATGATGGCTGAGATGATGTTTATATAGAGCTATGATTATGTTTATACATGTATTGCGCTAATATGATTGATCTTGCTAACGAGATATCCTCCCCTGAACTATATTGAGATATGTTGATTATGTTATGTCTTGGTATACTTGCAGGAACAAGATCAAATATGACGAGTAAGATGGTGGACTACAATTCATGAGACTCTCCCTATGGATCATATGAGTAGCATGGTGGTGGGAACTCTTTTGACTTAGTAGACACATTGAGAAGTTTGAAGGTAGAAATAAGAATTTGGAAAGCAGATAATGACAAAATCATTTAGGCATGAGAGAGACAAGTAGAAGCTAATGCGACTATCCTTCAGATTTTTTTAGACTTGTAGAGACAAGGACCACATAGGATCAGCCATGGTCAGGAGGACAAGATTAATAGGGTATATGGTAGTAGATCTCATGGTGGGCATAGGCCAGATAGAGATGACACGATTAGAGATGGCAGGTTCTTGGATACACCATATAGGAGAGGTGATGGACACATGTTCTATTCTAGTTCTGGTTCTGACATGTACCATGGTCATCATCATTATCATCATTACAGGAGGAGTGATAGGGGATATTTGTTAGATGAGTTCAAGAAAGCCAAGCCACCTACCTTTGATGGGGATTTGAAGAAACCGGAGGATGTAGAGATATGTATACTCAAGATGAAGAAGTTATTTGAGATACATGATTACGTGGAGAACATGAATGCCATAATAGCTATCTTCAACCTCAAAGGGAAAACATACATCTAGTTGGAAGATGTGAAGCGGATTAGAGGCATTAGGACCGAAGAGTTGGGTTGGCATGAATTCAAGAGACCTTTTAGGAAGAAATATATGTCAGAGAGGTACTACGACAACAAAGCCAAGGAATTCTATGAGCTAAAGATGGGGTTGATGATGGATGAGGAGTATATGACCAAGTTCCTAGAGTTCTTTAGGTATGTACCATATCTTAAGGATGAAAAAGCCAGGGTTTAAAGATTTGTCAATGGATTTCCATTAGCATTTAAAGATCAGATTGAGTATAACGAGCCTCGGTCACTTGAAGAAATCATTAGGAAATTGAAGCACTGTTATGAGCAGTCAAAGCTAAAGACATAGTCTCAGCAAGGTTGGAAAGGGAAAGATAAATCGAAAGGTAAATGTAATCCAAAGTGAACAAGACGTCAGGATGCAGGCGAGAAAGAAAATGTTACACTTTGCAAGAAGTTTGATGGACTTGAACCTGGAGAACAACAGAATAAAGGTGATGGTAAGGCACAATTGCAGTGTTGGACATGTGGTAAGGAGCATCTCAAGATGTATTGTCCACATAATCAGGGTGGTAGGCCTTAGATTTAAAGTGCACAGGATGCGTAGACAGTTGGGGATGTTGGGTAGAGCATTCCACAAATTTATGCAATACTGGATAATAGGTAGGCGGATCACCATGCATCTATTATCGAGATGGACGATAAGCTTTCTGATCAAGTTGTTTCTATTTTCATTAACCTTGGATCTAATTATAGTTATGTAAGTCCTGACCTGGTGGATAAGTGTGGTTTGAATAAAGAAGTGCATGCAGAATCTTGGTTAATGCAATTGGCTATAGGTACAAAGAAGAGAGTTCATCATTGGGTAAGAGCTTGTGCATTTGAGTTGAATGGTATGCCTACCTCAACATATTTGAATGTACTGCTGTTGGGATCATATAATATGATTTTGGGTATGGAATGATTGTATCTTCACAAGACTAAGGTGGACTGCTATGACAAAGCTATTGAATGCTTGGATGATAATGGAGAACAAAGAATCTTGTAGGGTAAGAAGAAATCTACATCAATTAGAATTGTGACAACTATGCAGGAAAATCACAATAGCAAAAAAGGGTGTGTGTTATTTCTAGTGCATATTTTTAGTGATAAAGGTAAGGATGTTGAGGATGTAGAAGTTATGAAGAGGTAACCAATCTTACAACAGTTTTAGGATGTGTTTCTGGCAGATATTTTAGAGTTTTTGCCTCATAGAGAAGTGGACTTCTCTATTGAGTTGGTACCAAGGGAAGCACTAGCATCAAAGGCACCATACAGGACGAACACACCAAAGTTAGTATAGTTGAAGGAAATGCTTGACAATGGATACATTAGGCCAAATTTATCGCCTTGGGGTGCACCGATGTTGTTTGTGAAGAAGAAGGATGGCATTCTTAGGTTATGCATTGATTATAGGCAGCTGAACAAGGTGACCATCAAGAACATGTATATGTTGCCGAGGATTGATGACTTGTTTGACCGGTGGAAGGGAGAAACAGTGTTCTCGAAGATTGACTTTAGATCCGAATACCATCAGGTACGCATTAAAGAAGAGGACATCTACAAGACTGCTTTCCAGACCAGGTATGGGCATTATTAGTTTGTTGTAGTTCCATTTGGTTTGACTAATGCTCCAACTAATTTCATGTGCTTGATGAATAGTGTGTTGCATCCTTATTTGGACAAGTTTGTCTTTGTATTCATTGATAATATATTGATATATTCTAAGAATGAGGAAGATCATGCCGAACACTTAGCATCAATGTGAGATTTCTAAAAGAGCATCAGTTGTATGTCAACATTAGTAAATGCAGTTTCTTTTAGACAAAGGTACATTACTTGGGACATGTTGTTTCCAAGGAAGACATAAAAATGGACCTAGAGAGGATAAGAGATATCATGGAGTGGGAAGTTCCTAGCAATGTGGATGAGGTAAGATAATTTATGGGGCTACCAGGTTATTATAGGAGGTTCATCAGGAACTTATCTCATATTTCATATCCTATTACGTCACTGTAGAGGTAAGGTAAGAAATTTGAATGCACTGAGGAATGTGCAACAAGTTTTGAGCAATTGAAGCAGTTGTTGACAAATGCTCCAGTCTTAAAGATTGTAGATCCAAACAAAGAGTTTGTGGCATGTACATATTCCTACAAGAGAGGACTTGGTGGAGTATTAATGTAGGAAGGCCAAGTAGTTTTCTATGATTCACGAAATCTGAATGCGCATGAGAAGAATTATTAGACACATGATCTTGAGTTGACATAAATCATCCATGCATTAAATATGTGGAGGCACTATCTTCTTGGCAGTGGGTTTATATTGATGAGTGATCACAATGGATTGAGGTATATGTTTGACCAACTGAATCTAAATGTCAAGAAAGCTAGATGGTTGGGCAAAATTAACGAGTTTGACTTTGAGATCTGATACATTAAGGGAAAGGAAAACATGGTTGCAAATTCTCTTAGCATGAGATTGCATGTGAATCATATAGAAGCCATGAGTTCTTATGGGAAAGAGTTACATGATCAAATTTTACAGGCAGGACAATAGGAAGACAGGTACATGGGGCTTAGGCATAGGTTACAACAGGGTACAAGCGATCAAGATATGGACTATCATCTCATAGGGGATGGTTTGGTTAGATTTAGGGACATGATCTATGTGCCGAATGACAGTGAGCTCAAGAAGACTATTTTGCGATAATTCCATGCAAAACCATATTTAAGGCACCTAGGACATCAAAAGACATTGACAATGGTGAAGAAGTTCTATTATTGGCTGAATTTGAAGAAGGAAGTGGCAAAGTTTATGGCTAGATGCTTAGATTGTCAACAAGTAAAAGCATAATGTAAACACCCAGGTGGATTACTACAACCGATTCTAATACCAATGTGGAAATGGGAGGTCATTTCCATGGATTTCATCACAGGTTTTCCGAGGACATCTAAACAAAATTATTCCATCATGGTTGTGGTGGACAGGTTGGCAAAGGTAGTGCACTTCATTCCAATGAAGTCTGCTTATTCAGTTAGTGATGTAGCACAAGTATTCATTCAAGATGTAGTGAGGTTGCATGGTTTTCCAAGGAAGATTGTGTTAGATAGGGATGCTAAGCTCACTTATAGATTCTGGAATGAGTTATTTCCAGGTTTGGGCACAGAGCTGGCCTCACAGGGGTTTCACTAGGGAGCAATATGATACCACGTGGGTTCATATTGGGGGATATATATTGAGGAAAAAATGACACAATATATTGAGCATATAACAAGGGGTAAAGGGTTTTATTATTGGTAGGTATTAAAAATGTAGCTCAAAGTTAACAAAAAAATATAAAGGGGTATAAAAATTCTAATGAAAAAATGGAAACCTACAATATCTAGTGAAAGTAGGGGTTTTTAAAATTGTGAAGGTGTATTGGGTTTGTATTGGTAGGGGGTTAAATAATGTGACTTTTAGAGGTATTTTCCAATATGTAGTCAAGTTAAAGGTATTGTTTAATATGCCACGAACGCATGTGCAATGTTAGAGGTTCATTGAGTGAAGCCCCCGTGGCTGGCCTTCAGCACAACTTATCATCTGTAGACAGATGGACAGACAAAGAAGGTCAATAGGATATTAGATGACATGTTGTGGATGTATGCGATTCATCAACATAGGAGATCGGAGGAGTACCTTCGATTGGTTGAGTTTGCTTACAACAATGGGTATTAGGAGTCATTGAGAATGAGCCTGTTCGAGGCACTATATGAGAAGAGTTGTAATACTCCCATCAATTGGAGTGATCCAGTGAATAGGTGTTGAGTCTTGAAAATGTCATTCATTTCCATTACACTTTCACTATTATGTCCATTATATCACCTCCATTTCACCTCCATTTCACTACTATGTCACCACATTCATCCCACTTTCATTATCATTGGGCCACCTTTATGTTTTTCCAATCTTTATTATTTCTAAGCCTTTAAAGTGAATTTGTGGTTAAACATTAGAAAATAATGTGCATATGCTTATACCTAACAAATGGGTTGAGGTTGTTGACATGTGTAGGTTGAAAGGAGACTTCTAGAAGACCCTTATGTGGCACTCTGAGGCCAAATTCGAATTTGGTTGGAAAGAATCATGGGATCATGAGGATATGTGTCACATCTCCTAATTGTATTGTAACTCTAAAAAGACATGTGCCTTATCAGTTCCTATTTTGATTAGGACTCTAGAGGTAGAGGGAGAGATTCATGGACTATCATTAATGAGATGGCTCTCATCTTTTTGTATAAATAGAAGATCTCTCTCCTTCATTTTTTAGTCTTTTTAGTCCCTAGTTCTTAAGTTTGTAGTTCTTCCTTGATGGCTTTTGAAAGCTTTGGAGAACTTTGTACTTTTGAAGAATTTGAATAAAGCTTTGATGTTCTCAACATGGAAGGAGACGTGAAGTAGATGTCATGGAGCATATTAGAATGTAAGGTAGAGTAGATTTCATTTTGTAAATATTGCTTTGTAGAATGTAAGGTAGAGTAGATTTCATTTTGTAAATATTGCTTTGATTTGATTTGATTGCTTTCAAGTTTGATAGATTAGATTTTTCACTCATGCAATTTTAATTCATGCAAGTGTGTTCAATTTTGCTTTGATTTCATAGGTGGCAGAGGGCCCCTGCCTTGTATAGTTGTCATTTAATTTTGCATTTAATTTTGTTGTGCTTATGTATATTAGCTGTACATAAATTGCTTTCAAGTTGATTGTAGATTAGTTATGCACATAGCCTTTTAATGACTAATGACATGATAGAATCATCTTGTCCTTTTGCTGAAGCAGCAAGGATACTGGGTCTCATAGTCACTAGCTCATTGTTTGGTTATTGCATTTTATTTTGATTGAACTAATGACATGATAGAATCATCTTGTCCTTTTGCTGAAGCAGCAAGGATACTGGGTCTCATAGTCATTAGCTCATTGTTTGGTTATTGCAATTTATTTTGATTGAACTAATGACATGATAGAATCATCTTGTCCTTTTGCTGAAGCAGCAAGGATACTGGGTCTCATAGTCATTAGCTCATTGTTTGGTTATTGCATTTTATTTTGATTGAACTAGTTGTATATTTACACTTTTGTTTAAATACTAACTCCATCAATAACATATTTTAAGTTCTTTTGAAGTGCTAAGTTTTGGAAGTTACCATTAGGGACATAGGCCTTGTCTTGAAATCTTTATTCATACTTGTCCTTTAAAAGTATTCTTAAGACCTTAGAATAGGATTTCCATTTGCATTAAACACTTTAGAAAACCAACAAGAACAAAACCCCAAAAACAACATAAACTATAAAACAACGAAGTAAGAGAAAGGTTAACTAAGCACATATGGTGCACCACACTTCATCAGTTTACGATACCCGGATTGATAATTTATGTAGAGCAATTTAAGACATTAAATTGACTAGACATTTTGGCGCCGTTGCCGGGGAAGTGTAATTAGGAGACCTTATTTCTTACATCTAAAAAAAGTTAATAATTCTTGAGTATGCTCTCCTCCTGCACTTTGTGTGATCTAGAGGATCAGAAAAGGGTTTGTTAAGTAAAAAAATGAAAAAATAATAATTCTTGAGTATGCTCTCCTCCTGCACTTTGTGTGATCTGGAGGATCAAAAAAAGAATTGTTAAGAAAAAATAGGAGACAAAATAAACTTCATCACTTCAATTGATTCAAGAAAAAAAAATAAACTTCATTTCATTTCCATTTTCACTCCATGCCATCCATTTCATCAATAAAAGATTTTTTCCCCCCATGATCATTTCCATTAAGATTGCCTAACTATCTTTATTTAGCTAAGTGGTTGCTGTGCCAAGTTTCCGCAGCTGAAATCAGTTTCCGCAGCTGTAATCAGTTTCCGCAGCCACCACTCTGTTTTTCAAATTTACAGTCAAGATGTTAGTGCAATAAAATGAAAATGCAGGTATGACTAAGCATATGCTATGAAGACATGTACATGGAGCATCTACAGACATCAATAAGGAGAAATTGAGTAAGGGCTAATGGACAAACAAAGACAAGGATTCTAAAGGTATGGGCAAATTTTTTTTTCAAATAGCAATTAAAGGCACAATTTTGCATAGTTATTGAACCATTAAAGCTCACCATTTGCAAAGATTATCTCGATAGCTCAACTAGCATTCCATGACCTTACTCCATAAACCATACATTTACTCCCTAAACGGTCTCATGATTATTTTTCGAGTTCAACTTATAGATGACTGCACTCCCACACTCCACAACAGTTTCACGATTCTTCAAATTGTGCATTCTTCATTAGTGCCTTTCCTGTGGAAATTTCTGTAGCTGCCCTCCCTCTTCAATGAATGCCTTCAAATCAGCAACTACATTCATCTCAGAAGGATTCCATTATTCATATACCAATTGTGAGGGCAAGTGATCGGGTGACCTGTGACACTGTTGCGGAGATAAAGCCTGCTCGTGCTCCTCCTGACCTTTTCCTTCTGACTCATCAGACAGTCTCCCACATAGATCTCTGAAAAGGATCAACAGTGTGAAAACTACCACTGTCAAACAAAGACGTATTGTCTTACCACTAATTCCAAAATTTCACAGGCCGAATGCAGAACAATATAGAAAGAAAAATTAACTCAGGAAAAACGTGAACAACAGAAAAATGTCAAATTTAAAACGTTCGATTTGACCAAACAAAGATGAATTTAGAAAAACTAAAACATGGGTTTTTTTTCCAGGTGGGTCAATTAGATAACCCAGAAACCGTTTGAAGAAATTTGTGGCGGTCTGGGAGAAATATTCGGTTCTTTGGAGCCTCTTTTTTGCCGTCGCGTGAAGAAAAACGGAATTTGAGTTAATTAACTGACAGTTTGATGTATTCCGCGTGCCTGAAGAAGGAGAATTCCAATTTGGTTATGTGCTGGCATCTACTACACCTATACCACGTCTTCCACCCTTTTCCACCACGTCCTCTGCCCATATGCCACCCGTTGCAATTCATTAAAACCCGTTAAACAACAGTTTCAATCCAAGACGGCTCTCCATTACATGAACTGGTTGGATATGGCTCTTCACAGCCGATTGATAGACGTGGCGTGAACCTTTCTAGCATTCAATCTTGATGAATAACAGCCTCGTGATTAATCCTCGGGTTTAACTCATATTTGACTGCACTTTTACACTCCACCTGTAATCATGACAAGTGACCGGTTTCATTACGGCTCCTCTCCACCGCATAATTTCTGCAACCATTTTATAAACGTGTCTACACCTCCTCCGCAACAGTTTAGTTTAAAGTTCTGTTGGGTTCATTCCATATCTCCACTGTTCTATTGAAGCACGGTTGCATCTCCATTTTGTCCATATTAGTCTCCTTCCCATTTCGTGAATCCACCACAGCTGCCTGTCTTTTGTTTTCCGCTGACAGTCTCTGAATCTTGTTCACCCCCGCTACCTATTGTCCAGTTTACATTTTCAGTCACTGTTTTCTTTTTCGTAAACCCCGTAACCCAGCTGTCTTACCTCTGTTAAACCCTCACAGGCAGACAAATTTTAAACAGAGTAAAGGATGGGTCGGTTGTTAAGGGCAGAACCGGAAGGGCTTAAGTCTATGAAAGGGCCAAATAGTTATGATCATGGTTATAGGCTGTTCACCAACTATAAATTCATCAATAAAACTGTTTTGCTCCATTCGCAGTGTTCCTACATACAGACAATGAATTTTTTTTTCAAAATTGATGATCGACTGTTTTAGCCACTTTCCGCAACTAGCACAACTTTCCGCAGCTAGCCAAACTTTCCGCAGCTGTTTTGTTAAACTCTAGGTTGCAGGTGTCATCAAGCAAAACAAGTCACATGGGTAGCTGGGGGAATGTTGGTACATGGATGGTGTCCTATTCATTTGATCAAATTTGATGAAAAAGACCCCGGTCAAAATGAAGTCAAATTGTGTGTTATCACTAAGTCGCCACACTGAGTCACTGCATGTCAAGAAAAAAATAATAATTTTGAATCAATGAAATGAATAAGTTATTTGCTCAATTTTCTGAAGGTATTGATTAATTTTGGATTGATGATGAAAGATGAATGACTAACTTTGTATTCAAGATTTTTAGCTACAGAACCGTGCACATTCCGCAGCTAAAGTCCAATTCCGCAGCTGTTCTCCAATTCCGCAGCCAGAAAAAACCTCATTGTTCAAATCAACCTAACTTTTTCATACAAAATCAGATTTTGATGATTCAAGTACCACTAGAAAGATCTCAACAAGATCTACAGAAAGAGAAATCTATCATCTGAGTTTGAAATGGCAAATAATGAAATAAATTGCTGAAAAGAAGCAACATTAACTTGAGGCACTAATTCCAAAGCAGGTATAAATTCTTTTGATTTTTCCTTTGAGAACTTGTTTCATTTATACAAATTCTGTGTTTTGTGTGTAAATATCATAACTAGAGAGATTGATCACCTCTCTCCTTTGATAATCTTACATTCCATTGCAGAAGAAGTATTAGTTTTTTTTTGCAGGTTCTAGGAGGAAGGACAAATGACTACAAGAGAATGGTGTCTCTCTAAGAGACCAATTTGTTTCATAAGAGGATGATCAACAATAAAGAGGAAATATGCTGATGCAAAATTAGATCCAAACACTTGAAAAACTTTCAGATACTATTGTCTCCATCACATCCATCCATCACATCCATACTTCATAATAAACCATTCATCTCATTTTCCTCCATATTTTCCATTTACATTCACATACACTTTCCATCTCTTTTTGTCCATTCATAACCCACAAATAAAAGCAAGAGGCTCATTCATATGCTTATTGCCCATTGCCATTTCTACTCTCCATTTCCATCTTCCATTTTCATCTTCCATTTCCTGTCATTTTCATTCTGCAAATAAGCCCTGCTTCAATGCAAATTATTGAGTCCATAGTCCTTTGAGTCTAAGTTCTTTGTAAAAACACCTTGAGGCTTGCATGCCTTAATGGCAAGTTCTCATGCTGACAAACAATGGGAATACATTAATGTCCCTTGTTTGTTAGATCTTCTAGGTGACTCGACATCAACAAATTCATTCGTACCTAGCAAGATGTGTTTGGGCATCTTGACTCTCATTGTCATCAATGGTGAGAGTTCTCGTGTTGACTAGTGGCATCCATTAATGGCCACTAAGCCAACAATTTCTTACTATGTTCGACATCAGAACATCTTTTCACATAGTAGGAATTGTGCCAATGAGTTTTGAAGACGTGAAGACTATTATTTTCAGCATTTTGGAGCAGATTCAGCAAGTTTTAGTAGAAGCAATAAAAAGTCATCTTATCTCTCCATCCATGACTCCTCTTGTTCAGCCACTTGAAGAAGAATATGATCAGAATTTTTCAGCCACCACACATACAACTCATCCATTCCAAAAGGTAAGTGAAGGTACGTCATTTTCTAACTTTTGACCATAGAATTCCATAAAAAACTAGAATGATAATTGTTGGAAAAACATTTCTCTTCCTCATTTCATAAAATTGCCAATACCATCAGTTGGGGGGGGGAAATACATTCATATTCATATCTTGCCATGTCCATATCATATTCAGGAGCTCACATACTTCCAACATATATTAATTATTACATTGCTATTATGAGCATACAATGGCTTTTGAAAAAGTGCTTAAAGGATAAATTGGAGACAAACAAAATCATGGTTGTCACACAAGAACCAACCATCATGCAATCCAATAAAGATATACTTTGCAACAATAATCAAAATATCATTATGCAAAGTTCAAAGATCAAAATAGAAGGCAAAAAAAAAAAAAAAATGGTTGTAACACAAGAACCAACCATGTTGCAATTCAAGTGAAACACTTTGCAGAAATATGAAGTTATCAAATGATATCATGCAAAGTTAAGCCAAAGCTCAAGGATCAAAAGAGTTAATGTAATATATATTGCATGTCCTCATGCAATAGCTTCAGTTGGGGGGTATGTTCAGTCTTGAAAATGTCATTCATTTCCATTACACTTTCACTATTATTTCCATTATATCACCTCCATTTCACCTCCATTTCACTACTATGTCACCACATTCATCCCACTTTCATTATCATTGGGCCACCTTTATGTTTTTCCAATCTTTATTATTTCTAAGCCTTTTAAGTGAATTTGTGGTTAAACATTAGAAAATAATGTGCATATGCTTATACCTAACAAATGGGTTGAGGTTGTTGACATGTGTAGGTTGAAAGGAGACTTCTAGAAGACCCTTATGTGGCACTCTAAGGCCAAATTCGAATTTGGTTGGAAAGAATCATGGGATCATGAGGATATGTGTCACATCTCCTAATTGTATTGTAACTCTAAAAAGACATGTGTCTTATCAGTTCCTATTTTGATTAGGACTCTAGAGGTAGAGGGAGAGATTCATGGACTATCATTAATGAGATGGCTCTCATCTTTTTGTATAAATAGGAGATCTCTCTCCTTCATTTGCTAGTCTTTTTAGTCCCTAGTTCTTAAGTTTGTAGTTCTTCCTTGATGGCTTTTGAAAGCTTTGGAGAACTTTGTTGTACTTTGTACTTTTGAAGAATTTGAATAAAGCTTCGATGTTCTCAACATGGAAGGAGATGTGAAGTAGATGTCATGGAGCATATTAGAATGTAAGGTAGAGTAGATTTCATTTTGTAAATATTGCTTTGTAGAATGTAAGGTAGAGTAGATTTCATTTTGTAAATATTGCTTTGCTTTGATTTGATTGCTTTCAAGTTTGATAGATTAGATTTTTCACTCATGCAATTTTAATTCATGCAAGTGTGTTCAATTTTGCTTTGATTTCATAGGTGGCAGAGGGCCCCTGCCTTGTATAGTTGTCATTTAATTTTGCATTTAATTTTGTTGTGCTTATGTATATTAGCTGTACATAAATTGCTTTCAAGTTGATTGTAGATTAGTGATGCACATAGCCTTTTAATGACTAATGACATGATAGAATCATCTTGTCCTTTTGCTGAAGCAGCAAGGATACTGGGTCTCATAGTCACTAGCTCATTGTTTGGTTATTGCATTTTATTTTGATTGAACTAATGACATGATAGAATCATCTTGTCCTTTTGCTGAAGCAGCAAGGATACTGGGTCTCATAGTCATTAGCTCATTGTTTGGTTATTGCATTTTATTTTGATTGAACTAATGACATGATAGAATCATCTTGTCCTTTTTCTGAAGCAGCAAGGATACTGGGTCTCATAGTCATTAGCTCATTGTTTGGTTATTGCATTTTATTTTGATTGAACTAGTTGTATATTTACACTTTTGTTTAAATACTAACTCCATCAATAACATGTTTTAAGTTCTTTTGAAGTGCTAAGTTTTGGAAGTTACCATTAGGGACATAGGCCTTGTCTTGAAATCTTTATCCATACTTGTCCTTTAAAAGTATTCTTAAGACCTTAGAATAGGATTTCCATTTGCATTAAACACTTTAGAAAACCAACAAGAACAAAACCCCAAAAACAACATAAACTATAAAACAACGAAGTAAGAGAAAGGTTAACTAAGCACATATGGTGCACCACACTTCATCAGTTTACGATACCCGGATTGATAATTTATGTAGAGCAATTTAAAACATTAAATTGACTAGACAATAGGGTATTGATAGGACCAAACATGTTGGCATAGATGGAACAGGAAATACAGGTAATCAAGAAGAATGTGAAAGAAACATAGGAAAAACAAAAAAATTATGCCGATCAGAACATGATGTTTAAGGAATTTCAGGTTGGGGAAAGGTGTACTTGTGCATCAAGCCCAAGAACATCTCCTTGAGGATTGGACCATGTGCTAAGATGACATCTCAGTTTTGTGGACCTTTCAATATTCTTGAAAAGATTGGACCAATAGCCTATCGACTTGCACTTCCTTCGACAATGAAAGTCCATGATGTTTTCCATGTGTTTGCTTAAGAAGTAAGTTAAATATGATGATCATGTGATTGACTGGTCTGTATTTCAAGTGGATCTAGATGAAGAATTCCAACCGAAACCTCATTGTATTTTGCAGAGAAAGATGCTCATGCTCCAGAACCGAGCAATCGAGTAGGTTAAAGTGCAGTGGAAGCACTTTGGGCCCGATGAAGCTACATGGGAGATTGTGGATCAGATGCAGGCTATGTATCCTTCCCTGTTCGCTAGTTGAGCGAATGTTTTTGGCATATTTTTTGGTGTGATGTTTTTCTATATGTATATATGTATATGGATGTAAATACCACCATGAGCTGTGTTATAAAGCTCCAATAAGTGGTATGGGTGTCATGTCGTTATGGTTATCATGTTGTTATGTTGTCATGTAGGTTTTCTTCTTAGCAAGATGATCATTGTAAATACTACATCGAGCTAAGTTACAAAGATCCATGGGCAATATGTTTTGCTTACAACACACTTGTTGGTTGTAGGTGTCATTGAACACTGAGGACGGTGTTCCCCCAAGGGGGAGGGTTTTGTAACAACCTTGGTAAAAAATACATGTACTAAAGTCAATAAAGGAAAAATAATATCCAAGGTCATAGGACACGTATTCAAAGTTGAATGTTGGTCAAAACCTACTAGTGTGGGTGTTCATTTGGTTTATTCTGGCTAAGGAAATTGGAAAAGGAAGTGGCAAAGGATTTGGAAAGGCAAAGTGGCACTAATTGGTATTTTATTTATGAAAATAATGTAATTTAGAAGAAAAGGAAGCTGAAAGGTCACAGGTTTCATGTGAGGAGGAAAATGAACGAAAATAATGGAAGTGAAGAAAATAGATGACTCATTAATAAAAATGCTTTTGAGGATCAGTTTGTAACATTTTGTCAATTTAGTTTTGGAGCTCTCTCTCTCTCTCATACTCTTGGACACTTAGAGTATTCTTGGATCAATCTAGCATTAGAGGAAAGAATGCAAAGGAAGGACAATAAAGCAAAGGGAAGCAAAGAACAAGCAAGGAAGAATGGGATCAAGCAGCTACAACGAGATTACTTGCAGGTATCAAGTTGCATGTATGATTTCTTTACTAGTTTTGGCATGCATGTGTGTATTTGGTTCTCTTGATGTTGTTGGCATGGTTTTTTCCTGGTGTGACAGTGGTTTTAATCCTTGCCTTTCCATTTTTGGATAGCCATGGTGTGATGGGGTTCTCTGTTTTTGTTGAGCTGGATTGTTGGATGGTTTTCGAAACTAAGTGGGGTGGTCTCATGGGAGAAACACAAGGCCTAAGAATCCATGGACTGGTGAAGGTGGTATTATGGTAAATCCAGATTGTGTATATCCTCGTTAGGCCTAGGAATCCTCGACTGGTGAATGGTGGGATATAGGAAAAAGCCTAGAGGGTGGAGCCTCGTTGGGCCTAGAAATCCTTGACCGGTGAATGAAGAGATATGTGGTAAAGCCTAGAGGTGGAGACATACAAATTCCTCATGATTTAGGTTTAGTTATCTGGAGGCATCCATGCTTTTTTAGGGCCTAGTGATCTGATGGGATTGCAATAAATCCTAGTTGTATTAATGAGGGTTTCGGGCCTAGGAATCCCTTGGTGGATATTGAGTAAAGCCTAAGGAAGCCTTGATTGGTTCTATTGTGAGTCCAAGATTCATGGTTGGAATATGGCATGGGGGTGATTAGATGAAAGAAAGATTTGGTTCAGCCCAATCTATGGTCAGGTGGTTCGTGGAAGTCCCTGACTTGGTTGGCTTATGCATACATTAATAAGAACTCATTTTCCTTTGGTATTTCATGTGTAAATGTACTTGTTAATATGTGGTTTTAATGGTTGTTCTATCATTTCTATTATGCTGGTTATATGCTGGTTATAGGCATGGTTTTATGACAGATCTTAGTCATGGATTTCATCATGTTTTGATTAGTAAATGAATGAATAATGAATGTATGACCTAATAGATGATAATGCAACTATTGTGATAAGGCATCAATTCTTCTTGATGATTCTCAGATAAGTATGAGATCCCTATGCTCAGATATGTGGTTATGACCTGTAGATTACATGTTTGTGATATGCTTGACGAAATTCCTGTCATGGCTAGTAGGGGTAAGGCCAATTACTTGTACTAATGTTTGCATTAGTAGATTTAATTCATTGTTATTTATCATTTCTAGAAGTTTCATGAAGTTTTGGGCAGAGGCCTTAGATCTAGCCCTGAAAAATTGGCACTGAATCTGGGGTTGCTGGCTCAGAAGTGCCTAAAGAAGGCCACAGTTGCATGAATTCCTTGTTGTGGGAGTGACTAGGGGTATAGCTCAACAAAATGACAAGTTGTCTAAGGGGTTAGGCACTTAGAAAGGTTGGTTGTCTCCTGAATGTTCTGTAGCTCCTGAGAAAGGTCAAATTGGTTTTGTTTTGTCAGTTCCACTTCCTTAACTGTATATGGGGAGTTGAATCACATTAGAGTAACTCTTTGTCACATGTTTACCTTAGTGGACCAGTTAGTTTGGGTAAATGTGGGAGGAGGGTGTTACATCACCATCTCTGGTTCTAGATTCTAAACCCCTTCTGACGCCATTGACCTGTAGTTTAAAATCAATCACAATCGAGGATAACACTAGAGGGAATGAACTAGGGGTGTCCAAATGCTTAGAGACTCCCAATTTCACGCTCCTATGGCTCCATTAAATGTGGATCTCCTCTAATCTCCATGAGATTCTCAAGCTTGTCCTTCTTAAGGAATCCAACTAACATTCCTTGCAGAGAATTAATTGAGGCTTGTGGGAAGAATAACATTCAACTTCGGTTCATTAATACCCCTCCATATGAACTCACATCACAGAAACCAAGTGCCTTCCAACTGTCCCTCGCCCTGGCCCATTCACACATAGAAAAGAGGATTGATCTTTAAGGCATGCCACATACCTTTCTGAGAATTCCAAAGGGAATCTCATTAAACTTCATTGCCAACCCATTGTGCATTCAGAACTTTAATACCCGAGATAGAGGATTCAGGTTTTCGCCGTTCTTGGAATCACTTTGATCCATGGATATGCATATTTGATTATGGCACGAGGGTAAGACCCATGTCGATCCCACTTAATTCAATTGCATCAATTCCCAACCCTGCACCTTGGTTGGCCAAACCATGAACCACGTCATTTAAATGCCTTAGAACACGACAAAGGGAAAATTCTTCATATTTTTTCAATTGGAGAATTATCCTACTCATCATTGGAGGAAATGTAGTATCATCTGATGCATGAGACTGAGATAACATTCTAAAAACTATCATGGAATCACCAAAAATTGTGAGCTTCCTTATTCCCTTGTTCTTGGTGAGATCTAAACCTTTCCACAATGCCAAGAATTTAGCCTTGTTATTTGTGGCTGTGCCTAGAACCCATGCATATACTTTCTTCTTGTTTGTAGGGGCAATATATTACCCCTCTCGCTCCTGCCACTTGTAATTTAATTATCAGAAAAATTAATTAAGATTCTTCAAATATATTATAACATTTAAATTATATATTTTTAATAACTAAAATTTTTAATTTCAAAAATTCCAACTAAAATTTGGAAAAACTCATAAAAAAATGTTTTAAAAAATAAAACATTGAAACTAAGCTTTAAATTTATATAATTTGAGGTGATGTAAAATATTAATGATATTAAGTCAAAGGAAAATAATTTAAGTGGTAGTTAGGGGGTTTAATTTCACCTAAACCGGGGTTCTGTTCTTCAGAGGCATGTTTGCATGTGTGGCAAAAATTTGAACATGTTGAAAATCATGACGAATAATACCTATAAGCCCAAAAGGGTAGAAAAATTTGAACATCTTTATATTGAGGTGAATAGTGGAAACCTTTGGCCTTGCCTAGAACAATACTTCGAAGTTACCGATTCACCCATTACTGTTAAAATATAGAAAAAATAATAACATTAAATTTGTTTTATATTAATTTTACAATAAAAGATTGAACTTTAATATTTTTATTTTTTATTTTTTATTTTTATTTTTATTTTTTTTAATTTTTTCTTACAATGATTTTCTTTTAAAGTTTCTCACACACAATAAAAATAACTTGCACTTTATATTAATAAATTGTCAGTAAGAATACAATGATATTACATAATAAAACTTGCCAAGTCAACTTTTCCAAAAACTTTCTTATAGAAGGCGTACTTTTAACATGTTCATCTAACAACTACAAAAATCAAATTACAAAGAGGGCTATATGAAATTCTCTGTAGAAAACATCTCTATATTTACAACACTTTTCTTCCATACCATATATTTAAACTATAGGGATGCTAGAAAAAAAAGTATTTCATTCATCTCTAAACTAACCAGGGGAGTTGCCACATTCAAATGAAGTAAAGCCACAAGAGGGGATCAAACCAAATTAACTGAAGATGTTGTGGATGCTATTTTTATATGCACTAATTTTCATTTCAATTATTCCAATTTACTTTTATAACTACCAATTTCATCTTCTTGCCTTTGGATCAGTGTTTGATGCTCGATCATTATATCCATGGTTGACTTAAGTTGGGTTGCTAGCTACTCTTTGCAAAAACTTAGGGCTAGAACCTGCTTCTAGAGCTCAATTGCATCAATGTCGAATGCATAATCATACTTGCTTATATTTCAAGTTACATTGAGGGACATACCATATCCACTGTTAACTGCATACTATGATCCTCTCTCATTACCCCTTACAAACTCTGTCCATATTTCTTTTGTTACCATAGCAAGTGAACTTTGCTTATCTAGTAATTGAAGTTAGCGAGCATAATGAATATGTGAGAGAAAGGTGCATCAAGGAGACAATCACATAATTCGATGATTCTTTAGTACTTTGTCTTACCATATGAACTAGGACCTAATGACTGCAAATCCACATGAATAATTAGTGGTGGCCCAACTAGCCTCATGATTGTGAGGTGAAGCCTCCCTTGCATGCAGAACATAGGAGTCCAGATTTCCCATGAATGTATTAACTCCCCCCCATGCCTATTTTTCAGATGTACTACCTCGTGTGAACCATGCAAGCAAGGAGAGGTGAAATTGCAGAGGAATTAAAGATGTATTGAAGGGTGGAGTTCAATCCATGTGCACAAATCCTTTCCGATGGAGCCATGTAATCTGGCATTTTGTTAATTGATCTTTCTCCACGTGCCTCTTTTGCTTGCATCATGGAACTAATTGAAAAAAGTGGCACAAAATGACTTGATTCTCTAGTGAATTTGTTAATGAATTTATCTTTTGAAAGACATGTATTACTTTGAACTTTGAAACATATCATAAGATGAGTTTGATCCTCTTGTAAATTAGTTATAACTTAAAAATCTAAAGGATTGGTGTCAAGATTTCGGTGCCTTATTATATTATTAGAGTCACCATTTATGATTAGCTTATGAATTGAGAATTCCTTGGCTAACTTAATACCTTGTAGTAGGGTATATAGTCGCGCTTAATTATTTGAAGCTATGCCTAGGCTCTATGAATACGATGATTCAATTTTTCCAATTTTTCCTCTGGAACTAAATAGTACCCCTCAAACTTGCCATCTATTAAATTTATTTAACTTTTACTTATTTAAAATAATAAAATTAATTTTGTTTAAATTATTTCACTCTCTATATAAATTAAACCGATTAATACTAGAATGTGATTATATGTATATAACTAATTATTTGTTATTCTCATAAGAAATAAGGGATGATTAATACTAGAACCTAATTAGTTGTATATACATAATTATTTATTATTCTCATTAGTGTGGAACCTCTACCTCTAGTATCATTTTGAAAATGCCAAAGGGCTCTTTCAATATAGATTGGGAAATATACTTTGAGGGTGAGCTTACCATGTTTGTCTTAGTAATGGTGTTGGCTCTTATAGTAGCAATAGAAAGTACTTATGCCTCCTTGGTCTATTGGAAAACTTCATGTAGCTTGACCAATCCCTCTTCCTTCGCTTCCAATTCTTGGTATAATTGGGACATCATTTGAGTGATCCTCTAATATTGTTGATCATCATGTTGACTTTTCTCTCTTAATTATAGGTTTTCAACCTTTTCTCTTTCCTCACTATGCCATAACATTGGTGAGAGAGTCTTGGTGTTCTGTTAGCAATTCCTTCAACAAAGGAAACAATTTGTTACAAGTTTCAAGGTCCCTTTACAAGTATTATATCCTCTTGTCAAACCTTTGTATTTTCTCCTTCAAGTGTCATTCTCCTCTTGGATTTGGACATTAATGGTCCTTAGATATTCCAATATATCTCTTTTAAGAGATTTGCTTATATTGGTGTTCAACCTTTTCTCTTGTCTCAGTATGCCATAACATTGGTGAGAGAGTCTTTTGTTAGCAATTCCTTCAACAAAGGAAACAATTTGGTACAAGTTTCAAGCTCCCTTTACAAGATTTCTATCCTCTTGTCAAACCTTTGTATTTTCTCCTTCAAGTGTCAATTGTCCTCTTGGATTTGGACACTAATGGCCCTTAGATATTCCAAGATTTCTCTTTTGAGAGATTTTCTTATATTGGGTTTTGTTTTATCCTCATAGTGTTGGTAACTTCTTCAAGTTCATAGATTTAACCACTTTAACACCATATATCCATAAATGGTAGGGTTGTTGGCTTGTCCCTCTCATCAACATAAATATTGTATGGAGTTTAAAAATAATTAGTTCTTTGCAATTTACTGTTAACTCTAATCAAGCTCTTTTGCTTACTATTCACCACCTATTCACCAACATAGATGAATGAATGGGTTTGTTTTGGTCTGATTGCAACAATTGGCTTGATAACTTTGTAGTGCCCATAAGGATGCCACTCAAATAAACAAAAATATATTTAAATCAATTAAAAAAAATACCCTAAGGCATTTTCTAGTTAAACATATACACTCTATTTGATAACAAAATTCATGCCCAACACTTTACCAATTATAATTGAGTATGAAAAGTGGCTATGGCTTAACAATGAATTATCTAAGCAAATAATGTTTTATGTTGTGGGTATTGACTAACATATAAATAAGTACTTATTATTATATGTAAGATGTACACAAGATTCATGCCATAATTTTTTATGCTATTGATAGAGTAAGGGAAAATCACTATGGAAATGCATTGCCACAAAAATAATTAATTATTATATTTGGAGCAATGCAAAGGAGTGGTTGTAGCATCCACTACACATGACGCTATGAGTATCATTGTATTGAAAAAATTAAATAATCCAACAGTTTAAGCAATGGAGAGATTGGACTTTGGAATGAACATGATTCCATTGAAGGTATACTCAAGTTGGTTTATCCCACTATACAATCAAGGGGAATTGATGAATTACTATGGAAAAAAATATTATATAATGTGAGTTACATCAAGAGATTAAACACACCAATGATCAAGTGAACCAATGATCATAATGCCCAGTCAATTAATAACAATTTTTTATGTGCATTTAACTACCAAAAACATGATTTCGTTAATAGAAATGCGAACTATGAGAATTATATATGGTTAAATGATGTGGAAATAGACAAAAATCCATAATCGAAGAAAGCAATAGAAGGAGAACCCAATCACACAAAAATCAACCCAATCCAATAGGTTATCACTTGGGGGACTATCATATGCCAAGGGAACTTGCACTATAGTGACAACATTTATAAACCTTGTGGCCTTTCTTTTTGCATCCAAAACAAACTAGAGATGTTTTATCTTATTCTTTGGTTTGATATTATTCTTTCCAGCTTGTTTGCTTGGTCCTCCAGTTGTTGGTGTAGCTTTTCATCTAGAAAATCCATATATGCTTTCATTCAAGATTATGCAAGCATGTTGATGTGATGGTTTGCTATCCAATCCCTTTTTTAGTATGTTTTAATGAATAAAAATGGATTTTTATCAATCCCTCTTACAATGAAAAAGGTTATCTTGGTGGTCATAGGTTGAGGTAAAATTTTAAGATATGAGTTGCATTCAATCACTTCCTATTGTCCATTGAAGCTTAGGCCTTCATGTGTGATCCTATGTTAAACTACAATAGGGTTTACAATACCTTGGCTTCTTTTTCATAGTCCTTGGCCATTGTAGCCTATTTAACTCATTATATTGGAACCTATGTTTATAACATGCTTTCAAATTTATCAAAGGGATATTCTAAAATAGATTGAGAAAGGTCCTTGGAGGGTAAGATTACAATGCTTATCTCTTTCATGGTGTTGGGTTTTGTAGTGGAAATGAGAGGTGCTTGCACTTCATTGGTATATTTGATATCTATGTGTAGCTTGACCATTGCATTCTCCTTTGTTATAGGTTCTTGGTAAAAATAAGCCATAATTTCAGTGAGTTTATGCTCTTGTTGATCATCCAGTTGAGTTAATTTCTCTCCCAATTGTAAGCATTGAAATTCACTCTTGTCCCAATTTGTCATAATAGTGGTGAGCGAGTCATGTCATTCAGTTAGTGGTATCTTAAGCAAATTTAGAAATTTGGTGAAATTCCTAAGGTCGTTTTCTAAGCCTATTTCATCTAGAAAAACCAATGTATTTTCTCCTTTAGGTGTCAATCTTCTCTTATATCTAAATATTAATGGATTTGAGGTCTTCCAAACCTTTTTTATTTCAATGCTTTGACTATATTGGGTTTTGTTTTCACCATATGGTACATAAATGGTAAACCAATGGTCTACTCATCTCATCAACGCAAATATTGTATAGTGTTAAAAACAAATTGTTTCTCCACAAGTTATTGGTAATTGAGATCAAGCTCCTCACTATTCAATCAAATGCATGAATTAATGGCTCTATTCTATATTAGTTTGAAGACATAGCTTGATAACTTTGTAGTGCTGGAATGAGTGCCACTTAAATAAACAAAAAATTATTTACATAAACTCAAAACCCATACTCTAAGATTGTTTTCCAAAGGAACATATACACTTTGTTCCATAACAAAATTCATGTCAGACAACCTAATTAATATTCAACAGTCTAATTAATTGAGACACAAATATGGTTTTGGGTTCCCAAGAAACAAACCAAGCAAATAATGTTTTCTGTTGTGGGAATCAACTAGCATTTAAATGGGTACTTGGTTTCATATGTAAGATGCACACACTATTCACACTATAACTTTTTTATACTAGTAATAAAGTAAGAGAGAATTGCACCAGGCATGCAATGTTGGAAAACATTGATTTATTTTGTTTGGAACAATGCAAGGGGTTTAGATATAACATCCACTACACTTTATCATCATCCAAAGAAAAAAAACATTTATGTGAATGAGTATCATTGAAGTAAGAGATTTATGTAATCCAACAAGCTAAGCGATAGATAGATTGGGCCTTGGAATCAATATGATTCCATTGAAGGTGTACTCGAGTTGTAGGTTTAGCCACTATTCAATCAAAAGGAATTGATGAGTTATTGTGCCATAAATAATTTTAGAATGTTGAAAAATGCAACAAGAAATTCTCAATTTGATTTTGTCTTGATTAAATTGAGAAAATTCAAATTTCCACATTAGCACACAACTTGGATGATGTTAACTTGTGCGACATGGCTTGTATCACCCAGTTTACTCAGTAAATTTGAGTTGGAGGAGTTAGAGTTCAATTTTGCATGTATGATTGCTAATTTGTGACAATCAAGGTCAATTATCTCATGTTGTTTTTAGTTAAACTAGTTCTAACTTTTGAAGGAACTAGTGGAAGGTCAGTTAACGAGTGGGATTTCAATTGAACTCAATGATCATCCATTTCACTGATCAATCAACCCAAAATAGCTAGCACATGCAGAGAGTTCGAGTTACCCAGTTGAGGTGGAGATTCCAAGGCAGTGTAACATCAGTTGTAGGCTAGTCTTGAGTATACAAGTGTTGCATGCAGTTAGATGACCAGCCTAAGGAATTGCATAATTCAATTAGAGGAATTTCCTAAATAATAGGGGCTAATTCCTCATGGAATAGCGCAAGCAAATAGGAGCTCAAGTTGAGGCAAAATTTGACTAATTTTGGGTCAGAGGCCTTCAGTGAGCAAAGAGATAGGTTGCACACTTGCAGGGTGAGCTCAGTTGAGCAAAGCAATTGTAATACATCTCTATTCATTTTATTAATGCAAGCAGGCATTGGGTTTTTTAGCAGATTTCTTTCCCCAGATAAAAATACTTGTTGCATGTGTGTTATTTCTTCTTGCATGTCTGAGATTTTTATTCTATATTGTGAACTAATATCCGCAAAGTAGTAAATTAGGTTTGTGTCTTGTGATTTTGATTAGAACTTCATAAACAATTACAAATCTATAACCTAATTTCTATATAAAATATGATTTACCTAGAGATTACATATATCATTCATAAAAAAAACCAAAAATGAAATTCCAAACCAATTAATAACAATATTTTATGCACATTTAATTTCCAAAATTCATAATTCTATCCATAAAAAAAATGATAAGAAATTTGATACCTAAAAATCTAAATTCAATACTAATTTACTTTTATATTGAATTGAAACATACATAAATCCAAACTTAAAAACCAACCATATAATAGTTAACTACATTTAATAACAAAAATTATCTTGGAATCCAAATGGAAAAACTAACGTTTAACCACTTCTATTCATATTTAGGAATTATTATAAATGTAAGCTTTGCACTCTTAATAAAAAATTTCATGTTTTCTTACACACAATGTTTTACAAATTGTTTTAGCTTAGAGTTAGTTTTTGTTAACCATGGATAGGCTTCAAAATTTCCATTGTCCTTCAATATTTGAACATACTTTTTCTTCCCAGGTGTTTCATTTTTTTGCACTCCACTTTATTATTTTCGAATTAAAAAAATAATCTTTATTATAATGTTACCTTGAAATGTCAATTATCAAATGACGGATTTAATTTTGTTAAAATTTGTAACTAATAATTTTTTTATTTCAATTTCTTTTAAATAAAATTTGGAAAAATATTATTTCAAATATCAAAATTGGATAATAAATTAAATAATAATAATTATATATATAATGTATTAATCAACCAATCACATTTTATCCCATTCAAAAGATCCTAGAATCGAATAAAAATTAATAAAGAAAAGAAGAAGAAGTACCACATATGATTTATTAATGACGTAATCACATTTTCACACTGGCTTGATTGAACAAAATATGAGGGTAATTATTATAAATAGTTTACATATCATTGAGTTATGATAAATTCAACGACAAAGATGTTTATGTGATTTTTTGATTTAATATCGGTAATCTATAACTATATTTTTTAAGTCATGGACTTTAGAAGGAGTTTTCTATCACATATATGAAATATAAAGATATTATATTAATTTCATTAACTTTTATTAAGTTAGGAAAATAAAGTATCGATAAAGGGAATGTACTATTGAAAATGACAACAAGAAATGTTAAAAATAGTATTGCGATATATAGCATTTATATACTTCAACTCTGTTGGAAATGGCAAAAAATAGAAATGCTAAAAATAGCATTTTAGGATAGATTTCAATTTTATTTAGTCCTTAAATTAAAATTGAGAATTAAAATTCGAATTTAATCTCACTAGCTGTTTGAAAAATAATTAATTAATTTATGTTGAGTTAATCAGTTGGAGAAAATCAAACATGAAGTCTGTGTGAAGACATGCAATAGTTATTCCTTTGATTGAGGAAGTTATCCCTTAATTAAAGTGATCAAGATGAGTTGTATTTTGAGTTGTAATTAGTTAGTTCAGTTAACTGAGTTAAGTCCAGTTAAATTAGTTCCAAACAGTTAGAGGAACTAATTGTGAGTTCAGTCAGTTAATGCATGCATGCATACAACTTGTGTTCTCTAGATAACTGAATATTCTCTCATAAATAACTCATGCATGTCAGTTCAGAGAAAGACCCAGTTGAGATCAGAGGAAGGGATAGTGTACTATCAGTTGGAGGAATTTTCCTATATAGGAAACTCATCCATGCAGAAAGAATTATCTCCTTCAGGATTGTGCAGTTATTTCAGAGGTTAGTGAGCAGTGTGTAAGGTAATTACACACAAGTGGCAGCCAAAGGACCCAGGAGAAACTGCGCAAGGAAATATGAGGCTAGGAGGGCAAAGGAGAAGGTTTGTGAGAAGCCTTTGACTGTCTATGACCAGCAGTGAGAGATTATACTGAGAGCTGGATAGCCTGTGAGCTAAAGCTTTGTGTAATCTGAAGATATTTCCACTTGTATGATAATACAGATAGCGAGGTTTTTAGCTGAGGCTTTCCCTTGAGTATTCTTCTGCGTTTCATGTGTGATTGAATCTTCTTCTCTGTTATATGTGTTCTATTTGATTTTGCTCAAAATCGATTAAGCTTTCGCAAGTTTGTTTGTAGAAGTAGATCAAGTATTTTGCTTTAGTATATTGCATTATCAAGTGATCTACAGTGAGAATTTCTACATGATATCAGAGCGAGGTTTTGTAAAAAAAATTCTACATAGTATTAGAACAAAGGTGATCGAAGTAGTGAACAATATACAAAGAAGAAAATTTGAAGTAAAAAAAAATAAAAATTGGGCTGCGAGTTTTCAGAGAAGATTTGAATTTTTGTGCAAAATTTTCAGAAACAAATAGAAGATCTGGATTCATTGCGGAAAAATACCCAAATTAAAAAAAAAAAAAATTGGCTGAATCAGAGTTCGAATGAGGGAGATATCATTGATTTAAAATCAGCTATTTTTCCAGAAAATTTCGTGATAGCGGGAAAGATGAAACAGATTGGTGTGCTAGCCAAGAACCTGTATGCTCTTGAGGTTCAATATGCATGCAAAGCCTTGAGGAGCAAGGTAAAGGTTAGAGACTTGGTGGTTGAGAGGGAGAGTAAATTACCTCTCAACATGCAGTGCTAGAAGAAGTCTTAGACGATTGTGGAGGAGCCACAATTGGTGAAGCAACTTCAGGAGGTTGTGGAGTAGCCACAACTGGAGAAGCCGAGAGGAGACCAAGTGGAGGCATCCACTAATGCAGAGACCTCCAATAGGGGGAATTTCGAGCCAAGTGGGCTGAGGGATCACATGCATCTATACCTCCAGGTGTGAGGTGGGGCGATGTGAAGTGATAGTCCCAAGAAGGCTGAAATAAGGGTAGGATCCTTGAGGTACCCAGCCATTTTGATTAGACCTTGCTATGGGAGCCTCAACGAGGAGTAGCAGGACTGGCTAAGTGGGTAGAGACGGATGCAGATGGAGCGGCAGAGAGAGCTACACTGCAGGAGTCCCAAGACAGCGTAGAGTTATCAGGCTACAACAATGCGAGAGGCACAGGTGTGTTGCACGAGTGCAAGATGGCACAAAGAGGTGTGTAATGACGCGAGATGCAGGGAGTTGTTGTATCAGCACAGAGGTCAGAGAGGGAGCACTTGTCAGTGGCAGAGGGAGCTTCAGCATCAGAGGGTGTTTCTAGCCCAACATGGAGGTTAGTTGGGAGATTAGTTACTTACTTCTCAGTAATTGAGTTGCAGTGCAGTAGTGGGCAGCACAATGCAACATGATGAGAGGAGGTGCAGTGCAGATGCAATGTTGGGAGATAAGACCAGCAGCAACACGGATGCAGTAGGAAGAATTAGTGTGATTGATGCAGTTAGAGATCAAAGTGACAGAGGCTAGAGCAGTTAGATACTGAAGAGAACAAAGGTGTAGAGTTTTCAATCGACAGAGGCAATAGCAGTCAGAGACTTTGATGACAGAGGCATCATTCTGATTCAGGTTGGTTATATATATATATATATATATATATATATTTTCCTGGAGTTGCTGTAGCAACAACACTTGAGAGAAGTGTTGCATGCAGAACGTTCCAAAGGTTCAGGATCGGGTTCGAGTTGAATGCCTTTCTTGTTGAGAGGGAGTGTTGAAAATGGCAACAAGAAATTCTAAAAATAGCATTTCTATAAATAACATTTCAGGATGTACTCCAACTATGTTGGAAATAACAAAAAATAGAAATGTTAAAAATAACATTGCTATAAATAGCATTTCAGGATAGATTCCAATTTTAATTAGTCCCTGAATTAAAATTGAGAATTAAAATTTGAATTTAGTCTCAGTAGTTGTTTGAAAAATAACTAATTAATTCATCTTGAGTTAATTAGTTGGAGAAAATCAAACATGAAGTCTATGTGAAGACATGCAACAATTATTCCTTTGATTGAGGAAGTTATCCCTTAATTAAAGTGATCAGGATGAGTTGTACTCCGAGTTGTAATTAGTTAGCTCAGTTAATTGAGTTAAGTCTAGTTAAATTAGTTCCAAACAGTTGGAGCAACTAATTGTGAGTTCAGTCAGTTAACGCATGCATGAATACAACTAGTGTTCTCCAGATAACTGAATATTCTCTCATAAATAACTCATGCATGTCAGTTCAGAGAAAGACCCAGTTGAGATCAGAGGAAGGGACAATGTACTATCAGTTGGAGGAATTTTCCTATATAGGAAACTCATCCATGCAGAAGGAATTATCTCCTTCAGGATTTTTGCAGTTATTTAAGAGGTTAGTGAACAACGTGCGAGGTAATTACACACAGGTGACAGCCAGAAGACCAAGGAGAAACTGCGCAAGGAAATAGGAGGGTTGGAGGGCAGAGGAGAAGGTTTGTGAGAAGCCTTTGACTATCTATGATCAGCAGTGAGGGATTGTACTGAGAGCTGGATAGCTTGTGAGCTAAAACTTTGTGTAATCTGGAGATATTTCCACTTGTATGATAATACATATAGCGGGGTTTTAGTTGAGGCTTTACCCTGAGTATTCTTCTGCGTTTCATGTGTGATTGAATCTTCTTCTCTGTTATATGTGTTCTATTTGATCTTGCTCAAAATCGACTAAGCTTCCGCAAGTTTGTTTGTAGAAGTAGATCAAGTATTTTGCTTTAGTATATTGCATTATCAGGTGATATACAGTGAGAATTTCTACATGGTATCAGAGCGAGGTTTTGTAGAAAAGGTTCTACATGTACTTGATTTCCTATCCGTGCATTTAGAATCTGTTGAGGAGTGGGTTACAAATTGGGCTCTCATGGAGTAGGTAAAGGAAAATTCAATAGAGTAATTATTGGGAAAATTAAGGGTAAATGGGTCAATGTTATTGATTAATTTTGTCGAGATAGATTGTAAAATTCAATATTAAAAAGATATTGTTGTTTCTTGGTTACATATGGTCGTTGAATGATTTGCTCTCTATTTAACCTGCAGCTATAATCTGGTTCTTCAACTTGTCCTGACGATGAACCACACTTGTTGGTTTGAAACGCATTGACAAATGAATTATGTTATGATTTTCACCAAACACTCTTCTCAGTAAACTTCATATGGATCACAAAAGTCCAAATTCAAGAAAGATATTGCCTCTTACTGTTACATTAAAAGAAATAAAAGAAATTATATATATATATATATATATATATATATATATATATATATATATATATATAGATATATTAAAAAATGAGTATTATTTTATATGAGAAGGAAAATATGGGTTGTGAGCCATAATATTTATATATATTTTTATGATCCAAAATAGTACTACATTTTGAGTCCCAAAATATAAAAAGCTTGTTCTTGTGACAAATTTTACCAACTATTCTAAATAAATGTCTACTATATATTTGGCAAAAAAATCTTAATAGGAATATATATCTACATACCATCAAAGGTTCATAAACTATTAGATTATTTATCATGAAAGTCCTGAATTATCAACTTCTTCATTTGACTTGAGTTCCCATCCTTACCCCGCTGTTCCTACTTCCCGAGTGCTTCTAGCCTTCTTCTTCATAGATTCGTTTCTGGTCTCTTATGCTTCCATAGTGAATTTGATGCCACTGTTAGAGTTTCCCTTAAGCTCAACCACCTTGATATCCAAGGCTGTTAATTCATACTTGATTTCAACTTGAAATTGATCCATTTTACTTTGCAGTAATTCATGTTTTGTATCCAGGAGCAACTGATATGTCTTTTTCTCCTTCTCCTCCACAAATTTCCTCTACTTGAAGGTATTTAACAACCCTTTAATAGGTTTGAGCAAACATGCCAATGACCTATTTGTTTAGATCTTCTCGCCCTCTTGAAATTGATCCCCCAATTCCGCTAGAGTGGGACCATGGTGCTCCATGCTTCGTGTGTAAAAAATTAATAGGCACCTATGTACATAATTTTGAACACTTAGAAGTAGCACAAAGTGGGATTGAAGAGAAACATAGAGCCATATATAATCTTGACCACCTCTGAACTGCCATCGTGGATCATTGAATTGTGGAGCTTCCAAATCTATGCTTGAATCATGATGATTTCCTTGGAATGCCAATCAAATGATATGGAGAAGGAGAAGTATTAATGTCATTCTAATATGAATTGAATGTGTGCACAGGGTAGAGGCTCCTCTTGCTTGAGTTAAATCCTTCCAATCTTGAAATATTAAATCCATATGCCACTTTTGCACACAATTAACATTCTCTAGTCGCCAGATGTTAAAGTGATTATAATAGAGGTTCATTGCCTTTGATCTATGTGGCTAAAAAATTAATATGTTCCACCATTCCTTTCGTGCTAGCACTGAGTTACAAGCCAGGATCCATTTGCGTGGTGGGAGGAATGTTAGGGTGAGATCTTCCATGAGAGCTCGACTTTTTTTATAGCTGAGGAAGCTGTTATAATAATAATTAAGGTCATAATGTTCATTTTCAAAGTTCATGGTATGGGTGAGTCAAGAATCAACCTTTGATCCAATTCTAAATTCCCCTGCTCTAATATTGTTCCTCTATTGGCCATTGCATCTGCCTTTGTATTCCATTATCTATACACGTGAAAAATTCAATTTGTTCGAATTTCCTTAATTACAAAATGAACCTTTAGAGGACAGGGGGAAGATCTAAGCTTCGCGATCTTTTAGATTTCCACATGTAATGAACTATAATCATTGAATCTCCAAATATTGAGATTTTGGTGCTTTTCTTTACTATTGCCACTTCAAGTCCTTGCCAAAGCGCTAGGTATTCAACTTGATTATTGGATATGACACCCAATCCCTAGGCATACTGAGTCTCTATTGATCATCGGGGCGAAAGATAACCTCTATTAAAAAATTAAAGAATATTGATAACAAAAAAATATTTCAATATCTAACATAAATATCAATAATATTTTGTTTTTGTTATTGTTTTTTCAGTGTCAACCATAAATAAATTACTTCAATGCCTATTGTAAATAACATAATTTTACATCAAACTTTATATATAGAGAGATAACGTAATTGACAATGAAAATGTTCTAATTCTGTAAGTGCTTTCTAACCTTTAATATAAGGGAGATGTGTAATTATTCACTAATTAGTATGGAGTTCACAAGTGACATCTAAAATAATATTGATATTGCAACCCACTATGGAAGAGTTGTAAAATTCCTTCCATATTGAACATAGAGAAAAAGAAATATTAACAGCAAAAAAATATTTAATTGTCAACCATAACTAAAATATTTAAATTTCTCTATTAAGTACTATAATTGTATATCAACTTTATATATAGAAATAAATAAATTGAAAGTAAAAAACTTTTAAATTTTTACTTTCATATTTCAATGTTTACATTGAATAAAATATTTAAAAATTCATGTTAACTGATATTTCAATTTTAAAAATATAATTTAATATTTGAATGTTGATCATAAATAAAATATTTTAATTTCGACCTTCTATAAAATATTTTTTTATCAACTTGACATCAAGAGAGAGAGAAAATAATTTAAAGTAAACCAATATAAATCCATCTTAACCCTTAAATATAATTAAATTTAATAAAAATATGTATTATTTTAAAATTTTATATTCAATAAATATAAATCAGTGATAATGCCTATAACACCTATGGTGCAGTACTAAGGTCCTGAACTCTCTTAAAGTCTCATAGAACCTAGTATGCATTATCAGACAACACAACTACAAACATTTTCCTCAAAATAATTTCATAGGATTATTAATTGTGATTGGAAATTGCGAAAAAAGAAATACAATTAACAAAACCGAGGAAATGTAATAACATCGAAACTTTGCTTTATTCAATCAAATCAGGACTGATATAAGGCGACTTAAACTCAGATAATTCGTGTTTCTTTGTTCATACAACTACAATCCTTTTCTAGTTCATTTCTTTTGTGTTGGTTTCTTTATAACAACGTAATTGTCCTCCACTTGGCACATAATTATTCCCTGTCTTTCCTTGACTACCCTTAGAACTTCCTTTTTTAGAAAAATCTCCTCCTTCGACTTTTGGGTCTCCTTTTTAATGATTTTCCTATCCATTCATCTTTTGATGGGGAAAATGAAATGATTCCATTCCTATTTGTCTCCCCTTGTCAAGTAACTGAATGGTTGGTATTTTTGATCCAAGTAGATATTGGTGGCCACCCACCTATTCCACTTAGAACCTCGACAATGTTTCTTTCTTTTTCTTTAATTGTAGCACAATTTACTATTTTTGGCAGTTTTTTGGGTGCCGAACTTCAGGAGCCATTTTGAGGCCCTAAACGACATTTTTTGGAAAATGAGAAAACATAGAAATTTTGTTAGGGATTTGGAGTCGAAAGTTGTAATCCTCAAATAGATCTTTCTAACGAGGTATCATACGTGTTAAACAAAGATCGTATGCCAAAGTTATGACCTTGGGAAGTTGGTGTACCAACTAACCCCAACGAAGCCCACAAACTTTTGGAGCTTCATCTCCTAGGGTTAGGTTTTTGGATGTTTGGGGTTTTCCCTTGTTTTCTCAATAATAAAAAGGCATACAAGCCTCATTGTAACACAATTCAGAGGCATGTAGCCATCACATATCTTGTCAGAGATAAACTACCATTGCTCGAGCTAATTTATTTTCATTTTTCATGTAAGCAATTTCAATATTTTGTTATCAATGGATTGAAGTTCTGTTTTCACTATAACTTTGTGTTTTTTTTTTTAAATATGTATTTCATTTCATTCATGCATAAATCTGGATTAGTGGTATCAAAACAATCTTCCCTTTCTCTATTTTTTTGTGCATGTCCCCAATGAGGTCGGGGTATAAGGAGTTAGGGCTCGAATTGATTAAACCTTTGCAATACCAGCCTCGCCGACGCTGATGACCTCCCATGGCAGAAGAAAAGAAATAAAAGGGAGTAGGAGATCCTTTGAAAATATTGCTTGAAGAAGCCCTCGGGCGACACAAGAATGTAATGATGGACAACTTTGCCATGATCCTTCGGCGGATGCCCACAAATGACGCATCTTCATCCATCACCAACCTTGGAGGCGCCACTCCCTTTAAGGTATAAGTCAACTTTGACATTCCCATATTTGAAGGCTAGATAGATGCATATACCATAGATAAATGGTTAAATCTATTGGAAGGATATTTTTCAGTTCATGATTTTCCCAATAAGGAAAATATTACTTTTGCACTCCTCAAAGCCACCCCCCATGTTAAGGATTGGTGGGAAACCTACCGTGAGTAGAGGACCGAGAGAAAACCCTCACTATTTTCAGTTGCACCCACATGGAATTCTTTTCTATATGCGATCAAGGAACAATATTACCCTGTCGGAACACACTACAGCAGGGAATGGACCAAGACATGCTAGAGTTCACAAATAATTTTTCATACCCTTTGCACAAAGTTGGGTATCAACAGTTTTGGGTGGAATTTGGTACTCAAGTACCATGACTTTCTACACAAATACATCCATGATGAGATGGAGTTCCTGGACATCTCCTCGCTTGGTACCGCTTATCGATAAGCTGTCAAGATCGAGCAGAAATTTAAACAGAAGAAGCGAGACTTTGGTTATGTGAATCCGAAGCAAGAGAAATGTGCCCCCAAACCGTAGAACAAAGGAAAAATTCAAGGCGGGTTGACCCAGGACAATCCACCGAAGCCACAAGCAAAGAAGAACACCACGAAGAAAAATAAGGACACAAGAAAGTGGTGTGAGTTCCATAAGGGCCCTAGTCACAACACAAGTGAGTGTCAAGCCAAGCAATCACTAATGGTTGAGATGAAGGCTTAAGAGTCAGATGCATGTTATGACTCTAAGTCAGAACTCGACAAGGGCAATGACAAAGGGAAACAAATTATTAATGCAGAGCTCAGTGCCACTATTGCCACCACTAAGATCCAAAATATTGAGCTCGAATATCCAGAGGAAGGGGAGCATCTCTTCCACTCACATATGTGGGTGAAGGGGTCTCTGTTGCAGTTCATTGTCGACAACGAGAGCCAAGATAACCTCATACCAACAAAGGTTCTTAAGTGGTTCGGCATACCGATGACACCACACTCACAACCATACACCATCGGGTGTCTCCAGCAAGGATGAGATCTTTGCATCTTCCAGCAGTGCCATCTTCTCTATAACATTAAATCCTTCACGGATGAGTTACTGTGTGATGTTTCTTCTCTTGAGGTTTGTGATGTGTTATTATGTCAAACATACTTGTGGAAGCATCATGTTGTTTATGAGTCGAGGCCTCTGTTGGGTCCCTATAATACTAGTGATTACCCCATTACTATTGTAGTTATACCCCTTATTAATATTGTTTTGCCCCTATTGCCCCCATATTGTTATTACTGTGCCCCATAGAATCCCTCTATTGTTATTTTTGTGGCTTTATATTATTATTGTTAGGTCGACTGGATTATATTGTGACTCCTTAGACTCCTATATATAGAAATGAGGTTTTGTCATTTGTATCATCAAAGAATTGTTCATTTATGTAATGTAAAAGAGGTTTCCCCCTCGAAGAGGCTGAATTCTAAGGCGTTGATCTATCTTTTCTTGAGCTGGTTTCATAACATTTGGTATCGGAGCTTTGGATTCTAGGGTTTCGCTGCTCCAAACATGTCATCGTGGAATTTTCACTATAACTTTTTTTCTGTGACATTTCAGAAGTCGCAAAAAAAACCCATTTGAGGAAAAATCGCGTTAAACCTTAGGTCCGAATTTCAGAGCTTTTCGCGCGATATTTGCGGAGATATGATCTGAGGAAGTTGGTCTTTTTGCAGACTCCTGAATTACATTCAAAACAAGTGACCTGGGGAAAATCGTCATAACTTTCTCTATGAGGATCGGATTGAAGTTTCGTAAGAAGTTACAGAAAGAGGACAGACTGTAGTTTCTTGTATGTGTTTTTCAGATCCAAAGGTTGAAGCAGTGACTCGTGGCACGCCATACAAGTTTGCTCTACTGAACTAGTCTATAATCAAGTCACTGTGGGAGATTTCGCATAACTCTTCCTTGGAGAATCCAATTTGGGTCAGACTTGTGGCATTGGAAAGAGGACATAGAGGGATACTACAGATCACAAATTCAGAACTAGATAATCAGAAAGTACAGAGATACATCAGAGGCAATATCAAGCTCCTACAAAGTGAAAAAAGGTGTGTAGATTTTCTTTAATTTTTGCTTAAGCTTGGTTTGAAAATTTATTTTGAAGGAATTCAAAGGGCATATTAGAGCATTATTATCGGTAACTGATGCCCTGAGGAAAGAAAATGCAAACACCTAGTAAGGAACCTGAAAGCTCTAGCATGACTCATGAAGAAGAAGAAGAAATGCTGTATGATATATCAAAATTACAAGAACAAGTGCAACAAGTGTCACTTGCACAAAAAGCAACAGAATCTAAGATGGATGGTTTAAGGAAAGATGTAGAAGCTAAGATGGATGGTTTAAAGAAGGGTGTAGAAGCTAAGATGGATTGATTAAAGAAAGGCGTAGACGCTAAGATGGATGGCATGGAAGCTAAGGTGAATGGCATGGACGCTAAAATTGATGGCATGGATGATAAGATGGAAGAATTGAAGATAAATATGAATAAGTTGCTACAAGAAATGGTCACTAATGGTGAAAGGGTACTAAAGGAAACTCATGATGAGAACAAAAGAAATGTTAATCATGATTCCATAGACTCTAATGTTGGATCGAAGACTCACCATATTCCAAAAATCGATATGAGGAAGTTTGATGGCAAGGATCCCGCCACATGGATATTACAGATGGAGCAATTCTTCGATCTCAATAATGTGCAAAACACACAAAAGGTACGTATGGCAACTTTATATTTGGAACCAAATCAGTTTGTATGGTATCAATGGCTTTGCTCTCGTAAACAATTTATCACTTGGGCAATTTTTACGGAAGAATTGATAGCACATTATGAGGATACAAAAAGCAACACTTTTTTTAGCCAATTGATAAGTCTCAAACAAAAGGGTTCAATAATGGAGCACATTGAGGAGTTCCAAAAATTGAACATAAGGGTAAAAGATATTCCAGAGGAGCATAGGATTGATGTGTTCATAGGGTCTTTAAAGGATAATATCCAACATGATGTTCGCCTTTGGGAACCTGATTCATTAGAGAAGGCATTCAGGTTAGCAAGAAAAATGGAAAGCAAAATTATGGCAACCAGGAAGCATACCACTCACAACTATAAAGACGGAAGTGTTGTTGCCGCTAGTCTTCCACAACCTATAAGGTTGACACCACAACAATTGGAAGAAAAAAGAGCAAAAGGGCTTTGTTACAGTTGTGATAGAAAATACACTAAAGGTCATAAGTGTGCTGAGAAGAAATTATTCTACATAGATTGTGAAGAGGAAGAAGAAAAGGAGCAAGAAAGGTCAAAAGAAGAGGATATAATCCAGGAACAAAGCCTAGATAAAGAAGAAATGAATCCGACCATATCTTGTAATGCATTGGTGGGAATTACCACTCCTCAAACCATCAAGATAGAAGGACAAATCAAGAAGAAAAAGGTAATAGTGTTGATTGATTCAGGAAGCACCCACAATTTTATTCATTGTAAGGTAGCAAAAGAATTGAATTGCTTCTTATATCCAGCACCAGAGTGTCAAGTGATGATTGCAAATGGAGGAACAATAAATTGCTCTGGAAAGTGCCATAATATCAAGCTATCCATGGGAGAATATGTATTGACTAGCCCAATGCTTTCCATTCCAATGGGAGGTGCTGATGTTGTACTAGGAGTCCAATGGCTACAATCCTTGGGTACAATAGCTTTTAATTTTCAAGAACTTTTCATGAAATTTTCTGTGGAAGGAAAGGAAGTTGAATTAAGGGGTATTGCAGGGAAACCAGGAAAGATAATCAGCTCTAATGGTATGACAAAGCTTCTAAAAAAGGAACAAAGAGGTGTAATTGCACAATTATGTTCGCTAGATGTTTCCACATTGGAATCATCTATTTCTCCAGATCTCCAAAAAGTCTTGGACAATCATTCCAAGGTATTTGAGACTCCCAAAGGTCTCCCACCTATGCGTGATCATGATCATGCTATTCATCTGATTCCAGGAAGTGTTCCTCCAAACATCAGGCCGTACAGATATCCCTATGTCCAAAAGAGTGAAATTGAACGTATGGTTGCAGAAATGCTAGAGGCTGGTATAATTCAACCAAGTCAAAGTTCTTTCTCTGCTCCAGTAGTATTGGTGCACAAGAAGGATGGATCATGGCGCATGTGTCCGGATTATAGGGAGCTCAACAAGCTCACTATTAAAGATAAGTTTCCCATTCCTGTCATTGATGAATTACTGGATGAATTGCATGGATCAATTTACTTCACCAAGTTGGATCTTCGTTCGGGATATCATCAAATCAGAATGAAGATTGAAGACATTCCGAAAACAACATTTAGAACTCATGAGGGTCATTATGAATTTTTGGTCATGCCTTTTGGCCTTACCAATGCACCTTCAACATTTCAAGGTTTGATGAATTCAATTTTCAAACCATTCCTTAGAAAATTTGTGTTAGTATTTTTTGATGATATACTAATCTACAGCAAGTCTTGGAAGGATCATGTTGAACATGTTGACAAGGTGCTACAACTATTGGAGGAGAAACAATTATATGCAAAAAGATCCAAATGTTTCTTTGGAGTACAAGAGGTGGAATATCTGGGTCATATTGTATCTCATGAAGGAGTTAAGGTAGACCCTAGCAAAATTAAAGCCATTAAGGAATGAAAAATCCCCACATCCATAAAGCATCTGCGAGGATTTCTTGGGTTGACAGGGTATTATCGCAAGTTTGTTAAGAATTATGGGAGAATAGCAGCACCTCTAACAACATTATTGAAGAAAGATGCATTTTCATGGACTCCAGAAGCAACAAAGGCCTTCAAACATCTTAAAGAGGCAATGTGCCAAGCACCGGTCTTAGCTACACCGGACTTCACAAAAACCTTTATTGTGGAATGTGATGCTTCAGGAAATGGAATTGGTGCTGTTTTAATGCAAGATGAAAGACCCATTGCTTTTGAAAGTCGTCCAATCAAGGGAAAGTTTTTACACAAAGCTATTTATGAGAAGGAAATGTTGGCAATACTCCATGCACTTAAGAAATGGCGACCCTACCTAATGGGAAGACACTTCAAGGTAAAAACGGATCATGATAGCCTTAAATACTTTTTAGAACAAAGATTATCCTCTGAAGAGCAACAAAAGTGGGTCACAAAGATGTTGGGTTATGACTTTGAAATCATCTACAAAAAAGGGAAGCAAAATGTGGTGGCAGATGCACTCTCAAGAAAGGATGAGGATGTGGAAGCATTGTTGTGCGCCATTTCTATTATCCAACCAGATTGGATAAACGAAGCAAGGGAGGAATGGAAGAATGACGAAGAAGTGTGGGCACTTATTCGAAAGTTACAACAAGATTCCAGTATGTCTGATACATTTAGCTGGCAAAATGATTCGTTATGGTACAAAGATCGCTTATACCTCTGTAAGAATTCCCAGCTAAAACAAAAGATTCTTATGGAATTGCACACTTCTCCCTTAGGAGGGCACTCAGGATTTTTAAAAACTTACCACAGGGTTAAGAAGGAATTTTTTTGGGATGGCCTTAAATCAGATATTCAAAAGTTTGTGGCGGAATGTTTGGTTTGCCAACAAAATAAAGTTGAAACAATTAAGACACCAGGTCTATTACAACCTTTATCCATTCCAAGCCAACGTTGGGAGGAGGTTTCAATGGATTTTATCACAGGTTTACCCAAGTCTGAGGGAAAGAGTGTCATCATGGTGGTAGTTGACAGACTTACCAAGTATGCACACTTTTGTGCATTATCACATCCATTTAAAGCCAGTACAGTTTCTACTGCATTTATGGAAACAATTCAAAAGCTACATGGAAACCAAAAGATTATTGTAAGTGACAGAGATCCCATTTTCACTGGAAATTTTTGGACAGAATTATTTTCTTGTCTTGGTACTCAGTTAGCTCATAGCTCATCTTATCATCCTCAATCTGATGGGCAAACTGAGATAGTAAACAAATGTTTGGAAGGATATCTTCGTTGCTTTGTATCTGATAAACAGACACAATGGGTCAAATGGTTGCCTCTGGCTGAATGGTGGTATAACACTTCCTTCCATACAGCAACAAAAATGACCCCATTTATGGCACTTTATGGGTATCAACCACCATCCATCACATCATATTTAAGAGAAAATTCTAAGGTTCAGGCAGTGGAACATCACATCGAACATCAACAACAAGTCCTCCAACTCTTAAAGGATAACCTCGTGTTGGCACAGAATAGAATGAAACAACAGGCAGATCAACATCGCAGTGAAAGAAGTTTTGATGTAGGTGATTGGGTATTCCTACGGCTACAACCATATAAGCAAATGTCCCTCAAGCAAGCTAAGAAGGATAATAAATTATCACCAAAGTATTATGGTCCGTACAAGGTGTTGCAAAAGATTGGTACTATGGCATACAAATTGGAGCTTCCTGCAGCTTCTCGATTGCACCCAGTTTTCCATGTTTCATGTTTAAAGAAGGTTATAGGCGACAAGCTCCCAGTTCAAACAATATTGCCAGAACTTGACGAGGAAGGAAAAATTATATTGGAACCGGAAGCAGTCACAGAAACAAGAACTCGACAGCTACGAAATCGATCAATTTCAGAGTATCTTATCAAGTGGAAGAACTTATCCGCTGAAGATTCCACATGGGAGGATGAGAATTTTATGCAGAAGTATCCAAAACTACTCAAGCGTTGAGGACAACACTTTTTTGAAGGAGAGGGGCATGTTGGGTCCCTATAATACTAGTGATTACCCCATTACTATTGTAGTTATACCCCTTATTAATATTGTTGTGCCCCTATTGCCCCCATATTGTTATTACTGTGCCCCATAGAATCCCTCTATTGTTATTTTTGTGGCTTTATATTATTATTGTTAGGTCGGATGGATTATATTGTGACTCCTTAGACTCCTATATATAGAAAGGAGGTTTTGTCATTTGTATCATCAAAGAATTGTTCATTTATGTAATGTAAAGGAGGTTGCCCCCTCGAAGAGGCTGAATTCTAAGGCGTTGATCTATCTTTTCTTGAGCTGGTTTCATAATAGCCTCACATTATTATTATTACTTTGGGTGGTAATTTATATAGAATACCAAAGGTAGCCCACCTACTGCCATGTCTTTGGTCTCTGCTAAGCAATGTAGTAAGATCATCTCCCAGACTAGGAAATTTGTTTTCTTTTTGATTCATTCTCAAAGTAAGAGGAAGATCATGGCCACATTCATGGCCCCCATGAAGGGTTTCACTACGAAACAGAAGTAGGTGGATAAGGTCATGGAATAATACATAGACATCTTCTCCTCGCCCACAGGGGTACCTTCGCACTGTCAGGTCAAGCATTCGATCGATCTAACTCCTGGAGCACCTCTACCAAATAGGACGATATATTGCCACTCTATCATGGAAAATGAAGAAATCAAGCGACACATCTAGGAATTATTTCATAAAGGGCACATCTGACCAAGTTCCTCAACTTGTGGGAAGCTGGTTGTACTTGTACAGAAGAAGGATGGGACCTGGAGACTCTGCATTGATTATCAGACACTAAATAAATTCACTGTTAGGAACATGTATCCAATCCAACGAATCGATGACCTTCTTGACCAGCATAAAGGGGTCAAGTATTTTAGCAAAATTGATTTAAAGTATGGTTATCACCAGGTTTCAATAGAACCCACATATGCATGGAAGACCGCGTTCAACAAATCAAAGAAGGGCCTTTTTGAGTGGTTGGTCATGCCTTTAAGGTTGACAAATGCCCCTACAAATTTTATGAGGCTGATGGATGACATATTACAATCATTTACCAACTCGTTCATGGTTGTATATCTGGACGACATCCTCATCTTCAGCAAGAGTTGGGAAGAGCACTTGCAACACATCCGAAATGTCCTTCAAACCCTGCTGGAACACAAACTATATGCCAACTTGGAGGAATTCACCTTTGGAATGAGACATCTAAAATATATGGGTTACATCATTGATTAGCAAGGCGTTCATGTGGATCCAGCTAAGATTCAAGTTATTTGGGATTGGCCATCCCTGACCACTCTAACAGAGCTTCGCAAATTTTTGGGCCTTGCCAATTTTTATTAGAGGTTCGTGTTGGGATTCTCTCATATCAATTAGCCTTTGAGTTAAGTTACCAAGGGCAGAGTGAAATAAAAGTTTTTCTAGTCTGAGTCCCAACAGAAGGAATCTGTTGATCTAAATAAAAACCTCTTCTCTGCACTAATACTCACATTGCTAGACCTGCAACAACCATTTGAAATTGAGACAAACGACTTTGACTATGCTATTGGTGCATTTCTCACAAAAAAATGGCATCTGATGGCCTATCATAGTGAGACACTTTTCGACACAACTCAAAAATACCCCACCTATGATAAACAGATGCATTCCATTGTGTAGGCTTGCTGACATTGAAAACATTACATTATGGGTAAAGAGACGATCATCCACACAGACCATCAACCCCTGGAATTTACACAAACCAAAGGGAATTTGCAAAACGATCACCATCAAGAGTGGTCCAGATATCTACAAAAATTCCATTTGAATATTAAGTACTAAAAGGGAAACACCAATCATGTTCCAGATTGCCTCAGTCGACCATGGTTGAAGCGCTAACCAATGTTCTCAACTCTTGTGGCCACAAGACCTCTAGATGGCCGCAACTATATAAAAATGATCCAAAGTTCACCACCACATATTAGATGCTAGTGGATAACAAGAAAGTTCTAGACTTCCACCTCTCGGATGTATTATTATGCTACCTGGGCCACCTTTGTGTTCCTTAAAGCGAGTGTGCCGAGTTGACTTGGGAAGCGCACTATAGTCAGGTCGCAAGACACTTTGGTGTGGAGAAAACTGTGGTTGTACTACATAAGTATTTTTATTGCCCAAATATCGGACATGATCTTGGAAAATATATCAGATCCAACATTGCCTGTTCCATCGCCAAGCTAACTATTAAGAGTCAAAGCTTGTATACTCCTCTTCCTACTCCTAGCTGACCCTGGGAATCCATCTCCATGGACTTTATGTTTGGCCTTCCTTCTACCAAGCATGGCAACGACTATTATTTTTGTTCGTCAATTTTTTTTCTAAGATGGCCATATTGGTTGCTTGTAAGAAGAGTACCATAACAGAGGTCACTGCCAAACTCTTCTTTGAACAGGTGTGGGTACATTTTGGTATCCCGTAGACCATTATATCATATCGGGATAGCAAGTTTTGTTCGAGCCTTTGGTCATTGTTGGACACCAATCTCATCGAGTCGACTGCATTTCACCCCCAGACTGATGGCTAGACAAAGGTCATCAACATGATGATTGTGCACATAATACGCATGTAAAACTCTAAGCATCCATGAACATGGGATGAGAGTCTTCCCATTGTGTAAAAAAACTATAACATAGCTCTCCATAGCTCGAATGACCATATCCCATTTGAAGTGGGCCTGGGATTTCAACCATTATGTCCCTTTAATGTTGCACTACCTTTTGTAAATACATAGGAAGAGTATGACCATGTTCATTCTGAAGCTAATAAAGCCATAAGGTTTATTAAGGGTATTCAACACATCTGCCAACATGTTCATGACGTCCAGGAGAAAGCTAATGCCAAATACAAACAACGACATGATCAACATTGGGTGCCCCATAAGTTTCAAGTGGGTGACAAAGTTTGGTTACATTTGCAAAAAGAGCACCTTGCTGGAGCCCATCGTAAGCTTCGACCACTCCGATATGTGCCTTACACAATAACCAAGGCTATGGGAGACAACTTTTTCGATCTCAGTATCCCCCATCCCTTGGCTTACACCCTGTATTCAATGTGGACTGCCTTCAAGACACGTAAGACATTGCTGCGCAGTTGACACCAATAGAGCTCAACCTGGATTACATTGAACAAGACATAACTAATCAGATCATATACACACAGATCAAGAACACTCATAAACAAATGATCCAATTGTATTGAGTTGTTAAAGCTAGCCAACTCTTGCACTAGGGCAAGTGGCTCACCAAGGACCAAATTCAATAGAAATTTCCCCATCTCATGGAGGCACTCAACACAATGGGGACCATTTCTTCCTAAGGAGGGAGGACTGATCTAGGTGGATATTTGTGGCCATCCACCTATTCCACTTGGACCCCCAACACTATTTCTTTTAGTTTCCTAATTGTAGCACAATTTACTATTTTTGGCAATTTTTTTGGGTTTGAAATTTTGGAACCGTTTTGAGGTTCTAAATGAAGGGTTTTTTTATTATTATTATTAATTTTTTTGTTTTGGAAAATAAGAAAACCCATGACCTACAACAAAGGATTACAAATGAAAATTGGAGTCCTCGGATAGATCTTTCTAACAAGGTATCATATGTGTCAAACGGGGATAGTATGTCAAAGTTACGACCTCGAGAATTTGGTGTACCAACTAACCCAAACAAGGCCCACAAATTTTTGGCGCTTCATCTCCTAGGGTTAGGTTTTTGGATGTTTGTGATTTTGCTTTGTTTCTCAATAATAAGCCAAAGTTACGACCTCGAGAATTTGGTGTACCAACTAACCCAAACAGGGCCCACAAAATTTTGGCGCTTCATCTCTTAGGGTTAGGTTTTTGGATGTTTGTGATTTTGCTTTGTTTCTCAATAATAAAAAGGTCTGAGAGCCTCATTGTAACACATTTCAGAGTCATGTAGCCGCCACATCTCTTCTTAGAGATAAGCTATCATCGCCGAGCTAGTTTATTTCCATTCTGCATGTAAACAATTTCAGTATTTTGTTATCAATGAATCAAGGTTTAGTTTTCACTATAGCTTTATTTTTCTGTTTAAATCTATATTTCATTTCATTCCTGCATAAATATGGATCAATTTTTAACTTCCTTGACCATTTTAATTACACTTGAATAAGCACCAAAACTCTTCCCTGTAGAGTTACAACTTGGTGTAGTGGCACAAACATGTAGTGTAGAGTAACAAGAATGGTTTTACTACACTTTATTATCCAATAGTTGACTATCTTAGAAATTAAATGTTTTTAGTTGATGTGGATTTCCAGAGCCCAAGGATGCTCCTACATCAGACACACTTGGTAATAAAAACATGAGCTTCTAGCTCATGGGATAGTTGTTTTAGAGGATGAAGAATGTTGTAGGCATACTAACTCTTTCTCAAAAACCCGCAATGAATCCTCAAGCCCTCTATTTTTCCACTCCACTCTAGATATTATTTATTTATGGTTTTCCCACCAACCTTTTTGGCCAAAATTTTCTCTACTTCCTCAACTGGCTGGACTGGTGACTGTTGCTTCCATTCATCTAGAGTACCAACCTCATCATCCTTTTCCCCTTCATGAAATTCATACAAGCTAACAACATTGAATATCAGAGAGATATCCAAATTTTCTAGTGACTCGAGCTTATACACATTTTCATAATTTTTCTTCAAAATTCTGCATGGTTCTATCTTTTTGCACTTTAGTTTGTTGTTGGTACCCCCGATAAATATTTTCTTTTGAAAATGTGCCATTTCCAGTTCACCTTCCTCAAAAAATTTCATCCTCCTCTATCGATCTTGTTAGGCCCCTATACTACTAGTGTAACCCCTTATTGTTATTAGCATAACCCACTTATTATATTGATGTACCCATGTAGTGCCCATATTGTTACTATTGTGCCCCATAGAAGCCCACTATTGTTATTATTGTGCCCTTACATTATTATTGTTATGTCCGCTCTGATTATGTTATGACCCCTTAGACTCCTATATATAGAAAGGAGGTCTTTTCATTTGTATCATCCAAGAATTGTTCATTTATGTAATGTAAATGAGGTTGCCCCCTCGAAGAGGCTGAATTCTAAGGCGTTGATATATCTTTTCTATCATTTCTTGAGCTGGTTTCATAACATTTGGTATCAGAGCTTTGGATTCTAGGGTTTCACTGCTCCAAACAGGTCATCGTGGCATTTTCGATATAACGTTTTTTCTGTGACGTTTCAGAAGTCGCAAAAAAAATCCATTTGAGAAGAAATCGTGCTGAACATTGGGTCTGAATTTCAGAGCTTTTTGCGTGATATTTGTGGAGATATGAATCTGAGGAAGTTGGTCTTTTTGCAGACTCCTGAATTACATTCAAAACAGGTGACCTGGGGAAAATAGTCATAACTTTCTCTCTGGGGATCAGATTGAAATTTCGTAAGAAGGTAAAGAAAGAGGACAGACTGTAGTTTCTTGTATGCATGTTTCAGATCCAAAGGTCGAAACAGTGACTCGTGGCATGTCGTACAAGTTCGCTCTACTGAACTAGTCTATAAGCAAGTCACTGTGGGAGATTTCACATAACTCTTCCTTGGAGAATCCAATTTGGGTCAGACTTGTGGCATTAGAAAGAGGACATAGAGGGCTACTATAGGTCTCAATTTTAGAATTTAAAGATCTGAAAGTACAGAGTTACAGTCGTTTAAAGGTCGAGCTCCTAAAATCAAGAAAAAGCAAGATGAGGAAGTTTGATGGCAAGGATCCGGTAAATTGGATACTTCAGATGGAGCAATATTTTGATCTACATGGTGTAAAACTATTACAAAAGGTATGTATTGCATATTCATATTTAGAACCAGATCAATTTTTATGGTACGAAGGGCTTTTTTCTCGTAAACAACTTGTTACGTGGTCAATTTTCACGGAGGAAATGATAGCACATTATGAGGATACAAAGAGCAACACCTTCTTTGGAGCAACACCACAACAATTGGAAAGAGTAAAAGGGCTTTGTGACATAGTGGAAAGAAAAATTATGGAAACCAGGAAGCGTACCCCTCACAACTCTAAAGATGGAAGTGTTGTTTCTCCTAGCCTTCCACAACCTACAAGGGTTACACCACAACAATTGGAAGAAAAAAGAGAAAAAGGGCTTTGTTACAATTGTGATAGAAAATGCACTAAAGGTCATAAGTGTGCTGAGAAGAAATTATTTTACATAGAATATGAAGAGGAGGAAGAAAAGGATCAATAAACATCAAAAGAAGAAGATATACGCAAGGACCCCACCCCAGAGAAAGAAGAAATGAATCAGACCATATCTTGTAAAGCATTGGCAAGAATTACCACTCCTCAAACTATCAAGATAGAAGGACATATCAAGAAGAAAAATGTTCAAGAAGTGAAAGATTGCATCGAGCATCAAGAAATGAATCCGACCATATCTTGTAAAGGGTTGGAAGAAATTACCACTCCTCAAACTCTAGAGATAGAAGGACATATCAAGAAGGAAAAGGTTCAAGCAGTGAAAGATCACATCGAGCATCAACAACAAGTTCTCCAACTTTTAAAGGATAACGCCACTTCGGTGCAAAATCAAATGAAACAACAGGTAGATCAACATTGTAGTGAAAAATGTTTTGATGTAGGTGATTGGGTATTTTTACTGCTACATCTCAAGCAAGCTATTTATGAGAAGGAAATGTTGGCAATACTACATGCACTTAAAAAATGGCGACCTTACCAAATGGGAAGACTCTTCAAAGATGAGGATGTGGAAGCATTGTTTTGTGCTATTTCTATTATCCAACCAGATTGGATAAACGAAGCAAGGGATGAATGGAAGAAGGACGAAGAAGTATGGCCACTTATTCAAAAGTTGCAAAAGATCCCAATTCAAACAATATTGCCAGAAATTGAAGAGGAAGGAAAAATCATATTGGAACCTGGGGCGGTCACAGAAACAAGAACCCGACAGCTACGAAATTGATCAATTTCAGAGTATCTCATCAAGTGGAAGAACTTACCCGCTAAAGATTCCACATGGGAGGACAAGAATTTTATACAGAAACATCAAGAACTGCTCAAGCGTTGAGGACAACGCTTTTTGAAGGAGAGGGGCATGTTAGGCCCCTATACTACTAGTGTAACCCCTTATTGTTATTAGTATAACCCACTTATTATATTGATGTACCCATGTAGTGCCCATATTGTTACTATTGTGCCCCATAGAAGCCCACTATTGTTATTATTGTGCCCTTACATTATTATTGTTATGTCGGCTCTGATTATGTTATGACCCCTTAGACTCCTATATATAGAAAGGAGGTCTTTTCATTTGTATCATCCAAGAATTGTTCATTTATGTAATGTAAAGGAGGTTGCCCCCTCGAAGAGGCTGAATTCTAAGGCGTTGATCTATCTTTTCTATCATTTCTTGAGCTGGCTTCATAACAGATCTGTCCTCGTTTTATACTTGGCCTCTTTTGCTACAACCTTTTTTTCACCTGCTCATGCATGTCCTATACGTTTTCTACAAAATCAATTGCATCAACACTCTTTCTTTCCTTTAAACCTAGAAACTTTATCAAGTCCAAAATCCCTTTTAGTGACTTGCCATAAACAATCTTGAAAGGACTCTTACCAGTTGATCTGTTCACTGAATTATTATAGGAAAACTCAATCTATGCTAAAACCATATCCCACTAACTAGGATTTTCACCACTCAAGCTTCTCAAAAAATTCCCAAGACTTTTCTTCACCACTTAAGTCTTTCTATGTGTCTATTGATGGTAGGCTGAATTGTACAATAATTTAGATCCCATTTTCTTCGAGAGTGTCCTCCAAAAGTGACCAAGAAAACTTGTATCTTTGTTGGAAGCAATGCTCCTTGGTAAACCATGAAGTCTCACAACTTCTCTAAAGAATAGAATGACCACTTCAGTAGCATCACTTATATTTTTACATGCTATGAAATGTGATATTTTTGAAAATCGATCTACTAAATCCATCACAAAATCATGCTTTCTTTGTGTCCTAGGTATCCCTAAAACAAAATCCATGCTCACATCTTCCCAAGGCTTTTAGGGTACCGTGAATGGAGTATAAAATCTTATATTTTTGACTTCTACCCTTTTCTAATTGGAAAAATCTACACCACTCAACAAATTTCCTAGCATCCTTGTTGATACTAGACCAAAAATACCTTTCCTTTACCAATCTCGTGGTCTTATCCATGCCAAAATTTCCACCCAAGCCTCCACCATGTAGCTCTCTAATAAGATTCAACCTTACTAAACCTTGTGGAATGCATAATTATTGATTCTTAAATAATAATCTCTCTTGGATATGATAATCCAAGTACATTGTTTTATATACACTTTAAGGTGCTTTACAAGCTCCCCAAGATTCTCCAAAAGTTGTATCTTCTTTATATAACTCCTTTATATTTTCCAAACTCACAACTTCCACAGGGAAGGTACTAAGTAACAAAATTCTCGTACTCAAAGGATTTTCCACTTTGTTTGACTTTCCAAACCTATGTTTCAATACAAATGAATAAAAAAACTCAACCCATTTAGAGTGTCACTGATTTAACTTACCTTGACTGTCGATATATTGCAATGCCTTGTGATCAATATACACAACAAATTCCTTGGGAAACAAATAGTGTCTCCACTTCTTTAAATCCCAAATAGCATAGAATTATTGATCATACACAAAATAATTTTTCTTAGGATCATTCAAATTTTCAATGAATAATGCTATCAGTCTCCCTTTTTGACTTAAAAATGCTCCAATTTATGTCTCGCTTGCATCACAATCAACTTGAAATAATTTTTCAAACAATGGTAGTGCCAAAATCGGTTTCTCTGTCACCTTCTTTTTCATATTTACAAATGCCTCCATTGTCATTGCTATCCATTTGAAAGTCCCATTTTTCATGCACTCAATTAAAGGCCCACAAATCTGACTAATTTTTTATGAATTTCCTATAGAAACTCGCCAACCCATGGAAACTTATCACCTAAAAAGTGGATTGAGGTGTTGGCTAATAAAAAATAGCCTTCACCTTTTCGGGATACATCTTGAAGCCTTCCTTGGAAATCACAAATCCCAAGTACACTAATTATGTTTGCATAAATTGTTGAAAATGCAACAAGATGATGGAGCTTAGTGAAAAGAAGTCGCCTTCACTAAGTGGGCCCGCAGGCTATTTTTGGCGCAAAGTCTATTTTTAGACTATGTCTATTTTTAGACATATGGATCATGGTCTATGAGTTGCAGGATGCTATTTATGGATGATTGGTAATGTTGGTAAAAATAGATGGACCTCTATTTTTAGACATATGGGCGGAGTCTATTTTTAGACTGCTAGTCTAAAAATAGAACAGTCGAATATTATTAGCTCTTAATAATATTTGGACAATAAACATTATCTTATCCTCTTGCAGCACTTCATTTCGAGCTACAGATGTGGCACATGCAACTGCCAGAAGGAAATACGCTTTTCCTATGGGTTAGTTGAGCTATTGCATGATGGACTTCAGTTAGAACTCAAGTGATTGAGTTTGGTGGAGTTGATGTAACTGCCAAATACACTAGTGATGAGTGATGTGAATTAATTATTAATTAATTCACTAATTATTAACTCATAAATCAACTAAAGAATACATCAGTTAACTCAGTGCATGGACAGTTCAGTGGAGACAAGTGTTAGAGGTGGGCGAAAGGGTGAGACTACTATCAATTGTGACTATAGCTATGCATGAGATTTTCACAATCATTGATTAAGATTGCCAATGAGGATTGCACAATACAAGCCAAGGGAATTCAAACTTGGATTGCGCAGTAGAGGTAGGCAAACGATGGAGGAGATTTGAACCCGTGACTTGTTCAGATCTGAGCTAGTTTGTGTGTAGCAGGTGGAGATAGTACTGAGTACTTGTGAGGAGTATTGTACTATGTATTGTTACATGTTCTCTATCATTATAATATACAGATAGTTGGGGGTTTTCAGCTATATGCTTTCCCCATTACATACTGTGTTGATATGTGTGACTGATGTTTCAATATGCGCATGCGATTGTTTTTAATTCCGCAAATTGATGATCAATGGTAGAGGAGGTTATGTATTATGCATGCATTCCACAAATAGTGTATAATCAGGATAATCTCTGTGAATAAGCGTTATATTATTCAAAATTTCTACATGGTATCAGAGCCAGGTTGATCATCAGATCTATTATTCAGAAAGTGATTACATTTTATTTCTTCAGGCAGAGTGGGTAATCGAGGCAGGTAGCCTCTGGATTCATCCTTCTTTTGGAAGGTGAGATATCCGGTAAATTCCCATACAGTCAATCTCTGTACGAGAAATACTTTGTTCTCACGAATTTTAGATCAGAAGCGGTTGAGTTTTGAGCTGGTGGAATTCGAATTTGTAGCAGTGTTTTCTTGGTGTCGAAGTTGAAATGTCTTTCAACGGATTGCGATTGGAGTATGCCCTTGAAGGCAGCTCGAATTATATTGCATGGAAAGACAGGATGGAGGCGGTGTTAGATGACAATGGGTTGAAGGAGTTCATAGAGGCTGAGGTCCCAAAGCCTACTGATGCTGCTCACGTTGAGGCTTGGCAAAAGAAGACAACAAAGTGTCGAAGGATTCTGTTGGAGGGCGTGAAGGATCACATTGTATCCAGCCTGCATGGAAAGGCTTCTCCATACTTGATGTGGAAAGTGTTGATAGATTTATTCCAAAGCAAGAGCGACCAGAGGAAGTTGGCACTCAAGGATAAACTCAGAAACATTAAGTGTGAGAAAGGAGACAATATGCCCAAGTATCTCACGAAGTTCACCCAATGCCGGGATGAGTTGGGAAGTGTGGGGGTGACTGTCGATGATGAGGACTTGGTGATCTTGGCTCTCCTTGGTCTTCCGAAGAGTTGGCATTCCTATCAGGACTCTGTCATTGGTCGGGAGAAATTGCCAGGATGGGAGAGACTTTGGTCTGATCTTGTGCAAGAGGAGATCAGGCATAATACCAGGGACGGATCTTCATCAAAGGCATCTGATGAATAAAATTGCGCTTTGGCTGCCAAAGCAAAGAAGGGGAAGAACAAGAAAGCTTCTCATTCCGGTGCGAAAGGCAAGAAGCAGGACATGTCCAAGGTGAAGTGCTTTCACTGTCACCAGCATGGACATTATGCCACAAATTGTCCACAGAAGAAGAAAAATAAGCAAGCCGCTAGATCTGCAACGGGAGAGGCCTTAGCCTCGCAGTTTGAGATGGATTTTTTGTTGATTGCATGCTTGGTATCAAGTGTGATGGGATCGATATGGTTCTTGGATAGTGGTGCGTCTTTTCACATGACAGGAGATCGAGATTTGTTTTCTGATCTGGATGAGAAAGATCTTGGAGTGCACATCGAGATGGGCGATGATGGTAGATACAGTGCAACCGGTATCGGTACCATTTCTTTTGAGAGGGAGTCTGGTAAACCATTCGTATTGAAGGAAGTGATGCATGTTCTAGGATTGAAGAAGAATCTTATCTTTGTAGCGATGTTAGAAGACAAGGGATATGATGTTGTCTTCAGCGAGGGAAAGGCTTTCCTGCGTAGTAAGACAACTGGAGAAACCTGGAAGATAGGGGTTCGAGTCAAGAACCTTTATCAATTGCATGTAGATGGCTGCGCAACAATGGCATGCAAGGTAGAAGGATTGGTGAGCCGGGATGATGGCGAGCTGTGGCACCGGAGATTGGGCCACCTTCACCATGGAGCCTTGAAGATACTGCAGCAGATTTCTACTGGGCTTCCTAAAGGCACTTTTGCACAGTCAGATCAGTGCAAGGGGTGTACTTTGGAAAAATTTGTGAAAGCCACCTTTCACGAGAAGGATAGTTGCGCCACGATGATCCTTGAGAGAATTCACACAGACGTGTGTGGACCTTTCTCAGTAGCTTCGACAACAAAGCACAAGTACTATGTGATCTTTTTTGATGATTTCTCTTGAAAGTGCTGGATCTTCTTCATGCAGAAGAAGAGCAAGACATACTCAGAGTTCTATGAGTTCAAAGCACTGGTCGAGAAGGAATCGGGGAAGAAGGTGAAGGGTCTTAGGAGCGACAATGGTGGTGAATTCATCTCTGGTGAGTTCAAGGACTTCTGTAGCACAGAAGGGATTCGAAGAGAGCTCATAGCTCCCCATAACCCACAGCAGAATGGGGTTGCTGAGCGGAAGAACAGAATGATCGTGGGTGTTGCACGTGCGATGTTGCATGATCAGGGCCTACCCCTTCACTTGTGGGCGGAGGCATGCAATATTGCAGTATATGTGCAGAACCGTTGTCCTCACAAGATACTTGGCATGAGTACACCCGAGGAGGCTTATTCTGGTAAGAGGCCTGATATTTCCCATTTGAGGATTTTTGGTTCTCCTGTTTACATGCATGTGACGAAGGATGCCAGGAAGAAGCTGGAGCCGACCGCAGAGGTTGGGATATTTGTGGGGTACACTAATACGCCCCACAACTATCGTGTGTATTTTCCAGACAGTCGCAAGACTGTTGTGCGATGGGATATCAAATTTCAGGAGGAGAAAGCCATGAAGTGTTCGCATGAGAGGGATCCACACTTGCATGCAGATGAGGACTATTAGTTCCTAAGGATGAGCTTCAGGATGTGGATCAGCCACAAGATGAAGTTCATGGAGTGGAAGAGACCACTCATGCAGCGCCCACCATCAAAGGGCGAAAGCGCACTACAGAAGCTGAGCGACTGGCTCAAGATGCAGAGAAGGTTGTAGGACCACCTACAACACAACGCAAATAGAGACAGTCACCTGATCGGTACACTGGATGCATGGCTCTTGTGAGAAAAATGTGTCGTGACTAAGCCATCCTCTTTTGAGGAAGCTGTGGAGGATCCCACATGGGTAGATGCCATGGTGGAAGAGTATGATTCGATTGTCAGAAACAGTGCATGGGAGATTGTCCCAAGACCAGAGGGGAAATCAGTGGTGGGTTCGAGATGGATCTACAAAGTGAAGCAGGCAGCTGACGGGAGTGTGGAGAAGTACAAGGCAAGATTTGTTGCCCGAGGCTTCTCATAGATAGAGGGGATCGATTATGAGGAGACCTTTGCACCTGTCGCAAGGTATTCTTCCATACAGACAATTCTTGCTCTCTCAGCACAGATGGGGTGGCACATCCATCAGATGGATGTGAAGACTGTGTTCCTCAACGGAGTCATTGAGGAGGAGGTGTACATAGAGCAGCCCGAAGGTTTCGAGATCTTCAGCAACGAGTCGCATGTGTGCAGGCTCAAGAGAGCGCTATATGGGTTGAAACAAGCACCTCGTGCTTGGTACACATGGATAGACAGTTATTTCATTGGACTTTGATTCTCCAAGAGTGAGGCGGATCCTAACCTATACCAGATTGTGGTGGAGGGTAAGTTGTTGATCATTGTACTTTATGTAGATGATTTGATTTTGATGGGAGATGAGCTGTTGATACTTTCATGCAAGGAGGATCTTGCTAGAGAGTTTGAGATGAACGACTTGGGCCTCCTTCATTACTTCCTGGGATTGGAAATTTGGCAGCATAGTGATGGACTATTTGTTTCTCAGGGTAAGTATGCCCAGGAGATACTGGAGAAGTTCAACATGCATGGCTACAAGCCTGTTGATACTCCTCTTCCTGGAGGTTGGAGGAAGGAGGATGCTACTTTAGCGGAGGTAGTGGATGCCACTGTTTATTGACAGTTGGTGGGGTCGCTTATGTATCTGGTCAATACACGACCCGATATATGCTATGCTATTAACCAACTTTCACAAGCTATGGTTAAGCCAACCAAGCTCTTCTGGAAGGCAGGCAAGCATGTATTGCGTTATCTCAAAGGCACATCAGGATATGGATTGTGGTACAGACAGGAGGATGAGGTGAAGCTATGTGGCTTCACGGATGCAGATTGGGCAGGGAGCCCAACGGACAGAAAGAGCACATATGGAGGGATCTTCAATATTGAGTCGACAACAATTTCTTAGTACAGCAGGAAGCAGAGATCTGTGGCACCCAGTTCAGAAGAGGCCGAGTATATGGCAGCAAGTTTGGCTGCATGCGAGGCTATATGGATGAGGAGGATCTTGGTCGGGTTGTTCGGGTCACACTTGGAGCCTACTGTGATTTATTGTGATAACCATAGTTGCATTAAACTCTCGACTAATCTAGTATTTCATGATAGATCCAAGCACATCGACATCAGGTACCATCATATCAGAGATTGTGTGCAGCGAAGAATCATGTTACTTTCATACATTCCCACGGAGGATCAGGATGCTGATATCTTAACGAAGGCGCTCACCAGGAGAAAGTTCAAATACCACAGAGGCAGGATAGGGGTTGCAGATAATCCATATCTTGTTGAGAGGGAGTGTTGAAAATGCAACAAGATGATGGAGCTTAGTGAAAAGAAGTCGCCTTCACTAAGTGGGCCCGTAGGCTATTTTTGGCGCAAAGTATATTTTTAGACTATGTCTATTTTTAGACATATGGATCATGGTCTATGAGATGCAGCATTCTATTTATGGATGATTGGTCATGTTGGTAAAAATAGATGGACCTCTATTTTTAGACATATGGGCGGAGTCTATTTTTAGACTGCCAGTCTAAAAATAGAACAGTCGAATATTATTAGCTCTTAATAATATTTGGACTATAAACATTATCTTATCCTCTTGCAGCACTTTAGTTCGAGCTACGGATGTGGCACATGCAACTGCCAGAAGGAAATACGCTTTTCCTATGGGTTAGTTGAGCTATTGCATGATGGACTTCAGTTAGAACTCAAGTGATTGAGTTTGGTGGAGTTGATGGAGTTGTGTTCAGTTTGACTTAGTTGAACTAGTTGTATTTAGTCTAACTGCCAAATACACTAGTGATGAGTGATGTGAATTAATTATTAATTAATTCACTAATTATTAACTCATAAATCAACTAAAGAATACATCAGTTAACTCAGTGCATGGACAATTCAGTGGAGACAAGTGTTAGAGGTGGGTGAAAGGGTTAGACTACTATCAGTTGTGACTATAGTTGTGCATGAGATTTGCACAATCATTGATTGAGATTGCCAATGAGGATTGCGCAGTACAATCCAAGGGAATTCGAACTTGGATTGCGCAGTAGAGGCAGGCAAACGATGGAGGAGATTTGAACCCATGACTTGTTCAGATCTGAGCTAGCTTGTGTGTAGCAGGTGGAGATAGTACCGAGTACTTGTGAGGAGTATTGTACTATGTATTGTTACATGTTCTCTATCATTATAATATACAGATAGTTGGGGGTTTTCAGCTGTATGCTTTCCCATTACATACTGTGTTGATATGTGTGATTGATGTTTCAATGTGCGCATGCGATTGTTTTTAATTCTGCAAATTGATGATCAATGGTAGAGGAGGTTATGTATTATGCATGAATTCCGCAAATAGTGTATAATTAAGATAATCTCTGTGAATAAGCGTTATATTATTCAAAATTTCTACATAAATGTACATTTCTTCAAATTTATTAACAACTTTTCCTCTTTTAACCATTACAAAGCTTGCCTCATATGTTCCAAGTGTTCCTCCTTGCTTTTTCTGAAATAAATATGTCATCCAAGTACATGATGACAAGATTTCATTCATAAGTCTAATAAATGTTCTAGGAGCATTTGTTAGTCCAAATGGCATAACCAACCATTCAAACAATCCATATTTTGCCTTAAAAGTAGTCTTCCACTTGTCACCTTCCCTTATTCAGATTTGATCATAACCTCTCTTCAAATCTATGTTTGTGATATATTCAACCCCACTTAAACATTCAGTAGGGTCATCCATCCTTGGCAAGGGAAAATAGTACTTGTTAGTGATCTTATTAATGGCCCATAAATCCGTGCACATTCATTCTTCTCTCATTTTCTTTGGGGTCAACACTGTTGGTATTGCACATGGACTTAAACCCTCTCGAATAAGTCCTCTATCAAGCAACTCTTCCACTTGCCTATTTACTTCTTCACTCTCTACTAGGGTCATCCTGTAAAGTGCCTTGTTGGGTAGGCTTGATTTGGGAATCACATCAATTTGATGAGAAATTATTCTAATGGGATTTAATCTCATTGGTAAAAAATCCACGACAATCTCCTTGAATTTAGTCATCAAAGGTTTTATTTCTACACATATGCTATTTGATTTCACTTCATCCTTTACCTCCGAATCAAAGCTAAAAAAAATCTTCCCTTCTCTATTCCTACAAAAACTCCTTGGCTAAATAGAGCATGATCTTATTGTTACCCATGCTTGTATCTACACAATTCCTTGCTACTTCCATTCCAACTTTGGTGTTAATTTGTACCATTATCCATCTTTCTTAAATTTGTATGTGTTTTATTTAATTTCATGTCAAACAACCATGGTCTTCCAAGAAGTGTGCAACATGCATCCATCCCAACTACATCACACAAAACTTGCTCACGAAGATCCCTAATATGAAAATTTAACAAACATTGTTCAATCACAATGACCTTCTATCCCCTTTTTAACCATGAGACTTGGTATGGATTGGGATGGATCAAAATTTTCAATTTTAGTTTCTCCATAACCTCTATAGACACCAATTTCTGTGTGCTTCTGCTATCTATAATAAGAGTGCAACATTTCCCTTGGAATTTACATTTGGTTTTAAAAACTTTCTTTCTTTGCTTAGGTTCTTCCATTGCCTTATTCTCAAGCTTAAGAAATACTCTCTGAAATATTAAGTTTTCACCATGTTACTATTGAAGTATTGTAGAAATTATTGTGTAGGTCTAAAGCTGCTAAGGAAATTTACTAAAGCACAAGACTCAAATCTACTCTACTATTCTACGAAATTAAATTCATGATTGAGAACACAAATTATAAACATGCAAGAATAATTATAAAACATGCACATATATTTATGTAGGGGAAAGAAACTGCTCAAAACCCCTTCCTATCTGTATTGCATTAATCAAAGAATAGAGATGAATATATATACTTGCTTAAGCATGAGCATAACCTGCAAGTGTATAGTCTATCTCTCTACCTCACTGACTGAATATGGCCAACACTTAGCCAATTTTGAAGCCTCCAAGCTCCTATTTCCTTGCATTGTTCCTTGAGGAAGTTATCCCCTATTATTTAGGAAATTCCCTCAATTAGATTGCACAATTCCTCTAGGCTCATCCTCTGACTGCATGCACCACCTGTACACTTCAAAATAGTCTACAACTGATAGTACACTGCCTTGGAATCTCCATCTCAATTGGGTAACTTGGATTCTCTGCAAGAATCAATTATTTTGGGCTAATTTATTAGTTAACTAGTTGATCACTGAGTGTGGTTGAAGTTCCACTTCCACAATTTGACCTTCCATTAGTTCCTCCAACAGTTAGAACTAGTTTAAATTGACCATAACTCAATTTGATTGAAATAAGTTGCTACAAATTAGCAATCAATCATACTCAACTGAAATCAAGCTTCCCCAACTCGAATTAACTGAGTGACAAGTGCCATGTCACCTCTGTTAGAAATTATATATTATGGAGCAATGGAACACATAAAATATTGCAGAAATATAAACACAGAAAACACATAAAACAAGAGAGACACAGATATACATGGTTCACCCAGTTTGGGCTACGTCCACCCCAAACAGCCAGTCCTTCCTTTCTATTATCCACCAAAATGAAGAGACACAACCTACAGCAGATCCGCTGTAATATCCTCTGTTTTCTCTCACAGTCTCACCTCTCTATTTCCCACTCACAGAATACACATCTATCACAGGCTCAAATACAATGCCCTCATACAAAGAGAGGGGTTGCCTTCTAGGGCAAAAAACCCTAAACTAAACATAAGTTCTACCGTCAGATCATCCGCCTAATGAACGGCCCAGATTGACTAGAAATTACTATACTTTTACAAGGCAATTTTACAGCTGTTTTTAGCTTCGGGGGCACTGCCCTCGAAACCCCCCACCATGGACCCCCCTGCAGCGAATATTTTACGGGTGGCGTTTCCGCCCCCATTTCGAACTGGGGTCCAATGTGGCGATACCTTTGAATATAGAAGATAATCAGGCTCCACACCCAACAACCTCAATTAAATACCTCCAAGATTTCTGATGAAATGGGGATTTCAAATTTTCTCTAGTTTGACCAAGGAAAAGTCAAACTAAGATTTTCTTGTTGCATTTTCAACAAGTACCACCACATTTTCTCCAACAAAAAATTCTTCATTAGCTTCTGTGGATTGTGTTTGTGCTTCACCTCTTCTCCTTGAGTTATGTTTTTATGGACACTCAAATTTCTTGTGTCCTTTCCTCTTTCAAATCCTCCTTTGCCTCTTCCAACACTATTTCCTCCTCTACCACCTTGAACACTGGTGGATTCTTCTTCTTATTTTCACTACTTATAACAGTCCCTATCCTACCTCTACCTATAGAACCTCTTCCTCTACCTTTCTATTGTGTTTTCTAGTCAATATTTTCTTCTACTTTCAAGGCAACTTGATAGGCTTCATCCACAGTACGAAAATAATGCATTATCATGTCATCCTGGATAAATTATTTCAACCCATTTACATACATCACCACTCACTGATATTTAGGTTCTTTTATTCCTGATTTGAGTGACAACCTAAGGAGTTTCTCAGTATACTCATCTCCTTTTCTCTTTGGTTTTGTACTTTCCTACACAAGTTATGTTGGTAATCGATACACAAAAATTTCTCTTTGATCTTTCTTACTAACCATTTTCTCTAGGTTCTGATATTCTTCATTTGATTGTTCACTCTTCCCTTTTGTAACATGTCCTACCAAAGTGTAGCATGCCCTTTCAACTTCGTAATGGAAAATATCACCCGATTTGGACATTGAAAATTTTCATACTTGAAATATCTTTTGAGTTCTCCAATCCATACAATGAGCCACATCAACTCTCAGATTGTAATTATAACTTGAAACCTCAACCTTTCCATTGCCTCTATTACTAAGAAATGAAATCAATCTTATTTCAGGGTCTCTCACTTTAATATCACGTTCTTCTTCAATTTCTTCCTCTGGCTCTTAATCTAATTCAACATCCCCATTTCTTCATTGTTTAAATATTCTATTCTTTGTCTCAAATATTCCAATTTTTTGATTTCTTGCACTTTCTCATCCCCCTCCTCTTCTTTGCGGCAACATCATTCCAATTTGTAAATGTGTGACCAACATTCATAGACCTCACTTCCAAGTTTTGTATCCCTACTTTTCACTTCAATACTCTTTTCGAACAACCACCAATCATGGAATTTTGTTATCTTGCCTCATAGAAGCAATTTAAGGCACATTCCACCAAAGAGAAAAAAACCCCACTCTGATAACACTTGGTGCAATACTAAGGCCCTAAACTCTCTTATAGTATCACAAAACCTAGTTTACGTTACCAGAGAGCATAGCTACAAACCTTTTCCTCAAAATAATTCATAGGATTATTAAATGTAAATGGGAATTGCAATCTTTATTCAATTAAATCAAGATTGATACATGGTGAATCAAACTTAGATAATTTGTGTTTTTGTGGTCACACAAGTATAATCCTTTTATGGTTTGTTTCTTTTGCGTGTGCTTCTCTGTAATAGTGTGATTGTCCTCCACCCAATGCACAATAATTCCCTGCTTGCCTTGGCTTCCCTTTGAACCTCCTTTTCCAAAAAAAATCCCTTTCTTTGAATTTTGTTTCTCCTTTTCAACGGTTTTCCTGTCTCTTTGCCTTCTAATAGGGAAATTGAAATGATTCCATTCATATTTATCTTCCCTTTCTTGGTAACTTAACGGTTGGTATTTTTAACTTGACATTTCAGTTACATGTGAATATGTTCCAGAACTCATCCACGTGAAGCTACAAGTCGGATTAGCAACACAATCCTATAGTGTAGAGTAAAAGAAATGGTTTTACTACACTTTATTATCCAATAGTCGACTAATGCAAAAATTAGCTGTTTTTGGTTGATGGAGATTTCTAGAGCCTAAGGATGCTCCTGCATGAAATTGCCACAACATAACCCAATAAGGAAATATTTATTAGAATTAGCATAGAGCCATCTTAACCTCTAATCTATCAAGCACCAAGGGGAATCAAATCTCTTGAGGTGGAAACAATTCTTCAAGTTTTAAACATTAAATGACGTTTACTCCTCAAGAGATTTGATTCCTATCGGTACTTTCATAGATTTGGGGTTAAAGATGACTATATGTTGATTTTAATAGATAATTGTTATTGGATTATGTTGTGGTAGTTATTATAGATATTGTTAATGATTTAAATTTATTGAATATATCCATGATGGGGGTGGTAACGGAAAGATCAGAAGCTCAAGAGAAGTCATTTAACTTCGCTCCCACACGTCATTTATTATGATTCGATGTGTTAAGGAAGCTTTATTTGGAGTGTGCTTGGTGAAAGTTTTAGAGAACATCGTAATATTATTTGACACTAGCTTGGTTGCAAGGTTTGATTGTGGGTTTCTAGCGATGAGTGGTAAGTATGCGGTGAGAGGAACTTCTTCAGGTGCATAGGGTGGCTTCCAGTCCAAGCCATTTCCCTCTCCTTGCTTGAATATTACTAAGTTATGCTATGCGCTTGGGAAGTGCTTCTCCGACTCTAGTGGTTGTACAAGATGTAGTCATTTGGGACCCTCAGTTGTTGTGTCTAGTGGTGAATAGTCGTAAATTCTTCCAGTTGCTATGTTTAGGAGTTCATGTAGTGAGGGACGCCCTAACATTTACTTTGGAGACCTCTAACTTGTCCATATCGCAGGTATATTCATACAACTTGACTATTTATGGTTATTTTGAATGGAGCACTGAGCGATATGGTCTTGTTTTCTTTGTGGGAGTTGTCGTGTGCCTAATGTTTTCTACAGTACCGTAAAAGGTTGTGGAAACCCCCCTGAGGTGTATGGTAACCACCTTGGGTGTAATTCTTCCCTAGGGATTCAATGCAATGGCTATTCAAGCAACATAGGGTGTTGGCTATGGGTTGTAAGGTCTGGACATTTACTGACGAGTAAGGAGGACAGCTGGCTTTTGTGTCTAGGTTTGAGGTGATCGGGTGTGGGAAACAAAGGGTTTCACCTAGTTTGGTGGTTGGAAGGGGGTCCTTGTTATAGTTTTCTTGCTATTTTTTCTTGCAATTTTTGGGTTGGTGCTTCTTCGGAAGGGGTGCACGGGGTCGCTCATAACTATTTCTATGGTTGGTGTGAGTCTCTATTGAATTTGGGTGAGTGGGTAGGAAGGAAGGAGATGCACTACCAAAGGGTATGTGCTCGCAGGGGTTCAACCCTCGAGGTCTCAACACTGTGCATCATGTGGAACATAAGGACACCGGGGAGGAGGTAGACCAATAACCTACCACCTCTCTAGGAAAAATTGATCTACCCCCTCCATTTGATTCTCTCGAAGCACAGATTCATTAGGTCACATTGCCCGTGGAATAAATAGTATGTGACCAACATGATGACCATAACAAGGTCATTGCCTTAATTAATGAACTTCAACACAACTAGTGGCACATGATGGATATGATGGTTTCTGTTCGATGTGGGAAGAAACAAATCCAAGATAGATAGGATCATCTAGAAGGAAGGTTGACGCATATGGAAGCCCACATGCATGAGTCCTTCTGTCCTCCTCTATTGCTTGGCAATGAGCTGGATGCTCCCGAGTCGGGTAATGCTACTGACTAAAGATGATTGTTGGTTTTTTTTGGGTTTTGGGACTCTTTTGGTTAATGTGGGCAATCTGCATGAGCTCAATTAGCTTTCTATTGTTGTTGTCTTTTTATTTTTATCACTATCTCCTTGCCAACAAGTTCGGTAGGAATGGGGCCGAGAACATTTTTCCTATAAGCCTACCACAATTTACTCTTATGATGAATCAATAGAAAATATCGATTTACAAAAAAAATGATTGAATATAAAATTTTAAAATGATATTTATTTTTATTAAATTTAATTATATTTTTGTTGTGTTGAGAGGCGTCTTTTAACCGAGTATGGGGGAGATATTGTAAAGTCATGTAACACCATGTAATGCTATGTTATGTTATATCGAATCGAAAGCTATAATTAAAATAATAATTAAAATAATTAAATAAGAAAATTGAAATTATCTAAATAAGAATTATAATAATTAAAAATTATAATTTGAAATGTTAAAAGTTGGCTCACACTTCTTTGAAGAATCACAACCATAGTCAAGTCTTATTAGCACAACTAGTTGAGGATGAGCCTCATCAGCAAGGCGACCCAGGATCAAACCTCACAGGGGGTGGTTGTGCCCTGTGCTAGGGGGAGGAGACATGCTAAAAAATTCAGTCAGCTAAGGGCTGGTGTGGCCCAGGTTGGGTGCGATCCCTGAGTGACTTTGATGACTTAGATGCCCCTGGATCGTGGCTTGTCAAGCCACATGTCAATCTTAGAGGATCACAGACAACTTGACAAACAAAAAAAAAGAATCACAACCACAAATATTGCAAATTAATATATAAACTTACCTCTGACTTCTCAAAATGCAAGACTATAATAACTAAGTAAACTTTTCTCTTCAGAACAATCTAGAAGGGATTCCAAACATCCAATGGTATCAAGAAAATTATTAGCAACAAGGAATTTGTGTTAAGGTATGTCCATTGTCACTGTGTTAATGTATTTCATGTATGTTTTGTATTTCTTTAAATCTACATATGTGAATGCCAAATTTATTAGAATCTTGTACATGTAATTTATCAATATATTGTGGAGAAAACTTTAGAGTTCTAAAACTCCCAAGTGTTTCACCTATGTGGGTGACTACTTTCTTGTACTTTGTTAAAAAAATATTGTACTTTATTAATATATTGTTAGAATTCTTTCGCATTCAAATTTTCTATTATTAGAATTTATCATGACACAAGAACTCAACATAACTATCAAGGGTTTCACCTGCATGGGTGACTGCTTTCTCCTACTCAACAATAAGAAATTTCAATAAATTTTCCTGCAAATCTATTGGAAAAATCCTATGATTAATATTAATCATAAAAATTAATTAGCATCTAACGTCCATTCAAACTTGGTCAATCGCATCTTTGGTGTTTGCAGTAACACTATCGATGCTTGAGCTCAAATCACTGACTTTTTCATCTAGTATGAGAAACAATACAAAGTTTAATATATACATATGTGTGTGTATGTATTGATTTGCACAAACATGATGATTTATAGATCTACATATCTGTTTGCTGCATCTGCTCTACTATCCATCGTTCTAACAAATAAAAGTAAAAATAACTTTGTCCAAAGAATGTGAGTATTTTTTGAATAGCTTATTTGTCAAATAATGGAGCCATACACATGTTTTTAATAACAAATCTATTGCATATATATATATATATATATATATATATATATATATATATATATAGATATATATATATATATATATTTTTTTTTTTCTTACCATAATTTCATGGTCTTAGTGTTGAATTTCTTTTGTTTTTTAATTTCATGGTCTTGTGTTGTTTGTGTGGTTAACACATGACATATTGTTCTAAATAAACCTATGATGACGGTGAGGTCACCAACATCTTTATAAGAAGCATCGTTTCATGTGGTTTCTCTAGTTATATTTTAATAATAATAGACAACCAGTCTAAATCCATCTCAACTTCACATCTATCCAGCATGGAGAGAAATCAAATCTTTTAAGGTGCAAAGCTCTTTTCGAGTGCAAAATTTGAGGAAATGTTTGCACCTTGAAAGATTTGATCCCTCTAGGCACTTGATAAATTCTGAGTTAAGATGAATAAGGTGTAAAAAAATGGAGTTATTGTGTTAAGAGGCGTTTTACAATATGGGGAAATATTGTTGTGAAAAGATAAATTAAAAATAATAATAATAAATATAATGTTGTCTTAATTTAAAAATAATAATTGCCATTTTTATTATCAATAGAAATATAAATAGTTTCTTCCCTGTAAAAAGATCACAATATGCATATAAAAGAAATTTAAATATCCATCATCTTCACGTCTGGATTTGAATTTGTAACCTTTTAAGAGGAATTACATGTTCTTATATATATATAAAATCCATGCTCTATATATCACATTTAAAAATTAAAATAACAAAATTATAAAACATGTCAAATGAAAATGTCATATGTATATATGTATATATGCTATACTCTATTAGTTATATGTTTTGGAGTTTTTTCTAGCATATTTTTCAGTCTAATTTGTACAAAATCTAGTGGAGATTGTTGGAATCACAAGTTTGAGTTGTGCACTCTTTAGAATTCGAGTGCCCTATGGGATTTTTACAACCAATATCAAAATTTGACTAGTTTTTTGTGAGATTCTTACTAAAACTCCAAAAAAATAACGTTTAGACAACACCTCTATATATTATAAAAGTTTTAATAAAATTAGAAATTGAAATAAATTTATATATATTTGTAGATCCATCTTATCATATAAATGAAAATAATGATGATTTATATTTGTAAATGGGATTTTTAAACTTCAAGTTTAAATTTAATTAATAAATACAAAAGGTAATAAACTCTTCTCTTAGTTTTATATATAAAACACATGCTATGTATATCACATTGAAAAATTATTATTATTATTACTTTTAAATATGTTAAAAAAATACCTTGCTCATATATATGTACTTAGATTATTTTAATATAACTAAAAAAAAATCTATAGATAAAATAAATAGTATTATAAAGAATCAATATAGATATATCTTAAATATATCATCTTTTTAGTGCTTTATAGATATGGATTTGAGATAAATTTATGTTGATAATATTGTAAATATAAATATATATTTCCTTACAATTGATAAACGAAAATATATAGCTCACAGGGCATATAATAGATGATGATGAGATGTACTATTAAGACACTATGTGCTGTGAAGGTTACTAGTTCAAATCTTCGTGGGAAAAAATCCCACCATGTTAAGGGTTGGTGTGGCCCAAGCCATGTGCGATCCCTAGGTAATTTTGACAACTTACATGCCTCTCAGTTGCAGTTTTTCAAGCCAAAAGTTAAACATGCAGTCATCTACGGACTCACACAACTTAACAAAAAAGTAAAAATAAAAACAAATATATAATTTGTTATAAACATATTTTCATTTAATAAATCAAGTAGATATAGATACAAAGCATAATTGTATTTAGAAAATTGAGAGAAAACATGTATTTAAATTGTATTGAATGTCATGACTATAGAACTAGTCATATTTACTAATAATGCATTTTGTAGCAAATGATCATGATTATAAATTCACAGGTTTAAGTGGACAAATCACACTATAGACATTTTTCAGTTACACCAACAAAGGTACCTTAAATAGTATTAGATTTTTAAATAAAAAGTTAAGATATGTATTAGAGAATGTATCTATTATCTTAACTTTGTCATTGTTCAAATGACATGTATAGTAAATTTACGTTAATTTTTTTTTTTTTTTTTTTTTTTTTTTTTTTTTTTTTAATTTAAATAACCTAACATATTTATTTTGTTACTAATGTACAATAAAATATACAATCATAACCACTATAGCTTGTCACAAGGGAGATTGGGCAAGAAATAAAAAAATATCCAATAATAAAAAACTGGAATATTATGTTTGATCCAAGTGAAACCTATGTTGTTTTAGGCCTATAAGCATCTTATAAACATGACATGGTAGTGGAACAAAGATCAACAAAATTGTTGTCATAATAACATAGTCTAAACTAGAGTAAAATTTAAATAGAGGATGTGCTTCACCTAATTTTTATTACAATATAAAGTAAGCTTCTCTTGATGTTTGTTGTAAAAACTCAAAAAAAATGGAACATAGCTTAGCCTAAGGAGCACTTTGTCTTTTGCATCTATATCTAAGTTCATAGGTGAAGTTGTGGTTGGTGTTAGTAATGGCCTTTGAGACTAGGTTGTAGTCTCCATAATTCTATTATTGCTCCATTACTTCTATGTTCTATAGAGCTTTGGCCAACACCTTATATTTCTTGTCCTAAAAGGTTATTTTCTTAAGAATGGCTTTTGGCCAATACTTTATTCGTCAATAACTTGAGCTCTAATGGATTTGGTTTCTTAATACATATCTATTAACCTAAGATATTTTTAGTGTACACTTCTAGAGAAGTATGTATTAAGTATCCAATCCATGATTTTAACATTAATGTCCTCATAAGAGGTGCTACGTCTTCTCTCCCTTACTTTCTATTCTAGTGGTTCTACCCTAGCTTTGATATTAAGTGGAAACCTTGTATGGTAGCTCATAACTACTTCTCTTGTCTCCACTTTAGCCTTGGTTGTCCTGTTGGTTTTTTTGCCTCATCTTTAATAGTTTGAATGCCTTGCATCTCTCATTTTTTATTGTCTTTGTCTAACTTGCCATCAATGTTTGGAAATTGCTTCCTTTTCTTCCTACATCTAGGAGTATATGTTTGAAGGTGGTTTGGAGTCCTTATCTCACTTTGAGCTAGAAATGCCAACCATCCCCAATGTCTAAGACCAAAACTTCCCTATATTTACTATAAATCTTGTAGTGTTTGGATGTTCACCTAAATACACCCTGAAGCATGAATTAGTCTATAACCCTACCATTCTCATAGACAAAACCTTAACCCACTAATAACTGATTAGATAACTAAAAAATAATCAGTAATATCGATAACACCAATTAAAATAACCAAAAAAATAATATTAAAAACCAAACCATATAAATAAAAAACAAACTTCTATTTCTACCTTATTTACCCTATAAAATAATTAGTCAATGTAATAATTACTCACACAATGTCATAATTCTTACGTAAATCTTACCTTACCTAAAGTGAACTAAATAAAAACTTGTTAAAAAACCTAAAATTACATGTTAAGATAATTTCCCTCATCCTTCTCCCCAACTCAACTCTTAGACCATCATGAGTCAACTCATCCTTCTCCCCAACTCAACTCTCAGACCATCATGATTGCACTAGTGCGACCTACTAACTAAGGGGACAAACCATCATGATTGCACTAGTGCCACCGAGTGGCACTAACTAAGGGGACAAACGTTAAGCGTTGCCTAGCCCAATCCCTACAAAATGAATTTACATTAACATACAAATATTAAACTAACAATAAATAATGTATAACTCTATTGTTCAAGTCTACATTTGCTTCATTATTATTGTTTTTAATTAGAGAGGAGGATACTTAAAATATGGTCAAAAGAAACAACCAAACCAATGTACATTCATTGTGAATGTTTGTATCGGTGAACAAAACAATTTTATTTATTTATTTAAAAAGAAAGGTGGTAATTATGGTTTGGTGATTGTTATTTTCATGGATAGTAATTTCAGAGGTATAAAAAAATTTGATTTAGTAATTTTCCAATAAACAAAATACTTAACACCCACAAAAAGACTAATTAAACTATCTCTCAAAATTAATAATATTTAAACAAAATGCTTAACACCCACAAAAACTTGACTAATTGAACTCTCTCTTAAAATTAATGATATTTATTAAATTAAACATTTACCATAGCTCAAAATGCTAAAAATTGCATTTCAATATGAAAAAAAGAGTCGCATTTGTTTTTCAAATAACTTTAACGTAGTCGAAAGGTGATAAGGAAGTCACATTTGTTTTTAAAATAACTAACGTAGTCGAAAAGTGATGAGGATATTTTAAAATTAATTTTAAGCCGGAGTGGGCACTTTTTTGGCTTTCAAGTTTGTTTGATAAGCAATTAAACATGATGGTGCTTTTTCTAAAGGTATGGCTATTTATGTATCACTAATTTTGGAAGAGTACATGGTTGAATTTGATTGCTTTCAAGGTGCTATATCCTAGATGTGGTTTCACTTTTCAATTATTACCCATCATTCCTGAACTTGAATTAAGAGGAGCACTAGGCTTCATACTGAAACAATTTATCATTTTGTTCATGATTGAAAACCACCAAAATACTTTATTTTGAGTAAACTTGAATCCAAATGTGGAGTGAGGGGTATCATTTTGGTAATGATTGAAAACCGCCCAAACAAAGTAGTTAATATGATTTCGAGTATCCAAATGTGGACTAAGAATGGACAAAAACTCAATCTGATTTTGATTATCTAATCTTGAGTGAAATTGAATTGGGACAACAAAACAATTCATTCTTTTGTTAATGGTTAAGATTACTTTGAACGTTGATTTATTTATTTGATTAAAAATATATAATTGGTTGTTAATATAATATTTATAGATTATAGAGATTTATTAAGTATTTGTTTTTTTAAGAGGATGATACTAAGGGAGACAAAATAATTGTGCGCTCTAAAACCTAATATAGCAGGAGATGTGTAGGCATAAATGTTTGTAAACATTAATTAACACTTAGTATTTATACTTTATTTTAATTAAAAAATAATAAAATGTTAAAAGTAATATAAAGCCAAGGAAGATGTTGCAGTGTCCGTAAATGATTGTAAACATTTAAATGTTGGCTTAATTGCACGGAGAGGCAATTCTACAACCCATTATGACCCCGATTGTACAACCCAGTATGATCTCGATGTGATTCTACATCCCAGTATGATCCCCATTCTACAACCTAGTATGACCCCGATGTGATTCTACAACCCAGTGTGACCCCGATGTGATTCTACAGCCCAGTATGACCCTGATGTGTAAGTATGTCCGTGCTGAAAGTTAAATTTTAACTAATGTGGGCCAACATAAAAAATAAAAATAAGAAATCTAAAAAATGTTTATGTAATGAATATAGAAAAAATTAATGTTGGCTCCAAACAAAAATGAAAATAACCATATAGATAAAACAAACCTACAATACAATTATCTCATACATTTAGATAAAAAAATTACAATACAATTATCTCATGCCTTTAATAGTTTTTTATGTTATATTTTCGTAGTTGTTCCTGATAATATATATCTTAGTTTGTGAGTAGAAAACGAGCTGCACGTGCTGCCTAGGGTTACTGTTGCGCAACAGATCGACTTTCTACCTATCGTTCATCGACCATGGCCCCTCCGGAGGCTCCACCGGAGGGGATCGATATCAAACAAGCATTCTCCAATCTGGTAAATTCATTGCCACCTCAACGTCCTCGTCCTGCTGTCTCAAAATTTGTCAAGAAATTAGACGGCCTTCAAGAAGTTCTTTTGCCTCTTGCCCTACCTCGCTTGGCCGCTCTTTCGCTGGCAGAAAAAGGACTCATCGGTCAGTTTACGGGCCTCTGGCCCTCCCCGAAAACCGTCCAGAGATGGGTTGAGAGAAACTGGTCTGATAAAATACAAGGGAAGATATCCATAAGATTCTGCAGGAAAGGGTACTTCACATTTCACTTTGAATCCAAAGAAGACAAGGATTTAATTTCAGAAAAGGACCAGCTATTTCATGGATTCCAGGGGCTTGTATCTCAACAAATGGACCCCTGATTTTGATCATGAGCTCGATGTCCCCAGTGTTGTCCCGGTCTGGGTCCGGCTCCCTCATCTTCCCCTTCACTGCTGGGGGGATGATTCAGTCCGAGCCATTGGGAATGCAGTTGGTAAATATGTAGATCGAAGCGAGCCAAAAGACAACATGCAAGCTTGTGCCCGGATTTGTGTTGAAGTGGATCTCGGCAAAGGCCTCTGGAAGCCATCAAGCTCAAAGTGGACGACTGGAGCCATATTCAGCAGCTGGATTACGAGCAGATCCCGTTCAAGTGCAAGGTATGTCACGAATACGGCCACTTTGCAAATCGATGTACTAAGCTTATTAATGTAGAAAACGGTCTTCAAGAGGAACAATGGGAAGTGGTTAAAAAAAAGAAATCAGCCTCCCTGGCTAAAGGTACCTCTGAAGCTGATCCATCGGCCTCTGCAGTAGGTCATCCTTCCCCCTCTTCTCCTGCACCCTCCAAATCTCCCCCCCGCTCCCCTCCTCCGCCTCCTTCATCTAATCCCTTCTCTATCCTTTCTCTCCCTGAAAGCCAACCCCTAGACCCTCCCTCTCATGAAAGCCTCCCCCAAAGCTCTTCCAAATCCACCTTGCCCCTGATCATCTCCTCTCAGCCCCCTTTGGATCCTCCCTTAAACAGAATCACCAGGAGCTCTTCCAAAGACCACGGAGGATCTAGTGAAACCTTCAAGAAGCCTGGACCGGGTAGGAAATCTGCCAAGCAGCATCGGGATGAGAACACGCAGAAAGATATAGCTATGGGAACTCAGACACCCATAGAATCTTTCATCCTGGGTCAGCATGACAAAGATACAGATAACAAGGAACAAGGGGGGCGAGCACCACCCCGGACATCACATTTACAATGATAAAAATACTGTCTTGGAACAGTAGGGGATTTGGGCACCCCTCCAAGATAGCAGCCCTTAGAGATCTCATTCACCATGAGAAACCTGGAATCATTTTGCTGCAAGAAACAAAGCAAGGTCAGAGGGAAATGAACAGTATCATAGAACAACAGAATCAGTATAAAGGAAGTATCAGTGAAGCAAGAGGAGCTTCAGGAGGAATAGCCACTATCTGGAACCAGAATATATGGAACTGTAATTCGGCAACCATCAACCAACACTGGATCAAAATAGTCTTGGAAAACAAAGAAGATAGGCAAACTGTAATCATTTACAATATTTACGTGCCCAATCACTACAGAGATAAGGATTGTTGTTGGCGCGATCTAAAGTCCAGCATCGATGAAGAAGGGAGTTCCAACATTATTTTGGGAGGCGATTTCAACCTTATCCTCCATGCCAATGAAAAGAGAGGCGGCAGTTTCACTTCTGACCCCTATAGAACACATCTGGAAAACATCATGCAAGAATCCGAACTTGTGGACATTGTACCCAAAAACCGACGTTACACATGGAGCAATCACAGGATTGGCGCAGGTAATATTATGGAGAGATTAGACAGAATTTTAATCAACGTTTCGCTACTTTCCATGTTCTCTGTTGGATACGCCAGCGTTTTGACATGCCCTGTCTCAGATCATTTCCCTGTCACGCTAACGCTGGAAAATCACAACAATCTTGGGCCTATTCCCTTCAGGTATAGCTCCCTTTGGAACGACATTCCAGCAGTGGCTGAAATCGTCCTCAGTACCTGGAGACAGCATGTCGAAGGGTCCCCTGGATTCATATGGGAGTCCAAATTAAAAAAAACCAAACAGGCAATTAAAGAATGGGCCAAAACGAGCTACAAAGAGCCTGAAGAGGTAAAAAAGGAGCTTAAAAACAACCTCAACAGCACGCAAAGAGCGATAGAGGAGTTTGGCCTCTCCCAAGAAAGCAAACAACAGGAAAGTGACCTCTATTCACAATTGTGCCAAGTTAAGAGAGCAGAGGAGTTAAAATGGAGGCTAAAATCGAGGCAATTGTGGCTGCAGGGAGGAGATAGGAACTTAGCTTTTTTTCATAAACAAACAACAGCCAGAAAGGTAAGGAACAATGTAAGCTCCATAACAGATGCTGAAGGTAATAGGCAAGTAAACCAGGACACCATCCGGAGGACAACAACAGAGCATTTTCGAGACCTCCTAACAGAAACTAAAGAACAGGAGGATTATACTGAGCTATTGCAACATTTTCCTGCAGGGATAAGTAAACAAATAAATGATAGTTTAACCAGAGAGATTGATGAGGAAGAAGTCACCAGAACGGTATGGTCTTTCCAGCCTGACAAAGCCCCAGGCCCTGATGGTTTTCCCATAAGTTTCTATAAAACATTCTGGGGAATCATAAAAAAAGGCCTGATGAAAATGTTAAAATGGATCTAGCAAAAGTGCAAAATGGGGGGGTACACCAACGCCACTCATCTGGCCCTCATACCCAAAGAAAACTGGCCCTCTTCATTTGCCAGATTCCGTCCTATATCCCTTTGTAATTCCTCCTACAAAATCCTGTCCAAAGTCATCGCCTCTCGCCTCAAACCCTTTCTTCCATCCCTCATTTCTGAAAATCAAGGGGGGTTCTTAGCAAACCGACATATAACTGACTCCATCCTCCTAGTACAAGAAGCCATTCACTCGAGCCAGTCCAGGAAGGAGAAAGGATTTGTTCTCAAACTTGATTTGGCCAACGCTTTTGATAGAGTGAGGCACTCTTTTCTCTTAGCCGTCTTGAAGAAGATGGGTTTTGATGCAAGCTTCCTTAACCTCATCAAAGCCTGCATCTCTGGGCCATGGATCACCCCTCTTGTAAATGGCAGACCAAGTGAAGCTTTCCAATCCTCCCGTGGTCTAAGACAAGGTTGCCCTCTCTCACCTTATCTTTTTATTCTAATGGCTGAATCATTTAGCAAAGCGCTGGATTTCCATCGGAGGGTCGGTCTCATAACAGGAATAAAATTTGGGAATGGAGTCAAGAATATAAATCACTCTCAATTTGCAGACGATACCTTGCTAATTGGAGGGGCTTCTATCACAATAGCCAGGCGTTTCAAAGTTCTTCTGGATAAATTCATGGATTACTCTGGCGGTCTGGTCAATCAACAAAAAAGTTGTATTTACGGCTGGAATACAACATCGCAGGTCCTTCATAATATTTCTGCAACATTTGGGGTCTCATATCATTATGACTGGACTCATTTCTCATATTTGGGCATTCCTGTAAGCGCAAGGCCATTGAGGGCAGAAGTCTGGGACACCATAATCGATAAGATGAAAAGGAAAGTACAGCAGTGGGGTTCAATATGGCTTAACCCAGCTGGTCGCCTCATCCTTCTAAAATCTGGTATATCCTCTTTGCCTTTATACCAATTTACTCTCCTTCAAGCCCCTGCTTCCTTCCATCACAAAATGGAAGGCATCCTCCGTCATTTCTTGTGGCAAGGAGGGAAGCAAGACAAAAAGAAGTTTAATTGGATCAGCTGGAAGCAAGTAATTTAGCCCCAAGACCAAGGTGGTCTTGGCATCAGATCCCCCAGATATCTTAACTTAGCTTTTGGAGGAAAAATGGTTTGGAGATTCATAATTGGTCTTCCTGCATGGTGGAAAAGAGTATTGGAAATTAAATATATGAATTTTCCAAGGCATCAGCTCCTCGATCAAGACATCCCCAATAGAGACTCCACCAAAATCTGGCGCTTATGCAAAAAAGAAATTCCTATAATTGCCCAAAATACTTCCAAAATTCCTAAGGGAGGAACAAGCATCAATATTGGAATGGAAAAAATCATGGGACAACAACCTATTAATACGCAAGCTGGAGTCAATCCCATCCTCTTTTTTTTTGAAAGAACTGGCATCCATCATTTGGATCAGATCTCTTAGTGGGATCCTTCATCCATACTATGGTCTGGATGGTCCTTCCCTGTTATACCCAATGATCTCAAAGATAGTTTGTCAGCTCTCCAATCTCACTTGCATAGTATAGCCCCTGTCAAAAAGAATACCTCAGATGGATTCAGTTGGGACCCTTTTGGATCTGCTTATACCATTAAGGCTGCCCATCAATTCCTCTGCAGCAACAATCATCCCATGCCAATCTGGAATCATTGGAAGGCTGTTTGGAAGTCTGAGGCCCTTCCAAAAATCAAATTTTTTATATGGACTCTTCTCAAAGGGAAAACTCTTACTGCCGAAAACTTGCAAAAGCGTGGAATTATCGGCCCCTCTCGCTGTCCCAACTGCTTGGCTGCTGAGGAATCCATCCACCACCTATTTATTGATTGCCCCTTCGCTACTGAATGCTGGGGAAACCTATCTCAGAACAATCAGACTCTGTGGACTAGGCAACATAACATAGGAGAAATTCTGCATAAGTGGAAAAATAATTACCCCTGGCAGCGAAGGAAGAATAACATTGTGAAGAGGGTTTGGGATATTCTCCCTTACACCATGTTATGGAATATTTGGTTGGCCCACAATTGAAAAGTTTTTAAGGACAAGGGTTCGAATACCAGAAGTCTATGCAGCAAAGCAAAGGGTCTCGCCCTTGAAACCATATCAGCTAAGAACTAGAGGATTGTAGACATCACTGAGCTCAGTGTGGAAGAACAAAGCTTTATTGGTCACTTGTTGGACAAAAACAACAGCAGGCAGATAGGTAGCACTGCTCGCAACAGACAAAATGCTGTCCCTCACAATTGGAAAATTAGACTCAAAGAAAATGAGTTTGCTGCTTGGATCCAAAATTGCAATAGGTACTGTCTTTTTTTCGACGGAGCTTCAAAGTCGAACCCTGGGGTTGCAGGGGCTGGAGGAGTGATACTTAATGCTAATGGAGACATTGTTTTATCATATGAATGGGGTCTTGGTCACATTTCCAACAACAGGGCAGAAGCACTGGCCCTATACCAGGGACTTATTCAGCTTGGGAAGCTTGGTACAGATGCAGCCTTCATCTTCGGAGATTCGACAGTTGTTATTAGTTCAATGGTCCAGAAGAGAGACTCCATAAATGTGTTTCTCCAGCAGATTTTAAGTCGCTGCCACATTCTAGCTCAACCTATGGAAGATCTGCGCTTTCATCATATTTTGCGCAGCTTAAACAAAAATGCTGACAAACAGGCCAACAAGGCATGTGCCAGACCTCAGGGCTGTCTAGTTTGCAACGGAGTGGAGACTTATCACCATTTTCCATGACTGTGGAAAGCTTTTCCCTCATTCAACTTTGCAACAAGCCCGTAAGTCCTGACATGATAGAAGATCCGATGAATTATAAATCTCTCACTGTGACCAAGACAGACAAAGGGATCTGGCGCACTCAAGTAATCCATTTGCACGAGATATCAGTCAGTTGACTGTTCCCTCTCTCGCATCAGGCTCTCCCTCACCCGCACCCCTGTTTCAGCCCCTTCTCTCCCTTAATTCTACCTTTTCCCCTTTCTGTTCAACTGAACACCCGGTTCTTGCGGACCTGTCTAAATCTTATGTCTCATGAATCCCCTTCATTTTTTGGCGCAGATTAGCAAGGCGTTTCAAACAGGCACATCAGGCTTCTTTCCATTTATCATAGTCAGGCATATCACCCATTTCACTATTGATAGATAATGTTCTGCAAATGTCGTCTTTTAGCGCTCCAATTTGTCAGGATATATTCCAGTTTAACTTTCATTTCAAAGCCCAAGTGGCGGGAACCTGGAGGATCCTGTTGTTGTAAATCCTTCTTTCCTAGCTTCACTCGGCGAATAATTATGTACTACAGGGGAGCAATTTCCATCTCCCTCTTTTTTCGAAAAGCAATATAGCAACCGATGATGTTAAAAAAAAATAGTTCTTTTATGGTATATGTTGAATTTGAATAGATCATAAATTTACCTTCAACAATTTTTTTTACCACATTAAAATTCCAAAGTAGGTAAAATTTTAAACATATTTACTCTTTACTAAAGACACTACCATTTCTTAAATCAAAACATAAAGGTTAATTCAATACCAAGAATCCAAAATCTTTCTCTAAAATTTTTAATATTTCTTTTAATTAATTATTTATAAAATGAATCTTTAAAAGGAAAACCATATCCTATGGATATCTTAAAATCTCTATATGGTCAAAGTTGTAATATTCGAAAATATTAATTTGAAGTAGTTTTATTATAAATTTTGTTATCATGCCATGTAAAAAACGTCACTAAATTTAATATTAATATTGAAAGATTAATATTCATATTCATATTATTAAATCTAATATTAATATTAATACATTATAATATTAATATTATTCAACTTAATAAATTTTAATTAATAAAATATTAAATTTAATATATATATATATATAGATATATATATATATATAGATATATATATATAATATATATATATATATATATATATATATATATATATATATATATATATATATTAACTCTAGATATATATGGGAGCAAAGAACAAAGACATACATAGAGTGATATAGGTGGAGAGATAGATGGAGTGAGAGAAAGGAGGAGAGAGGAAGGGAAAGAGAGATGGAGTTGGAAGGAGAGAACAAGAGGGAAGAAGAAAAACATAGAAAGGGAAAAGTGGAGAGAGAGAGGGAGTGACAAGGAAGAAATAGAGAGAGAATGTTTATGCTTGGGGGGTGAGATAGAGAGACAAAGAAGGAGAGATGGAGAGAAGGGGGGAGAGAGAGAGAGAGAGAGAGGGAGAGAAAGGGAGAGAGAGAGAGAGTTGAGGGGGAGAGATACAGGGATGTGGGAGAGAAAGGGAGAGAGAGAGAGAGTTGAGGGGGAGAGATAGAGGGAGGTGCGAGAGAAAGGGATAGAGAGGAAGGAAGAGAGAAAGAGGATGTGAGAAAGAGAAGGAGAGAGGAAGGGAGAGAGAGAGGAAGGTAAGAAGAAAGACACATAGATAGAAAGGTGGAGAGAGTGAGAGGGAGTGATAAGGGAGATGGAGAGAGGCAGAGAGGAGAGAAGGAGGGAAGAGAGATAGAAGTGGGGAGAGAGGGAGAGAAGGGGAAGAGAGAGAGTGAGGAAGAGAAAGAGGGAGGGAGAGGAAGATAGATACAGAGAAAGAGTATGTATGTTTTGGGGGTGATATGTGTTAGCACTCCTCAGTATCCCAAGGCTGAGAAAGGAGACCGATGGAGGTAACCTCAAACCAATATTTAGATCTGGTAGCTAGCCCTACCAAATCAAAGAGGGCTCTCTCAAGGATCTCACAGCCAACTAAGTGACTGGAGAGGGAATAAGATGTTAGGCTAGATATTAAGCTCAATTGTGTTTTAATTTTTAGGGTTTGCTGGATGAAGCTCATAGATCTAGGAACTAGGATAGGGTTTCTAATGATCAATTGCAGATATATAATGGGGCAAGGTAGGTATTCTTAGTGACAGAAGTAGGTTGTCATGGTGCTTCAAAGATGAAAAGGTAGAGGATCTAAATGAGCATGTAACCATGAATTCATTCATTAGAAGAACATAACACTAGCATGAAAATATTATAAGAACAAAGCATATAACTTATGAATTCTATTAAACAACTATGAGATGATCACAATAAAGCATAGATATGGTAATAGGGACATATAAATATTCAAAATAATGATAAAACTAAGAAAAAACACTATCAATAAAGCATACCACAAGAATCCCAAGATAATAGCTGCAATTTCCTATTGTATTACTGCAAAAAAAGTGTACACTAGCTCCAACCAATGATTCTCAAACATCCAACCCTCTATATGACTTAGATTAGGCTACATATAGACCAAAAAATACATTTCTCCCTCTCAGGGGTCGAATCCACCATCATAGGAACTGTTTACAATAATATCTCCAACCATATCTAAGACTAGGGAGGTTAGAAACCAACTCCCAATTTGGCCCAAACTAATTCACTTTAACTTTACAAGATTTAATGAGCATGAATCTACACTAATTTGACATTTACAAGATTAATTACATTTAATTACATCATAAGAAAACCTTAGAGGATAAATTACATCACAAAACTTGACTTTGACCAAGCAAAACTCGAAAATTTCACTTGTTGACAGAAACGCAGTGAATCTCCTCAGAAGCACAACGAATTTGACAGAAGCACAATGAATAGTTTGAGGGCACTTTTGAGTGACTTTTATTCATCCATTTTCTAAATTGAAGGTAGATATGGAAATCCTGGGATGTTTAATTATCCTTAGAACCTTCAATCATGTGAAAACAACTCTCCAAGGTGGCTAAAAATCATTTTTCCCAATACTGCTCCAGAAGCGCAGTGAGGGGATAAAAAATGTGGCAGAAACATGATTTTTAGCATGTATTTTGACTTTTTCTCTGAAACTGTAAGATGACATGGAAAACAAAGTATATATTTGATATATACAGGTCATAATCTATCAAACCATATAACATTTTCCTCATTTAGTTCCCCTGGGAAAAAGCGTAATGAGAGCTTGCTGCGCGTCTAGCAGTATGAAATTGCCAGAATTTACCAGAATTTACAAAAATGCGTAAAAACTAAAAAAATTGCAAAAATTATTCAAATTTTCCTCTAACTTGCTCCTTTAAGTTAGTGAATGATAGGTTAGGTAATAAATTATCCATCATCAAGCAATTCAAGGTTGTCCCTCTTCCTTTAGCTTGATTAGGGTTTTCTTCAATTTCTTTTTCAAATTTCTAATCCTAATCTTGTTGATCCAATTCCTGGTGTAGTAGTGCATGGCCATGTGTCTTTGAAGCTTGGTTTCCCTGTTGGTCTTCTTCGGAAGCATCTCCAAGTGTTCATTGGCTCTGCCTAGCCAATACTCTTTGTCCTTTTCAAATTCTGTTGCAATGGTGCCTTCAATGTCTTGCTGACCTAGTGGAGGAGATGGCTCACTCCCTAGTGCTTCCTTTCTTTTCAGTCCTCTGGTCTTTGGCCTCCTTGGCTTGATCTGAGGCCCCTTATATTCAAGCTTCTCAACATCTATCACACTCTTACCTTTATCATCATCTGCCACCAAATCAACCCTAGGTTTAGAAAGAAAAAAATGATTTACCTTAAGTTGTCTATTCTCCTGCTGTAAGAATGCAATCATGAAGTTTGCTTTTGCCAAGTCATCCTTAAGCTCTCTGATTTCTGCCTCTTTCTCTTGGATTATTTTCTCAGGTGACTTGTATTTCTCATGCCCTTCTAGGTCTACCATGTGAGTATCAAAATGTACCTATTCTTCTTCATGCAAAGGTGCATCATGTTGATGTCCTGATGTTTCTTGTCCGACAATAGGATGCTGAACTCTTTCTACATTGTCAGGAGCAAAAAAAAGCTTCTTACCTTTGATATATGTTTTTTTGACCTCTGCCCTAGGTTTCCTTGTCACTGGTTTTCTTGTAGAGCCAACTTCTTGAGGTCTTGGTGATCTTTCCAATGGTGAACTTTGACTACTAGGTTGACTAGTAGCAGGCAAAAGAGAAGCTGACTGCATGAATGCCTCCCAAGATAAGTTGACCTATGACAACTGATGCAAAAAAATAATTTTGACCAAGCCATGATGAAATAGTTTTGCTTGGTGATCTTTCCCTTTGCTCTGTACCTTCTTTGTCATCTTGACCAGGCTTCTATATAGGTAATGAGGTAGGTTAAGAGGTTTGATGGTTGTGAAATGCATGAGTAGTCTTATGTGATACTGATATAGCCTTGAAAACCTACCCTCATAGGTAAAGTACTTCATGATCATCTTCATTAAAGGAGAATACCTTTCAAGCAATTGTATGAAGGGAAAAATGTGTTTGGGAGCATTCTTGTAGGGTGGCTTTAAGAATGCTTTGTAGTTCTCAATATCTAGATCCATCCCTTTGAACCAGATTTCTCCATGGTTAGGGATTCCAGTGGTTATGGAAATGGCATTTGCTGAAATGGTGAAGTCAACCCCTGCTATGCTGGCCTTATCCCTCCTGAAGTTGGTGGCAAAGAGACTTGTCAGCTTGGCATTGGAACCTACTTCTTGAATATTCTCACAGAAAACTAGGCAACCTACATCTTGAAATGATTTCTTGATGAAAGGTGAGGCCATGATCTTTTGGAACTGAATGGGCTCATACCTAGAAATTTTCCCTCCTTTATACTTTTTCTTCTTAGTATCGTTGGTTCCAGTCTCCAAGGTAAAACCCTAGCTCACAAGGAGGAAGGATAGGGTTTGATTTGGGAAAACAAGGGATTTTGCACTGTTTTGTTTAGGGAGGGGAATGAGGGGGTTAGGGATGATGTAAAAATTTTGGGGAATTTTTTTGGAGTAGGGATAGGTGTTAGGGAGTGTAGGGAAGTGAAATTGTTTGGAATGAGTGAGGGGAAGGGGCAAAAAACTGAAAAACACAGTCCTACCCTAGGAAATTGTAGCATAGGCTAGGGTTTATGGGAAAGTGAGGGGGATGAGGGGAATAGGTATGGGAAACACTTAGGGGAGGTAAATAAAGTGTAGGGGAGAGTGATTGAGCAGAAAATGTGAGGGTTTTACCACTGCAATGAAACAAAATTCCCTAGAAACTAAAAGTTCAATGAAACCCTAGGAGAGGGTGTTTCACTGACTTTCATGAGAAAATTGATGAAAGGAGGAGTGATGGAGGTCCACTTACTTTCCAAGAAGGTTTTAGAACCTGTAGTTGCTAAATAAAACCTCTGTGATGGTTGATTTGTCTCCCTCTTCAAAAGCGTAGTGTTCTACCAGAACCGTAGCAAAGGTTGCTAGAAGCCCAATGAAGGAGGAGAATAGCTGACTTGGACGAAAAAATTCGATGCTTTGGTGGCTAGAGTGCACTTTGATGGTGGAGAGATGCTTCATGAGAGTGAAATGAGCAACTGGTGTGCTTTTTTGATCTTTTTATACGCTGGAGGTCGATTTTTCCTTGGGTGATGATGTGACACCATTTATCTTTTTGAAAAATGAAATGATAGGCTAGTGTACTACAAATTTAAAACTTTAGTATGCATAGTTATATCTTCATAAGGATCAAAATGTACTTTAGGAATCATTTTAGAACATTTTCCCTAATTACTACCATAATCATAACCCAGGTGATGACATGACTCTTTATGACCCTTTTTTGATGATTTGACCTAATAATGTCACCTAATGGATTTACAAACTAATGATTTGGACCTTTGTTCCTTGCCGTATGAATGACCATGAGATGATGACTGAAATGGTGATCAAGACACTTTATTGATGACCTATCACAAGGAGTGGTGGCATGACCAAGATGGTATTTTGTGACCATGAAATGATGGGAGCAGTAATATACCTAGATATACTAACCGATGATCAAATTTTATTTGAGAATTTATTTGAAACAATAACAATTTGACCTAGGACCCTATCAACCATATTGAAAAAGTACATTTGATCAATGGTGACTCATAGACACTAACGATATAGAAAGACAAAAGAGAGATAGAGGGATATAGAGATATAAATAGAAGGTGAAGATAGGGAAGAAGAGAGAGAGATAGAGGGCGAGAGATAGATAAATATGGAGAGAGAGAGAGAGTATGTGTGTTTGGGGGTGTGAGATAGAGAGACAAAGGAGTGATGAAGGGAGATATAGATATAGAAGGGGGGGGTGGGGAGGGGGGAGGCGGCGACGGAGAGGGAAGAATATTTATTGCACTAGATGCGTTGATTTCAGTGTAGATGGTGATTTCTAATCCTATTTGATTGCTTGCACTAAAGAAGATAAAGTAAATTAAAGGGGAGAGGATGAATGAAAAGAGAGAGAAGGAGAGGAGTGAAAGAGAGAGAGCGAGACACAAAGTGTGAGGGTTGGAGAGAGAGAGAGAGAGAGAGAGAGAGAGAGAGAAAGAGAGAGAGAGATGGATTTGGAAGGGTAGAGAGGGAGGGAAGAAGAAAGACAAAGAGAGAGAGAAGTGCAGAGAGAGAGGGCGTGACAAGGGAGAGATGGAGAGAGAGTGTGTATGTTTGGGGGTGGATAGAGAGAGAAAGAAGGAGAGATGGTGGGAGATATAGATATATATGGAGGGGGGAGAGAGGGAATACTATTTATTACACTATATGCATTGATTTTAACATACATGGTGATTTCTAATGCTATTTGATTGCTTGCACAAGATGCATTGATTTCAATGTAGATATTGATTTTTAATGATATTTTATTGCTTGCACTAGATGTATTGGTTTCAGTGTAGATGTTGATTTCTGATTTGAATTTGAAACTACTTGAAATTTGTTTGCAAGGTATTCAATTCAGAATTAAACATGTTTAAAAGATTTCCATGTCTTGCAGAAAGAAAACACATGAAATTTTCAGCTGTTTATGACCCATTTAAGCATAGCAGAGTTATTTCCTTTTATTGTTTAACACATTAAAATGAATTTGTTCTGCAAAATAAATCAACCACAAATGCAAAAGAAGTTGATAAAGCAGTTCACCCCCTCCAGGGCTACGTCTGCTGGGTCCAAAGCTCCCAACCGGGCTTGTCCTTGTTTTTATTAAATGCTCAAATTGAAAATACAGCTGAATAGAAGCATCTACAGGAGAAATAGATGGTAAACATGGATTCATAACACTTGAATCCTTCAGGATTGACTATTGGATCACCTCCAATGGATACCTGCAACCCTATCTAGTGTTCACAAAACTGGGCCCTAGTGACTCCTAGAAATTTCATGTCTCCAAAACCTCTAAAAATGACCTCAGATGGCTGTAATACCTACACCAATGGCTTCAGAAGGTCGAAAATACCCAAAATCAAAAAAAAAATCGTCCAAAACCGACATTCCTAGCCAAAGTTATGGCCATTTAAAGTTTCTCCAGTTTGCCCCAAGAAAAACTCCAGCTAACTTTAGTTAACTCCAGTTAGCTCCGCCAATTATGGCGGGTCCGCCAAATTTGGCGCTCCTGCCAAAATTCCGCCAACTTAACTGCAGTTACATTTAATGTTTGGTGGTTGCCTCGGATTTCGTGCCCGGCGGAATATTCCTTTTTTAATTTCTTTTTGAAAAATTAAAATTTCTAATGTTATGGACAAACTCTTCTTTTTGCCATAACTTCCTCATATGGCGACCGTTTTTCGAACCGTTTCGGCGCCGGAATCGGGAAGATGAGCACTTTCTAGTCATTCAACTTTGAACTAGTTCTAAGCACTTTAAATTTTGAGCATTTTACGACACTTAGGACATGAGCACCTGATCAATTTCTAATCCTAGTTGATTGCTTTCACTAGATGCATTGATTTCAGTGTACATGTTGTCTAATTCTATTTCATTGTTTGCACTAGATGCATTGATTTCAGTGTAGATGATCATTTATAATCCTATTTGATTGCTTGCATTAGATGCATTGATTTCATTGTAGATGGTGATTTATAATCTTATTTGATTGCTTGCACTAAATGCACTGATTTCAATGTAGATGTTGATTTCTAATGATATTTGATTGATTGCATTAGATGCATTGATTTAAGCGTAAATGAGATTTCTAATCCTATTGGATTGCTTGCACTGATGCATTGATTTTAGTGTATATGTTTTCTAATTCTATTTGATTGCTTGCACTAGATGCATTGCTTTCAATGTAGATGTCGATTTCTATTATATTTGGTTGTTTGCACTAGATGTATTGATTTCAATGTAGATGTTGAATTTTTATTATATTTGATTGCTTGCACTAGATGCATTGATTTCTGTGTAGATGTTGATTGCTTGCATTAGATGCATTGATTTCAGTGTAGATGTTTTTTCTAATCATATTTGATTGCTTGCCATATATGCGTTGATTTCAATGTAGATGTTGATTTTTGATTTGATGGATGTATGATGGTACATTAATTTTAAAGTGATTAAATTAACAGTGTGATTGATTTTAGTGTAAGCACAAAAAAATTTATTGACAATGTGTATTTATTTTTTTGTTATAGTAATTCAATCTATTAATATTGTAGAGCAAGAAAGAAAATGTAATATGTTTACTACAATAGCTTGAGTTAAAGATTTGAATGGTTTACGATTTCAACTAAAATTTTCATATAATCAATATGAAAATATGGCAAAACTAACATGGGTAACAATAAGAATAGTAGAAGAAAATAGTTGTGATTGATCACAATGAAGACTACTTGTAATTGACTACATTTTTATAATTCAATTTTTTTCCCATCCAACACTATTACATTGTCACTTTACATTCAAAATTTTTATTTCATCATTTTTCATAATTAAAGTTATTAACAATATCTATCATCTCAACATATTGAGGTAACTCGAAAAATTTAAAATTAAAACTACTCTTCAAGATATATTTAGTAATACTTGCAAGGTCAATATTAAGAATTAATTAGCTGTAAAAACCTATGATATCTAAAATTAAATGAAATAGATGTGCAATATCAATCCTTCTGTAAGCTATTGACAAGATTGTCTTCCTTCTTCATCACCAACTAATTACTAATAGATAATTACATAAACATATAAAAAGATAACCAAAAATTGTAACATTCACAAGCATTACCATCCAAATCCAAACACATAAACAAACAAACCACTCAAATCATCCAAACACAGACACACACAAACCGCTTAAAATATCCAAACACAGATGTGCAAACCATTCAAGGCAAGAAACATAGACTAAATTAAAGAACAAAATTATATGGTCATGTTAGGCAAAGAAGACATACGTAAATTTTGAAAGTATGAAGTTTATCTCAAACACATACATAATAATAATAATCTAAAACTATGACATTGCTGCCCTCAACCACAACCAACCTAGATCCATCTAACTCTGGATCTATCATGTGTCGAGAGGGATCAAATCCATTGAGGTGAAAACCTTTCCTCAAACTATACACTTCAAAATGAAGGTTTTCACCTCGAGGGATTTGATCCTTCTCGGTGAATGATAGATTCAAAGTTAGATGGATCTAGGCTGGTTAATAATAGCATTTAAAAGTAATAAAAATAACAAATTTCAATTTGTTATATTGTAATTTAGTTTTGCAAGGCAACGTAGTCTCTTCAACTCAAGTTAGAAATTATGCTCTCAGAAAAATTGCATAAACAATTATAACTTACATTGGTCAATGCTAAATTAATAGTGGTCGATAGAAAAATCATCTTCTAATCTTGCTTTGGCAGAAATTAATAAGTTAAGATGTAAAGTGGATAAGTAGTCCCTTCAACTCAAGTTAGAAATTATGTTGGAAAAATTTCATAAATAATTATAACTTACATTGGTCAATGCTAAATTAATAGTGGTGGATAGACAAATCATCCTATATTCTTGCTTTGGCAGAAACTAATAAATTAAGCTATAAAGTGGATAAGTAAATTCCTTGCTTGAAAATATAAATAATGGTGGGAAGGAACTCGTAAGTATATTTATTGACATCTTATTCGTATCCATTTTTTATGCAAAGACTTACTTAAATTATGGTAGGCGGTAATTGATGGTAAATATGTTATTTACCTACGTATAAGTTATTTTCAATGATTTTATTTTGAGATGTTTTCTTCCAAAGCTTAAAAATATCTAAAAATTATCCATAAATTACGGAATAAAATATATAATGCAATTATCCACATGGTATTATATTGTGCAAAGGTTGGAATAAGACCTTCAAGTTATGGTCTATATATATATATATATATATATATATATATATATTAAAAATAAAATTTGCATTGTGAATGCTAAACTAATAGTGATGAACAATCAATCAATTGTTAGAGTTCTACCTTGGTAGGGACTAATAATGTTTCCATAACCATATTTAAGTTTAATTAATAAACACATAAAAACGTAATACTTACAATAAGATTACAATATATAAAGATTCTTAACCATGGACATTCACCCCCACTTTACCATTATTATTATTAACTTGTAAATAGGTTTTGTTGCAATATTTTGAGCAGATAACATGGCTTATTAATACCACATGTCCAAAATCCATAACTCATTTCACAATAAAAAATTAAAATGTAAAATACATTACACCTTACATATATCATTGATTACGTAGTGGCAATTCTCGATCATACAGATGGGGGAGAGAGAGAGAGAGAGAGAGAGAGAGAGAGAGAGAGAGAGAGAGAGACTTGGATAGGGGGAGAGTGGGAGGGAAGAACAAAGACATATAGAGGTAGAGAGAGAGGGAGTTCCAAGGGAGAAATGGAGAGAGAGTGAGGGAGAGAGGAGAAGAGGGAAGATAGAGAGAAGAAGAGGAGAGAAGGAGGGATACATAAATATGGAGGGGGAAGAGAGAAAAGGAGAGAGGGAGGGAGATAGTGATAGAGTTGAGAGAGAGAGAGAGAGAGAGAGAGAGAGAGAGAGAGATGGGAGGGAAAGAGAGAGAGAAGGAGAGAGGGAGGGAGAGAGAGATGGAGTTAGAGGGGGAGAGAGAGAGGGAGTGACAAGGGAGAGATGGAGAGAGAGTGAGTGAGAGAGGAGAGATAAAGGGAAGAGAGAGAGAAGGAGAGGAGGTAGATAAGGCAAGAGGGGGAAAAAATATGGAGGGGGGAGAGAGGGGAAGAGAAAGAAGGAGACATGGATGGAGATTATGATAGAGTTGGAAGGGAGAGAGAGAGAGATGGGGGGAGAGACAGAGAGAGGTGGGAGAGAAAAGGAGAGAGAGGAATTTAGAGAGATAAGGTGTGAGGGAGGGAGAGATATATGGAATTGGAGGGGGGGAGAGTAGAAGAGAAGAAGAAATATATAAAGAGAGAAAGGTAGAGAGAGAGAGGGAGTGACAAGGGAGAGATGGAGAGAGAGTGAAGAAGAGAGGAAAATAGAAGGGAAGAGAGAAAGAGGGAAGGAGAAAGAGAGGGAGAGAAGGGGAAGAGAGATAGAGAGAGAAGGGCAAGAGACAGAGAGGGAGAGGGAGAGAGAGATATATATATGTGGAGAGAGAGTGAGAGATAGATAAATATGGAGAGAGAGTGTGTATGTGTTTGGGGGGTGAGAGAGAGAGACAAAGAAGGAAAGATAGAGGGAGATAGAGATATAAATTGAGGGGGAGAGAGGAAAGAAGAGTGAGATAGAGGGAGGGAGGGAGGGAGAATTAGATATATTAAAAGAGAGATACCATGTGTGTTTAGCAGGGTCAAATAGAGAGACAAAGAAGCAAAGATGGAGAGAGATATACATATAGATTGTGGGGGAAGAGAGAGGGAAGAAGAGAGAGACAAAGAGAGGGAGGGGGAGGCAAAGGGGGAGAGAGAGAGAGAAGGGAGAGAGAGGAAAAAAAGGGATACACAAAGACAAATATAGATATTATATAGTACTATATAATATTGAACATTATTAAACATAAATGAAGAGGAAGTGTTACATGCCATATCATCACATCAAGCTAAAAGGCTTGAAAACCAGATCAATCAACATCCTTGAACACTTTGTTATAATCCATTTACAAATCCCTAAGCATTATTTCTCCAAAAACTATGGGTTTATGGGTCTATCTACTAAAAAACCATGTTTTTAGCCCCAACGCATCCTGTATGCCTATCCACCTGCATTGGGTTCAAGTTTCATAACTAAGTATCAACGCTGACCAACACAGGTTGCTCCATTTTGCAGGTGTGTTGATTCTAAAATTTCAGCAAAGTTAAAAATTATTTTTGAATCTTCTCCTTCCAAAAGCTTCTAGGGCAGTTTTAACCATTTACCATGGATAGAGATCTCAAATTCATATATGATCCTACTCTAGTGGTCATATCTCTTAACCCTTGTGCTTACCTATAAATTTACTGCCTCCCAAAGAGTTTGGGTTGAATTTTGGAAATTTCTAGTTCCCTCATGTTGCTAATTTGCGCTTAAGGAATCGTCATCCATTTGCATTAGGGTTGAGTGTGAAGGTTTGCTTTGTGGCAAGGAAGGACAAGACAATTTAAGAGACATCTACAAAGTCGACTTCTATATATGGTTGTAACTCTCTCTATTTATTAATAAAAAACGCTCTATTTTCCTATACTTGTGTCATGTTGATGCTTATGTATTTCAATGCCATGTTGAATCATTGAATAAAGATATTGGATTATGCTATGTGGATATTATAGTTCCTTTTCTTGTTTTAGTCATTGTTACAAGTTCCATTTATAGCGCATGGAGCTAGGATTAGAGCTTACAAGTGAAGATAAGAGGAGGACTTGCTACAAATTCGAGGTAGGTCTCTTTTCCGTACTATAATATCTCTAAGGAAAACATTGATATTTTTTCCCTATGTTGTTCTAGATCAGACCACTAGATCTAGGGAGTCCATTTTTGTTTGCAGAAGTGAATTTTCCATATAGCAGGAAGTAAGGCTTTTACAAAAGGTAAAAGAAGTTGGACTTAGAAAGCCATTAATATTTTGTTTTTTCATTGAAATAAATGCATTTATTTCAGTGTAGATGTTTTTTTCTTCATCCTATTTGATTGATTTATCTCGAAGAATTGATTTCAATGGTGTTTTTTATTCTAATCCTATTTGGTTGCTTACACTAGATGCATTGATTTTAGTGTAGATTGATTTCTAATCCTATTTGATTGCTTGCACTAGATGCATTGATTTAAATGTAGATGTTGATTTCTAACCCTATTTGTTTACTTGCACTAGTTGCATTGATTTTACCATATTTGTTGATTTCTAATCCTATCTGATTTCTTGCACTAGATGCATTGATTTCAGTGTAGAAGTTGATTTCTAATTTGATGTAACTAGATGTATGATGTCACCATTACTTTTAGAATAATTAGATTAATAGTGTGCATTAATTTCACAGTAAGAATAAAATAATTAATGACGATGCACATTTTGTGTTACAATAAGTCAACCATAAATAAAATACTTGGATTCCCATCTTAAATATAAAGTTTACTTAAAATTTTTGCTTCTTGAGACTCTAAACTATTTGTAATTGACAACATTATTATTATTCTAATTTTCTATTATTCAACATTATTATTCACTTTGCATTCAAACGAGGGAATAGAAAACAACTACCATTAAAACTCACTTGGGACTTAACACTCCATAATTCATAATGGATGACATTACATAAAATTATTATTATTATTGGAGAGAAAAAGAGACAAGGTATGATGTTTATACAATAGCTTGAGTTAAATATTTGAATGGTCTATGATTTCAACCACCCTTTTCATATAATCGATATGAAAAGATGGAAAAACTAACATGCATGACAATAATAACAATATACGAAAAATATTTTGAGAATGATCACAATGAAGACTAATTGTAATGACTACATTCTTATCACTCACATTTTCTATCATTCAACACTATTACATTGTCATTTTGCATTCAAAATTTTTATTTCATCATTTTTCATCATTCAAGTTATTAACTGTCTCTATCATCTAAAAAATCTAAGGTAAATGAGCAAATTTAAAATTAAAATGACTAGATTAATATTAGACATATTTAGCATATTTAAAATGATCAGAATAATTAGACGTTCACCAGTTTTTTGTGTAACTGCGCACGACAGAAACTAGCCTAGATCCATATTAACCCCAGATCTATCAAGCACCTCGAGGGATCAAATCTCTTGAGGTGCAAACCTTTCCTCAAGTTTTGCACTAAAAAAAGAGGTTTTCACCTCAATAGATTTGATCCCTCTCGATGCTTGATAGATCCCGGAGTAAGATGGATTTAGGATGGTATAAGGGTGATAAAATAAACTAGATTTTTTAGGGTTCAAAGTCAATATAACAATATACTAATTAAAAACTTAACATGTTACTCGTAGAATTTGATCATATATGAGGAGGCTAACCCTTATTATTTCAATTACTCAGGACCCAATTGACATTATTATCATAACCGATATTATGAAATATTTTCTTAATGCATCTAAATAAGCAAGGTGCAGGCCAAGTAAAGAGATTGTAACATTTGTCCCATATACATAATTCCAATCCATACCCATAACACCAATATCGATATATATTAACCCAATATAAAACTATTATTTTTTTTCCAAAGAAAAAATTCACAATTCTATTTATGAGAAATAAACAAAACTATATAAGTAGATGCATTCAACATTCAAGTGGCTTGTAGGAGAATATCCTCCAACAATAAACCAAAAAACAAAGAAGTCCCTATAACAACTATCCATCCTAACACCCAAATTAACATCATATACAAAAAGGAATCTTTCAATATTTCATCCGACAAAGAACTGTCTCTTGGAAAACTTATCTTCATTCATGAGGAGCATCTTTAACATCATAAAAAATTAATCATTAGAATTTATCAAAAAAAGACCACCTATAACTGTGCATTTTATTTATTTATTCCCAAGTTGAGAAAAATTATTGTTTCTATCCCTCCTCTCTTTTTGAGACCTTGCATGAGCCTCGATCCATACCTAATCCTGTTTTTGAGCGGGCATATGATTTGGAGTTCCTGTGCCTGTAAACATGATCAAAATATATATTAGTGAAAAAATATCTTAGTTTACATACATTTTGAAATAGAGGTAAAAGATAATTATTATTTTTAACTGAATTGTTCCAAAAATACACTTTAAAACTATTTGAGAATCCCCATATATGTGCAGTTGGGCATATGATTTGGAGTACCTATGCCTGTAAACATGATCAAAATAGATATTAGTGAAAGAAGATCTTAGTTTATATACATTTTGAAATAGAGGGAAAATATAATTTTTTTTTTAACTGAACTGTTCCAAAAATCCACTTTAAAAATCCCCATATATGTGCAATTGTGAAATTGTCTGATATCTTTCCAATTCAAGAACACGTTTTAGTGAAAATAATCGTACAAAATTGTTGGTAGCATGACTGATGTTTGCAGAGATGGAAAAGGAAATATTTGAATTTATGTTGAAGATTCCTCCGTCCCCTCCCTTAGGGGGAGAACCTTGGGCTGCACCATAAAAAAAATCCCAAAGGTTTGTCAATTTTATTTTTTACTTCTTGTGGAGGAAAGTGATATTTTTCCTTAGATGTAGGAATTAATGCTCTAGCTATGATCGAGGTGTTGATGGATACATTGGTTTAATATTAGAATTTTCACTTCAAACATTGCATGGTTTCTTTCCAACCAAATTACCTAGGCCACTAAAAGTGAAAGAGCTTTATATTTTTGGTTTTTTGTGATTTATAGCTATTTTTTGAAGTTTTCATAGATGGATAGGGCATCCCAATAAAAATATCGCCCTTCCATTTGATTTAGTTCTTTCCAAACTCTTGTGTGAATGAACGATGAATGGACATAGGGTTCATTGTTTATGTCTCAACTCTGCATAATGGAAAAAATCTAGGTCCATTAAAGGGTCATTTCATCAAATTATACCAATGTTTATGAGTAGTAACAACATGAAAAGTTTAGATTTGGGAGGGAAATTTAGTTTCAAGGTATTCCCCCGCACCATGGAGAATTTAGGGATACATTTGATGCTACAAGGACTAGATACTTCAATTTTGGGGTGTAAACTCCACTTGGGAATAGAGTCCAAATGAGGCTATCTTTATTGTCAGATATGGCGACATTTGCAAATTTCAGCCCCTGGAGGAATACTGTCCAATATTTTTCATTTTCTCCTTGTAGATGTTTTTTTTTTTTTTTAACCATTCTTGTTGTCTAGAGGAGGCATGAGGGTCTACTATGTAATCTAGAGTATACTATCCTTCTTCATTTATGAGGTGAATGAGGGGATATGTTAGGAGCACGAAACATCGAGAGAAGTGGTTGTGTCTAAAGAAAATATTTCTAGGATCCAACTGGTTACCAGGACTAATTTACTGGAAGCCTTTCCACCTTTATATAGGCTAAATTAGAGATAAATACCATGGGAAAAACCATGGGTTCTCATTAAATTGGAGCTCGAAAACCACTGATAACATGACTAAGTCAAGTTTACCTGAACCATCCTAACAATCCCCTCATTAAACTTGACTCAAGGAGATTACCCTGGTCCCAATCATTTGTCAACCATCTCACTTGAGATCTCACATTCCCCCCCTCAAGCTAGGATACCAGTTTACCAACCATGTGGTCGTGCCAAGAGGCACTTTACAACCCAATATAGGGGGAGATGTGTAGTCATAAATGTTTGTAAACATTTAACATTTAACATTTTTACGTCGACTCAATTGGAAAATAATAAAAGGTTTAAAATAATATAACCCAATATAGGGGAGATGTTGTCGTGTTCGTAAATGAGTGTAAACATTTAAATGTTGGCTTACTTAATAATAAAAGTTAAAAGTAATAAAAATACTAAAATTCAATTTTTTATATTGTAATTTTGTTTTGTGGGGCAACTTAGTCCCTCTAACTCAAGTTAGAAATTATGCTATGGGAAAAATTGTCTAAATAATTATAAAGTTGCCCCTCTAACTCAAGTTAGAAATTATGCTATGGGAAAAATGGTCTAAATAATTATAAATTACATTGTTCAATGCTAAATTAATAGTGGTAGATATAAAAATCATCCTATAGTGTTTCTTTGGCAAGAAATAATAAATTGAGATGTGAAGTGGATAAGTAAATTGCTTGCTGTGGTAGAGAAACTTGCATAAATTTTGGTGGGTAGTAACCACTAAATATGCGTTGAGAAAAACATAAATAATGGTGGGAAGTAACTCCTCGTAAGTATTTTTATTTAAATCTTATTCCTATTCATTTTTTATTCAATGAATTACGGTGAGAAAAACATAAATAATGGTGGGAAGACTATTTTCAAGGATTTTATTTTTGATGGTTTTCTTGCAAAGCTTAAGAATAAAAAATCACTACACAAATATCTAAAATCATGCATGAATATTGCTACATATCCATAAATTATGGCATAAAATATATAAGGCAATTATTTACATGACATTATATTGTGCAAAGGATATAATAAGACCTTCAAGTTATGGTTCAATAAAATGTTTGAAAATTAGTTTTTTTTAAGAATATTGAAAAATATGTTTTCAAAGTTAAACATTATTTTCATTTGTCAATGCTAAACTACTAGTGATCAACAAAAAAATTGATTATACTAATAATTATTCCATAACCATATTTAAATTTAGTTAATATGCACATAAAACATTAATAATTATAATAAACTTACAATATAACAAGATTCTTAACCATGGATATTCACCCCCACTTTACCATGTATATTATTAACCTGTAAATAGGTTTTGTTACAATACCATGAGAAAATACAATGGATTATCAATTCCACACGCCCAAAAACCATAACTCATTTCACAATAGAAAGTTAAAATATAAAATATATTAGACCTTACATATATCATTGATTACACAGAGTGAAAATGCTCAATCATATGAATGGATGGGGGAGAGAGAGGGGGCGAAGAGGGGGAGAGAAAAAGAGGGAGGGAGGGAGATAGTGACAAATATCTTGAGAGAGCTAAAGAGAGTTTGAGAGAGATGGGAAGGGGGGAAAGAGAGGGAGGTGTGAGAAAGAGGGAGAGAGAGGAATAAAGAGAGAGATTATGGAGGAGGGAAGGAGAGAGGGAGGGAGGGAGAGATGGAGTTGAAGGGGGAGAGAGGGAGGGAAGAAAAAAGATAGAGAGAGAGGGAGTGACAAGAGAGAGATGGAGAGAGCATGAGGGAGAGAGGATAGGAGGAAATAAAGATTGAAGGAGAGTGGAGAGAGGGGGAGAGAAGAGGAAGAGAGAGAGGGAGACATATAGATGGATTGGGAAAGAGGGGGAGGGAGAGAGGGAGGGAGAGAGGGAGGGAGATAGTGACAGAGTTGGAGAGAGAGAAAGAGAGAGAGATCAGGGGGGGGGAGATAGAGGGAGGTGGAAGAGAAAGGGAGAGAGAAAAAAGAAGAGAGAGAGGAATTGAGAGATGGAGGGAGAGAGATATGTGGTTGGAGGGGGGAGAGAGAGAGGGAAGAACAAATGCATAGATAGATAGAGGTGGAGAGAGAGAGGGAGTGAAAAGGGAGAGATGGAGAGAGGGTGAGTGAGAGAGGAGAGAAGGAGGGAAAAGAGAGAGAAGGAGAGGGGAGAGAGAAGGAGAGAAGTGGAAGAGAGAGAGAGAGAGGGAGTCACAAAGATGGAGGGGAGAGAGGGGGGATGAGAGATAAAGGGAGGCGATAGAAAAAGGGAGAGATAGGAAAGAACATAGAGAGGGCTTGAGAGAGATAAGGAGAGAGGGAGGGAGAGAGAGATGGAGTTGGAGGGCAAGAGAAAGGGAGGGAATAAGAAATACTTAAAGAGAGAAAGGTGGAGAGGGAGGGAGGGAGGAAGAGATAGATATATATGGAGAGAGACTGTTTGTGTTTGGGGGGGTGAGATAGAGAGACAAAGAAGGAGAGATGGATGGAGTTAAAAATATAGATGATGGGTGTAAAGAGAGGGAAGAAGAGAGAGATACAAAGAGGGAGGGAGAGGTAGAGGCAGAGAGAGAAGGAGAGAGGGAGGGAGATAAACAAAAATATGGAGGGGAGAGAAAGAAGGAAGAAGAAAGAGACACATAGAGACAAATATAGATATTCTATAGTTTTATATAATATTGAACATTATTAACTATAGAGGAAGAGGAAGTAATGATTTTATAAAAGGTAAAAGAAGTTAGATTTAGAAAGCCATGAATATTTTGATTATTAATTGAAATAGACACATTAGTTTTGGTGTATATGTTGATTCCTGATCCTATTTGATTGATTTCATTGGATGCATTGATTTCAGTGGAGTTGTTGATTTTAATCCTATTTAGTTTCTTACACTAGATGGCACATTGATTTTAATGTGGATGTTGGTTTCTAATCCAATTTGATTGCTTGCACTAGATCTATTAATTTCAATGTAGATGTTGATTTCTAATATTATTTGATTGCTTGCACTAGATGCATTGATTCCAATGTATTTTCCGATTTCTAATTATATTTGATTGCTTGCACTAGATGCATTTATTTCAATGTAGATGTTGATTTATGATTTGATATAACTAGATGTATGATGTATATTAATTTGAAAGTAATTAGATTAATAGTGGGCATTGATTTCAGTGTAAGAACAACAAATTATTGACGACACACTTTTTTTTGTGTTACATTAATTCAACCATAACTAAAAAACTTGAATTTTCATATTAAATAAAATGTTCACTTACCCGAAATGTTTTCTTTTTAAAACTATAAACTAGTTGTCATTGGAAACATTCTTATTATTCCCATTTTCCATCATTCAACATTGTTAGTCATTTTGAATTCAAACAAGGTAATAGAAAACACCTACCATTGAAACTTACTTGACATGTAACACTCCATAAGTTACAATGATTGACATTGGAGAAGCTAGTATTAATATTGGATAGAAAGAGAGACAAGGTATGCCATTTATGCAATATCTTGATTTAAAGATTTGAATTGTCTATGATTTCAACCCCCTTTCCACATGATTGATATGAAAAGATAACAAAACTAACATGTGCGAAAATAAGAATAGTAGAAGGAAATATTTTGAGAATGATCACAATGAAGACTATTTGTAATTGAATACATTCTTATTATTCAAATTTTCTATCATTCAACATTGTTACATTGTCACTTTGAATTCAAAGTTTTTATTTCACCATTTTTCATTATTCAAGTTATTAACAATCTCTATCATCTCAAAAAATTGAGATAACTGAGTAAATTTAAATTTAAAATGAATAGATTAATATTAGATATATTTATCATATTTAAAATGATAAAGAAATTTAGATGTTCAATAGATTTTGTGTGACTTTGCACAACTGAAACTGACCTAGATCCATCTTAACCTTAGATCTACCAAGCGCTGAGAGGGATCAAATCTCTCAAGGTGCAAACCTTTCGTCAAGTTTTGCACTAAAAATGAGGTTTGCACCACAAGAGATTTGATCCCTCTTGGCACTTGATAGATCTAGGGTTAATATGGATCTAGGATGGTAACTATCCAAGTGGTATATTCCAAAACTTTATGACTCCATGTGCCTTTGCGCTATAGGTATGACTGATTAAATTGTAAGGCCTTACAACAATTTGTGCCTCTGTGCAACATGTATTCTTGAACAACAAGTCTTACAAATTCCTGAGGAAATATGCCTACCTTGGAACAAAACCCTTGGGGTGTTCACACACCATTCATGTTATCACACCACTTTTTCTCTCATCACACACTAACTCCTTCACCATATTCAAACACCATTGACTCCATCTCTATTTTCTCATGCATATGACCACTTTCTCTCTACATATTTAGATTTGATGATCCATAACATATGCTAATGTTGGTTGCCTATCGAGGGATGTCTACCAACTTGAATGTGAGTTTTGTTTCCAATGTTCCAGCATAGAACGTTCCCAATTAAGGGAAATGATTTAACGAATGCTTTCCATATTACATATCCTTAACAAATTTTTATGGAGTTATGATCCAATCCAGAATGGAAAGGGGTTGATTTAATTTTGATGGATGATATGGGCCCCATAACCCCCCTTGTATGAGTTTTTAGACTCCCTTTGTGGCTAAAGCTTTGGAGAAATATATGATATTTTTAAGGTCCCATCCTCCTTGTGATTTAGGAACCACAATAGATTTACAAGAAATGAGAGTAAATGCTTTTTCTCTTCTTTTCCCAAACATAAAAATATTCTAGTTGTTGTTTTTTTTTGGAAGGATACCAATAGGGATTCGTGTTAAATAAACCCAAACTATTGGAGTTTCTTATAGGACAAATTTACACAATCCCTAGAAAACCATTTGTTGTACCAAATCTGCACTCTTTTTTCCACCTTTTCTAGAAGTCGTCTTCAATCTGATTTCTGATAATTATTTGGATTAGGGTGAAGAAAATATATTTAAAGACTAATCCTAGGGTTGAAACCATAGTAGAAAAGAGGTCCTCCACAAGAGATTTCTGTTTCACTAATATCCCCCATCCAAATATGGTAGATTCTGTAGAATTTATAGTCATACTTATAGCCTCAGAGAAGAGATCCAACAAAGATTTTAGAGCGTGGTGATTGGTTAAATTTCTCTCAAAAAATATTAGAATGTATTCTACAAATAATAGATGATAAATAATATAATTTTGAGAGATAGGGACCCTTTGAAGCCTCTTTTTGATTTTTCATCAGTAATTAATATGCTAATACCTTATGCAACAATAAGAAAAAACAGGGGAGAAATAGAACATCCTTGTCTTAGCCCTATTTCTACATGGAAGAAAGAGGAGGCATCACCTTTTATCAAAATATAAGAGGAGGATGATATGATACAACTCAGTACCTAAGTGAAAAAAGAGTGGAAAAATCCTAATTGAATTATAAGCATCTTATGTAGAGCCAACTTACTCAATCAAAGGACTTTGAAAGATCTACTTTATATAAGTAAGCATTTTGATTTTTTGTATGGATAGAGTGAATTCTTCGGATAGACCAATGGCTTCATGAATTTGGAAACCTTGAATATGTATTTAAGAAAAAGAGCAAAGGGTTTTTGAGATGATCTTATAGATGGAGTAACATAGAGAGATCAATTTAAAGAGACCAAAGGAAGCTAGCGAGTCAAATTTAGGGATAAGAGAAATAAAAGTGGATTTGAAAGGTGAAAGTATTTTCCCTATGGTTCTTGATTATTCCACCATGATAAGTAGATCATATTCACATTCTAAATAAAACTCGATTGGTAGTCAATCAGAGCCCGAGCTTTTCCATTTTTGGAAACTATGCAAAACTCTTGCTAGTTCCACTTTTGAGATATTTAATTCATTAGAGAGGATTTTCCTTCTATAGTTATGAAGTTGAGAAACATTCTTGATACCTATAGAATCTATTGAATTGTGGCTCTATTAGAGTGATAGTAGATATCTTTGAAATATCGACACCCTTAGGAGGAGATGTCTTTAAAAGAAGTCACTAAGGCTCCATTGGATTTTTTGATCTCCCAGATGGTGCTAATTGATTTATGTGATTAGAAATCCTATGAAATCATTTAATGTTTTCATTCCTAGCTTGAAGCCATATGGCTATGTGCTTCATTCTCTGTTCTTTCTCCTTATGAACTAATATTTCCCTTCTTTGTTCTTTTAGGCCTTTTATGATTTCCTTTATGATTTTCTACATTGGTTCACTTCAATTTTTCCACGATGTCCACTAGAGATTTAGTATATGCTTCTTTTTTATCCCTTGCCCACTTAGCTGTAAGAGCATTTGAAATTATCAAATTTTGGTGGAATTAGATGGAAGGGGATTTGGGAGTAGTGGGAGATAAAGGAATCCAATTGGATTTTAAAGCTTCATGAAGTGATGGATATTCAAACCAGTCTGGGTTCAATTTGAAAGGCTATGGATGTTTTGATGGAAATGGTTCCATGCTCATTAAAATAGGGTTATTATCTGAATATCCACTCATCGGTCTTCAATAATGCACTTGAGTCATTATGTAATGTACTTGTCAAAAGAATAAAGAAAAGAATTATTATTATTATTTTTGTGACTTATTAAAGCATGGGTTTCATGCTTGGGTCACCATGTTTTAGGTCAAAGTCCCCATTGAGGACTTCTAGGATTTATTCCGAGTCTATAGAATTATTGTACATCTAAAGAGACCCTTCTTGGGCTTTTGAATCCTGTAAAAGGGTTAAGTATTGTGTCAAATATGAATTATGTAACCTCCACACCATGTCGGCCTAAGAGAAGATCAAATCAGACTAAGTACCAATTCAACCCCACAAGAATCCTATAAAAGGAAGGACTTCGAATTCATTTGGCGCATCACTTCTCATTCTCTCTCTATTGGGAAGAAGTGTAAAAATCTGTTTTCTGGGCAGAAGTACGAAGTAGGAAGCTGGGAAAGTCTGTTGCTGGGAAGCCGAAGTGAATCTGAGTTTAGGGGAGTCTAAGGAGTTAAGGAAAATCAAAATTTTTGTGGTAGTCTCTCTCTATTTTGTGTTCTGAATTGAGATAATGAAGTCTTCCAAGTTGGACTGCTGCCGGACGCTGTTAGCTACTGCGTAGTCGAAGTTATTGGGAAGAGGTCAATCTTCTAGAGGTTGACTTGGCTTGAGGGAAGGTCTGGTCTTGGTCTAGGGTTAAGAGTCTCAAATAATACTATTGAAAGGAATAATTACTTTGACTGGGTTTTCTCCTCGAGGGGGGTTTTTCCCTAGCATGTGCCTACATCTTATGTTCATTATTTTAAGTGTTGCTGCTTTTGGTAATTACTTGATGAACTAAAGGAAGAAGATATAAAGAATCTTAATAATAAGAATAATCACAAGTAATTATCAAGATCGAGAAAATATTTACTGCCTTTATGATTTTCCAACATGGTATTTGGTGAAGAAGAAAAAGGTAGATCCATTCATAGGCACTTTCTCAAGGAAGGAGTCTATCATATTCAAGGAAGATGTCTAAATCTATCAAGGGTGAGAATAAGCTTGAAGGAGCATCTAACTTTAGATGCTTGAATAAGAGGATTGACCTGATCCTCGAGAAGAACAAGGTGCTAGTTTTGGTAAAAGGAAATGTAAAGAAGCCTACAAAATAATGCAGTGATGTCGACAAAGCGAAATTAAGGGATTTAGAATTGGTGGCTATGAATCTAATGGTAGAAGGGACAAAAGACAATATTGCCCCATTCATATCTAACATCGATCATGCTCAAGAGATGTATGAAGCCTTGTTGAATTTGTTCACTATTAATAACATTGGTCAAGTAGAAAGTTTGAAGAATGAGTTGAGGACTACGAAGATGACTAGTGAAGATATTGTGGAAATCTTCTATGTGAAGATAGCTAGACCTAGGGATGATCTCTTGGCCATCAATGAGATTGTTCCGAAAAAGACAAGTATCTCATGTCTTTTCAGTTTTGGGCTCATGCATTCATTCAATTTTGATTATGTTAAATACTAATCACAATTTTCCCTCTATTGTCTTGATTAGGGAAAACATCCACAAGAAGGAGGATCTCTCAAGACAAGGCTAGTCAAGAAACAAATGGAAAACATCCGCAAGAAAGAGGATCTCTCAAGACAAGTTTAGTCAAGAAACAAAGGTATGATTTGAATTCATTGATTGAAAAGATTATTCATTTGATGATCTATTACTAACCTTGTTATGACTAGCAATATTGAATCCTAGTGATTCTTGTTTGGGTGATTCATCTCTTGATAAATCTACCCACCCCACTGTTATTTGATTTGGTAGATCCCTAGACAGGTTCTGGAAAATCCTAACCAAAGGGTATGCTGTTGTGAATGTCTGAAACCATAAACTAATTAGGGATATTGTGAAATGCTAGTTTAAGTATTTATTGATGATTTCATATTTGGGATTTTGGTATGATCAGGAAACTCTAACTTGTTAGGATGGAATGATAAGATCTAAAATCTAGGAACTTTTGAATTTTTGGTAATATAGGGTTTTCTATGTTTCCAGAATCATAGCTCTTCGAGGTTTGGTGGAATGTGTGTTCTACATTGGAACCCTAGCTCATTAGTGTTTGGTGGAATGTTTGAGAAAGACCCTTATATTGTCTTAGAATTGATTTACTTGGTATGTGTGTGTTGTCTAATCAAACCTTAGTATAATTAATATGTTTGTGTGTCTAACTCTTACATATGATATGCTTATGAATTAATAGATATGTGTGTTGACCTAGTCTTTGATGGTTACGAGTCTTAGGATTTAATGAAGTCCTTGTATGAGATTCTAGGATGTTGATGTTTGGAAATCTAGGGTGTTATAGCTAAACCCTAGTGAAGTTAAAAGTTGTTTAGTATGTGTGATATAACAATATGAAATCTATTAGATGAATGTTGAAAAATTAAATCTAGGGTTTGGCGGTTAAACCCTAGTAGTGACATTGTCTAGTGTGAAACATAATAATATGAGATTTATGCATGTAATGAATGTTGAGATTGGAAATATAAGGTTTTGGAATTAAACCTTAGTCAAAATAAAATCTCTGGAATATGATGATTTGAGATTTGTATAAGATTGTTGAATTTGTGGAAAATGGAATTCTATGGTTTTGGAGTCGAACCTTAGTCGAAGTAGAAATCTCTGATGATAATTTTAGATTTGTGAAGAAATTGTTGAAATTTGAATTTTTGGTTGAGTATGATGATTGTTTGGAAATCTAGGGTTTGCAACTAACCTTATTAGTAGTTGGTCATGTTAGTGACTGATTGATGGTTGATTGAAAATCTAAGGGTTTGGAACTAACCCTAGTGGAAGCTAGTCAGGTTAATGACTAAGTTGTGATTGACTTTGATTAATTCTTTTGTATGAAATCTAGGATTTGTATGAATCCCTAGTGAGAAGTCTAACACATGTATTTTGGAAGGTTGTTAGATGATTTGTAGATCCATATTTGTGTGAATGGTTTCTAGGGTTTGCTATATGTTGTAGTAAGGTATGTCATACCTTTGGAAGACATATTGAAACCCTAGATGGAACGAGTGTTGTTATGAAGTAGTCTAGGGTGTATGACAAAGACCCTAGCAAGATGTTGAATAATAAATGTTTTTTGTTTATAATTAAGTCTGGGTATCTGATATGAATAAAGTTGAAATGATTCCATGTTTTTGATATGGCTAACATCATGCTTCTATAGTTTTGGTTGTACTTGCTATCTAAGCTATACAAGTACACAATCTTCAACTTGGTGAAGATGCTCGATGTGACAAGTAAGATGTGTTGGTACATAATATTCAACTTGGTGAAGATGTTCAATGTGAAAAGAATGATGAGGTTGATGATAACTCTTATGAAATGGTTGGAAGCCACACAAATATTCTCCTATGTCGAAAAAGAAGAAGCTGATCTCCTAGAGGAAGCATGAATAGAAGAGATCTCCCTAAGATTAAGACGTAGTTCAGATAAAGAGGTGCTTCCTGGTTGAGAGGGAGTGTCAGATATGGTTCTCTGATTCATGTGTCATGCACTAGACCACGACTAACAATCGTAGGTTTGAGTGAAGGCCATGATTAGGAAAAGGAAATTGGAGAATGCATTTTGAAGTGCTGCTAAAAGAAGGAAAGCAGGATATGATTGAAGAATATGTTGTTGCATATGGAGTAGGAAGAAAAATGTATGGTTGAGGAATCTCTTGTCAAAGATTTGGTTGATAGTCATACTATGGAAAGTTGAGAAGCAACATCTATTGCTTGGAAGACCCTAGAGGTTTGTATTTGGTTATGTACATGCAAACATATATTATTGATTTGGGTTGTGTTTGTACAGGTGAATCTCTCAAAGGAAAGCATGTTGGTTACCAATCAATTTGATTGGGAGTGATTGGTCATTCTTGATCTGCTGGATCAAGGGGTGTTGAGGCTTTGAGTGGAGCATTGCCTCAAGGGACATTTGGTCGGCACATTGTGTTGATGTCTAGAGGTTGGAAAGGTGGTGTTGATCACTGAGCTCTATTTTGGGTACACACTTGGATTTTTGGGTTGATGGTTAGCAAGTAAGCCTGATGGTACCTAAAAGGGATGAAAGATTGAGCCCATCTTAGTCCCACTTGGATAGATTTCCCTGATCATGAATCTAGTCCATGGCATTGCGGGGCCTAAACTATTGAGTGACTAGTTGGATAGATTGTCTTGATCAGGAGTCTAGTCCATGGTATTGGAGTGCCTAAATTGATTGACTGGTTGGATAGATTTCCCTAGTTAGGAATCTAGTCCATGGCATTGTAGTGCCTAAATTTCTTCATGGTTTATATAGTTTGAGATATTCCATTGTATATGTACATTATGAATACCTCCCTAGTTAAGAGGGAGTGTTGGAAAAAGTAACTATGTTCGGTCTTCAATAATGTACTTGAGTCATCATGTAATGTACTTGTCAAAAGAATAAAGAAAATAATTATTATTATTATTGTTGTGACTTATTAAAGCATGGGTTTCATGCTTGGGTCACCATGTTTTAGGTCAAAGTCCCCATTGAGGACTTCTAGGATTTATTCTGAGTCTACAGAATTATTGTACATTTAAAGAGACCCTTCTTGGGCTTTTGAATCATGTAAAACGGCTAAGTATTGAGTCAAATATGAATTATGTAACCTCCACACCATGTCGGCCTAAGAGAAGATCAAGTCAACCTAAGGACCCGTTCGACCCCACAAGAAGCCTATAAAAGGAAGGACTTTGAATTCATTTGGCGCATCACTTATCATTCTCTCTCTACTAGGCGGAAGTGCGAAAATCTATTTGTTGGGAAAAAGTGTGAAGTAGGAAGCTGGAAAGTCAGTTACCGGGAAGCTAAAATGGATGCGAGTTTGGGGGAGTCTAAGGAGTCAAGGAAAATTGAAATTTTGGTGGTGATCTCTCTCTATTTCATGTTCTATATTGGGAGAACAAAGTCTTCCAAGTTGGACTGCTACCAGAAGTTGTTAGCTGCTACATGTTGTAGTATAGCTGAAGTTACAAGGAAGAGGTCAATCTTCTGGAGGATGACATGGTGTGGAGGGAAGGTCTGGTCTTGGTCTAGGGTGAAGAGTCCTAAAGAATACTATTGAAAGGAAGAATTACTTTGACTGGGTTTTCCCCTTGAGGGGGGTTTTGCCTTGGCATGTGCCTACATCTTGTGTTCATTGTTTTATGTGCTACTACTTTTGGTAATTGCTTGATGAACTAAAGAAAGAAGATATAGAGAATTGTAATAATAAGAAACATCACAAGTAATTATCAAGATCGAGAAAATATTTACTTCCTTTCTAATTTTCCAACACGAAGACCACTGTCCAATTCTTATGCTTGAATCAAGGAGAATTTCTGAGATGAGGAAAAAATCCAATATTTTTGCTATTCAAGTTAACCTAATTTTGTTATTTTCCTAAGTAGGAAGGAATTTGAATGATATAATTTCATAGAGACCCATATCATCAGTAAATTCAATAAAAAAATTGTAAGAGGGTCGATTTTAGCAAAAGAGCCCCGAATCTCTATTTTTGCCAAAGAAAAGTTTAAGTCCGCACCTAGAATTACCATTCATGATTCTAAAAGGGGATCCTGGTGGATGGTTTCCAAAACTATTGTTGTTTAACAAAAGGGCCATGTACATTTATGCAAAGAAAATATTATCCAATCACAAAGAATGAATGTACAAAGAGAGGCTCGATTTGAAGTGCCAGGCTAAATTTAAGTGTATCCATCTAGTGTTTCATCGAGAAACAATGCCACCTGATCAACCAGATGCATCTAGAACAAGAAAATCCCAAAGAGGAAGAATGCATTTTAATAGTGTAATTTCCTTGTCACCTTCCATCATTAATTCCTAAATAAAGACTAAGTGAGACAAGTTGGATTCCACGAATCACCTTATAGTCAATTTTTTAATGGGATTAGCTAAACCCATATAGTTTAAGAAAATGATCTTCAATTGGTGTCAATTGTAGGGATAAAATATCTAAGGTCTCGAATGATGGATTTATATTTACTCGAGAAAATTATTGAGTGTGCTTTATTCTGCGTAATAGCAAGAGATGATTTCCTAACCCTCCCCATTGATTTGCGACCAGCTCCATCAGAAAATCCCAAACCTCCTCCCCATTTTGGAAAAAAATGTTCAAACGAGTCCAAGGAGGGGGAATGGGAAGGGAGAGTTGAAGAGCGAAGATTGCACTTAGGGGATCAGATGAGAGAGTTGGGGGGACCGCCAAGTGAGGGGGTGAGAGGAGGGAAATATAGGAGATAGGGATGTAGGAGGGGATGAAGAGAGGCGTTGAGGAAGAGGAAAACATGGGAACGAGAATGCAGAGAGAAAGATTACAGAGGTGTACTAGGGAGTAAAGTGTGGGATGAGGCAGATATACCAATGTAGAAAATGGATTCAAATACAAACCAAATGTAGGAGAAAAAGAGGCCCGCGAAACTATAAGCACACCTTGGGAGGGTTGGAATTCATGAGAAAAAATGATAGTGGGTTAGAAAATTGAACCAAGTTCTAGCTTAGGATGAACTAGATCCAAGGAAGTTATTGGAAAGCTTGAAGTCATATCATTCTATGCCAGATTTCGAGATCCCTCTTAAACAAGATCATCAATGATGTCCATCGGAGGAGAGGGAAGAGGGGATATAGAGGAGAATAAGTCCTTCCTAATGCACCTCTTGCTCGCTTTCTCGATGGTGCAATGCTTGCTCAAATGGGCATGAGTATGAAATCTCTCACATTTGCAAGGAACCCATTCATAATGCAAGATCTATAAGTGCTCAAGTGAGCTTGAGCTAATAGAGATCGAGGCTAGAAACCAAACCCATGTGACTTGTCATTTGGAATGAGTAGTTTGCTTCATAGAAAAACCTGAGGGTGTTTCCATGTCCTTAAATACATCTTCTATCTAGAAAACCAAGGGGAGGCCTGGAAGCCAAACCCATATAGGCGTGAGGGCCATCTTCACCAAATGAGTATCAAAGTCAATTATCCAAAGCTTCGCGTGGAGAACCTAAGAGCCCTAGAACCACCATCATTTAGTAGTCTCCAGGCATATTATTCCAAGTTCGTTAACCAACCCATTTAGCCTTTTGTCATAATCAAGAATTTAGGAACATATCCAAGAAACCGCCAAAAGTTCTTCTTTGTCCATCTCCTAAGAACTACCATTGACATTCTTCTACTGGTAAATTGGCTTAATACTACCACTTTCTCCATTCTATGTATTTTGTTCATTTGTACATCTTTTCCTAATACAAACAAGGGCACTTCCACCTTTCTTTTAATACACTCTCAATTTTGTTTTGGTGGGTTGTTGGCAGGTGGAGGTGAGGGGAGAGTGTAGCAAGAGGTGTGATTTCCCCCACTAAACATTTCCAGGTTGAGGAGGTTGCACAAGAAACTAGGAGATGGGATATGAGTTGAACAACAAAAAGGTAGGGCATGGATACTCTAGCAATGGATTAGGGTTTGAAATATCTAGTGGGAATTAGGGAGATATGGGCATGATAGGTTGGTAGGTTGGTGCTGATAAGTGTGCAGTGATGGACAATTCAATCACTAAGGGGGGCTTCATCATGTAATAAGACCTAGAAGTCATGGAAAAGGGGGAATGATAGTCAATGCCTGTAACACTTCCTTAATCTCTTGAGTCTTTCTAAAGCTTATTGCTTTTGTTATCATGTGTGTTAGTTCTATTTCCTATTTGGACATGCAGTTTTTTCCAAAGGATGATGAGGTTTGAAGAGGGCTTTGCCAAATGCTACATCTATTGAGTGGATCCTCGAAAAAATCCAAATTGTCTTGAAACATGATGCAAAAGGTGGAATCTATCTCTATGAGAGGGATCAAAATTAATGAAGAGTTTGGCTATAAACATGAAGCTTATCAGCCTTATAAAAACTTAATTTACCACTTCACACTATAATTCTTTCAAACCCTAACCACAAAATCTTTGAATCTAAATTCTTTATTTTATAAAAAACTTCATATACAAATGATTATACTCTCAACCATCCTCCTAATGAAAAAAAAATCATTTAATAAAAAAAGACCATCCTTCTTCCTTACATCCATCAATATAAAATATTTTAAAAATAATGATATAATAATAATATATAATCTAACCTAAATAAAACAATTTTATTTCTCACATATTCATATGACACCATAGAAACTTAAAACATATCCATTATCATTAATAAGTTACATGAATTCAAATTTATATATTAAAAAGTGAAACGTAAAATTATCTAGATTTGATAAGAAATTTACATTTTAATTATTTTAAAAATTAAAATATAATAATGTTAATTTATTAAAAGTTACATACTTAAAACCTAAATGCTATAGTTATTATTCTCGCATTTAAAAAGTTATGAAAACATATTCTCCGTTAACGTAGAGTAGTTGTGTTTTGTCACGACCTTGTCATGTGGCCTTCTACAATGAATTACCTAAGAGTTGTGTGTATATGGTCTTCGAAACTCATGACTTTGTTACAAGTGTTATTAGGTAAAAACTTCACCAATCGGTATATAATGAGGTTTGTAAAAAAATTAAATCATATAATAACAAAGCAAATAAAACTAGCAATTGTCCCAAAAGATACAAAGAGAGGCCGATAGGATTATTAAATTAGAATTGTTGAATTTCTCTAGAAGAGGTGTTGGTTCAAGCCTAATGGATGAGCAATTTGAGCTAGCTAAAGGCCTTCTAATTACACTATTGTTTGGGTCTTGAAGTCTGGATGAGCAATAAAAATGCTTAAAACATAAGATGAAGTTTGTAAAGTAAACACAAGATTTGAGATCTTAAGTCATTGCTAGAATTAAGACGACATATAATTCACAATATTAAAACAATCAAAATGCATCCACCTCAAATACAAATAAAACATCACCTTTGCAAAATAATACCACCAGTAAACAATTCAGGCAGGATTGCTTAAATGTTTAAAAATGTATTAATTTGTGTATTAAGGATTAAAAGCAAATCACAGTTACCAATATGATTATAACAATTAGAGGAAAAATTATTAAATCCCAACAATGAATAACTATTATCTCTTACCACATTTAGGCTTTTCAGTTCTATTAAATACTATGGAAACATATTAATTAATTTAATAGTTTCCACTGTGTGATGGTATACTAACGACAAGGTAATTCCATCATAGAATATAAGACATAGGATCTTCCAAACAAATTTAAAAAGGTCGGTAATACCATTTATGAACCAATTGATAACTTGTGTTTTTTACAATTACCTTAACCAGTGGTCTGTCCATGGTCACAATTACAAAATATTCAAGTCAGTATCATCCCCTTTGTTAAGATCACTTTCTTTCTCAGATAGTACTCCCTTTGTGAGGATACAGTCTCCATCTTCATTCTAAACCATTACTAATTTTCTGTAAGTAAGATAGGTATCAGATTCAGTTGCAAATCAAAAACTTTCTGGGTAGATTACATGATGCTCACAATTTTAGGAGTATGGGAATAAAATATATACAGAGCTGATGGATGAAAGATAGATTTTGGAATGATAGGGCTTGGAATAAGTGAGAAAGAATCCTTCCAAGGGCTTCATCGCGATAATGGGAAGACGGTTTATAAACATACATTTCCGTTTTCTTGACATAACATCTGTAAAGGATGTGACAGGAAACTTCTCCCTCATTCCCCTATGTCAACATAGTTGCAAGCAGTGAGATATTCAACAGACAATTACACTTCATGATCCGCCTTTGCTGCTTAACAATAGAATAACTCTTAGTGAGACCATTTCATTAATTTATCTTAAGACCATGGGGATATTTGAATAATAAATCAGGGAATTTGCAGATATTGTTTAACAAGTTTCGGAATCCAATTTAATACAAAATTTAAATAGCAAACTTGAACTACTTTTGTAATTGGAAGCCAGGCTTTTCGGAAGATATAGCAGAAATTCATTACAATTGCTAATAGTAACTTAATAGAAATATTTGCATTTAAGCAAATAACGAGAATATCTTGTGCGGACTAAAAAGCAGGAAGGAATTCTGGTTACACATATATTATCATAGAAATCTCAAGTTGTTTAAGTGTTCATGTATGAGTTTACCATGCCCTGTTCTTAATAAATTGAATTGGATATTCACGCTTACCTGAGTAAATGTGAGATATATGAAACTGGATTTAGGCTTTTCAGTTGTATTAAATACTATGGAAGCATATTAATTAATTTAACAGTTTCCACTGTGTGATGGTATATGAACGACAAGGTAATTCCATCATAGAATATAAGACATAGGATCTTCCAAACAAATTTAAAAAGGTCGGTAATACCATTTATGGACCAATTGATAACTTGTGTTTTTTACAATTACCTTAACCAGTGGTCTGTCAATGGTCACAATTACAAAATATTCAAGTCAGTATCATTCCCTTTGTTAAGATCACTTCTTTCTCAGATAGTACTCCCTTTGTGAGGATACAGTCTCCATATTCATTCTAAACCATTACTAATTTTTTGTAAGTAAGATAGGTATCAGATTCAATTGCAAATCAAAAACTTTCTGGGTAGATTACATGATGCTCACAATTTTAGGAGTATGGGAGTAAAATATATACAGAGCTGATGGATGAAAGATAGATTTTGGAATGATAGGGCTTGGAATAAGTGAGAAGGAATCCTTCCAATGGCTTCATCGCGATGATGGGAAGACGGTTTATAAACATACATTTCCCTTTTCTTGACATAACATATGTAAAGGATGTGACAGGAAACTTCTCCCTCATTCCCCTATGTCAACATAGTTGCAAGCAGCGAGATATGTCAACTGTGTTATGATGTTAACAGCCGTAGAGTAGTGCCGCAAAAACTCAGCGGTTACAATGAATTCTTACAGTATGCCACTGCATAGCAATTTGCAGTACAGCTGTTTTTCATGCCACATAATCAGTGCTAAGGCAACCTTACAAGTGGTAAAGAGGGATACATGAATCTGAACATTTGAGAATATCAAAGATGAGATCTACATGAACTTGCAGAAGGACTGTTTTAATGTAGAATAAGGCTTGATATTTGAATAGAGGAATTAATAAGACCTGAAGACTGTCATTGGAGCCTACGTAGTACTGATCAACGGTCTTAAGCCACCCCACGTCGTCGTGTGTATGGGGGACCAAATGCACATTAAGCTTGCCTTCCACAGGCCCAGCTGTTGTATTGTAGTGAACATACACACCATTAATCCCATGCTGGGATAACAATACTGAGCTTACCAGTAACAAAACTAGTGCCCTTAATGCAATAATCATTCTGGTTTCAGAAACAAAATGGCTAAAAGCATGTTAAATTCAGCAAGAAAACTGATCATTCTGTACATAATTTGCTATATGATCTACCTATTTACAATGCTACACATATCCTTTCATCCCCCACTGAACGTAAAAGCACCAGATGCATTTCACAGACACAAAGGCCAAAACATGTCAAACTCAAACCAGAGAACTGATCCTTCAATCTATAAAAGATCCTTTCTATTTATTTACATGGCTGGAACGTAATAGATCTCTGACATTTTCCAGATTAGGCCTGCATGCATGCACGTTGAGAACATTATTTACTGTACAAATTGTAGATACCCATCATATCACATTTTGACAGTTACAGCCAGTCAAGCAAACGATGGGTTTTCCTGCATATATTCTCCTCTTAGTCCACATCAATAGTGCAGAGATCTGCCATAGAGAGGTCCCAGGTTCGCCTCAAGCAGTTTGATAGACATTACAAAGTTATAGATGCCCGAAGTATCACTCACCAAATAGTTGATCATCTCTTTAGAACAGAGGAGCAGTAAGTATAAATGGACATGAGAAGCCCAGCACTGAACATCTTTACCTTGAAGATCTAGCCTCAAAAAGGGAAATAAAAACCCTCTGTTTATTCTTTTTTACCTGTCCACCACAATCAATTTCTTGCCTGACAACTTAGAATCCGAACCAGAGATGCAGCAAAGCAGCTTTACAACGTTGGTATGCCTAATCTTTCCTAGAAGCTCTATCTCTGCTTGAAATCTCTTTTCTTGGACAGATCGTGGGTTCTCGTTATTCCAGATCCTTTTCACAGCAACAATATTACCATTTTCCAGTGCCACCTTGTAGACTTTGCTAGCATGTCCACTTCCAATAACATGATACTCTATCAATCCATTTAGAATGTCTGACACTTCAAAGTCAACCATGTGAAAGGATGTGAGTTTCCAAGACTCTGTACTTGTGTTAACCTGCACGAAAATCTTGTGTCTCTTATAGAGGAAACCTATACCAATCAAGCAGACTACTATGGCCACAACAATAACTGAAATCAATACCCTATGTCTATATGCCAGATTATTGTAACCAACAGGGACAGAGCCAGACAAGTGGTTGCCAGACACATTAAGAAAGCTCAACTTGAGGTTATCTAATTCAAGGGGTATTTCCCCTAAAAGCAAATTGTTTGAGAGGTTAAGGCTGTTAAGAACAGGCAACAGCCCAAGTGACGCAGTAATTGATCATGTGATCTTGTTGTTGGCAAGGTTAAGCTGAGAAAGACCTTTCCATGATATTATCGTTCTTGGAAGCTCCCCATGCAACATATTGTGATAAAGAGAAAGCCACGACAGTGAGGATAAGTTAGTAAGTTCCACTAGGATAGTCCCTGATATATTGTTGTGACTGGTCAGAAACTTGTTGAGAGTCCACAATTGTCCAATGCCAGAGGGAATACTTCAGCTGATTTGATTAATGCGTGTGTAAACTAAAATGGTAGAACGTAAAAGTAGGGTATTGGTCTGTAGTAGGCTCTTGATCTAGTCTAAAAACTGTATGCATATTCGTTGCACAGACAAGATTCCTTTGTGATTTCAGAAATGGAATTATTTACATGCCGTACATGCAAGATTTGGTTGCAGAACTATTTCAAACCAAGTGTTTAGCCATAAAATACCAAAATGCATATATGTATACTACAAGGAAAAGGAAAACGCCCAACCTATTTACTGATTACATTCACAGCCATACAAAACTCTGTGGAGAATATAACCACTGTAAATTATGAAGAGAAATTTAAACACTGTAATTCCATGAATTGCATAAATAGATCTTAACAAAACGAGAACAAAACAACAGAGTTTGGTACTAATATTATTTATATGATTTTTTTAATGGATAAAGTATATAGCTATTCAAATCTATCCAGGTATAATTTGAATTTGATGTTTACTGGATATTCACATTTTGATTTAAATCTCTCCCTGTATAATTTGAATTTGATGCTTATTAGATATTCACATTTTGATTTTGAGATGAAAAGTTTGCAACAACTACTAGAAAATTTTATATCAACCTAATTTATTTGAAAAAAAAACAATAACTAAAAACCCTCCATATTAGAACACATTACTCAATATAGATTTCAATATGAAAGAAACAAATAATAAACACTTACAAATTTTGTATCAAAAATATTTATGTAAAATAATAAAAGTACAATAGCTAAATATCTTCATCTACAAATAACTACTGAAGGTAGATATCAATATACCACATGAATGAGAAGGAAACCAGTACTGAAAATACAGATGGGTTTTCAGAATTGTATTGAAGAGCCCCTCTCTAACCTAAATAATAGCAATGAGGGTGGGGTTTCTTTTGGAGGATGTGATTGAAGTTTATATCCATGGACAGTTCACTCCAGGAATGGATAGTCTGTGTAGCCAACTACAGGATCAGGTATGTAAAAAGTGTTCCTGTTGTATTTGTTGAGAGGGCATTTAACTCGAATCTTCTAGGCAAATCTGGGTTGGCCAGAAAAATTCGACCGTAAACTACAAGATCAGCCTTCCTGCTTGCAATTGCTGCATTTCCATCTTCTCTGTCATAACCCCCTGCAACCAAGAATGACCCCTTGAACGCCTTCCTCATTGGATGCAGACTCTTGTTTGTTGCAACAGGTTCAAATGAAGTTACCAGTCTGGGCTCTACATAGTGGGCATACAGGATATTGTATTTATTTAAGGCTTCAGCCATGTAAAGCACCAGCACCTCAGGATCTTAGTCACTGGATTCTAGATATTGTGCAAATGGAGAGAGCCGTATTCCCACTCGCTCTGCTCCAATTTCATTTGCCACTGCTTCAACAACCTCCAGAGGAAACCTGCACCGGTTCTCAAGTGTCCCACCATACTGATCTGCTCTGTTATTAATGCTATCTTTCATAAATTGATCAAGAAGGTATCCATGAGCACCATGAATTTCCACACCATCAAAACCTGCCACAATGTCATCAAAACTATGAATGGAAAAATAACACACTTCCCTATTTATTTGCCTTCCGAGGAAGAAAACAGCCCTGTGACCTATTAAGAAAATATTCGAATTCTTTCTTGGGTAAAGATTTTTCCTACAGCCTGTGTACTATGTGTGCAAATATCTAAATGCCAAATTTGCGATTTATTAAAGAACATTCACCTGCTTTAATAGCATTTCTGGCAGCAAGACGAAAGTCATTAATAATCCGAGGAATCTCCTCTGTTTTTAGAGCTCGAGGAGTGGAATAATTTGCAACATCTTTGCCGTTGGGTAACAAAATCTGTCCCGATATTTTTCTATCTGTTGATGAAATGGGAGCCTGGCCATTGGGTTGATAATCTGCATTTCATAGACCCACTCAGCCATTTCTATTCAAAGAAACTGACAGCAATTGTTCAAAAAAACTGATCTAATGCAAATTTATTAGGGCAAGAATTAAGAGTTGTCGCTACCCAATTTTCATTATGAGATGCCATGGCCAAATGAACCCCAACATACAGTGCTATTATTAATATAGTAGGAATCATGCTTTGGAAACAAATCAACAGAACTCACTCCACACAGATCTGTCAAGTGGGTACATGAAAGGAATTAATGGATAGCAATGTAATGCAGAGCATAGATACTTACCCACATGGGAAGCCCTTCCAGTGTGCCAAATCTGACAGAAGAAAATGCCCCCTTTCTCATGGACGCCATTGACAATGGGTTTCCAGGCTTGCACCTGCTCCTCGGTCCAAATTCCAGGCGCATCTGGGTACCTGTTAGTTACACACCTCATCATGGTCATCATCATTTGGAATCGTTGGAATCTGTTCCACTGCTTCAAACCCTAATAAACCAAGCCTCAAATTCTAGAGCTCGATGCACTGTTCTTTACACAACGACAGCTCATGAGACCTGTTCACCGCTATCCACAGCTCAATACGAAGAACATCATAAATAATAGGCAATCTGATCCACTGCCGTGAACCCTAATCCACAATACCTCAAACTCTACAGCCCGAGTCAATGCTCGTTTTCAAAAACACAAAAACATTATTGCAGAGGGCGTGGAAGAGAACCTGCAGAGCACAAAACAGACAAATATGGTCGAAGAAAGCAGGAGTAATTTGTAACGATTTGTTCAGGAATTACAGGAATTTGTAACAAATTTGCGGATATTTCTGCCGGCTTCATGCAGTGGGTGAAGATTCGAGCCCACCATCATTATGGAGAGAGGCGTTGGCATAACAGTTTTCAGTTGAGGTTTAGAACTCGCACCAGCGGCAAAATTCTCGGTTAAGACCATGACAATTAATTGAAGAAGATGTTGAATGCCTGCTAAATGTACACGCCAGGTGTCAACATCTGAAAGAAAAGGACGACGAAGGGACGACTGTCCACGTGTCAGCACGAGAGACAAATGAACGACGAAAGTCTGTTCCAAAGGAAGGCCTATCGGCCTAAATAAGTGCTACATAGTAGCTCATTTCTGTTGCTTAGTAAAAAATTAGTTAAATTATATGATTAATATTGTTACACATTAAAAGAATTAATTACTATTATTTCTATATATAATTGTAAAATGTTTAAAATGTTTTTTAAGGTTATATCTTTGAGAATAAGATTAAAAAATTTTAGCAAATTTTTCAAATCATAAGTATGGTTCATCTTTACCATAAATAAATGATTCCAAAATTAAATTACATTTGATGATTCAAAACATTGACAAATAAAATTTGATGTGATAAATTTAGAAATTGGAACATTTTTTATTTTTTTATAAATAATTTCATATTAGAAATCTCAATTCCGAATTAATTAATTTTTAATTTATGTTTAATGTTTTTCTTTTGTAAGTTGAAATTCTATTCATCTGGAAAACGAGATGTGCATCTAGAGAAACAAAAAACAGGTGGTCTCACCCCGACCAAGTTTGTTGACCATTGTTTGCAGCATGTGACAAAAATACAAAAAGGAGACTAAGGACATCGTCCATAAACGAGAAGGCCACAAACACCAAAAGACAAACAACACATAGAAAACACCAGAGGGCATGCTAGTCATCTGACACGATGGACGTTGGTTTATCCAGGGCTATTCCTGGACGAGGTAGAGGGCAGAAGTTGCATTGGACATGCCCTTCAAAGTGTGCCATCCATGTCTCCAACTTTTCCACTTTTTCTTAAAGATGGTTTTGGCCATGCCAGACCACCACCACACACTCTCTAACCTGGCACTAAAAGTAGTGCATCCTATCCAGGGTGGCCACCAACTCAACATGCTTCTCCCTTCAGATCCTTTCAGCCGAATCCACCCGATCCAACAATGTTTGAATTAGCTAGTGACAGGTCTTCAGACAACAATGTTGAATTACCAGCGTGCTGGAAGTTGAATGTCTGTTGGAGCCCCGTCTGACCTTACCACCACACCACACACTACCACATCGCTGAGGTTGTTGAGACTGCCCTCCACTACAGGCCACTTTATTGCTACCGTTGCAGCCACTGCAGCCACTGCACACTCCAACACCCATCTTCCGGGAGCGATCGACAACCTTTCCACCTTGATGCGTCCCACCTGCCACCATTCCCAGCTCCACAAATTGAATTGACATGTCCTGGTCCCTGTGCCTCGTTGATTTTGGTTTGGTAGGGAGGGAGGAACGCCCATGTTGAGGGGAAGGCCACATGTTGAACAAACCAGCAACACCACTACTTGTACCCAACTCAAGAATGCCAGAGCAACCGACAACCTTAAGGGCTTGACGCAGTGCAATCGCTAAGACCGCCTCACCCAGAGCCTAGACCTCCCATCACCCAAACTACTCCAAAGATAACCACGCACAACAACCTGGCTACTGCCACTCCACCAATTGTGCACTCCAAGTTTCCGACCCTTCAGAGCACCGAGAGCTTGAGAAAATAGAGATAGAATGGATGGGTTAATCTCATCCCTGACCGAAGCTCCCCAAGGGGCCTCTCGCAGACCACACCAACATACCTCCACAATAACCTTTAGGGAGGCAATTTTTCTATCCCCACAACACATAAGAAAACACCGATTGAGGCACAAGGCACGCAAATTCTCGGTCCAAACACCAGAGACCGAGTATCCCACGCACAACCACCGCCACCCCCAACAACACCACTAACTATACCATCTCCAACAACCTCCAGTTGACCAATAACTCACACCTTCTAAATTCAAACGTAACCAGAAATACCAACTTACCCGGACCACCTTAGGCCCCACTGTGCATGAACAGAAAAGCACAGGGTGCTGCCTTTGGAGAAGAACAATGATAAATTTACATTTCTAAGAGTTGGAGGGGAAGCTCGACAACTGCCAACCTGCTTTGAAAATCCGTTTCGTTTATTCCGTTTCCTCGCAAAATACCAACTGGGAGCACAACACTGAACTAAAATGCCAACACAAAATCCATAGCAATGAGCTATCCCTCCCCTTAGATGTTTGCCGTCCACACTCGCCGAGACATTAAGATGTTTCACATGAGCGCCTTTACAACCCTTAGTATGTTGGTTCAGATGAGAGGATAGGGAGGCCAGTCCTCCACCCGAACAATAGTTGTTTGCAGCCATGGCACTAGGTTTGCGACATGCTCCGGGATTCTCACCCCCATCGGAGAATGTTTAATGAATTTTGAAGATTTATGAAAAACACATTAAAATTAAACAAACTAAAATTACATATATTAGTTAAAAATAGTGGGTAAAGGACCAATCTGTTTCATTTTAATAAGTGAGAGGAGTGGTTGTTAGGTATGTAGAACTTAGCTCCACAATGAATGAAAATATATAACTAGATAACGCAATATACAATGTATATATGTATGCCCAATTCAAACTAGTTACTCAATTGGTTCATGTGAGTTGCCACTTTTTCGTTTGGCCGACCACGCAATAGTCGCAATATAAGGCCCTAGTATACGGAGGTCACAATTTCACTTGAAAATAATGGAAATTTCAAAAGGATTTTGAAAAAGTCAAGTATAAATTTTTGGAAATTCAGGTTACAACTGTTGAATGATTTTGGGTGCCTCATAAATTCTTCTTGATGGTGTTGAATCCATTTTCACTATCAATAAAACAATTCAAATACTCTCGGGATTGGATTTTTTGAAAAAAATTCGCAGATAATTCTAAATAGACAATACCCAGCATAAATAATTACCATGCCACTGAAAGATGTTTCAAAAGGGAGGACTACGATGCAGATGGGGAAGTATTAAACAAGCTATGCTTTTGAAGCGTCGTAACAGACTGCTGAAGAAGGCGTACGAGCAAAGTGAAAATATCCACAACATATATTTTGTCATCCTTTGGACACAAAAACATGACGGGAATTATGGCATCACTGTGAGGTTAGAACCAGAGGTCTAATATATTTGTGTTGTTGATATTCTTCCACCTCGTACCCTGTATCGCTGCCAATAATGCACTAGGGATCGAAGTTTCATGAACTCTATAAAAAAAAGCCTTTATTAAAAAATGTTTTTTGAACATTTAAAATAGTATTTAAAAAAAAAAAGTATGGGTTAGAAAATCTTAAATCGAGATTTTTTTTTAAATGATTTCTTAGTTTTTATTTTAATTCCTCTGTCACATGGAAAATTCAATCCAAAGAGCAACACGAATCTATGGGAATACAGTTCATGTTCATTGCCTTGGCCATTTATAAAATCACATAACCGGTCTTGTTTTATATTATCTTCTTTACCAGAGAAAATCGTAAAAAGAAAGGCAAAGTGTTAATGTTGACTTTGTTGAACGCCAATAGTCTTTGTTGCCTACTTGCATATATTTAGATCTTTATAGTTGTTAGTATTAAAATTGTTGGCTACTTGCATATATTTAGATCTTTATAGTTGTTAGTATTAAAATTAGTTATAGTGATAGCAATTTTACATTTTATTTTTTTATTTTATTTTATAAAGTAAAAAAGAGCTTTATATGAAAAGTGTAGAAATTTTAGTTTTCCGTATTTTAAACTTTAAAGTAAATACATATTTTTAATTATTAAACTTACTTAAACGTTATTTATCTAATTTCTATATATAATAATATTTTTTTAAAGATATAAAAAAAATTATTATATAATCATTATTACAACATATTTTTCAAAAACCATTTTTGTTTTTTACTTTTAAAATTATATTAAACTTAATTTATATATTAAATTAAAAAAGCCAATAAATTTAAAACATATATCAAAATAATATCAACCATTTCGATTAATATGAATACTTATTCATCCTATCAAAAGATGAGCGAAAATATAAAGTAAGTATTATATCTAGTGACAAAGGATCTGTGAGACTAAAAATACTCATAGAAGCTTGTAGAGCCCACCACTCCAAGATATTTTGTATATCACGGTCTATGAAATCGTACGCTTCAATCCATTGTCGATGTTGTATGGTATTTTTTTCGAGAAAGGATTTTGTATAATATACAACGAATATAAATATATGTTAAAAAGAAACCCGAGCCATGCATGGTTTTACTATAACTGAGCCAGTCACAACTTTGGAGACCAATGTAGATCATATATTGAATTGAGAATATGAAAGAATTGCATATTGTTAAAAACATTTGAATTGAGAATATGAAAGAATCATAGCTAATCCGATATTGCATATTGTTAAAAACAATCCATTGCGTATTGTCAATGATGGCTCCTTTTCTCACACTTTGCTTCTTAGTCTCTTTTCTGAACTATGCTGATCCTTTTTTACTGTCTCTCTTTTTCTTCATTGGATGTCTTCCTGTTTTGTATCGATTTTGGGTCTACACTTTTGATTTTATCATGATCTCCCTCGGATATGTCCAGTTTACAGCTTGAACAGGCCCAGCTTTTTCTGGCTGCTGATATATTTTACAGCTTGAACAGGCCCAGGTTTCTGGCCGCTGATATATTTTTTGGTTCACATGTAATGCTCATTATATTTGCTCAATATAATACTATGCTGATTTTTTTCCTCTGAAAAAAAAACAATCCATTCTTTAAAGTTCAATTTATATGATTAGAAGATAGTGTTTCTGCAAATTTATTGACCAAACACACACTACAAGACATAAGGAAGAACGGTTGGAAGACTACAAAATGTTGGTTAGAAAAATTGAGGTTAAACTTCTATCCTAAGGGAATGAATTGATTCATGGTAATAAGGTATGTAAATTTTTTGCTTCAAACATATGAGAAAATGCAAGTCGGTTTAGTGGTTGGTTGACTAAATGGCATAAAAATCCTCCAAACAATGATAAATTTTGTAGCCTTCTATTACATAGGCAATGAGCCCACACATGTATGCATTGACGTTGACTTTCTGCATAAATCAATTAATAGGCTTTAATCTTCATCTTGTAGCCTTCTATTACATAGGTAATGTACCCACACATGGATGCATTAACATTGACTTTCTGCATAAATAAATTAACAAGCTCTAATCTTCATTCCTTTGGAGTTAGTGATTTGGGAATTGCCTAAGATCATCTAGATTGCCATGATCAAACTTTTAGGAGACAATGAATTAGAAAGTGGTTCTAATCACAAAGTTTTCAAAGAGCAACATTTGAGTAAGTGAGCTAGAATGATCAAAAGTCAAGGTGGGAATGTGATTGTTTAATAAACATGCTTAAATTTTTCTATCTTATAATCAATATCATTTAAAAAGCCTCACTTATAACTTATATCAATGTATTGTTGATAAAAGATCTTGATTTAGCTAGTAGAATTAGAGTTGCTACAACTCTAGAACCACAACATTTGGCATTCCATACATATTTGCTCTATGTATTGTTGTAAGATTTTTGTAATAAAATATTGAATGAATTCATTTAATAATTATTGATAATTAAATTAAACTTCTGGAAGTTGTATTTTAAAATAGACATACCATTAAAAAACCATGTAACAAGATTCTCAAACATGAAAATTCTTAACTTATAAATAGGCTTTGTTACAATACCATGAGCCACCACAACATGCCTAAAATACCATACATTATGTTTATGAATTATATGACAATTCTTTTAATTAATCAATTTAATTAAAAAAAGAAAAGGCATGACTATGATAAATCTAAATCTTTAATCTATATTTATTATCAAAACCAACCTAGATCCATCTTAATTCTGGATCTACCAAGGGATCAAATCTCTTTTTCACTCTAAAAGAGGTTTTCATATCAAGAAATTTGATCCCTATTGGCCCTTGGTAGATCCAGATTTAAGATGGATCTAGGTTAGTTTAATTTCCCCCATTTAAATAGGTTACATTCCACATGAATACCACGGTTTCTCAATACCATTGACAATTTTTATTTTATTTTTATAAATTTATTTTTATTTCGTTTTTTTGACTGAGTTAAAATATTTACAATACATTACATTAATCTTTTTATTTAATTTTATTTTAAATTTTTGTTTTATTTTTATTTTTATGCAATTTGACTTAGTGAAAATGTTAAACATTATCCTACTGGGCTGAAGAGCGCCTCTCCAAGCAAAAATATTTGAAAAAAATTAAATCCCTAACAATCATTTAATTATTATCAACCATTCAATTAAAATTATAAAAACGCTATTCTAAAGTACACATAATAAATCTATTATATATCAATATATCACTAAAGCTATTTCTCGCCATCGGCCTCTCTTAAAATGCAAAATATGATTCTCTACAAAAGAATTTGCCTTGGGACTCAAACACTAGCAAAAACTAAAACTCTTGTTAATTACACACATGTTTTTTAAACTAAATTTATTTGAACTAAAACACTAGCCAATTTACCAAGTACCCAGAGGGATCAAATCACGTTTCACTCTAAAAGAGGTTTGCATATCAAGAGATTTGATCCCTCTCGATGCTTGGTAGATCAGTTCAGATGAATCTAGGTTGATTTAATTTTCCACTTTCTGGATCTCAGGTTTACCAAGTACCTAGAGGGATCAAATCACGTTTCACTCTAAAAGAGGTTTGCATATCAAGAGTTTTGATCCCTCTCGATGCTTGGTAGATCAGTTAAGATAATCTAGGTTGATTTAATTTTCCACTTTAAATATGCTACATTCCACGTAAATACCATGGGTCAATATCGTGGGTTTTCAATACAATGGAACATTTTTATTTTATTTTTATAGGGTTATTTTTTCATTATTTTTAATTTTTAATTTTTATTTTGATAGAGTTAAAATTTTCATTACATTATATTAATCTTTTATTTAATTTTATTTTATTTTGACTTCAAATTGTTAAAACATTAAATTATCTCTATTATTTACTGCAGAGTGCTTCTTGAAGCACGATTTGTTCTTGAGAGTATATTAAGAAAAAGAAAAACAAATTTAAAAATATCTATGCTCCTATAAGGAAGCTTTCTACCCTAGATGCTAAATTGGTCCAAATGGATCACACTATAGTTTGGAAAAAAAACCAGTATTAATTTTTTTTTGGTTATGTAACAAAGATGTCTATGATGGACGTAAGATTGATAAAATGGATTTAAAAGTATTGAAGTTTTTTTCAAACAGAAAAATCATCATAGATTTATATTAAAATAATATAAAGATCAACAAGACATTGTTTCGGGACAGTGAGAACTGCCCAACTATAACACATATAAAACAAATTTGACCGATCACAAGGAAATCAGAATCAAAAAAGCTACACAAAAATGAGTAGCTACACATTCTGAACAGATATTAAAAACATTAAAAATAGTGAAATTTACTAGGCCGATAAGTTTTTTTTTTTTTAATCAGTGCAACTCTCATTTTTGTCTACACTTCTATTCTTCATTTGAAATCTGGCACACAGTTTTATGCCCATTCTTCCCATCTCAGCGTGACACCTTTTATTTCCGTCAAACACAACTAATTAAACGAGTGTTAGTGTTGTGTAAACCATCAAATTTAACAGGTAATTCCGATTTGAAATTCTTACTCTGCTGCCGACTCTTCAAGTTACACATGCTACCACAAAATTCCTTCACCTACTATTATTTATTCATTCATTCCAGCACATTCTTTCTCTTGATTTCTTTCTAATTGCATTTTTCACTTGATTTATTTCTAATTATATTAAACCAATAACGTGACGTTTCCAAATTCAAACCAGAATGAGATGACTATAGAGTAGTTTTACACATGGGTATGCTAATTAATTTAATTTATCAATATTAAACTGGACGTGGCATCTAACTATGACGTGTATACAAGTATTTGGTGTCTAATCTCGAGGGTGAGTTAAAAAGAGTGTTAGGGGTTGGTTCGAGTGAAAGTTAGTTTAAATGTCTTTTCCAGTTCATCTGTCGCATGCAGTGTTGCCGGGTTTACCTGTAGGTAAATCATGTGAATTGGAGAAAGAAACACTCCCATGGAGTGTGGTGACAACGTTGGAAAAGAAGAAGCCATAGTTGGAAAAGGATGTTGAGCTAAAGGCATCGTGGTGACAACTTGGATTTCACTCTGCACTTGTTTTCTGCTAATGCTTCTGTGCCCAACGAGTCTTTCACATTTTTCAATGAATTATATTAAATACTTATCACTCCTTTCACACTTTTGCACATGTAAATCAAACTAACACAAATATTTATACTTTTGCACATGGGTTTAATTCTGAGAATAATTTTTTTAATGTTTTAATTAATATAATAAATTACTATAGTTTAAAATTATTATTTACATGTTTTGTTGAGACGGTAGGATGATCCATATGAAAATTAGTTGATAAGGATTATTTAACATATCCATAAGAAAATGATCATTCATTTTAAATTAATGTTTTGTAAAGATAAAATTGAATATGGATATTGTACATCACATTAAGAAGTTTGCCTCAAAAGTTATTATATTGAATTTTATTTTTTTATGGTAGGAATAAGAATAATTGTTAAAATATAATTATCTCAGTAAATGTGACTTTACGTTCAAACAATTGTGTAACTATAGGGAGTTATGTAACAAAGTCTTCATATTAAAATGATGTTGGTAAGGTTGATGTATTGTTGGAGAGTCATTTTTACCTTGAATAATAAAAATTCCAATCCTTTGCCACATGGAGGTTTTAGTGTTTTACCATGTAAAATTCTTGTGTTTATTTGTGTGATTTGTTTCTTGCTCATTGTGTATTTTTCTTTCTGATTTAATTAATTTTTAAGGGCTCTAAATACCAACAAATAATAGGATTTCTTTAAGAATGAATTTGAATATATTCATTGACAAGTGAAACATATACCTTTGCATATCTTCACTCTCAAGTGGTCACAAAAATTAAGTTTATTTTTTTGTGCTTGTTGTACTAGTAATCACAATGATTGCAATAACTTATCAACCACCACATCCTTGGCTTGAATCATCAAAGACAATGTCCAAAGTTTTTTCTGCTATAGAACATGCCACATTTAAACAAGATGACTCCATACTCTGCACTAGTGAGGATATTATTGCTATTGTACCAACCCCAACTGTTAATTTCCTCTTCAAGGGTCCAAACTGAATGAATGTAATGTAACATGGGGGTTCAAATCTAGGAAGGAAAAATCATGGAGGAAGTATAGGGATTTTAGAAGATTCACTCTAGGTTTCGATCTAAATTATAAATATAACGTCATAGATGCCTCAAAGTTCGAGGGCATATTTCCTCCTACAGGTTTTTTTTATGGGCTCTTAATCAGTAGAGAATCTTGGATTTATGAAAAAACAGAGGTTAAATGGAAGTTGGACGCATATTTCCTCCGTGCCTACATGTTTTTTTTATGGGCTCTTAATCAATAGAGAATCTTGGATTTACTAAAAAACAGAGGTTAAATGGAAGTTGGACTTTTTGTTTCGCGTGATTCCAGTCCAACTACTTTATTACATCTATACACCTATTGTTTCCACTTGCTTAATTTTCTGAGGGTAGCTCCAGGACTCTTCCAATGAGTTTCATGGTGCATGATTGCACAACCAACTATTTTTATGGTGCACGACCAACCCCTTGCTAATTCCATGACGCACAATCAATACATTTCCTTCCGTGTCAGGTAAGAGTAAATTCAAAAGCAATTTTATCTACAGTGAAGCTATGTATTATCCCTCTTTGTATTTCTTTTTTCTTAGTTCCCTGCTAACTCAATGAATTATTTATTAATATGAAAAATGCTAATAATTTCATCAAGTTTATTTGATGTATTAAGAATATCAGATGCATCAAAATTTATTAAGTAATTTTGATGTTTATACAAAACTTCATTTCTTTTAGGTATTTTGTGTATTGTTAATTATGTAATTTTCATATTATTTTATGCAAAGTTTTATTCTAACATAAAATTTTAGAAAAAAAAATCTATTTTTATAAACAAATTTATTTATTTATTTGCTAAAAATTTATCTTACAATTTTCATATTTATAATTATAAATAATTTTTCTATTCATAAAAATATATTTTATTGTATAATAATCAATTTATTATTATAATTTTCATATTTATAATTATAAATAATTTTTCTATTCATAAAAATATATTTTATTGTATAATAATCCGTTTATTATTATTATTTTTATTGATTATGGAATTCAAAGTACAAAATTTTAAATTTAAAAAACCTATATCCTCTCTTTGCACCTATTAGGGAAATTGCTGGTACATAGTCGGTAAATAGTCGATATACAAAAACAGTGTTAGAAATGTCAGTCGACCAAAAGGGATTGTGAAAAGAAACCACGTCAACAAGTTTTCCGGTGCATTTTCTCCAAACGCTGCGTCTCCAATGCACCCACTCAGGATGTAAAATGTTGTTGTGGTTACGAGGCCCATTAGCGTTGCCTCCTTCTCGTCTTGTTCTCCGAGGGAGAATATTTTATTGTATTATGCCCGTCATTTCAATTGAATTAGTGTCACCACATTCTTTGGTAATATTTATATAATACTTGGATTTTTATGAGGGTAAGAGAAAAAGGGTATGCAAATGAAATGCATATCAATTGTTGGAGGTGTGGCAGGGGTTGTCATTTCCACGAGTGTTGAAGCAAATTGACTTCTTGGTCGCCTCGTTAATTCACAAGCAAATTAGTCCAGTTTTATATAAATAACAAAACTACTAAGAGCGTTTGTTGTGTCCATATTCATGGAAATCGGTATCTAAAACACATAGAGATGGAAACAAGTTTGAGATTGGTCAATGTCAATATCTCTCTATTTTAGGCACAAGAAGTTCGTCAGCATGGTGCCAATGTCTCTCTCGCCAATCTCTCTATGTTAGACATAAAGTTCGTCATCCCTCTGGATAGAAACATGTGTAAGGATTGAAATGTAGAGGATACAGGAACTGAACTTTTTGGGGGAGCTCTGGAGCGCGTCAGGACGGGGGAAGCCATGTTTTCAGTGATACAGCCAACCAACAAATGCCCACGCCATCAGGCTCGAAGAGCCAACCAACCAGCTTGAGCCTTTCATTGCTAAAAGACTCGATTGTTTCATCATCAATGCTAGTATTATCGCTCAATGGGGAATGCCTGTTGCCACTACAGGTAATGATTATACATCGGATCACCGTCCCATCTTTCTTGAATGGAAGGATATTGAATGTAGGCTGGGCTATTCCTTTAAATTTAATAGAATTTATTTGACTGATAAATCCTTCAACGAGGTCATAACAAAAAAGTGGGAGGATTTAAAGCATTCTGAGATGGCTTCTTTCTCCACTTTCCGTGAAAAGATCCAATCTTTAAGGGAGGTGGCTAAGGATTGGCAAATCAAACAGAGGAAGAAGGATAAACAGGAGCTGATTGACATAAAAAAGGAGTTAGGTATCTTCTCTGCCTCAGTAAATTTCGACTGCTTGTCTTTTGATCAAAAAATTCTTATCAGAACCTTGGAAAAAAAGAAACAAGCGTTGCTGCTAAAGGAAGAAGCATCCTGGAGGCTCAAAAGCAGAGCGACCTGGCTCAAGGATGGTGACCGAAACTCAAAGTTTTTTCATAATTTTGCAAATGCAAGGAGGTGTAAAAATTCGATCTGGAAGATTGAGGATGGTAATGGGGGTTTCCTTTATTCACAGCATGACATATCGGTGGAGGCCACAAGGTTCTTCCAGAAACAATACCAGCGGCGGAGGAACGAGATAAATGATGTTTTCTGGGCGGTTGACCTCGTGCCTGTTATGTTTGATGAAGATGCTAATACAGAGTTTTTCAAGCCCATTACGGAAGAGGAACTACATGGAGCTATCAAGAAATTCAAAAAGGACAAAAGTCCTGGGCCAGATGGCTGGCCGATTGAGTTCTTTTCTCACTTCTATGATATGTTTAAAGAGGATTTGTTGGGGATGGTGGATGCTACACGTATATCTGGGAATATAAATAGCGCTCTCACTGCTACTTTCTTAGCTCTTATCCCCAAAAAGGATCAGTCTGAATCGTTATCGGATTTCAGGCCTATTGCATTATGCAACATTCTTTTCAAAATCATCTCTAAAATTATTGCGGAGAGAATGAAACCTGTCCTCAACTCCTTCATATCCAGGGACCAGCATGCTTTTTTAAAAGATAGGAACATTCTTGACGCAGTCGCCACGACACAGGAATGCTTATTTTCAGTTTTATCAAAAAACATTGATGCGGCTATTCTTAAGATAGACCTGGAAAAGGCGTACGACTGTGTCGATTGGGGGTTCCTTAGAATCCTACTGGCCAAAATCGGTTTGAGGTCTCAGGGAATAAACTGGGTGATGGCATGTGTTGAAAATGTTAAATACTCAGTTATTATCAATGGTATCCCTTCATCTTTCTTTCAGGCGGAGAGAGGACTGCGCCAGGGCTGTCCTCTCTCCCCTCTCCTCTTTATCCTTGTCATGAATACTCTCAGCACCCAGATCAATAAAGCAGTGGCTGATCAACGATGCATGCCGATCAAGATTTGTAAGAATATATACCTTTCTCATAACCTGTTTGTCGACGACATTCTTATCTTTGCCATGCTATGCAAATCAAGTTGGCTCTGTCTCAACGAGATCTTTCAAAAGTTTCAATCAGCATCGGGCTTGGTCATAAACAGGATCAAATCCATGTTGTATCACAATGACTCTAATCAGGAGTTAGCTCAATGGATTGCCGCGTTGTTTGGTATTAATCTGGCATCAATAAAGGAAGGCTTTAAATATTTGGGTTTCTTTCTCAAAGCAAAAGGGAACCGCAAACAGGACTGGTTATGGCTGATTGATCGTTTCTATAATAAAATTTCAAGATGGGAGATGCGATTCCTATCTCTGGGAGGCAGACTTATCCTGGTACAGACTGTCCTATCTCATCTTGCGGTTTATTGGGCACATCTTTATTTTCTTCCCGCCTCTATTATTAGCAAAATGGTCTCTTTAGCTGCTAATTTTCTATGGGGAGGAAGAACTTATCATTCCAAGATCCACTTAGTTAAGATGGACTCCATCTCAAGACCGAAGAAGGTAGGTGGTTGGGGCCTTTTACATATGAGGTCCTTTGGCAAGGCCCTCCTTTGCAAATCTCTCTATAGAGGCATCTTCGGTGAGGGCAAGTGGAGTTCCATTATCAACCAAAAATATCTGAAAGGAAGGAGCTTGGTATATTGGCACAGGAGGAATACTCTGGGTACAAAAAGGGGATCAGCCATCTGGCTAAGTTTCAGAAAGGTACAGGTTCTCTTCCTGGGATTCTTAAGATGGCGCATCTCTACCGGCTCTAGCATCCATTTTGGTATTGATCCAACTGTGCATGGACTGGAATCGCTGCTCACTCCCGAACTGATTTTCTTCTTGCACTCAAAGGGTCTCTTTACTTGGAATAAATTGATAAAATCTTGGTCCTCATCTTCTCCAATATGGATGGACGGAGATGATCTATGTCTGCCTCTTTCTCTTCGGCCCATTTGGTGTTCTGCTGTTAATAATCTTGCAGGTAAAGGTATCAAACAAACAGGTACAAAAGATGAGCTGGTATGGTCTATGCGGAATTCCACTCAGCCTGTTCGTGTAAAGGATCTATATGCAGCTGTTTCTACTAATCTTTCTCCGCTTCCCGCACCCATCTTTCCTTCCAAATTCTGGAAAGCGTCCTGTCCACTCAAGACGATTTTATTTTCATGGTTGATTTTTACCAACAGGAACCTCACATGGGAGGTTCTTCAAAGGAAGGGATGGATGGGTCCGGGAAGATGTCCCATGTGTTGTCAGGCGTCCGAATCAAATGCTCACATGTTCTTTCAGTGTGCTGCATCGTCCCAAATCTGGTATGATCTCTCTTTATCTCATGGTTTTCCTCACCAGGCTTTCTCATCTGTACAGGAGGGCTTCAAATGGTGGAGTGATCAACGCCCAGCATGGCGATCGTTATTCATCCTTACGTGCTGGTTTCTGTGGAAATGGAGGAATGCTCGCATCTTTCAGGAGTCCAAGGCGCCCATTGCCACTGTTCTGGTCTATATATCTGCTTTGCTTGAACCTGCTGGTTAACCTCTAGTCATGGTTTTGTCTATATTTCTCTCATCGTTTCCACTGTGGTTTATGTGGATCCTTTTTCACATGTGGATCTTCCTCTCTTTTTTTGGATGGTTTTTAATCTATGACTTATCATGATATATCTGTTAGATATCTGGACAATCTTTTTTGTAAGAGCTCAGAACTTTTTAGTATCAGACCTATCTGTTTTTATCTACAGGATGAGACGGCCATGATGAGATGGCCTTTATATGTATCAGACCTTTATATTCTCTTAATATAAATTCATGGTGCTTTTCTCTCTGAAAAAAAAGTTCGTCATCCCTCCCAATCTCTCTATGTTTTAATTAATATACATTAATTATTTTTAATTAAATATTTTTTCCAATTGGATTTAGTTGTATTAGATTTTGATTAGATATAAGATGAAGTATTATTATTATTTTACTTAGTTTTATTTTATAATATATTGACTTTATAAGTGGGTGGTAGGAGTGAGAGGGATTACTCTCAATCTTGATGGAAACATTGAAATTGAGTATAGTTGGGGTTAGATAATTGTGCCAATAAGGGCTCCTTCTGGCCAAAGAAGAAAACGATGAAGATTTGGTGGTGTTGGGAGATTCACAACCGGTTATCCATCACTTTGTTCACGGATCTTTTCCTATGGATTGCAAGTTGCGAAATCGAATTAGGAATTTGAAACTAGCCTTCTTTAATATTGGCTTTTTTCATGTGTTGAGAATGGACAATTATGCTGTAGATGATCTCACCAATAAATGTGTAAACTTGGACGCAAAAGTACTAATGAGAAATGGTATTCCTTCCCTCACAACTATTCTTTAACAATGGGTCTGCTATGTAGTGTAAATTTTGTCTGTATCTATAGTTCTTTTAGAAAATCTACACCTGGAAAGACCATGTGTCCTTTAAGATAGTAAAACCAAGACTATCTTGAAGTCACAGGTAAGGATTTTCATTATACTCACCTACTCTACAAATCACAATCGAGACTCAGATTTTAATTTAATACAATATTCTCATCACAATTAAAAACAAGTAAATATATTAAATTTATAATAATCTACCCATAAATATAAATATATTAAATTTATAATCTACCCATAAATATAAATATATTAAATTTATAATAATTTACGAATAAATATATTAAATTTATAATAATTAGATTATTATATAATTTAATATTATATCAAGGAAAAATTAGATTACCTCAAATACCCTATAATATATATATATTTTTTCATAGACATTATAATCGAGGAGAAAACAAATTAGGTACTAAATACTTTATATATGAATGATTATGATTTAAATTTACTTATTGAAAAGGAAATACGAATTGGGCGACTCAAATCCAGGAAGGAAAATAATCCCATACTTGAAATAAAAAGTCTTTGTGATTTCAAATTTACATAAAGATATGAAAGAGAAAAATGAACAGAATAAGTATATTAATGTTCGGAGAATTTTATTAGAAAAAGTAATAACATAATGTATATTTTTAGAAATTACAAATTAATTAAATAAATATAGTTATTAATCAAATGAGAATTGTACAAAGTTCTTATCATTTAGAGGTAGCAAAAGAAACATCCGATTTTGAAAAGTGTTTATTCAGAGTATATATTTTTTTAGCATATTTTTGACATGTTAAATTTTCTTATGTATCAAGTATGAACATTTTTTTTTTAAATGTTAGTAATTTTCATACTGATTTTTTTGATGCAACATCGACTCTTTTTTTACGGGGCTTATTTTTGATACTTTAAATTTTCTAATGTATTAAGTATGGATAATTATTTTTAAAATTTAACAATTTTTGAAGTAGTCTTCTTCTTCTTCTTCCCTAAGATATTTGTTTTTAAGTGTTTTTCAAGTTTGCGTTTTTTTGTAATGAAATCTTCGTTTTTTTCCATAGTTAAAAATAAAGAAGTGTCAATATTTTAAAGTTTGGATTTTCTATATATTTATGTATCGTTAATTAATATTTCAATGCACATCAAATAATTGTCACTAAAGAAACATTTAATGAAGCTGGATTTTCTGAGGAAAGGATGGCGTGTGCTAGGGTTTGCTGTTGCAGAAACCTGATGGTGGCTGCAGCTGGTCCAAAGGCCGCTGCAAAGGCTGAAGGCGATCCAACGCTTGGAGATACGGTGGGCGTCATTTTACACGGCGCTGAGAGGACCTCCTCCGTAAAGGCGTAGACAAGGACCTCAAACTTTTCCAGACCTCTACGGCATCATATCTGTGGGGTTCTATGCCTCAAGGATCTACGTCTTTGTGAACTGGAACCGACAGAAAACGCCCAGGATCTTTGCAAATAGAGATCTGTTCAAAAGATCCGGCCAGATCTATGATTTGGACGCTTTTCCGAACCAACTGTTAGCTGAAGACGCAGAGGGTATCGATATGTGCAAATGCTCTGCACGGCAAGGGTTACAGTGGGATCAAGCAGCGAAAGACCACCTTCGTGTATGGTCAAACAAGGAAGATCTCGTGGTGATGAGAAGCGTGGTACTCATCTACGATTTCAAACAAAGTCGCCACCATGCTGTATTGCACAAAGAGACAAGGACGCGCCAATCCCAGAATGCACAGAGAAATGGCAGGGGGGGTCTGCATGCTGCAGATCTGCTCTCTCTTACAACTCAGTGGCCAAAACTTTGCAGATTCGGCCCAGATCTACCAGATCCAGACAACTTTCGAGCCCTCAGGCAGGCGGATCTACCAGATCTGGCCAGATCTAGGCAGAAGCAAAATGAAAGATCGCCAGATCCAGAATACAAAACCGAAAAACGGGATGTGATCAAGGCAGACACAGTGGATCTGAAGCAAATCTTCATCAGATCAACAGAAGGCAGACACGTTTGTATGCAGATCTGGGAACAGATGAGTGTTTTGAAGCTTAAAAAAGAGATCCAGGACAAACTAGGAATCCCAGTTGCATTTCAAATCCTAATATTTTCTGGGACATGCTTGCAGGATCAACACACACTCCAGCATTACAGGGTTGCAAAGGATTCAACTATTATCCTCAACCACCGATTGCGAGGTGGATCTAAGGGATCTACCTCAAAATCTACAGGTACCTATCGTGAAGCAGCCAAAGGAAAAGAATCTCCAAATGGGAAAGAATCCACAACTGTCAATATACCTCCAGGGCAGTATATCGTGGATCAAGTGCCAGAGAGTCCCTCCATATCGCTGGATACACCAGAGGTAAAGTGCATATTCTCAGATCTACAAAAAAATGCTGTTATTTGTAGATTTAACGGTTTCTGGCCTAGAACAGATGCTTTGTACCAATGGATTCACACGGTCTGGACAAAAAATTGCCAGATCCACCTATGCTCGAAGGGTTTCTTCATAGTAGTCTTCCTCGTAGAAGGAGAAAGGGAAAAAATCCTCGATGAAGGACCATGGTTCTGGGGCAGTGCGAGATTGTTTGTTACCCCATGGTTCCCGGAGTTCGATGCCAATACTATGGTGGTATCAAGGATGCCAGTATGGGTAAGACTGCATAATCTTCCGATACATTTTTGGCACTACAAGACCTTATCAGCTATAGGGAATACCCTTGGAAGAATGTTAAAGATTGATTCAGAGAGACACATCAAAGGAATCTTTACTTTTGCTAGGATATGTGTCGAGGTAGATCTTAGCCAAGGATTACCTGAAAGCATCATCTTGAACTTCAACAATACTCAGTGGAAACAACCTTTGGACTATGAGAATATAGCATTCAGATGCAGGGGATGTCAACAAACAGGCCATCTGTTCAATGCATGCAAAAGCCTCAACAAGAACAAGACACAACAAAGGAAGCCCAAAGGATGGCAGAACATAGATGATGTCTTAAAGAAGAGAGCAGCGGAAGAGAAAGCCCCTTCGGTAACAGAAGACGAAGAGACAGAAGCAGAAGAGGACGATACCACCATAGAGGAAGTTGAAATAGAGAACCAGAAGGAAAATATAGCAGAAAACAAGGCATTGCAGTCCTACTCAAATCAGACAGAGACCCAGAACAACCAGGCAGAGAGGACAAGCGTGGATCAAAGCATGGGAGGCATCAAACAGCAGCATCACTCAGATACTTCAGACTCAGACAAAGAAACAGGGCTCCCAAAGGCAACAACACAGTTAGTCATTGCCTCGATCGAGCCCAGTCAAGGAGAGTGGCGCAAGGTCGAAAAGAAAAAGGGGAGGAAAACTTGAAGCGTGAGTTTTACTCACTGCCGGATTTCAGGTTTTTCCCTCTTTATTCTTTCTCTTTTCTCTTCTCTTTTCTTATTCTTTGGGCACGTTAGTCTTCTAACGTTGCGTGGGGTGCATAAGCACTCGAGCCCATGTGGCACCTTACTGAATGCTTCACTGCATCTGCTAGTGTAACTTTTCATTAATTCTTTAATAAAAGGTTACCGTTTTTTTCCTTGGAAAAAAAAAAAAAATTGTCGCTAAAAAAACAATAATTTTAAACATTTGACAAAAAAATACATATTTTGAATATAGATATACTAAAAAATACACATTTTGTGACCTTTTTTTATTGTTGTTAAAAATGACATGTCAAATAAATGATTTTTATGGAAAAATCTTAACAAAAAAACTTAGGAAAAAATATTTCTTTATGAATTTTATGTCAAAAATTAATTATAATCACAATTTTTTTCAAACAATAATGATTCACATAAAAATTAAAGTGAAAATGAGATAATTCAAATATTACACATATAACAACAATAATTGAATACTTATTTTTCTCATAAAATCTCAAAGTCAAAAGATTACAAGTATAACTAATGAATAATTCTCAAAATTGAGCTTGATTTGCAAGTATAACTTAAATTTAATCAATAATATCATATAATCCATGTTCATCATCTTCTAGATTTTCGTTATTGTCTTCTTCCATAATATTTGTTCTTTAGTTGGTCATTTTCCTTTTTTAATTTATACTTTGGGATGAACCTTTGATGTCTGCAAATCTCCCAAAGTATCCTTTTCCAATCATTCCATCTAACAGTGGTTGAGGTTTCTTTGCCTTTTTTTTCCATATGTGATTCATTAAAATGCCCTTTCCTCAAACCAACTTCTTGCATTGCATTTGGAAGAAATTGAATAACATTAATTCTTTGCTGAATAAAACTGCATTATAGTGAGTCTTTTTCAATGTCAATGCAATTTCTTCCTTTTTGTAGGCAACATGCTAGTGTTGTACTTGTTAGAAATTGTAGCAAGAAAGGCTAAATTTGACTTGTGCCTTAGTCAAATTTAGTAATTCGATTTTCCACATCAGAAGGATGACTTGGATTACAGTTAACTTGCTTGACAGGACTTTGTCTACTAGTTTACTTATTAAATTTGAGTTATAGGCTAGAAGTAGAGTTGTGCATGTAGTGATTGCTAAAATTTAGCAATCTAGTTCAGTTATTTTCAGTTTGACTCAGTTAACTGAGCTCAAGTACCTAGTTGAGTCAGTTGAAGGTTAGTTGAGTAGTAGAACTATTGTTAACTCAATGATCTCTCAGTTAAACTAGTCAATCAGTTAAAAATAACCTAGACATGCATGGAATTCAAATTACCTAGTTGGAATGGAGGAAAAGACACATTGTAATGATCAATTGTATACTAGTTGACTGTACGATATTTTTCACTAAGCAAGTGATCAATTCCCCCTGGATTTACACAAGGAAATAGGGAATTTCCCTATTTTTTAGGAGGTTAATTCCCCTAGGATTATGGAAGGAAATAGGAGGTTGGCTAAGGCTTGAATTGGATAAGTGTTGGCCAGAGCAAGACAGGAAGTAGGAGTACAATTTTACAGTGCAGGGTGTGATTCATAGTTGAAGCAAGATAGTGTAATAGTTTCTATTTCTCATCTGAATTAATGCAAAGAAGTGGAGGGGTTTTTCCCTGTTGGGTTCCCTTGTAAAAGCATTATGTTCCTTCTGTTTTGATGGTTTCATGTTATTGCATGTGTTTCTAACGTGTGTTTTCCTTTCCACAAAATAGTAGAAGAAATTTTTGTCTCTTGATTTCGGTTCGATTTCATTAGGTGTAGCAAGTTTCTTTTGATTTATACATGGCATCAGAGGAGAAATCACATTAGAAACCAATCAATAGAGCTTCTTCTTTAGAGATTAAGATTTGTAGATTTAGTGAAACAATTTTCTTCTGTGCGGGAAAATGTCTTTCAATGGATTGAGATTGGAGTATGCCATTGAGGGAACCTCAAAGGACATGATGGAAGTAGTGCTCAATGATAATAGTGTGTTGGAGTACACCAAAACTGCCATTCCACAACTAGGAACATCTAATGCACAAGCACTTGCACAGTGGAAGAAGGATATTGCAAAATCTAGGAGGATCATCCTTGAGGGTGTGAGAGACCACATAGTCTCGAATTGACATGGTAAGGAGGCTCCCTTTGCTATGTTCAAGACCCTCACTGAGTTATTCGAAAATAGTAGGGATGCCAAGAAATTGGCATTGAGGGACAATCTTGGAATCATCCACATGCAGAAAGGAGAAACCATTCCACATTACCTCTCTAGGTTTACTTAGTGTCAAAATGAGCTTCGAGGAGTTGGAGAAAATATTCCCTCTTCAGAACTAGTGAGCCTAACTCTCCTAGGCCTTCCAAAATCCTAGCACAACTACCAAGACTTTGCAAATGGAAGGGGAAAATTTCCAAACTGGGAGAGGTTGTGGTCCGATCTGGTGCAGGAATAAATTCGGTGGAACACTAGATATGGAGTAACATCCAAATCTAAGGAGGAAGATAATTTTGCCTTGGTTGGGAAGGGAAAGAAAGGAAAGGGAAAGAAGGCCCAAAGTAAACTAGAGAATAGCTAGAAAAATGGAAAGAAGAATGACTTAAGCAAGATAAAATGTTTTCATTGCCATGAATTCGAGCACTATGCAACAAAGTGTCCACACAAGAAGTCTAAAAAGAATCCTTTAGGAGGAGAAGGAGGTGAAGCACTTTCCTCAAAATAAAATTAGACTTCACCCTAATTGCATGCATGGCCAACACTGATGGGGAGTGTGTGGTATCTATATTTAGGTGCCTTGTTCCATATGAAAGGATCCAAAGAATTCTTTAGTAGCCTAGAGGAGAAGGATATCCAGATGCACATAAAACTTGGCGATGATGGGCGGTAAAGTGCCAAAGAAATTGGTACCATAACCTTTGAAAGGGAGTCAGACTCGCGCCTTCATCTAAAAGATGTCATGTATGTACCTGGGATGAAGAATAACTTGATCTATGTAGCTATATTAGAGGATTGTGACTACGATGTTGTTTTTTAGTAAGGGGAAAGCCTTTTTGAGACATGTAGCTATTGGGAAGCTGAAACAGATTGGACTTTGAGTGAAGAATATATAAAAACTTGAGGTGGAATCTTGCGCTACACTAAGTAGCAAGGCAGGAGAAATGCGTAGTTGAGATGTTGGATAACTCTGGCACATAAGCATGGGACACTTACACCATGGAGCCTTAAAAATCATGTAGCAGATTACCACTGATCTCCCAAAATGTACCCTTGACCAACATGATGTCTGCAAGGGGTGAACATTGGGGCAATATGTCAAATCCACCTTCTAGGGCCAAGATAACAGAGCTAGAGAAATCTTGGAGTGAGTCGACTATGATGTATGTGGACTATTTTCTATAACATCGACAATAAAACACAAGTATTATATGATTTTTGTTGATGATTTTTCTAGAAAATACTGGATTTTCTTCATGTAGAAGAAGGATGGAGTTTTCTCAAAATTTGTTGAATTCAAAGCATTGGTTGAAAAAGAGACTTGTTAGAAATTGAAAGCCCTAAGAAGTGACAATGGAGGAGAATTTGTTTCTATCACCTTCAAGGAATTTTGTGCCAAAGAGAGTAGTAGAAGAGAACTAATAGCACCCCATAACCCTTGGAAAAACTGGGTAGTTGAAAGGAAGAACATAAGCATAGTGGGAGCAACAATAGCCATGTTTCATGATCAAGGGCTTCCATTACATTTATGGGCAGAAGCAGGCAACACCACAATTTATTTGCAAGACAAGAGCCCTCATAGAATACTTGGCATGATCACACCCGAAGAATATTTCTCTAGGAGGAAGCTAGATATATCTCATTTCAGGATATTTGGAGTTACTGTGTATTATCATGTCTCCAAGGATAGAAGGAAGAAAATTGAGCCTACAACTAAGATGGGAGTATTTGTAGGATACACAAATACACCACATAATTACTAGGTGTATTTTCCCTCACTCAGGGTGACAATAGTGAGGAGATATGTCAAATTTGATGAGGAGAAGGCTATGAGATTCTCTCTAGAGTGAGATATTAGTATCTCACTGTAGGAGGAGCTGTTAGTTCCTAAGGAGGAGCCCTAGACAAAGCTTCAGGATGTTGTGGAGTAGCCACATGTAGAGGAGCAGACATGAGGCCGAGTGGAGGCACCCACTCAATGAAAATATTTCAGAGAAGGGAGGAAGGGAACTAGAGAAGCTGAAAGATTGGAATAGGATGCACGGGAGCATGTGGGAGCTCCTTCATCTCAACGCAAGAAGAGGAGGTCACCCGATAGGTACAATGGGTATATGGCTCTCATGATGGAACTCATTGAGTCAAAACCTTATTCATTTGAGGAAGACGTTTCTCAACTAGTGTGGGTTGATGCCATGGTGGAGGAGTATGAATCCACCATGAAGAATAGTGTATGGGAGGTGGTGCCAAGACTGGAGAATAAGTCAGTGGTTGGTTCCAAATGGATCTGTAAAGTGAAGCATGCAGCTGATGGGAGTACCGAGAAGTACAAGGCCAGATTTATGGCCAAAGGCTTCTCTAAGGTAAAGGGAGTGGACTATGACGAAAAAATTTCCCCAGTGGCAAGATATTCCTCAATCAAGTCCATTCTAGCATTAGCTACGCAGGGGGGGTGGAAGATCTACCATATGGATGTGAAGATCACCTTTCTCAATAATGTTGTTGAGGAAGAAATTTACATAGAGCATCTAGAGGAATTTGAGACATATGACAAGGAGACACATGTGTGTAGACTCAAGAGATCTTTGTATGGTCTCAAACAAGCACCCCGAGCATGGTACACTTAGATTGAAACATATCTTAGTGGATTGGGCTTCACCAAAAGTGAAGCAAATGCCAACCTCTATCACATTGTGGTAGATGGCAAGTTGCTTATATTGGTTTTGTATGTTGATGACTTGATACTTACAGGGGATGATCAGTTGATTCGCTCTTGCAAGGAGGACCTTGCGAGAGAATTCGAGATGAAATACATGGGATTTATGCATTGATTCTTTGGGTTGGAGGTATGGCAGGGTGATAGTGAGCCGTTTGTGAGTCAGGGGAATTATGTCTCTGAAATATTTCAAATATTTGACATGGATAATTGCAAGCCCATGGAAACACCTCTAGCTACAAACTAGAGAAAGGAGAGTGCTTCTTCAGGAGAGGCAGTATATGATACAACCTACAAAAAACTTGCAGGATCCTTGATGTATCTAGTGAACACAAGGCCCGACATATGTTATGCAGTTAATCAGTTGAGTCAAGCCATGGTGAAGCCTACCAAGTTATATTTGAAGGCAACAAAAATTGTGTTGATGTACCTCAGAGGCACAACCGAGTATGCGTTATGGTACAAGAGGAAAAAGGGAGTGCATCTCAAAGGCTTCATCGATGCAGATTGGGCAGGGATTCCATGAGGCAGGAAAAGTACTTCAGGTGCTATCTTCAGTGTTGAGTCTGCAACTATTACCTGATATAGAAGGAAATAGAGGTATGTGGCACTCAACTTAGCAAAGGATGAATACATGGCTTAAATTCAAGCATCGAGTGAGGCAATATGGATGATTAAAATACTTGTGAGTATTTTCAATCGGCACATTGATAGGTCCAATATTTCATGACATTTCCAAGCACATTGATATTAGGTACCATCACTTGCGGGACTGTGTGCTGATGAGAATTATGATGCTACAACACATTCCAACTGAGGAGCAAGATGCAGATATCTTGATAAAGGAATTGCTAAGATAAAAATTCAAATTCCATAGGTGGAGGATAGGGGTGGTGCAAAATCCCTTTCTTGCTAAGAGGGAGTATTAGAAATTGTAGAAAGAAAGAATATATTTGACTTGTGCCTTAGTCAAATTTAGTAATTCGATTTTCCATATGAGCAAGATGACTTGGATTGTAGTTAAGTAGTGTGACATGGATTTTTCTACTAGTCTACTCAGTAAATTTGAGTTATAGGCTAGACGTAGAGTTATGCATGTAATGATTGCTAAAATTTAGCAATCTAGTTCAGTTATTTTTCAGGTTGACTCAATTAAGTGAGCTCAAGTACTTAGTTGAGTCAATTGAGTAGTAGAACTATTGCTAACTCAATGATATCTTAGTTAAATTAGTAAATTAGCTAAAAGTATCCCAAACTTGCATGGAATTCGAATTTCCTAGCTTGAGTGGAGGAAAAGGCACATTGTAATTATCAATTGTATACTAGTTGTGTGCACAAGATTTTGCATTGAGTAGGTAATCAATTCCCCTTGTATTTGTGCAAGGAAATATGGGACTTACCTATTTTTTAGGAGCTTAATTCCTCCAGTATTACGCAAGGAAATAAGAGGTTGGTTGAGGCTTGAATTGGCTAAGTGTTGGCCAGAGCAAGTCAGGAAGCAGGAGAACAATTTTACAGTGTAGGGTGTGCTTCAGAGTTGAAGCAAGACATTGTAATAGTTTCTGTTTGTCATCTGGATTAATGCAAAATAGTGTGGGGGGTTTTTCCCAGTTGGGTTCCCCTGTAAAATTATTGTGTTTCTTGTGTTTTGATGGTTACATGTTATTGCATGCGTTTTTTTATCGTGTGTTTTCCTTTCCACAGAATAGTAGAATTTTTTTTTTGTCTCTTGATTTCAATTCAATTTCATTAGCTGTAGCAAGTTTCTTAAAATTTCTATAGTACTTGATCATAGAAATAATTAAGTAAATTAGTATAAACACATAAAAATTAAAAATAAAATATTGAAATTTATTTTTAGATAATAAAACTTACCTGAACGTGAGACTAAATCCAAAACCCAATCTCCTTCATTTGAACATAAATCTATAAGATAGTTAATCAATGCCTGTGGTTTTTGATAAATGTTAACTATCTCTCCTTTTGCATATTTATCCTCATATGTTAGTTTTCTTACGACAACATCATGAACCATTACTTGTCTATGACTCTTTCCTTCTACTCGATTCAAAAGAATAAGCTTATAGCTATCATATTTTGTCCAAAATTTAACATGGATGAACTCATAATCACTTATAATTGGTTGATCTATGCAACCAATAATATTTGACTTTTTCCTGTAACATGAAATAATAAAAGTTCAATTAACTTGTACATAAATATTTTTTTTCTAACATTAATCAAACACACAATTTCAATGTCTTAGCATGTAAGCTGCATCCTTGATTTTTATTTTCCCTTGAAGCTTAATAATAACATTGCAAATTGTGTGTCTGAATAAAATGTCACAAATATCCAAAGTGGTGATGTTGTGACTTCTTGAAAGTCTGTAACCACTTTATTAAAAGATTGATAACTATAGCACTCATTATCATATCCAATGTTTGGGAAATTGAAACCATGAGGAATATCTGCAATAACTAGGGCATATTCCCTTTTAGGTATGAGTTTTGCAATGTCTTCACAATCACCTTGTATTATTTGATATTGGATATTGTCGATCCCATTCCAAATGAAATGACTAAGAGGAGGATCAAGCTCAACATTCTTAAGACACTGCTTCTCAACCTTTCTAAACTATTTTTTTCAATAAATCTTTTGAAACTATTAGGCACTCCATCTGCATCCTTCGAACCTTTAATGAAATAAAAAAATATATGTAAAAGTAATAAAATAAAAATACTTTACATATGAATAAAATTAATGAATATATAAATCAACATACATTTTTGAATGCAAGATAAAAATCTTTAAGTGTTGGTGTAGAACTTGAATATGGGTAGTTGCGTACAACATTATCCCAACTTTTTTTATTCAACATTTTAACCATATGCTTTTGTATTTTCATATAAATCTTATGACTGAATAAATAAAGTAAAAATTGCTAATATAGTGATATGTATAACAAATACTACCTACAATAATATGTTATATTTATAAGAAAATTATAATCCAAAAATAAGTAAAAATAGTTCAACAAACTTATTTTTGAAATTCAGAGCACATTTCGTTCAATGTTAATTCACTTGACTTTACACGCGATACTATTGATTTGACTAGTTTGTCATCCTTCACTCCTTGCATTGTTCTCCAAGGTGTGATAGTCATATAATCTAGAAGCTTCTTGATTTCAAGACCTGTCTTATTACTGAGACATATTAAGGGTTTATACTTTTTAACCATCTAATTTTTTATGGAATATATTCTCCCACATGTTGAAAATATCATCAATCAATTCCCATATCTCGCTAGTTCTAAATTCCAATTGGAAAATGTTATCCATATCTCTGAATATATATGAATTTTCTTTGACACCTTTTGAATTGATTTTTTTCCTCAATTTGATAATCTATTTCCATACAAAATTCCTTCCAAAAGTTTAGACTGACGTTTGCCTTATCCCCACCACATTTTTCTTCAAATTCACAATGAATAAATTTGACCCTTTGGATGAAAGTCATTGTAATAGCCCTTGTTTGAATTTCCATGTAAAAAAAGTATAAGACCAAGGTCATGGGACACATATTCCAAGCTAAATGTCGGGCAAAAAATCCTAATGGGTGTTCATTTAAATTAATTAATGACTATGGAGATTGGAAATTCCATTGGAAAATGAAAAGAGACATTAATTGGAATTTATTTATGAAAATAAAGGAAAATGGGAGAAAAGGGAGATGAAAGGTCACATATTTGCATGAGGAGGAAATTGAAGAAAATATGTGCCTCAATGATTAAAAAGGCTTACGAGGGCCAATTCATGGGCTTTTTCCAGTTTAGTTTTGGAGTTCTCTCTCTATTCTCTCTCTCTCTCATACTCTTGCACACTTAGAGAAATCTTGGAAAATTTTTAGAGCATGGTTGGAGCACTATAGTTTTTATTGGATTTGAAGAAAGAAGGCAAAGGAAAAGCAGGAAAGTGCAAGGGGACAATGGGATCAACAACTACAACGGAATTTCTTTGCAAGTATCGAGTTTCATGTATTATTTCCTCGCTAATATTGACGTGCGTGGTATATGCATGTGGTGGTTATGATTTGTCATTGGCATGGAGGATTCACTAGAATGATAAGAGTTTTGCTTAGCCTTTCCATTTCATGGATAACCATGGTGTTGTGGGTTTTCCACTTGTTTGTTTCCTGATTGGTGCTCATGTTCCTTATGGCTATGGTTTGAGTTACTAGTTCTTGGATCCTTGGTTGGAAAAACGCTTTGGAAGCCTAAGAAAAACTTGGGTTGAGTTACTAATCCTGGAGCCTTGATTTGACAAACGCTCTGCAGCCCTGCAACAACTGTGGGTTGAGTTACTAGTCTTAGTGTCGGGTTGGAACAAACAATATGGAGCCTTAGACAAATTGGGTAGAGACCGTTATGGTGATGGTTAGTGATGTCCAATCGTGAGGTGGAATCATTGGTTGTGGGTTTAGGTGGTTTGGCATATGGAAGCCTTGGTTTGATTTGCTTGGTTTATTCCATGAGATACCCCATCCATGCTTGGAATATGGCATAGAGGGTGATTTTCTGAAAGAGAGATTTGGTTCAGCCCAATTTATGGCCAGGTAGTACGTGGAAGTCCCTGACTTGGTTGCAATTTTCATATATTAATAAGAGGTATTTTCTATTGTGATCTATGAGCATATGTATTGATTATGATGGTGATATTATGGATGTGTTTCCATGGTTTATATGCTGGTTATTTATTGGTTATGTCATGCATATAGTTTATGGATCTTGACATGTTTGGTGAATATAGGAATGGTTGATGAATGCATGGACTAACAAATATTATTGCAGTTATTATGAGAGGGCATTACACATTCTTGATGAATCTCAGATAACTATGATACCCCTATGTTCATATATGCGTTTATGACCTGTAGATTACATGTTCACAATGTGTTTGACGAAATGATTGTCATGGTTAGGCCTGGTTAGGTCAATTCTTTGATTAAATTTTGTGTTAAAGGTTGTCCTTGTGTCATTTATTGCTTTGGAAAGTCTCATCAAGTTCTGGGCAGTGATATGTAGTCTAACCCTAAAAATGTGGCACAAATATTGTAGTTGCAGGCTCAAAATTGAAAGATTGAGACTGTAGTCACATGAATGTAAGATTATGCATGTGACTGGCAGCCCAGGTTAGTGAAAAAGTAGTCGAGCTCAGGTTCTGGGCACCTAGAGTGGTACTTTAGCTCTTGGGGGTCCTGTAGCTCCTAAGGAAGTTCAGTAAGTTTTTAGCTGCCGACTCCACTTTCTTAATTGTATCTAGGAGGTCAAGTCATATCATAGTAACTCTTCGTCACATGTTTAGCCTGGTAGTGAACTTGGGTAAATGTGGGAGGAGGGTGTTACAAAATGGTATCAAAGTAGGTTTTCGTTCTCTTTGGTTGATATTTGATACTGCAGAGTGGTATCAAAGCTCCCAGGTTCAACACTTGGACTGGATGGACTAGATGCATGTTGTGATGTATGCATTGTCATGGGTATGGTTATGCATGAATAGTAGGTTAGACATGCATCATGGTGGTCATTATGTAGCTTGTGTCATCATGATGTTATTGGTATGTCATGATGCTGATATTTTGGATGAGATAGAGTAAGAGAAGCAAACTATTAGAGCAAGGTTGCAACACTAGACTTCGTGGCAAGAGTAGATCGCCATACAATTTTGTATGTTGCACATGTAGATATGTGGATTAATGGTTGTTATAAAAATTATGGTTATGTACATTCTTGTCATTCTATTGTTGTTATGGTTACATGCATGATAGATGTTAGTTAATCAGTGTGGTCATATGCACGTGTTCAATAGTCATAAATGATAGTAACTTCTTGTTATATGCATGACGGTCATATGCATGATGATTATGGTCATTGCAACTGAGGTCTTGATGATATTATGTAGTGTGCTAATATGGATTTGCATATGCAGATGGTTATGGTTATGATATTCAGGTATGAGACAATATACTTGTGATATTATGTCGTACTAATCCAGACTGACTTGCGTAGATGTGATAGTCTCCCTAAAGATACATTGAGGTATGAGTTTGATTATGCTGTCAATTTGGTTTATCTAACATGTTATGTTTATAAGTTGTTTCAATGTTTGATTAATTTCATGATATGAATATGTGTTTATAAGATTGCATGAAGGAACGATATTGTTTTAATACAATTGTACTAACATAATAGGTGTTGAGACATCTGACATGCATTTGAATGCTAGTGGGTGCTAGTTTTAGTATTATGATTAATGAATGTGAGTTGATTATGACATCGATGTTAGTCTAGGTAAATGTTGATTTCAAATTTATAGACACGATGTCTTGCTCTTTGGAACATGTGATTGACATGTGTGAACAACTGCAAGGAAAAATACTTGGTATTAGCATGACAGGGTAATAGTTGATTGATTGATATAACTAATAGTTGGGTGATGTGATAGCACATAATAAGAATCAATTGTAGCAAGGTAAAAGGTAAAAGAAAGGAATTGGGTGAGAATTCCTTTGGCTATGTTTAGAAACCACAATTCCAAACGAATGAGTGCTTTGCAAAATACAAGAAGCCTTCTTAACCTTGATTTTTTATGACACTATGTGGATATGTACTATATTCATGAACATGTACTTGAAAGGTATAAAAAGTTGGTTTCCAGTTATGGATGGATTCGTAAAGGAATTGGAGTCCGTTGAGAGGTGATATATGTACGTGTTCAGTTACAAGGCAACATGCTTAGCACAACAAGGTAAGGTAACTGATATATTGCATATTTATTTATGCACTGACAATTATGTGTTTATGGCATTATGATGTAGGGAATTGCATGGAAAAAGAGCTTTCCATGAAATATTGAAGAAGGCTCGGGTTGAGATTTCCTTTAGGATCATTGGGAACCATGGGGATTGAGTCATGGTGTCTGTTGCTATTTTGGTTCTTTCGGTGCTTTGTGATTTGTTTGCACTTGAATGACAGTTTTGTTTATGTCTGGTGCACGATCATGCCTCTTTGTTTGTGGTGTCATATTGTTATTGGTTTCCATGGTTTTCTTCATGTTTGTTTCTTGTTTTCCTTTTATGGTCTTGGGAATTGGTTGGGGAAAGAGGAAGTTAATGGAGCTCAGGAAGAGCTGAATGAAACCCAATAGTAATGTAAGACCTGGATGAAGCTCGATGCATGTATAAGGGCAGATGAAGGCAAAAATATGACAACCAGTTGGATTGGTTGGGTCCATTGTGGTAAATGGACAATGGCAGAACAATCATGAGAAAGGTAACATGAAAGGTAAAGTAAATGGATTTGAGGCATCAAATGCTTTGGCTATGTTGGGAATTGTTGTTCTCAATGTTGTGCATGTTGTTCATGGATAAAGGAAGTTCTCTTAACCTTGACTTTATGAGCACTATTAATTATCTTGTGATCATGATTATGCTAATGTGTGTGTGTGTGTGTGTGTGTATGTCGTTGTTTGACAGGGTCGTCAGGGATCATGATTGTTTTATGCTAATGTTTATATGTATGTATGTATGTCATTGTCAGATAGGCCCATCAGGGATCACACTTGTGGAGGAATGATTGTTTATACAGGTGAATGACATGAAGAGGTTCTTGGTTCTATGAGTAATAAAGTGGGAAGAGTAACCCTGACAGATATATGAGGTCAATATCATGTGGATATGAATTGATATTATGTGACTATACCATGCCTATGTTTATGTTATGGATAGGTAATGTTGAAGGATACATCAATAGAATGAAAGTAGTGCAATTTGCAACATGCTAGGACAAGCATGGATAGTGGAGAGACACTAGAAGTAAGGTTGCTTGGTAGAGTTAGTGTGGTCTCCATATTTCCAATACTATTATTGTGTATATGTTGTGCATGTTGTATCTATGGTGTTGTGTACATGTGGAACAATGTGCATGTTGTATATCCAATGTTATGTGCAGATGGTGTTGTGTACATATAGTATATGCAGTGTTGTGTATCGATGGTGATGTGTATGCATGGTATGTGCAGTGCTATGTACATGTTTTATATGTGGTGCTATGGAAATGAGATGCATAGTACACATTGTACATATGGTGTTGTGTATATATGGTGTTGTGTACATGTGGTGCTATGTACATGCTATACATGTGGTGTTGTGTGCGTGCGATGTTGTGTACATGTTGTACATGTGGTGTTGTGTGCACGTGGTGTTGTGTAAAAATTGTGTAGATAGTGTTGTGTACATGTTGTACAGGTGGTGTCGTGTGCATGTGGTGCTGTGTACACATTGTGCAAGTGGTGCTATGTACATGTTGTACACGTGGTATTGTGTGCATGTTGTACATGCTATGTTGTGTACATGTGGTATTGTGTGCATGTCGTACATGCTATGTTATGTACATATGGTATTATGTATGTGCATTGTGTAGTCGTGGTGTCGTGACATTTGTATTGATTGTGTTGTACTTTCTGTACGTATATGTATTGTGTTGTACACCGGGTGTAGGTGTATGTATTGTGTTGTGGTGTACACTTGGTCTAGGTGTATGTGTTGTGTTGTACACCGGGTATAGGTGTATGTGTGGTGGTGTACGTCGTATGTAGGTGTATGCGTGTGATGCACAATGTGTGTATGTGTACGTGATTGAAGAGATGAGAAGCACTAAGCGCTTGCTGGGTTTGGTAACTGATTTAGTGTGTGTAAGGAAATGACAAAGAACAAAGGTAGAAGCAAAAGGACCATTTGAAGGATAAGTATCAATATTTCATTTCAGTTTTAATTATGCATATGATTTTGATTTATGATGGTTACATGTGATCTATGATTTTGATTTATGACAGTTGAGTTTTGAGCTAATCAGATGTGATATGCTATTACATGATGATTTGGTTAAAGAGCTAGTTTGACTTGTTGTGACAAGAAGTAAATAGAATTGCATGTGTACCTTATTGACGAGTTACCAATGAGGTATGATTTGAATTTATTTCAATTTCTTTTGAATCTAATGAAAATTATGTGCTTGGTATAGGAAAGCATGGAAAATGCCTAGTTTGGGTGGTTGAAACTGATTGCAAGAATTAGCAGTAACAACAAAAAGTAATTGGAACATGCAACAATATGTTGGTAAAGCACTTCAGTAGCTGGGCCATTGTGGGACATTGGTACCCAATAGTGTCCATTTATTTCCATGAGCATGCTATGACCGATACGATGGTTTTAAGGCAGGGATATGCCTTGGTTTTTTTACCTTCTAATGCAAGGAAACCTTTCCAAGGGAGGGGTTGCCTGAGGGACTCTGCAATAGAGAAGGGGATGCCCACAAAACTTGGAAGGTGTGTGACTGCATGGAAGGGGGCAACCATATTTCCCGAGGGACTGTGTAGTAGAGAAGGGAAGGTCGGGGAATGAATTTATTTGGGTCATGAGCATTGCCAGATAGAATTAGAAGCACATTGGGAGTGTGTCTTGGAACAATGAGCCAGTAACTGTTCATTGAGGGAACAAGTGGTGCAAGATTGTAGTGCTAAACATTGGATGTTGAATTTTATTTTGGCAGTGGATTCTGGACTTCCTGGGAAGGTGTTGAATCTTGGTACTACTTTGAGTATGGAGGTATGAGCATTTGGATTCCCTTATTGATGATGCAGACATTGCACCCTTTTATTTGTTGGTTGAGAAAATGTGCATATCTATATGTGTATATTATTGTAAATATTGTATCGAGTTGTGGTTATAAAATTCCACTAAACTGTATAATTGCCATGTTTTCAATAGTGGTCATTGTAAATACTGCAACGAGTTGTGTTATAAACCTCCATGGGTAGTATGTTTGTTTTCAACAGTTTTGCGAGTCATAGGTGTCAATGAACACTGAGGGTGGTGTTTTGCCAAAGGGAAGGGTTCTGTAACAACCCTTGGTTGAATTTCCATGTAAAAAAAAAATAAGACCAAGGTCATGAGACATGTATTCCAAGTTTTATGTTGGGTAAAACATCCTAGTGGGTGTTCATTTTAGTTAATTAATGGCTATGGAATTGGCAAAGGAAAAGAGACATTAATTGGAATTTATTTATGAAAATAAAGGAAAATAAGAGAAAAGAGACATGAAAGGTCACAAATTTGCATGAGGAGGAAATTGAAGGAAAAATAGAGTTAAATGAAGAAAATAGAGGCCTCAATGATAAAAAGGATTATAAGGATCAGTTCATGGGATTTTGTTAGTTGAGACTTTTGTCAATTCAGTTTTGGAGCTCTCTCTCTCTCTCTCTCTCATACTCTTGTACACATAGAGAAATCTTGGAGCATTGTTGGAGCACTCTACTTTTCATTGGATTTGGAGAAAGAAGGAAAAGGAAAATAAGGAAAGCGCAAGGGGACATCATGATTTCTTTGCAGGTATCGAGATGCATGTATGATTTCCTTGCTAGTCTTAGCATGCCTGGTATATGCATGTGGTTATTTAGTTATGATTTGTCATAGGCATGAATGATTGCCTAGATTGACAATTATTTTTCCTAGCTTTTTCGTTTCCTAGATAGCCATGGTGTTGTGGGTTTTCCACTTGTTTGTTTCCTTATTGGTGTTCATGTTCCTTATGGTTGTGGGTTGGGTTACTAGTTCCTGGAGCCTTAGTTAGAAAAATTCTTTGGAAGCCCTGGAGATGCTTGGTGAGTTCAGTTACTAGTCCTAGAGCCTAGGTTGGACAAATGCTCTGGAGCCCTGTGGCAATTGTGGGTTGAGTTACTAGTCATGGAGTCGGGTTGGAACGAATGTTTTGGAGGCTTAGACAACTTGGGTAGAGATCGATTTGGTGATGGTTAGTGATGTCCGACCGTGAGATAGAATCACTGGTTGAGGGTTGAGGGGGGTTGGCCTCTGGAAGTCTTCGTTTGGTTTTGCTTGGTTTATTCCATGAGATTCCATATTCATGCTTGGAATATGGCACATGAGTGATTGGCTGAAAAAGAGATTTGGTTCAACCCAATCTATGGTCGGGTGGTACGTGGAAGTCCCTGACTTGGTTTGAATTTTCTTATATTAATAAGAGGTATTTTCTATTGTGATATATGAGCATATGTATTGATTATGATGGTGATATTATGGTTGTGTTACCATGGTTTATATGCTGGTTAGTTTTTGGTTATGCGATGTATATAGTTTATGGCTCTTGACATGTTTGATTAATATATGAATGGTTTATGAATACACAGACTAACAAATATTATTGCAACTATTATGAGAGGGTATTAGACCTTCTTGATGAATCTCAGATAAGTATGAGACCCCTATGTTTAGATATGGATTTATGACCTATAGATTACATGTTCACAATGTGTTTGAAGAAATGAATGTCATGGTTAGGCTTAGTTAGGTCAAGTCCTTGATTAATTTTTGCGTTAGAGGCTTTGTCCTTGTATCATTTATTGTTTTGGAAAATCTCATCAAGTTTTGGGTAGTGATCTGGAGTCTAGCTCTGAAAAGGTGGCACATATCTCATGGTTGCTGGCTTAGAACTGAGAAATTGGGACTGCAGTCGCTACCTTACATGCTTATGCATGCAATTGACAACCTAGGTCAGTGAAAAAATAGTCTAGCTCAGGGTCTTCGCACCTGGAGTGGTTTTTTAGCTCCTGGGGGTCCTGTAGCTCCTAAGGAAGGTCAGTAAGTTTCTAGTTGTCGACCCCAATTTCTTAATTGTATCTAGGAGGTCGGGTCATATCATAGTAACACTTTGCCACATGTTTACCCTGGTAGACAGGTGAACTTGGGTAAATGTGGGAGGAGGGTGTTATAGTCATAAACATCCTATACTCATTATTTTTATTATGATACCATGCCAATAAATTTTCTTCTGTTTTCGTTAAACCAACATAAATGATACATTTCACTGTTTCAAAAAGTGAGTTATTGGCATATTCCTCCATCAATTGTCTTCTAGTCTCTACAGAATGGTTCCCCCTAATTACATTATATTTGTATTCAAAATGTCTTTTCCTCTCAAATGCCTCTTTGTTGGGAACTTGAATTGGATAAAAAAGAACCACATAATCAAACTCGTGTATATGGATTGTAACTAATCATTGTTTTCAAGTTATGGACATGTAGGTGGTGTGAATTTCTAATTTGATATTCAGATTGTCCTTCATTTGGATTATAGAATTGGTTGACATTAAGCTGAATTTTTTTGTCACCATTAATTTTTCTTCATCAACTAATATCAAATATAATTTTGTTTTGTTTTAATAATTTCATCCTCTAAATCAACACCTGATGTTATGATTTACCTGCTGCCTTTAGAGCTTTCACTTTGATCTTCACCGGTTCCAATTTCTTTTTTTTAATCAAATTGACTAACGTTTGATTTCTTCGTTTTACTAGTTAACATATTTTATTCTAGATAAACAATATCCTCACCATTTAAGTAGAAGAGAGACATCTGTGGGAATTTTTTTATTTTTGGGGTCTCGTAGCTTTTTTTCTTTTCAACAACAATTCTAGTCTCATCCTCACTAATGGTAACATATTCTTCAACTTCAACTTCCACATCTTTGAAAGTAACATGTCTATCTTTACTAGATTGATCCACTTTAGTGATTCTTTGCTGATCCCCTGTATGTATTCTTGTAGTTTCATGAAATATTGTTCTTTGCATCCTTCTCATTTCTTCTTTCTTCTTTGTGTGGAAACTGTTGATCACATTCATAATATTTGACTCCATATAATAAATACCCTCCAACGTAATTGAAAGACTCTTAGAAAAATCCTATCAAACAAAATATAATATGTTAATGATAAATAAGTTATAAAAAATATAATGATACTTATAATAATGCATAACACATAAATATAAATAAACATACTTACAATGTTATTTGCAATGTTGAGTGCGCTTTCTTCACACAATTTTGTATATTTGTCATATGTGTCATACTTTACATTTAAGAGACGATATCTAACATTTTCATGTGTCTTGGACAGTTATGTAAGAACATAAACATTATCTATATTCGACACCACACATATGTCTCGTACTTTGCCCATCACCTCATATGGTTCACCAAAGTTAATCATACCACAATATAGATAGATATGTACACCTTCATTGCTTTCTCTATCTTTAACATTCCATGTAAATTTTATTTTATTTATTTCTCGTGCATTCCTCCATTCTAAAATAACCTTGAATGTATTTGAGGGGCTAGTTGCTTGATTTTTACCATGTGTCGTAGTTTGACTTCGTTCAACAATATTCATAGAGGGTCCAACTGCAACTTTAGATGATGTAATTGTTGCCTTTGTTCCAGAAACATTCATAGAGACATTCTTTAATGCCATCTTCCTGATATATATATATATATATATATATATATATATATATATATATATATATATATATATATATATATATATTAAAAAAACACATATCTTAATTAAACAAATAAAACAAAAAAAATTAAAAATAAAATATATTCATTCTAATTTAATTAAAAAATGTAAAAAATAAAACACTCAAATTATTAAAAATACAACAAAAACAAATACAAAAATATTTGTTTTGAATTAAAAACCCCTTAAGATTTAATTAAAAGAAAAAACTTTAAATTTAATTAAAAAAACAATTAAAAAAATTAGAACAAAATTAATTTAAAAAAAAGTGTGCCTGGGAAGGCCCGTCTGCTGGCCTTTGGCCCTTGGGTGACTTGGCCAGGCTCACCCACGGGTTGTCAACCCCCCACTGGGTGGCCTTTCCAGGCTCGTCCGCGAACCCTCAACTCCTTGCTCGGCACAGGGTCCGAAGGGCAATGAGCAACCTAGCTAGGCTCGCTTGTGTGCTTTCGATCCCCTCCTGGGTGGAGGGGAAAAAGGCATGCAAGCGAGCCAAGCCAGGCTGATTCTGGGAATCGACCCCTCCACCAAGAATTTTCCCCTCTGCCGAACAGGGGTTCGAAGGCCCGTAAGTGGCGTGGCCTGGCTCACCCGCGTGCCTTCAACCCCCCGAAGGCCCGCGGTTGGCCTAGCCAGGCTCGCCTGCAGGCCTTCAACCCCCCGCTGGGTAGAGGGGCTGTTTATGGGAATTAACCATCTACCCAAAGAGGGGTAGACTCATTCGTGTGCCTTAGACCCCCTGTTGGGCGGAGGGTCGAAGACACACAGGTGCCCTAGCCAGGCCACCCGTGTGCCTTCGATCCCCACTGACCGAAGAGGTGGAAGGCGTGAGGGCCGCTTGGGTAGGTTTGACTGTGACCTCACGGCCCCCGAATGGGTCGAGGGTCGATTATGGGAATCGAAACTCCACCCAACTGGGGGCCGAAAGGCCGTGAGCTTGCCCACCCCGTGTAATTTTTTTTAATTTTTTACTTTGAAAAAAAAATCTACTTTTTTAATAAATGTAATTATTTTTGAAGGATTTTGTTGGTATCCCAGAGGAACCCACTAGCCCAACTGACATATAACTACAAGCGAGTTTACGACTTGTCCTCCTTGCTGTAAATTGGTCACCTCAGGGGGATTTGAACCCGAGTCTGCTTTGTTTCAACGATTTCATAAATTTCGAATTAAAGAATTGAAATGCCCCACAAGACAAATTACAAAAATACATATTTTTTAAAAAAAAGTTCAACACTGGTTTTTCCATTTCAAAGCCCTAAAAAATATGATTTTTCTTATTTTTCCCCTAAAAATACTACAACTATGGTTTTTTCATCTTTTCCCCTTTTTTTATTGTTTGTCAAGTTATTTGTGATCCTCCATGATTAACCTGTTGCCTGAGAAACCATGACCCAGGGGCATCCAATCCGTCAAAGTCACCTGACGATCACACTTGACCTGTGTTGTACCAGCCCTAAGCTGACTGGATTTTTTAACATGTCTCCTCTCCCTAACACAGGCACAGCCACCCCCGTGAGGTTTGATCCCGGGTTACCTTGCTAACGAGGCTAGTCCTCAACCAGTTGTGCTAGTGGGACTTGAATACATTTTTTTCATATAAAAATCTAAAAAAAACAACTTTTGTTTGTGGTCTTTCCCTTAAAATATGATATTAATTTTATTTTACTTTTCCACAAAAAAAAATAGTAAAAAAAAATAGTTTTGGAGCATAAAAACAATAAAATAATATATTTTCCCCAAATTCCTCTTTAAAGGGTCAAAATAGAAGGAAAACTAACTTTTGAAATGCGAAAAGCTCACGTTAAATGTGTTATCGATGTCAATGCAATTCCTCTGCAAAATCTCTCCAAGCTTTTTAATGAAACCCATAAGACTTGATGTGATGTGAGGAATATAAACAACGAAAGTTATTATATAGCGAAGATTGTGGGATTACTTTAATGTTTCTTGAATGTGAGATTAAAATTAAAATTAAGAAAAAATAATATATAGTTAATATTATAGGTTTAGATTAACTTTTATTCAATGTGGGATAAAAAATAAAATATAAATTATAAAAATTAACTTAGTTACTTAGTTAATGTTAAATAATTTAAATAAAAGATTTATTTTAATTTTGAAGGAATGCATTAAAGAAAAACTTCTATGGAAAATTTGAATAGAAAGTAGGGTCAAAATTTTTAAGAACAAAATTTTAGTAAAATGTTTTCAAATAAATTTTAGAGGAAAATTTTTGAGGGAAAATTTTCAAACAAAATTTTTGGAGGGAAAATTTTCGGCAAAGTTTTTCACGGGAAAAATTTGGAGGGAAAATTTTCGGCGAAAATTTTTGGAGGGAAATTTTCATTCTCTAAGCTATAAATTAGCTTCGGGAGAGAGCGCATTCGTATCATTCAACATCTTATATTTGAAAGTCACGGATTCTTCTGATAGTGATGTTTCTTTTTCTAGAGCATCAACATCTTCCTCACATAACAACTCTATTCATGTTGATGAATATGACATGAATTCTTTCAATATGAATAGAGAGTCAAATTTTCCACTTGGTCCTAATCTTAAGGATTATGGGAGAAACACTTATGAAGGGTAGGATGAAAAATCTCTTGTAAATGGAGAGTCAAATTTTTTACTTTGTCCTAATCCTAAGGCCCATTATGAGAGAACCACTGATGAAGAGCAGGATGAAGAATTTCTAGGAAATCCTAAGGATTATGAGAGCAACACCAACGAAGGGCAAGATGACGAATTTCCAGTAAATATAGAATCAAAATTTCCACTTAGTCCTAATTCTAATTATTATGAGAGCACCACTGATGAAGGGGAAGATGAATAATTTCTAGTAAATAGAGAGTCAAATTTTCCTCTTAGTCCTAATCCTAAGGATTATGAGAGCACCATTGACGAAGGGGAGGGGGAGGATGACGAACTTCCAATAAATAGAGAGTCAAAGTTTCCACTTAGTCCTAATCCTAAGGATTATGAGAGCGCTAATAATGAAGGGGAGGATGAAAATTTTCTAGTGAATAGAAAGTCAAATTTTCCACTTAGTCCTAACCCTAAATATTATGAAAGCTCCACCGATGAAAGGGAAGATGAAGAATTTTTTGCGTATGATAATTTTACTATGAATAAAGAGTCAAATTTTCCACTTAGTCCTAATCATAAGGATTATGAGAGCACCAATGATGAAGTGGAGGATGAATAATTTCCTGCAAATTATAATTTGACTATGAATAAAGAGCCATATTTTCTACTTAGTTGTAATCCTAGGATTATGATAGCACCAATGATGAAGGGGAGGATGAAGAATTTCTTGCAAAGGGTAATTTTAGAGGCACATATGTGAATACTGCATTTTTTCTAAGTTACTATTTCAAAGGCACTCATAGTGATAATGGATTTCCTCCAAGTGAGGATTTCAAAAGCAGAGATGAGGATGGTGAAGGATTTCCTCCAAGCAATGATTTGAAGGGAAGAAATAATTTTGATGAAATTCCTCCAAGCAAAGATTTCAAAAGCACGGATGAAGATGGTGAAGAATTTTTTCCGAGTCAGGATTTCAAAAGCACAAATGATGGTAGTGAAGAATTTCCTTCAAGTGAGGATGGTAATGAATATTTTCCAAGCAATGATGGTGATGAATTTCCTAACTATGTTCAAAATGATCATAGTGAGGATAATATTCCTCCTGATGATGATGAAAATGCTTCTAGAGAGGATAATGAAATGATGGAGACATTGCAAGCAAATATTGTATCTAGGAGTAGGAGAAAACCTTTTCATATGAATCCAAGATATTCCAGTTATATAAGGGATATGACATAATATCTAATAAGAAGAAGTTATATCAATGATATGATTTCAAGTGAATGTTGTCAAAAAGATTGCTTGAAACATAGGAATTTCAAGTTTGCATTTGAGAAAAGGAAGAGATATTTGTTAATGCATAAAAGCATGCAAAATTCATATTTAGTGGGTTGCATGCAATCTACAATGGCAGGTTATGATTATCAAATTGGGAATTTATTGCTTTGTAGAAATGCTTTCAAAATGTTTCATTCAATTGGTAATTTTCTTCTGTCAAGAATCCAAGAAAGATTAGAAAAAGATCCCACATTTTATTTAGAAGTACATCATAGATGAGAGGTTGGGTCATTAGCAAATACTGCAATTTCAAGGATGCAAGACTTATTTTCAAAACATGGATATGAAAGAGCGAATTCAACAATGTTCGTATTCCTAAGAAGACAAGGATGGGGGTTTGCATTACATGTGATCTTCTTAAATAAAAAATGGACAAATGTCAAGGGGAAAAATGAGGTCTGCATTCATAACATTATTTTTAAAATTTCGATAGTTATCAACTATGAAAATATATGTATTAATAGGTTTCTTTTATGCTATGTGCAAATTCCTTCAAGTCCCACTAGCACAACTTGTTGAGGATGGGCCTTGTTAGCAAAGCGACCTAGGATCAAACCTCATGGAGGCTGTTGCGCTCGTGCTAGGGGGAGGAGACACGCTAAAAATCTAGTTAGCTTAGGGCTGATGTGGCCCAGGCTGGGTGAAATCCCTTGGTGACTTGGACGGATTATATGCCCTTTGGTCATGGTTTCTCAAGCCATAGGTCAAGCCTGGAGTATCACAAAAAACTAGACAAAACAAAATGTTATGTGTAGATTCCATTGTCAAAGCACTTCAAGAGCATCACAATCAGAAAACAAGTGAAAGGGTAAAAATGTATAAGCATCAGAAGAAGTGTTATGTTAATCCAAATAAATATTTGGGTTTGATCATTGATGGTATGGACCAAAATAAAACACTTCTTCCACATTTTTTTTGAACACCAAAAAAATAACAGGAGGAAAATTTTATTCAGTTTCACTTGGTTGGTTGTATGGTCTTTAATGGAAAAATGTTGCCAAGGGTTTACTTTACAGCTCCAAATATTCATAATGATGCAAATTTGACCATAACCATAATTCATGATGTGGTTTCTCACTAGTCTAGTAATCTTCCTAAAGTTTTGTATCTGTAATTAGACAACACTAGTCGTGAAAACAAAAATCAAATTATTTTTGGATATCTAAACATGCTTGTTGAATTGGGAATTTTTCAAAAGGTAAAGGTTGGTTTCCTTCTTGTTGGGCACACTCATGACCATATTGATTAGATGTTTAGTCATTTTTCAGTAACATTGAGGAGGAAGGATGTTGGGAGTTTGACATCATTAATTGAATGTATTAAGAAACCATATATTCAAGAGCTCGTTTTTTATGTGTTAGAAGAAACTATTGACATGTGAAGGTTTATTCTAGGATCACATGGTGAGGAGAAATGCATTGAAAAACTTAATGACATTAGCTTCCAACAACAATTTTGTATCAAAAAATTGATGGGAAAACACTTATATGGGGTAAGAAGTATTCAACTGCTACAGAATGGGGGCCGTCATAAGGTTTAGCAGTTTTGAAGTTCATTCCATATCATCCAATATTTGCATCAAATATATTGTTATTACAATCAGTTGTTGAACTCAATAATGCACGTAGGCATAAGAGAAATATAAATTATTCTGAATGCTTGGAAGAAATAAAAAAATCTATTAGAGATACATATGAGTACTTTGATGTTGCTGATTCAGTTTGGTGGGAGTCGTTTTTCAATAATCAAAGTGATATTATTTCAAGATCAATAAATGAAGATATACTTTTGAAGACTCCATTTATTTGGTCACGAAAAATGCCAAATGAACATGAGGAAAGAAACATTGTGAAACAACAACGATATCAAGGTATTATTAATTCTCCATAGGTAGAGGAAAGACAAATTTATATTGGTTCTAAGATCACGTGCACAATGTGAATCCATGGAAGACCTTTACAATGGTTTTGTGAAAGATGTTAATGAGGGTTGCATAACCAAAGTGTTAATAGATGAAGATCCACATGGCTATTCATTTTGAGTTGACAAGGTTATAAAGGTCATTAAAGAAAATGAGGATGTTACAATTGTTGAAGTACAATGGTATGCCACAAATACCTGTCCATTCAATGGTGTGTATAAGCCAAAGATGGTAATTGATAAATAAACTGGCAGAAAGAGAAAAAGAAAGGGTACAAATGTAAATCATCATCGCACAAACCTCTTAAAATTGGAGGATGTTGACATACTTGTTTATGACTTCAATTTAAAGAAGAGAGGAACTCTTCGCTTCAGGACCATAAGATTCTGAAGAGGTTGCTACTAGAAGAAATAATGTTAAGATGGGAGTCTACTAAACCCAATCGTAGATATAGAAGAATTTTGAAATCTAAAATGGTGGGCATGCATGTTGACTTAGATGGGGCACTAGTTGATGAAATAGAAGAAGATGGGGCATCTTCATTTGCATCCATTCATTCATCTGAAGATGTTGTAGATTCTGATGTTGTTCCAGAACCTATGAGTGATTTTAAATAATTGTCTAAGACATTTTATGTAAATGATGTTTGCACGGTAACTTGAAATAAACATTTTAACTTCCATATGATCTTACATGAAGTTATGAGTCATTTCTATGTTTGTTGGATTATACGTTTTAATTATGAATAATTCATTTGTTTAGAACATCCACAATGCAACAATAACTTAGAGAAATAGTTTATATTATATTCAATCAACCAATGTTGATATTTTGATTAAAAGTAAAAAAAATAGAAATTAATGTTGAATTTTTAAATTATACAATGATATTGCCATGACATTACTTATTTTTATCATTTGGTATACCACTGCTTTAAAAAATGTTGTAATTTTAATGCCTCAATAAAAGAGGATACTTTGTTTTGATGGTCGATATTTAAATTTTTGTTGCAATGGAATAAGTTGTCTTATGCTAGGATTTAAAAAAAGCTATACTTTTAGCATTTACAATAAAATTACTCTTGGAATAATGAGCCTTTCATTTAAGTATTCATTTTTAAAAATTGTTTTAGTCATATAATTTGTCCATAATGTCATGGTTGAAATATGTTGAAAAATTAAGGTTTTTAATTCCATGGTTGAAAAATTGTCAAAATTTTAAGTTTCTTTGAGTTATGATATTTTATCTTTAATGCTATGGTTAAAAACAATTAGAATTTTAGGGTTTTTTAGAGCCATGCTATTTTATCTTTAATGATATGGATGGAAATTATTGGAATTTTAAGGCTTTTCAGAAACATGATATTTTATCTTTAATGTCAAGGTTGGAAATTGTTGGAATTTTAAGGTTTTCAAAGTCCTGATATTTTATCTTTAATGTCATTGCTAAAAAGTGTTGAAATTGTAACCCAATATTTTTTTATTTTGTTGTTGTAACATCAACACTTCTTATTTTTACGGTGTTTTTCATTTTTTTGCACAAAAAATATTGGTATTAGTGTCATTTAAAAAAATGTTGAAAACTTACCCTAAAAAAAACATCGTTCTTACATACACACTTTTCGTTTTTGGGTTGTTTTTTCATGTTTTTTGGGGTTTTTTTGGCTAAAATTTTCATTTTGAGGTAATAGTTCTCATTTGATCGGTAACTTTGTTAATAAAAATATAAAGTTAACTAATCATTATGTTGAGAGACACTCTATACCTCAGTTTGATGGAGAGGGAGATATTGTCACGCAATGTTAAATTTAAAAATAATAAAATAATACTTACATTAACAAAATCAATTTTGACCTTGAATAAAATACTTCAATTTCCACCTTAATTTTTACATCAAAGTTTATATAGAAAACTAAAGTAACAAAAAATAATTTAATTTTAGTATGAGGGTGATGTGTAATTCCTTTACTACTTAATATGGAGTTGGCAAATGGTATGTAAAAAATAATATTGTTGACGCATAATTGATTTTTCTTCAGTTGACATGTATAAAATAATTCTATATATTATACAAAAAAGTGAAAATTAAATTTTTATTATAGTTAAAATATTTTATCACTTAGTTGTTCAAAATTAGCATATATCCATCTTAACTCTTAGGGTCTACCAAGATCGAAGAGAAATCAAATCTCTTAAGGTGCAAACCTTTCCTCAAGTTTTGTAATCGAAAATAGGTTTGCATTTTGAGAGATTTGATCCCTCTCAGCCCTTGATAGATTCATTGTTAAAATGAATCTATGCTGATAAATTAGACAATCATTGGATCCAATCCTTAAATTTAAAAAAATTTAATAAGAATAAAAATACTTGAAAATTTGTTTACATGCCGATCTCATTTAAATAATAATATTATTAATGTATTTTTTATTTATTATAAAGAAAATTTATTAATTGTATTAAAAATATTTTAATTTCAACGTTATTTTATGAAATATTAAAATTCAACTTTATTTTTGAAGAGTTAGAACCTTCTTTCACTAATAGCTCTCTTTATATATATATAAAGGGTTGTATATATATATATATATATATAAAGGGTTGGGTATATTAAAGCAAAACAACTGGAATACAAGCCAACAACTTTACATTTAATGTTAAGTTTTCATTTTCTAAGAACCACATTTCATAAACAAAGTTTCCAGTTCTATCTTGTCTATTTCTGATTGCAACTCTAACACTATTTATTTTGTAGACCTTCCAAAAGACTCCATAATACTATGTACCTACAAAACATGATTTAACATATTAAAATTTTGCTCAATAAAAGTTGTTCCTGATTTCAAGTTGTTCATTTTTTGTTGGTGTTGAAGGCTAATTTTCATATTATTAATCATGTTATTGTTCTACACAACCAAAATTGTCATCACCACCTCCATTTCCATCAACATGACAATTTGGAGGAGAAAGAGACAATTTGAGGTTGGAGTTCTCATCAAAATGGACAACCCTTTGAAACAAACTATCTTTTGAAATAAAATCAAACAACATATATCATTCATATCCTCATGTTCCTTAACATGTTGCCCTTAATCAGGGTAGCATATCAGATAATGTTTTCCCAGGCATTCCTAGATTAAAACCAAGGCACTAATCCATATCTAGTGTGAAATCAAATAGATCGAAAGCGAGTCCCTGTAGATTGAGTCTCACTACCATAAGCACTACCAAATAATGTCATGCATAATATGTGTGTATAAAAAACCTGTATAAGCACCTTACTGTCATGACAATGTACCTTACTGGTTTTTTTTCCAAGACAACTTGTATAAACTCTACCTATATGAGGCTCAACATTTTTAAAGGAAATTATCAGCTCAATCAAACCTTTACGAAGGCAAGCCTAGAGATTCCTTAATGCCCAGAGAGTGTTATCTATAGGAAGAACAATATTGACAAACTCAGAACCATTCCCACAATAGGGGAATCACTGATCGTTACTAAGGTAAACCTAGAGCTTCTTGAGTTGCTAATTTCCTTTATCAAGGCAAGCCTACAAATTCCTTCATGCCCGGAGATTGTTATCTTTAGGAATAACAATATTGACAAACATGAGGTTAAACAATTTAAGTCAAATAACAATTTATAAAAAAGAACTAGACGAGATCAACATCTTAACCAGAAAAGGAACTAGGTGTCACTTTTTTTAGTTGAAATTCCTCTAATGTCTACATCATTTTATTATAACACATACATTTTTTTATCCAAAACATATATTGATATAATTGAAGACATACAACCAATTCTAGGTCAATTTCAACGCACTGGTAGTAATTTTCCAAGTGCAAATACAATCATGATATTTTAAGTGTAAAGGGAAGTTATCAAAAAAACAATCACTCATATATTTGAAGGCATACAACAAATTGCTTCTATAGATTTTATTTTTCAAGGATACTGTAAAAAAGGCATATGTATGAAAATTTCTTAAGTTGCTACTAACATACATGTTATTAACTGCCTGTAGGAAAGAATAAATAATATTAGCTTGTATGAAAGCATAATTTCAATTATTGTTAACTAAATGCATGCAATAAATATGCAGGTAATTGTATCTATGGAAAGAGTTAGTTATGTTGCTCATAAAAGGAGAAGTGGAAGGCAAGTGACCAAGGGTTCCCAGCTGCGATGCTCTTCATCGAATGAGGACACGACAAATCATGTGAATGTAAACAATTCTCCCAACAATGTTGTTTTTGATGGCCATGGGACATAAGTTGATGTTGTCCCACCATCAACCATAGTCCAAGGGGCAAGTTCAACTAAGAATATCAACGGTATAAGAGGTTGGACAAAAGAAGACATGTTAACTACAATTGACGATATAGAGTTTAATGGATATTAAGTTTGGGAATCTACAAAGAAACATGGTATTCCTCCCTCATTAATACATTATTGGATAAATGGGCTCACTCATACAAAACATAGAGGCCCTCTTACAATTATGACTGAAGAGGAGTAGGTCGAGGTGGTTGAGTGGTGTAAGAAGATGGCCCAATTGGGACATGGGATAGAGTTGATACAACTCAAATCCACAGTTGCTAAGATCTGTCAAGGGAGGCCAAAACCGTTCAAAGATGGGCTTCTTGGTAAATCATGGTGGTTTGGGTTTAAAAAAAGGCATCTAGACCTTGTATTGCGTACAACTGAGGGCCTTGACAGAGATAGAGCTTTGAATTTGTGCCCTGCAATTGTATGTAAGTTCTATGAAACTCTTTCTATTGCATACAATAAGCATTCTTATGGTGCATACCATATATGGAATTGTGACAAAACAAGTTTACAGGAAGGAAGGAATTGTGGCATGCGGGTAATTGCCAAGAGAGGGAGCCAAAACGTGCCAAATATTTTGCCTAAGAGCAGAGAGTGGATAACTATTCTATGTTGTGTCAATACAATTGGTGCTTCAATTCAAATATTTTATTTATTCAAAGGTAAAAATAAACTAAAAAACTATATACAAAAGTGTGAACCAGGTGCATGCATGGCTGCACATCCCCATGCATGGATGACTAAAGTTTTTTTTTTTTTAATTGGCTTTGTCACTTTATTGCATCTGTACCAGGTGGTGTCTCACCGAAGAACATACACCTATTGATATTAGATGACCATGGAATCCACATTTCTCTACAAACAATTGAGGAAACAAGCAATTTGGGCATCGACCTATTAACATTGCCCATTCATACCACTCACAGATCACAACCCCTTGATGTCAGTGTGTTTCGTCCTTTCAAGAAATATTTCAGGTCAGAGCGTGTTTCATAGATAGCAAATAATCCATGGGTTGAGATGAAAAGGTTCAAGCTAGTAGAGCTTGCAACTAAAGTGTTTAAAAGGGCTCTGACGCCATCAAATATCAAGGTTGGATTTAGGAGGACTAGAATCTGGCCATTGAATTATGATGCTCTTATGCATGATACTGGTTGTAGCTAGGTGTTTCATGTGGATGGTCAAGAAGAAGGGCATGTCCAAGCAAATGTTGAAGTGCAATAAGAAGTAGATGAACAAGATGATGTGGTTGTAACTGATAATATGATTTCCCTCTCTCAAGGACACTTATATGGTGATGATGATGAACATGTAAGTGAAACACAATATAATCATGAACCAATTGACAGTAACATGGAGGTCATTCTACCAACTGAAGCACATGGAACTTCTATTGCTGATATTTTTAATGACTTTGTTGAACATGCAACTGACAATGACAATGTAGTTGAAAATGACATTGTTGATATTGCACTAGGAAGAAACAATGACCAATTGACATTTCCAAGCCAAGTAACCCCACCATCATGGCTGACATAAACCATGATTAATTTGAACAAACATAGTGTCTTAGTAACTAGTGAACAAAGCATGAACATGCCTTCATAACCAACAGAATTGAACAATGAAATTGTTCATTTTTTTGTGGACAATAGATCAATGGAAGAAGATAGTGCACATAATCAGGCACCAAATGAAGATACAAATATAGTTCAATCAATTGTCCCAGATATTGAAAGGCAAGTGTCAAGTAATGAAAAGCAGGTGGTAGGGAAGGAGAATTTACTTGGTCGGTTCCTAAAGCTACTAGTAGAGAGAGTTTCAATGAAAAAAAAACAAGGAACATCAGGTAGTATTTGTTTGAGCCGAAGTTCACAGTTACTTACCTCAGAAAACTATATAACCCCATTAGTTGAGTTTGAAAAAAACAAATTTGAAATTCAGGGATTAAAACAGAAAATAAGGATTTAGCCAAGGAGAAGAAGGCAACAAGGATTGTTGCAACACAACATCAAGCGAAGGAAAGGCTTGAAAGAGAGAAAGTAAGGCAATAGAAGGACCATATAAAAAATGGCAAGACAGGAAAAGGCATCAAGAAAGGCTCAACAAATGCTTGAAAAGGAACAAGGGATGACCGATATGGTTAATAATGATGCAAGCACAATTGATGAAGCTAGGATGATGTCAAACACAATGGACACTATTGCATATAATACAACATTATTCCAAGACCTCATAAACGTTCAAGTCCCTTCCTATCAAAATGGGGGTTTACCCACTTGCTTTATTCCTACTAGTGCAGGTGTCAATTCTATGTATGCTTATTAGACACCTGCACTTAATGCATGGGTTACTAGCGCAAGTGTGAGGTATGGGTACTCAATTCCTCCATGATTGTAAGGGTCAAATTAGACTCAATCATGTGACAACAATCCATCACATCCTAATCAACCATTATTAGGTAGGCCAACCTACTTGGCTCAAGAAGGAAACTCAACAAGTTTCGGCACTAAAGATTCTCGAGGCCATCAAGAATAGGGGTGTCATATGTTTTTTGTTGTAACCACATTATGATGTGGATTTTGGATGGATTGACTCTTTTTTCTTGTCACATGAAGATTTTGGCTTATAACCTAGGTTGTTTTATTTCCTACTGTTTGCGACATTGTAACCAAAATCCATTTCAGAAGGAACATTAATAGTCTATTATAATGGAGAAATATTACCTAAGAATGCAAATGGGATTTTCTGTTATGCCTCTACACACCAAATGATTTACAACACATTTATACTTGAGTTGTTAATTAAATGACAAATGAGTGAATAATGAAATCTTGAACAAGTCACTTCTTATAATATGAAAATTCCATAAAACAGTGAACACTAAAAGTACTAAACCTCACACCTCATATCAAAGCACAATGATTGTAAGTAAAAGTACAAAACCTTTCTATCCCCATTTAATGTGATAGGAAAGTAAAAGCAAAAGTATCAAACCTTTCTTTCCCAACAATGATACATGTTGAAATATGAATAAAATTACTCAAAGCAGAGAAATTGTAAAACCTAATTTACGGTGATATATTCGTAAAATTAAAAGTAAAAGTATCAAAACCTTTCTATCCCCATTTACTGTGTTGGGAAAGGAAAATCAAAAGTATCAAACCTTTCTATCCTAACAGTGATACACTTTGAACTCTTAATAGAATTACTCAAAATAGAGAAATTGTAAAGACGCCTAAAGAAATTTGAAGACAAACATATGGAAATTCTTGAAAAAATCAATTATCTATAGATTGAAATGAATACCCTACAATTGGGATGCAAAAATCTTGTCTGAAGCATCACTTTAATCATGGAGATTCTTATAGGCCAAAGAATTACCATGTAGAAGACTAAAGATGAAATAGTGAGTTGAAAGCAACAATTTCAAGAGTTGTAGCAATCTTCGAAATAGAATATCAACATATCAATCAATTTAAAACATTAATGCCAATTAATTGAGCAAGTTCTACCAAATCTCAATAAAGGAAGTTGAGAAATTGTCAAGATGCCAAAGGCATTTTGAAGACAAACATATGAAAATTCTCGAGAAAAACAATTAACTGTAGATTGAAATGAACACCTTGCAATTCTAAAAATGATGGGATAGGAAATAAAATGTATATTTAGTAAGCAATAGGAGAATGGAGGGTAAAAATATTCTCAATCATGTTCTCTAATAACCTTGTAATTTGGTGTTTATATTTTTTATTGTGACTCATATAGTGACTGACACAAACTTTCTAGATTCTGCTCATTCATTTCACTTTGATTTTCCAGAGTCTCCTCATTGATTTCGCTTTGATTGTTCCACCAAATGTTTTACAGTCAAAGAACAGAGAGATTTACATCTCCAAATAGCATACCCCATGCAAAGTTTGGATGAACATATAGAGACTGTGTAAAGAAGATGGAGACACAAATTTAAAATTAATGGCAATGGACCACTCAGCTGGTACACCAGTGCCTACATAGCGCAAACATCCTAGTGAACTATGTGATGAAATGAGAACAAGTGGACTCCAAAAACATTTGTGATATGGAAATCTCGCAAGGTTGACATGATGGAATGCGCAGAAAGGCATCCAAAAAATCATAGAAGGGGAATTGGTCTGGAAAACTTAAAATAAAAACAAAGATCCATTTATGCGTAGAAAAATTATGATGTTGCTCTGAAGGAAGAACAAGGAAATTTGGCCAAGCACGGGTTTATAAAAGGGAGTAAACACAATGAAAATCCAACCTATAATTAAAATTTGTGGCACATTGTGGAGAAAGTAAATAGAAAAAACCCCAATTTACAAAGATATAGAAAACAAATTTATCAAAAACCCTAATTTAGAAGTAGAGAATAAATATTTTTTTGTAAATTTACAAAAACCTTATCAATTTTTACAGAACCCCATGAATTTTCAGAGAAACCACCGAATGGACTAAAATCAAACACAAAGATAGTGGGTTGGTGGGATTAAACCACCATATTTTGGGCTTTGTAACAAAAATAGAAGATAACAAAACCCTAATTTACAAAGTAGATAACAAACAAATTTACCGAAAACCCTAATTTACAAGTAGATAACAATTTTTTTTTGCAAATTTACAAAAGCCCTTTCAATTTTTACAAAAACCCCTTGAATTTTTAGAGAAATCATCGAATGGACTAAAAGAAAACATAGAGATAGTGTGCTGCTAGGATTAAACTACCATATTCTGGGCATAATAACCAAAAATAACAGGTAGCAAACATATAGAAAAACCCTAATTTACAAAGAATATATCAAACAAATTGATCGAAAACCCTAATTTACAAGTAGATAACAAACAATTTTTTGCAAATAAAAAAAAACCCTTTCAATTTTTACAAAAATCCCATGAATTTCCAGAGAAACCGCAAAATAGAAATGGTAAGATACAATCACCAGTGAAATTAATTGATACATATTCACAATATTGACAAAACCCTACCCTAAACCCAACGTGCAACAAGAGCTAAAATTCCCAACAACGAGTTCAAAGTGTTAAAAAAACACAGAGTTTGGATGGTAGGTTAAAGTATCAGAACCGGTGAAACTCACAAAACCCAGAACCACAGAACCAATGAAAGTAATTGATACAAATCCAAAAAACTTAGAAAACCCTACCCTAAACCTTGTCGAACCCTACCCAAAATCTTAAACCCACAGTGCAACAAGAGCTAAAACTCCTAACAACAAGTTCAAAGTGTTGAAAAACACAAAGTTTGGCTGGTAGGATTTAGAATCCTACTGGAGAGCCGCAAAATCCACCACCATGGCCAAACGTCACCCCAAACATCGCCATACCGCTTCTGTGACAACCAGAAAGATTACCTGTGACACAAACACAGAAATATTAGCATGGGAGCACAAACCCAAAAAAATTACAGCAAAAGTCGAACAAAACATGGGAAAAAATTTCCACTTACGAGAATGGACTTTGAAACCTGCATGTCCACCACCGAACTAAATTGAATCTCCCACAGGTTCCATCGCAAACAAGAGGCCGCACAATCAAAACAACAACAACCGTATTGGTAAACCCCCCATGAACCATAACGAACAACCTCAATCACATTGGTAAACCCCCCACGAACCAGGTAAAACAACCACAAGCACAACCCTAAACCACCCACAAACCTATCCAAACAACAATGCTCAACGAGAAGCGCAAATATGCATGCACAAATGAACTGGTACTAGAGCCCAAGCAAACAATGGTTTAGGTAGTTCAGTGCCCACACACCGGGCTCGAATAAGAATGCATAAGACAGTGAAGCCATAGTAGAAAACAAGTCCATCGAAACCCTAGATGCAACGTTAAAGCCTAAATTTAATGCTCTCACCAAACTAGACAAGTGGCATGATGAGTTAGACAAGTGTCGTACAAGAGAAAAAAAGTATAACACGTCATTTTCCATCATGACAAAAAGGGAGCACAACGATTGACATCCCTCCCCTAAAAAATTTAAAATAAGATTTTAAACTTTCTAGAATTGTCAGATTGTTGTTTATCTGTCCAATATGCTTCCATAACATTCATTTACATAGATTTTTCAACTTATTTTAAACTTTATAAAACCCTAGTTTATCTTTCCCACGTGCTTTCATAACACCCATGCACATAGATTTTGTAGCTTTTACCTTATAATTATCAATTTCTCTTTAAGGGATATAATGAGCTCATAACCTCAATTTACCTAACTTATAGCAATGTTTGCAACACTTTGCACTTCATTGTTTAGAAATTTGGCCTCTACATACTTCAAAACATCCACCTAAGCATGCTCTGCAAGCTTTTTCAACCCTATGGGAAGATACATTATTTCACGCCTAGACTGCACTTTGACACTTGGGATCCAACTCCCATGGGAATGAATCCCATGGGAGCCGAGTCGAGCCGAGTGGAAGATCGCGATGATGGCAACCAACTAGAGAAGATCTCTCTCCTCAGGATGCCATGTGCCATGCCTATAGCTGGAACTATCTACTATCAGGTGCGATATGATAATATGCTTTTTCTATAGGCTTTTTGCATACAATCTTTTTCTCTTGCCACGTTCTCCCCTCTCACTTTCCCAGGATTTATGAACATGGAGTCTTGCATGGTTGTCCCGTGTCTTGCTCATCTCACCTGTAAATTCCAATATAGCCTATCTTCGTCCACCTGTGACAGCCTTTTCGACTAGCCTTAACAAGGCTCCCCCTGGCAATGGGAGTCTTTCTGTTTTCTTAGACTCTACTGGACTTCTTTTAATATTGTTTTCTCTCCGGCGATTGCACACCTTCTTCAAAATCTTCAGGTTCGGTTTTTGCTGTTTCTTCTGCGATATACTTCCCTCGGCCTCGGCTCGGTAAAGGTTAGTTTTTCATAGTTCCGAACCTCCTGTATTTTTTTTTGGTAGATGGAAGCTAGATTTATAGAAGATAATCGTAGAGTTTTTTCTGAACTCACTGGAGTTAAAGGATAGCTCATCTTCTTTTCTCGCTCCTTATCCTGGAATGTTCATGTCTTAGTTTAAGGGAAGAACGGGAATATAATCTCTGATGAATTTATAGAGTTTGGAACGACTTTCTGTGATTTAATAGTAATATTATATATGATCTCCCATGAGCTAGTCGTTCTTTTCCCAATGGTCTTGGAATCCTTTGAATTCCTTCTGGAACTTTGTTACTATTTCTAGGCCTTGTACTGATTGTCGTTTTAAAATTGGCCCTTGGTGGTGCATTTTTGAGGCCTGTTGTTGCTGTATCATTTGCCCAGGGGTATCCTCATAATTACTGTCATCTCCTTCTCGGTTGATCAGGTTTTCCGTGTTGCCGAACTGCTTTTTCCGACCATTTTCCGGCTTTGCGGTTTCTGGTAGCTTCTGTCTCTGTATTAACTCCTTCTTCGTCCTTTCTTCCTACCCTCGGCCTAGTTAGGCAACTTCCTTAATGGGCATAAATTTCTCTGGAGACTCTTGTACTCTTATGTACTGACAGCCAGCCCCTCTTATATGACTATTTTTGGCCATTTCTCACATCCTTGCCTCTTTCTATAAATACATGGATTTGCTGTCCGGCCTTTTATCCTCTCGATATAAGTGAGGAGTACTTTCTCCATGCTTTGTGAGGACGACTGTATCCCGAGGGGGTTAGAAAGTCTAGTCCTTTTGAATTTCTGTCCTTTTCCCGGTGCCTCATTTACTCCTATATCCGATTTCCCTTGTGGGTTGGAGGATTTCCTCTGACTGAAGTGATGGAATTACTCCACGCGGAATTTGACACGTCAGTTTTGGTAAAAGCTTCCATGGAGGTAGAGGATTTACACTTTGGAACAACAAAATCATCCTGCTGGCACTCCAAGCTGGCAGCCCACATGCAGATTCCTCAACAAGAAGCCGAACATGATGCTATTTCTCCCTCTACTCCCCGCAGGAAATCCAACTAGCATCTTGCCAAGATCACCCCTCCCCCTGCTGCTGTATTTTTAGACGGGATCAAGCTGAAGGATCGTATTGGAAGTTTACAATCCCACACACTAATTGGGAAATGGCATTTCCCCGAAATGAATGACGTCCAGATTAGGAAATGGCTAGGAGCTAAGTGGCGGTCGCTCATAGGGTACCACCCTACCATTGTTTATCTAATGAAAGACTGGTATAGCTTTCATTTTTTGAAAATGAAGGACCTCTATACCATTTGGAAACTCCCGTGGGTGTATGGATGGAGTTTTCTTGCTCTCCATAGATGGTACATAGGTTTTGACCTGTTAAGGAATACCCCTCAGAATAATTACATTTGGGTCAAATTGCCAGCTCTCCCGATTGAACTGTGGACAAGAGAATCTTTAGCATGTATTGGAAATGCTATCGGGAAGTTTGTCTACGTCGACCCTAGGTGCCTGGGAGCAAAAGATAAAAGGGTCGCCTAGATCCTGGTAGAAAAAGATTATAGGGGTGGCTTTCCAGAGCACGTTGATCTGTTCTGGGGAGCTTTATCTACCTGTCAAAGACTCGATTACTGGGGAGTCCCCTTCAGGTGCTCCCTCTGTCATAAAACGGGACACCTCAAGCACATATGTCCGCGGCAAACAAAAGCAAAGACGAGACAAAAAGATCACAGGGTGTATCAAAACTACCGGGTCAAGACCACACTGTCTGGTTCCGAGGATGATGAAAAGTTTTTTTATTACAGGAACTCCCCGATCTCTAATATTTCCCTGGCTCGGCCTCTCCATGTTTCCTCCTCCCCGTTCCGGTCGGGGGAGCATTTCCTTCGCCCTTTCTTATCCCCTAGAAATCATAAATCCTCCTCCACAATATTTCCGAGATCCAATTCGATGGGAAACTTCCTCAACTCGGACACCAACGCCTTTCCCTCTCAACCTCCTCCTCCCCAACCATCTCCGGATATCCCCATCATCTCGCCTTCACCCATCCCGAAGGAAAACACAATCTTGCTCAATATCTCGTCATCCTCTTCTTCCCCTACTCGATCGGGTCATGTAACTCATATTCTATCCCCTTCTACCATCACTCCCCACCCCCCGATTGTTTCCCATAAATCCTCAAAGGGAAAAGCGCCACTGATCTCGATCTCTCCCCGGTCATCTCCAATCCCATCCCCCACAAACGCACTGGGCAGCGATCTGGATATGCTTCTACAGAGGGAGTCTCTTAGCCTGCTGCCCCTCACCATAGATAAACCTCGAATGTCAACTTCCCCTACCATCAGTCCCAATTCGGCGAAAAACATCACTGTCCGCCGAAAAAACAACAGGGGAAGTAGGCATTTCAGGGGGAGAAAGGGTATTTCAAATATTAACTTCATGGATTCCTCCTTAGTTGACATCCCCATTGCCAATCTTCCTGAATGCGGGCCTCTTAGAGCAAGCTTGCCCGAAAAGAATGCAAGATGATGAACTTTCTTTCGATCAACATAAGGGGTCTTGGAGCTGACCCGAAATTTCTAGCTCTAAAGGATTTATTTCTGTCTTCTTCTTACAGGATGATCTTAATTCAGGAGACAATGCACGACAGACAGGACTCTATCTCTTTTTTTAGGCGCATGCTGCCAACCTGGTATATGGCAGCTACAGAAGCGACTGGTCTCTCGGGAGGCTTGGCGGTCTTATGGGACCCGAGATGGATTACTGCAACCACGTTCTGATGTTTAGGGGAATCTTGGTTATTGCTAAACAGAGGGGTTGTGCAGACTGTTATCATATTTTAAATGTATATGCACCCTATAAAGAGAGAGCAACATATTGGAATGGTTTCCTTTCATCAGGTATTATGGAGATCGAGTCGCTTATCATTGCAGGGGATCTTAACTGTACTATGGGACCTGATGAGATTTGGGGTAGGGGGAAAAAGACAGACCCGGTTGGCAAAAAAATTAGAGAAGCGATGTTACAATATAATTTTGTAGACGTGTGTCCAAAATCTCTATCTCCCACTTGGGACAACGGAAGATTGGGTGAAGCTTACATAGCAAAAAGATTGGACAGGTTCATTGTGCATGCAAATTTAATGGAAAAACTTGGTATCCCGAACTCCCATATCCTCCCTGTTTTTATTTCGGATCACCGACCGATTACACTGCAATGTTATGAACAACAACCGCAGAGGAACTATCCCTTCAAATTCAACAGGATATGGCTTGAAGATGTAACGTTCAACAACATTGTCCGTGAATCTTGGCATTCCAATGACGTGAATCCTAGTAGCTCCCTGTCGGAAAAATTCACTGTTAAGATGGAGCGTCTGAGGGCAAAAGTTAAAGAATGGCAGTTTCAAAAAAAACAGTCCAATCATCTGGAACTACAAGAAGTTAAAAAAGAATTAGAATGCATAGCAAATAGTATGTCAGCCCACCCCCTATCATGGAGTACTCGTGCCCGACTTTGGAAACTGGAGAAAAAAAACAGCAGCTATTAACCATTGAAGAAAGGACTTGGCGCTTAAAGAGCCGAGCAACTTGGCTAAAGGAAGGTGACAAAAACACGAAGTTTTTCCACCGTTTCGCAAACAAAAGGAGAGCTACCAATTCTATATGGAACATCAAGTGTGAGGATGGCAGAACAGTGTACACACAGGAGGAGATATCAAAGGAAGTAGTAAAACACTTTCAAATGGCATATAAAAAGGAGGACACCAGAGAGATAAATGACATTATGTGGGGCATTGAACCTTTTCCTGTTATGTTCGATGAAGAAGATAATGAAAGAATTTTTGCAGCTGTAATGGAGGATGAATTATTAACTGTCATGAAATCCTTCAAAAAAGACAAATGCCCTGGTCCTGACGGTTGGACCATTGATATTTTCATACACTTCTTTGATATGATGAAAAATGAAATAATAGGAATGGTGGAAGAAACCAGAAAAAGCGGCAAGATTAATCATATCATTACTTCTACCTACATAGCATTGATTCCAAAAAAAGGGTCTCTTCATCTTTTGCAGATTACAGACCTATTTCTTTATGCAATACTGTATATAAAATCATCTCAAAAATAATTGCTGAAAGAATCCGTGGAAAGCTTTCTCTTTATCTCTCAAAGGAACAACATGGTTTTCTGAATGGCAGGAATATTATAGATGCAGTGGCTATAGCTCAAGAAGCCCTACACTCTATGCACACAAAAAAATTAGCAGCGGCCATCCTTAAAATCGATCTCAGGAGAGCTTACGACTACATAGATTGGAGCTACCTGAGGTGTCTTCTCATAAGAATCAGGCTAAATGATCAGTGTATAAAATGGATAATGGCATGTGTGGAAGGAGTAAACTTTGCCATACTTATCAACAGAAGTCCTTCTACTTTCTTCACGGCAGAAAGAGGTCTTCGACAGGGCTGCTCCCTGTCCCCCCTGTTATTCATACTAATTATGGATACTCTAAGTCTTCACCTAAAAAAGGCTGTGGATATGGGGAGCATTGGTCCGCTTTATGTCTCTAGGGGATGCTATTTCTCTCACAACCTCTTCGTCGATGATATCCTCCTCTTTGCTATGCTATGTAGACAGTTTTGGCTTATTTTGCACGAGCTTCTAGTTTCCTTCCAAAGAGTAACAGGTTTATGTATAAATGAAGGAAAATCTTCATTCCATTATGGGAACATCAATATGAATGATATGGAATATATTTCTCAGCTGTACAGAATACAGGCTATTTCTATCAAGGAGGGTATGAAATATCTTGGCTTCACACTAAAGCCCTCGGCTTATACCATATCCGACTGGTCATGGATCATCAACAAATTTTATAAGCTGATTTCGGGATGGGAATATAGATGTTTATCTTTGGCGGGCAGGATGATTCTCTCCCAATCTGTACTGACCCAATTATCAGTCTATTGGGCGCAACTATATTATTTACCTTCTGCTATAATAAAAAAATTGAACAGTTTGATGGCCAACTTCATCTGGGGAGGAAGTAAAGAAAAGAGAAAATATCATCTCACAAATCTAAAAAACATAACCCTCCCAAAGAAAATGGGGGGTTGGGGCATCATGCATCTTCGCAGTTTCGGCATGGCCCTTCTTTGTAAATCACTGTGGAGAGCTGTCTTTGGAGACAGCCTTTGGAGCCATGCTATGAAAATAAAGTACCTCGGGAACAAAGACATCTCATTTTGGTACAGGAACAGATTGCTTGGTTCATGTAAAGGTTTGGCCATATGGAGAAGCTTTAAAAAGGTATTTCAATTCTTCCTTAAGAGACTGATATGGAATTACAAACTGGCAACAACATTTTAATCAGCGTTGATCCTATCTTGGGAGTACAGACAGAATCCCCTTTCCCTGAACAACTCCTCATGTCTCTACATCAGAAAGGCCTATTCTATTGGGCACAAGTCTTACACGGATGGCAGGGAACTGTTCCTATTTGGAAATCGGCCATAGAGCTGGGTCTTGATGGTACTCTAATTGATTTATGGAATAAGACTTTATGGGATATGAAACTCGCGGGTTTTTACAGAACAGAGGAAAATGACAACATTGTCCTACAAATTAAGAAAGGAAAGTCCAATGTACTAGTCAAGGATATATACCTCTCCATGATGGGTAATTTTATGGATGATTCCTGGAGAATTTTCCCCAAGTCCTTATGGAAAACTGGTGCTCCTCTCAAGATCACTCTATTTGCATGGCTAGTATTTCATGATAGAAATCTTACTTGGACTAACTTGCAGAAAAGAAACTGGCGCAGGCCAACCATATGTTCAATTTGTTTTGTAGAAGCGGAAGACAATTTCCATATTTTTCTCAACTGTCATAAAACTCGGATTCTTTGGAATCAGCTGGCAACACTTTTCGGTTTTGCTGTCATTGCGCACTCCTCCATAATGGATGCCCTTCAATGGTGGAGTTCCCAGAGAACCGAATGGAGGCCTGTCCCTCTTTTAGTTTTTTGGTTTGTCTGGAGGTGGAGAAACAAAAGAATTTTTGAAAATGGAAAGGAGGATTTTGGACAAATTTATGACAAAATTATCCCTTTTTATTCAACAATCCTTCCAGATTTGCCCCTCCAAACAAGATCTCAACACATATCAGCTATTGTCTAGTTCTCCAATCCTCGGGCACATTTCGATGGAGCATCAAAAGGAGTTTGTGGTTGCGGAGTTTATTTACACATGGCAAAGGATCTGCATTACTATATCTATTGGAATGGTGGACTGGGAACGAACAACTGAGCTGAGGCAATGGCTCTCCATGGACTTCTCATCTTCTGCACCTTTTTGGAGATTGACTCAATACATATCTATGGTGACTCAAAAGTCATTATAGAGCACGTCATTGGAAAACATTCTATCAAAAATGACTCTCTTATGGGATGGATGAACATAATTGCTGCTCTTTGGAATCCATCTCGTTTCCCTATAACACACATCAAGCGCTTGCATAATGTGGAGGCGGACAAACTTTCAAAAAAAGGTTTGCAATCCTCTCGAGGTATGTGGAACCTGAGCATCTTTGTTGATTCCATTACATACATTCCACATCCTTTCAAAATGCTTGGCATATAGTTGTCGACAGTACTGGTATGTTTCGTCTTTATCGAACAAAATCATGTCCATGGGAAGCTATTTTGTTTTTTGTTTTGTTTTTTTTTGCTGTTTATAAATCTGATGGGTCTCCAACAAGCAGATATATTCAGACTATAGGATACTAGTAGTCAATCTTGGTTCTCATTTCTCTTTTGTCTTTTTGCTATCTCGCTAGAAAATCTCCCATGGTCTGACTATATTCTCATTCTACAGTATGTACTGCATATAATTTTGACTTATAAAATATATTCTCCTGAAAAAAAAAATACATTATTTCACGCCTCGCTATCATAATAATGTTTTTTTAATAGTGTTAAAGGCAACTTTGAATAATAATGTTTTTTAATAGTGTTAAATGCAACTTTGGATAATAATAGAGTTGGAGAGTGTGGTTTTTTTCATTTAATTGATATAACGGTTTATATTTTTTTGGGAAGAAATCTTGTATTATTTTACGAAACATGTGATGTTTTGAGCAGACATTTCACTCGTTTTCCAGGATAAAATAAGTGAAAATATAGATTAAAAAATAATTAAAATAAAAAACAAATTTAAAGATAAATGTTGAGAAATTATTTATTTATTAAAAATTATTTGGAAATTAATAATATTATTAAAATTAATGAAAATGTTAACAATAAAATGATTAGAAATTGATATAAAAAGAAAAATGTTAATATTAGAATTAATGAAAAATTAGTATATCTATATATATATATAATATTCAAGATAAATAAATAATATTGCAACACAATTTTTTTTTCAAGGAATTAAAATAAGAAATATTATATTGAAAGATTTAATGCAAAAAAATGTCTTTGAGAAAATGTCATTAAAATGTTTGAAAATTAAAGAAATTGGTTATTTGTGGATAATGATAATAACTTGGAAAAAAAAATTAGAAAAGGAGGAATTTTGACAGATAAAGAGACAAATGATGTTTAAGAGAAATAAGTTTTATAAAATATGAATAGGATTGAAAGGAAATGAGAAATAAAAGAGGAAAGAAAGTCTAAAGAATGATATTAGAAAGGAAAGGAATGAGGAAATACAAATAAATAGAGTTTAAAAATAATATTAGATAATGAAGATGTTTGAAAAAGTTAGAAGAGATTAAGGGAATTAGGTTGAAATATGATTAAGGAGGGAAAAAGAATTAAAAAAGGGTAGGGAAGGTCGAAATGTGATAAGGATGGAAAGATAATTAAAGAAGGGGTAATAGAAAAATTAGAAAATATATTAAGAAATAGGAAACAAATTAAAGGAGGGTTGCATGGAAGAGATAACGAAAGAAAAAGGGAAGAGGATGGGAGATTGCCTAAGGTGTAAAAATGGTGAATGGTGAGTTTCCAAGATTGACTAAGTCTATACCCATCATTATGATTAAAACTATTAGGGTGATTTTTGATTTCTATAATATACTAAATCATATGAATGGAGTGAAAAGTGGAAGTGACAAGGATTTTTGTGTCATCAGAGTAGATGTGGTGCTTGGATTTGTGAGGATGTTTTATGATCGGTGATTTAGAAATCTTGTTGTGGAGATTATCAACTATATGTTCCTTAAAGTAGGATTTTAAACATATCCCAATTTAACCAATATAATATTGTTCACAAGAACAAGGAATTTTATAAACTCCTTGTTTAAGCATTGGATCAACTTTGTCCTTGGGTAATCTAAATAAGTGTTTGATGGTTCTATAGGGTTTAAGCATAAGAAATGTGATGAGTACTTCCTTGAATACATGGAAGATAAGTATGAGCTTGAGGGAGGTAGAGATGGATTTTGGATGGAGGGTTAAGCGAAAGGCTTTTTCTTCCTCCAAGAAGTGGGGATTTGGGATATGAATGACCCTAGATAATAATGTTTTTATAATGACTTCCTCCGAGAAGTGAGGAATTGGGACATGAATAACCCTAGATATTAATGATTTTAGAATGATAGACTTTTGTGCTAGGTGATGGTGGGAATGGGAATGAAGTCCTATTGGTATGAACCTTTTTTTTGATAGACTCAGTAATGAGGGTCTCATAAGGTTGACCAAAAACAATAATGTAAGAGAAGGAAGAGAGTTACATTGTGAATTAAATGTAGAGAGAGGTTGTTGACATGACCAAAAAATGTGTCTAGAATTGGGACACTATAAAGCCAAAGGAGTTGTCTTTAGTGCTAAGGTGAAATCTTGATTTGTGTTATTTAAACTGGTTTTTTACTGTATATATCGATTCAGCACCTTGGAAAATCCCTAGCGCACTTTGATTGTGCATAAGTTACCCATCAAACTTGTGATTTCAGTAAATTCCTACTGGATTTTAGAAAAATTAAACTGGAAAAACTCACCAGAAAAACTTCCAAAAAATTACACTAAAGACAACTCTGCCCAATAATAAAATCATCAACTAAACCATTTAGTATTAACAATATCTAATACTGCCTTTTCAAATTATATCATATAAAAATTCTATATATTTTTCAAGTTTTAAAATATATATATATATATATATTTTACTTTTATATAAAATTCGAATCTCAATCAAAACATTTAGATTAAAACATCTCCATATGAACAGTAAATATAAAGATAATATACGGAGTCTGCCAAATATTAAGATAATATATGGAATTTTCAAACGAATTGTCAAGAGATCTTGAAAAAATAATGAAATAAATATGGAACGTAAGGAGATTCTGGTAATGTATTATACGGTAAAGGCATCCATAATTAAAATATTAGCCATATGAGCTCGAAAACTTATTTAGAACTTTACCGAAATTCAAGCAATGCAGCCGAGGATGTATCGTGCGTCCGCTTGGGCATCGATTCCGGGCCTTCTCCCACATGCTCACGGACACAAAAATCTACACCGTTCTGAGATTCGTTTGGCCCATTGGGTATGTGAGAGTTGAGCATCGATTCCATGTTTATTTATTTATTTTTTAGATAGAATACATTGTGTTTTGCCCAGTTCTTAAGTATATATAGTCTTATTTTAAATTGAATTACAGAACCTACAGATCCATGTCATGTTTTACTTATCCAAGGATACAAAATTTACACAGTGTTGAGACTGATTTGAGGAATAGGGTATTTGAGAGTTTGGCGAATAAGGTATTTGAGAGTTCTCTTTCAAGGAACATTGAAACCAATTATTTGTATCTTTTCTCCTTGTGTTAATTTTAAGGTCATGGCCAAGCAAGACACCAAATTAGTGTATGAGACCTCTTGTTTGTGGGACAAGGGACCCACCTTCCATGTCATGTTTTACATATTGGTTACAAAAATCTACACAACGCTGACACTGATTTGGCCTCTCTTCCAGGGAACACTGAAACCAACCACTTGCATATTTCCTCCTTGTGCCAATTTTAAGGTCATGACCAAACCAGACACCAAATTGGTGTATGAGATCCCCCTTGTTTGTGAGATTCCCTTGTTTGTGGGACAAGGGACCACCTCCGAGTAGCGACATCTGGCCAATAAGGTATCTGAGAATTCTCTTCTAGGGAAAATTGAAACCAACCATTTACATATTTCCTCCTTCTACCAATTTTAAGGTCACGACTAAACTAGACACCAAATTGGTGTATGAGACCCCCTTATTTGTGAGACTCCCTTATTTGTGGGACAAGGGACCCACCTCCAGGCAGTAAGATCTGGGCAATAGGGTGTCTGAGAATTCTCTTCCAGGGAACACTGAAGCCAACCACTTGCATATTTCCTCCTTGTGCCAATTTTAAGGTCATGGCCAAACTAGACACCAAATTGGTGTATGAGACCCCCTTGTTTGTGAGACTACCTTATTTGTGGGACAAGGGACCCACCTCCGGGCAGCGAGATCTAGCCAATAGGGTATCTGAAAATTCTCTTCCAGGGAAGACTGAAGCCAACCACTTGCATATTTCCTCCTTGTGCCAATTTTAAGGTCACGGCCAAACCAAACACCAAATTGGTGTATGAGACCCCCTTGTTTGTGAAACTCCCTTGTTTGTGGGACAAGGGACCCACCTCCGGGCAACGAGACCCACCCAATAGGGTATTTGAGAATTCTCTTCTAGGGAAGACTAAAACCAACCACTTGCATATTTCCTCCTTGTGCCAATTAGGTCATAGCCAAACTAGACACCAAATTGGTGTATGAGACCCCCTTGTTTGTGAGACTCCGACAAGGGACCCACCTCCGGGCAGCGAGACCCACCCAATAGGGTATCTGAGAATTCTCTTCCAAGGAAGACTAAAACCAATCACTTGCATATTTCCTTCTTGTGCCAATTAGGTCATGGCCAAACCACCCAATAGGGTATCTGAGAATTCTCTTCCAAGGAAGACTAAAACCAATCACTTGCATATTTCCTTCTTGTGCCAATTAGGTCACAGCCAAACCACCCAATAGGGTATCTGAGAATTCTCTTCCAAGGAAGACTAAAACCAATCACTTGCATATTTCCTTCTTGTGCCAATTAGGTCATAGCCAAACCAGACACCAAATTGGCATATGAGAACCCCTTGTTTGTGGGACAAGGGACCCACCTCTAGGCAGTGATTTGACTACTAAACCTATGAAGACATACATACTCTACCCCTTTTGATCTTGAACCTATAACCTCTAGAAAAAAACACATACTCTTAACCATTAAACCCACTCAAACTTTATAAAACAATTACAAAATTAACCATTAACTTTACATTACAAAATTGTTGTTCATATCCATTGAATACAAAATTTTGACTCTGTTACTAAAATTAACAGCGACAAGCCTGGCTTATTTTGTAGTTCATATCCATTGAATACAAAATTTTGACTCCGTTACTAAAATTAACAGCGACAAGCCTGGCTCTGGACGTATTATGTTGCAGAGAAGTCCACAAGTTGTGCAATCACCGAATCGTGGAAAATATAAAAATAGCGCAAAACTGATGCGTTTAGAGTATTCCCATGCGCAGACTGTACAGTCTATTCTCACAGAAATTCCATTGGTTTTCCTGAAAATCTCTGTCGCACGTTTCTCCTCACACAACCTCTAGTGCTGCATTCCCCAAGAGATTCCTGTCATTGAATGCCGAAGATCCTCTCAGCTCCATGTGGAACATTTTACCCAAAAGCTTGAAACATTGCACAACAAAGTGATATTCTATTATATGTTCAACACAAAAGCGAGTTATTTTAACTTTGGAAAAGATTCGGCATTTATCTCACATGGAAGGATCAACTTTTCAAGCCCATACAAGTGATGAAAAGTCATAAACTCATAAAAATAATAATTATTATTATACTGTTAATATATGTTGTATTCAGTTTTTAATTTGATTGTTTATTAATTTGTTTTAACTAAAAAAAAGTTACAATTTTTTTAAAATTTAAGCTTGAACAATATCTATGTATATATATATTTTAAGAATAACTGTTTGAATATTCGTTTACTTTTTTTAGTTTAAAGAAATCAACAACATCCTGAAACGTGTTATCAGTCACATCATATCTTATTTTCATTTTTCCATGAATTTCATTGTGTCAATTTTATTAATTGATCAATGCCTTGCCATATTTACAATTTCTTTATGCTTGAGAGCTAAAACTTGGTATCAGGGGCACACATACATATGATTGCATTTAAAACTTTTCATTTTTATGTAATTTTTAATATTTACAACATTTACTACTCTGCTAGTATCAAATGGACATGAGTGATAACATTTTTTCAACTATTTTCTCCAATTTTAAAAATATTTTAAAAATTTACATTTGAGTTATATTAAATGATTATTGTTGAAATATTTTTAACTTGTTACAAGTCGCAGTGAATGTTTAATTATTAATAATGTTTTTAATTAAATGAAACTCAAAAATATTTCATAAGTAAAAGTAAATGTAAATGTGTCTTTTTAATCAATAAATAAATTCAAAGCCTTGAATATTTTTAGGACACTCTACATTTAAAAATTATACTACTCAAACTTTAATTCTAAAAAATGCCTATTGCATTCCACACAACTGTAATAAAAAAATCTAATATTTAACTTACACTCATAACATTATCGTTAACTTAAAAATACACATTTTATATATCTGGTAATTATATATTATTTAACATAATCTAATACATTTGCTTAATGGAATTTGGATTACCTAGAAGGTTAAACAATTGTACATTATAGTTTTCTTGGCATTGTTGTGGTTTATTTAATTTTAATAGCAATTATAGAAAGAGTTAAGGGTTATCTCAATTTTATGTTTTTAGGTTTTTTAAAATTTCTTTCTAAATATTATTGATTATTTTGTTCTATTCTCTTGTTTTCTAATTTTATCTCTTTTTCTTCTAGTTTTAGTTTGTTTCTGCATACATTTATATAAGCTTCCATTTTGCCAAAACTTCATAAATTTTTACTTTAATTTAGCCATATTTAAACTAAGTAGCAAGTATTCACTACTATGTAGCTTGTATTTTTTACATGAGAAATAGATTGGTGAGATGTAAAATATCAAAATTGAATAACACAAAGGGTGAGAGATTCTTTTAACCTTACATTGATATAATTTTGAGGCCTTATCTTTTAGCAAAAGAGGGGTGTCTTGGAATTAAGAGTTTTGTTTGAAATATTTTGTTTTGTAATTTAGACTTTGTGGCATATTGTTTTTCTAGATAATGTTTTTTTTATTTAAAGATTATTTATAATTTCACTACAATAATTAGATGATGCATTAAATTTTATTTAATCTAGTTTGATTTAACAAATACACTGGACATATATTTATATATTTAATCATGATCTAAACCATTTTCATATAATATTTACTTCAGTTAACACCTAAGCAACAATATAACAACATAAGCTTATAAAGGATAAGCACTTTAAACACATAAAGAACAAAACACAATATATATCATCAAGTGACATCAAGGCAGTCCATAACACCCTTTTATCCAATATATAGAAGAATGTTACAAAGGTACAAACTCAAAGAAGGAAGCTTGGACACTACCTATAGCTCAATTGCAATAGTACAAAGAGCAAGGCAAGTTACCATCCAAGATTTCCTAACTCTCTACATGAGTAATCATTGTGGCATCTATAAGCTAGTCTGTTGCAAGTCTTGTCCATAATTCAACTACTTAGTGAATTTAGTGACCTATATGCCAAAAGCCTTTACAAGGCAATTACATTCCTCTTCCTTGACTTCTTGCTTCCTTCATTTATTTGATGCCTTAGCTAGTCTAGGTGTTTCCATAAATATATGTGCCTTTCCCATCATTTGGCAAGTTCAAATTATATGAGGTAGACTTAGGCTGACTCATTTGTCACACATGCTAGTCTACTTGTTCATGTTGAGTCCACATAGTCACTTGATCATCTACACTCAAGAGTTCTATTCAGTGAGTTATTCTTGTTTGATTCCAAGTCAACCAACTTTCTATCCACGATATAATATTATGCAAATATTGGGAACAAGTCCCTTTAGATCCACATGCTTGGATTGTGCACCCAAATTGTCATACATGTTTCGTATAAAGGAAACTTGGATGGTCACCACTCTCTGTTATGTCAAGCCGACATGTCAATTCGTTCCATTCATCTATAGTAAGATTTGTGTCTATCATGATAATATGCTTTCTACCATTTGTGACAAAGATCTTATAAGAATTCGTTGATTTTGATCAATGGAAGAAAGTTATCCATGATTAGAAAAATGAAGTTTCTTAATATTTATTATTTTTATTTAAGATTAAGATAAAATTTTCAATCTTGTTTTTTTTGTATTATTTTAATAAAGATAATTTGTTTTTAGATAGAAAAAAAAATTTCATTTAATATACATACAATTTTTTTGCACATTGTTTGGGTTATTTTGATTAAAATTATAATTTTGAAATATAAATCAAGGATTACCATGTAAAGACAATATGGTCTTTCCTGTCGTCCTTTTTTTTTTTCCGAGGAAAAAAACCGCGCTTTTCTATTAATCAGAGATAAAAAAGCTACAAAAAGGAATGAGTAAACATTCCACAGAGATGCATTTAAGCAATCCGTATGCTGCCGCAAGGGCCCGAGTGCTTTCGCACCCCACGCAACGTTAACAAACTAACGTGCACAAAGAATAAGAAAAGAGAAAAGAGGAGAGAGAATGTGAGGCAAAAACTGAAATCCGGCAGTGAGTAGAACTCACGCATCAAGTTTTTCGCCCCTTTTTCTTTTCGACCTTACGCCACACTCCTTGGGAGGGCTCGATCGAAGCCAAGACTAGCTGTGTTTCTGTATTCTGTGGACCAGGTTCCTTGTCTGAATCTGAAGTATCTGAGAGGTGGTGCCGTTTTATGCCGCCCGTACTAGGTTGCATGCTTGTCTCCACAGCCTTGTTGTCTGATGAGATTTCTTTCTTGTCTGATGGGGTTCCTTTCTGTTTCTCCATTTCGTGGGTTGCCTCAGTTTTCTCTTCTGGAGGTTCTTCCTCTGCTGCTTCTGATTCTTCATCCTCTGAATCTGGGGGAGAAAAGTTCCAACCTTTCCTCTGCTTCCCTTTCTGCTTCTTTTTATTCTTTGCTTCTGGACACGTGCTTTGTAAGTGACCTGTCTGCCTACAGATCCTACATCTGAAAGCGGTGTTTTCATAATCCAGTACCTGCAACCAGTTCTGTTGTTTGTAGATCAGCCTTATATTTTCCGGCAGTCCTTTACTTAAGTCTACTTCCACACAGATACGTGCGTAGGTGTAGATCCTTTCATCGATCCTGTCCATGTCTGTTTTGATATACTTCCCTATGCTGTTTCCAATGCCTTCCAGCACCCGATCATCCCAAAAATGCAAGGGAAGGTTGTGTAGTCTAACCCAAACTGGCATGCTGGTTACCGTCATTTTATTTGGATCCGTCTTTCCTGTCGTCCTATTATTCATATGGAAATGATTTTTTTCCGTTAAAGATGTGATGCAATACCCACATAATAAAACAAATACCCTAATTAAACAAAAAAATTACATGGAATTTGATCACTTAAGTACATGATGCAATACCTACATGATAAAGCACATACAATAGTTTTACATGGAATTTGATTACCTAAGAGCAAGAGGAGAAATATGAATGAATGAGTTACAAAGGGAATTAGGATGAGAGTGACAAATTACATTTTGAATGCAACGAGGGATTAAGGAGAAGGGAAAGAGGATGAAGAAAAAAACTAAATATTCTTAGATTTGATTATATGTTAAGTTTGGATATCTTTCTGGTATATTTGGAACTATAAGGGAAAGGGGATGAATGAAAAATTGAATATTTGGAACCATAAGAAAAAAAGATGAAACAAAAAATAATTAGTCTTAGATTTGACAAGATTTGAGTTTGGATTTCTCTGCTTGAATACTTGAAAATATATTCTTTGTCTTGTGGAATATGATTGAAAAATTCCTTGGAAATGTGTTTGTTTCTTATGGATTATGATTGATATATTTCAATCTTTGCATGACTCTAGTTTCTTTCCCATCACCTAAGGAAAAAAAATATAATGGGGAGATGGTATTGTTTCAAGTAAATTCATGTTCGGTCTTGGTTATAAATAAGTTAATTATTGTTTAAGATTCATAATGGTTTCCTTAGTTGTAGGGGTTTTAAATGTTGTATCTCCATATTAGGTCTACTAAATATATAATCCATGATATGAGATATTTCCAAACTTATAACCTCGTTGTGAATGATTTTCAATGTAGTGTATGCATATAAGGTGGAAAGTTCAAACTTGAGTTGGTAGTAGTCAAAGAGAAAACACTTGTAGGTTGATCAAGTGCTAGGAGAGGAACTTCAGTTAATATGTACTTAGGATTCATGGTAGTTTTATTATGTTTGTTAGAATCATGCCACAATATAAATGGGTTTTTCTTAAGATATGTTCCATGTAGTTAAATTTTCTCTTGTTTTTTCATAGCCTAGCTCTAAGGCAATATCCACATCATACCTATGGCTAGGAGGAAACCTCAATACCACTAAAATGGAACAAAATGTATTTATCTACCTTGATGACATAAAGAGAGTGGGTTTGTTGGAATCAAGAGGATACTTGTTAAGATCAATCTCATACAAAGAAGAACATAAATGAAATTCATTAAGGAAGGTCAATCAATCTTCGCCATGCCAAAACATGTACCAATTTATGAATTAGTTCTATAATTTTACATGGCTTAAGGCACACTATTATGAATATTTGGTATTGTGTGTATATTTGTGGATTTTGGTGATGTTTCTCCACAAAATCACTAGTTCCAAAGAAATTTTCAGGGTCCAAGAATTATGAGAACTAAGCGTCATTATCAGTTTCCACATATACCTCGGCCATGTCTTCATTTCCAAGGATACTAAGAATACAAGTCTTATCATTATGGGACTAAACCTCTTGCAAGGTTTTTAGAGTGTCTTTAGTTTGTTGAGGAAAAGCATGAAAATTTCGATGTTCCCAAGGGTTTGTTCTTGTTAAAAAAATATGTGCATTTCAAGGCCCTTATCTATATCTCAATGATCAATTTAATTTTCTAGTTTAAAGACAAGGGGATCATTTGGATGTGATTCACATGTTCATTGTGAATTGTTGTATAATGCATGGAGTCATGAAATCATATCCTTTAAAAGGAATTACTAAAGGGGAATTTGATAAAAGTATAACCCCACATTTGATAGAAAAAATAGTAAATGAATCTTCAAAAATAATTGTGTAGTCCTTAATCTTGGTTGTGGTTATGGTTAATTTACATTTGTTTCTTATTAGTTTCCTAACTTTATGCATAGATTGATATGGGGATGTCGTTTTTGGTAGAAAAATACTATTTTACAGTAGTCTTATACATTGACATATTTATGGAGGATGTTGCGTCATGTTGAACCGTGGAGGTATGATAGGATGCAAAAGAGCTATGTTGTTGAGTCAATTTTTGCATAAGAATAAACAGGCTACATTTATAACAATAGGTGATGTAATTAAGAAAAAGGACTATGATAATGTTTTTTCTTTTTCTTTTTTTAGGCGAAAAAAGAAAGAAAAAAAAAAAGAAAAAAAAGAAAAAAAAACATAGTTTTATATTATATAAAACAAAAGAACTACATGTACATCAATTATAATGAGCAAAAATGCTCAAACCAGAGATTACAAACCATGATTATAGACATAATAAGGTAGGTGGTCCATAGAAAGACCAAACGTTGGGCAGGAAGGGGGGATAAGGCCTTTGTCAACAAATAAAAGAAACACCCATGAGGAACCACATAATAAGATAGGAGAGGCACCACATAAGAAAAAACAGAACATTAAACCTTCTCCAAAAAATTTGTGGAGGAATATACGAAACAAAAAAAAACAATAGTCAAACTACAAGTGATCTAGGGAGAACCAGAAACTAGAGAGACAAAGCAAGATTGTGTGTGAAGGGGAATGTTCGCACACCCAAGAATATATTACCCATGTAAAATTGATAATAAATCACACCTGCCTTCATGGAGAGACCCTCGTTTGATATTTTGTTCGCTAAGGAATTATGGATCCAATGGATGTGAGTGAAAGTGATCTCCTCAAAAAACTATGAGAGTATCCTGATGTGGATTAACCAATTAGAGATTTGATGAGGATTGAAAATATTCCTATGATTAGCCCAATTGATATATATTTTAGAATCACCGAAGACAGAAATGGATGATATAGAAATCCAACACACACAATAAAGGAGACCCCAAAGTGCCAAAATATGTGCTTTGGAATTGGTATTGGGACCGACATTCCATAAAAAATGATAAAAGATACCAAGAGTAGAGGAAATGAGAACACCACAACCACAAGTCAAATTATGAGCCACACCATCAAAGAATCCTACTGGAAATTTACACTAGTAGTCAATGGGCATGGTGTGTTTTTTAATCCCGCATTCAAGCCTCCACTGGAATTCTAAGAAGTATGAAATGGTTCTTTAATAAATGCAATCAATGAGGAAGGGGATGTGCTCAAAAATTTTGTTGTTTTTTCCTTTTCAGATACCCTAAAAGATGAAAATTGGAATGGCTTGGTAGTCCTTGAAATTTTGGAACCAATATGATATACATTCTCTAATAGATGAATATGACTAGCGAGCTATAATATTCAATCTTTGTAGAACCAAAATCCAGATAGGAACAAAGTTGGGACATTTGAGAAATAAGTGAGTATGATCCTCAAAAGCTTGAATGCAGATATAGCATCTACCTAGACCCTAAAAACCATGCTTAGCTAGGTTCTCCCAAGTGACAATTTTATTGTGCCCCACTAGCTAGGTGAAACATTTCAACTTTAGTGGAATATTCCACTTCCACATCCACCTAAACCATTTTGATCATGGGGAAATAGAAATGGAAGGAGCGATGAAATGACAAATCTCTTCAACCAACATAGATAGCGTAGAACTCCCATTCCATGTAAAGGAGTCAACCCTATTATTGAAAATGATCATGGAATCAAGTAATTTTTTTATATATCCATCCCATATAACTGCCAAATTACCTTCAAGTCCCAGACGTTGGAAATTGTAGCTATGCTCAGTCTTCATAATGACCTATTTGTAATCATGACATTGTATACTTTGTATAAAGAAACGAAAAGAAATATATATATATATATTTTTTTTGTCTTTTTGTTTTTGTTTTTGTTTTGTTTTTATGTAAATCATGGGTTTCATGCTCAAGTCTAGGTCAAAAGCATGTTCTTCATGATTCTAGGTCTTTCTAGGTATTTCTAGGACAAAAGAATTCATGTCATGTGGTATAGTCATATTTGGACTCATTGTAACAAAGGAAAATATTTATCTTGACAAGAAAAATCCATTTATTCCTCCAAGACCAAGTTGGCCCCAACCAAGGACAATTCAGCCTATGGGAGGGATATTTAACCCCTCAAGAAGGCTATAAATACAAGGAGCTCGACCTCATTTTGTATAGTCACTCATCATCAAGTTTGATATGCAATAGAGAAGGAGAAAAACAACTACAAGGACGAAGAAAGAAAGAAAAGAAGTCGAAGTTTTCTTGGGATCATCTCTCTCTCTCTCTCTCTCTCTTTCTCTCCACATGTGAGAAGTTATGGTTTTGTTATTGCTAGTTGCAGGAGGCTAAAATTATTAGGTGCAATTGCATGACCAAAAATCTGGGACAAAGTTGTAGTACGTCGAAGTTTGGAAGTTACCTTGAAGAAGACCTTGCTTGGGGTATGACTTGGAATTAGGGAGGATATTGGGATTTGGCCTTTGGGTCTTGGAAGTCTCATTATAAGAAGATTCTATAAGAAGAGAAGATTTTTTTATAGTTTTTCCCCTTGGAGGGGTTTTTCCTTTGCTTGGAGCGTGTATCTTGTGTACTTTGTCTTGTTGTGGTCTTCATTGTTTGGGTGATTGCTTGATGAACAAGAACTAATAATAGTAATAAAAGGCCAACACATATCACAAGTAATTATCAAGTTAAGGAAAATCATCTATAATACATAAGTCTCCTAATTTTCCAACATGGAATCAATGATAAGGTGCAGGAAGGAGACTGAAGATCACATTTTAGTTGGCACTATGCCAAAAGTTATAAGGAAAGGTTTCAAGTTTCTTGGGGATCTTGCTACATATATCAAGGATTGCATATTGAAGGTCATCTCCAGTTTATCAAAAGAAGAAATAGATGGAAGTTTGTTCTCCGCTTTATCTAGCACTTTCAAGGACAAGAATGTATGGGTTATTAACAATGGTGCTTCCAAACACATGATGAGAAAATGCAGTCAGCTTCGGACCTTGTTAAAAGGAACCTCATGTCATTCAATCAAACTTGGAGATAAAAAGAGTTTTCCAATGAAAGGGATTGGATGTACTTTGTTGGATATCGAGTCTTGTGGAAGTATTCACCTCAACAATATTCTATATGTTCCAGGTTTGAAGAAAAACTTACTTTCTATTTCTTGTCTAGAGGATAAGGGTGATAAAATAGCTTTTGTTGATGGAAAGGTTTTGGTTTGGGGTAAGGGATCTAGTATTGATAATGCTAGGGTAATTAGGATTTTTGAGGGGAAATTATATAAAATTTTTACACCTCTATATCAAGCCCTAGTCAACTTGGATGTAAACCCTTCCGAACTATGGCATAAAAGGTATGGACACCTTCATTATAAGATTTTTCCATCTCTAAGTCAAATGGTAAATGACATCCTTGAATTAAAGGAAGATCATGAAGGGACCTATAAGGGATGTGATCTAGGAAAGAACGTGAAGAATCCATTTTCAAGAAGTGATACCATATTTATGGAAGTTTTAGATCTCATACACTCAGATGTATGTGGATCTATGGTAGTAAAATCTCTTGGTGGGCATGAATATTATGTAACCTTCATTGATGATTTATCAAGGAAAACTAGGCTATACCTCCTCAAGAATGAGGATGAGGTATTTGAGAAGTTTAAAGAATTCAAGAATGAATTGGAGAATCTAATTAAGAGAAAGATCAAGACTCAAGGTCTGACAATGGTGGAGAATACACCTCCAAAGAATGAATTGCATTCTGCAAGGAAGAAGGGATTAAGAGGGAGCTATTTTTTCCTTATAATCTTGAATAGAATGGTGTGGTTGAAAGGAAGAATAGAAAAATTGAAGAATGTGTTAAGGCCATGCTTCATGATAAAGATATACCTCAATTCCTATGGGGAGAAGCATGTGTGATAACTATCTACTTGCAGAACTGAATTCCTCCCATGATTCCTAACAACATGACTCCAGAAGAAGCATTTATACAAAATAAGCCAAGTGTGGATCATCTTTGAATATTTTGGTGTCTTGTGTATATACATATACTCAAGGACTATATAGGGAAGTCAGATCCTACCAATCTAAAAGTTATCTTTATTGGGTATAGTGCTTCGTCTAAGATGTACAAAATTTATATTAAGAATGATTGTTGAATTAAACTAAGCAGGTGTTGTAGCGGCTACAGCCACCCTCCAAAATTTTGGCCTGTGCACCAATTTCGGAGCCTCCCTTGAAGAGTTTGGCTTGATAACTGCACACACTCAGGCTCACTCCGTGAGTTCGTGTGAGTCTTTACATCCGCCTTGCTTGTTCATTGCATTCAAGTCTCTGCATGCTGATGTCCAAGTCGTGCTTGTGACCATGTTCTGGTTATGATCAAAGTCTTCACTTCGTATGTGCTTGTTGTGTTCGCTATGAAAGCATCTGTCGCACTCACACAAGGAGTCACAATTATCGTGCAAGCGTCGTCTCGATCAATGAACAGTCAATCATGAGTGTCGCACTTGTCACTTACACCGTTAGTCAGTCTTGTTGAACATGTGTGTCTGGATGGTTTGGTCGTTTCGTCGTCAAGTCATGCAAGTGTGTGTTCGTATGATCACCTATGCATCTTTCAATTGTTCACACACTTAGCCATTTTCGTTGAAAGTTTTGATGACTGGACTCCCCTCTGACAGCCGGACCATCACCCCACCATCGACTCGATCGACTGTCAAACAAAATAACGCAAAAGCACCAAGCTAGTATTTTCAAGTTGCATTGCCCGCAAGCAATCCAATCAACTCTCATGCTGGCCACCCGGACAGTTAGACCCAACAGTCACCCTGGGACTGACTCCCCTCAAAATTTGTGCAGAGACCACTGACCTCACCTACTCAACTTACTGAGGAAATTGCGCAAACAGGTTAGGCAGACATCAAGTGCCTGTCCCTGTCTCCCTCAGAAAATTGTATAGTTTTCCTGGTAAGTCATCCCGACAGTCAACCAAGTATTCATCTCAGAAATTGCGCAATGTTCTTGAGCAGGCCTTTTGATGCCCATAAGTCAACTCAGCTCATAAATTGCGTAGAGATGATCAGCAGGCTGACCTCCTGGCCTCAATGTAGTTCTCCTTGCCAGCAGCCCCTAGCAGCAGACTGCTAGTTCCCTAGGGGAATTGCGCAGTTTCTGGTGCCAGTCCCCCAGGCAACCAACTGGAAGTTCCCTCTGTGAATTGCACAGTTTTGTCTACCAGTGACCCTAGCAGCTAACTGGCAGTTCCCTCTGGGAATTGTGCAGTTTTGGCTGCCAACCTCCTAGGAAGTTCCCCAGGAAAACTGCATAATCCTTACTTGCTGACCCTTCATGCAACCCGACCCGTTCCTTCGGAAAATTGTGCAAATCTGGCTATCTAGCCCTACTGCTTGTTCATTCGGAAAAATGTGCAGAGCATGTCTACCTTGCCCTCCAGTAGCTCGGATTATTCCTCCCAAAATTTGTGCAATTTTGCCTCCCAACCGATCCAGACCTTGCAGAAAATTACTGTCGACTCAAATTGCCTGTCTCCATCTCTCAGTGACTCTTGCGCAGTTTTCATCAGCAGTTGCTCGGAACCATCATCCCGCATCACAGCCTTGCTGCCTCTCTCGGTCAACTGCATCTGAATGATCATGTGTCATTGTAGACTAGAAGGTTTTGGATTTGATGCCGTCTCGTCCTGAGTGACTGCAGGTATAGGTACACCAACGAACATGGCAAGACAATGAATGGGATGAACGAAGAGAGCACATGTAGAATGACAGGTTCACCAACATACGAATGAATAAAGCATGTAAAGTGGATGAACGCGACGAACAAGCACCTTCGCAAACATATGAGCCTGTCAAGCCTTCCAACATGCAAGCAAGGAATAACATGATAAAGCTTCATCAATCGAACCAAGGACCATCGAAGACTCTGCACACTTTGCCATGCGGAGGTGAAGCTATGATACACCATGAGGACATCCATCACCCAACAACACTATAGCTCGACATGCACTCCAACAGTAGCACGAATGTACTAGCATTGTCATGTCAAGGCATGTCGGGTCACGTCATGATTCATGTCACCCACATCCTCACTATGGGCTTGTTGTCAATCAATGTGATATAACGTGGAAGTCCAAGAGACCCACTTGTTGAACAAAGAGTCATGTAAGTCAAAGAGTCATGGAAGTCAAATGGTCATGATGGTAGTCGAAAAGCCATAAGGGTCAGTTTCACCCTTGGCTATAAATACCCCCTCATTTGTACATGGAGAGGAATTTTCACCTCAACTCCTCCCACATAGCCAAGAGAGTCTGTAATCTTTTTTTTGAGGAGTAAGTAGTGGCTCCAACGCCCAGCTGACAAGGTTAGTGATGTATGGTGTAACGATGTGTCTTGGAACTTTCACTTAATTCAGAAGCCTGTTAACGGGCCAACACATTTTCACACATGTATTGTATCTGTTGTAACACTGATCTTTAACACTTGTAATGCATGTTGCTTTAACCTGTGTTCTACATCTGAACTGTTTCATTTGTTGTAATGCATAATATTTAATGGAAATATGTTGTATATGTTGTTAATGATGTCCTGTCCGTGTCAAGTGCTCTGTCAGACATCAGAAAAACCTTTCACGTGAACCTTGTTGTAACAATTGTTGACTTGTTCTGACTATTCCGTGAGTGTTTTACGTGTTATCTTACCTTGTATGTTGAGACTGTCGCATCCGAGTGGACTGCTCCGTCGAAAGCTATGTATGTCCTTTTGTGTTGTGTGTTCCTAGTCGAGTTGGGACTAATCCCTTTTAACCTATAACTCACCTTCACCTTCTTTCCCTCACAGTGAAAGAACCATTGACACAAGTACACTTACACTCACTAGGCACACGAACCTCACTTCTGAAAGACAAAGCAAACCACTCTCTTGTGCTGACAAGAAAGAGTTGAGCCAAATCCTTAAGACAATGGAAACCAGGCCATCATACCGGATGGGACTCACACACCAAATAGTATGAGGTCTAGTTGGGACTTCATACTGGGGTGATCCCCTGAATGTTGGCAGGTCCAACACTGTCAACATTTCTGGTGCTAAAAGGAGGGCAGCCAGTTGTACATGGATTAAATTCCTTCCACACTCACTCATCAATCATCTCAAGGTAGTAACTCGCATTCCCTATCACACAACTCTGCAGTTGGTCACTCCTCACTTCCCAGAATTGAACACGAGATTTCATATCAACACCTTCACTCCATCCATTCCGTCACTCGCCAGTTCGTGAAATCAGTTGGACTGATCCCAAGCGTACAACATATTCCACACACATCTAAGAATCCAAAAGACACTCTCAAAGGAGTTGTTGTATCATCGATGGAAGAAGTAGTCCTTTCCATGCTTGAAGGTCTAGAGGAAGCTATTGAAGACGGAGAGGAACCTCTAATATTCCTTGAAGACGAACAAGGCACTCTTGTGATCTTGGGATCGAACTCCGGTATAGAAGGCGGAGGGGAAGGTAGCGGAGGAGGTGGAGGCGGAGACGAACCGAAAAACTCAGATTCGAAACCATCAAACTCCGAAGGAGAAGAAGAATATGAAGAAGACGAAGAGATGGCTGACCCAAATCTGAAATGGATGACTCAGGGACCATTGGCCCTCCCCGCCGTTCTGCACAAGATGCCAAAGCGAGCAGAGAGGATGAACATCAAGTTCAACCCTAACAATGCGTGAAGGTAGAAGACCACTTAGACAACTTCTACCTACAACTGCAGACCCTTGAGGTACGTTATGACGACTGATGGGCCTCTAAATTAGACATAAATGAAGGCCCATGTCTCTAAATTAAACATAAATTAAGGCCTATGACCATCCTTCAGCACATTAAACCTCTCTTCTTGTATTAGATAATGTATTTTTAACTTTAATATATTCATTAGGAAGGTTTATGAATAATTGCATATTTGTGCCTAATATTATTTATTTTTGTGGAACATTATGAGAATATTGGGCAGATTATGAAGATTTGGAGGAGGAGATAATTTAGGGACTTTCTCCCTACTACAAGAGGGTCAATAATAAATAATAAATCAACAAGATATTATGGAATTATGGCATAGATTGTGGAACTCCAATGATTGAGAAATCTAGGAATGTGTTCCCCGCCATTTAATGCAGATTCCTAGTATTGGGGACCAGATCCACTAATCAAGGGGTTTTGGTGGGGAAAGCTTCCTCCATTCATGGGGAATGATTCCTAATCACTTTTTATAAGTACCAAGTCGAATTTTCTCTAGATATAGATTTTATTTCGTCTTCTTGTGGAGAGAACTCATATTTTTGCAGCCCCATTGTATTTTCTTGCAGGGATGTAATCGTATTAATGAAAATAATGAAGATTGGTGTCATGTTCAACTTCTAAATATTGTTCTCCTCCATAGGTCTTTGAGTTTCCTTGGGCTTGGCTATCCCAGGAGCCTTAGAGCCCTTTTTTATCATTCTCTTTCCTTCTTTTCACTTCTTATTCACTTGCATCTCTTGTTTTTATTTCTTTCTAGTTCTGCATTTAGTATTAATGATTTCTTATTGTAGGATTGAGTTAAATGGTTAATGTAAGTTCTTTTGTAGGATAACAAGAATCATTTCATCCTTGGAAAATCTTTGGAAGGTCATAGTAATCATTTAGCTACTTGGATTAACTTTCTTATTCCCAAATCTAGATTTCTAGAACTCCTTTGTGACAAAGAACAATAAATTTCTGCTATTTTTTAGAGCATGCTAACGATATTCAATTGAGTTGGTTCCACTTTCATTAGATCACAAGAAAATTCAAGTTCATATCAAAATTTACACCATTGCATTTGCACTTGATTAGATTAGGCATTTTTTAGATTTACTAGCTCACTAGTTCTCGAATTTCTAGATTTTCGACTAGTAATGGTTTTCTATTTTTTAGCACTGGTTAACAAAGGCATTTTTGAGTGATTCTACTTGGAATGGGGACCTAAGACATCCTAATTAATAAAAAAATTTGTCCCATCGAATTTGGATTTGATTTTCTTGGTCATTCGATGAATTATAATTTCGTATAGTAAATGTGTAACATCTTGTAGTAAATTAGGGGATCTTGTAGGAAATCACTATAGCATCTTGTAGGAAAGTCTGATTTGAGTTCAAATTGAGAAAAATCATCATTGAAGCTGGGATTAGGCCTCTACTTGACCTCCATGCCATCAAGACCATTCTAACCCTCTTGCTCCACACTTATCTCCCCTGCGAAGATCAAGGAAAGATTAACATTTGCATTTATAAAGCAAAAAGATTTAAAAAATTAGTTCTTTTATATTTATAGATGCACACAACAATTCGTCCTCTCTAGATCAGATTTCATGCTTATTTAGTTTAAATCATCACATGTGATAAATAGGGTTAAGTTAGGTTTCTTTTACATTTAGTTCATGATCTTTATGCAATTAGAATAGGTTTCTTTCCTTGTACTTTAATTCTTGCAATAGGTTAAGCTTCCATTTCGAACATTTCATTTTCTGTAATTAGTTTAGGATTTGACTTCAGTACATGAACTCCATTACATCATGATAGGAAAGGAAGGACACATTGTATGCTGCACATACAATGCCGATACCTCTTAAGTTTGTATGAGCCCCGAGTTGATAATTAAAGTTAGTAGCCTTGGGAGTTGCAACATTCTTGTTGCAATACCGAGGCTCATCACTTTTTGGCACCGTTGCTAGGGAGGTGTCAAAGTATGCATTGTTTTCTTCCCTAGTTGATTCATTTATTTTCAATTTTTGCAAAAACAAAATATTTGCATTAGGCATATTTAATTTCAAAAGTAGAAAACTGCATTGCATTATAGTTTTCATTCAATCATAAAAACAAAAACAAAATTTATCCAACACCAACCCAAGCCCCCATTTAATCATGTTGTGCAGTAAGAGCCACATCACCATCCATGTTTGCAGGTAGAAGAAGAAGAGATAACAAAGAATGTAGAAGAAATAGATGGAGATGATGACAATGAGGAAGATCCTCTCGGATTTCCCATTTAAGATACTGATGGTAGTGTGCACATGAAGAACATCCCTCCATATTTTCTTCCAAAATTTCATGGTCTAAGGTCAGAGGATCCGAAAACCTTTCTCTTTGAATTTGAAATTGTTTGTAGATCTTATGGTTACTTATTGAAAACTCAAAACTGAGATTGTTTTTGGCAACATTGAAGGATAGAGCTCTTAAATGGTTCATGAGTTTAGGGACTAATTCAATAAGATCATGGAATGATGTGCAAAAGATATTTATAGAAGAATATAAAGATCATGATCTTAAAGAAGAAATATTTAGAATGAATCAAAGAGAAGATGAGAGTTTAGAGGATCTAATAGAGAGGTTCATGTATAATGTTAAGAGGGCAAAACTACATCATTCACGATCCGACACACTAAACCCTCTTACTTAGAGAAATTAGGGATGAATGGATTGATATCGTTAATCTCATGAGTAGAGGTGATGTATATCAATTATCATTTGAGGAAATTTGTGAAACATGCAAACACATATCAAGAGGAAAAACAAGAGTAGGTAAATCAGCATCAAGATCTGTAAGTCAAGCTAAACTTCGAAATTTGTTTGATGATTTTAAAATAGAAATTCTTAGAAATCTAACAAAACAAGTAGAAATGTTAAGAATGCAAGATGAAGGAAAATAAAATGCAGATATTTGTCTTGCATAAACACATGACGTTAAACATTGTCCATCATTACCAAGGTTGAAGGAAGTTTACCAAGAGGACAATGGAGAAAGTCAATCACCAATGCAGCTATGTTATGTAGCTCCAAGAGGACCATGGTAGTCTATTCAGCCTGATATGATGCAAGTGCCTAATTCACAATTTCAAGGTTATGCATATCCACCTCAAAGTAATTGGAACACGCCTTTTCCTTGCCAACATTAGCCCTATCAACCCCAAAACCAATCTTGGGAACAAGGTTGGCAAGAAACTTATGGGAGTCATCCACAATATCCTCAATATCCTCCATACCAAACTCCATGTTATCTCTACCATTCAACTCCACCTCCACCACAACCACAACCCCATCCACATCCATCTCAAATATACACTCGCACTCAACTACCTGTACCACCATTTCCAAAACCACACATTGAAGTACCTCAATCCACTTACAATGTTGAGGTACAACACTTCCAAACATCTCCTCTTGAGATCAACGGTATTCACCATAGCTCAGGAAGAGTATTGAAAAAAAGAGATTATCTTGATATCATTGAAGGACCACATCCAGAAGAAGAAGATTCAAATGATAAAACCATAGAATCATGGGCTGCACTTGATGGAGAGTAGACATCAAAATCAGAGATCGAGAGAGATCTCCCATGTATTCAAGAGAATAATCAGCAAAAAGAAGTTTTGAAGGTCATGGTAGAATAAGACATGAAGAATGATCCAGATAAGCAAGAAAACCAAGGACAGCAAAGTTATATTGAGTTTTGGTTCCAGAAAATCAACAAGATGAAGCATCACTCTCTTCTTCGACTATGCTTGATCATTTCAAAGTCAAATCATTTAGTCTATGAAATCCAATTACATGTCAAAGCATACATTTCAAGCCTACACATCATTTTGTCTATCATCTTGATGTGCACATGGCTCCATTGGAAGTATTCTTATACTTGAAAGTGATTTTGTTTTTTAAGTAGGGTAGGGTAGGAAAAAAAAATGAAAATAAGAGAAAAAATAAAATCTCAGGTGAAAACCTCCTTGGAGGCACTTGGGATTGGCTCATTGATTGAAAACTTCAATGAGGTGGTCAATGGGTTGGAAAAAAGGAGAAAAAAGATAAGATCCTTGGTGAAAACCTCATTTGAGGCACCTAGGTAGACCTACTAGATGAAAACCTCATTGAGGTGGATAGTAGGCTTAGAAAAAAAGAGAAAAAAATTTTAAAAAATATTTGCTCTATGTATCTGTTAGCTCTGCTACATATCTTGACATTTTGAGGGCTAAATAAAATCTTGGCCATGTGCTTATGCTCAAAAGAAAGCTCGCAGCAGTCATCTTCCTTCTTCTCCTTCATTCCACTTACCCTCCCTTAACCTCACTATCTCTGCTTTTCCTCCAAAACTTGGCATAAGACCCTATTTCTTCAAGCCCCAAAGCGCTAAGTTTAAAGCCACATAGCACCACCACCACATGACCCTATGCCTCTGTAACCCACAGTCGCCTTTAAATCGCAGCCGTTGATTGCCGTACCCCGATCCAACAGTTCCCCCACCACAGCCAATGAATAACTTGCCCGTTTGTTTCCCCATCGTCCGATCGTCTCTGCCACGATTGGACGGAATTTTCTCTTCCCACGCTCGCGAGGTGACAGCCTGTTAACACGCGATCGAGATCGGTTTCCACTGCCACGTGTCACCCTTCGAGTGGTATCGTATGTCGTTGTATGTTTACCGCCCGACCCTCGATGGCGGTGTGAGCAATACCGCTTTCCCCTCTAACCCATTTTCCCACTCAGTAACGCCCACTCATCTTCGACGCCCGATGACCGTTGGATCTGTTCGCCCGAGATCCAACGGCTTGCGTTCACCCCGCTTCCATATCTACTGGTACTCCCTACCAAACCATGCCCGCCGTCCATCTGCTCAATCTGACGACCAATCTTGCTCCTCTGTCCAGTTCGCCCACCTGCCATGCAGTATGCGACCTTTGATCGTTATGTGCCCCCAAAGGACGAGGATAACCAATGTTCGGTATTAATTGTAGTAGTCCCTCAACGACCACATTCAAGAGATAGTAAGGCCGAGAAGAAAAGGTACAGAGCTCGATCAGGTAAATGCATTTAGCAGTTATGGGACTTCATCCCACACGACACTCCACCTACCAAGAAGGACAACAGAGCACCTGAGAAGATCGGATTTGTTCGCTGAAGCAGGAAAATTTCACCAGAGACTCCATCAGGCAATTAAAGCAGTTGGTAGTCGATTATGACCTCCTCATACTTAGAATGGCCGACTACCTTTGTATTCAAACTCTATATATACCTAGAAACAAGATGTAATCAGGGTTGATGGTTGTTGCTTTGATGTAAGGTTCAACTTTTGAAGACCGTAACTACTTTGACACTTGCAGTGTCTCATCTTCATTTTCAGCTAATACAAGATTTTTTTGATGTTACTTGCTCACTTTCCATCCCTATTCTGTTCTAGGCTGTGCCTGTTATGCAGTTTTCCTAAACTCTTGATGTTTAGCATTAGAGGAGCTGTCATCCTACCTCTGTGTTAGAATCTTGTATGTATCAGTGAATGTGTTGTTCAGGTTTTTTTCCACTTAATGCCAGAGAGCTGTCATCCTGTTTGTGCATTTGGGAGTTAGATTTTCAGACCTCTTTACTGGTTGCAGCTAGCCATCACAAGATCTTGTGCATCTGTTGGTGCAGTCAGTATTCTCCATATTCACTGAATCCTTAAACTGTGAGTAATTGGTGGTCTAAAGCCTTGTAGTCTGGGGGTGTTCACGCATTTCTAGAGTCCAGAAAAGTAGGAGTGGTTATCTGTCTTGAACAAGCATCATTCCTTCCATTCATTCACCTGCAACATTAAGTTGAATTAGTAATGTCCTGAGCACCTCCGAGCTACAACCTAGGAGAGTTTCTCGGGGTGATAACATTAATTGGCACTGTTGCCGGGGAGAGGAGATTGAAGCTCAGCTTCCCTGGGAGAATGACACAGATCCAGCTTTGATGATAGACAAAGTCTAGACACATTTCTAGTTGTAATCATCTATTTGGCGACTCTACTGGAGAACCCACCTGGTGGTGACTCCACATTACAGTTTTGGCTCAGTTTATGAGGCATACCCAGAGAAATCCTTAGAAATCACCAGCCGACCTAGTGCCTGACCCTGGGAAGATTGCTAAGTGAGGGAAAACTTCATAGAAAGGAGCATCAGGATCAGGTAAGCCTAAGAAATCTTATGCATCTCTGAAAGAAAATATTATAGCTGAGAATATATAGTTTGAAGATTTAGAGCCTAGCATTGTTAGTAAAGAAATACCTTTAGAGATTCATAAAGCTCCTTGTTTAGTCAGTTCCCCTTTGGATCTCAGTCCAAAGAAAGCCTCCCATACAGTCCATCATATTCCTTCGTGTCTGTCATCTATTTCATTACTTCCTACCATTCAATCTGCCAGTATCCTTCCAGTTATCCCAGTCATGGCAGGCCAACAAGCTCCCAAAAAGATGGAAAGAATCATAGCTGCTAGGTATGGACCCCTGGTTTTTCATGTTCCTTTGAATGCCATGCCTGCATGAGAATATCAGAAATATATGCCCAAATTCACTGGTACAGAGGGAATAACAGCTGAAGGACACCTTGAATGTTTTTATAGCTATGCTGATAACCTAGATATCGGTGAGGATGATGTGTGGATGAGAGGGTTTGTCTAGAGCCTTGATGGAGAGGCTAGAAAGTGGTTTAGAGAATTGCCCCATAGGTCCATAGCAGACATTAAAGCATTACATGATGCATTTTTGAAGCAATGGGGGGATAAAAAAGATCTGCTCTATTACCATACAGAGTTTGGAAACCTAAAGAGGGAGAATGGGGAATCATTGCTTAATTTTAATAAAAAATTTAACCGTATGTATAGTAAGATACTAGCTTAAGTAAAGCCTACCCCCACCTCTGCCAAACTCACTTATGCCAACACTTTTGACTCTGATTTCTGCCTACTTTTGAGAGAAAGAAGATGTGCCACTCTAGCTGAAATGCAGGATGCAACGGTAGAGGTGGAATATAATATTATGGCTGTAGAAAAGCTTAAAAGTCATGCTGACAGAAGGAGGCAGAGAGATGAGGCTTCTTCTTCCTTTGCTTCATCCTCAGAACCTAAATTAGATAAGATGACTAAGATGATAGAGTCATTAGCTGCTGAGATATCTAAGCTGAAAGTTGAGCAGAGCTCTGGAAAAGCAAGGTTTCAAAACAAATTTACTCCAAGAAATCCAAATCCATTCAGAAGAGCAAATGAACAGTTGCCAATCATTTAAAGAGGTAAAGAAGCAAATGAAGAACAAAGAGTGAAGACTCCTTTCCAAAATGTAGTCATGGAGGAGGAGCAGTTTGAAGAAGAGGATGAAATTCATTGCATGGAAGATAAAGGTAGTGCTACCTTTTTGACATTCGCTGCATATGAAGAATCATTACTACAGGACCAACCAGTCAAGAGTGGGACAGAGAGGCTGTTCTGCAGACTGGTGAAAAATAAAGATACAATCTGAGGTCAAAAGCAAACAATGTCAAGGAGAATCCTGCCCAAAGAGCTGTTGTCCAAACATAGCAACAGAATATCAGACAGAGGAAGCCAGCAGCTGATCCTGTCATCCTCAAGGCACCGGCTGAAGAGGTAAGAGGTCCTAATAAGCCCCCTTCCCCTTTCAGCTTTGAATCAGAAGTCCAGAAGTTAAAAATGTTTGTGCCTCTGATAGAACTTGTAAAGAGTGAAGTTTTTAGAAAGCCTATCCTTGATGCTCTTGAGCTAAAAGCCACACAAACCTACACTGATTATGTCAATTTGCAAGATGATAAGCCTACAGTTATGCTTAGCCTGATTACCGAACCTGCTGATGATAATTCTCTATCATTTTATGTCTACTTGACCATTCATAACAAAATCCTCCACAATTTCTTGCTAGACACAGGGGCCAGCCACAATTTGATGCCTAAAGCTATCATGGAAGAGTTAGGCCTTGATATCACTAGACCATATCATGACTTATTCTCATTTGATTCAAGAAAGGTAAATGCCTAGGATTAATCAAAGACGTGGCCATCACCCTCACTTAGTTGCCCATGAAGAGCATGATGATGGATATTGTGGTAGCAGATGTCCCTCCTAAGTTTGGCATGTTGTTGTTTAGGGGATGGATTAAGAGATTAGGTGGGACACTACAAAATGATTTATCTTATGCCACTGTCCCAGTCTTTGGAGGGGAAAGCAGGGGATTGTATAGAGAAACACAGCTGGCCTACATCATCAGTGATGAGAGGAATCCTTCTAATCATCCCATATATGCTGTAGACACTGACTTTGGAGCTTGTATTCTCCAAATTGAAGAGTCCCAGAAGGCCTCAATGCAGATCAAGAAGCCAGTGAATCAGGCCGAGGGAGAGCAAGGAAGTTAGGTTTGGGAGATGTTCTTTGATGGAGCATGCTCCAGAGAAACTGCAGGAGCAGGGGTGGTGCTGATATCTCCAAAACAGGAAAGCACACTTTTGTCTTTTAAGTTGGCTTTCCAAGTCACCAACAATATAGCAGAGTATGAAGCTCTGATATTGGGTCTCAGTGCAGCGAAAGACAAAGGAATTAGGAGCATAAAGGTGTTTGGAGACGTTGATCTTATCATTCAGCAAGTGAATAAAACATTTCAAGCAAAGCACCCAAGGCTGAAAGCATACAGAGACGAGGTATGGAGACTCAAAGATTCTTTTGATAATTTTTGTATCTCATATATCCTTAGAGTAAAAAATCAGCTTGCCGATTCCCTTGCTGTTTCTGCTAGCATGTTTATCCCTCCCATGCCTCCCAGACTAATTTATGAAGTTCAGATGAAATATAGACCATCCTTGTCTGATAATGTCCAGCATTGGAAATTTTTTGAGGATGATGATGAAGTGAATAGGTTTCTGCAAGTCATTGACGAATTTTCTGAAATGCAAATTGACCAAGAGAATGAAGCCTTGGAAGAAAACCCCCAGTCCCAACTTAGAAATAGAATTGGTGAAGATAGCATTGTCCAATTGTCCAACAATCATATACCTAAGGGTCTAGTTCCATTAGAAAAGCCGTTTGACCAAAATGATGTGCCTTATAAGGTTGCCCAAAGAGAAGACCAATCTGCAGTATGTAAGTATAATATAGGGAGTCCAGATCAGCTAAGATACATAAATCTGTCCACTCATCTGTCTACTGCCCATAGTGCTGAATATTGCAATTTAATGAAGAAATTTGCTGCTGTCTTTGCCTGGTAATATAGTGACCTGAAAACATATGACAAAAAGATCATCCAACATAAAATCCCTTTAGATAAAGACACCATCCATTTTAAGCAGAAACTGAGACCAATAAATCCTTTGCTTCTCCCTCTGATTGAAAAAGAAATAAAGAAGTTACTGGCTGCCAAAATCATAGTCCCTCTTAGATATTCAAAGTGGGTGGCCAAACTAGTAGTGGTAAGGAAGAAAAGTGGAGAAATCAGACTCTGTGTTGATTTCAGAAACTTAAACAAATGCTCTAAGAAAGACAACTATCCTCTGCCCAATATGGAGCATTTGCTGCAGAAAGTCTTAGGAGCCAAAGTAATGTCTTTTTTGGATGGATTTTCAGGATATAACCAGGTTGTTGTACATCTAGATGACCAAGAGAAGACTGCATTCACCACTCCCTAGGGCACTTTTATGTATTCCAAGATGCCTTTTGGGTTGATGAATACTGGAGCCACCTTTCAGAGAGCTATGGATATAACATTTGTGGGAGAGAAGGATAATTTCATCCTTATCTACCTAGATGATATAACAGTGTACTCCAGTAGCCATCATGACCATTTACAACATTTGAAGAAAGTGTTCCTGAAGTGCAGAAGGTTTGGGATTTTAGTCAATCCTAAAAAGTCACAGTTTGCTTTAGAAGAGGGCAAGCTGTTAGGACATATTGTTTCTGCTACAGGTGTTAGAATTGACCCAGAAAGAGTAAGAGCAATACAGACCTTGTCTGTCCCAAGATCAAAGAAAGACATCCAATCCTTTCTGGGCAGGATAAATTTTGTAAGGAGGTTTATCCAAAATTTTGCAGAACTTGTAAAGCATATTACCTCCATGTTGAGAAAGGGGTCGGGGATAAAATGGACTGATGCAGCAAGAAGATCTTTTGAGTCCATTAAGAGAGCTATTATGGAAGCTCCCACTTTAAGAAGTTCAGATTACAGCAAGGAGTTCCATATATTTTCATTTGCCTCTAAAGACACCTTTGCAACAGTTTTATTGCAAGCAGATGAAGAAGGCTTAGAGCATCCAGTGGTTTTTTTCAGCAAAACATTAAGGGATGCTGAGCTGAAGTATGATATCATTGAAAAACAGGCTTATGCTCTTACCAAGTCTTTGAAAGCTTTCAGAATTTACATTCTGCATTCCAAGATAATTGCATATGTACCCTTTGCTCAATAAAAGATGTTCTAACGCAGCGTGATGTTGATGGAAGAAGGGATAAATGGATTTCAAAGCTTATTGAACTTAACATAGAATTGAAGCCCACCAAACTTGTCAGAGGTCAGGGCTTTGCCAAACTGATGGCCGAAGAAAATTGCAGAACGCTGGACATGAATCTCATAAGCACAATTTCAGAGAATGGTCAGACAAAAGAAGAAGCAGCTGGACCTGGGAAAAATCAGTCATTGGCAGAAAATTTAGCTTCTTGTGATTGGTACTCTGCAATAGCTCAATTTTTGTTGAAGCTAGAAATTCCTCTAGGCCTTAGTTCAAGCCAAGCCAGAACTGTTAAACTCAGGGCAGCCAAATATTGCATTCATGAAAGTCTGCTCTACTGGAGGGACCCCTCTAGAATTATTTTGAGGTGTCTGGACAAAGAAAAATCCATTGAAGTCATGCAACAGTTCCATTCCAACATATGTGGAGGACACCATTATTGGAAAACTACAGCGCACACAATCCTTAGAGCTAGGTATTATTGGCCCACCTTATTTTCTGATGTATTCTTATTTGTCAAATCCTGTGACAGGTGCTAAATATTTGAAGGGAAACAATAATTGAAGTCCCTGCCCTTAAAACCCATACATTCCAGTGGCCCTTTTCAGCAGTGGGGCTTGGATTTTATTGGAGAAATCAATCCACATTCCAGTGGCCAGCACAGATGGATCTTAGTAGTCACTGATTACTTCACTAAGTGGATTGAAACAATCCATTCCAGAAAGGCTGATCATCATGTGGTCATGAGGTTCTTGACAGAGAATATCTTCACCAGATTTGGTTGTCCACATAAATTGATCACAGACAATGTGGCAGCCTTTAGAGAAAAATAATTGGTGGACATGTGTGACTTAATGAGCATTAAGCTGGTTCATTCCACCTCATATTACCCTCAAGGCAATGGTCTAGCAAAATCTTCCAACAAAACCCTGATAAGGATAATTAAAAAGCTATGGGAAGATAACAAAAAGAATTGGGATTCTAAGCTCAAATATGCAATGTGGGCTGATAGAGTGACCACCAAGAAATCCACATGGAATTCTCCATTCGTGTTGGTATATGGCACTGAAGCTGTATTCCCGATTCAGTTAACCCTCCCTGTGGAAAAATTCTTGCAAGAAGAGTAGGATGAGGAAGAAGACATGGCAAAAAGGATCACTGATTTAGTAGAGGTACATCAAATCAGAGAATAGCTAGTTGAAAGGTTAGCAGCACATCAATAGAGAATCAAGGAAGTTTTTGGCAGAAGGACAAAAACAGATAATCTTCACGTTGGGGACTTAGTTCTTTAGTGGGATGCCCTGAAAGAGAAGAAAGGCAATCATGGGAAGTTTGATGTTTTTTGGACAAGGCCTTTTATCATCTCTCAGATCCAAGGGAACAATACTTTCATGCTGCAAAGTATGGAAGGGGAAACAGTTTTTGGAGGCCCGGTTAATGGGCGTTTTCTAAAATTTTATGTTATTTAAGGTCTCTAGCCTTAAATTTGTAAATATGTTGTTTTATCAGTTTAGTGTAGGCTCAGTTAGACTCCATGCCCAATGGAACACTAGGAAATTTTGTTTATTTGGTTTGACAGGCAAGGCATTGGTCTGCAGTTCTTGAGACCTCACTGGGAGGATCTCATCCCCAGAAGGAGCCAGTGTTAGCTCTGCTACATATCTTGACATTTGGAGGGCTAAATACAAGCTTGGCCATGTGTTTATGCTCAAAAGAAAGCTCGCAGCAGTCATCTTCCTTCTTCTCCTTCATTCCACTTACCCTCCTGTTGATGCCTCGAAAATCGCTACATCAACATCGGGGAAAACCACCCGGTCCGGACCTTAAAGGTAGCTCCTTTTCCATTTGGTGTGGTGGCTCCGACTGGATATAATGGGATCAGTTTCCCAATGATTTGTAAATAGGATGGATAAGTGGTTGAATTTCTATTATCTAATGATAATGATGGATGATTTATTCTAAATTGCAAAATTAAAGAACAACTTAATCTATCCCGGGAAATTTCCACTTTAGTGTAACTTTTGATGATCTTTATTTACAAATAGGCATATAGATGACTCCATTGATAAACTAAGACATTCATTCATATGATAATTACTTTGTTCAAGTAGTTGAACAAAGTAATCATTAAAATATTATTACACTATTCTTCATATATCATTGACATAAATATGATTGAAAAATTAATATTCCTTAAACGTTAAATAGTGATACATATAAGGACTGCTATTAAAATACATACATACATCCAATGATAGCAAGATAAAAAAATGCCAATTCATATAAGAGAATGGAGCAAAAGCATAGATAATAGTACCATATATTATTTGGATCACTCTCGATATCAATTGCATTCAGATTCCATCTTCCAAATTAGAAACACTTTTACAAAAAAGCAGTAGTGCACATCTCATCAAAGTATTTTTCATTAAAATTCAGAATATAGGCCCAATCTTCATAAAAAATATATATCAGAAGCACAATAGTGTGACTTCCGATCCAAGTTTGATACAAAAATTGAGGACCCTTTCTAAACACATGAAAGGGTCTATAAATACTATCTAAGCTAACTAATTTAGAAATAAAAACGCTATTAGGTGGTATAACCAAATCATGAGAATCTCCTTGAAATAGGCCTGTTTGCAGTCGATAGAATGATTCACTGTTTCAGCCGATCATCCTTTAGTTTGAGCTGGCAGATAGCAAGCATTGGTTGCAATTCTGGAGGGTGACCTAGATGAGAGTGCAGTTGGGTTGAATACGTAGCATCATGAATTTCAAGAATTATATAACCGATCGCATTGGTTAAACATTTGAGTGCTGCCCTTTGACTATATGGTTTAACTAGAAAGAAGCAAAAGGTGTCCCAGGTTAAACTTTGGATGCTTGGGATTAATCTCTCATTCTTTTCCAATTCTTGATTGCATGTCTGTTCCAATGCCTTGGCTGATGGCAATTTACCTAGAGTGCACTGTGAAATCAAATTAGACAGATAAAGAGTATCATTAATTAACTCAATTAAATTACTGGTTGCTGATCTACATCTTGAAGTTTCCCTTTCTGCTTTCATCAATTGTGATTGCCATTCTAGGAAAAGAATTTCCTTGTGCGATTCTAGAATTCTAGGCAGATTTGCAGCTTGCCCTTCACTGGTTTCTTGCCAGGCAAGAAAGTTTGTTAATGTCTCATCGGCTTGTTCCAAATTCTGCCTTGCATCAACTAATTTGTCAATCATTGATGAAGCAATTTCACAGAGGGGCTCGGCAAGGGAAATATTATGACATAGTAAATTTAACTGTTTAATCAACGCCTTATTGATCTGGAGAGCTTCAGACCTGAACTCTGCTGGTTGAGGAAAACTTTTGAACCTTTCTATCTGTTGTGATAGTTGAGCGATTTGCTCATATTTTGTTTTACTCATTTGTTCATTCATTGTCTTTAGCTTGGTCAAAGCTAAGGATAATTCCCTCTGTTTTTGCACTGTACTCTGGTCTATTCTCTGCTTTTCCTCGAGCAATTGCTCGTTCAGTTGGTTGTTTACTTGCTGCAGTGCTGCTAACTGCTATTCTAATTGATGTATTCTTTGCTGTCTTTTGGATACCTGTGCCTCCAATGAAACAATTGTCTGATCTTTTTCCTTGAGTAAATTGCTCACTTCTGATGCTTTATCCATAGTGGCTGTTGAATATGCTCCGGCATATTGAGAGAGTTTTGTGAGGTCTTCGGAAGGATTGAATTCTTCTTTCCATACCACATTAGCCATCTCTGTTTGTGCAAGTAAAAGGGAAGATTGATCAAGTCTTCTCTTTTTCCTTTGTCTTTTTACTACAGCCCTATGCTTGGGGTTGTAGAAGACATCTAAAGGCGGTATCTCTTCTATATGCAAAACAATTTCATCCGATGGATCCTTAGGAATTATCTCTACATCTTTACTCATAGGTAGGCCGTTGGTTCCTTCAGTTGGAACCGTATTTGTTGATGTCTTGTGACCAATTGTCACTTCAGGTGTGCTGAAACCCTGTGAACTCTCAGGATTGCTTATAATGGAATCAAACTGTTGCCATTCTTTAAGGAGCTTGGGATCAATCTGAGTATCTATATCCATGTGTTCACTACCTTTTCCTTGTTCTTTCTCCTGAGCTGGCTCTTTTCCTTTCTCAAGAATTTTTTCCACAGCAGGAGATTTGTCAACAGTTTGCTGTTCAGGCTCACTTGACTGGATTGCTGGGGTGGTGACTAATAAGTCTAGAGGCAGAGTTTGCAACCTCTGTTCTCTAAGCCTATTAAACACTTCCAGCCCTTCATCTTGATACCTGATCCTGGCCAATGTTTTTACCTGAAATAATGATTCTGCTGAGGAAAATAGGTCATCAAAGTCATCCTTCTCATGATCAAACTTTGCAAGTTTGGCCTGCTCAAGAACATTATAGACAACTTTTCTTGGATCATATTGTCTGTTGGGAATTGTTGCAAGATTGAGCATTTTTATTTTTTCTGTCTCCTTTTCTGCATGTTTGTAATCATGGAGAGTGTAAACACCGCATCTTAAAGGAAATGTAGGCCATACCTGTTTCTTGGAATTTTTAAGGGTTTTGGATGTCCCTTCCGTTGTTATCTGGTAGGCCAATTCCCAAGCTAACAGCTTATTGGGCACATACAGGGGAAGGACATGGGGTTTTGTAAGGCTACCAAAAAGCCTTATATAAGTGAATTTGTCTTCTCCGAACCAATTTCCTACTGCAGTCAAATCGATCCCTGCTTCCTCAGAAATCCTGGGGGCAGGCTTATCAAAAATAGCATAGTAGACAGGCAACATAAAACCATTACAAATTTTGTACAAATGATCTTTGTAGTGAGCCTTCCATAATATTTGATGATAGATATGGATTGGCTTAGGGTCTTCGGGAGTCCATCTCCATCTGAGTATTGGATATTCGGAATTAAAGCAAATAGTATCCATAATATAAGCATTATAATAAAAAGGGGGAATGGTCCTGGTCGTTTTTCGTGAATTTGACCTGAATTCAAGAATTGCTGTGGCTAATTTATCGAACAAAATGTTTGCCCAATCCATCACATAACTGTTGATGGCTGCCTCCATCAGAGGGACCATTTCAATAGTAAACTTGGCAGAGTCATGTATTCCCCATATTCTACACATCATTGCTCCGGCATAACAGTAAGGAGAAGCTAATGAGTCCACCGAGTACTTACCTGATGATTCATGCTTGTGCTTCTTGGGAAAATGTCTCCACTACCTAATTGGGGCCGATTCTGTCTTGTTCTCATTTGCAAATTTCTCAAGGAAGGCTTTGTTGTACCGCTTTTTAGGCTCAGGCAAGTGATACATTTTCCTTAGATCATCAGGTTGAAACGAGCCAAATATCCTCCCATCAATTGTGCAAAATGTTCTGTTTGAGACTAGAATTTCCTCTACCACCCATCTCACTACATCAGTATATGGGAGGATTTTTTCTCGTGCTGCTATTCTGTGCAAATATGAACATGCTAAATCCTTGAGGGATGCTTCTAATTTGTTACTCGAGTCAGCTGTGGCTTCTTCTGATATCTCCTTAGGCTCCTCTGCTTCTATTAGATTGTAGATGCTTTCCCAGCTTGTATTTCCAAGACCAAGGCATGTAGTGTCTGAGATTAACCCTTTTTTGCTTGGTCGAGGATCCTTGGCTAGCTGCACTGCTGCTGTATGAGCCACTGCTGTGGATTTCTTTGATCTTTTTCCCATTTGTTTCAAATTCCTAATTTCCACAGAATTTTGCACAAGTGATTAGAAAAACAGTGATACAGATAAATGCTGCTACAGACCACTATGCTAATGAAAGAGTTACGTCGATGAGTAGGTGATAATGGACTAGAGTAAGATTGCCGCGGGTAAAATCTAAAGAAAAGATCTACCCTTAACTGCTTCATTGATTAGCCGTTTAACTTGTCAATCATGATAAAAGAAGTTTTAAATGCCCATCATGTCGTTTATATGCCAAATGATTCATTCAAACGTGGCTTAGATTTCTTTAATGGATAATCAGTGATAATTCACAAATCGGCGATCGATAATGTGAAAGGAAAGGCTTTAAAGCTTGTTTTAAACTTCTCCGATCACCGAAAGGTGATATAATGCATGCAAACCTTTAAGATATATCCTTGAGATACGCACCTCATTAATGCATCGCAATCGGGGAATGGGTTCGGGCTTTATTGCTGTGTCAATGCGATTTCGCCGATAGCCGATTGCGATATGCTTTATCGCATCAGAGGGAATTGAGTCTGCCTTCCATCATGTGTTGACTTGTTATTGCCGATTACCGATGGCGATATGCTTTATCGCATCAGAGGATTCAAAAGGGCTCAATTAAAATGGTGCTTTGGCATTTACCTTTTCTGATATGCGATTGCAATATGCTTTTCGGATCGGAGGGAATGGATGTGTCTTCGCATATGTTTCCTTTGTTATTACGATATGTGATCTTCTCGCAGTAACGAAGGATTTTATAATATTTTAAAGCCAAACTTTATTTCTATTCATTTAAGTTGAACCTTTTAATAAGGGTTTTCTTATGATGGGTTAATACCAATTTACATCTAAGTTTATTTTCAAAGGGACCCATTTCATATTATGATTTTGTCTAAAAATTTTATGGGAGGGGGGGTTGTTGTATAGCACAACAATTGGCGATTTACTGGGAGAAACAATTATCTTTGAGAAATTAATTAAAATACTTAAACTTTCTTAATCTGGAAATCTTACATGATAGAGAAAATCTAATATAACTAGGTAATCATAAATTCTGATCATAATGATAACTATTTTTTCTATTTCCTTCTGTTCTTAAAATTAAATACATTCTAAGTTTTAAATAAGCCTTAATTGGTTGATAATGATAAAACAAAAGACTTTTCCAACTTAGCTTTTATAATGACTCCTTTGTCATGGGTAGAGCCTCTGCTGCCAGCAAACGTTTATAGTCTCGACAGGGTTACCTTTTAACCATTTGATCATTCATTATTCCATCCATTTCAGAGTATAATTAAAAATAATGAATCCAAAAGATATGTTTCCATATTTTTTGTATTACGTTTTCCTTTTTTCCTTATTTTGTAAGATAAAAAGCCATTGTCCTGGTTTGGTGGCCAGCTATTGACAATGCCATTCACTGGTTGTAATTTAACTGAACAAGCTGGCTCGTGATGAGACCCCTTGTCTTATAATTATAAGCCATTACCCTGTTTTGGTATGCAGTGTTGGTAATGTCAGTTGAACTATTCCCCTATGATCATGGTAAGCAGGCTTGTAGTAAGACCTCTTATCTTTTACATCAAATATATTTTAGAATTACACTCTGAGTAATTATAAACTTTGATGGATGGGATGAACAATTTTCTCCTTAAGAGAATATGGATGACAGCGTGGGAGTTGAAGATGCTAAGACTGAATCAGTCTCTATTTTGTATTGATAACCATTTTTAGGCTACTAAAACTTTAAAATGATTTACAGTATTTCTAAGTTTTGAGAAGATTTCACAAAAATAAAATGGGATTTTCAGAATCTAATTATACCTAATTTCCTAGAAATTTCTTTTTCTTTTAAGGCTTCCATTTCTTAAAAGTAAATATCAAAACTATTTTCTTTTGAGTAACTTTTTCAATATAGCAAGGACCAATGGGAGGCTTTTGACAACTTTATTTTCCTAGGATTTTAAATAAAATAAGTTATTCACACAAATCTTGCTGAAAATTGAATATTTACAGAGGAAGAAGGGGTTACCTTCTCAATTGAAGAATTTTTTCAAGATAAGGCCATTGACAGGAAGAGAATCTTTTTTTCCTGACAGATCTTGTAATATGAGTGTAGAAGGGCCTATCTTCTCATTGATTTGGAATGGTCCAAGCCACATTTTCTGGAACTTGGTGTGTTTTCCTTTATCCTCATGGGCTTTGTCCCATTTCAAAACTAGATCACCAACTTGTAAATGTTTTGAGCCAGTTGAAATTGCATCGAAAGATGACTTGATAATCTGTTGATGTTTTGCATGTATAATTCGGGCTTTCTCCCTTTCTTCTTCTAATTTCAAGATCTGATCATGTCTTAGTTGAATAGAAGATGAGGGACTTTCTTCAATAAACTGCACTAAAGCTAGTGATGGAAGTACCAAGTTTGCTGGTATGACAACTTCCTTTCCATACACTAGGTTAAATGGAGAAGTGCCTATGGAGGCTTTCTGTGTTATTCGGTCAGCCCATAGTGCAAATATCAAAGATTTATGCCAGTTTTTATGATTCTGTTCAATAGTTCTCTTAATGATTTTGATAAGATTTTTATTGGTAGATTCTGCTAAGCCATTACCCTGAGGGTAGTAATTTGCAGAATACTTCAATTTAAATCCCCTTTTGATAGCAAACTCAAATATAGAATTTCCAGAGAAGTAAGATGTGTTATAAAAAATAAGAGCATTTGGGACACCAAACCTGGTAATAATGAACTGATCTATGAATTCAATGATTGCTTCAGAGTTTATTGTCTTCAGAGGAATTGCTTCAACCCACTTAGTAAAGTAATCGGTAGCTGTAAGGATATACCTATGTTGTTTGGATGAATGTGGAGTGATTTCCCCAATGATATCCAATCCCCATTGTTCAAAAGGTTGTTCAATGTTGACTGGTTGCAAAGGGAAAGCTGGCTTCCTTTGTCTTCCACTAGTGGTTTGACAACTTTGGCATTTCCTTACATATTCATGAGAATCTCTGAACAAGGTGGGCCAATAATATCCAGCATGAATGATTTTGTGAGCTGTTGTATCAGCTCCAAAATGTCCTCCTGCTGGTCCATCATGTAGCTCCTGCAAAACCTTTTGCGCTTCAGGTTTTTCTAAGCATCTTAACAAAATTGAATCATAATTTCGTCTAAATAATACATCATCTACAATTATGAAGTTTTTTGCTTTCAATCTTATGGCACGTTTGTTTTTATAGGAAAGATTAGAAGGAGCATATCCATTTTTCAAATAAAAAATCAGATTTGCATATTGGGATTTAGGATTAGAGGTACTTATTTGATTGATTTCTTCAGTATCTTTGGTACTTTCAGATTCCTGAATGTTAGAAGCTCCTGCTAACAACCTGCAAAAACCTTGGCCTTTGACAATCTTTGCTGGTTTAATTTCCAAGTCATATTCTTGTAATGCTGTGACCCAATTTGCTCTCTTTTCTCCTAATTCCTTTGAACTAGTAATTGTCTTATTGCTGAAAAATGGACTATAACTTTTGTGTGAGATTTTAAGAGAAATGATCTGTAATGTTTAATGGCTTTGTATACAACAAAGGCTTGTTTTTCAACTTCAGAGTAATTAAGTTCAACACCTTGAATGTTTGAACTATAAAATGAGATTGGTGCTTCCAAGTTTTGATCGTTAATTTGTGTCAGCACTGTTGCATAAGATGAATCAGATGCAAGGGTGTATAACATGAAATGATTTGAAAAATTAGGAGTGCTTAAAGCAGGGGCATTTATGATTGATTGTTTGATAGAATCAAATGCCTCTTTTTCTGCAGGCCCCCATTTAAACATTAAATTTTTCTTGATCATGGTTTGTAATGGCAAAATAATCTGGGAGAAATCTGGAACAAATCTTTTTACAAAGTTAATTTGACCTAAAAATGACTGCATTGATTTTTTATCATGAGGGAATGGAATATTAGAAATCTCTTTGATTCTATCTGGATCAATATAAATACCGTCCTTTGAAACAACGAAGCCCAAAAGCTTACCTTGATCAAGAGTGAAAAAGGACTTCTTTGGATTGAGTGAAATGTCATACCTATTGTAGCGTTGAAAGATTTGTTTCAAATCATGCAAATGGTCTGACCTTTTCTTCGAGAACACAGTGATATCATCCAAATAAACAACTACTAACCTATTGATTAGTCCTTTGAATGCTATTTCCATTGCTCTTTGAAATGTAGCTCCAGAATTGATAAGTCCAAAAGGCATTTTTTGGTAGGCATAAGTTCCCCACTTGGTTCTAAAAGTAGTTTTGAGTCTGTCATCAGGGTGTACCAAAATTTGGTTATACCCCGAAAAACCATCTAAAAAAGACATCAGTTTAGAACCAGCTACTGAATGAAGTGTTTGTTGTAGGTAAAGGGAAGTTATCCTTTTGACTTGCTTTGTTAAGATTTCTGAAATCAATACAAATTCTAATGTCAGCATTTTTATTTCGTACTCGCACCATATTGGACACCCAGTTTGAATGTCTAATAGGAAAAATTATCTTAGCTTTCAAGAGTTTATTTAATTCAACTTTTATTTGACTTTCTAAGTTAGGATGAATTTTCCTTAACTTCAGTTGGATTGGTTTTTGTTCAGAAAGCATTGGAATAGTATGATGAATGATAGATGTATTGTATGTTTTCAAATCATCATATTTCAAAGCAAAGACATTTTTGTATTTATGCAATAATCTAATGAATGCAATTCTTTCTTCTGAAGAAAGTCCTAATCCCAAATTGATGTTTTGTGGATTATGCTCAGTTCCAAGGTTTATTAATTCAAATCTCAAAGTGGAACTCTGGAGCTTTGAATTAGTAACCTGTTTAAACCTGTCTTTGATGTCATAAAGATCTTCAAGCTTGACCACTGGTTTAGGTATTGAGTTTTCTTCTTGCTTTTCCTTCATTTGAAGGTCATGATCACTTTCATCAATAATTTGATCATCATAGGATTTATCAGAAGTTAAGAAATTTAAAATGTCTTCATCGTGATTGAACACTCACCAATTAGTGACATTATCAGGAATTGATGGTCTAAAAATTAATTCTACTGAGAATCTGTCTGGGTTGTAATCTTCAGATGGAAGGAGTTTGGAAGCAACATTAGCTAGTAAATCTGCTGCTGCATTCTGGGACCTAGGGATGGGAGAAATATTGAATGCTAAGAATTGGGATATAAGGTCCTGTACCAAGGACTGATAGTGTTTAAGGTGACTAGAAAGGCAATGAATTGTATTTCTGACTTGTTTTATAACAATTTCTCAATCACCGAACACTTTCAACTATTTAACTCTAAGACCGATTGCTTTATAGAGTCCTTGAATCAAGGCTTCATATTCAGCTGTATTGTTTGTGCATTCAAATTCCAACCTGCATGATAACATGGTTTTTCCCCCTCAGGACTGACTAAAATACATCCTGCTCCTGCACCTTCACTAGATTTGGACCCATCAAAATATAATGACCAAAACAAAGGTTTATCTACAATTTTATTTACAGTTTCCTCAGCAATTTTAACACATCTTGATGTATCTGTTTGTGAAAAATTTTCAATTTGAGATGTGAAATTATTAACTGAGAAAGGGGATGGTTGAGCAGTGAAATTGTCAAAGAATGATTTAGATGAGTAATTGCCTAAAATGTTGTTATTGAATGCTATTGGTTGATTTTCTTGTTCGAATTCAGTAATAGTATGGGTCATGTGTTTCTCCTGATCAATCTTGATCTGATTTGGCTTTCCTTTATAAGGTAGCCACATATGAGACTAATCTGTGGAAATATAACCATGAAGTTTATCAGACTAGTCTCTACTCAAAATCAAGCCATAGAATTCAGGTATATCAGTAATTAAAATATCAATTCTTTGAATCACTCTTGGATCAGCTGATAACCTAATAGTAACTCAATTGATTTCTCCTAAAACCTGGACCTTAGTTCTATCCAACTGGACAATATGAATTGTAGACTTTTGGGGTTCAATGTTCAGTTTATAACAAATTGAAGTTGGCATTATATTAGAGGAAGCCCCAGAGTCAATCAAACAGTTGTATAGATTTCTATTATAGATCTCGTAGGTTAAGAGAAAAGGAGGAGTATGGGAATTGGATCTATCCCCGATTAAAACAACATCAGTAGCTTCTACTCTACTAGGAGATGGTTTACCTGACTCATTAGCAGCTTTGGACAATACAGCATTGGGAAGAGGAGAAGAAGGTACATCATCTAACTCTTTAAGCAACAATTTTTGTTGATGTTTGAGTTTACTAAGCTCAAACATAGTGATATTTGCCTTTGTTTTCTTCATGTCTTCAATAATGTTGTAGTCCATAGAATCCGTAACTACTAATGTCTTAGATGTTGAAGGTGGATTTGAAGCTGATGGTTGATTTTGGGACGGTATCGTTGTAGATTTCTTTGTGGGAATCTTTTCTTTGGTAGTAGTAGTACCTGCATTCCTTTTCTTCTGGGTTGTTTGAACAGGTTCAGGAGTACCCTTACTCCTGGTAGTCACAGGGAAAGCTTCCTGTTCATTTTCTGTATCGGAATTGGGCAAAATAAAGTCCCACATCCCATGACATTCTACAGTTTCTTCTTCTTCAGGATCTTCAGGTGATAAAACTGTTTCTTCCTCTTCTTCCTCTTCAGGATCTGAGTCTGCATTGGATATAGTATTTGGTGGTTTTGATTCAGGTTTCTTAAAGTTTCTAAATGGCCTTTTTGTTGAAGTCTCAGCTACTTGCTTCTTGATTTCTACCATTTCATTTGACATAGTCTTAAGAACTTTTTGGAGACCCTCCATATCATATGGATCTTTAGGCATTTTCTTTTTTGAATCATCTTTGAAAGAGACTTTTTTGGATTTTCTATCTTCAAGAGCAACTTTATTTTCTAAAGCAATAATGCGTTTCTCTACAGCAAGTGCCTCTTTCATGTTTTCAGCTAGAGTTGGTTTTGCGGCTCTATCTACAAAAATAGCTATATTTGAAGGTAAAGCCGTTATATACCATTCGCTTCTGATTTGCTCACTTGGTTTAGAGGCAGTTGGAATCTTATTCAAGAGTTTATTAAACCGTGAATTGAACTCCTTTATAGGTTCTTTAGATTCTATCCTAAGATTCGAGAGATCATTGATTAACGTTGCTAGAGATCTGTCATCACCATATTTAGTCAAGAACTGTTCTTGAAAAATGTTCCAACTTGTAACAGATCCTGAGGGCAAGGAAAAATACCAAGACCCAGTTGATCCTTGTAAGGTATAAGGGAAAATCCTAACAACAACATCTTCCTTTGTCACTCCTTTTAAGTTAACTGCCAACATGAAGTTGTTAATATGCTCATCGGCTTGTATTCCTGCATCTGGATTAAATTTCGGCAACCATTTTTCAAGATGTGCTGGCAATGGATGTAATGGTGCAGGCATCGTGACTGCACCACGATTATTCCATGGACTCTGAGCCATTGCAGAACTAATAGTAGATGATATCGCCGATGAAATTCCAGATCTTTAGGAAGGAGATGATATTGAGGTTTGAGGTGGTTGGGATGTTGAAGTTCCAGATCCCTGTTGGACAACAATGTGTAATGAAGGAGTGGATGGCTGAATTCGCACTAGAGAAGATGAAATGGAGGATGATGATGAGAAAGTCTCACTATCAGATCCTTCAGTTGTTTTTCTTGCCCTTTTCCTTTTCAGTAAAGACAACTCAGTAGGTTCAATACCAAGCTTTCTGCTCTGAAGTCTGGTGAGGTGATGAGGTGCAATGAATTGCAAAGTCTCACTGCCTTGAGATACTTCAGATTTCTGTGGTGATATCGAAAAGCCTTGAAGTTTATGGATAAGAGACTGTACTTTAGGAGACTCAGGAGTTAACCGTTCTGGGGTATGTTGGGGTTGAGCAGTGGTAGAGGTCGGAGGTCGGAGGTGAAGTGGAGGGAGATTTATTCTCAGAATGGGTTGTAGGTTTGGGTTTGCTCACCATTCACAGTTCATGCCCTCCTTCTAGCGCCAAAAATGTTGATGCCTCGAAAATCGCTACATCAACATCAGGGAAAACCACTTGGTCCGGACGTTAAAGGCAGCTCCTTTTCTGTTTGGTGTGGTGGCTCCCACTGGATATAATGGGACCAGTTTCCCAATGATTTGTAAATAGGATGGATAAGTGGTTGAATTTCTATTATCTAATGATAATGATGGATGATTTATTCTAAATTGCAAAATTAAAGAACAACTTAATCTATCCCAGGAAATTTCTGCTTTAGTGTAACTTTTGATGATCTTTATTTACAAATAGGCATATAGATGACTCCATTGATAAACTAAGACATTCATTCATATGATAATTACTTTGTTCAAGTAGTTGAACAAAGTAATCATTAAAACATTATTACACTATTCTTCATATATCATTGACATAAATATGATTGAAAAATTAACATTCCTTAAACATTCAATAGTGATAAATATAAGGACTGCTGTTAAAATACATACATACATCCAATGATAGCAAGATAAAAAAAATGCTGATTAATATAAAAGAATGGAGCAAAAGCATAGATAATAGTACCATATGTTATTTGGATCACTCCCGATATCAATTGCATTCAGATTCCATCTTCCAACTTAGAAACACTTTTACAAAAAGCAGTAGTGCATATCTCATCAAAGTATTCTTCATTAAAATTCAGAATATAGGCCTAGTCTTCATAAAAAATATATATCAGAAGCACAATAGTGTGACTTCCGATCCAAGTTTGATACAAAAATTGAGGACCCTTTCTAAAGACATGAAAGGGTCTATAAATACTATCTAAGCTAACTAATTATGAAATAAAAAAGCTATTAGGTGGTATAACCAAATCATGAGAATCTCCTTGAAATAGGCTTGTTTGCAGTCGGTAGAATGATTCACTGTTTCATTCGATCATCCTTTGGTTTGAGCTGGCAGATAGCAAGCGTTGGTTGCAATTATGGAAGGTGACTTAGATGAGATTGCAGTTGGGCTGAATAAGTAGCATCATGAATTTCAGGAATCATATAACCAATCGCATCGGTTAAACATTTGAGTGCTGCCCTTTGACTGTATGGTTTAACTAGGAAGAACCAAAAGGTGTCCGAGGTTAAACTTTGGATGTCTGTGATTAATCTCTCCTTTTCCAATTCTTGATTGCATGTCTGTTCCAATGCCTTGATTGATGGCAATTTACCTGGAGTGCACTGTGAAATCAAATTAGACAAATAAAAAGTATCATTAATTAACTCAATTAAATTACTGGTTTCTGATCTACATCTTGAAGTTTCCCTTTCTTCTTTCATCAATTGTGATTGCCATTCTAGGAAAATAATTTCCTTGTGCGATTCTAGAATTCTAGGCAGATTTGCAGCTTGCCCTTCACTGGTTTCTTGCCAGGCAAGAAAGTTTGTTAATGTCTCATTGGCCTGTTCCAAATTCTGCCTTGCATCAACTGATTTGTCAATCATTGATGAAGCAATTTCACAGAGGGGCTCAGCAAGGGAAATATTATGACATAGTAAATTTAACTGTTTAATCAACGCCTTATTGATCTGGAGAGCTTCGGACCTGAACTCTGCTGGTTGAGGAAAACTTTTGAACCTTTCTATCTGTTGTGATAGTTGAGCGATTTGCTCATCTTTTGTTTTACTCATTTGTTCATTCATTGTCTTTAGCTTGGTCAATGCTAAGGATAATTCCTTCTGTTTTTGCACTGCACTCTGATCTATTCTCTGCTTTTCCTTGAGCAATTGCTCGTTCAGTTGGTTGTTTACTTGCTGCTGTGCTGCTAACTGCTATTCTAATTTCTCTATTCTTTGCTGTCTTTCGGATACCTGTGCCTCCAATGAAACAATTGTCTGATCTTTTTCCTTGAGTAAATTGCTCACTTCTGATGCTTTATCCATAGTGGCTACTGAATATGCTCCGACATATTGAGAGAGTTTTGTGAGGTCTTCGGAAGGATTGAATTCTTCTTTCCATACCACATTAGCCATCTCTGTTTGTGCAGGTAAAAGGGAAGATTGATCAAGTCTTCTCTTTTTCCTTTGTCTTTTTACTACAGCCCTATGCTTGGGGCTGTAGAAGACATCTAAAGGCGGTATCTCTTCTATATGCAAAACAATTTCATCCGATGGATCCTTAGGAATTATCTCTACATCTTTACTCATAGGTAGGCCGCTGGTTCCTTCAGTTGGAACCGTATTTGTTGATGTCTTGTGACCAATTGTCACTTCAGGTGTGCTGAAACCCTGTGAACTCTCAGGATTTCTTATAATGGAATCGAACTGTTGCCATTCTTTAAGGAGCTTGGGATCAATCTGAGTATCTATATCCATGTGTTCACTGCCTTTTCCCTATTCTTTCTCCTGTTCTTTCTCCTGAGCTGGCTCTTTTCCTTTCTCAGGAATTTTTTCCACAGTAGGAGATTTGTCAACAGTTTGTTGTTCAGGCTCGCTTGACTGGATTGCTGGGGTGGTGACTAATAAGTCTAGAGGCAGAGTTTGCAACCTCTGTTCTCTAAGCCTATTAAACACTTCCAGCCCTTCATCTTGATACCTGATCCTGGCCAATATTTTTACTTGAAATAATAATTCTGCTGAGGAAAATAGGTCATCAAAGTCATGTTTCTCATGATCAAATTTTGCAAGTTTGGCCTACTCAAGAACATTATAGACAACTTTTCTTGGATCATATTGTCTGTAGGGAATTGTTGCAAGATTGAGCATTTTTATTTTTTCTATTTCCTTTCTGCATGTTTGTAATCATGGAGAGTGTAAACATTGCATATTAAAGGAAGTGTAGGCCATTCCTATTTCTTGGAATTTTTAAGGGTTTTGGATGTCCCTTCCGTTGTTATCTGGTAGGCCAATTCCCGAGCTAACAACTTATCGGGCACATACAGGGGAAGGACATGGGGTTTTGTAAGGCTACAAAAAAGCCTTATATAAATGAATTTGTCTTCTTCAAACCAATTTCCTACTGCAGTCAAATCGATCCCTGCTTCCTTGGAAATCCTGGGGGTAGGCTTATTAAAAATAACATAGTAGACAGGCAACATAAAACCATTACAAATTTTGTACAAATGATCTTCGTAGTGATCCTTCCATAATATTTGATGATAGAAATGGATTATCTTAGGGTCTTCGGGAGTCCATCTCCATCTGAGTATCGGATATTCAAAATTAAAGCAAAGAGTATCCATAATATAAGCACTGTAATAAAAAGGGGGAATGGTCCTGGTGGTTTTTCGTGAATTTGACCTGAATTCGAGAATTGTTGTGGCTAATTTATCGGACAAAATGTTTGCCCAATCCATCACATAACTATTGATGGTTGCCTCCATCATAGGGACCATTTCAATAGTAAACTTGGCAGAGTCATGTATTCCCCATATTCTACACATCATTGCTCCGGCATAATAGTAAGGAGAAGCTAATGAGTCCACCGAGTACTTACCTGATGATTCATGCTTGTGCTTCTTGGGAAAATGTCTCCACTGCCTAATTGGGGCCGATTCTGTCTCGTTCTCATTTGCAAATTTCTCAAGGAAGGCTTTGTTGTACCACTTTTCAGGCTCAGGCAAGTGATACATTTTCCTTAGATCATCAGGTTGAAACAAGCCAAATATCCTCCTGTCAATTGTGCAAAATGTTCTGTTTGAGACTAGAATTTCCTCTACCACCCATCTCACTATGTCAGTATATGGGAGGATTTTTTCTCATGCTGCTATTCTGTGCAAATATGAACATGCTAAATCCTTGAGGGACGCTTCCGATTTGTTACTTGAGTCAGCTGTGGCTTCTTCTGATATCTCCTCAGGCTCCTCTACTTCTATTAGATTGTAGATGCTTTCCCAGCTTGTATTTCCAAGACCGAGGCACGTAGTGTCTGAGATTAACCCTTTTTTGCTTGGTCCAGGATCCTTGGCTGGCTGCACTGCTGCTGTAGGAGCCGCTGCTGTGGATTTCTTTGATCTTTTTCCCATTTGTTTCAAATTCCTAATTTCCGCAGAATTCTGCACAAGCGATTAGAAAAACAGTGATACAGAGAAATGCTGCTACAGACCAATATGATAATGAAAGAGTTACGTCGATGAGCAGGTGATAATGGACTAGAGTAAGATTGCCGTGGGTAAAATCTAAAGAAAAGATCTACCCTTAACTGCTTCATTGATTAGCCGTTTAACCTGTCAATCATGATAAAAGAAGTTTTAAATGCCCATCATGTCGTTTATATGCCAAATGATTCATTCAAACGTGGCTTAGATTTCTTTAATGGATAATCAGTGATAATTCACAAATCGGCGATCGGTAATGTGAAAGGAAAGGCTTTAAATCTTGTTTTAAACTTCTCCGATCATCGAAAGGTGATATAATGCATGCAAACCTTTAAGATATATCCTTGAGATACGCACCTCATTAATGCATCGCAATTGGGGAATGGGTTCGGGCTTTATTGCTATGTCAATGCAATTTCACCGATAGCCGATTGCGATATGCTTTATCGCATCGGAGGATTTGAGTCTGCCTTCCATCATGTGTTGACTTGTTATTGCCGATTGCCGATGGCGATATGCTTTATCGCATCGGAGGATTCAAAAGGGCTCAATTACATTGGTGCTTTGGCATTTACCTTTTCCGATATCCGATTGCAATATGCTTTTCGGATCGGAGGGAATGGATGTGTCTTCGCATATGTTTCCTTTGTTATTGCGATATGCGATCTTCCGATCACTTTATCGCAATAACGAAGGATTTTATAATATTTTAAAGCCAAACTTTATTTCTATTCATTTAAGTTAAACCTTTTAATAAGGGTTTTCTTATGATGGGTTAATACCAATTTATTTACACATCTAAGTTTATTTTGAAAGGGACCCATTTCATATTATGATTTTGTCTAAAAATTTTATGGAATGGGGGGTTGTTGTACAACACAACACCTCCCTTAACCCCGCTATCTCTGCTTTTCCTCCAAAACTCGGCATAAGACCCTGTTTCTTCAAGCCCCAAAGTGCTAAGTTTAAAGCCACATAGCACCGCCACCACATGACCCTACGCCTCTGTAACCCTCAGTCGCCTTTAAATCGCAACTGTTGATTAATGTACCCCGATCCAACGGTCCCCTTGCTGCAGTCAATGAATAACCTGCTCGTTTGTTTCCCCATCGTCCTATCATCTCCGCCACAATCGGATGGCATTCTCTCTTCCTGCGCCTGCGAGGTGACAGCCTGTTAACACGCAATCGAGAGTAGTTTCCACTGCCACGTGTCGCCCTCCGAGTGGTATCGCATGTCGTTGTACATTTACCACCTGATCCTCGACGATGGTGCAAGCAATACCACTTACCGCTCGAACCCATTTTCCCGCTCGGTAATGCCCACTCATCTTCGACGCCCGATGACCGTTGGATCTGTCCGCTCGAGATCCAACGGCCTGCATTCACCCCACTTCCATATCTACTGGTACTCCCCGCCAAACCATGCCCGCCATCCATCTTCTCAATCCGACGGCCAATCTTGCTCCTCTGTCTAGTTCGTCCACCTGCCATGCAGTACACGACCTTTGATCGTTCTGTGCTCCTGAAGGATGAAGATAACCAGTCTTCGGTACTAATTGCAGTAGTTCCTTAACAACCACATTCAAGAGACAGTAAGGCTGAGAAGAAAAGGTACAAAGCTCGATCAGGTAAATACATTTAGCAGTTATGGGACTTCATCCCACACGACACTCCACCTGCCCGAGAAGGATAACAGAACACTTGAGAAGATCAGATTTGTTCGTTGAAGCACGCAAATTGCACCAGAGACTCCATCAGGCAGTTAAAGGGGTTGGTGGTCGATTATGACCTCCTCATACTTAGAATGGCTGAGTGCCTTTTTATTCAAACTCTATATATACCCAGAAACAAAATGTAATTAGGGTTGATGGTTGTTGCTTTGATGTAAGGTTCAACTTCTGGAGACTGTAACTACTTTGATACTTGCAGCTTCTCGTCATCATTTTCAGCTAATACAAGCTTCTTTTGCTGTTACTTGCTCACTTTCCATCCCTATTCTGTTCTAGGTTGTGCCTGTTATGCAGTTTTCCTAAACTCTTGATGTTTAGCATTAGAGGAGTTGTCATCCTACCTCTGTGTTAGAATCTTGTATGTATCAGTGAATGTGTTGTTCAGGTTTCTTTCCACTTAATGCCAGAGAGTCGTCATCCTTTCTGTGCATTAGGGAGTTAGATTTTTAGACCTCTTTACTGGTTGCAGCTGGCCATCACAAGGTCTTGTGCATCTGCGGGTGCGGTCAGTATTCTCCATATTCACTCAATCCTTAAACTATGAGTAATTGGTGGTCTAAAGCCTTGTAATCTGGGGGTGTTCACGCATGTCTGGAGTCAAGCAAAGTAGGAGTGGTTATCTGGCTTGAACAAGCATCATTCCTTCCATTCATCCACCTACAACATTAAGTTGAATTAGTAATGTCCCGAGCATCTCCGAGCTACAACCTAGGAGAGTTTCTTGGGGTGATAACAATATCTCTCTGATGAATGCATGTACTCTCCAACATCTCCAAGCAAAAAAAAAGAAAGTTGGTACCAAAAGAAAAATTGGTCAACCTAGTCAAAAGAAGTCAAATTTTGACTTTATCCTACTTTTCTTAAAGGCTCTAACAAGGCCAAGGCCATGCCAATCCATCACCCTCATCTATTTCCATCATCCACCCATCATTCTCAAGTTTTTCCCATTCAGTTTGCTTGCTTTCCTAGAAAACTACGAGATACTCAGTTTTACTACAGGATACAAAAATACATAGAGAAGGAATTTGTTTTTGCTATAACTTGAAAACCATGCATCCATTTTCCAATCTATTTTAGGGGGAGATGCATATGGATGATGGTAACATGCTCAAGAAATTTCAGAAAATTCTAGTGCACATTTTTCGAGAAATCAGCGTCCATCACCTATAACCATTTTTGCATTTTCTCGATATCTGTTCGATATCTGTGCATCTATTTAGAAATATGTTTCATGGGGAGATGCACATGGATGATGGTAACATTCCCAAGAATTTTCAGAAAATTCTAGTTCATGGTTTCCAAGAAATCGGCGTCCATCACCTTCAACCATTTTTAGTTTTTCTTGAGATCCGTGCATCCATTGACAATTTTTTTTTATGGGGAGGTGCATAATGATGATGGAAACATGCTCAGAATGTTTCAGGTCAATCCATTCTACCGTTTGAGAGATATGGACAAAAAAAGTCGGCTACAAAAGGTTGTTCTAAAAACCTACAGGATTCCCTAAAAAGCTATAGGATACAGAACAACACCTACAGGATTGGGAGTGAGCAATTTTAAAGTTAAAAACCAAAGGTTGGTTTCATCAGGCAGTGATAAGGAGACATATACAACCCTCCACATCCATCGGAGGAACATGACAGGGGGATTTAATAAGAGGGAACCCACCAGCACAATGAGGATTCATCAACATCACCATCCAATACCTGCACATAAAGGAACAACATCAGAAAAAAGAAGAAGAGAAAAACACATGCAACAAATACAAGCAAGGATTTCACTCTAAAAAAACAACATCTACAGGAAGGCCATCAGGTAGGTACATGTATGCAATATTTTTGACCTCTTCTCTTGAGCATATTATAGTTAGAAATTTGTTGTCAATGCATGAGAGATGAGGATTTATAAGCTAAGGATGGGTCAGCAGTCTCAGCCGCCTTCAACTTGTTAATTGCAGCTCACTCCTCCACCCATTCAATGTTGAAATTTCAAATTATGAAGGGTGATGATTTCAAGGAATGACGACAGTGGTTAAAAGAAGAAATTTTTGCAAAAGCCAAGTCACCACATCACTCCAAGCCCTCCATCCACTTCGTATTCACTATATATTCATCATTCATCCATTCCATTTCATTCTTAAAGAAAAAACAAACAAAGAATCCTCTCCATTTTCACAAACCTACACTACTCCCTTTGAGTCCTAACGTCATCATCCAATCCCTCTTCATCATTTCTCATCACTCCCATATAGTTAGAAGACACTGAAATAGGAGGAATGACTACTATAGGAAGGAATAATGTTGCTATAAGAAGGTAGAAATGAACAAATTATGCTAACCCCCAAGATGGCAGAGCTTAAGAGAGACCTAATCAAAATAGAGAACTCCAAGGCCATTAGGCAGTCATCTAGGCCACAAGAGAGAAGAAGAAGGCAACAAAAGGAAATGAGGCATTCACCATCAAAACAAAACTCAAACTGCAGTGATGAAAAGATGTTTTCCAAGAGGTCTCCAATCTCTTTCTAACTTTTGTCCAAGGCCTAAAAATGGGAAAAAGGCATGGGAGTCAAGTTGAGGGCCTATCCTAGGCTCAGAATATCATTTATGCTCAAAAATGGTTTCCTGTAGTTTTAACATGGTTTCTTGTAGGTTTCCTGTAGTTTTGATAGGAATTACTACAGGATGTCCTAGCTCTCATATAAATGCATTTTTAAGGTGTTAAAGGTGTCCAAATGGTGAAACAAGATAGCAGAAGGTTGATAAGGGTATTGAAGACCTTACCAAACTAAAAAATATTCAAGAACCCATCTTGAATAAGGGGAAGAATGCAAGCTAATGATCTCAAGAAACAACTATTTTTCTTTGCACATTGGGCTTGCACTTGCAGAACTTACAACGAAGATTCTTAATGCACAAGATAAAGGCCACTAGGGCCATGAATGAGGCACAATGAGGTCACTAAGTTGCTTAGAGGATGAGCAACACTTTCAGCAAGGGTATGATGGGCCTCTAAATTAGACATAAATTAAGGCCCATGCCTCTAAATTAAACATAAATTAAGGCCTCTGACCATCCTTTAGCACATTAAACCTCTCTTCTTGCATTAGATAATGTATTTTTAAGTTTAATATATTCATTAGGAAGGTTTATGAATAATTGCATATTTGTGCCTAATATTATTTATTTTTGTGGAATATTATGAGAATATTGGACAAATTATGAAGATTTGGAGGAGGAGATAATTTAGGGACTTGCTCCCTACTACAGGAGGGTCAAAAATAAATAATAAATCAACAAGATATTATGTAATTATGACACAGATTGTGGAACTCCAATGATTGAGAAAATCTAGGAATGTGTTCCCTGCCATTTAATGCAGATTCCTAGTATTGGGGGCTAGATCCACTGATCAAGGGATTTTGGTGGGGAAAGTTTCCTCCATTCATGGGGAATGATTCTTAATCATTTTGTATAAGTACCAAGTCGAATTTGCCTCTAGATATAGATTTTTTTTAGTGTTCTTGTGGAGAGAACTCGTATTTTTGTAGCTTCATTGTATTTTCTTGCAGGGATGTAATTGTATTGATGAAAATAATGAAGATTGGTATCATGTTCAGCCTCTAAATCTTGTTCTCCTCCATAGGTATCTAATTTTCCTTGGGCTTGGCTATCCCAGGAGCCTCAGAGCCCTTTTGTATCATTCTTTTTCCTTCTTTTCACTTCTTATTCACATGCATCTCTTGTTTTTATTTCTTTCGACTTTTGCATTTAGTATTAATGATTTCTTGTTGTAGAATTGAGTTAAATGGTTAATGTAAGTTCTTTTGCAGGATAAAAAGCATCATTTCATCCTTGGAAAAGCTTTGGAAGGTCATATTAATCATTGAGCTACTTGGATTAATTTTCTTATTCCCAAATCTAAATTTCTGGAACTCCTTTGTGGAAAATAACAATAAATTTCTGCTATTATTTAAAGCATGCTAACGAACTTCAATCGAGTTGCTTCCACTTGCATTAGATCAAAAAAAAATTCTAGTTCACAACAAAAATTACCCCATTTCATCTGCACTTGATTAGGTTAGGCATTTTTTATATTTACTAGCTCACTAGTTCTCGAATTTCTAGATTTTCGACTAGTAATGTTTTTCTATTTTTTAGCATGGGTTAACAAAGGTATTTTTGAGTGATTCCACTTGGAATGGGGACCTAAGACATCCTAGTTAATAACAAAATTTGTCTCATCCAATTTGGATTTTATTTTCTTGATCATTCAATGAATTATAATTTCGTATAGTAAATCTGTAACATCCTGTAGTAAATCAGGGCATCCTGTAGGAAATCACTGTAGCATCCTGTAGGAAATCACTATAGCATCCTGTAGGAAAGCATGTTTTGAGCCCAAATTGAGAAAAATCATCATTGAAGTTGGGATTAGGCCTCTACTTGACCTCCATGCCATCAAGACCATTCTAATCCTCTTGCTCCACTCTTATCTCCCCTGCCAAAGATCAAGGAAAGATTAGCATTTGCATTTATAAAGCAAAAAGATTTAAAAAATTAGTTATTTTATATTTACACATGCACACAACAATTAGTCCTCTCTAGATCAGATTTCATGCTCAATTAGTTTAAATCATCACATGTGATAAATAGGGTTAAGTTAGGTTTCTTTTACATTTAGTTCATGATCTTTATGCAATTAGAATAAGTTTCTTTCCTTGTACTTTATTTCTTGCAATAAGTTAATGTTCCATTTCGAACATTTCATTTTCTGCAATTATTTTAGGATTTGACTTCCGTACATGCACCCCATTACATCATGACAACAAAGGAAGGACACATTGTATGCTGCACATATAGTTTCAATACCTCTTAAGTTTGTACGAACCCGAGGTTGATAATTAAAGTCGGTAGCATAGGGAGTTACAACATTCTTGTTGCAATACCAAGGCTCATCAATGACATAGCATGTAGATTGTTCCCATGCTTGGACGGCCGCACAGCCGCTTGGTATCACATCCTTCCACCCAACTCCATACATAACTGGGGTTCTTTCAAACGTATGTTCGTCGAAAAGTTTGCTGACGATAAGACCCCAACCATGCTGCTCAAAGAATTGGGAAGCCTCAGGATGGAGGGAAAAGAGAAAGTGAAAGACTTTAATCAAAGGTTTATGTGTATTTTGAACAAATTTGTAGGAGACACTAAACCTCATGACTCCATCAATGTTGACTATTACACGTCTACACTGCCGACCACCATTGTGTAGTTCATCAAGCGAACTGCGAAGCCAACACTTTTAGAAATATGTGAAGAGGCTATTGCTATTGAAAAAGACTTGTGCGCAATTGGAGTCATCAAGGATGACGAATCAATGAAAGACTCCAAGGATGTGAGTAGAAATCCCCAAGAAATGACGAGCAAGGGTAGAGACAAGGAAGCAACTGATATTGAGAGCCTCACTCGCCCTGTCAAGAACTTGGCCACTGAAAGGTCCGAACTCAAGCAACGGAAAATGTACACATTCTCAAGCAACCATTCGCCCAAACAGAGACAGGCAAGGAGTTCATCAGCAAGCTCATCAAGCAACAACCGGTTCACTTCAGACTTTGCATAGAAGCCTGTGTTTCAACTCGAGCATTGCGTTGATCCTAATTTCTATTCCTTCCACGAAGAGTTCCACCCCGAGAAATATTGCTCAGATTAGAAGCGAGTCATTACCTCAGTCTGCATTCATACGCTTGACGTGGAAGGCAATATGCAGGAGCAATCAGAAGACACTGATGATAGCGAAGAGTTTGCACTTAATGAAACACCAAGTTCTGGGCATGTGGTAAACGCTTATTAGTGCTTGCAAGTAATATCGAAGATGAAGACCGACAAGCAGCCCCAAAAGCAAAATGATCGTTACAATATTAGGAGTAAAGGGGCTCCCCCTACACTTGGGGAAATGAAAGAGAAAGTGAGGCAGCTGATAAAGAAGGCTGATCCACTGACTGCCTTGAAGAAACATACACAAAGCAAGTCTGGGAAGCCAACGGTAGATAAGAGTACATACATGAGCAGCAAGTTGCAAAATACACAGCACGAACATTCGTTCCACCCCGGACACCTCGATGAGTCTACACCTCTAGACTATAACATAGTCGACAACATGAAGAAAACTCGGGCAAACATCAGTTTGTTCGAGTTATCCAAAGTCCAGAGTCAACGAGATATCATGTTGTGTGCGTTGGGACAAACAACAGCAGACAACGAAACCTCTACCAGCAAGGGAGAAAGAGCACCTCTTAGATCACTATCTACTATGCTCAATACACTCTAGATGGAAGAAGAAAACTCAATTTTCCCCCCATTCCTGCTTTCATTCAAAGTTTTCAACTACAACATTCACAACTGCTTGGTTGATTCTGGCGCTGAAGCCAACATCATGTTGCTCTCCATTGCTAAGAAGATCAACACACGATGGAGCGAAACATATGCAAGAATCATCCAACTTGATAGAACATCAGTACCAGCCATTGGTGAACTTTGAGATGTGATCATCCGATTATCTCACGATGGTCGAGTTCACCAATGGATCAACATAGTTTTCAATGGACATACCAGAAGCATATGGCCTGATACCCATCAGAGACTTGTCTAGCAAGCTAGATGGATATTTTGCTACAGACTGGTCTCACATGTGGCATCCGTACAAGGGAAGATGCAGCCAAATCCAGGTGTTATTCGAGAGGTATATGAAACATAATGTCACTCCCATTGGCCTTCACAAAACTCATGTTTGGCAACTGCCTCCTGGAAAAGACATTGGAGTGTTATCTTGCATAGCCAGATCCAACCTCATTAGACAAGCAGTTGGGACTCCTTCCTCACCCAACTGATGAAAATGAAACTTGTATAGTTTGTTTTTATGATAATAGTAGTAGTAGCAACAACAGTAGTAGTGGCAGTACCAGTACGCCAAACAGTCCATGTACAGATGAGTTGTGGGCTATGAGCCTTGACAAGTTGGGAACACATGATGGCCCAAAGACCGAGTGTATCTCAGTCATCCAAAATAATGGAAAATGCATGATTTCAAGCTTTCTGAAGTTCGAAGGCACAAAAAACGATGCTGAGTATGAAGCACTCATGATGAACACACAAAGGACCAACACTACAAACGAAAAAAGCTACCTGGAAACCTACCATGATCCGAAGGTGGCCAATCTCGGTACAAGCTACACACTACAGGAACGAAAAACTATTGACCACTTGATCAAACAATACCGATATAAGTCTGCATGAGTAGATGATGATCTGAGTACAAACTACACGCGAGCAATCCAACATGAGATTCCAGGTAAAGGAGGAGACAAGCCATTGCATCCAAGAATAGGTAACACATACATGTTGTTTGCACTCCTTTCACCGAAAATATTGACTTACATTTTAAATGCTTGGATTACTTGCAAAGTTTGTCATCATACTTGGTTTTCTAATTTAAATCACGCACATAAGAAATATGGGAAAATCCGCTTACGCATCGATTTCAGAAACTTGAACCCTTCTCAGAATTGAAAAAAACTATCCTGTGCCATCATCCGAGCCCATGTTGCACACATTTTCTGAAACAGTGGTGTTGTCTTCACTTGAGGGTCTTCTGGAATACCACCAGGTTCTAGTGGTGGAACCCGGTGGACTTGCACTGGTCTACGAGAGGCTTGGCCAACACACTTATCATTTGAAATCATTGAGCAGGAGGATTCACAACCTTCCTGCCAATGGCCAAGATCTCAAACATTATTTTCAGTAGGTCGGGTTGTGCTCGTGCCATGTACATAGTCTGCTTGCTGCTTGTTGTTTCATTTGGTTTATTTTGTTTATTATCTTTGCTTTTGCTTTGTTTGATTCTGATTACTATTTTTGTTCAAGTTCATTTTGTTTATTTGATATATTACTATTTTTGTTTCCAGAAATAAGTGTTGCCAACTACTATGTACTGGCTTTTGAATAGAGTATGTCGTTGAAACTGGAAGAAACTTGTGACACTACAGCACTTGGCCATCTTGTGTCCGCCTTCTCTGTGCTTGGTTGTAACTTTTGGCCAATGAAGTCCTGATGGAAAATACGAACCATCTACAAGGGAAGTTTCGTTCCAACCATAAACCTCTGTCCACACTAGGAAGCCCCATGCTTGTACTCGACCTTCTGCTTTGTGTGTTCAAGCTCATCCAACTATTAGAAACAGAGAAAGGGAAAATCTAAACAAGAAAACCTATGTTAGAGGTCTTATATGCTTATTTGAAGGAACAACCTCTTCTTCTCTCAATAAGTCAGGATCCCTCTTCCACCCCAAAAATAAATAAGTGCCTATGCACAGTCCTCTTGAAAAAAATACAAAGGCGAAAGAGGAGAAAGGCTTCCTATGTAGAGAGGTGAAGCATGCAACTCCACTAGGGAACTAACCTGGCTCGCTGGTACTGGAGCAATGTGTGTGTTCCTACGTGACTCCACCAGGCTACAATCCAGGCCTGCTGGTAGCAGAGCAACAATATAGATGAAAAAATTATACTCTGAAAATAATCAACTCACAAGCTAAACTACCCTTCCTGGATTTGAAACACTGAGATCTAAGCTGAACTTTTGATTGTGTTGAACTGAGTTGGCAAAAGGTGAACCATGTATGTCCATGGGGTAAGTGGGGAAACTGAAGTAACCCGCATAATGATTCAATGCTCCCCGAAAGACCAAGGCCCTATGCTAGCAATGAACCGAAACCGAGAAGCTGGAGTTTTACCAGTGTGTTGCCAAGTGTTGTAGCAGCTACAACCACCCTCCAAATTTTTGGCCTGCACAAATTTCAGAGCCTCCCTTAAAGAGTTTCACTTGATGATTGCACACACTCGAGTTCACTTCGTGAGCTCATGTTAGTCTTTACATCCGCCTTGCTTGTTCATTGCATTCAAGTCTCTGCTTGATGATGTCCAAGTCATGCTTGTGACCATGTTCTGGTTATGCTCAAAGTCTTCGATTCATATGTGCTTGTTGTGTTCGCTATGAAAGCATCTGTCGCACTCACACATGGAGTCACATTCATTGTTGCACAAGCGTCATCTCGATCAATGAATGATCAATCATGAGTGTCGCACTTGTCACTTACACCGTCGGTCAGTCTTGTTGAACATGTGTGTCTGGATGGTTTGGTAATTTCATCGTCAGGTCATGCAAGTGTGTGTTAGTATGATCACCTATGCATCTTTTGATTTTTCACGCACTTAGGCCGTTTTCTGAAAGTTCTGACAATCAGATTCCCCTTTGATAGCCGGACCATCACCTCGCCATCAACTCGATTGACTGTCAACCATAACAGCGCAAAAGCACCAAGAAAGTCTTTTCAAGTTGTGCCGCCCACAAGCAATCCAATAAAATCTCATATTAGCCACCTAGACAGTTAGACCCGGTAGTCACCTTGGGACTGACTCCCCTCAGAATTTGCGCAGAGGACACTAACCTCACCTGCTCAACTAACTAAAGAAATTGTGTAGACAAACTGGACAGACACCAAGTGCCCATCCCTGTTTCCCTTAGAAAATTGCGCAGTTTTCCCAGTCAGTCAACCTGACAGTCGACCAATTGTTCATCTTAGAAATTGCACAATGTTCATGATAGGCCTTCCACTTCCCATCAGTTAGCGCAACTCATAAATTGCGTAGAGATGATCAACAGACCAACCTCCCAGCCTCAATGCAGTTCTCCTTGCTAGCAGCCCCTAACAACAGACTTCGAGTTCCCTTTGAGAATTGTGAAGTTTCTACTGCCAGTCCCCCAAGCAGCCAACTGGTAGTTCCCTCTGGGAATTGTGTAGTTTTGGCTGCCAGTGACCCCAACAGCCAACTGGCAATTTCCTCTGGGAATTGTGCAGTTTTGGCTGCCATACCTTGTAGATAGTCACTGTCGACTCAGATTGTTTGTCTCCATCTCTCAATGACTCTTGCACAACTTTCATCAGAAGTTGCTCGGAGCCATCATCCCGCATCACAGCCTTGCTGCATCTCCTGGTCACCTACATCCGAATGATCATGTGTCATGGTAGATTAGGAGGTTTTGGATTTGATGACGTCTCGTCATGAGTGATTGCAGGTACAAGTACACCAATGAACATGGAAAGACGACGAATGGGATGAATGAAGAGATCACATGCAGAACGAGAGGTTCACCAACGGACGAACAAACGAAGCATACGAAGTGAACGAATGCGACGAACAAGCACCTTCACGAACAGATGAGCGTGTCAAGCCTTCCAACATGCAAGCAAGAAACAACATGCTAAAACTTCATCAAGCGAACAAAGGACCATCAAATATTCGACGCACTTCGCCATGCGGAGGTGAAGCTATGATACACCATGAAGACATCCATCACCCAACAGCACTATAGCTCAACATGCACTCCAGCAGCAACACGAATGTACCAACATTGTCATGTCAAGTCATGTCGAGTCACGTCATGAGTCATGTCACCCACATCCTCACTATGGGCTTGTTGTCAATCAATGTGATGTAACGTGGAAGTCTAAGAGACCCACTTGTTGAACAAAGAGTCATGTAAGTCGAAGAGTCATGGAAGTCAAATGGTCATGAGGGTAGTTGAACAACCACAAGGGTCAGTTTCACCCTTGGCTATAAATACCCCCTCATTTGTACATGGAGAGGACTTTTCACCTCAACTCCTCCCACATAGCTAAGAGAGTCTATAATATTTTCTTTAAGGAGTAAGTAGTGGATCCAATGCCCCACTGACGGGGTTAATGATGTATGGTGTAACGATGTATCTTGGAACTTTCGCTCAATTCATAATCCTGTTAACAGGCCATCACGTTTTCACACATGTATTGTATCTCTTGTAAGACTGATCTTTAACACTTGTAATGCATTTTGCTTTAACTTTTGTTCTACGTCTGAACTATTTCATTTGTTGTAATTCATAATCTATTAATGGAAATGTGTTGTATATGTTGTTAATGTTGTCCCATCCGTGTCGACTGCTCTTCTAGACATCAGAGAAACCTTTCACCTGAACCTTGCTATAACAACCATTGCACTCGTTCAAACTATTCCGTGAGTGTTTTACGTGTTACCTTACCCTGTATGTTGAGACTGCCACAGCTGAGTGGACTGCTTCGCCGAAAGTTGTGTATGTCCTTTTGTGTTGTGTGTTCCTAGCCGAGTTGGGACTGATACCTTTCAACCTAGAACTCACCTTCACCTTCTTCCCCTCATCGTGAAAGAACCATTGACACAAGTACACTTACACTCACCAGGCACGCAAGCCTCACTTCTCAAAGACAAAGCAAATCACTCTCCTGTGTTGACAAACAAGAGTTGAGGAAAATCCTTAAGACAATGTCAACTAGGCCATCATACTGGATGGGAATCCCACACCAAATGGTGTGAGGTCTAGTTGGGACTTCATACTAGGGTGATCCCCTGAATGTTGGTGGGTCCAACACTATCAACAACAGGGATGCCATCTTTAATGAAAGTATAGATTACAAGAAATTAAAGGATGTTCCAGTTGACTCTGATGAAGAATAGATGTCTATCTTTGGTGATATCTCAAGGGACAATGATAGCCAAGGTCATACACATACTCAAGAAGATGTTGAAGGTCCAAGTGTGCATGTGCAACAAGTAATTGTTCCAAAAAATCGAAAGAGGCCTTCTTGGTTGAGATCTACTCTACAAGAAGCAGAAGGACACACAACTAAGGTGACCTTTAGAGAAAGAAAAATACTAAAGAGGTATTCTAGGTATGTTTCATCATATGAAAAATCTCATCAAAGCATAAAATTCCTCCTACAAATATGTAGCTAAACATCAAGAGTGGAGGAATGTGATGCATGAAGAATACTAGTCAATCATGAAGAACGATGTCTGGGAAATTATCCCTAGGCTAAGTGACAAATATATAGTCATTTCAAAATGGATTTACAAGATAAAGCACACTACGAATGGGAGAATTGATAAATACAAAGCAAGGTTTGTAGAAAAAGGCTTCTCATAAAAAGAAGGTATTGATTATGAAGAAAACTTTTCTCCTACAACTAGATATACAACAATAAGATTACTTGTCTCTTTAGCTGCTACTATGGGATGGAACATCCATAAAATGGATGTCAACACATATTTTATGAATGAGACCATTGATGAAGAGGTTTACATTGAGGAACATCAAGGATTTGAAATAAATAAAAGGGAGACTCATGTCTATAGGCTGAAGAAAGCTTTATATGGCTTAAAGCAAGTACCTAGAGATTGGTATTCAAGAATGGATGCATACCTATTGAGGCTTGGTTTTACCAAGAGTTCTACATATTAGGACCTATACATAAGGCTGGTCTAGGGTGAACTAGTTATCATACTCTTGTATGTGGATGATCTACTTGTCATAAGTGAACAACATCGAATTTATGAATGCAAGAAGCAGTTAGCAACCGAATTCGATACAAAGGATCTTGGGATTATGCATTACTTCTTGGGACTAGAGATTTGGCAGAAGCCTGGCGAAATATATCTTGGTCAACATAAATATGTGATCAAGATTCTTCAAAAATATGACATCATGGATAGTAAGTCCATGATGACTCTTATGATTAACAATCTAAAGAATTTAAGGAGTTTAGATTCTCATCCAGTGGATCCTACTTGCTACAGAGATTTGATTGGGTCCTTGATGTATCTGGTAAATACAAGACCTACCATTAGTTTTGCAGTAAATGTCCCAGTCAGTTTCAGATGGAGCCAGAACATTATCATTATGTTAGCATTATGATGCATTTGTTGTACTTGATGGCAACCCACTTGTAGCAGAACATCTCACTTGTATATGGTAACTAGATGAATCTACAGGAGAGATATCAGATGTGACAGAATGCATGGCAGTTGTGTTTATAGATGTGAAAAAATGCAGGGTAGTTCAAAGGAATCATTTCAGAAGTAATATGGAAAATTACAGTGTAACAGGTCTATTCAGAGGTAACAGGGCATTGGCACAGAAGAACAGGAAGATGGAACTAAGGTCTACTGATCAGAATAAAGAAGGTAAAGGAAAAGGTTGATGTAAAGCAGTTTAAGAAGTATATGCAGGTCCACTTAGTCAAAACAACGTATACACACTGGTCCACAGAACAAAAAGAGTGTATACGTATACACACACTCCCATAAGAGGAAAAGTGCGTACATGTTGGAAAACCAAGGTTTTGGTTTGAGGTATTTGGTCCAAGGTATTGGTCGTAAGTGGTTTTGGTCCGAGGTATTGACAAAGGATCTAAGTATATAAGGACGAGAAGATCAAAGGGTCAAATGCACAAGTAATGAATATCTTATGAAGTGTTAGATCAAAAGAAAATATGCATGTTATGGGTTTCTGATGTTTTGCTTGATCTGAACTAAGTATCCACCTAAGTTTTTAATGATGGATAAGATCTAATGATGGATCGAGATCATAATGACTTATCATTATGTGATCTAATAATGGATATGCTAGATCTGATTGATAACACACGTTTTATCCTTTAAATGTGATGATCTGGGTATATCTGAAGTCTAGAATTACAACGAAGTTATAAGTAAGTATTTGCAGATCTATATGTTGGTTTGCTTTGGTGAAGGTGCGCATACATGCTGGTTTAGCTCTTCCAAGTAGCATATGCAAAAGAAAAGGTTGATGTTCAAGGATGACTGATCTATCAGATTAGTGTTTCTATTTTACTGTTGTCTACCAATGAAGTCTTCTTAGATCTGAATGTATAACTGAATGAATAAGGAGTTTGATATTTGATAGATTGATTGTATAAGTGAGAAGAAGTGATCTCTGTTGCTTCCTGTGTAAAGCTCTGTAAGTTGATAGTAGATGTTTAGTATATTGCTGGTTGGTATAGACTTGATTCAAAAGTTTATGTTTGCAGTAGCTTGGGAGGTATACGCAGGTTTGATTAATGGAAGTAGCATATACACACAGTTTGGATTCATCCAAATAGCATATATAGTTTGATGCATGGTTTCTGAGGTTACAATTATTTTTGGTTGTTGATGCAGTGTTCTGGGTTTAGATATGTGTACTGGTTACAGTGATCTATTTGTTCCAGTTGATTGGTTGAATTTGATTAAGTGGTTGATTGTTTGATTCAGTTGTGTTAGAGGTTTAGAGGTTTCCATGATTGATTGTTTCAGTTATATCAGATATTGATGATTGGGTTTCAGTTATATCAGAGATTGATTGGGTTTTAGTGATTGGTTGATGCATATGTATTTGATGGTTGTATTGCAGTGGTGATTGATTTTGAGCTTCAATGTTACTAATGGATCCAGTATGAAAATTTGATGAAACGAGGCCTTCATGTGTATTTTTGTGTACGAGGAGCATCTAGTTTGAAAATTTATGAAACATGGTCCCAGAAGGATACAAAGGGTTGGAGCCTTCAATGAGGAAGTCGAAGCTTCCTGCCAATAATGGATGGTGATTTGATCAGGGGGTTGGAGCTCCCTTCCAGTAGATGCTGGAGAATGAGTGAAGGTTGGATCCTTCACTAGGACGATGCCTACATACTAGTAAATGGATTGGCTAGTAGAAGATCCAAGGGGTTGGAGCTCCCTTCCAGTAGAAGCTGGAAAACAAGTGAAGGTTGGAGCCTTCTGTAGGTCAGCGCCTATGTACTAGTAAATGGATCGGCTAGTACAAGAGCTAGGGGGTTGTAGCTCCATTCCAATAGAAGCTGGAGAACGAGAGAAGGTTGTAGCCTTCTGAAGGTGGTGCCTGCATACTGGTATGAGTCTACACCAGTACAAGATTGTAAACAAGTTTTTTTATATTAAAAGAAGACAGTAGCAGGTGGTTTTTGTCCCTCATTGGGTTTCCACCTTAAATCTTGGTGTTCATGTGTGTTTCTTATGTGTGATGGTTTATTCTGTTATTACTGCACATGGCTACTATTTATATGGTTAATGAAGTTTTGATGCACTGATTAAAGATCAACATATGGTGAAATAATTGAACCATAAGTTTGTTGGATAAATGCTGGTTGCTTTAAAGATAGTTGCGTGTACACGCGAGTTACCTTAATTGAAGTAGCGTATATAAATATGAGTATGAAATGAAAAAGTTATTGAGTTGACTAATACTGATTCAACCCCCTCTCAGTATTATTTCCAAAAATTGGTATTAGAGCAGGTCCTTTGGTAGAAGCTTGATCACTTAAAGGAGATTCATAGTAACAATGGGAAAGAAGCTATACAAGAAAGCACCTCAAAAGAAGAAGACATCTCAAAGGAACTGTGACAGTGGGTGAGATGTTTGGCCTTTATGTGGAAGCAACTCTTCAGATTCAGAATCACCTCAGAATGAAGATGAACAAGCAAAAGAACTATCATGTGATACATTTCTCTATTCATTTGAAGATAATGAAAGTGATAGTGAAACAACTAAATTTTCTCTTATGGGTGAAAGAGAAAGAAATAAAATACAGGTAGAATTTAAAAAGCTCATAGACACAATTAGAGATAAAAAAGATCTAATTGGTAAAAGAGAATGTTCCTAAAAAGAAGAAGTTACTAGATTAAAATCTCAGTTGGAGGAAGGAAACAAAGTAAGGAAGCAGTACCAGGAAAAGGAAGATCAATGTCAAAGGCTGTAGGATGAAGTGACATCATTGAGAAATGAAGTGAATGAAAAGGACACAACAACCAAGGAACTTATAGAAATAACCAGCTACTGTGAAGGTCTTGAAGCTGTGGTCGTTTCTCTAAAAGAAGATTTGAAAAATTCAAATAAGAAGAATGAAGAACTAATCCAAGAATTTGAAGAACAAGTTCTCAAATTAAGGCAACAAGCGGAAGAAGGAATAAAAACTGAAGAAATCATGAAGAAGCAGTATCTTGAAAAGGAAGAGCAATATCAAGTTGAGGTAAATATACTAAAAGGTAAATTAGAAGAAAAGGATAAACTTTTACGGTTTCAAGATAGTACTAAGATTTTGGATGATATTATTAGTAGTCAAAGGTCTCTTGCCATCAAATTTGGTCTTGGTTTTCATGAAATTGTTAAAGGTGAATCTAGATCACAAACTAAAGCAAGGAACTCTAGTGCAAAATCTGAAACACTCAATAAGGAGATAAGAGGTCAACCCCATCAACAACCAAGGAAAGAAAGTCTTCAAAGAAAATCATTTACTCCTAACTTTGGAAGTGCTAATCGATTCTTTCCTTAGATGAATAATGTTGAATGTTTTATATGTCATAATTTTGGACATGTTGCAGCAAGATGCAGAAGTAGAATGGTTCAAGCTAATAACCGTCACATAGAAAGATCATCAGCTTCCAGGTACTTCAAGGGATATTGTTTTTCTTGAAATATGTTTGGTCACAAAGCCATTGATTGCTATAGAAGGAATATGAAACATATAAGATGTTATTATTGTAACAAGTTTGGGCATATAGCAAAAGAATGCAGGAGAAAATCTCGGCCAACATACCAAAAGGAACAAATATCATCACACTCCAAGGTATGGAGGAAGAAGGAACTATAGTCAAAAAGATGTGGCATAGCTCAGTGTATAGACAAAACAAACTCCGAAAGAACTGAAAGTATGAAATTTCAGTGTCCCAATTCTCATACATAGTTATCATGAAGACAAGTCACGTATATACGCGAGTCATAAGCTGCACAGTCATGTATATGTTGGTTTAATGAAGAAGCAGTGGGACAGACTCAGAAAAATGATTTGATATGATTCAGACAATTATCAATTGTCTTTTCTGTCTTAATGACAGATGACTTCGATCTGTGGATGTTATTTAGAAGTTCTTTTGATGCTCATAAGTTGTTGATAACTTGATGTATATTTGATTGATGATGATGCCTTGATATTTCTTACTGATATATGCAATGATCAGATTTGACAGTGAACAAGTGGCACAAGTTCAGGGGGAGAATATGCTATGCTTCTAATATTGCATTGTTGGCATTATGTTTAGAAGTCTTTGGTACCTAATGATTCTTATCAATGGTGATGATGCTTATGTGGCTAAAGTGTTTAAATGATACATCATGCTATGTTGCGGTTATAAGTTGCCTATGATGATGATACTTGTATTTCTTGGGGTTACATAGTTGTTATTCAGATCAGATTTATTGATGATAGTGGATGACTTTTTGATGATGCACACAGTACATATATGTTGCTTACACGGTGATCTTCATAAGGACAAGGAGAAGTACAAAGCTTGAGTACACAACTTCATTATTTGATGATGAGCCACCCATTTCTTTTATGATTTTGTCATCATGCCTTCAAAGATGCATAAAGTTCATATGGTGAAGTTATGATACAAGATTCCTATAGTTCTTGACTCTCACATGGTTGAGGATTGTTGTTGTTGATGGTATCAAGAAAGCTTGACAAATGACTATGAGCTCATGGTTTTCTAGATACATAGTTGATGGATACACATTATGTTGGATACATGGATGATTACTTAAGTTGCATATTGATAAATATCATTGGTTGGCCAAGAGAATGGTGTTATTGCAGGTCTCATGAAGACATAGCTATTTGAAGACATGGATATTCGGAGACATGGATTACTTAGTCACATAATGATGATGACTTCTTACTTTATGATGATAAGTTTGATACTCACACATGTTGATTATCATGATTGATGCTTATCAAATATGGGATGTTCCCTAGTGATGATACATGGTTGATATATTAAGGGCTCTTGTGGAAAGATCATGCAGTTTTTGATAATGATGTTATGATCATCGATGATGACTATGGTGTTTTCACATACATATGATATGATGTGAATGATTTTGTGTTACTTCTTGGAGATGATTCATGGAAGTTTATGATAAGGCTCATTCTACCAAGGAAACAGAGCAAGTTGATCTTAATGATATCAAGAGGATGAGTTGATATCTATATGCAACATACTTTGTCACAGGTTGATGATATTTACATTGTCACATCTTGAGAACAAATGATAGACATATACATGTTGTTGGTTTGGATGTTGCTAACAGATGCTTAAGGAGTAGATCATATATGGTGTATAATAGTTGTTGATGACTCTCATGGTGTTGTTTGGATCTTTGGTCTCTATTATTAATGCCATGTATATCATTCGATGTAAAGGTCAGATAAAATACCCATGATGAATAATATGTCTATGTCTGTCTTAGTCTTTTGATGAGTCCTTTTGTTCATATGATGTAATTTGTACCCCCACTATGCATGGGAAGGATAATTGCTATATTTCAGTCATGTATAAACAATTGGTATATCCCCACTTGGTTGAGAGATTGATGTATGTATGACTCATTGGTGATATGAAGGTCAAAATCACATAGTTGAGTTATAGAGTCATGTTATTCTTTTGGAAAATATTTTTGCAGACTCTGCATGTGCTCAGGGGGAGCATGGACGGTTTAGAGCATCACATCATGTACAAAGGGGGAGTTTAATCATAGAATTCAAAATGTGCATAGGGGGAGCCTGATCAATGTTTATATTAAGTTGTTTAGATATGAAAGTCTTCATTTTTTTCAGCCCTTCGCCCTTGATATCGAAGGGGGAGAATAACTTGGTCCGCCCTTTGCCCTTGATGTCAAAGGGGGAGAGTACTTTGGTGTTACTTGTTATCTCTAACAGTTTCTACAACTTGCAGTAATCAACACCAACATGGTTGCCATCAAGTCCAAAGGGGGGATTTTTGGCATTATGATGCATGTGTTGTACTTGATGGCAACCCACTTGTAGCAAAACATCTCACTTGTATATGGTAACTAGATGAATCTACATAACTAAATGAATCTACATGAGAGATATCAGATGTGATAGAATGCATGGAAATTGTGTTTACAAATGTGACAAAATGTAGGGTAGTTCAAAGGAATCATTTCAGAAGTAATATGGCAAATTACAGTGTAATAGGTCTATTCAGAGGTAACAGGGCATTGGCACAGAAGAACAGGAAGATGGAACTAAGGTCTACTGATCAGAATAAAGAAGGTAAAGGAAAAGGTTGATGTAAAGTAGTTTAAGAAGTATACACAGGTCCACTTAGTCAAAACAATGTATACACGCTAGTCCACAGAACAAAAAGAGCGTATACATATACACACACTCCCACAAGAGGAAAAGCATGTACATGTTGGAAAACCAAGGTTTTGGTCTAAGGTATTTGGTCCAAGGTATTTTAGTCCAAGGTATTGGTCCAAGATATTTGGTTCAAGGTATTTGGTCCGAGGTATTGACCCTAGGTATTTGGTCCAAGGTATTGGTCCTAAGTGGTTTTGGTTCGAGGTATTGATAAAGGATCTAAGTATATAAGGAGGAGAAGATCAAAGGGCTAAGTGCACAAGTAATGAATATCTTATGAAGTGTTAGATCAAAAGAAAATATGCATGTTATGGGTTTCTAATGCTTTTCTTGATCTGAACTAAGTATGCACCTAAGTGTTTGATGATGGATGAGATCTAATGATGGATCGAGATCATAATGACTTATCATTATATGATCTAATAATGGATAGGATAGATTTGATTGCAAACACATGTTTTATCCTTTATATGTGATGATCTGGGTATGTCTAAAGTCTGGAATTACAACGAAGTTATAAGTAAGTATTTGCAGATCTATACGCTAGTTCGCTTTGGTGAAGGTGCGTATACACATTGGTTCGACTCTTCCAAGTAGCGTATACAAAAGAAAAGGTTGATGTTCAAGGATGACTGATATATCAGATCAGTGTTGCTGTTTTACTATTGTCTGTCAATGAATTCTTCTTAGATGTGAATGTAAAATTGAATGAATAAGGAGTTTGATATTTGATAGATTGATTGTATAAGTGAGAAGAAGTGATCTTTGTTGTTGCTTGTGTAAAGTTCTGTAAGTTGATAGTAGATGTTCAGTATATTGCTATTTGGTACAGACTTGATTCAAAAGTTTATGTTTGCAGTAGCTTTGGAGGTATATGCAGGTTTGATTAATGGAAGTAGCGTATACACGCAGTTTGGGTTCATCCAAGTAGCGTATATAGTATGATGCGTGGTTTCTGAGGTTACAATTAGTTCTGGTTGTTGATGCAGTGTTCTGGGTTCAGATATGTGTGCTGGTTACAGTGATCTGTCTATTCCAGTTGATTGGTTGAATTTGATTAAGTGGTTGATTGTTTGATTCAGTTGTGTCAAAGGTTTAGAGGTTTCCATGATTGATTGTTTTAGTTATATCATATATTAATGATTGGGTTTTAGTTATATCATAGATTGATTGGGTTTTAGTGATTGGTTGATGCAAATGTATTTGATTGTTGTATTGCAGTGGTGATTGATTTTGATCTTCAATGTTACTAATGGGTCCATTATGAAAATTTGATGAAACGAGGCCTTCATGTGTATTGTTGTGTACCAAGAGCATCTAGTCTGAAAATTTACGAAACATGGTCCTTGAAGGATACTGAGGGTTGGAGCCTTCAGTGAGGAAGTCGAAGCTTCCTACCAGTAGTGGCCGGTGATTTGATCAGGGGGTTGGAGCTCCCTTCTAGTAGCAGCTGGAGAACGAGTGAAGGTTGGAGCCTTCAATAGGCTAGCGCCTATGTACTAGTAAATGAATCGGCTAGTACAAGAGCTAGGGGGTTGGAGCTCCCTTCCTGTAGCAATTGGAAAACGAGTGAAGGTTGGAGCCTTCTGTAGGTCGGCGCCTACGTACTAGTAAACGGATTGGCTAGTACAAGAGCTAGGGGGTTGTATCTCCCTTCCAGTAGAAGCTGGAGAACAAGAGAATGTTGTAGCCTTCTGTAGGTGGGTTGCTGCGTACTGGTATGAGTCTACACCAATACAAGATTGTAAACAGGTTTTTCTTATATTAAAAGAAGACAACAGTAGGTGGTTTTTGTCTCGCATTGGGTTTCCACCTTAAATCTTGGTGTTCATGTATGTTTCTTATGTGTGATGGTTTATTATGTTATTACTACACATGGTTACTATTTATATGGTTAATGAAGTTCTGATGCATATATTAAAGATCAACATATGGTGAAATAATTGAATCATATGTTTTTTAGATATACGCTGGTTGCTTTAAAGACAGTTGCGTGTACACACGAGTTACCTTCATTCAAGTAGCATATATAAATATGAGTATGAAATGAAAAATTTATTGAGTTGACTAATACTGATTCACCCCCCTCTCAGTATTATTTCCAACACATTCGATTGCATCCAAGCATATCCTAAGATATTTGCGTGGAACCATACATCATTTCCTATGATATACTAGTATTGAAATCCATCTCTTGGGATATATAGATTTAGATTGGGGTGGCAGTGAGACATATTCAAGAAGCACAATAGGTGTATGCTTCAGCGTAGGATCTTCCATGGTTTCATGGATGAGCAGAAAGCAAGATACAATTTCTTTGAGTAGTGTTGAGGTTGAATATGTTGCTGTAAGTGAAGTATACGGGAAGCAGTTTGGCTTAGAAAGTTACTTTCAGATTTGTTTGAAGGACCACTTATCCCTAGATGGATACATTGTGATAATGAAAGTTCCATTAGATTGACAGAAGACCCGGTGTTTCATGCTAAGACGAAGCACAAATAATAAGTACCACTACGCCAGAATTGTAGAAATTTTGAATAATATGACACATATTCAACAAAGATTATCCTGATCATACAATTATAAGCGGAACATGTATAATACATAATCTCCTCTACGTTGATCATCAATTTACAGAAGCAGAAACATTCACAGGCACACATAGAAGCATCAATCAAACTCATAAACACAGTATGTATCCCGCGAAAAGCATCTTGCTAAAAACCCCACACTATCTGTATATTATATTGATTGAATCATGTAACATTACAAAGTACAATGCTTATCACAAGCAATCCAGTACCAGCTCCACCTGTTACACACAATACAGCTCAGATCTAATCTCCAAATCTATTCCACTGCTTGCTTGCCTCTCCAGCTCAATACCTGCTCAAGAACTGATGAGAATGGCTCACCAAACTCGTATTTCACCTCAAAATAGTCACTCACACTTTGTTGGACGTGAGAAAAGGCTACAATACTGGGCAAATACATGAGAAAACTCATTGGCATCCTCAATCCCTTGATTGTGCAAGATCTGGTGCACAACTATAGTCACAACTGATAGCAATCTGATTCTCTACCACCTGTCCCTGTTGAACTGAACATGCACTGACATGCAACTGAGTTAACTGATGTATTCTATAGTTGCATTATGAGTTAATAACTTGTGAATTAATTAATAACTAATTCACCCAACTCATCTCTAGTCTATTGATCAGTTAGACTAAATACAACTAGTTTAACAAAGCTAAACTGAACACAACTCCATCAACTGTACCTCCAGTCCACTAAACTCAACTCACTTGAGTTCTAACTGAAGTCATGCATGCAACAACTCAACTGACTCATAAGAAAAGCGTATTTCCTTCTGACAGCTGCATGTGCCACCTCTGTAGCTCAAACTGAAGTGCTCCAAGAGAATAAGATCAAGTTTATAGTCCAAATATTATTATGAGACAATAATATTTGACTTTTCTATTTTTGACAGCCAGTCTAAAAATAGACTTTGATCACTCACACTGTGATCACTCACACTTTGATCAAAAAATAGAAGTCCATCTATTTTTCCCAACTTGACCAATCATCCATAAACAACAACCTGCAATCCATAGACATGATCCATATGTCTAAAAATAGACATAGTCTAAAAATAGACTTGTGCCAAAAATAGCCTGCGGGTCCACTTAGTGAAGGCGACTCTTTTCACTAAGCTCCATCATCTTGTTGCACTCTCAACAAGCATTTCTTGTTGCACACTTTTCAACACTCCCTCTCAACAAGAAAGGATTCCTCTCAAACCCGATCCTGTAACTCTGGAATGTTCTCCATGCAACACATCTGGCCGGTCCACTTGCTCTGTCATCAAAGTCTCTGACTGCTATTGCCTCTGTCGACTGAAAACTCTGCATCTCTGTGCTCTTCAGTATCTGACTGCTCTAGCCTCTGTCACTTTTCTCTCTGACTACATCCGTGCTGCTGCTGGTTCTATCTCCCAGCATTGCATCTGCACTGCACCTCCCAACTGACCTCCCTGTTGGGCTAGAAACACCCTATGATGCTGAAGCTCTACCTGCTGCTGAAAAGTGCTCCCTCTCTAACATCTGTGCTACTGCAACATCTCCATGCATCTCACACCATTGCACACCTCTCTGTGCCACCTAGCACTGTGCAAAACACTTGTGCCTCTCGTATTGCTACAGCCTGCTAGCTATGCACTGTCCTAGGATTCCCTGCACTGTCGCTCTCTCTGCCGCTCCATCCACATCTGTCTCTACCCAATCAGTCAGTTCCTGCTACTACACATCTGGGGCTCCCGTAGCAAGGTCTCATCCAAGAGGTTGGGTACCTCAAGGATCTTACCCCTCCTCCTTGGGACGATCAATCCACATCACCCCACCTCCTACCTGGAGGTATGGCTGCATGCGATCCCTCAGCCCACCTAGCTCGAAGTTTCCCGCTACTGGAGGTCTCTGGATGAGTAGATGTCTCTACTCGATCTCCTCTCAGCTTCCCTTGTTGTGGCTGCTCCACAACCTCCTGAAGCTGCTGCACCAATCGTGGCTCCTCCACAATCGTCTGAGACTTCTTCTGGCTCTGCATGTTGAGAGGTAATATACGCTCCCTCTCAACCACCAAGTCTCCGTCAGTTGCCTCACTGCTCAAGGATTCACATGCATCTTGAACCTCAAGAGCATACAGGTTCTTGACCCGTGAACCCTCCTCATGACAACGAAATAATCTCACCTTCGACTTGTCAACCTTCTTCCCATCACTGGAAGAACTGGATTCGGAAAGAGAAACCTTCCCCTTCCCCTTCTTCGCCTTACTCGCTAAGGCATAGTTCTCCTCATCCTGCATGGATGAAGAACTGTCTCTGGTGTTCCGTCTAATCTCCTCTTGCATCAAATCCGACCATAGTCGTTCCCAATTTGGCAGTTTCTCCCTTCCATTCACCGAGTCCTGGTAGCTATGCCAACTCTTAGGAAGGTCAAGGAGTCCTAGACTCACCATCCTCATCTGACAGTCACCCCCACACTTCCCAGCTCATCTCGGCATTGGGTGAACTTCGTGAGATACTGGGGCATACTGTCTCCATTCTCACACTGAATGTTTCTGAGTTTTTCTCTTGCTTTGGAATTAAATTCGAATTCCACCAGCTCAAAAACTCAACCGCTTCTGATCTAGGATTCGTGAGAACACAATATTTCTCGTACATAGATTGACTGTATGGGCATTCACCGGATATCTCACCTTCCAAAGGAAGGATGAATCCAGAGGCTACCTGGCTCGATTACAGACTCTGCCGAAAGAAATAGAATGTAAACACTTCCTGAATAGTAGATTTGATGATCAATCCTCGCTTGATATCCTGTAAAAATCTCTTCTACAAATCAAGCAGCTCCGATACCATGTAGAAATTTTGAATAATATGACACATATTCAACAGAGATTATCCTGATCATACAATTATAAGCGGAACATGTATAATACATAATCTCCTCTACGTTGATCATCAATTTACAGAAGCAGAAACATTCACAGGCACACATAGAAGCATCAATCAAACTCATAAACACAGTATGTATCCCAGGGAAAGCATCTCGCTAAAAACCCCACACTATCTGTATATTATATTGATTGAATCATGTAACATTACAAAGTACAATGCTTATCACAAGCAATCCAGTACCATCTCCACCTGTTACACACAATACAGCTCAGATCTGATCTCCAAATCTATTCCACTGCTTGCCTGCCTCTCCAGCTCAATACCTGCTCAAGAACTGATGAGAATGGCTCACCAAACTCGTATTTCACCTCAAAATAGTCACTCACACTTTGTTGGACGTGAGAAAAGGCTACAATACTGGGCAAATACGTGAGCAAACTCATTGGCATCCTCAATCCCTTGATTGTGCAAGATCTGGTGCACAACTATAGTCACAACTGATAGCAATATGATTCTCTACCACCTGTCCCTGTTGAACTGAACATGCATTGACATGCAACTGAGTTAACTGATGTATTCTATAGTTGCATTATGAGTTAATAACTTTTGAATTAATTAATAACTAATTCACCCAACTCATCTCTAGTCTATTGATCAGTTAGACTAAATACAACTAGTTTAACAAAGCTAAACTGAACACAACTCCATCAACTGTACCTCCAGTCCACTAAACTCAACTCACTTGAGTTCTAACTGAAGTCATGCATGCAACAACTCAACTGACTCATAAGAAAAGCGTATTTCCTTCTGATAGCTGCATGTGCCACCTCTGTAGCTCAAACTGAAGTGCTCCAAGAGAATAAGATCAAGTTTATAGTCCAAATATTATTATGAGACAATAATATTTGACTTTTCTATTTTTGACAGCTAGTCTAAAAATAGACTTTGATCACTCACACTGTGATCACTCACACTTTGATCAAAAAATAGAAGTCCATCTATTTTTCCCAACTTGACCAATCATCCATAAACAACAACCTGCAATCCATAGACATGATCCATATGTCTAAAAATAGACATAGTCTAAAAATAGACTTGCGGCAAAAATAGCCTGCGGGCCCACTTAGTGAAGGCAACTCTTTTCACTAAGCTACATCATCTTGTTGCACTCTCAACAAGCATTTCTTGTTGCACACTTTTCAACAAGCCTAGTACAAAATGGGGTCGTGGAGTTGTACTATCTACTTACAGATGAATAGGTAAAAAATATTCTAACTAAAGGATTACCAAAAAAAAAGCTTTAGTACATGATAGGTAAGCTTGGTTTGGTGGACATCTCCTCCCTAATTGAGAGGGAGTGATGTTGGATAGTTCTTGTCTTTATGGGTCATGCACTAGACCAGGAATAACAACTGCAAGTCTTAGTGAAGTAAATAGAGAAAGAATGGATTCTAGAGAATTGGATAAGCATTTGAGATTGGAACTTCTTATGGATTGCAGAATCTAGGAAAAGAAGTTGTTGACCAATACTCTTTGAGGATGAGGTAGGGCATCCAAGATAAGAGTAGTCAAGAGGACCAATATTCTTTGAGGATTTAAGATTGGAAATAAAAGATACTAATAATCCTGAAAGGAAATACCCATGAACATCTAGATGGGTACGTGCATTAAAGGTAGTGTGGCAGCTCACGTAAAGCCTCCTAGCATAATGCTCTTGAATGAAGATGAGCTTGCTTGGTTAAGGCCTTCAAGGACAATGCTAGTAATGATATAGATGCTTGACAAATATGGCTTATCAATCTGACTCTTCTTATGAGAACACTTTAAGGATGATATTCCTTGCACCATGTGATGGGATTATAAATACCTCCCTAGCTAAGAGGGAGTGTTGGAAATTGTAACTAGGTTCAGTCTTCATAATGACCTATTTGTAATCATGACATTGTATACTTTGTATAAAGAAAGAAAGAAACAAAGAAATCTCTCTCTCTCTCTCTCTCTCTCTCTCTCTCTCTCTCTCTCTCTCTCTCTCTCTCTCTCTCTCTCTCTCTCTCTCTCTCTCTCTCTCTCTATATATATATATATATATCTCAAAATCATGTTCTTCGTGGTTCTCGGTCTTTCTAGGACAAAGAAGAATTTATATCATATATTAAAGTCCCATTTGGACTCATTGTAACAAAGGAAAATGTTTATTTTGCCAAACAAAATCCATTTTTCCCTCCAAGACTATGTTGGCCCCATTCAAGGACAAATCACCCTAAGGCATGGCTATTTGACCCCTAAAGAAGGCTTTAAATACAAGGAGATCAACCTCATTTGGTACACTCACTCATCATCAAGTTATATTTGTAATAGTGAAGGAGAAAAAGAGCTAGAAGGATGAAGAAAGGAAGAAAATAAGTCAATTTTTTCTTGGGATCATCTCTCCCCCCTCCACGTGCGAATTTGGGGTTTTCTTGCTGCCAATTTTAGGAGGCCGAAATTGTAGGGACAAAATTCTGAGGTGTAGTTGCAAGACTGTAAAACTGGGACAAAGTTACAGTAGGTTGAAGTTTGGAAGATTCCTTGAAGAAGACGTTGTTGGGGGGCTAACTTGGTGCTTGGAAGGATATTAGGATTTGGTCTTTGGGTCTTGGAAGTCTCATTGTACGAAGATTATATAAGAAGAGAAGCATTCTTTCTAGGTTTTCCCCTTGGAGGGGTTTTGCCATGGCTTGAAGCCTATATCTTGTGTACTTGGTCTTGTTTGATGTTCATTGTTTTGGTAATTTCTTGCTGAACAAGAAATAATAAAAGTAATAAAAGACCAACATATATCACAATTAATTATCAAGTTAAGAAAATCATCTATAATACATAAGCCTTTTGATTTTTCAATATCAAAGTCACAAAATTTATTAGAATAGGAAATAATACCAAAGGATCCTTGTCAACCACCAATTGATGTAATTTGTGTATCCCCGACTCATGAATATGGTGAAAAATATCACAAGGGAAGATATAATTACCTTTGAATCCTTGAATGGGATCCAATCCCACCTTAATTGCACTTCCCAATCCAATGTCCCACTAAATATTACCGAGAAACCAATGTTTAATCTTTAAGAAATTTTCCAAATATAGGAGCGATATCTATGAGAGTGCACCCCATTTTGGATCCATACATGTAGTGGCTTCCCATTCATGTATTTATCAGATATACTTTCCTACCATAACCCTAATCCAAACATAGTCTGCTAGAAACTTTTAATAATAAGGGCTCAACCAAAATGCTCCAGGTATTTAATACCCAACCCCCCCTCTTCTTTACTCCAGGTGAGAACATCCAGGCTCACAAGGGAGAATTTACCGTGTCCATAAGCCCTAGACCACAAGAGCTAGCCAATGATAGAATTAATACACTTAATTACCTCTTGGGGAGAAGGAATAAGTGCATCCAGTACATAGAGATGCTTTGTAAAATAGATTAAGTGAGAGTTGGTCTTCCACCTAAGGACAATGATTGGAACAGGACCTTAATGTGACCTTGAACTTATGGATTTTCTATTGCCAATCCCTTATTCTTTATTTGTATAGTTTCATATTGAAACCAAGGTATCTGAATGTCATCACCCAAAAATGTTTACCTAGTCATTTCTTACTAAGTTGATCGAAATACACCATGTAGGATGAGTTTACCATGGTAAAAACCACTTTCACCATAGGAAATAATTTAGTAGACCATTTTCCTAAATTATTTCTCATTAAAACCCAAAAATCCCATAAGAGTAATTAAATAAACCATTATTTATTTAATATTCTCTAGAAATAAATATTAAATCGTTATTTGATAATTATTTCTCATCACTTTTGTCTTAATACTCTTGAAATATTTAAATAGATCATTATTTAATTATTATTCCTTATTTATTCCATATTTTCCTTTTGAAATAATTGTTAAATCCTTATTTAATAATTATTTCAAATTCATATTTTTCTTAATTTTCACAAAGTGATTAATAAATCATTTTTATTTGTTAATTACTTCAACCACTTTCTAAATAAAGATATTTGACCATTTTGAATATCTTTTCCCTCTCAAAATATAATAAAGTATTCACAACGACTAGATTTTGATTTAGTCAATAATTTTTTTATTATTTTCTAATTCCTACTTTAGCTCAATAATTTGCTATAAATAGAGGGGTTTCTTTCCATTCTTCACCATGACCATTTTCATTGTCAACATTATTGTCCCATAATGTTTGAGCTCCCACTTGAGTTCAAGCACCTTTTTGTTTTTTTCCCATTACAAATTGAGAGAGAGACATGATGCTGAAGCATAAGGACAAGAAAAGGACCCATCCCATGAAGGGGGAACTACAGACTCATTTTTTAATATCTCCTCACCAGGGGTATTCATTAATGAAATTATCATTTATTCAAGTCCTTCATTGGGTTGTTACACTTTGATTTTCTATTGTTATATGTTTCTATTTGCATGATCTATTTTTTCGCATGGTTTTCTCTCATGTTTTACTGTAGACATGAAGCATAGAAGAAACCATCTTTGGTTGTTAGGGTTATATGTCACCTATAACTTAAGTAATGGATTTTGGTACACTTTTCTGTAAAAATTACAATAACAAATGGTGATGCCACTAGTGTAGTGATTCAGAACCTTAGTGGCTATTGTTTCAATTATTTTCAATGTTTTTCCAAAATTTTGATTCATCTCAATTTCTATTTTTAGATAAGAAAATTCTCTATTTTTGTTGGGGTTTCACATCTTTCTGTAGGTCACAAGTACCATTTAAGCAAGAGACGACACAATCCATGTCAAATCTATCTAGTGGAAGAGGTAGGAACAAAACACACTTTTTTTCTCAAAAACTACACCCCCCTAACACACTTTTCGGCGCAACAACTACATCTGGATGCTCTTTCAAGGTTAGTTTCCGCATTCTGCAAATTTTCAAAAAAAAAAATCAGATTTTCTAAATTTTTTCGAGACTATTGTGTGTGTGCTGGGAAGGTTTTTTTTTTTTTTTTTTTTCTTTCCTGAGTCACCTCCAGGCATGGATCCACTTAGTAGTATCTCATTGAGGAAGGAACCCACCCGGCCACCCAACGCCCGCCCCCCCCCCCCTTCGATTTTAGAGTACACCCCCATCATTTAGGAAGGGATTTGTTGACTTAAGGAGTCTAGCATGCATAATTCAGCCATTATTTTACAACACTTTTCCCACTATTTTGCAATAATTTTAGATAAGTTTTTATCCCTTTAGAATCTTTTGTTTTCTTCCCTCCTTGGGATCCCCTTGTGCATCCTTCGTTTTGCAGCTTATTACCTATCTTTTTCTAGCATTTTCACCTCTATTTTTTGCTAGTTTCCTGCACCACTTTTAGAAGATTTTTGCCTTTAGATCCTATTCCCTTAGACACAAGATATTTTGGCCGATTTTTTAGTCCTTTAGTTGGTAATTTTCCCTCTTTTCTCTTGCTGCTTGATTTCCTTCTCGGGGGTGGGGGTTGTGTCCTTCAGTTTTTTGTTCATTTTAATGTTCATTTTCAATACTATTTACATTGTATGCAATTTATTTTTAGCAACATCGACATCATCAAAACATGCTTAATTAACTCATCCACTTCACACATTTTTCACACACACATACATTAAGCGAACATGAGCTTGGTTACCAACATCAAGCCAAGACTTGAAACAATCCAACTTAATAACTTAACTCACATAAATTAATCCCACTTCGGCACCAGGACCAAAACAATGTGTAGCTAGGTGTAGGATCAGTGGGATAGGCTTCCAATAATATCCATTGATCACTTACATTGAGACATAGAAGGTTGACATTTTAGGGAGCTTAGAATCCTTCACCATCCCATGGTCCAAAGCCATAGTGTGTCAAAAAACTAATTCAGAGGGGGTTAGGGTAGATTACAGTTCGAACGGTTCTCCTCGAGGATACCGAACTCGTGGCAGGGAATTCTGTGCCATGGTTTATTACCAAGGAGCTCAAGAATCGACCTCCCCTGTGGGACGAAGGTAACCTTAGTGGCCAATCTTAGTAAAACACCCTATAGGACTAACTGTGGGTAAGTGGTTGGTCCTCTACCCCACCTTTCTCTAGAAAACTTTTCTTGCAGGGATTAGATTCTATCAACTAAGTCTCTTTGAAGGACATCTAAAACATTAGAACTAGGACTTGTTTGGGGATCTAGATCACCTTTAGGCTAGAGGTCATTTTTATTTAATAAGACATATTTTCTTGAATTAGAGTAGCATATCATTATAGTTAGTTTACACTTGGCACCACTACAATCAGTGTTTTCTTGCAGTTTGTTACTCTTTTCTCCTATCATCACTCTTTAGCCTCTTCAGTCATATTTTTCTTGGCACCATTGCACCCCCTAGGAACTTTTTGTGGATACTTCTAGCCTTCGCCCCTAATTTCCTTTAGGACATGATCTTACTCATGCTCCGCGAGTTAGGATCTATCCTCCTAGTCCTCCATTGAGTCCACATACAAACTCTAGTTTTTTTTATTCTCCTAGTTATTCCTCTGGTTTTGTATCATCCCAACCCCATATCGCCACCATGTCAGGCACTAATGTGGGTGGTGGTAACCCATGTGGTAACTAAGGTCTTAACCAATGTAACTACACAGGAAAAACCTCTTCAGGTATGGCCACTAACCCCCCCCTTGCTTCCGTATATGGATGGTTTGAGCCTCCCTGATTTCAACCAAATTATCAATGATCCCCCCTCTCCATAACCACAGTTTTCCTCCCATTCCCACCAAACTCGCCTCAGACATTCCTAAGTTTGAAGGTAATCCTGGAGAAGACCATAACCAATCATGTTCACTCTTTTCACATGTTGTGTTCGTCAAATTCCATTATTGAAAACTCCATTCGTCTTTACCTCTTCCAACACACCCTAACTGGAGTTCCTGCCAAGTGATTTGTTGATCAATCACATGCCTCTCATTCCACCTTTGTGACTCTATCCAAAGCATTCCTTTCATATTTCCAATTACATCTCTGACATGACACACGTAATGAACTATTGACCTCCTTTCATCAAACTTTTGCCACCCGCATTTTTGACCATGTATAAGAATGATGTAGAAGGAGGAGAATGTGTAAAGCCCCTGAGTTTGAAGACTGTGTGTATATGGATTGGTTTTCAAGAACTCATTTGGCCCCAATTGGTAAAGACATCACCTCTCACTTCCCCCAAACTAAGGAAGAATCTCTCCAGATAGCCTTGAAATATGATTTGATATATGCCTAGTTCGGCTATGTTTATATTGTCCTCCTTGATCTTCCTTGGCCTAGTGGTGATAATGCACCAAGGGCATCTCATGTTGGTGACGTGTTGTTAGATATCTTTCCCACCCTAAACCATCACCATATCCTCAAACTACTATGAGTTATGGCTAATGTTATGCAACCAACTCACAAATATGTGGATCAACAACTTAAAAAATATCCTCTTTGAGGGGGAAACATCCTTTACATTACATAAATGAACAATTCTTGGATGATACAAATGAAAATACCTCCTTTTCATATATAGGAGTCTAAGGGGTCACAATATAATCAGAGCCTACATAAAAATAATAATGTAAGGGCACAACAATAATAATAATGGGATTCTATGGGGCATAACAATAACAATATGGGGGCTACATGGGCACAAAAATGACAATAAGGGGGCTACACTAGTACTATAGGGACCTAACATGCCCCTCTCCTTCCAAAAAGTGTTGTCCTCAACGCTTAATGTTAGGTGTGGAGCCTGATTACCTTCTTTATTCAGAGGTATCGTTGCATTGGACCCCAATTCATATTATGGCGACAATGTTGTCCATCTATGTACGCTGCCTGATGGTAGAAGTTATGTTTAATTTATGGTTTTTTGCCCTAGAAGGCAACCCCTCGCTATATATGAGGGAATTGTATTGCGTCTATGTAGATTTGTATTCTGAGTGAGAAAGAGAGAGGAGATTGTGTGAGAGCGAAGAGGGAATTACAACAGATCCGTTGTAGGTCATATCTCTTCAGTTTGTTGGATAATATAAAAGGAAGGACTGGCTGTTTCTCCGTGGACGTAGCCCAAATTGAGTGAACCACGTATCTCTATGTCTCTCTTGTTTTATGTGTTTATATTTCTGTAATATATTTTATGTGTTCCATTGCTCTGTAATATATAATTTTCTAACACTTGAGTAGTTCTAGATTCTTCTGTATAAAATTCTCATCCTCCCACGTGGAATCTTCAACGGGTATGTTCTTCCACTTAATGAGATACTTTGAAATTGATCGATTGTGTAGCTCTTGGGTTCTTGTTTCCATGATTGCTTTAGGCTCAAATATGATTTTTCCTTCTTCGTTAAGCTCTAGCAACACTGTTTGAACTAGAAGCTTGTCATTGATAACCTTATTTAAGCATGAAACATGGAAAAATGGGTGTACTTGAGAAGATGTAGGTAGCTCCAATTTGTATGCCATAGTACCAATATTTCGCGACACTTTGTAAGGACCATAATAATTGAGTGATAATTTATTATCCTTCTTAGCTTACTTGAGAGATATTTTCTTGTATGGTTGTAGCCGTAAAAATATGTAGTCGCCTACCTCAAAAATTCTTTCACTGCAATGATGATCTACCTATTGTTTCATAGGATTTTGTGCCAAAGTGAGGTTATCCTTTAAGAGTTTGAGAACTTGTTGTTGATGCTCAATGTGATCTTCCACTACTTGAACCTTAGAATTTTATCTTAAAGATGATGTGATGGATGGTGTATGATATCCATAAAGTGCCATAAATGGGGTCATTTTTGCTGCAGTATGGAAGGAAGTGTTATACCACCATTCAACTAGAGGTAACCAATTGATCCATTGTGTTTTTTTATAAGATGCAAAGCAACGAAGATATCCTTCCAAACATTTGTTCACTATCTCATTTTCCCATCAGATTAAGGATGATAAGATGAGTTATGAGCTAATTGAGTACCAATACAAGAAAATAATTACGTCCAAAATTTTCCAATGAAAATGGGATCTCTGTCACTTACAATAATCTTTGGGTTTCCATGAAGCTTTTGAATTATTTCCATAAATGCAGTAGCAATTGTACTGTCTTTAAAAGGATGGGATAATGCACAAAAGTGTGCATACTTGGTAAGTATATCAACTACCACCATGGTGAGACTCTTTCCTTCAAACGTGGGTAAACCTGTGATAAAATCCATTGAGACCTCCTTCCAATGCTAAATTGGAATGACTAAAGGTTGTAATAGACCTGGGATCTTAATTTTCTCAACTTTATTTTGTTGGCAAACCAAACATTCTACCACACACTTATGAATATCATATTTAAGTCCATCCCCAAAAAATCATTTCTGACCATGTGGTAAGTTTTTAAAAATCTTGAGTGCTCTCTTAAGGAAGATGTGTTCAATTCCAAACGAATATTTTTCTTGAGATGGAATTCTTACAAAGATATAAATGATCTTTGTACCATAATGAATCATTTTTTCATCTAAATGTATAAGATGTACTGGGATCAAGCTGCAACTTTTGAATGAGTGTCCACACCTCTTCATCATTCTTCCATTCATCCCTTACTTTTGTTATCCACCTAGGTTGGATAATAGAAATGGAACAAAGCAATGCTTCCACATCCTTGTCCTTTCTTGAGAGTGCATCTGCAACAACATTTTTATTCCCTTTTTTGTAGATGACTTCAAATTCATAACCCAACATCCTTGTGACCCATATTTTCTTCTCTTTTGAAGATAATCTTTGTTCCAAAAAGTATTTAAGACTATCGTGATATATTTTTACCTTGAAGTGTATTCCCATTAGGTAAGGTCATCATTGCTTTAGTGCATGTAGTATTTCCAACATTTCCTTCTCATAAATAGGTTACTGTAAATAATTTCCTTTGATTAGAAAAATTTCAAAAGCTATGGGTCTTCCTTATTGCATTAAAACATCACCAATTCCGTTTCTTGAGGCATCACTTTCCATAATAAAGGTTTTTGTGAAGTTTGGCGTAGCTAAGACCGATGCTTGGATCATTGCCTCTTTAAGATGTTCAAAGGCCTTAGTTGATTCTAGAGCCCAAGAAAATGCATCTTTCTTCAATAATGATGTTAGAGGTGCCATTATTCTCCCGTAATTCTTTATAAACTTGCAATAATACCCTGTCAACCCGAGAAATCCTCGAAGATTCTTTATGGTTGTGGGGATTTTCCGTTCCTTAATGGCTTTAATTTTGTTAGGGTCTACCTTAACACTATAATGAGATACAATATGACTCAAATATTCCACCTCCTATACTCCAAAGAAACATTTGGAGGTTTTTGCATATAATTGTTTCTCCTCCAACATTTTGAGCACCCTGTCAACATGTTGAACATGATCCTTCCAAGACTTCTTGTAGATTAGTATATCATCAAAAGCTACTAAAACAAATTTTCTAAGGAAGGGTTTGAAAATGGAATTCATCAAACCGTGAAATGTTGAAGGTGCATTAGTAAGGCCAAAAGGCATGACAAAAAATTCATAATGACCCTCATGAGTTCTGAATGCTATTTTTGGAATGTATTCATTCTTCATTATAATTTGATGATACCCAGAACAAAGATATAGCTTGGTGAAGTAAATTGCTCCATGTAATTCATCCAACAATTCATCAGTAATAGGATTGGGAAATTTATCTTTAATAGTGAGCTTGTTGAGTTCCCTATAATCCAGACACATGCGCCATGATCCATCCTTCTTGTGCATCAATACTATTGGAGTAGAGAAAGAACTGTGACTAGGTTGAATTATACCAGCCTCTAGCATTTTTGCAACCATACGTTCAATTTCACTCTTTTGGGCATAGGGGTATCTGTAAGGCCTGATGTCTGGAGGAACACTTCCTGGAATCAAATGAATAACATGATCATGATAATGAATAGGTGGGAGACCTTTGGGAGTCTCAAATTCCTTGGAATCATTATCCAAGACTTTTTTGAGATCTGAAGAAATAGATGATTTTGATGTTTGAACATCTAGTAAGCATAATTGTGAAATTACGCCTCGTTGTTCTTTCTTTAGAAGCTTTGTCATTCCATTACAGATGATTATCTTTACTAGTTACCCTATGATAGCCCTTAATTCAACTTCATTTCCCTCCCAAAAAAAAAATCAAGGAAATTTCTTGAAAATTAAAAGCTATCATCCCCAAAGATTGTAATGATTGGACTCCTAGTACAACATCAGTGTCAAAATTATGCAACTGTGGTCAAATTCCACTTTGTATATCTCACATTATGGAGATAATTATTTCATTGAATTCCTCTTTTTGATAGGACCAAAATCGACCTAAAGATCACTTTATTTGGACAAGCAGAAGTTGGTTTTTGAATTTATTTATTTACTCATGTATATTGGATTAGGTCAGCCCTATACACATATGCAATTAGATAGGTTTGCCTCAACATTAAGTGGATCCTCTTGAAAGCATATAAATAGAAGGCACCTCAAACTCATTTTGGACACAATCATTAAGCACTCTCTTCTCTCTTCTATTATTTGGTTTGCACAGGTTTGATGGAGGAAAGCTCACACAAAGGGTTTGAAACTACAAGGTCGAAGCTCACATGTGTCTATGGTTTCTATTTCTCAAATGCACGGTCATAACTAAGGTTTTTTTTCCCTAAACACTCGTTCAGTATGGTTAAGGGATCATCTCGAAAGTCTCAGACGCTCACACACAATGTTTTGAGAGGTTAGGGTTTTCACTATCCTATTTGGCCCCAAACGCTCACATATAATTCACTTGGGAGCAACCATGTCAGTCTTGGATGCTCACATAGAGTGTCTCATGGAGTTTCTGAGACCAAAAGATGAACTATTAGTACTGCAAAATTTTTTCTCAGTGACAGTGCATTATAGTCCTCTGAATCATGGTTTTCAAGTATAAGAACGTTTAAGGTCATGTCATGGGTGTTATAGTTATTTTGTTGCATAGATGAAGATATGAATCATTGTACTCTCTTTTGCTGAATCATTTGATGACAATCTATAAGAAGAAGAATTTGCAAGGGTTTTCCCCATAGTGGGTTTTGCCCTGGTCTCTGACCAATCCTGTTATCTCTATGTGTGCATGTTTTTCTTCTATTGTTCCTTTATGTTCTGCTGCATTGATGATGATGATATTGTTATTTCTACATAGGTGCATATGCTGATGAATAATGATGTAAATATGAATAATGTTACAATGCTATGGGGTGAACTTAATGTGTTAATGGAGAAATGCAATTATCAAAGCAAAGAACAATGTAGTCCTATGAAAAATTAACACATTTTCAGAGTTAGGCTAAAGAAAAGCCATGGAGATCACCCCGTTGATGACACCTTTGAAGGAAGTGAGAAGAGGATGGTAGATACCTAAAATAATTATAGGGTTTGAAGAAAACCCTAGGAAACTTGATTATTATGGTTTGATTAGGGTTGGAGAGAAAACCCTGGTTTATGGAAATGTTATGAGATATGAAACCTAGTATGGTTAATACAAAGATTCTCAAGCACTTGAGAAAGATTTGATGAAGCCCTAGATGTGATAGTCTCTAGTAGGCCTGGTTGGGTAATTGAAGGCAACATTGGTATGTGGACAATGGACATTGATGGCTCTTGAAGGTTGGTTCAAGAGGAAGAGGATCACCTCTCATTGAAGATAAGTATTTCTTGACTTATGATGCTTCTTTATGTCCTTACTTTTGTTTAGACTTATGGATCTGATTATTATGTTTATTCTTTATACTTTCTGCATATGTATTTGAGTATATGGATGTTTCTAACCTCCTCAATGAGCTGTGATAAGTGGATCATTCTTGAGGATCATTTGATATGCAGGAAAGATGGCTACCGCTGGAAAAGGTAAAGAGGCACTATATGAAAAGGTGACAAAATGCTACAAGATGCCTATATCTACTGAGAAGGTGCACAAGTACTTGAATATTTCAAGGTATGCATGATATATCGTTTCACTATTATGTTTCAGCTATTAAGCCCTATCGAGAATATCTCCTTCTCAAATGGTCCATACATACATATGAAGGTGATTTCATTTATGATGAAATGGTGTACCTGGTATTGAACACTTTTGATCGTCTTGAATTCTATGTTGATATTTTATATACTTAATGTTGGATATGTTGATCCCATCAAGAAAGCTAGCACCTTGAACCTAGATACCCTTGATACTTGACATGCATAAGACATGATGGATTGCACATAGAAGGTTATCTCCTTGATTCTTATACATGATACTATTATGCTCATGGAAAGGTTAACACTCTCGTTGTTTTGATAAAGTTTTAATGAGTGAACTAACTTGATCTTGTTGATAATTATAAGCATGGTGATAGAAGTGTAACCATGGTCATGTCTTGGTGTGATGAGTAATTGTAGCATTTTGTAAAATGTGATGGATTAACTTGATAGAAAGTGTTATTATGTTCACGATCTTTGAGATATGATGTCACATCTATCTGCTGACCTAATCACTTAACTCTAAATCACCTAATGAAGGATTGATTTCATAGTGTTGATGACCATGATAGATATATGTTTATGATCTAATAAATCTGATGTTGCATGACTCTAGTATAGACAGATTGACGACATGAAAGAAGATGAATGAAGTGGATTCCAATTTAGAGGGAGAATCTCTCCTCAAGACTCTTACTCATAATATTGTTGAAGTATGCTTTATGTGCATATGATATTATTGAACTACAACAAAGTCTCATATCTAAATCTAGTACAAAAAAATAGGGTTTCTTTTCTGGATGCATGCCCAAAACTGGGAGATTTCATCCTGTTGTGGTAAAAACACAACCCCCCCATTATTCACTTGATTCTCATTATGGGGATGCTTTGATTGAATGATTGGTTATATTACTATTCTATTTTGAGTATTTGAGTGGCTTCAATGAGTTCAATCTATTCCTATCTTTCTATCATAACTCGCTTGATCTCATTTGGAAATTTGCTTTGCAAATAGTGCCTAATTGAAGATTGATTTTTTTTTTTTACTGCTTTGGCCTTATATAATGTATTTTACCTTAATTTTATAAATTTTTCTCTTTGTAAATAATTATCTTTTTGGAAATATATATATATATATTTTTTTTATTGCTTTGGCCTTATATAATGTATTTTACCTTTTATTTTATAAATTTTTCTCTTTGTAAATAATTATCTTTTTGGAAATATATATATATCTATATATATATATATATATATATATATATATATATATATATATATATATATATATATATATATATATATATCTATATATATATATCTATATCTATATTCATAGCCCTGGAGACCAAGAATCATACCTATGCTTTAAGCCTAAATCATAAAACAAGTGGCACACACACACACACACACATATTGATATATTATTGGAGCTATATTAAAAATATTGAAAATCCGAACTCATATTTATATGGCTTAAGGCATATATTCAAAGTTAATATAGCCCACGGGAGAACCCACCTGCCACACCATTACTCCTATTCCCATCAGGGTCAACACATATAGAAGATTTTCAGCTGAGAAAGCTTTTAAAAAAACTTCCATAGAACACTCCCTCCAATTGCCGATATTCCAATATGCCAATTCTGCCGATATTCCGATAGCGATATAACCTCTTGGTCTGATCTACGATAATCTCTCCATATCCGATATCCCAATGCGCTTCCCCATCCTACTTCTGATATCTTCCAGGCTCCGATATGTCAGACCCAATATGCGTATTAACATTGGTCTAATAAGAATATCACATTCGCTTGTATATCAAAACTTTTAAATGGTAACATTCATAAAACCCCTGATAATCCATTCACCTCCAATATTTGGACCCAATACATTTTTTGAAAAAAAATATATGTTAAATCGCATCCACTCCATATCGGAGCCTCCCAATATCGACGTTTTTTGTTTGCGCACATTATAAAAAGTTCTGATGGGCTTACCTCCGATACCACTCAACTCTTTCCACGTGTATCATCCTCTGGCCACTGTTATAGCCACTAAATTTTAAAAAGCCACTTAGTTATAAAGTTGGCCATATAAATGATGGTTTAAGGATTGGTATCGTGTTCGCTCCGTAACACCCATATATCGTAAGATTTACTATGTGACTATGTTTAAACCTCCAATATGCATTTCTCCAATGCTTGTCAATGCTTACCATTTGTCACCTCCAAGGGGGAACTATCTTATTAATAGAAAAGTTGTGATATATATTGATTTCGGGTTTAATGAGAGTTTGTTCAAAGTTTGTTTTACTCTATTTTTAGTATATAATGGCTAATTTTGATTTCAGTTTTGACAAAGAGCTTATGATATATGGATGAAAACAAAAATGATCCAATGAAATTCTTCCAGGAAACAAATGAATCATTTATTAGAAGAAAGTTGTTGAAAACCACCAGGTTAATTTTAGCACTGCACAGACTAAATTGGGGAATTCGTTCTTAACTGTCTCATCGACGTTTTTCCAGATATCATTAAAGCAATCCTTCCATTTAATTGTATTTTTAATAACTCTATTGTTGAGGGGAAATGGTTATTATTTCTAAATCAGGTAAAAAAACCCATTGCTAGGCTAAGTTAGGCGGGATTCGAATCCAAGAGAAGCGATAAAATACTTTAGGAGCTTTCAATCTATTTGTAAAGGAGTTTCAATGCTCATTTGCACTATTGTAGTGGGATTGAAGTCTTCTTTGCAGATATAGATCTATTTGTTCGTAGCAAGAGATTTTCACTATTGTAATCTTTTGAGGTTAATAAAGTTTATTTTTTTAATTTTTGTATGGAACTATTGTTTGCATCGATTATTGAAATAAATGTTTTCAGTTTTCAATTTCATTTATGTTGTATGAATTATTTTTTGGCTTTAGCACTATTGTTAAATGTTATTTGTTAGCACATTTAAAATTCTAATCAAGCTACCTTGCAGACTTAATTAGACATGCATCTTGAAAATTGGAAATTGTATAAGAACAAATATTTATTTCTTTAGGCTGGCTAGCTATCTAACAATTTGATCTGAAAATGGAATGTACTTGTTTAAGGGTGCAAGGTATCCATTTCCCATAATTGCACATGTGAGCTATACACTCCAAGTGACCTCTGAAAATGTGAAAACTTATTATTTCTTATACAGAGATAGACTGTAGGGGCATTCACCAGACATGTCACCTCTAAAGAGAGGATGAGTTCCAGAGGCTACCTAGCCCTCTATAGGCTCTGCCTAAAGAAATAACAAAGTAAACACTTAGAAGTCTTTGACATACACATACTTGAAGTTTGATGTCTTGCGGAATAAGACGAATAACTTTCTGCAGCTGAATAGGTGATTATGTGTGTATGCAAGTTATGTATATTTGTTTTTTAACACTTTATATCAGTTTTGTTTAGCATATCATCTTCAGCAAATAAAGACATCAAAATGATAAAGCAATTCACCCCTTCTGGGCTACATCTGCTGGACCAAGCCTCTCAAACTAGGCTTGTCCTCTTGTATTAAAAATGATACAAAGGCTAATACATGAATATGAGTGTCTTGAAAGACAGATCTGACTGTAAATATAGAATCAGAAGATAGGAATTAGCTAAACATGCTCTTTCCCAAACAATAAACAGTGAAATTGTACCTTATACAGTACTTTCCCCAATTGGCCCTAGTGGCCCTTTAAACTTGCAGGGAGAATTTCAAGGTGAAGATGACCTCAATTGGTTTTGAAACCTCTGCCATTAGACTCAGAAGGTTGAAAATAGCAGACATAGGCTTTTGAATCACCAAAAATGGATGAACATAGCTCCCAAACAGCTCAAGCACTGAAATGGCCCTAGTGGCCCTGAAAGCTCCCCTGAAGCTAAACAATCAGAAGAATGCCTCAACCAGTAAAATGAGCTGTAGAAATGGATTCAGAATGTTGAAAACCTTCAGGAATGACCTTTGTTCCACATTCAATGGCTGTACAATTCCCAATGCAGCTCCCAAACTGATTTGGCCCTAGTGGCTCCTGGAACTTCCACGAAGCAAAATAACCTACAAACGACCTTAGATGGCTGTGAAACTTATGCCAATGGCTTTAGAAGGTCGAAGATACCAAAAATAAAAAAAAAAATCATCCAAAACCGCCTTTCCTAGCCAAAGTTATTGCCATTTACTCCCAACTGCCAGCTGCCCCTACAAAAACTCCAGATAACTTTAGTTGGAGCCAGTTAGGCCCGCCAAATATGGCGGGTCCGCCCAAATTTTGCGCTCCGCCAATATTCCCGCCAGTCTAACTGTTTGTGATTAATGGGCATGTGACCAAAAATTCCGGGTTGGCTGTTTGCATGGGATTCCGCAGCGACGGTTAAGGGTTTAGGCCCACGGTTCTATGGCGGAGATCACATGTATGGGGCCTGGCCCTTAGGGGCTAGCCCCCTTCGGGCCCCTCCCAAAGTAAATTTAAATTTTATAAAACATTTCCGCCACCCATATAACACATGTAACCCCGGTGGTGTGTTGGTAAGATGTGGTTGTTGCAGATTGTAGGTCGTGGGTTCAATACTTAGAACTCCCAAAAATTTTAACATGCTCTCCAACATACCTTTGCTAACGTCACCCAGGCCATGTGGCAGCCTCCGGGCCTGCCACGTGGAAACCTGTGATTGGCTGCCCAGATGGAATATTCTATGAAATATTTTTTTTTAATATTTTTTTTTGAAAAATGTTCAAAAATTAAGGGTTATTGGGCGATTTTGTTTTTGGCATAACTTTCTCATACGGCGACCGTTTTTCGAACCGTTTGTGGCACCGGAATCAGGAAGACAAGATATATCCATTCGTTTAGTTTCAAACCAATTTTGAGCACTTTCATTTTTGACCATTTTATGACACTTGGTCCTGAGCTCCTGATCACACCTCCCAAATGAGAAGGCTTTTGGTCCCCAAAAGCTTACTAAATCTCTGAACTGAACTATACAGCACTTGAGGAACAGAAATATCCTCTTCCATTCAGCCAAAAGAGCATACTGATGCCAAAATGTCCTACCTTATCAACTGTCGTCATGGCAAATGTTGCTGCATAAACCAAGTACTCGTCGAATCCCGACCAAGTTCTTTCGCCAGACAAATCTAAAATTGCAAAACCAGCAATGAAACTTGCTGACATATGAGCTGAAATCTTCCTTTGAACATGTGGGCTTGCCAACTGTCACGATGCCCATCCATGGCACCTCTGCTCCAGAAGAAGAGCTGCCTCCCAAATGAGAAGGCTTTTACAAAGATGAAACACTTCATCATTTCTCCTCTTTACAATCTTGGAGATCAAATTAACTTTTTCCAAGTCAATATTACATTACATGCATGGTTAAAATTAAAGTAATCAACCCTTCAAGTTAATCACACATACATATTTAAAATACAAGGAAATCATCATGATCCCTGTGCTTATGCATATCATTCTCATGCATGCAGTTTATCCTTCAACTTTCTCTTAAGTACAATCATAAGTACAAGATCCTCGATCACATGTACATGTACTTTCAAAGCTGAAATGAATATAACTTTCATTGCAATAAAATGAGTCTCATATTCAGCTTTTCCATCCTGCAACTTGCATTGCCTTAACAAAGAAATGCATTCAATCAAAAGACATGCAACTTTAATTGGATAAGAATTCTAACCATTTCTTACCAATCCATTTCAAAGGCGCTTCCTTTAACTGCACATCGATATCAACGTGCGTATCATCTTGACACATATCAATGATGGAAAATTCCTTCCCATTCTTTCCATACTCTCTCTCCCATTTCTTCAATTTTCGTGGAAGCATTGATGGATTCAAAGTCCAACACCTTTCAGCAGTATGTCCATGCTTATGGCAATAAGTGAAACACATGTTCATCTTCTTGACAGCATGATTTTCATTGTTCAATGGAACTTTGGCTTCTTGCCTCCTTTTATTCAAAATTTTCCTGTATGTTGCCATTCTTTTCCAACATCTAGAAACACTATGGTTAACCAAACCACAAAAAGAACATGCAATTCTTTTCCAATGCTTGTGTGGAAATTTACCATGCTTTACATGATCAAAGGAAGTGTGATGGAAATCAGATTTATACCTTTCTCTTTCACCTTCATTACCTTCATGAGGAGGTGAATCAAATGAAGAAGAAGCTCCTTTTGCAACACCATCAATCCCTTCAATGGTTTCAGAGCTTTCACAATTCTCTTGTTCAAGTGCATTCTTATGCACACCTTCTTCTTGCAAAGCATGGTTCAAACTATTGCATTTCTCAAGGATACAACTTTTACCAACTTGAGGTAGGGAACTTGAAATGAAACTCCTTCTAGGAACTATTTCAATTGCCTTCATGTCTACTTTGGAACTTTCTCCATAAGATTGTCCATAGCCAAGACCCAAATTATTAGGCCTTACCTCAACCATTATTGGCTCAACTATACCCTGTGCATGTTTGCCCAATCCTTTTCCTTCATATCCCATTTTCGACATCAACTTGGACGCTATGCCTCTGGTATGTTTCTCAAAAGAACCAACATAAACATTCTTATAAGAATTTGAAGACAAACTAGAATTGTTTACCTCTTCTTCAAGATGATACTTGGCTAAGGCTTCTTTGGCAACAAAGAGTTATGTCTCCAACTCATGCATCCTTTCCAGCTTCATGTTTGCAATACGAAGTTGGCCTTCCATTTCTTGCAACTGGTCAGAAAGCAACTGCTTCTCTTCCTTCATGGAATTCAACTGCTCTTGAAGTCTAGAGCTCTTTCTTTCATCCTCATACATTTCTCTCACCATATTCATCATTATGAAAAATTCTTGCTTCAAGCCTTCATCAAAAAATCTTGTGAAGGATGATTATTTTGAGAACTCACTTATGGAAGTTGTCATTATAAAAATGAACAAAAGAGCTTCAGCAAACTCAAACAACAAGTAGTTTGCAGAATAATAATGCAGTCAATCCTCAACACTGCTTAAGACACCTTTCAAGCTACACAATCAAGTTAGTGATGTCAATCAAGCAAACCTAGTGCTATGATACCATCTGATCTGAAAATGGAATGCACTTGTTTAAGGGTGCAAGGTATCCATTTCCCATAATTGCAAATGTGAGCTATACACTCCAAGTGACCTCTGAAAATGTGAAAAATGATTATTTCTTATACAGAGATAGACTGTAGGGGCATTCACGGGACATGTCACCTCTAAAGGGAGGATGAGTTCCAGAGGCTACCTAGCCCTCTACAGGCTCTGCCTAAAGAAATAACAAAGTAAACACTTAGAAGTCTTTGACATACACATACTTGAAGTTTGATGTCTTGCGGAATAAGACAAATAACTTTCTGCAGCTGAATAGGTCATTATGTGTGTATGCAAGTTATGTATATTTGCTGTTTAACACTTTATATTAGTTTTGTTTAGCATATCATCTTCAGCAAATAAAGACATCAAAATGATAAAGCAGTTCACCCCTTCTGGGCTACATTTGCTGGACCAAGCCTCTCAAACTAGGCTTGTCCTCTTGTAATAAAAATGCTACAAAGGCTAATACAAGAATATGAGTGTCTCGAAAGACAGATCTGACTGTAAATACAGAATCAGAAGATAGGAATTAGCTAAACATGCTATTTCCCAAACACTAAACAGTGAAATTGTACCTTATACAGTACTTTCCCCAATTGGCCCTAGTGGCCCTTTAAACTTGCATGGAGAATTTTGAGGTGAAGATGACCTCAACTGGTTCTGAAACCTCTGCCATTAGACTCAAAAGGTCGAAAATAGCAGACATAGGCTTTTGAGTCACCAAAAATGGATGAACATAGCCCCCAAACACCTCAAGCACTGAAATGGCCCTAGTGGCCCTCAAAGCTCCCCTAAAGCTAAACAGTGAGAAGAATGCATCAACAGGTAAATCAAGCTGTAGAAATGGATTCAGAATGCTGAAAACCTTCAGGAATGACCTTCGTTCCACATTCAATGGCTGTACAATTCCCAATGCAGCTCCCAAACTGATTTGGCCCTAGTGGCTCCTGGAACTTCCACGAAGTAAAATAACCTGCAAATGACCTTAGATGGCTGTGAAACCTATGCCAATGGCTTCATAATGTCGAGGATACCTAAAATAAAAAAAAAAAAATTCATCCAAAACCGCCTTTCCTAGCCAAAGTTATGGCCATTTACTCCCAACTGCCAGCTGCCCCTACAAAAACTCTAGATAACTTTAGTTGGAGCCAGTTAGGCCCGCCAAATATGGCGGGTCCACCCAAATTTTCCGCTCCACCCATATTCCCGCCAATGTAACTGCTTGTGATTAATGGGCATGTGACCAAAATTTCGGGTTGGCTGTTTGCATGGGATTCCGCACCGGCGGTTAAGGGTTTAGGCCCATGGTTCTATGGCAGAGGTCACATGTATGGGGGCTGGCCCCCTTGGGCCCCGCCCAAAGTAAATTTAAATTTTATAAAACATTTCTGCCACCCAACCTCGGTGGTGCGTTGGTAAGATGTGGTTGTTGTAGATTGTAGGTTGCGGGTTCAATACTCAAAACTCCCAAAAATTTTAACATGCGCTCCAACATACATTTGCTGACGTCAACCAGGCCACGTGGCGGCCTCCAGGCCTGCCACATGGAAACCTGTGATTGGTTGCCCAGATGGAATATTCTCTGCAATATTCCAACGAATATTCTATGGAATATTTTTTTTGAAAAATATTCAAAAATTAAGGGTTATTGGGCGATTTTGTTTTTGGCATAACTTTCTCATACAACGACCATTTTTCTAACCATTTGCGGCATCGGAATTAGGAAGACGATCTCTATCCAGTCATTTAGGTTCAAACTAGTTCTGAGCACTTTCATTTTAGACCATTTTACGACACTTGGTCCTGAGCTTCTGATCACACCTCCCAAATGAGAAGGCTTTTGGTCCCCAAAAGCTTACTGAATCTCTAAAATGAACTGTACAGCAGACATAGGCTTTTGAATCACCAAAAATGGATGAACATAGCCCCCAAACGAGCTGTAGAAATAGATTCAGAATGTTGAAAACCTTCAGGAATGACCTTCGTTCCACATTCAATGGCTGTACAATTCCCAATGCAGCTCCCAAACTGATTTGGCCCTAGTGGCTCCTGGAACTTCCATGAAGCAAAATCACCTGCAAATGACCTCAGATGGCTGTGAAACCTATGCCAATGGCTTCAGAAGGTCGAAGATACCCAAAATAAAATAAAAAATTCGTCCAAAACCGACTTTCCTAGCCAAAGTTATGGCCATTTACTCCCAACTGCCAGTTGCCCCTACAAAAACTCCAGATAACTTTAGTTGGAGCCAGTTAGGCCTGCCAAATATGGTGGGTCCGCCCAAATTTGGTGCTCCGCCAATATTCCCGCCAATCTAACTGCTTGTGATTAATGGGCATGTGACCAAAAATTCCGGGTTGGCTGTTTGCATGGGATTCCGCGCCGGCGGTTAAGGGTTTAGGCCCACAGTTCTATGGCGGAGGTCACATGTATGGGGGCTGGCCCCCTTGGGCCGCACCCAAAGTAAATTTAAATTTTATAAAACATGTAACCCCAGTGGTGCATTGGTAAGACGTGGTTGTTGTAGATTGTAGGTTGTGGGTTCAATACTCAGAACTCCCAAAAATTTTAACATGCGCTCCAACATACCTTTGGTGACGTCACCCAGGCCACGTGGTGGCCTCCAGGGTTTGCCACATGGCAACCTGTGATTGGCTGCCCAGATGGAATATTCTCTAGAATATTCCAACGAATATTCTATGGAATATTTTTTATTTAATATTTTTTTTTCTTGGAAAATATTCAAAAATTAAGGGTTATTGGGCGATTTTGTTTTTGGCATAACTTTCTCATACAGCGACCATTTTTTGAACCATTTGCGGCACTGGAATCAGGAAGACAATATCTATCCGATCATTTAGGTTCAAACCAGTTTTGAGCACTTTCATTTTTGACCATTTTACGACACTTGGTCCTGAGCTCCTGATCACACCTCCCAAATGAGAAGGCTTTTGGTCCCCAAAAGCTTACTGAAACTCTGAACTGAACTGTACAGCACTTGAGGAACAAAAATATCCTCTTCCGTTCAGCCAAAAGAGCATACTGATGCCAAAATGTCCTGCCTTATCAGCTGTCGTCATGGCAAATGTTGCTGCATAAACCAAGTACTCGTCGAATCCCGACCAAGTTATTTCGCCAGACAAATCTAAAATTGCAGGAACCAGCAATGAAACTTGCTGATATATGAGCTGAAATCTTCCTTTGAACATGTGGGCTTTTCAACTGTCACAATGCCCATCCATGGCACCTCCGCTCCAGAAGAAGAGCTGCCTCCCAAATGAGAAGGCTTTTACAAAGATGAAACACTTCATCATTTCTCCTCTTTACATTCTTGGAGATCAAATTAACTTTTTCCAAGTCAATATTACATTACATGCATGGTTAAAAACAAAGTAATCAACCCTTCAAGTTAATCAAACATACATGTTTAAAATACAAGGAAATCATCATGATCCCTGTGCTTATGCAAGGAAATCATCATGATCCCTGTGTTTAAAATACAAGGAAATCATCATGATCCTCGATCACATGTACATGTACTTTGAATCACCAAAAATGGATGAACATAGCCACCAAACAGCTTAAGCACTGAAATGGCCCTGGTGGCCCTCAAAGCTCCCCTGAAGCTAAACAGTGAGAAGAATGCCTCAACAGGTAAAACGAGCTGTAGAAATGGATTTAGAATGCTGAAAACCTTTAGGAATGACCTTCGTTCCACATTCAATGGCTGTACAATTCCCAATGCAGCTCCCAAACTGATTTGGCCCTAGTGGCTCTTGGAACTTCCACGAAGAAAAATCACCTACAAACGACCTCATATGGCTGTGAAACCTGTGCCAATGGCTTCAAAAGGTCGAAGATACCTAAAATAAAATAAAAAATCGTCCAAAACCGCCTTTCCTAGCCAAAGTTATGGACATTTACTCCCAACTGCCAGCTGCCCCTACAAAAACTCCAAATAACTTTAGTTGGAGCCACTTAGGCCTGCCAAATATGGTGGGTCCTCCCAAATTTGGCACTCCGCCAATATTCCTGCCAGTCTAACTGCTTGTAATTAATGGGCATGTGACCAAAAATTCCAGGTTGGCTGTTTGCATGGGATTCCGCGCCGGCGGTTAAGGGTTTAGGCCCACGGTTCTATGGCGGAGGTCACATGTATGGGGGCTGGCCCCCTTCGGGCCCCGCCCAAAGTAAATTTAAATTTTATAAAACATTTCCGCCACCCATATAACACATGTAACCCCAGTGGTGCATTGGTAAGACATGGTTGTTGCAGATTGTAGGTCGTGGGTTCAATACTCAGAACTCCCAAAAATTTTAACATGCGCTCCAACATACCTTTGCTTGACGTCACCCAGGCCACGTGGCCGCCTCCGGGCTTGCCACGTGGCAACCTGTGATTGGTTGCCTAGATGGAATATTCTCTGGAATATTCCAACGAATATTCTATGGAATATTTTTTTTTAATATTTTTTTTGAAAAATATTCAAAAATTAAGGGGTATTGGGCGATTTTGTTTTTGGCATAACTTTCTCATACGGCGACAGTTTTTCGAACTGTTTGTGGTGCCGGAATCAAGAAGACGAGCTCTATCCGGTCGTTTAGGTTCAAACTAGTTTTGAGCACTTTAATTTTTGACCATTTTACGACACTTAGTCCTGAGCTCCTAATCACACCTCCCAAATGAGAAGGCTTTTGGTCCCCAAAAGCTTACTGAATCTCTGAATTGAACTGTACAGCACTTGAGGAACAGAAATACCCTCTTCTGTTCAGCCAAAAGAGCATACTGAAGCCAAAATGTCCTGCCTTATCAACTGTCGTCATGGCAAATGTTGCTGCATAAACCAAGTACTCGTCGAATCTTGACCAAGTTCTTTTGCCAGACAAATCTAAAATTGAAGGAACCAGCAATGAAACTTGCTGATATATGAGCTGAAATATTCCTTTGAACATGTGGGCTTGCCAACTGTCACGATTCCCATCCATGGCACCTCCGCTCCAGAAGAAGAGCTGCCTCCCAAATGAGAAGGCTTTTACAAAGATGAAACACTTCATCATTTCTCCTCTTTACAATCTTGGAGATCAAATTAACTTTTTCCAAGTCAATATTACATTACATGCATGGTTAAAAACAAAGTAATCAACCCTTCAAGTTAATCACGCATACATGTTTAAAATACAAGGAAATCATCATGATCCCTGTGCTTATGCATATCATTCTCATGCATGCAATTTATCCTTCAACTTTCTCTTAAGTACAATCATAAGTACAAGATCCTCGATCAAATGTACATGTACTTTCAAAGCTGAAATGAATATAACTTTCGTTTCAATAAAATGAGTCTCATACTCAGCTTTTCCATCCCGCAACTTGCATTGCCTTAACAAAGAAATGCATTCAATCAAAAGACATGCAACGTTAATTGGATAAGAATTCTAACCATTTCTTACCAATCCATTTCAAAGGCACTTCCTTTAACTGCACATCGATATCAACATGCATATCATCTTGACACATGTCAATGATGGAAACTTCCTTCCCATTCTTGCCATACTCTTTCTCCCATTTCTTCAATTTTCGTGGAAGCATTGTTGGATTCAAAGTCCAACACCTTTCAGCAGTATGTCCATGCTTATGGCAATAAGTGCAACACATGTTCATCTTCTTGACAGCATGATTTGCATTGTTCAATGGAACTTTGGCTTCTTGCCTCCTTTTCTTCAAAAGTTTCCTGCATGTTGCCATTCTTTTCCAACATCTAGAAACACTATGGTTAACCAAACCACAAAAAGAACATGCAATTCTTTTCCAATGCTTGTGTGGAAATTTACCATGCTTTACATGATCAAAGGAAGTGTGATGGAAATCAGATTTATGCCTTTCTCTTTCACCTTCATTACCTTCATGAGGAGGTGAATCAAATGAAGAAGAAGCTCCTTTTGGAACACCATCAATCCCTTCAATGGTTTCATAGCTTTCACAATTCTCTTGTTCAAATGCATTCTTATGCACACCTTCTTCCTGCAAAGCATGTTTCAAACTATTGCATTCCTCAAGGATACAACTTTTACCAACTTGAGATAGGGAACTTGAATGAAACTCCTTCTAGGAATTGTTTCAATTGCCTTCATGGCTGCTTTGGAACTTTCTCCATAAGATTGTCCATAGCCAAGACCCAAATTCTTAGGCCTTACCTCAACCATTATTGGCTCAACTATACCCTGTGCATGTTTGCCCAATCCTTTTCCTTCATATCCCATTTTCGACATCAACATGGACCCTATGCCTCTAGTATGTTTCTCAAAAGAACCAACATAAACATTCTTATAAGAATTTGAAGACAAACTAGAATTGTTTACCTCTTCTTCAATATGATACTTGGCTAAGGCTTCTTTGGCAACAAGGAGTTGTGTCTCTAACTCATGCATCCTTTCCAGCTTCATGTTTGCAATACGAAGTTGGCCTTCCATTTCTTGCAATTGGTCAGAAAGCAACTGCTTATCTTCCCTCATGGAATTCAACTGCTCTTGAAGTCTAGAGCTCTTTCTTTCATCCTCATACATTTCTCTCACCATATTCATCATGATGAAAAATTCTTGCTTCAAGCCTTCATCAAAAAATCTTGTGAAGGACGATGATTTTGAGAACTCACTTATGGAAGTTGTCATTATAAAAATGAACAAAAGAGCTTCAGCAAACTCAAACAATAAGTAGTTTGCAGAATAATAAAGCAGTCAATCTTCAACACTGCTTAAGACACCTTTCAAGCTACACAATCAAGCTAGTGATGTCAGTCAATCAAACCTAGTGCTCTGATACAATCTGATCTGAAAATGGAATGTACTTGTTTAAGGGTGCAAGGTATCCATTTCCCATAATTGCAAATGTGAGCTATACAATCCAAGTGACCTCTGAAAATGTGAAAACTGATTATTTCTTATACAGAGATAGACTGTAGTGGCATTCACGGGACATGTCACCTCTAAAGAGAGGATGAGTTCCACAGGCTACCTGGCCCTCTACAAGCTCTACGTAAAGAAATAAAAAAGTAAACACTTAGAAGTCTTTGACATACACATACTTCAAGTTTGATGTCTTGCGGAATAAGACAAATAACTTTCTGCAGCTGAATAGGTGATTATGTGTGTATGCAAGTTATGTATATTTGCTGTTTAACACTTTATATCAGTTTTGTTTAGCATATCATCTTCAACAAATAAAGACATCAAAATGATAAAGCAGTTCACCCCTTCTGGGCTACATCTGCTGGACCAAGCCTCTCAAACTAGGCTTGTCCTCTTGTATTAAAAATGCTACAAAGGCTAATACAAGAATATGAGTGTCTCAAAAGACAGATCTGACTGTAAATACAGAATCAAAAGATAGGAATTAGCTAAACATGCTCTTTCCCAAACACTAAACAGTGAAATTGTACCTTATACAGTACTTCCCCAATTGGCACTAGTGGCCCTTTAAACTTGCATGGAGAATTTCGAGGTGAAGATGACCTCAATTGGTTCTGAAACCTCTGCCATTAGACTCAGAAGGTCGAAAATAGCAGACATAGGCTTTTGAATCACCAAAAATGGATGAACATAGCCCCCAAACAGCTCAAGCACTGAAATGGCCCTAGTGGCCCTCAAAGATCCCCTGAAGCTAAACAGTGAGAAGAATGCCTCAATAGGTAAAACAAGCTGTAGAAATAGATTCATAATGCTGAAAACCTTCAGGAATGACCTTCGTTCCACATTCAATGGCTGTACAATTCCCAATGCAGCTCCCAAACTAATTCGGCCCTAGTGGCTCTTGGAACTTCCATGAAGCAAAATCATCTGCAAACGACCTCAGATGGCTGTGAAACCTATGCCAATGGCTTCAAAAGGTCGAAGATACCTAAAATAAAATAAAAAATCGTCCAAAACTGCCTTTCCTAGCCAAAGTTATGGCCATTTACTCCCGACTGCCAGTTGCCCCTACAAAAACTCCAGTTAACTTTAGTTGGAGCCAGTTAGGCCCGCCAAATATGGCGGGTCCGCCCAAATTTGGCACTCCGCCAATATTCCTGCCAGTCTAACTGCTTGTGATTAATGGGCATGTGACCAAAAATTCTGGGTTGGCTGTTTGCATGGGATTCCGCGCCGGCGGTTAAGGGTTTAGGCCCATGGTTCTATGGCGGAGGTCACATGTATGGGGGCTGGCCCCCTTGGGCCGTGCCCAAAGTAAATTTAAATTTTATAAAACATTTAACCCCGGTGGTGCATTGGTAAGATGTGGTTGTTGCAGATTATAGGTTGTGGGTTCAATACTCAGAAATCCAAAAAATTTTAACATGCGCTCCAACATACCTTTGCTGACATCACCCAGGCCACGTGGCAGCCTGCAGGCCTGCCACATGGCAACCTGTGATTGGCTGCCCAGATGGAATATTATCTGGAATATTCAAATGAATATTCTATGGAATATTTTTTATTTAATATTTTTTTTTCTTGGGAAATATTCAAAAATTAAGGGTTATTGGGCAATTTTGTTTTTGGCATAACTTTCTCATACGGCGACCATTTTTTGAACCGTTTGCGGCACCGGAATCAGAAAGACAAGCTCTATCCGATCATTCAGGTTCAAACCAGTTTTGGAGCACTTTCATTTTTGACCATTTTACGACACTTGGCCCTGAGCTCCTGATCACACCTCCCAAATGAGAAGGCTTTTGGTCCCCAAAAGCTTACTGAAACTATGAACTGAACTGTACAGCACTTGAGGAACAAAAATATCCTCTTCTGTTCAGCCAAAAGAGTATACTGATGCCAAAATGTCTTGCCTTATCAACTGTCGTCATGGAAAACATTGTTGCATAAACCAAGTACTCGTCGAATCCCGACCAAGTTCTTTCGCCAAACAAATCTAAAATTGCAGGAACCAGCAATGAAACTTGCTGATATATGAGCTGAAATCTTCCTTTGAACATGTGGGCTTTCCAACTATCACAATGCCGATCCATGGCATCTCCGCTCTAGAAGAAGAGCTGCCTCCCAAATGAGAAGGCTTTTATAAAGATGAAACACTTCATCATTTCTCCTCTTTACATTCTTGGAGATCAAATTAACTTTTTCCAAGTCAATATTACATTACATGCATGGTTAAAAACAAAGTAATCAACCCTTCAAGTTAATCACACATACATGTTTAAAATACAAGGAAATCATCATGATCCCTGTGCTTATGCATATCATTCTCATGCATGCAGTTTATCATTCAACTTTCTCTTAAGTACAATCATAAGTACAAGATCCTCGATCACATGTACATGTACTTTCAAAGCTGAAATGAATATAACTTTCGTTGCAATAAAATGAGTCTGATACTCAACTTTTCCATCCTGCAACTTGCATTGCCTTAGCAAAGAAATGCATTCAATCAAAAGACATGCAACTTTAATTGGATAAGAATTCTAACCATTTCTTACCAATCCATTTCAAAGGCGCTTCCTTTAACTGCACATCGATATCAACATGCATATCATCTTGACACATATAAATGATGGAAACTTCCTTTCCATTCTTGCCATACTCTTTCTCCCATTTCTTCAATTTTCATGGAAGCATTGTTGGATTCAAAGTCCAACACCTTTCAGCAGTATGTCCATGCTTATGGCAATAAGTGCAACACATGTTCATCTTCTTGATAGCCTGATTTGCATTGTTCAATGGAACTTTGGCTTCTTGCCTCCTTTTCTTCAAAAGTTTCCTGTATGTTGCCGTTCTTTTCCAACATCTAGAAACACTATGGTTAACCAAACCACAAAAAGAACATGCAATTCTTTTCCAATGCTTGTGTGGAAATTTACCATGCTTTACATGATCAAAGGAAGTGTGATGGAAATCAGATTTATACCTTTCTCTTTCACCTTCATTACCTTCATGAGGAGGTGAATCAAATGAAGAAGAAGCTCCTTTTGGAACACCATCAATCCCTTCAATGGTTTCAGAGCTTTCACAAGTCTCTTGTTCAAGTGCATTCTTATGCACACCTTCTTCCTGCAAAGCATGTTTCAAACTATTGCATGCCTCAAGGATACAACTTTTACCAACTTGAGGTAGGGAACTTGAAATGAAACTCCTTCTAGGAACTATTTCAATTGCCTTCATGGCTGCTTTGGAACTTTCTCCATAAGATTGTCCATAGCCAAGACCCAAATTCTTAGGCCTTACCTCAACCATTACTGTCTCAACTATACCCTATGCATGTTTGGCCAATCCTTTTCCTTCATATCCCATTTTGGACATCAACTTGGACCCTATGCCTCTGGTATGTTTCTCAAAAGAACCAACATAAACATTCTTATAAGAATTTGAAGACAAACTAGAATTGTTTACCTCTTCTTCAAGATGATACTTGGCTAAGGCTTCTTTGGCAACAAGGAGTTGTGTCTCCAACTCATGCATCCTTTCCAGCTTCATGTTTGCAATACGAAGTTGGCCTTCCATTTCTTGCAATTGGTCAGAAAGCAACTGCTTCTCTTCCCTCATGGAATTCAACTGCTCTTGAAGTCTAGAGCTCTTTCTTTCATCCTCATACATTTCTCTCACCATATTCATCATGATGAAAAATTCTTGCTTCAAGCCTTCATCAAAAAATCTTGTGAAGGACGATGACTTTGAGAACTCACTTATGGAAGTTGTCATTATAAAAATGAACAAAAGAGCTTCAGCAAACTCAAACAACAAGTAGTTTGCAGAATAATAAAGTAGTCAATCTTCAACACTGCTTAAGACACCTTTCAAGCTACATAATCAAGCTAGTGATGTCAGTCAATCAAACCTAGTGCTCTGATACCATCTGATCTGAAAATGGAATGTACTTGTTTAAGGGTGCAAGGTATCCATTTCCCATAATTGCAAATGTGAGCTATACACTCCAAGTGACCTCTGAAAATGTGAAAACTTATTATTTCTTATACAGAGATAGACTGTAGGGGCATTCACGGGACATGTCACCTCTAAAGAGAGGATGAGTTCCAGAGGCTACCTGGCCCTCTACAGGCTCTGCCTAAAGAAATAAAAAAGTAAACACTTAGAAGTCTTTGACATACACATACTTGAAGTTTGATGTCTTGCGGAATAAGACAAATAACTTTCTGCAGCTGAATAGGTGATTATGTGTGTATGCAAGTTATGTATATTTGTTGTTTAACACTTTATATAAGTTTTGTTTAGAATATCATCTTCAGCAAATAAAGACATCAAAATGATAAAGCAGTTCACCCCTTCTGGGCTACATCTGCTGGACCAAGCCTCTCAAACTAGGCTTGTCCTCTTGTATTAAAAATGCTACAAAGGCTAATACAAGAATATGAGTGTCTCAAAAGACAGATCTGACTGTAAATACAGAATCAAAAGATAGGAATTAGCTAAACATGCTCTTTTCCAAACAGTAAACAGTGAAATTGTACCTTATACAGTACTTTCCCCAATTGGCCCTAGTGTCCCTTTAAACTTGCATGGAGAATTTCGAGGTGAAGATGACTTCAATTGGTTCTGAAATCTCTGCCATTAAACTCAGAAGGTCGAAAATAGCAGACATAGGCTTTTGAATCACCAAAAATGGATGAACATAGCCCCCAAAAAGCTTAAGCACTGAAATGGCCCTGGTGGCCCTCAAAGCTCCCCTGAAGCTTAACAGTGAGAAGAATGCCTCAACAGGTAAAACGAGCTGTAGAAATGGATTCAGAATGCTGAAAACCTTCAGGAATGACCTTCGTTCCACATTCAATGGCTGTACAATTCCCAATGTAGCTCCCAAACTGATTTGGCCCTAATGGCTCCTCGAACTTCCATGAAGCAAAATCACCTGCAAATGACCTCAGATGGCTGTGAAACCTATGCCAATGGCTTCAGAAGGTCGAAGATACCCAAAATCAAAAAAAAAAATCGTCCAAAACCACCTTTCCTAGCCAAAGTTATGGCCATTTACTCCCAACTGCCAGCTGCCCCTACAAAACTCCAGATAACTTTAGTTGGAGCCAGTTAGGCCCGCCAAATATGGCGGGTCCGCCCAAATTTGGCGCTCTTCCAATATTCCTGCCAGTCTAACTGCTTGTGATTAATGGGCGTGTGACCAAAAATTCCGGGTTGGCTGTTTGGATGGGATTTCGCACCCGCGGTTAAGGGTTTAGGCCCACGGTTCTATGGCGGAGGTCACATGCATGGGGGCTAGCCCTTAGGGGCTGGTCCCCTTCGGGCCCCGCCCAAAGTAAATTTAAATTTTATAAAACATTTCCGCCACCCATATAACACATGTAACCCCAATGGTGCGTTGGTAAGACGTGGTTGTTGCAGATTGTAGGTCGCAGGTTCAATACTCAGAACTCCCAAAAATTTTAACATGCGCTCCAACATACCTTTGCTGACGTCACCCAGGGCACGTGGCGGCCTCCGGGCCTGCCACGTGGCAACCTATGATTGGCTGCCTAGATGGAATATTCTCTGGAATATTCCAATGAATATTCTATGGAATAATTTTTTTTTAATATTTTTTTTTGAAAAATATTAAAAAATTAAGGGTTATTTGGCGATTTTGTTTTTGGCATAACTTTCTCATACGGCGACCGTTTTTTGAACCGTTTGTGGCTCCAGAATCAGGAAGACGAGCTCTATCTGATCATTTAGGTTTAGACCAATTCTGAGCACTTTTATTTTTAACCATTTTACGACACTTGGTCCTGAGCTCCTCATCACACCTCCCAAATGAGAAGGCTTTTGGTCCCCAAAAGCTTACTGAATCTCTGAACTGAACTGTACAACACTTGAGGAATAGAAATATCCTCTTCCGTTCAGCCAAAAGAGCATACTGATGCCAAAATGTCCTTCCTTATCAATTGTCGTCATGGCAAATGTTGCTGCATAAACCAAGTACTCGTCGAATCTCGACCAAGTTCTTTCGCCAGACAAATCTAAAATTGCAGGAACCAACAATGAAACTTGCTGATATATGAGCTGAAATCTTCCTTTGAACATGTGGGCTTGCCAACTGTCACGATGCCCATCCATGGCACCTCCGCTCTAGAAGAAGAGTTGCCTCCCAAATGAGAAGGCTTTTACAAAGATGAAACACTTCATCATTTCTCCTTTTTACAATCTTGGAGATCAAATTAACTTTTTCCAAGTCAATATTACATTACATGTGTTAGTGTCAGTCTTTCCAGCCTTCCTCCAGTGATCAAATATGCTCTTACAAAGTGGTCTCAGAGTGTCAAGGTCAAATTTTGTCATTTCAGTGAGTCTTCAAGCAAAATTTGGTCACTAGGCATTAGGTCTAGGGTTTGCTTTCACTCCTTCTAAAATTGCCCAAATGCCAATCTATGTCACTATTCAGCTGAGTCTATCATCATTCATAAGGTTGTCATTATCATGTCAATATCTAATGAGTCATTTTACATCTTGTTCATGCTTCAGTTGAGCCTAGGTAAGGTCATTTCCCTCTCCTAGGGTTTTGAAGGCAATTTCTCTTGGACGGTCAAATCATTAGCGAAACTTGTATCCTAATGTTCATACACCTTCCCCTATCCTTAAAGTACCTTATCAAATGCTTCCCATCACTGAGATCCCCCAAAATCCTCATTTTCGCACAAACCCTAGTTTCTTGCTACAACCTGGCAATTTTCTAGGTTGGGCCTGTGTTTTGCCCTTTTGGACCCCTTCCCCTCACTCAATCTCTGAGATTCCACTTTCCCCTGCTTCCTAACATTCCTCCCTACTCCCAAAAATTTCCTCAAGAATTTAGAAGCCCCTTATCCCCTTCATTTCGCTTCATTTCGACAAAATCCCTTGTTCCACACATCGAGATAAGTTTCACTCAAAAGATGTTTCAGAGAAATCAAAGATGAATTTGGGAAAATTTAGAGAGGTTTTTTTCCACAACATGCCAAAGAAGAAAAACCTCCTTCACTTTTTGTACAGGTGTCATGGTTTTAGAGAAATGTCAAAATTACAATCGCTAGATCCAAGGCGGTTGGCCAAGGCACTAAAACGACGGAAAAGGCCCGATCCACTCCAAATTTTGGCCAAATCATCTTTGACTGAGCATGGTACTTGATTGGGGACTCCCAGCCCAAATTTCAAGAAATTTGGAGAAAATTTTGTCAATTGTGAATTTTTTGTGCCAAACACAGGTTTTTGCCCTCAACGCGTAGCGCGCCGCACGCTACCCTGAAGATGGGCAACTCCTTTTCATGAAAAATTAGAATTTTTGGATTTTTCATGCAAAAATACACTTGCTCAGCAATTGCCAAGAAATTTCACCAAGTTTTGAGCCTCCAGAAGGTCAAAAAACAAGTAAAAAATGACTTTCTGCCACTTTTTTGACACACAGGAAGCAGTCTTGGGAGATTGCAATTTTGGAGGGGCAAATAGACACCAAATTCAGAAATTCAACTTGGGTTGGAAAGTAGACATCTAGACCTTTCCAACAAGCCCACGTTTGCCTCATTTTGAAACTGGGAAGTGCCTCAAAATCAGGTCCAAAGGCGCGCTACGCGTTCAGGATTGGGGCGCTACGCATCAGCACATTTTCCCAATTTTTCATCTATAGCTCAGCAAAACGCAGTTTTGACTAGGTTTGACTTTTTGGAGTGGATTTTGATCCTCTTTGATTTAAATGATGTGATTTTATGATACTTTGACACTTATTTATCTCTTCTAGAAGATTCATTCATGAAATAGGCAAAAATTTAATGAATGAATTGGTTTCCTAGCTTGTAGAGGCAAGTTGTTTTGACTGCCTAGATTTTAGTGCTTAGTTTGGAATTGGTTGAAACAGCTCCTAGGATAGTGAGCTCGACCCCTAGAGGCAAGGAAAGATGTTAGATTGCCTATATTATGTACTTTCTTGGTCATTTTCATGGTTGGACTCTTGAGGGAGAAAGCTTCTATTGTATTACTCATTGTATCTCTGCAATTTTGGCAAAGGAAGAAAGACCAGGGTTTTGCAGTCCTTTTTGGGATTCCTGTGGTTACATGTATTGATGGTGTGTTTCTCTTTGTACTTGTAAGTTTTTTATGTGAATCATCTTCTTACTTTTCCTTCTGCAAATTAGGAAAATGAAGTGTTAAAGTAGAATTCATGATTGCCATGCTCTGCTTTTAAGTTTGCTTAATATCAATGTTTTCATCTGTTTAAGGAGAACTCAAGGTGTTTACTTGCTCTCCTTAGCTCCTCACCAGTCATTCTTGCCCATCTGACTCTTTCAAAGGCATCAATACAGTCTCCTACCTTGCCCCAAAGAACCCCCTGCAAAAACTCTGTCCAATCCCCGCACCCAAAATTGCCTTTCCCCGATTTTCCACCAAAATCCTAAAAATTTCAAATCAAACCTTTTATCAGTTTACTAGCCTAAAATCAGTGTTCTTATTGGTTATCTCTGCCCTTTGAAGATCTTTTCCGAGATATACCGGAGAGAGCCCTCTCCTGCCTCGTAGGGCTAGCTACGAGGCTAAGTGGTTTGATGTTGCCTTGGAGTTTACCTTTTTCAGCCTGAGGTGAAATTTCAAGCGCTAACATATTGGCGACCATACTGGGGAGAACAAACTTGTCTGTGGATTGATGTGTTTGTTTCATAAGTCTTAGACGGAGCCTGAAGTTATGCCAGGTCGCCTTCGAAACGCTTTTGCTTTGCATAAGCGGAAGTAGATAAACGCTGCTTCAGTCAATCTCCGTGAGCTTGTGAATATGGCCACTTCATTTGCATTTTACCCCAGTACATGTATCAAGTTCAGATCTGATTGTTGATGGTGGACAACGATCAGACACTAACAAGGCTGAAATCATTCACTAGCAACTCCTTCACTGAAAACTCCAGAGATCAATGCTTCATGGTGACTTCACTGTGAGATTTTCAAGATGGATCAAATCACAAGAAGATATGCTCCCTTGAGTCGAGATCACATTCCAGGTTTTCCGAATAAAATTCCGAAGGTAGATTGGTCAAGGAATTTGCCTACATTTAAAGATGATGGTAGGAAGGACGCTGCTCTACACCTGGTTAGATTTCACATGCATATTCGCAAGTTGAAGGTTGATTTTCCTGAAGATTGCTTGATGAAGATATTCTTGGCCACTCTGGAAGGTAAAGCCCAATCATGGTATGAAAGTTTTCTGCCTGCTTGTATTTACTGTTTAAAGGATTTTCATGCCTTGTACATTGAAAGATATCAAGCATCTTATCCATCATTAAATTTATTTCATGACTGTTGCAAACATGCTTCAACTTTTATTGAAAGCCTTGAGAAATATTATGAAGATCATAATTTTATGGACGTTGAGATTATGGAGGCTCTGTATGAGAATCCATTTCAGTAGCACACAGAAAACTTAGAGGATACTTGTCAAGATCAGCAGGCTGAAGATTTCCATATGGTTGAAAATGAGGAAAGAGCAAATGTTGTTTCAGATCTGTCCATAGAAGAAGACAGCATGCAGGTAACGCAGGAAAGTAATGTTCCAATCTCAGAAAGTGATGATGATAAATCAGATCGGGAGATAAATTGTGATGAGGCAAAACATGTTGTTTCGGATCTCATAAAAGAGAATTGTATTGTCGCGGCTGCCTCAAATGAAGAAAATGGAGTAGCAGACCTAAATGCTCTCATCTCACCAGCACTAGATCTTCATGAGGAGGTAGTTCATTGCCTCTGTGAAAAACAAGACAAGATCTTCGTTCAAGTAAGTGAAAAGGTTTCACTGGATGAATCTATGATAGCTGATAGAAATGTTAGTGTTGGGTTTCACGAAACATCTGAAACTTCTTTTCTCATTATTGATGAATGTAATGAGAATCTGGCTATCATATCATATGAGGATGACTTACCATGTATTCAAACTACAAAAGATCAGACCATTCAGGATTCCATTTCAGATTCTTCCTCATATGTCTCATGTTTTGAAATGTTATTTCAAGAGGAGATCTGCTCATCTACTTGTTCAGAATTTTTTGAGGACCAGGAACATACTCTTTCTGAAGCACATGATGAAGGCAGATCAGAATTTGAAACAAAGGATACCTTGTTCTTTCAGCAGGAGGTGGCAATGTCAAGTCTTCATGTTTTCCAGGATCCAATGGCAGATTTGTTACAGTCAACAGTGAAAGTGATTATTGTTGTGTTCAGTGATGAAGGAGATCATGGTCAGCTATGTTTTTGGATGCCCAGTTACCAGTATCTATTGTTGATCATGAGATCTGATTGGGAGAATCAGTCAAGAAGGCATCTGCTTGATTGGTTACATTGGCATTATGATATAGTTTGATGGTATGCTGTCTTGTAACCTAGGCGGTTATGTACTGCCATCAAGTTTTAAGTTTTCAGTTTAGGTATTGAGTTAATTTGTTAGAATCAAGTTTTTTCCATCATTTCAATTTGTCATCGAGTCAGTTTGAGTTAAGTTTCAGTCAGTTTTTAGTCAAGTTTCATTCAATAAATGTGTCAAAGGTTTCGTGTTATCCGTTCAAAATAATGACTCCATCGCCCAATGGATGAAAGCACTGGTCTGCTCTCCCAAAGATCTGCTGTTCTTGGCACCTCCAAGGAGCTACCATCCCCATTGGAGCCAATGTTAGTGTCAGTCTTTCCAGCCTTCCTCCAGTGATCAAATATGCTCTTACAAAGTGGTCTCAGAGTGTCAAGGTCAAATTTTGTCATTTCAGTGAGTCTTCAAGCAAAATTTGGTCACTAGGCATTAGGTCTAGGGTTTGCTTTCACTCCTTCTAAAATTGCCCAAATGCCAATCTATGTCACTATTCAGCTGAGTCTATCATCATTCATAAGGTTGTCATTATCATGTCAATATCTAATGAGTCATTTTACATCTTGTTCATGCTTCAGTTGAGCCTAGGTAAGGTCATTTCCCTCTCCTAGGGTTTTGAAGGCAATTTCTCTTAGACGGTCAAATCATTAGCGAAACTTGTATCCTGATGTTCATACACCTTCCCCTATCCTTAAAGTACCTTATTAAATGCTTCCCATCACTGAGATCCCCCAAAATCCTCATTTTCGCACAAACCCTAGTTTCTTGCTACAACCTGGCAATTTTCTAGGTTGGGCCTATGTTTTGCCCTTTTGGACCCCTTCCCCTCACTCAATCTCTGAGATTCCACTTTCCCCTGCTTCCTAACATTCCTCCCTACTCCCAAAAATTTCCTCAAGAATTTAGAAGCCCCTTATCCCCTTCATTTCGCTTCATTTCGACAAAATCCCTTGTTCCACACATCGGGATAAGTTTCACTCAAAAGATGTTTCAGAGCAATAAAAGATGAATTTGGGAAAACAGAGAGAGGTTTTTGTCCACAACATTCCAAAGAAGAAAAACCTCATTCACTTTTTGTACAGGTGTCATGGTTTTAGAGAAATGTCAAAATTACAATCGCTAGATCCAAGGCGGTTGGCCAAGGCACTAAAACGACGGAAAAGGCCCGATCCACTCCAAATTTTGGCCAAAGCCACCTTGAATGAGCATGGTACTTGATTGGGGACTCCCAGCCCAAATTTCAAGAAATTTGGAGAAAATTTTGTCAATTGTGAATTTTTTGTGCCAAACACAGGTTTTTGCCCTGAACGCATAGCGCGCCGCGCGCTACCCTGAAGATGGGCAACTTCTTTTCATGAAAACTCAGCATTTTTGGATTTGTCATGCAAAAATACACTTGCTCAGCAATTTCCAAGAAATTTCACCAAGTTTTGAGCCTCCAGAAGGTCAAAAAACAAGCAAAAAATGACTTTCTGCCACTTTTTTGACACACACGAAGCAGTCTTGGGAGATTGCAATTTTGGAGGGGTAAATGGACACCAAATTCAGAAATTCTACTTGGGTTGGAAAGTAGACATCCAGACCTTTCCAACAAGCCCACTTTTGCCTCATTTGGACACCGGGAAGTGCCTCAAAAGAAGGTCCAAAGGCGCGCTACGTGTTCAGGATTGGGGCGCTACGCATCAGCACATTTTCCCAATTTTTCATCTACAGCTCAGCAAAACGCATTTTTGACTAGGTTTGACTTTTTGGAGTGGATTTTGATCCTCTTTGATGTAAATGATGTAATTTTATGATACTTTGACACTTATTTATCTCTTCTAGAAGATTCATTCATGAAATAGGCAAAAATTTAATGAATGAATTGGTTTCCTTACTTATAGAGGCAAGTTGTTTTGACTGCCTAGATTTTAGTGCTCAGTTTGGAATTGGTTGAAACAGCTCCTAGGATAGTGAGCTCGACCCCTAGAGGCAAGGAAAGATGTTAGATTGCCTATATTATGTACTTTCTTGGTCATTTTCATGGTTGGACTCTTGAGGGAGAAAGCTTCTATTGTATTACTCATTGTATCTCTGCAATTTTGGCAAAGGAAGAAAGACCAGGGTTTTGCAGTCCTTTTTGGGATTCCTGTGGTTACATGTATTGATGGTGTGTTTCTCTTTGTACTTGTAAGTTTTTTATGTGAATCATCTTCTTACTTTTCCTTCTGTAAATTAGGCAAATGAAGTGTTAAAGTAGAATTCATGATTGCCATGCTCTGCTTTTAAGTTTGCTTAATATCAATGTTTTCATCTGTTTAAGGAGAACTCAAGGTGTTTACTTGCTCTCCTTAGCTCCTCACCAGTCATTCTTTCCTATTTGACTCTTTCAAAGGCATCAATACAGTCTACTACCTTGCCCCAAAGAACCCCCTGCAAAAACTGTGTCCAATCCCCGCACCCAAAATTGCCTTTCCCCGATTTTCCACCAAAATCCTAAAGATCTCAAATCAAACCTTTTATCAGTTTACTAGCCTAAAATCAGTGTTCTTATTGGTTATCTCCACCCTTTGAAGATCTTTGCCGAGATATACCGGAGAAAGCCCTCTCCTGCCCCGTAGGAATAGCTACGAGGCTAAGTGGTTTGATGTTGCCTTGGAGTTTACCTTTTTCAGCCTGAGGTGAAATTTCAAGTGCTAACAACATGCATGGTTAAAAACGAAGTAATCAACCCTTCAAGTTAATCACACATACATGTTTAAAATACAAGGAAATCATCATGATCCCTGTGCTTATGCATATTATTCTCATGCATGCAGTTTATCCTTCAACTTTCTCTTAAGTACAATCATAAGTACAAGATCTTCGATCACATGTACATGTACTTTCAAAGCTGAAATGAATATAACTTTCGTTGCAATAAAATGAGTCTCATACTAAGCTTTTCCATCCTGCAACTTGCATTGCCTTAACAAAGAAATGCATTCAATCAAAAGACATGCAACGTTAATTGGATAAGAATTCTAACCATTTCTTACCAATCCATTTCAAAGGCACTTCCTTTAACTGCACATCGATATCAACATGCGTATCATCTTGACACATATCAATGATGGAAACTTCCTTCCCATTCTTGCCATACTCTTTCTCCCATTTCTTCAATTTTCGTGGAAGCATTGTTGGATTCAAAGTCCAACACCTTTCAACAGTATGTCCATGCTTATGGCAATAAGTGAAACACGTGTTCATCTTCTTGACAGCATGATTTGCATTGTTTAATGGAACTTTGGGTTATTGCCTCTTTTTCTTCAAAAGTTTCGTGTATGTTGCCATTCTTTTCCAACATCTAGAAACACTATGGTTAACCAAACCACAAAAAGAACATGTAATTCTTTTCCAATGCTTGTGTGGAAATTTACCATGCTTTACATGATCAAAGGAAGTGTGATGGAAATCAGATTTATACCTTTCTCTTTCACCTTCATTACCTTCATGAGGAGGTGAATCAAATGAAGAAGAAGCTCCTTTTGGAACACCATCAATCCCTTCAATGGTTTTAGAGCTTTCACAATTCTCTTGTTCAAGCGCATTCTTATGCACACCTTCTTCCTGCAAAGCATGTTTCAAACTATTGCATTCCTCAAGGATACAACTTTTACCATCTTGAGGTAGAGAACTTGAAATGAAACTCCTTCTAGGAACTATTTCAATTGCCTTCATGGCTGCTTTGGAACTTTCTCCATAAGATTGTCCATAGCCAAGACCCAAATTCTTAGGCCTTACCTCAACCATTATTGGCTCAACTATACCCTGTGCATGTTTGCCCAATCCTTTTCCTTCATATCCCATTTTGGACATCAACTTGGACCTTATGCCTCTGGTATGTTTCTCAAAAGAACCAACATAAACATTCTTATAAGAATTTGAAGACAAACTAGAATTGTTTACCTCTTCTTCAAGATGATACTTGGCTAAGGCTTCTTTGGCAACAAGGAGTTGTGTCTCCAACTCATGCATCCTTTCCAGGTTCATGTCTACAATACGAAGTTGGCCTTCCATTTCTTGCAATTGGTCAGAAAGCAATTGCTTCTCTTCCCTCATGGAATTCAACTGCTCTTGAAGTCTAGAGCTCTTTCTTTCATCCTCATACATTTCTCTCACCATATTCATCATGATGAAAAATTCATGCTTCAAGCCTTCATCAAAAAATCTTGTGAAGGACGATGATTTTGAGAACTCACTTATGGAAGTTGTCATTATAAAAATGAACAAAAGAGCTTCAGCAAACTCAAACAACAAGTAGTTTGTAGAATAATAAAGCAGTCAATCTTCAACACTGCTTAAGACGTCAAGCTACACAATCAAGCTAGTTATGTCAGTCAAGCAAACCTAGTGCTCTGATACCATCTGATCTGAAAATGGAATGTACTTGTTGAAGGATGCAAGGTATCCATTTCCCATAATTGCAAATGTGAGCTATACACTCCAAGTGACCTATGAAAATGTGAAAAATTATTATTTCTTATACAGAGATAGACTGTAGGGGCATTCATGGGACATGTCACCTCTAAAGAGATGATGAGTTCCAAAGGCTACCTGGCTCTCTACAGTCTCTGCTTAAAGAAATAACAAAGTAAACACTTAGAAGTCTTTGACATACACATACTTGAAGTTTGATGTCTTGCGGAATAAGACAAATAACTTTCTGCAGCTGAATAGGTGATTATGTGTGTCTGCAAGTTATGTATATTTACTATTTAACACTTTATATCAGTTTTGTTTAGCATATCATCTTCAACAAATAAAGAAATCAAAATGATAAAGCAGTGCACCCCTTCTGGGCTACATCTGCTGGACCAAGCCTCTCAAACTAGGCTTGTCCTCTTGTATTAAAAATGCTACAAAGGCTAATACAAGAATATGAGTGTCTCGAAAGACAGATCTGACTGTAAATACAGAATCAGAAGATAGGAATTAGCTAAACATGCTCTTTCCCAAACAGTAAACAGTGAAATTGTACCTTATACAGTACTTTCCCCAATTGGCCCTAGTGGCCCTTTAAACTTGCATGGAGAATTTCGAGGTGAAGATGACCTCAATTGGTTTTGAAACCTCTACCATTAGACTCAGAAGGTCGAAAATAGCAGACATACGCTTTTGAATCACTAAAAATAGATGAACATAGCCCCCAAACAGCTCAAGCACTGAAATGGCCCTAGTGGCCCTCAAAGCTCCCCTGAAGCTAAACAGTGAGAAGAATGCCTCAACAGGTAAAACGAGCTATAGAAATGGATTCAGAATGCTGAAAACCTTTAGGAATGACCTTCGTTCCACATTCAATGGCTGTACAATTCCCAATGCGGCTCCCAAACTGATTTGGCCCTAGTTGCTCCTGGAACTTCCACGAAGCAAAATCACCTGCAAACGACCTCAGATGTCTATGAAACCTATGCCAATGGCTTCAGAAGGTCGAAGATACCCGAAATCATTTTTTTTTTTCCAAAACCACCTTTCCTAGCCAAAGTTATGGCCATTTACTCCCAACTGCCAGCTGCCCCTACAAAAACTCCAGATAACTTTAGTTGGAGCCAGTTAGGCCCACCAAATATGGCGGGTCCGCCCAAATTTGGCGCTCCGCAAATATTCCCGCCAGTTTAACTGCTTGTGATTAATGGGCATGTGACCAAAAATTCCAGGTTGGCTGTTTGCATGGGATTCCGCGCCGGCGGTTAAGGGTTTAGGCCCACGGTTCTATGGTGGAGGTCACATGTATGGGGGCTGGCCCCGTTCGGGCCCCGCCCAAAGTAAATTTAAATTTTATAAAACATTTCCACCACCCATATAACACATGTAACCCTGGTGGTGCATTGGTAAGACATGGTTGTTGCAGATTGTAGGTTGCAGGTTCAATACTCAGAACTCCCAAAAATTTTAAAATGCGCTCCAACATACCTTTGCTGACGTCACCTAGGCCACGTGGCGGCCTCCAAGCCTACCACGTGGAAACTTGTGATTGGCTGTCTAGATGGAATATTTTCTGGAATATTCCAACGAATATTCTATGGAATATTTTTTTTAATATTTTTTTTTGAAAAATATTCAAAAATTAAGGGTTATTGGGCAATTTTGTTTTTGGCATAACTTTCTCATACTGCGACCGTTTTTCGAACCGTTTGTGGTGCCAGAATCAGGAAGACGAGCTCTATCCAGTCGTCTAGGTTCATACCAGTTCTAAGCACTTTCATTTTTGACCATTTTATGACGCTTGGACTTGAGCTCCTGATCACAATTTAGAGTTACAAATGTTTTTCTTTTCTACATGGCATTTTATTTGAAATGCTTCAGTACTATGACATTAATTTCTCGTTCTTATACATATTTTTATTAGGAATTGGAGCTATTTACAGTTAAGTGTTTGGTAACTATTTATTAGGAATTTAGCTATTTGTATTTGTTTTAACAAGGATGAGATCTCATGAACTATTTCCTTGGTTTATTTCCTTCATTCCAATTCCAATTCCTACATGTTTCTTTTCGTGTCATTTTAGCTTGCTATCGATTGAGAGAAAGACTATTCCTTCCTTCAAACAAGATATGATAAGTGCATCATAGGTTAAGTTTTGAATTTTATTTCTTGTTTATTCATCTTAGAAGTCCTCTTCATAAAGAGGCAAATTTCAGTTGTGGCTTGGCTGAGCCCTAGATCATCTTAATGGTGACTTTCTTTCCTGATCAGCAAGAGGAATGATATGTTGTCTCTTCTCTATTGGTAGGTGAACATCATATTTTAAGCCGGTGGAGATAGAGAGAAGGTAATTGGACGTAGTTTAACCAGTCATAGCCACCATTTCAACAGAAAAGGAGCTGCTCTAAGTTCTCGACTGGGTGGTCTCCCTTATAATGTTGTAGGCATATATTTTTGAGCCTTCAACATTTTTGGTGCTAGAAGGAGGGCCTGAAGACTTGTTGTCTTTTGGAGTTTTTGTATTTTAAAGTTTTTATTTTAATCATAATGGCTCCTCTTAAACTTCCCATTTGGAGTTGTATCTATGGACGTGCATATGCCAATACTCCACCATAAATAGTAAGACACTTGTCAAAGGTAAAGTTTAACGGTAAGAGGAATACTTCTGCATTTAATCATGCTTTACAATTCATTCAAAATTTTTCAAATTCTACTTTTCATGATATTGATGAAGGTATTCTATGCAATATTTTTACTCTTACATTCTTAAGAATACCCAAAAACTGGTGTCAATCTTTTTTAGTTGCCTTTATTGACAGTTGGGATCAATTTATCACAATGTTCCTTTATAAATTTTACAGTTATGATTATGAACAAGTATGTGATGAATTCGAAGATTTATGAAGATTTGAAAGTGAATCTCTCTTAGATTTTGCCGTTAGATTTTAATTAATTTGCTTGAGATTCAAAGTTGAAGATAAAACTTTAGAAATTGAACTAATCAATTGGTTTGAGTATATTTGTTCTCTTCCTCCTATTTCAAATCCAAATGTAATAATTGTAAGATTTCATGACTCTCCTTCAACTTCTAGTAATATTATCAAAAACTATAATATAGAGGTGCATATTAATCATGATGAAGTGGCCTCAGCCATGTATGATAAATTCCTAAATTTAGTACACACCTCTTACAATGTTAATGATAATCATGTTGATGAACCATTATCACAAAGCTTGCAAGAATTTGATAAACAACTACAAGAATAAATCACAAATAAACTTGAAGGACCATCTGCCATGAAATCTGAAAATCACTATGAATTAAATTCAGAAAATCAGATTATAAATCAACAAGTACAAGCAGAAATTGAAATTTCCAATAATATGCGACCTATTGTATAAATTCTGAATTTGATCATGTTGATCAAATAAAAAATTCAAGGCGGTCAGAGAACATTCTTCAAGAAAGCAGAATTAGCTAAGTAAATGATCTAGAATCTGAAATTTGCAATGAAGAAAATGTAGAATAATTCACAAATAAGTTATTTTTAAATTCGTTGCTTCTGATTCTCATTTTCACCTCTATCCTAATATTTTTTCTGATAGCAATCTATCCCCTCTTTTCTTTAATGTTATTCCAAAAAACAGAGAGGCTGATATAAATGATTTTCCTATTAGTTTTTATCAAGATAGAGAGACAATTATCATTCTTCTGACATAAGTGAACATGTGTTCCATATTCCTTCATGTTTTGATACTTTGGATGAGAGTGAAGAGAAATTTAATGAATGTCGTGAAGCTAATTATGATGATTAATATGATATTAAGGATGTTGACTCATATTCTCTTTTATTAAACTCTCATGATCAAAGTCAAATCACATGTGAAAATGAAGAAAACTCTAACTCAGAAATTGTTTCAACTAGTTCTCCCTTTTCAAACAATTAATCACACTCATGATTTCAGCATTCAAAAACCCATTCCAATCTAAGGTTTTTTATGATGATCGAATTATCGCTCATATTCATAGTCCCGACCCTCTCTTTAACTCACATGTTGGTGTTGGCAATCATTCTAATTCCATATTCTGGTCAATCCTTGTGAAGATGAAATTACTTCGAGTCAATCCCAATTGTGTTGTAACAATAATTGTATTACTACTACAGATAGTGATTTGATTTTATTGTTGTACCTTCACTTATTTTGTTTGATTTTAGATTTGTTTTATGTTTTAGTTCTTCAATATTTAGATATCTTGTGCTGGCATATTGAGCATTTCAATATTGAACATTCAAATGATGCATTGCCTGAAAGGGAAAATGAAGTTTCAAATCATAATCATGAACATCAAGAGCTATTACTCTTCCAATTTCAATTGATGTTCATTTCTTATCACTTGTTACTTTCCTCTCAAAAGCAGTGCCAACAAGAGAGTGTATTTTTACAATATGACCAACTATCTAATTCTATTAATGATCTTTTGTTGAAATTATCAGATTTCCATCCATTTTTCATTGACCCATTTGAAAGACATTTCAAAAGTTTTCCTTCATAAAATATTATTAATAATTTAACATATATACATAAGACTGACAATTTTATGCATGCCATTATATCTAAAAATTCATATCCACAATCTGGCATGTTATCCCCTCTTCTGAACCTCTTCCAATCATTAATGGAAATCCATCCAGATTTCTATGATCCAATTGAAATTCAGCTGGAAAGGACATTTCAAAAGAAGGTGATTGTAAATAAGTTGTTTCTTGTAAATATATTATCAATTAGTGTATATACTATATTCAAAATTATTTGTATTCATTCAACTATATTCTTGTTACTAATGTTTGACCTATACATGCATGCAGGAGTTGGAATGAGAGAATGGTTACATTGGAAGTATGACTATACCTAGTCATGTTTCCTTCCATTTAGTTAGCAATTAGGGATAGATTAATTTAGATTAGATTCTTTTTTTGTTTTCATTTATTTATTATTGCATATTTTTAATAAGCAAGTAATGAATTTGAGTTTTTTGGCATCCCCTTTCATTTGCTGGCAAAGTGGCTTAGAACATATCAAAAGATCTAATGTAGTCAGATCATAAACACTTGTGAACTGCTTGATTGTCATGTTTTTGCAAAACTGTGTCACATTGATAAAAATGTTATTTAATCATATATGAAGAAATTCTAAGGAATTGCTATGGCTTGGCAATTTTTTGATTCACAAGTATTTCTAAAGGCTCATTTTCACCACTCTTGTCCTCCGATGTAAATTTGAAGTGGATGCAATTTGAAAGTTCATTACTTAGCATTTTAGATTGAATAAGTAGATGATTTTGAACATATAATTTTTTTTGAGAAATCCATGGGAGAACTTGAAGATTCATGAGGTAAACTTACATTCAAAACTCTTCCAGGTATGCATTAACAAGTTCATCTTAATGTATTGTTTGATTTTCTATTTTTCATAGTTTATTTCTTATTTTTGTTTTGTTTCTTTTTGCAGGTCTTCATTGACTTGATTTTGGAGACTTGAGATAAGAAAGCATCCAACCATTTCTAAATCTGCAACATGACCAGGGAAGTATTTTTTGTTTCATCAAAATTTGAGGATTCTTTAATTTTATTTCTATTCATTAAAACTCCAATATGACTTTAATGCATTATCGAAAGATTCATATCATATACTTATAATATCGTAACTTTCCTCATAAGAAATTTACGATAAAATCATTCTTCGATCAAATATTCCCAATAGTTAATATAATTATTAAAGGGATTTTTGTTAAAATGCAAAGTTGAGCTAAGCACTTCTTTGCGAATAAAATACTTTAAAAGGCTTCACCCCACAGGATTTCCATGTAGCATTATCGGAGCTTTTGGATATCAGAACTTTTCATATAAGCATCACTTAAAATATCCTGATATCAAATCTTCGATACAAGACCTCCAATATCCCTTCCTGCTTATTTTTTCAGCTGTTAGGTTTTAATATTAAAAGCCTATTAGAAGGTAAGAATATCTCATGTTTCAAAGATACAACCATAATATTTCTCTAATATTTTTCTTCCGATACGCTCATGTGTGCAGGCCCACGTGAATTTACATTTAGAAATATTGAGTCAATAATCATATTATGCCTCTCATCAATGCAGCTAAAATGAAATGCTTACACTCTTTATTGCTCAAAGTTGCTACAAACGGAGGAAAATTCACACAAAATGCTTGCAATGAATGATATTATCCACAATTTTATCTATGCTTGCTCCAAATCTTACAATCGTCGAGTTGAGTTAAACCATTGCATCACACTCGTTCATATTGTTTTCCCTTTAGTCATATTCCTTTCTTCTGAAGGGACTCAGAGCCTCTAAATTAGTGAATTTTGGAATCCTGATCCTTTGCTTTTCATTTTTCTGAGATCTTTCCTCAGAATTTCAGATTTGTTGGCTTATTGGACTCTTGGGTTTGTATTATATTAGAAGCATTTAAAACGAATTATGAGATTTACCTCTCCGAGATCCACATTTCCTTTTCCTTCACTATCATGTCCATTACACTTAGCAAAGGAAATGGCCTTTATTTCACTGTCTTCACTGGAATCTTGTGGTCTTAGAGTTTTGTAGGTTGATTTTGGCTTGAGAAATGGTTTTCGAGATCTTTGACTCCTGATTTAGTCTCATATTTATTAAATCTCAAACTCATTTCCTTGGAAGCTTATTTTACAGGTAAAAGTAAGTGCTCTTTTAATCATTTTTACAAAACTTCAAATTATCTCATTATCAGAATGAAAGTCATCGGAACTACTTTATAAACTCTTACGAAACTTTAACTCTGATGCATAAATTTTTATATACTAGAAAGGAAATGTTCCCACATTATACATTTAACAAGCATTCGTTATGAGGCATGATCAATGTCGTAAGTTCTGTTTGCAAAAGTTACACAAAAACTTTTTTTCCAAGATCTTGCTTCCCTTTAATATTATAAATACCGATACTTATTTTTTTTGTGTAAGTCAGATAGATATATTATGAAACAAAAATATTGTACAAAAAATCTGCAGATGCAGATCGAGACCTGATGAAGACAGATCCAAAGACACAAGACTCCAGCCCTAAGACAACCAGAAACTATGATATTTCAAAAGCTATCCGCACACCGTGCAGGGTGGCCTTATCCCTTTATCTTCTACGCATATCTATAACAAAGACAAACCTTGAACTGCATCACTGTAACTGGTGCATTATCAGGATGAGACAAAATTACAGTTCAAGACCTTAGACAGACATCAGACAAAAGCCATAAAGGCCTACAGAAACAGACAACAGACAAAGCCAGAGAGATGGCACAGGCATGACAATAGACAAGGCTGAAGAGAAGATAAATACCGATACTTCTTGTATCGAAGGTGGAATTGAATTAAACTTCTGAAAACAAATGTCGTTGGAAGCATTATGAAGCAAAGTGTTTATTTATCGAATTTTTTCTCATTAAGATTTTTGGAAAACTTGTAACTTTAGAATATCAGGTTAAGAATCTTCATAGGTCTCTGATCAATTCATTCTGATCTTTCACTATTCTCACATGAAGTCTTGCTTGATTATATATATATATATATATATATATATATATATATATATATATATATATATATATATATGTATGTATGTATGCTTACCTTCATGTTATCATGGTGGTTAAAAGCTTGGTTATATTTTAATCATAATTTAAGCAAATCCAAGTATTCATTCATCAAGATGACTTTGTGACTATAGGGATATACTTTCTTCATGGTGTATGCACATGGGCCTCTCTTACTCTTTTCGGAAATCTTCCTGGCTAATGAGAAATTTCATCACCTATGGTTTGTTTATGTTTTTTCCTTTGACTCATTACTGGATGCACATTTTATTATCTCAATCATCTTTTAGCAATTATCTTTATTTTCTTTTCAAGGCACTCTTGAGCAACCACTATGGTAATGCAACAATTGATAAATAATTTGGAATAGGAAAAGATAATCGATCATGGGTAAATCATGTTTGAATTCTCTTTTATTTGAATTTTTTATATAACAATCCATACTTATCATATAAAGATTCAAGTCCTCTTCATATACATAATTTCTACGTTATTTAGGATTTTGAATCAATTTCAATATTTTGGGGCTTAAATAAATTCAGGATGGAAAAAGAAAAGAGAACAATCATCGCTGCAATTCATAAAGAAGCATATCTTCATTCTCATTTTTGATGGATTTAGTTTACTTATGATTCCATGAACATGAAACTTTGTTTTCTTTTAGTTGACTACTTGCTTTAGTTTAGATTTAATAAATGATGATTTTGGGTTGATAAGATTTCAGAAAATTCAACTTCTCTGTGCTTTTAATTCTAATCAAAAGAAGAAGTTATCTTTTGTTGGATAAAATTATATCTCCTGGGTAAGATTAAATGGAATTCACAAATGGTGAGCTTCATATGACCACTTTCATTCATTTTCATTTTTTTACTTTTGGTTTTAGTTTTTGCTGATATAAAACTCTATTTTGCAGGACTTCATAATCCTTTTTCACATACCCGATGACTCAAATTTGAAGCTCATTCTCTTTGTTATTTGTCTTTGAATTTTGGAATAGCAGATACAATGTTTATCAAATGAGCTAAACTGGGGAGTTTCTGAACCTTTAATTTGTTTCTTAAGCATTCATTTTATTTGAAAATGGTTGAGATGCTTTTAATGTAAGTTTTTCTTTGAAACAAGAAAATTTGCAATAGACAAAGACTTTGCATTAGCTTATTATCTCTTATCATTGTTATTCACCCTTTAATTTTAGAAGCCTAATCGCTTATAAATCATGAGGATAAAATTTACTAGATTCTCAACAAAAGATAAACGTTCACATGATTATCTTCTATTGCTTCTTTTGTTGATATATTTTTATAAGCAGTCTTGTTGGGGTTTATCTTGTAAATTTGAGATTTTTCTTTTAGCTTTCACTTTCTTCATTTTTACATTTTTAGAGTTCGTTGAATTATTTTTCTACTTCAGTTTGGATTTATTTTCCTTTTTCTTTCAGTTTTGGTTTAATTTTGGTAACATCACCATGATTCATGTGGAAGGCATTTTCCTCACCTAATAATGGTTGGCATACATAGGAAATATTTACTCTATCTATTTCAATTAATTTCGTTTATCATTAAAGGTATATCTTTATGGAACCATAAAGTCCTCTTGATTTAAATCATTTTCATGGAGGAACACACATCCTTTTTAAGTGATAGTGTTTACCTTTTCAAGGAAAATAACTGATTTGAGTTTAACTCAATGGGTCCCCCCCACCCCTCCACTTTATAAAACGTCTGATTGATAGTCGCGAGAAAAGAATTTGGGGTCAAGAATATCAAAATATTGTATCCATTAACATAAGTCTCTATTACCATCCCACCTATTTCACACAGATACATCATAAACTAAAGATTTCAAATGCGCTTATCAAAAGGGTGATTAAAACAGGAAGCATGGGAAATACAAGTAAACTTGTCGGGGCTATGAATGCTCGCTGACAGCGGGGCTAGGCTTGTACGGCATACAAGACAACTTTGTCGAGGTACTTTTCAAGCTCACTGGAAACGAAGCAAACTCAGAGACCATTCATAATAATGGATATATGCTTTATTGAAAAACTACTATCTCTACCTTCTTACATTTCTCATAAGAGGTAATTTTAAAACAAATTTTCCCAAAATTTGGATCCATATTTCAAACTCACATTTCTTAATATATTTATGTAGGACCCATGGAAATTTTTTACTGTTAGACAGTTTTGTGAACTCCATTATTTTTAACCTTTAGGTAAATTAAAGTTCATTATCTTAACTGGAGGTAATTGTTCCTTCCTAGTGTGTCGCCATTGTTGTGGTAAAAACACAACCCCCCCATTATTAACTTAATTCTCATTATGGAGACCCTTTGATTGAATGATTGGTTATATTACCATTTGATTTTGAGTATTTGGATGGCTTCAATGAGTTCAATCTATTCCTATCTTCCTATTATAACTCGTTTTATCTCATTTAGACATTTGGTTTGCAAATAGCGCCTAATTGAAGATTGGATTTTTTTTTTTTACTACTTTCCTTTATATAATATATTTTACCTTTTATTTTATAAATTTGTCTCTTTGTAAATAATTATCTTTTTGGAAATGTTTATATTTTCAATTTTATTTGTTTATTTATTTATTTTTTATCATGCATTTCATAGCCCTCGAGACCAAGAATCATACCTAGGATTTAAGCCTAAATCATAAAACAAGTGGCACACAGATATATATATATATAGTATCAGAGATATATTGAAAATATTCAAAGTCAGTACTCATATTTATATGTCTTATGGCATATATTCAAAATTAATATAGCAATGGGAGAACCCACTTGCCACATCATTACTCACGTTCCCATCAAGATCAACACTTATTGAAGATTTTCAACTAAGAAAGTTAAAAAAAAAACTCTGATATAACACCCTCCGATCGTCGATATCTTGATATGCCAATCCCGTCAATATTCCAATAGTGATATAACCTCCCACTCCAATCTTCAATAATCTCTCCATCGTCGATATCCCAATGTGCCTCCCCCTCCAACTTCCAATATCTGCCATGCTCTAGTATGTTGGACTCGACATGCGTATTAACGATGGTTTAATCGTAATATTGCATCCAACTGTATATCAAAAATTTTAAATGGTAAAATTCATAAAACCCTCGATAATCCATACAACTTCGATATTTGGACTCGATACAGTTTTAAAAAAGAATTAAATGTGAAAACGCATCGCTCCATATTGGAGCCTCCCAATATCACCGTTTTTTGTTTGCGCACATTATAAAAAGTTACGATGGGCTTACCTCTGATACCACTCAATTGTTGCCATGTGTATCATCCTCCGACCACTATTATAACCACTAAGTTTAAAAAATCCACTTACTTATAAAGTTGGCCATATAAAATATGGTTTAAGGATTGGTATCGCGTCCGCTCTGTAACACCCATATATCGTAAGATTTGTTGTGTGACTATGTTTAAACTTCCGATATGCATTTCTCTGATGCATGTCAATGCTTACCATTTGTCACCTCTAGGGGGTCGTTGTCTTATTAGTAGAAAATTCGTGATATATATTGATTTCAGGTTTAATGAGAGTTTGTTCAAAGTTTGTTTTACTCTATTTTTAGTATATAATGGCTAATTTTGATTTCGATTTTGATAGAGGGCTTCCAATATATGGCTAAAAACGAAAACGATCCAATGAAATTATTCTGGGCAACAAATGAATCCTTTATTTGCAGAAAGTTGTTGAAAACTATCAGGTTAATTTTAGCACTACATGGACTAAATTGGGGAATTCGTTCTTAACTGTCCCATCAATGTTTTGTGAGATCCCAATCAAAGCAATCATTCCATTTAATTGTATTTTTACTAACTATGTTGTTGAGAGATTTGGGGAAATGTTTATTATTTCTAAATCATGTATAAAAACCCATCGTTGGGATGAATTAGGAAGTATTCGAATCCAAGAGAAGAGGCAGAATAATTTAGGATCTTTCAGTCTCTTTGTAGAGGAGTTTCAATGTTCATTTGCACTATTGTAGTGGGATTGAACTCTTCTTTATAGACAGATATCGAGTTGTTGGAAGTGAGGGATTTGCATTATTGTAATATTTTGAAGTTTTGTAAATTGATTCATATTCATAATAAAGTGTATTTCTGTAATTGTTGTATGGCACTATTGTTTGCATCAATTATTGAAATAAATGTTTCAATGTTCAATTACATTTATGTTGTATGAGTTATTTTTTGGCCTTAAGACTATTGTTAAATGTTAATTGTTAGCCCATTTAAAATTCTAATAAAGATACCTTGCAGAATTAATCAGAAATGCATCTTGAAAATTGGAAATTGTATAAGAGTAAACATTTATTTCTTTAGGCTAGATAGCTATCTAACAATTTAGAGTTATAGATATTTTTCTTTTCTACATGGCATTTTATTTGAACTACTTTAGTACTATGACATGAATTTCTCGTTCTTATACATATTTTTATTAGCAGTTGGAGCTATTTACAATTAAATGTTTGGTAACTATTTATTAGGCATTTAGTTGTTTGTATTTGTTTTAACAAGGATTAGATCTCGTGAACTATTTCCTTGGTCTATTTCCTTCATTCCAATTCTAATTCCTACATGCTTCTTTTCCTGTCATTTTAGCTTGCTCTTGATTGAGAGAAAGACTATTCTTTCCTTCAAACGAGATAGGATAAGTGCATCATAGGTTACGTTTTGCATTTTAATTCTTGTTTTTACATCTTCGAAGTCCTCTTCCCAAAGAGGAAAGCTTTAGTTGTCGCATGGCTAAGCCCAAAATTAGCTTAAGGATCACTTTCTTTCCTGATCAACAAGAGGACTGATTTGATGTCTCTTCTCTATTGGTAAGTAAAAGTCATATTTTAAGCCAGTGGAGATAGAGAGAAGGTAAATGGACCTAGTTTAACCAGTTGGAACCACCATTTCAACGGAAAAGGAGTTGATCTAAGTTCTTGACGGGGTGGTCTCCCTTATAATGTTGTAGGCAGATATTTTTGAGCCTTCAACATGTCCCTAGACGTGCACATGTTAAGGCCAAGGTAGCGTCTAGGAAGCTAAAGATGATATCATACTAACCTGAAGGGAGTGTCCATGGGTTTGACTACAATTGACCATCATATGAATTTTTATGAAGCCGTCTGAAGTTTGAATCAAGGTGTCTGACATATTCTACCACTGTAAACTTATTTATGAAGATGTTGGGTTGAATTGTTGATCACAGAAAAATGAAGTGTTGTGCATGAAACCAATTGTCCACATAAAGCATGTCAATCCTACAAATATGAATACAAAAAGATCTGTGAGAAAGAAATGTTTAGATATTTGATATAATAAAAGTTGTGTTTGCAAGTGACCAAGATAAGCATGTAGATATACCATTATGATTTAACCATTGAAATTTGTGACACAAGAGATTTGGCTGACTAATATAGATAAGCAGTGTTTGAAGTTTGACATGATACTTGAAAATGATTTTGAAGTCTGACTTGATATTGAGATATGTTTTTGGAATTTAAGATCGCTCTACGATAGAAAATCTGGATTTGACCTAATGTCCAATTATTTCATTTGATGGCTGATGATTTACCTTTATGAGAATGATATATGGGCATAGTCACTTCCGATAACTTATATTACGACATAATGATTTTTATTATGATTATGAGAATTACTTGATTGATATTGCATGTTAGATGATAAATTTTTGGCATATTAATAAAAGAGGTCAAGACTTGATATGAGCCCTACCTATCACTTGGACTAAAGAATTGACATTGTGATATTGATGACTTTGATGAGATTACTTAGTTGATGGTACAATATTGATTTATGAAAAGTTGAACAAGTTGGTTTGGTAAAGTGTTATGTTTGTAGAGAGCATTGCGAGAAGCAAGCTTCCCAATCTAGATATCTTTGCATTGACTGTTATCTGGTGAAGTCAGGATGATGTATTCCAAGGTATGGCTTTAATTTTGGTTTTGGTTTTCGTTTTATACACTGATGATCTACTCCTGACAGGTAATGTTCCTATGATGATCTAAACAAGAGGTAGATGGCTACTGAAGCTCAAAATAAGAAATCATGGCATGATGAAATGATTTATGAAATTGGGAAAAGATAATGTATATTGCAAAGCTATTGAAGAAGTATTGGAAAGAGGAAATGCAAATCCTTAGACACTCTGATTGAAGGGATATTCTTGAACTTTACTTGGAAATCAACAACTGATTGAAGCATAAATGTTTTGTTTTTGAACATCCATCCATATACAAACATGATGTGCATAAGAACCTGAGTCGACTCATTCACATAGAGTTGCCACTAAGCACCTTTTGAGATATTTTCATGAGATGATCTATTCTTGGTATGAGATATTATTCCTATAATATATGAATATCTGGATATGCTGATGTTGAATGGGATCATTATTGATGAGATGATTACATATGAGTGCTACCTTAGTATGAAATTTTACATTATGAGAGGTTTGTATCATGGTCGAGGTTGAGTACGATGTTGCTAGCTTGGCTATATATGAAGCGGGATGAAGAAGTGTTTGAAGACATTTTTGAGAAAGTTCTGAATATGACATGGATACATTGTGATGACACTGAGAGGTAGAGAATCCCATATATATAGTTGGGACTGCGATACTTTCATATATTGAGACAATCCTTGGCTTATATTTGACACCTCCTTGAGAGGGAGGATGATTATGGTATCCTTTTGTGATTTATATGATTATTTATGTTCTAACATGGTATTTTATTTGATGTCCTATATGAATAGGAGACAACTACTACTGATACATAATGATTACCTGATACACAAATGATGATATGAGTATGATGAGATTAGCGTTGATCGAGGACATTGAGCCAAGCTCTTCCACCCCTTTCTGAGCTCATAGGGTGTGGAATTGAGATAGAATGCTCCTGGGGTTGAGGGAAATATGGAAAATATTGTACCACCCCTATCTATTTCCCATAAGGTTGGAGTAGTAGCTCACCCTATCTTGGTCTTTGCAGAGTATACCCCAGTTGGCATCATACCCACAAGATAGGATTATGATGTGGGTTTTCTACCACATGACTATTGAGGGTAATTGTTGGGAAGATCAGTAGGCGATAGGATGGGTCGAGTAGTAACTCCCCTATATTACTTATTCCTCGATATGGGTTGAGTTTTAGCTCCCCCATGAGATTTTGGGTTGAGTAGTAGCTCCCTGATATGGTTCTAGGATGATATGTGCTCCCTGATGATATGCTCTCCAATGATAATACATGATGACATATTTCTGGGTAGTAGCCTATCGACATATTTCTAGGTATTAGCTCAATGACATAATTCTGGGTTGTAACCCGCTGAATGATATTCCGGGTAGTAGCTCACTGACTGATATTCCGGGTAGTGTCCCACTGACAGACAGGGAAAATTTTAAGAACCCCCCCTAAATTTACATGTATAATAAATGGGCGAATCTCCATGGTATATAGGAAAAATGGAAGGCGATTTTATCAATAATATGATATGTATATATAATTTTTTGGCGAATCTCTCACTAGGCATGGCGAATATTTTACTCAATTATAAAATCTTGTGTTTATTGAATACACAAATGAAATCATTGCATTTCTTTAAAATATCTTTTCAAATCAAAATTACGGAAATTACATATCGATAACCTAGTGGGTGTAGGATAAAATTCACCCGTGCCATTCACAGAAAGAATGAGAAAAAACCTAATACTATATATAAAACCAAGAGAAATTCAAATTCATCACTTCTAGGGACCTCGTAACCACCTTGCCAATACACAAGTATGTTCCTATTTGCAATTAGAAAAATTACCCAAATTACAATCTGTTTACTCCAACATATGTTGGAAAGTTATCTAAGGATGACTAGTGCAATCAATCCATTCCTTTTAGCCCTGGATTTGTTTCAGTTTAAAACAGAAGTATACAACTATACTTGTCCAATGTCTATGCTTTAACCATTCACCTTAAGATTTTTTTACAATATAATTTCATAAGTCTATTTAATATCTTCATTATCATAAAAACCAACCTATATCCATCTTAACTCCACATCTACCGCTCTTAGGGGGATGAAACCTATTTATCCCTCTGAGCACTTGGTAGACCCAGAATTAAGATGGATATAAGATGATAAAGTTTCCCCTTTAAATAGTCTATGCTCACATGAATACCATGGTATTACCATGGGTCAATACCATGGGTTATCATAAACCTGGAGCTTAAAAATTACTATTAGTAATTTATAAAAATTAATAAAATTAATAGTTGATTTTTATTTTATTTTTTATTTTAACCAAGCTAAAATGTTTAACATACATTAAATTACAACACATATTTTTACTGGATCAAATATTTTTTCACTCTATGCTAGTTTGCATATCACGATATTTGATATCTCTCGGGGGTTAGTAGATCTAGAGTAAGGATGGATCTATGCTGGTTTAATTCCCCCATTTAAATAGGCTACATTAGAGGTGAATACCATGGGTCAATACCATGTGCCATTTTTATTTTTACTAATATTAATATTAGGGTTAATAATGGTTTTTTGCATGGTATTAATAACAATCTAGTCCATGGTATTTGTCCCATAGTATTTTGCCCATAGGTTTCACCTAAATATAACGCATTTTTTTGAGTGTTCGTAAATATAAGGTGACTTATGGAGTAAATATAAAAAAATGTTTTATTTTTTTACCATACCTCTCGTTTATTTATATTTTTATTAATTTACCATACCTCTTTTACAAATATGGTATTTGGCCCATAGGATTCACTTAAATAAAACCTCTTTCTTGAACCTTCATAAATAGAACGAGGGTTATGAACTAAATATAAAAAGAGGTTTTATTTATTTACCATGCGTCTAGTTTATTTATTTATTTACCATACCTTTTGAGTAAGTATAAAAAGACGTTTTATTTATTTACCATACCTCCACTTTACTTATATTTTTATTTGTTTACACCCTTGCATGTATATAAGGTGACTTATGGAGTAAATATAAAAAATGTTTTAATTATTTACCATACCTCTCATTTATTTATATTTTTATTAATTTACCATTCCTCTTTTATAAATATGGTATTTGGGCCTTTGGCCCATAGGATTCACTTAAATAAAACCTATTCTTGAAAATGGGCGAATGGAAGGTTGTAACTCCTAATTTCAAGGGCTAAATTTAACTTTTTTACCCTCTCCCTTAAAATAAGGTGGGCTATTTGAGGTGATTTGTAAAAATGTACTATGATACAAAATATTCGCCCACTAAAAATTTAAAACCCCTTAATCTCGCCAAAGGGCGAACATTGGCCCCTAAAATTTTCTATGCTGACAGAGATTCCGGGTAGTAGCCTGATGAATAGAGGGTGGTAACTTAAGCTCCCCTCTGATTCTTCTTCTTATATATTCAAGAATTGTAATAGCCATGGTGAAAAATTCCATGTAATAAAAGATAAAAACAATAACCACAATTGACAGGACACTTATTCCAAGATGAATGTTGGGTAGGACATCCTAAGTGGTGTTCATTTGGTTGTTTATGGCTAAGGAAATTGGCAAAGGCAATGGCTAAGGCTTTGGAAGGGAAAAGTGGAATTTTTGGCATATTTATTTATGAAAATAATAGAAATTAGGAGGAAAGCAAGGTGAAAGATCACAGGTTGCATGTGAGGAGGAAAATGAAGGAAAATAATGAAAAATGAAGAAAATAGAAGCCTCATTGATAAAAAGGATTCCGAGGATTAGTTGGTAACCTTTTGTCAGTTGAGTTTTGGAGCTCTCTCATTATTCTCTCTTTCTCTCATACTCTTGGACACTTAGAGTTTTCATGGAGCATTTTACCATTGGAGCAAGAAAGGCAAATAAGGCAAGAGGAAGTAAAGATCAAGCAGGGAAAGGTAGGATCAAGCAGCTACAACAGGCTTCATTGCATGTATCGACTTGCATGTGTATTTTCCTTGCTAGATTTGGCATGCATGGCATTGCATATGGTTCTTTTCTATCATGGCATGGGTTTTTCTAGGTGTAACAATGTTTTTAGCCTAGCCTTTCCATTTCTAGATAGCCATGGTGTGATGGGGTTCTGATGTTTTGGTTGAGCTGGATTGTCAGACAGATTCGAAGCCGAGTAGGGTGGACCTATGAATGATATAGCACATGGCCAAGTGGTCCCTGAAGTGGTTTGTGGATCACGGTAAATCCACTGGCCTAGTGACCCCTGAGCCATACCGTGGGTTACAGTAAAGCCATAATTGTGTTGCTTTGGTGGGCCTAGGAATCCTTGCTATTGAATGGTAGGATATATGGTAAATCCAAGAGGTGGATTGCTCTCTGTTGGGGCTATTAATCCCAAGTTTGGGATATGCAGTAAAGCCTATGTTAAGGGATAAATTCCCCTAGGGTCTTGGGTTGATACCCTAGCAGATCAGAGGTTATTTACAAAGAGAAACACACATTCCATACAACCATGATGCTAATATAAACAAACTACACGAAGAGGGGTGCACCTGGGGGTCCTTCGTTTGAGAAGATCTAGTTAGGGTCCAAACCCTCTTGGATTTCCTTTCAATCCTTCAACCTACAAAACAAACAATTCCAGAAAGTACAGCCGTATATTGACCAAGCATCATAAAGGAATCATATTCATAGCATAAGGAAAGGTAGTTAATTATACAATTAAAAAAAACCATCGATATGTGAATCATAACCCTGATATCATAAACATGAAGAAGATTTATATCAGGAACAAGACAAGTGTTTCTTTTATTATAAATAACTAAAGTACAGAACGGAATAATTTCACCTGAGTCTTCCTTTGGCAGGCTCCAAGCGAAACTGTCCATATTCGTCCAGTCTCAAGCCTTCAACAAACTCCTTCCATGACTTACTCCAAGATATCTCAAGTAGTAGAAAGACATAATAACACAAGGAAACAAGGGTTTCCTGCAAATGGGGGAAGTGCTGGAAGCACAAGGATCTTCAGACCTGGTTAGGGAAAATCTCAGCATAGTGATCTTTCTCTCTCTTCTCTCCTCCCTTAGGCCTTTCCCATTGAAGCCTTTTATACTTCTCCCAAAGTAGTTTTTTAGATGGGAATTCGTTGGGAATAGTTGGGCCATGGGCACTAATAGGTAATCAGCAAGTAAAACCCGCGATCTCCGCCCGAAATTAAGGAGTTTTATTTTTTTTTAAGTGTTTTAAGACATATATGTGGGTTGGGTATACACAGACCCGTGTACACACGCGTTTAGCTCAGGGCAATGTCTCGTATAGGGAGTAAAACACAGTTTTTTGAATATTTGGACCAGGTTTGGAAGGAGGGGTTGCTCTAGGCCATGAGTGTAGCATCACAAACATCAAGAGTGAGATTTGGAGCTATAACAGCCTCTAGAGTGGGTCTCGGTTTAGGGCCTAGTGATCCTGGTTTGGATTGCGGTAAAGGCTAAGAGACTAGGAGACAAGAAAATTCCTCACGGTGTAGGTGGATAAATTCTGTGGCATCCATGCTTGTTTGGCCTAGTGATCGGGTGGAGATAATGGTAAACCCTGTTATGATGTGTTCATTATGTTGGCCTAGTGATTGGGGATGGATTACAGTAAATCCTGGTTTCTATTTTAGATATCATTTTGGGATTCAATTGCATTAAGTAAGTCATTCATCTATGACCATTTCCATGAGAGGTAGTCGTAATTGACTAATTTCTCATGATTTTGAATAGTTCACTTAGCACTCATTTCATCGGGTTATGCTCATAGGGGTGAAGAAGTGGGATTGAAACTAGTGAAATTAATCACATAGCATCAATCATCACTTTCGGGCCTTGCACCTAGTAACCAGGACTTCCACGGAGATCACCCATCCTAGATTGCCTCTGGCTCAAGCACACTTAACTGTAGAGTTTTCCCCACAATCAAGTCCACTTATCTTGCTACCCCATTTTCAAAACCTTAGCAAGTATTGTGCCTCATGAACCATTCAAGTAGAGTTCACTTAACTCTTTTGAGGGTGATATGGTTCGCCTTGGTATGCCCTGGTTGGTTCTTTTGGTTTGAGTCCCACATTCATGCTTGGAAAATGGCATGGGGGTGAATGGTTAAAGAGATATTTGGCTCAGCCATTATATGGTCAGATAGAACGTGGTAGTCCCATCTCCAGTTGGTTTATTGCATTCATTAATAAGAAATTCATTCCCTTGATTTATATGTGTAAATTTATTGATGTATATGTGGATTTTGATGGCTGGTATATTTATGATAATTTTGTTCCTATTATGTTGGTTATATGTATATTTTATGACAACAACTATGTATGGCTCTCAACATGTTTTTACTTGTAAATGAATGGATAGTGCATCTATGGCCTAATAGATGATAATGCAACAAATGACATGAGGGAACAATGGTTCATAGTGATTCTTAGATAAGTATGAGATCCCTACACTTAATTCTATTGTTTACACCTGTAGCTTACATGTTGATGACTTGTTTGACGAAATGCCTGTCATGGCTAGTAGGGTTCTGGTTATGGACTTTTTCAGCTTATCTCTTTTCCATCATTGTTTCCTTGTAATTTTACTGATTTCAAGCTATCACTCCATTCTCGGTAGTGGCCTAGGCTCTAGGCCTAAAAAAGTGGCTTAAATCTCAGGGTCGCTTTCACAGAAATAACAATTTTGGTCTCTGGTCACTAGCAAGCAAGCCTGTGAGAGTGACTTTAGGTTGTTGGTCACTCCCTTTCCCATAGCATGAGAGCTACTATGGCCTAAGAGATATAGAACAGTAGTGGGATCCAAGGACAGGCTGTCTGAGTGGCTAACTTGCCTCTTGAGGGCTATGTTTATGATGTTGGATGATTGCGTGTGATGTTTCCATTGATTCCATTTCCTTAAGGTCACATAGGAGGTAGAATTTGATCATAGTAGCCTCTTGTCTCATGTTTACCCTAATTGGGATGGTTACTTGGGTGGATATGGGAGGAGGGTGTTACATAGTGGTATCAGAGCATGGTTTATCCCTCAGACTAGATGGGCGGTGTGTGTTGGTCATGCATGCATGTTAGTTGCATGTGTGTCTCTTACACTTACATTTCATGTGTTTGTTGCATTGGCTTGATGATTGATTATGATTGTAGTTTGGTTGATGTGGATAATTTGGTACTGATTTCGTGAAATGTATTTATCATGAGTATGTGACTGGTTGCATATGGATGTCACTTACATGTTGATTTTATGTCATCTACTTACATATTTGTATATTAGGTTACATTCTTGAATATTTTTCTTACATGTATCAGCCTTGTAGGTTGATTGCAACAATTTATCTCTAATGTTCGACTACATACGTTTATTTGTATTTGTAGTTGATTAGGAATTTCTTGTACATGTTATTGGTTGCATGTGGCAATGTGTACAATGGAGTAATGGTTGTTTTCATGCATGAGGTCATAGCATGCAATGTTGATATGGCCTTGCATTGATGATTGGACCCTAGCTAAAATGATGTTTATGTGTTGATACACTTACTTGTTGTATGCCTATATGTTATTATGTCTATGTTATACATGTATCACATTGATTTGGTGATATTGCAGACAAGGTATCCTCCCTAAGCTATACTAAGGTACGTTGATTTATTGTGATTTGGTTTATCTGACATATTATGCATTCTAGGAAAGAGATAAAATGTGTTATGCTCTTGACCTGCAAGAATTTCCAGAATAACAAATATGCGAAGAAATACAACCCATAATAGAGAAACAAATGAGAGAAACAACAAGTATTTTATTATTAAGAGATGAAAGAAAAGTTCACTTTCCTCTTCGAGGGGGAAACCTCCAATAGAGTAGAGCTAGATTACAAAATAAGACTTGATATTCCTTAATGGGGAGTCTCTATCCTTTATATAGGATTCATACATACAATACCATGGGTCATTACCATTGTTCTCTCAATACCATCTATCTAATATGATGGCCCGTTGGCAACTAACTGTGGTCCCTTTCTTAAATGAGGGTCAACCACTTACAATTATTAATGCAAGCTTTATTGACTCTTTAATGACTATAACTATGAATCGACCCTATTACATAAATAAAGGGGCTAGGTTTGGACCCTAACATGCCCTCCCCCATAAAAAGAAACCTTGTTCTCAAGGCTAAAGCTGCAAAAACGGCTGAAGAATAATGACTGGTTCCCAGGTCGCATCTTCTGGAGAGGTGTCTTTCCACTTGACGAGGACTTCCTTGATCGTGCGGTAGCGCAAATGCCATTCTCGCGTATCGAGGACCTATTTAGGTTGGAGCCAGAGTGAACCTTTTTCATCCAATTCAGGTAGACTGGTTTGAATTCTACAATTTTTCTCCACCACTTTCTTGAGGCATGATACATGGAAGACTAGACGGATTTTTGAAGTTGATGGCAAGGCTAGCTTGTAGGCTACTTCTCCAATGCACTAAAGTATTTGATAAGGTCCGTAGAGTTTTGGAGCTAATTTTTGGCAGCCCTTTTCTTTGAGCGATGTTTTCTTATATGGTTGCAGCCACATCAATACTTGATCCCCTTATTGAAATGTGCACTCTGAATGATGTTGGTATTCCTATTGCTTCAAGCAATTCTGAGCTTGGTGGAGATTATCTTTGAGACAGGCTAGCATGGCTGCACGGTTCTATAGGAGTTGATCCACTGCTTGCACCTTAGAACATCCATATATAAGAAGTAGGTGAAGGTGGGAGATGAACATACATGGCTTCATATGGAGTAATCTTGGTGGCTGCATGATAGTTAGCATTATACCACCATTCAACTAGAGGTAGCCACTATACCCATTGATGTTGCTTTTCTGAAGTGAAGCACCTTAGGTATGTCTCCAAACATTTAATGACTACTTCAGTTTGACTATCAGTTTGGGGATGATAGGAAGTATTTAGTTGGAGTTGGATGCCTTGTAGCTTGAAAAGTTCTTGTCAAAAGTTACTGGTGAATGTCGGGTCACGATCAGATACAATGGAAGCAGGCATGCCATGTAGTTTGAAGATCCGGTCCATGAAATATTGAGTCACCAATGTGGGGGTAAATGGGTGGGGGGGAGTGCAAAAATGAGCATATTTAGAAAGTCTATCCACAACCACCATGATGACTGACTTGTTGCCTGACTTCGGAAGATCAGTAATGAAATCCATAGAAACATTTGTCCAGATTGAGGTTGGGGTGGGAAATGGTTGTAAGGTGCCTAGTGACTTGACTGTTTCTCCTTTGTGGCATTGACACACATCACACTCAGGTACAAAAGTAAGAATGTTAGTTTCCATTCATGTCCAAAAGAAAGAACGACGAGTGCAATCATAAGTCTTTTGAAAGCCTGCATGGCCTACAGTGGGAGATGAGTGCAACTCTGCTAAAATGCGCGTTTTAAGTGTGGATGTCAGTGATATAACTACTCTATCCTTGTAGCGAAGAATCTCATCCTTCCAAGAGTAGCCAACTAAGGAATTAGGATCTTCTCTCAAGTTATTAATGAGTTGGGGGAGAGAGGGATGTGAAAACCATTCCTTGCGGGCTTCTTCGATCCAATCTGGTATGGGAAGAGAGATGGATAGAAGGGTGCTTTCATCCTTAAATTGGTGTGATAAAGCATTCGCTACTACATTGTCATGCCCTTTCTTGTAAATTATCTCATAATCATATCCCAACATCTTGGCCAACCATTTATTTTGCCGGGGTGAGGATAGACGTTGCTCCAAAAAATATTTGAGGCTTTTATGGTCTGTGCAAAATTGGAAATGCCGCCCCAATAAGTATGGTCAATAGGTATCTACTACATGTAAGATGGCCATCATCTCTTTCTCATAGGTAGATTGTATCAGATGTTTCCCACTCAATTTTTGGCTGGTGAAGGCCAAGGGTCGACCTTCCTACATTAAGACAACACCAACTAGTACTTGAAGCATCACATTCAATCACAAAAGATTTGGTGAAGTCGGGTAGTGCTAATACGAGAGTAGAACACATAGCCTGTTTGAGAGCCATAAATGCTTGTTGTGTTGCATCAGTCCAAAGGAATGAATTTTTCTTGAGAATGTTAGTGAGGGGTCTAGCAATGCGACCATAATTGCAGACAAATTTGTGATAGTAGCCGGTGAGACCTAAGAATCCCCTCAAACTCTTCAAGGTTTTAGGTTGGGCCAATCTTGCATTGCCTGTATCTTTTTGGGATCCACCCGCATACCTTCACAACCCACAATGTGGCCCAAATACTCGACTTCTTCCATGCCAAAATAGCACTTGGATAATTTGACAAGTAATTTATGATTTTGAAGCAGTTGCAAGAGAAGGTCTACATGCTGAAGATGTTTTTCCCAGGTGAGGCTGTAGATGAGAATGTCATCAAAGAAAATGAGGACAAATTTTCAGAGATATGGTTTCAGCAGGTGATTCGTGAGGCTTTGAAAAGTGGATGGGGCATTACAGAGACCAAATGGCATGACCAAGAATTCATAATGGCCTTCATGAGTTCAGAAAGCAGTCTTGGGAATGTCTACTTCTTTCATGCGTATTTGGTGATAACGAGAGCAAAGATCTAGCTTAGTAAAGAATTGAGCACCATGCAGTTCATCCAGCAGATCATCAACAACTGGGATAGGGAATTTGTCTTTGACTGTGAGCTTGTTGAGGGCCCTAAATTTTGGACACATGCACCATTCCCCATATTTCTTGAGCACCATGACCACTAGTGATGAATAAGGAATAATGCTAGGACGAATGACACCATCTTCAAGGAGTTCCTTGATGATTTTTTCAATTTCATTCTTTTGAGTGAAAGGATATCGATATGGTTGCACATTCAGTGGTTGTGCCCCTAGGAACAAAGTGATGCTATGATCATGTTCCCCTCTATAGGGTGGAAGCTCTTTAGGTTTTTCAAATACTTGATGGTGTCAATTCAAGACCTATTGCATGTCAGGATGAATATGAAGAGTAGTGGGCTCGATGGCCTGGATGGCATTAAACTGGGTGATAACTTCATGATGGCCCTTTTTCAACAACTTTTCCATGCGGTGCGAGCTGATGATAGAAGGAGCCCCTGCCTGGAGTCCACGGAGGATATGCATGTGGTCATTCTGCTTAAAGCTCATATATAACTCCTGGAAATCCATGGTGATTGGGCCTAGTGTGCGAAGCCATTCAACACCCAAGACAATTTCACAACCACCCATTTTAATCGCAAACATGTGGGTCTTTAGGTGGTAGTCTCCCATCTAAAGTTTGATATTTTTGCAGCGGTCTTCACATTTCATTGTCCCTCCATCAGCAATTTGGACCTAGAAATTAGAGACTACCCTGACAAAACAATGAACAACTTCAGTGACTTGCTGATGGATAATGTTATGAGTGCTGCCACTATCAATCAATACTACTACAAGGCGATTTTTAATAAAGCCTTTGATTTTGAGAGTTTGGGGCGTAGAAATTCCTGCCAAAGCATGTAGCGAGATAATTGGTTCCTATGGCATAGTTGGGAGTTCATTGTCATGCTGGGTTCCCTCAACTTTGTCCTATGGTCCCTCAAGGGGAGGGGTTCCTCAGATGAGCTGTGACCAGTAACATCAATTTGAAAGGATTTGGGTTCCTTGCATTTATGCCCTGGGGAGTATTTGTCATCACAGTGGTAGCACAATCCTTGTTTTCTTCTTTCAACCATTTCTGTTGGAGACACATTTTGAACCTTAAGTGTTTGGGTAGGGCCCTGAGCCTAGGTGGGGTGTCCCTTGGCTATGAAATTTGGACGAGGAGATTGGGCAACTAAAGCATGTTCCACTTCAATAGCCTTGTTGCAAGCGTCTATCCATGTAGGTGGGTGGTGCATCCGGACATGTGCTTGGATGGCTTCTTTTAGATCACTTATAAAACATTCCAAGTAGAATGCATTTGCTAGACCTTTTGTGTGGATGGCTAATGTCTCAAAGGCTGCAATGTATTCTTTTACTGTGCCTGTTTGTCAGAGCTTAGTAAGACGACCCAAAAAATTAGAGCCTCTGTCAAAGCAGTCACAAAGAGATTTTGAGAACACCTGCCAAGTTATGTTCCCGGGATAGAATTTCCAATGGCACTGCCACCATTTCCATCTCTCTTGGTCCAAGTAAAGGGCTCCCATGCATAGTTTAGTTTCATCATCTCGGATATCATTCAGAAGCAAATATTGTTCCATTTGTGCTACCCATACTGTCGGATTAGAGCCATCAAATTTATACATGTCCAACTTTGGTGACCGAGGGTGGGAATGTTGGTGATTACCATGGAAGTGAATATGATGGCTAGATTCTCCTTCAAGATCTTCATTAAGACCATGTGCCTCTGGATGCAACGCTGACATGCCCACTTTGAATTGATCCATGAATTTCTGCATCTAGTTTTCTTAAGAATCCAATTGTTTTTCAAGGTGCTTGATCTTTGTGTTGGCCATGGCTTGAGCTCTGGTTTCTACCATACACAAATCTTGGTCACTTGTCGTCACTTTGAAAAAATTTGGGACCACCTGAAAATTGAAGCTGACAAGTGAATGGTACCACTGGGATCAGCGCGTTGTCCTGAATCTGATGGGATAAATCTCTTGTATGCGTTCCAGAAGTAAGTTTTACTCCCCGCTTATCAATACTGCAGTGGCAAAATTCCATAAAACTTTATCTTGCCCATTGTCCTGTGAGAATCGCCCCAGGCTATAGGAGCCACAAGCCTCACTATGCAAATGGTCAGATTTGCCTACGAAACCCCCAACTGTTGAATGTGAGTTAGATTGTGACAGCAAAAGAACCCCAATTGCTTGATCTGGATGGTACTGTAGTGGTAGAATCTCAGACTGGTGGATATGATTGTTGTGGCAGTGATAGAACCCCAACTGCTAGATCTGATATGGAAAATAAGATAATGGGCAATCTTTAGAGATTTGAGGGAACTATGGTCTCAAAGGAGTGTCAGGTGCTATAGATCACAATATACATAAGGGTCCAACAATAGTACTCGGCCCAATCTTTCAAGGCACTAACTAAGGAGGATCAACTGTACCCTTAGCTGTACTACTCGACTACCCTATCATACGCTCAAGAATCTCCCCGAGTGTTGTTCTCGGTGTACTGTAGTAGCAAGACAGCTGACGGTTTATCTAAGACGAGGTTTCAGGTGAGCCTAGGGGGCTTCCATTATCCCAGAGGGTATGTGGAAGACAATCTGTGTGTTGTTCTTTCTAATGCACTAATACTCGAAGGGGTACCCACAGGGTTTATAAGGGGGTCCAACAAGCGTGACCACCTCTTGTATTTCTTGCGTGCATGCCTCCCCAAATCCGCAGGTTTATGCGCTCAATGACAGATCCCGTGGTTTAAAGATGTTTGCACACGTCTCTAGCCTAAAAACATTTCTGCCAAAAATGGAGGTACCACCGGCCTTGGAAAGTTCTCTGATACCACTTGTTATGCTCTTGACTTGCGAGAATTTACAAATACCAAATATGCGAAGAAATACAACCCAGAACACAGAACAAAATGAGAAAAACAACAAGTATTTTATTATTAAGAGATGAAAGCAAAGTTCACTTGCCTCTTCGAGGGGGCAACCTCCAACAGAGCAGAGCTCGATTACAAAATAAGACTCGATATTCCTTAATGGGGAGTCTCTATCCTTTATATAGGATTCATACATACAATACCATGGGTCATTACCATGGTTCTCTCAATACCATCTATCTAATACCATGGCCCATTTGCAACTAATTGTGGTCCCTTTCTTAAATGCGGGTCAACCACTTACAATTATTAATACGAGATTTATTGACTCTTTAACGACTATAACTATGACTCGACCCTATTACATAAATAAACGGCTTAGGGTTGGACCCTAACAAAATGGCTAACAAGATGGTTGACTACAAAGACTCTCCCTATGAATCCAAAGAGAAACATGGTGTTGGGAACTCTTCCGATTTGGCAGTTACATTGAGAAGATTGAAGGAAGAGATAAGGAGTTGTAAAGCGGATAATGACTGGATCATACAGGCAAAAGAGAAGCAAGCAGGGGTTAATGCTACACTTCTTCAGAGTTTGTTGGAAATAAAACGACAAGGGCCTCTTAGGATCATCCACGGACATGAGGATGGAAATAATGGGGCATATGGCAGCAGATATCCTTTTAACACAAGTCGGATAGATCCAATACAGTGAGAGATGGCAGGTTGTTGGACACTCCAGATAAGAAGGGCAATGAGTACAGGTACTATCTAGTTCTTGTTCTGACATACATTAGGATTGCCATCGTTATCATCCTTATAGGAGGAATGATAGGGGATACTTTCTGGATGAATTCAAGAAAGAAAAACCACCTACTTTTGATGGAGATGTGAAGAAGTTGGAAGAGTTAGAGGCTTGGATACTTGGGATGAAAAATTTATTTGAGTTGCATGAGTACACAGATAACATGAAGGCCAGAATAGCTATCTTCATCTTGAAGGGTAAAAGAGAAATCTGGTGGGAAGATTTTAAGTGGGCCAAAGACATCCAAATAGATGATTTGAGTTGCCATGAGTTCAAGAGGCTTTTCAGGAAGAAGAACTTGTTAGAAAGGTACTACAATAATAAGACTAAAGAGTTTTGTGATATAAATATGGGATCAATGACAGATGAAGAGTACATGACCAAGTTTCTGGAGATTTTGAGGTATGTACCTTATCTTATTGATGAGAAGGCTAAAGTTCATAGATTTTTCAATGGTTTGCCATTAACATTTAGATATCAGATTGAGTATCATGAACCTCGGTCACTTGAGGAAGTTATTGGGAAATTGAAGCATTTCTATGAACAATCAAAACATAAGAATGAATCTCTGAATGGATGGAAAGGAAAAGACAAAGGTAGAGGTAAATGGCAGCCTAAGAGGACAAGGCATCATAATACAAATGGGAAAGAAAATATGGCACCACAAAAGAATTTTAATGCAGCTAATAAGGGACACAGGTCACAACAGAAGCAACATAGAGGTGAGGGCACTGGTCGGTTAGAGTTTTGGACATGCGATAAGGAACACCTTAGGAGATATTGTTTGTAGCATTGGGGTGGAATGCCTAAGATATACAATGCACAGGAGGCACAGAGTTTTGGGGATGTTGGTTAGAGTATTCCATGAATCTATGCAACAGTGGACAACATGCAGGAAGAAAACTTGACATCTATAATTGAGATTGACGGTAAGCTTTGTGATCAAGTTATTTTCTATTTTGATTGACCCTGGATCTAATTATAGATATGTTAGTCCTGACTTGGTGGATGAGTGTGGTTTGAGTAAGGAATTGTATGCAGAGTCTTGGTTAGTGCATTTGGCTACAGGTGTAAATAAGTGAGTTCATCATTGGGTAAGATATTGCGCATTTGATTTGAATGGTATGCCTACCACAACACATCTAAATGTACTACCGTTGTGATCATACAATATGTTATTGGGAAGGGATTGGTTGTATCTTCATAGAACCAAGGTAGACTACTATGACAAAGCTATTGAGTGTATTGATGACAATGGGGAACCAAGAGTCTCACAGGGTAATAAGAAATCCACATCAGTTAGGATGGTGACGGTTATGCAAGAAAATCATAGCCAGAGGAAATGGAGTGTGTTATTCGTAGTGCACATTTCTAGTGATAAGGGTAAGGAGGTTGAGAATGCAGATGTATTGAGCAGATATCCAGTTTTGTAGCAGTTAAAGGATGTATTTCCTGAGGACATTATAGAGTTTCCACCTCACAGGGAGGTAGACTTTTCTATTGAGTTAGTGCCATGGGAAGCTCCATCATCAAAAGCACCTTATAGGATGAGCACACCTGAGTTGGTGGAGTTAAAGTTGCAGTTGAAGGAAATTTTGGACAAGGGATACATTAGGCCAAGTGTATCACCTTATTTGTGAGAAAGAAAGATGGTAATCTCAGATTATGCATTGACTACAGGAATTTGAACAAAGTGACTATCAAGAACAGGTACCTTTTGTCGAGGATTGATGACTTGTTCAATCAGCTGAAGCGAGCAGCAGTGTTCTGGAAGATTGATCTAAGATCTGGATACCATCACCCACGCATCAAATAAGAGGACATTTAAAGGACTACGTTCAAGACTAGGTATGGGCATTATGAGTTTTTGTTGTTCCATTTGGCTTAACTAATGCTCCAACTAAATTCATGTGCTTGATGAATAGTGTGTTGCATCCATATTTGGATAAGTTTGTTATTGTGTTCATGGATGATATATTTGTATATTCTAAAAATGAGGAAGAGCATGCCGAGCATTTAGCAACAATATTGAGGTTGTTTAGGGAGGATCAATTGTATGCTAAGCTCAACAAATGTAGTTTCCTTCAGAGTGAAGTAAATTACTTGGGGCGTGTTGTCTCCAAGGAGGGCATTGCATTGGATCCAAAGAAGATAAGAGCCATCATGGAGTGGGTAGCTCCTAAGAGTGTGGATGAGGTGATATATTTCATGGGTCTGACAAGCTATTATAGGAGGTTCATCAGGAACTTCTCGAAGATTGCTTATCCCATCACATCATTGCAAAGGAAAGGTAAAAAGTTCGAATATACAAAGGAGTGTGAGGCTAGCTTTGAGTAGCTTAGGCAGTTGTTGACACATGCACCAATGCTATAGATTGTAGATCTGGGCAAAGAGTTTGTGGTATGTACAGACGCTTGCAAGAGAGGGCTTGGTGGATTCCTTATGCAAGATGGACAAGTGGTATTCTATGAGTCTCAAAAACTAAACGAGCACAAGCAGAACTACTCGATACATGATCTTGAGTTAGCAGTGATCTTACATGCATTAAAGATGTGGAGGCACTATCTTCTTGGTAGGAGGCTTATACTTATGAGTGATCACATTGGGTTGAGGTATTTCTTTGACCAACCAAATCTGAACGCCAGGTAGGCTAGATTGTTGGCCACGATCGATGAGTTTGATTTTGAGATCAGGTACATCAAAGGTAAAGAGAACATGGTGGTAGATTCTATTAGTAGATGGGTAGAGGTACATCACTTGTCAGCTATGAGCTCCTATAGGACAGACTGACTGGATAGGATCTTGTAGGCAGGTCAACAAGATGTCAAGTATATGAAGCTTGTGCACAGGTTGCAGTAGGGTGCTGGGACAAGTATAGGTGTAGGTACATGTACATGTAGTGGTACAAGTACTTGTGGCAGCACATGTACAAGCATAGATACAAGTACAGGTATAGGTGCAGGTGCACAGGGTATGGATTATCATCTTAGATTAGATGGGTTGGTCAGTTTCCGAGATAGGATATTTGTACCGGATATCAGTGAGCTCAAGAAGGTGACCTTGTGGGAGTTTCATGCAAAACCTTTTTTAGGTCACCCAGGTTATTAGAAGACAGTAACAACGATGAAGAAATTTTACTATTGGCCAAATTTGAAGAGGGATGTAGTTGAGTTTATGGTGAGGTGTTTCAACTGTCAGTGAGTGAAAGTAGATTGTAAACATCTAGGTGGACTGCTACAGCCGATTGTGATTCCATAATGGAAATGGGAGGTTATTTCCATGGATTTGATCACAGGGTTGCCGAAGATAGTGAAACAACATGATCCCATTATGATCATTGTCAACAGATTAACAAAGGTTGCACACTTCATTCTGGTGAAGTCTATGTTCTCAGCCAGCAATGTAGCACAGGCATTCATCAGAGATGTGGTTAGACTGCATGTTGTTCCAAATAATATTGTGTCAGAAAGGGATGCAAAGTTCGCTTCCAAGTTTTGGAAGGAGTTATTTGCAGGCTTGGACACAGAGTTGGCCTTTAGCATAGCTTATCATCCACATACAGATGGATAGACAGAGAGGGTCAACAGGATATTAGATAACATGTTGAGGATGTATGTGATGCATCAACAAAGGAAATGGGAAGAGTATCTCCCTTTGGTAGAGTTCGCATACAACAATGGTTATTAGGATTCGTTGAGGATGAGCCCTTTTGAGGCATTATATGGGTGGAGTTGTAACACTCCCATCAGTTGGAGTGATCTGATTAGCAGGGTATTGATTGGACTAGATATGTTGGCAGATATGGAACAAGAAATGCAGGTGGTTAAGAAGAATCTAAAGGTAGCACGGGATAGGTAGAAGAGTATTATAGATAGAAACAGGTTGTTCAAGGAGTTCTAGGTTGGGGAATATGTGTACTTTCATATCAAATTGTAGAAGATCTCCTTGTGGATTGGATCATGTGCTAAGATGGCACCATGGTATTGTGGACCCTTTAGTATCATTGAGAGGATTGAGCCAGTAGCCTATTGACTTGCACTACCTTTGACAATGAAATTCCATGATGTTTTCCACGTATCTTTACTTAAGAAGTAAGTTAAGGATCTTGATCATGTGATTGACTGGTTTGTATTTCAAGTGGAACTAGATGGATAATTCTAGCTAGAGCCTTAGTGTATATTTCAGAAAAAGGTAATCATGCTCTGGAACTGAGCAATCAATCAAGTTAAAGTGAAATGGAAGCACTTTGTGCCTGATGAAGCTACATGGGAGAGTGCGGATCAGATGCGGGCTATGTATCCTTCCTTGCTTGCCGGTTGAGGCAAAGCAGCTTCGATATGGTGGTTTGGTATATGCTTTATGGTGAATGATATATGCTTTATCATGGGTTGGTATATGTTATATGATGCTTTCACATATTCTTAGATATGGTGTTTAGTATTTTTTTTATACATGCTTTGCTATATGATTTGGTATACATTTTGATGATGTTTCTATATGTACATATGTATATGGATGTAAATACCGCCATGAGATATGTTATAAACCTCCACTATGTGGTATGGGTGTTATGTCATTATCATTATGTTGTCATGTTACTATGAAATCATGTGGTTATGTTATCATGATATTATGATGTCATGTGGATTGGTACTAAGCAAGATGATCATTGTAAATACCGTAATGAGTTGTGTTATAAAGCTCTACTATGGGGTATGTTATCATGTTGTCATGATGTTTTGTTTTGAGCACATATTTCATTGTAAATACTGCATCAAGTTGTGTTATAAAGATCCATGAGAAATGTGTCTTATTCCAGTAGGTTGTTGAGGTATATATGTCATTAAACACCGAGGGCAGTGTCCCCCAAGGGGGAGGGTTATGTAAAAACCCTCATGAAAAATTCCATGTAATAAAAGTTAAAAAAAAATAACCAAGGTTGATGGGACACTTATTCCAATATTAATGTTGGATAGGACATCCTATGGGTGTTCATTTGGTTGTTTATGGCTAAGGAAATTGGCAAAGGCAATGACTAAGGCTTTGGAAGGGAAAATTTGCATTTTTGGCACATTTATTTATGAAAATAATGGAAATTAGGAGAAAAGGAAGGTGAAAGGTCACAAGTTGCATGTGAGGAGGAAAATGAAGGAAAATAACGGAAAATGAAGAAAATAGAGGCCTCATTCATAAAAAGGCTTATGAGGATCAGTTGGTAACCTTTTGTCAGTTGAGTTTTGGAGCACTCTCATTATTCTCTCTCTCTCATACTCTTGGACACTTAGAGTTTTCTTGGAGTATTTTTGCATTTGAGAAAGAAAGGAAAAGAAGGCAAGAGGAAGCAAAGAACAAGCAGGGAAAGGAAGTATCAAGCAATTACAGCAAGCTTCATTGTAGGTATCAATTTGCATGTGTATTTTCCTTGCTAGATTTGGCATGCATGGAATTTCATGTGGTTCTTTCCTATCATGGTATGGGTTTTCCCAGTTGTAACAGTGTTTTCAGCCTAGCCTTGCCATTTCTGGATAGCCATGGTGTGATAGGGTTCTCATGTTTTCGTTGAGTTGGATTTTTGGATGGATTTGAAGATGAGTGGGGTGGATCTCTAAATGATAGAGCACATGGCCTAGTGGTCCCTGAAACAGACTGTGGATCACAGTAAAGCCATTGGCCTAGTGACCCCTAAGCCATATTGTGGGTTGTGGTAAAGCCAGGATTGTGTTGCCTCAGTGGGCCTAGGAATACTTGCCGTTGAATGGCAGGATATACGGTAAAGCCAAGAGGTGGATTGCTCTACATTGGATCTAGTAATCTTGGGTTTGGGATATGTGGTAAATTGTGTAGAGTGGGTCTGAGTTTAGGGCCTAGCGATCTGGGTTTGGATTACGGTAAATCCTGAGAAACTAGGAGGTAAGAAAATTCCTCTAGGTGTAGGTGGAGAAATCCAGCGGCATCCATGCTTGTTTGGCCTAGTTATTAGGTGGAGATTACGGTAAAGCCTATTACGATGTGTTCATTGTGTTGGCCTAGTGATCCGAGATGGATTACAGTAAAGCTTGGTTTTTATTAATGAGGGTGAGGTGGTTCTCCTCAGTATGCCCTAGTTGGTTCTTTTGGTTTGAATCCCACATTCATGCTTGGAATATGGCACGGGGGTGAATTTCTGAAGAGAGATTTGGCTCAGTTATTCTATAGTTGGGTGGAAAGTGGTAATCCCATCTCTGGTTTGTTTATTGTAATCATTAATGAGAAATTCATTCCCTTGCTTTCTCTGTGCAAATGTATTGATGTATATGTGGATTTTGATGGCTGATATGTTTATGGTAATTGTGTTCCTATTATGCTAGTTATATGTATATTTTATGACAACAACTATGTATGGCTCTCAGCATGTTTCTACTTGTAAATTAATGTTTTTGTGCATCTATGGCCTAATATATGATAATGAAGCAAATGAAATGAGGGGAAAATGGTTCATAGTGATTCTCAGATAAGTATGAGATCCCTACACTTAATTATGTTGTTTACACCTGTAGCTTACATGTTGATGACTTGTTTGACGAAATTCCTATCATGGCTAGTAGGGGTATGGTTATGGAATTATTCATCTTATTGATTTTTCATCATTGTTTCCTTGTACTTTTACTGATTTCAAGCTATCACTCCATTCTGGGCAGTGGCCTGGGCTTCGGGCCTCAAAAAGTTACTTAAATCTCAGGGTCGTTGGCACAAAACTAGCAATTTTGGTCTCTGTTCACTGCGAGGCAAGCTTGTGAGAGATGCTTTAGGTTTTTGGTCACTCCTTTTCCCATAGCATGAGAGAAACTATGGCCTAAGATATCCAGAACAGCAGTGGGGCCCAGGGACAAGCTGTCTGAGTGGCTAACTTATCTCCCATGGGTTCTGTTGATGATGTTGGATGATTGTGTGTGATGTTTCCATCGACTCCACTTCCTTAAGGTCACATAGGAGGTCGAATCTAATCATAGTATCCTCTCATCTCATGTTTACCCTGGTTTGCATGGTTACTTGGGTGGGTGTGGGACGAGGGTGTTACAAGAATATTCAACATATGAGTAGGGGCGATCAAGAGATAAGGAAGGGATGGATTGGGATGTACATTGATTATTTGTGATGATGATCATGGCATGGTGACTACATGATAGAGATGGTTAGTGACGATATGTTATGACAATTAAGATACCAGGATGGCATATTGTTCGATGGACAAATATTGGCAGGTGGAATTCTCCCTAGTTGAGGGGGAGTGTTAAAATTATGAAATTGCGGTAAAATTCCACTTTGGACAACTCACATGATGGAGATAATCATTGCATTGAATTCCTATTTTCAAGAGGACCAAAATCAGCCTAAGGATCACCTTATTTGGACAAGCAGATGTTGGTTTTTGAATTTATTTTTTTACTCATGTATATTGGATTAGGTCGGCCCTATGCACATATAGAGTTGGACAAGTCGGCCTCAACATCAAGTGGACCCTCATGAAAGCCTTTAAATAGAAGGGACCTCAAGCTCATTTTGGAAACAATCATTAAGCACTCTCTTCTCTCTTCTATTGTTTGGTTCGCACAGGTCTAACATAGGAAATCTCACGCAAAGGGTCTGAAACTACATAGTCGAAGCTTGCACGTGTCTAGGGTTTATGTTTCTGAGACACAAACTCATAGCTAAGGTTTTTCGTGCCTAGATTATCTCTCAGTATGGTCAAAGGAGCATCCAGAAAGTCTCATATTCTCACACATAGTGTCAAAGGGAGTGTTTGGGAGGCTAGGGTTTCTACAGTTCTGTTTGGCCCCAAACAATCGCATATAGTTCACCTGGGAGCATCCAAGTTAGTATCAAACCTTAGATAGAGTGTCTCAGGGAGAATTTTGGATTAAAATATGAATTATCAGTACTCCAAAGTTTTCGCTCAATGAAAACAACATTCATCTGTTGACTACAGTCGGTGGCAGTGCATTAAAATCCTTTGAATGATTGTTTTCAAGTATAAGCATGTTCAAGGTCATGTAGGAATTTACAGGTTAAGTTCCTCAGATAGAACACCAAAGGACACCGCTCAAAAATAGATAACAGATCAATACACCAATATTCTTGACGTGGTTAAAACCCTCAAAGAGGGAAACAGTCCACGGCCTAAGCCAACACAGCCACTTCAGGTAATTTATTAATAAAAGAATGAAAATTTACATAATCTTCTCTCATGAACGGTTACACTACATTTGACCCTCCATGCTCTTTAAATAGAGATCATGGACCAATCAAGTGTTAAGCCATGGATCAAGTGTCAGTAATACCGAGGAGAGAATGAACCGTCGGATCACTTCATGTTTAGAACATATCATGAACATCAAATTGTAAGTTACAAAAGTGCTTAGTAAAGAAACACACTTTACCTAACTCTACACTAGACCAAGTTATACTTAACTATTTCCTATGTGTCGGAATATCCTAACATCCCCACTTAAGAACAACTTGGGATAGGATTGAAGGATGTACACATATGACACAAGAGGAGAAGGAAGGAGGCATTAGAGCCTATCCCCCAGTAGTGACAACTTCCTGAACTCCAACCATAAATCGAAGTTTAATAACCTTCGCCTCTGTGAGAGCCTTTGTAAAGATGTCTGCAACTTGATCATTTGTTGAACAATATTGCACTTCAAGAACATGGTCATGAATGAGCTTTCGGATGAAGTGCATGTGTAGTTCAATGTATTTGCTGCGCTCATGTTGGACTGGATCTTTGCATAGTTGAATGGCACTTTGATTATCACACCAAAGTGTAGGTGGATACTGTTGCTGAAAGCCAAATTCTGATAGGATCTCACGAAGCCACAGGGCTTCCTAACTAGCTTCTACGGCACCATGATACTCTACTCCTACTGAAGAAAGAGAAATGACACTTTGTTTCTTGCAAGCCCATGTAATAGGTCCTGAACCAAGAGTGAACACATAACCTGCAGTAGACTTCCGTTCATCAGGGTCACCAGCCCAATCAAAAGTAGTGAAACCAACTAGTAGAGGAGATGCTTATGCACTGTAATGAATCCAAACTGAACTGTACCTCGAACATAACAAATTATTCTTTTAGCTTCTTTCCAATGAATTTCATGTGGGTTTTTCATAAATCGAGAAATGAGGCCAAAAACAAAGGAAAGTTCAGGATGATTATGGGTCAGATACAAAAGTTTTACTACAAGTTGACGGTATAAGGTAGCATCAACTTCAGGAGAAGTACAAGTGGCCAAAAATTTGGCTCAAGAATGAAAGGGAGAAGGGGATGGCATACAGTCTTCCATGTGAAAATGGTGTAGATGATCACATGCATACTTGGACTGGGAAAGGGAAATATCTTCCTTGGATTGAAAGACTTGAAGACTAAGAAAATAATGCAAGTGTCCTAAGTCTGTCATTTCAAACTTCTTTTTAAGGCTAGAATTCACATGGCTTATAAGGTTGGGATCACTACGAGTAAGGATAAGATCATCAACATAAAGAACAAGAATGATAAGAGAATTTCCCACTTTCTTGGTGTAGATAGTATTGTCAGAATGACACCTGCAAAAGCTAGTTTCTAAAAGAAAGCTATCCATTTTGGCATACCAAGCCCGAGGGGTTTGCTTGAGACCATAAAGGGATTTCTTAAGCTGACATACAAGGTTGGAGTCTTTTTGTATAAAGCTAGTAGGTTGTTCCATATCGAATTATTCATGCAAGTCCCCATGCAAGAAGGCATATTTAACATCCATCTGATGGACTTCCCATTTGAAAGAGGCAGTAAGGGAAAGAACAAGGCGGATAGAGTTCATTTTGGAAACAGGGGAGAAGGTTTCAGTATAGTCAATGCCTTCAACTTGTGAAAAACCCTTAGAAACAAGACGAGCTTTATGTTTATCAACTTTTCCATCTAGTCCATACTTGGTTGTGTAAACCCATTTGCATCTAACCAGTTTTCATCCCTTTGGAAGAGGAACAAGATCCCATGTATCATTTGCCAATAATGAACAATATTCTTCATTCATATCTACATGCCAATCTAGATGGCTTGAAGCTTTTGCAAAGGTGTCAGGATCATAATTCATTGAAGCTTGAGCCAGTAAAGAGGAGGCTCTACCGAACTGAGAACGTGTACGTTGTTGATCTGTAGGATCACTGGCAAGAGCACCTGCTGCATCCCTAGTATCACAGACCCATTTTGGAAGCTGAGGAGTTGAAGGAGGATCCTGAGAAGGTGGGGGAGGATTGTCATCCTCACTGTCATCATCTGAAAAAGAAATATTTTTAGAAGAAGAAGGAATAGAGAGAGGTGGCACATCCACCAAACTAGGCTCGTACGCCGGTATATTTTCAGCAAACTTTACATCTCTGATAATGATAACATTTTTGGACTTAAGTGGAATAAGTCTATATCCTTTGACATCTTCAGAATATCCAACAAAAATACATTTTTCACTCTTATGTTCTAAAGCTTTATGTTTCTCATCTGGAATATGGGCCCATGCTTCACTTCCAAAAACACGAAAGTGACTTACATCTGGTTTAATTGAGCTCCATGGTTCTTCTGGAGTGATATTCTTTAAAACCTTAGTAGGAGTGCAATTTACTATGTAATTTGCATAGTTAATTGCTTCTGCCCAAAAATTAGGACTAATTCCTTTAGATTGAAGCATACAATTAGCCATTTCCCTTAAGGTGTGATTCTTCCTTTCAGCTACACTATTTTGTTGTGGAGTATATGGAACAATATGTTGCATTTGAATTCCATTCTTAGTGAAAAAGTTGATGAATTTGTTGTTAACATATTCTACACCATTATCAGATCTTAGCTTAAGAATTTGATGTCCAGATTGTTTTTCAACAAAGGCCTTAAAGGCCAAGAACATGTTAAATACTTCACTGTTGAGTTTTAAGAAGTATACCCAAGTGCATATGGAGAAATCATCAATGAAAGTTAAGAAATACTTGTAGCCAGAGAATGAAACAATTGGAAATGGACCACGTAAATCACTATGCACAAGCTGTAAAGGAGTTGAGGCATGCCAAGAGGCACATTTTTCAAAACTATCTCGATGATGTTTTCTGAGTACACATCTGGAACAAACACCATCTCTGCAAGATACCATTGGAAGACCTGTCACCATATTTTCTTTACATAGATTCTAAAGGGAGCGATAGTTTAAGTGACCAAATCGCTCGTGCCAAACTTTTCTCACTTCATCATTATGAGCAACAAATACCAAGGGAATATTTGATGACCCAAAGTTGTTAAACTTATACAACCTTGTGGAATCATCAACAATGCTGATAGCTAAAATCTGTCTAGGATCTCTTAGGTCCTTAATTATAACATCGTGAGGTGAAAATTCAACGATTTTACCTTCACCTGAATGAGTTATCTGATATACAGATAGAAGGTTGCATGATAAGGTTGGAACACATAATGCATCATTAAATTGACCATTATCTAGATGAATAGTTCCAATCCCTATAACACTAAGAGATCTATCATCACCAACATATATATTTTTGGTGTTACAATCATTTAAAGAAGAAAACATGGCTTTGTTTTTGGCCATGTGATAAGAAGCTCCAGAATCAATGAGCCACTCATGATAATGAGAAGAAGAATATACATTTAGTGCATAACTAGACCGAGATGCTTGACAACCACATGCAGAAAGTGTTATTCTTGAAGATGAAGTTGAAGTTGAAGAGTGCTCCAAATGGATGGTATGCTTCTTCATTGTTGCTTCCAAGGCTTCCATCTTCTTAAAGCATTTGGATTCTAAGTGGCCATCTCAATTACAAAAGTGGAAATATCTATCAGTTTTCTTCCCTTTGTTTTTATTTGCCTGATCATTTTGTTGAAATGATTTTTCATTTTGAAATTGAAATTGCTTAGGACCCTTGTTTGGTTTAGGACCATTCTTTTTAGGACACTGCTTCTTAGGATTCTTTGAATTTGGTTGCTGCTGGGCAGCTAAGGCTTTCTTAGAAAGGTTTCCAAGATTAAGAAGACCAAGATATAAGAGCTTTTCTTATTTTCTTATTTTCTTATTAAAGAATCACAAAAGGCATCAAAAGAGGGGGACTTGTAGTCTTGTCCTTGGAAAATAAAGGCTTCTCTAGTAGAATGGAAGGTGGAAACAAACACAGAGTAGGTTGGTCACAACTTAATAAGAATGGAATAGATAAGGCTACCATATTCTTTCTTAACCTTAACACCTTCCAAGAGAAGTCTAAGGGTCTTGAACTTAGAAAAAAAAATCTTCAATGGTAGAAAAATTATTGGGGTCCAATGTAAGCAACTCATTTTCAAGTTGATGAGCTCTAATTTCATTTTTAATTCCAAAAACTTTAGTGAGTTGTTTCATTTCTTTATTGGAAGTATCGAGTTCTGCAATATGGAATCTAAGGTCTAGAGAAATAGACATCCCTATCAACCCACGTGCTTGATCTTGCCTATTTTCCCATTTGGCTCCCTTATCTTCATCTTGATGTTTGGTTTCTTGGCTTGAGGCTATTCTGTAAAGACCTTTACTTCTAAGTAAATCCACAATATAGGACCACTATTGGAAGTAGTTGGTGCTGTCAAGAATAACTTGGCATGGAATTTCCATTTTAACATAAAATGAAGCTCTAGATGATGAAACTAAGTGTTCCAATGCAAAGATCTCGAAAAATTAGGCTGATTAAAAAAAATGGGTCTAAAAACGGTTTCCGGATGAAGAAGTTATGACTTTTTGAAGAAAAGTTGTTGAAGATGCCGTCGAAGTGCATGAATGTGTGGAAATGAATGATAATGTTATATTTAAAAAAATCCCCCCACACCACCCCACCCCCACCACCCCCGCCCTCTTTCCAAACTTAATCTAATTAGCTCACTTTAAAAAAAAAAAATTATGTGACTCACTTTTTATAATGGGTGAGAACACTTTTACATAAAGTAACTTTAAAACATAAGTCACATGTGTTTTTTGAAAAAGTAACTCAACAAAAAGAAAGACTTGAACTCAAGACCTCTATTCTCATAAAGTAACTTTGGACCAAGTGAGCTAGTTTAAAAGGTTAGTAATTTTTGGAAAAGAGGAAGGGGTTTTTTTTTAAGTCACTGAAGATTTGGAGTGCGTGCTTACTTGAAAAAACTCATTTTTGCCTACAAAACAAAAACTACAAAACCCAACACAAACATACAAAAAAAAAACAAACCTTACGGCTTGAGGTTAGCTTTAGCCGGAAACTAAATATTTTCCTCATTGTTTCTGATTTTCCAAGATCACACTAAGGCGTGGCGAAAAAGAGCATACGCATGAGAAAAATCCTTCCTTTCTATTTCTGATTTGCCTAGATCATACAGAGTCGCGAGGCAAAGAGAATACACAGAAAGAAATGAAAGGTATAGATCCAGTAATAAAAAACAAAGAGCTAAATAAACCGAAATAAACAGAGAGATGAATAGCTAGAACTACAAATAAAGACTGTATACCTCCAGATCTTAAAAATGACGTAGCTAGGGCTACTAGAAACCTTTTCGTGTGAAACGAAAGGGGTTCCTCACTGGAACAGATGCTCCTAACATAATAGAGCAGTCCTCTCGGCCCAAAAGCAGTTAGAAACAGTAGATCTAGGAAACAACAGTCAGATGCAGTTGTACCGGCTTCAGATTTGGATCACCAACAGATGCGGCCCTCAAATAGCTCTGATACCATGTAGGAATTTACAGGGTAAGTTCCTCAGACAAAACACCAAAGGACACCACTCATAAACATATCATAGATCAATATACTAGTATTCTTAATGTTGTTAAAACCCTCAAAGAGGGAAACAGTCCACGGCCTGAGCCAACACGGCCACTTCAGGTAATTTATTAATAAAAGAATGAAATTTTACATAAGCTTCTCTCATGAATAATTACACTACAAATGACCCTCCATGCTCTTTAAATAGAGATAATGGACCAACCGGGTGTCAAGCCACGGATAAAGTGTCGATAATACTGAGGAGAGAATGAACCATCAGATCACTTCATGTCTAGAACATATCGTGACCGTCGGATTCTAAGTTACAAAAGTACATAGTAAAGAAACACACTTTACCTAAATCTACACTAAACCAAGTTATACTTAACTATCTCCTATGTGTCTGAATATCCTAACAGGTCATGTCATGGATGTTATTGTTGTTTTGTTACATAGATGAAGATGTGAATCATTTTACTCTCTTTTTTTGAATCATTTGATGAAAATCTATAAGAAGAATAATTTTCAAGGGTTTTCCCCATAATGGGTTTTTCCCTGGTCTTCGACCAATCCTGGTGTCTCTATGTGTGCATGCTTTTCTTCTATTATTCATTTATGTTTCACTACAATGATGATGATAATATTGTTCTTTCTACATAGTTGCATACGTTGATGAATAATGATGTAAATCTGAATAATATTACAATGTTATGGGGTGAACTTAATGTGTTAATGGAGAAATGCAATTATTAAAGAAAATAACACTATATCCCTATGAAAAATTAAAAATCAGCACCACCCATTGTAATGGAAAGCATTGGACTATTCAATACATATTCCCTCGTGGATAGCTTGATATTATGACACTTTCTATAGAAATTTATAGTTCCTCCATTTGCAACCATTACTTGACACTCTAGTGATGGATATAGGAAAAAATTCAATTCCATGGCTATCTTACAATGAATAAAACTACGGGTACTACTTGAATCAATCAATACTATTACATTTTTCTTCTTGATATGTCCTTCTATCTTGAAAGTTTGAGGAGTGGTAGTTCCTGCCAGTGCATTACAAGATATGGTCAGATTCATTTCTTCTTTATCTAGGGTTGGCCCTTGGTGTATATCCTCTTCGTTTGACGTTTCTTGATCCTTTGCTTCCTCATCTTCACAATCTATGTAAAATAATTTCTTCTCAGCACACTTATGACCTTTAATGTATTTACGATCACAACTGTAACAAAGCCCTTTTTCTCTTTTTTCCTCCAATTTTTTTGGTGTCAACCTTGTAGGTTGTGAAAGGCTAGGATCATTAACACTTTCTTCTTTATATTTGTGAGTGGTAGACTTCTTTGTTTCCATAATTTTGGTTTCCACTTTCCTTGCCACCCTAAATGCCTTCTCCAATGAATCAAGTTCCCAAAGGTGAACCTCATGTTGGATGTTATCCTTTAAATTCCCTATGAAGGCATCAATCATATGATCCTATGGAATATCATTTACCATGATATTCAATTTTTGAAATTCCTCAATGTGCTCCACCATTGAACCCTTTTGTTTGAGATTTAGCAATTGGCTAAAGAAGGTGTTGTTTTTTGTATCCTCATAATGTGCTATGATTTCCTCCATAAAAATTGACCAAGTGATAAGAGGTTTATGAGAACAAAGCCATCGATACCATACAAATTGATTGGATTCTAAATATAAAAGTGCAATGTGTACCTTTTTTGTGTGTTTCACATTATGGAGATCAAACTAATTCTCCATCTGTAGTATTCATGTTACTGGATCCTTTCCATCAAACTTCCTCATATCAATCTTTGGAATATGGTGGGTCTTCAATCTGAATTTAGAGTCTATGAAATTAGGATTAACATTCCTTTTTTTCTCATCATGAGTTTCATTTAATACATTTTCGCCATTAGGCAACATTTCTTGTCACAACTTTGTCAAACCTTCCTTCAAACTGTTAGGCTCCTATACTACTAGTGTAACCCCTTATTGTTATTAGTACAACCCACTTATTATATTGATGTACCCATGTAGTGCCCATATTTTTAGCATTGTTCCCCATAGAAGCCCACTATTGTTATTATTGTGCCCTTACATTATTATTGTTATGTCGACTCTGATTATGTTATGACCCCTGTTACACTAAAAATGTCACCATGACTATTTACAGTTAGTATGGCTCTATCAACAGTCATGCTGTCCTCCTGGGCAAGTCTTATGCCTCTGCTCTCCATGTCAAACTCCAAAAAAGAGAGAAAGTCTTTGTAAATGTGTTTATCTCTGGGTACGCAGATTCTCTCGGCCTTACCTGCGTATACGCACCTAATGTTCACAAAAACTGCGTACTTGTACGCTCTATATGTAAAGGAGCAGGTGCATACCCCTGTAAAGGTCAAAAGGCGCGAGTTTCATCTTTAAAAAGTTACTTGTGGTCATTTCTAGAGAATTCTAGAAGGTTGTTCGACGTGTATTGAGCGCCTCCAGATGGTTCATGTACCCCTATGAAAGAGGAACTTATCCCATCAAGAGAGGAGCTATCCTATCCAAAGAGGGGATTATCCCATTGATGGTGGACCTGATTAACTTCCTCTTGAGCACTATAAATACAGGCATTGGGCCAGAAGGAGGGGAGGTTGAAAGCTGAACATTCCTAAGGGTAGATGCTGCTGGAATTAGGACTTCCTTGTAGAAGCTTGTGAGGAGAGATTCCCATCCTTTCTTGTTTCATTTGGAAGTGGGTGAGCTTATCAAAGTAAAGGAAAACTCTTGCTGGACCCTGGGAGGGACCTGTACAACACCAAGGCTCAGGTTGTAATGGTTTCTTTTGTTTCCTATTAATACAAATAAGTCCATTCTTCTCAACAATTTGTTATTTATGAGTTGTTTCATATACTCCTTGGTTTGTATGTTAAATATGTTTTGTTTTATGAGATATTCAGGTGCTATTTAATCGTTTGATTGTTAGTGAATGCAGGTTTCGAAGAGAAGGAGGAGCTCATCCGGATCGACAAGGCTGGACTACTACAACAGCGTTGGGTTACAGGTAGGATCTAAACACTTGATTTCTTGTATGATAAATGCATATTTAGAGAAGGATTGCTCTTAATTGTCTTGTTTGTCACCAGAAAGCCTCAAGCTTCTAGGGAGGTTGGTTGTGTCCACACTATCGACTCTTTCCGTCTGACAAAATGGCGACTCCACTGGGGAATCCATTGATGTGAATGATTTTTCCTTTGTGTGAAACTGTGATTTGAGAAAAGTCGTTTGTTTTCTGGTTTTTGGCTGTTTGACTGTTCATTTGGGTGGGATAGCTTAGGGTTAAATTAGATTTTAGTTTTTCTTGGTTTTGCTAGCAGTACGCACCCTCTGCGTTAAGCACAGTGCGTACCTGTACGCACTTTTGCTGTGTACACAGAGCGTGGCCGCACTTGTGTGAACAGGCTGCCTGCGTACCCCTGTCAAAAGCCTAGAAAATTTCAATTTCTTCTTTTTTATCTTTTAGATTTTGTTTATAGCTTGTTTTTGCTGCCCAGGTCCACTGTTCACCTGTCAGAAGCTCTCATCTTGGCTAATTTCATTGGCATTCCTGCTTTAAGCTTTTATCAATTGGGTGTTTTGAGTCTCTTTTTTGAGAAATTCTAAATTTGATTTCCTTTAGTCATTACTTGGAGGTTTGTCTCAGTCTTTTCACAATTTTGCATCTTTTTGCTTTTGTTTTTGCAAAAAAAATTCCCCCTCATTCGCCGGGGGGGGCTAAATTGTGTATGAGTGTTAATCGCCTTTGAGTGTTTTTTATTTTTTGATCTTTGGAACTCTCACCCAATTTTCTCGACTTGCACTTGATTGGTTCTTAGATTACATTAGAATCATCTTGTGTTTGAGAATTCTCTTGCATAGATCACATTTGCATAATTAGAATTCTCATTTTCAGAATATTAATGAAAAATGTGCATAGATTACATTTGCATACTTTTCAAGTGAATTGTGCATAGATTACAATTGCATAGTTTACATTCTGGAAAATCAATCGTAGATTTAGATCAGTTTTCTTTGATTTGAATTTACACAAAATAAAAAAAAATGGTTTGGAATTGATTTGCATTAGTTTTTCTTGATGAAATTAGTGCATTAGAGAATTTGTTATATTTTCTCTTAGTGATCAATTTTTTGCATTATTGGAAGTGAATGGAAACTCTCTCCTTACTTTAGTTAGGATTCATCGAATTGAAAAGATTACATTATCATATTCGATTGCATTCAGTTGAGTCGGGTCATAACACCATTGGTTTCATATCCATTTACCCATTTGAGTAATAACAGCCTAAATAACACGGCGCTTAATTAAAATTCATCTAGTAATTTTTACATTTCTAGGGCTCTGAAACACCAATATAGATCAGGCTAGTGTCTTGGAGTAGGAGAGTAATTAACTCTCCAAGACAACAAAACCAAACAAGTAGCTCATCTTGTGGTAGGATAAATCCAACTGTTACATTTATGCTCTGGGAAAGCTCCTCTTAAAGGAGAAGCACGAGACCGTGTCTGAACCAGTGAGGGGATCAATCCTCCTTCATTGGGAAAGACGCCAGATACGCACGTACTACAAACGGTAAACCTTGGATTATTGTCAAGGAGCCGGCAAGGGGATTGAGCTTGTTACTTTTCCCTTCCGTGCTATCGGGTCGTAGACTGTTCCCCCAGGTGTATTTGTTGTTGTTGGTGACCTTAGTGACCATTATCTTTAGGGTTCTACCCAAGGTGACGGTGGAGGGAAGATCCCACTGTACCTGGAGCAGACATCGGCTAGACTCACTTGGATTTTCTGGGGGGTTCACTTCACTCGAGACGGTTAAAGTGGAGGAACTTGGTCCAGTCTATTCATTAAGCAGGTTGCCGGGGTAACTGTTCCACCTGCCATTTCTGTACTGAATTCTGCGATGTTGGATTTCATCACCAACTAGTGTTTTCAGTCCGGAAAGTTACTGTTTGTGTGTGGTTTGACTCCTAGATTTGATAGCGCGTGTTAATTTGTTTGTTTTTACTTTTAGGGACCATAGGTGTGAATTGTGAATTTTAATTGTTAGGTGTGAATTGTGAATTGTTAATTTTAGTTTTAGATTGTTAATAAAATTCACTGAAGTTGAATATAATGGCAAATGTTCCGGAATTTACCAACCTAGGAACCCCTCCTAACGAGAATCATAGTACCTTTCCTTACTTTGGAAATGTTGGTCCTCCTTATATGGCTACTTTGTCATTACCTGGATTTACAATAGGTTTACCGATATGGTTATTTTCAACTTCGTTGGCCCAAAGTACTCCGATTGTTCCACCTCAACCGAATGCTTCACCTCCACAGGGTTCACCATCTCAACATCACCAACCTTCCGTTGACCCTTTACCTTCTTCGCCTAATTTTTCTTCCTCCATTTCTTCCTCTTCGCTTGGTAAAAGCCTTGATGCTAGTAACCAGGTGTCTAAGAAGAAGAAGAAAGGGAAGAAGAAGAAGAAGAAGAAGAAGAAGCAAGATAAGAAAGAAGTCAACCAACCAACCACGGCTGTAAGTGTTCATGGTGTTGAGGAAAACTCCGACATGCACCGTAAACCCAAATACCCTTGCAAGCTTTGTAAGGGTGACCACTTCCTTGTCAATTGTCCTGGAATTCCAAAGGTCTTGGAAGTATGGTCCGAAAAATCTCATCAACTTTCCGTTGATCCATCAACCAGTGATAGTCAGGTTCCTGGGAACAAGGGTAAAGTTAGGTTTCCTTGTAAGTTATGCAAAGGGAGTCATCAAACTCACATTTGCCCTCACATGGATGAAGCCTCAACATTGTTGGAAAACCTTACTGTTCCACAGCAAAAATTTCCAACTGGTTACCGTAAACTTTCTCCCAACCTACCGTCAACTGACGGAGTGATTGATCTAACTTCAAGTATAGTTGATCACACTCTTCCATTGAAGAGTGAAACTCCTGTCACTCAGGTTGATGATCCATTAGTTGATCAAGTGGTCGATTCAATTTTACATTCAGTCGATCACACTCTCCCTTTCGAGAGTGAACTTCATACCGCTCAAGTTCTTCTTGTTACATCAGATTCTTCTACGCCGGGGGGCATTTCATCTGTTTCTACAGAACCCCCTCCAAGTACTGAGGTCTTTTCCTTTGATTGGAATAGACTGACAGAACCTCGTCTTCCTTCCTCCATCCCTTTCCAAATCATTGTCAAGGCTGGTGGTAGGGACATACATCGTACTCAGGTAGATGAAGGTGCTTCTGTTAGTATTTTATCCTCAACTGTTTGGAGAGCTTTGGGTTCCCCTCAGCTTGCGCCTATTACGCAGAGTCTGAAAGCTTTTAACAGAACCATTAGTGAACCTTTAGGGATCCTTCCTAAGTTTTCTATTACCTTGGAAGGTAAAACTGTCTGTATTGATCTTATGGTAGTTCGAGGTCCCTTGGATTTCAATTTACTCCTTGGGCGAGACTATGTTTATGCAATGAAAGCTGTCGTATCAACACTCTTTCGCGTGATGTCTTTCCCTCACAATGGCAGTATTGTGACTGTAGACTAGCTTTCGTTCCCTAGTCTTGTCTCAACTACCAATAATATGACACCCCTAAATGTTCCTATTCCTAAAGTGGTATCTACCCTGCCACGGGTTAATTATGTGGCAACTGGTCCCATGTTTTTAGTTACCGAAGTAAGTGAGCCTCTCACTGTTGATTTAGATCCAATAATTGACATGGAAAACTCTATGGGATTACTTGAACACGATGTTCTTATCCCTTTTGAGTCCCTTGACATGTGTTCCTTCCAGAGAAGTATTCTTCCTTCTGATGAAGACCTTTTGGAAGCCATGATCAAGGTGTGTCCATTGACATGTCTTTCTTCCAGTTGGAAGCCATGATCAGTGTGAACGAGGAAAGTTCCTTTTACTGTGACAACCTCATTAAAAAATGAATCAGTGAGTGTGAGGAAAGTTCCTTTTACTGTGTCAACCTCATTAAAAAATGAATCAGGGTTACGAGGATAGTTTTTTCCTGTATCAACCTCGTTAAAAAATGAAATAGGCTACCATGAGGACAGTTCTTTTCATGTGTCAACCTCGTTAAAAAATGATTCAGGTTAGAGGATAGTTCTTTTACTGAGTCAACCTCATTAAAAAATGAATCAGGTAGATTTTAGGATATGTAGGTAGATCGTAGAAAGTAGGATTATGAGGATAGTTCCTGTTACTGAGTCAACCTCGTTAAAAAATGAATCAGGTTTGAGGATAGTTCTTTTCCTGTGTCAACCTCACTAAAAAATGAAACAACTCCCACAAGTCTTTCCAAGATCTTGAAAGTAAAGCTTCATTCCATCCACCTCATTGAATGCAATGAAGCTTGGGGGGCATGTACCTTGTTTTGCGTCATTATGCTGGGGGCATGTGAACTTATAACAAGCATAGTTTTTCGTTTCAAGCTTGCGTAAACATGAAATTGAATCCGAGCATAGTTCTTTTCCTGTGTCAAGCTCGTTAAAAAATGAAATAAATCCTCCTCTAATTGAGTCAAGAGTTTGACTAGATCTCATAAATGTTAAGTCGTATATTTAGGTTAGTTATTTTAGTTTTTGCATCTTTTCTTACACTTTTAGGTCGAGTCTTTCAATGATCTCGTAACTCAACCTTCATTTCATCCAACTGGTTGAATGAAATGAAGTTGGGGGGGCATGCGCTCTAACAATTATGCTTAGGGGGCATCAAGCACAGTTTTCTCTCTGTTTCAAGCTTGTGTAAAAATGAAACTACTTTGAAGCATAGTTTTTCTCTGTTTCAAGCTTTTGTAAAAATGAAACCTATCTCGAGTCAATTTCAGTTATTTTCAAGACTCGTTAAACTCATGAAAATCCCGAGATTATTTTTCTATTTTTCATTCTCGTAAAAAAATGAAACTGCCGAGTTCTTTCCGTCTTTTCCTGCTCGTAAATTAAATTGAAAGTCGGCCATATGAGTACATTTTTATCATTTTTTCGAACTCGTTAAAACTTACGAAAAAGTGAAACCTCAGAGTCATCTTTTAAGCCCTTTTCTGACTCCTAAAATATGAAAAGATTGCCGAGCGTTTCTTTTACACTCGTTAAAACGGAATTAAAAGACGGTCCCCTTATAGCCCTTTTCTGACCGTAAAAACAGGAAAAGATTGCCGGGTTTTTGTCGTTTCAAACTCGATACTGGAAATAAAACGACATGTCCTTGATCGCTTTTTACTTTTCAGATCAGTGGCACTAATCATGAAAGTACTCCTTGGTCGCAAGATCAAGCGGTTCTCCCAGGTATTATTTTATACTTTTTCGGGCTTGGGGGACACAAATTTACGAAAAAGTTCAACCTGGAGTCTTCTTAAGTTTTTCAGACTCTCTAAAATTGAAAAATGCCGAGTTTCTCCTATACTGGGCTCGTTAAAATTTCACAGTAAAGGGCCTGTTCAATTACAAAACAGGGACGAACCACTCCTTCCTAGGGTTCGAATCAAAACTAGGTTGGACTCATCCAAAGGATGAGTTTATAATCAAGCATATGTTATCCTCCTCAAGCTTGTTAAAAATAAAGAGGTACTTGCCAGAAATGGTGGGGGAAAAGAGAGAAGAATGAGCCTATTTGTTATCCTTTGTCTCAGAAGAAACCTTATTACCACTCTTGAACACGACACTTTTCATTCACTTGGGTTGGGAGATCCTTTACCTCACAGTTGATCAAACCACATTGAAAATCTTCAGCCGGGTTCCGAGGATTAACTTTGAGTCATTTGTTACCAAAACATCTGTTGTGTCGTTATGTGTTCAAGAGGTCTGCAAATAAAACTTTCATCTGCAAAATACTTGTCATCCATTTTGACCATCCCTGAGTCAGTCCTTACAGCAATATTTCTTCAACTTGAACTATGATTTCGTGTTGTGGGCTTGCCTGCAACGGGTCGCTTTCTATCGACATCAGCACATTATCTAGAAAGATGACTTAGAGATCATCAGTACCTTGAAGTCTGCATGCATCAATGGCAGGTTTCTCGCCTTTGACGTCAGTTTACATCATTGACTTTCGATTGAAGGATTCCGTGAAATGTTCGACATCAACTCATTCATTCACATCTCATGGATTATACTGGGTACTTTGAGAACCATTGACATTACTTGTGGTCTCTCTCACACTTGTTAACAGTTTACATCATCGACTGGTAATCAAGTGGTTTCTACCATGTTCGACATCAACTCATTTATTCGCATGGCTAGAATCGTACCAATTCGGGAAGTAGAAATGAAGACCCTGGATCTAGTTCCCACCATCCAGGCTGCGAGGAGTTTTGTATTCATTATCTAGTAGACTAATCATAAACAGATGGCTGCATCCATACTGTGTCTACAAAAGTCTATGATTATGATGTACTGCAAGATCATTCCTGTATTAGAATAGTTAGTCTGTTAGTTAAAGTTTTGATCTGAGTATGGGAATGCCTACCTCAGCGATGATATAATCTTATACATGTATTTTGTGTTGAAAATTGCAGGTTCTGACTAGGCTCTCCATGAGATAATCCTTGAAATGATAAAGCGCTTCACCCTTCAAAGATAATACAAAACCCTAATCTACTACAGGCTTCGCACTTTAGGGGGCAATCTGTTACACTAAAAATGTCACCATGACTATTTACAGTTAGTATGGCTCTATCAACAGTCATGCTGTCCTCCTAGGCAAGTCTTATGCCTCTGCTCTCCATGTCAAACTCCAAAAAAGAGAGAAAGTCTTTGTAAATGTGTTTATCTCTGGGTACGCAGATTCTCTCGGCCTTACCTGCGTATACGCACCTAATGTTCACAAAAACTGCGTACTTGTACGCTCTGTATGTAAAGGAGCAGGTGTGTACCCCTGTAAAGGTCAAAAGGCGCGAGTTTCATCTTTAAAAAGTTACTTGTGGTCATTTCTAGAGCATTCTAGAAGGTTGTTCGACGTGTATTGAGCGCCTCCAGATGGTTCATGTACCCCTATGAAAGAGGAACTTATCCCATCAAGAGAGGAGCTATCCCATCCAAAGAGGGGATTATCCCATTGATGGTGGACCTGATTAACTTCCTCTTGAGCACTATAAATACAGGCATTGGGCCAGAAGGAGGGGAGGTTGAAAGCTGAACATTCCTAAGGGTAGATGCTGCTGGAATTAGGACTTCCTTGTAGAAGCTTTTGAGGAGAGATTTCCATCCTTTCTTGTTTCATTTGGAAGTGGGTGAGCTTATCAAAGTAAAGGAAAACTCTTGCTGGACCCTGGGAGGGACCTGTACAACACCAAGGCTTAGGTTGTAATGGTTTCTTTTGTTTTCTATTAATACAAATAAGTCCATTCTTCTCAACAATTTGTTATTTATGAGTTGTTTCATATACTCCTTGGTCTGTATGTTAAATATGTTTTGTTTTATGAGATATTCAGGTGCTATTTAATCGTTTGATTGTTAGTGAATGCAGGTTTCGAAGAGAAGGAGGAGCTCATCCGGATCGACGAGGTTGAACTACTACAACAGCGTTGGGTTACAGGTAGGATCTAAACACTTGATTTCTTGTATGATAAATGCATATTTAGAGAAGGATTGCTCTTAATTATCTTGTTTGTCACTAGAAAGCCTCAAGCTTCTAGGGAGGTTGGTTGTGTCCGCACAATCGACTCTTTCCGCCTGACAACCCCTTAGACTCCTGTATATAGAAAGGAGGTCTTTTCATTTGTATCATCAAGGAATCATTCATTTGTGTAATGTAAAGGAGGTTTCCCCCTCGAAGAGGTTGAATTCTAAGGCATTGATCTATCTTTTCTATCTTTTTGTGAGCTGGTTTCATAACATTTGGTATCAGAGCTTTGGATTCTAGGGTTTCGCTGCTCCAAACAGGTCATCGTGGAATTTTCACTATAACTTTTTTTTTTGCGACGTTTCAGAAGCTAAAAAAAAACCATTTGAGAAGAAATCCCGCTGAATCTCAGGTCCAAATTTTAGAGCTTTTCGCACTATATTTATGGAGATATGATATGAGGAAGTTGGTCTTTTTGAATACTCCTGAATTAAATTCCAAATAGGTGACCTGGGGAGAATCATCATAACTTTCTCTCTGAGCATCGGATTGAAATTTTGTAAAAAGGTACAGAAAGAGGACGGACTGTAGTTTCTTGTATATATTTTTCAGTGTGAAAGGTCAAAACAGTGACACATGACACTTCATACAAGTTCGCTCTTCTGGAAAGGTCTATAATCAGGTCATCTTGGGAGATTGTGCATAACTCTTTCTTGGAGAATCCAATTTGGATCAGACTAGTGGAATTGGAAAGAGGACATAGAGGGCTACTACAGGTCGCAATTTCAGAACTTAAATATCCGAAAGTATAGAGTTACAGTCGTTTCAAGATCGAGCTCCTAAAATCAAGAAAAATCAAGACGAGGAAGTTTGATAGCAAGGATCCAGTAAATTGGATACTTCAGATGGACCAATATTTTGATCTACATGGTGTAACACTATTACAAAAGGTATGTGTTGCATCTTCATATTTAGAACCAAACCAATTTTTATGGTATGAAGGGCTTTGTTCTCGTAAACAACTTGTTACGTGGTCAATTTTCACGGAGGAAATGATAGCACATTATGAGGATACAAAGAGCAACACCTTCTTTAGAGCAACACCACAACAATTGCAAAGAGTAAAAGGGCTTTGTGACATAGTGGAAAGCAAAATTATGGAAACTAGGAAGCATAACCCTCACAACTATAAATATGGAAGTGTTGTTTCTCCTAGCCTTCCACAACCTACAAGGGTTACACCACAACAATTGGAAGAAAAAAGAGAAAAAGGGATTTGTTACAATTGTGATAGCAAATGCACTAAAGGTCATAAGTGTGCTGAGAAGAAATTATTTTACATAGAATATGAAGAGGAGGAAGAAAAGGATCAAGAAACGTCAAAAGAAGAAGATATACACCAGGACCCCACCCCAGAGAAAGAAGAAATGAATCAAACCATATCTTGTAAAGAATTGGCAAGAATTACCACTCCTCAAACTCTCAAGATAGAAGGACATATCAAGAAGAAAAAGGTGCAAGAAGTAAAAGATCACATCGAGAAAGAAGAAATAAATCCAACCATATCTTGTAATTCATTGGTCGAAATTACCACTCCTCAAACTATCAAGATAGAAGGACATATCAAGAATAAAAATGTTCAAGGAGTGAAAGATCACATCGAGCATCAAGAAATTAATCTGACCATATCTTGTAAAGGATTGGAAGAAATTACCACTCCTCAAACTCTAGAGATAGAAGGACATATCAAGAAGAAAAAGGTTCAAGCAGTGAAAGATCACATCAAGCATCAACAACAAGTTCTCCAACTTTTAAAGGATAATGCCACTTTAGTGCAAAATCAAACGAAACAATGGGTAGATCAACATCATAGTGAAAAATGTTTTAATGTAGGTGATCGGGTATTTTTACTGCTACATCTCAAGCAAGCTATTTATGAGAAGGAAACGTTGGCAATACTACATGCACTTAAAAAATGGCGACCTTACCAAATGGGAAGACTCTTCAAGGATGAGGATGTGGAAGCATTGTTTTGTGCTATTTCTATTATCCAACCAGATTGGATAAATGAAGCAAGGGATGAATGGAAGAAGGATGAAGAAGTATGGCGACTTATTCAAAAGTTGCAAAAGATCTCAATTCAAACAATATTGCCAGAAATTGAAGAGGAAGGAAAAATCATATTGGAACCTAGAGCAGTCACAGAAGCAAGAACCCGACAGCTACAAAATCGATCAATTCCAAAGCATCTCATCAAGTGGAAGAACATGCCCGCTAAAGATTCCACATGGGAGGACAAGAATTTTATACAGAAGCATCAAGAACTACTCAAGCGTTGAGGACAATGCTTTCTGAAGGAGAGGGGCATGTTAGGCCCCTATACTACTAGTGTAACCCCTTATTGTTATTAGTACAACCCACTTATTATATTGATGTACCAATGTAGTGCCCATATTTTTAGTATTGTGCCCCATAGAAGCCCACTATTATTATTATTGTGCCCTTACATTATTATTGTTATGTTGGCTCTGATTATGTTATGACCCCTTAGACTCCTATATATAGAAAGGAGGTCTTTTCATTTGTATCATCAAGGAATCATTCATTTGTGTAATATAAAGGAGGTTGCCCCCTCGAAGAGGCTGAATTCTAAGGCGTTGATCTATCTTTTCTATCTTTTTGTGAGCTGGTTTCATAACACAAACCTTCCATGTCTGCTTTTAAATCATTCTTCAAATCTTCCATGTTTCCTTTGATTTTTTATTCTATGCCATCTTTCAAACCTTCCATGTCCGCATTTAAACCATTCTTCAAACCATCCATCTTAGCTTCCATTTCATTTTTGGTTACTCTTTTCGCGAGCGAAATTCGTTGCACTTGGTCTCGTAATTTTGATATATCATGTTACATTTCTTCCCCTTCTTCATGTGTCATAGAAGAGATTTCTGGTTGCTTACTAGGTGTGTCCATTTTTTTTTGAGGAATTTTTAAATAAAACAATGATGTTTATGCTTCATTATGCCCTTTGAATCACTTCAAACTGATTTTTCAAACAAAAGTTATGAAAATTTAAAAAAATACGCACCTTTTTCTTGCTTTTTAGGAGCTAGATATTGTAGTTGTTGTATCTCTCGAATTGCGAGTATCTAAGATCTGAAATATTGTCCTGTAGTATTCCTCTGAGTCTTCTTTCTAACCCAACCAGTCCAACCAAGATTTAATTCTTCAAGAAAGAGTTATGCCCAATCTCCCATGATGACCTCAATATAGACTAGTTTAATAGAGAAACCTTGTACGGAGTGACATGTGTCATTGCTTCAACATTAGGCCCTCAAAATGATACCCAAGAAATTAAAGTCCATCCTCTTACCGTCACTTTTTACGAAATTCAAATCTGATGCTCAAAGGGAAAGCTATGATGATTTTCCCTAGGTTACCTACTTGAGATGGAATTCTGGAGCCTGCAAAAACCCTAACTTCCTCGGATCATATCTCCGAAAACATAGCGATACAAGATCTGAAATTCGTATACGAAGTTAAACAAGATTTTGACTCTGCATGGTTTGAATTTCAGATTTTGAAGCTTCATATAATAAAAGTTATAGATAAAATCCCATGATGGCATGTTCGAAGTAGAGAAACCATAAAATCCAAAGCTCTGATACCAAATGTTATGCAACCAGCTCAGAAATAGATAGATCAACGACTTAAAAATTATTCTATTTGAGGGGGAAACCTCATTTACATTACATAAATGAAAAATTATTGGATGATGCAAATGACAATACCTCTTTTGTATATATAGGAGTCTAAGGGTCACAATATAATCAGAGCCTACATAACAATAATAATGTAAGGGCACAACAATAATAATAATGGGCTTCTATGGGGCACAACAATAACAATACGGGGGCTACATGGGCACAACAATAAAAATAAGGGAGCTACACTATTATTATAGGAACATAACAGTCAAACCCGAGGGGGACCAGTTCCACTTACACCTATCCCTTTCCTGATCCTTCACATGTGAACTCTTACCAAGGTACATGCACATCATATGCATTTCCCCATCCACATCACTCGATGTCAGGGCCAGTTGTTGCTAAACTTGGTTATCAAAATGTTTTCGCTAATGTATATTACCCTATACACAACCTAACACTCCATCCCCACCAAATATAGTTCCCCAACCTTCCATGCCTCCACCACCTCTACCATAACAGTAACCACCTCCACAGAATCAAGTGTATGCTTAGCAGAGTACTACCAATCCCCCTAACCCAAAAATAAGGGATAATGGGAAGGGTAACCAAAACCAACAACCTCAAGGTAACCAAGGAAATCAAGATACACAACCTAGTGCCCCTAAGGGTGACTAGCATAATCTCACAACCTAGCAACAAGGCGGACAACCCAAGAAAAACAAGGCTATTAGAACCAATAAACCTTGTACTTATTGCGGATTTTTTGGTCATTATACTCATGAATCTCCCCTATTACCTCAGATGCGTTAGGCATGGGAAGCTCAAGTAGTTTCCTCCAGAGGACCTCAACCCATTACTCCACCTCCTCCCCCTCATTCGCTATCACAACTGACAATGCTTACCAATCCATTCCCTCATCAAGGATATGTGGTTACCCAACTTGCCCAAAATGCTCCACCTCCTCATTAGAGGAAATTTCTGCTTAAAAGTGCCCATGAAATTATTTATATAGATCATCTATTCCAATTATCTACTATTTATATACATGGCACAAATGATGAATTTTCTCGTTACTTTCTAAGTTAGTATATATTGTATAGGTGGTGTGTGGCTCTATGATTTCTCTATATAGATTTTTTGCCATAAATTTCATGGTACTAAACATTGATTGAGAGGGGCTTGAAATTGTTGGTTCTCATAATTTTGTGACAATATAATGGTGAAAATGATTGTTTTTTCTTCTTGCTATGGTGCTCTTTTTGATAGGTAAGGAAATTTACTTCCAGGTCTATATATAAAGTTATACCAAGCTGGATTCTCCCACAGATTATTAGCTCTTTGTTCAATGTCCATGTTGTGGGCTACTAGTAACTCAACACTTCTCCCTTGTATTTGTATCTACTTATTTTTGTTCGTGTAATACTGAGAGATTTTCTTTTTACTTTGTTGCATTGAAGGGGATATATTTGCATGCAATATATTTTGATCGACTTTGCATGTAACCTTGTGGTAAGTCGTGATATATTGATCTAGATAAGTGGGATAGGTAGAAAAATTAGCGTTTTAAGACTATTATTGAACTGGATGCACTTTTTAAGTCAAGATTGAGACTAATGAACTGGTAGAAATTTCATTAAATCTATATTACGCTCCTCTAAACCCCATTCATAATGGGTAACACCCCCCCAAATTTCACAACACCTAGTTTTTAGGGCAATTCATAAGTCAAATGGCTAGTGAATATTCCTCAAAACACAACACATAATAGGAAAATGGAGAAGGGAAAAGGAATGCATTTGGATATGCACCAATTCAATAGACATGCATGATGGACTGTACAATGTGGAGTACAACACTCTCCTTAAAATGTAAATGTTGGATTCTGAATGCAAGGCAGTACCAAGTCAAGAATGATATTTGAATACTGAATATATAGACTGATTATGATATATGCTAGTGTGTAATATTTATCATGCTAGATGGTTTCTGCGGGACTATGCCTGGTAATGGCATGCTCATCTTAAAAATGTCGAGTAATATCAACAAGCTAGCTAGATACCACAAAAAAAAATTGAAGGTGGAAAACATCCAGTCAAATGGATTCAATAACCCGGATAAATGTGACTGCCAAATTTGATTCTATATCACTTGGACTAGGTTGTTGATTAGAAATTGTAAGGACATATTACTTTGTAAATAATAATCATAATGTTACCTTGCTAGAGATGTGAGCCATCAGAACAAGGAACTACTTTATGTTGGATAAGAGTTATTTTTCACAACTTGAAGTAATCATAGTGAATTTAGATAAACAAAGTTTTGAATTGGCATAGTATATTTCCACTGAATCCTATAAAGACTAGATTAAAAGTCTGCAAAGAGGCCAAACTTAGCGTTTGAACAACTCTTAAAGCAGCCCCCAATCCTCCTTAAGAAAACTCATTATCCTTTACTCAATTACGTCCTGCAAAAGTTGCTTAAAAATTTAACTCCATTTGTGTCAGATACTTGACATTATGAAACAACCCCAATACAAATACATATGGGGAGCAGCCTGGAATTGTGTATGTTTCATGATGCCAAAACAATTAAGGGAATAAAATGTGCTTCCATTATATACTCTCATCGTATTTTAGTCTTACTATTCTAACTCATATATGAAAAATTTGAAAATGGCACAAGATAGTTTTGCGAAAAAAAGAAGTTGGCAAGGGCTAGGAAGATGCAACTCTTCATACGTGTAGAAAGAAATTTGTTGATCACGTTATTTTTTCATGAGTTGCGTGGAATGAAATTTTACATATATCAAATGGAAAGAAAATGGGAACAAAGGAAACTGGAAGATTTCCTTTCCTCATGGATTTCTGATAACTCTAAAAAATATTTTAAGGAATTGCCTTGTCTTTTCATATGGGGCATTTGGTTATCAAGGAATATATAAATTTTCAAGGCCTAGCATAAGTAGCTCACAAAATTAGAGTTTCATTTGGAGGAACTGGAAAGCACTAGAAGAAATGCTCAAAGAGTACTAAATTGCAACCCTATGTTTATCAAATTGTAGCCCTATAAATCTATTATGATAGTGCACAGAACCGATGGTAATATTTATGTTATAGGTTTAAATATATTGTTTTACATGAGTTCCCATGAATTCTCCACATTTCTACCATAAGAAACATCAACTGTAGCCTCAAGTAACATGGAACTAGAAGGTGGCTTCAGTATAAATAAGAAAAAAAGGTTTTTGTCATTATTTGCTGCCCTTTCTCAAATATGCACATGAAGTATGAGACAAAATATCAGATCTAAAAAGTTCATGGTTAGGGCTTACTGCCCTCCTTTGTGAAGAGATGAAAAATTATGCAATAAACAAATGACGTAAAATGTTGTTGTTCCAAACATATGACATAAAACACCTCCTCCTGTTGTCTTTATGTTAGGATTTTTTTTTTGTGCTTGTAGGAGCATACACATACTCTTTACTTTGCAAGAATCTTTTGCATTTGTGGGTACATATGGCTGATTATTAATGATAAAAGGATGCTTGACATACCTTCATTCTAAATAAATGGATTGTAACATGGTTACCTAACAAAAATAATGGAGTAGAAACATCTTCATCTACCACCCATTCAAAGGGCTTTATCACAAAAATCTTCAAGTAATCAGGTCAACTTGTTTATGTTTGGGCCAAGGTGCTTTTATTTTCACCATTTAGTTACGATGTTAATGCCAGAAATATCACTTTGAACAAGGGTGATATCTATGTTACGCAAACATAACTATAAGATGCAACCAGTAGGTCAATGAGGAAAAGGATTGTTAAGATAAATGTTTAGTTGTATTTAAATTTTTGCTGACAATAGGAAATTTGGTGTCATAGTCAGTATATGAATATTGTTGTAAATACAGACCTCGTAAATTTAACACATATTTTACTACTGGATTAAATTGTTGTGTGCTACGCTTTGTACTAAGTTGTTAAAATTTAGAGTACATAAATAAATATGTGTTTGGCTACTATAACTGATAAATTAATTGTTATTCCACAAATGTAATTAATATATTGTGGGTATTGTTTGGGAGATAGTAATTTTTATTGAACTGTCTCCCACAGTTGAAATCCAAATCAATTTTACTGAGAACAAGCTTGCAACAGGAACTAAAGATATACTTTGTTTTTGGTAATAACTGTGGTCCTTTTGGAAATGATTCCATTACACCATAACTATGCTAACATGGTATGAAATTGATTTGTTGTTTAAGCCTAAGTAGAGCATATGCAGATCTGTATGTTATTCATATGAAAAAATTGAAATGGTCTAGTGAAACTTTGAATACTGCCTTATTTAAACATATTTTTAGAGTTTCTGACTTCTCCTCGCATCGAATTTGATCTACACCAATGATTAAGCTCATTTCATGTTTAAACATTCCTTGAAGTGATTTGATGTTTAATGCTTGACATCCAGATCTTGTGAGCTTGTATTTTCAGATCTGAACTTGTTTTTGGTAAGATTAGCTTACTCCAATAGACGAACAATATATCTTTGGTAATCATAGCTCTTTGCAATGGTGACAACATTTGTGGTAGGCATAAGAGATAGTTTTAAAACTTGTTACATCATCCTCTTTGCAACATCTTGAAATATTTAGGATCTTGAACACCCTAAAAAAATCAATGTAGTAGATAGTGCAAAGATCTAGTTGATGGTGCTAACTTATGACTGTTTTGACGTTTTGAACATGGATTTACTACAAAAGTTATGGTCTCTTTCGAAAATCCAATGTCAATACTCTTATTTCATGATTATGCACTTGAGCGATTAAAAATTTCACTGATGTTACAGTTTACTTGGAATATGACATGAGGTTTGAACTCATGGTTATTTGTTGCTAGCACTTGGGGTATCATCTTCACTATTCAAAATAACATTCTTGATGCTTTTAGTCTTTGAAATTTAAATGATGACAATCGCTAAATATTAATTTTGAATGACATTTTTTTGGCTCTGATCATAGTGGTAACATATCTTAAATATGATTCAAAGTCTTCTTTGAATCCTGTTGCATCATGTTTTGAATGTGGTCAATGGTGTTGTACCTGTTTCCCGTAGGCATTGCTTGGCTGCAAAAACTACGCCAGGAAACCAACTCAACTAGCTTTTAGGCTCAAGTTGGCCCTTGAACCAGAGGGGGTTCCCTCAGTGTTATGAGGCTTTGTTTAACGTTGTTCACATGTCACTGAACAATAGCCTTTGAAACACAATGGTCAGATTTATGGTTTTAGTGGGGGTGGTTGGCGATCAATGACAATCCCTACTCATGATTTAAAGGCTCTCTCACAGGGTTCATTTTGAAAGTGTCAGAATCTAGCCTGATAGAACGACTTGATTTGTATAAGAATTTGGCAGAAGAATGTAAGGAGATTCCTAATAATTAAGTAGCCAGACTGATTACTTGACCACTAGGAATATTTGGATGCATGTAGAAGATTTCTACAGCCCAACAAAACAGATTTAAAGGGAAATAGAATGGGCAGACTGGAACCAATTCTAAGAGGAGCTATTTTAGACAAATAACCTAATAAGCTAATCTCTTGTAATGGTTGTCAGAAAGCACAAAAAAAAACTAGTTAAAGAGGAGTTATGATGAACAAATAGTCCAATAAACAAATCTCTTTGTAAAGATAATGATGTTGCGGACCTTCCTATAAACACTTTTATCATGTGTAGAAATAAGATATGAAAAACTGGAAAAACATACTCGAAACACAAAATTCTGTCAAAGCTAGAGCCATAAGGCTTTCATTAGAAATACTACAACATAATATTTATTACAGAGTAAAGAGTCTTGGCATCAAAAGCCCACACTTATTACTTCAATTGATGAAGTACTTATACAGTTTATTACAAAATATCTTGATAAAAATATCAAGGGTTACTACAAATATCCGAAAACTATATTACAAAAATAGAACACAAATAAAGGTAAATAAAACTATTTGAAGAGTTCTGGTACTATCCTTGAGGATTTCTATTGCTAAGACAAGCAATTCGAATTTTCTTACAACTCATATTTGATGAGGCGGCCGCCAAGTCATTAACTGTCTTTGAGCATTTTCCTCCCGAAATCCTCAGAATAGGGTCCAGTCATGTCTTTGTATATCTCAATCCGAGATAGTTTGGTAAAAATTGAGAGAGGTTATTGTAGATGAATATGTTCTGGAGATAAACCTCACTCAGTTTCCCCAAATTCGGCTTCCGCTGTTCACAATACTTTCTGCAAAAAGATGTCTAAAAAGGAATTTACACAATCCGAAAAATAGGTTGTGAAGATGTACTTGTATCTCTGATTATGTAATAGCTGTGTAAAATCTGAAGTAGGTTATTTTACTTTAGCATCTTAGGAACATAAACCTCCTTCAGTTTCTCAAGAATCATCTTTTATTGGCCACAATCTGTTCTGCAAAAATATGACTAAACAGGAAAAATCCAGGAACATATGTCTTCAAAGTTTCTTTAAAATATCCCAAACCATAAGAGTTGTTACAAAACTGGGAGAGGTTTGTGTTAATAAGGATATTGGCAAAAAAAACCTCTTTCATTTTCTGGAAATACGTTCTCATGGTTTGGAAACCATGTTTTAAATCAATGAGGTGTATAGGAAAAACATAGTTTTAATGACCATGAGACAGGCAATGGAACGAGAGCGTTGTGGCGCAACGAGCAACTGACATGGTGAAATTTTATTGGATGAAGGGTAGTAGATGGATGATGTGGTGGATGAAGTGGAATGAATGCAACAGATAGGAGAGCGGAGGTGGACGATGACGTAGGAGCGGTGGCAATGGAATAGATGTAAACTGCGTTCGGGAGTAAGTCAAGGCGGTAAATGGTTTCGGGATTTTAAGTCCCCAAACACTAAAATGTGGAAAAGGTTGTTTATGATGACAGCTTAGGAAACTGCCTATTTCAGACTCCCCCACCCCCCCCCCCCCCCACCCCCGCCGATAAAGTTCGAATGATGAATGAGGGCCGAAAATGGCTGTGAGCCATCAGAGGATGGAAGGCCATGCGGGATGGGAGGTGAGGTGATGGGTGTTTAACACATGAGTGGAAATGGTGGTGGGGTCATGATTTTGAAGGCAGAGGTGACAACTATGGGTCCCAATAATTAAATGGAACGGGATTTGGTGGGGTTGGCAACTAAGGCTTGGCCCATTTAAACATAAAATTAATGTTTTAAGTAAATTGTTTTAATAAAAAATATAAACTTATATATTTTTATTAAAAATAATTTATTTTAAAAATTAAAATTATATAAATAATTCATCTGAAAGCATAAAATTTATATATGCCCTTAGTATTTAACTCAGAAGAAAAGGCAATTTCACACTGAAATTTTTTAATTTTCAGTGTGTCAAAATATGTTACAACATCGGCTCCAATGGGGACTGCTTCCCCCTGTGGGATGTAGAGAACAAGCAGATCAGTTGCCTTTAGCATTGGGCATGGAGTCATACTATAAACCTAATCATCAACCATCATTTGCCATAATCAAGTCTCCTAGATCAACCTTGTCATTTGAATAGCCTGCTAGTGCAGACTACAACCTGCAACTGCGAAATGCAACCATATGCCAACACTAATCCGGATACTCTTTCATACTGAAAACTGAAAATTCTAGATTGAAAATTGCTAAAGTGAAACTACTGACACTGTAAGTGGAAATAAGCACAAGAGTGCCTAATTCATGGGCTATGGAGTTAATCCGTTAATCCCTTGGAAGTCATTGCACTCAACCAAACCAAACTTAATACTACAATCTTGAAATATAACTGAAACAATTGTAGATCTACTGCATATTGAATATGAAAGTAGCTAATCAATCCCACACCTCTATCTAACTGAACTGAAAAAATTTACACTGTTAGGTGTACTCTGCTTTCCACTGTAACCAAGTGTGGAGTGGATTTATTGACAAACCATGTTGCCAACACCTGAAAATATGAAGAATATATACAATATGAACATAAAATCCAATGGAAAACCTATACTCACATGTATCCTTTAGAAACTGCATCCTCTGTAGACATTTTAGATTTCTGATCAAGGCTGAGAGGGAGATACATATACTTCTTACTGCAAGTATCAACAAACCTCACATAGTAGTCAATGCAGCTGAAATTTCAAAACAAGAGTGGGATCAGTAATCCAGTGGAATCACCATCTAACAAAGTGGAGTCGCCAGGTGAAAATAATGCAACCAATACAAATGCATATTCCTTGTTCACCAGCAAGAAATAGATCTAAACTTTATCGTTCCCCAGAGAAAGATTTTTACTTTGCTTCCCCGGCAGTAGCGCCAAATGTTGTACCTGTTTCCCATAGGCCATCCTTGGCCGTAAAAACTATGCCAGGAAACCAACTCAACCAGCCTTTAGGCTCAAGCTGGCCCTTGAACCAAAGGGGGCTCCCTCAGTGTTACGAGGCTTTGTTTAACGCTGTTCACACCTCACAGAACAACAGGGTTTGAAGCACAATTGCCAGATTTATCGTTTTAATGGGGGTGGTTGGCGATCAATGACAATTCCTACTCATGATTTAAAGGCTCTCTCACAGGGTTCCTTTTGAAAGTGTCAGCTTCTAGCTTGACATAACGAATTGATTTGTATAAGAATTTGGCAGAAGAATGTAAGGAGATTCCTAATAATTAAGTAGCCAGACTGATTACTTGACCACTATGAAGATTTGGATGCGTGTAGAAGATTTCTACAGCCCAACAAAACATATTTAAAGGGAAACATAATGGCCAGACTGAAACCAATTCTAAGAGGAGTTATTTCATACAAATAGTCTAATAAGCTAATCTCTTGTAATGGCTGTCAAAAAGCACAAAACAAAAACCAGTTAAAGAGGAGTTATGATGAAAAAACAGTCCAATAAACAAATCTCTTTCTAAAGATAATGATTTTGCAGACCTTCCTATAAACACTTTTATCATGTGTAGAAATAAGATATGAAAAACTGGAAAAACATACTCGAAACACAAAATTCTGTCAAAACTAGAGCCATAAGGCTTTCATTAGAAATACTACAAAAAAGATTTATTACAAAGTGAAGAGTCTTGGCATCAAAAGCCCACACTTATTACTTCAATTGATGAAGTATTTATATAGTTTATTACAAAATATCTTGATAAAAATATCAAGGATACTACAAATATCTGAAAATTGTATTACAAAAATAGAACACAAATAAAGGTAACTAAAACTATTTGAAGATTTTTGGTACTATCCTTGAGGATTTATGTTGCTAAGAAGAGCAATTCAAATTTGTTTACAACTCATATTTGATGAGGTGGCCTCCAAGTCACTAACTGTCTTTGAGCATTTTCCTCCCGAAATCATGCAGAATAGGGTCCAGTCATGCCTTTGTATATCTCAATCCGAGATAGTTCTATAAAAATTGATAGATTTTATTGTAGATGAATATGTTCTTGAGATAAACCTCGCTCATCTTCCCCAAATTTGGCTCCAGCTGTTCACAATACTTTCTGCAAAAAGATGTCTAAAAATGAATTTACACAATCCGAAAAATAGGCTGTGAAGATGTACTTGTATCTCTGATTATGTAATAGATGTGTAAAATCTGAAGTAGATTATTTTAATTTATCATTTCAGGAACATAAACCCCCTTCATTTTCTCAAGAATCATCTTTTATTGTCCACAATTTGTTCTGCAAAAATATGACTAAATAGGAAAAATCTAGGAACATATGTCTTAAAAGTTTCTTTAAAATCTCCCAAACCATAAGAGTTGTTACAAAACTGGGAGAGGTTTTTGTTAATAAGGATATTGGAAGAAAAAACCTCTTTCAGTTTCTGAAAATACGTTCTCATGGGTTCAAAAACCATGTTTTAAATCAATGAGGTGTATAGGAAAAACATAGTTTCAATGACCATGAGTCACACAATGGAACGAGAGCATTGTGGCGCAACAAGCAACTGACATGGTGAAGTTTTATTGGATTAAGGGCAGAAGATGGATGATGTGGTGAATGAATTGGAATGAACACAACAGATAGGAGAGCGGAGGTGGACGATGACGTAGGAGCGGCAGTAATGGAATAGATGTAAACTGTGTTCGGGAGTAAGTCAAGGCGGTAAATGGTTTCGGGATTTTAAGTCCCAAAACACTAAAATGTGGAAAATGTTGTTTATGATGATGGTTTAGGAAACTTCCTATTTTAGAACCCCCCCCCCCAATCCGCCGATAAAGTTTGGATGGCGAATGAGGGCCGAAAAGGGTCGTGGGCCATCAGATGATGGAAGGGTGTGCGGGATGAGAGGTGAGGTGATGGGTGTTTAACACATGAGCGGAAATGGTGGTGGGGTCATGATTTCGAAGGCGGAGGTGACAGCTGTGGGTCCCAGTAATTAAATGGAACAGGATTTGGTGGGGTCGGCAACTAAGGCTTGGCCCACTTAAACATAAAATTAATGTTTTAAATAAATTATTTTAATAAAAAATATAAACTTATATATTTTATTAAAGATAATTTATTTAAAAATTAAAACTATATAAATAAATCATCTAAAAGCATAAAATTTATATATGCCCTCAATATTTAACTCAGAAGAAAAGGCAATTTCATACTAAATTTTTTTAATTTTCAGTGTGTCAAAATATGTTACAACAAATGGGATTGTGGTTCTCATTGGTCATGGATTTTCTAAAATTACACATACTAAGCATTTCATTGCTGGAATATCTTCACCATATAGTCCTAAATAATAGTTGTATGTATTGATAAGTTTATCATGGTTTGAGTGTCAATCAAGTCTGATAATTTTTTTTGGATAATATGCTTTAAATCTTGACTGGAAAGTGTACCTTGGTGTTGTCACTTCATTGTAGTTTTGAAAATATAAGCTTCACATCTTTAACACTCATTCTCCTTGTCTAGATAACACAATTCAAATCTTTGTCAAATGACGTAACTTGGTCACGTTGGATGATATCACTTGCAAGTGACTGTTTTCTCATTGACCATGTTAATACTTAGTTTGAGCAACATTACATAACACAATTTCATCCATATTTGGGTGCCTTAAACTTGGTCCATAATAAGAATTAACCTATGGTAATATTGTTCAAATATTGATCATTGTTTACTCTTGTTATAACACTACTTGTGGTTACAAATCACATTGATGAAAATAATTTTGAAACTGGTGTCGCTTAAGCCTTTTAATGATGCATCAATATATTGATGTTAAATGGTATAATATACGAGTGATTGTTGTATAATGTATAACATTTTGGGATTTTCACCCTCACCATAGTTCACAGATTTTCAAACACCTTCTCATTATTGCATCTTGAGAATCTAACCTAATTTATAATCACCTCATTGTTGTTAAAGGGAAGAGGTGTGTTACACTGATAGAACATTGAGGACGGTGTTCCATTTTAGGGGGGAGGGTTGTAATGACCCTGATAATTTTTCTTATATGTAATTATGGTGCTAGTTGTTTCAGTTACTTTACACATGTAGTTATGTGAACATGGCCATGTTTTATGGTTTTGTTACATTAAATAATGTGCTTTTCATGGGTTCTTTGCAATAGTGTGAGCTATGTGTGTTACAAAACATTGAAAACATAATCACACTCACAATTACATGGGTGAGTGGCATTAATATTAGTGTAAAGGTGATACATGCATTTAGAATAAAATAAACAAAATAAAATGTCTTCGAGCCCTAAATAACTAGAGAAGCCCTAACTAGTTGGGGGGGAGACCAAGTGATGGGCCTCATTAATAGGTAAATAATAAGTCCCATATGGCCTTCCTTTAGCCTATATTTACCTCTTTCCTCGCATTTAATGGCATATTTTTTACTATTATGTGTTTATTAGGAAGATTAGAGGATGGTTGTCATATCTTGTGGCTTAATGTGATTAATGTGTAGGAAAAGAGTGCATTTGAGTGCATTTACTATGTAGAGATACGTTGGAGGAAGTTGGAGAAGATGTAGGAGGCTTGTCCCCTACATTTACTCATCTACAACTCAACTTTCTCCCTCGATTTTTCTCACCCATGGTTTGAAGATCCAATAATAGTTGATGCACTCAAGGATTGTGAGGATCTCAAGGAGCTAGATCCAACTTTTTAGGGATTTTGGAGGGAAGCAACCCTCTTTCCAAGGAGGCTACCCCTCAGTCATTTTTGTATAAATAAGGAAACCTAAGGGCTCAATAGAATTCAATTTGTTTGGAGTAGATAGAGACTACTAAGGGATAGATGCTTGAACTTGTTATGTACATTCCTTTGTCATGTATCATAGCACTATTTGATGTTAATGAGAAATTTTCTATTATCTTCCATCTGAGTTTGTTCTAGAGGGTTGAATCCCCTTGGATTAGGGCCCAACCCAGAGGCTCTAGTCTCTCTCATGTGTATTTTACTTATGAATTTTCTTTCCTATCATCATTTTCTTCCTTTTTTAGTAGCATTTGCTAATGAAAATTTCTTGTGCAGGTCTATATACAACCTCTCTTGTGGAAAGTGTGGTTGAGGCTAATCTATTGGTAAGCAAAAAACATATAGTTTCTTTCTTTTACAGTTGTTGTTAGTACATTCCTTGCATATCGGTTTTTAGCAAGCTAGTGATTTGTTAGTAGTTTTACTTGAGCACATGAGGTATAGCCTCTTGTGTATGCAGGTCTAGAGTAGGCTACAATATGATTTCTTTTTCAATGCAATAGTTAGATTTCAAATAAAATTCAACTCATCCTTTCTTTGTTATTTTAATTTTTTGCAATTTACATTGTCAATATGTTGTATGAGTTTGGCAAGATTGAATAAATTTATGTGGTGTGCAAGCACTATTGTTGATCTATAGGGTTGAAATTGAAATCCACACTTGTTATCCTACAAACATCTCTCGTTCTTCAACCTCAACAAACCCCTCAAAGAATTTTTCACCGAGAGCATATTGTTGGGTTATTGAAGTCCACCGTGTGCATAGATTCTTGTGCAAGATGGGCCCTTGAGGGGTACTAGGCTTGATTAGGGTCTCATACAACCTTCGTCTACCCTCCATTATCCTTTTGTACCTCTAGACCACCTTTTTCACCCTCAGAATGCTCATGGATCCAATCCTGTAGCAAAATAAGGCAATCCTATAACATCATGTAGCAATCCTGTAGCATCCTGTAGCACCGTGTAAACTTGACCAGATTCACCCTCGAAGCTTGATTTTTTCCTCCTAGCCTTGAATAATGTCCCCCATGCTCTTAAACCATGATTGAGGAAGACCAAAGACCACTTAGGACTTTCCTTTTACCACTGCAACACATTTCAACAATTAGGGTTAGTGAGCATATTTATGAATTGGATAACACAATAATGATTTTCTTGGTTACCTTATGAAGTATATAATGAACTTTGTCAATGGAACTAACCTCCTTGGAACACGATGATTGATTACATGTTCTTTTTCTTTTGAAAGGTACATTGGCTTGCTTTCTTTATTCTTAAGTTGGGGCTTTGTTTCAAGCATTGTTATTTCCATTCCATAGAATAGGTTTCCTTTCAACGCAACATTTACATTTTGTAAGTCGCTTAATGTTTACATTTCTACAAGTAGTATAGCCTTTAAATTCCTGCAATTAGGATTAGCCATCACATTTGAGCAAGCAAGATTTCCATTTTTTGCAAATATAGTAACATTTCCATTTCTACAAAGTAGGTTAAATAACTTTCCTTTCCTACAATTTCCTTCCTTACAAATTTAGAATCAGTTGATAAAGTGGTCTTTGTGTACTTTTTTCAGGTTTATTACCTCAAAGTGACTTAAGTAGAGCTAGCCTATTGTGCATAGAACATTGTCACCTCTTAGGTTTGTATGAACCTTGAGTTAATAATTATATTTGGTAGCCTTGGGAGTTACAACACTCTTGTTGCAATACTGAGGCTCATCACATTTTGGCACATTACCGGGGAGGTGTCCAAGTATGTGTTGTTTCTACTCATAGTTGTTTTCTTTTCTATTTTTCTTTTTCTTTGCACCAATTTTGCTTGTCTTAAACCTAAATTCAAAAGAAGAAGAAAAAATAGAAAAAACAAAAAAATCATAAATTCTTTCATGCCTCGTAGGAGTAGGTATAATCAAAGGAAATTCCTACCAAAAACCCCCACTCCATCAAATATTTCTGGTTGCGCACCTAAAGGATTCTCCTACCCAAAACATAGTTGAAAACAAGAAAATTGAGCTCCTTCCTATTCGAGAAACCAATGGGGAGTCCAAAATGAAAAATATAAGCCCCACTGGTCTCCCACACTTCCATGGCCTAGCCTCTAAAGACCCTGATACATTTATGTTTGAGTTTGATGTGGTTTGTAGAACCTATGATTACACTTCTAATGAGAATAAGCTAAAATTGTTTCCTTCCACCCTCAAGGATGCAACCTTACGTTGGTTCATGAGCCTGGAAGGAGGAAACATCACCACTAGACTCAAATGTAGCAAGATTTCAATAAAAAATATAGGGACTATTACAGGACAAGGGAAACCAAGGAGGAGATATTTAGGATGACCTTAGGGCTAGATGAATCTTTAGAGGATTATGAAGAGATATTTCAACTCAACTATAGAAGAGCTAATTGCACCCTTGACCCAAAATCCTTGAAGCTTGTACTTCTCTGAGGGATTAGGGAGGATTTGATGGAGACCCTTAATATGTTGTCTGGTGGAGATATTTACCAGTTGACCTATGAAGACATCAAGACAATATTCAAAAATCATTCTTGGTCTCCAAGGAAGAGGGGTAAGTCCAATGAAATCCTGATCAACTCTTCTACCTTTACTTCAACCATCAAACATGAAATAGGGAGCATGCTAGAAGCCTTTAAGAGTGAGATGTTACACCTTCACCTTGCAAATGGATACTACGCAGATCAAAAAGGAGGAGGAAGAGGTAGAAAGATCATTGGCCATATTTTTCCCTAGATGCACCAAGAGGCACCCCAAAAATGAGTTCCCACTCAATGTCATAGAGGTGTGCTCTGTTTGTGAGGAAAACCACACAACTGAAACAGAGTTGCACATTATCCTTCTTTCAATCCAAACCAGAATGTACCCTTTCAACCTTGGTATCCTCCAGCTCACTCATCTTGGTCTATGGCCTCTCCTTGGTCCTATTCTCCTCATTATCCTTATCAACCTATCAATTCACCCTTCTGGCCATATCAACCTCAACCTCCTCAATGAGGCAACCATTCACAAGGATGGAGGTCTCAGGTAGCCCAACTCCTACCTTAATTCCTCCTCCACCTTAATCATAGCTACCCCCCAATAATCAACCCAAACAACCCCAGATGCCTGCTCATCCCAATCTGAATCCGAACAACAAACTATCCCAACAGATCTATAGCATGGAAACATCCTATCATGCTTATTGTATGGAGATTCAAGAGATCAACCTTAGGTCTGGGAAGGCACTTCCAGATTCTCACCTACCTTATCCACCTAAATATCTTGAAGAAGAGAAGGAAGATAGTGTCCCTCAAGCCAGTATGCCTCCTTATCCTAAAAAGTTGGTCCAACCCAAAAAAACACATCCCAAAAGAGGCAAAACTTCTAGGATAACTGAATAAAATAAAATAAAATAAAATAATAATAATAAAATAAAAAAAATAAAAAATAAATTAAATTAAATTAAAAAAATAAAAATAAATAAATAAATAAATAAATTATGTATTTTAATAATGCCTTTTCCAAGCCATCAAATATGTCCCCATGTACAACAATATTATCAGGCAGGAGTGTTTTAGGAGGTCTGGAAGAAGAAAAGGAGATACCCTACTATTAATGTTGTTGGGCAGTTATCTAACTAATGCTTGGGAGGGTTATCAACCCAAAGTACTTGGATCCTAGTAGCTAGTAGTGGTTGTTCACATAAAAAATATTGTAGTCCCCAACACATTAGTTGACCTTGGGGTTGCAATAAATGGTATGACGAAGGAAACTATGTTGAATCTCAACCTCTAAGGAGACTTAAGAAACAAGACTATAGTGTTGCAACTTGTAGATAGATTCACAATACCCCCAAGGGAGTTATTGAGGATGTGATGGTCTCCATTGACTCCTGGGAGGATCCCGCATAATTCCTTGACCTCCAACCGAAAACCAAGTTTAATGGGTACCCTATTGTTGGGCCATGGAAAAGGTATGTTTTATCCTCATATTAGCTTAATTAATCATTTGTCTTTATGTGTTTATCTTCGTTTTAGGAATAAATATAGAAGAAACAACTATAGAAGTTGGATAAAATCGATCATTAATGGATTCGGTAAATCTGGGCATGAAAAACTAACTTTCTTTGTCTTTATATGCTGGAACACGAATTGAACGATTTCTATTCAAACGATGGAACCACAGTGACCAAGAAAGGAAAAAGGACAACGTCTCAATTATGAAGGCCAATGGAAGACTAGGAGAATCAAGTCTATTCTATGATGAAATCAGATTGTCGGTTGTGAAATCCTTAGGATCTCCTAATCCTAAGGATTCGCTTCTATCCGTTTGTCTTTCCGAGATTATATAACGCCAACAGGAGAAATGAATAGCTAGTTAGAAACTTCAAGATTGTAACTATTCATTTTTTACGTAGAGTACTTTCATCACTATGACGTTGTAACTCTATTATCAAGTTTAATGAAGAAGATTGTGTTTTACCTATTATCACATTCTGCATGTCTTTCGATAATGACTTTTGGAGACCCTGGGCCTGGTCGATATGAGATTTACTGCTTTAATTGTGTCATAGTTATTTATGTTTACTCTTACAATTGTTTATTACTGTTAGTTCATGAAATTAGAATTAATCTAATTGTTGCGAGTATTAATTATTATGATTTGATTTTGTCGTTCAAACTAGATTCTAGATCTTGTTGTGTTTTACATCTGCGTGTTAATGTTTACTGAATTGATCAGGTTAGTTTAAGTATTTGATTGATATTCATTCTGAAGTAGTGTTATCAAAGATCTTAAGCTTACAGTTGATTACTTTCCATTAGATGTTTGAATAGTTATTTGTTGTTCATTTGTTGTAGCTTTCCTTCATGCTGAACGAATGATTGTCTATACTAGTGAGATTTGCTAAGAGTGATTTCCTTTACTACATTCCAATTCAGTTCTCTACATAATAGACTAAAGTAGATTTGAAAATTATTTAAATATTTCTTTCAGAATTGTTTTAGATTGAACTTCAAGAATTAGATATTAATCATTGCAATGATTCTAAATCATTTCATTATGAATTAGCCTCTGAATTCACTTGCATAGACAATGTTGAACACTCTTGAAATAAACAGACTTCCCCTAGTTTGATAACTAATGTAGGTATTAAGGTTTCTTTTAATAGTCATCTTAATGCACCAACATTTTGGCGCCATTGCCGGGGATAGTGTTTCAAAGTGATTTCTTTTTATTTTTCTGTAAAAGAATTGGGTTTTAAAAACGGGAGGTAAGAACTTGCATAACCAGCAAGTAAAGTGCTTGCTCATCAGCCCGCTTTTCAGGAAATGCATAGAGGTTAAATAAAGGGGTTTTTATGAATGACTAGGAATAAAAAGATAGAAAAAAATCAGAACCCCCCACCTAATTTTGCAAAACCCAAGGGATCGGTGAACCTTGGGAGATCAACTTTTATAGACGAAATCGTAAGAAAAGCAAAATCCCAAGCATTAGTAGGACCCTGAACTATATTTGGAAAAAGCCCTATTGTAATCCCTTAGGTAGTAGGCTCACCATCTATAGCCTACGCTGAGATTCATAGTTGATCCATGTGGCTCCAGGACAAAGAGGACTCAAGAAAGCTCAAAAAACAAAAATACTTGTATTATGCTTGAACCAACACCAGAGCGTAGATCTCGTTGTCTTGATCGTAACGGTGAAAACGGTTCATCAATCTGAGTTCAGATGAGGAAGTTAGAAGCAGTCAAAGTTGGGTTGACTTTTTGCTCACTAGGTAGGCTTAAGGAGGCCACAATTTGGATAGAACCTGGCCACAAGATTCTGGGCAACCTGGGGCGGATTCCGGGTGAATTTGTGGTCCGGTTAAAATGACTACTTCATCTTAAATTCAGAATTTTTACCAACGGCCTATTGTTTTATTAACAATAAAAAATATAAAAAAAGGGGGTGGGGGCCACCAACCCCGCCACCCCCTCCACTCATCTCCCTTAAAAAACTAACATATATGCCATATGTTAATGAGGAGGCCAGCAAGGATTGAACCCGCCCGACCCACGTGGGCCAGCGCCCACCGGGCAGTCCCATAAATGAACCACCAAACAACGGTTCCAAAATTAATGCAACCAACCCTAAAAAAATTAACGCGCCAACAACCAAACAACAAACATGCCCATGTTAATTCAATGCACGCAACCTCACCAAACCATTTTTAATTAACCGCCAAAACTATATGCTAATTTTTCAAGGCGGGGGATTTGAACCCTGATCTCCGCCAAGCTAGGGATCTCCGCCACCATTGAGCCACAAGGCTTGACCTTGTTAACTCCACCAGAAAAGTTTTATAAAAACCTTCATTTTCTCAATGCGGGAGGAGGAAGAAGTGCAGCATGGACTTCGAGATAGAGGAGGCAGAACCTTGACATGCATTTCGAAGCAAAATATTCTTTGATGCCCAAAGATTTTCCAGGGAGGTAAAAAAATATTTTTATCATAATGTTACCAAGTTTACAGTCAATTTTCTTAGATTTTCATGGGGAATGCCACGGCGAGGCTAGATTCGTCTTTTGAGCATCAGAATTGCAAATTCCAATCGGAGGAAACCTTTGAGGAATCTTGAAGGAATCTTCTAGATTCCTTGGAGGCTGAAATTCGCCAACGTCAAAATGCAACCAACTTCATACTCATTTTTCTCAGAATTACGCAAGGAACCCAATGGCCCAGTCAGTTTCCTGATCTGAGCAGCAGATTTGTAGAGGACCCGGAGGAGGGAATCTTTGAGGAATCTAGGGGGAATCTAAAATATTCCTTGTTCCCCAGATTCTCAATTTCTTAGAATTCAAAAATTGGACAGTTGATTTTGCACTATTCGACGCCACAAATCTAATGGTGCATTCAGATTTTCCATTTGATCATTTTATTTTCCAGCCACTTTTCTAAGTGGAATGCAAGTGTCAGCGTTTATGTGTGAGCAACCATTTCCATGCGATTGATGCTGTGAGATCGATGGCATAAAAAACTTCAGCAGTTTGGCATCCGCTTCTTCAGATGGCCCCTAGTTGTGAGGTATATGCAGTATGCTCATGTACTTCCTTTGCTATGCATTGTGCTACACAGATCCATGTTTGATGTTGATCAGGGATCTTGTTTATTACTTGTTTTCATGATTCCTGCTTGATGTGACATGGAATCTTCTATGTGATGTACTTGTTGTCATTATTCGTCATGTTATGTTTTGAGATCCTTTGTTGTATGTTGATGGGATACTCATGTTGTCATCATGCATGTTTTCGTCGAGATCCATTTTATGCCATGTTGGCAAGATGCTCATCATGCATGAGTTTATGTCATACTGATAGGAGTCTTTTGATTGAGAGTTCCTGTAGTAGAACATCTCTTGTAGCCACTCCTGCGTAAGGGAATTTTTCCTTGTATAATAACGACATCACCTCTATGTACGTCATCACTATTGATAGCACTTAATGCAGCAACCTATACGATCGTGACACCAGGGCCCGAATACGTAGTCCCTCCTAGAAAAACTCCATTACCAACGGCTTATGTTTCTATGTTGTTGATGATTGTCATGTTCCTCTTCTTTACAACATGCAGATGTTTTCATTTATGTTCTCTTAAAAATGCAATTTAACACATCACGAAAGTTAAAGGTTTTGGAAGGGTCCTTCGTCACAGCGGACCCGGATCAAGTGGCATCAGAGCGGTCTTTGTGTGGATGTGAATTACAGGATGAGCAATGGAACGTGCAGCAACAAAGGATGAAAAAGCAATGTATGAGACCATGCTCAAAATTTCCAAAAGAGTGGAAATAATGTATGAAACTCTACAGAAAGAGACAGAGGAAAAGGAACTATTGCAGCTTCAATTGCAAGCCACGGAAGAGGCACTGGAAGAACTGAAGCACAACAACCAAAGTCTTCAAACAGATAATGTTGAATTGAAGGTGCGTCTACATGAAGAGAAAGAGGAGAAACACAGTTTTCTATGACAGTTGCAAGCAAAGGACGAGGCCTTGGAAAAGCTGCAGCGTGACCCATGTGAGGTAAAAAGTGATTCTTTGAATTCATGTATGTGTTTTGATGATGATTTCGCTGTTTTTGAAAATCATACCACAGGAATTGGCTCCAAACTGTTGAAGAGAATGGGGTATGAAGGAAAACACTTGGGCGTTAATGGCCAAGGCATTGTCAACCCCATCAAAGTAGAAGAATTACCCGTCAGGCAGGACTTGGGTATGTCAAAAAGGAAGTTGGGGAATGTGTCGAGACAGCTAGCGAACCACCAACAATAGATGATGAGAATCCCTCATCAATTCTTTCCAATTTGATAGAGGAGGTAAAAGATGTTGATTTCCTTTCAGTTTCGTCATCACATAGTATGATTTCAGTTGGATATTTGGAGATCCCAATTACAAGGACAAACATGAGGCTCCTTACAAGGACAAGGAACGATGAGGAAGAAAAACTTGGTGTTAATAACCAAGGCATAACTCAAGCATTGGAGGTTGTGCAGAGACCTCAATTTGCAGGCTTGAGATACACTGAAGGAGAATGCTCGAAGGTGTCGTATGCTTCCAAGACATTATCAAAATCGTTGAGGAAAGAGAATGATGGGAAAACATCCCCATCATCCCATGGCAGTTCCCATTACAGGGAAAGAGCTGAGGCAAGCTCTTATCGCCATACATACACCAGATACGACCAAGGAAGGTATAACCACTCTCGACATTCGAATCTTCATTTCGATTATAATCATGTTGTTAATGATGAACGTAAAACATGGCATCAAAAAACATGTACCTTTTGTGGATTACATAACCATACATTTTCTAAATGTTGGAAAAGAATGGCAGCAAACAAAAGGATGAGGTGTGAAAGACCCTCTCAATAGCAAGTAAAGAAACATGTTAAGCAGATCTGGAGGAAGAAAACCTATTGCAGTCATTGCGACAGAAGTGGCCATCAAAGAGCCACTTGTTGGAGGCTCCATCCAGAGCAATGCCTTAAATACAAAGTGACGGTACATGAACCAAATGAAACAGTTGTTCGACAAATGAATGTGCCACAAGGAGGTGACCCATTCACATTGATAAGTGAAAAATGGTTTCTAGATATGTTAGCGTTTCATGGTCATGCTTTTGTAAATCATTTGTTGCATTTTAAAATGTAAAAGTGATGATGTGTTTCCATCACTTGTTCAACAACAATGATGTCTGGTCTTATTTTGAGATGCATGATAAACTGTGAAAGTTATGTTGTGTTTCCATCACTTGTCAAAACAATAGTGTTTGGCCTTATCTTTGTAAATCATGTGTTGCAGTGATGATGTGTTTTCCATCACTTATTGAAGCAACAGTGATGTGTTTGCCTTGTTTTCGTAGTTGGGGTATTGTGTCCATCTTGTTGTAAAATTTGACCACCGAGTATGTGTTATAAACTCGTGGCAAGTGTGGGAAGCTTGGGTCATTAGCTGGTCATGTAAGTCAAGCATGTAATTTGCTAAACAATGTACTACAAGTTTTAGAGGTTGCAAGTGTCAGTTCATCGCTTAATGCCCCAAAGAACAAAGGTGAAGGAGATGGAAACGAGACCTTTTCAGGATGCTTGTGATGCAGACAAGGTACATAGAAGTTGCAGACTATTTTTCATGCTTTTGGAGGACCAAAAGCTCCTCAGTGGGGAGGATTGATCCAGGTGGCTCTAGAGACACACACAAGACAAAGAGGACTCAAGAAAGCTAAAAAATAAAAATGTTTGTATTATGCTCGAATGAAGACCAGAGTGTAGATCTCGTCGTCCTGATCGTGGGAGTGCAAATGGTTCGTCAATCTGAGTTCGGATGAGGAAGTTAGAAGCAGTCAAAATTGGGGTTGAATTTTTGTTGACTGGGCAGGCTTAAGGAGGCCACAATTTGGACAGAACCCGACCACCGGATTCCGGTCAACTTGGGCCAGATTCTGGGCAAATTTGTGGCCCGGTTAAAATGATTCCTTCACCTTAAGTTCATAATTTTTACCAACGGCCTATTGTTTTATTAACAATAAAAAAATACAAAAAAAAGGGGGGATGGGGGCCACCAACCTCGCCACCCCCTCCACTCATATCCCTTTAAAAACTAACGTATATGCCATACGTTAATGAGGAGGCTGGTGGGGATTGAACCCGCCCGGCCCACATGGGCCAGACCCCCACCGGGCGACCCCATGAATGAACCACCAAACAACGGTTCCAAAATTAATGCAACCAACCCCAAAAAAATTAACGTGCCAACAACCAAACAACAAACGCGCCCATGTTAATTCAATGCACGCAACCTCACCAAACCATTTTTAATTAACCACCAAAACTATATGCTAATTTTGCAAGGTGGGGGATTTGAACCCTGATCTCCACTGCGCTAGGGATCTTCGCCACCATTGAGCCACAAGGCTTGACCTTGTTAACTCCACCAGAAAAGTTTTATAAAAACCTTCATTTTCTTAGTGTGGGAGGAGGAAGAAGCATGGCATGGATTTCGAGACAGAGGAGGCAGAACCTTGACATGCATTTCGAGGCAAAATATTCTTTGATGCCTAAAGATTCTCTGGGGAGGTAAAAATGCTTTTTATCAGAATATTACCAAGTTTATAGTCAATTTTCTTAGATTTTTGTAGGGAACGCCATGGGGAGTCCGGATTCGCCTTTTGAGCAGCATAATTGCAGATTCCAAGCGGAGGGAATCTTTTAGGAATCTTGAGGGAATCTCCTAGATTTCTTGGAGGCTAAAATTCGCGAGAGTCGGAATGCAGCCAACTTCATACTCATTTTTCTCATAATTCCGCAAGGAACCCGATGGCGTAGTCATTTTCCTGATCTGAGTAGAAGATTTGCAGAGGACTCGGAGGAGGGAATCTTTGAGGAATCTAGGGAGAGTCTAAAAGATTCCTTGAGCCCTAGATTCTCAATTTCTCAGAATTCAAAAATTGGACAGCTGATTTTGCACTATTCTATGCCAAAAATCTGATGGTACATTCAAATTTTCCATTTGATCATTTTATTTTCCAGCCACTTTTCTAAGTGGAATGCAGGTGTCAACATTTATGTGCGAGCAGCCATTTTCATGCGATTGATGCCGTGAGATCATTGGCACAAATAGCTTCAACAGTTTGACATCCGCTTCTTTAGATGGCCCCTAGTTGTGAGGTATATGTAGTGTGTTCATGTACTTCTTCGCTATGCATTGTGCTGCATAGATCCCTATTTGATGTTGATGAGAGATCTTGTTTATTACCTGTTTTCATGATTCCTGCTTGATGTGACGCAAAATCATCTATGTGATATACTTGTTGTCATGATTCGTCATGTCATGTTTTGAGATCCCTTTGTTGTGTGTTGATGGGATACTCATGTTTTCGTCATGCATGTTTTCATCTAGGTCCCTTTTATGCCATGTTGGTCAGATGCTCATCATGCATGATTTTATGCCATACTGATAGGAGTCTTTTGATTGAGAGTTCCTGTAGTTGAACATCTCTTGGAGCCACTCTTGCATGAGGGAATTTTTCCTTGTATGATAATGACATCACCTCTATGTACATCATCTCTATTGACATCACTTAATGCAGCAGCCTACACCATCGTGACACCGGGGCCCGAAGACATAGTCCCTCCTGGACGAACTTTGTTATCAACGGCTTATGTTTTTATGTTGTTGATGATTGTCATCTTCCTCTTCTTTACAGCATCAGATGTATTCATTTATGTTCTCTTAAAAATGAAATTTAACACATCACGAAAGTAAAAGGTCTTGGAAGGGTCCTTCGTCACACCGGACCTAGATCAATAGCCAAACCATAGGATCCGAACAGAGTTTTCAGGCTACGAAAAATTTACATTCTGGTCCTTTACAAGAGGGAAAATCGTGCAATCTAAGAGAAGGAGTGGGAGAAACCAGTGGAATTGCTAAGGAAGAGTCATAGTTGTCTGGACTAGAATCTCTTGTGACCCCAGATCTGGGCAGTGCCGCAAAACCACCTCGGATTGAGAATACTCCACTTACTCAGATAACATCCCCTGAAGTCCTTGAAGGATATTGGCATATTTTTGACCAAACAGAAAACCATGTACGTCAAGGTCAGACCTCGACATTGGAATACCCCATAGTCGACCTAGTAGCCAATGCCTTGATGAAAGTTATTCCCTTGCAAAACATCCCAACCTTTCATGGGATGACCATAGAGGATTCAGATGCTTTCTTATTCAAGTTTGACGTCCTGTGTAGAGGATACGATTATACCACCGACCCTCAAAAATTGAAGTTGTTCCCTTCTACCCTAAAAGGAGCAGCTTTGAGGTGGTTCATGGGTTTAGGTGGGCGCACTATTAACTCTTGGGATGACATGAAAACTTCTTTCTCGCAAAATATTAGGACTAGTGTAGGATTAGGGAATTAAAATATGAAATATTTAAGATGTCTACAAAGGATAATGAAACTCTAGAGGAATATGTCGAACGATTTCACTACAATTTGTAGAGATCCCCTCACTCCACATTACCAAAAGAAGTCCTGAAATCCATCTTAATTAAAGGAATGAAAGACGAATGGATAGAAACTTTAAATTTTATGGGGAAGGGAGACATTTCTCAAGAGGATTATGATGAAATTGTTCGCTTGTGTATCAGGTGTTCACGAGGTAGCACACGCACCGGGTCAGGGAGCCAAGATCTTATGACTAGAGGAAGCAAACCACACAGTGGAGGTGTAACAAGAATGGAAATCGGTAACCTCCTGGAGGACTTCAAGACATACATCCTAGGCACCCTTACAATGAAGTTGGATGTCCTATAGACCAAATAGAAACAAGCCTTAGCATAATAGAACTTGGTCATTTTTTTCCCATGCTACCGGAAGAAGCACAGTCAATGGGAGTGTCCATTGGACATGGTCCAGACATGCACTATTTGCACCAAGGACCATGCCACTGAGCAGTGTCCATCACTTCCAGGGCTGAAAGTAGTTTTTAAAGAAGCAGAAGAAGAGACAGAACCAATATACTTAATGAACCAACATCGATAGTGGCAAGGCCGACCCACAGGTATGTCACAAGACCCATCTCAGTTCTTTCCTTCTTCGCCATTTAATCAGCAGCAGAATTTCGGAACAGTATGGCAAGGTCAATCACCTTTCTTGAATTGGCAGTCCCAACCATTTCCTATGTCACCTTGGCCAACTCAGTCCTTTCCGGGTAATGGTTGGCCAAATTCTCCTTTTACTCCTTTTTGGCAAAGTAATCCATACCCATCCCAGTGGCCTGCCTCTACTTCACAAAATTTGAACTGGTCTTCGAATTGGCAGCAACCTCTAGGGATAACTAATATGCCTATGGGGACAAGTCCTCAACCTCAACCTACATTATCAACCCCATATCCATTACAGCAAAATCCTCAGCCCCTTCTGCGTCCCCAACTACTAGCTCAACCGAATCCAAACCCCAATAACAGACCAGTTCAGCTGGTGCAAATTGTTGAAAACTCAAACTATGAGACCAAACAAAAAGAATGCAATGAACTTAGACTGAGGTCAGGACACATTATCACTCCTGAGGAAGATAGAGACCAGCCACCAATTGAGTTAGAAACCCCACCTGTACATACACCATCGACTGTGATTGACACAGAAATAAAACAAGGAGAAGACACAGTTGAGCATAAAGATCCTGAAAAACTCGTAGTTACTTCTCCCCCCATTCCCTGAAAGATTAACAATACCTAAACTAGTTGTTTATCCAGACTTTGATCTCGTAGGGGAACTAAAAAATCTTTGCATTAAAATTCCTCTCCTCCAAGCCATCCAAGATATTCCTATTTATGCTAAAAAAATTAAAGAATTATGCATGAAAAAGCCTCTGAGGAAAGTAAAAGCTCCACCCACTATTCATGTTGTAGGGACCTTTTCTAATTTACCCTTGGCCAGGGAAACACTAATAAAATATGAAGATCATGGGAATCCCATAGTTACAATCCAAATATATGGTGGCTCCTTCCTAAACACACTAGTTGACTTGGGTGTAGCCATTAACATCTTAACCACGGAAACTTGTAAGACACTTGGTATCACAGCTCTGGAACCAACCACCACCCTGCTAGAACTCATTGATCATTCGGTGGTAAGACTAGCAAGAACTTTACAGGACATTACGGTTTCTATTGATTCATGGGAGTACCCAGTGGATTTTCTCGTCATAAACCCAAAAAGTCGATTAGATGGGAACCCTTTAATTTTGGGCCGACCTTGGCTGGCAACAACTGATGCTTACATAGGTTTCCGTGAGGGCAGCATGACCATTTCTAAGGGGGACGCTGTAAAAAATTTGGTTCTATACCCTCCTGCCAAACCAAGTCTGCCCATTGTGAAAATACATAAACAACCATCCACATACCTGGAAGAAAGTATTTGTTCACCACTTACAGTAGCAAAGGCACTTGAGTTCAAGAATCAAACTGAAGATGATGTGATTAATAACTTTATTAATCAGCTAGCCACCACGAATAATGTAAAATTTCAAATGTTAAAAGCAATTCTTGACAAGACCCTTTGAAAGATATTGATGATCAACATATCCAGACAACTGTCGTTCATAACATCAAGCCTTTTGAAATTGAACCAGGAAAGATTTTAAACATTACTGATAGTCTGGACAGTGGCCAACAACAAAATCTCATTCAAGTTCTGCAAATATATAAAGGAGATTTTGCTTGGGACTATTTAGACATGAAGGGCATAGACCCACAATTATGTACACATCATATCTACACCAAAAAGGATTCTCGTCCTATCAGGCAACCTCAGCGGACATTGAATTTGCATCTCAAAGATATTGTAAAAGAAGAGCTACAGAAGCTTCTGGATGTGAATTTTATTTATCCCATTTTCGATAGAAAGTGGGTCTCTCTGCTGGTAGTTGTTCCCAAGAAAAATGGGAAGTGGCGCATAAGTGTGGATTATCATGAATTGAACAAAGCCATGCAGAAAGATAACTTCCCTCTTCCATTTATTCATCAAGTCCTTGATACATTGGCAGGAAAATAATTATTTTCCTTTCTAGATGGCTTCAGCGGCTACAATCAGATCCAAATCTCCCCTGAAGACCAAGACAAAACCACCTTTACTTGCCCGTGGGGTACATTCTCTTACAGATTATTACCGTTTGGCTTATGCAATGCCCCAGCTACGTTTCAGAGGGCCATACTCAGTATTTTTACGGATATGATAAATGAAGATCTTGAAGTTTACATGGATGACTTTACCCCATATGGGGACAACTTTGATCAATTTCTACAGACATTAGAGAGGTTTTGGAACAATGCATCCACACTAGGCTATGTTCAAGTAATGTCAAGTGTCACATGATGATGACGGAAGGCGTAATCTTAGGACACTACATTTATACAGTTTGGATTACAGGTTGATCCAGCAAAGATACTAGTAATTCTCCTACTACTTACACCTTGCACTTAGACGGAGGTATGTAGCTTCCTTGGACATGCAGGTTATTATCACAGGTTTATAAAAAAAAAATCACAAATTGTTGTGCCTTTGTATGCTTTAACAGGAAATGTTGACTTTAAATGGTCTGATAAATGTGACACGGGTTTTACATATTTGAATAAATTAGTTTCGACGACACCATTATTGCATGGACCCAACTGGGAGCTCCCCTTTCACATCTCTACGGATATGTCAGATGTAGCAATAGGCACCGTCCTCAGCCAAGAGGAGGACAGAAAGCCTTATGCTATTTATTATATCAGCAAAAATCTTATTGTTGCTGAACTTAATTATACAGTAACAGAAAAGGAATTTTTAGTTGTCATATATGCCATAAACAAATTTAGACATTATATAACTAACTATCAAGTTTTTTTGTATATTGGTCATTCCTTCATCAAATACTTAGCTAAAAAACCCATTACAAATGGTCGAGTGACTCGTTGGTTGTTACTTTTGTAGGAGTTTGATATCACCATTAAAAACCGTCCAGGGAAGGAAAACATAGTCGCAGATTTTCTGTCTCGGGTTCCAAAGATAAATGATCCGTTGGCAGTAGATGACCAGTTTCCAGACGAGAATTTGCTTGTCCTAGCAGTTAAAACGCCATGGTATGCAAATGTAGAAAACTATATGATGGTAGGAAAGCTGCCCAGACACTTCATAGCAAGGGAAAGGAAACAAATTGTCCAGCGCAGTGCCTAATTTTCTTGGATTGGCAGGTACCTTTTTCATACAAGGTCTAATATGTGCATACGTAGATGCAATCGTGAAGATGAAATCTACGACATCCTGAAGGCTTGCCATGACGAGCATAGTGGAGGAAACGTCGCAGATTGTAGAACTAGGCATAAGGTACTACAGATGGGATATTATAGACCCACCATTTTTAAAGACACTAAGAAATATGTCCAGGCTTGTGATAGTTGCCAAAGGATGGGCGATCCTGGTCAATCTGACAAATGCCGCTACAGCCTCAATTGGTAATAGAACATTTCGAACGATGGGCATTGTATTTTGTTGGCCATTTCATCCACCATCAAACCAAAATGCCTACATACTAGTTGTTACATACTATGTAACACAGTGGGTAGAAATAGTATATTTGCTAAGAGCTACAGAAGAAGCCGTAATTAATTTCCTTTTTGGATTATTTGTGTGGTATGGCTTACCTAGGGAAGTGATAATAGATGGGGGGGGGAGGCAATTTGTAGGACATAAGATCACAGCCACTCTATAGAGCCAGCACATCACACATAGAGTCACTTCCCCGTATCACCCGCAGGCGAATGAGTAGGTTGAAAGCACCAATAAGGTCATCGAAGAAATTCTGACCAAGACAGTTTCGACACATCGGCGGGACTGGGTTGCTAGACTACTAGAGGCCTTGTGGTCCTATCGCACAACTTGGTGAAATACTACTGGATATTCTCTGTACCAACTTGCATTTGGAAAAGAACCTATCTTTCCTATTGAATTGGAAATAAAGTCTCTCAGAACAGCCCAAGAAGTGGGATTGGATCTAACAGAGGCCAAAACTAAATGACTTCAACAAATAAATGAATTGGATGAGGCTCGACTACTTTCTCTACAATGCACCTCAATTATTCAGCAGCAAAGGGCAAAGTGGCACAATAGTCTTATTAAAAAAAAGATGTTTCAGAAAGGAGACTATGTTAGAGAATTATATATTACAGAGCAATGGAACACATAAAATGTTGCAGAAATATAGACACAGAAAATGCATAAAACAAGAGAGACATAGATATACGTGGTTCACCCAGTTTGAGCTACGTCCATGGAGAAACAGCCAGTCCTTCCTTTTATATTATCCAACAAACTAAAGAGATACAACCTACAACAAATCCGTTGTAATTCACTCTTTGTTCTCAATCTCCTCTCTCTTCCTCACTCATAATACAGATATACATAGACACAATACAATTCCCTCATATACAGCGAGGGGTTGCCTGCTAGGGAAAAAACCCTAAATTAATCATAACTTCTACCATCAAATATCTGCCTAATGAACGACCCAGATTGACTACAAAATTAAAACATTTTACAAGGCAATTTTACGGGTAGCGTTTCCGCCCCATTACTAACTGGGGTCCAATGCGGCGATACCTTTGAATACAGAAGATAATCAAGCTCCACACCCAACAATCTCCCACTTGGAGACTAATTATAGCAACTCCACCACTGCTTCATTTGTTGGACAATGACTCCGCTTTGGACCTAGCTGTTTCTAATCTTCTTCATCATACTTGAAGACCAATTTAAATTGAGCAAATTCTTAGTTTCTCCCTATTTAAAACTTTTTTTAACATCTCTGTAGGATTCTGGCTATTGTGTATCTTTTCCAGCTTCAATTGTCCATCTTACAACGCTGATCGTATGAAATGGTACTTGAGCTGTATATGTTTAGTCTTGGAATGAAATGCAGAGTTCTTTGCAAGATGTATGGCACTCTGGCTGTCATTGTATAACTTGCCCAACTCCTGCTTCTTATCCAATTCATCCAGAGACCTTTGTAACCAAATCATTTCTTTACTAGCCTCTGTAGCAGCAACATACTCTACTTCTGTTGTTGAGAGTGCAACAATACTTTGTAGTTTTAAGACCCAACTGAAAGTTGTTCCACCTACAGCAAACACATAACCTGTTGTGCTTCTCCTGTTATCTCTATCAGCCTCCATATCTGCATCAACATATCCCTGTAGAGCAATGTTTGAACCACTAAAGCATAATTCTTGATTTGTGGTACCTCTCAAATACCTGAGAATCCACTTCACCGCCATCCAATGTTCTTTTCCTGGATTGTTCATGTACCTACTTACAACTCCCACTGCATGTGCAATATCAGGCCTTGTGCAGACCATTGCATACATTAAGCTTCCAACTACTGATGCATATGGAACTTTAGACATATGAGCCATTTCTTTCTCAGTCTTGGGACACTCCTCCTTACTTAATTTGAAATGGCTATCCAAAGGTATACTAACTGGTTTTGCATTCTGCATATTAAACCTTTTCAACACCTTTTATATGTACTCACTTTGAGACAATGTTAATTTGCGATTCTTCCTGTCTCTAGTTATTCTCATACCAAGGATTTATTTTGCAATACCCAAATCCTTCATTGCAAATGAGTTTGCCAATTTTCTTTTGAGTGCATTTATTTCTTGCATCTTAGAAGCTGCAACAAGCATGTCATCTACATACAATAACAATATAATATAGCTGCCATCATTTTTCCTTTTGAGATAAACTCAATGATTAGAGTGACATCTAATATAACCTTGTTCAGACATAAACCTGTCAAATTTTAGATACCACTGCCTTGGAGCCTGTTTCAAGCCATACAAGCTCTTCTTCAACCTGCACACTAGTTTCTCCTTCCCTTTTACCTCATATCCTTGCGGCTATTGCATATATATCTCTTCCTCCAAATCCCCATGGAGAAAGGCTGTCTTTACATCTAACTGCTCAAGATGCAAATCTTCAGCTGCGACTAGACTTAAAATAGTTCTGATTGAAGTCATTTTAACAACAGGAGAAAATATCTCATCAAAGTATATACCCTTTTTCTGTGCAAACTCTTTCACCACAAGTCTAGCTTTATACCTTTTTCTACCTCCATCTTCTTCCTTCAACTTGTAAACCCATTTATTTTGCATTGCTGCTTTACCTGCAGGCAACCTGACTAAGTCCCAAGTTTGGTTATGTGCTAAGGAGTCCATCTCTTCTTTCATGGCTTGCTCCCAGTTCTTCCTGGTTTCTACCTGCACTGCTTCTTCATAACATTCTGGTTCAACAGAATCAATCAACAATACATAATATAATGAAGGAGAGTATCGTTCAGGGGGTCTACTTATCCTGGTAGATCTTCTAACACCACTTTTAGGTGTTTGAGGTGCTTGTTGTTGTTGTGGTTGTTGTTCTAGCTGTTGATCATTATGATTTTCAGGCACCATCACTTTTTTTGTGATCTCGTCAAGCACTGTGTATTCTCTGTTTTCTTTTTCCTGTTTCTTTTCCTGCAACTAATCCTTATACAAAACCTTTTCATTGAATATGACATCTCTGCTCCTAATGATTTTGTGTTTTTCATAATCATAAAAGCGATAACCAAAATCATTAACACCATATCCAATAAAGGTAGATTTCTTTGATTTTGCCTCAAGCTTTGTTCTATTTTCTTTATTAATGTGGACAAAGGCTTCACAACCAAAAGTCTTTAAAAAAGAGTAGTTTACATTTTTACTTGTCCATGCCTCCTCTGGAATACCACCATCCAAGGAACTTGAAGGCCCTCTATTTATTAGATAAACAATAGTATCTACAGCATCTGCCCAAAATTGTAAAGGCAATCCTACATGCAATCTCATGCACCTTGCATGCTCCATGATTGTCCTGTTTATCCTCTATGACATACCATTTTCTTGTGGTGTTCCTGGAACTGTCTTCTCTTTACGAATTCCATTCTCTGAACAATACCTATCAAACTCTTTGCTGCAATATTCACCTCCATTGTCTAATATAAGACACTTCAACCTTTTTCCTGTCTCATTTTCAACCAAATCTTTCCATTTCTTGAAAGTATCAAATACATCAGATTTATTTCGATTACAATAAATCCATGTTTTTTTGGTTGCATCATCACTAAAAGTAACATAATAACTAGAGCCACCAAAAGATGATACCTGAGCAGGTCCCCATACATCTGTATGCACAAGCTCTAATTTTTCGCTCTTATTTTCTTTCCCAACTCTAAGGAATTTGACTCTCTTCTGTTTTCCATAAACACAATTTTCACAGAATTTTACGTCAACATGCTTCAAACCTGGCAACAAATTTCTTGATTGAAGAATCTGCATCCCCTTCTCACTCATGTGCCTGAGCCTATCATGCCACAATGTTGTATCTTCTCCTGTAGAGGTTAAAGCATTAACAGAATTAGAAATACCATTGCATAAATATAATGTACCAACCTTTCCTCCTTTCACTATTACCAGGGATCCTTTAGTGACCTTCCAAGTTTTATCTGTGAAAGTAGTTACACAACCTTCACCTCCCAACTACCCTATTGAAATCAGATTTTTCTTCAGATCTGGAACATGCCTTACCTCCTTCAATAGCCATTGATTTCCATTTTGTTGTTTTATGAAAACTATACCCATTCCAATGACTTTACAGGGTTTATCATCACCCAATCGAACATGTCCAAAATCTCCCTGAACATAATCATAAAAATGTTTCCTATTAGGTGTGGCATGGAATGAGGCCCCTGAATCTACCACCCAAGCATCAATAATATTTTCTAATGAAAAATCAAAGCATCTTGCAACATATCACCTATTACATTTGCTTCATGATTAGTTTCTTGCTGTGCGTCTTCTTCTTTTCCCTTTCGAGACTTGCAGTCTTTCTTCAGGTGTCCTTTCTTCTCGCATTTCTAGCACACTATCCCCGATCTAGACTCGGATCTACCTTTTCTTGACTTACTACGATATCCAGGGCTCTTTCCTCTTTCCATTTTTCTTCCCCTAGTCTCTGCAGTCAAAGCATTACCTGATGTCTCATCGGAGCTTTTCTGTCGAATTTCCTCACTAAGGATTGCACTTACAACATCATCAAACTTTAAAGTACTAGATCCAGAGATAGAGTTACTAATGGCCATAACTAAACCATTACAACTTTCTGGCAATGAGCACAGAAATAACAGAGCCCTAACTTCATCATCAAAAGTTACCCCTACATAACTTAACTGACTGGTAACTATATTAAATTCATTTAAATGATCAACAACAGATCCACCTTCTGACATCTTCATATTAAATAAATGCTTCATAAGAAATACCTTATTTGAGGCTGAGGGTTTTTCATATAGTTTGGCCAATGTCAACATTAAACCCTCAGTTGTCGTTTCCTTTGAAATATTAAACGCTACTGACGCTGCTAGGCACAGCCATATTGTTCCAAGTGCCTTTCTGTCGAGAATATCCCATTCTTTGTCTATCATACTCATCGACTTCTTTGTCTTTCCGCTCAATGTTTGGTACAGATCTCTTTGATACATATAATCTTCCATCTGCATCTTCCACAGCTGGTAGTTTTGGCCATTAAAGTTTTCCACCCTAAACCTACCATCTTTCGCCATTGCTCCTACTCGAACCAGGAACCCTTCTCTCCTGCGAGTTTATCAGCCAAAAAAGACCTTTGGCTCTGATACTAGTTGTTAGAGAATTATATATTACAGAGCAATGAAACAAATAAAATATTGCAGAAATATAACACAGAAAATGCATAAAACAAGAGAGACACAGATATACGTGGTTCACCTAGTTTGGGCTACATCCACGGAGAAACAGCCAATCCTTCCTTTTATATTATCCAGCAAACTGAAGAGATACAATGATTTGAAAATCACTCGTGAGTGATCTCAGTTAAATAATTAATGAATGAAGGTATTATAGCCTCATGTGTTGGTGTGTGTCTATGTTATTTTAGGCAACGGATCGATCAGATTGAAAAATACACGGACACTAGAAAATGGAAAACAGTAAGGGAAGCACAGTAAGAAAATGCAAGAACACAACAAATTAGTAAGGAGTTCACCCTATCCTCCAGGGCTACGTCTCTGGTCCAGCTTTCAGTGGTGGCCTTCTTTTATTGTGTCTTAAAAGCATATTTTTTACAGTGAGGAGCTCAATTTGAGTCTCTTGAAATAGATAATTCTTGGTAGGGTGGTTCTTGGATTCCCCAAGCCACTAGAGTGCACAAAATCTTTTCCTTACCAAATCTTGACCTCTCCAATCTTTAATGGGAGGAACCCAATATGGCACTCAATTCCCGACAAATCCTCATAGGGGTTGCTTGAACCTCTCAAGCCTTTTATCTACTCGATGCTGCCTTAGGTCAGCTCGGCTCTCTGTTTTCTACTTCTTGCTTCACTGTCTCTTTCGCCTTTTCTTTCACTGTTTTCTTCTCTAGTTCTTCCTTCTCTTCTTTTGTTCTATTCTTTGTCTATTCATGGCTTAAAGCCAATTTGTCCTCGACTGTTCGCTTCCTCTTCCACCCCTTCGGATCGCCTGTTACTGTTCACTTGGAGTTCCCTGCCTTTGCGTCATTGCCAATGTCTCACAGGGAGGTGGTCATTTGTCCTCTCACGAACTGCGCCAGCTCTTCCTCAACGGTTCGGTTTTTCAATTACATTGTGGAATGACTCATCCGCCAACTCAACGGTCAAATCGGGCTTGAGAATTTTATGTGCTACAACTTAATTCCCTCACCAAATCCGGTTTCTCCATCAGGCGCAATCTCCGCCGTCAGATCTAGAGCCCCCAGATCCTACAACATTCGCTTATTTCGCACAGTTGACTTGCTCGACTGTTAGCACGCGATGAGAGGCGGTTTTCTCTCTCATCCGCCGGACACGCATCATGCGTTGAATGGAATCGCTCGCTTTCAGCCAAATCCGCTTATCGCCCAAGGATGCCCCCAATATACCATCGGTTTTGGAGCGCGGGTCTCGCCTTTCACCTTAGTGCATTCCCCACAGTTTCCCGGCTTACCATGCGACCGAGTGCTCGGGGCCTTTCCTTCTCGAGGGGTTTCGCCTAGTGCATCAGAAATGGCCTCCGTTTCCTGATCCGGGCTTCCCAGTTTCCAGTTTTGCCTCCTGCGCAGTCTCCATGGGCCTCGGTCAGTGCGCTTTGACCGACGTCCTTTTCGTTCCTTGCTGGCTACAAACTACCACTATCCAGAGGTCTTCCTAATCACTTTGTGTTCATAAATTCAAAGTCTATCCTATTTTGATACAGTCATGGCACTTTGATAATCTTCATGGATCCAATTCAGATCACGGCCTTCCCACTGAAAAAGCTTTTGGACCACCAAAAGTTGGTTTTCAAGCATCGACTAAGTGAGGGTACAATTGTCTCACTTGTCCAATCTCTATCCACTTTGCACTGCTCGGCTTTGAACCCTCGAGCCCAATTTTGAGGTACTCAACATCTCCCCTATGTGTTGTCTCACCTTCCTGTCCAGAACTGTGTCTTCCTGCAATTCATTAAGATATTCAGGTAGCAGGTCATCAATAGAAGGCAATTGACTCTGCTCTTCGGGATCCTCAATTAGTGAAGGTTCAAATAATCTCAAGAAATCTGCATTTACAACTGAGTAGATGTGCATGTAAGCTGGTAGATCAAGGCAAAAAGCATTCTCACCAATCTTCTCAAGTATCCTAAAAGGTCCATACTTGATAGGCTTTAACTTTTTACCTTCACCTTACATCCTGTCCTTGCTGATATACAGCCAGACTTGGTCACCAACTTGTAAATTATGCTCCATCCGATGCTTGTCATGCCTTGCCTTGTATTTTTCTTGCCTCTTTTCCAACTGTTCCTGTACTGCCTGGTGGATCTCTTGGATTTGTTCAATGAACCTAGTTTCCCTGTCCACATCACTGTGTCCCTCAACTGTGGTGTCTTTACCAAAGACAAAATCCAAAGGAGACCTTGGTGTGAAACCAAAACAGGTCTCAAAAGGAGATCTCTGCGTAGAAGAATTTTTTGTTTTGTTGTAAGCATGTTGCACATAACACAAATGTTCATCCCAAAGCTTAGGATGCTTGCTGCAATATCCCCTGAGTAACTGGATCATTGTCCTGCAGGGAAAATTTTAAGAACCCCCCCTAAATTTACATGTATAATAAATGGGCGAATCTCCATGGTATATAGGAAAAATGGAAGGCGATTTTATCAATAATATGATATGTATATATAATTTTTTTGGCGAATCTCTCACCAGACATGGCGAATATTTTACTCAATTATAAAATCTTGTGTTTATTGAATACAGAAATGAAATCATTGCATTTCTTTAAAATATCTTTTGAAATCAAAATTACCAAAAATACATATCGATAACCTAGTGGGTGTAGGATAAAATTCACCTGTGCCATTCACAGAAAGCATGAGAAAAAACCTAATACATATATAAAACCAAGAAAAATTCAAATTCATCACTTTAGGGACCTCGTAACCACCCTGCCAATACACAAGTATGTTCCTGTTTGCAATTAGAAAAATTACCCAAATTACAATCTGTTTACTCCAGCATATGTTGGAAAGTTATAGAAGGATGGCTAGTGCAATCAATCCATTCCTTTTAGCTTAAAACAAAAGTATACAAATATACTTGTCCAATGTCTATGCTTTAACCATTCACCTTAAGATGTTTTTACAATATAATTTCCTAAGTCTATTTAATATCTTCATTATCATAAAAACCAACCTATATCCATCTTAACTCCACATCTACCACTCTTAGGGGGATGAAATCTATTTGTCCCTCTGAGCACTTGGTAGACCCAGAAGTAAGATGGATCTAAGATGATAGAATTTACCCTTTAAATAGTCTATGCTCACATGAATACCATGGTATTACCATGGGTCAATACCATGGGTTATCATAAACCTGGAGCTTAAAAGTAATTTATAAAAATTAATAAATTAATAGTTGATTTTTATTTTATTTTTTATTTTAACCAAGCTAAAATGTTTAACATACATTAAATTACAACATCCATTTTTACTCTTGATCGGATCAAATATTTTTTCACTCTATGCTAGTTTTCATATCACGATATTTGATACCTCTCGGGGGTTAGTAGATCCAGAGTAAAGATGGATCTATACTGGTTTAATTCCCCCATTTAAATAGGCTACATTCTAGGTGAATACCATGGATCAATACCATGTGCCATTTTGGTGAATACCATGGGTCAATACCATGTGTCATTTTTATTTTTATTAATACTAATATTAGGGTTAATAATGTTTTTTTGCATGGTATTAATAACAATCTAGTCCATGGTATTTGTCCCATAGTATTTTTCCCATAGGTTTCACCTAAATATAACGCATTTTTTGAGTGTTCGTAAATATAAGGTGACTTATGGAGTAAATATAAAAAAATGTTTTATTTGTTTACCATACCTCTTGTTTATTTATATTTTTATTAATTTACCATACCTCTCGTTTATTTATATTTTTATTAATTTACCATACCTCTTTTACAAATATGGTATTTGGCCCATAGGATTCACTTAAATAAAACCTATTCTTGAAAATGGGCGAATGGAAGGTTGTAACTCCTAATTTGAAGGGCTAAATATACCTTTTTTACCCTCTCCCTTAAAATAAGGTGGGCTATTTGAGGTGATTTGTAAAAAAGTACTTTGATACAAAATATTCGCCCACTAAAACTTTAAAACCCCTTAATTTCGCCAAAGGGCGAACATTCGCCCCTAAAATTTTCTATGTTGTCCTGTTAACTACTTCCTGTATGGTCATCAGTTTGTGGATGAAAAGTTGTGCTTTTCTTCAATTTGGTGTCCATCAGTTCCCACAGACTTGACCAAAACTTCCCCACAAATCGGGTGTCTCGATGAGATACAATGGAAGTGGGTAATCCAAAATGAACCCATACATGTTCAAAAAATAGTTTTGTAGTTTGTTCAGATGTAATCTGTTTATTACAAGGTATCAAAATACACATTTTTGTTGAACCTATCCACAACAACATATAGATAATCATGACCTTTCCTAGATTTAGGCAGTCCTCCAACAAAATCCATGGAAACACTTTCCCAAGAGTGAGAAGGAACTGGTAATTGAGTGTATAAGCCTAGCTTTCTATTGTTGGGCTTGCTTTTAGCACACATAGTACACCCTCTTACATATCTAGACACTATCTCATTCATTTTTGGCCAATAACAAAATCTTTGTAGCTGTAAAACTATTTTACTTACCCCAAAGTGACCTGATATTAGAGAAGTGTGTGCTTCTCGAATTATCTTTTACTCTTTCAGTTTGTGGAATGCATAACTTCCCACAATAGTATAAGAATCGGTCTTTTACATGATAATCCAATTCTTCTACTCGTTTTCCTTGACTTAAAGTTGCATATACATCTTTAAAGTCTATATCTTGAGCATATTGTTCAATGTAGCTCTCATGTAACACAGAATTATGCTTAAGTATAGTAGATGCATTTTATAATGGATCTAGATAACATATCTGCAACTTTTTTATGTATGCGCTTTTTATATCTAATGACTAAATGAAACTATTGTAGAAAACCCATCCATCTATAGTGTCTTGATTGCTACAACTTAGTTTGGGAGTGTAGATATTGAAGTGTTTGATGATCAGTATGTATTGCTGTCTCTTTGCCCATTAAGTAATGTTTCCACTTTTTCACACTCTGTACTAATGCATACAATTCTTTGTCATATATAGGATAGTTAACTACTGCAAAATTAAATGTCTCTGAATGATAACATATGGGTTTACCGTGCTGTGTCAACACTGCTCCCATGGCATAGTCACTGGCATCTGTTTGGATCTCAAATGGTCTTTGAAGATCAGGCAGTGCTAGTACAGGTGTTGTACTAATCTTTTCTTTCAAGGTGTCGAAGGCTTTCTGCTATTTGCCTCCCCACTGAAACACCTTGTTCAATCCTGTTAAAGCATGTAAGGGAGATGCAATTAAGGAAAAGTTAGAAATGAACTTTCTCCAATATTGTGTTGCTCCTAAGAAGCTTCTAACTTCTGTACCAGATTTGGGTTTAGGCCAGTTCACAATGACTGCCACCTTAGAGGGATATATCTTCAATTCACCACCCCCTACTATATGACCCAAATGATTCAGAGATGTTTTGCCAAATTCACATTTTGAGAGTTTAACATAAATTTTTTCTCTTTTCAAAACATCTAGTGTCTGGTTAACATGCTTTAAGTGTTCTTCCCACGTTTTGCTAAATATCAGAATATCATCCAGATACACAATAACAAAATCATCACGAAAAGGTATGAGTACATCATTCATTAATCTCATGAAAGTAGCAGGAGCATTAGTTAAGCCAAAAAGCATAACCAGCCACTCATACAATCCCTACCTTGTTTTGAAAGCAGTCTTCCATGCATCTTGTTCTGCAACTCTGACCTGATGGTATCCACTGTGCAAGTCTAGCTTGGAGAAATAAACAGCTTCTTTCAGTTGATCTAAAAGATCATGTATGCGAGGAAGGGGATAATGATTTTTTATTGTTATCTTATTCAGTGCTTGGTAATCAATGCACATTCTCCACGAGCCATCTTTCTTTCTCACCAAAACGATTGGTGACCCACATGGTGATGTGCCAGGTCTAATAAACCCTTTCTCGAGCAACTCCTGCACCTTCTTCTTGATTTCAACATTCTCTAAAGCAGACAACATGTACATTCCAATGTTAGGCAATGGAGAATCTTGTTGCAAAATATTATCATGCACTATTTCCTTTTTGGGTGGCAGACCTTTAGGTTCTTGAAACAAGATATCATACTCTGAAACAACCTTTTCTAAATCAGCTTGCTGTTTAGCATTACAACCCTCAAATACATTGGTTTTATCAGGTTTCTTGTCCTTTACAACCATCAGTAAGAATTGTTTGCTTGAATTTTTTATTCATTTCATCTGCCCTGAGTTTATGAGAGTATAATTATTCTTGAACTTATGAGCTCTTACAAAGTATTTGATTCCATCTTTAACAAGTAGATACTTGTTCTCAGCTCTATAGAAAATAACTTTTCTGTCATACAAGTAAGGACTTCCTAAAACAATTCCACATATATCCAAAGGAATTATGTCTAACTCAGCCTCATCTACAAATGTTGATCCAAAAGAAAACTTGAGTTTGCATTGTCTAGTCACTTGTAGTTGTGCTTTATCATTCAACCATCCTAATGGGTATGGTTTCTTGTGAGGTGTAGTCACTAATCCCAACTTCTTTACAATTTCTTCAAAAATTAGATCTACTTGTGAGCCACTATCAAACAAAGTATCAATCTTTTGATGTTTGGAATTAACTCGAATATGGAAAAGCTCATGTATTTTCTCTCATTTTCTTCATCAATAGCAGACTGTGTAGAATTACTAGTAGATGCTTCAGAATTCTTACCTTTTATACCTGTGGCTGCAATAGTTGTTTCATCTCCTGAGTCTGACCCCGAATCTTTTTAAATAGCTGCAACAGTCTTCTTCTTCTTGCCCTTGAACTTCTTAGGTCTCAGCTCTGGATGCATAATCCAACAGTGCTCATCATCATGCCCATCCTTTCTACAGTGAGTGCATGAAGCTTTGCTTTTCTGTGCAGTGTTAGCCTTCCTTGCTTTCCATTTCTGCTTTCTTTTCTCCTTATTCTTGCTTGTGGTTGGTTGGGATGGTCCCCCAAATTCTGGATTTCCATTCTTTCCTCTAGCTTCTAGATGACTAGCTTGTACAGATCCCTCATCTATACTAGTGGGATTAAACATGAGGACAGCATGCCTAATGTAGCTGTGTAGACCACCGATGTACTTCAACAGAGTCTCAGGTGAGTCTAATGAGATTCCTAGAATCAATGCTCTCTTCCTAAATTCTTGAGTGTACCCTTGCACACTTTTCCCTTTCAACTATCGAAGAGTTTGCCAACTCATCATGGCTTGCTGCATGTAGGCCAATGGATAGAACTGCTTTTTGATTGCAGAAACAAATTCACTCCAGACAGAGATAGTATTACCATGTCTCCTCATGTCAGCGTGGGTCCTGCCTTCCCACCAAACCAAGGCAGTGCCTCCAAGGCATAGGTTTTCTAGCTGAATCTTGCTCTTGTCTGAATCGATATTCTGCACTTTGCAATAAACATCAATTTTTCTAATCCAATTGTCCAGCTTTTCTGCATTCAACTCTCCATCATATATAGGTAAATCAAATTTAACATCTAGCTTAATCAAAGATGCCTTCTTTTTATGTTCAGGGCTATTAGGAGGCATGAGAAAGCTTTCTTCTTTCCCTTTGCCTTTTGAGTGGTCATGGAGGAAAGACTCATCTTCTCCTTTGTCTTGTTTGGAGCTTGATGCATCTTCATCCTTGTGCTTTCTAAAGTCCCTATACATTTCTTCTACCATGGACTTTATAGCTAGGAAACTATCTATGAATTGAGGGTCTTGCCCCATGGAACCTTCCTCTGACATTATCTTTTAAGGATAGATTCTCCCAATTTCAGGATTAGTTTCGACCAACTCCCCTTCTCCTAATTTGAGCTTTGATCTAGTAAGCATTCAACAACTAAACCAACACAAGCTTGTCTAACCTTAAGAGCCTAAAGCTCTGATACCACTTGATCTGAAAATCAGTTGTGAGTGATCTCAGTTAAATAATTAATGAAAGAAGGTATTACAGCCTCATGTGCTGGTGTGTGTCTATGTTATTTTAGGCAACGGATCGATAAGATTGCAAAATACACAAACACTGGAAAATGGAAAATAGTAAGGGAAGCACAGTAAGCAAATGCAAGAACACAACAAATTAATAAGGAGTTCACCCTATCCTCTAGGGCTACATCTCTAGTCCATATTTCAATGGTGGCCTTCTTTTATTGTGTCTTAAAAGTAGAGTTTTTACAGTGAGGAGCTCAATTTGAATCTCCTGAAATAGATAATGCTTGGTAGGGTGGTTCTTGGATTCCCCAAGCCACTAGAGTGCACAGACTCTTTACCAAATATTGACCTCTCCGGTCTTTAATGGGAGGAGCCCAATATGGCACTCAATTCCCAACAGATCCTCATAGGGGTTTCTTGAAACTCTCAAGCCTTATATCTGCTCGATGCTGCCTTAGGTTGGCTTGGCTCTCTGTTTTCTGCTTCTTGCTTCACTATCTCTTTCGCCTTTTCTTTCATTGCTTTCTTCTCTAGTTCTTCCTTCTCTTCTTTTGTTATGTTCTTTGTTTGTTCATGGCTTAAAGCCAATCTGTCCTCGACTGTTCCCTTCCTCTTCCACCCCTTCGAATCGCCTGCTGCTATTCGCTTGGAGTTTCCTACCTCTGTGCCATCGCCAATGTCTCATAGGGAGGTGGCCATTTGTCCTCTCATGAACTGCACCAGCTCTTCCTCAATGGTTCAGTTTTTCAGTTACATTGTGGAATGACTCATCTGCCAACTCAATGGTCAAATCGGACTTGAGACTTTTATGTGTCGCAGCTTAATTCCCCCGTCAAATCCGGTTTCTCCATCGGGCGCAATCTCCGCCATTAGATTTGGAGCCCTCAGATCCTATGACATTCGCTCATTTCGCGCAGTTGACTTGCTTGACCGTTAGCACGCGATGAGAGGTGGTTTTCTCTCTCATCTTCCAGACACGCATCGTGCACTGAATGGAATTGCTCGCTTTCAGCCAAATCCGCTTACCACCCAAGGATGCCCCCGATATACCGTCGGTTTTGGAGCGTGGGTCTCGCCTTTCACCTTAGCGCCTTCCCCATGGTTTCCTGGCTTACCATGCGACCGAGCGCTCGAGGCCTTTCCTTCTTGAGGGTTTTTGATAAGTGCTAATCGCACATTAGAAATGGCCTCCATTTCCCGATACGGGATTCCCAATTGCCAGTTTTGCCTCCTACGCAGTCTCCATGGGCCTCAGTCAGCGCGCTTTGACCATGGTCCTCATCGTTCCTTGCTGGCTGCAAACTGCCACTATCCAGAGGTCTTCCTGATCGCTCTGTGTTCATAAATTTGAAGTCTGTCCTGTTTTGATACAGTCATGGCACTTTGATAATCTTCATGGATCCAATTCGGATCATACAACCTACAGTAGATCCACTGTAATTCCCTCTTCGCTCTCAATCTCCTCTCTCTTCCTCACTTAGAATACAGATATACATAGACGTAATACAATTCCCTCATATATAGCGAGGGGGTGCCTTCTAGGGAAAAAAACCCTAAATTAAACATAACTTCTACCGTCAGATCTTCGCCTAATGAACGACCCAGATTGACAATGAAATTACAACATTTTACAAGGAAATTACAACATTTTACGCCACCCCCTGGACCCCCCCTGCAGCGAATATTTTACGGGATTACGAACTGGAGTCCAATGCGGCGATACCTTTGAATACAGAAGATAATCAAGCTCCACACCCAACAGACTAGGCGCTCCTATATGATTCCAGATTCCAAGGCTCTTTGGGCAAGTTACAGACAGGGTAGCTTGGCCCGTATGAAATTCAAGAGGTACACAACTATGGCACTCTCACTCTGACTACCATTGATGAGTCTGGCCATTCTTTCCGGGTGAATGCACATCGGGTGCGTCTTTATCATAAACCACTCACCAAAGAGTCTTTTTGCCAACAAGTATGTGATGATCCCACTATGCAAATTTTAGTTGCAAGGAGTGATGACCCGAAACTTTACTTTCATAAAAAATTATCTTTCTTTAGTTGTAAATAGTGTATATATTCTTTTTACAGTTGGTTGCAATTTAGTTTAGGCATCACTATGTAAATACGAGGATTTCTCTTGTTTTTTTTGGGTGTGTTTAATAATTGTTGTTCAGTCAATAGAATAGTTGTTGTTCAAACAAATGAACAACTCCAATTTTTCCCTTTTGAATATTTTGTTGTTCAATCAATTGAACAACTCCGATTTATTCTTTTCACGTGTTTTGGTGTTCAATCAATTTAACAACATTGATTTCTTTTGCATATTTTATTGTTCAATCAATTGAACAACACCAATTTATTTTTGAGTGTTTTGTTGTTCGGTCAATTGAACAACTCCGATTTCTTCTTTTCGTGTGTTTTGTTGTTCAATCAATTGAACAACACCGATTTCTTTTTGTGTGTTTTGTTGTTCAAGCAATTGAACAACTCCGATTTATTTTTGTGTGTTTGTTGTTCAATCAATTGAATAGCCCCAGTTTATTTTTTTGTGTTTATTGTTCATTCAATTTAATAGATTTGATTTCTTTTTGTGTGTTTGATGTTCATTCAATTGAACAGTTGTTGTTCAGTCAACTGAACAACTACTCTTCAGTCAACTGAACAGTTGTGTTCAATCAATTGAACAACTCTGATTTCCTTTTGTATGTTTGTTGTTCAATCAATTGAACAAGTGTTGTTCAGTCAATTGAACAATTGTTGTTTGATAGAACGAATAGCTGTGATTTCTTTTTTCTTAAAACCAATAATTGTTGTTCCATCACCGGTCATTCTTTTATCAAATTGCCATTTTTCTCTCCCATGTTTTCTTAGTAAAACCATCTGTTTGGATTTGGAATTTGTACCTGAGATAAAAGAAAAACAGTAATATTAATACCATTATGACTTGTAAAACCTTTGATGGTTATCTTTATTTTGAAACTAACCTAGTTCATCTATATAATGACTAGTTGAATATCTTCTCTTTGGACATATCATAAAATGATTTACTATCTTAATACCATGCTGGTTTATCTTTCACACTTTCAATTGATAATTCCCTTTGGTATGATGATATAGGGATAAAAGCATAACTTTCATTGGAATTTTTTTTACTTCTCATGCCATCCCTGACTCTTAAGGAGTAAATGAGCCTCCCTCCCTTTACAATAAAAATATGAAAATATGGAAATATGAAAATATGAAAATGCAACACATCTTCTTAAAGAGGATAGGGGGTCTCATCACGAGCCAGCCTACCATGATCATAAGGGTGTAACAAGTGACATTCCATTATGGCCACCACACCAGGGTAATGACCTTCTTGATAGTCAAAACTGTCAGAAGGATAGGAGGTCTCATCACGAGCCGGCCTGATCACTTTGTTATATCCTGGTGAATGGCACTATGATTATCTGGTTACCATGCCAGCATAGTGGTCTCTTTATAGCAATGAAAAGAAAAATCATCTAAATACTAAAAGGAGGACTCTGGCTCATTTTTGGGTTAAAAAGAAACCCTGTCGAGGCTATGAATGCCTGCTGGAAGCAGTGGCTCTACTTGTGGTATTGAAGTGCTATGTTACATTGCCAAATATTCTTTATTCCATTACTTCCTATTGACTCATTTCTAAAGGTGAATTTACCATTTGAACAACGTTTATAACTAAATTAACCAACATGCATGGTAAACTATATCTTTATATGCATTATATCATTATTGTCCGATCAATTGATACCAACAACCATTATCATTTATCGTCGGTCATGCATTCATCACCTTTTCCACCTAAGGCAAATATCTCTTCACATAATGATCTAGTCTCTGTTTTATTCCTTTTATGGGCATTTCAAATCTTTTGACCTATACTGCTCTGACTGTTTTTGTCATATTTACACCACTTTGATTGTTGTACGGTTGCATTTATGAATTCCCAATGCCCTTTCCTTTTTTCCCATGATTTATGGTCGTGGACGCCCTTTTCTGATTGGAGGGGGGAAGGTCTGCATTATGGATAGCATGTGTAATGATTATTAAACTATTTTCTGATTGGAGGGGGGAAGGACTGCATTATGAATACGTGTGCGTAATAATTATTATACTATTTTCTGATTGGAGGGGAGAAGGTAAGCATTATAGTTAGCATGCGAATTAATTATTAAGCTGTGCCAAAAACTGCTAATGAGAAAAACAACACAATTGTCTTTAATATTAATTCTAAAACAACGTCACTGCTTTGTTAATAACTTTAACATTTTGAATATGGTTTACGGTTTTGTTCCAAATTGTTTAATTGTGAAGAAGAGCGCATGCAAAAGTGAAATTGAACCAGCTATTGAGAAACAACAACCATGGGAGGAAAAGCCATCCGCAGCGAACCTACAGTACTATGAGTATCAGAACAGGCTCACAAAATTCTTGAGCGCGCTGGCTGGCTTCAATACCTAACCAAATTTAAGGGATTTCATGAGGAAATAACACTTGAATTTTTGCAAAATCTATAGAATGGACGCACGACAGTGAAGGGCAGAAACATAACAGTTTCTGAAGTAGTTATAATTGAAGTCTCTAAACTTCCAACAGAAGGCACAAGATGGACTGATAAGCATGTTCTTCTGCAGGATGTAGTCGCAGTATTCCAAGACCAAGATGAAAAATTGGTACGCAAAGGCAAAGGGATTCACCCCATAGCTTTAAAGTTACCATGGCAGGAATTGGCGACCATTGTTCAGAGGTATATCACTTTTGACGGATGTCAATATGTGGTAAAACCTCGACAACTCAAACTATTAGCTATTCTGAAGCAGAAAGTTACAATTAATTTTCCATTTTGTTTTAAATTATTTATTGCATGACGTTGCTAGTTGGGTCAAGAAGGCTAAGGACCCACATTCTGTCATTAACCATCATGGTTTGTTCAAGTTAAGCATCATTCATGGACTCGCCTAACAGCAATTAACCTGGGATAACCTTGTAAATAATGCCTTAAACCCACTAGAAGAAAACCCAGAGACTGAACAACAGGGGTAAAGGTAATAGGTCCAAAAAGGACAAGAAAAAGAAGGAATCCTTCTTTGTCCTCAGGCCCAGCAAAGCGTAGGCGCTCTGTGAGGATAAAATCAAAGCAACGCACCCCAATCCCAACAGAAGAAGCGGGGTCATATCGCATGCCATCTCCAGGAATATGAGGAAGAAGTGGCTCGAGTATTCGAGAATATGGGGACACACTGTGAAGAAAGGGAGTCATCTGGAAACTTAGAAGGGAAAAATCATTCCCTTCACCAGTTTGCCTCTGATGGCAGTTTTGGCCATGCTGAAACTTTTCCATTTGCTGATAATTTGGAGGGTCAGAGGGAATCAATTCCCTCTATGAATGAGTCCCTTGAGAAAGAGGCCCATGCAGAGGAAACCCTCGAGGATGAAAATCAACCAGAGGTTATTGTTCCATTGGAATCCCCAACAAAGGAAACCCCTACAAAAGAAACCCTAGAGGATGAAAATCAACCAGGGGATATTGTTTTAATGAAGTCCCCAGAGGACGAGGCCCATGCAGAAGAAGACCCTGAAAATGACAATCACTCAGGAGATATTGTTCCATTGGAGTCCCCTAAGAGAGAAGCCCATGTAGAAAAATACCTGGAAGACGAGAATCCATCGGGAGATACTGTTCCATTGGAACCTTATCCTGATATTGGCACAACTCCTCTTGAACCTGAAATAAACACAGTTGTGCCACCGCCAATCAAAAACCCCATGACAAAGAAAACATATAAGGATAGATTGAGGAAGTTGCTTAAGAAGTACAAGAAGCAAAAGAAAATAGTTAAGCAATTGAGAGAGTGGTTAAAGGAAGCAGTTAGGGTTCGGAAACTGAAAGTGGAATTGGAAACTGTAGGGACCCAAACAGAACACTGTTCTTTGGAGGATATTGAAACTCAGACTAAGAGTCCTTGTGTTTGTTCAAAAGGGACCCAAACAGAGCAATGTCCTTTGAAGAATATTGAGACTCAGACTGAAGGTCCTTGCCTTTGCTCAATGGAGACCCAAATGGACTTTCCCACCACAGATGTTGTTGTTCAAACCAATTTTGAAGGAAATGGCCAAGCAGATTATTGTATGTCCCGAGAAGTAGCTAAAGCTGTTGTTTAAACTGATTCAGTAATAACACAAGATGATGAAACTCAGATAGAGGAAACATCTCACTACGTTCCTTTGGTAAGGGAAGCTGTTATCATAAAATTGCAGAATGAATTAACCAAGACCCAGCAAGAGTTGGCTCAACATAAGGAAGAATTAGTTATGTTACAGTTACACCAGAAATTGCGGAAGAAATTCGAGGCACTTACTATAACAGAAGATGATACTTTCACCAATTTCAAATATGAGCAGAAGAAAGTAGAGAAAGAACAAGCCAAGTTGCAGAAGGCCAAGGAGCAAATTGAAACTATTTGTTCTCTTTACTCTGATGCTTTGTCTTGTCGATCACTTGCCACCAATTATGCACTATTCTTGTTAGAAAGATACCTCTTACTGAAAGTTAAAGCTGTCAGGGCTAGTAAGTCAGCGGAATTTAAGACCACTCCAGACTTTGTCAAATGTTTTAAGGAAAAAAATGAACAGGTACAACACCTTCTATGTGAATTATACATGCATACTTTTTTCTTGGAGGATGAACTGGATAGTAATCCTGGCCCCTTCATTGGGATATTCAATTTCAAGATTTTCTCTCTTTTTCTACCAATCATATTAAATGGGCTAAAGCCTATAACACTTTTCAAAAAAGGGAATATGGTATAGATTTATGGGTCAGGGGAGAACCCATGAAACCCCTACATCTTTCTGTCCAACATAAATAGTTCATGAAATGAATAGGAGTCATGGCTCAATTAGGAGCACTCCATAAAAATATCATACAGGCAGGAAAGGAATACTTTCAGGAAATTGAGGAAGCTTTGTCAGCAGCAAGACAAAGATGGGAAGCTTCCACTAACAATGTCAGGAATAGGGAGCCATTTGGGTATAGAAATTTCAAAGTTGCTACTACTCACCTACACAGATACAAAAATATGGTCCTAAGCATGGGCCTTGACTGGATAGGATGCCGCTACAGATGTCCTATTATTTGGTACCCTCCTGATGGGTATTACAGTGATTATAATTTTCCATATTACCATGTAAACCAGGCTTTTGCAATACTTAAATAGAAAAACGGTTTTAGGCTATATAAGGAAGAAGTTTATCCTGCTTATTCTTTAACACAACTGCACCTCAATCATCTTATTGCATGAGAACATGCAAAAAGGTAAGCAGGGGAGTATGTTGGGTCATGGAAAATGTATGTTTTATCCTCATATTAGCTTAATTAATCATTTGTCTTTATGTGTTTATCTTCATTTTAGGAATAAATATAGAAGAAACAATTGTAAAAGCTAGATAAAATCGATCATTAATGAATTGGGTAAATATGGGCATGAAAAACTAACTTTCTCTATGTTTATATGCAAGAACATGAATTGAACGATTGTTGTTCAAATGATGGAACATCAGTGACCAAGAAAGGAAAAAGGACAACATCTCGATTATGAAGGCCAGCAGAAGACTAGGAGAATCAAGTCTATTCTGTGATGAAATCAAATTGTCGATTGCGAAATCCTTAGGATCTCCTGATCCTGAGGATTCGCTTCTATCTGTTTGTCTTTCCTATTTTATATAAAGCCAACAAGCGAAATGAACAGCTAGTTAGAAATTTCGAGATTGTAACTATTCATTTTTGACACAGAGTACTTTCATTACTGTGACATTGTAACTCTATTATCAAGTTTAATGAAGAAGATTGTGTTTTACCTATAATCGCATTCTGAGTGTCTTTCAGCAGTGACTTTTGGAGACTCTAGGCCCGGTCGATAGGAGATTTACTGCTTTAATTGTGTCATATTTATTTTTGTTTACTCTTACAATTGTTTATTATTGTTAGTTCATGAAATTAGAATTATTCTGATTGTTGTGAGTATTGATTATTACGATTTTCTTTTGTCGTTCAAACTAGATTCTAGATCTTGCTGTGTTTTACATCTGCGTGTTAATCTTTACTGAATTTATCAGGTTAGTTTAAGTATTTGATTGTTGTTCATTTTGAAGTAGTGTTATCAGAGATCTTAAGCTTACAATTGATTTTTTTCCATTAGATGTTTGAATAGTTATTTGTTGTTCATTTGCTATAGCTTTCCTTCATGTTGAACAAATGATTGCCTATAATAGTTAGATTTTCTAAGAGTGATTTCCTTTACTGCATTCCAATTCAGTTCTCTGCATAATAAATCAAAGTAGATTTGAAAATGCTTTAAATATTTCTTTCATAATTGTTTTGGATTGAACTTCGAGAATTATATATTAATCATTGCAACGATTCTAAATCATTTCATTATGAATTAGCCTTTGAATTCACTTACATAGACAATGTTGAACACTCTTGAAATAAACATACTTGCCCTGGTTTGATAACTAATGTAGGTATTAAGGTTGCTTTTAATAGTCATCTTAATGCACCAACACTTAACATTTTAGGGAGACCTTGGTTAGCAATTGTTGAGGCTTCCATTAGTTACAGGGTTGAAAACATGACTATTAAAAATGGGCATTTCACAAAGCAACTTGTATTATATCCCCCTCCTCAACCCTCTGTTAAGCATGATTTATCTTTATGGATAAAGTATGATGAGGAGGAATATTTTTATCAATCATCCCTCAACCCAGTTTGTAAATTAGACACTATTGTAGGAAGTAAAGAGCTAGATGAGGATGACCTTATTGATCACTTCTTATAGAATCAACCTCCTATTTCCATGCCAACTTATGAGCTAGTGGAGAATCTTTAGGGAAACCTGAGAAAAATCCATGGGCTAAACTATTTAGTGAAAACTATGATCCACATCATGTTAATATTATGGAAATCATTCTATCCAAAACTCTAAAAATCAACCCTTCCCTCTCAGTAGAGCAAGAAGAGAAATTATGCATTGTATTGAGACAACAACTTGGGACTATAAGGAAATGAAAGGGGTGCATCCCTCAGTTTCTACCCATCATATTTACATTAAGGAGGGATGTAAACCTATGCTCCAATCCCAAAGGAGAATGAACCCTCCCATTAAGGACATTGTGAAATAATAATTACAAAAACTACTAGATGTAGGATTCATCTACCCCATTTCAGATGGTGAACTTTGTGTTGACTATAGGGAACTCAAAAAGGCTACAAAGAAAGATCATTTCTCTTTTAATTTCATTGATCAATTCTTGGGTGGACTTCAGGGAAGAAATTATTCTCATTCCTAGATGGATTTAGTGGGTATAATTAGATCCAGATCAGCCTTGAGGATCAGGACAATACCACCTTCACATGTCCATGGGGGACCTTTTCCTATAGATTCCTTCCATTTGGCTTTTGAAATACCCTTGCTACCTTCCAAAGGGAAGTTTTGAGTATTTTTATTGATCTTGTGCATGATACAGTTGAAATATACATGAATGAATTCACCCCTTATGGAAATGATTTCCAGAAAGTTCTTTCCAATCTGTTTACATTCTTAAAGAAATGCGTTGAAATAAGTCTCTCACTAAGCCCCAAGAAGTGTGAAATTTTTGTGAATGCGGGGATTGTCCTAGGTCACTTCCTTTATAAGGAAGGGATCCAAGTTGATCCTAACAAGATTTTCATTATCAAAATGGTCCTTGTCCCTTAGAAACAAAGGGATGTTAGAAGTTTTCTTGGGCTAGCTAGATATTACAGAAGATTCATTAAGGACTTTAACAAGTTGGCTTCACCTTTGTTTGGATTGTTGACTAAGGATTCAATTTTTTGTTGGACAAATAAATTTCAAGAGGCATTTGAAGAGTTGAAAGAGAAATTAACCACTGCACCAATTCTTAGAGGTCCCAATTGGGCATTGCCTTTCCACATCCACACAGATGCATCAAAAAGGTTATAGGAGTAGATTTGGCACAAGGGGAATCCAAGTTACCATATGCCATATACCTCATTAGCAAGAACCTCTCCAAATTTGAACTTACTTACATAGTTACTGAAAAAAAAAAAAATAATAATAATAATAATAATAATAATAATAAATAAATAAATAAAAATAAATAAATAAATTTAGCTTTCGTGCACTCCTTGAACAAGTTTAGGCATTATATCACTAGGTATCAAGTATTTTTTCATACTGATCATGCAACCATAAAATATTTAGTGAATAAACCTGATGTCAATGCTAGGATAATTATATGGTTATTATTGTTGCAACAATTTGATCTAACCATTGTTGACAAGCCAAGAAAGGAAAATGTGGTTGCATATTTTTTGTCTAGACTAACACCGCCTATAGAAAATGAGGAGATAGTATATGATCAAATTCTATATGAGCACCTATTTTCTATTTCACTGTTGTCTCCTTAGTTTGCTAATATAGAAAATTTCTTGGTTGATAGGATATTCCCTCCTAATCTATCCTCCAATGAGAAGAACAAGATTGTTAGAAAAAGTACCCCTTTCACCTAGATTTGGGGAAATCTCTTCAAATTGGGACCAGATCAGACCTTGAGTAGATGTGTAAGGGAGGATGAGGTGTTTGACATCCTCTAAACATGTCATAATGCACCTTGTGGGGGTAATTTTGCTGCCAAGAGGACAATCTTCAAAATTATCCAAGTTGACATTCACTGGCCCACTCTACACCTGATGTTAGGAGATACACTGTGAGATGTGATGAGTGCCAAAGGATGGGAAAGCCTAAACCAAAGGATGAAATTCCCCTACAACCTAAAGTAACTCTTGAGACATTTGAGAAGTGGGGCACGGATTTCATTGGACCAATTGATCCCCCATTCATACAAAAGACATATATCATTGTGTACACCGATTATTTGACAAAGTGGGTTGAAGTTAAGGTAGTAAAAGCAACAAAAAAGTATAAGGTGGATTAGTTTCTAAGGGAAAACATCGTTTACAAGTTTGGATTCCCAACAGAGATGGTCACTGATCAGCGAACTCAATTTACTTCAAATTTGATTCATTAGGGGAATTTTGAGGTCTAAAATGGTCCTCCTAAGAAGAATGTACAACCAAAATAAACTTTATAAGAACCAATAGGATTCAAGATGTTGATGTCATCCATGGGGAATGATTCACCATTTTTGGAGTAAAAAAGTGAAAGGTTTAAAAAATAATAAAACTACTTTTTCAACTCATATTTTCAACTTATCTCCATAAGGTTTCATTCAAATTTCGAGTGGAAGTACTCATTGGATGCAAAACTTAATTCCTCGTCCAAGGAGTCCCCATGTTGCATAATTTCGATGGACCCTCCTACACGAAAAGTGAGAAATACATGAAAAAAAAGTGATTGCAATCATGTTTTTCATGTATTTCTCACTTTTCATGCAACAAGGTTCCTCAAAAGTATGCAACATGGGTACTCCTTGGATGAGGAATCAAATTTTGCATCCAGTGAACATTGTTGCTCGAAATTTGAGTAAACCCATAGTGAGAAAAGTTGAAAATACGAGTTGAAAAAATAGTTTTTTTTCCCCTCTAAAATTTGATGATGTAATCTAATCGTATTTTATTATTTCCACTATTATTTTATAGTTTCCTTAGGAGGCCCATTTTAGACCTAAAAATTCCCTTAATGAAGGGAATCATGGAGCAACATCATGTAAGGCACATGAAATCCACTTCCTATCATCCTCAAGCAAATGAGTAGGTGGAGGTCACAAACAAAGCTTTGGAAAACATCTTGACTAACGTTTTTAGCAACATCAAGAAGGATTGGGCAACCCGACTTGTGGAGACCACTTAGGCCTACAATGCCACTTGGAAAACCACCACTAGGTTTAGCCCCTTTGAGTTGGATTATGGAAAGAAGGCATTGTTTTCCATTGAGTTTGAATACAACACCTTGAGAATAGCAACACAATTGGATTTGGAACTCACCAATGCTCAACAAGAGATACTGCAGCAACTCAATAATCTTAATGAACTTAGACTACAAGTCCTCGTGCATACTGAGATGTTCCAATTGCAGAGGGAGATTTGGCATGAAAAAAACATCAGAGAAAGGACTTTCCAAGAGGGAAATTGGACCCTACTCTATGACTCAATATTCAAGGACTTCAAGGGAAAGTTGATTACAAGATGATTAGGCTCTTATTTGGTGGAAAAATTCATGAAAATGGCTCTGTCAAGATCAAAATGATTGACGAAGAAGGCATTTAAATTTTAGTCAATGGCTACTGATTGAAACTCTACAAAAAACCTTTGTCAAAGGACTAATTTATTGATTCAACAAGGAAGGAGTTGAATGTGATTGGGGGAGTTACAATCCTTAGTTCATCCAGCCTTTGATCAGTAGAAGAAAGAAGCAAAAAAAAAGAGAAAGAAAAAAGGAATAGGAAACCTAGGTGAAAAACTCCATGAGGCATTTGAGGCAAACCCCGGGCTAAAAACCTCTATGAGGCAGTCCAAGGGTCAAAAAAAAAGAGAGAAGGGAAATAATGAAAAGATCCCCCAGTGAAAACCTCCCTTGAGGCACCTGGGGTAGTCCTACAAGTTGAAAACCTCCTTTAAGGCAACGTGTAGGTCTTAAAAAAAAAAAAGAGAGAGAAGAAAAAAGGAAAAAATAAAAAGGAAAAAGAGAAGCAGAAGGCGCCCTTACATCATTGTGGATAACATGTGTTTTTTTGCAGGATTCCCATCACAAGCCGAAGAAGACAACAAGTAAGGAACAAAACTCCAAAATTGAGCCTGTCCATCTCTAAAGATATCTCTCTACATGTCCTCCATAATTTCACTACATTTCCCAAATTCCTACATCACTAGGTCCCATATCTCACTCAATTATGCCTTCATTCTAAAGTGTTACAGGATTTTCCCGAAAGTGTTATATGATTATCCATATTTGGTACAGGAATGCAATCGACATAGAAAAATGGTTCAGATTGAATTTTTTCCATAAAGAGATGAAAGGAGAGGTCTATCAGACCATCATAATCCATACTCCACACCATTTACCTTCTTTTTCACCCAAATAGTCATCTTTGTCCATCAAAAATCCCCATTTTCACCTTTTCCTTCATTACCTTCACCACAACCAAGGTTTCTAATCCTTATCCATGGCCTGGACATAAGATTATCAACATTTTTGGAGCATCATCTGAAGGATCTTGTGGTCATAGAGGGTTCTATGTGACTCCTATAAGAAAAAATACAATATTGTAGTAGTCTACACAAACCCTACAGGAGCACAATTGGAAGCACCTGGAAGCACCAAAATGGAGAATCAACCTTAATGAAAGCATTGAACACTCATTTCTTTGACCTTGGGAAGCTACAAAAATTTTGCAGGGCTACTATAGGGTCAGGATAGCTATTTTCAGCCTCAAAGGGAAAGCAGACATTTGGTGGGAAGATGTGAAGCGCATCAGAGACATCATGATAAAGGAGTTGAGTTGGAATGAATTTAAGGGACTTTTCTAGAAGTAGTATTTTTCAGAGAGCTACTATGATATAAAATGCAAGGAGTTCTATGAGTTGAAGATGGGATTGATGACAAATGAGGAGTACATGACTAAGTTCCTGGAGTTCTTGAGGTATGTGCCTTATCTTAAGGATGAGAAAACCAAATTTTAAATATATATCAGTGGATTTCCATTAGCATTTAAAGATCGGATTGAGTATGATGAGCCTTGGTCACTAGAGGAAGTCATTGGGAATTTGAAGCACTATTATGAGCAGTCGAAGCATAGGATTGAGTCTAAGTAGGATTGGAAAGGGAATAACAATACTAAAGGTAAATGGCCACCGAAGCGAAGAAGACATCATGATGTAGGTGAGAAATAGAATGTTTCTCCTTACAAGAAGTTTAATGCATTTGAGAAGGGGCATGGATCTCAACTTGGAGAGCAGCAGAATAGAGGCGATAGTAGGAGATAGTTGCAGTGTTGGATATGTGGTAAGGAGCATCTCAAGAAGGATTTTTCGTCGTATTAGGGTGGTATGCCTCATATCTACAATGCTCTGGAAGTGAAGGTAGTTGAGGATGTTAAAAAGAGTATTCCTCATATCTATGCAACAATGGATAACAAGCAGATGGATCACTAGGCATCTATTATTGAGATGAAAGGTAAGCTTTGTGATCGAGTTGTTTCTATTTTGATTGATCCTATATCTAATTATAGTTATTTTAATCCTGATGTGGTGGATAAGTGTGGTTTGAGAAAATAAGTTCACGCAAATTCTTGGTTGGTGCAGTTGGCTACAGATACTAAGAACAAAGTTCATCATTGGGTAAGACTTTTTGCATTTGAGTTGAACGATATGCCTACATCAACACATTTGAATGTGCTTCCATTGGTTTCGTACATTATTCTTCTGGGTATGGATTATTTGTACCTTCACAACACTATGGTGGATTTTTATGAAAGAGTGATTGAGTGCTTGGATGACAATGGAGAACAGAGCATCTTGCAGGGTACAAAGAAGGTGATGTCTGTTAGAATGGTTACAACTATGCAAGCAAAGCGTAGTCACAGGAAAGGGTTTGCATTGTTTGTAGTGCATATTTCCATTGATAAAGGTAAGGATGTTGAGGGTGCAGAAGTCTTGAAGAGATATCTGGTTTTGCAGTAGTTTTAGGATGTATTTTCAGTAGATATTTCAAAATTTCCTCCTCACAAGGAAGTGGACTTTTCTATTGAGTTGGTACTAGGGGAAACACCAACATCAAAGGCACCTTACAGGATGAGCACTCTAGGGCTAGTGCAACAAAAGTTGTAGTTGAAGGAAATGCTTGACATGGGATACATAAGGCCAAGTGTGTTGCCTCGGGATTCACACGTGTTGTTTTTGGGGAGTAAGGATGGTACTCTTAGGTTGTGTATTCATTATAGGGAGATGAACAAGGTAACGATCAAGAACATGTGTCCTTTGCCAAGGATCGATGACTTGTTTGACGAGTTGAAGGGAGAAAATGTGTTCTCGAAGATTGACTTGAGATCAATATATCATCAGTTATGCTTCAAAGAAGATTACATATACACGACTTCTTTCAGAACCAGGTATGGGAATTATGAGTTTATTGTGGTTCCTTTTGGTTTAACTAATGCTCTAGCTAATTTCATGTGTTTGATGAATAGTGTGTAGTGTCCTTATTTGGACAAGTTTGTGATTGTATTCATTGATGATATATTGATATATTCTAATAATGAGGGATAGAATTTTGAACACTTAGAAACAATATTGAGATTGATAAGAGAGCATCCGTTGTATTCCAAGCTTATTAAATGTAGTTTCTTTCATACAGAGGTACATTACTTGGGACATGTTGTTTCCAAGGAAGTCATAGTAGTGGATCCAAGAAATATCAGAGCTATCATGGAATGAGAAGCTCCTAGGAATGTGGATGAGGTCAGATCATTCATGTGATTAGTAGGTTATTCCAAGAGGTTCATCAGGAACTTCTCACAGATTTCCTATCCTACTACATCTTTGCATAGAAACGGAAAGAAATTTGAATGGACAGAATAATGTGTAGTGAGTTTTGAGCAGTTGAAGTAGTTACTTACAAATGCTCCAGTTCTAAAGAGTGGAGATGTCTATAAAGAGTTCATGGTGCATAAAAATTCTTGCAAGATGGTACTTGATGGAGCCCTGATGCAAGAGGGACATGTGGTATGCTACAAATAAAAGAAAATAAATGAGCATGAGCAGAATTATGTGACACATGATCTTGAGTTAGCAGTGATCATTCATGCACTGAAGATGTGGAGGAACTATATTCTTGGCAAGAGGTTTGTGTTGATGAGTGATCATAGTGGGATGAGATACTTGTTTGATCAACCGAATCTAAATGCCAAGAAAGATAGGTGGTCGTCTCCGTTCATTGAGTTTGACTTCGAAATAAGGTAGATTAAGGGTAAAGAGAACAGAGTTGTAAATTCTCTTAGCAGAAGAGTATAGGTAAATCACATAAAAACTATGAGTTCATATGGCATAGATTTACAAGATCATATATTATAGGCAGGACAACAGGATGACAAGTACAAGAGGCTTAGGCACAGGTTACAACAGTAGGTTACAGGTGAATAGGATGTGGATTATCATCTCATGGCACATGGTGTAGTGAGATTTAGGGACAATATTTATGTGTCGAACAACAGTGAAATCAAGAAGCTTATCTTTTGTGAATTTCACATCAAGCCATATTCAAGTCATCTAGGATATCAAAATAATCTAAAAATTGTGAAGAAGTTCTATTACTAGCCAAATCTAAAGAAAGAGGTAGTTGATTTCATCATGAGGTGTTTAGATTTTCAATAGGTAAAAGCAAAGTGTAAGCATCCAGGTGATATATTGCAACTAATTCTGATTCTAGAGTGGAAATGGGAGATCATTTCTATGGATTTGATTACATGTTTGTCGAGAACATCTAGACAACATGATTCCATCATGGTTTTGGTTGACAGGTTAACTAAGGTAGCTCACTTCATAATAGTTAAGTCTATTGTAGTAACATAGGTTTTCATCAGAGAGATAGTGAGATTTCATGGTATTCCTAAGAAGATTTTGTTCGACAAAAATGCCAAGTTCACTTCCAGGTTTTGGAAGGATTTTTTGTAGGCTTGGGTATAGAGTTGGCCTTCATTATAGCTTATCATCTGTAGACATATGGATAGACAGAGAGGGTTAACATGATTCTGGAGGACATGTTGAGGATGTATGTTATGCACAAGAAGAGGAGGTGGGAGGAGTATCTTCCACTGGTTGAGTTTTCTTATAACAATGGGTGTTAAGAGTCATTGAGGATGAGTCTGTTTGAGGAACTTTACAGGCGAATTTGTCATGCTCCCATCAGCTGGAGTGATCTAGTGAACATGGTATTGATCAGACTAGACATATTGGAAGAAATGGAATAGAAAATGTAGATTATCAAGAAAAATTTAAAGGCAACATGAGATAGACAAAAGAGTTATGCAGATCGTAACAGGGTGTTTAAGGAGTTTCAGATTGGTGAGTATGTGTACTTGTGCATCAAGCCCAAGAAGAGCTCCTTGAGGATTGGATCATGTGCGAAGTTGGCACCACGGTATTGTAGGCCTTTCGAGATCCTTGAGAGGCTTGGACCAATGGCCTACAGACTGGCACTGTCACCGACAGTGAAAGTCCATGATGTTTTCCATGTTTCATTGCTTAAGAAGTATGTCATGTGATTAACTAGTATGTATTACAGGTGGATCCAGAAGGATAATTCCAACTAGAGTCTTAGTGCATTTTACAATGAAAACAACTCATTCTCCAGAACCGAGTAATTGAGCAAGTTAAAGCGCAGTGGAAGCACTTTGGGCCCGATGAAGCTACATGGGAGATGGATGATCAGATACAGGCTATGTATCCTTCATTTTTTGTCGTTTGAGGAAACATAGTTTTCGTATATGTATATGGATGTTAATACTGCAACAAATTGTGTTATAAAGCTCTAATAACTGGTATGGTTGTCATGTTGTCATGTTTGTCATGTTGGTTTTTCTTTTCAATAGGTTGTTCATTGTAAATATTGCATCAAGCTAAGTTATAAAGCTCCATGGGCAGTATGTTTTGGTTTTTAGTGGTCTTTCTAGTCATAGGTGTCATAGAACACTGAGGATGGTGTTCCCCTAAGTGGGAGGGGTCTGTAACAACCTCGGGTTAAAAGTTCATGTAATAAAGTTAATAAAGGACAAAATAATCTCAAGGTCACGGGACACATATTCCAAGATGAATATTGGGAAAAACATCCTAGTGGGTGTTAATTTTGGTTTATTATGGCCAAGTAAATTAGCAAAGGCATTGGAAAAGGCTTTGAAAAGGAAAAGAGGCATTAATTGGCATTTTATTTATGAAAATAAAGGGAAATGGGAGGAACAAGGAGATGAAAGGTCAAAGGTTTGCATGAGAAGGAAATTGAAGGAAAAAATAGAGGAAATTGAAGAAAATAAAGGCCTCAATGATAAAAATTCTTTTGATGATCAGTTCACAACTTTTTTCAGTTGAGATTCTGTTGGTTTAGCTTTTCGTCAGTTTAGTTTTGGAACTCTCTCTATTCTCTCATACCACTGCACACTTCGATCATTATTGGGGCACTCTAGAATTAGATAAAGGAAAGAAAATGAAGGAAAAGAAGGCAAAGTAAAGCAAGTTGAAAGCAAGGAAAATTTGGATCAAATAACTTCATCAGAAATACTTGCAGGTAACAAGTTGCACGTGTGATTTCCTAACTGGTTCGTGAATGCGTGGTACATGCATGTATGTATTTGGTTCTCTTGTTGTCATGGGCATGGGTTTTTCTGGGTGTGAGAGTGGTTTTAGCCTTGCCTTACCATTTCTAGATAGCCATGGTGTGATGGGATTCTTTCATTTGGTTTAGCATTGGGTTGTCGGATGGTTTTGGAACCAGGTGAGGTGGTCTCAGGGAAATTCCCAAGGGGCTAGGAATCCCTTGACTGGTTTTGGCAGGATTGTAGTAAAGCCTGAGGGTGGAGATAGGAAAAGTCCTCAAGGTATTGGTGAAGGAATTCTCAACCATCCAAGCTTGTTTTGGGCCTAGTGATTTCTTGACCGGTTTTGTTGGGGTTGTGGTAAAGCCTGTTTTTTATGTGCTTGTTTTGGTCCTAGTGATCCTTTGACTGGTTTTAACGGGATTATGGTAAAACTTGTTTGTTTATGTGCTTGTTGCGGGCCTAGGAATCCCTTGACCGGTTTTGGCAGGATTGTGGTGAAGCCCGAGGAAGCCCTAGTTGTTTTTTCTTGAGTCCCATATTCATGCTTGGAATATGGCACAGGGGTGATTGGATGAAAGAAAAATTTGGTTCAGATCAATCTATGTTGGGTGGTACATGGAAGTCCTTGACTTGGTTGGCTTTTGCATTTGTTAATAAGAGTTATATTCTTCTTGTATTTTATGAGTAATTGTACTTACTATCATGTGGCTTTTATTGTTGTTCTATCATGGTTATTATTCTATTTATATGTTGGTTATGAGCATGGTTTCGTAACAGGTTCTAGTTATGGCTCTTGGTATGCTTGATTTATTGATGAATAGTTAATGAATGCACTAGCTAACAAATGTTATTGCAACTATTGTGAGAGGTAATTATATCTTCTTGATGATTTTCAGCTAAGTATCAGACCCTTATGTTCATATATGCATTCATGACCTATAGATTACTTGTTCTCAATATATTTGACGAAATGACTGTCATGATTAGGCCTAGTTAGGTCAAGTATTTGATTCAAGTTTGAATGTTTATATTTGTTGTCATGTAATTTATGCATCTAAGAAGTTACAGAAGTTGTGGGTAATGGCTTGGAGGATGACCTAGAATTTAGGCTCAAAATCCAGGACCACATGCTCCTAACTGGAAAGTTTGGGTTACAACTACATGAATATAGGCTTGTGCATGAGGTTGAGGTCCTAGGGTAGAGAAGAAGTGGTCCAGCTCAGGGTTGGGCCACCTAGGATGGTATCTCAGCCCCTGAGGGTCTGTAGCCCCTGTAGGATGTTGTGAAAGGTAAATTTGTCGTCAATTGTCACCCCCACTTCCTCAATGGGACCTAGGAGGTTGGTTCATGTTGTAGTTGCTCTATGTCTCATGTTTACCCTGGTAGGCCAGTGAAATTGGGTAAATGTGGGAGGGTGGTTACACAAAAAACATAGCTATGTTGAAGAAGAAGATGGAGGAGAGGAGAAGGAAGAAAAGGGAGAAGAAGGTGAAGAATAAGAGGAAGAAGAAGGTGAAGAAGAAGAGGAAGAAGAGAAACCAGAGGCAATAAAAGAGACCCTTGGAGAGCCTTCTAGGCCTGAAAAGAAGAGGAAACAAGGACATCAAGTAAGCCTTTTAGAACAAAACATTGAATAGGAGGTGGTTTCCACCTTTGTAGCCCTTAGAACACCTATCAAGATCAAAGGGAAGCAACCCAAGCAGAAAAGGGAAACAAATAATATCCAGTGCTTTATGAGATCACATAAACAGTAAAGGTTCCTGAAAATCATCATGAGCATCATCCACAACAACAATAATAACCACAACAACAACAGGCACCTCAAACACCTAAAAGTGGCATTAGAATATCTACCAGGATAAGTAGGCCCCCTGAAAGATACTCTACTTCATTATATTATGTATTGTTTATAGATTCTAGTGAACCATAAAGATATGAAGAAAAAATGCATATAGAAACTAGGAAGAAGTTGGAGCAAGCCATGGAAGAAGAGATGGAATCCTTGATGCATAAACAAACTTGGGACTTAGTCAAGTTGCTTGCAAGTAAAACAACATTGCAAAATAAATGGGTTTACAGGTTTGTTGTACTATGAAACAACCCCCACATTTATATATAGTAATAGCTAATGTTAGACATATAAATGGGGACACTTTTTAAATTTTTTAGTCTTTAAAAAATAAATCCTAACTCTAAGAAATTGCCTTGAAAACACTTAGAACGACCCAAGTTTAGGATCCTCGTCGCAAATCACATTTTTTCCATGTGATGATCATAAACGCCTTAAATAAATTGCAATATGCGATCAAACCTCCCGTTGCGAGATACCAATCAAAACCCCTTAAGAAATTGCAATCGCATTTCGTAAGAGTCACAAGTAAATAAGACCTACCACTATGTCATCTGCCAACGATTTGCGAAATGCGATATTGCGATATCCACAATTGCATTTCGCATTATGAGCAAGTAACACTATATAACATTGTTTTAAAACTGCGATGCACGAATCAAGCAGCAAGCGTGGGAAGTAACTATGTATTAATATAATAATGAATGGTTTGACAAGGTAATTAATGTTTAGCGGCCCGAGGAGAGGTAATGATTTTCCAAGTTATGGCTAGTTAATACTGAGTATCTCATTTAAAATCCTCCCACAATTCAAAGTATTTTCACAAAGCTTTCAGCCTTAATTGCCCAATATTGTCTGCACTGATATATCTCATCCATTTTAGGAAAGCTACAAAAGATATGTCATTGTGGAAGGTGATGCAGAAACAGAAAAAGAAGAGCATTACGAAGTCCGAGCTAACAAAAAAGTCTCCTATATTCTCTGATACGGTTTACAACGCTGATGGGGGAGCAACAACTTGGTAGGTCATATACAATAGGCTTGAGGACGAGCGTCCCAAGATTATTGTCACAAGAGCAACAACTGACTCAGTAAGACCTTCGGGGCTCTAATTCAATGATGCTTCCTGTTCTTTCCTTCATAGAATAGGAGCGAGAGAAAAAATCCTCCCATACACCGATATGATTAGGTGGGTGGTGGAAAACCTCACCATTGAAGATATGTAATTTAGGAACTCGAGAATGGAACTCATGGGGTCATTCAGAATAGAAGACCTAAAGAAAATGTACCATATACCTGACCCTCAGGATATATAAGATAAAACATACTGGCCAACTTCGCAAAGAAGAACGCAGAACCCCTCAAGATGATTCAGGGCTGGAGAGTACTGGAGAAGAAGTTCAAATTTGATCAAATGGGTATGTATCTTGTAGCCTCTTTGGAAAACCCATACAACTATGCAGCTGTTATGTTATGTAGACTATACAGGTTACCTAATAATGCTAAGTTTTCCATAGAATGGATTCCTCTGATTGATGCTTGTGTTAATTCCCACATTATGAATTGGGCCACCATCCTATCTGATAACCTAGCCACCATCATCACCGAATATTGACAGAAGAGATCCTCCTCTCCAGAGAACCTTCCTCCATTCTATTTTAGTGCCTACATTATGGATGCCATCTGTTTCTGCACTAAATTTCCAATCATGGGTTGGAAATGGACCTTGTAGGACCTTACCCTATCCATCTCAGCCATAAGAAAATTTGGGAATCCCATTATATACCCCATTTCTATAAAATATGCCATGTTGTTATTTTTCCATTACATCAATTAATTTTCAATAAGAAAGCCCCCAGGTTTTCCCAAGAAGCCGCTACAGACCTTTTGGCTATCGGCAAATATTTTGTTGAAGAATGGTTCACCTACATTAGGGTTTTTGGTAGCACAGCAGACCCACATGTCCTCCCTTTGTACGTCTATGATAAACTATTAGCAAGAGAAATAGCCCACCAGATTGTGGGAAAAGGCCTGACCAAAGTTCTGAAAGAAAGTGAGAAATTATTATGGCCATCTTTTCTTATTAGGCGCGGTTCCTTTTCATTAGAAAATTTTAATCATGCTATAAAGGAGTGAGTAAGCCTGGAAAGTCTCAGGCTCCAAACTCTACCCAAAAGGAAATTTGATCCAGACAAGATAACATGTAACATCACCACTACAGTAAAGATCAAGCCTTATAACCATGAGGCTAATAATTTTGAATACCTTTTACATTCGGCTCAATCCTTCGAACAATCATTCGAATGGGCGAGAACAAATCTATGTCTTGGAGATTTTGAGGGCTTTCAGGAGTTCAAAAAAAAAAAAAAGGCTCGAGGTAATCCCACTAAATTTGTTGAAAATAAAGGACAAGCATACCCCTAGTGTGACTGCCAACAGCGAGGGACCTGATTATCGCATAGAGGCTCATGCAGATACAGGGAAAGCACTGAATATAGAGAAACCCTGAGACATCTAGACTACTGCAAAATCCAGCAAGAAATCAGTCGAAAAACAGGGTATGAGTACCCCACCCAAAGATATTGGTTCGGAGATCAAAAGCAGCAGTCTGGATCAGGAGAATAGAAAATTTTAGGGGCGAATGTTCTCCCTCTGGTGAAATTAAGGGGTTTTAAATTTTTAGTGGGCGAATATTTTGTATCATAGTACATTTTTACAAATCACCTCAAATAGCCCACCTTATTTTAAGGGAGAGGGTAAAAAAGGTAAATTTAGCCCTTGAAATTAGGAGTTACAACCTTCCATTCGCCCATTTTCAAGAATAGGTTTTATTTAAGTGAATCCTATGGGCCAAAGGCCCAAATACCATATTTATAAAAGAGGTATGGTAAATTAATAAAAATATAAATAAATGAGAGGTATGGTAAATAAATAAAACATTTTTTATATTTACTCCATAAGCCACCTTATATACATGCAAAGGTGTAAACAAATAAAAATATAAATAAATTAGACGCATGGTAAATAAATAAAACCTCTTTTTATATTTAGTCCATAACCCTCGTTCTATTTATGAAGGCTCAAGAAAGAGGTTTTATTTAAGTGAATCCTATGGACCAAATACCATATTTGTAAAAGAGGTATGGTAAATTAATAAAAATACAAATGAAAGAGGTTTTTTTAAGTGAATCCTATGGGCCAAATACCATATCTGTAAAAGAGGTATGGTAAATTAATAAAAATACAAATAAATGAGAGGTATGGTAAACAAATAAAATATTTTTTTATATTTACTCCATAAGTCACCTTATATTTACGAACACTAAAAAAATGTGTTATATTTAGGTGAAACCTATGGGCAAAATACTATGGGACAAATACCATGGACTGGATTGTTATTAATACCATGCAAAAAAACATTATTAACCCTAATATTAGTATTAATAAAAATAAAAATGACACATGGTATTGAACCATGGTATTCACCAAAATGGCACATGGTATTGACCCATGGTATTCACCTGGAATGTAGCCTATTTAAATGGGGGAATTAAACCAGCATAGATCCATCTTTACTCTGGATCTACTAACCCGTGAGAGGTATCAAATATCGTGATATGAAAACTAGCATAGAGTTAAAAAATATTTGATCCGATCAAGAGTAAAAATGGATGTTGTATGTTAAACATTTAGCTGGTTAAAATAAAAAATAAAATAAAAATCAACTATTAATTTTATTAATTTTTATAAATTACTAATAGTAATTTTTAAGCTCCAGGTTTATGATAACCCATGGTATTGACCCATGGTAATACCATGGTATTCATGTGAGCATAGACTATTTAAAGGGGAAATTTTATCATCTTAGATCCATCTTAATTTTGGGTCTACCAAGTGATCAGAGGGATAAATAGATTTCATCCCCTTAAGAGTGGTAGATGTGGAGTTAAGATGGATATAGGTTGGTTTTTATGATAATGAAGATATTAAATAGACTTAGGAAATTATATTGTAAAAACATCTTAAGGTGAATGGTTAAAGCATAGACATTGGACAAGTATATTTGTATACTTCTGTTTTAAACTGAAACAAATCCAGGGCCAAAAAGAATGGATTGATTGCACTAGTAACAGATTGTAATTTGGGTAATTTTTCTAATTGCAAACAGGAACATACTTGTGTATTGGCAGGGTGGTTACTAGGTCCCTAGAAGTGATGAATTTGAATTTTTCTTGGTTTTATATATAGTATTAGGTTTTTTCTCATGTTTTCTGTGAATGTCACGGGTGAATTTTATCCTACACCCACTAGGTTATCGATATGTAATTTCGGTAATTTTGATTTCAAAAGATATTTTAAAGAAATGCAATGATAAGAGAAGATCTTCGGCGAAAATCACAAGATAAATCATTTGTCGACGCGTTTCGAACCAACCAGTGTGGTTCATCGTCAGGACAAGTTGAAGAAACAGACCCAGCTTAGCATGTTAAATAGTCTGAGCAGAGACTCCAACGGCTAAATCGACCAACGGCTAATTTTGACCTACGAACCCAGATCAAATTACTATTCATTAATTTAATAATATTATTATTTTAAATTTTTATTATTATTATTATTATTATTATTATTATTATTATTTTTTAAAGATTAATTAATTTATTAACTAATATATATATATATATTAAAGTTATAATATTAGGTTATTAATAAAAGTTAGGATTCAAAACAGGTTAGTTTGAGAAGACAATTCAATTATTTATTTAAATTATTCACTAATTAATGTTTATATATATATATATATATATTTCAATTAAAATCATACAGTTAAGGTTAAAAATATCAATAAAATAATTTAAATGGTTAGTTAGAAAAGGTAATTTAATTAAATTATTTGTTATTATATATTAATAATATAAGTATTTTTTATTTATTTATTTTTATTTTTATTTTTATTTCTTTTTTTTAAGTTTTTTATTAAATATAATTAATATTAATATATTATTAATATTAGTAGTCAAAATATTATTATTAATTTAATATTATTATTATTTATGGAAATAAGTTAAATTAGGTAAGATATATAGATAAATAAAATACTTTTAGGGTTAGAGAAAAAAAAAAAAAAAAAACTTTAATATAATTTATTTATTTAAATTATTTATTAATAATTTTAATTTTATATATATATATATATATATATATATATTAAAGTAATAATCTTCGGTTATTTAGATAAAATTTAGGTAAAAGACAGTTGAAAAAATAAATAAATTAATTAATTAATTAATTAACTAATTAATTAATTAATTAACAAATAAATTAACAAATAAAATAATTAATTAATTAATTAACTTAATAATAATAATAAAAATAAATGAATAAAAAATAAAAAATAAATAAAAATAAAATAAATAAAAATAAAAATAAATAAATAAAATAATAATAATAATAATAAAAATAATAAATAAATAAATAATAATAATAATAATAAATACATGTAAATATAGGGTATATAAATCAATAAATAAATAAAATAGAGAGAACGACCAAAAAAGGGGAGGGACAGGAAAAATACCAAAAGCAGCCAAAGAGCAAAACGGATCAATCCCAGGAGGAAGGAAGGCTCCAGGGGGAACACGGAAAACTAAGACGATAGGGCAGGGATCCAACAACTACTGATTTTCCAACCGTCATCTCTATTGAGATTGTTAGGCCTTCTTTCAATCTCAATAGCTTCCCTGAATTTACGATGATGGAAATGAGCAATCTTAGCAACAACCTTGGCCTCCTCAATGATTTCATTTGTGTATCCAATAAACACAAGATTTTATAATTGAGTAAAATATTCACCTGCCTGGTGAGAGATTCGCCAAAAAGTTATATATACATATAATATTATTGATAAAATCGCCTTCCATTTTTCCTATATACCATGGAGATTCGCCCATTTATTATACATGTAAATTTGGGGGGGTTCTTAAAATTTTCCCTAATCAGGAGTGGAATCAATTCAATAAGAAACTACAAGACACTCCCAAGACAGAAGATGCCCAAGAAACTATGGAGTATCAAACTCCTCTGCATGTTCAAAAGAATACAGACTCTGAACTGATGGATGAGCAAGCGATGACCTCTTAGTAGACTGAAATTATCCCCACTCTACCCACATCGGAAATTGTCTTGAAGGTGACTGAAATCCCTCCTCTTGATGTGTTCTACAGCCTGCTACACAAGGCTATAGTAAGGAGACAGAGGAAAAGGAGAAGGATAGAATCACCTGAAATCCCACTTGGGAATGAGAAAATGGACATAGTTTGGAAGGACGTCCCTTCTAACCCAGCTAAAAACTTGACTAGATTGTCACAGTTTACAAGAGCATAAGAGACTACTACCATAGACAAAGCTACTGAAATATTTGTTTTGTTGAAGGAAAAAGAAGAAAAGATTGCACAGCTTGAGAAACAGCTCGAAACAGAGCATGGAGGTGCTGAAAATAAGCCACGAAGCAGACAAATCGGCCAAAAATATGCAACTCCAAGACTTGAAGCAAGCCATGGAAAGATATACGGATGTTCCTACTGTCGAGGAATTCATCAAAGAGGCGCTAAAGCTTAATTCTCTCTTATTAAAATGCAAGTACAATTTTGCCAAAAGATGTCACATATTGCTCCTTATCTAATCACTAGTGACTAGCTAACAGATAAATCGATTGACCAGAGAATTGATTTTATTGATTTGAACACAAGAATCTCAGAGTTCATTGAATGGCAAGAAATAAGAGAGGGGATGAAATCCAATCTATCTGAGATTGAGGAGACACACAGGGACATTCATTTCACGGATTGGGATGCAAGGATCAAACAAGCTGAACTAGTAGTAGAAAGAGTGGTCGAGGTGTCAAAGAATATAGTAAAGGTGGTAAACCATACTTTTTTTGCCACCAACTTGGTGAAAGAAGGCAACCCGAAATAACTGCCCGTTCTGAATGACTTTCATAACAGATGGAAGGAAAGAGCGGAAACTCAAAGGGAAGCAATCGCAAAATTAGAAAAGATTGATTGGGAGTCGTATTGGCAATACCTTGTCAAGCCACACAGTCAAATCATGACCCTTAACTCCTCTCTCCATTCAACTCAATGGATGCTGCCACCTCTCACATATGCAATTTTCGCAGGACAGGTCAAAACACAGTTTGGGGAACCTCCTCATGTCAAACCGATGGCCAATATATGTGATTTGAAGGACAAGCTGGCAGATAGCAAATCAACATCATAGCCTCTGATGATTAAGCCACTATTTATTTTTAGAGTTAGTTAACTAGTTAGGAGGAAGGTTGTTTGAAACCTCCTAAATTTTTTGTATAATCTATTTTTGAACATTAGTTAGAATAGTATTTATACCCTTCTCATGCATTTAGAGAAGGGTCCATAATTTTATCAAAAACATTTGCAAAGAATGCACTATTGTAAGTTTGTGAATGCTTTGGTGAAATTATGGAACATGATCGTTTATTTTAAATATCAGACTACTTTCCTTTGTTGATGCACTTTTGTATACTTGGAAGATAATTTGATTTGAAGAAAGGAGTTGATCTATGTCATTAGTCAAATGAGCAGAACTTCACATATATGGTACTTCTATCTTATATGATTAGCCTTGTTTCTGTTTAATTAGTGACAACACTTTATTTTCATGAATTGTATATGAGATATGTTTTTTTTGTTAAAGCATTAATTACACTATTGTATGATGCCTAACAGAGATATTTATTTACATTCATATATATAGATATATATATATATATATATATATATATATATATATATATATATATATATATAGATATAGTTTTTACATTTCTTTGACTAATTATTTAGTCAAAGAAATTATCTTTACACGTTATCATCTCTGTTTTATGTGTGATTGATCTTTATTATCACATGCCAAGTAGATATTTTTGTAGATCGCATATCATACCGAAATACCCAGGTTTATATTAGATTAAGTTAGCTATAGATTTGCATGATAGACTAAGTCATTCGAGTTATCATTATTCTATTGCAATCACTCATAAACCACCGACTCTCATTTTAAAACCCATACTAGGAAACTGGTCCCATTATCCCTAGTCAGAGCTACCACTTTAAACATAAAAGGAGTTGTCTTAAGGTCCGAACCGGGTGGTTATCCCCCATGTGGAGTAGCAGAAATTTGAGGCCTCAACATTTTGGCGTAGAAGGAGGGAATCCGACTATGAATGGCATATAAATCTAAAGATTAATCGAAAAACATTCATAAGAGTCAAAACCCCTCCACCACTTCTACACCTTCTAGATCTCGTTCAAAATCTCCGGATCAGAAATCTGAAGTTGTAGAAACATCTCCCTCATTCCCTGGAGTAGTAAGACAACCACCTTCTCCAGATTTCACTCTCGGGTCTCCCAAAGTCCATTCTTTGATACAAAAATTGGAACAGATATCCATTTCTACCAAGAAACCAGAGAGGCCCGAAGCTTCTAAAGAAAGTGTTACTTTCTTATTACGAGAAATTGGTGTATTAACTAGATTGCAAAGTGAAAAGCTTGGAGTAACTCCTTTTGAGTTTCCCATCCCTCCACGACCCAGGAAAGTTATTACATCAAGATCTGAACTAAATACTAGCGAGATCACATCACCCTTCCATCCATTCACTTCTCCATCCATTTCTACTCAATCCACTACTTCCCAACTATCCACTTCTCCAACTAATACTGCTACTAGTAGTACTAGCCCAGTAGTAAGTTCTTCGCTATCTATAGCTACTTCTATACTAGCCTTCCCATCTTTTTAGTCTCCAACTCAAGCTATGGCCAATCAACCCACTCAACCTTGGAAAAATCTTGGTGTTGTTCTGGTTGCTAATCCAAATGCTCTCCCAGCAAACCCAAAAAAATGGTTACCTAAGTACAATCCTGATGATGGTCTTCCAGCTGAAGAACATCTAAATAACTTTATGTTAGCCATGAATCTTAATGGATTTGCACATGAAGATGTTGTGATCAAATTGTTTCCTTATACTTTCCAAGGATCTGTTGGGTCTTGGTATTTTTCCCTTTCAGCAGGTTCAATAAGAGACTAGGATACTTTTCAAGAAGTATTTCTTGCAAAATTTGGTGATGACAGGACCATTGCATCCCTAATCAATGATATTTCTAACTTAAAAGAAAATTCAGATGAAAGGTTCAAAGACTTCAACTCTAGATTTAACAAGTTACTAAACAAAATCTTAGATACCTCAAAACCTGCAGTGTACAAATAGAATGGTACATATCCTCTCTTCCTTCTAATATTGCAATTTTTGTAGATAGAGCTAATAAGGCTACTCTTGTAGAAAACATGAAAGAAGCCCTATCTATAGAAAGAAGGATTATTGCTTTAGAAAAGAGATCACAGATAGACAAAAGGAAGTCAAAGAAAGTAACATTTAAAGATGATTCAAAAAAGGAAACTTTAAAGGACCCTTTAGATCTTAAAGGCCTTCAAAAAATGTTTAAAACCATGTCCAATGAAATGGCCGAAATCAAGAAGCAGGTTGCAGAATCCTTTGCTCCCAAGAAGCTTTTTCACTCATTTAAATGAAACCATTCTTTTGCATCACAACCACTGAATATTATTTCAAATGTTGAAACTGATCCAGAAATAGAAGAAGACTCACCAGCCGAAGAGGAAGCTGAAACGAAAGAAGATGTTGAATTAAATGGAATGTGGCATTTCATTCTTCCAACTGAAGAAGAAGCACAAGCTATGTCAGTAACTACATGAAGTGAAAACTCTCCTGATATGTCTATCATAAATCAGAAACAAAAAACTGCTACTCCTATAAAGGAGAAAATAGTAAGTAAGAAGTCTAAGACTAATCAAATTGATCCTATTCCACTAGATCCTCCAAATGCTTCCAAAACATTGGTAATCTCAAATACGGTGAAATATAACATAGTCGAAGATATGAAAAAGACGAGAGCAAACATTTCTTTACACGAACTCACAAACTCAAGCAACAACAGAAAATTCTTTTAAGAGAGTTAGAAGCAGTTCATGTATCCCCTTTGCCGTCTGTTGTAGTTACTTAAGTTTCTTACAATATGGGAAAACTTCCCTCATCTTCAAACAAAGTAAATCCGATGGATTTAATCCTAATAGGCGATAGCACTATCTCTCATACACCTCCATTTCTTCTTACTTATGAGATTTTCAACAAAAATGCCCACTATTGCCTTGTTGATTCAGGCGCCTCTTCAAATATTATGCCAAGGACCATGTGCACCAAATTGAATATTACACCTCAAAAATCTGCAGTACACATATTTCAATTGGATAGGACAAAATTAGAGGTACTTGGAGAAATAGCATTAGTTTCAATTAAGTTTTCCTCTAATCCAAAAGTTTCACAGATAATCAATATTCTAGTGGCTATCCCTAAATTTTATGGTTTAATTCTAAGTAGGGATTGGTCTGAAAAGTTGCACGGATACTTCAAAATTGATTGGTCTCACATGTGGCTGCCACACAATGGTAAACCAAACCAAATCAAAGTAGACCGATAAAAGTTCATGAAATACACAACCACTGATCTTAAGGGAAGCAATGAACATGTTGCCTTCACCAATAATATCATTAGTAATTACTCAACTGAGTCATTTTTGGGATCTTTTAATGCTCAAAGGTCCCCCTTTCCGAATGATGATGTAGTGTCTCAAATAGAGAATTTTTCACAAATAGATGCTTCAAAGTGTGTAAATATAGTAGATGAAATTTTAGATAATTCATTATTTTGGACTCTTTATTTTGATGGTTCCAAATTTGAAGATGGTGCAGGTGCAGGATGTATTTTAATCAACCTGCAAGGAGATAAAACCATGTTAGCCTGCAGACTTGAATTTCAATGCACCAACAATACCGCAAAATATGAAGCATTGATTCAAGGGCTGTATAAAGCCATTGTCCTGAATGTTAAATATTTGCAAGTATATGGGGATTCTGAAATAATTGTTAAACAAGTAAGAAATACTATCTAAGCACCTCAAACATTTTCAATCTCTTTCCCAGACTCTTACTTCTCATTTCACTGGTTTTAACATTTCTTCAGTTCCCAGGTTGCAAAACGCAAGTGCTGATCTACTTGATAATGTGGCATCCAAGCTTATACCAACTGAAGAATTTAGTCTAGATAGATTTTCAATAGAGTTAGTTTTTAGGCTGTCCATTCCCGATAATGTGACAAATTGGAGAGTGTTTAATAAAGATGTGGATATAATCAATTTCCTTACATCAGAAGGGTCTTATGAGGAACAGACCATAGATGAACATGAGCATGATCTGCAAATCAACCATAAACTCGATCAAAACCCAATTCCGAAGTCTGTAGTTAAGATGGAAGATCTCTATGATTTAAAGGATAGATTCAAGAGAACTACCAACTCCAAAAATCAGAGTTTCACTTTGAGATTTGAAGTGGTAAACCTAGGGTCAACTGAAAGCCTAAAAATGTCAACCTAGGTCTTGGTTTATCATATGAAGGAAGGATATCATTCATTAAGTTGTTAAAAACATATAAAGGTGTCTTTTCCTGGGATTATGAAAATCTCAAGACCTATGATAGCTTTGTAATTCAACATACCATACCAATGATTTCGAATGAAAATCCAGTGCAACAGAAGCTTCGAAAAATTCACCCAAACCTTGAAAGTCAAATCAAATCTGAATTGAACAAGCTCCTCAAAGCCAAAATAATCTTTCCTATTAGACACTCAAAATGGGTATCAAATATGGTCCCTGTGAGGAAAAATAACGATGATATTAGGATTTGTATTGATTTTAGAAATCTAAATAGAGCTTGTCAAAAGGATAACTTTCCTTTGTCTACTATGGAGCAAATATTGCAATCAGTTGCAGGTTCCAAATTAATGTCTTTTCTAGATAGATTTTCAGGATATAATCAAATTCTTGTACATCCAGATGACAGATTAAAGACAACATTCAAGACCAAGTGGGGAACATACGCTTATCAGAAGATGCCTTTCGGACTCATAAATGCAGGTGTTACATTTCAATATGTTATGGATATTTCTTTCAAAGGTCTGATTAATAAATCATTTTTTATTTACCTAGATGACATCACAGCATATTCTAAGGATAGAAACAATCATTTAAATGACCTAAAGCATATTTTTGAAAGATGCAAGAAATATGGCATTTCCTTAAATCCACAAAAATCTTATTTTGCTTTACCAGAAGGAAAACTCCTTGGATTTATAGTGTCCAAGAAAGGGATTTACATCGATCCTGATAAAGTCCACGAGATTGAAAAAATTCCTCTCCCACATAACAAAAAGACCATGCAATCCTTCCTAGGCCAAATTAATTTTGTAAAAATATTTGTTCCGGATTTTTCATAGATTGTCCTACCCTTCAAGCAATGATAAGAAAAAATGCAGTCTTCAAGTGGGGTAAAGATGAAAGAGAATCATTTGAGTTGATTAAAAAAGCCATTATCAATGCTCCTTCTTTAACAACCCCTGACTTTCTCAAACCTTTTGTGTTGTACACTTTTTCATCTGATACATCATATGCAATGGTTTTAACACAATTGAATGATCAAAATATCGAGGCACCCATCTCTTTTTTCAGTTCTAACTTGCAAGGTGTCGAGTTAAATTATTCAGCTGTTGAGAAACAAGATTTTGCTGTTTTTAAAACCCTGAAACATTTCAGACCTTTTCTTCTTAAAACCCATACAAAAATAGTAGTACCTTACCCTGCAATAAGGCAATTATTGATTCAAAGAGTAGGGGAGAAAAGAGCCAATTGGGTTACTGCGCTTCAAGAGTATGATGTAGAAATCTGGCCAGCTAAAATTGTTAGGGGCCAAGGTTTTTGCAGGATGTTGACTGGAGCTTCCCACCTATCAGCAGAAGAAGACCAAGGTAATGAAGTGCAGATATCATAGGTAAGCCTCAATGATGCACAATCACAATATGTTGATTTGAATTTTTTTTCTTCCAAGGAAAAATGCGTAATTTTCGTTAAGATTTTAAAGAAAATTACGAGTTGTATGCCAGCATTAGAGCAATGCTTTCACTAAGAATGGATATGCCCCTATGCATCTCAATTATAAAACAAAGTGTGCTTTAAGGTTGAAATCAAATCAGTATGAATTAATCAATGATGTATTGTTTAGAAAAAATTATGATTCGGTATTGTTAAGATGCCTAGAAAAACCTGAAGCTGAAAAGGTCATGCAGGAATTACATGATGGACTAGCTGGAGGACATTTTGGAGGAAACACCACAGCTCACAAAATCCTCCATGTAGGTTATTATTGGCCAACACTATTCAAGGATGTGCATGAATATGCAAGAAAATGTAAAACCTATCAAACTACAGCTGGAAGAGAAAAGAAGCCAACATTCCCTTTGCAACCAATGAACATCCAACAACCATTCGAACAATGGGGATTAGATATAATTGGTGAGATTGTTCCTAACTCTTCCAAGCAGCACAAATACATCCTTATAGCTACTTATTATTTTACAAAATGGGTGGAGGATATCCCCCTAAATATAGCTAATACATAAATCATTATGGACTTCATTGATCAATACATAATTACCAGGTTTGGCTTACCCACAACTTTAATGTTTGGCAATGCATCTTATTTCTCTGGAAATACAATGGTAGAATTTTCTTTGAAGAGGGGTTTTAAATTGAATTATTTATCCAACTATTATCCACAAGGTAATGGACTAGCAGAATCAACAAACAAAAACCTCATCAGAATCATCAAAAGGACTATTGACCAAAATCATAGGAATTGGCACAAAGCATTGACATTTTCTCTTTGGGCAGACAAAATTACACAAAAGGCATCCATCACTTCTTCTCCTTTTGCTTTAGTTTATGGAAAATAAGTTGTTCTCCCCACAAACATAGCACTTCCATCTCTCACCCTAGTGCAATTCATCGATGAAAACCCTTCCTCCTCTCTGCAAGCAAGACAATTCCAGATTATTAAACTCGAGGAAGAACAAGAAAAGGCTAAAGCAATCCACTTCCATCATCGTCAATTAGTCAAAGCTTCTTTTGATACAACATTTGTCAGTCATAAAACCTTTGAAGTAGGTGATCTAGTTTTGAAATGGGACAAAGAACATGAGGAAAAAGGTAAACATGCCAAATTCCAAAGACTATGGCTTGGCCCTTTCCAAGTCATTGAGAAAATTGGTCAATCAACATTTCTTTTACAAGACTTATCAAGAAGGACAGATTCCTTGCCCGTTAATGGGAAAATTCTCAAGAAATACTTTTCCTAGAAGATAACATCTTCTAATTTTGTATCATATTCCCTTTAAAATTCTTAGGAAAATAAAGGTTAAGTAGTATTTACTTTTGGTTTTTCAAAATAAAATCTTCAATAATATTTTTTATCTTTCGCTTCTATAAGTAGGAAAAGTTAAAGAAATAATTATAACATTTGAGTATCAAAGTAAGCTTGATTTCTTTGGAAAAACATGATCTTGCTGAAACATTTATTCTATGAACAAATTCCTACCTTTACAAAGTATAGATGTATCGTATCAGTCAAGAAAAGAATCTTTAACCTAGCAAGTTCTTTCTACAGATCAGTATGTTAAAACTCTATCATTATCATACAAAACTCTTAAATGAGCCAATGATTCACCCCATCTGATAAAATTTTCCTTTTTTCAGAGTGTAATTCTAAAATATAAAATATTTAGAAGATAATAAGTCTCATTACAAGCTTGTTTACCATGATCATAGGGAAATAATTAAACTGATATTACCAATATTGCATACCAAAACAGGGTAATAGCCAATGATCTAATCAATCAAAGGACAAGGTGTCTCATCAAGAGCCAGTTTATTCAGTTTAGTTACAACCAATGAGTGGCATTGTCATTATTAGATTACCAAGCCTAGACAATGTCTTTTAAGAAACTAAAAAGAAAAAGGACAAGATCCAAATGAGATTAGAAGCAAGTGAATATCATTTTGAATTTTGAAGATTGCTTCAGATGGGACAATGAATCATTATTGGTCAAAAGATAACCCTGTCCAGGCCATGAACGCCTGCTAGCAACAGAGGCTTTATCTATGATAAATGAGTAAAAAAACAAAAAACTAATATGTAGAAAGACACCTGCTATATCTCTTTAAAATCTTAATATTGACTGGTGAAGGCATTTGTATTTTTATCACTATAAAGGGTAAAGTAGTTGAATAAATAGAAAGGGTAGTGATTATTATTCTAGAGAAATGTTGTTTACTTTATAACTCATGTAATTATTATTCCTATAACTCTTCTTACTTTGAAAGTTCTAGAAATTTCAGAAAACCAATCAGAGATAACTGGTTCTCCCAAGTGAATCACCAATTGTTGTACTATGAAACAACCCCCCCCCCCTCCCCCCCCAATTTATATATAGTAATAGCTAATGTTAGACATATAAATGGGGACCCTTTTTAAATTTTTTAGTCTTTAAAAAATAAATCCTAACTCTAAGAAATTGCCTTGAAAACTCTTAGAATGGCCCAAGTTTAGGATCCTCATCACAAATCACAAATTGACTTTTTTCCATGTGATGATCATAAATGCCTTAAAGAAATTGTGATATGCGATCAAACCTCCCACTGCGACATACCGATCAAAACCCCTTAAGAAATCGTAATCGCATTTTGCAGGAGTCGCAAGTAAATAAGACATGCGCCTATGTCATCTGCCAACGATTTGCGAAATATGATATTGCAATATCTGCAATCACATTTCGCATTATGAGAAGATAACTCTATATAACATTGTTTTAAAATTGCAAATGCGCGAATCAAGCAGCAAGCGTGGGAAGTAATAGTGTATTAATATAATAATGAATGGCTTGACAGGGTAATTAATGTTTAGCAGCCTAAGGAGAGGTAATGATTTTCCAAGTTATGGCTAGTTAGCACTGAGTATCTCATTTGAAATCCTCCCACGATTCAAAGTATTTTTACAAAGCTTTCAGCCTTAATTGCCTAATATTGTCTGCACTGATATATCTCGTCCATTTCAGGAAAGCTACAAAAGATATGTCATTACGAAAGGTGATGCAGAAACAGAAAAAGAAGAGTATTACAGAGTCCAAGCTAACAAAAATGTCTCCTATATTCTCTGATACAGTCTACAGCACTGATGGGGGAGCAACAACTTGGGAGATCATATACAATAGGATTGAGGATGAGCGCCCCAAGATTACTGTCACAAGAGCAGCAGTTGACTCAATAAGACCTTCGGGACTCCAATTCAAGGATGCTGCATGTTCTTTCCTTCATAGAATAAGAGCAAGAGCGAAAATCCTCCCATACACTGATATGATCAGATGGGTGGTGGAAAACCTCACCATTGAAGATAGGAAATTTAGGAACTTGAGAATGCAACTCATGGGGTCATTCAGAGCAGAATACCTGAAGCAAATGAACCATATACCTCACCCTCAGGATTATATGGTAAAACATACGTGGCCAACTTCGCAAAGAAGAACGAAGAACCCCTCAAGATGATTCAGGGCTAGAGAGTATTGGAGAACAAGTTCAAATTTGATCAAACAGGTATGTATCCTATAGCCTCTTTGGCAAACCCCTACAACTATGAAGCTGCTATGTTATGTAGACTATACGGGTTACCTAATAATGCTAAGTTTTCCATAGAATGGAATCCTTTGATTGATGCCTATGTTAATTCCCACATTATCAATTAGGTCACTATCCTATCTGATAACCTAGCCACCGTCATCACTGAATATCGAAAAAAGAGATCCTCCTCTCCAAAGTACCTTCCTCCATTCTATTTTAGTGCCTACATTATGGACGCCATCTGTTTCTACACTAAATTTCCAATCATGGGTTGGAAATGGACCTTGCAGGACCCCTACCCTATCCATATCAGCCACAAGCAAATTTGGGAATCCAATTATATATCCCATTTCTATCAAATATGCCATGCATTTATTTTTCCATTACATCAATTAATTTTCAATAAGAAAGCCCCCAGGTTTTCCCAAGAAGCTGCTACAGACCTTCTAGTTGTCGGCAAATATTTTGTTGAAGAACGGTTCACCGACATTAGGGTATTTGGTAGCACAACAAACCCACATGTCCTCTGTTTGTATGTCTCTAATAAATTGTTAGCAAGATAAATAGCCTACCAGACCGTGGGAAAAGGCCTGACCAAAGTTCTGAAAGAAAGCAAGAAATTATTATGGCCATATTTTCCTATTAGGTGCGGTTCCTTTTCATTAGCAAATTTTAATCATGCGATAAAGGATTCAGTAAGCCTGGAAAGTCTCAGGCTCCATACTTTGCCCAAAAGGCAATTTGATCCAGAAAAGATAGCATATAACATCACCATTGCAGTAAATATTGAGCCTTATAACCATGAGGCTAATAATTTTGAAGACCTTTTATAGTCAGCTCAATCCTTCGAACAATCATTCGAATGGGCGAAGACAAATCTGAGTCGTGGAGATTTCTAAGGCTTTCAAGTGTTCAAAAAGAAAAGGCTTGAGGTAATCCCACTATATTTGTTGAAAATCGAGGACAAGCCTACCCCCAGTGTGACTGTAAACAGCGAGGGACCTGATTATCACATAGAGTCTCATGCAAATACAGGGAAAGCACTGAATATAGAGAAATCCCAAGACATCGAGACTACTACAGAATCTAGTAGGGAATCAGCCGAAAAAACAGGGTATGAGTACGCCACCCAAAGATATTGGTTTGAAGATCAAAAGTAGTAGTCTAGAGCAGGAGTGGGATCAATTCAATAAGAAACTACAAGACGCTCCCAAGACAGCAGATGCCCAGGAAACTATGGAGTATCAAACTCCTTTGCATGTTCAGAAGAATATAGACTCTGAATCGATGGATGAGCAAGCAACAACATCTCAGCAGACTGAAATCATCCCCACTCTACCCACATTGGAAATTGTCTTGAAGGTGACTGAAATCCCTCCTCTTGACATGTTCTACAGCCCGCTACACAAGGCTATAGTAAGGAGACAGAGGAAAAGGAGAAGGATAGAAACACCCGAACTCCCACCTGGGAATGAGAAAATGGACATAGTTTGGAAGGACGTCCCTTCCAACCCAGCTGAAAACTTGACTAGATTGTCACAGTTTACAGGAGCATACGCAACTGCTACCATGGACAAAGCTACCAAAATATCTGTTTTGTTGAAGGAAAAAGAAGAAAATATTTCACATCTTGAGCAGCAGCTCGAAATAGAGAAGGCAAGTGTGAATAGGCAGGCTGCTAAGCAGCTAGCCCAATTGCAACAGAGCATGGAGGTGCTAAAAATAAGCCACGAAGCAGACATATCAGCCAAAAATATGCAACTCCAAGACTTGCAACAAGCCATGGAAAGATATAAGGATGTTCCTACTGTCGAGGAATTCATCAAAGAGGCGCTAGAGCTTAATTCTCTCTTATTAAAACAACAAGAACAATTTTGCCAAAAGATGTCACATATCGCTCCTTATCTGATCACTAGTGACCATCTAATGGATAAAGCGATTAACCAGAGAACTGAGTTTACTGATTTGAACACAAGAATCTTAGAGTTCATCAAATGGAAAGAAACAAAAGAGGGGAGGAAAGCCAATCTTCCTAAGATCAAGGAGACATGCAAGGACATTGTTTTCATGGATTGGGATGCAAAGGATCAAACAAGACAAACTAGCAGTAGCAAGAGCGGTCGAGGTGTCAAAGAATATAGTAAAAGTGGTAAACCATACTTTGTCTTCCACCAACTTGGAGAAAGAAGGCAACCTGAAAGAACTGCCCGATTTGAATGAATTACGTAACAGATGGAAGGAAAGAGCGGAAACTCAAAGGGAAGCAATCACAAAATTAGCGAAGACTAATTGGGAGTCATATTGGAAATACCTCATCAAGTCACATAGTCAAATCATGACCCTTAACTGCTCTCTCAATTCAACTCAGCAGATGTTTTCACCTCTCATAGGTGCAATTTCCATAGGACAGGTCAGAACACAATTTGGGGCACTGCCTCAAGTCAAACCGATGGCCGATATATGCGATTTGAAGGACAAGCTGGCAGATAGAAAATAATCATCATAGCCTCTGATCATTAAGCCACTGTTTATTTTTAGAGTTAGTTAGCTAGTTAGGAGGAAGGTTGTTTGAAACCTCCTCAAATTTTTGTATAATCTATTTTTAAACATTAGTTAGAATAATATTTATACTCTTCTCATGCATTTAGAGAAGGTTCCAAAATTTTATCAAAAACATTTGCAAAGAATGCATTATTGTAAGTTTGTGAATGCTTTAGTGAAATTATGGAACATGATCATTTCTTTTAAATATCATACTAATTTCCTTTGTTGAAGCATTTTTGTATATTTGGAAGATAATTTGATTTATAGAAAGGAATTGATCTATGTCATTAGTCAAATGAGCAGAACTTCACATATATGGTATTTCTATCTTATATGATCAGCCATGTTTCTGTTTAATTAGTGACAACACTTATTTTCATGAATTATATATGAGATATGTTTTTCTGTTAAAGCATTAATTGCACTATCGTATGATGCCTAACAGAGATTATATATATATATATATATATATATATATATATATATATAGATATATATATATATATCTCATCACATATGCAATATAGTTTATACATTTCTTTAACTAACTATTTAATCAAAGAAATTATATTTACACGATATCATCTTTGTTTTATGCGTGATTGATCTTGATTATCACATGTCAAGCAGATATCTTTGTAGATCGCATATTATACTAAAATACCCAGGTTTATATTAGATTAAGTTAGTTAGAGATTTGCATGATAGAATAGGTCATTTGAGTTATCGTTATTCTATTGAAATCACTCGTACACCACCCACTCTCATTTTAAAACCCATACTGGGAAACTGGTCCCATTATCCCTAGTCAGAACCACCACTTTAAACAGAAAAGGAGTTGTCTTAAGGTCTGGACCAGGTGGTTATCCCCCATGTTAGAGCAGCAGAAATCTGAGGCCTCAACAAGGTTGAAGTAAGAAGATAGAGGAAAACAGAGGTATGAAGCTAGACTTGTGGTGAAGGGGTTTGCACAAAAGAAAGGTATAGAATTTGATGAATTTTTTTCTCCTATTGTTAAAACGACTTCAATCGAAACTATTTAAATTCTAGCGGCAACAAAAGATTTGCATATTGAGTATTTAGATGTAAAGATAGGCTTTCTTTATATGGATTTGGAAGAAGAAATATATATGTAGCAGCCACAAGGGTATGAGGTCAAAGGAAAGGAGAAATTAGTGTGCAAATTGAAGAAGATCTTGTATGGCTTAAAACAAGCTCCAAGGCAGTGGTATCTAAAATTTGACAGGTTTATGTATGAACAAGGTTATACTAGATGTCACTCTGACCATTGCGTTTATCATAAAAAGAAAAATGATGGAAACTATATTATATTGTTATTATATGTAGATGACATGCTTATTACAGGGTCTAACATGCAGGAAATAAATGTGCTCAAAAGAAAATTAGCAAATTCATTTGCAATAAAGGATTTGGGTGATGCAAAACAAATCCTTGGTATGAGAATAACTAGAGATGGGAAAAATCACAAATTAACATTGTCTTAGATTGAGTACATAGAAAAGGTGTTGGAAACATTTAATATGCGGAATGCAAAACGAGTTAGTACACCTTTGGCTAGCCATTTCCATGGGGATTCACTCAATGAACCTATGACCTATCACATGCGTTCATGGCATACTAAACAATACCCCTAATTTGACTACATATTGGAAAATACCTTTAAAAATCATATTATTTAACCCCCTGCCAATACGAACCCAATACACCTTCCCAATTTAAAAGACCCCTACTTTCAATAGATATTGTAGGTATGCATTTTTCATTAATATTTTTAATACCCCTTTATATTTTTTCATTAACTTTGAGCTCCATTTTTTATACTTTCCAATATAAAAACCTTTTACCCCCTATATATCCCCCATTTTTCCTTAATATATATCCCCCAATAGGATGCATGTGATATGATATTGCTCCCCTAGTGAATCCTTTGTGGCCATTTCAAACTAATTAAGGAGATGTGTCCCAAGGCCCAGGAAGAGATGGATTATATGTGTAAAGTTCCATATGCATCAGCAGTTGGAATCTTAATGTATGCAATGGTCTGCACAAGACCTGATATTGCACATGCAGTGGGAGATGTAAATATGTATATGAACAATCCATGAAAAGAGCATTAGATGGTAGTGAAGTGGATTCTCGCGTATCTCAGAGGTACCACAAATCAAGTATTATGTTTTGGTGGTTCAAACATTTCTCTACATGGATATGTTGATGCAAATATGGCAGGTGATAGAGATAAGATGAGGAGCACCACAGGGTATGTGTTTACTGTAGGTGGAATATCTGTTAGTTGGGTGTCAAAGTTGCAAAGCATTGTTACACTTTCAACAATGGAAGCAGAGTATGTTGTTGCTACAGAGACTAGTAAAGAAATTATTTGGTTACAAAGGTTTATGGATGAGTTGGGAAAGAAGCCGGATATGGTCAGGTTATACAGTGACAACCACGATGTCATTCATCTTGTAGATAAATTAGCATTTCATTCCAAGCCTAAACATATACAACTCAAGTACCATTTCATACGGTCAATGTTGGAAGATGGACAGTTGAAGTTGGAAAAGATACACACTAGCCAAAATCATGGAGATATGGTAACCAAATTTGTAACCAGGGAGAAACTGAAATTTTTCTTAGTTTCAATTGGTCTTCAAGTATGATGATGAAGATGAGAAACAACACGGTCCAAAGTGGAAGCATTATCCAACAAGTGAAGCAGCGATTGAGTTGTTATAATCAGTCTCCAAGTGGGAGATTGTTGGGTGTGGAGTTTGATTATCTTCCTGATTGTTCAGAGGTTTTTATTCCAGTTGCGTTGGAGGTTGCGTGAGACCGAAGAGTAAATTACAACAGATCTGTTGTAGGTTGTATCTCTTCATTTTGCTAGATAATATAAAAGGAAGGATTGGTTGTTTCTCCATGGACGTAGCCCAAATTGGGTGAACCACATATATATGTGTCTCTCTTGTTTTATGTGTTTCTATATTTGTGTTTCTACAATATTTTGTGTATTTAATTTCTCTATTAATTAATCTCTAACATGAGTCCCCTTAGGTTAGGGCCCAATCCAAAGGCTCTAGTCTCTCACATGTGTATTTTATTTATGCATTTTCTTTCCTAGCAACGTTTTCTTCCTTTCTTAGTAGAATTTTGTTACGAAAGTTGCTTTTGTAGATCTATCTACCACCTCTCTTGTGGGAAGTGTGGTTGAGGCTAATGTATTAGCAAACCAAAAACATATAGTTGCTTTCTTTTGCAGTTGTTGTTAGTACTTTTCTTGCATCTCTGTTTTCTGCAAGCTAATGATTAGTTAGTATTTTTGTTTTAGCACATGAAGTATAGCCTCTTGTGGATGCAATTATATTGTATAATACAATATTGGTTTTCTTTCAATGCAAAATTTAGATTTCAAATAAAATTCAACTCATCCTTTCTTTGTCATTTTAATTTTTTGCAATTTACATTGTCAATATGATGTATGTGTTTGGAAAGAATGAATAGATTTTTGTGGTGTACATGCACTACTGTTGATCTGTAGGGTTGACATTGTCATCCACACTCCTTATCCCACTACCATCTCCCTTTCTTCAACCTCAACAACTCCCTCAAATAATTTTTCACCAAGAGCATATTTATGGGTTATTGAATGCCACCATGTGCCTCGATTCTTATGCAAGATAGGCTCCTGATGGGTAATAGGCTTGGATATGCTTTCATACAACTTTCATCTACCCTCCATTATCCTTTCCTACCTTCAAATCATCTTTTCCACCCTCAAAATGCTCACAAATATGATCTTGTAGCAAAAGAGGGCAATCCTGTAGCGCACCGTGTAAACTTGACCATATTTTCCCTTGAAGCTTGATTTTTGCATCCTAGCCTTGAATAATGTCCCCTAGGCTCTGAAACCATGATTGAGGATGTAGAAAATCTATGATAGGTTAACCCGATAATGCAATATAAATCAAAGCAGAATACTATAACCTACTTCTACTATCAACTTGTGGAAGCTTAAAGATCGAGCTGAACAATATAACCTGAAGAAGAAGAATCAATGGCACAATACACATGAAAATACTTTGGGGAAAGTCTCAAATAAAACTCCACACTATTTTATTACCATACATGGTGGAAATACATAGGAATTATACAAAGCCTTAGCTCTCACAGCTAGCCATCTCTCAGTACAATCCTCACAGATGCTCACAGGAAATCTTGGCTTCTCTCTAGCCTTCCTCTCTGCCCTCCAAGCTCCTATTTCCTTGCATTGTTCCTTGTGGATGATTAGCCTATTACCAAGTGGAAAAACAAGCCTTCAAAACTGCGAAATCCTCAAGGATGAATCCTTGACTGCATGCATGAGTTTTCTCCATGAAAAGACACATGCAACTAATAGTACATTGTCCTTGAACATTAATCTCAACTGGGTCTTTCTCAGAATAGACATGCATGAGTTTCTGATGAGGAAATCTTCGGTTAACTGGAGTAGCAATAGTTGAGTGCACTAATGCATTAACTGACTGTTAACTCACTATTAGTTCCTCAAACAGTTTGGAATTAATTTAACTGGACTTAACTCAATAAATTGAATTAACTAATTACAACTCAAATATAACTCAATCTTATCTCCTTAATTTAAGGGATAACTCTTGCATGACTTTAGAAAGACTTCTAACTTGAATTTCTCCAAATAATTAATTTAAAATAAATTAATTAATTATTTCCAAGTAGCTGTTAAGACTAAATTCGATTTTATTTCGCAATTTAATTCAAGGAAAATTAAATTGGAATAATCTTGTTCCCGTATTTCAACACTCCCTCTCAACAAGAAAGGGATTATCTGCCACCCTGATCCTGTCTCTATGGAACTCAAATTTACACTTTGACAATGCCTTTGTCAAAATGTCAGCATCTTGCTCCTCTGTCGAAATATACTGTAGCAACATGAATCTCCTCTACCTATGAAAAGCCACAGGCAACAAATCTTTCCATATGCTTCTCCACACTACCATCAGCAGCTTGCTTTACCTTGTAAAGCCAACGGGAACTCATAATTGACTTGTTCTGTGGTCTCAGAACCACGTCCCAAACATTGTTACGAACTATGGAGTCATACTCCTCCACCATAGCATCAACCCAAATCGGTTGTTGCACTGCTTCCTCAAAGGAAGATGGCTCGGTCTCAACACATTCCCCAGCAAGGGCCATGTATCCAGTGTACCTCTCAAGTGACCTCCTCTGTCTGCGCTGAGAAGATGGTGCTCCCACATTCTCTCTCGCATCCTAAAACAATTTGTTAGCTTCTCTTGTGCGCTTCCATCCATCTCTGAAAGACTCTGCTTGAGTGGATGTCTCCACTCCTGGAACCTCTGCATGCGGCTGCTCCACATCATTCTGAGGCTCCTCCTCCTTAGGAACCAACAGTTCCTCCATAGCCTATAGTTGGAGCTCCCTCTCAAGGGAAACTCGCATGGCCTTCTGCTCATCAAACTTGAGATCTCTGTGAATCACTGTCCTTCGACTAGTAGGCAAGTACACCCGATAGTTGTGAGGTGTATTAGTGTACCCCACAAATATCCCAAACTCTGCTGTCTGATAAAGATTCTTCTATGCATCCTTTGTCACATGGCAATATACCGATGAGCCAAAGATCCTGAAGTGACCCAGATCTGGTCTCTTACTAGAGAAAGCTTCCTCTGGTATCTTCATCCCAAGTATGCGATGCGAGCTTCTATTCTGTAAATAGACCATTGTGTTACATGCCTCAGCCCACAAGTGAAGTGGTAGGCCTTGGTCATGCAGCATTGCCCGTGCTTCCCCTACAATAGTTTTGTTCTTCCTCTCGGCCACCCCATTCTACTATGGGTTATGAGGTGCCGTCAACTCTCGTTTAATTCCTTCCACTGCACAAAAGTCCTTAAACTCTTGAGAGACATATTCTCCACCGTTGTTGCTTCTTAAGGCCTTGATCTTCTTCCCTGACTCTTTCTCGACCAAAGCTTTGAACTCACAAAACTTTTTGAAAGTTTGGTCCTTCTTCTGCATGAAATAAATCCAGCATTTACGAGAATAGTCATAAATGAAAATCACATAATACCTTTTCTTCGTTGTGGATGTTGTTGAGAATGGTCCACACAAATCAGTATGAACTCGCTCTAAGATAGCCTCTTCTCGACTGTATCGATCATGAAAGGAAGACTTGGTGTACTTTCCCAAGGTACAACCTTTGCATGTATCAACTTGCTCAAGTTTACCTTTGGGAATTCCTGTAGCTATCTGTTACATTATCTTCAAAGCCCCATGATGCAAATGGCCCAACCACCTATGCCACAACTCGCCAATGTCTTGGCTTTGCACCAATTCTGCTTTCGTACTCGATGTTGCACAATCATCTACCTCTAGTTTATAGAGATTCTTCACCTAAATCCCTATCCTCTTGGTCTGACCCATGGCTATGTGTCTTAGGAATGCCTTTCCTTTACTGAAGACAACATCGTAGCCTTTGTCCTCTAACATTGTGACCGATACCAAGTTCTTCTTCAGCCCAAGCACATACATCACATCTGTCAAGGTGGTAGGAGCTCCATGCTCCCTCTAAAAAGAAATCATGCCCACTCCTGAAACACTATACCTTCCGACGTCACCCATCTCTATGTGCATCTTGAGATCTTTCTCCTCCAAAGCACTGCAAAAATTTTTATCACCGGTCATGTGGAATGAGGCTCCAATGTCAAGATACCAGACACAACCCATCATCAATTACACCATGCATGTGATGAGGGTAAAGTCCATTTCGAACTGAGAGGCTAATGCCTCACCTTCTTGGACTTCTTCAATGGACAATTAGTCACATAATTTCTCATCTTATGTCAATTAAAGCATCTTACTTTAGACATGTCACCCTTCTTCCCTCCATGAGAAGAATTTGATTTGAAATCGGAATGCTTCCCCTTCCCTTTCCTTGCCTTACCTGCTAATGCCAGATTTTCTTCATCATTATTCTTGGATGAAGAACCATCTCGTGTGCTCCTCCTGATCTCCTCCTGCATAAGATTCGACCACAATCGTTCCCAATCCAGCAGTTTCTCCCTTCCATTCACAGAGTCCTAGTAGCTATTCCAACTCTTTGGAAGGCCAAGGAGAGTGAGGCTCACCACATCATCATTGGCAGTAGTTATTCCCACACTGTCAAGCTCATCTCTGTAGGTGATGAGCTTGTTCAGATATGTGGAAATAACATCGCCCTTCTCCATCTTGATTCTTCGAAGCTTATCCTTGAGTGCTAATTTCCTTTGGTCGCTATTGTTCTGGTAGAGGTCCTTCAATGTCTTCCACATTGAAAATGGAGTATCCTTCCCATGGAGACTCGAGACAATATGGTCTCGAACTCCCTCAAGGATGATCCATCTCGCCATTGCCACACACTTCTTCCACTCAGCCAACACTTGTGCATTAGTTGAAGTTGGCTTTGGGATTTCTTGATCAATGAATACTTTCAAGCCATTGTCTTCTAATACAACCTCCATTCTATCTTTACATGCTATGTAATTCGAGCTACCTTCCAAGGCATACTCGAGTCTCAAGCCATAGAATGCCATTGGCCAACCTTGAAGTATGATATGAATTCGATTTGCACCTTCAACCCTGAACTTCAAACTTTGAATTCTCTTCTCAGTATACTATTCACTACTCTGATACCATGTAGAATATCTGTGATAGGTTAACCCGATAATGCAATATAAATCAAAAAGAATATTATAACTAACTTCCACTATCAATTTGCGGAAGCTTAAAGATCGAGCTAAACAATATAACCAGAAGAAGAAGAATCAATGGCACAATACACATGAAAATACTCTGGGGAAAGTCTCAGATAAAACCCCACACTATTGTATTATCATACATGGTGGAAATACATAGGAATTATACAAAGCCTTAGCTCTCACAGCTAGCCATCTCTCTACAATCCTCACAGATGCTCACAGGCAATCTTAGCTTCTCTCCAACCTTCCTCTCTACCTTCCAAGCTCCGATTTCCTTGTGTTGTTCCTTGTGGATGATTAGCCTATTACCAAGTGGAAAAACAAGCCTTTAAAACTGCGCAATTCACAAGGATGAATCCTTGACTACATGCATGATTTTTCTCCATGAGAAGACACATGCAATTGATAGTACACTGTCCTTGAACATTAATCTCAACTGGGTCTTTCTCAGAATAGAAATGCATGAGTTTTTGATGAGGGAATCTTCAGTTAACAAGAGTAGCACTAGTTGAGTGCATTAATGCATCAACTGACTATTAACTCACTATTAGTTCCTCAAACAGTTTGGAACTAATTTAACTAGACTTAACTCAATAAACTGAGTTAACTAATTACAACTCAAATACAACTCCATCTTATCTCCTTAATTTAAGGGATAACTCTTGCATGACTTCAAAAAGACTTCTAACTTGAATTTCTCCAACTAATTAATTTAAAATTAATTAATTAATTATTTCCAAGTAGCTGTTAAGACTAAATTCGATTTTAATTCACAATTTAATTCAAGGAAAAATTAAATTGGAATATTCTTGTTGCCATATTTCAACAGAGGAAGACCAAATACTACTTAGGACATGCCTTTTTACCACTGCAACACATTTCAACAATTAGGGTTAGTGAGCAAATTTATGAATTGGATAACACAATAATGATTTTATTGGTTACCTTATGAAGTATATAATGAACTATGTCAATGGATCTAACCTCCTTGGAATGCAATGATTGATTACATGCTCTTTATTTTATGCAAGATACATTATTTTTCTTTATTTATTCTTAAGCTAGGGTTTTGTTTCAAGCATTGTTATTTCCATTCCATAGACTATGTTTCCTTTCAATGCAACATTTACATTCTACAAGTACCTTAATGTTTACATTTCTACAAGTAGTACAACCTTCAAATTCCTGCAATTAGGGTTAGCATTTACATTTTAGCAAGCATCATTTCCATTTTTGTAAATAGAGTAACATTTCCATTTCTGCAAAGTAGGTTAAAGAATTTTCCTTTCCTGCAATTTCCTTCCTTAAAAATTCATAATTAGTTGATAGAGTGGTCTTTGTGTATCTTTTTTTGGTTCACTGCCTCAAAGTGACTTGAGTAGAGCTAGAATATTGTGCATATAGCACTTTCACCTCTTAAGTTTGTATGAACCCCTACTTGATAATTAAATTTGGTAGCCTTGGGAGTTGCAACACACTTGTTGCAATACTAAGGCTCATCACCAGGTTGTGGAAAGGAGGGTGAGGTTGGAAAGGAAGGGAACGAGGGAATAGAGGAAAAACAAAGAGGGATAAGATTGTGGGTTTAATAGAACTGAGCCCTCCTTTCATTTCTTGGTCATGATACTTATTTTCATAGCAGTGACCAACAACTGGAAAAGAAAATGAGCTAGTGATTGTCTAAACATAGTTTCATGGGTCTGTGTGTAGTATTGTGTCTTCATAAGAATACACTTGGCAACGTATAACCATGGTATGGTGTAATATTATTAGTGGCTCCTCCCTGTTGTGTTCTATGAAGGTTAGGCATCTCTATAGAGTCATTTTGTAATGTTATAACCAAGTTCTATCACTATATTCCCTTTGTCAACTTAATTGTAAATAAACTCAAGAACTGTTCATTTCTAGAACTCACATCCTGAGATGTTAAATTGATATCAATGTTTCTCTTGCTTATTTTCATTGCCATTCATACTTGTATTAGTCTTGAGTAAATTTATCGAATTAATATAAATCATTCTTGGTGGTTATGAGCGATTTTCTTGTTGGATAGAAGGAATTGTCAGTGTTATGTGAATTATAATTGTGAAAAATGTACCACAGTAGTGAGTCACTAATCTGTTTGAAAAAATAACTCACTAAGAAATAAACAGTTAAATCCAGAATTTAATGTGGTGATGAGACTTTTTCGTGTCGAGATTTTACAGACTTTCTAAAGGGGTGGAGGCTTACAAATTTGGAATCCTTTATTTGCTAAAGTGGTGGAGGCTTACACCTATGGAATCCCTCATTTGCTAAAGGGGTGGAGGATTACACCTATGGAGTCCCCCATATGTTGAAAGGGAGGGAACCTAGAGCTTCCCTAGTCTAGCCTTCCTGGTGGAAACCCTATGACTTCATTATACTTTGGATTCCTTGCACAAGGTGGATTTATTGTAGAAACATCCATAGAAGGGTGGAGGTCAGATTAGATCTTTGGAATCCCTATACATGTACATTTGTATACCAAAAGGGTGGAGGTCATATTAGATCTATGGACTCCCTATACATGTACATTGTTATTCCAGAAGGGTGGAAGTCGGATAAGATCTTTGGACTCCTTGCACATGTACATTGTTATGCCAGAAGGGTGGAGGTCAGATTAGATCTCTGGACTCCTAGTGCCTGTACACTATTATGCAAGAAGGGTGGAGGTTGGATTAGATCTATAGACTCCTTGTGCCTCTACATTATTATGCTAGAAGGGTGGATATTAGATTATATCTCTCGACTCCTTGTGCATGTACACTATTATGACAGAAGGGTGGAGATCAGATTAGGTCTCTGGAATCATTGTACCTAAACATTATTATGATAAAAGGGTGGAGGTTAGATTAGACCTCTGGAATCCATGAATGTTTGGTCATTGGGACAATCTTCATGAGCTAGGGGGTGAAAACTAAAATAATAATTTGTCAATGGTTGGGAGGAGAATATTTGACTATGTCCCAGTGCCCATCCAAATTTTCCATAGTACTAATTAGTTTACTCACTGTAATAACCAAACCTACCTGAATTGTTTGTATGAGTGATATGTGCCAGTTCTATGTGTAAACATGCATGGTAGGTTGATTTAAAATGATAGAATAATATGTTCTAAAATACAAGCTATCATTTTATAGGCCGAAGTACTCCCACCATATGAAATGTGATTAGGGATCAAGCATGTCATGTTCTACCCTTCAAGTTGGTATTAAGTTTTTATTGGGTGTGGAGCCTAATTATCTTCTTGATTTATAGGTCTCATTTTAGCAGTGTTTGACCCCAATTCCTAAAGGGATGGAAATTTTGCCTCTAGGATCATCATTTAGGGGAAGCACCCCCGAAGAAAAATTTTGATAAAATTTCCTTGTAAAATATTGTAATTTTATAGTCAATCTGGGTCGTTCATTAGGCAAAATATCTGATGGTAGAAGCTATGTTAATTGAGGGATTTTTTCCCTCGAAGGCAACCCTTGATTTATATGATGGAATTCTATTGTAGTTATATATCATTATTCTATGTGAGAAAGGGAGAGAAGATTTTGTGAGAGAAAAGAGGAAATTGCAATGGATTTGTTGTAGGTTGTATCTCTTCATTTTGTTGGATAGTATAAAAGGAAGGCCTAGTTGTTTCTCTGTGGACGCAACCCAAATTGGGTGAACCACATATATCTGTGTCTCTCTTGTTTTATGCTTTTATGTGTTTTTTATTTCACAATATTTTATGTGTTCCATTTCTTTGTTAATTAATTTCTAGTAATTTTCTTAAGACTAGGCTTCTAGATAATTAATAATGATCTGGTGCTCATGATTTAGACACCTGTGGAGCTTAAGTGCTAGTCACGATGAAATGAAATGAAATGTGTGCAACTGCAATAGCAGTCAGTGTTGTGGATGGATTCTCAATTCGTCATTATTTTTTTAGGAAACACAATTTAGCTCATGTCACCATGGGTCTATTAACCCATGGATTTGAAATATATGCATTTTAGTATCCCCTATGCGAATTATCGAATTCCATAACATATAGCCTTCTTTGAAGTGTGGTTTCTTTGGTAATTTCTATAATCCCATGCGAAGAGCTTAAGTCTAGGCACTGGAAAATTTTTGTTGGTTTTCTTATATTATAAAAAACGGGAAAAAGGTTTCTTAACCACCTACGACCTAGTTTTTTAATAAAGGCTTGTTGTTATTTTCTTTTACTACAATTCCCTTGTGGAATGCTCATTAGAAATTGATGGAAATGTTGATTACATGTGCATGTAGATCTCAAACATTTCCAACGTCTACAACACACAAATCCTCCATATACTCAATAAGCATATCATGCAAATTCACTAAATGATGGAATCAAGCAATTGTCAAGGTATAATGACTAATACAAATCTTTCTAGGGAAAATAAATTCTAGACCTTTGTCTCTCAACCAATTTTTAGTGCAAAATGCACTAAATTCTTTTCATATTCAATGGGCTTATCTGTTCATTAGAGAAACTATACTCAAGAAGTGGAATGGCAATTCAAAAGCAGAGAAATATCTTCTCTTAACATATATCAATGCTAGCTCACAATAAATATGTAAGGACAACGTTCTATACTACGAAGTTGAGTACAAAAACCTCCAAGAGCTTCTCTACTCACCATTACTAGCAAACAAGTTAGATATGGCCACATAAAACACAAATGTCAATAGTGGGAAATTATTGTTCCCACTCCATTGAATATAATGACCCCTCTAGTTTACAAACTCAATGTAGTTCGGGATTGACTAAGATCACAATTGAGGGACTACTGGACAATTATTGTTTAGTGCAGAGTCCCTTTTCTTGAAGGGGCACTCTAGAATCGAAAGTACATGACCTGTCAGTGCAACTCCTGTCATGAAGGTAGGATGGGATGTGAATATGTTCCAACTTGTATTAATATTTGTAGTTAAACAACCATAGTGCAATTCCAACTTCTAACTATTGTGTGTAGGTCACCACTTATGTCTTTATGGGGCATTCCATTGAATTGTAGAGGCCATTGCATCATTGCACTTAAATAATCAGTAGTATGACACTAGAAGATAGAGTTGAGAGTGTAAAACTTCATGTATTTCAACAACGTCGTTTTACACTAAATGTTTTGTTTAACCATGGGACTTTCACCTACAACCACATTGCCCCAATTTCTAAAATGTGTATTCTAGCCTGAGAGGCATTGATATTTTTATCCCCTTGGGGAATTGTTAAGCGTCCCACAACTTGATTGCACCCATCTCTCAATTGTTGTTGTATGTGATTGGGTACAACCATTCACTTGGTTGAATTTTATGATAGAGTCAGTTCTGGAATGTAGTTGTCCTTTCACCCATAACCGTTGTGGACTCAATGTTTACTCTTGACCATTGCTGATGGAACCCACAAGCCACAACAATTACATTGATGGTGTTAATTTTTTATCAGTGGGTTGGTATAATTGAGTGTGCATTGTAGAAACCAAAGTTAATAACTCATTTATGTGTATTATCCAGTCCATTCAATCATATGCTACAACCATAATCACTCTTGTGATGCATTTCTTGGTAGTTACAGCCTTCAGGAATAGTTTTTTCAATAGGAGCATATATGTAGATTTAGTTTCTCCCAATGATATGCATGGTATCTCACCAGCAACATACTTTGATTCAATAGATGTGTCATTGTTCTAGAGGCTTGATATAATTTTCTTGCAAAACAGTGTACACACACACACACAACTATAGATATATATATATATATATATATATATATATATATATATATATATATATATATATATATATATATATATATATATATATATATATATAGAATTGTTTAAACAAAATTGTGGGCAGAATTTGAGGCCCACTTGAATCCTCTGTTGAATTGGGACCTTGGTATTAGAAGCAAGCAGGTCCCAAACAAGCAGAGCCTCAAAGCCAAACTAAAGAACAGTTCACTAGATCTATTGATGAGCATTGACTTTGGAAAATAGTGAGCAGACCAAGCTTAAACACTTATAATATCTATATATATATATATATATATATATATATATATATATACATAGAAGAAGACCAACTTAATTAGAGGACCCCTTTCTCTTATTTGTACCTTGAGAGTCAAGTCCACCTAATTAACCACCTCATGTTCAGGATTGCAAGGGGGTGTGTTATAGTTATTTATTTTAATTCCAAGTTCCTTTTCATTATGATTCAGTCAATATTTTGTTGATTATCTAGCACCTTACTCCTTTCATAGACCAATGCCTCATATAAGGAGGTACGGCCCCCTCCTTAGCTAGGTATTGTTTATAGTTTATAGATTAGTTGTAGCGTCATATATCTATATATATATATATATATATATATATATATATATATATATATATAGATATATATATATATATATATATATATATATATATATATATATATATATCTATATATCTTCTATTTCCAACAATTTCAATAATCATTAAATAATTCTGACTTCGATATGCCCTGTGCTACAAATCTTAAATTCAATTGTTGTCACTTTAATTATTGCAACTCTGAATTTCGATTAATGTAACTCTAATATTTCATATGCTGGAACTTTGATAATTTAGACCGATGTAATTATTTAATGTAGGGTTATTGTTGCAACCCCGATAATTCGTATTACTACAAATATGTATCTTAGATTTATTAATCATTTTTTCTCATTAATATTAACATTCATTATGGGCTAATCATTGGGTTTACACAACAGATTGTGACTTAAGACATTGCTACAACTCTTATTGTTGCAACTCCACACTGACATCAGAATACTTTGGGTCTTTCTAAAATTTCAATTAATCTAGTATTTGAATGAGTTTTGTTTATAACATTTGAATTATAGTATTATTTCCTTTATGAGAAATTGTGATTTTATGTTTCATAATTATTGTATCATATTGTATGTGCAAATCATTTATGTTACAGTAATGAAGATCATCTCAACAATTCGAAAAAGTCACTTTCTTGCAAGTGTGATATACTTTCCCACAAGTGTGGATTGGATTGCAAGTAGATTTTGTTTAGTGACATATGAAAGCATCCCAATATCTTGATGAGTGACACTCATTTATGTTACTACAACTTCAAATTGTGCTAGCACAAATGATGCATAGAAATTCAAAAGTTCTATCTAAACCTTGAATTGACAATTATATGAATAGACTTTTGGTTGTCTTTCTACACAAATAGAAATGTAATTGAAGGGCCCATCAATTTTTGCACTATTGTGAGGGAACTATCAATAGTATAGTCAATTGTCAAAAGTATAACCATTAACTTATTGGCTAATTTTTATCTTTAATTGTTTGTTTCAACAAAGAATAATTTATTTTCTAGTGGCTTAACATAATCGACTTATTTTACAAATAGTTTATATAGAATGAATTTTTATTGTTTCATACCTAGAACTAGATATTAGCATGGTATATTAACCAAAAACCCCTAGAAAGTTAACATTACAAGACAATCTCAAGAAAAGAAAGGGCATGAGAAACCAAATTACTTGAATCCCATAGTGAGTTCTCTTTCTAGAGAAAACACTTAAGTCTCTAGTCAAAAGACCAAGGTTACACAGGATTCATATTCCACAACAATGGAAGCCCTATTTTTTAAGGATCTAATTAGTGAGAAATTCCACTCTGAGGATATGAATTTTCCATATTCTCCTAAGGAAAATTCAGAGGAGAAATAAAAGCATCAAGTAGAGATGTCCCAAAAAATCAAGGAGGAAGCAACCACTTTTCCATCCTCAAATTAGAAGAGGAAAGAAATATGAAAGACATTCCTCACTCATTTCTACCCAAATTCCATGGTCTTTTAGAAGGAAGATCCTAATACTTTCCTTTTCAAGTTTGATGTATTTTGTTGAAGCTATCACTGTGTGTTTGATGCCTAGACGTTAAAGTTATTCCTTGTAACACTTAAGAATGAAGCTTTGTGTTTAGTCATGAACCTTGATAAGGGTAGAATTCATAAGTGGGAACATATGAAGAAGAAATTCTTAGAAAAATATCAGAACTACTATAAGGATAAGGAAAAAAGGGAAGAGATATTTAAAATGACTTAAAATGAAGAATAGGTCCTTGACTATGACGAAAGTTTCAACTACAATCTTCATGGAACGAGACAAGAAGATATGGCTTCTAAGACACTACACGTCATGTTACTAAGAGGAAATTAGGATGACTATATCAAGTTCCTCAATATAATGTGAGGTGGAGTTATCTCTCAACTACCTTACGATGTCATTACTAAATTATGTTGAACATGTTCTAGGGGAACTTTGAAGGTTGTTAAAGGATCTAGATACATACTAACAAAAATTGGAAAGTTTGTTGGCAATGGGTGATAAGAGAAGATATAGGGAACATGCTTGGACATTTTAAGACTGACACATTTAGTTCCCTGAGCTCTTAGTTGGACACACAACAAAGAAGAGGGAAGAAACATAATTATCCTTGGCCATCTTTTTTGTGAAATGTAGAAGAAAGCACCCCACGAAAGGAATGTCCCTTAGATCAGATTGAGATTTGTACCATATGTGTTGGAAACACTGAGAGGGGGGGTGAATCAGTATTTATTTTCAATTGTTACTTTTACTAGTTAGATCACCTATATTTAGAACACAAAATGAACAATAGGAATAAATGCTTTTATTAATATAATCTTTACAATGAATCAAGTACAATATATATAGGGCTCCAACCCTAGATGAAGACATCGATATTAAATCTCACAACCTGTTTCCAAGCACCAACTTGGAATTTTTGTGAGGCTCCAACCTCTAGGGCACTGACCCTATCTTATCCAAGGCACCAACCTTGAGATTAGGAGTGCCAACTCCAACAACACCAATCTTATATTTGCCAAGCACCAACTTGGACTTTCCAAGCCAGCAACCTTGTCAATTCTGAGGCACCAACCCCAAGGGCTCTAACCCTGTAGCTTCATTTTGTCAAGGTATGTTTGGTTGTACTTCACGACTCCCAAGGTATTCTTCACTGAGCCCTGTCAATCTTTAGACTCATTGTAGTCTTCACGTCATGTCATCAATGATAACCTTGTTCTTCACATGAAGGTGTCATCATTGCTCTTCATGTTACCCAAAAAAAACTTCTTCAAGGTCACCTCATTATGACTTCAATGTATCATCATCTCCAAGGGTGCCTTCAAGAACAACTTCTACAAGTTTTCCAAATGTCTTCAAGAATTCTTCATAGTGTCTTTAATATGTTGCCCCAAGAACTCTCCAATAGTTCCAAATTTTACTGTCCAAGGCTCTTAACACTTTATTGTTCAAACACTTCACTGCTCCAAGGTATGTCAACTATCTTCTATCTAGAGACTTGTTGCTCAACCAAGGTATTACTTCAATGATGCTCCAAAGACTGCTCCACAAATCCTTAAGTCAATACAAAAGGCTTTTGAATGAGACCAATCCAAGGTTGTCTTCAAGTATTCTCAAAGCAACTCTAAATCCACTTCAATATATACAAAATATTGTCAAGAGATGCTTCCAAAAACAAGCTCTTACAAACCAATGTCAAATATATACTTCCAATCTTGGAGGCAGAATATTTTTATCTATCACTGCTATATAATGGTGACTGACCACAATTTCCTTTAAGCACTACTTCCACATGTTGTTGTACTTTGGATCACAAGTCAATAAACTGAGCCATTATAACTCCACAGATCAGAGTTATCTTAAAGGTGTTTGTCTAAGCTTACTTCACTAGGTAGCTTCCACACTTGTTCAAGATATTTATTACCGAGCTACAAACTAATGTGACTGCCCTTAAACTTGCAACTTTTCAAAAAGTCTATGTCTCTTCTATTCTGAGCCCTCCATAGAGTTAAGCTACAGGTGAAGTGTAGATCAACTGAGCTCCTAAACAAGTCTCTGGACTGAAGTTTAGATGATTGTCACAAGACTGTGACTTTGGTCTTCCACAGGCAGTTGTCTAGAGTGCAGAACTGAGTTATTACAATGGGTGATCTGACCCTCCAAAACTCCACAAAATTGTCTGAGTTACCATAGACTGAGGCATTGTCCCATACAGCCCAAGCTACAGAAATACTATAATAAGGGATAGTCCAAGCATTGTAAAGGAGGCACAGTCTGAGCCACAGTCTACACTGATCTGAGGTACAGTCAAGGCTTAAGGAGACCGAGAAGTATCCCTATCTTGCTCGCTGATCTTTGGGCTAATAACTAGCCCAAAACCACCTAAACACAAGTCTGTTTTAGGAAAGATTAAGGCTTGCAGCCTACTTTCCTTCTCTGTCTGGACTACGGCTAATATGTAGGAGATAACCCTCTCCAAACCACACAAAAAATGTCCTTCTTTCTGCTCAAAACTATGGTTGCTTTCCTTGCTCAGAAATCGGATTACGGGAGGAGAAAAACATCCTTAAGACAACGGTTGTCCTCCTATAATAATGGGTCCTTCTTACAGGTGTAAACTTTCCCTTAAAAATAGACCCAATCACAGAAGTATGCCCAAACAGTATTTTATAATGTGCTCCTTCTCTAAAATTATGACCGAAAATGGGTGCTAAAATGAGGTGTCCGAACTCATATTAATATTGGTTTGATGTTTAAGATGAATGGACATGTCTTATGGAGGGAGGCCGACATGACAGGCCTAGCACAGGTCAGCTCAAGGACCAGAATTAATAAATTAACTTCAAAAGTTCATTTCTCCCAAACCGCTTGGAGTTTCGGGCTAAGTAATAGCTCGTTGGAAAGGCAAAATTATGCTCTTTAAGCTGGTGTAGGTCTCATGGAAGAAGCTACCTCTAATATGGTGAAAAATCATTTTTAATGTGACTGGTCCTTTATGAGTGCAGAAATAAAGTCTAGGGCTTCTTCATGGTGATTCCTTCGTTAGTAATCGTGTCCTTGTCATGTCCTTGTCTCATAGGGTCATCATTATTATGTCCTTGTGTTCTTCAATGTAGGGTCATCATCATGCTTACCTTATTCAATATAGGGACACCATCATGCTTGCCTTCTTCAATGTAGGGACGCCATCATGTCCTTGATTGCCTTCTTCATCACCTTGTCTCCTTCAACATTATTGGAGGTGTATCTTCATGAAGATCATTGGAGGTACGACACAAGAGTCGTAATCATCTTCTGGCATTTTCAAGAATATTTTCCATCCCAGCCACTGCCATATTGACATCAATGATAACCTAGATTAACAATATGTAGAAAAACAAACACCAAAAACAACTGCTCAAGTCTGCCTTTTCTTAAAGCTATTTATTAAGAAGGCAAAGAAACAAAGAAACTATGTTTCATCGCCAATAAAAGACCATGCAAACAGAAACCCCAAGTTATGATTTGAGACTGGTCTTAAATTTATATTTCTTATTTGGCTAACCCTTCTATGCAATATGCTTCTTAGCCATGTTGTCTGAAAGCACAACCATGGATGGATCCTCCTATCCCTAACCAAATTTGGAAATAGGAATGGAGAAACCTTACTTATGGAGGCCTTCTATAGGTCATTGTACAACCACCCATGTAACTTCTACCTATTGGAAAATCAAGAGGCATGTAGTTTAATTTAGATTTTCCTTTTCATAGTAATTTCTTGTGAATGTAATTTGCTTCTTTATTAATATTTATTCTAATTATTTCATCAAACGATTACCATAACATGAACATAAATATCACAGAAACAAAACAACACAATATATATGCTCCAAGTCAAGGCAGAATCCCTCCAAGGGGAAAACCCATAAAATTTCTCTTCTTATAGAATCAGATTAAATGAGATATCCAAAACCCATAGTCACAAAAAATTTCCACCTCTAGATGCAAATTCAAGCCTCCCTTCTTTCTAGGAGATCCATCAGCAAGAGACCAGCAAAAATCTATGTACCAAGATAGAACTTTCACAAATTCTAGCTCAAGAAGAAATTTTATCTTTCAGACTTCGGTTTTCCACTTCTTCTCTACACTATCTTTGATATTTCATACCATGATCCATCAAGCACATTGTATGTCCAAATGAGCTTTGTATTCTCTCTATTTTTACTGCTCGGAGAGCGTGCTAATAGACATGTCCACTGGGGCAGGTCTGACTTGACATGTAGGCTAACTTAGCACCAAGAGGGGTTTATGACCCAAAATTACATATTTAAAAAGTATTTTTCCTTTTTCTTTACAATAGGTCCAAGTAGGACTCTGACTCTTTTGACTCAAAAACCTAGAAGCATGAAGAACATGCTTGTCTAGAAAAATAATAATATTTTTTCTTTTATTTTCTTTTTCTTTTTACATAAAATACATAATGGTACAAATTATGAAGACTTAAACTAGTTACATTCTCCAACACTCCTTCTTAACTAGGGAGGTATTCATAATAGTACACCTAGTGCATGGATATTCTCAAACTAAAATATTCTTATAAGAAGAGTGAGATTGGTAAGCCATCTTTAAGCATCAACATCATAACCAACATTGTCAACATAGTAAGGCCTTTAATTGATAAACTCTATTTATATAAGGGCATAATGTTGGGAGGCTTTACATGAGATACCAGACTATCTCTTAAGGCACATACTCTATGTGGATGTTCACTAGGTATGTTCTTTTAGGACTATTCTTATCTTGTATTACCCATCCTCAAATAATTCCAATCCTCTTCGACCACTCTTGTCTTAGATACATGTCCAATCCTCAAACAGTGTCGGTACACTACATATCTTGGATTCTCTATCTTCAAGGAGTGTCAATATTAGATGCATATCCAATCCTCCAAGCCCCATTCTCCCTCCATGGCCTTCACTAGACGTATGGCTATTATTCCTAGCCTAGAGCATGACGCATGAAAAAGAGAACAAAATGTTCATCACCATTCCCTCTCAACAAGAGAGAAGATCCGCATTCTCTCTTGATCAGGGAATATATCCTTTCTCCTTTTCAAACATTTAAGGAGACTTCTTACTCTCTCTCAAGCATATAGGAGACTCCTTACTTCCTTTCAATCAGGAATTCATACCACAAGTTCTCTTAGTGTGTCTTCATCAATACATCAGCTAGTAATTCTTCATGAAGATATTCAAGTAGTTGCATGGCTCCTCCTTTCCTTTGCATCTCATCTTGTAGAGATTTTATCTTTCTGGAGCCATCTGTGACAAGGTTCAGGCCATCAATATTTCATATCACTTTCCTTTAGTCATCATTAGCAGGGGGGTATTGTATTGCGCCAATCAAAGTAGAGATAATCATAGTTCCCTCTAATCATGAAAGTGATCTCCATTGTCAACAAAACATACACATCAAGTTATCTTCTTGTATTGTTGCATTTAAATCCCAAGATGTCGTAGACATCTTAACTAGATAATCCTTCAAGGATTCAATCCATGTATTCAATGAATTGAGTTCAAAAACAAATAGTTGTAGATGCACTTATCTCATCTGTCATTATGCATTTTTGCTACATTCTTTCAAGTAACAAAACCATCGACCAACCAGACAACCAATACCAAAACATCACAACTACCTCAACATGATGGCATTTTGTCAAGATATCAGATTCTTCTTACTTTTTCTTTGAGATCAACATCCTTCTGCATATTGTGTGAAAAACCTTCTTCATGCTTTTTCACTTTTCAATCAAAGTGCACATGGAACGAACCAATCAACGAGCTACAATGTCTTCTTGCTTGGAGTTTTCATTGTCAAATCTCTCTCTTTCTTCAGGAGACCATATATGTGTTGATAAATATCATCAAATGAACTATCCTTCCTACCTCTTCACATGCTTTTGCAATATGTCCTACCATGGATCCAAGTCATATGCCAAGTAGATCATTGATATTAGAGTTGTCAAATTATAATAGCCTCTTAGACAAGGTGTCAAATTTTACTATTTTGTCCCTTTGAAGTCAACATCACTTTGCGTGTTTTATCTTCATATTGCAATAAGATTCAACTTTACTAATGTGTTCCTGGAATGAACTCATCAATTGTAAGTTTCAAGATTTTTTCAATCAGGGTCCTTATAGTTCTCTCTTTCCATCACGTTCATCATCTCCAAGGAGTCAAGCACGAGCGATGCTTTGCTTTGTTCTTCCATCCTTCTCATCTTGTTTCCATAATTTTCATAGCCTTCATTATGTATCTGCAATTCTCACAAATACAACCAAGGAAATTATACAAGGACAAGAGCATGATATTAATTCTGTCAATCTAGGGTTTCCATGGTTTCTTAGAAGGGTATACTTTTAGGATTCTATTTATAAACCCTATATTTCTTGACCTAACCCTTTTTAGGGTTTTTAGAAAAGAAAAGAAAAAACAAAACAAAACAAAACCTAGGGTTTTGATTTCAAGCCCTAGGTTTTATCCAATTCAACAATATATCCTAGATTATCATTTCAAAATTTAAATTTGTAAACCCTAGATGTCAAGAGCTAGGGATTCTTTAGAGGGAACAACCAACTAGGGTTAGAGTTTTTCACTCCTAAGGTTAGTTCAATCAAGGGTTTAGAAACCCTAAATATCAAAAGTTTTCAAGACTTCCTAGACCTACAAACCTTAAATTCTCAAGATATGCAACAAATTAACTACAAAACCCTAAATACTTTTCAAATCCTTTGTCTACAACATAAAATAAATTTTACATACCTATTACCATGCCTTCTTTTCAAGGATTCATTTATTCTTAAATTGTCAAGAACCACCCATTCTTCAACAAAGATGCTTCATGGTTCACAAGATCATAGTTTTGGTTTTTTTCTTGTGTCACAAGAGGGTGACTCAACTTCTTCCTAAGACTTTCCAATATTTTAGAGATGAACCATCATGTAATTGTCATATAGGATAATAATCATCCTTCCAAGTACACCTTTTTAAGTATGAGCCACCGAGATATATCTCATTTTGCAAAGATATTGTCTTGTGTCTTCAATTGTCATATATTGATTTTATTCACACAATTGTCATATATTAATTTTATTCGAAGAAAATTGTTCTTCCAAAGGTATATTTAACAAAGTCTTGATCTCCTAATGCAAAGCACTATAGAAGTATTGTCACTTAACTTTCGATACGAGCTCTGATATTACTGAAGAGAATCTTTATAAAAAGAAATTTCGGTGTAAATCACAGATTACTAAAAAGAACCTGTAATTTTAATTCTCGGACTTTGCTATATAAATTTCCTTCGATAAATAATGTGAAACCCTACTCTCAGTGGTGGCTTATTATTGGCCAAACCCTTCGATGTCGATACAAGTCTACAAAATGTTCATCATGTCACTTATGAAAAATCACATCGACCATCATCATTTCTATGCGTTAGTACTTATAATGATTTCATCAATCCGTCAAGGTATCACTTTCATTGGGACACCATGATATACCATTAAATTCAAGCTGGAAAAAAATGATTGTCTATGAGGTGAACAAAACAGAGTGTATTTGCTACACATATATTATTGATGTTGTGATGTCAGGACCATTGTTTAATACAACATGCCATAGAGTATTTAGTGTGGGCATTCAACCACAGGAATGAGTTATGAAATCGAGCAATGATGCATTACATCGTTGTGCGAGTCAGAGATAGGAGTGAGAACCATATCACAATCCATATGAGCTATAATGTAACACGGATATATATTGAATTACAGGATCGTGTCACTGAGATATACTATTCATCATTGAACCGTGAATCAATTTATATACAGGTGCACGTTTTTATACAGGGCGATGTAAATCCATGGATATGTAACCTCCACACTAACCTCAGACCATATGATCTCAGCGAACCATAAATATAACTGTGATTCTTCAGGGATCAATATAATGGCACTGTAATTTTTTAAGATGTGAGCCATGGATTTTTTTCAGAAGGAAAAAACCACTCTTTTTTATATTAAAAAGAAAAAACAGTACATATATCCCAAATTTTCCAGTGCCAGAGATAGACCCAGGCTTCATGTATCTAACATCTGGTACGTCTATTCTAATTTACCACCTATGAACATATATTATGACATCATATAGCATTAATATACCAATTTGCACACCTTTTCCTCCAACAAATCTAGTTAATACAATCCAATCAACACAAATATTAAGATATGTAACGTGCACATGTACAAAATCGGAATCCTGTCCCAAAAACAAAAACAGGAAATTATAGTAAACACTAGCATTCCATTTGTGCAATTCCAGTCAATATGGGCCTATCTCGGGATAGGAAGTGTGCCAGCATCTAGTATGTTGTCATCTCATCTTACTTCTATGTGCATCCCATCCAGTGCATCCAGAATACCTAGCTTTGACATCCTATCAGCATTTTGGTTGTAATCCCATCCAATATGTTGAATAGTTGAGTCTGAGTCCCCATATATGTGGATCTTAGGCATGCCCAAGTAGGTTGTGAACAAAAGTAATCCCCACAATGCCATAGCCTCTGCCTTTATGTTTGTACCCCTACCAGCTCCCCAGTGTACCCAAAACTCGTGTGCCTCTGATATAATGATCCATAAGCCACAACCACATAAACCTCCTTGTGCAGCACCATAAAAAAACCCAGTCGGGTGCTCAATGCTAGGACCTGTTTGCTCCTTTATCATTCTTTTTGGGCCGATGTTATTTGTAATTGCAAAAGTATACCAGCCCAAAATGCGTTTTGTCACTATGGATATATGTCCCTTCTTATTTTCAAAGATGATGTCATTTCACCACCTCTATATTTCCCAAAAAAGGGCCATCGGGATATGCCTCCACAAGGGGGTTTGTATGCTCCACCATTGTAAACAGTGAGCAATGTTATCGAAAGGATTAATATGGAAGCCTATGTGTACTGCTATGTACCTCCAGATCTGTGTAGTGATGGGGCATTGTAGAAAGATGTGTACATTATTTTCCGCTTCCCTCCTACATAAAACACATATGCCTGGGCCCTGCTAGTTTCTCTTTTGTAGATTATCCCATGTCAAGTTCTTGTTTTTCCAAACAAGCCACAGAAATAATATGATCTTAATTGGAATTTTAGTTTTCCAAAATTTATAAAAAAAAACGTACCTCCGGATTGTGTATTTCCTCGTAGCATAACACTTTGTAGCAATCTATCACCTCCACGTCTCCCCCCTTCATTTTTCCATACCATCCAATACGATCACCCTCAGCCTCCCTACTAACATCGCTCAGTGTCATTTCAGACCTGATCTACTCCCATTCCTGTGCCATAGGACCTTGTAGGCCCATCTCCCTCGCTCCCATCCAGATTGGTGTATTACCCTGCCACTGTCTTATGACTTGGTTTCAAAAAAATATGCCCATATCATTGATGCATTTAATGAGGCCATCAGAGGGGTTTATTTCCTGATCCATACCCAATATCTGATCCGGCCCAATCAGAATTCTATTTCCAGTCCCAAATACCCAGCATATGTTGTGTAGAAAACTCTATCTACTCTTATTTAAGTTGAGCCATATAGCCAACCCGTTAATAGGCCCAATGCATCCTCTTCGCATCCAAGCTGTAAAGTCCCCGCCTTTAAGATATTTTTGCCTAATGATGTCCGCCCAGATGCCCAAACCGAAAATACCCCTCCATAGAGTTTTGTGCAACCGTGCCCATCCAAAACGCTTCAAGTCCAGAATCCCCCAACCACCCAACCTTTTCGGAAGAGTAATGGAGGCCAAGCTAACCAGATGATATTTATGTGCAATGGTCGACCCAGACCAGATAAATTTTGCCATGAGTCTGTTTATTCTGGTAATAATGGAACTGGGGAGGTGGTAAAGATGGAACCAATATATCCTCAACTGTGAAAGCACCGATTGAGTGAGAGTAATGCGCCCGCCCAATGTCAAACATCTATACTCCCACTCAGATATTCTTTTGTAGAATCAGTCTACAAGCCACATCGAGTCATTTACCCTGTATTTGTTTGGCTTGAAATGGAACCCCAAATATTTCATACCACCACTCAAACTATCAGCCTCGTGATGCCAGGCTAAGCCGAAAATACACACAGTATGTGTTATCACCTAAATTGACCTCAGGTTGAAGGGAGGCAATTCCAGGGTAACCACAAACCAAACTTAGCCTGGTAGCTAGCCCTACCGGCCGGGAGAGGGCTCTCTCCTTATGGATCTCAGTCAAGATGACTAGATCAGGAACAAGATTTTATGCTAGGCATAGTAGCTCAAAGGTTTTAATAGGTTTTGTTGGTGTTTTGCTAGATCAGGAGGAGCTGGGCAATTTGGGTCTAGGAAACTAAGTCAGAATTGCAGGGTGTTCTATGGGGCAAGGTAGGTATGATCTTCAGCACCTTAAGCTTGATGGGGTGAAAGGCTAGACTAGTTAGGAGCTAAGAAGGGCCTGAGCAAGTCAAGACTCCTTCCTAAACAGAAGAGAAAACACGAAATAGTGGTGTTTTCCCAAGGCAGAGCATTAAAACCTAATGTATTCCACCTATCTGACTTGAAAACAACCAATCAGAAGCAATTATATGAAAGAGGCATACATAAATAACATGAGAACATATTAACAGAAGAAGAAACACATGCTAAAGGCCATACCACAGGTATCCCATAAAAATAGCTGCAACTTTATTAGTTTCCTGCCAAAACTGCTACAAAATTATGAGTGTTCGGTACATGAGCATCTAGTTGAATCCAACCCCACCAAATGACCAAGAAAACACATAATATAGACATCTAAACTACTCATCCTGACCTTCAGGGGTTGAATCCATGAGAAGAGGGGTTGTTTCAACCATTTCCCAACAAAGAACTGGAATATAGGCAGTCAAACAACTTGCCTCTAAAAGAGGGGAAACTGATTCATTTGCCTCAAAACCACCTCTAACTAATGAATCTACCCTCTAACATTGTTTTACCATTACATTTACATGCCTTGTCATCAATTACATCAGTGAAATTATCCATGAAGAGAGAGAAATCAAATTCACACTCAAAACAGGGAAATTTTAGTTCCCTGAGCAAAATGGCCCTAAGCGCAATGTCGCTTTCCACCTAATTTTGGAGGTGTTCCCCTTAGCCAAATTAAGCCCATGATAGCTCATTGGAAAGGTATTCAACTCTAGTTTCTAGAACCCCTAGAATTTTTGAATTTGAAGGTCATTTCCTCCCCCCCCCCCCCCCCAAACTTGAATCTCCCAATACTGCTTCTGTTTGTCCAAAAAGAGGCAGAAAGGTCATTTTTTGGTAGTTTTTGGACCTTTTGGTGAACCAGATCTACTCCAAAACTTCTGAAATTTTCCAGGGTGCATGTCCTCATCATTCTGAATCCAAAAATGCCAATTCTTTCTTCAATGGATGCCTCAGGAAAAAGCGCAGCGCCACCGGACAAATTTTCTGTGTTTTGAATTTCAAAATTTCAAAAATACAAAAACTTCTCAAAATCTTCCCAAATTTGGCATGTAGCACCACCATCAAGTGCTTTGGTTGTCCAAAGAGGCTTCAGCCAACATTTTGAGTCTATCTTTCTTTTTCTTGCCCTTTAAGGCTCTCCTCAACCTAGCTTTCATCCTCTTCATTCTCATGTTGCAAATTTTGTTCCATGTCCTGTAGTGATAGGCCATGTGTCTCATCATTTGGTTATCTTTGTTGGCCCTCTGAAATAATAGATGGTGATATTGTGAAAGTTACTCCAGCCAGTGTCACTTCATAGTTATGCAAGTGAGCCACAAAAAGTCTAGCAAGCTCATGATGAAACTGGACTCTTTCCACTATTTCACAGAATTCAAAACATCCAAGGTGTCTGAAACAAGAGACTACAAGTGGAAAGCTTGCAATTCTCTTAAACTGGTGGGATCTTCTCTTATGATTTTTCCTCCCTTGTGAGGCTTTCTGTGCCTATGTCTCTCTATAGAACTGTCACTGGTTGTCTCTTCATCATACTCAAAATCACTTCCTCTGTCCATGGTTTCACTGTTTAATTTCACAAAAATTTACAGTGTAGGGAGACCAATATGAATGGAATGAGGGGTAGGCTCTAGGGTTTATGAGTGACTGTATGTATTTATAGCTAGGGCACAAATTATGAGAATGAAAGGAGGGTTTATGGGGATGAAAAACAAGTGATGAGGAACAGGTGAGGATGGAGGAGATGATATGTGGAGGGTTGTAGCTATGAAGCTACATAGTGAAATAAACCAAATGATTTAGGGTTTATGGTGAGAATTAGGGTTTTATGTAATGAGTGGAAACTTATGAAAATCTTAACAAGTGCAAACCAAATTGGAGGGAGAGGAGTGATACTTGCTAAGTGTGGAATTGGATAAAATTTGCCATAAATCTGAAGTTTGGAGTGTTTTTTAAGTTGGCTGGCCTATCCGCAGTGCCACCACCCAGGAGCGTAGTGCCACCATCTAAGCGCAGCGCCCGTTATATTTTGAACTAAGCAAAAAGTCCCTAAGCGCAGTGCCACTTCATGACGACTTTTGACTACCTTCCCGATGTCCAAATTGGGCGTGTGATAGCTTGTTGGAAAACTTGTCGAGTCTACTTTCTAGAACATCTTGAATTCTTCAATTTTGAGTTCATTTGCCATGTCAAAAGCTCAATCTACCAAGACTGGTCAAAATGTGCAGAATGAGGCTTCCAAAATGCATAGTGTTGTTGCAGTCAACTTTTGAAGGTCTTCCTCAACTCAAAATTGAGCTCATGATAGCTCATTTGAAATTCCTTTGTGTTTACTTATCATTTGACTCATCAAACAAGTCATTTGGTCATTCCATGTAGGAGAAAAATTGATTTTACCCAGGTCACTCCAAAGGTGCATCAACCCTCCTGAGGCAAATAATGTTTTCAACATTTATCCCAAACCATGAAACCTGCGTAAAAAATGAAAGAGGTTTTTGTTCTTGGGTCAATGATGGACAAAAACCTCTCTCACTTTTGTTAAATTCATCTTTTCTTGCTCAGAAACACAGTTTGAAGAAAAATTGTCCCATATGTGTGGTGAATGGCTTGTTCCTTAGAATGACTTCTCGACAAATGATGGAGACCTCGACAAATGATGGAGACCTGATGTTTGATGATATGAAATGGTCATACCTTCTGATATCCCTTATGCCTCCTTTGCTCAGATATCTCTAATCCCATAACCAATCCTAGCTCAGTCGGAGAGGAAATTAGGGTTTAGTGATTGTTCTCTTTTGCTTTTGCAAGTGGATTTGTGCTCATGATAACCTGATTTTTTGCAGTGGCAGGTGCTTGGCAACATCACAAGATGTGCAGCTGGGAACAAATATTACATATGAAAACATAAAATTACATCATTAATGAAGATAAAAGCAAAATACCCTGTTTTCACCTCATAACAAGTTCTGAGGTGAGAACTACATTAGGCTTTCAAAATGATAAATTATGGCTTTGCTAATCATTATTGGCCTCCGCATGTCCTTGCTGATCATTATTGGCATGTAATTATTATATTTGACCATGGTGGGACCCTAAAACCTAATGAGACCAAACCCTAAGACCTAATGAAATGAATTGCAAAGGGAATATGGGCCATGACTAAAATATATGGAAGAGGATCAACAAGTACAGATCATGAGGGAAAATTGAAGTAAACCCTACCATCAGTGAATCCATGACCTAATGGAATTCAAACTCATCAGCATGGGACTCCTACTATGAAATGCAAAAGAGCAGATTTTGATCACCAATGGTAATGTGAAACACTGACACTAACAGTATGCATATAAAATGCATAATCTCATTTATGCAAGGAATTTCAATCTCCCTGCCTAGTCAGCCCTTCATAAATTATGGTTTAAGGCCCCTTAATAGAGTCTCATGCGGAAATGTTTTGAAGATTATTCAATAATCTAATCCTTAATTAACCTTTCCATCAGAATCTTATTCAACCCTCATAAACTTTGGTTAATTCTTAAACCTGCGCATATTAACCACACCCTGTTACTCTGGTCTCAGATTTACTCAACACTATTCATACCATGGTTAGTTTCCCTTAATCCACTTTATTTCTATAATAACGTCATATAATAGAAATATACATAAACCACATTAACCTTATCTTTCCACTTTTTCCACAGCCTTGGCACATTTTTCGAGGCCCACCTTTATCGGTTCAATCTCCACCATCAATTTCATTCCATCAGATCAATGGTTGTCGCATGATCTCCACTCGTCCTCTGGAACTCAAATAACTTTAACTCGCATTCATAAAATTCTCGGATCCACTATGCAATTTAACAACGATTGAATAGTAACTGAACAACAACTGAACAACAATTGAACATCAACTGAACAGAAACTAAATAGCAATTGAAGATCAACTGAACAGCAACTAAACAGCAATTGAACATCAATTGAACAACAACTGAACAGCAACTGAACAACAATTGAATAGCAACTGAACAAAAATTGAACAGAAATTGGTATTTTAATAGCAACCGGTCCCACGTTGACTTTTGCATTGACTTTCCCTTTTTGCACAGGCGCTTCACTCTACATTGTTGATCTTACCATTCAATCCGATAGTCGTTGATCCACCCGATCATCCCACATCGCATATCGCAATTTCTCTCGACTAAGGTTCATTCACTCTTGAATTATGCGATGCGAAATTAATCCAACGGTTAGCATCAGCAGTGATCCAATGGTCTGCGGCCCTTCAACTATCACGCGGATTACCAAACACTCAACCCCCATAGTTGACTTCGACATAAGCGTTTGAATTTGCAATCGACGGCTAAGATCGATTGCGAGCCTTCAACCGCGATCAAGAATTTCTGCGCTCTCCTATCCCCGCGGTCTAATCCTCCGCCATTCTTCTTCCACCATTCATATCCGTCGATCTAAAAGATCTGACGTTCTCGTTCTTTTCTACCTACTTCACATTTAGGCCATTTCTTAGTGTTCCTGTGGTTTCGGGTTTCTTCCAGGGTTCTGGTCTTTAGTTGTTCTGCATCACAACTTCCTCCTTAACTCCGCTCGTGCCTTTATACTTCCTTCACCTTCACTGTAACCTTAAAGGCTTCCTCCTATACTGTCGATGTGTACAAAGTTGTAACACCTCTCTATTATTCTTCTCTTTATTTCGCCTCGAATCCAATATCAGTGGCCTCTGCTTCACAATCTGCCCGTAGGCTTACAATCAAACCTCTAACTACTAACTTGACTTGACTAACTAGCTAACCTCTGACTATGCCTTTTAGGCTTACATTTATACAAAAGGATTCTACAACCAATTCCTGGTTTAGATCCATAACCTTCTCAACAAAATCCTAAAATCTCTTCCTTATCTCTAAGGATCCTCTCTAATCCACAAAATCATGAACTAACTCCTAATCTAAGATTTACAATTAATTCTCAAATATCTCAATCTCTCAACTATCCTGATTCTCTCATGTTCTGCTACATTCGGGAACATTTACAATATGCTTCACAATAATTAATTAATTCCTATTTTCATTAAAATCACTCAAAACCTAAGTAATTACATTAATTCAACACTTAGGAAACTAACTTCCTTAAAATACAAGACCCCCTATGTCTACTAAAATACAATGATATTGTTGAGTTGAATTCTCCTGCATCACCTCCACCCCAAATAATATTTTAATATACGCAATAACCTCCATATCGCCCTCTCCATATAGTAAAATTAACTTATGATTATGCATGAGAAGCCCAGTAGCATTCCCGAACTTGTGAAATATATGGAAAAGTGTCAACCAAGTAATTCTATGGATCATACCCATGATGAGTACATCATCAACAAAAAATTTGTGTGATATACTGATGTTCCGACCCAGAATAAGAGCATTTATATCGCCCTCCATCACCGCTCTTTTAATGTGAAGGTTGAGCCAATCCATAGCCAAAATAAATAACAATGGGGAAAGGGAACATCCTTGTCTGAGCCCCCTACCTGCCCCAAAATATTTGGTTGGGTATCCATTGATAATGACAGCATATCGGACATTGGAGATGCACGCCATAACCTAGTTTGAATTTCTGGCCTGTAAACCAATTTTATGTAGAACCAATCTTAGATATCCCCAGTCCAAGCATTCATTTGCCTTCTGTAGATCCACTTTCATGACTGCAACCTTTAGTATTTTTTTATGTATTGTATGGAGGCATTCCTGAGTAGTAGCTATTGCGTCGTCGATCTGCCTGTTTTGTAAAAAGCCAAATTGTTTAGGAGAAATATATTTGGAAAGAATATGTTTAATCCTACTCGCAATAGTATTTGATATAATCTTACAGATAAGATTGCACATGGATATAGGTCGGTAGTCCATGAAGGATCTGGTGGCAGTGCTTTTTGGTATGAGGGAAATGTAGGTTGAATTGGTATGTGGATGTATATACCCCCTGAGCCTCAACTCTACAACTCCACAGTCCATCTGTCCAGTCCCGGACACTTATCCTTTTTGAAAGATTTGAGTACTTCCCATATTTCCTCCCTTGTGACATTTTTGTAAAGAATCTCATTTGCATCATCATCAAACATGGAGGGGTATAGTCCCACACCCCAAATCTAGTCCTCAGCACAAACCCCTTCCCTATGGTTGTAAGCATTTTCAAAATATTTTTACTGCTTCATCCTATATCTTTTGTTGAGAGTATATCTTGTTTCCCTCCATGTCAGTCATTTCCCATATTGTATTGATCTGCCTCTTGTGGTTCTCAAATCTTTGAAAAAAATTGATATTCCTATCCCCCTCTTGTATCCAAATGGCTCTACTTTTTAGACGCTATGTTGCCTCCTATATATAAAGTATGTTTTGTCTTTTTATTTCCAGAGAATGTATAGCCTCATGCAGAGACTCCGAGGGATAACCATTTTGTACTTGAATACCCAATGTGTCCAATTCGTCATTAATTTCCTCCGGATCCTTTTTCATAGGAACTTTTCTCAGCTTATCCCATTCCTTAACCACGTCCCTAAGAGCCCATAGCTTTTCCAGCATGTACACCATAGGAGGTGAGTTATTCAACTCATATTTACTGCAGAATCATTTACTAGAGTGTTGAAATTCGGGTCCTCCAACCATATCTAGTTAAATTTAAATGACATCCCTTGCTTGTGTTCTTCTCGCCTCCAATGTAGGATAATGGGCCTGTGGTTTGAGATAAAGTTGTTTATAATCTCAGATTTTATGTACCCGAGTCTCTCTATCAATTGTTCATGCAGCAAGAATCTATCCAATCTTTTGGCAACATATCCATTCCCAGCCCTTCCATTGTCCTCAACATTGTACTCAACCTTGGTCGTGTTACGGACCTCTCATCTAAGATATCATGACAAATATCATACTAATAAAACATCCAAATGTTCTCATCTCATCAATAACAACCCTAATCATCATCACTATATCATAGAATGAATATCTCATATCAAAATTGATCGTCCCACGCGAATATCTCAAAGGATTCTCTGTGGAAACACTATGTGAGTGAAGCAGCTAAATCATGAACTCATTCAGGTTCTGTGCACATCATATATATATATATATATATATATATATATATATATATATATATATGTATATATATGTATATGTATATGTATATGTATATGTATATGTATATGTACACATACACATACACATACACATACACATACACATACACATATACATATATATATATATATACACACACACACATATATATATATATATATATATATATATATATATATATATATATATACACACGGAGGGGTATTCAAAATGGAACACCAATGCGTCAATCAACTATCGGTTGCCAACTCAAGTTCAACAATATCTCTTCAAAAATTCTTGTTATTCAATCAGAGTGTACAAGGATTTTCATTTCCACTTTCCAATACTTCTTTAATAGCTCCGTAATATAGATTTACCAATTTCAGAAATCTATTCAACATGCCATGATTCATCACTCCAAGCTTCAGAAGCCATCTCCCTCTTAATTAAATCATCATAGGCTTATTACCTATCAATAGTAGACCATCAGTATATAAAACCAAAACGGAAATCAAAGTCATACCTTGGAGCACTTCTGAAGAAGAGGTTTGGATCAACACATTATCCTGACTTCACTACATAACTGTCAATGCGGACATATCGAGATCGAGGAGCTTGATTCATATAGTTATTTCTGCAAACACAATACTTTTCCAAACCAATATGCTTAGACTCACAATATTGTACAATCAAATCAGCTAAGTCAACTTATCAAAATTTAGAAGCCAGATCAGAACCAATATCAAAATCATCACAATATCACAGTATTAGATTCTTTAGACCAAGTGATAAGTAGAGCTCTCATCAAGTCATGACTCCATCTATTGTCATGCCAACAAGCTTCCATTTGTGAAGAAATATCAAATCAAGTCATCCTCATGGTCATAATATAAGTCACTAAATGAAAATGCATACACCAAGGATTAGTCATGCAGGTTCCATCAATTTATCGAGAGATTACTTCATACTAAATCACAACTATCAATATTTAAACCTTTGTGCTAAGACCAATGAGGTCAATACAAAACCATTATAAAATACCAATATTATCTATTGAAGGTCACTATGCCCATATAACATTGTTATACATGCAAATCATCAATCATCAATTCAAATAATTAATTATCAGGTCAAATCCCAAATTTTCTATCAGAGTGATATCTATTTTCCAGAACCTATCTCAACATCAAGTCAAAGTTCTAAGTCATTATCAGATATCATGACAAAACTCCAAACACTATTCATCTATACCAATTAGTGAAATCATGTCAAACTCTTGTAGCACAAACTTCAAGCATGATGACATATATATATGCATGTCCTGGTTAGTTTCAAACACAATTTCAATCTATATATTCATATTATAGTAAACAATGAAACTTTCTTGCTCACTGATATTTTTTTGTTTGCTTTATGTCTATTGTGCAGGATTTATGATTGTGGAAAAAAATATCTAGGTTTGGTGACTAACCTAGAAAAATAGAATGACAAAGGACCCAATGTTTTCCTTAAAGTAAGTAGATGAGGGGAAGAAACCTACTTGGAATCTGTCGTATGTTTCGCTCCTTATTTGGCTTGAATGCTCCAATCCTAGCTCCAACTACCAAAATTAGAACCTACATAACCAGACAACACAAGCTAAGAAACTACGAGATATATGTAGCATCATCTATCTACTTTATTCAACAGATTGACATGGTATTGAAATATATGAAATAATGACATCACATATAGGAAAAAAAAAGAACTCTTTGTATTGATATAAATGGAGTGAGTTACAACCATAAATAGGTGTCAATATTGTAGAAGAGCTCCTCCAAGTTGTTGACTTGTCCTTTCTTTTTCACAAAGTGTACCTCCAATCACCCTAAATGCATGAAAGAATCACTTTCACAACAACATCATAAGGGTATAATCACTCTCCAAAATCCAACCTCTTGCATATGGAAGGTTGTAAATATATATAGGATTGGGATAAGTTGGGAGTTCTTATCCTTTTACCAATCTTGGGATTGAGATCCACTCTTGATGGGAGGATGAGATCTAAGGATAAGGGATGGAAACTTCAAGGTAGGATAGGATAGGATTCGAACTTTAATCTGAGTTAAATGGTTACAATAGATCCTAGAAGCTTCTATAAATGGAGGCTTCAAGATTCTCTCTCTTTTTCCCAACTATCTAGAACCAACGAAGGTGCAAGGAGAGCAACCTGTAGGTGAGAAACGTAGGCCACACTGGAGAAACTTGTAGGTCAACGCTGTCTAGGAAGGGGCCAGGGTGCATTGGTCCTAAACTAGCTCAGATGATGCAATTTAGGGCAAAAACTGTGGGGAATAACAAAGTCATGCATAGGGATTTTTGCAATGATGACATAAAGGGGAATAGGAATAGGATGTGAATAATCCCATTAAAAGGATGATTTATCATATGAGAAAAAATAGCCCATAACAGAGTGCCCCCTAAAGCGCAAAGTTAGAGATGATGACTGATGACTGAAGTGCTTTACCTCATGACAATTCACGATCAAGAACAACTGGCGAGACTATCTCCTGTTACAATTCATTTACATCATGATATCTCTTTTTGTTAGGGAGGCATACCCATACTCAACATATAAGCTAACATTACATGTATAAAGATCAAAAGACATGTCCACTGATGACTGATGGTGAATCCATGACTGGATAATTGTTAGTATGATCATGGCCATCATACATAGTGATCTTTGTATAATCCTGAAATCACAGCCCGGGTGGCGGAAACTAGATCTGAGATCTTCTATCTCGTTCACATGAACAAACAACCTATGAGTCTAACAATGTGAATCAATGAGTTGAGGTCAAACATGGTAGACACCTTATGATTACCGACCAATGATATAGGCCATTAACAGATGCGAGATAAGCCATCGATGATGTTAATGGCTCTCAAGGTACTCAATTACATTCTGTATGGTGTGAATAAATGAGTTCACATCGAACACCACACAGAATTTTTCGATCGAACTCCATTTTTGTAAACATGTCGTCGAGAGTGAGGAAACTTGCCATTGATATATGCAAGCACCAAGGTCCTGATAGGTGTTTCTAAGTCAACTTCTTGGATAATGTGTTGATGTCGACAGGAAGTGATCCATCCTAAGAGGGCCTTGATGTATCTCCCATCACCGACACAAAATGGGTATCATGATTGAGACAAAATGATCAAAATGATGTTGATATGGAACTGGATTAGGAAAGGAAATCATGGAATGAAGGCTTAAGAGTGTTGCAACAGATATAAACTGAATGACTTCTCTTGAACACAACGACGACACTAAATGGAGTTGGCAGCATTGACCCAAAACTGAAATGGAGGTTCTGAAAATGGTATGATAATCAAAATACAAGTAGATTACCAAACCCAACATCTACGAAGATGAAGTGAAATAGCTTCATGTTCAAGAGCAACTCTCTGCCATTAACAAATGGAGTACCCCGTTTTCCCAATTTTCCCAACCATACTAGTCAGTACCTCTTTATTTTTTAACAAACTTAAGGACGATAGCATATGCTTGATCTGTAAGTCCATCCTTCGGATGAATCCCTCCAAGTGTATTTAACAAACCCAAAGAAGGAGTGGTTTGGTCTTCTCATGTTCGACAATTCCATCATTGTTTGATGCTTTTACGAGTCTAGTGAAGGTGAAAGCTGGACTTATTTTTCATGTTTAGAGAGTTTGAAAAATAAGCGAAAAAGAAAACTCCAGATGTTCCTTTTCGTAGATAGTCTCTCAAGCCCGAAAAGGTAGAAAACAATACTCAAGAGAACCTCTTTGCCATGTTTGACTAAGGTTTTACTTTTTCATAATTAGTCTATCTTAGTCCGGAAAAGGGTTAAACTTATACTGAGTAGATGTATTTTCATTTAGTATTAGGAGTTCGAAAAGACAAGTGCTCGGCAATATTTTCATATTTTGAGAGTCTAAAAAGAGTTGAAAGAGGACTCCAAGGGATTCCTTCTTCATAGGTTTAAAGAGCCCGAAAAAGAGATAAAAGTGCACTCTTCGATGAAAATCACCTATGTAAAGCACAACAAAATCCGTTAATAGTTGTTGACCTGCTCAGAACAACACAAAAAGGATTAAACATACCTATTTCATAGTAAAATGAATCATCACAAGGTAAAAACATTATATATGAATAAAATAATGAACAATATGACCATATATACTCAGAATAACTGTTCATTTTTACCATTTCACATTTACCTCTAACAGTGAGGGTTCTAAGTAATTTTTCTCTCGATCTTCTGCAATTGGTTGTGGCTAATCCAGTGGATGATTTAAAGTACCGTAGGTTCCAGGTAGGAACTAAAACCTTTCTCCTTCTTTCAGTGGATCCATTTTATGATTTCAAACAAAATTTATGAGTTTTTTAGGGCCCTGGGGTTCCAAAATTTCGCCCTAGGACCAAAGCGGGCTTAGAGAATCGAAAAGTGCATTGCACAAAGGCAGTCATGCACTTTAGACAGAGGTGAAACACTCAGGTTTTCTCTGCTGGGTGCATTGGGCGCAAATCTAAAGCTTGTTTATTAGTTTTCCCTCAAAATTTGACAAGTTTTTTGCATGAAAAGGATACTAATGAATCCCTTGTTGATGTTTTAGGGGTTCATCAACACAAAATGGCTTTCATATGGAGAGAGATAGAACACGAGGAATATGATTTAAATGCAACAAATGATCCTACTACCATTCAGACATTCAAGAATTGTGGATTACTAAAATTCTTCACGCTCCCTCATATGAGGCAACAAATGGAGTTGTTGAAATACCTTGTTCATTCATGGGATGTTCAGGCACAAGCATTCAGGTTTGGGGGACATTTACTCGAGATAAAGGTAGAGGATACCTACTTTCTGACAATACTATCCATGAGGGGTACCCCCATATCTCTCCTAGGTGGGAGAAGTGGTGGGGAGACAGTGAAAGATTATATCGCCACCTATTGTAGACCTCAAGCCCATCCAACTGTAGGTTTTAACCTCATACAGAAATTATCTGCATACGAATTCTAAAACACATAAAATAAACAATGCGAGAGCATAACACATAAAACACATATACACATAAATTTTCCCCTGGATCCCAAAACCGGGACTACCAGCTTGATTTTTCATTATATTCCTTTCAATGTTACAATACATATTTATACATGCCGAAGCATCCAATATCATGGACCGAAAACCATTGAGTCCGAAACCATGGACCTAAAACCATCGCGTCAAAAACCATGTGCAAAACCATGTACAAAACCATAGGTAGGTCCGCCCAACCTAATATAGGGTCCAAAACAAAAATTCCTAGGGCGTTGCCCCGAACCCTGTAGAGGGGGCTACCCGCCCCCCTCAAACCCCCCACTTCGCAATCATCGCAAAGAGAGGGGGGGCTCCAACCCCCCTCTAACCCCCCGGTTAACTACATGGGCTAGTCGTGGAAAGAATATAACACAACCCAACATTCTCCCACTTGTTGTTTTCTTTCCACAAGGGGCCACTGGAGAGCTTAGTCATTTATCCAACCCTAAAATGCCCATTGTTTCTCTACACCAAAGGAATTTCTCAGAGCTCACAGATTTTGTCAATGCATTTGCAGTATTCTTCAAAGTGTCCACCTTTACTAGTAACACCTTTTTTTCTTCTATCATATCCCTCACAAAGTGATACTGAACATCAATGTGCTTTGCCTTTGAATGATAAGCAAGGTTCTTCGCCAAGAAAATTGCACTTTGGCTATCACAGTCTATCCTTATGGCTCACTATACTAACCCCATAAAAGAACACAATCTCTACAACCAAACTGCTTCCTTTCTTGCATGAGTGGCCGCCATGTATTCTGCCTCTATAGTTGATAATGCCACTACATATTTTTTATTACTCATCTAGCTGACTGCACCTCCAAATAGGCTAAACACATACCCACTTGTAGATCTTCTCTGATCCAGATCTCCAGCCCAGTCTGCATCAACAAAGCCACGAATATCCAATACTCTATCTAATCCTGGTCTTCCTTGGTAACACAAACCATAATCACTAGTGCCACGCAAATACCTGAAAACCCGCTTCACTACTGTCCAGTGCTCCTTCCCTAGTTTTGACATAAACCTGCTCAATACTCCCACTGCAGGTGCAATGTCTAGTCTAGTATAGACCATTGCATACATCATACTATTGACTGCACTTGCATATGGAACACGGGACATGTCCTCTTCCTCTTCTTGTGTCTTGGGACACTGCTCGGCAGATAACTTTACACCTACAGGAATAGGAACCTTCATTGGTTTATTATCCTGCATATTAAACCTCTGCAATATTGTCTCGACATACTTCCTCTAGTCTAACCAGAACTTCCTCTTTGCCTATCTCTTTTAATTTCCATGCCCAAAATATAGTTTGCAGCACCAAGATCTTTCATGTCGAATTTGGAGGACAATTGGGTCTTCAAATCCTGGATAATTTCTTTGTCATTTCCAACCAGCAACTTATCATCCACATACAAGACCAGATAAATAACAAGGTCACCAATTAATTTAAAATACACACAGTGATCTGCTTTGCTTCTGGTGAAGCCAAGTCCCCGTATAAATGTATCAAATTTCTAATACCACATCCTTGGTGATTGTTTTAACCCATACAGAGACTTCTTTAACTTGCATACCAGTTCTTTCTTACCCTTCACCACAAAGCCTTCAGTTTGCTTCATGTAGATCTCCTCTTCCAGATCCCCATGAAGAAATGTTGTCTTCACATCCATCTATTCTACCTCAAAATCAAAAGCAGCAGCAACAGATAAAAGTAATCTAATAGACGATACCTTGGCAACTGGAGAAAAAATATCACCAAAATCAATTCCTGACACCTGGGAATAACCTTTTGCTACCAACCGAGCTTTGTATTTCTCCACCTTTCCTTCTGCATTTGTCTTCTTCTTGAACACCCATTTGTTGCCAATGGGTTTCCTTCCAGCCGGCAACTCCACTAGATCCCATGCCTCATTTTTGTGCAAAGATTCCATTTCATCAACCATGGCCTCTTTCCAGAGTTTTCCATCCTCTGAATCTACTGCTTCCTTCACAGTTCTGGGATCATCATCTGTAATAGATAAATCAAAATTTGAATAGAAAGTAGATGGACTATACCTTTTTGGTTGCCTTCTTTCTCAAACTGATCTTCTCACACCCGAAGTTTGTGGCTCTTCATCTTCTGATTCCTCCTCTAATGTAGAGTATGATCCTTCCTCCTTAAGCTCAAACTCTATCTTCTCAAGTTCCTTTGCTTTGGCTTCATGTTTAATAACATCTTTCCCCTCTTTGAACACCACATATCGGCTATACACAACCTTCCTTGTTACTGGGTTCCAAAGCTTATAACCCTTTAAACCATCCTTATACCCAATAAAGATGCACTTTTCAGATTTACTATCCAACTTGGTTTTTTTCTCCTTTGGAACATGTACATATGCATCACATCCAAATACCCTCAAATGTGAAAGAGAGGGTTTCTTACCAATCCATACCTCTTGTTGACTCTTATCCTCCAACACTGATGAAGGTGATCTATTGACCGGGTAACATGATGTCTCCACTGCCTCTACCCAGAATTCCTATCCTAACCCGACACCACTAATCATGCTTCTTTCCCTTTCCATCAACATCTTGTTCATTCTTTCTGCAACTCCATTTTGCTCAGGTTTGTATGGAGTATCCTTTTGTCGTGCTATACCACACTTCTTACAGAATTCTTCAAATTCCTTGCTGCGAAACTCTCCACTGTTATCTGACCTCAACACCTTTATCTTCTTCTCTGTCTGGTTTTCCACCAGAGCCTTAAATTCTTTAAACCTATCAAAGACTTCAGATTTCTTCTTAAGGAAATATATCCATGTATTCCTTGAGAAGTAATCTATAAATGTTACATAGTACATAGACTTACCCAGTGATGGAACCTTCACAAGTCCAAACACATCACTGTGCACAAGCTCTAATATCTGTTTCACCCTCTTACCACCAGAGGGAAAACTCACCCGATTCTGCTTCCCATATACATAATTTTCACAAAAATCAAAATCTAGAGAGCTATTACTAATACCTTCTACCATACCTTTACCATGAAGTATTCGAAGGCCCATCTCTCCAATATGTCCAAGCCTTTAATGCCACAACATGGTCTTCTCTCCAGAGACCACTAGATTTTCTGCCCCACTTTCAGGAACCACAGAACTATTGCACCCATCAATAACAGTGCTACCTTGCAGCTTGTACAGATTTCCAATCCGAACTCCCCGCATCAATACCAGTGCTCCCCAAACCATCTTGTAGACATCCTTCTTGAACACTATTTTTACACCTACATCATCCAGCTTGCTTACGGAAATCAGATTTCTGGACAATGCAGGAATATGCAGAACACCCAGAAGTGTTCTAACCCTTCCACCTTGCAACTTCAACTTTACTTTTCCACGACCAGTGATTCCAGCCTTCTTGTCATCCCCCAAGAAGACATCACCACCATCATATTTCTCATACTCGCAGAACCACTATCTATGGGGAGTGAAGTGAAAGGATGCACCTGAGTCAATCAACAATGCCTCATGATCTGCATGTGTAATTGAAGAATCCAAGTACACATCCCCACCTTCATCTGAGGTGGTTTTCACCTCTGTAGAAGGAGCATCATCACATCCCTTTCCTTTGTTAGGAGCTTCAGATTTACAGTCCCTTTTGTAGTGCCCTTCCTTTCCGCATTTCTAGCAAACCACCTTTACAGGTTTTCCTAGAGATTTAGATCTCCCTCTAGACTTAGATCTCCCACTCGATGACTTATTTTTGTTTATGTTCGGGGACCGTCCTCATACAGACAAAGCATCACCATTCTGGCTCTCCATATTTTTCCATCTCATCTCCTTCGTTAGCAACGATGAGACTATTTCATCAAAATACAAGGCAGATGCATTGCTACCTATTGCAATAACCAGACTATCCCACGAATCTAGTAGAGACCACAACAAACTGATGCACTTATCTTCATCTGAAGTTTTAATATCAATAGATAATAACTGACTTACCACAATATTAAATGCATTTAGATGCTCTATCACCGAGTCTCCATCTTTCATCCTCATGTTATATAGCTTTTTCCGTAGGAACAGTTTATTCACCAAAGACTTAGATTAGCACAAAGTCCCTAAATTGTCCCAAAAAGCCTTAGTTGTAGCTTCCCCTGATACATTCAGCAATACTGAATCTGAGACACACAATTGTATTGTGCTCTTTTCCTTCTGATCCAGCTTCTTCCATTCTTCATCAAACACTCCCGTTGGTTTAGTACCCGGATCTACCGCAATCCACTAATCATTATCCACCAACAAATCCTCCATCTTGAGTTTCCATAACTCAAAACTTTGACCACTAAATTTCTCAATCTCTATCTTTCCACTGCTCGCCATCTTCTTTCACCACCAGAATCGATCCGTAGATCTCCCACTAAACAGGGTCTACCACAGGCCCGAGCGAAACTCCTCAAGAACAAAGGCATCCCCTTGAAGCCAAAAAAACTCCGATACCAAATGTAGGTTTTAACCCCGTATAGAAATTACCTACATATGAATTCTAAAACAAAGAAAATAAACAATGCGAGAGCATAACACATATACACAGATATTTTCCCCTAGATCCCAAAACTGGGACTACCAGCTTGATTTTTCATTATATGCCTTTCAATGTTACAATACATATTTATAAATGATGAAGCATACAATACCATGGACAGAAAACCAGCGAGTCCAAAACCATGGACCAAAAACCATCGCATCCAAAACCATGTGCGAAAACCATGTACAAAACCATAGGTAGGTTCGACCAACCTAATATAGGGTCCAAAAAAAATCTTGGGGTGTTGCCTCAGACCCCGTAGAGGGGAGCTATCCGCCCCCCTCAAACCCCCCGGACAGGGGGCGCTGCCGCCCCCCCTGTGACCTCCCCGTTGCGCAATTGTCACAACGAGAGGGGGGGGATCCGCCCCCCAGTTAACTACGTGGGCTAGTCATGGAAAAAATATAACACAACCCAACACCAACAAAGGATGGAAAGATTAGTATAAATGATGTGACTTGCTTACCTTTAAGAATGATCTTATTCATTATCGCGAGATTGGAAGGTAGCTCCACATTGCATGTGGAAAGCAGATCATATATGCAATATGGCTTGGACTGTCTGGAGCCAACACTCTTCAACTAGAGCAAATGAGTTCTAGTCAATATGAAAGAACAATTAACTAATGAAAAAGAAGGAAAACTAAAGAACTTCGGATATGGTGAGATATTAGTTTATTTTGCACTAGAACGGGCTCCATTACTTTAGCCTTAGCATATCATACTCGAGTCTATTGATCTGAGGGTGCCATAGATGAGGAGGTGGATAGATCACATGTCCCGACATGAAGGGTTTTCAATGATCAAATTTTCACCAGCCTTCTTTAGATGGTTGTGTAAACAGTCTATCATGATCAACAATTATCCTTACATAAACATGGATTTCCGCAATGACCCTGAGCTCATGCTTCCTGAGGGTGAGGAATGGGGTGCTTCAGGTAAGAAATTTCGACCTTTTAAGTTTTGAAAGTTTTAGAATTTTATTGTTTATTTTTTTATGTTTCATGCTTATGTGGGACCAGTTCGACCTATTGGTGCTTCATATCTCTGTCGTGTAGAAGAACGACAATAGGAGGTGGCAGTAGAGCCAGCACGGGTCACTGCAATGGGATGGGATATGCTACAGGATCCAAATGTAGCAAAGGTTCTATCAGAGGTAGACTGCCAAATGGAAGGTTGATACATGGAATTGATGATACCTCAGTCGACCATCTTCCACTACGACTTCAACAATACACCATAGGAGTTCCTAGTTGTATCAGTTGACTACTACGCAAAATGGATTATGTAGTGTCATTCTATCGTGAGCACCTTTGATCATGTCTACTTAGATCTTGCATGTGGTTTTTCATATGGGCGATGTATGCCATATGTGTCTCAGGCACAAATTTTGTAAAACCAAACTTATATATATATATATAGATATATATATATATATATATATATATATATATATATATATATATATATATATATATATATATATATAGATATATATATATATATATATATATATATATATATATATATATATATATATATATATATGGATATAGATATATATATATATATTCAGTGTTTTTGGGTTTCTATTGTATTTTCAACATGATGTGATGTGAATTGGAAACTAATTACATCTGTTACAAATGTTTGTCTAAAACATGATTAGCTAGGGCATCTATCAATGTGTTCATATTGTATGAAATTGAAATGTCTTTCTAAAAGGCATAATCTTAAAACCATGTGTAAGATGGTGGGACTTCTAACTGAATAGATATCGGCAAGTTGTAGTACTATGAGTTGTGAGTCAAGTCTGACCATTAAATGTCAGATACCATGTGCAATAACATCAGACAGTAGCTCAACCCCGCGCTATACTCAACGATTTTGTTGGCAGAGCGACCAATAAAAATCCCTTGCATACTCACTAACTCGCCATTTGGAGAAAATATATACCATGTTTCGAAAGACAGGTTCTGAGTACTACGACTAGCACCATAAGCATAACCGATAAAAGTTTCAAGAGATACCGACATCTACAAACCAAATGTAAAATGGAATCAACATAAACCATGTAAAAATCTGAAAAAACACACTCTAAACACACTCAACACACCTATAGACAACATGTACACAATGAAAACCACACTTGATATCAACCATAATATTTTTTGAGGTACAACCCATTTCTAGGTTGCGTCAAGGGATCTCCATCAAATCTACTAACTCGTATGCCCCTTTTGCAAGGACTTTCTTGACAATATATGGACCTACCACATGGGTTGAAACTTTCCCATGCCTTATTTATCAGACTCCTGGTCATATAACAGGACAAGGTATCCTTCCGAGAAGACACGAGGGTTGACAATTTTGTCATACTATGCCTTGATGTGTCTTTTATGAGCTTTGTTAACTATAGCAGCATCACATCAGGTTTCATATAAATGAGTCAGATGTAAAAGACGCTCCTCCTCTATAGAAGTGGTAGGAAGAAGTTTGATAGCTAGTTTCAATGATGGAATTTCGCATTTAATTGGGAGGATAGCTTCCAGACCATACACCAATTGAAAGGGTGTGAATCCGATAGTCGTCCTGACTGAGGTTCGGTATGCCCACAAAGCAGCGTAAATAAGAAAATGCTAGTCCAATTTGTCGATCCCTACCATGCATTAAAGCAGCATCTTAAGAATATTGTTGATGGCCTCAACCTGTCCATTAGCCTGACGATACTAGGGTGGAAATTTCATGGGAGAGTCCCAACTTAGCAATTAGTTTGATCATCATGTGATTCCATAAATATTTTCCATGATTCATAATTATTTCTTGTGGGACACCAAACCATGCGATGATGTGGTTGAAAAATAATTATGCAGTCATTTCGTCGGCGTTGAATGTAGACATTGCCTTGGCCAACTTAGTAAACTAGTCAACAACGACATAATATAACCATGCCCCCCGATTGAGTGAGGGTTAAATGTCATAAAGTCGATACCCCATTTCATAAATGATCTGAAATGATCATAAGTTAAAACTGATGTAGAATTGATTATGCCATTAATGAATTGAATGTTAACTGAAAGTGTGGAAATCGAGAGAACTGCTTGAGAAGAAAGACTTTACAATAGTTGACAAAACATAAGTAAGATGCAAAATAGCAATGAAAACAGCAAATACACAGCGATACCAGACAACAAAATTGATTACGAAGTTCGTCCCTGATGGACTACGTCTTCGGGTCCGCTTTCAAGATGGGCGACCACTTTATTAGGATTGAAACCAAGGAGGTCGATTACATAGAGAATTTACCAAACTAAATGTGCACATAGGCACTTCTAATCATTGTCATAAGGAATCTCTCTGAACCAGCTTTCCAACGCCTATCACGGTTCCCAATTCTGACTCCCGATGCTCCTGTTACACTAAAAACAAAACAACCTCTAACCTCCAGAATCTGCATACAAAACTTCAAAACCACTCCAATGCACTTCAATGAGCAAACTACCTTTTTAAAAGCCTACAAGTACACTCAAACCTCCTCAGGCTGAATTCAGGATGAACAAGTTGCAATCTAGGGTTGTTTGGGTCTCAATCTAGTCATGAAATGACACCTAGGATAAGGTTCATGGTCCTTGAATTAATGTTAAAACAATTTTGTAACAAAAATCCATTTTAAAACCATATAATAAATTTGAACCCATTGGCGGCTTGCTAACTAGGTGGAGGAGATTGACAGCCCGCATGCGAACAGGGTCTTCTAACCATTGTTAGACACCTAGTGGTTTAACCGCCCGACGGTTACGGTCAACCATGTGAGCGCGGCTTAACTAACGGTCTTACCACAGCAATTCCGGCGTGAACTCCAACTGCTAACCCCGCGGTCAGGACTGTAACCTGAAACTCGTTCACATACCTGGTGTCATCATTAACTTCCCCGCTATGGTTAACATAACTCCGACGGTCTCATCCGGTGACATGGACTTGCTGTGATTAGAGACTCTGCGCAGTCAAATTAGTGGTTTATGACTATCATCTCCACCATTTACATTCTGGTAACATGGTTTACAACCCGCACGGTCTTCTCCCGCTGCGGTTAACACTATCATGTTTTATTTGCAATGTTTAATGTAATGTTTTATGTATTACATAGGCCGAGAGGTTAACAACTTAGGGTTTATGTGATTTGTGTTATAGCTTTGTAATGTAATGAGGTCCGATAGGTTTAGAACTTAGGGTTTAGGTTTTTTAGCATAGGCTTAATGGATTTGATAGGTTAGGTTCTTTTGTTTAATACAATGTTTGATTACAAGTTCTCCCTAACTTGAAACATCATATTATCCAAACCCTTTACACAATTTGTCACTATGTGACATCAAACCCAATGACCACATCGTTGACCCACACATCACTGATGATGACAGACAATCCAGACAATGAACTGACGAGATCCTCCTAGATCAATAAAAGGACCAACAATGATAATGGGATGCAATGGAGCGGGTGGAGCACGGGCCTTATGATGATATATCTAGCATGCATGCCACTTTTGTACAATGAGGATGTAGTTGCAAAAGATGGTGGGCCAGAAGTAACTAGCACGTAAAATTTTATGGGCGGTAGCATGATGAGGTAAATGCCCACCACATGCCCCCGAGCGGCATTCATTTAAGACTTTCTCATCCTCCTTAAGTGTGAGGCACCTTCGTAAGATCCTATCAATACCATGATGGTAAAGGGTGTCGCCGATAATGATGTAATTTCGGGCTTGGTAATGAATACATCACTGCTCTGAGCAAGAGGTATTAGACCAAAAAGTATGGTTCTAGATATAAACAAGGAAATCTCCATACCGCGGGTCAGATGAAGAGATCAAAAACAACAACTCATCAGGAATAGAATCTTCAGATGTAGATTTTGAATCAGAGAAAGGGAGATCACACATTAGTTCCACGAAAACTAGTGATTTCTTCGACTTGGATTTTATAAACTCCAAGTCGAATTCTTGTAAGACCATAGTTTTACGAAGCAAGATGTAATGGTGAAATATTTGGACAACTTGAACAACTGCCAAAGCTAACTTTTCTACATGACAATGTCGGATCTCGGTATCATTAAGATTCTGCCTTAGATAGTAAATGGGATGTTCAATAATCATCTTCTTGGACCAATACCATTACTATAATAAAAATGGTAGCAGTGAGATACAGGAAGTAATCATGCTGATAGTTAGGGCGGTTTAGAAGAGATGCCTGAACCAATACATCTTTTAGGGCATCAAGCGCTTTCTGAGCTACATCATCCCAATGGAAGGGAACCCCTTTTTTCATTAAGCAAATGAATCCTTTGGTCAATTTGGCATAGTTAGGGATGAATCTTCGTAGAAATTTGGCTTTCCCTTGGAGCCTTTGTAACTAAACTAGAGAAGAAGGTGCAAGAAAATAAACAATTGCTTGTAATTTCAATGGATCAATATGAATTCCTTGTTTCGATATAAAGAAACCTAAGAGTTGACTAGAACTTACACAAAACACACATTTGTGTGGGTTAAGTCAAATGTTATAATGTCTACAACGAAGGAAAACAACCCAAAGATGCATCGGGTGATCAATCTAATGTTTTCAGTGAGCAGGGAGGTCATCCAAATATGGTTGAATGATGTGTTTGACATCATAAAAAGCGTAATCCATGGCACGTTGAAATGTGGCCCCAAAATTCTTTAAACTGAACAAGAGTTTCCTATAGGTAAAAGTTCCCCGGGGACAAATAAAAGCAGTTTTAGGTTGGTCCGTCAGGAGAATGTTGATTTGATTATAACCTGAAAATCTATCCATGAATGAATAAATTTTGCAGCCAACGCAATCGTCAACAATCTGGTCAATAAATGGGGTGGGATAATTGTCCTTCGGACATGCACGATTCACATCCCGATAATCAAAACACACTCAAATGGTGCCATGTTTCTTCATGATAGCAGCTAGATTTGACACCCAATCAGTTAAAGGAATGGGATATATGAAACCAACTTGAAGAATATTTTCAACTTTAGCCTTGATACTAGCAGGCTTCTTGGGATGGACTGGACAAAGGCACTACCAGATTGTTTTAACATTTGGATACACCTTAATTTCATGTACAACTATATTTGGGTTGATATCTGGCATGTCCTCGTAGGTCTAGGCAAAGACATCTCAGAACTCATGAAAAAGGGCTCTATAGGTCTCGATATCAGATGGAGAAAAATATGCTCCAATGTGTAGATTTTTTACAACACCTGTCTTGATGGAAATGTCAAGAGTTATTGTCGGTTCGAAATTTGACAGGTTCTTTTCCGAATTAACCTCATGAATAGAACGGAATTCGTAGAAACTTCAACAGAATTGGGCGAGTATATATCACTAAGAATGTCCTCAATGGAATAAGTTAAGGCAGAATGATGGTGATGTTCCTCCCATGGTGCATCGTCCGACATCATGATTTCCATGATGATTTCTTCGATAGGGAATGCATGCGAGAAAGGTTTGGAAGACGTACCATAGTCCAGTGATCTATCTACCCAATTAAGCGAATCAAAAGTGGAAGACGCACAAGCCAAATAAATGGCTTCATAATCTAGCTCAATGGGGCTTAACGGCATTCAGTCACCAAAAATTTGGATGTCAATTTCGCTTGGTAGAATCCATGGATCAGCCAGGATAGTAGAAGACAATATCATGTTGGTATATGCTACCGAAGATGAGCTATCACAAAGGAGAGGAGGAGGGAGTGAAAATGTCCCCATAAGAAAAGAATCCTTCAACAATCCAATTCCGACATGTTGATATGACTATAGGGTTTCCCCCACAAAAGGGACACTTCCAATAACATGTGAATCGGAGGTGAAAAAGGTGAGTTGTTCTATGGCTATAATCCCGCCTTTATGAGGAAAGGTGATCATATGAAAGTAGGTCGAGACGACAGTAGCCATGGCATAAACCCACATATGTCCTAATATAATATTATAATCGATAGGTCTGTCAATAAATTCGACTTATATGGACACAGCTTTTCTCCCTAATTCAACTTGCAGGGAGTTCAAAATCCCACAAGATTTGTATTTTCTCCCATCAAAGGCTTTTAATGTAGTAGGTGATTGACTCAGTTGAGGAGAATCAATCGCCTTCTAACAAGACATGGACATAATGCAAGTCGAGGCTCCCTCATCCACAATAGAATGATGAATATTTTTACCATGAACGATGACTTGGATTATAAAATCTAACTGGGATGGAAACCGAGGGGTATATTTTTCTTGAGAGAAAACAACAAGGTTTGAATCTAATGGACCCACACATCCGATAACTGTAAGTAAAGCTCTCTTTTGGGTGGGGTAGTTCTGAAACTCCTCAAGATTTGACATAGACGATGGGGACTAAACCATGTCTTCAACTACGTTATAATTCTAAGTGGCTCTTGCACAAGGGTGGAAAGATGACTTATGAATAATTCCCTTTGGAGTTTTAATAGTCAATTCAGTAGGAGTCAACAATGGAGTGGGGTCTAATGAGGATGGTGCCGAACTGGTAGGTTGATCAGTATCCTGGCCGTTCGGTAGATTCGTGTTACCATAATCCTTGTTCCGAGTAGCTACCAAAACATCAAATCTCGGCTTTGAAGAGGAAAGCATCAAAATCGTGTTAGAGGAAGATGGGTCTCAAGCAACCATATGAGTCTCTTGATTAGGAAATGGGTCGGTCAACACTACAGGAGAAGTGGAGGACTTAAGAAATTGATTCACTTTAGCATGATGAGGATAATCACGTGTAAAGTGCTCCTTGTTGCAAATCAAGCAAGGATATCGAGGCTTTCATTTCTCATCAGAATATTGATTTGTTTGTTTATCCTGTAGAGAGGGATCTTTATTTTTCTTACCTTTTCCTTTCTTCTTATTTCTAGGTTGTTGTTGAGAATTTCCTTTATCATATGAAACGACATTTATCTCAAAAGTAGAAGCCACAGGAGGGTGGGATTGAGGGTTTTTAGAAGATGCGGGTGGAGAAATACCAGATGATTTACTCACCGTCTGTAATCTAGTGGAACCAATAATGCCATCAGCAACATGAGATTCTTTACTAGGAAAGAGAGGAGAACCAATATTCAAATGTCTCGGAGCGTTTGGTATCCTATCATAGAGTGTGTCAGATTGGGTATAAACCAAATCCAAATATTGCGCACAAGCAATTACTTGATCTTCAGTCATGACTCCACCTTTGGCCACATATTTTATTATAGGTGCCAACAAAGATTTGGTAAACCATTCCATGAGCAATTGATCAGGAACATAAGTTTTGACCAACCAGCGATGACGCCTCCACTCATGAATGTGATTAGAAATGTGAGTAGAATCTGATTGTTTGAAGTTGTTTAACAGTTTCATTCCAGTTTCGTATTTGATGTCCAACTGGAAATGCATGAGGAAGGTAGTGGCTAAGGTACTGAAATCATGGAATGAAGCTCTGGGTAACTCAATATACCATTTAGTAGCGATACCCGTAAGCATTATTTGGAAAAGACAAAGTCAAATAAAATCATCATTAAGGGATTTTGATGAACACCACAGATGATACGTCATGACATGTTTCAACGAGTTTTCTCCTGGATTTCCATTGAATTTAGTGATGTTAGAGGGAAATTTAGTAGGAATAATCGGCCACCAAGGCGATTGAGTGATGAGGTCATTGGGAAACTCGAGAGTGGCCACAAAAGGAAGCTATCGATTAAAGTCTGGCAAAGGATGACCTGGATATGAAGGAATAGACTGGGAAATAGGCAAGTGCATTCCTGGATAACGAGGGTTCCGATAATAAGGAACCTGGTTACCATAGTAAGGAGGATTCTGATAGCCAAAATACAAGTAACCTTGTTGACCAGCCCCAGGATAACCATCAATTTGATGGCCTTGAAAAGAAACCTAAGGAATACCCTCATAAGGTCTATACTATTGCCCGATGGGAGTTTGCATTTTCTCATGATAAAGAGGGTTTGATTGATGTTGTTCCATCCCATACACAGTCTTTCCTACTGGAATTTTAGGAATACTTTATGCAAGTGATTGAGATTGTAAAGGAACTTGTAAAGGTTGAGTAAGTGGGACTTGAGAGGTGCCAAATACTAAAGGAACGAGTTGAGATGTGATCGCAGCCTGAACATGTTGAGTTACATGAATTTGAGCTTGTTGAAGTATAGATTTAGGAATAGGAACTTGAGGTGAAGATGGCCTTGAGATGAACTTGGAACTTGAAGTATAGATTGAAGAATCACTTTCCAAAATCCAACCTCTTTCATATGGAAGGTTGTAAATATATAGAGGAGTGGGGTAAATTGGGAGTTCTTATCCTTTTACCAACCTTGGGATTAAGATCCACTCTTGATGGGAGGATGAGATCTAAGTATAAGGGATGGAAACTCCAAGGTAGGATAGGATAGGATTTGAAATTTAATTTGAGTTAAATGGTTACAATAGATCTTGGAAGCTTCTGGAAATGGAGGCTTCGGGATTCTCTCTCTTTTTCATGACTTTCTAGAACCAACGCAGGTGCAAGGAGAGAAACTTGTAGGTGATCAACGAAGGCCAAAGTGGAGAAACCTGTAGGTGAATTTTGTCTAGCAAGAGTCCAGGGTGCGTTAGTCCTAAAATTGGCTCAGATGATGCAGTTTAGGGAAGAAACTATGGGGAATAAGAGATTCATGCATAGGGCTGTGTGCAATGATGATGTAAAGGGAGAATAGGATGTGAATGTTCCCATTAGGAAGTTTATTGATCATATGAGACAAAATAGCCTATAACAATGTCTGTAGGACTAACATCTTTTAGGTGAACATATGATTTCATGCACATTTTTGTGTCCAGTAGGCATAGTTGCACCCATAAGCCTTCCCTGTAGGTGGTTGGGACATTATAGTCACACCATTAAAGATGTTATTCAGGTGACTAAGGTTTCACAACTGCCAAAACCTAGCTCAAAACTGTCTCAATGCCTTGGTCTCACCCTTGAACTTGCTTGAGTGTGACTGGGAGGCTACAGTCACACCTGTAGGCTTTCTTCCTTGTGACTGAGGCTCGGAATAAGAGAAAAATTTCTCTCCTACAATCAAAACTTTGTTGCAAATCAATAATGTCATATACTTGTCTACTCATTCCCATAAATCATACTTTAACACTACATAATATACATATATTACAAATTCCAATAGGAGAAGGGATCTTATGGAGAGGTTCTCCCTCTTAATAAGAATCCACTTCAGTCATATTCATTCATGCCATCAGCATGTCTATAATATTATCATGCATCAGCAAATAAAGTCATACCATATCAAATATTCATCATTGTTATATTAAGTTATCATCAACTACTTCATCATGACATCAATTTGTCATCAAGTGTTATTGTCAAGGAGCTAATAGGAGCAGACTTCAAGAATCATGATCACATGCGTTACTTCTTTGTCACATAACTCAATCCCTTAAGTTAAGGTATTCATATTTTACCATATACCATAACCACTAATCATATCAAAACATAATCATGGTCAAAAAAATATCATGAGTATCGGTCTCATAATTATACTTCTATCATCATGACTACCATTCATTTCACAAACAAATAGTGTCTAGTTACCATCTACTAGAATCAAGGTGCTAACCTTTTTTAATGGGATCAAGATATCCAAAATGATAGATGTTAGCCAAACATCAAGTATGCAACTATATCAAAGATCAACATTAATTAGCCTCATAGAATCAAGAAGTCCATCATGTTCAAGAAGTAAGATATTTGTTCAAAACCAAGTGCACCATTTCATCATAAGAACCATGAATTCAAATAACTTTCATATGCATGCATGAGCCATTTCAAAAGGAGATATTCTAAACATACCTTAGGGCTTACCTTTCCATCCAATATTACAGCTGAAACATAATATTGAAACAATACCATGCATACCTTCTAGAAATCAAATACATGTGCACCTTTTCACTTGACATAGGAAAGTTGTAGTACTTAGTCATATTTTCATCAGGTGCATGTTTACCTTTTACAACTCTAAATTTTCTCTCATGCATCTCCAATTATCCTCAAGAAGGATCCTCTTATTACATATCATCAAGGAGGTTATAAACATCCAAATACTCAAATAGACATGCAGGAAGTATAAGTAATGATAAAACAACTAATTAGATCTACAAGTCTAGACAAAAGTAAAGACATAAAGAAGCATCATAATTCAAAAAATACTTATCTTCAATGAGAGGTGATCCTATCCATCTCGAACCAACCTTCAAGAGCCATCACTGTCCATTGTCTACATAACAATGTTGCCTTCAATCAACTTTATCAACAACCAGACCTACTAGAGACTATCCCATCTAGGGCTTCATTAAATCTGTCACAAGTGCTTGAGAATCTTCACATTGATCATGCAAGGTTTCATATCTAAAATATTTTCCATAAACCACAGTTTCTCTCAAACCCTAACCTCATAATAGCCATCAAACCCTAATACACAAATTTCCTAAGGATTTCTTCAAACCCTAGAATTCTTTTAGGTCTCCTCCATCTTCTCTTGCTTCCATCAAAGGTGTCTCCATGGGGGTTATCTTCATGACTTTTCTTCAGCCAACTCTAATTCCATGTTAAATTTTCATAGGAATATATTGTTCTTTTCTTTGATAATTGCATTTCTTCATTAACACATTAATTTCACCCCATAACATCATAACATTATTCATCGTCATATGCAACTATGTAGAAAGAACAATATCACCAACATCAACATAGTGGAACATAAAGGAACAATAAAGGAAAATCATTCACACAGAGACACCAAGATTGGTCAGAGACTAGGGAAAAATCCATTATGGGGAAAACCCTTTCAAGTTCTTCTTCTTAACAGATCATCCTCAAATTATTCAAAAAAAGATAGTACAATGATTCATATATTCATCTATACAACTAACCAGAAAAACTAATACAACATCCATGAAATGAAACCAACCATGTATATACTCAAAACTCTGATTCTGAAGACTGTAATGAACTTCCACTTTCTGAAGTCAATTGTCGAACCCTCTGTTCACTGAGTGAAATATTCAGACAACTGATATTTCATATTTTAGGTCCTAGTCTCATAGAAGAGGTTTCATGCAAGCGACTATATCTTTTCCAATCACTCCCTTAAGTCTCGCAAGTGAGCGACTTGGGTAAGATCTGGACTGCGGAAACCCTAAATCCCCAATCACATGGATGGAAAGTATTTCATTCGACTAGAAGACTCCACTCACGTGGATGATATTTTATGCATGCAACTACGGTCGAATCCTTCATTTGTTTTTCCTGCGACTGAGGTCCAAAACCCTAAATCAAATATGCGAGCCTTGGACCCTACAATTTCACCTCAGAGCGAACCTAATCCTCCACAAACGTGCCTCACACTTGTGCGAGCCAAAAACCAAGACAGACAAAGTGTCTAATAATTGTGTCTGAATGAGATAGAGGACACTTGTATTTATATCCTTCCAAGGTGGTCCACTTTTCTTTAGGGTCGACCTTATCAAATATGCACATGTGGGATTTTCTTCATAAGTACACTTTCCCTTATCTGATTTGAGTGATATTTAGGTAGATTTTGGTCCTCTAAAAAAGATGAATTCAATGCAGTAATTATCTCAATCAGGTGAGTTGTACAAAGAGGAAGCTTACAGCAGTTGTGTATTTTTAACTTCTTAGATGCATCATCTATGAATGTGACAAAATATGAGCCTACTATTAAATACTTAACATTCATTGGCTCAAACAAATTGAAGTGTCTCAATTGTAATAGATTTGTTTTCTTATCATGGCCACGTCTCATATATGAAACTCTTCATTTCATACCATATATACAATGCTCACAAAGGTCAAGTTCACATGAAATCAAACCTGGAAGCATATTTTTGCCAACAAGGAATTTTAGGCCCCTTTTGCTTAGGCCACCCACACACATATGCCATAAATCCCATGATTTTCCTTATTTAGTGATAACAACAACATCTTACATTTATTTCATTTTACTTAATGTATACAAGATTCTTGTCTTGAATCCTCTAGATGTGACCAGTAACCCTTTACTAACTTTATATCCACTTGTCGAAATCTTGTGGAGTAACCTTCATAATTTGATCATTCTATAGACATCAAGCTCATACAAATTTATGGAACATGCCTAACCTTTTTCAGAATGATATCATGTCCACCCTTTTTCTTGATTCAAACATATCCCACTCCAATAATGTTAAAAAACTGATTTTTCTCAATGTACTCTACCATGATCATCGTCTTCATATCTAACAAAAAAAAATTTGCATGGAGTTACATAGTGAGATTTCCCATAGTCAAGTACCCAATGAATGCTACTACTAGAGGTATATTAGCATGCCTCCTCTATTGAAACAATAAAGAAAACATCACCTTCCAAAACTACAATAGTGACATCACCTTTGTTTATGTTGCTTGATTTTTTATTTGTGTTAGTTGACTTTTGTTCTTTATATTCCTTTCATATCTCACAATATCTTCTCTTATATCTTGGTTTCCACAATGAAAACAAGTAAGCCTACCTATTTTTTATTTCAATTTTCCTCTTGATCTTAAATGCCCATGTGTATTATGTTCAATTTTCCTTCCATTTAGCTAAGGTATAGATTCTTCTCCTTGGTTTCTTACAATTGATTTGTACTAAACTATTCATCATTAAATTGTGGCTAACATCATCAAACTTCAAGGTCCCTGTAGGTGCAGAAGTGCTTATAGCTACTGTCAAATTCTCCCAATTGTTTGGCATAAAGCACATGAGTAGGATGGACTTAATTTCATCATACAAAACAATTTTTGTAGAGGAAAATTTACTGGTAACTATATTAAATTAATTTAAATGCTCTAGAATTGAAGCACTCTCATTCATCTTGAGGTTATATAGTTTCTTCATTAAGAAAATCTTTGTTCAATTTCGTATTTTTATCATATGGATCATGTTATTTTTTCCATGGTACTTATGCTATCTTCTCACCAACCACATTGAAACAGACAATATTTGTTATATATTTCTAGATTGTAACAATGACCTTCATGTCTAGCAAATTATAGGCTTCATTTATCATCGATAATGATTTCTTCACCACTCCCTCAATTGACAAATATTGATCCTTCAAAATTAGTATATACTCTATCTATGATTTCTATAGGGAGAATAAGTCTCTTCAACTTTCCATATCACTCATTATAGTTGTCTCCATACTCTTAACAGACCCAACTTACACCAATAGCAACAAGAACTGACAGTTTAATACTAGTTTCTAATAATAAAAATAACATGGGACAAAATAAACTTAAAATAAAACACATTAAATGATAAAAATTATCAACAATATGCTAGATTAACTCACGATATGATTAGTAAATTTAATTTATTAACAAATTTAAATACATAAGCTTCGATTCAATTATAAGTGAGCCTTCTCACCCACTCATTTTCACGCATTCAATTCTTAGAAATGAGGACTACTAGCATATTTATAGACTTTATTTCATGTAATACCATGCACCAATACTATGGATCACCAATACCACATGCCCAAAACCATGACTCATTTGACTCCTTCATAACATTCTAGAAACTTGAAGAAGTAAAAAAGAATATTATATTCAGCTAGATGTTGTCACATAACATTAAATGAAAACACTAACATTATTACATTACATTGCATATTCAACATGACCAAAAAACAATTGAACAAAAAAATATAACTACGTATGTAATATGTACATGACAATATCTAAAAAACAAAGCAGGGTAGATCAATGTTAAACTTGAATCTATAGAGGAAACAAATATCTTATGGTGTAAATTTTGTTATCGTTTAATTCCATGCCATGTATTAATTCTTTTGTATTAAATTAAAACAAAAAATAATACAAAAGAATTAATACCTGGCATGGAATTAAACGATAACAGAATTTACACCTTTAGAAATTTGTTCCCTCTCATTGCTTGTTTGAGACGAGTTTAATATGTATCTACACTAATATTTAAATAAATGGAATACACAAAGTATACTCAAAATGTAAAACTTAATTTGTTGAGGCATTTTAGAAAACTAGTAAACTTATAACACCAACACAAATCTATCTCAACTCCAAATCTATCAGACATTTAGAGGGATCAAATCTCTCAAGATGTAAACTTATTTTTGAGTATAAAACTTGAGGAAAGGTACAAGATATTTGATCCTTCTCAAACTTGATGAAGTCGGAGTTAAGATGGATTTATGTTGATTCTTTATAATACTATTTATATTAGATATAAATTTCACATCTATATATCTTATTTTTTATTCTAATAAAACCCTCATAATGCATATAGCTATATACATATGCAAATGGTATTTTTCTTTGACATGTTTTATAAAAATTTTAATTTAATTTTTTAAGTGATATATATATATATATATATGTATATGTATATGTATATGTATATGTATATGTATATGTATATGTATATGTATATGTATATGTATATGTATATGTATATATGTATATATGTATATGTATATGTATATATGTATATATGTATATATATATATATATATGTATATGTATATATGTATATATATGTATATATATGTATATATGTATATATATATATGTATATATATATATGTATATATATATATATATACATATATATATATATATATATATATATATATATATATATATATATATATATATATATATATAATGATGATGGTGGTGGTGGTGGTGGTTAACATCCACTGAGACAAAATTGGTCTATCAGACCTATAACTAGCTCCTCGTCTTTCTTGGCGAGATTGGTGCTGTAGCTTTCTTTTTTTTCTCTACGATCTTCCAACTTCCTTTATCTTGCATCTCCTTCATCTCTTCTGGTTCTTGGGACATTGGTGTCTTAGCTTCGCGATCTATTGTGTTCATCCTTTTGAGGATAGTCAAAGAAGAAGTTTGGTCTAGGAGATCTACTTTGCTTTTAAATGAAGATTTATTTTGTGTGGTATTTGAATCCTCATAATTGTTGATGCTTGAGGGGTTGTCGAGTTCCCTTTTTTGTTGTTGGACAAGGCTTTCCCCCTGCTTGTCTTGAGAGTTGTTTCTTTCTTGCCCGATTTCTTGTGATTCAGAGTTTTCTCAAGAGTATTCTTCTTTGATGACATTGTAGTGTTATTTTTGTGCTCCTTCCCACCATGTAGATCTGTGGTGATTTTTTCTAGCAGATTTTATATATATATATATATATATATATAGTTTGAAAAAAAAAAATATATATATTGTAAGTATTAAGTTTTTATCTGCTTATTAGTTAAATTTAATCATGGAGTTCTAAAATAACATGGTTACGAATATGAATTATTATTATTTTAATTTATATGGTAAGATGGATCTATGATTTATAGCTACTATTTATATTGTATTTATATGTGTTGTATCTCTATATATATCCTCCCTTATGTTCTAATATTATCTTTTGTAATTTTGTGAGTTAATTTGAGATTTCACTTCATAATTTCCTCAATTATTTGAATTATTTGATGTCTTGAATTTGAATTTATGTTATATGTGTCTAACATTAATATATATATGAGTAATTTGAATATTTAAATTTAGCTAACACATACATACATACATTCATATATAAGGTACATCTTGAGGTAGCGTTAGAACGGATGGTTGCACCCAGAGAGACCATATTAAATGGTTTTGTGACATGTGCACACATAAGTGGATTAATGCCCACTGCTATGCCCTCTAGTTTAAGAAGTCAAAGGATCTTAGCTTGAGTGATTCAGTGAACAATATGTTTGCCCAACTATGCAAGTTTAAGTCTTCATATACATGTTGTAGCTAACTCATTTGTGGCATTTATGAAATAGTTGTATGTAGTGTAATTATGGCAGTTGATCTTTCAAAGTTACTGATTCTCTAAAAATTCTTGTTTCGATTAAATTTTCTTTTAAAATCTCCTCCATACCTGAATATCAAAATTGAGCTAACATTAATTTTTATTTCTCACCTAATGCTTCACTACAACATCTCCCCCATATTGGGTTGTGGAGTGCCTCTTGACACAAAAATTGTTATGACAACTGGAAATAATTAATAAAATGTAATTCCCCAATGGGGATGATTAATAAAGGTATGGAGGTGACAGGGGATTGGACCACCATCAACATAGGAAATACATGTGGCAAATATGGCCTACCCACCAAAAAAGGTCATTAATAGTAACTCGTGCATGCATTAAGCTTTATGATTTCTCATTATTCCACAAATACGGGCAACTCTCACTTCTAGAGAGTTTGCTTGTGGCAAGCTGATGGTTTTTCTTCCATATTTTGATGCTCATTGTTGTTATGTTTGCAGATCGGATTATTTCCATCTCTATTATGAACTTTCTTTGTGAGCCATCTTTGTTTGCATCCCTCCCCATCAACATCTTCTACTCTTTCCTCTCGTTCTCTCTTTCATTCATTAAATGGAGTTTCGGCTCTATGGGGGGCATTTCATATCTATTACTTGGCTCAGGAGGTCTCAAATTTTTCTCTTAGATGCATATTCTTGGCCCCTCAATTCACTAGTATTTTAACCATTCATGCTACTTCCTTCCCTTTTTCACCATGACCCACCAAAACACAAGATGTCACTGGAGTGGTGGACGACATGCTTATCTAGGTGGTGCAATAGCTTGATTCCCTGTTGAATATTGTGCTCACTTCTATCACAACCAAACTCCTCTAGTGGTGAACCTTGAGCTTAATGTCTTGGAGGAAGATATCGTTAGAGTCACTTATATATGAAAATTCTTAAGGATATTTGATCCATAAATTGTCGTGGATATTCCACTAGACAATTAATCACTACATATTTCATAAAAATAGATTGAAATATAAAATATTTACTGTGAGGGTTAATTTATCCTTTGATTTCTGGATTTGTTAATTATCTTTTTCTTGTTTATTCATATAATAAAATGCAAAAAATAGAGCACTTTGAAATACAAATGTACACCAAACACCATGAACACAAATGTATGGTCTAAGAAACTATTTTGACGAAAAACTAAACTAGAAGGTGAGGCTTATCTATTCTCTTTTGCTTGGAATGGAAATTATCTAAATATGAAGGATAAAGCACCCTTTATGGAGTTTTGTGAGAGTTGTGCCCTATGGGCCCCTATAGAACACAAACCACCTATGTTATTCTCTCTTTCTTACTCCACACTTAGTTACTTTGGTCTACTACAGAAAAAAATGTAAATAAAATATAATGGAACCCCTTTCCTCCTGGTGACCTAGTTATAATAGAACCTGATATCCAACTATGGGTTCAATTTGACCAATTCAACCCTCAACATGAGTTACAATTTCACCCTTCTAGGGTCCTCTTCATAGTATCCATGTGGCTATCCCCTTTTCCATGAGTAACATGGGTTAATGTGGAATCTTGTCAAATTATGGTGGTTAATCATGATAAGTGAGCTTTTAGAAAGCATAAATTTTTCATCTAAACTCCCATTATATATTTACTAGATCGTTGGAAAGGCTTTTGTGTGTAGAATAGTGTTAGTGGGTGATACACTTACGCGACAAAGTTCTACATCCCCAAAATTGTCAATGAAGGCTTAAAACTAACCCAATAACATTTCCGAAGAAAAATCATAATTTTATTCAACTGGAAAAACAAGGAACAAAATTAAATTCTGCATTTTTACCGAAAGAATTTGATCAAGTAAGCCTTTCGACTAATACACAAAAAGAAAAAAAATTATATAAAAAAATTACATAAATTTGTCGAGGCTAAGTGTTATCAAACTCCTTGATTGGGGACAGCTGATACTATTACCAGTTGATTTCCGTCCCCCTTCGGGAAGACTTCTTTGTCTGAGTCTGAGCCCTTAGATACATGGGTTCTCTTTATTCCCCCTATTTCCTTTTTATTGGATGTTTCTGCCTCCCGCTGCTTTGATACCATGATCTCTATTGATTTTGTACCCTTTTGTCTAGGAGTCATTATTTTGGATTGATACTCCATTCCACCATTTAATTGGTTGTCATGTTGTGTTTGTGCTTCCATATTTGGAATATTTTCCTCGAGTTCTTCTTTTTCGTTTTCTAAACTGTCAGGAAATTTCCATCCCCTTGGCTTAGGGGCCTGCCTCATTTTCTTTTTGTTGGAATTTTTTTGTTGTGGGAAAGTATTCTGCAAGTGACATGTTTGAAAACAAGTTTGACATCTATATGGCATATTCTCATAATCTAATACTTGTTTCCACTGAAAGTTTTCATGTTTTAAAAGAAGACAATTAGGAATATCTTTGCTAAGGTTGACCTCTACACATATCCTAGAAAATGTAAAGATTCCTTTTGTTGTTTTTTCCAAATCCATTTTTTTGAATTTTCCCAAAATATTTTTGATATCCTCCAAGACTTTATGGTGCTAGAAAGGAAGAGGTATATTTTGCAACCTCACCCATACTGGCATCGTTGTTACGATCATGCTTGTTTCATCAAACTCTGGGAACCATGGGGTAACAAAGAGCCCAGATCTACCCCAAAACCATGGTCATTCATTTAGAACCTTTTCCATACCTTGTTGAGCATCAAAATGTACTGTGAAGAGGCCTTTAGAGCACAAGTAGATATCACAATTTGTTGTCCATGAAGAGTACACCCATTGATATAAGTATTTAGGTCTTAGCCAAAAACTATTAAACCAACATATGATAGTCTTAGATTGTAGATTAGCAAAGTATGATTTTACCTTCGAGGTTTTTATGTCCATATCTAGAACCTTGTCTATTTGCTTGACAATGTAGGGTCCTAGAATATTTTTGCCTAATCATTTAGAGAAAATCTCTTCCCTTTCAGTCCATCCTTAAATGAGATAGATCCATTAGGATTTGTAGGATTCATATTAGGGTTTTTGAAGATTGAAGAACCGCCCTTGCATTCTCAAAGTTAAGGTTATGGTAGAATCCTTTGCCACTCCATAATCTTTCAGCTAGCAAGAATCCGAGAGCACTATCCCTTTATATATCAAAACTTGATGTGTTACTGGTAATCCCCAGTAATTTGGATTCTTACACATAGTTTTTCTACTAGATTTGTGCCTAGTATCCAATATATTGTATCCTTCCCATTTAAATTCTTAACAAAAATATGATATTTTTCTTTTACTTTTTGACTTTTTTCTAGATCTGAATCTAGATGCCAAAGAGAATATCCATAGATGGTTTAATCCAAAGGAAAAATATCTTCAATGACATATAGATCCTTGTCTCAATACACATATCCAAGCTCCAATTTTAATAAAGCGATCATAACCCTCTAGGGAATATCTATGATTTTAGGCTCCAAAATAAAAAATGAAACAAAACCCCGACACAAGGATCCTCAAATCTAGAGAGAATGACCTCCACATATTTCTGTATCCATAGAACCAAATGTGTGTGAAAGATATAAATATATATTCAAAGATGGTCACACAGCATCATGTGCAATATTAACCACCACAACCCATGTATAGATTGCAAAAGCTAACAAAAGTGGCAACAAGCTGTTAATTCCTTTTGGTCCCATTTAGAGAAGGTTGTGTCTGCCTTCTATAAGAAAACATTACATAAAATATCCTCAGAGTCCATCCTTTCCTCCACACATAATAACTTATATGATTGATTGTATTCATCTAGAAATTGATTGAAATCTACATCCTTTGACCATATCAACCCCATGAGAAGGATATTCATCCTCAGGCGTGTGATGACAACTGGAGAAAAACTATAGCAAACACAAACCCCAGAGTTGTTCGCATACTCCATTCTTAGCTCCAACACTTTCTAAGTTAGCTAAAACTCTCCCTATAAGTTGATTTCTCTTATTTTTCCATATTGAAAACATCAATATGGATGAAAAAAATATAGAGATATAATCTACATCATACCTCCCCAGTTTAAAAGGATTTTATTCCCAAAAAGTTTTTATTGAATGAGGTGAGGAAATTTTCTCTCTACCTTCTCCTTGGAATACCCTTTAGACTTGCTTAGACACTATCCTTTGAACCCAATCTGCGAATTGTTATATTTCCACTATCTTGTAGTGTTGGACCTCTCTTGCAAAATTGTATCCACTATCAACTTTATCTAAGCATTTGGAGCTAAGTCATGTATGATAGTAGGACCTTCTATTCTTCTTGATTCAAAACGGGTGGCTCATATGTTTTTATATTTTCCATATTCACCACTAATTAAATGCACATGTATGCGGGAAAACTAAGTCAATAGGTATTATCTCACACCATTTCTAGTATCTCCATAGGACCATAATGTAGAGCTTTGATTTGATTACTAGGACCCTATAGCCTCTCCATGCTCAAATATAAAAATACTCTATCTCCCACTCTAAATAAATTCTCTATTATATGTTCATCATGCATGGCCTTGTCCTTTTCATGTGACTTATTCAATGTGTATTGTACATGCAGATGGATCTTCCTAATCTTCTTAGTAAATTTCTATACCCTTAAAAAATCCTTTGTGAGATCCTCCCCCAATCCTCCTTGTTGTCCACATGCAATATTCAAAGGTGAAGGTGGAAAATATACAAAACAAATTTCAAATGGGGACTTACTAGTAGAAATGTGGATTACATTTTTATAAGAGAGTTATACACACACACAAACCAAATTTTTATCGCAAGTATTCGAATGCTTCTTATTATAACTCCTCAAATGTTGTACCTAAATCCTATTGAATACTTTTTTTTCCCATCTATTTATGGATGGAATGCTATAGACTTCAACTTTGTGTCCATCTTCTCCCACAATATAGTCCAAAATGAACTAAGAAATCTAGTATCCCTATCTTAAATGATGCTCTTTGGTATCTGAAAGTGTACCTAGACCTATCCAAAGGACAATTTCATTACTTCATTTCCATTGATAGACTTTTTATAGGGCATGAGAATGCACATCTTACTGAATCTATCCACTACCACTTGCAGGTAGTCATGTCCCTTCCTAGTTATTAGTAAACCTCCCATAGAGTTCATGGAAATGATTTCCCAAGGATGAATGGGTATAAGTAAGGGATGGTATAAACCTCGTTTCCTATTACTGGGCTTGTTGATACAATGAACCATATATCCTCTTATGAACCTAGCTACATCTTTTTGCATTTTGGGCTAGTAGACATACATCTGTAAGTTGGATAATGTTTTCCCCACACCGAAATTCCCTGCAACCTTGGATGCTTGATCCTCTCTGATTAGTTGCAATTGCTCGCCTTTAAGATAACATAACTACTCTAGCTTATAGGGTAACTCACTTTGGAGATGATATCAATTATGGCTCTACAACTGCTAAAATACCACATTGAAGTCCTCATCCTCTGTATATGTCTCTTTGTATGCATCATGGGTAAAAGGCTTCATATGCATCAGAGTTTCCAAACGTGTGAATTTTTATGTGGGTGGCCTTGAAATCATGTCATCCAACTTGTTTGTACTACCTTTTTTTATACTTGATCACTACATGAAATTGTTGTAAAAACCCCATCCACTTGTAATACATAATCTGATGTAACTTACTTTGTCCCTGCAAATACTTTATTAGCTAGTGATATGTGTGGATGATTGTCTCTTTTCCCATTAGATAGTGTTTCCACTTTTTGGTACCTTGTACTAGGGCATAGAGCTCCTTTTCATAGGTAGGATAGTTGAGAATCGCCCCATGAAACACTTTAGAATGGTGGCATATAGGCCTTCCTCCCTACATCAAGACCTCTCCCATAAGATACCCATTCGCGTTCATGTCCACTTCAAAAGGATGTTCCAATTTTGGAATGTAAGAATCAACACTTGAGTTATTTTCTTCTTCAACTCCTCAAATGAATTCTATTGACACTTCCCTCATTAGAATATTTTAGCACTCGCTATTATGGCATGGAGTGGTGAAGGTATTGCTTTAAATGAAGCTATGAATTTCTTTTGGTATTGTAATACCCCAACGAAAATTTTGATATTATAAACATTGGTGGGAACTAGCCACTTCATGATAGCCTCCATCTTGGAAAGGTCTCTCTTAATCTCCCCTCCACCAATCATTTAGCCTAAATACACCAAATGCTACTATGCAAATTCGCACTTCTTCAATTCTCTAGCACCTGCATCACATGTGAGATGTGCTACTCTTAAGTATCACCGTATACTATTATATCATATAAATAAACCATAACAAATGAATCTATATGTTGGAGTAGTATGTCATTCATTAATCTCATGGACATAGCCCAATGCATTGCATAGACCAAATGGCATGACTAACCACTCATACAAGCCTTGTCTAGTTTTCAAGGCATTCTTCTAGATATCTTCTTATTTGAATCAAACATGGTGATACCCTGATTTTCAATCCACTTTGGTGAAGTATTTTTCCTATTGCAACAAGTATTTTTCCTATAAAAAATGAACATTCATCGAGTTCCATCCTTCTTTGGAAAAATTATGATGGGTGACCCACATATGAGGTACTTGGTTGAATAACATGCTACTCTAGTAATTGCCACAACTGCTTCTTAATCTCATTTTCTTCTAGAATAGACTTACTGTACGACCTGATATTTAACAATAGATAGTTTGGTAATAGTTGGATCTCATGCTCCACTTCCCTCTTAGTTGGTATCCCTTTAGACTCTTGGAATACTCCACTATATGCCTATAACAATTGTTCTAGTTCTTTTATGTGTTCCTTATTGCACCTCCTCAAGGATGCCTTTAGTCTCGTTGACTCTTCTATAGACTAGTTTTCTCTTAAAGATAGTAAAAGATACTTCTTGTTGTAACTAATAAGTTTCTTAGCTTGGTTGGCACTTAATATAAAAAAAAAAAAAAAAAAAATAGACTTTCCCTTATGAACATTGATGATGAAGGATTTTTTGTCCTTGATAAGAAGATACTAGTTGGATTTCAACATGTAGATTGCATTCTACATGTACATATAGGGACTCCCAAATACCACTCCACATGCATCAAGTAGAATTACATACAATTGTGACTTCATTAATAAAATCATCACTAATAGAAAATTTTAGTTTACACTATTTTGTTACCTTGATTTCTAAACCATTATTTTCCCATCCCAATGGATATGGGATAGGGTGACCTCGAACCTCAAATCCGAGAGTAAAACAAAGCATCAATTTTTCTGTTCTTGACTTGTATATTTATATCAAATATTTTGGTCATCTCCTTCTCTTCTTGTTGTTGATGGATACTCATATTCACCCCCTTCTGCATTGATGTGCAGACAATATTTTCATCCATGTATGAGCTTATTTCCACCCAATTTATTAGATCTTTGGCCATGACATTTTTCTTCTTCCCATCATTATTCTAGTTCTTTGGGTTGAGTTCTGGATGTAATTTCCAACACTTCTCTTTTGTGTGACATTCAACGTTATAGTGATTGTAGTGGTTTCTATATCGTTTCATTGTGTGATGTTGTTATTGTCTTCTTGTCCTCCCCCGCTTTCCACTTATTCCCATCTTTGTAAGCTTCCTGGTGTTCCTTCTTTCTACTTTGAACCACTTGATTTCCCTTTATTCTAGCCTATGTTTTCTAGGCATTTATCGTGCAAATAAGCCTTGTCCAACGTTCTGGATTTGAACAACATCACTTTCTATATGGTTGTGTAAACTCCTTAGATACATGAGGAGTATGTTTGGATCCTTGGGAGAGGTACCCATCACTATTATCATCTTTCTCAATTTTTTGGGGTACTCCTATATACTATACCCCTATCTTTGTTTGAAGTAGGGCCAACATTAGGGGAATTTTGAGGTCTAAAATGAGCCTCCTAAGGAAAATAATAAAATAAGAGTTATGGTTTTTAAAAAGAAAAGAAAGAAACCTACATTTTTTTTATTATATTTTCGACTTACCTCCTTGTATGTTTACTCAAATTTCAAGTATACAGTCATTAGATGAAGAATTATATTTTTCATCCAACGAGTACCCATCTTGCATACTTTTGAGTAGATCCACAGAAATAAAGATTCAAAAAACATGAAAAAACACATATTTTGTTTTTTTTTATAGTCTGGATCTACACAAAAGTATGCAAAGTGGGTACTTGTTGGATACGAAATCAAATTGCACATCCAACGAGTGTACACTCTCAAAATTTGAGAAAACCTATAAGGAGATAAGTCAAAAATGTTACTAAAAAAGTAGTTTTTTTTCCTCCAAAAGTATTCTCCCTAGGGGATGACATCATCATCTCGAATCCTATTGGTTCTCTTAAATTTATTTTTTTATGTACATTTTTATTTTGAGGCCCATTTTTTACCTCAAAACTCCCCTAATGCATATGCATTGGTCCTCTAAATACCCTATAGGGTATAATTGGGACCTTATGAGAGCTTTAAATTCCTCCCACTTAGTTACTGGAGGATCCCCATCTAGCCTTAGGGTTTCCACTAGGGTATGACATGGAATTATAATTTCAAACATGCAAATTAAATTTTATATTCCTCATATATTTCATGAACACTAAAGTAAACCTCTAACTACTATAACTAATGATTTAATTTGAAAGCATCAATCTCACCTTGTATGGAATTATTTCCACCTTTACTTCCATATTGAAGAGAGGCTATGAATGGTTTATGGCATTCAAACTCCGCTATTATTTTTTAGGTTTCCTGGACTCCTTATTAGGTTCTTCTTGATCTCTCAATTTTGCCTCCAATCTGACCTTTGCACTATAACCTCCTTTTTCTCCTAATATCCCAAGATTATTAGTTAGGGATGCCATGAAGAGATTCACATTATTGTTTATATATGTGACATTCCTTTCTAATCATGTAAATATATCTTCTACTACATCTTGAGGATTATCATAAATTGATTCATCGACCATGGCTGGGGTTTGTGACTTTCTGCTTAATCTTTTCTAATCCCCTGCAACTTCCCACAAAACACCCAAAGGAGTCTATTTTTATGAAAATATGATTTGTAAATTGCTATGGATATTCCACTAGACACTTTGTCACAACATATATGATAAAATAGACTAAATTTTTAAATATATTATATTAGGGTTAATTTTCCTTACATTTCTATATTTATTAGTTGTTATTGTTTTTCTTATGCATGCAGTAAAATTCGAAAAACAAATAAGAGTGAAATACAAACACATTCCAAACACCATGATCACAAAGATATGATCGGGGAAAGCCTTTCAAGAGAAAACCTATCTAGAAGGTGAGGTTTATCTACTATCTTTTGTCTAGAATGGAAATGATGCAAACACAAAGGATAAGGAACTCTCTATGGAGTTTTCTGAGATGTGGCTTATGGGATCCTACAAAACACAAAACCCATCTATTATGTTCTCTTCCTATCTACACTTAGATATTTTTATCTATTATTGAGTGAAATGCAAAAAAAATAGAATGGGACGCCTTTTCCTCCTGGTCGCCTAGTTATAACATAGCCTAATATCTAACTAGGGTTAAATATGAGACATTCAACCTTCAACATGACTTACAATTCAAACCTTATATATTCCTCTTCATAGTTCGCATGTGGCTAGCCCCTTTTCCATGAGTAATGGGGGTTGAAGTGGAATCTTCTCAAACCATGTTGGTTAATCATGATAGATCAACTTCAAGGAAGCATAACTTTTGCATTCAAAGTCTAATTGACATATTTCTTGAACCATTATAAACGCATCTATGTGTAGAATAGTTTTAGGGGGTGTTATGCCTAGGAAGAAAATGTTTACACCCCCCTCCCCACACTCCCCCACCAAAGAAAAACAATAAATCATTTAAGGCCTCAAACTAGCCTCTCAAGTTTTCTAACTCCAATTCTACAAATTGGGTACTATCACTAAAACTACTCTTATAAGTTGATTTCTCTAATATTTCCACCCTTAAAGCTTCAAAATGGATGAAAACAATATAGTGGTCAAATCCAAATAAAAATTGCAACTTGGGTGCCAAATATTGGGCACACGCAAGGTAGGTAAAACAAATATTCCACACAATAGAAATGGATTGGCACTTGAAGTTCCTTCGCAAGGTTTTGTTGGAATGCCATGATGTGTGGGATAAAATAATAATGAATATCAAGAGAATTTATTTATAGTTCATTGACATCAACAGGTGTTTGGCTTATATTAAAGTAGGCTCTACTCTAAGCTCAACCCTTGCACTAATAGTAAGGATGTGGCTCACCCAATTGAGGTGGAAACCTCACATTCCTCCTAATTTTTATATTATAGTCCCCCGTCTATATTTTTAATGACATTTGTAACAAGTTTTTGAGAGTTTTTTTGGTTGCAAGTTCATCCTCTCATGCACTAGATAGCCCCTACATGCTACTATGTTTTATTTTAGATCTAATACTCTGTACCAGCCTCGGGTTAAAAGTTCATGTAATAAAGTTAATAAAGGACAAATAAGACCAAGGTTAAGGGACACTTCTTACACGTTGAATGTTGGTAAAAATATCCTAGTAGGCATCACTTGTTGTGTTTATGGCTAAGGGGAAATTGGCAAAGGCATTGAAAAGGAAAAGAGGCATTAATTGGAATATTTTTTTATGAAAATAAAGGAAATTAGGAGAAAAGGGAGGTGAGAGGTCACAGGTTGCATGTGAGGAGGAAATTGAAGGAAAATAGAGGGAAAATGAAGAAATTAGAAGCATCAAGAATGACATCAGAGGATCATTTTGTAGCTTTTTGTTAGTTTAGTTTTGGAGTTAGTCTCAGAGAGGAGAAGAGCACCAAGAGGAGAAGGAAAGCAAGGAAAGAAAAAGAAGTAAATGGAAGGACAAGGAAGGCAAAGGAATCAAGGATAAATCAAGGAAAAGTTGGATCAGGCAACTTCGTCGAGAATACTTGCTGGGAACATATTGCATGTATGATTTCCTAGCTGGTTTTAGCATGCATATAATATGCATGTGTGTATTTGGTTGCATTGTTGCCAGTGGCATGGATTTTTCTCAGTTTTGGAAGTGGTTTTTAGCCTTGCCTTTCCATTTTCGGATAGCCATAATGTGATGGGATTCTTTCTCGGTTGAGCTTTGGATTGTGAGAATGTTTTGGATCGGGTGAGGTGGTCTCAGGAAAATCACAAGGGTTGGGGGTGGAGATGGTTTTCTACGGGAATCCCTCAATAGGTGGGTGGAGACAAGAAAATTCCTCAAGGGATGGTGAAGGAATTCTGAGGAATCCAAGCTCGGTTTGGTTTTGTGATCTCGGGACCAGTTTAGGTGAGATCACGGTATGGTGAGGGTGGAGGTGGTTTAACCTCTGGATTCCCTTGGTTTTTTATGGATTGGTTTATCCCATGAGATCCCACATTCATGCTTGGAATATGGCACAGGGGTGATTGGTTGAAAGAAATATTTGGTTCAGCCCAATATATGTGAGGTAGTATGTGGAAGTCCCTTACTTGGTTGGATTTTTCATATGGTTAATAAGATCTAAGTTCCTTTCGCTTTTGATAAGTAAGTATACTTGTTATTATGTGGTTTTAATGGTTGTTCTATCATTGTTATTTATTTGGTTATATGTTGGTTATAAGCATGGTTATTTAACAGATCTAAGTATGGCTCTTAACACATTTCCATTAATGAATGTATGGTTAATGAATGCGTGACCTAATTGGTGTTATGATAGCTATTGTGATAAGGCATTAGCCCTTCTTGTTTAACCTCATATAAGTTTTCATATCCTTATGTTCATATATGCATTCATGACCTGTAGGTTGCATGTTTACCATGTGTTTGATGGAATGTCAATCCCGGTTGGGAGAGTTCAAGTCAAGTCTTGGTTCAAGTTTTGGTTCATAAGCTTTGTTTCTATTCCATTTATCATTTCTGGAAGTTTCATTGAGTTTTGGGAAGAGGCTTAAGTCCTCGCCCTAAAAAAGTGGCTCAAAATTCAAGGTTGTTGGCATAGAAATGACTGGAAAAGTCCACAGTTGCATGGAGGCGGGATTATCAGTGTGATTGGAGGGCTATAATCCCTTTCATGCCTTGGCAAGGAATCAGTTGAGGCTCTAGGTCAGTGAAAAAGAGAGTTATCTCAGAGGTGTTGCACAAAATATTATCACCATGACATTCTACAATCGGTGTGAGTCTATCACCACTCATACCTTCCTCCTTTGCAAGTCTTAAACCTCAGTTCTTCATGTCAAGCCTTGAAAATAAGAAAAAAACCCTTAAAAGTCTCTAAAACTCTAGTTCTGCACTTTCTCTTAGCATTACCTGTGGTCCCGCACCTAATGGTCATGTCCTTTACGTACCTCACCGCTCTGTCTCTATGTAATGGGTGCGGACCCCTGTAAAAGTCAAAAAGGCATAAGTACATTCTTAAAAACTCACTTTGAGTCATTTCTGGAAACTTCTAGAAGGAATCTTGAGGTGGCAAGTTCGCTCCTTTAAGGTTCATGCATCCCATACCTTAAGGAGCTAACCCCTTGATGTGAGGAGCTTATCCCTTTGAAGGAGGACTCTATCCCTTCATAGGTGGACCTGTAACCTCCTTCCTTTGCACTATAAAATGAAGCATTGGGCTGGTTACTGGAAGAGGTTGAAAGCTAAAGATTTTTGAGGTGAAATGCAGCTGGCACTTAGTCTTCCTAATTGAGCTTTTGTGAGGAAAGATTACATACCTTGTTGATCTCATTTGGAAGAGTGTGAGGCTTGTCGAAGTAGAAGAGATTCCTGTTTTAGACCCTGGGAAGGGATTGTACAACATCAAGGCACCAAAGATTGTAAAGTTCTTCTTTTTCAAAGTTAATACAATCAAGTTTATTTTTCTCAATAAGCTGTGTTTTATGGTTTATTTCATGGATTCCTTGATCACCATGATGAATATGATTTATTATATTAGCTATGCAGGTGTTATTTGATGTGTGCTTGTTTGTGATTGTAGGTTCTCAAAAGGAAACTCTTTAGGACGGTCGAAGCGTGGCTGCCACAAACTAGTGTTGGTCGGTCGTTTTTACAAGGAGCTGGAAATGTACCTCCTAATTATCAACCCTACGTTCAACCAGGTTATGGTCCTCCATATGTACAACCTTTTATGGGTCCTGGAATGAATATGGTGTGGGATCCATTTCAAATTCAACAGACTTTGCAACCTAATGTGCAGTTACCTTATCAAGTTGGACAGCCTTTGGTTTCTGGTCCAATCCAGCAACCTGTCCAACCTACAGTTCAAACCTCTGCACCTGGTTTAGTTCATTCACCTAGGCCTAGCTCACCTCAGACTTCACCTCGAACTGCTACTGCACCTTCTGCATTTTCTGTTCAATCTACCACACCTGTTTCTGGAGTATTTGTAGCTCTGGTTTCTACTATCCCTGCATCACTGTCAACTCCTCAAGTCTCTGTGCCCCAGTCAAGACCTACAGTTTAGACTTCGGTCCAGATGCCTGTAGGACAAGTTGGTCCAAGTACAGTTGCCACGAGTCAACCGTACCAGGGACAGTATCAATCCAATCTTACTGTACAAAATCCAGTTTATCAGTATCAACCGTACCCTGGCTATACTTATCAACAGCCTCAACAACCCCAGTTTGGTTCGCTTAATCCTGGTTTCCCAGGAGGTTATAACATTCCTAATGCAAATCTGATTCCAGGTTATCCTGGTTATCCTCCTCCTAGAGCTGGTCTCATTACACAAGGTTTTCGTGAACCTAATCGTTAGTTACCATTTATTGCAACTTTAGATTTACCCGATTTGTCGCACCTTATGAACGATCCAATTTATTATCTTCCGTACTGGCCGCCAATGCCTAATAAGTTTCCCAGTGATATCCCGAAATTCGAGGGTAAGTCAGGTGAGGACTCGTCAAATCATGTGATGACATATCACCTCTGGTGTGCATCTAATTCCATTGTTGATGATTCAATTCGATTGCGTCTTTTTCAAAGAACTCTTATTGGTCTTGCCGCCAAATGGTACATTGAGTTACCACGAGGCTCTTTTTATAATTTCAGTTAGTTAGCTACTTCTTTCTTAACTCATTTTCAGTTGCCTGTCAGATGCGACAATGGCACGGAATTGTTAACTTCATTAAAACAGTCCACGTCCACATATATTTCTGATCATATTCATGAATGGTGACGTAGAAGGCGTTTAGTGAAAGATTTTATTCCGGATCAAATTTTAGCCGAATGGTTCGTTAAATCATTGTTACCTAAAATCATTGAGGATGTAGCTAAGGCAGGAGTTGTCACTGAAGAGCAAGTCATTTCTCAGGCTCAGTACCTTGACCTCGTCTATACGCAGTCATGTACTTTACACGAAAAAATCCCTAATCTTCCGAAAACTAAAACTCCTTCAGGGTCTCATGCCGCTGATGGTATCATTGGTTCAGTTAGTACTAAGAGCAAGAAGAAATCTTCAAATAATTCTTCTCCTAAAATATCTTTACCTGATTCCTAAAAAGGAGATTCTTCCGCGAAAATTTCTACCGATGTCCATGTCGTAGATTCATCTCCGACGAAATCGGGTAGTAAAGAGAAGGGGAAAAATAAAAACAATCAAAATTAAAAAGAGAAAACAAATAAAAATGAATATATTGACGAAAAACAAAAACCTCGCTATCCTTGTTTCATCTGCGATGAGGATCATTTTACTAAAGAATGGCCCTATCGAGCAGAGTTTTCGAAATTTGTTAAAGATTCTCAAATGCCTGCTGTCTTGAAGGATCCTTCTCCTACTCAAGATAGTAAAGCGGTTGCTTCTTCCTCGAATACCTCAGAAGAACCCATCATGATGATGTCTCATGTTAGGATTGCGACGCGATCACAAGATTATGGTAGTAACAATCCTGTTGATGGTAAAGAAGCAGAATCTTCTAATTCAAACCCATCAACTTCAACTCCTCCTGTTTCTGATCCACTCCAGATTGAGAAACCCAACCCAGACTTAGTAACCAAACCGCCTGCTAAAGGTATATTTCAGAAATCAGCTTTCAATCCATATGCGAAAGCTGCTCATAATTATAACATTGTTGAAGATTTGGCCATTGCCCCTTCAGCAATGTCGGCTTTGGAAGCGCTACAATCATGCCCAGCACAGTGTAAATTACTATTGTCGGCTATAGGAGTTGTTGATCTTCAGGATTCAAACCTAATAATCTTCAATTTAGAAAATAGTACACCCCACCTTCCTCATCAAATGGCTTTCGATATTCCACTGTTAGTCAAAAACAGACCTTGCTTTCGGACTGTAATTGATGAGGGAGCTTCTATGTGTATTATTTCGATCCAGTGTTGGAGATCGCTTGGCTCTCCTACACTCAATCAGTCTCCAACAATTCTAAATGCTTTTGATGGCCATGGGTTCCATCCTTTTGGTATTTTGGAAGATTTACCTATAGGGGTCGAAGGCAAAGCTGTAAATCTAGATGTGGAAGTGGTTGATGCCCCTCTAGATTACAACCTTCTTCTGGGTCGCAGTTGGTCTTATGCTATGACTGTTATTGTTTCATCAGTCTTTCGTCTTGTTAAGTTTCCTCATAACGGAAAGATCGTTATGATAGACCAGCTGAGTTATCTCTCATCTGACCCACCCTCTACTGATAGTGTTCAGCATGTCGGTAAAACAACTATCCCTTACAAGGAGGTTGGGGTAGGTTTGATAAACGATTCTGGTTTACTAGGAACTTTTTCCGTCCCTCCTCCTAATGTATCACCTTCTATTGCATCTATTCATATGATTTTATCGAACACATTTGCTTTTGATGATCCTTGGTGATAGAGGGAATTGCCTCCCTAGGGCTTTTTGGGTGAAACCCTAGCAGACTGAAAGTTATCTATTCAAAGAAACATGCATTCATACAGCCATTATGCTATTATAAGCAAATTCTATGATAAGGGTACGTACCTTTGGTCCTACGTTTGAGAAGGCCTTTAGGGTCCAAATCCTTCTTGGAGTTCCCTTTTTTTCTTTTGTCCTGCAAAAACAAACAATTCAAAGAACACAGCAGTACATGGACAAAAACTTACAAAGAAACCATCTTCATGTTATAAAGAAAGGTAGTTAGTTATGAAATCCAAACAACCATTTACATATGAATTCTAAACATGAATATCATTAACATAAAGAAGATTCATTTCGGGAACCAAGACATGTGTTTCTTTTATTACAGACAAATAAAGTACATAAAAAGGAATATGTTCACCTGAGTCACCTTCAGCAGGCTCCAAGCAAAGCTTCCTTCCGGATCCGTTCCAGCCTCAAGCCTCTAACAAACTCCTTCCATGACTCTCTCCATGATGTCATAAATGGTGGATGAACATCAACACACAAGGAAACAAAGGTTTCCTGTACAAAATGGGGGAGGTGCAGAAGGCACAAGGGACTTCAGACCTGGTCGAGGGAAAAATCTCAGCATAATAACCTTTCTCTCTCTTCTCTCCTCCCTTAAGCCTTACCTTTGATGTCTTTTTATACCATCTCCAAAGTAGTTTTTTAGTTAGGAGTTGGTTGGGAACAGTTGGGCCACGGGCACTAACAGGTGATCAGCAGGTAAAACCTGCGATCTCCGCCCGAAAATGAGGAGGTTTATATTTTTTTAAGTGTTTTAATACATACATGCGGGTTGGATATACATATACCCGCGTATACACGCGTTTAACTCAGGGCAATGTTGCGTATAAGGGATAAAACACTGTTTTTTAAATTTTAGGACCAGGTCTGGAAGGAGGGGTTGCCCTAGGCCATGAGTACAGCATCACAAACCATAAAAGTGAGATTTGGAGCTATAACAGATGCCCCCTAATATATGAGGTCAGAAGGGGTACATGATGGCCGAAATATATTATGCGAGTACATGGAAAGGAAGTCTGTCAAAAACCAAGGAGGACTTCACCAGAATTCAGCCTGCCAAGCCACCAAAGGAGATCAGAAAGAAACACTGTCTGAGGCGGGCATACCCATGCTCAGAAAAAGTAAAGCATGTCCGCATATCAAGTACAAGCGGATCCACTAAGTATACAAGTATAAATGACTGAAAGATACATAATGGATCATCTGATCATAATGAACAAGTATATGTCTAAATATCACATATAAGACTGTCAATGATGCTGAAAGATGCAACGGATCACTGATATCAAAGACTGATCCCAAAAGGTACCAACTGAACATGATGGAATAGGATGGTACTACATTGCAAACTCAGGTGCCAGCATATAGAATGTCGCCATGAATGACTGCAACATATAGAATGGAGTGGTATCCACTAGCAGCAACAGGAGCAACTATCAAGTGAACCAATGAATGCTGATACAACCTAAGGTCTTCACCGACCGCCGTGGTACATTTCTACACCATGGGAATATATGATCTGAAGTCGACCATGTGAGAAATCGTTTGATTATCGGTCATTGATGTATACCGTTAACAAACGCGAGACTACTCACCGATAATGATAATGAGCGTCAAGGTACCCAGTACAATCTAACAAGTGTGAATAGATGAGTTGGAGTCGAACACCTGTAAGAATCTATCGATCAGGAGACAATGATGGTTTCCCACTGTCGATAGCGAAGGATCTACCACTAATGATTGCAAACCCCAAGGTACTGCCAGATGGACTCTAGATCTTTGCCCTAGAGCAATGAGTCGGAGTCGATAGGGAAAGATCCGCTAGAAGGAAGGCATTAAGGCATCCTTCATCAATCTAGCACGAGTGTAACCCGTAGGCCAATAATGTGGAAGGAATCGGACAAAAAATATGTAGTAACCCAACCGAAGTACGTTTCCGGCGTACACAAGATGTGGCTAGCGCACGGCAAAAACCCTCTGAACCAACCAATAACGAAAGCTGACACAGAGGCGAGGTATCCACCAATAGGGTCAAATGGAAACCAAGGTACTGCACGAATCCCAATGTGTGATAATGTAAGCTGACGTCAAACACAAGGGAAACCACTCAGTCAAAGACCCATGATACTGATCAATGTTGAGCACAAGGTGACCTATCAATAATGAAAATAGGGCCAGGGTGCGGCTCTAGGCCTGTCCTCAGAGCAAGATGTCGTCGTCGATAAGGACAAGATCCGCCAGCAAGAAGTCAATGGGGACCTTCTCAAACCGGCACGAGTAAAGGACCAATATAACTGATGTGATGATAGACATAATACTGACAACCAGGGATGGCCGATTGAAAAATGAGTCAAGAGACACCGCAGAAAGGCCGACTCAGGCTAACTTCCCTTGAACAAAAGCACGACTCAATGTGACTTTGTGGCAGCATATGATGACTCTGTATAAGTCCGTCATGCAGGAGGCACGAACGAACCCTCCATATGATTGGAAGAGATAACCAATCGGGGGAGAACTGACTCAATAACAAGGTTAAGGCGTACCTAAGTCAAACTAAATCCCGCCCACATGGAGGAGACTTTGTTTTGAGTGCTTTGTTCAAGGGCAACACGACTGACTCTAGCTGCCAACAATAAATGAAATACTATCCCGTTCCTGCTCTTTTTGGAATATTTAATTTTTTTTGTCTTTTTCTGTTAAGCTGGAAAAAGAATAAAAGAATGCTATGGTACAGTGGAAAGAACGAGTGTCGGTGAAACAGATGATCTAGTTTCAGGGAAAGGAACGTTCCTATGCTCAATGCAGGGAGGTGAAAACTGGTCAGTGACACTCAAAGGTATGTTCCTTCCACGGGTCAAGGTGTGTCAAGCTGCAGAAGTCAAAGGTATGCAAGGTTGATTTTGCAGACGTCATGGTCAAAAGTTGGCTTAAACACAAGTCCAAGTGAAGCCGGCTTTAGGCCAAAAGGTGCAAGTGGTCAACATGCAATGCAGTAGTACAACTCAACACAAAGGAGCCTCTAGGGTATAAGGCCAGAACAAAGCAGAGAAGCTAAGAGGAATGAGTCTTCAACGCATAAGTCATGGCGGGACTATAGAGGACTCCTGAGCCTACTCAAATTGGAGCAGCATGGGCAACAAATGTCAGTTAGGTGCTAACTAGGATGCCCATGTAAAGGATGGCTCTACCATCGTGTCATGATTTAAAAAATCGGCGAGTGAAGATGGCTTACGAACCATAACATGATGGGATCGACCCTATGGCATATGTATCGGTCAAATGGAGGCTAGTATGCATAATGCAACGGAAAAAATGGTGTCCCTAACCTATATGCCAGTGAGAACACGATACCTGCCATGACGGGTCAGCAGTCATGGAACCGTCTCGAAACTGAAAAACGTCCAAAATGTCCTGAAAAACAAACCATTCTCGACATTCCAAGCTCCCAAGTTAAAAGAGACATGAGGCCAAACAAAATAAAATTTTGAAAAAAATTTGCATTTTCAAAACTTATAAAAAGCATTTTGGACTCACCATTTTTACCATTTGAGTTTGAGAGCAAAGAATTTGGAGCAAAAGGAGCAAACTTCCCACAGCCAGATTCAACCGTTCAAATTCGTCGAATACCTCCAAGTAACCCTTATACTTAGCTTGCAATTGATTGTGACAGGTTTTAAGATTTTTTATTGATGTTTCACCATTGAACTTTTGTCAAAATTCGCTCGCGGCGTATACGCGGGTTGGTAATATTGAACCCGCATACACGCAGGCCCTATACGCGACTGTGTGCACAGGGACCCACGTATACGCTGCGAATCATTTTTAAACAAAAACTAACGATTTAAAATCAATTTTTTCTCAGGATGCCTGTCACGTGGCGTGAAAGAGAGCACGCAGCGGTAGACAATGAAGTTATGAACAGTCCAGAAGCATTAGATGCACTACGGGGATGCGGTTTGCTTAAATTTTTCAAATTGCCAAATATGAAAGCAAACATGCATCTGCTTGAGATGCTCATTGATTATTGGGATGTCGATGAGGAAGCTTTTATGATCGATCAGATGCCGCTCAGGGTAGAAGTGGAGGATATCTATTTTATCACGGGCCTTTCCCGAAGGGGAGAGGTAGTACAGTCCCAGGGCGGGACACGGAGTAGCCTCTCGATAAAGGACTATGTACAGATATACTGCCCAAGACATCCCAAGAAGGTTGGGAGCCAGATTTCCATCACACATGTGGCGAGTTTATCACTTAGGATAATCCTGTTAACCATGGCTCGAGTGAACGGATCATCCTCTCTACATCAGGCGTCACGGCAAAACATGAGCGTGGCAGTTGACTGTCTCACTACTGTGTTTGACAGGTGTACTCCTCTTCTGGCCAACATGAAGAGCCAGCTCACTTCTATCAGGAGGGGACAGACCAAGAACTTTGGATATGGGAGCATCTTGTGCACTTTCTTTTTCGAGAAGGTTCCTGCACTCTGCCCCAGGGTAGTAGTTTCCATCAGCACCCCACGAGATCCACGCATGGGCCAGTGGGCTGATCTGATGAAACGTCTAGGGGGTGGGGAGTTCCCAAGGACTGCCTTCGACGATGATTTCTTCACCTGGTGGGATCAGCAGATCATCGTCGTGGATGACTACCCCTATGCTGGGCTGGATTTCCGAGGAGATCCTGATCTAGCGTTACCACCGAACGTAGCATGGGGCGAGATTGGTAAGAATTTTTTGATTTTATGATTTTTTTAGATTTTTCAAATATAATGATGCATTTTGAAAAATATTTTTGATGAGATTCAAATGACTGATATGATGATCATGTTCCAGACATCGGGCCAGTATGACCAGATGGATTCCCACGGCATGGACGGCGCGGCCGAGGAGCCAAAGAGGCGGCTGCTGATACAGAACGGACTCTAAACAACGTCCAGCGACACTTGGCGAGACTGAGCTGCCGAGTACCGATGGCCGTCATAGAGGACCTTCCTGAGGATATGCAGCGTCATGTGGTTGGGATGCCACGTGACTGGGTTCGCATTTTTCAGCATGTGGCCAATGCTATAGTTACATACTTAGACGCTCATCCTGAGCCGAGGCATTAGATATGCCAGACATGATTATGGGCATTTGAGTCCCAATTTTGTATATTTTTGGACACACATATGTACACTCGAGACGCTTTATGATATATATATATATATATATATATATATACAGTTTGACTTTTTGATGCTTGATCTTATTATGATGAATGATTGATGTGCCAGTCTAATGCCTGATTAGCGATAAAATCAGCTAACCAATTATGAGATCTTGGAATGTGCAAATAATTAATATAAGTAAATGATCTTTGCAATAATCTCACCCTTAAATACTGGCGATATAAAGATGGATCCCGTACCCGATAAATGTTATTTAATTGAGACACTATCAATTGAGAATCAAGATATACTACCAACGAGTCAATCCCATGGGAGATTGCCTCGGATAATAAATTAATAACAGCAGTATACTCGGCCATATTGTTTGAAGCAGGACCGATGCACACGCCTCTTGATGCCATCAATTGACCAGTTGGATAATAGAGTACCCAAGCTGCGGAAGCAAGATTCCGAGTGTGCCAACTAGCACCGTCGGCGAACCCAAAATAGACCAAATCATCCATCAACACCTACCACAGCAGATCAAAAAGTGCTGATATCAGAAAACTCTCGATGATATATGTACAAATATACATAAAATACAAAGAAGCCATTGCCTGGCCAAAACTAAGCAAAGTACTTCTTTAGGTAGAGCCCGTTTCGGGGCTCCGCCAGCTTGTTTCCCTCAAAGTCGACTAACTCATACGACCCTTTTTCTAAGACTCGTTTAATAATGAAAGGACCGTACCACATAGGCTTAAATTTTCCTGCCCCCAAGGTGTCTTTATCTTGGTCATAGACAAGGACAAGGTCACCTTCAGAAAAGACTCGAGGACAGATAGACTTATCATACTGCGTTTTAACCCTTTTCTTATGGGCCTCATTCATCGTGGCGGCATCTCGACGCTGCTCATCGAGATGTTCCAAGTGAACTAGGCGCTCTTCGAGACTCGAAGTCACAGGAAGGAGCTCAACAGCTAACTTAAGGGATGGAATTTCACATTCAACCGGAAAGATAGATTCCATCCCATAAACCAACTAAAAAGTTATAAAACCAATAGCCGTTTTGACGGAGGTTCGGTATGCCCAAAGAGCCGAATACAACATAATGTGCCAATTGGACTGATTTTTATCAATTGTCCGTTGGAGTATCGTCTTAAGAGTTTTATTGACTGCCTTGACCTGTCCATTGGCCTGAGGATAATAAGGGGACGAATGCTCCTGGCGGAAACCTAATTTAAGAGCCAATTCGGACATTAGTTGATTCTGGAAATGACTGCCGTGGTCAGTGACAATCTCTCTTGGGATACCGAATCTTGAGATAACCTGATTGAAAAGAAACAAAGCTGCCGTGTCACTATCGCTCTTATAAGTAGGCATGGCTTCATCCCACTTCGTAAAGTAGTCTGCAGCCACGATAATGTACTTGTGATTTGCCACTGAAGGTGGATTACAAGTTGTAAAATCAATACCCCACTTAGTGAAGGGACCGACGGTGACAACGGGAAAAAGGGGAGCTGGATGCGCGCACATCTTGCGAGTAAAAATTTGACACGGGTGACAGCGTTTGACCACTTCCACACAGTCCTTAAAGAGTGAAGGCCAAAAATAGCCGGCACGTCAGATGCGCTCGGCTGTAGCAAGCCTTGATAGATGACCACCACAAGCTCCACTGTGGCAGTCATTGAGCACAGACTCTGGTTCCTCTAAGGTTAAACAGCACTGAAGGATTGAATCAACCCCTCGACGGTATAATGTGTCACCAATGATAACATAGTTTTTAGCCAGGTGACGTAATTTTCGACGTTCATCCTTGGAGAAAGTAGAGGGAAACTTCGAAGTCTGGAGATAGACAATGATATCTCCATACCAAGGGTCGAGTGAAGAGATGAGGAATAAATGTTCGTCGGGAAAACTTTCCTCACAAACAGTATCCTCTCCACAAGGAAGCTCAGAAATTAGCTCCGCGAAAACCATGGATTTCTTAGACTTGGCAGACAAGAACTCGAGATCGAATTCTTGCAAAATGACTATCCATCTATTATATTTGCCCCCAATCACTCGCCTACTGAGGACAAATTGAAATGGATTGACCGCTACTAAGACGAAAGTTTTGCGTAGCAAGATATAATGACGGAGCCTCTGGACAGCGTGGACAGCTGCCAAGGCCAACTTCTCAACCGGAGAATAGCGGAGTTCAGGACCTATTAAGCCTCGGATCAAATAATAAATCACGTGCTCAGCGAGAGCATCGTCTTCCTGAACTAGAACCATACCAATGGTTGATTCTGCTGTGGCGAGATATAAAAGGAAGTCTCTACCATAATCCGGTGGACTCAAAAGCGGGGCAGAGACTAATGCCTTTTTCAAAGCATCAAACGACTGCTGCGTAAAGTCGTCCCATACAAATGGAACTCCTTTGCGTAGCAAACGCATGAACCCTTTAGTGATCTCGGCATAGTTTGCTATAAACCGTCTTAAGAAATTAGCCTTCCCTTGAAGACTTTGAAGTTGTCTGATTGAGGACGGGGGAGGCAACTGAACTATTGCCTCTACCTTGAAGGGATCAACCTGAATCCCTTCATTGGACACGATGAACCCTAACAACCGACCGGACATAACTGCGAAAACACACTTGTTGGGATTCAACCGAATTTTATAAAAACGACATCGCTCGAAAACCAATCGAAGATGACTAGGATGATCAGTTCTCTTTCGAGAATGAGTAGCGAGATCATCCAAGTATGCCTCGATGACATGTTTGATGTCGTGGAAAGCATATGACATGGCCCGCTGAAAAGTGGCTCCAACATTTTTAAGACCAAAAGGCATCTTTCTATATGCAAAGGTACCCCAGGGACATATAAAAGTTGTCTTATGTTGATCTTCAGGACGGATAGAAATTTGATTATAACCCGAAAAACCATCCATGAAGGAAAAAATTTCATTACCTGCACACTCGTTGATAATCTGATCAATGAATGGCGTGGGGTAATTATCTTTCGGACAAGCCTTGTTTAGGTCCCTAAAATCGATGCATACTCGGATTGTTCCTTGCTTTTTGTCCACAGGGACTGGATTAGAAACCCAATCAGTAAGAGGAACAGGGTATATAAAACCCGCCCTTAGCAGCTTCTCAACCTCAGCTTTGATAGCTGCTGCTTTCCTAGGGTTAACCGGTCGAAGCCTTTGACGAATCGGTTTAGCGTTTTCATACGTCTTGATCTCATGTTGAACTATAGAAGGATCAATGCCAGGCATTTCTTCATAAGACCAAGCAAATACATCACGAAATTCCTTAAAAAATGTCGGTGTAGATTTGAATTTCTTCAGGGGAACACTCAATTCTGATGAAGATATTCTCAATGACGTTAGGGTCCCTAGAGATGTTTATAGGTATCGTTTTTGAAATTACCGACATATTACCTTCGGCACGAATGTGTGCTGGAGCCAAAGGGTTTGACACCGTAAAAACATCACTAGTGAGGAGCTCGGAGAATCTAGATTCTACTTCCTGCAATGGAGGAAGAAAGTATGGACGATGGTGTAAGTCTTCCCAAGGTCGATCTATACCCATCATTACTTCGAGGATTGCTTCTTCAGAAGGTAAAACTGAATCTAAGCAGTCCAAGGTAGAGGTAGAATCAAGGCTCCAGGCCGAGGCCACATGACCATCTAACTCCTCTTCGGAAAAAGGAGTAGAGTGGTTGTCTGCAGAGTCTACGATAGACTGATATCTAAGCTCAGCTGCAGATATAGGGAATGCCATTCCATTTACTTGTCCTTCAACTAATGTGGTCGTAGGTGAAGGCAAGGTCCAAGGGTCTGAAACGTAATGAGTTCGAAAGAACTCTTCTCGAGGAGACTCCTTAGATGATGAAATAGCATTGATTTTAGCAAAAGGAGAGGGAAAATCAAATGTACCCATCAATGAGGAATACATCCCTACTCCTAAATTCTCAGTCGGTGGGCGAGGGTTATCCACTAAAGGGATAGTAGAGTCAGAGTTTGCTTGAGGATCAACTGGACAATAGTCCAATTGATCAACCTTAACGATTTTCCCCTCATGAGGAAAGCAAATGACACGAAACAGAGTCGAAATAACGACATCCATCTCGTATACCCAGTTCCTTCCTAATTGGAGATTATAGTCTAGGTTAGCGTCTATGACCTCTACTTCAATATTAACGACCTTTCCTCCAACACATATAGGAAAGGCCGGGATAATCCCATGCGGCTTATGAGAATGACCATCAAATGCAGTCAAGACGGTGGGTGAAGGAACAGCCGAAGGTGACCCAATAGCCTTCCAGCATGACATCGACATGACGCATGTGGAAGCTCCTTCATCAATAACGGTGCGAAAAATATTGATTTTCCGGTATGTTGACTTTATTTGGAAATCCATATGATGAGGGAGTCGCTTTTTGACATTTAACATGTCAAAAGTGAGCACTAAAGAGTTAGCTGGATCGACTGCTCCAATTGCGGAGAGTAAAGCACTTCTCTGAGCCGGACATGACTGGAGAACCTCTAAAGCGGACATGGCGCACGGACTCTGAGCCAGATCCTCCACAATGGAGTAATTCTGGGCGGCCCTAGCATTAGGATTAATCGTCGCGCGTTTAGCGGAACCTTTCGGTATCCGTGGTATAGTCTCGACAGGGGGTCGCTCAATATGAAGGTCAGTACTTCCGGGAACAGTCTTGTCCTTGGAAGTTTCGGCTTCACCATAATCACGTGACCGAGTGGCCACATGGACGTTAGAACCCATCATGAAAACACTTGACAATTTTTCCCCTTCCTGGCTGCCCCCTACGGAGGTTCCAGGGTTTGAACTCGCGCCAGCAAGAAGTTGCTGCCCTTGGGGAAATGGGTTGGTTAACACAGATTGAGAACTAGAAGTCCCTTGCTGTCCTAACAAGCGCTGAGCGTCTTCAATCTTAGGGCAGAGATGAGTTAGATGGTCTCCATTGCACAACTTGCATGGAAACTTGACTTTCTTTCTCGACTCATTTCTACCACCACCAGCGTTGTTGCGGATTTATTTGCATCAGGCTTCCCATCCTGGTTCTTTTTCTTACCTCGTCCTTTCTTTTTCCCATTGGAATTTTGATTTCCTTTGGGGTTGTCAGATTGGACGACATTTATTGAAGAAGTTTGGGAAGCGGGGGGATTAGACGATGTGACTTGGTTGTTAGAAGCAGTTTGCAAGGACAACTGCTGCAATTGATTCAACAAGTTCACTGTAGTTGTGTCTACTGACCCAATGATACAATCCGCGTGCGGACCTAGCTTCGACTTAGCTATGTCAACCTTAGATCCAGGAGCATCTGGCAAGTATTTTTGTAGGATCCCAGACTGAGAGTAGATCAATTCTAATTGTTGGGCCCTAAAAATGGCTTGCTCCTCAGAATAGACTCCAGACATGGAGACATCCTTGGAGATCTCGGGTTGTAAAGACTTCAAAAACCACTCGAGACGGTACTCCGGAGGGATTTCGGCTTTAATGAGCCTCTTTCTCTGTCTCCATTCCTGAATGTGGTCAAAAATGTGGGTTGCCTTATCCTGACGAAAGGTGGCCAGAAGTTCAGTTCCGGCATCATAGCGGACAGGCAACTAGAAATGATTTAAGAAGATATTGGCTAAGTCAGCGAACGATGTAAAGTTGCCCCCTGGCAACTCTATATACCATTTGGCCGCATTACCAGTCAAGGTGCGCTGAAAGAGTCTCAACCTAATCGAATCATCGATAAGGGAGTTAGATCCCTAGTGGAGTCGATCCCTAGTGGAGTCGCCAATTCTGATAGAGGGAATTGCTCCCCTAGGGCTTTTTGGGTGAAACTCTAGCAGACTGAAAGTTATCTATTCAAAGAAACATGCATTCATACAGCCATTATGCTATTATAAGCAAATTCTATGATAAGGGTACGTACCTTTGGTCCTACGTTTGAGAAGGCCTTTAGGGTCCAAACCCTTCTTGGAGTTCCCTTTTTTTCTTTTGTCCTACAAAAACAAACAATTCAAAGAACACAGCAATACATGGACAAAAACTTACAAAGAAACCATATTCATGTTATAAAGAAAGGTAGTTAGTTATGAAATCCAAACAACCATTTACATATGAATTCTAAACATGAATATCATTAACATAAAGAAGATTCATTTCGGGAACCAAGACATGTGTTTCTTTTATTACAGACAAATAAAGTACATAAAAAGGAATATGTTCACCTGAGTCACCTTCAGCAGGCTCCAAGCAAAGCTTCCTTCCGAATCGGTTCCAGCCTCAAGCCTCTAATAAACTCCTTCCATGACTCTCTCCATGATGTCATAAATGGTGGATGAACATCAACACACAAGGAAACAAAGGTTTCCTGCACAAAATGGGGGAGGTGCAGAAGGCACAAGGGACTTCAGACCTGGTCAAGGGAAAAATCTCAGCATAATAATCTTTCTCTCCCTTCTCTCCTCCCTTAGGCCTTCCCTTTGATGTCTTTTTATACCATCTCCAAAGTAGTTTTTTAGTTAGGAGTTGGTTGGGAACAGTTGGGCCACGGGCACTAACAGGTGATCAACAGGTAAAACCCGCGATCTCCGCCCGAAAATGAGGAGGTTTATATTTTTTTAAGTGTTTTAATACATACACGTGGGTTGGATATACATATACCCGCATATACACGCGTTTAACTCAAGGCAATGTCGCGTATAAGGGATAAAACACTGTTTTTTAAATTTTAGGACCAGGTCTGGAAGGAGGGGTTGCCCTAGGCCATGAGTACAGCATCACAAACCATAAAAGTGAGATTTGGAGCTATAACACTTGGATCGTACCTTCCGATTCCAAGGTGGATTCATTTGATGGCACGATGCCTTTGAATCCCTTTGAAATTGCATATCAGGCGGTACAGTCGTTTTCTGATTCCTGACCTATCGCGAGGATAGTTTGTTCCTATCTCAACCTCGTTAAAAAATGAAACAAAGGTTATGAGCATAGTTCCTGGTCTTGTGTCAAGCTCGTTAAAAAATGAAAGAAGGAGTCAACGAGGATAGTTTTTTCCTGTCTCAACCTCGTTAAAAAATGAAACAAGGAGTCATGAGCATAGTTCCTAGACTTGTGTCAAGCTCGTTAAAAAATGAAACAAGGAGTCAGCGTGGATAGTTTGTTCCTGTCTCAACCTCGTTAAAAAATGAAATTGGATGTTATGAGCATTGTTCCTGGTCTTGTGTCCAGCTCGTTAAAAAATGAAATAAGGAGTCAACGAGCATAGTTCCTGGTCTTGTGTCAAGCTCGTTAAAAAATGAAACAAGGAGTCAGCGAGGATAGTTTGTTCCCGTGTCAACCTCGTTAAAAAAATGAAACTGGATGTCATGAGCATAGTTCCTTGTCTTGTGTCAAGCTCGTTAAAAAATGAAACAAGGGTTTTGAGGATAGTTCTTTTCCTGTGTCAACCTCATTAAAAAAAGAAACAACTCCTTGTCTTTCCAAGATCTCGAAAGTGAACCTTCATTCCATCCACCTAGTTGAATGCAATGAAGCTTGGGGGGCATGTACCTCGTTTTGAGTCATTATGCTGGGGGCATGCGAACTTATAACAAGCATAGTTTTTCGTTTCAAGCTTGCGTAAAAATGAAACCGAATCCAAGCAGAGTTCTCTATGGTTCAAGCTTGTGTAAAAATGAACCTATACCCGATTTACATCTCGTGATTGCCATTTTTATCCAATAAATTTTGTTAGATGAGCCTTGGTTGTTTTCACTCCATCGTCACCATCTCTTTGGCTGATCATATGCTTTCACTTGGTTGTTTACCTTCCTGAGGGACCGCATCTATGAGTGGTTTTATTAGCCAGCCTCTTAACCATTACATGTTTTGAGCAGTTCCTCCATTGCCGGAACCAGTTGCTACCCTTTATACCACTCGTTCCTCTAGGACGAGTCCTCTTTAAGCTCTTTTCTGACTCGTAAAATATGAAAATATTGCCGAGTTTTTTCCTTTTTAACTCGTTAAACATAATTAAAAAGGTGGTCCACTTTCAGCTCTTTTCTGACCGTATAAACATGAAAAGATTACCGGGCTTTTATCGTTTCAAGTTCGATATTGGTTATAAAACGACGTGTCTTTGATCGCTTTTTTACTTTTTCGGATCAGGGACACTAATTATGAAAAGAAATCCTTGATCGTAATGGTCAAGCGGTTCTCTCAAGTATTATTTTATACTTTTTTGGGCTTGGGAGACACAAATTTATGAAAAAGGACATCCATGGAGTTTTCTTAAGTTTTTCTTCTGGCTCCCTAAAATTGAAAAACACCGAGTTTCTCCTATACTGGACTCGTTAAAATTTAACAGTAAAGGACCTGATCAATTTTAAACAAGAACGAACCACTCCTTCTTAGGGTTCGAATTTTAAACTAAGTTGGACCATCCAAAGGATGAGATTATAACCAAGCAAATGTTATCCTCCTCAAGCTTGTCAAAAATAAAGAGGTACTTGCCAGAAATGGTGGGGGAAAAGAGAGAAAAATGAACTTGTTGTTATACTTTGTGTTTTAGAAAAGCAGTTAACCACTCTTGAACATGACATTTTTTTGTTCACCTGGGTTGGGAAATCCTTTGCCTAACAGTTAATCAAACCATATTGAAAGTCTTCAGCCGGTTTCTGGGTATTAGCTTTGGGTCAATTGTCACCAAACCATCTGCAGTGTCATTATGTGTTCAAGAGGTCAGTTCAAATAAACCATTCATCTGCAAAATATCTGTCATCCATCTTGACCATCCCTGAGTTAGTCCTTGCCAAATATATTTCTTCAAACTTGATCTATGATTTCGTGTTGTGGGCTTGCCTACGACGGATCGCTTTCTATTGACTTCAGCTCATTATCTAGAAAGATGATCTAGAAATCATCAGTACCTTGGAATATTCATGCCCTAATGGCAGGTTTCTCGCCTTCGACGACAGGTTGCATCATTGACCTTCCATCAAAGGATTCTATGACATGTTCGACATCAGCTCATCCATTCACATTTCATGGATTGTACTGAGTACTTTGAGAGCCATTGAAATTACTGGTGGTTTCTCTCACACTTGTTAACAGTTCACATCATTGACTGGTAATCAAGTGGTTTCTACCATGCTCGACTTCAACACATTCATTCACATGGATAGAATTGTACTAGTTCGAGAAGCAGAAATCAAGACCCTGGATCTAGTTTCCACCATCCAGGCTGCGAGGAATTTTGTTATTCATTATACAGTGGACTATTCATAAACAGATGGCTGCGCCCATACTGTGTCTACATATGTCTATGCTTGTGATGAATTACAAAAGCATTCCTGTATCAGAGTAGTTTAGTTAGTTTTCTAGTCAGTTTTGAACTGAGCATGGGAATTCCTACCTCAGCGATGATATGTTTACATATATATATTTTGTATTGAATGTTTTTACAGGTTCCGACTGGGGTGTCCACAGTATGATCCTTGAAATGATAAAGTACTTCACTCTTCATACATGAAAGACTTCTATTTTCATCTATTACAGACTTTGCACTTTAGGGGGCAATCTGTTGCACAAAATATTGTCACCATGACATTCTGCATTCGGTGTGAGTCTATCACCACTCATACATTCCTCCTTTGCAAGTCTTAAACCTCATTTCTTCATGTCAAGCCTTGAAAATAAGAGAAAACCCTTAAAAGTCTCTAAAACTCTGGTTCCGCACTTTCTCTTAGCATTACCTGCGGTCCCGCACCTAATGGTCATGTCCTATGCGTACCTCACCGCTCTGTCTCTATGTAATGGGCGCAAACCCCTGTAAAAGTCAAAAAGGTGCAAGTACATTCTTAAAAACTCACTTTGAGTCATTTTGCAGATGATATAAGCCTACACTAAACATCAATAAGGTATGGTTTTGATTTTGGTATCTATTTGGTTTATCTCACATGGCCTACTTGCAGGAAGAAGAGAATCAAGGATGAAAAGAAAAATGGTAGACTACAGTTCCCACGACTCTCCATATAGATTAGTTGGGCAGCAAGGAGGAGATCATTCTCTAGGTATAGAAAATACATTGAGGAGTTTGAGGGTAGAGATCAGAAGTTGCAAAGTGGATAATGACAGGTTGGTTGAGGCTCAAGGAATACTTGCAAGGGATCCAGAAAATTAGGTAGAAGTCAATGCAACGATTCTTCATAGCTTTTCAGAATTACAGAAACAAGGATAGTTGAGGATTATTCAAGAGCATGAAGAGAAAAGTAATGGAGCCTATGGTAGCATGTCTCGGTCTGAATACAAGTTGGATAAAGGGGATACAGTTAGAGATGGCAGATCATTGGATACACCTAATAGGAGGACTAGTATGTATGGGAATCATTGTAGTTCCTCATCCAAGATACATCATCATAGTCATCACCATCATCGTCCTTATAGGAGGGGTGATTACTTACCTGAGGATTTCAAGAAAGTCAAGCCACCTACATTTGATGGAGAGATTAAGAATTTAGAAGATGAAGAGGCATGGTTTCTTAGGATGAATAAATTCTTCAAATTGCATAGCTATTTAGAGAACATGAAAGCCAAGATAGCCACCTTCAGTCTCAAATGGAAAGCAGATATTTGGTGGGAAGATGTGAAGAGTGTCAAGGGAATTTGGGAAGAAGAATTGATTTGGGATGAGTTTGAGAGACTCTTCAAGAAGAATTACTTATCTTAGAGGTACTATGATGACAGAGCTAAGGAATTTTATGAGCTGTATATGGGTTCTATCAAAAAGGATGAGTACAGTAGCATGTTCCTGGAGTTGTTGAGGTATGTGCTTTATCTCAAGGATGAGAAGGATAAGATCCAGAGATTCATCAATGGGTTGACATCAACATATAGAGACCGGATTGAGTTTGATGAGCCTATATCATTAGAGGAATCCATCAGGAAGCTAAAGCATTGTTATGAGCAGTCAAAGAGAAAAGTTGAGCCTAAGTGTGACTTGAAGGGAAATGAGAAAATTAAAGGGAAGTGGCCACAGAAGCGGGGAAGACCTCAGGATACAGGTGAGAAAGAAAATGTGGTTCCTTACAAGAAGTTCAATGCAGTTGAGAAGGGACATGGGTCACAACCTAGAGAGAAGCAGAACAGAGGTGATGGTAGGGGACCATTGCAGTGTTGGATATGTGGAAAAGATCATTGCAAGAAGGATTTTCCATTGTACCAGGGTGGTAGGCCTCAGATCTATAGTGCTCAGGAGGCGCAAACAGTTCGGGATGTTAGTCATAACATTCCTTGGATTTATGCAGTTGTAGACAACAAGCAGGAAGATCATCAGGCATCCATTATTGAGATGGAAGGTAAGCTCTGTGGTCGAGTTGTTTATATTTTTATTGATCCTGGATCTAATTATAGTTATGTTAATCCTAACCTGGTGGATAAGTGTGGCTTGAGAAAAGAAGTGCATGCAAAGTCTTAGTTGGTGTAGTTGGCTACAGGTATTAATAAGAGAGTTCATCACTGGGTAAGAGCTTATGCATTCGAGTTGAATGGTATGCCTACAACAAAACATCTAAATGTATTATCACTGGGATCGTAGAGTATGCTTTTGGGTATGGATTGGATGTACCTTCATAGGACCAAAGTAGATTGTTATGACAAGGCTATTGAGTGCCTAGATGATAATGGGGAAAATAGAATTCTGGAAGGAAAGAAGAAGCCTACATCAATGAGGATGGTCACCATTATGTAGACTAAGCACAGTTGCAGAAAAGGATGTGTGATGTTTGCAGTCCATATCTCTAGTGATAAGGGTAAGGATGTTGAGGATGCAGAAATATTCAAGAGGTACCTTGTATTACATTAGTTTCAAGATGTGTTTCTAATAGATATTCCAAATTTTCCTCCCCATAGGGAAGTGGACTTTTCTATTGAGCTAGTACCAGGGGAAACACTAGCATCAAAGGCACCATACAGGATGAGGACACCAGAGTTAGTAAAGTTAAAGTTGTAGCTGAAGGAGATACTTGATAAGTGATATATTAGGCCAAGTGTATCGCCTTGGGGTGCACCAATATTGTTTGTGAAGAAGAACGATAGTACTCTCAGGTTGTGCATTGACAGACAGCTAAACAAGGTGATGATCAAGAAGAGGTACCCATTGTCGAGGATTGATGACATTTTTTATCACTTGGAGGGATCAATAGTGTTCTCAAAGATTGATATGAGATTAGGATATCATTAGGTACGCATCAAGGAAGAGGACAATACCGCTTTCAAGACCAAGTATGGTCATTATGAGTTTGTTGTAGTTTTCTTTTAATAATTTTATAGCTACTTATATGTGCTTAATGAATAGTGTGTTGCATCCTTATATGGACAAGTTTGTTATTATATTCATTGATGACATCTTGATATTTATAAGAATGTGGAAGAGCATGCTGAGCATTTGGAAGAAGTTTTGAGGTTGCGTTGACATTGTTGTACTTGCCAACATTTAAGGGGTCTCCCCAATATGTGGTCCCAATTAGACCTCACACCATTTGGGATAGGAACCCCATCTGGAATATGGCCCAGTTGTCAATTATCTTAAATATATGACTTGGATCTAACTGTCAGCAAGAGAGAGGAGTGAAAACGTGCCTTCAAAAAGAAAGGGGGTGTGCCTGGTGATTGTTCAGTCGTATGTGTCTCAAATTTATTTCACTGCAGAAGGGAGGAGAAGTGAGCCTCTAAGAGAGAGGTAGTAGTACCACCCTAGTAGAGACACACATGAACAAGAAGGATTTGTACAACATCAAGAGAAGTAGTCCACAGACATGTGATGGTGCAGCCAATGTAACAAGGAAGACTTGTCTAATATCTAGCGAAATAGTCCATGAGGATGTGACAATGATAATAGAAATTACAACACATTCTCAATATGATAAGTACCAAAATAACTGAAATAGTTCAACTACTTTAGCACAGATGAAAGAAAACATGAATTACAAACATTCATAGAATAGTCTTACAAATATCCATAATCCATGCATGAAGAACATGTTAGCCCATAAGGCTTCTTATATTAAGTAAAATTTCGAAGACACATGTATACAATGAACATCACTAGCTCTAATAGTCAAGCATTGGAGCCACTCCTTGCTCCTCAAAAGAACTAGCTTATCTCTCTAATGCCTTACGGGAGGAGCCAAGGTGAAAAGTCATTTTCTCTTACAATGAGGGTGTATATATAAAAATGAGGAGGTGATGCTTCACCTTCCTTGTGACTCTTCATCTACCCTCATGATTGTTTGACTTCTATGAATTTTCAACTTTACATGACTCTTCGTATTCCATACATGTCCTTTGGACTTTCACTTTACAATACATTTTTGAAACATGAATTACATAATCCACCATAATGGTGTGGCATGTGACAACTCATGACATGACATGACATGACACTACTGACATGGACTACTTGATGATGTGGAAATGTCAAGCCATTGTTGTTGTTATGTGTTGAGTGTCTACTTGAGAATTCTTTTCTTTCCACCTTTGCATGGCTTGGTGATAAGGAATCTTCAATGATCTCAAGTCTTGAGTTGTGATCACAAACTAGTGTCCCTTTGCTTTCTCTTGGTTGATCAGCTTGCATACTCATCTACAAATATGTCTTTCAGAAATTTTCCCTCCTTCATTTCCTTCTTCATAATCTTTCCATGTTATGATAAGGTACCTCTATCTGCAATTCACTCATGACGAGACAACATCAACCCAAAAAATCTCTAGTCTAAGATAGTGCATATTGATCCATTGACTAAGCCAGAACTAGGGAAAAAGCTAGGAGAGGGGCTCAGTGACTGCAAATTTCCATGGTTCAAGTAGTCAAGGGTGAACCTTGAGCCTTGAGACTGTGCAATGCACAGTCCAGGTTGGGCCGAGGAAGAAAATTATGCGATTTCGAGGGACAGTGTGACAAGTTGAGGGGATGAACACGGGATGAGCATATTGCACAGTTTCGAGAAACAGAGGAGGTTGGGCCATTGGACAATTGCATATCTTAGGGCTCAATTGATGAGCTTAAGGCTAGAGATTGCACATTGTCTAGTTGAGGCCAGGCTGTGTAGATGGATTGTGCAATTCTGGGAGATAAGGTCAAGGCTTTAGCACTCGAACTATGCAGTGCAGTAATCCTAGGAGGCATGAACTGCACATTGTACAGTTTCAAGAGGAAATTTCACATCTAGAGGACTAATACTATGCAATTCATAGTTCAGGGAGGTCAGGTGAAGCTAGGCTTCTTGGTCGGGAATATTTTCATAAAATGGCTAAGTGTGGGATTGGTGAGGCCAATGTGAACAATGATAAGACTTCGACTATGATCACACTCTTAGAATACTTGATGACACAACAACATAGATCATCCAAGACACATGAATAATGCATTTCCCTTAGTGTGATAACTTTATGACAAGTTACGACTAGTGCGACACCAAAGATACACTTTGCGACAAACGTGATGACACTTGTGCGACAGTGCTTGAAACTTTGGAAATTAGTGTGACATATGTTTACATGGATAGAAAAGATCAATTACACAAATATGGCCTCTTAAAACCACGAGAACAGGCTTAAACACATTGTGTGACGACTGACATGCAAAAAGATGACATTTTGCCTATCTTCCAAAGGGGACCAAAACTCCTCAAGGGAACACATGGAATGAGTTCCAATGTTTGTGATGAAAATGTACAAGACCAAGGAAGGCTCCAAAATTGAGAATACGCCAAAATTTTGTAGGCTTTGTAGCAACGAAAAAGAGTTGCTAAGAGAGCATCAGTTATATGATAAGCTTAGCAAGTGTAGTTTCTTTTAGACAGAGGTGCATTAATTGGGACATATTGTTTCCAAGGAAGGCATAGCAGTGGATCCAGAAAAGATAAGGGCTATCATGGGGTGGGAAGCTCCTAAGAATGTGGATGAAGCCAAAACATTCATGGGGTTAGCATGTTAATACAGGAGGTTCATCTAGAACTTCTCACGCAATTCATATCCCATTACATCTTTGCATGGGAATGGGAATAAATATGAATGGACAGGGGAATATGCAACAAGTTTTGAGCAATTGAAGCAGTTGTTGAAAAATGCTCCAGTTCTTAAGATTTCATATCTAGATAAAGATTTTGTGGTGTGTAGAGATGCCTGTAAGAGAGGACTTGGTGGAGTCTTGATGCAGGAGGGACAAGTGTATGCTATGAGTCTAAGAAAGGAAATGAGCATGATTAGAACTATGTGACTCATGATCTTGAGTTGGCAACTATTATCCATGCATTAAATATGTGGAGAAATTATTTTCTTGGAAGGAGGTTTGTATTGATGAGTCACAATGGGTTGAGATATCTATTTGACCAACCAAATCTGAATATCAGACAATCTATATGGTTGGCCACGATCAAAATTAGCCATCATAATTTGAGGGGTTGACATGATAGCCCCTGTTACTCATGGAAAAGGAGTTAGCCACATGATAAATATGAAGAATAATCTAGAATGGTCGATTTTTAACTCATATTGAGGGTTGAATGGGTCAAATTTAATATCTAGTTGTCTATTAGGTTATGTTATAACTAGGCCACTAGGAGGATAATGGGTTCAATTATATTCTAGTGCATTTTGTTCCATAGTAGAGAAAAGTGGTTGAGAGTGGATAGAGAGATATAAAATAAAGAGGGTTGGTGCTTTTTAGCAGCCCATAGGACATAGGTCTCACTTCTTTGTACTTGTATCCATTACCATCTAGAGAAAGAGAGAGCATAACATCCTCACCTTCTAGCTAGGTTTTCTCTAATAAGGGTTTCCTAAATCATATCTTGTGTTATTATGATTGTGAGTGATGTATTTGTGTTTTTTCCTATTTTATGCATTTTATATGTTTCATACATGAAAATAGTAACTTAATAAATCTAGGAATCTAAGGAAAATAAATCCCCCATAGTATAGATTTTTTATTTTCAGTATAAAATTTATCATATTTGTTGTGACGATTTGTCCAATGGAATATCCATGACAATTTATCAATCATATTGGTATCAAAGCTAGGTTTATTCAGGTATTTTGGGGGAAGTTACAGGGGATATCAATCAATTTAAGTAAAAAGTTTTTAAAACCCATCCATGGCTAACAGATATATTTATAACCCTTGAGATCCAGTAGAGGAGGGATTCCCAAGGGTGGAAGTCCATCTTGCAGATATCAACCATAACATGAATTTCCTCATGCTAGCTCTAGGGAAAAAGTTTGGAATCAAAGAAGAAAAATGTTCCAACTCGGAGGTCATATCAAAGGGAAAATCAGGGGATTAGGAAGAACTAAAGAAGGGGTATAAGAAAGAACTTGAAAAGGAGAAACCTAGTTCGAGTGTTATGAACCATTCATAATCCCTATTTAAGATGGAAGTGGAGGTCAAAAATCATGCCATATCAAGGAGATATTGATGCTTTGAAGTAAAATCATTGGTTACAACAATTAGAGGTTTATTTTAGTGTTCACCATATAGGGGAAGAACAAAAAAAATCATTTTCTCATTTGAAGTTAGAGGGACATGCCTTTACTTGTTGGGAAAGCCACATGTAAACCGTAAGGTTGGAGGGAGATCCTTTAGTGACTAAGTGGGAGGATTCCAAAACTCTCATAAAGTCCCAGTTTTACTTTATCGAGTATGTATAGGACCAATGGATCTGGTGGAATTATTTCAGGTAGAGACAAGGGTAGAGTGTACATGAGAACATCATAGAATTCAGGAAGATGGAAACAATGTTAGGTATTTCCCAAAAGAACCCATATGTACTCCTTAAGTATTTTAGAGCTTTAGATAGCAATTTTTTAAAGAAAGTGACATTATTCAAACCCAAAACAGTGGATGAGGCTTGTGTATAGGTACAGTACTTGGAAAACATATGCCAAAAGAAAGAGAAATCAAGTGGATCAAAACAAAAGGAACACTCTGAAGCTTACAAGGAAGGGAAGAAGAAGTGGAAAGGGGGAAAGACAAAAATATTGCAGCCATAACACAACAATGTTAAGATACCAACAACCATTTTAATATTGATGGTTTTACAGAGGAGAATTGTTGGAAGTTGCATCCAGGGTTCAACCTAAAGAACAAAAAGAAAGATGTTAAGAAAAAAAATACCATGGCCACAGATGCAAGTAATTCAATGGAAAGAAGCTCAAATGTGAATAAGAAGATTGTTTGTACATCAATGCAAAATGGGTTGAATATAAGTGGTCTTCAACAATATGAAGAGAAAGAAATGACCAGACTCTTCTATATAAAGCTACAGGTCACGAAGATGAATATTGATTCTCTATTCGACTTAGGATCACAAGAGAATCTCATAGTAGGAGATTTGGTCTAGAAACTTGGATTGAAGACTCATGACCATCCTATCCCATATCCATTAAGATGGATCAACAAGGAGACAGAGAAAACATAACCAAATAGTGAAAATTCATTTTTGTTATTAGTGTTGATTTTATTAATGAAGTAGAGTTGGATGTAGTTACATTTGATGTATGTAGAGTTATGTATGGGAGTACATACATGCAGGACACGATCTTTATGAGAAGAGAAAACTAGTACCTCTTCATTAAGGACAAAAAATCCTTCATCATCAATGCACACAAGGGAAAGTCGAAGATCTCGCTGATAAGTTCCAATCATGTTAAAAAAATTATTAGTTCTAACAAGAAGTATGTTTTGTTATTTTTAAGAGAAAATCATCTCATGGAAGATTCCATGAGATCTAAGGAATCCCTAGAGGTATGTACTAAGGGCAAATAAAAAAAAAAATGACTAGAATAGTTGTTATTGGCATATAAGGGTGTGTTCGAATAGCCTAGAAGGCTACCACTGAATAAGGAAGTGGAGCATGAGATCCAACTATTGCAAAAATATATATTTCCAAACATTGGGTTCTGCAAGTAATTTGTTATAAAATAAAATGATTTGAAGAAGAAGTTGTAATAGCTACTAAAATAGGGTGTCATTCAACCAAGTACCTCACCATGTGGGTCACCCACCATCATTGTGCCAAAGAGTATGGTACTTGGCCAATGTGTATTGATTACATGTCATTAAACAAAATTATACTCAAGAACATGTACCCCTTTCCTATGATAGATGATCTGTTGAACCAATTGCAACAAGAAAAGTATTCCATTGAGTTGGACTTAAAGTTAGGGTATCACCAGATTCAAGTCAAAGAAGAAGATACTTAAAAAAATTCCTTCAAAGCCAAAACAAGGTTTGTATGAGTGGTTAGCCAGGCCACTTGGTTTATGAAATGAACCACTTGTGTTCATGAGATTAATGTATGATATATTGTGCCCTTTTATAAATTCACTTTTTTATTATTTATTTAGATGATATATTGGTATAAAATAATACTTGGGAAGATAACATCTCACATTTGAAGCAAGTATTGTTGGGTGTGGAGCCTGATTATCTTCTGTATTCAAAGGTTTCAGCCGGATGTATACCCCAGGAAGACTGTACACCCCTCCACGCGGGGGGGTGCGGGGGGACTTGTCCCCCCCCCGCAGGGGTCCAGGGGGGCTAATCCCCCCCGGCTGGGGGGTCCGAGGGCTAGCAGTCCCCCGGTGGGGGTTCGGGGGCAACGCCCCCAAAGCTAAAAATAGATGTAAAATTGCCTTGTAAAAGTCTAGTAATTTCTAGTCAATCTGGGCCGTTCATTAGGCGGATGATTTGACAGTAGAAGTTATGTTTAATTTAGGGTTTTTTTCCCTAGAAGGCAACCCCTCACTATATATGAGGGAATTGTATTGCATCTATGTACATCTGTATTCTGAGTGAGGAAGAGAGAGGAGATTGAGAGCAAAGAGGGTGTTACAGCGGATCTGCTGTAGGTTGTATCTCTTCAGTTTGTTGCATAATATAAAAGGAAGGGCTGGTTGTTTCTCCGTGGACATAGCCCAAACTGGGTGAACCATGTATATCTATGTCTCTCTTGTTTTATTTGTTTTCTGTGTTTATAATTATGCAATATTTTATGTGTTCCATTGCTTTGTAATATAAAATTTTCTAACAACTGGTATCAGAGCCGAAGGTCTACTTGGCTGATAAACTCACAGGAGAGAAGGGTTTCTGGTTCAAGTGGGAGCAATGGCGGAAGATGGTAGGTTTAGGGTCGAAAAATTCAATTGCAAAAACTACCAGCTGTGGAAGATGCAGATGAAAGATTATCTGTATCAGAGAGATTTGTACCTACCATTGAGCGGAAAGACAAAGAAGCCGACGAGTATGACAGACACAGAATGGGATATTCTGGACAGAAAGGCACTTGGAACAATACAGTTGTGCCTAGCGGCATCGGTAGTGTTTAATATTTCAAAGGAAATGACAACACAGGGTTTAATGTCGGCTTTGGCCAAACTATATGAAAAACCATTAGCCTCAAATAAGGCATTTCTTATGAAGCGTTTATTTAATATGAAGATGTCAGAAGGTGGATCTGTTGCAGATCATTTAAATGATTTTAATACAGTTGCAAGTCAGTTAAGTTCTGTAGGGGTAAATTTTGATGATGAAGTTAGGCCTCTGTTATTTCTATGCTCATTGCCAAATAGTTGGAATGGTTTAGTTATGGCCATTAGTAACTCTGTCTCTGGATCTAGTACTTTAAAGTTTGATGATGTTGTCGGTGCAATCCTTAGCGAGGAAATGTGATGGAAAAGCTTCAGTGAGACATCAGGTAACGCTTTGACTGCAGAGACTAGGGGAATAAAAATGGAAAGAGGAAAGAGCCTAGGATATCGCAGTAAGTAAAGAAAAGGAAAATCCAAGTCCAGATCGGGGATAGTGTGCTGGAAATGCAGGAAGAAAGGACACCTAAAGAAAGACTGCAAGTCTCGGAAGGGAAAAGAAGGAGATGCGCATCAAGAAACTAATCATGAAGCGTATGTAACAGGTGATGTGTTGCAAGATGCTTTGATTCTTTCATTAGAAAATATTATTGATGCCTGGGTGATAGATTTAGGGGCCTTATTCCATGCCACACCTGATAAGAAACATTTTCATGATTATTTTCAAGGAGATTTTGGACAAGTTCAATTGGGTGATGATAAACCCTGTAAAATCGTTGGAATGGGTACAGTTTTCATAAAACAACAAAATGGAAATCAGTGGCTATTGAAGAAGGTAAGGCGTGTTCCAAATCTGAAGAAAAATCTGATTTCAACAGGGCAGTTGGGAGGTGAAGGTTGCATAACTACTTTCACAGATAAAACCTGGAAGGTCACGAAAGGATCCCTGGTAATAGTGAAAGGAGAAAAGGTTGGTACATTGTATTTATGCAATGGTAATTCTAATTCTGTTAATGCTTTAACCTCTACAGGAGAAGATATGACATTGTGGCATCATAGGCTCGAGCACATGAGTGAGAAGGGGATGCAGATTCTTCACTCAAGAAATTTGTTGCCAGGTTAAAATCATGTTGATTTAAAATTCTGCGAGAATTGTGTTTATGGAAAATAGAAGAGAGTCAGATTCCTTAGAGTTGGGAAAGAAAAGAAGAGTGAAAAATTAGAGCTTGTGCATACAGACGTATGGGGACCTGCTCAGGTATCATCTCTTGGTGGCTCTCGTTATTATGTTACTTTTATATATGATGCAACCAAAAAAACCTGGATTTATTGTATTCGAAATAAATCTAATGTATTTGATACTTTCAAGAAATGGAAAGCTTTGGTTGAAAATGAGACAGGGAAAAGGTTGAAGTGTCTCAGATCAGATAATGGAGGTGAATATTGCAGCAAAGAGTTTGATAGGTACTGTTCAGAGAATGGAATTTGCAGAGAGAAGACAGTTCCAGGAACACCACAAGAAAATGGTGTGTCAGAAAGGATGAACAGGACAATCATAGATACTGTTGTTTATCTAATAGACAGAGGGCCTTCAAGTTCCTTGGATGGTGGTATTCCAGAGGAGGCATGGATAGGTAAAAAGGTAAACTACTCATTTTTAAAGACTTTTGGTTGTGAAGACTTTGTCCACATTAATAAAGAAAATAGAACAAAGCTTGAGGCAAAATCAATGAAATGTACCTTTATTGGATATGGTGTTAATGATTTTGGTTGTCGCTTGTATGATTATGAAAATCACAAAATCATTAGGAGTAGAGATGTAATATTCAATGAAAAGCTCTTGTATAATAATCAGTTGCAAGAAAAGAAACAGGAAAAAGAAAACAGAGAATACACAGTGCTTGACGATATCACAGGAAAAGTGATGGTGCCTGAAAATCATAATGATCAACAGCCAGAACAACGACCACAACAGCAACAAGCACTTCAAACACCTTAAAGTGGTGTTAGAAGATCTACCAGGATAAGTAGACCCCCTGAACGATACTCTCCTTCATATATTATGTATTGTTGACTGATTCTGGTGAACCAGAATGTTATGAAGAAGCAGTGCAGGTAGAAACCAGGAAGAAGTGGGAGCAAGCCATGAAAGAAGAGATGGACTCCTTAGCACATAACCAGACTTGGGACTTAGTCAGGTTGCCTGCAGGTAACAACATTGCAGAGTAAATGGGTTTACAGGCTGAAGGAAGAAGATGGAGGAAAATAGAGGTGGTGAGCTCCAGTATTGTAGCAATAATGCTACAACTCCTGGGGCTTCCTGTCTCTTAATTTTATCAACCCGGTAGTTCATACAAACTTGGAAGCGACGATGTTGTATGCACAAGTACTAGCTCTTGTCGCAGCTGTCACTTGGTCAGCTGGCACAAGTCCGCTAGGGCTCAAGCCAACTTCTATAGGCTCTCAGAAGAAGCTTGTTAAATGATGGACGAAAGCTAGCTCAAAGAAGACTAATCTACTTGGCAAAACTGAACTGAAAGCAAATCAAAACATGGAAACCCTAGGAAACCCTAATTTAACTAGTCTAACCTCTATGATGCAAAGAATGTGAAGGAAACTTCTACCAATGATGCCATTACTTCTAATAAGTGAAAATGCATGAATCTAATCTACTTGCATCTTAAAAGACATGTTTTTGTATTTTTTCTTTAAGTGGTTGGACTTATTGTGATGATGCTTTTAATTAGGGTTTGGTTGTGCAGGAGCGGTTGGAATGGGAGGAAAGCATGGGCAAGGTCAGAATGGCTATGGGAGGTCCCAATAGATCCTTAGCATCAGTCCACAGAGGTTCCTCACGTTCAGAAGCTCAGCAACCGAGTGAATGGCCTCCTACAGGATGTCTGCAGGGGATTCTACAGGAAACTCACGGGTTTCTACAGGAAGGCTGTGCAATTCTACAGGATGATTGGCCATGGAGGTTTTGGGAGATGATGGAGTGTTGGAGTGGTGTGGGAGGCTGAGTGAGATGGAGATGGACCTGATGATGGCTCAGGAGCTGGAAAATCAGATGAAGGAAGAGTGTATGCAATGGTTTGATGATTGGAAGGATGGAACCAACGAAAGTTGAAGGAGATGGAGCTATGTGGGAAATGAGAGAGTTGGAGGGTACATGAGTGAGACAGAGGTTAAATAGAACTTGAGGAGATGATGAAGGTGCCCTGCATATTGTTTACAACTGAACCAACAAGGACATGCAAGAAAACAAAGATCTAGTTATGAAACCTATGACCTAGTTACTTTACTCTAATCTGACCTAACAGCAAAGGAAATGAACAGAAGTTTATTTGCAGTGAAACCATGTGAAACAATTATGAAACTAAGTGATTATAAACCTAAACATGCATCCAAACTGATATCAAGTTCTGCAAATGAGATTCAAACACTAATGATTGCATGGTGAAGCAAAGAAAGTGTTTTTGTTGGCAGCAAGGTTACATTGGTCCCAGCTCCTGATTCCACTGAAGGGGAGGTGAGATCCAAAGTACTTGATAGCCTTTTTCTGAATATATTCCCTGTGATTAACCTATCAAGCAAATCTGAACATTAAAAACCTTTTCTAATCATCAAAAGCAACCTAAACAACAACGCAACATTTAAATCCAAATAGAAGATTTTATTATGAGAATGCAGCAAAGACACATAAATATAAACAAGGGAGGTATTGGGCGCTTGAGATGGGCCCAACCCCAAGAAATACAGCCTCCCAAGAGAGATTTAGAGCTGGTGCAAAGCTGGATCCATCTTTATTAATCAAGAAATGAAAAGTTACATCAAAACTGTCCACAAGGAGAGCTTGAGAATGAGCTGAAAGCAAAGCTAATCCATGGCCTAGAAATCGAACTACAAGCTAGCTAACTAATGGCTAAAACAAAATGACTAACTAGCTACCAAAAATGACTACCAACTAGCTAACCAAAATGAGGCCCCAAGCCTTCTTATTTATACAATTTTGAGGACCCAACAGTCCTCCTAAAAGTTAGGGACTTGGCTGCCCAAGACTTGTAGTTAACAGCAGTCCAACTTGACTTGCTTGGCTGCCCTTGAGCTGATTGATTCGGTGGCCCTTGAACTCCGAGCTGATGGTGGAGAATTTGAGGTAAGGGCCCATAAATGAGGGGGACACCTTCCTACAAATCCTCTAGCTTGTTCTCCCACGAATTTGGCTGCAAAGTGCTCATTAAGACCTTCAAATTTGTCTCCAAGTTGACCAACAAGGCTACACAAAGCACCCATTAGACTTGTTGGCATAATGACTAACCAAATTCACTCTATTAACATAAAAATAATCAAAAACATGCAATAAACAAATGAGAATGGTGGATTAAGCCAAATTAGGAAGTTGAATGAGCCCAAATAATTGTACATTGTTGGGGCTCATCAAGAGGTACAAAGCTAGACTTGTAGTGAAGGGGGTTGCACAAAAGAAAGGTATTGATTTTGATCAAATATTTTCTCCTGTTGTTAAAATGACTTCAATCAGAACTATTTTAAGTCTAGTATCAGTTGAAGATTTACATCTTGAGCAGTTAGATGTAAAGACAGCCTTTCTCCATGGGTATTTGGAGGAAGAGATATATATGCAACAGCCACAAGGATATGAGGTAAAAGGGAAGGAAAAACTAGTGTGCAGGTTGAAGAAGAGCTTGTATGGCTTAAAACAGGCTCCAAGGCAGTGGTATCTAAAATTTGACAGGTTTATGTCTGAACAAGGTTATACTAGATGTCACTTTGATCATTGTGTTTATCTCAAAAGGCAAAATGATGGCAGCTATATTATATTGTTATTGTATGTAGATGACATGCTTGTTGCAAGTTCTAACATGCAGGAAATAAATGTGCTCAAAAGGAAATTGGCAAACTCATTTGCAATGAAGGATTTGGGTGCTGCAAAACAAATCCTTGGTATGAGAATAACTAGAGACAGGAAGAATCGCAAATTAACATTGTCTCAAAGTGAGTACATAGAAAAGGTGTTGAAAAGGTTTAATATGCAGAATGCAAAACCAGTTAGTATACCTTTGGCTAGCCATTTCAAATTAAGTAAGGAGGCACGTCCCAAGACTCAGGAAGAAATGGCTCATATGTCTAAATTTCCATATGCATCAGCAGTTGGAAGCTTAATGTATGCAATGGTCTGCACAAGGCCTGATATTGCACATGCAGTGGAAGTTATAAGCAGGTACATGAACAATCCAGGAAAAGAACATTAAATGGCAGTGAAGTGGATTCTCGGGTATTTGAGAGGTACCACAAATTAAGCATTATGTTTTGGTGGTTCAAACATTTCTCTACAGGGATATGTTGATGCAGACATGGCAGGTGATAGAGATAACAGGAGGAGCACAACAAGGTATGTGTTTACTGTAGGTGGAACAACTGTCAGGTGGGTTTCAAAAATCCAAAGTGTTGTTTCAATTTCAACAACAGAAGCAGAGTATGTTGCTGCTACAGAGGCTAGTAAAGAAATGATTTGGTTACAAAGATTTCTAGATGAATTGGGTAAGAAGCAGGAGTTGGGCAAGTTATACAGTGATAGCCAGAGTGCCATACATCTTGCAAAGAACTCTGCAGTTCATTCCAAGACTAAGCATATACAGCTCAAGTACCATTTCATACGGTCAGTGTTGGAAGATGGACAGTTGAAGCTGGAAAAGATACACACTAGCCTGAATCCTACAGATATGTTAACAAAAGTTGTAACCAGGGAAAAACTGAGAATCTGCTCAGTTTCAATTGGTCTTCAAGTATGATGAAGAAGATGAGAAATAGCCAGGTCCAAAGTGGAGTTATTGTCTAGCAAATGAAGCAGCGGTGGAGTTTCTATAATCAATCTCCAAGTGGGAGATTGTTGGGTGTGGAGCCTGATTATCTTCTGTATTTAAAGGTTTCAGCCAGATGTATACCGCAGGAAAGACTGTACACCCCTCCACGCGACGGGTTACGGGGGGGACTTGTCCCCCCCTGCGGGGGTCCGGGGGGGCTAATCCCTCCTGGCTAGGGGGTTCGGGGGCCAGTAGTCCCCCAGCGGGGGTTCGGGGGCAACGCCCCCAAAGCTAAAAATAGATGTAAATTTTCCTTGTAAAAGTCTAGTAATTTCTAGTCAATCTGAGCTGTTCATTAGGCGGATGATCTGACGGTAGAAGTTATGTTTAATTTAGGGTTTTTTGACCTAGAAGGCAACGCCTCACTATATATGAGGGAATTGTATTGCATCTATGTATATCTATATTCTGAGTGAGGAAGAGAGAGGAGATTGAGAGCAAAGAGGGTGTTACAGCGGATCTACTGTAGGTTGTATCTCTTCAGTTTACTGGATAATATAAAAGGAAGGACTGGTTGTTTCTCCATGGACATAGCCCAAACTAGGTGAACCACGTATATCTGTGTCTCTCTTGTTTTATGCATTTTCTGTGTTTATATTTCTACAATATTTTATGTATTTCATTGCTCCGTAATATATAATTTTCTAACAAGTACTACATTGAAGAAGCAACATAAGATGGAAAATCTCAAGAAGTGTGAGTTTGTGTAGTAGCCTTTGGTGTATTTGGAGTATGTGATAGGTGGAGGAGAGCTGAAGATAGTTCATACCAAGATGGAGGCTATCAAGAAGTGGCAAGTGTCTACTAATTCTTCTCAAGTTGGGAGTTTTGTGGGGGTGGCACAATACCCGAGGAAATTCATAGCCTTATTTTTCATAGTAGTAGCACCACTCCATGCCGAAAAAGTGAGTTGTAAGATTTTCCAATAGGGAAAGGGTCAACAAAAGGCCTTTGAGGAGTTAAAGAAAAAAATTAGTTAAGCACTAGTTCTAGCATTACCGAACTTGCAACAACCCTTCGAAGTGGAGATAGATGTGAGTGGGTATGTTATGAGAGTGTTGTTGATGCAAGGAGGAAGGCATGTTTTCTATCATTCTAAATTATTTCATTGAGTGGCTCTCAACTACCCTAACTATGACAAGAAGATTTACGCTCTGGTGCAAGTTATGAAGAAGTGGAAACACTATCTGATGGGAAATGAGATAATACACGTAGATCACAAACCATTATAGTTCCCCAAATCCCAAAGTAAGCTACCGTACAAATCATGCATTATAAGTGGATGAGGTTTTTATAGTGGTTTCATTTAGTAATCAAGTACAAGAAGAGAAACACAAAAAAGTTTGTCGACATGCTTTCAAGGTCACTCACATAAAATATCATAGCTTTGAGAACTCTTATGCATATGGAGCATTTCACCCATGATTTATATAGAGAGGCATACACATAGGATGAGGACTTTAGGGAGGTGTTTCAAAAATTGGAGAGCCAGAGTCATGTGCATAATGGGGACAACATAGTTGATTACCATCTCTAAAATGGGTTACTATGTAGGTTAGATAAGTTATGTGTTCCTAAAGGTAAGCGAATGAAACTGATTGAAGAGGTTCACACCTCCAAGGTTGCAAGGCGTTTTGGTGTAGGGAAGACAATGGCGAATTTGTAGAGGTATGTGTATTGGCCCAAGATGCAAGAAGAGGTAGCTAGGTTCATAAGAGGATGCATGCTTTGTTGTACCAATAAGCCTAGTAATGGAAAACGTGGTCTATATTATCCCTTACATGTACTAACTCATCCTTGGGAAAGCATTTCCATGGACTTTGTGGGATTTTTACGAACAACTAAGAAGGGGTATGACTACCTATTTTTGGTATTTGCAAGTTCAACAAGATGTGTGATCTCATACCCTATAAAAATACCATCAACGGGAAAGAAGTGGAAAACTTGTTCTTTAGACATGTTTGGGTGCACTTTGGAATCCTAAGAAATATCGTTTCAGACAGGGACACAAGTTTTTGGTGCATTTTGGAATACATTGTGGGAGAAGATGAACATGATGTTGAAGAGGCATACAACGTTCCATCCATAGGAAAATGGAAAAATAGAAGTAGCCAATAGGACTTTGGTGCAACTTTTGAGGGGCTAAAATTAGAAGCATTCAAAGACTTATGACAAAAATCTAGTATATATATAGCACTCTTATAATAGAGTAGTTTGCACTTCTACTATATTTTCCACCTTAACCTGTTGATATTGCATATAAACAACAAGGAGTGAGGGAGGATCTTACAGAGGATGACGTAAGGTAAAACAAAATTGTTGAGTAGATTAGGAAGATCCATCTACATGTGTAGGAGATGTTGCGAAAGTGATAGGAAAAATACAAGGCCCAAGCATTATTGACACATAAAAAAGAAGTCATTTAGAGTGGGAGGTAGAGGATGGTTACAATTGAACAAGTAGAGACTACAGGGTCCTAGTAATAAAATAAAGGATTTATGATATGGTCTCTTTGAGATACTAGAAAAGCTAGGAGATAACACATATAAACCCAATATAAACCCATACATGTGCATTTACTCAATAATGAATGTGGATAATTTGAAAATATATGAGCCTTCCATGTTGGATCAAGAAGAGGAGCAAGTATTACCTTTTGTAAAGGATCTAGCACCAGATACTCAAACAAAGTTAGCAGAGGATATAGTTTTGTAAAAGAGGTCCAAAAGTACAAGAAAAGGGAAACATGACCTTTGGTAGACTAGGTTGAATGGTACTCCAGGGAGAAGGTAAAGAAAAATTTTCCTCACCTCATTATGTAAAATATTTTGAAGACCAAAAGCATCCTAAAATGGGAAGGTATGATTTGGATTGGATCAATATATTATTTTTCAACCATATTGATGCTTTTACAGTGGAAAATTTAATGGATTAATTTGCAAGATCATTTTTACAAGCAGTCACAATTTGTAAAATTTCATGTGAAAACAAATTGGAAGCCATTTTGAGGCCTCAAATGAACAATTTTGTGATCTCAAGCTTACTATGGAGCTAAATTCCATGATCTACACATTGATACTTTTCAAATGACACAAGAATTGCCTCAATCAAAGATCATATAAGAAATTTATGCCTCCTGGAAGTTGACCTATTGAAACTAACCACCACAATTCAAGAGGATGCCACTTCAACACCTATTACTCATGAAAAAGGGGCTATCCACATGGGAACTCTAAATAATACTTTAGAAGGGTCGAGTTGTAACTCATATTGAGGGTTGAATGGGTCAAATTTAACCCATAGTTGGCTGTCATATATGTTTCGGGAATATTTAGTGTTCTTGGACAAATGCCTAACCCTCTAGATCTAGTAGCAGGTCTAGAAACAACAGACAAAGTAATCTCTACCTTTTCTATAATCAACAGATAAAACAAGAGAGAAGAGAAACCTACTTGTAGTTTTCGCTAGCTCCTTGTCTCCCTTGACCGATCTTGCTGCTCCTTTCCGTACTTAAACCGCTTGGAAAGTACCTGCACAACTACAGAAACAAAAACCCATCAAGGCAAATGATAATGATCTATTGCTTATAAATAACATGGAATCGAGAACATGGTATACATATGAAAGCATTAACATGTAACACAAGCATAAGCAAAAAGTCTTGAAAACTTTATTGACAAGAGGAAGGATTACAACCCATATGAGCTCGATCTGGCAGCACTCTTCCAATTCAATCCCTCTTCACCTCATGAAAAGCAAGACACTCCAACACTATTACAATACTTGCACTCAACTCTAATATCACATCACCAGCATCTCCTTACAACTCAATATTTTTCAGCCCCCTGATCTCTTAGATGAGTGATCTTTTTATAGGTGAGTGAAGGAGGTTATGCCATCAATGGTGGTAATGAATGCCTTTCTAAATTTAGAAATCAGTTCCATGGAAAAAGGGATAGGGGATTGATGTTTCCTAATTCCCTTCCTCGTCCAAATGCAAACTCAAAGGTGTAGGTGGCATTGAGAAACTTCTAGAGGCTTCTAATGGATCAGGAATCTTCAAACCCTCACGGAAGTTTGCTCAAATTCGCCCAGCGCAGGCCAAAGAGGGACCAAGTGTGTTGCATATCACCCTATCATTGTATGGTTTGCATTGCAGCGCACCCTAATGAAGGCCTACTTGCGCTAATCTTCTTAGAGGTAGTTTTTGGTGTTTTTAGTGATGGAACTTCTTGGGAAGTGAGGCATTATGATGATTAACTTCTTTAGGGAATGTAACAACTGCACTAGGGGTTGATGGGCCCTAATAGTATCGATCCATAATTTGGGGTTAATGTGCCCAAATGGATCTATAACAATATAGTGTCATAAGCAGGCCACTAAGAATAATAGGGGTTCAATGTTATTATAGTGTATTGTATTCTATATTAGAGTAGAGTAGCTGAGAGTGGATAGAAAGAGAGCAAACAAAGAAGGTTGATGTTCTATTGTAGCCCCCAGACCACAAGTATCACTTCTTTGTACTTGTAAGAAGTGCAGAGCAACCTCACCTTCCAGATAGGTTTTCTCATGTAATGGTTTGCCAAATCATATCTTATGTTATTATGATTGTGAGTGATTATATTTGTGTGTGTTATATATTTTCTACACTTTATATATTGCATGCATGAAAACAATGCCTTAATAAATCCGAAAATCTAAGGAAAATAAATACTCATAGTATAGATTTCGGATTTTCAATATAAAATTTATCAAATTTGTTATGAAGAATTATCTAGTGGAATATCCACGACATTTTACGAATCAATTTCATATCTCGAACTTTTCATTCTAACAAATATCTGCTAAATTACATACAAAATTGAACAAAAAAAATATACCCAAAAAATTATCAAAGCATAGAAGGTTTAGACAATGATTTATTCTCATTTTAGATTGAACATTTTTTTTTGTGAGGTAATGTGAGTTTTGAGATGATTAGCACACCTAACCTATGACATGAGTAGTTCCAACCCAAGGACATCTAAGTCATCAAAATCACCTGGGGTTCACACCCAGCCTAGGCCTTATCATCCCTTAGCATCACTGGATTTTTTCCCACAAAGATTTGAATCAGTGACCTTTTCACCATGAAGTGTCTTAATAGAGCACCCAGTCACTATCCATTATATGCCACATGGGCCATTTTAGGTTGAACATTAAGAAGATAAAATGATTTTTAATTTAATTTTTAATCATTTTCTATATATATGTCTGTGTGTGTGTGTGTGTGTGGTTTATCCTTGATGAGGGTGTTATTCGAGGATATTAGTGGGATGAGCTCGCCACCCCATGGAAGAGAGATCAATATATGAAGGGGGTGGTCATGCATGCACAAGCATGTGGTCAACTAATATCACGACAACCATGAAGTACAACACACAAGGAGTTAATTTGGGTTTGTACATCTGGTTACAATGTCCAAGTGGGGGCGAAATCTTGGTTCCCTGCCGCAGCAGGGATGGCTTGAGGCAAGAGGGAGTATTAAGTGGTCTGTGAATAACTAGTTAGTGATCACTCAGGGAAATTGTGCATTGTCTATTCCTGGAGTGTCTTCAGGGACAATTGCTATCAACTTGGCTCTATTCTTAACCTATTTGGGTGAGGCCTCTATGTTAGAATTGAGGGAATGTAGGTTTTAAACCCATACAGAAATTACCTGCATACGAATTCTAAAACACAAAAAATAAACAATGTGAGAGCATAACACATAAAACACATATACACAGAGATTTTCCCGTGGATCCCAAAACCGGGACTACTAGTTTGTTTTTTCATTATGTTCTTTTCAATGTTACAATACATATTTATACATGCTGAAGCATCCAATACCATGGACCGAAAACCATCGCATCAAAAACCATGGACCGAAAACCATCACATCCAAAACCATGGACTGAAAACCATCGCGTCCAAAACCATGTGCGAAAACCATGCACAAAACCATAGGTAGGTCTGCCCAACCTAATATAGGGTCCAAAAAAAATTCCCTGGGGCGCTGCCCTAGACCCTGTAGAGGGGGGCTACCCGCCCCCCTCAAACCCCCCTGTGACCTCTACGCTACTCAATTGGCACAACGAAGGGGGGCTCTGCCCCCCCTCTAACCCCCCTATTAACTACGTGGGCTAGTCGTCGAAAGAATATAACACAACCCAACATTCTCCCACTTGTTGTTTTCTTTCAACAGGGGGCCATAGGAGAGCTTAGTCATTTATCCACCCCTACAATGCCCATTATTTCTCTACACCAAGAGAACTTCTCAGAGCTCACAGATTTTTTCAATGTATCTGCAGTATTCTTCAAAGTGTCCACCTTTACCAGCAACACCTTTTTGTCTTCTATCATATCCCTCACAAAGTGATACTGAACATCAATGTGTTTTGTCTTTGAGTCGTAAGCGGGGTTCTTTGCCAAGAAGATTGCACTTTGGTTGTCACAGTCTATCATTATAGCTCCATGCACTAACCCCATACTTGAACACAATCTCTACAACCAAACTACTTCCTTGCTTTCATGAGTGGCTGCCATGTAATCTACCTCTGTAATTGATAGTGCCACTACATATTATTTCTTACTCATCCAACTGACTGCACCTCCAAATAGGTTAAACACATACCCACTTGTAGATATTCTCTGAAACAGATCTCCAGCCCATTTTGCATCAACAAAGCCATGAATATCCAAAACTTTGTCCAATCTTAGTCTTCCTTGGTAGCACAAACCATAATCACTAGCAGGGAAAATTTTAAGAACCACCCTAAATTTATATGTATAATAAATGGACGAATCCCCGTGATACATAGGGAAAATGGGAGGCGATTTTATCACTAATATAATATGTATATATATATTTTTTGCCGAATCTCTTACCTGATTATATTATCCTGTAAAGTCGTGGAAAATTTTTCACTAAATTACAAAATCTTGTAAGATCTTGGAAATTCTTTCACTGAATAATAAAACATTGTGAAGTCTTGGCGAATGTTTTGTTAAAGTATGAAACCATATATGATAATAATAAAACATATTCATTAAACTGTAATATACTAACATACATGTTTGGAAAACAAAAAAACATAATTTTCACTTCCTACAAACAATGTTGCAAGTTTTAGTGACCATGTTTGTCATGGTAAGAGAGATTAATGTTTTCTCTACCACTGTTGTCAAGCTACCACTTTTGCCAAGTTATCAAATTTCTTTCTTATTCCATAGACTCCAACTGCGAGATAAAAAAAAAAAAAACACATCAAGTTTGTTTACCCCAACATGCCAACAAGTAGCAAGGCCTGAAGGGGATCTAATGGAAAGAAGTGACCAAATCTTTCCAATCAATATATAAATGTAAATTTATTATTATTTTAATTGGAAATCTTCAATTAAATAATAAAATTTAATTACGTCTCTCCCAATATAAATTTCTTATTAGCATAATTCACTATCTTCGTACCATTTTTAATAGCATTGTAACATGTGGATTAATTTCCTTTTTGGTGCAAAATCTCCGCCTTTTAGGACAATATGGTGCAGTGACCCAACCCCTACAGATCATTACGACAAACTAAGAATAGCAGAGAAGATGAAAGGTTGTACAAACCAACATATTTTTCAAACAACTAATCCAAGATTAGTACCTTAAATTTTTCATGAAGATATCATATTGAGAATGTTTGAAAAATGGTGGGAAATCTGGGCAGCAACTATCTCTCTTCTGCGAGGGTGATGCAGAAAGAGTTAAGATTTCATTGTTTTGAATTTTTTTTTGTTAAATCATAAAAACCAATATTAATGGAGATATTGATATTTTTTACTAAATTTTGTGAAGTGACTAAATGTAGCTTTAACCATTCACCTTAAGATTTTTTTTACAATATAATTTCCTAAGTCTATTTAATATCTTCATTATCATAAAAACTAACCTATATCCATCTTAACTCCACATCTACCACTCTTAGAGGGATGAAACCTATTTAGATGGATCTAAGCTGATAGAATTTCCCCTTTAAATAGTCTATGCTCACATTAATACCATGGTATCACCATGGGTCAATACGATGGGTTATCATAAACCTGGAGCTTAAAAACTACTATTAGTGATTTATAAAAATTAATAAAATTAATAATTGATTTTTATTTTATTTTTTTATTTTAACAAGTTAAAATGTTTAAGTGACATTAAATTACAAGATCGATTTTTACTCTTGATCTACCAAGCCTCGAGAGGGATCAAATATTTTTTCACTCTATGTTAGTTTGCATATCACCATATTTGATCCATAGTAAAGATGGATCTATGCTAGTTTAATTCCCCCCTTTAAATAGGTTGCATTCTATGTGAATACCATGGGTCAATACCATGTGCCATCTTTATTTTTATTAACTAATATTAGTGTCAATAATGTGTTTTTGCATGGTATTAATAATAATTTGGCCCATGGTATTTGGCCCATAGGCTTCACCTAAATATAACACATTTTTTTAGTGTTCGTAAATATAAGGTGGCTTATGGAGTAAATATAAAAAATGTTTTATTTATTTACCATACCTCTCGTTTATTTATATTTTTATTAATTTACCATACCTCTTTTATAAATATGGTATAAAAAATGTTTTATTTATTTACCATATCTCTCGTTTATTTATATTTTTATTAATTTACCATACCTCTTTTATAAATATGGTATTTTACCCACAGGATTCAATTAAATAAAACCTCTTTTTTGAGCCTTCTTAAATAGAAAGAGGGTTATGGACTAAATATAGAAAGAGGTTTTATTTATTTACCATACCTATAGTTTATTTATAGGTTTTATTTATTTACCATACCTTTGAAGTATAAAAATAGGTTTTATTTATTTACCATACCTCCACTTTATTTACATTTTTATTTATTTACACGCTTGCGTGTTCATAAATATAAATATAAGGTGACATATGGAGCAAATATAAAAAATGTTCTATTTATTTACCATACCTCTCATTTATTTATATTTTTATTAATTTACCATACCTCTTTTATAAATATGGTATTTGGCCCATAGGATTGACTTAAATGAAACCTCGTTTTTTAGCCTTCTTAAATAGAAATAGGGTTATGGACTAAATATAAAAATAGGTTTTATTTATTTACCATACCTCTAGTTTATTTGTATTTTTATTTATTTACCATACCTTTGAAGTATAAAAAGAGATTTTATTTATTTACCATACCTCCACTGTATTTATATTTTTATTTATAACTATCATAAATACATTTTCTTGAAAATGAGGGTGAATGGAAGATTGTAACTCCTAATTTCAATACTTTTTTTACCCTCTCCCTTAAAATAAGGTAGGCTAACCTCCATACCTAATTTTTTTATAAAATAAATTTCAGGCAATTTGTAACAATGTACTATGATACAAAATATTCGCCCAATAAAAATATAAAACCCCTTAATTTAGCGCAAGGGCGAAAATTTGCCCCTAAAATTTTCCATGATCACTAGTGCCACGCAAATATCTGAAAACCCGCTTCACTACTATCCAATGCTCCTTCCCTAGTTTTGACATAAACCTGCTCAATAGTCCCACTGCATGTGTAATGTCTGGTCTAGTACAAACCATCGCATACATAAGACTATCGACTGCACTTGCATATGGAACATGGGACATGTCCTCTTCCTCTTCTTGTGTCTTGGGACATTGTTTGACAGATAACTTTACACCTACAGGAATAGGAACCTTTACCAATTTACTATCCTACATATTAAACCTCTGCAGTATTGTTTCGACATACTTCCTCTGGTTTAACCAGAGCTTCATCTTTGCCCGATCTCTTTTAATTTCCATGCCCAAAATATAGTTTGCAACACCAAGATCTTTCATGTCGAATTTGGAGGACAATTGGGTCTTCAAACCCTAGATAATTTCTTTGTCATTTCCAACTAGCAACATATCATCCACATACAAGACCAGATAAATAACAGGGTCACCAATTAATTTAAAATACAAAAAGTGATCCACTTTTCTTCTGGTGAAGCCAAGTCCCCATATAAATGTATCAAATTTCTGATACCACATCCTTGGTGATTGTTTTAACCCATACATAGACTTCTTTAAATTGCATACCAGTTCTTTCTTACCTTTCACCGCAAAACCTTCAGGTTGCTTCATGTAGATCTCCTCTTCCAAATCCCCGTGAAGAAATGTTGTCTTCACATCCATCTGTTCTACCTCACAATCAAAAGCATCAACAACAGATAAATGTAATCTAATAGAAGCTACATTGGCAACAAGAGAAAAAATATCACCAAAATCAATTCCTGACACCTGGGAATAACCTTTTGCTACCAACCGAGCTTTTTATTTCTCCACCTTTCCTTCTACATTTGTCTTCTTCTTAAACACCCATTTGTTGCCAATGGGTTTCCTTCCAGCCGGCAACTCCACCAGATCCCATGCCTTATTTTTGTGCAAAGATGCCATTTCATCAACCATGGCCTCTTTCTAGAGTTTTCCATCCTCTGAATCTACAGCTTCCTTCATAGTTCTTGGATCATCATCAGTAATAGATAAAGAAAAATTTGGACAGAAAACAGATGGACTATACCTTTCTGGTTTCCTTCTTTCTCGAACTGATCTTCTCACACCCGGAGTTTGTGGCTCTTCGTCTTCTAATTCCTCCTCTGTTGTAGAGTATGATTCTTCCTCCTTTAGGTCAAACTCTATCTTCTCAGGTTCCTTTGATGGGACTTCATGTTTAATAACATCTTTCACCTCTCTAAACACCACATCTCGGTTGTACACAACCTTCCTTGTTACTGGGTTCCAAAGCTTATAACCCTTTAAACCATCCTTATACCCAATAAAGATGCACTTTTCATATTACTATCCAACTTGGTTCTTTTCTCCTTTAGAACATGTACATATGCATCACATCCAAATACCCTCAGATGTGAAAGAGAGGGTTTCTTACCAGTCCATACCTCTTGTGGAGTCTTATCCTCCAACGTTGATGAAGGTAATCTATTGACCAGGTAACATGTTGTTTCCACTGCCTCTGCCCAGAATTCTTGTTCTACCGGCACCACTAAGCATGCTTCTTGCCCTTTCCATCAACGTCTTGTTCATTCTTTCTGCAACTCCATTTTGCTCAGGTGTATATGGAGTAGTCTTCTGTCATGCTATACCACACTTCTTACAAAATTCTTCAAATTCCTTACTACAAAACTCTCCACTGTTATCTCTCCTCAACACCTTTATCTTCTTCCCTGTCTAGTTTTCCACCAGAGCCTTAAATTATTTAAACTTGTCAAAGACTTTAGATTTATTCTTAAGGAAATATATTCATGTATTCCTTGAGAAGTCATCTATAAATGATACATAATACACGGACTTACCCAATGATGGAACCTTCACAGGTCCAAACACATCACTGTGTACAAGTTCTAATATTTGTTTCACCCTTTTACCACCAGAGGGAAAACTCACACAATTCTGCTTCCCATATACACAATTTTCAAAGAAACCAAAATCCAGAGAGTTATTACTCATACCTTCTACCATACCTTTACCATGAAGTATTTGAAGGCCCTTCTCTCCAATATGTCCAAGTCTTTGATGCCACAACATGGTCTTCTATCCAGAGACCACTAGATTTTCTGCTCCACTTTCAGGAACCACAGAACTGTTGCACCAATTAACAACAGTGTTACCTTGCAGCTTGTACAGAGTTCCAATCCGAACTCCCCGCATCAATACCAGTGCTCCTTGAACCATCTTGCGAGCATCCTTCTCGAGTACTGTTTTTACACCTTCATCATCCATCTTGCTTACAGAAATCAGATTTCTGGCCAATGTAGGAATATGAAAAACACCTGGAAGTGTTCTAACCCTTCCACCTTGCAACTTCAACTTTACTTTTCCACCATCATATTTCTCATACTCGCAGAACCACTCTCTATGGGGAGTGAAGTGAAAGGATGCACCTGAGTCAATCAACCATGCCTCATGATCTACATGTGTACTTGAAGAAGCCAAGTACACATCCCCACCTTCATCTGAGGTGGTTTTCGCCTCTGCGGAACGAACATCATCACATCCCTTTCCTTTGTCAGGAGCTTTAGATTTACAGTCCCTTTTGTAGTTCCCTTCCTTTCTGCATTTCCAGCACACCACCTTTACAGGTTTTTCGTATGGATTTAGATCTCCCTCTAGATTTAGATCTCCCACTTGATGATTTATTTCTGTTTCTATTCTGGGACCGTCCTCGTACAAACAAGTCATCACCATTCTGGCTCTCCATATTTTTTCGTCTCATCTCCTCCGTCAGCAAGGATGAGACTATTTCATCAAACTGCAAGGCAGTTGCATTGCTACCTATTGCAATAGCCAAACGATCCCATGAATCTGGTAGAGAACACAACAAACTAATGCACTTATCTTCATCTGAAATTTTAATATTAACAAACAATAACTGACTTACCATGGCATTAAATGCATTTAGATCCTCTGTCACCGAGTCTCCATCTTTCATCCTCAAGTTATACAACTTTTTCCGTAGGAACAATTTATTCACTAGAGACTTTGATTGGTACAAAGTCCCTAACTTGACCCAAAAATCCTTCACTGTAGCTTCCCCTGATACATTCAGCAATACTGAATCTGAGACACACAATGCATTATGCTCTTTGCCTTCCGATCTAACTTCTTCCATTCTTCCTTGTACACTCCCGTTGGTTTAGTACCTAGATCTACTACAGTCCATTGATCTTTATCCACCAACAGATCCTCCATCTTGAATTTCCACAACTCAAAACTCTTACCATTAAATTTCTCGATCTCTATCTTTCCACTGCTCGCCATCTTCTTTCACCACCAGAATCGATCCCACAGATCTCCCGCTAAACAGGGTGTACGATAGGCCCGAGCGAAACCCCTCAGCAACAAAGGCATCCCCTTGAAGCCAAAACAACTCTGATACCAAATGTAGGTTTTAACCCCGTACAGAAATTACCTGCATACAAATTCTAAAACATAGAAAATAAACAATGCGAGAGCATAACACATAAAACACATATACACAAAGATTTTCCCTTGGATCCCAAAACCGAGACTACCAGCTTGTTTTTTCATTATGTTCCTTTCAATGTTACAATACATATTTATACATGTCGAAGCATCCAATACCATGGACCGAAAACCATTGCATCCAAAACCATGGACCGAAAACCATCGCGTCCAAAACTATGGACCGTAAACTATCACGTCCAAAACCATGTGCGAAAACCATGCACAAAACCATAGGTAGGTCCGCCCAACCTAATATAGGGTCCAAAAAAATTTCCCCAGGGCGCTGCCCTAGACCCCGTAGAGGGGGGTTACCCGCCCCCCTCAAACCCCCCTGTGACCCCCCCGCTACGCAATCGGCGCAACAAAGGCTAGTCGTGGAAAGAATATAACACAACCCAACATTCTCCCACTTGTTGTTTTCTTTCCACAGGGGGCCACAGGAGAGCTTAGTCATTTATCCACCCCTGCAACTCCCATTGTTTCTCTACACCAAGAGAACTTCTCAGAGCTCACAAATTTTGTCAATGAATCTACAGTATTCTTCAAAGTGTCCACCTTTATTAGCAACACATTTTTTCCTTCTATCATATCCCTCACAAAGTGATATTGAACATCAATGTGTTTTGTCTTTGGGTGCTAAGCAAGGTTCTTTGCCAAGAAGATTGCACTTTGGTTGTCACAGTCTATCCTTATAGCTCCCTGCACTAACCCCATACTTGAACCCAATCTCTGCAACCAAACTGCTTCCTTGTTTTCATGAGTGGCTGCCATGTATTCTGCATCTGTAGTTGATAGTGCCACTACAGATTGTTTCTTACTCATCCAACTGACTGCACCTCCAAATAGGTTAAACACATACCCACTTGTAGATCTTCTATGATCTATATATCCAGCCCAGTCTGCATCAACAAAGCCATGAATATCCAAAACTCTGTCAAATCCTGGTCTTCCTTGGTAGCACAAACCATAATCACTAGTGCCACGCAAATATTTGAAAACCCGCTTCATTGTTGTCCAATGCTCCTTTCCTGGTTTTGACATAAACCTACTCAATACTCCCACTACATGTGCAATGTCTGGTCTAGTACAGACCATCGCATACATAAGACTACCGACTGCACTTGCATATGGAACAAGGGACATGTCCTCTTCCTCTTCTTGTGTCTTGGGACACTGTTCGGCAGATAACTTTACACCTACAGGAATAGGAACCTTTACCGGTTTACTATCTTGCATATTAAACCTCTGTAGTATTGTCTCAACATACTTCCTCTAGTTTAACTGGAGCTTCCTCTTTGCCCAATCTCTTTTAATTTCCTTGCCCAAAATATAGTTTGTAGCACCAAGATCTTTCATGTCGAATTTGGAGGACAATTGGGTCTTCAAATCCTAGATAATTTCTTTGTCATTTCCAACCAGCAACATATCATCCACATACAAGACCAGATAAATAACAGGGTCACCAATTAATTTAAAATTCACAAAGTGATCTTCTTTGCTTCTTGTGAAGCCAAGTCCCCGTATAAATGTATCAAATTTCTAATACCACATCCTTGGTGATTGTTTTAACCCATACAGATACTTCTTTAACATGCATACCAGTTCTTTCTTACCCTTCACCACAAAACCTTCAGGTTGCTTCATGTAGATCTCCTCTTCCAGATCCCCGTGAAGAAATGTTTTCTTCACATCCATCTGTTCTACCTCAAAATCAAAAGCAGCAACAACAGATAAATGTAATCTAATAGAAGCTACCTTGGCAACAGGAGAAAAAATATCACCAAAATCAATTCCCGACACTTGGGAATAACATTTTGCTACGAATCGAGCTTTGTATTTCTCCACCTTTCCTACTGCATTTGTCTTCTTCTTAAACACCCATTTGCTACCAATGGGTTTCCTTCCAACCGACAACTCCACCAGATCCCATGCCTCATTTTTGTGCAAAGATGCCATTTCATCAACCATGGCCTCTTTCCAGAGTTTTCCATCCTTTGAATCTACTGCTTCCTTCACAGTTCTTGGATCATCATCAGTAATAGATAATAATAAAAAAATTGAACAGAAAGCAGATGGACTCTACCTTTCTAGTTGCCTTCTTTCTCAAATTGATCTTCTCACACCCGGAGTTTGTGGCTCTTCATCTTCTGATTCCTCCTCTGTTGTAGAGTATGATTCTTACTCCTTTAGGTCAAACTCTATCTTCTTAGGTTCCTTTGATGGGACTTCATGTTTAATAACATCTTTCACCTCTCTGAACACCACATCTTAGTTGTACAAAACCTTCCTTGTTACTGGGTTCCAAAGCTTATAACCCTTTAAACCATCCTTACACCCAATAAAGATGCACTTTCTAGATTTACTATCCAACTTGGTTCTTTTCTCCTTTGGAACATGTACATATGCATCACATCCAAATACCCTCAGATGTGAAAGAGAGGGTTTCTTACCAGTCCATACCTCTTGTCGAGTCTTATCCTCCAACATTGATGAAGGTGATCCGTTGACTAAGTAACATGTTGTCTCCACCGCCTCTGCCCAGAATTCTTGTCCTAACCTGACACCAGTGAGCATGCTTCTTGCCCTTTCCATCAATGTCTTGTTCATTCTTTCTGCAACTCCATTTTTCTCAAGTGTATATGGAGTAGTCTTCTGTCGTGCTATACCACACTTCTTACAAAATTCTTCAAATTCCTTACTACAAAATTATCCACCGTTATCTGACCTCAGCACCTTTATCTTCTTCTCTGCCTAGTTTTCCACCAAAGCCTTAAATTCTTTAAACCTGTCAAAGACTTCAGATTCTTCTTAAGGAAATATATCCATGTATTCCTTGAGAAGTCATCTATAAATGATACATAGTACACAGACTTACCCAGTGATGGAACCTTCACAGGTCCAAACACATCATTGTGCACAAGTTCTAATATTTGTTTCGTCCTCTTACCACCAGAGGGAAAACTCACCTGATTTTGCTTCCCATATACACAATTTTCACAGAAATCAAAATCCAGAGAGTTATTACTCATACCTTCTACCATACCTTTACCATGAAGTATTCAAAGGTCCTTCTCTCCAATATGTCCAAGCCTTTGATGCCACAACATGGTCTTCTCTCCAAAGACCACTAGATTTCTGCTCCACTTTCAGGAACCACGGAACTGTTGCACCCATCAACAACAGTGCTACCTTGCATCTTGTACAGAGTTCCAATCTGAACTCCCCGGATCAATACCAGTGCTCCCTAACCCATCTTGCAAGTATCCATCTCGAATAATGTTTTTACACCTTAATCATCCATCTTGCTTACAGAAATCAGATTTCTGGCCAATGCAGGAATATGCAGAACACCTGGAAATGTTCTAACCCTTCCACCTTGCAACTTCAACTTTACTTTTCCATGACCAACGATTCTAGCCTTCCTGTCATCCCCCAAGAAGACATCACCACCATCATATTTCTCATACTCGCAGAACCACTCTCTATGGGGAGTGAAGTGAAAGGATGCACCTGACTCAATCAACCATGCTAATGATCTACATGTGTACTTGAAGAAGGAAAATACACATCCCCACCTTCCTTTGAAGTGGTTTTCGTCTCTATAGAAGGAGCATCATCACATTCCTTTCCTTTGTTAGGAGCTTTAGATTTACAGTCCCTTTTGTAGTGCCCTTCCTTTCTGCATTTCCAGCACACCACCTTTACGGGTTTTTCCTAGAGATTTAGATCTCCCACTTGATAACTTATTTTTGTTTCTGTTCTGGGACCATCCTCGTACAAACAAGGCATCACCATTCTGGCTCTCCATATTTTTCCATCTCATCTCCTCCGTTAACAAGGATGAGACTATTTCATCAAACTGCAAGGCAGTTGCATTGCTACCTATTGCAATAACCAGACGATCCCACGAATCTGGTAGAGAACATAACAAACTAATGCACTTATCTTCATCTAAAATTTTAATATCAACAGACAATAACTGACTTACCACAGTATTAAATGCATTCAGATGCTCTGTCACCGAGTCTCCATCTTTCATCCTCAGGTTATAAAGTTTTTCTGTAGGAACAGTTTATTCACCAGAGACTTAGATTGGTACAAGTCCCTAACTTGTCCCACAAATCCTTTGTTGTAGCTTCCCCTGATACATTCAGCAATACTGAATCTGAAACACACAATCGTATTGTGCTCTTTGCCTTTCGATCCAACTTCTTCCATTCTTCATCGAACACTCTCGTGGGTTTAGTACCCGAATCTACTGCGATCCACTAATATTTATCCACCAACAGATCCTCCATCTTGAGTTTCCACAACTCAAAATGCTTACCATTAAATTTCTCAATCTCTATCTTTCCACTGCTCGCCATCTTATTTCACCACCAGAATTGATCTCGTGGATCTCCCACTAAACAGGGTCTATCACAAGCCCAAGCGAAACCCCTCAGCAACAAAAGCGTCTCCTTGAAGCCAAAACAACTCTGATACCAAATGTAGGTTTTAACCCCGTACAGAAATTACTTGCATACGAATTCTAAAACACAGAAAATAAACAATGCGAGAGCATAACACATAAAACACATATACACAAAGATTTTCCCCTGGATCCCAAAACCGAGACTACCAGCTTGTTTTTTCATTATGTTCCTTTCAATGTTACAATACATATTTATACATGTCGAAGCATCCAATACCATGGACCGAAAACCATTGCGTCCAAAACCATGGACCGAAAACCATCGCGTCCAAAACTATGGACCGAAAACTATCGCGTCCAAAACCATGTGTGAAAACCATGCACAAAACCATAGGTAGGTCCGCCAAACCTAATATAGGGTCCAAAAAAAATTTCCTCGGGGCATTGCCCCGGACCCCGTAGAGCGTGGTTACCCGCCCCCTCAAACCCCCCGGACAGGGGGGGCTGTCGCCCCCCATTTGACCCCCCCCCGCTGCGCAATCGACGCAACGAAGGGGGCGCTCTGCTCCCCCTCTAACCCCCCGATTAACTACATCGGCTAGTCATGGAAAGAATATAACACAACCCAACAAAGTGGGTACCAAAAGGCAACAAGGAGGGGTGAAATTTTGTCAATTTGTGTAGCAACATATTGACTGGATTCTGTTTTTTGTTTGGAGGTGGTCTTGTATGGTTGTGGGGTCTTGGTCGCCTACTTAATCACAATAGCATGTTGTTATCTTTTTGCTGTGGAGTAACTCCTCTTTTGTTAACCATATCCTGCATAAGCCAGTGTCGCTCCTTAGACTGTTGCTTGTTACTCTTGGTCATAAGTTGTGCTTTGACCTACTTGTATTCTCAAACCCTTGTCCTACCACTAGTTCTGGCCTCATTTCACATCTTCCTTTAGTTCCTTGACATTGTTAATTCATGTGTGGACCTCTGGTACAAAATGTTTCTGGTTAACATGTAATGACAAAAGATGTGAAGTAGGCCTGGAGGGGGAGGTTACGGCCCCTAGGGATGAAACCAAGCCCAACAACAAACCCAAGAAATTGTTGAAGCTTATCATTCAGTCAGCCCCTTAAAACCCATAATGAAATCCATCAATTGGAATCCCTTGTTACTAGAGACAAACACACTTTCTTGGACTCCCAGATAATGGAAGAAATCTCTAACTGGGTTCCTAAACCTGGTCATACCAGGTGAAGAAGGAAGCAGTATCTTAATGCCATATCTCTATACTGGTAGATGAAGACCCTATTGGGCAGGGTCTTAAAGGAAAAGTAGGAAGATATACATAATACCTTTACAAGTTTGGAAGACATCAAACATGTTTAGAGAAACCAAAGGGTGTATTTAGAAAGAATGGGCGCAAGGTTGGCTCATATAGAGATCCACCTCAAGTGTGATCCTGCTCCCTCAACTCCTCCAAGCTCCAACACCAAAGATCTAACACTTGTCACCTCAGAGTCTTGATTTTCAAAATGTTAGTTTACAGTGTTTTGCTTTACAATACGGTGGTAGATAATTTAATCATGTTAAATTCGTTAAAGTTGTTAGAATTTTGGACAAATTACTCAATTGGTAGGTGGTAAAAAATATTTGGTTTCCATCTTGGCAAATTGAGATCATTAATTGATAAACATGTTTAAGCTAGTTGATTGCCTGATGTACTTGGTTTACATGATATTTTGAGGCAATACAATATCAACTTATGAAAAAATATAAGTGTAGTTTAACTTATAAATGGTTACAATACGGTGGTAGATAATTTAATCATGTTAAATTCGTTAAAGTTGTTAGAATTTTGGACAAATTACTCAATTGGTAGGTGGTAAAAGATATTTGGTTTCCATCTTGGCAAATTGAGATCATTAATTGATAAACATGTTTAAGCTAGTTGATTGCCTGATGTACTTGGTTTACATGATATTTTGAGGCAATACAATATCAACTTATGAAAAAATATAAGTGTAGTTTAACTTATAAATGGTTACAATACGGTGGTAGATAATTTAATCATGTTAAATTCGTTAAAGTTGTTAGAATTTTGGACAAATTACTCAATTGGTAGGTGGTAAAAAATATTTGGTTTCCATCTTGGCAAGTTGAGATCATTAATTGATAAACATGTTTAAGCTAGTTGATTGCCTGATGTACTTGGTTTACATGATATTTTGAGGCAATACAATATCAACTTATGAAAAAATATAAGTGTAGTTTAACTTATGAATGGAATGTTTTTTTTCACCGAAATTCAGCGATACAATTTTAAACAAAATTATGATTTTTTGTTATTTAAAATGCACTTTTGAATATATAAATAGATTCAACACCTTAAAAAACTTTTGAGATACTTGAATTCTATAGATTAAACAACTTAAAGTGAAGTTTTTAAAAATCCTTATCACATTTAGATTAAAATTACCTAAAAAAAAAAACATACCCAAAAAATTCATTTCAAATATATAATTTAAATCTTAAACATATATACAAACTTTTTCCGTATAATAACATCTCTACGTTAATAAATTTACACTTAAGATTTTCTTATTTAAAAAAAAAAAAAGAAATACCAATTACAACACACGTTCTTAGACAACAATACGACGACGATGTCTAATAGGACGAGCGCTACTAAAGTGAACAAACAGGGTGAATATTCTCAATCCCAATAATGCAAACAATAACGGTCCAACCGTTTATTTTAAATAAAAAAACGATGTGTTATATTTTATTTTAACAATTACAATAAAATATTATGCGTCCGTTATCTTTATACCGCATCCCAAGCAACTCAGTATATACTCTAAATTATCTTAAAATTTTAAAATTCTAACGATAAGATATGACAAATCGCTTTTAAAATAGTGAGGAAGATACCTTTTGTTTTATGCAATGATTATGCGATACCATGTGCAGGTTAGCTTCTTTTTAGACCCCATGACGTGATGTGGTCCCACAAATCTTACTTGTATTTTACTTAAATCATGCATGGGTGTACTTACATGATGAATACCCTTTTTTACTATTTTAGAAACTTCCATTACTATAAAATTTTGATTGAGATAATAGATAAGTTGATTAATTACAATAATTTATGTTTAAGGTTATATATAAATTATATATTAAATTAGTGTATACCTTTTTTAATAAAACAAGTAATTTTTTAATTTAACCATTGTAATTTGATTACTAAAAATATATAAAATTAAATTAGATTATTAATATTTATAAAAATTAATAATTTTAAGTATACACAACGTTTATATAAATATTTAGATCAAGGATAAATATAAATATATATAGATAATAGTACCAGACAATAAAGTGAACTCATAAAATTAATCAAGGCTATTATTGTGGGGCACCAACATCTAGTTCGAGCAATATGATGTGGGCAGAGCTCCAAAGCTCCAAAATAAAATGAGGGTAGTGGGTGCGACTCTGCTGCGAGGGAATCCAAAGCCGTGCATGCCCCTATTTTGATGAGCATGTGCACTTTTTTGTATGGCAGTGACAAGTACTAAAGCAACATATGCTGTGGACAGAATCATTTTGTTTGAGTGAGCCAAATTACCAAATTAATTTATTAATAAAGCGAAGGCAGTGGGTGTGAGGGAATCCAAGGTAGTGAATATAATATAATATATGTAATATGTAATTTTATTAGTGCCTTATGACATTTATTTTTTTTAATATTTTTTTGATTTTATTGTAATTTTAATTAAGGTTTGGAGAAAATGCTTAATATTTCTATTTTCTCGTAAATTTAGTGATCCGTAAATTGTCATAGATATTTTATTGGACAGTTCGTCACAACATATATGATAATATTATACTAAAAATATGAGATTCTGCACTATTACAATTTTATTAAACTTTAAGATATGTAGATTTAACTATAATTAGTGCATACATGCGAATGGAAATTATGTTGAAAAGTAGAGAACAACAAAATAAGCTCTCACACACACATAAGACACAAGATATGCTCTCTAAGAAACCCTTTCGGGAGAAAACTCAGTTGGAAGGTGAGGTCGCTTCGTTCTCTTTCTCTATCTAGGAATATGGTTGCAAGTACAAAGAAGTAATGTTTGTGGCTCGTGGGCTGCTACAGTGCACAAATCCTCTTTATGTGTGTTAACTCCTATCTCTCATGGCTATCTTTGCTCAGCTATGGAACAAAATGCTCTCGAAAGAATGGAATGCCTCTTCCTCCTAGTGGCTCGGTTATGACACAGTCTGATAGCTTACTAGTGGTTAATTTTGACTACATCAACTCTTAACTAGAGTTACAATATAAACTCTTCTAGAGTCTTTTACATCATATCACGTGGCTAGCCCCTTTTCCATGAATAATGGGGGTTGATGCGACATCCTCTCGAAATATAGGTGTGAAAACAGGAAGGTCAACTTCTAAGTGGCATAACTTTTGCATACAGATTCTGATTGATGCACTTCTTACATCGTCAGAAAGATCTTTGTGTGTAGAATAACATGAAATGATGTTGCACTAAAGTGGCAAAGGTTTACCCCAAAACACGTTGTTTGATGCCTCAAAACACTCCCGGGAGGTTTCAGAACCCATTTTGCCACACTAGGTCCCGCCGGTAAAAAAAAGTCTTATGAGATGATTCCTCCACTTTTTCCACTCCAAATGCATCGGGATGGATGAAAAACAATATAATGATTCAATCTGGATCATTCAAAAATAATTTTCTATTTTTTTCGTAGTTTTTTTTTCTAATTTTTTATTTGTTGAGTGAGCTCTGATGGGACATAATTCCCTTGGTGGAGGGCATTTTATTTTTTCTATTTGTTAGTGCCTAACAAATAATTTAAAAATCGGAAAAAAAAATGCTAATTTTGTGAGTGGCCATTGCGTAGGTGATTGCTCTAACACTGATTGTGAAATTGACACTCTTATATACAACCACACTGCCCAATGATGCCAGAACTAACACGGTTGCAAGTCTCCTTTATGTAGAGGGGGGGTTGAATGAGAACAAATCTCCAATTAATATACATTAACTCATTTGTTACTAAATATCTTTGCAAGATAACTCACAGATAGTGAGTGCTCCTCTTGTCTATTGTATGTAAATAGTTCGAGTTTTTAATAATTATTTTCCAACTTATATGGTTGATTACAGATAGGAAATTATGTTGGCCTAAAGAATCTCCTCCGCTAGATGCTTTTTATTTTCTCGATTAATTAATTAATCAATTATTATTGTGATGCAGTTCACATAATTTATTGTTTACAAGCTTTAGGCATATGCTCATTGTTTGGCATTATGTAAAAGTTATTTTTCTATTATAAAAATCGTGGACTTATCTTGCTTTGTAAGCGTCAAATCTGAAAAGATTATTGTGCGAAAGGAAGTTCAATGTGTGGAAATTTAGCTCATTGTGCACATTGAACCTCCTTCCACACATTGAACTACCACACTACCTGCTCGACTCCCAAGTAACCAAACAAAACACAATATTGAATTTAATAAGTATATGAATGCTTGGTAAGAAACACAAAGATAAATACCACGAAGTTGCATTTTACACAATCTTTTACGACAATGTTATGAAAATCAGCATCGCTCATTCTCAAATTTATAGCTCTAGCTAATGCACAATGCAATGCTAATTTTTTGTAGAATTTGTACCAACAAGAGGCTCAAAATTTTGTGGTTCACAATATGGGACTTATGGGATGTTTGTCACGAACCCATGTGGGCATTTAATCATCCAAATAGCATTTAACTAAGTCAATGATTATTTTTGCCTTATTAAATATATAAAATCCATCATCAAAATAAAAATAACTATTATAAATATTGAATGTCATTTTCATTTAACTTGGGAACTCAACGAACATTCCAGGGCAGAACAAATCACGTGACTAGGAGCCATGAATGTGAGTGTGGAAGTTCATCCTTGTGCAAAAGTTCGACTGAGATGCCCCTCATATTAAAAGAATCAACACTCTCCATTGACCCCATTTAGGAATACTTTTTCAAAGAAATACATTAACTGCGTTTTCTTTTCAGCTCAGGAGAAATGAAATGTAGTTTTAGGTTAAATATGGAATGTCAGGATTTAGATTCATGTAATCACTTAAACTCTAATATGTGGAGTCATGCCACAAAACTAATATAATTTCACAAAAAAAATCATTACCAAATTTAATCCAAAAAAAACAAAAACCTTTAAAAAGTTACAATTCATAAATGAAACTAAATTTCAATTCAACGAAATAGTCAATATTCAATATTTAGATTAGACATAGTATGGGAAGGAAAATCTCTTATGGAGTGTGAAGATAGGGTTTCGCTGCTTTCTGAAGCAGAATGGTACGTGAAGAGGTTTGAACTCGCCATGGCCTCTCTAGGCACCCTTGCAGACAACCATAGTCCAAGTTGGACTGGTAGAAGCACCTGGCTTTTTTCTCCTGAATAGATCGGTCCTCTCCATTGCGCCAGTATCGATCACCGAGCTCAGAGTATTCTTTAGAAACCTACCACAGGCCCTCGCAAGAAATCTTCGATTTGCATCTAAAGTATTTGACGGGGTAGATCTGGCTTTTGGAGATTGGACACGTAGTGGCCTCTGGATCAGTTTACCTTTGCAGGATGTTATGTCAAGCAACAAGCATACCGATCATTGCTCCCAAAAGTGGGTTCAACCATTAGATCCATTGATGGGACCCAGGAATCTCTTCAGCCCATCCATGCAGTGGATCGGGTCCACTTTCGATGGAATCTAGGCCCTGGCGATGCCCTTCGCATCACTCGGTCACAGAGGTGAGTCGGCCTCTGATCCAATTGCATGGAAGATTTTCATGACAGTGGAGGACAGATCTACTTTGAATAAGGCTCGATTCAAGGGCGGAGAACTCACTGGATCCAAGGGCGACAGTCATATGCCAGATCTGGAATCAACAACAGAATCACAATCCTCAACAAAACCTTCAACCTTGCACACATAAGCAATAGGTGCAATCGATTGAGGGTAGATATCCATATCCAGATCCGGAACTTGTAGATATTCAACCATCGAATTTGGAATCACAGAACCCTATTCAAATTTTTGTCAAGCCTCCAAATGGAAAAACAACATTGATTTGGGTCCGTGCTTCCCAAAAAGTGACCCACTTGAAGCTAAATATCTGGGATAAGCTCGACATTCCCATGAATTAGCAAAATTTTATCTATGGTGGCAGTTCAATACAGAACGAACAGTTTCTTCAAGAATATAATGTATCTCCATCATCTACCATCATCCTAAACCTGAGACTACGGGGCTGATGTGCTGGATCAAGCAAAACTAAGAGCATTGGCAGAATGACAGGATCCAGTCTCCCTAAAGCTACAGTTCCAATTCAAGGGCATAATAACGGAGGCCTTTCTTTCAAAGAAATCCTGAAAGGAAAACAGGCAGCAACTATTACTCTAGATTAGACACATAATACCCCTAGGCCCTATATTGTGGAACAGCTGAATCAAGTGCCAGAACTGAATATAGACTTATCAAGATATGTGTTCTAACTATGAAGCCCTAGCGGTTATTTGTAGATTCAATAGCTTCTATCCAAAACCAATGGATCTATTCCACTGGATCCTCACGAATTGGGATCCAAATTGTGAGATCCATCTATGTTCAAAAGGATTCTTCGTAGTAAAGTTTACATCATCGGAAATACGAGACTATGTATTACATGAAGGACCATGATTTTGGGGATCTACAGGACTGTTTGTAACACCATGGTTTCCAAAATTTAATGAAAACACAATGATAGTATTAAGAATGTCGGTCTGGGTTAGGCTGCACAATCTCCACCTTCACTTTTGGCATCAAAAAGTCCTAGAAGGTATTGGGAATCTCTTAGGGAGATACATCAAGACAGATATGCAAAGAATTGAAGAACAAATCTACACTTCTGCCATAATATGTGTGGAGGTGGACCTTAGCAAAGGCTTGTTGGATCGCATACAATTGAGACACAAGAAGCAGAGATGGACGCAATATCTAGATTTTGAAAAAACGTCATTTAGATGTTGAATATGCAGACAAACACAACACTTATAAAATATGTGTCCTAATGCAAAGTGAGAGACACGAAGGAAGAAGAAACCAGGAAAGCAACCCAAACATTGGCAATTTCCTCCTCAAGAAGAGGAAGAGGAAGAAGAATAATTGGAACCCCATTCAAATGAAGGAAATAAAAGTATACCAAAAAATATAGAAAAGGAGGATACAAATGATGTTGGGATAGGCATACCTATAGTGCAGCCATAGAAGTTTCCTGAAACAATAGATTTGGGGGGTACCAAGTGCCATCATCCTTCAAAAAGCTCAAATTTGAAAAAAGTAAAACCAAGAATGGAAGAAGACAATCAAGTAGCTATCATATATTCCATGCCATCACAAGGTGAATGGCAAAAAGTTGAAAAGAAGAAGTGGAGAAAAGTATAACTTTTCCCCCTTTTACTAGTTTGTTCATGGTTTTATGATCGCGAATCATTGATTGGCTTGATGGAATGCTTCTGCATCTACAACATGTAATTTTGTTTTCATTAATAAAATTGCGATTTTTTCCTGGGAAAAAAAAATCAATAATTTTAAGCAAGTTATTTTAACATGTCAATCTGCAAACTTATGTAAAGCTCGTGTTTAAAATTTGATGGAGAAACAATTTACTTGAAAGCGGGAGTCGACTCATCTTATTGGAATTTATGGAGTAGATCATCATTCTTGTTAAATAAACTACAGTGAAGATCTAGAAAGACATTTCGACTGATGTTAATCATTTTTATTTAACTTGATTTCCTAATCATTTCCAAATAAAATTTAGTTTTGATTTAGTTTTGTGACATGGCTCCACAAATGAAAACCAGGAGGGGAATTCTTGGGTGGCGGATTTTGATTTATTGTTGCTCGATCCTACAAATAGTGATTCATCATTGTTAGAGCTTCTATCCCACTCGCTTGGCTACCTGGACCCCAAATATTGTCGCCTTCATTACTTGACCACAAAAAGCGATGTTTACAGCTTTGGGGTGCTCCTCTTGGAGATGCTAAGCGGGCATAAGGCCGTTGATCTTCAGTACGAGGGAAATGTTATGGAGTGGGTCGTGCCACTAATCAAATCCAATGACATCTCAACCATCATGGATCCCACATTGGCGCCCCCGTTGAACTACGAGGTGTTGTACAAAATAACATGTGTTCCTTGCCAGTGTGTCTAGAAGCATGGAAAGGAGTTCCCTGATCCAGGTGCATATTGGTGGCCACCTACCTATCCCACCTGGACCTCCAACTGGTTTCATCAATTTCCTTAATTATAGCACAATTTACTATTTTTAGCAATTTTTTGGGTCTTAAACTCCTGGAGCTGTTTTGACCCCCTAAATGGTGTTTTTTTTAGGTACAAAGCAAGCCCATAGTCGCAGGCCCGTCTTAGGGGCCTGTCACAAATATTGTAGTACTCGAAGAGATCTTTATAACAAGGTATCTTATGCACTAAATAAAGCTCATATGACCAAGTTCTGACCTCGAGAAGTTTGTTTTCCAACTAACCCCAATGGGGCCCGCAAACTCTTAGCATTCCATCTCCTATGGTTAGGGTTTTGGTTTTTTAGGGTTTCCCTTTATTGTTCAATAATAAAAAGTCCCTTGAGCCTCATTGTAACATAGTTCAGAGCTATGTAGCCACCACATCTCTTCTCAAATATAAGCTACCATCGCCTGAGCTAGTTTATTTCCATTCTACATGTAACAGTTTTCAGTACTTTGTTATTAATGAATTGAATTTTTGTTTTCAATGTATCTTTGTGTTTTTGTTCATATATGTATTTCATTTCGTTCCTTCATAAATTTGGATCACGCTCGTCCATGGACAGAGTGATAACGGAGCTCGGATGAGTAGTGGCGTTGCTAATGGGAACACAATGCAACAACCAATCGATTCTCCCAACCGAAGTTGTTTTGGATAGCAATAGATTGCATAGAAGATCTTCAGGATATCATGATTCAAAGGTTTATAGACCTACACGCTTGTTGTTTTCAAAAGGTGGTTAGGCAAACATCAACTTTGTTTTAGCATTCCTTGTACAAGAAAAGATTGATCCAAGTGGATATTGGTGGCCACCCACCTATTCCATTTGGACCCCCACCATTGTTTCTTTCAGTTTCCTTAATTGTAGTACAGTTTACTATTTTTGGCAGTTTTTCAGGTCTTGAACTTCTAGAGGCTTTTTGAGGTCCTAATCGACGTTTTTTCTTTTTTGGAAAATGGGCAAACTCATGGGCTTCATTACAATCAAAAGTTGTAGTCCTTAGATAGATCTTTCTAATGAGGTACTGTAAGCATCCAATGAAGATCATATGCCAAAGTTACGACCCCAGGAAGTTGATGTACCAATTTACCCCAACGGGGCCCATAGACTTTTGGCGCTTCATCTCCTAGGGTTAGGGTTTTGGATGTTTACGGTTTTCTGTTATTTCTCAAAAATAAATAGGTCTTCGAGCCTCATTATAACACAGTTCAAAAGGCATGTAGCTGCCACATCTCTTCTCAGAGATAAGGAACCATCGTCTGAGCTAGTTTATTTCCATTATGCATGTAAACAGTTTTCAGTACTTTGTTATTAATAAATTGAACTTTTGTTTTCATTGTATCTTTTTGTTTTCCTTTATATATGTATTTCATTTCATTCCTTCATAAAATTTGGATCAAAGATGGTGGCAAGATAAGAACAATATGGAGACGTCATTACTTCGGCAAAGTCTGCATGTTCTATGTTTTTCAAGGTCCTTGTTCTCTCTGTAAATGACGTTCATGGATTTTATGTTCATGAAGTGAGATGACGTCGCAACCTCGTCTTCTCTATCTTCTCTCCCTATTTGCTTCTTTCGTCCATCTGCACAATCGAACAAACGACCTTAGCATTATAGTCTCCAAACCGTGGTGTTCATTCAAAAATTAATAATTACTCAAAAATCAACTTAAAACATAAATTTTGATTTTAACAATACCTCAAAACATAAATTTCGATTTTAACAATTCCTCTCAATACTATTCATGTGGTATTATACATATATTCAATAATAAATCTTATTCATCATCTAAATTAAAAATAAATTTGAACTACTTTATTAAAAAAAGAGACTAAATATGTATTCTAACCTAATGTAGAATCATTAATCTTTCATATCTTTAGTTTTTAAAGTCATAATCTAGCTCGTTCATAATATGATGACATAATAATCAAATGTTATTTAAATAAATAATCAACAATGCATATCATTAACAATGTTACTATCCTCTGTAGGGACCACTACCTCGTATTTTCAATTCTAAAATTCATTGTGTGGAGGTCCTTGATTCCATTGGAAACCAACTATGCCCTTGCCTCTGTGCAGAAGTTCATTGTGCGGAGGTCCTCTGCACATGGACCTTTGCACAATGAGCGTCTGCACAGTGAGTCTCAACACAAAAAAAATCGGTATAAACAATCAACAACGCATATTACTAACAATGATATTATCCTTTCTAGGGACCACCACCTTGTTAACTGACTATGCCCTTGCCTTTGTGTGGAAATTCATTGTGCAAAGGTCCTCCACACAATGAACATTCGCTAACATCATTAGGCACCCAGGTAACAGACCTCCACACATGTGATCGTTGATGAATGTTGTTAGCAATAAATTGATGAATATTGCAAGCTATGTAAACAAAAAATCTCATAGCCCAGTAATTGCGGATTGAACTCGATAGAAATGCAACACGCAACATCACAATCTAGATATGTCTCTATAAATGAAATGTAGTGTTCTTTCTCCACTTATTCTCAGCGGCTCATTACATATGTCATCGAAGACTTAAAATCTTATATTTCAATCTCATCATCGGTGATCGAACAAGCAACCTTAGCGTTACAGTCTCCAAATCATGGTGTTCATTCAAAAATTAATAATTACTCAAAAATCAACTTAAAACATATATTTCAATTTTAACAATACCACAAAACATAAATTTTAATTTTAACAATTCCTCTCAATACCAATCATGTTGTATTATACATATATTCATTAATAAATATTATTCATCATCTAAATTAAAAATAAATTTAGACTACTTACTTAATAACAGAAAGAAATTAAATATGTATTTTGCCATTTAATTATCTCATAATAATAATACTAAACATAGAATCATTAATCTTTTCATTAATCGTCTATATCTTTAGTTTTTAATGTCATAATCTAACTCGTTCATAATATGATGACATAATGATTAAACATTATTTAAATAAATAATCAAAAACACATATCACTAACCATGGTATTATCCTTTGTAGGGACCACCACCTAGTATTTTCAATTTATTGTACTGAGGTCTTTAATTCCATTGAAAACTAACTATGCCTTTGTCTATGTGTGAAAGTTCATTGTGTGGAAGTCCTCCTTAATTCCATTGGAAACTAACTATGCCTTTGTCTATGTGTGAAAGTTCATTGTGCGGAAGTCCTCCACACAATGAGTATTTTCAATTCTAAATTCATTGCACTGAAGTCTTTAATTCCATTGGAAACTAACTATACGAAAGTTCATTGTGCGGAAGTCCTCCTTAATTCCATTGAAAACTAACTATACCTTTGTCTATGTGTGGAAGTTCATTATGCGGAAGTCATCCACACAATGAACACCTAGACAATGAACCTCTAACACAAAAAACAACTCTGGTATAAACAATTAACAACGGATATTATAACTGAAAATGGTATTATCTTTTGTAGAGACCACCACCTTGTTAACCAACTATGCCCTTACCTTTGTGTGGAGTTCCTCGACACAAAGACCTCCACACAATGATCATCTGCTAATGAAATTATGCACCCAGATGGCAACTATGTTCACGCTGGGTGCACCCATAACTTTTGACCCTCGCTGTGTAATGGTAGTCGTGTTTCTAAAAACCATTCAAGTAATCGCAACGACGGTGTTTGCTAAGTGAATTTCAGCAATGATCACCAGCATAAGAAATATACACATGCGATTTCACTTATCACTAAAATCTAGTTGCCCCATTAAACATTTTTTTTAAGCTATCCTAAACAACACAGGCACACAAGGCAAAGTACGTTACATATCAAAGAATTCACCCATATATTTGTCAACTCAATATTTATTTCAGAAGTGATTGTAATATTTATTTCAAGAAGTGATTACATGTACAATAGTGTATTCAACACCATTGGCTTCACGTTAAAGTACATGAATGCTTATATTAATATTGGCCTATTTCGGACAAGTCATTGGCCGTCCTCGTTTAAACGATTTGTTCAAGAAAACCTTCTCGTTTGTAGCGTTCGTGTAGGCATCGTTTGTATGACTGAATGCGAGTTCTATTCCTAATCAAATTTGTCACTCCCTCGAATCTCTTCTTATGTGGAGTGTCAGTTTATGCATCACTTATATTGATGAGTGTGAGTTTTATTACTCATAATAAGATTCCTTGGAAACAAGGTGTATTCATCAATTGTTTCCTTCACATGATGGCTGAACCAAAGCAGCAAGTTAGAAGCATTGGTAATGCACTATACCTTAGAACACTAATGTACTGAGATGGTTGGAACATGCGTAATTCATAGGTTAATGCGGGAATACCACTCATGAGTTAGAAGTATTAGCAATGCACTATATCTTAGAACACTGATGTACTGAGATGGTTGGAACATGTGTAATGATAGGTTAATGCGACAATATCACTACTAAGGGAGATTTGACCAATCACAACAAGATAGATTGAAAACACAATCATAATGCTTTAAGTTCAAAGCTGAGCTGTCATTAATGAGTACCCATGTTAAACATTAGAGAAAAAAGAAAGAAAGAATTTTATTTTAAAGTTTATGAGGCTAAAGATAGTCTATAGGACAATTTGCTTCTTCATCTCATTGATGTATTCGATCATTTCCCCATGAAGCCTTACAATAAACGCTCCTAGTGTCTCGACAAACCCCTCGCTAAATAGATTATCCCAAGAGCTAGCTGCCAAAATATCTTCATAACTTTCTTTGTTGTCTTTGAAGGCCTCACATTCTAAAATGAAATGATTTTCTGTTTACACTTTTCCAGAAGAATAAAAAATACATACTCTTTCCTCCCACACATCTTTTGGCCTTTTCCAGCGCCCTGTTTCACAACAGAGTTGATGAGAATTAGTCCTTAACTGAGCAATAAGAATTTTGGCTCTCCAATAAATATTGGCCTCTATGTACACTTTGTGTTGATGATTATTAGTGTGATTAAACACTTCAATATAGTACTTTTTCTTTCTCCCTAGCTCCTTATCCCAAATACGCTTGTTGAACTTATCCATAACAAAAGTTTTTATCTCTTTACTTTACTGTTTATGGGACACAAAGACCAACCATGCTCTCGCAATGTGCTTCATCTTCAAGTTATGTAAATATATTATAAGGTAAAATTCACAACAATGTGAAAAGCTTTGCTCTTCAGCAGTACGTAGAGATTTGCATATCTGCACGATCCGCACAAAAGTTATCATAATGAACCATTGTGTATGACAACGAAAGTCATACCAATAATGAATGCATTGCAAAAAGTGTAACTCATTAATAATTTAGTACGAAATAATTGAAATTAAAAACACATCAATCAAATATCACATAAAAAAGTGTCCAGAGCCAAAAAAAAATTATTGAGTTAAATGTGTTAACCATAGAAGCAAAGCTCTGCACAATTGTCCACGCTACAGGCTTGGAACTCTAACCTAAGTTAATGCATACATTTAATAAATTATAATACTTTTAAATTACTGCTTAATAAACATTAATAATAATTTAATTTTAGATTAGTGTTGTGCCAGATGCGAAATTTTATTTTCATTAATTAACAATAACAATAAAAAGGAAGACTATATTACATTACAACTATTAATTTTATTCAAAATATTTTAATAATTCAATAAAAATTATAATATATTACATTTTTATTAAAAATAAATTATATATTAAAAAATAAAATTTATATATTAATAATTAGTATTAATTTTGAGATTATATATATAACATTTCACTGTAAATAATTTCCGGATTAAAGAAAGACAATATTATTTCTCATACATGTGTTTTTGTGATGGATAACTCTAAACTCGGAAAAATAGAGAAATAAAACAAATATGAAGCTACACAAATCCATGGGGGGCGTTGTTAATTTTCTAGGCATTCACAATTAACACGGGTAAAATTTTGAGGAATATTATGACATAAAGTCGGGTGACAAAAGACAATATCTTTAAAAGGTTTAAGATGTATGTACAAAAGTTTTCGCTGATATATTACATCCGAAAAAATATTCAAAAGTTTGAAAACAACTTTGAAAACATATCACTGTAAAGATTTTTAAATTATTTTTTTATCGAAGTAAAATTTTAATAATGAGTTTGTTCAGGATTTTTTTTAGAAAGAAAATCAAAATAGATTATATTAAGGGCATATAAAGATCTAAATACAAACATAAGCTGTAAATAGCTTGATGGAGCGGTCCAACAGAGAGACTGCCGAGACATGGATCCATATGAAGAGGAAAGGATAATAAGCTTAATAAGCATAAGAAGCCGCATAAACATGAGAAGTCCAGATGTAAGCCAGATAAAGAAAGCCTGAGAGCCCGAAACCAAAAGGCAGTTATGACAGTTAATGCAGCAAAACAACTCTCCAGATGAAGCGAGAGCGCATGTTCAGAATTCAAGGGGGCAGGAGGCCCAATATGGAATTCAAAATGGAGGCCAGAGACCTGCTTGAGTTGTTGAATATACAGTCGTTCCTCCATGACCATAGGAACCAGCAGGAGATGACAAAAAGGGAGCGCCAAGCAGGGCATTGAGAGCTCCACCAAGAAAAAGCATCCTGTACAAAGGAAAACGACTGATGAGAGAAACCAAAATGTAAAGAAAGTTCATACCAGATAGAAGAAGTGGTTGCACACTGGAAGAACATGTGCAGGTTCGTTTCTGTTTCTGAGAGGCACATCTGACACCTGCTCGGCCCTTGCCAGCCTTTCCTTTGAAGGACCTCCCATGATAGATTTTTGTCTGAGAAGAGGAGCCAGGCGAAGAGGATCATCTTTAACGGACAGGTCGCTTTCCAGAGCTTGAGAGGGAAGGAAGGGGAAGCCTGTTGGAGCCCCTTTGTGAATGCTGCATAGATTTCTTTAACACTGTAGGACGAAGATGATGTCTTCAGTGACCAGATTAGTTCGTCCCTGGAGCCCGAAGGCGAGATACCTTTACCTGTAAAAATGTTAATAGCGGCTTGCCATCTGGGACAAAGATGGGGGGGCAGAGAGAGCTCGTCCACATCCTTCCAGACCGGGCCCTGAGGGGACCAGGATCTAATAAGCTTGTTCCAAGTACAGAAGCCTCGAGCTAGAAGGAAAGCTAGCAAGTCAGAAGGGATCGACGATTCCAGGTTGAGGACTGTTTTGTCAATGCCAATGAAAATGTTGGATCCTGAGAAAAGCCTCCACCTATAGTTATCCATGAAGAAAGGGAGGGTCTTTCTGAAACTTCGCCAGATTGCCGAGCCCGATGAGATGCCAAGCGTGTTCCTTCTGTACCAGTGTACCATGGGACGGCCTTTGAGATATTTCTGTTTGATGAAGGAGCTCCACGGGCTGCTCCCATATATACCCCTCAATATCGATTTACACAGCAGCGCCTTTCCAAAAGACTTTTGATGGAGGAGACCCCATCCTCCCTGCTCCTTTGGTCTGGTAATCATATCAAGTTTAATTAAGTGGATCTTGTAATGACATGAACCGCCACCCCATAAAAAATTCGCCATCAGAGAATTGATCTTCTTAAAGATAGAAGCTGGGAGGTGAAAGAGATGAGCCCAGTATATGGCCATTTGAGACAGGACCGCTTGGACCAAAATGAATCTACCAGCCAGAGATAAGAACCTCATTTCCCATCGAGAGATTTTTTTATAGAACCGGTCGACCAGCCATGACCAGTCCCAAGAGCGATATCCGAGAGGCTTTAAGTGGAAGCCGAGATAAGTAAAGCCATCCCAAATAGAGAAGTTATCCACTTTGCCAGATCCGGATTGGAGCCATTATGGTATAAAATAGACTTTTCCTTGTTAATAAAAAGGCCTGAGGCGGATTGGAATCTTTGTAGGATGACGAAAAGGCAGACCCAAGAGGATTTATGCAGCATTGCCAGGGAGAGGACATCGTCAACAAAGAGGTTATGTGAGAGATATGAGTCCTTGCAGAGTTTAATGGGCAAATATCTACCTTCCTCCACTGCCTTATTAATATGCGAGCTGAGGGAGTTCATGACCAAAATGAACAGCAAAGGGGAGAGAGGGCACCCCTGGCGGAGGCCTCGCTCGGCCTGGAAAAAAGGAGTGGGGGTGCCATTTATGAGGACAGCGAAGTTTGCATTTTCTACACAAGCCATAACCCAGTTTATACCTTGCAGCCCGAGCCCAATTTTGGCCAGGAGAAATCTGAGGAAGCCCCAGTCTACACAATCAAAAGCTTTCTTTAGGTCAATCTTGAGGGCTGCTGCATCAATATTTTTGGAGCTGATGGAGAAAAGGCATTCTTGCGTTAGAGCAACAGCGTCTAAGATGAGCCTGTCTTTTAGAAAAGCATGTTGATTCTTGGATATGAAAGAATTGAGGATAACCTTCAACCTCTCCGCAATGATCTTGGAGATGATCTTGTACAGAGTATTACACAGAGCGATCGGCCTGAAATCCCCAAGGGAAGTCGATTTGTCTTTTTTGGGGATGAGGGCCAAAAAGGTTGCGGCTAAGGCTCTGTTGATGTTACCAGAAGTACGAGAAGCATCCGCCATACGCAGGAGATCATTCTTGAAAAGATCATAAAAGTGGGAAAAGAATTCAATCGGCCAGCCATCAGGCCCCGGACTTTTGTCCGATTTGAACTTTTTGATGGTGCTCAAAAGCTCCTCTTCAGAAATCGGCCTGCAAAACTCCTCATTAGCTTTTTCATCAAACATGACAGGCATCTGATTAACTGCCCAGAGGGAGTCACTCGGGTCACTTGTACGCTTTTTATACTGTTTTTGAAAGAAACAGAAGGCCTCCTTCGAAATGTCCTGTTGGGAATGATAAAACCCGCCATCACCATTATCAATCTGCCAAATGGAGTTCCTCAACCGTCTTGAATTTGCAAAGTTGTGAAAGAATTTAGAATTGCGGTCGCCCTCTCTGAGCCAGGTAGCTCTACTTTTCAACCTCCATGAAGCTTCCTCTTTTGCCAGCAGCGCCTGCCTTCTTTTCTCCAAATCTCTGAAGAGAGTTTTCTGGTCAAAAGATAAGCCATTTTGAAGGACCGAGTTGGAGAGGAGATCCAATTCCTTCTTAATCTCGAGAAGCTCCTTTTTTTCCTTCCTTCTCTGATTAATTTGCCATTCCTTGGCGGCGTTTCTGAGCAGTTGAATTTTCTCACGGAATGTGAGAAGAAAGGCCTCTTGCGATTGGTGAATGTCCCTCCATGAGTTTTTAATAAGCTCATTGAAAGACTCATCAAGCAAGTGATACCTGTTGAATTTAAAGGCATAGCCTAACCTGCGCTCCATGATTGACCAGTCTAGGTAGATAGGCTTGTGATCAGAGGTGAAAACGTTCCCCGTTTTTGCCACCGGCATCCCCCATTTACCGATTACACTGACCTTTAGAAGGAATCGGTCGATTCTTTTTGCAATATATGCCGAGCCTGTTCTTCCATTTCCCCAGGTAGGTTCCATTTTCTCCGGAATGATGTCAACAAGGTTCCTGTTTAAAAGCTCTATGCGAATTTTGTCAGCAATGCTGTCCTTTTTATTGCAACTGCCCCAACATTCCTCTGGCCCGAGAGTCAGATTGAGGTCACCTGCGATCAACAGGGACTCAATGTCTAAGATTTCGGATCCAAACAAATTATCCCAAAAGGGGACCCTGTTCCTGTAGGGAGCATAAATATTTAGAATATTAATATTTTGGGACTGTCCTCTGATAGAAGCCGAAATAAGGATTCCTGCTTGACATTTAAAAGCCCGTGCTTTGACCCAATGAGGATCCCACAGGACAACCAATCCTCCAGATAGACCCTCAGCTTCTGTCGCGGCCATATGCCAAGCTGGGAACATTTTCCTAAAAAAAGCCAGCGACACATCGCTTGGATGCATAGTTTCTTGTATGCATATGATGCAAGGGCGCGCCGAGGACAGAGTCTCCTTGAGTGCTAAGAATTTGGGGGCAGCACCCAGCCCCCTGATATTATATGATATCAGGAAGGTCATTTCAAAGGCTTGCCAGCCGAGCTTGCTCTAAGGGGCTGTGACTCAGGCGGTTCCAGGATCAGAACATCAACAAGGGAGAGATTGGAAACCCCCAAGTCGGGGGCAGTCGGTCTCCCTCTGAAATGGCGGCTTCCTCCTTTGTGCTTTTTCCTCGTGGTGATGTTCCTAGCTGAATTAGGACTGATGGTAGGAGAGGCGGGTTTGTGAACCGTCAGGGGTTCAAGGAGCGAGGGATTCTGTTGGATCAAGAAGTCTATGTCGCTGTCCACTCTATTAATCGGAGAATCAGATGGAGAAATGTAAGGGGTTGGCGAGACCATTGGTTCTTTCCCTTTTTGATGGCCGAGGGGGCGTTCCTGGGCGATGGCGAGGAGGAAGATATGGGGATGGGGTGTGACCCCACTACAAGATTCGGTTTTTCCATCACCGGGGGGGAAGGAACCGGAAAATCATCACGCTGCTCCGGGATAGGCGGGCTGTTAAAATCGGCTGCAGTTTGTTCCGAGAGCACGGGTTCCGTTGGCACTTCCTGTGTCTCCGAGGAGGGAGGGCTGTTTATTCTCGCCACCTTTGGGGATCCCGGAAGGGACTGAGATAAGTATTGAGACAAATGTTGAGAGTGCCTGAATTCAGTTGCCCTGAAGGAAAATTGTTTTTCTGCATCCTCTGAGCGGAACCCTGAATCTGAGGATTTTTTCTTGGCTATTGGATTCATAGAGGTTCTGCGTTTTCGGCGAAACCTGCACTGTCTTACCAAGTGACCCGTCCGATGACAAGAAGAGCATCGGAAGGGGATGCCCCAGAAATCTAGACGCTGAGAGATTTTAAAGCCCTCCCATACAATATCAATCTGGTCAGGGTAGTCACCCTTGTATGGCTTCTCAATGAGAATCCAAGCGATTCTCTTATCCTTTTCTCCCCTTATCCATGGATCTACATATATGAATTTTCCGATTGCATTGCCAATCAGGGAGAGGGTCTCTGTGGTCCAGAGCTCCAGTGGCAAATTAGGAAGTTTGACCCAAATCATGCTATGGGCGGGGGTATTTTTCAAGGGGTCAAAACCAAGATACCAGTTCGCCAGGGATAGAAAGCTTCTACCAAATACCCATGGCCTGTTTAGCACTGCTTCCAAGTCAACTTCCTTCTGGAAATGGAAGGAAAACCAGTCTTTCATAAGGCGGGAAATGATGGGAGTATAGCCAATGAGCGGGCCCCAGGAGGAGGAAATCCATCTTCTCATTTCATCTTCGTTCATCTCCGGAAAATACCATTTTCCGACTAGGGCAAGCTTTTTGAGACTATCAATCCTTTTGACAAGAGAAGAACCGGTGACCGAAACTGCTTTCAGCGGGGGAGCCGTTTTGACAAGTCCAGGTTGCCTGTGGCGGGACCGATCATAATTCGGACTGTTGGAGGGCCCACTGTGCCGCTGACTAGGATCAAGGATTGAACGAGCTTTTAATCCCGAGTGTATCATCTCATCCACAGAGGCGTGCCAGGCAGGCTGTGATGGGGCGCATTCACGTGCCATTTCAGATTCAATAGCGGCATGGAACAGAGCCTTCGTGGCAGGGGAGTCGCTGTCGACAGACATGTTGCCTCAAGAGAAAGGGAGGCAAGTACAGCGAAAGGATCAGAGCGGGTACAGATGGAAAACCCAAAACAGGGCCGGCAGCAAGGAACCTGGATAGCGTAAACACCTTGCAGGGAAGGGAAGGGAGAAGTACTCTGTGGATCTTTCTAAGAAGATAATGTCAGGATCTCCCACGTCATGACCCAGGTTGGAAGCCCTGATACTGGAGACAGGTACAGCACGGATATACTTTCCAGTGGGGAGGGAGGCAATGCTTCGCCGCCGAAATGACAAATAGAAGGAAAATGGCCGTTTAAGCAATTAAGATGATGGGAAGAGGGAGATGGATCGAGCTCTTTGGTTGTTTAGAGATTAAATTCAAGCATGCGAAACCACCGGAGAAATTTTGAAAAATTTTCCGGTGAAGATGGAAGACGGGAAGGGGGGAGTCGGAAAAACCAGAGGGGGAGGATGCAGAGGGAAATGGAACCGAAATCACTTCGGGTGCAAGTAGAGGAGGAAAGATCCCTTATGATGCAGACTGGTTGCAGTCAAGACAGCAACAATAGACTTGAAAGACGCACCACCATTTTCCTATGCGGAAGCAGATATCGCGACATGGGCTGATAACGTAGAAAGACGCTCTGAGTTTGCTTAAGATGGTCCTTAACATCTTGTTAGACCAGAGGTTAGACTGTTAAGATGCTGGCATTGCATAGAAGCCTAACAGACTATAACTAACCTAAGAAACACCGACCATATTGGTCTTGACGGAGACGAAAAGCTCAGAATGGACCCTCAGAAAACACCCGAAACTAAAAAATACCCCGCCATCATTCACAGCAAAAAAACTCTTAAGAATTATCCAAGCATTAACATAATTCAGCTAAAAACTTTCATCAATACATAAAAGGAGAGTTATGTAAACTGACCTGGTAGGGAGCGCCACGAGCCGACGAGAAACAGGGAGCCAAAGCGAAACAAACAGTCGACAGGACAGTGAAACCGGAAAAAAAGAGCCGAAACGAGCGCAGAAAGGTGGCGAAAGCCCATATACAGACCCGACCAGGAGGGCAGGGACAAAACGCCGAAAAAGAGAGCCCAGGAGTCGGGCGGAAACGAGTGCAGAGGGAGGAGGAAAGCCAGATACACTCCCCGGCCAGGAGGGCCGAAGACGGAAAACCAAGGGGAAAGCTGATGGACGGGTTAAAATAAGGGGTTCTCTCAAGCAGGGAATGGCGGGCGACGATTATGCATGAAGCTGAGAGACGGGTGGATGATTTGAGCAACCTGGCAGACAAGGGTGATGGCGTTCCCTGCATGGAAAAGGACGTCGAGGAGCGGGCAGCTGGCTAGAGAGGCTTCCTGGTTGGGCGCTGAGAGACGAGGCGTTCACTGTATGGCCGAGGGGGAGGTCATCTCTGGTTGGCTGTTGCAAACAGATGGCTCCGCCATTTCCGCGCTGCGTGGACGCTCCCGGATCCTCACTCCCCTTCCTTCTTTTCCCCTAGCTTGCATCAATCTAGTTTGTTCAGGATTTTAACAATGAATTTGTTTATGATTTTAACTATAAATTTGTTCTTTGATGATATAAGTTTTGTTTTGAATAATACAATATTATTTAAGTATATTATTTAATTGGTGGATAAATTAGAAGTCTCATGGTAGTCTTCTCAACATATAATGGCATTTGGATTGAAGAGTATTTATCTGTGTTTTATTTCAATATCTGTATCATTGGTTTGATGATATTTTGTTGTTAATTAATAATTAAAATTATTAATTATCATAATTATTATAATTTCGTTATCATATTATTAATTATTAATTTTTATTTGTTAATATATATTAATTTATTATTATTTAATAAAGTTACATTAAAATTTGTAAAAAATATGAGTCAAAGTTATATCATTATAATAGGTGATTTTATTGATTTATAAATTGAGATTACTTGAAATGATTTCATCTTTTTTAAGCATCTTATTTTTATTAAATTGTTATTCTATTTTTAATGACACATCTATTAATATATTATAATCCATGTTAAAGGTTTTTGCTTTTTTTAACTTAATTTTACGTTGATATTTCACAAAATTGCAAGAGCCATAAGTTGTTATTTGTCTCTAACTTGTCATTTAGGAAACCAAACGAAAGGCAAAATATTTTTTTTGTTAATAATTGCCCAACAATATGTTGAGGGGTGAAGCACTAGACTATAAAGATGTGATTTGTGTTTGTAGTGGGAAAACCAGTTGACAAAGTAACAAAATGATTGACCAGAGTTCTTAACTACATGAATAGAATTGACGACAACAAATTGTAAAAGTATTTGGCTATCCCATAAGCATGGAAACCAGCCAAAAGAACAACAACATGACTGATGATAGTTCTAAATAGTTTGAACAAACCAATAAATAAAGAAATTAGAGAGTCATAAGGATAAGGAGTTGTCCACATCTATAGGACGATTTGCATTATAGTGTGGCACCAATGTCAGGCCTAGAGGTGAGCCCATTTCTAAGCAAGCAACACAACCCTCAACATCCAACAACAACAACTTCAATTTGTTCATCTTGTGCAAAATATTATCTCGTGCACCCCTTCTATCCACCAACACTTTACCTAGAAGAGTCTTCAAGGGTTAATACAAATCAATGGTATACAACTAGTGGTTTCGCTTGTCCCTAGTGTTCTTGGTGTAAGGAATTCAGACACTAAGGGCATCCAAAACCTCTAAATCTAAAATTCCTAGTCATTTGTGTCAAACATTATCCTCCACAACATTAATATTTGATTGAATCTCAGGGGGCATGTGGGCATGGAAGTGATGTGCAAAAGCTTCAACACATAACCAATCCTTGGAGCCGTGAATACTACCTCGGTCTCCACCACCCTGATGGTTATAAGTGCACTAGTGAGTCATAACTCCCGAAGGAAGGTGTAACAACCCCTAGTTGATTTTCCATGTAAATGAAATAAGACCAATGTCATGGGACATGTTTTCCAAGTTGAATGGTGGGTAAACATTATAGTGGGTATCACTCGTGGTTTAATAATTGTTATGGAATTAGGAAAAGGCAAAGAGGCAATAAATGACATTTAATTATGAAAATAAAAGAAAATAGGAGAAAATGAAGGTGAAGAGACACAAATTTGCATGCAAAGGAAATTAGAGGAAAAATGATACATCAATAATAAAAAGGCATCAGAGAAACAATTGATGGTTTTTTGTTAGTTTAGCATTTGGCTCTCTTATACTCTTGCACACTTAGAGTATTCTTGGAGCATTCTAGCATTCACTTGGATTTGGAGAAAGCAAGGAAGCACAAGGAGACAGTTGGATCAACACCTACAACAGACTTACTATGCAGGTAACAGGTTGTGTGTGATCTCCTTGCTAGTTTTTGGATGCATGGTATATGCATGTGGTTCCTTGGTTATGTGATTTCATTGGCATGGAGATTTTCCTGGATTGAAAGTGGTTTCAACCTTGCCTTGCCATTTCCTAAATAGCCATGGTGTAGTGGGTTCCCCATTTAGTTTTTCTAATTGGTTCTCAGGTCTCCTATGGTTCTGGGTTGGAACAAATTCTCTGGAGCCTTGAAATAGCTTAGGTTCCCTGGAGCTTGTGCATTGAGTTACTAGTCCCTAAATCCGGTTGGTTGGGACAAACACTCTGGAGCCTTGAAACAACTCGAGTTCCATATACATTCTAGGTTGAGTTCTAGTTCTTGAAGCCTTGGATAGTTTGGCTAGAGACCAATCTGGATGATGTTAGTGATTGTTGGACCGTATAGGTGAAATCATTGTGGTTGAGGGTTGAGGTGGTTTGGCCTATGGAAGCCCTATTTGGTTTATTTTGGTTTAACCCTTGATCCCACATTCATTCTTGGAATATGGCACGGGGTGATTCATTGAAAGAGAGATTTGGTTTAGCCCAATCTATGGTCAGGTGGTACGTGGAAGTCCCTAACTTGATTGGCATTTCCATATGTTAATATGAGTTATTTTCCTATTATGATATATGAGAACTTGTATTGGTTATTATGGTGATCTTATGGCTGATTTGTCATAGTTTGTATTCTGGTTATATGTTGGATATATCCTTGGTTCTATTATGTGGTCTAGTTATGGCTCTTGTTCATGATTTGATAAGTTACTGGATGGTTGATGAATGCATGGGCTAACAAGTGTTATTGTAGCTAGCTTGAGAGGGCATTGAGCCTTCTTGGTGATTCTCATATGAAGTTCAGGAGTTTATGATTAGATTTTCATTCATGACTTGTGGCTTATATGTTTACTATATGTTTCACAAAATTTCTATCATGTATTAGGCATGTCTAGGTCAGATCTTTCTCAAGTTTTGATTGTTTAACATTGTTATCATCATTGTTATGATTCTGGAAAGTTACAAGCAATTTTGGGTAGTGGTTTAGAGGCTTTCCTGAAAAAGTGGCATAGATCTCGCGACTGCATGCACAAAATAGAGGAACTTAGGTCATAATTGCATGCAGATATGCTTATGGGTGTGGTTGAAGCCTCATAATCGCATGCACAGTGTGCCAATGGTGAGGTTGGGAAGTAAACCAAGTGAAAAATAGTTCCATCTCAGGGATTAATCACCTGGGGTGGTTGGTAGGCTGCTGAGTGATCTATAGTCTCTAAGGATGTCAATTTATTTCCGTTTTGTAGGCCCCACTTCCATAACTGGAACTTGGAGATCGAGTCATATAGTGACACTTAATGCATGTTTACCCTAGAGAGATTGTCAAAGTGGGTAAATGTGGGAGGAGGGTTTACAAAAGGAAGAGACACATTAGACTAAGAAGACCCAGAGTTAAGGGATGGATAGACTACCACCTGAAAAATAAATTGAGACCTTCTTGGAAGATGGATAGAGAGTTTGCAATAACTAGTGAATGCCCCTTACCCATATTGGGTTCAAACAAGTGTGAAAGGAAGGCCATGGAAAAGCGACCAAGCAGAGGAAAGAAAAGAGAGGAGATGCGACAAAAAACCATGATTAGTAGAGGAGATAGGAGGGAGAATATTAACACGTATGATGGGAAAGCATATCTAAGAACTCAGTGCTAAAATCCCTAGTGAAATTTTTGGAGGCATGAGAGACACAAGTGATTTCAATGCGGGATTGCATGCAAGGTGATGAGCATCACATCCAAGGTTGGATTTCATGTGCATTCAAACCAGTTGGCACGTTGAAGGTTGTTTTTGTCCAGATTCAAGGTTGCCTTTCCAGCTACCACGTTAGCGCTAGTGGTGAACACACCCATCAAGGAATAACCCATGTCAAAGTTAGCATACATTTACAATCAAACTTATTTGGCAGGGACGACGCTACATGCAACTCTTACTTATATAGATTGTTTTAGGGCATTCATAAAAAGTTTCCATTTTTAAACTTTTTTTATAATTATATTGATAGACATGTCTATTTTGCAATAAGGCTTCTAGAATTTTTAAGCCGATAGGCATGTCTATTTTAGAATAGAGCTTCCAAAATTTCAATTTAATTATCAATAATTATTAGGTGAATGGTTGGGATTTAACCTCCATGAAATATTATAGAATGTTCTTGGTAGTAGTCATAAAACAAAGATTGAGATTTATTTCAAAAGTAGTTATGTCATTCTACCCTTTTAATTCAATTGATTAAATTAAAAAAAATGTCATATGAACATGAGTTATAGTTTTTTTAGTATGTGATACTAGTAAGCATGGTATTATAACAAGGTCTATTTACAAGGAACTTGTCTATGCAGGCCACAATTCCACCTAGGCAATGATTTTCTCATCGAAATCCGAAGATTGTTTTAAAAAAAAAATTGAAACTCAGAATGTTTTTGAATCATTTTTTAATAGGGGAAATGGATTCAACACCCTCAAGAACCCTTAGAGCACCTAAAATTATGAAACTTGATAGTTGTAACCTAGATTTTGAAAAAAATCAGCCGGATTTCCTCAAAATTGTGTTGAAAAAAACATTATTTTCTAGGCAAAATCATCGTCTGTCTAGACTACACTATTTACAAGTTAATAATCTCCATAATTAAGAATCTTGTTACATGTTTTTATATATATATATATATATATATTGATAATAATATAATTTAGTTAATTTTTGTAAAAAATTAATCTTAATAATGTGAAATATACCATAAGTTTAATATTTTGATGTTTATTTATATTTATTAATTATTTAATTTATAAAATTAAATGATTGCCCTAGTTAAATAAATATTTGAATATATTTCTTATGAATAGTCTTTTCCTATAATTATATTAAATTAACATAATTAATTAATATTTTAATTTTATTTAAAACCAGATTAATATTAATTAATAATTAAATTTTATATCTTTAAAATTAAAATTTAATTTTAACAAATATTTCATGTTTAATGGTCTTGAAACCTAAAGACATTGCAGATAAAATAATCTAAGAACATATCACCAATTTTATTTTAATGGAACAAATTTAAATTTAAAATCATTATCATAGAAAATATAAACCACTAAAATACATCCCATAAACCATGGAGTATCAAATCCATACTTCTATGGAAATGTTTTAATATTACTGCACATGGCCTTTGTTTCCTCAGACAATTTTATATGATGAGACCTTCACTTTCTATAGCTATGATTTGCATGATAATTTTATATAATGCCACTTTCACTTTCCATAAGCCATAATTTCCATGAGGGCATCCTTCGCTTTGGTTACACGTTTAAAGCCCTCACTCATTCAACCAGTCAAAACCCTAAGCCCTAGACACTGACCTGACCTCACACGCGCCATGCACGAGATTCTCAACTGGCACGGCAGCAGTGGACCTTGCTTACTCGACGAAAAATAGCCGTTGGCACAAATCCGCGGCCGTTAGATCCATGATGAATCCTGGCCCCTGGCCTCGGGACTGTCATAATAACTGTCACGCAGTGCCGCGCTTCAACGTTCACATTGGAATATGATAAGCCTCTAGCAAGAAGCAAGAAAGACGAAGAAGAGCACGTTCTGTGTGTCTTCTTCTTTCGGAACCGGCCATTAAAACTCAGAGAGCTCACAGGCTTATTATGTGATCTTTTCATTAATGCACGCTCCCTCTTGCATTCAAAAATTCCCCCTCCCTCTCTCTTTATTAGCCCCCTGGTTTTGTTCTTGAAGTCTCAGATTGAGATTCTTGGCGGTCACTAGAACGGAATTTCACTCCACTGAGAAGAATTTGAGAAAGCTGTTGGCAATGGCAATCCCAAAGTGCAGCATGTGAGCAAGGCTGCCTCGGACAAGCTCCTCGTCAAATTCTCAGACGTTTCTGTCTATGATTTTGTGTATAGTCAGAGCGAGAATCCATCCCCCTCCCCTGGCAGTCCAAAGGGAGGAAACTCCAAGAAGAAACGTGGGACTGAGAGGAAAGGAACAGAGAACAGTCCATTGAAGGATATTAGCAATGTCAATTCATCAAGAGAATTGGACTCAATTGTTACATGGAAGACTTCCCTGAATGGGACTGTGCGTAAACCAGGGTTTGGCTCACATTTGAGATCCGTTGGGAACCTCAAGAACTCTAGGCTAACGGCCGCCCAAATCAACACATATGCTCTGATCTCTGCAGCTGCAGAGAAGGTAAAGAAACTTTAATCTGAGCAGAATTCATGTTTTCAATCTGTACTTTAATTTGAGCATAATTCATGTTGTCAATCTGTTTTTTCTTTTGGCGAAATTGTGTATCCTGATTGAAACTACAAATCAAGAAAATCAAGAAGACGTCGAATCAAGAAGATTTAAATTGAGTATTTGTTAACAAGAAACTAATTAAATAATCACCTAAATTGGGGAAAACTGATTTAGCTAACCCTTCACTTCTTTTCAGAAGTTTTTTTTTTTGTTTTTTCAAATCTGATTTAGGTTCTGATATATTATTTTTTCCCAGGCTTGGCGGAAGGCTTTGAGAGGGGCTACGAAATGCTTGATGGGGAGGCACGTAGTGCAGCCAGCTCGCCTGCGCAAGGAGCTTCTGTGAGGAGAAGAGAGGATCTTTATTTTTCATAGCTCAATAAGGGGTTTTGTTTGAATGTGTTCGGTTTGGCTGACTCTGCTACCGACCGCAAGCAACACACAAAGCCTGCATTGCCTTTTAGTTAGCGTTTCTGGTTCTCTCCTCTGTATATATAAATATACTTTCTTCACAGTAGTTCAGAGTTCGAATCCAATAAGGCTCTGCAACGAAAGCCGCTTTCCATGTTTTGGTATGAAACTTTTTTTGTAAGGTTTTATAACGTTCATCACTGCGTCTTTGTTGCTCCTTCATTAGGGTGATACTTTGTAACTTGCCAAGTGAAACGTGTCAATGAAGAGATCTAACACTCATTATGTCAAGAATGCATATTTATTTCCTGGGCTTACTCTTCTGACTGCTCACTGTCAAGTTTCTTTATTTATTTTTTAAAACATTTTCAGTGGCAAACTGATATGGAAATAATGTGCTTATATTGAAGTTTACTGGTTAGACAGGGCATAGCTAAGATAATGACTTGATGTTTTGGTTGAGACAGGGCACAGTTAATGCAATGACTTAACTTCAAACTTGAATATTGCTGCAATGTCAACAAACTATAAACGTTTTACCACTGTTAATCTTTGTCAGTGTCAGTTATACTGGGTCTAGATTTCTAAATCTAGAAGTTGAATGTGTTCAATTTCTTAATAAAACCTTTAATGATTTCCCAATGTCAATATAAATTAATAAATCTGTGATTAAAATACTTTCCAATCTCAATATTGGTTGATAAATCTATACCAAGTTTTGGTAAACCCTCAAAAGTTGTCTTCAATTGATTTTTTTTAAATTTCCTTCACCTCTGCCTCTTATATTAAGAATACAGAGTCCTCCTCCTCTAATTTATGGCAGTTTTAGTCACTTTTTAAAAAGCAAACCCTTTTCGAAGAAAGAGGTTATTAGTAAAAGATTTCACTCAGGCATAAATATATATTGATATTGTTATTTTTTATTTGGCACATCTTATGTATTAATAGATCTCTCCACAATTTTAGCATACTGTATTTTGAACTTTATCAATTTTACATCGTTCACTTTACAAAATGTATCAATTACTTATTTTTATCAGGTTGTTCTATATGGTTGATTGGTTGGTTTGTAATTTTGTATATTTATTTGAAAAGTATTCCTGTTTTATATAATTAATATATTTTATTTAATTTAACTAAAATATTATAAAAATTAAATTTTCATATTATTATCATTTAAATTTGTATGATGAATTTTAGATTAAGATGTTTGGTGTTGATTAAATAATTTAATTGTATATTTTGAGAGTCAAAATGTATGCAATAGTTAAAGTTAAAAGAGTTAAAAGGCCAATTTTTTTTATGTATGTAATAATTCCAAATTAGTGAGATATTTTCATTTGTCTCATAGTTTTCTTATCATATTAGTAAATCCCAACTTCATACCATGAATGTGAATTTAATGAGCCAATTCTTATCTTCTTATCCTTTTCTCTTTCTTGTCTTTGGTAGAAACTTGTTTTTCTTTCCCTTCTTGGGTAGAAGACAAACTCTGTAAGTGAAGGATGTTGGATTTTTTTTATTATATTGGAAGAAGGAATGGACATGTGATGAGATGACATAAGAGTGGGTCCATATCCTTATTTCATCATGAAAGATAATGAAAGTACAATAGCCCCTATCAAAGGTTATGGGTTGGATTAATAGAATGATAAATTGGATGGAATGAATGGAATAGGTGCATGACCTTTAAATAAGAGTATAAAGGATAGATCTTCTATCACTTCTTGAAGAGCAAACATGCCACATCTATGGTTGTTCTCGCAATAAGGTGTCATGAAATGGGAGGGCTTCCAACAATGCAGATGGGTTTTTCTCGAACTACCTAAGCTATGGCTCGGATGTTTTGGCTACTTGGACCCTATGGCCATTGTGAGATTTAATGCTAAGACCCAAAAAGAGGTCAGAAACAAAAGATCCTAGGTGAGGAAATTTCTACTGAATTAATATTGAGAATATATCTCATCACTTCAAGTCAAGCCAAGGAGCATGCATATCTAAATTCAACAAATTAATTTAATAACCCTTAAGAAGTTTTATTTTCTACGTTTTCTTGTACAACTCTTCTAGACCAAGGCAAAGTCAACACCTTTGCCTCCCATTGTCATGTCACCTATTATAACTCAACACTCAATAAGAGAGTGGCAAATGGCCATCACAACCACTACCTTCAAATGCTCCCATAGTTTATCTGAAGTTCTCTATTTCAAATGAGGCAACCAAAAGATTGACTTACCCCTCATGCTTAAGAGAGGCATGGGTGGCAAATGGCCATCACAACCACTACCTTCAAATGCTCCCATAGTTTATCTGAAGTTCTCTAAGTCAAATGAGCCAACCAAAAGATTGACTTACCTCATGCTTAAGAGAGGCATGTCTGCACCACTACTTTTGTTACCTCTAACCAATGATCCTCTTATCTTTGGGTCATCCTAGCAATCATCCTCAAACTAACCAAGGAGTGCTCCTCATATGAGGTCCCCATAAACAAAGGTGAGTGAGCATCTTCCTTGTTAACTTGGTTTGTGTTCTTGATTGCGCCATCCAAGTTGAATTCCATATTTTCTTGGTCAACTCCTTCATTGTCTCCATTCGTCCAAATAGAACTAAACTACCTTGCTCATTTAAGCAAGAGCCCATTACTCTGACATTATCATCATTGTTGCACAAGGAATGGTCTTCACCTCTTCCTCAAGGATGTCAAGTTGCCTCCTACAACTCATTAAGTTTTTCAAGACACTCATGCGCTAATGCCTCCTTACTCATTGCCCTATTTCTTAGACAAAAAAAATCCCAACTTGCCATCAATATGAAGAAAAAGATGGTCTGCCACCATCACAATTTCATCCTTTTAACAAAACAAGTCATCCTCTATCTTCCTTTCACCCATTTCCTCCTATGTAGTGAGCCACCTCCAACAATTGCAGCAAGGCTTTGCCTCATATCCATTATGGAACTCATCCTAGAAAAATTGTTGTTCTTAGCCTCCTTCCAAGAATTTTCCCCAACTTGTTGTGAAGATATTTGGAACATACAACATTGTCTTTGAACTCTTGGACCTCTTCCAAGTCTCCCAACTTCCTCTTCAAAGAATAATCCATTGCAAAAAAAGATTGGTGACAAAGGAAACAAGAAACAATGCTACCTCTATACATAGGCAATTTCAACTACTCAATGCAGATAAATTGCCTTATCTACCTACTACTCCTAGGCACAAAGACTATGTTTCCCAATCTTCAAGCCGCTCTGTGATCACTTGCCAAACTTGTCCCAGAGTCTCTTACTACTTTCCTTTAAGTTTGCCTAATGTGATTAAGAAGGATTTAGTGACTTCAATAATATGCTCTTATATCACCTATCATAGAAATGAAAATGGTGAAGAGCACCAAGCTACCTCAGAGTATGCTCTAACACCACCTATCATGGTAGTGACATTGAAGTGACATTGATGTAGAGTACCAAATATTCTACTCTAATACCACTTATAATAAAAGTGACATTTATTAATGTGGTTTTAATCTTTTACTAATTACCTTTTTATTTTGTTGAATTTTATCATTTTATAATGTTCATTTAATAACCTCACATGGGGTGCCTGCCCAGATAGCATGGATATCATTGACACATCCCAATGTGTCGTCACCACCCATATCCCATGATCAATTTTCATATGGGAGTTCACAATTATCTAGATAATAGGGATGATAAGAAGGGCATTAATGACCATCACCTCATACAAAGAGGGCATTCAAAAATGCTTATGGCAACATAGAATTGTAATTACAACCCTGCTATGGAGCATCACCTAGCAATGATGGATACAATTATGGTTTGTCAGCAAGTTGACACCAAAACTTAGGCCCATTTTTCTCTGTTAATATCACGGGTAAGTTTCCTATATAGAACACATTCCTTCCACCGTCTTCAATTTAAGTTAACTCTCTCTAGGCTACAACTCATAGAGCTTCCTCCCCCTACTAGTCTCAACACCTTGCATTTATGCTTACACAGTTCCATTGTGCCCTTTAAACCTACAACCTCAATCATAGGTTGGCAGTGCTAGACCACTTTTTTCCATCTTTCAAGTTGGTGGATATTGTTGCAGGTTAGGTTGCAATGCTAAGATGCTTTGTTTCATTGGTCACCCCCACATACTCTTTTCCCTGTGTTACCCATCCATATACCCTCACCCTTTATCAGAAATCATGCCTTGTCTCAATACTTACCACGGAAATTGCAAAATTCGAGGCAAAGGTGTCTCCTCGTGCAAAAATAGTGCAAGCAAATGTCGAAGCATCTACAAGATGTTATTGGGAACATACCTCTAGAGTAGCTATAGTGGAAGTTGAAAATGAAGCAAGAGTGGAAAGAAAATCCCTATCAAATACAAAGGTTGAAGAGATTATAGGGCAATGGATTCCAAATTTGAGTAATAGTAGATCAAAGTAAACCTACTATATGCAAATAGTAGATCTCTAATGACAAATCAAAACTATCATGGGTAAAGTCTTGCTAGAGAGAAGTGAAGCCTAACAAGAGATTTTCATGTTGATACATGCTTTGCAATTACAAGTGAACAAGATGGATCACAAGGTGACAACTCTGGAAAAAAGAGTAGTAGACCTAGAATTCCTAGCAATGAAGAAGAGGAAGCAACCATTCACCCCAGTAAGCAGATTCCCCCAACCTTCTCATTAGCTCAAGTTATAGGTTTTTCAATGCTTTGTATGATAGTCTTAGGATATATGAATTCTATATTTTTGCCATTATAGTCAAACTAATAATTTTATCAAAGTCTTTACTTCTATGCTATTGTTTGTTTTCCCTAGTGATAGTCCACTAGCCATAGGACTCGTGTTATTTATCTCAAATAACATAAAAATGTGACTAGTTTTTTTTTGTAAGTTAAACTTTCATTGCTTTTCCATCGAGATTATAGTCCTAGAGTCTCTTTCTATCTTCGACCCGCCGCTAGGGAAACCAAAACATAGACATAATAATTGTTTAGCAATCATGAATTAAAAAAGGATGAGTGTAAGAGTAATAGACAACATGGTTTTAGGGTTGTCCCTAAAACGAGAAAACTAGCTAGAAGCATAATAAAATAAACCAAACATAGTTCTAAAACTTAGCAACAAGAGAAAAAAAACAAAAAACTTAAATAGAGTCATTGTTGAAAATAGCAACAAGAAATGCTAAAAATAGCATTGCTATAAATAGCATTTCAGGATATACTCCAACTCTGTTGGAAATAGCAAAAAATAGAAATGCTAAAAATAGCATTTCGGGATAGATTCCAATTTTAATTAGTCCTTGAATTAAAATTGAGAATTAAAATTCGAATTTAGTCTCACTAGTTGTTTGAAAAATAATTAATTAATTCATCTTGAGTTAATTAGTTGGAGAAAATCAAACATGAAGTCTTTGTGAAGACATGCAATAGTTATCCCTTTGATTGAGGAAGTTATCCCTTAATTAAGGAGATAAGGATGAGTTGTAATTAGTTAGCTCAGTTAACTGAGTTAAGTCCAGTTAAATTAGTTCCAAACAGTTGGAGGAACTAATTGTGAGTTCAGTCAGTTAATGCATGCATGCATGCAACTAGTGTTCTCCAGATAACTGAATATTCTCTCATAAATAACTCATGCATGTCAGTTCAGAGAAAGACCCAGTTGAGATTAAAGGAAGGGACAGTGTACTATCAGTTGGAGGAATTTTCCTATAAAGGAAACTCATCCATGCAGAAGGAATTATCTCCTTCAGGATTGCGCAGTTATTTTAGAGGTCAGTGTTGTGTGTGAGGTGAGAATCACACAGTTGCAGCTGGAGGACCTAGGAGAAACTACGCAAGGAAATAGGAGGCTTGGAGGACTGAAGGAAGGCACATGTGTTGTCTATTCTGTCTATGAGCAGTAGTGAGGGATTGTACTGAGAGCTGTATAGCTTGAGAGCTAAAGCTTTGTGTAATCCTGAGATATTTCCACTTGTATGATAATACATATAGCGGGGTTTTTAGCTGAGGCTTTCCCCAAAGTATTCTTCTGTGTTTCATGTGTATGATTTCTTCTTCTCTGTTATATGTGTTCTATTTGATCTTGCTCAAAATCGATTAAGCTTCTGCAAATTTGTTTGTAGAAGTAGATCAAGTATTTTGCTTTAGTATATTGCATTATCAAGTGATCTATGATGAAATTTCTACATGGTATCAGAGAAAAGGTGATCAAAGCAGAGAACAATATGCAAAGGGAGAAGTTCGAAGGTTGAAGTTCTTGATTATAGAAATCGAATTCTTATCACATCTCAAAGTTCACCAATGGCGTTCAATGGTTTGAGACTCGAGTATGCCCTGGATGGCAGCTCGAATTATATAGCTTGGAAGGATCGCATGGAAGTGGTATTAGAGGACAACGGTTTGAAGGACTTCATTGATCAAGAAGTCCCCAAGCTAGCAGCAGCTAATGCCCAAGAATTGGCGGAATGGAAGAAATGTGTGGCTAGAGCAAGGAGGATCCTTCTGGAGGGAGTTCGAGACCATATTATCTCAAGTCTCCATGGGAAGGTGACACCATTTTCAATGTGGAAAACATTGAAGGATCTATATCAGAACAACAACGATCAGAGGAAGATGGCGCTGAAAGACAAGCTTCGGAAAATCAAGTGTGAAAAGTGCGACACGATCTCTACATATCTAAACAAGCTCACCACTTGCAAGGATGAGCTTGGAAGTGTAGGAATCACGACAACCGATGATGACATGGTGAGTCTTGCTCTCCTCGATCTTCCTAAGAGTGGCATAGCTACCAAGACTCAGTGAATGGAAGAGAGAAACTCCCAGATTGGGAACGACTCTGGTCGGATCTGATGCAGGAGGAGATTAGGAGAAGCACCAGAGATGGTTCTTCATTCAAGAAGGATGAAGAAAATTGCGCCTTAGCGAGTAAGGCAAAGAAAGGGAAGGAGAAGGATTCTCATCCCAAATCGAGTTCTTCTCATGGAGGGAAGAAGATTGACAAATATAAAGTGAGATGCTTTAATTGTCATGAGGTGGGCCATTATGCAACTAATTGTCCATTGAAGAAGTCCAAGAAGGGATCCTAGGAAGGATCTGAAGGTGAGGCATTGGCCTCTCAGTTCGAATTGGATTTTACCCTCATTGCATGCATGGTTTCATCGATGATGGGTTGTGGTTGGTTTCTTGACAGTGGAGCCTCATTCCACATGACCGACGATAAGAGTTTGTTTAGTACCTTGGAGGAGAAAGACCTCAAGATACTCATAGAGATGGGTAATGATGAAAAGTATAGTGTTTCAGGTGTGGGCATGGTTTCTTTTCAGAGGGAGCATGGAGCTCGCATTACCTTGACAGATGTGAAGTATGTGCCAGGACTGAAGAAGAACTTGGTATCGATCGTGATGTTGGAGGACAAAGGCTATGATGTAGTCTTCAGTAAGGGAAAGGTTTTCCTTAGACACATCACCACGGGTCAGGTGAAACAGATCGGTTCACGGGTATAGAACCTGTATGCTCTTGAGGTTCAAGATGCATGCAAGGCCTTGAGGAGCAAAGCAACTGTTGGAGACTTGGTGGTTGAAAGGGAGAGTACATTACCTCTCAACATGCAGCACCAGAAGAAGTCTCAAACAATTGTGGAGGAGCCACAATTGGTGAAGCAACTTCAGGAGGTTGTGGAGCAGCCACAATTGGAGAAGTCGAGAGGAGACCGAGTGGAGGCATCCACTCATGCAGAGACCTCCAATAGGGGTAAATTTTGAGCCAAGTGGGTAGAGGGATCACATGCATCCATACCTCCAGGTGGGAGGTAGGGCAATGTGGAGTGATAGTCCCAAGAAGGCTGAAATAAGGGTAGGATCCTTGAGGTACCCAGCCTCTTTGAGTAGACCTTGCTACGGGAGCCTCGACGAGGAGTAGTAGGACTGGTTGAGTGGGTAGAGACGGATGCGAATGGAGCGACAGAGAGAGCTACAGTGTAAGAGTCCCAAGACAGTGCAGAGCTAGCAGGTTGCAGCAATGCGAGAGGCACAGGAGTGTTGCACCAATGCAGGATGGCACAGAGAGGTGTGCAATGGTGCGAGATGCAAGGAGTTGTTGCAGCAACGCAGAGGTTAGAGAGGGAGCACTTGTCAGCGGCAGAGGGAGCTTTAGCATCAGAGGGTGTTTCTAGCCCAACAGGGAGGTCAGTTGGGAGATCAGTTACTTACTTCTCAGTAACTGAGTTGCAGTGCAGCAGTGGGCAGCACAATGCAACATGATGAGAGGAGGTGCAGTGCGGATGCAGTGTTGGGAGACAGGACCAGCAGCAGCACGGATGCAGTAGGAGGAATCAGTGTGATTGATGCAGTCAGAGATCAAAGTGACAGAGGCTAGAGCAGTCAAATATTGAAGAGCACAGAGGTGCAAAGTTTTCAGTCGACAGAGGCAATAACAGTCAGAGACTTTGATGACAGAGGCATCATTCTGATTTAGGTTGGATATTTTTTGTTTCTGGAGTTGCTGGAGCAACAACACTTGAGAGAAGTGTTGCATGCAGAACATTCCAAAGGTTCAGGATCGGGTTCGAGTTGAATGCCTTTCTTGTTGAGAGGGAGTGTTGAAAATAGCAACAAGAAATGCTAAAAACAACATTGCTATAAATAGCATTCTAGGATATACTCTGTTGGAAATAGTAAAAAATAGAAATGCTAAAAATAGCATTGCTATAAATAGTATTTCGGGATAGATTCCAATTTTAAATAGTCTTTGAATTAAAATTGAGAATTAAAATTCGAATTTAGTCTCACTAGTTGTTTGAAAAATAATTAATTAATTCATCTTGAGTTAATTAGTTGGAGAAAATCAAACATGAAGTCTTTGTGAAGACATGCAATAGTTATCCCTTTGATTGAGGAAGTTATCCCTTAATTAAGGAGATAAGGATGAGTTGTATTTGAGTTGTAATTAATTAGATCAGTTAACTGAGTTAAGTCCAGTTAAATTAGTTCCAAACAGTTGGAGGAACTAATTGTGAGTTCAATCAGTTAATGCATGCATGCATGCAACTACTGTTCTCCAGATAATTGAATATTCTCTCATAAATAACTCGTGCATGTAAGTTCATAGAAAGACCCAGTTGAGATTAAAGGAAGGGACAATGTACTATCAGTTGGAGGAATTTTCCTATAAAGGAAACTCATCCATACAGAAGGAATTATCTCCTTCAGGATTGCGCAGTTATTTTAGAGGTCAGTGTTGTTTGTGAGGTGAGAATCACACAGGTTGCAGCTGGAGGACCCAGGAGAAACTACGCAAGGAAATAGGAGGCTTGGAGGATTGAAGGAAGGCACACGTGTTGTCTATTCTGTCTATGAGCAGCAGTGAGGGATTGTACTGAGAGCTGGATAGCTTGAGAGCTAAAGCTTTGTGTAATCCTGAGATATTTCCACTTGTATGATAATACATATAGCAGGGTTTTTAGCTGAGGCTTTCCCCAGAGTATTCTTCTGTGTTTCATGTGTATGATTTCTTCTTCTCTGTTATATGTGTTCTATTTGATCTTGCTCAAAATAGATTAAGCTTCCGCAAGTTTGTTTGTAGAAGTAGATCAAGTATTTTGCTTTAGTATATGCATTATTAGGTGATCCATGGTGAAATTTCTACAGTCATAAAGAAGAAATATTTATATCGACCTCTATGGTTTGGGCTTCAATATTGCAGTGTGGAACTCCATCAGGGCTTGGAGGTACACCAAATTCTAGACATGTCAGGTGGTCTTCAATATTCATGAGCAACAACTTCAAATCCTACAATTTGACCATAATTTAATCTCGGGCCTCTTTGTGGTCCACCAACACTTTGTCGAGAATATTCTTAATCTACCAATACAAATCTACCATCTATAGATAATGATTTGTCTTACCTCTAGTATTCCTAGTGTCAGGAATCTAGGTAGCTAGGCTACCCAAAACTTCAGTGTCCAAGACCTCTTGTCACTCCAGATGAGGTTCCTCTTCGAGGATATTAAGTTCCACTTGAATTTTAGGAGGGGTATGGACATGGAAATGCCAAGTTGAAGCCTTTACCTGAAACTTGGCAAGGGAACCACCAACTTCTCCTCTACCACCTCTACGATATTGAGCTCACTATCGTGTTGTAGCTGCAAATGGGAAGAAGAGGTGTGTAGGGCTAAGCTTCCCTAGATCCAAAGGTTGAACCGAGTGCAACTAGAAAAACACATCGAAACCTTTGAAGTCATTGAACAAGGAGTCCATTGTGAGTAGAGAAAGGGATAAGTGAGTAGAAATTGTTGAGAAGGGATAGAGAAGAGCAGAAAATCCAGAAAAGCTGTCAAGCATTGATGCGAGGAGAAGGGAGCTACACAAAAACTCCCTGACTAGAAGTAGAAACAACAATAGGGTAGGCAACAGAGCCAACAGCAAAAAAAGACCCAAAACATTGTTGAAACTCACATAACACCGATGTTGGAGGGAAAGGTAACATGTTTACAATTAAGGCTCACAACCATGCAAGGTAGCCAACAGTCTTCTCTAGGTGCCCACAATTAACACAAGTGGCTCGCTGGAAGGACAACACATCCATTGTGCGGCCACTTCATCCCTTTCTTATGACACCCCATTAGGGAAAAATAATGATAACTTTAAAAATTAAAATAATATTCATTAATTGTTTAAACTTTTCAAATATCGAAAATTTCTCTAAACAACATAAAAAATCTTAATAATTCTTTATTTATTCTAAAAATAATAATAATAACTATTCATTTTCATCATTTAATATTTATTTTTTATTTAATTTTATCATTTTATAATTTACATTAATAATTTAATATCTAAAATTATAATAAACAACTTAAACAAAATCCTAATCATTATTTTCCATATACTAAATATGGCACCAAAACAAACTATTAATTTCCAAAAAGTACCTTCAATGTATTAATCTTCTTCTTTTTTTGTAAATTACACATTGAATTTTTATTAATACCAAAAGTTGACAATTTTACAAAATTTCTATCATTAGGTTTTGCTCCTTAGGAGCCATGTCACTTCTATGGATTTAGAAGCCTGAAACTATGGAAAGCTAGGAAGTTTTAAGAACATAAAACTAGTTTCTAAATATAGCAAGTCTATATACAAACCACTTAGACCAGCACATCACAAAACAACTAGAAAATAATTGTAGGCTAGAAGCCTTAGTCACATTAGACATCACTGATAGATACAAAATATCAAAACCAAAGCCAAGTTTTCCTTCGGATGATCCAACTTATCAAACATCTAGCTGGACTCTTAATAAAAAATGATGACTGGAGAAGAAGCAGTGGAATTGGCTTGGGGAGATGCTTGAGTTGGTGCATTGATGACCCCAAGTCCTTCTTGGTTCTCATTTGATTCAGTGTCTGAGTTGGAGACTATGTATCACTCAATTCTAGACAACCGAGCCACTATGTCGTCCAAATTATATCTAATGACTCAAAGAATGTGTTTGATGTCTTCTTGGCCTGCAAAAAGTTTGTAGTTGTCTACCTACTTGTCTTTGATGACCATACTAAGCAGGGTCTCCATTTGGTGGTGATGAGTGATGAAGTGTAGGAAATGGATCTGTGTCCTACAAAAATTTCCTGGATGCAGAGTCCCATTTGAGGCTACTGCCTCCTATGTCTGAGTCTGAGAAATAAGCTCTATCTCCAAATTCTTTAGCCTCTAGCTAAAGAATTTATTTGTGAACCTTCAAGGGTGTCGTATTGAAAAAGTTGGTGATATATTCCCAATCGAATAACCTCTTATTATGCGAAGAGGAGGGCCCCAAGGAACCTCCTCTGCAACTCAATGCGCGAAGCCTTGGAGCCATAATGAGAATGTACCTGTAAAACAAATTGAACAGACTCTCCACATATAACCCAGTGACCAAAACAGACCAGTAAAGACATTGTTTGTATATGACACAAGAGGATTACAACAGGACGTTATAATGGACGTTTGTTACCTTGACGAAAAACCTGTTAGAACCAGATGGAAAAAGTCTCGAAGTACGAAACTCCACACACCAAAACTGGACAAGGAAAGGAAATCCCCGCAGGATCCAAATTTTCAGGAGTTTTCAAGGGAAGCACAACAACAAGCTCAAAGGAGGGTCTAGACCCATAATTGTGTAAGGAAAGGACAAAAAACATTAACCCAAGGACGAAATAACCCCCAAAAGTTGGGACAAGAGATGACCTAGGGAGTGCAGATTGGTAGTAACTTAGAGCCTGTAGAAACTTCCTTTAAAAAACCTCCCACTTTAGATAGAGAGACTCTGTGAGACTAGTGTGCAATGCTGGTAGAAGTAATCTCAACAAGAAAGACCCAATATAACCAATGTTGTAACATTTATACAACAAAACAACATTAACATGACTAAACAAACACCTGGAGGACTAGAAAGGTTTGCAATATTTCCTATCAACACACTAGCTTTCGACAATGTGATATAATACAGAACCTAATTTAGAGGTGAAGCAAAAACTGTACCTCCCCTTTGCTGCGCACTAAACTAAAGAGGTATGCCCTTAAGCTCACACCGCTTGATATTGTCTCTGCGAAGGCACTGTAGGGTAGATGGAGAGGACGTGTTCCATAGCAAACTACTTTGCCACCCTAAGGTCCCCCCCATGCAGATATAAGGCACCTAAAACATGAGGGAGATAACATACTAGTCCCTTGCTGGCCAAATGTAGATGTTGCAACCGCAAATACTTGATTGGATCTTTTGAGCCATAATTTGCTCATTAATGAGCTTACCTTCAATGTTAGACTAAGAGGCAGGGATATCCAATCCACTAGGAGTCGGGCATGTCATCTCCAAGTCGGCAGAGCGTAGGGAGTGTACCAACATTATACCACATGCACTGGTTGATGCACTTTGTTGTGGGCATTTATGATGTATTGAATTACTAAGGTTCATACCTTCAAATGACCAGTGCTCTTGCCACGCATGCAATTGATTCTTCCAAGTGTTGTGCTCTTCTCCCTTCTTGAGGACTGCCACTTTGGTGGCCATCCAAATTTTTCGCATGTTCATGATTGTCCTACCTACCATAGAGGTTTTCCATCAACGTTTGTTGGTGTGAGTTGTAATCGAAAATAGACTTTTTCTAGGAAACACCCCCATCGAGGACCTTCAATGTATTTATCATATGTTATCTAACTTTTTAGTAAGACATCCTCAACAACTTAAAAGTGTAGAACGAGGCAATATATAATTTATTAACTTAAGAGAGTCAATATATAATTTATTAAAATAATATAATTTATTTAGAATAAATTAAGAAAAAACAAAGGCAGGATGAATATAATTTGATATAGGATTTGTTTTGCTTGATTTTTCTTTTAGCTTACTATATGATTTTTCCTTTAAATATTTTAATATTATAATATGTGATTCATTTGGTTGATAAGATACAATTTTATCTATGGGTCCGGAGTATGCTCTAAAACTGCTTGTGCTTGGTTAAGAGCTCGTCTTCCTCGGACGTAAGGAAACAGGTTAACGACCCAAGGCTGAGACGCATCTGACACAATTGAAAGTCTACTCCCTTACGAACCACTAGTGGGTTATTACAGGTGGCGTGGTTTTCCTTGAATACCGATGATAAGTCAGCCCCAATTCGCGATTAGTAGCTAGAGATGGTTGTCTTCACTGTTGATTTGACAATTAAATTATAACAGATTTTTCCACCTGAATATATATATATAGATATAATTTTATCCTAAATTTTTAATATCATAACCGATATTTTTAAGTAATAATTTAGTTATAACTTAATTTATAAATAAAATTTAAAAACATAAAAAATCATTTTTAAGATAAGTGAAATAACGTATTTTTAAAATATTTCTTTTAATTTATTTTATTAAAATAATCAAATATAAACAATTAATTAAATCGATAAATTTTTAGAAAAATAATATAATTACAAAATTTGAACCGTAACAAATAAATTTTCCCACTATTTTTTTATAAAACATAATTATTTTTTATTTTTATCCTAATCTATGGTACATCTAATACTTAAATAACTTTATGAAATAAATTTTAGTTCCATCCTATTCTATTATAAAGATGGGCCATGTTTGTCCTAATTTAATATGTCCTTTTGAAATAAAGATGGGCCATGTTTGTCCTAATTTAATATGTCCTTTTTATTTCAATTTCTAAAAAATAAGGAGTAATAGAAGTGTTATATGATTGCAATATCATTGTTCAGAACATGGCTTAGTATTAATAGGTCTCGTTCATATCTTTAAAGGCAAACTCTTTTAGAATTTTACTTCACTAAGGCTAGGTTGACCAAATAAAAACAAACATTCTAACTCATCGAAGGTTCACTAAGGTCCGAGACCTTATTCGTTGATATTTCAAAGACTTATTTAAGTTCAACCCTTATGACCTTTCTAAAGAGGCAGACCTTACCTCTCACCTAAAAGATAAAATTGATATGAAACATGAAGGTATGTCTCTTCCACATCGTTGTAGAGAATTTTTTCCTTGTTAGTGCTTATGAAGGCAAGCATGTCTCAACCACGGAAGGTCCTCGAAAACTAATATTAGATAGACATCATCACTTGTATTTATGATCACCTCATTCCTTGACAAGGGAAGTACATCACTTGTATTTATGATCACCTCGTTCCATGACAAGGGAAGTGTGGAATATTGATGTTAAATGAGCTTAAAACCTAAATTAGATGTTAAGGTTAGATTAATGATTTACATCTAATATAATGTTGAGATTGAGTTAGAAACTCATGGTTAAGTACGAAATTTAGAGAAGAGGAGAGAAGAGGAGAGGAGAGAGAGAAGAGGAGAGGGTTTTTTCTATTAGGATTTTTCACTATAAACTAATGTTTAGTGTTTATTTGTGTGGTTGGTTTTTCATTTAGTTTAAAATTTAGTTTGTTTGGTTTGACTAGCATTATGTTGTGTTGGTGATTTAGGTGATCATTTGGGTTAGTTCAAGTAAAATTCAATAGATTTTAAATTTTGTGGTTTCAATAAAGGAATAAAATAAACAATTTTCATGTCATTCAAATAACTTATTTGATAAATATTTATTAAATAAAGTGTGGGCCATGTTTGTATTGTATATCACATTCAAGTTTCCTAATGCATATTTCAAGTTTTGAGTTTGAGTTGTTGTTGAAAATTTATGGTTTTGACAAGATTGACCACCAAAAAGTTGAGGATTTAAAGTACTTTTGTCTTACCACCACATGCCATTTGTGGGGGGAGGCTAGTTGAACAACTAACTACGAGTTGTTGAAAATTTATGTTATGATAAGATTGACCACCAAGTTGAGGATTGGAAACACTTTTTTCCTCCCACCACATGCCATTTGTTGGAGGGCATGGTCGAATAGCTAACTAGGCCAAAGAGTCAACCAAGTGTAAAGAGTCATTTGATTAAGAAGATTAGGTGACAAGATAGTCGATTCAGTTGACTATTGGGTCAGTTCGATCGACTAAGATAGTTATTGTTTGTTTCTCCTCCTACCACATGCAATTTGTTGGAGGGCTTAGTAGAACAACTAATTAAGATTTGTTATTGACAATATATGGTTATAACAATATTGACCATCAAGTTGAGGATTGGAAGCACTTTTTTCCTCCCACCATATGCCATTTTTTGGAGGGCCTAGTTGAATAACGAACTAGGCCAAAGAGTCAACCAAGTGTAAAGAGTCATTTGAATATGAATCTCATATGACTAGTTAGTTGGGTCGATTGACTATTGGGTTGGTTTGACAAATGAGGGTAGTTACATTAGTTGCAAATACCTTCTACTACTGTAAATGTATAAATAGGCATGAAATATGTAGTGTAATAAGGCTATTATTAATCAAATATGTAAAAGGATACTTCTTGTTGGTTCCACCACTACTTTTCTTCTCTTCCTCCTCCTATGTATGCATGTGTGTACATACTTATTGTATATTATGGTTGTGTGACTGCATTACTAGAAACTACTTACTATGTAATCCCTTAGATTACAATATTATTTATGTTGTCGGTAGTACATGATATGCGGCTATTTAATAGTTGTATACATGCATAGATGATAAGTGTTGAGGAGATCTATGTGTGGTGGTAAAGTAAATTGGAGAATTGCTTAAAGGAGGAACTAACTAACACTTGCATATGCATGGGCACAATTTTTCATGGAAACCCATGAAAAAATCCTAGACGTGATCCCTTTAGAGATAAGAAATTCATCGATAGGGTTGCACATGAATAACCAAACAAGAGGTGAAGAATTTCTATTAAAGCTAATCAATTATGGTTGAACTAACCTTTATGAATGGGTCAATAAAATTACTTGATTTTTTTGTGAAGAGTAATAAACCAAAGAACATTCTTCATTAAACAACATATAGAGAAGAAGACCTATATGAAAAAACCTATAGGAAAAGAAAATTGGTATCCATATCCTAAAAAATAATGGAAATTTATTATACAAGTTGTTAGCTTATTTGACGATATGAGAAAGAAAGAAAATGCATAGGAACATCAATAGAGAAAATACTAAGAAGGTATAAAGGATGCAGTCCTTGATAAATTCCTCAACCATTTAAAAGAAGAAGAATCAATCTTGGAATTGTTGAATATCCATAAGGAATGTAAAGAAGAATGAAGAACATGTAACATTTTGAGCCAATTGACTCAAGAAGAAATATCCCACTATGATTACAATCATCAAGTCGACTTGAAATTCAAGGGTTTTATGATTCCATGGGTTGTGCTTGAATTTGGATCTCAAGTAAGCATTCTCTCAAAAGAAACCTAGATTAATATGCACAAACTTAACTTAGTTAAGTCTAAGAATTTTTTAAATTTGCTACACCAAAGGTTCATCGAACCAATTAGTATATTAAAAAATGTAGAAATAATCATTATAGGGATACTAACTGTGGTTAATTTCAAATTTATTAAATTAGTTGAGGATGTTCTAAGGCTTATTATATCCTTGGATCCTAGTGAAGGAAAATCATAGTAAAAACCCTAGGACGAGGGAAATGTTGTAAGTAAACTTTACCAAGCAATCCAAGGAAAAAAAGATGATGTTGAACTAAATGCTAGAGGAAAATTTTGCATAATTCATCCTTTCTATGGGATAAAATTATAATAGAACTATATGAGTGGAAATGGATAATTATGGATCAAAAGCAATATTTGAATGTTGGATAGTTGAAGCCATACCGAGGAAAATGTTTTGATCTCACTTTTCAATTAAATTAACACCCAAAGTATACAAGAAGAAAAGAAGACAATATTTAAGTCTAATACCCACATAATTGAAATCAAACACAATCCCTGCATTGAAATACAAAGAATGCAAGGTAGTTGCAGTCCATGTTGATGAGGTGTCAAAAATAATCAAAAAGCAGGGTTCACCGCAAAGATTGATGTAGTAAGTTCATAGGTCAAGCTACATAATGGTGGGACACATATGCGCCTTGACTATATATGTGGACCATAACCACAACATACATTGTTGAATGATTTGGAGGGAAGAATCTCACCGCCATAACCAATATAGTAAATCTTGAACCATGGTTTGACCTAGAAGCACATATTGAGGACTGTGAAATAGAATTGAGAAGGACTGGATATTGGGATGAGAAATTATAGCCACGTGTGTTCCCAAACACATTAATGAATTATTGTATAAACGGTAAAAAATTGAAGAGGCTATAGGTGATATGTGCACCTATAAAAAGTTAAAACAAAACTATAAAACATTTCTCTTTTGTTCCAGTAAAATTCAACCTATAAGAAGTAGTGCAGGAAATTAGAGACTTCATAGAAAGAACAATCAACCAAAGTATGGAAGAAAAAAAAAATCCAATCGCTGACATAGTGTTAACCTCAACCTGTAATAGAAAATCATGCCAAGGATAGAACATTCAAGTCAACCTACAAATTGAGATGGAAAGATAATTTTTTATAGGTAAGAGTTTGATGTGAAAAAGAGATCATCCAGAAGTTATGAGACAAGTAAAATATGTAATAAAAGTGTCTAAATATGATCCAAAATGGATCATTATATAAGTTTTCAACTATATTGGTACTTTCTATGTGGAAATATTAGAAAATTTTGCTTATAGGGACCATTTTGGTGGTAAGTCCTAGTTTGGTGATTTGTGGTCTGAATCCTTTTGGAGTCAGTTTGAAGCATCAAATGGAAATTTTTGGGGAAAAACTAATTGGCCATAGGTCATATCCCCTTGACATTATTCTACACACTGATATCTCTCTAATTGTTAGAAAATCACCTCAATTGGAGCCTGTATGTGGAAATTATGTCTCCCACAATTTAACCTACCTTTTTAACCACCACGGTATCAAGTGGATGCCACATCAACCCCCATTACTCACACATGTGGGGCCACTAACATGTGGAATTTAAAGAATATTCTAGAAGGTCCACAACCTTGGAACATTAATTGATGATTGAGGCATGTAAAACTCCTAACCCTAACCCTAGACAACTATTAGGTTATGTGAAATAGTGGGCTACTAAGAAGAGAGAGAGTTTCGATTCTTTTATCATTGTATTTGTCCCATAGTTGGGAAAAGCCTCTAGGAGTGAGGCTTAAGATAAAACTAAGGAGGTAGAAGATTCTACAATAGCCATTTAGGGTACAGTGTCATAGGCAACTCCATAATTATCGTCCCTTTATTTTTACTTGCATTTTATAACTAATGAAAAGAGAGAAAAGCATAGGCCTCACCTTATAGGTGGATTTTATCCTATATTGAACTTTCGATGTCATATATTGCATTCATTTATGTGGATGGTGTGTTCATTTGTTGATTCTTTCATTTTGAATTTTTAGTTATTGCATAAATTTGAACACTAATCTAGTGATCATAAATCTAAGATGTAAGGAAATAAATATCATAGCAAAAGTTCTAAAAATATTTCTATATTTTCTTATGACAAATCATTCTAGTGGAATATCCATGGCAGTTTTCATGTCATATTAGTATTAGAGAATTTTTATTGAGGGATTTTGCAGGAAGTTGGAAGATCCATTTATTGGCTTAAGAAGGAAGTTGCAAAGCCCTAGCCATGGTGGATGAATCTGTTCATAACAACACTTGAGATGCAACATAAGAGAGATTTACAAATCTGGAAGAATAGGTTGTTGATATCCCTTGCAACATGTCCCTCCTCATGGTGGCTCTAACAAATAGGTTTATACCTTTTTTGTAGGTTGGTTACTTTAACTCAAGAGGTGGATTAAATGATAAATCAAGAGATAATAAATACCTAGAAAAGGGGTCGAAGGAAGATCTCGAGAAATAGAAACCAAGTTCTAGTGTCATCATTCCTTCACAATGTTTGTTTAAAATGGAAGAAAAATGGACATTTAACCCTACCAAGGTGAGATTGGTGATGTTAAGTTGAATTATTGATTGCAATAACTAGAAGTGTATTTTAATATCCATAATATAGATGAAGATCATAATATTTCATTTTCCTGACTAAAACTAGAGGGCCATGTACTAACCTAGTGGGAAAGCCACATGGAAACACTTAGATTGGAGGGTAACCATCTAAAAACTAAGGGGGGGTGTTTAAATTGTTCATCGAGTCCAATTTTACCCTACTATGTATATAGGGGACTAGTGGATCCATTAGAATCACTTCAAACAAAGGAAAAGGGAGAGTGTGCAAGAGTACATCATTGAGTTTGGAAAAATGATCAAATAGGTTGGATATATCTCTTAAAAAACTATGTATAGTCCTCAAGTATCTAGGGGGTTTACAAAGCCATCTATGAAAGAAAATGATGTTCTTCAAACCTGGGATTGTTGATTAGGACTATGTGCAAGGCTCAAGCACAATACCCAAAGAACATAGGCCATAAGAAGGACAACCAAGTGCTTTTAAATAGAAAGACCACCAAGATGTTTCCAGGGAGAGGAAGAAAAAATGGAAACAAAAAGACAAGAAAATAACAACCATTACACATTGATGGGAGGATCTAAAAAAGAACTACAACCATTGTAATATTGAAGGTCACATAAAAGATAAGAGTTGGAAGCTACATCTATATTTGAATCAAAATAACCATAGGAAGGATGCCAAAATTAAGAATTTTCTAGGTGTGGATTTATGCAATTTGGTAAAGAGCAGCTAGAATATGGATGAGAATATTTTCTATACCTTAGTGTACAAGAAGGTGAATCTAAGTAATCTTCATCATAAGGAAGACAAGAAGATGACTAGGCCCTTCCCCATTGAGACCTGAGTTAAAAAAACCAAGGTTGATACTCTATTAAATTCTAGTTCATAGGTCAGCCTCGTAGAAAATGATCTAGTTAGCGAAATTGAATTAGAATACTTTAGCCATCTCCTATTTTCTAGAACCCAAGTAAAAAATAATAAGGTAGTTTCTCTATTCCATTTTGGTTCATGTGTCGACCTCATAGCTAACGATATGGTTGTTGGATTTAACAACTGTACTAAGGGGGGATGAATCAATATAATACAATGTTACACTATTTAAATCATTTAATCAAAAAATAACACACAAGTCACATAAGATTATTGAACACAATATGCATGTGGAAACCCATTCAAAAAAAAAACATTTGATTATTTAATTTAAGTAGGCACCAACCTACTTTCACAATTTTTGTAGGCCTCAACCTATAGGAGACACCAATCCCCTCGATTTTGCAAGCACCAACTTGTTAGAGAGACCAATCCCCTCAAATTTAAAACCACCAACTTGCAGGAGACACTAATCCCCTCCAGATTTTTTGATCCAATTCCTTTTACCTTCTAGATCTTTGTTTCATCACATTTTCAAACTGGATCTAGAGGAACCTTCTTTAATTTCTATACTAATAATAACCTTTTAATTCATATCTCCTTTCTTTCTTTTCTTTCTCAGCAATATTCTTCTCTTTTTAGTTCACTAGTAGTCTTCTCCATGCTGTATAGTACAACACTATGTTCTACACACTCCTTATTGGCCTATATCTCGCACTTCTTGGCTACACACACTTTTTTTACGCATATTTACTCAAGTCTACCAACACATTGTCTCTATGCTTTCTTTTCATCTCTTAGAGGACCAGATCTCTACATATCTCCTGCCATGTCACATAGTTTGCACATCCACTCCACACACTTATTCTTTCCACACGCTCATGTTAGTCTTATGCATGTGACTCTTATACTTCCTAGTGGCATATATGCTATGTCATATTCTGATCACCACGTCATTCTCTAACTACCTATTTTTATTCATAATTTTGTACATGCTCATTTCTTTGTTTGGAGATATATTTGTGCCTTTTTTTGCATGGGATGTTTTTCTTTTAATGTTATGAGATCAATCCTTGTAACTAAATCCCCTTAATAACTTCAACTTCTATAACTATGATCTCTCTCAACAGCCGCCTCCCCGTATATCTTCACAAAACTAGTACACCAAGAACTTTAGTCCAACACTATTTTGTCGCAGAACTTGGAACTGCTAGAACTCTATTGTCTGTGCACAACACCGAGACCGAAGTCCCAAGACCATTGAACACACTTCTTTTTTTTCTTGAGCAAGAGTAGTTCCTTATATTTCATTATATCGAGAAAAAATTTACAGAAAATACAAAACCCTGAACTCCAGGAGGCGACAGGGTCACCAAGGGCATGATGCCAAAGTACAGCCTCACCCCGAAACCACAGACAATTAGCTCATTCACAACAAACTTTAGGATGACACAAATCAAACAAAAGCCTAAACTGAGGCTTACAAACACCCCCGTCACTCAGGCGAAAAGCCCGACAAGACCTGTGGCCCCACCGAAAAAGGCACCAACAGATCTGACGGTAGAGACATCCCCAAGAGATCGGACGGCATCCCTAAATATCGCACCACCTAACATGTGCGAAACTTAACTCGCGATGGAGGGTGGATTCAAAACCCCGCACTATCACGTGGCAGAAATCTAATGGAATCGCTCCCAAAAAAACTAAACCACTTACCATCCCAAATCGGCACGATCACCCGTAAACCGCTTTATCCTAGTTTTCCGATTGGGAAGAGGAATGAAGGGGAAACGACTTCACCAGGGCCATTGAACACACTTCACCAAATGGAAATCCTTACCATTTTTTGCAAGTAACAACTAAGTTTCCTGTCACTGTAGGACTTCACCCCTCGGGAAGATCTGTTGTCATTCCAATTGACACTTTGATGCTCCAAGGAATCGAGGCCCAATATGGGACCCACATGTGATGTGAATGTTATTGTCACATGGTTTTCATCTATCAACAATAGACAGATGAAAATTATTTAACATGTAAATACTTTACCAAGCAAGCTCATGGCACAGATCTCAAGGTCTTTGAGTTTGCGATGTCATGCCACCATGGACCAACCATTAAGTTCCACCTATTCTTTTTCCACATGGTTTTCCATGTCGCTTTCCACATATTCAATTTTCCACCCAAAAACACCAAAAATGAATGCCACGTGTTATCTCTTCATGTTTCCACATCATCTATACTACCTTTCCTACCATTTCATCTCAAGGGCTATTTTTCGGCCTTCTCGGTCTCTTGGCCTTCTCGTCCTTCTTGGTCCTTAGCCTTCTCATCCATCTTGATTTTTGGCGTGAGACCCTTCTTGAGCTTGTTACCCAATTGAACTAATATGATTGGTCATTTGCTGACAATAAACAATTTTTCCGTCATTTGATACCGAGAAATTTAATCATTGAAGCATTGCACCTATTCATTGTTTTACGTCCTCGACCTTCTTACCTTACCACAATTTGCTTTCTCGACCTTCTTGATCTTGATATCAATGAAAACACTAACAACAATCTACCCCTTTCTCATTGTTGAGAACCCCTAGGACTAGAGCATTTGCTCTGATACCACCATTTTCATTCCTCTAAGCCAATTATTGGCTCCCCCTATATTGAAAACCAATCTGCAACTTCAACTAAATTTATATCCATTCCAGTGTCTAAAATTTGTGTTAATGGCTAGTCTCTTCCCTATATTTCTCTCATAGCTCCAATGGTCAAGAAAGTTAACTCTCCCCCTTCGCATCAATGACAAAGGGTTGTGTCTGCAAATGCATGAGGCCAATCAATCAAGTAAGTTAACTCTCCCCTTTAACTTTCCCCTTTGACATTCATCAATTTCTTGATACCAATTGCACATATCTATTTCTGGTACCAACTAATTGGGTATGATTGTTCATCTGAACCAACCCCCCCCCCCCACCCCCTTACCCCCCACCCTGCTAAAATGATTATTTCCCTTACTATCAACTCTCCCCCTTATTTTCTAAGATTACTGAAAGGTTTGATACCAATTATGGATACAAATGGTGTGTGTGCCAAATGAACTAATTTTGATTATATGAATTATGAAAATTATGGAAACTTTCATCAATCCTCTTATGCAACTCATTTTCTAAAATATTAACATGTGTTGAAGAGATTCTACTCCATACTTACAAAACTAATGAGATGAGAGAGATACTCTCATAACCTCTATCTTAGATACCTAAATGGCTCCTTGGGAAGAGGATTGGTGAATATATCTGCAATATGTTCTTTAGTAGCAATATCTTCGAGCCTAACAATTTGATTAGCTACCTGGTCTCTCAAGAAATGATATTTAATAAGAATATGCTTTGTCTGGGAATGAATTACAATATTCTTGGAAATGTTAATAGCACTAGTACTATCACACATAAATGGAATGGGGTGAGTATATTCAACCTTGATATCTTTCAGATTTTGTATCATCCATAGGAATTGAGTGAAACATGTAGCTATTGTTATGCACTTGACTTCAAATGTATACAATGAGATAGAGTTCTACTTTTTACCCATCCATGACACTAAGAAATTACCCAAAAACAAAGTTGCACCACTTATGTTATTCTTGTCATCAACACTTCCTACCCAATTTTCATCCATGTATGATGTTAGAGTGAAGTCCTTGATCCTTGAATACCATAGGACATAATCAATAGTTTCCTTCAAATACGTGAATATTATTTTTACAACATTCACATGGCTCTCTTGAGGGGTATACTGAAGTCTAGCAACCAATCCTACAATCTACATTATATCAAGCCTTGAGGTTGTTAGGTATAAGAGGATTCTAGTCATTGGCCTATACATATAGTTTGATCTACATAAGGGGATTCATCATCCTTGCTTAACTTGCATCCTGTGACCATAGGTGTGCTAATAGGTGCACAACTTCCATGCAAAATTTCTTCAAGGTTTCCTTTAAGTATTTGGTTTGAGAGATGAAAAAACATTTATCTGATTAAGCAACCTGTAATCCAAAGAAAAATGACAATTATCCCAATATGGAAATCTCAAATTCCCTCTGCATGTTTGTTGTAAAATATTGACCCATTTTATCTACATCACTTCCAAAGATGATATCATCCATATACACAACAATAATCAATAAATTCTCATTATTGATTTTAATATAAATATTATTGTCTGTTGTTCCCTTTTGAATCCTTGTTATTGTAGATATCTATAAAGCCTTTAATACCAGGCTCTTTGAGCTTGCTTTAATCCATAAAGTGCTTTATTTAGCTTACAAACCTGACCTGCCTCCTTAGACAACTAAAATGCTACTTAGTTTATGGGACACGATGAGTAGTTTCTATGAGGGAAACAATAAAGTAAATAAGGCTAAACTTCAAGGCTACAAAATGCAGTTTGAATCCCTAAAGATGCATGAGGATGAGGAAATAACTAAATTCTTCCTTCAAGTGGATGATGTAGTAGTAACAACAACAGGACTTGATGAAACAACGCAAATTCAATTGTAGTTCAAAAAGTGCTAAGGTCACCCCTTGAAAGATTCAATCACAAGGTGTTAGCTATTGAGGAAATGTTAGATCTAAATATTCTAATGTTGGATCATTACATGGAACATTGAATGCCTATGAAATGAGGATTTCAAATGGAAGAACTACATCAAAGGAGGCAACCTTCAAAGCTAACAAAAAGTCCAAAGAAGATAAAGATGGGTCAAGTTGTGAATTAGATTAGGAGGCAAGGTTTGTTAGAAAATTGAAGAGAGGATCTGGAAAATACAAAGGAAATTTGTCTTTCAAATATTTTAATTATGGTAAAGTAGGTGATTATGCATCTAAATGTATACAAAAGAGAAACAAGAATGAACATGAACATAAGGATAAGTATATAAAAGTACAAAAGGATAAGAATATCAAAAAGAAGAGTTTCTATACTCAAGATGATAGTAGTTCCTCAGAAGATGAAGATGAACAATCCTTTAATGAGGACAAGGCTAAAGGAAGAAAAAAAGAGTCTTTTTCATGGCTTTAGACACTCTAGAAGAAGAACTAGAGTCTAATAAATAAGTGGCTGAATTAGACTTGGAAGGTGAATTGATTAGTCCTTTAGAAGAAATTCAAAGACTATGGAAAAATAATAAGATGCAAAAAGAGATGTTGGCAAACTTTGAAAAAGAAAAAGGTAACTTTGAAAAATTGGCACCGCTTCTTCTAAAATCGAGGAAGCAAAGAAGATTGAAGATAATTTGTTGGAACAAATAGAAGAAAAGGAAAAGGAATGTGAAAAGCTCAAAGAGGAGGTAGTCTCCCTTATAAAAGAGATAGAAAAGGCTAAAGGCACAATTTAGTCTAAATTAGATATTTATCAAAGGATCTAGTAAGTTCGATAAAATTCTCAGTGTCCAAATATACCCTCATATCAAGATTGGTTTAGGCTACGAAGGAGATACAAGTTCAAAAACACATGAAGAAAAGGAACCCATTAACTTTGTTGATGTAGTCAAGGGACTAGATAGAGTTGTAGCTAAAGAAAATGATCACAAATAACATGAGCAACAAAGCAAAAATAATAGTAGCAAGGAAAAAATGGGTGCAAATAAAAATTAGTAACAAATAAATTCAATTTATAGCCATTCGAAAATATACAATGTTTAAGCAAGAAATCAACAAAGATATTTTGTGCCTCAAAGAAGAAGCCAACTAAAAACCAATAGAAAATATGGTTCCCGGGTATGAGAACATCTTTCATTGTTGTTTCTTTATATGCACAAATTATAGACATAAAGATGCAAATTGCAAAGAATACTTTAGAAATGGGCAAATAAGAAATAAAAGAAATAAATCGTATTAGCCAAATAGGATATTTGTCAATTTAAAAAGAAATGTTCTCAACGAAAACAATTCTTTTTCACCTTTGTTTGAATCGATTAAATGTTATAACTACCATAATTATGGGTATAAGGCATATGAATGTAATATTAAAAATTTATAGCAGCTCATGAGATTGAGCAAGCCAAAGAAGAACCCAAGGTCTAGCAATAGAAGAAGGAAGAAAGTAATTAAAAATGTGGCATTGTATTGTATGCCCAAAATTAGAGTATTCATTAGTATGTAGATAGTGGGTGTTCAAAGTATATGACAAGTGATATGAATAAATTCTTGTCTTTAAAAGAACACAGAACATGAAATACCACTTTTGGAATGATGCTCTAGGCAAAGTCATGGGCAAAGGGATAGTTAGTTTCGTAAGTGGAAGAGGAAAAGCTAAGAATGTGCTCTTTATATATGGACTCAAACACAACTTGTTGAGTGTGAGTCAAATGTGTGATCAGGGATATGATATCCTTCCCTGCTCAAAATATTATGAAATAAAAACATCAGGCACAAGAGAAGTAGTGACCAAAACTACCAGAATAGAAAACGATGTATACATTTTAAACGAAGAGAATGAGAAATGTTGTTTAAGGAAGTATGATGAGAGCAAGTTATGGTGCAGAAGGTTAGGACACCTCAAATTCGACCATATAGTGAAGCTGGGTAAAAATGAAGCTATAAGGGACTTGCAAAATATCTCTAAACTAGATAACACAATTTGCAAGTCAAGTCAAGTTGGTAAGAAAAATTGAGTTCCCTTCAAAAGAAAAGAAATTAACTCATCCACCAAGCCTTTACAATTAGTTCACATGGACTTACGTGGTCCTACAAGAACTCAGAATCCAATTGGTGAGCTATACATTATGATGATTATCAATGATTATATCGAGATTCACTTGGGTTGAATTCTTAAAAGAAAGGACAAAAGTATTTGAAAAAAAATTAAATCTTTAAAGCCGCGACTGAAAATGAAACTGACTACAAATTAAAGTGTGCAAGATCAAACAGGGGTGGATAGTTTACTTCTAACGATTTTGATGATTATTTGTAAGGAGCATGGCATAAGAATACAATTCACCATTTCGGATACTCCACAACTGAATGGCGTGGATGAAAGGGAGAACAGATCAATGGATGAGAGAAATATACCAAAAATATTTTAAATAAAGCTCACTTCATACCAAAGAATGGAAAGACACCTTATGAATTGTGGTATGGAAAACCAACAACTGTAAAGCACTTCAAAGTATTTCGTAACAAGTGCTACATTAAAAATAATGATGAGAATATTGTTAAGTTTGATGCAAGAGTTGATGAAGGAATATTCCTAGGATATTCAACTAAGAGAAAGGGTTATAGATGTTAAAATAAAAGCTCAAGGAAATTATTTGACATCATTGTTGGTATATGTTGGTTTCTTGTCTTCGAGAGGAGTAGACTCATCCAAACCTGAATGAACATACCAACAATGAAGATGATGATGAACAACTTGAAGAAGAAATCAGTGAAGAGGAGGAAAGCCCCCAACCAAAAGATCACTCAAGGTATGTTCAAAAGTGTCATCCTTCAAATTATATTGGGTTGATTTAGATGCAAGAGTGCAAACTAGAAGAAGAGTGATGAATCCCCCTAATCAAGCACATGAAGCTATGTTGTCTATATGTGAGCCAAAGGATTTCTCTAAGGCAAGCCAAGATAAACATTGGGTAAATGTTATGAATAAAGAACTAGATAAAATTGAGAAAAATCACACTTGGGAATTGGTTCCAAGCCCAACAAACAAAATTTCCATTGGCATCAAATGGGTCTTTAGGAATAAACTAAATGAGAATGTACAAATGGTAAGGAATAAGGCCATATTAGTATGCAAAGGTTGTGCTCGGGTTGAAGGTTTAGATTTTAATGAAACCTTTTCTTTTGTAGCCATATTATAGGTTATCATAATGTTTTTGGATTTTCTAGTCACAAAAAGTTCAAGTTATATCATGGATATAAAATCAGCCTTCTTGAATGGTGAGCTTAAGGAGGAGCTTTACATTGAACAACCTGAAGGTTTTCATCCATCAGAAAATCATGAGGAAGTGTGTAGGTTGAAAATGGAATTATATGGACTTTAACAAACACCCTAGGCATGGTATTCTTGATTAGATAAATATATTCTATAGTGTGGATTCAAAAGAGGAGCAACATACAACAACTTGTATATCAAATATGAAAATGAAAATCTTTTAATTGTTGTTGTTTACATTGATGACATTATTTTTGGTAGTGATTCAAATGCACTTAGTCAAAAGTTTGCAGTTGATATGAAAGTTTAATTTGAAATGTCCATGCTTGGGGAACTTTCATTCTTTCTTGGTTTACATATTACACAATCAGCAAAAGGAATATTCATCTCCCAAGGAAAGTACCTCAAAGAAGTGTTGAAGAAATTTGGAATGGAAGAATTCTCACTTGTCAGTGCTCCAATGGTCACTGTATGTAACCTTAACAAAGATGATGAGTTTCTTGAGGTAGATCAAACAATATACAGGTCAATAATAGACAACATCTTATATTTAACAACTACTAGACTAGACATTATGAAAGTTGTTAGTGTTGTTTCCATATTATCAATTAGCCCCCAAACAAAGTCATATCCTAACAACCAAAATAATATTTCGATGTTTGAGAACTACAATGGATTATGGGTTATGGTATCCATGATGTAAAACTTCTCATTAAATGCATGTGCAAATGTTGATTGGGCTAGAAATATAGATGATAGAAAAAGCACAAGTGGAGGTGCTTTATTTCTTGTAAATTGCCTAGTGGCTTGGTTGAGCAAGAAGCAAACATCTATCTCTCTTTCTACTGAAAAATTTGAGTACATTGCAGCAACATGTAGCTGCACTCTGATTTTTTGGATGAACCAAACCTTACAAGATATGAAGATAACTTATGCAGATTCTATTTCCATTATCTGCGATAACACAACAACTATTAACATATTTAAGATTATTGTTTAGCATTAAATAACCAAACATATTCCCATAAAGCACCACTTTCTTAGAGAATAGGTTTCCAATCAGATGGTGAGGCTACAGTATATTTCCACAAAATAACAAGTAGATGACATCTTTACCAAACCTCTTGCCCGAGAACCTTTTGAGTATTTAAGGCAGAAGTTGGGAGTAATATATATCTCCTCTCTTAACTAGGCTACTTCATAAGCAAAGAGGGTAGTTTTCCAAATATATGCAAAGATAGTTGAATAATAGAGATCAAGCTTATGGGGAGATGACAGGTCTAGAAAAGTAGAATAAACTCAAAGGGAGTTCCTAAACCAATTTCCATTGGTTTCAAAGGGGGAGAGTAAGCAAACATTGTCATGATGTGATGACTTGTGGTTAACGATATGAAGATATTCACAAGGATAGGAAGCATGGTTGCATTTTCAATTGTCTTTTTAGAAGCAAAGGGGGAAAGTGAGAAAAACAATACACTTGGAGAATGTGCAACCCATAATAGGATCAATGTAGCCAAGTGATCGAGTTTCCATCAATGATTGGTAGTAATGTTTACTGGTGTTTCCATCAACGCCAAAGTGGGAGATTGTTGAGAAAAGTGTTGTCATTAGTGTCAAGTGAACAATTGAATACAAGTTCAGGGGGAGTTTGTTAAGAGTTTGTTGATGATTATTACTGATGAGATGTAGCGTATTTTTTGAAGGAATTTTATCTATAGTAAAGTTGTTGAAAATCACATGCAAAGTGTTTAGTTGCATAGCTCTCTTAGATACCTTTCCAATGGTATTTGTCAAGATATTTGATTCATCTCGACTTTATCTAGGAAGTGCGACATATCTAGGGACTAGATTCAAGTGGTAGAATGAGTTGTGTCAAGTTCCTGAATCGAGGTTCCATGTGAAGTAAGTATTCAGGGTATCCGAGTATCTAGGGGTTGCACAAGCCAACCACTTTTAAAACTAACTAGGATCCATATATGAACTAAACAAAGTTGAGTTATGTAATACCCCCACTAGTTTATGATGTAAATATATGTACCTTGATATTAGATTGGTGAGCCGAAGTCATTTTGCGGGCATGTGTGCCCATGTATTTATGTTATGTATTTTGGGCAAGCATGCCTAGACGTATATCCCAATTTTGGTTATGTGGCTAGAGGGTTAAGATTGTAATATGATGTAGTTGATTTATACTAAAATAATATAATGTAGGTTGGCTGCAGAGCCCACTACTACACGATAACAAGGGGCAATGATGTTGGATGATGGGTGTTTGTGGTATGGACACTCGAGGCCCACATGGGTTCAAGGTGTCGGTTGGTGTCCTGGAGGGTGCTCGGATCCCTGGTGCAGCATGATTGTTGGGTTGGCACCTTGATAGTTAGTCTAAAGAGTGCATGGAGCCGTAAAGCAACACGATTGTTGGGTTGGAATCTTGGTCGTGGATGTATGGTTACTTCTAGTTACCGTTGTCGTGGAGTTGCAGCCTCAGCACGGGGGTGACCTATGGTTGAAATCCATGAACCATGTAGTCTATGTTAGGACAGAAAGTGGAGAGCCCATAGTCAATCAGTTTCCTTTTGGCAAAGGTAAATATCACATTTTTTGTGTCATGTTGTTTATATAGTTTATGTTGAAACCCTATCTTCAAGATTAATGTAAAAATTATTTTAATTCTTGTAATTTTGAGCCTAGTTTTATGTACATGTTATCTACTTGTGCATGTTGATGTGTTTTACACTACATTTCCACAAACCCCAGTTGGGGAAATTGGTGATATTATACTCAAATGTTGTCAATTATTTGATATTTTTGTTGTGCAATATTATAACTATCGTTCGTATGTGTTAAAATTGGCATTATAAACATTTTGTGATTGCATTCATAAAAACTAAGTATTGTCATGCATATAAAAAACTGTGATAAGGTTATGGATTTCACTTCCGCATAGAAATCATGCATTTTTATGTGACATGCTTGTGATAGTGTTGACCAATAGGAGGCTGGGGACATTATAAAGTGGTATCAAAGCTTAGTTTATAATGTTGGGATTGATTGGGCCACAATTAAAAGTGAAATAAGAAGTTGAAGGTTGTTCACTAATTGTTTTACGAAAGTCACAGTGATGGTCATTCGCCAACTATTTGACAAAAGTCAAAATAGAGAAAGTGAATAAAATCTGCCTAGTCAGACGCATAGATACCTAGGAATGATTTAGGAGGTAAAATTATTGTGAAGAGAGTAAAATTTTTGAGGAAACTCTCGCCAATTTTGGCTTTCGAAGGCTAGATTCATGTGTAGGGAATTACCTTTTGTGTGATAAGGCTCAATATAAGTCATTAATGTTATAGTTTTTTCTTATGTGTTATAATATAATGTTGATTCTCCCCCCCTAAATTTGTATATGTATGTGTTTATACGTGGTCAAATTGGGGAAGCGATGTATGGTTTTATACAAATTATTTTGCATACGCAAGTCAAATATGAGGGGCGTCATAAGGTATATATGTATATCATGTTGAAATGATGTATGGAAATGATATAGGACATGGTATATTGTTACAAAGTTTATATATAAGGTGTGGATACACACACACACATCAAAATGATATAAGGTGTTATTGAGATCATGTGTAATGGTTTATATATATAATATTTCATATGGAATGGCTATATGCAATGCTTATGCCCTTTTGCCCCCACTGAAGTACGCCATCTATTCTCACAGGTTGTGGTCGAGAACATTCAGGATACCATGTGAAAAGCTTTGTGTGAGAGTTGAATGTCGTATGGCATGGAGAGAATCGATTCCATGAAAAACCATGAATGTGGATAGGGCATGGACAGGCTTTAATCCACGATGCTGCAAAATAAAATTAAGAGGGACGGCCATGACGTTTGAATGAAAGTTGATCAATTCACAAAACTAGTTCACTAAGAACTTCAGTCCAACACTACTTTGTCACATAACTTGAAGCTGCTAGAACTCTATTATCAGTGCAAAGTATCGAGAGCAACATCCCAATACCATTGAACAAACTTCACCAGATGGAAATCATTACCATTTTCTGCAAGTAACAACTAATTTTCCCATCACTTTAGGACTTCACCCCTTAGGACAATCCGTTGTCATTCCATTTGACACTCTGATGCTTCGATGTCTCGAGGCCCAATATGGGACCCAAATGTGATGTGAACGTTTTTGTCTATGATATGTCCAAAGAAGATAAATATGGGTCAAGTTGTGAATCAGATGAGGAAGAGGTAAGGCTTGTTATAAAATTGAAGAGGGGATCTGAAAAATACAAAGGAAAGTTGTCTTTCAAATGTTTTTATTGTGGTAAAGTATGTGATTATTCATCTAAATGTCCACAAGAGAGAAACAAGAATGAACATGAACATAATGATAAGTATAGAAAATTACAAAAGGATACTAATATAAAAAATAAGAGTTTCAATACTCAAGATGATAGCAGTTCCTCAGAATATGAAGATGAATAATCCTCTGATGAGGACAAGGCTAAAGGAAGTAAAAAGGAGTTCATGCTCATGGATTTAGACACTCTAGAAGAAGAATTAGAGTCTGATGAATAAGTGGTTGAATTTGACTTGGAAGGTGAATTGATTAGTGCTTTAGAATAAATTCAAAGGCTAAGGAAAAAGAATAACATGCAAAAAGAGATGTTCACAAACTTTGAAAAAAGAAAAAGGTAACTTTGAAAATTTGGCACCGCTTCCTCTAAAAATTGAGGAAACAAGGAAGATTGAAGATAATTTTCAGGAACAAATAGAAGAAAAGGGAAAGGAATGTGAAAATCTCAAGGAGAAGGTAGTCTGCCTTATAAAACAGTTAGAAAAGACTAAGGTGCAATTCAGTGTAAATTAGAAATTTATCAAAGGATCAAGTAAGTTCGATGAACTTCTCAGTGTCCAAAGATCCCCTCATATCAAAATTGGTTTAGGCTATGAAGTAGATATTTGTCATTTTAAAAAGAAATGTTCCAAGGTAAAACAATTCTTTTTCGCCTTTGTTTGAAGTGATTAAATGTTATAACTACCATAATTATGGGCATAAGGCATATGAATATAATATTAAAAATTCACACCAACTTATGAGATTGAGCAAGCGAAAGAAGAACCTAAGGAATAGCAATAGAAGAAGGAAGAAAGTAATGAAAAATGTGGCATTGTATTGTATGCCCAAAATCAAAGCAATCATTGGTATGTAGACAATGGGTGTTAAAAGTATATGACAAGTGATATGAATAAATTATTGTCTTTAAAAGAACACAAAACATGAAATGTCACTTTTTGAAATGATGCTCTATGCAAAGTAATGGGAAAAGGTATAGTTAGTCAAAGGTATATCAGGGATTTGATATCCTTCTCTACTCCAAAAATTATGAAATAAAAACATCAGGCACAGGAGAAGTAGTGGCCTAAACTACCAGAAAAGAAAGCAACATATACATTTTAAATGAAGAGAATGAGAAATGTTGTTTTGGGAAGTATGGTGAGAGATAGTTATGGCACAGAAGGTTAGGATACCTAAAATTCTACCATATTTGTGAAGTTGGGTAAAAATCAAGTTATAAGGGACTTTCCAAAGATATCTAAACTAGATAACATAATTTGTAAGTCATGCCAAGTTGGTAAGAAAATTCGAGTTCCCTTCAAGAGCAAAGAAAACTCGTCCACCAAGCCTTTACAACTAGTTCACATGGACTTATGTGGTCTTGCAAGAACTCAAACTCCAATTGGTGAGCTATATATTATGATGATTATTAATGATTACAACAAGACTCACTTTGGTTGAATTCTTAAAAGAAAAGACATAAGCATTTGAATAATTTAAAATCTTTAAATCCATGACTGAAAATGAAACCGACTGCAAATTAAAGTGTGTAATATCAAACAGGGGTGGGTAGTTTAATTCTAACGAGTTTGATGATTACTTGTAAGTAACATGGCATAAAAATACAATTCACCATTGCAGATACTCCACTATTGAATGGCATAGATGAAAGGGAGAATAGATCAATGGATGAGAGAAATATACCAAAAATATTTTTGGCTAAAGTTATTCATACAACAATCATTATTTTAAATAAAGATCACTTCATGCCAAAGAGTGGCAAGACGCCTATGAATTGTGGGTATGGAAAACCAAAAATTGTAAAGCACTTCAAAGTCTTTGGTAGTAAGTGCTACATTAAAAATAATGATGAGAATATTGTTAAGATTGATGAAGAAATATTCCTAGGATATTCAACTAAGAGAAAGGGTTAGATGTTATAATAAAAGCTCAAGAAAAATATTTGACACCATTGAAATAAGGGTGGATGAGACTACTCCTATTGAAGACAAGAAACCAACATATATCAGCTCGAATGAACATGCCAACAATGAATATGATGATGGAAAACTTGAAGGAGAAGTTAGTGAAGATGGAGAAAGCCCCCAACCAAAATATCCCTCAAGGTATGTTCAAAAACATCATCATTCAAATTAGATTTTGGGTGATTTGGATGCCAGATTCCAAACTAGAAGAAGAGTGATGCATCCCCCTAACCAAGCACATGTTGCTATCTTGTCTATAAGTGAGCCAAAATATTTATCTCAGGCAAGATGAGGTAAACTTTGGGTAAGTTCTATGAATGAAGAACTACATCAAATTGAAAAAAATCAGACTAGGGAATTGGTTCCAAGACAAAAAAACAAAATTAGCATTGACATCAAATGGGTCTTTAGGAATAAACTAAATGAGAATGGACAAATGGTGAGGAATAAGGTTATATTAATATGCAAAAGTTGTGCTCAGGGCGAAGTTTTAGATCTTACTGAAACCTTTGCTCCTATAGCCATATTAGAGGCCATCACAATGGTTTTGGAATTTTCTATGACAAATAGTTCAATGTATATCATGGATGTGAAATCAACTTTCTTGAATGGTGAGCTTAAGGAGGAGGTTTACATTGAACAACCTGAAGGTTTTCAACTATCAAAAAATATTGAGGAAGTGTGTAGGTTGAAAAATCAATTATATGGACTTAAACAAGCACCTTGGGCATGGTATTCTTGATTAGATAAATATATGCTACAGTGCGGATTCAAAAGAGGAGAAACAAACAACAACTTGTATATCAAATCTGAAAATGAAAATATTTTAATTGTTGTTGTTTACCTTGATGACATAATTTTTAGTAGTGATACAAATGCACTTAGTCAAAAGTTTGCAGTTGATATGCAAGCTGAATTTGAAATGTCCATGCTTGGGGAACTTTCATTCTTTCTTGGTTTACAGATTACATAATCATAAAAAGGGATATTCATCTCCTAAGTAAAGTATATCACAGAAGTGTTGAAGAAATTTGGAATGGAATAATTCTCACTTGTCAGTACTCGAATGGTCATTATATGTAAGCTCGACAAAGATGATGAGTTGCCTAAGGTAGATCAAACAATGTACAGGTCAATAATAGACAACCTCTTATATTTAACAACTACTAGACCATACATTATGCAAGTTGGTGTTGTTCCCAAATATCAATTAACCCCCAAACAAATTCATCCCCTAACAACCAAAAGAATATTTCGATATTTGAGAGCTACAATGGATTATGGGTTATGGTATTCATGATGTAAAACTTATCATTAAATGCATATACAAATGTTGATTGGGCTGGAAATATAGATGATAGAAAAATCCCAAGTGGATGTCTTTTATTTCTTGGAAAGTTACTAGTGGCTTGGTTTAGCAAGAAGCAAACATCTATCTCTCTTTCTACTAAAAAAATTGAATACATAGCAACAACATCTAGTTGCACTCAATTTTTTTGGATGAAGAAAGCCTTACAAGATATGAAGATAAATTATGCAGATTCTATTTCCATTATCTGCCATAACAAAATGACTATTAGCATATTTAAGAATCTTGTTTAGCATTCAATAACCAAACATATTCCCATAAAGTACCACTTTCTTAGAGAATAGGTTGGTAATCAGATTGTGAGGCTAGATTATATTTCCACAAAAGAACAAGTAGATGACATCTTTACCAAACCTCTTGATCGAGAACCTTTTGAGTATTAAAGGCATAAGTTGGGAGTAATGTTTGTCTCCTCTATTAACTAGCCTTCTTCACAAGCAAAGAGGGCAGTTGTCCAAATATGTGCAAAGATACCTGAATAACAAATAGCAAGCTTACGGGGAGCCAACAGGTCCACAAGAGTAGAATAAAATCAGTGGGAGTTCCTAAACCCATTTCTGTTGATGTTAAAGGGGGAGAGTAAGCCAACATTGGCATGATGTGATCCCTTGTGGTTAATGATATGAAGATATTCACAGGGAGAGGAAGCGTGGTTCCATTTTCAATTGGCTTCTTAGAAGCAAAGGGGGGGAGTGAGAAAAACAATACACTTGGAGAATGTGCAACCAATAGTAGGGTCAATGTAGCCAAGTGATGGAGTTTCCATCAATGATTGGTAGTAATGTTTGATGGTGTTTCAATTAATGCCAAAGGGCAAGATTGTTGTGAAAAGTGTTGTCATTGGTGTCAAGTGAACAATTGAATATAGGTTCAGGGGGAGTTTGTTTATGATTATTACTAATGAGATGTAGCCTATTTTTTGAAGGAATTTTTTCTATAGTAAAATTGTTCAAAAGCACATGCAAATTGTTTAGTTGGATAGATCTCTCAAAGACCTTTCCAATGGTATTTGGCCAGATGTTGGATTCTTCTGAACTTATCTGGGAAGTGTGACATATCTGGGGACTAGATTCAAGTGGTAGAATGAGTTGTGTCTAGGTCCTTGAGTCGAGTTTCCATTTGAAGTAAGTATTTGGGGTATCCGGGTATCTAGGGGTTGCACAAAACAATCATATTTAGAACTAACTAGGATCTAGATATGAACTAAACAGAGTTGAGTCATGTAATACCCCCACTAGTTTATGATGTAAATGTATGTACCTTGATATTAGGTTGGGGAGTCGAAGACATTTTGTGGGTCTGTGTGCCTATGTATTTATGTTATATATTTTGGGGCCAACATGCCCAGGCATATATCCCAATTTTGGTTACGTGGCCAGAGGGCTAAGATTTTAATATGATGTAGTTGATGTACATATTTATACTAAAATAATATAAAATAGGTTGGCTACAGAGCCCACTACTTCATGGTAACAAGGGGCAATGGTGTTGGATGACGTGTGTTGGTGATGTGGACACTTGGGGCTCACATGGATTCAAGCTGTCAGTTGTTGGCCTGGAGGGTGCTTGGATCCCTGGAGCAGCTTGATTTTTGGGTTGGCACCTTGGTAGTTAGGCTGGAGGGTGCATAGAGCTCTAAAGAAACATGGATGTTGGGTTAGCATCTTGGTCATGGATGTATGGCTACTTCTGCTTACCGTTATTGTGGATTTGTAGCACCGGATCGAGGGTGACCTATGGTTGAAATCCATGAACCATGCAGTCTATGGTAGGGAAGAACATGGAGAGCCCATAGTCATTTGGTATACGTTATGCAAAGACAAAGATTACATCTTTGTGCCATGTTGTTTATATAGTTTTATGTAAAAACCATAACTTCAGGGTTTATGTACAAATTATTTTAATGCTTGTAACTTTGAGCTTGGTTTCGTGTACATGTTATCTACTTGTTATTACTTGTGCATGTTGATGTGTTTTACACTACATTTCCATAAACCCTAATTGGGGAAATTGGTGATATTATACTTAAATTTTGTTAATTAATTGATATTTCTGTTGTGTAATATTATAACTGTGGTTCGTATGTGTTAAATTTGGCATTATAAAAATTCTGCAATTTATTCATAAAAAGCCAGTACTATCAGGCATAGAATTTTTTTTTATAAGGTTAGGAATTTCGCTTCAGCAGAGAAATCATGCATTTTTATGTGGCATTCTTGTGGTAGTGTTGCCCAGTAGGAGGCTAGGGACATTATAAAATGGCATCAGAGCTTAGTTTACAATGTTGGGCTTGATTGGGCCACAATTAAAAGTGAAATTAGAAGTTGTAGGTTGTTCACTAATTGTTTGACGAAAGTCACAAATGTGATCGTCCACCAACTATTTGAAAAAATTCAAAAGAGAGAAATTGAATAAAATATGCCTAGCAAGGCACATAGATACCTAGGAATTATTTAGGAGGTAAAATTATTGTGAAGAGAGTAAAATTTTTGAGGAAAATCTCGTCAATTTTGGCCTCCAAAGGCTAGATTCACATGTAGGGCATTACCTTTTGCATGATAAGGCGCAATATAAGTCATTAATGTTATAGTTTTTTTCTTATGTGTTATACTATAATTATGATTCCCCCCGCCCACCCACCCTCAAATGCATATATGTATGTGTTTATATATGGTCAAATGGGGAAGCGATGTATGGTTTTATAAAACAAAGAAATGCATACGCAAGTCAAATATGAGGGGCATAATAAGGTATATATGTATATCATGTCGAAATGATGTATGGAAATGATATAAGATATGGTATATTGTTTCAAGGTTTACATATAAGGTGTGGATACAAACACACACAAACACATATATCAAAATGATATAAGGTGTTACGGGCTCATGTGTAATGGTTTATATATATAATATTTCATGTGGAATGGTTATATGCAATGCTTATGCCCTTTTGCCCCCATTGAAGTACACCATGTATTCTCGCAAGTCGTGGTTGAGAATGTTCAGAAGACCATGTGAAAAGTTATGTGTGAGAGTCAAATGTCGTAGGGCATGGAGCGAATCAGTTCCATGAACCATGAATGGTGACAGGGCATGGACGGGCTTTAAGCCATGACGCCGCAGAGTAATGTTAAAAGGGATGTCCACGATGGTCGGAAAAAAGATGATCAATTCACAAAACTAGTACACCAATAACTTCATTCCAACAATACCCACATGTGATGTGAATGTTGTTGTCACATGGTTTTCGTGTATCACTTGTAATATTATTGTCACATGGTTTTCGTCTATGACAAGTCCAAAGAAGATTAAAATGGGTCAAGTTATGAATTAGATGAGGAGGAAGCAAGGTTTGTTAAAAAATTGAAGAGAGGATCTGGAAAATACAAAGGAAAGTTGTCTTTCAAATGTTTTAATTGTGGTAAAGTTCAGATGAGGAGGAAGCAAGGTTTGTTAAAAAATTGAAGAGAGGATCTGGAAAATACAAAGGAAAGTTGTCTTTCAAATGTTTTAATTATGGTAAAGTAGGTGATTATGCATCTAAATTTCCACAAAAGAGAAACAAGAATTAACATGAACATAAGGATAAGTATAGAAAAGTACATAAGGATAAGAATATAAAAAAGAAGAGTTTCTATACTCAAGATGATAGTAGTTCCTCAAAAGATGAAGATGAACAATCCTTTGATGTGGACATGGCAAAAGGAAGTAAAAAAGAGTTTGTGGTCATGGATTTAGATACTCTAGAAGAAGAATTAAATTTTTATGAATAAGTGGTTGAATTAGACTTGGAAGGTGAATTGATCAGTGCTTTAGAAGAAATTCAAAGGCTAAGGAAAAAGAATAATATGCAAAAATAGATGTTGGCAAACTTTGAAAAAGAAAAAGGTAACTTTGAAAATTTGGCACCGCTTCTTTTAAAAATCGAGTAATCAAAGAAGATTGAAGATAATTTGCTGGAGCAAAAAGAAGAAAAGGGAAAGGAATGTGAAAATCTCAAGGAGGAGGTAGTCTCCCTTATAAACGAGATAGAAAATACTAAGGCAGAATTCAGTCTAAAACATATATTTATCAAAGGATCTAGTAAGTTCGATGAAATTCTCAGTGTCCAAAGATCCCCTCATATCAAGACTAGTTTAGGCTACGAAGGAGATACAAGCTCAAAAACACATGAAGAAAATAAACCCATTAACTTTGTTGATGCAGTCAGGGGACCAAACAGAGTTGCAGCTAAAGAAAATGATCACGAATAACATGAGAAACAAAGCAAAAATAATAGCAGTAAGGCAAGATGGGTGAAAATAAAAATTAGTAGCAATGAAATTCAAGTTACAACGATTCGAAAAGATACAATGTTCAAGCAAGAAATCAACAAAGATATTTTGTGCCTCAAAGAAGAAGCCAACTAAAAATTAGTAGAAAATTTCGTTCCCGGGTATGAGAACATATTTCATTGTGGGAAAATAAGAAATAAAAGAAATAAATTGTACTAGCCAAATAGGATATTTTTCAATTTAAAAGGAAATGTTATCAGGGAAAACAATTCCTTTTCACCTTTGTTTCATGTGATTAAATGTTATAACTATCATAATTATGGGCATAAGGCATTTGAATGTAATATTAAAAATTTACAGTAGCTCGTGAGATCGAGCAAGCCAAAGAAGAACCCAAGGTATAGCAACAGAAGAATGAAGAAAGTAATGAAAAATGTGGCATTGTATTCTATGCCCAAAATCAAAGTAGTCATTGGTATGTAGAAAATGGGTGTTCAAAGTATATGACAAGTGATATGAATAAATACTCGTATTTAAAAGGACAAAGAACACGAAATGTCACTTTTGGAAAGGCAAATTCATGGGAAAAGGTATAGTTAGTCTAGTAAATGGAAAAGGAAAAGCTAAGAATGTGCTCTTTGTAGATGGACTCAAACACAACTTGTTGAGTGTGAGTCAAATGTGTGATCAGGGATATGATATCCTTCTCTGCTCCAAATATTATAAAATAAAAACATCAAGCACAGGAGAAGTAGTGGCCAAAACTACCAGAATAGAAAACAATGTATACATTTTAAATGAAGATAATGAGAAATGTTGTTTGGGGAAGTATGATGAGAGCTATTTATGGCACAGAAGGTTAGGAAACCTCAAATTCAACCATATTGTGAAGCAGGGTAAAAACGAATCTATAAGGGACTTTCCAAATATCTCTAAACTAGATAACAAAGTTTGCTAGTCATGCCAAGTTGGTAAGAAAATTTGAGTTCCCTTCAAGAGAAAAGAAAACTCATCCACCAGCCTTCATAAATAGTTCTTATGGACTTGCGTGAACTTGCATGAACTAAGACTCCAATTGGTGAGCTATATATTATGATGATTATTAATGATTACAACGAGACTCACTTGGGTTGAATTCTTAAAAGAAAGGACATAAGCATTTGAAAATTTTAAAATCTTTAAAGCCTTAGCTGAAAATGAAACTGACTGCAAATTAAAGTGTGTAAGATCAAACAGGGGTGGATAGTTTACTTCTAATGAGTTTGATGATTACTTGTAAGGAGCATGACATAAAAATACAATTCACCATTGTGGATACTCCATGACTGAATGACGTGGATGAAATGGAGAATAGATCAATGGATGAGAGAAATATGCCAAAAATATTTTGGGTTGAAGTTATTCATACAACAATCATTATTTTAAATAAAGCTCACTTCAAGCCAAACAGTGACAAGACCCCCTATGAACTGTGGTATGGAAAACCAACAACTGTAAAGCACTTCAAAGTCTTTGGTAGCAAGTGATACATTGAAAATGATGAGTATATTGTTAAGTTCGATGCAAGAGATGATGAAGGAATATTCCTAGAATATTCAACTAAGATAAAGGGTTATAGATGTTACAATAAAAGCTCAATAAAAATATTTGACAACATTTAAATAAGAGTGGATGAGTCTATTCCTCTCGAATACAAGCAACCAACATATATCAGCCTCAATGAACATGCCAATAATGAAGATGATGATGATGAACAACTTGAAGAAGAAGTTAGTGAAGAGGCATAAAGTCCCCAACAAAAACATCCCTCAAGGTATGTTCAAAAGCATCATCCTTCAAATTACATTATGGGTGATTTAGATGCAAGAGTCCAATATAGAAGAAGAGTGATGAATCCCCCTAATAAAGCACATGTTGTTATGTTTTCTATAAGTGAGTCAAAATATTTCTCTCAGGTAACCAAGATAAACATTGGGTAAATGCTATGAATGAAGAACTAGATCAAATTGAGAAAAAATAGACTTGGGAATTGGTTCCAAGGCCAACACACAAAATTGTCATTGGCATCAAATGGTTCTTTAGGAATAAATTAAATGGATTTAATGGACAAATGGTGAGGAATAAGGCCATATTAGTATGCAAAGGTTGTGCTCAGGTTAAAGGTTTAGATTTTAATGAAACCTTTAATCTGTAGCCAAATTAGAGGCTATCATAATGTTTTTGGAATTTTCTAGTCACAAAAATTTCAAGGTACATCATGGATGTGTAATCAAATTTCTTGAATGGTGAGCTTAAGGAAGAGGTTTAAATTGAACAACTGAAGGTTTTCAGTTGTCAGAAAATCTTGAAGAAGTGTGTAGGTTGAAAAAAACATTATATGGACTTAAACAAGCACCTTGGGCATGGTATTATTGATTAGATAAATATTTATTACGGTGTGGATTCAAAAGAGGAGCAATAGACAACAACTTGTATATCAAATCTGAAAATGAAAATCTTTTAATTGTTGTTGTTTATGTTGATGACATTATTTTTGGTATCAATGTAGATGCACTTAGTCAAAAGTTTGCAACTAAGATGCAACTTGAATTTGAAATGTCCATTCTTGGGGAACTTTCATTCTTTCTTGGTTTACCTATTACACAATCATCAAAAGGGATATTCATCTCCTAAGTAAAGAATCATAAATAAGTGTTGAAGAAATTTGGAATGGAAGAATTCTCACTTGTCAGTATTCTAATGGTCAATGGATGTAAGCTCGGCAAAGATGATGAGTTTCCTAGGGGAGATCAAACAATGTACATGTCAATAATAGGAAACCTCTTATATTTAGCAACTACTAAACCAGACATTATGCAAGTTATTAGTGTTGTTTCCAGATATCAATTAGCCCCCAAACAAAGTCATCTCCTAACAACCAAAAGAACATTATGATATTTGAGAGCTACAATGGATTATGTGTTGTGGTGTCCATGATGTAAAACTTCCCATTAAATGCATATAAAAATTGTTGATTGTACTGGAAATATAGATGATAGAAAAAACATAAGTAGAGGTGTTTTATTTCTTGGAAAGTTCCTAGTGGCTTGGTTGAGTAAGAAGCAACCATCTAACTCTCTTTTTATTGAAAAAGTTGAGTACATTGCAACAACATCTAGTCACACTTAGATTTTTTGGATGAATCAAACCTTACAAGATACGAAGATAACTTATGCAGATTCTATTTCCATTATCTACGATAACAAAATGGTTATTATCATATTTAGGAATCTTGTTTAACATACATTCTATAACCAAACATGTTACAGTAAAGTACCACTTTCTTAGAGAATAGGTTACCAATCAGATTGTGAGGCTAGAGTATATTTTCACAAAAGAACAAGTAGATGACATCTTTACCAAACCTATTACACGATAACTTTTTGAGTATTTAAGGCAGAAGTTGGGAGTAATGGGAGTAATATTTATCTGCTCTCCTAACTAGCCTTCCTCACAAGCAAAGACGTCAGTTGTCCAAATATGTGCAAAGATGGTTGAATAACAAAGATCGAGCTTACAGGGAGCTAACAGGTCCACAAGAGTAGAATAAACTCAGGGGGAGTTCCTAAACCCCTTGCCATTGATGTCAAAGGAGGAGAGTAAGCAAACATTGGCATGATGTGATGCCTTGTGGTTAATTATATGAAGATATTCTCAGGGAGAGGAAGCATGGTTTCGTTTGCAATTGGCTTCTTAGAAGCAAAGGGGGAGAGTGAGAAAAACAATACACTTGGAGAATGTGCAACCAATAGTAGGATCAATGTAGCCAAGTGATGGAGTTTCCATCAATGATTGGTAGTAATGTTTGGTGGTGTTGCCATAAATGCCAAAGGGGGGGATTGTTGAGAAAATTGGTTTCATTGATGTCAAGTGAACAACTGAATACAAGTTCAAGGGGATTTTGTTAGGATTTTGTTGATGAATATTACTGATGAGATGTAGCCTATTTTTTGAAGGAATTTTTTCTATAGTAAATTGTTTAAAAGCACATGCAAAGTGTTTCGTTAGATAACTCTCTCAGTGACATTTCCAATGGTATTTTGTCAGATATTGGATTCATCCATACATATCAAGGAAGTGCGACATATATGGGGACTAGATTCAAGTAGTAGAATGAGTTGTGTCAAGCTCCTTGAATCGAGTTTCCATGTGAAGTAAGTATTCAAGGTATCTAGGTGAACGTTCCTGAACAACAGAGAGTGATTCAGTTTTGGCCTTTCGTCTGGTGCTTCGTGCTGCCGGCTTCTTCCTGCTCCGGGGCTTGCTGCACCTTCCTCGGCGACTCGTTTCTTTCGGCCTCATCTGGTGTATCCGGGTTTGGCTGCCTCCCATCTGCTCGGCCGTGGTCCGGGGTTTTGTTTCGAGCTTGCGGCGGCGGCGTTTTCCTCGGCTTCCTCGGCTTTACTCTGTTCACCGTCCGACCCTGCGTCTTGGCGGTTTAAGCAAGGGTTTGGGCCTTTGTTCTTTGTGCTGCGCCGCAGTGCGAGGTCGCGGGGCTTCGGCTTCCTGACGTTCTTCATGGGGGCGAGGTGGCTGCCCTAGCCGCCTCTGCCCCCGAATCTGACCCGCCTCAGCTCTTGTCGGGACCTGTTTTGGGCTCCCTTGCTGAGGCTGGGTTCTTTTTTGGTCCTTTGCTTGTAACCTTTGCAGCCATGGAGAGTGTTGAGGGATCTGGTGTGATTCGTGCCGCTTTCTATGGCTGCTGCGGGTTGTTTCTTTTTCTGGCTTCTCTGGACATATGGGAGGATTTCTTCCTCTGGCTTCTGAGATTTTTGGTGGAGAGTTGAGGGGATGGGGGGTGTCTACCTCTTCCATTTCGTGCCTCTCCCCTCTGTTATTTTGGCAGCCATATGAAATATTTCTGTACTCCTCCGGAGCTATCGTTTATTTACTGTTTTATTTTCTTGTAAAGGGTTGGCGTATACTCCTTTTGGGGTTTACATACCCTGTATCTGGTTGCCCTGTCTGTGGGCTTTATCTTCTGGAGGCCCTGCTGAGGGCTGTATCTGCATACTTCCCAGAAGTATTGGTTATTGTAAGTGGTATACTACCACATTATAGCATATGCTTCGGCATCTACAACATGTAATCTCTGTTATTATCTTTTTAATAGAAATTACGAACTCTATTTCTTCGGAAAAAAAGTATTCAAGGTATCTAGGGGTTGCACAAGCTAGACATTTTTAGAACTAACTAGGATCCGGATATGAATTGAACATAGTTGAGTAATTTAATACCCCCATTATTTTATGATGTAAATATATGTACCTTGGTATTAGGTTGGTGAGATGAAGTCATTTTGCGAGCCTGCATTCCTATGTATTTATGTTATATATTTTTTGGCCAGCATACCCAGGCATATATCCCAATTTTGGTTATGTAGCCAGAGGGCTATGATTGTAATAGATGTAGCCGATGTACATATTTTTACTAAAAATATAAAATAGGTTGTTGTCAAGCCCACTACTCCACTGTAATAAGGGGTAACAATGTTGGATGATGGGTGTTGGCGATGTGGACACTTGGGGTCCACATGGCTTCAAGGCGTCGGTTGGTGGCCTGGATCCCTAGAGCAGCATGATTGTTGGGTAGGCACCTTGGCAGTTAGCTTAGAGGGTGCATGGAGCCCTTAAGCAGCATGACTATTGGGTTGGAATCTTGGTCGTGGATGTATGGTTACTTCTAGTTACCGTTGTCATGGAGTTGTAACCTTGGCTCTCAGGTAACCTATGGTTGAAATCTATGAACCATGCGGTCTATGGTAGGGTAGAACGTGGAGAGCCCATAGCTAGTTGGTTTAATTTTGGAAAAGATAAATATTACATTTTGTGTTCCATGTTGTTTATATACTTTTATGTTGAAACCCTAACTTCAAGGTTTATGTACAATTTATTTTAATGCATGTAATTTTTAGCCTGGTTTTATGTACATGTTATCTATTTTTCATTTACTTGTGCATGTTGATTTGTTTTACACCACATTGGCACAAATCCTAGTTGGGGAAATTGGTGATATTATACTTAAATGTTGTCAAATAAATGATATTTCTATTGTGCAATATTATAAATATGGTTCATATGTTTTAAAATTGGCATTATAAACATTTTGTGATTACATTCATAAAAACCCAATATTGTCAAGCATAGAAACAATTGTGATAAGGTTAGGTATTTCGCTTCCATAGAGAAATCATGTGTTTTTATGTGACGTGCTTATGGTAGTGTTGCTCAACAGGAGGCTTGGGACGTTATAAAGTGGTATCATAGCTTAGTTTGCAATGTTGCGCTTGATTGGGCCAAAATTAATAGTGAAATGAGAAGTTGCAGGTTGTTCACTAACTGTTTGATGAAAGTCACAGTGGTGTTCGCCCACCAACTCTTTGAAAAATTCAAAATAGAGAAAGTGAATAAAATCTACCTAGCAAGGTGCATAGATACTTAGGAATGATTCAGGAGGTGAAATTATTGTGAAGAGAGTAAAATTTTTGAGGAAAAACTCGTCAATTTTGCCCTTCGAAGTCTAGATTCACATGCATGGCATTACCTTTTGCATGATAAGGCGCAATATAAGTCATGAATGTTATAGTTTTTTCTTATGTGTTATAATATAATGTTGATTCTCTCCCCCCGAATGTGTATATGTATGTGCTTATATATGGTCAAATTGGGGAAGCGATGTAAGGCTTTATAAAAAATAATTTTCATACGCAAGTCAAATATGAGGGGCATCATAAGGTATATTTGTATATCATGTCGAAACGATGTATGGAAATGATATAGGACGTGGTATATTATTACAAGTTTTATATATAAGGCGTGGATACACACATATATAAAAGGTGTTATCAGGATCCTATGTAATGGTTCATATATATATTATTTCATATGGAATGATTATATGCAATGCTTATGCCATTTTTCCCCACTGAAGTACGCCATGTATTCTCACAAGTCGTGGCTGAGAACGTTCAAAATACCCTGTGAAAAGATATGTATGAGAGTTGAATGTCATATGGCATGGAGTGAATCGATTCCACAGAGAATCATGAATGGTGACAGGTCGCAAACAAGCTTTAAGCCACGATGCTGCAGAGTAAAATTTAGGAGGGATGACCACAATGGTTGGCTAAAAGCTGAACAATTCACGTAAATGAGTTTGCGGTGGCAGAGTGGTGGAGTTGGAACTCAGGGCCCGACAGAACGAGGAGTGAAGGAGTGGAAAGGTTCTAGGGAGTGGTGGAACCATAATCAAGGAACCCCATCCCCCTTGTAGGTGACGTTAAGGGGTACCCCCCTATTTCCATCAATTTTTTGGTGGAATATCAGTTGTTGGATGGAGAGGTTGGAACCAGGAGGTAGAACCATGATTAAGGGACTCCCCTATCCCTTTAGCTTACGTTACGGGACCCCTTGCAATTGATGTGTATTGTTGATAATTTTGTGGAACATCAACCATCAATTGACTTGGGGACCCCAAGCACGTGCCATTATGGGCCCTTGAGCTACAGAGATCATAGGTCAATCTGCCGCATAAAGGTTGACTGAGCCATGAGACTTACAGATATAATATATATTTTTGACTATCGCCAAAAGTTTTGAACCATCGGGGGCTGAGTTACCCTGATCTGTCCATATAGACTTTCATGGTTACATAATGTCATGAGAATGTAATCACATGCATAAATGTAGCTCGATAACAATGAACCCATCAGGGGTACTTTATAAATATTATACACACACATTATAAACTCAATTATACTTGTTGTACTATGACCCTTATAAATATCCCTAGTTTATATATTAGAAGGGGTACTTTATAAATATTATACACACACATTATAAACTCAATTATACTTGTTGTACTATGACCCTTATAAATATCCCTAGTTTATATATTAGAATTTTTTGAATAGCACATGGTATGGTGACTGTGGGATTGTTGGTCATAATGGTATATGGCCATCGATTGATACCTATTTATATATATGTTGTGGTATAATGTTATGAGGCACATGCATACAAATATATATATCTTTGTATTGTTGGTTAACTGTGAATCCATCGGGGTTAGTTTAAAAGTTTTGTGTGTGTATGTGTGTGTATTACCTTATCAATCCATTTATATTTGTTGTTACTGTTGAACCCTAGAACTACCTCTCTTCTACATACTTTCCTACACCTCTTCTCTTCTATTTTCCCACATCAGAGCCTCATAAGCTATCAAAGATTGTTACCTATTGATTTTAGGAGTGCATTTAAGTGATTTTCAAACCATATCCTTGTGTGTGCTATTTGATTTAGATTTTGTTCATCAGCTATGGAATGTAGCCACTTTCCGCAGCTAATGCGCAATTCTGCAACTGTTTCCATGGTTCTGTAGGTTACAGGTGTCGACAGGATAAACGAGGCACATGGGTAGCTCAGAAATGATCCACACAGGGACAAGGTCCTATCTGTTTAGCCGAATTCGTGAAGAAAGGCATCGGTCAAAGGACGGTCAATAGAGAGTCCTACGTCAATTAGGACTCTGTTCCAGTACGTGAAAAGGTCTGAGACCATTCCCGAGTTCATGGATCCACTTTTTCCATCTACAGGCCGTCTCCATGACGCAATATAACACCCACCTTTCGTAGATTTAATGTTTATGGCAACCAAGAGGCTGAACTTCTGGATTTTGTCCTGTTTACGTGTCCTCTACTGAAGATTTTTCTCCAAAAGACAGTTATCTATTTCTCCTATAAGTATAAGCGTTTGCAACGCAAGTAGTTAGTCTTGATGCTGTTGTTTTAGTGTTATTTTGTTGTTGTAACCAAGAGACATATCCTCTATTTTATAATACAAAAACTCTGTTTTCTTATGACTATTTAAAGCGTGGTTTTGAGGTGACAACGTATTAATCCAAGGCTAAGCAGAGGGCCCCTGCTGGCTGAGGTTTTGCCTTTCATTTTTGTATAGTTTTCATGCGTGTTTTCTCTCATTTCAACTGTACATTTCTCATAATTTGTTTATGGTATTAATTGTTTTTACTCCTGTACATGATTTTGTAGCATTGTTATATTTTTCACTAACACTGATCAGTGCATTTCAGGATAGGTTATGCTCGAGCTTTTTAATATAGTTTTTGCATCAAGTGGTGACCTGAGATTTGCTTCCTCTGCTGAACTTTAGTTTTTAATTCTAGTTGTTATGCTTTGATTTCAGTGAAGATTTGTTTACTGCTTTTAGATAGTTTAGATATCAATTTCTTCATGCTACATGACGTTATCTCCGGTGCCTTTAGCTTAACCCCGTTTTAGAAGTTAATTGGCGAGCTATCGGATTGTAGGTGAAGTAATTTGATTTTGCTTTCATTAGTTTGCAAGTAGACAGTTTAGATATCAGTTCTTTATGCTACATGACGTTATCTCCAGTGCCTTTAGCTTAACCCCGTTTTAGAAGTTAATTGGCGAGCTATCAGATTGTAGGTGAAGTAATTTGATTTTGCTTTCATTAGACTGCAAGTAGAATAGTTTAAATGTCATTCTTTCATGCCATATGACGTTATTTCTGGTGTCTTTAGCTTAACCCCATTTTAGAAGTTAATTGACGAAATATTGGAATTATGGATGAAATCAGTGACTAGTTTCCAGCTTCTTTATTTTTGGTTTTGAGTGCAGTGGTTTAGATTTTATTTTTGTAATTAGATGGACAGCAGAGACAGTAACCTCATGTTCAGTACTTCATCTTTTACTTGATTTAAGTAGCTGCATGTTTACACTTTTGTTCAAATTCTGATTTTATAAATAGCATGTTTTGAGATCTTTGAAGTGCTAAGTTTGGAAATTACCATAAGAGGCATAAACCTTGTCTTAAATTCTACATCCATACTTGACCTTTAAAAGTATTCTTAAGACCTTAGAATAGGATTTCCATTTGCATTAGACACTTTAGGAGACCAACAAGAAAAAACCCCAAGAAAAAGATAAAAATTGAAAACAATAAAGTAAGAAAGAGGTTGTCTTGCACATACAATGCGCCACACTTCATCAGTTTACAACTCTCGGATTGATAATTAATGCAACAATTTAGGACACACTAAATTGACTAAATAGTTAGGACTATATATATATATATATATATATATATATATATATATAAATCAATTTATTTTGGTGTCGAGTGTATGGTGGATCTCTTGCGAGTGTAGTTGGGTTATGCCACATGTGATTTGAGAAAGAGAGGGCCCATGTGTTGGGCATGGAACTAGCCAACGCATGTTGGCCAGGTTCCCAAAAGCATGATTTTCCGCCCAATGAGAATAAAGTGGGAAAAGTAATAAAAGATTAAATTTAATTTTAACAATTTAATGAAGATTTCGACCTTGTAACAACTAAAAAAACATGAACGAGAGTAACAAAACTTTAAACAAGCACATATTTGAGCTCAGAGGTCAAAATTTTACCCATAAATATCAAACAAAATAGAATTCTGAGCAGAATACATTTTTCCAGGTAAGAATTGGAGTTCGTAGTAGGAAATCTCTAGAAATTGGGGCGAAAGCTATGGGAGCCTTGAAGAGAAGAAATCGAGCCTAGTTAAAAACTTCTGAAAGATGTAACTTTCTTCCTAGGTGTCAGAATATTGCAAATAAACAACCTACAAAATTCTTCTTGTGAGCAAAACATGCTGGTAGCCTCAAAATTTTGAATTGGGCATAAATGTCATGGATTTTCCTTGAAGAAACATACATGTCAATAAGAGAGCATAAATTATGAGAATTGCAAAAACATGAGATATGTCAGGCATTAACAATTTAGAAGAGGAGGTTAGAGCAGAATATATAAGTGTGGGGGATGCCAGGACCAAATCAAATTGTTGTAGGTCAGAAAATATTGACTTGGAGGACTCTATGAGAAGCCTCAATATGGAGGGTCTCAATTTTAAGGCGGATAATGTTAGACTAGTAAAAGAGAAATAGTAGCTCAACATGCAAATTCTACAGAGTCTGAACAAAATTCAAAAGGAACTAGACTAGAAATCTGAATTTAGGCAAGCTCGAAAAGCCAAGAACAAGTTTGATAAATGGGGTGCTGGAAGTTTGAGACAAGCTAAGAGTGATGACTATTAGTATTTTTATATAGGAAGGAGGTGACATAAGAGATATTATACCACATTGGAAACTCACAACAACCTTAGTGTATCACCTATGAAAAGAGCCATCAAGAGAAGGTAATACAAGGATAGCTTACAAGGGGAGTTGAAAAACATTAAACTTTGAGACACAAAAAGGGCAAAGAAGTTGAGGCCTACTTATTGGAGATGCGAAGGTATTTGCAATTGTTTGATTACTCTTCAAATATGGAAGCTTGAATTGCTATATACCAGCTAAAGGGTAAGGCTCACCTATGGTGGGAACGACATAAGGAAGTCAAGCATGTGGATGAAAAGAGGTTAACATGAGAAAAATTTAAGGATTATTTTCAAAGGAAGTATGTATCTGAACATTATTATGAGAAAAAGATGCAAGAACCTTTCGAGATGAAATTAGGAAATATCACCATGGAGTAAAATGGTCGGAAATTCATGGAATTGTTAAGGTGACTTCTTTATGAAATATGATAAGGTCAAAATCTAGAGATACATTAGTGGGATACCTTCCATCTATGTAGGTAGGCTCAAATTTATGAACCCAAAGCCTTGGATGCATCCAGCAGGAAAGTTGAGCAGTTATATAAATAGAACAAGAATAAATCATTTGTACAAAAAACATGGGATAACAAGAAGAAGAGTTTCATGGAGCAGAGAAATAAGGGATTTAAACCCTTACCCTTCAGGAACAAACCGAAAGTGAAATAGCAGTCAACCCTAGTTATTAGTGAACCTAGAGGTGGTGACTTATCAAGCAAGAAACCCTCGGTCCAACCTATCAAATGTTATGGTTGTCGAGGATATCATAAATTTCAGGACTTCCCTTTTAAGGATGGAAGTAAGAAGATGATGCACAATATGAAGGCAATTGATACAGTGGAGCACATGGACATAAGTACGCCCATGATTTGTTCAACGTTGGATAATAGGAAGGTTGAACACCAGGCGCACATGATTGAGATTGAAGGTATGTTGCATAATCATCTTATTACTATTTTGATTGATTTAGGAGCTAGTCATAGTTATATTGATCTGAAATTAGTAGATAAATTTAAATTAGATAAGAGCAAGAACCGAAAGGCATGGGTATTTCAATTATCTATAGGAGTAAAGAGAGGAGTTATAAAAATAGTGAAATAATGTCCAATTGTTTTGAATGGATTAAGTACTAAGGCTAAGCTTAATATAATTTCCTTAAGATCATATGATTGGTTGATCGATATGGATTGGTTGGAGAAACATCACACCATTTTGGATTGTTATAATAAATATTTTACTTTTGTTGATGACAAAGGTTAGTAGAGGCAGTTCAAAGGAATCCCTAGAGCAATATATATTCGAGGGATATCAACCCTGTAGTTAAGAAATAATTTTAGAAAAGGTTGTCAAGTTCTTTCACTTCATTTGGAAGAACCCAATAGGGATCTGCAAGCCAAATTGGAGGATTATCTAGTGTTGAAATAATACATTGATTTGTTTGTTTAAATCCCAGGATTACCTCCGAAGAGGGATATAGACTTCTCAATTGATTTAATGCCTAGAGTTTATCCAGTATTTAAGACACCTCACAGAATGAGCACTCCATAGCTTAGAGAAATGCAAATGCAGTTGGAGGAGTTGTTGAATAAGGGGTGCATACAACCCAATGTATTGCCATGGGGGGATCTTGTCTTGTTCGTTAAGAAAAACGATGGAGCTCTGCACTTATATGTGTATTTTCAGCAATTGAATAAAATGACTACTAAGAATAAATAACCATTATCGAGGATAGATGATTTATTTGATCAATTTCGAGGAACTAAGATATTGTCTAAGATTGACTTGAGGTCGGGATATCACAAATTGAAAATTGAGGGAGATATCAACAAGATAAATTTTTGAACTCATTACATACGCTATGAATTCATGGTGGTGCATTTTGTATAAACCAATGCACCATGTGTTTTCATTTTTTTCTTGAATGATGTCATCCGAGATTATTTGGATAAGTTCGTAATTGTTTTTCTAGATGATATATTGGTGTGTTCTAAATTAGAACAAGAGCATGAGAAACATCTGAGGTTAATTTTATAGGTTCTCCAAGAACACTAGATGTATATTAAGATGAATAAGTGCTCTTTCTATCAGAAGTAGATTCATTATTTGGGCCATATTATTTCAGAGGATGGGATAGTTGTATACCCAGAAAAGATTAAGGCCATGAAGGAATGGCCCAACAATGAAGAATGTTTCATAAGCTAGGTCTTTTATAGGTCTAGTTGGTTATTACAAAAGATTCATTAAAGGAATTTCTAGGATTTCCCATCCCATCACTTTGTTGCAGAGGAAAGAAATTAAATTTGAATGGACCTCTGTGTGGGAGGAATCCTTCCAGCATTTGAAGGGCATATTAACAAGTGTTGTAGTATTGAAAATTGTGGATCCAAATGAGGATTTTCTTGTATGCGATGATGCATGTTGAGAAGTTTTTGGAGGAGCGCTTATGCAGGATGGACATGTGGCATGTTACGAGTCCAAAAAGTTGAAGGACTATGGGAAAAATTATGTTGCACTAACTTGGAATTAGCAGTTATTATTCATGCTCTTAATATGTGGAGACATTACCTTATGGGTCGAAAGTTTGAATTATAGACAAATCAACATGGGTTGAGGCACTTCTTCGAACAACCAAATATGAATGCTCGATAGATCATGTGGTTGTATTTGTTAGCTAAATACGATGTTGAGATTAAGTACATTAAAGGGAATGAGAATAAAGTGGCAGATGCACTTAGACGAAGAGTGCTTTTGATGCATGCTTCAACACTAAGTATATGTAAAGAAGATATAATATCCAGAGTTAAAGAGGTTGTAAATTTGGATGAGCAGTACTTTACCATTAAGAATAGTGTACAACAACAGGAAGAAAAACCAAGATATTTAGATTATGAGCTTGGGGAATGAATTTCTTTTTTATGAAGGTCGTATATATGTGCCAAATGTAAAAGAGCTGAAAGAATTGATTCTAAAGGAGATGCATAGGGTGCCTTATATAGGACACCTAGGATATCAAAAGACCATTACAATGGTTAAGAAGCAATATTTTTGGCTTGGATTAAAGAAGGACATGGAAAATTACATAGCCAATCGTTTGAAGTGTCAAAGAGTTAAGGTTGAGCACAAGCACCCAACAGGCTTGTTGCAACCCATACCCATTCTTGAGTGGAAGTGGGATGTGGTGTCGATGGATTTTATTACCAAATTTCCTATAGAAACTAAAGGGCATGATGAAATAATGGTAGTGACTTATAATCTTACCAAAGTTTCTCATTTCATACCAGTAAATTTGCTCATTTAAAGGGTGATTATTTTAGTTAGATATTTAAAGGGTTCACGTCAAATTCTTGGATGGGGCTATTTAAAGGATTTGGTACTAATTTGAATTTTAGTACTGCATATCACCCCGAGTCCGCTGGACAAACTAAGTGTGTTAATCAGGTGATTAAAGATATGTTGTGAATGTATGTAATGGATAAACCATCTAAATGGGAGGACTATCTACATCTAGTAGAGTTTTCATATAATAAAAGATATCAAGCTTCATTGAAAATGACTTTGTTTGAAGCATTATATGATAGGAGGTGTCATACTCCTATGAGTCAGATCAATCTAGTGGACAGAGTCATGGTTGGTCTGAAATTTCTAAAATAAATGGAAAATCAAGTTGTGAACATTTGGAAAAATATCAAAGTTTCCCAAGATAGGCATAAAATTTATGTGGATATGCATAGAGTTCACAGAGAATTTAAAGTTGTAGATCATGTGTGTTTTTAAAAGTTAGATCGTTGAAGAGATCAGTAACGATGGGTAATTGTGCCAAATTAGCAACACATTTTTGTGGACCTTTCGAGATCCTAGAGAGGATCGATCCAGTTGCATACAAAATTTCTTTGCCCACATCCATGCATGTTCATGATGTATTTCATGTATCTTTGATTAAATAGTATATTCCTGCTATTGATCACATTATTGATTGGCATATGATCCAGTTGGAGCTAGAGGGAATTTTCTAGGTACAACCCATACATATTTTGGATAGGATGGTCAAGGTGGTCCGGGATTGAGTGTCAACATGGTAAAGGTATAATGGACCTTGCTCAGTCCTAATGAAGCCACATGGGAACAGTAAGATGTAATGAGGGCAGAGTACCCTCATCTTTTTTACTGATGATAACAGGGCAGAGTACCCTCATCTTTTTTACTGATATTTTTATCTCTTAGAGGAAACCTGGTAGTGATAAAACTATAAGGTAACCTCGAATGGCTTTGACGTTGAAAGTTGGCCCTTCGAAGAGGGATCTCTCCCTATAAAAAGCTCAACTACTTAAGGTCACTATACTAGAAGGTTTGCAATTGAGTCCTATGGCCAGATTTATTGAAGATGATAGAAATTTGGTTGGGCTATGTGAAAATACTACCATTGGGCATGGAGTCTAACCCAATTAGGTCTTATACAAACACAACTTTGATGAGCAAAACACATAAGCGGGGTATCAATAGTTCCTTTTACACTTCAATGATTTAGACTAATACGAAGAAATTTAGTGTGAGGGTTAAATGAATAACAATTTTTAATGCCTGAGAAATAAATAAAAAGGAGCATAAAACATGAATCCCAATCTCATACTACCTTTATCGGACATGAGGAAATATAAAACAAAGCAAAACCAGACAGGGAAGTACAACACAAGAATTTTTGTAATTCTCATGAAGACTATTTTCATTAATGATCTGCTCAAAAATACACAAGGATGATATATCTCAAATAAAACCAACCCTTTCTTCTTCTAGAATATATGCTTATATAAACAAAACAATCACTGAAATAGGTGTGTAGCTCAAAAATAATTACAATAATCCAATAATAGAAGTATAAATCTCTTAGGTACATGCATATTTTTTAGTCAATTTAATGTTCTTAAATTGTAAGCGTAAATTATCGACCAAGGCAGGTAAACTGATGAAGTGCAAGTGCATTGTATGTGCTAGAAGTATTTTATGTCTTTAAGGTGATTATGTTATCATTATCTAAGTTAATGTCAAACTCTAGAATTAGTGTTGAGATGATGTTATTATCTATACTAGGATGTTACTCCTAAGATTTTATTGTTAATTAATTATCCTAAATGTTTCATCTCTAGAATTATCTCTAATTGAATTGAGTTTTTAGAATGATTGTATAATGATTTTAACTCTTTTCAATATGTGTTACGTTAATCTTCCTTTCAAGTTATCAATTGTTTTTGGATTTTTATGATGTAGCTAAACAAAGCTAATTATGAAAGCATGAAATGACATAAATAAAATCCTAATTTATCAACTTGTAAATGAAATATGCTTGAATTCAGAAGCTGAGAAAGACTGCCACTCTTATCTACTTCAACTTTATTTCAATGCAAAAATCAAAATAGAAATGAAATTATTGAACTATAAAATCACTAAGATGTGCTAGGAAAATGAATGAAAAGGAAATTACTGATTTTATGCTAGGTATCGAGCAAATGAAATGAATGATACATAAATCAATTAAGAGAACCTAGTTGCGATCTTTATTGAACTGCATCTTAAAAACATGAAAACAGGGCATCCATGAATTAAATCTATGAAATAACAATTGAAAAGGAAAATCCAATTACTGTGAATCAGAGACCTAATCTGCGCGCAGGGGCCCTCCATGAGGCATTCAATCGCCTTAGATCAATAGTACATAAAATATGTGAAATAAGAAATTTGCATTAAGCGAAAAATAGTTTTATGGGTTGCTCAAACTACATAAGGTGATGCACCCATTACACAGAGCTGCTAGTGTTTTTATAGAGTTCTTGTTAACAATACAAGAAATTTAAGCTTACAGTACTTCTCTATAGTCCTTATCAAAACTAAATCATATCGCTTATTTATCGATTTGGTATTGAAAAAGAAAATCGATGAAATATCTTAAAATTCGGACTCTGTTCTAGCGTGTTGTCTTGCTGTTGACCGCCATGGTTGACCGTGTGATAGTGCGGATCTCCTAGTGAATTAGCTCGAGTAAATAGGAAGAAATCCATGAGAAGATCTTTCCCTATCTACCCATATACTCTTTTGCTAAGTTGGTGCACTCGAACCCTGTCAACAATGGAAGTAGATGCGGATATGTGGATTAGCTATAGAATCAGGTCAATTCTGTAGCTACATGTAATACTTTAATATAAAAATAAGGAATATTAACAAAATATGAAAAAGAGGACATATGAATGTTTTACCTTGTCAAAATCTTATGTTCGTTGCATTTATTTGGATGATAGTGGTAGGAAAAAGGAGGTAAATATGGGAAAAAAGGATGTCAAGATAAAGCAGTTCTCAAACTCTACACATATGAAACTTTCCAAACCTATATGCATCTAATGATAATGTTGTTTATAGATTCATGGTTGGAGATAAGGATCAGCAAGTCGAATTTGTTGAGGTGGCATCCAAGTCAACAACTGTCCATGATCTTTTTCCGCACAATTTCCTGAAAAATAGGGTCCAGTGATTCCTTCAAAAATCCAAAAACATGATAGATGTTAGAAAACTGAGAGAGGTTGTTTTAAATGGGTTCGTTACAAATAAAAACCTCTTTTTTTTTGAAAAATTCTTTCTCATTTGTTTGGAAAGAGTGCCCAAAATTACTATTCTACACAAGAAAAAACAAAGTTCTAATTGACCATTTTTACAGAAATGCGTTGTTACTCCCATTGTCAGTGCATTTTCCTTTTTAATTTTCAAACACATGACAACAATGACACTCTCGTTGTCTTCAAATTTTTAAATTTACTGAACTCACAAAAGTGTTGATAGTATAGCTATCAGCTACTCGGTAATGCTGACACTCCAGTTTTCAGCGCATTCCTCGAATTATTTTTTGAACTTAATAGTCCCATTATCAACATTTCTCCTATTTATTACAAATATTTCGTTGACACTGTAATTGCCAACATTAAAAAAATTCAAACCTATAAATGTGATAACCGTTGGCTTCACGAGATGTTGTCGATCATAGATGGCAGCAAGAACCCCATAGACCATAGGCCTGGTCCATTGGGCTATTTCCAGCTTCTTACCCGAAACCTGTATCTGCTCCAAAACCACTGCAATTGAAACCAAACTGGAAACCTTTTCCAATCCTCAAAGTGAATCAAATCCATTCTTCAAACTGAAACCTAAATTGTACACTGAAAACCAAAAACTCTACTACAAACTAAAACTGAAAAGAATGCTCAATGTGTTGAGCTTATTCATCATACCTACCTACTCAAAATTACTGGAAACATCTACTAGATCAGGTAATAGAAAAATGTCAGTGTAACCATGAAATAAGAGGCCACTTTCTTGAATTCTACTCACACTTTCCTTGAGTAGACAAAAAAAATTAGAATATGACAACTCCAATTCCAGGTGAAACTGATAACCTTGATCCAAGAATACTACAAACTTCACATTTTCTAATGATTGCAACATGCTAGCAAAAGAATCTTCAAAAGCATGAAATCCTATCCTTTCTTGAAGACTAGAAAAAAGATAAGGTTCTCTTTCATTCATATTTGTCGGTTGTTCAGTGTGATTAAGCTCATCCTCCTCAAAATGGTGGTAAGATATCCTTTTCTTCTATCACGCAGATCAGAAATAACATCTATCTCAAGCTCATTTTTAAAATGAAAGGAAGCCATCGGTTCATATTTCACATCATCTATAGCGAGACAAGGCCTTGTGTACTCTTGAAAAGGTTCAAAAAGGAAAGCCTTATCATATATGTCAGAAGCATAAGAACTTAACCCTTTGTGTGATTCACAGAGATCATCATTTAAATTTATAAAGATTTTTTAATTTTTTAATTCAAATGATGAAAAATTCTTAATACTTTCTTCACCTCCAAGGGTATCAAAGGGAATATTTTTCCTTTTCCAAATTTTCTTACAACTGTAGAATGTCATTATTATGATTTGGCTCACTGTCACAAGTTTTTTCATGAAACAAGGATCCAAAAAATGAATGATATGAAGAACAGTTTTCCTGACTATCTTGATCTTCCTCCTAATCACTTAAAAACTAACAAGACTACTACAATTTTTCTTCAAACTTGGGAGACAAATCAAAACTTTCTGCATCAAGATGTTGATAAATTTGATTTTCATACAAGAGAGAAGTTACCATTTCTACTTGGTGATGAAAAGGGTTCTTGTACAAAGCTTATAGGATTTATTCATCCATGAACTCTTCTTCACCATAAGATTTTTCCAGATTTTGAATGAAATCCTCAAAATGGTCACAACAATTCCACCAATGACAAAGAAGGATGAGATTCTTTGTATTTCTCAAAAAAAACTAAATGAAAATCTTTAAGGGAATACAAGCTACCAGGTGGAAAACATTCATACCAATATCTAGTTTTTTACTCCAAGGTAGACATGAACATCTTCATGAGATAATCTTCACGAAAAACAACCTTTAGCTTATGCACATGCATCTGAAACTACAACACCCTCCTCCCACATCTACCCAAGCAATCGAATATATGGGGTAAACATGTGACGAGAGGCCACTATGATATGATTCGACCTCCTAAGTCAAGTTAAGGAAATGGAATCAAAGGAAACACACCATACAGGCCTTCAACATTAGCATTAGGACCCTCAAGAACCAACCCAACCTTTCTTCCAACCAGCCCCTAGGTCCCATTGACATTTTGGACCACTTGACCCCTGGATTCTCCCATGCTATAGGCCTACCAATGTCTAGGAGGCTCTGGACGCTATCATGACAAGGCATGCCAATGTCCAGGGACTATTTTGTGTGCCAACATCCCTGGGATTTGAGCCACTTTTTCAGGCCCAGATCCCAAATCACTGCCCAAAATTGAATGACACCTTTTGAATAGTAATATAACAAGGAAAAGATATTACAAATGAAATTACTTGAATAAGACCTTGACTAGACCCCTACTATCCATGACAGGAATTTCGTTAAACATATCACAAATATGTAATTTATATGTGTAAATAATAGATCTAAGCATAGGGGTCTCATAATTTGTTGAGAATCGCTAAGAGACATTGATTCCTCAACATATTAGCTGCCATTTCATCCATTAGTTCATAGATTCATTGTTTATTCATTTACAAGTAAAAACACGATGAGATTCATACATATCTACTGTCATAAAACATATACATAACCAGCATAATAGCAGCAGAAATAGCAATGAAATCATATCCATATGACCCACATATAACCCATTATAATACTCATAGAAATACAAGGAGAAATAACCTCCTATTGAAGATGAAAAATCCAAACCTGAGATGGGACTTCCACGTTCCACCCGATCGTAGAATGGCTGAGCCAAATCTCTCTTCATCCATTCACCCCCATGCCATATTTCAAGCATGAATGTGGGATCTCATTGAACACATCAATCCAAAACCATATAGGGCTTCCAGAGGCCATCCACCTCAACCCATCAAACAATGATTCCACCTCATTGTCTAACATCACAAAAACATCATCATATTGGTCTCTATCCAAGCCTTCCAGGGCTTGTCGTCAAGCTCCTGCGCATTTATCCAACCAATGCTCCAAGAATGGTAACTCAACCCACGTTTGTCGTCGGGCTCCAACGCATTTATCCAACCAAGGCTCCAGGAATATTAAATCAACCCACTAAGGGATCCAGAGCGTTTTTCCAACCAAGGCTACAGGACTAGTAACTCGACCGAAGTTGTTACAGGGCTCCATAGTGTTTGTGTAACCAAGGTTCCAGGAACTAATAACTCAACCCAAACTAAGGAAACATGAGAACCAACCAAAACAAAACAAGGAAATAAACGCACAATCTCCATAGGTATCCAGGAAATGGAAAGGCTAGGCAATCCACTGTCAATCCAGGAAATCCTCCATGCCAGTGACATATCATGATCAATAAACCACATGCATATGCCATGCATGCCAAAACTAGTGAGGAAAACATACATGCAACTCAGTACCTGCAAGCCAAATCCGTTGTATTTGTTGATCTCGATGTCCTCTTTATGGAAATGAGAGGAACGGAAAAGAGCCAGCTATCATGATCGAACCGATGACCATCACATTACAAGTGCGCTTTCCTACTCTTCCTTTGCCTTCTTGCTCCAAAAATCAAGTATGCCACACCCTCCAAGAGTGCTCCAAGAAAACTCTAAGTATCCAAGAGTATGAGAAAGAGAGAATAATGAGAGAGCTCCAAAACTGAACTGACAAAAGGTTACCAACTGATCCTCATAAGCATTTTTATGAATGAGGCCTTTATTTTATTCATTTTTCCATTATTTTCCTTCAAGTTCCTCCACACATGCAACTTGTGACCTTTCACCTCTCTTTTCTCCTAATTTCTATTATTTTCGTAAATAAATGTGCCAAAAATGCCATTTTTCCTTTCTAAATCCTTAGCCATTGCCATTGCCAATTTCCTTAGCCATTAATAACAAAATGAACACCCACACTAGGATGTCGTTCCCAACATTTAGCTTGGAACAAGTGTCCCATCAACCGTGGTTGTTATTTTGTATTTATTAACTTTTATTACATGGAATTTTCACCAGGGTTGTTACAAAACCCTCCCCCTTGGGGGAACACTGTCCTTGGTGTTCAACAACACCTATAACCACAAGACTGTTGTAAGCAAAATATACTGCCGATGGAGCTTTATAACTTAGCTCGTTGCAGTATTTACAATGATCAACCTGCTAAGAAGCAAACCAACATGAAAACACAATAAACATAACATCAATGACATGACATCCATACCACTTATTGGAGCTTTATAACATAGCTCATGGCAGTATTTACATCCATATACATATGTATATATACCAAAACCACCAAAACATGTGCCAAAACATATACCAAACACCATACCAAAACTTCTTTGCCTCAACCGACAAACAAGGAGGGATACATAGCCCGCATCTGATCTGCCATCTACCATGTAGCTTCATCAGGCCCAAAGTGCTTCCATTGCACTTTAACCTACTTGATTTCTCGGTTCCAGAGCATGAGCACCTTTTTCTACAATATACATTGAGGCTCTGGCTGGAATTATCCATCTGGTTCCACCTGCAATACAAACCAGTCAATCACATGATTAGCATTTTTAACATACTTCTTAAGCAATGACACAGGGAAAACATCATGGAATTTCACTGTCATAGGCAATGCAAGTCGATAGGCTACTGGAACAATCCTTTCAATAATACTGAAGAGTCCACAAAATTATGGTGCCATCTTGGCACATGATCCAATCCGCAAGGATCTCTTCTTCAATTTGACGCACAAGTACACCTGTTCCCCAACCTAGAACTCCTTGAACAACCTGTTCCGATATTCATAGTTCTTCTTCCTATCATGTGCTACCTTTAGATTCTTCTTTATAGCCTACATTTCTTGTTCCATGTCCACCAACATGTCCGGTCTAATCAACACCCTGTTAACTAGATCACTCCAACTGATGGGAGTATTGCAACTCCACCCATACAATGCCTCAAACAGACTCATCTTCAAAGATTCCTGATACCCATTGTTGTAAGCGAACTCTACCAGTAAAAGGTACTCTTTCCACTTTCATTATTGATGAATCACATACATCCTCAACATGTCCTCCAATATCCTGTTGACCCTATTTTTCTGTCCATCTGTCTATGGATGATAATTTGTACTGAAGGCCAACTCTATGCCCAAACCTGCAAATAACTCCTTCCAAAACTTGGAAGTGAAATTTACATCCCTGTATGACACAATATTCTTTGGAACACCATGCAGTCTGGCCACATCTCTGATGAATACCTGTGCTACATCGCTAGCTGAGAATGTAGACTTCACTGGAATGAAGTGTTCAACCTTTGTCAACATGTCCATGACAACCATGATGGAATCATATTGTCTCACTGCCCTCAACAAACTTGTGATGAAGTCCATGGAAATGACCTTCCATTTCAATTCTGGAACCAAAATCGGCTGTAGCATTCCACCTGGATGCTTACACTTTTCCTTCACACGTTGACAATCGAAACACCTAGCCAAAAACTCTGTTACATCCCTCTTCATGTTCAGCTAATAATACAACTTATTTAATGTGGTTAATGTATTCTAATATCCTAGGTGACCTGAATATGGTTTCGCATGAATCTCTCTCAATATCACCTTCTTGAGCTCACTGTTATCTGGCACATATATCTTATCTCTGGATCTAACCAATCCATCTGCTGAAAGGCCATAGTCCACATCCTGTGCACCTGCACCTGTACCTGTACCTATACCACTACCTGTACCTGTACCTATACCATTACCTGTACCTGTACCTGTACCTATACCATTACCTGTACCTGTACTACCATCTATACATCTATATGTACCACCACATGTACATGTACCTGTACTCTACTGCAACCTGTGCATAATCTCCATATACCTGACATCATGCTGACTTGCCTGCAAGATCCTATCCTATAAGTTTGTCCCATAGAAGCTCATAGTTGCTAAGTGATTTACCTATATCTACCTTCTAAGAGCATATACCACCATGTTCTCTTTAACTTTGATATATCTGATCTCGAAATCGAACTCACTGATCGTGGCCAACCACAGAGCCTTCCTACCATTCAGATTCGGTTGGTCAAACAGATGTCATAAACCACTGTGATCACTCATCAACACAAATCTCCTACCCAGAAGATAGTGTCTCCACATCTTCAATGCATGTATGATAGTTGCTAACTCAAGATCATGTGCGGGGTAGTTCTGCTTGTGCTCATTCAATTTTCATGACCCATAGCATACCACTTGTTCATCCTGCATAAGGACTCCACCAAGGCCTTTCTTGCAAGCATCTGTGCATACTACAAACTCTTGGTCCGGATATGCAATCTTTAACACTAGTGCATGTGTCAACAACTGCTTAAGCTGCTCAAAACTAGCCTCACACTCTATCCATTCAAACTTCTTACCTTTTCTTTGCAATGATGTAATAGGATAAGAAATCTATGAGAAGCTCCTGATGAACCTCCTGTAATAACATGCCAACCCCATGAAAGACCTCACCTCATCTACATTCCTGGGAGCTACCCACTCCATGATGATCCTTATCTTTTCTGGATCTAATGCAATTACCTCTTGGGAGACAACATGTCCCAAGTAGTGTACCTCAGTCTGAAAGAAACTACACTTGCTAATATTAGCATACAAATGATGCCCTCTCAACAATCGCAATACTGTTGCTAAATGCTTGACATGCTCTTCCTCATTTTTAGAATATACCAATATGTCATCAATGAACACAATAACAAACTTGTCCAAATATGGACGCAACACACTATTAATCAAGCACATAAAAGTAGCTGGAGCATTAGTCAAACTGAATGGAACTACAAGAAACTCATAATGCCCATACCTGGTCCGGAAAGTTGTCATGTAAATGTCCTCCTCTTTGATGCGTACCTGATGATATATGGATCTCGGATCAATCTTTGAGAACAATTTTTCTCCCTTTAATTGATCGAACAAGTCATCAATCCTCAACAACAGATACGTATTCTTGATGGTCACTTTGTTCAACTGCCTGTAGTCAATGCATAATCTGAGAGTACCATCTTTCTTCTTCACAAACAAGACCGGTGCACCCCAAGGTGATACACTTGGCCTAATGTATCACTTGTCCAACATTTCCTTCAACTGTAGCTTCAACTCTACCAACTCAGGTGTACTCATCCTATAAGGTGCTTTTGATGTTGGAGCTGCCCCTGGCACCAACTCAATAGAAAAGTCTACTTCCCTGTGAGGTGGCAACTTTGTAATGTCCTCAGGAAATACATCCTGAAACTATTGTAGAACTGGGTACCTGCTCAAAACATCTACATCCTCAACTTCCTTACCTTTGTCACTAGAAATGTGTACTGTAAATAACACACACCCTTTCCTGCGATTACGCTTGGCCTACATAGCTATTACCATCCTAACTTATGTGGCTTTCTTCTTTCCCTGTAAGACTCTTGGTTCCCCATTTTCATCCACACACTTAATGGCTTTGTCATAATAATCCACCTTGGTTCTATGAAGATACAACCAATCCATGCCCAACAACATACTGTATGATCCCAACAGTAATACATTCAAATGTGTTGTGGTAGGCATACCATTCAAATCAAATGCACAAGCTCTTACCCAATGGTGAACTCACTTCTTTGTACCTATAGCCAACTACACTAACCAATATTATGCATGCAATTCCTTACTCAAACCACACTTATCCACCAAGTAACGACTAACATAGCTATAATTAGATCCAGGGTCAATAAAAATACAAATTAACTTGATAACAAAGCTTACCGTCCATCTCAATGATAGATGCCCTATGGTCTGCCTGTTTGTTATCCAATGCTACATAAATACGAGGAATACTCTAACCAACATCCCTAACAATCTGTGCAGTCTGTCTACTATATATCTTAGGCATACCACCCTGATATTGTGGGTAATCTCTCTTGCGAGTATCCCCTCCACAAGTCCAACACTGCATGGGCTCCTAATTTTGCTCCTTAGATCGATGTCCCTGTCCTCTATCTGAAGCATTGAACTTCTTAGATGGAACTATGTTCTCTTTATTTCCTGTACCCTAAGTTATTGCTCGCTTCTTGTCCCATTTTCCTTTGTTCCTTGCATTACCTTTCCATTTTGGCTTAGTCTCAGATCTGTGCTTTGATTGCTCATAACAATGCCTTAGCTTTTGGATGGTCTCCTCCAATGATTTAGGCTCATCGAACTCAATCATGTCTTTGAATGCAACTGGTAATCCACTAATCAGCCTCTCAATATTGGCCTTCTCCTTCGTGAGATAAGGTACATACCTCAGTAGCTCCAAGAACCTGCTAGTGTACTCCTCATCTACCATCAATCCCATCTTTAGCTCATAGAATTATTTTTCCTTGTCATCAAAGTATCTCTCTGATAGGTACTTATTCTTGAATAACCACTCAAACTCACTCCAAGTCAAGTCTTCCTCATGAATACATATGACATTCTTCACATCTTCCCACCAAATGTCTGCTTTACCTTTGATACTGAATGTAGCTACTTTGGCTTTCATGTTCTCTGAATAATCATGTAACCTAAAGAACTTCCTCATGTCAAGCAACCATGCCTCTGCATCTTGTGGTTTCTTCATCTCTCCATCAAAAGTAGGTGGCTTTGCTTTCTTAAACTCATCTGGCAAGTATCCCATATCACTCCTCCTGTAAGGATGATAACGATGATGATCATAGTGCCTATCTAAATCAGAACTAGAATAATACTTGTGTCTATCCCCTCTCCTATCCAGAGTGTCCAAAAATATTCCATCTCTAACCGTGTCATCTCTATCTGACCTATGACCACCATGTGACCTACTACCATATGCCCCATTAGTTCTTTCCTCCTACTCATAGTTGATCTAACGTGGTCCCTATCATTGTAAATCTAACAAACTTTGAAGTATCACTGCATTTACCTCTGCTTGTTTCTCCTGTGCCTACATGATTCTGTCATTATTTGCCTTACAACTCCTTATTTCTTCCTTTAAGCTTCTTAATGTATCTTCCAAATCAAAGTAATTCCCAACACCATACTGCTCATTTGATTCATAGGGAGATTCCTTGTATGCTACCATATTGCTAGCCATTTGATATTTCTTCCTGCAAGGTATATCATATAGTGGCAAGGTATATCATGTTGAATCATATCATAGTGGCAAAGTATATCATCATATTGGTCTATATCAAAGCCTTCTAGGGCTCCAGAGTGTTTTTTCCAACCAAGGCTCCAAGACTAGTAATGCAACCCACCAAGGGCTCCAGAGCATTTTTCCATCCAAGGCTACGGGACTAGTAACTCAACCCAGGCTGTTACAGGGCTCCAGAGTGTTTGTCCAACCAAGGCTCAAGGAACTAGTAACTCAACCTAATCAAAACAAGGAAATAAACCCACAATCTCCATGGCTATCCAGGAAATGGAGAGGCTAGTAAATCCACTGTCAATCCAGGCAATCCTCCATGTTAGTGACAGATCATGATCAATAAACCCCATGCATATGCCATGCATGCCAAAACTAGTGAGGAAAACATACATGCAACTCAGTACCTGCAAGCCAAATTCGCTATAGTTGCTGGTTCTGATGTCCTCTTGCACTTTCCTGCTCTTCCTTTGCCTTCTTGCTCCAAAAACCAAGTATACCACACCCTCCAAGAGTGATATAAGAAATTCTAAGTATCCAAGAGTATGAGAGAGAGAGAGAATAATGAGAGAGCTCCAAAATTGAACTAAAAAAAGGTTACCAACTGATCCTCATAAGCCTTTTTATGAATGAGGCCTCTATTTTCTTGATTTTTCCTTTATTTTCCTTCAATTTCCTCCTCACGTGCAACTTGTGATATTTTAGCTACCTTTTCTCCTAATTTCCATTATTTTCATAAATAAATGTGCAAAAAATGCCATTTTTCCTTTCCAAAGCCTTAGCCATTATCTTTGCCAATTTCCTTAGTCATTAATAACCAAATGAACACCCACACTAGGATGTTTTGCCCAACATTCAGCTTGGAATAAGTGTCCCATCAACCATGGTTATTATTTTGTCTTTATTAACTTTTATTACATGGAATTTTCACTAGGGTTGTTACAGAAACTTCACCAAATGAAGAGCAACATCATCTCCTACCTAACCTTTGAACCCTGGAAAATAAGTCTGTTAATCTACACAAGGCATGCAATTTGGAAAACTTGGGATATGATCTTGATTCATAAGCGCATACCTTACAGATATAGAATTCATCTTGAGCCAATAGAATCGCTAGTAAAACCCTGATTTATGGATCTTGCTGCGAGTGGAGTCTTTGGATTAGGTTGAAACTTAATGGGAGTCGCTAGGTGAATGGTAAAACCTTCATGTGTCTGATTGTTGTCCACCATCAGCAATCATATATGAAACTTTGATGATCTTTCCCGAGGAAGATGGAACGTTTCGCTCCCCAACAACAATGCTAAAATGTTATATCTTAGAGGAAACCTGGTTGTGGGAAAACCTCTAAGGTAATATTGAACCTCTTTGAGGTGGAAAGCTAGCCCTTCAACCTAGAGAGGGTATCTCCCTAAAAAAAAACTCAACTACTCAAGGTCACTATAGTAGAAGGTTTTCAATTGAGTCCTATGGCCAAATTATTGAAGATGATTGAAATTTGGTTGGGATATGTGAAAATACTACCATTGGGCATGGAGTATAACCCAATCAGGTCTTATACAAACACAACTTTGATGAGAAAAACACAGAAGCAGGGTAGCAGTAGTTCCTTTGACACTTCAATGATTTAGAGAAATATGAAGGAATTTAGTGTGAAGGTTAAATGAATAACAATTATTAATGCCTGAGAAATAAATAAAAAGGAGCATAAAACATGAATCCCAATCTCATACTCTTTTTATCATACATGAGGAAATATAAAACAAAGCAAAAACATACAGGGAATTACAACAAAATAATTTTTGTAAATGCTCATGAAGGTTGTTTTCATTAATGATCTACTCAAAAATACACAAGGATGCTATATCTCAAATAAACACCAACCACTTCTTCTTTTGTAGTCTTTGCTTATATAAACAATACAATAACTGAAATAGGTTTGTAGCTCAAAAATGATTACAGTAATCCAATAATAGAAGTATAAATCTCTGAGGTATATGTATATGAAACTTTCCAAACAAATCTGCATCTAAATATCATGTTGTTTCTGGAGTCATGGCTGGAGATAAAGATCAACAAGTCGAATTTGGTGAGGTGGCATCCAAGTTAACAACTTTCCATGAGCTTTTCCCTCACAAAATCCTGAAATTAGGGTCCAGTGATCGCTTTGAAAATATAAAACCGTTATATATGTTAGAAAACTGAGAGAGGTTTGTTTAAATGGGTTCGTTGCGGAAAAAAAATCTCTTTCGGTTTTGAAAAGTTCTTTCTCATTTGTTCGTAAAGCGTGACCTAAATTACTGTGATGCACAAGAAAAAACAGAGTTTTAACTAACCATTTTTACATAAATGCGTTGTTACTCCCATTGTCAACACATTTTCCTTTTTAATTTTGAAAAACACGATAAAGTTAACACTCCCGTCGTCTGCAAAATTTTAAATTTACTGAACTCACAAAAGCGTTGATAGTCCATTTATTAGCGAATACTTGATAACGCTGACATTCCCGTTGTCAGCGTATTCCTCGAATAATTTTCTAAACTCAAAAAGCATTGATAGTCCCATTATCATCATTTCTCCTATTTATTACAAATATTTTTCTCACACTATAATTGTCAGCATTAAAAAAATCAAACTTAAATATATGTGATAACAGATGTATTGGATATACATGTATCTATGCGACGCCTAGGACAATGCATAAAATAAGGGGGGGAGGAATGTAATACCCCACCAATTTATGATGTAAATATATGTACCTTGTTAGTAGGATTGTGAGCCAGAGTCACTTTGGAGGCCTGTGTGCCTATGCATTTATGTTATATATTTTTTGGGGCCAGCATGTCCAAGCATATATGCCAATTTTGGTTATGTGGCTAGAGGGCCATGAATGCAATATGATGTAACTAATGTACATATTTATAATAAAATAATATAAAATAGGCTAGTTGTGGATCCCACTCCATGGTAAGAGTATGGAGGGCATGCAACTCCACGATAACAAGGGGCAATGGTGTTGGATGATGGGTGTTAGTGATGTAGACACATGGGGCTCATGTGGCTTCAGGGTGTGCCACATGGCAGAAATACATGTAGTTTTGGGAAGTATATATATATATATATATATATATATATATATATATATATATATATATATATATATATATATATATATATATATATATATATAAACATGCACACTTTCCTATAGGCATGATTATGAGGATGATGAATATAATGAGGACAATTATGATTCTAATGATGGTTGGTTTTTGATTCTGAGAAACCAACTGTTGAGCCCTAAGTCTGGGTTTTGGAATAGCTGTGAGCTATATTGGTTGGTGGCCTGGATTCCTGGAGTAGCATGATTGATGGGTTGACACCTTGGAATTTAGCTTGGAGGGTGCCTACAACCCTAGAGTAGGATGATTATTAGGTTGGCACCTAGGTCATGGATGTATGGTTACTTCTATTTATCGTTGCCATGGATTTGTACCCTTGGCTCGGAGGTGACTCGTGGTTGAAATCCATGAACCATGCAGTCTATGGCAGGGTGGAACATGGAGATTCTGTAGCCAATCAATTTAATTTTTACAAACATAAGTATTACATTTTGTGTGCCATGTTGTTTATATAGTTTTATGTTGAAACTCTAACTTCGTGATTTATGTACAAATGATTTTAATGCTTGTAATTTTGAGCTTGGTTTTATGTACATGTTATCTACTTGTGCATGTTGATGCATTTTACACTGCATTGCCACAAACCCCAGCTGGGAAATTGGTGATATTATACTTAAATGTTGTCAATAATTGGTATTTTTGTTATGTAATATTATAACTATGATTCATATGTGTTAAAATTGGCATTATAAACATTTTGCAATTGCATTCATATAAACCCAGTATTATCAGGCATAGAAACAGTTGTTATAAGGTTAGGAATTTTGCTTTCGAGAAGAATTCATGTGTTTTTATGTGGCATGGTTATGGTAGTGTTTCCCAACAGGAGGTTGGGGACCTTACAAATCAAAATTCTATTGGTTCCATGGTTCCTTTAGTAAAACATTGTATTTGGCCCCTTTTGTGGTATAACAAAAAAAACACAAAATCACCTCATTTTCTCGAGCTAGTGATGATGTAGCACAACTGACATGGCAGTACAGGTAGGATGATAGATGGCTCCAAGTGGTGACGACATGGATGGAAATTGATGTAGAGTCTCATGATTGTTCTGTTTTTGACATCATTTTCCATCCACTTTTCCTCTTTTCAGCACTACTATCAAGTCCAATAAACAGTAAAGTAAGAGATTTTGACATGGTAAGGTACTTGGATGTCTTAATTTTCATACTTGTTAATGTTCATTATTATTTAATTAAATATTGTAATAGCTATGGAATTAACACGAATCTGCAGTTGTTTTATGATTCCGCAGCTACCTCCATGGTTTGTCGAATTCTAGTACGCCAGCCAAGCAAAGAAGCACATGGGCAGATAGGAATTGATCTCCTCATGGATCTCCTCCTATTCATCCAAGCCAAATCATCAAGGAAATCACCCAGTGGCGCAGTCAAGGAAGCGGGTCAACGCGTGGATGAACCGAGCAACAAGAGTTCAAATCAATCATGACTCTCTGATTTTCTTTCCAAATAGCAAATCGTCGAGAAGCATTATAATTTCCATTATCAGATTAGCATTTAGATTAGGATTGTCTTTAAGTTTTTAAGGCATGAAAATCTCAAAATTGTTGGGCGCGAATGCTATATATATATATATATATATATATATATATATATATATATATATATATATATTTGTAAACAAAAAAACACATGCAGACATATTGTAATTGACAGTTTGAAGTTCCATGACTTTGTTCTTTTTTAATTGAAGAAGTATTCTCATGAATATCATGTGCAGTTAGCTATTGAGATAGAGTTATAAACATGTTGTTTTGTGGAGGGCCCTTGCAGACAGTCGAGGTTCATTCATTTGCTTAGTATTCAGTTCAGTTCATTTCGTTATTTTTCCAGAATTTCATTATCGTAGTTTCATTTCTTTGTAATTATTTGTTTACAGTTTTCCATTTGTTTTCTGTCAATTTCAATTCATTTACATGCTTTCTAAAAATAGGACTATAAATATAAATCTCCTTCCTTTCATAAATAGTTATATTTGTTTAGATCACATTCTTTCTGCTTTTGTTTTATTATTTCAATTAAGATTGTTAATTGCAGTGTGTAGATCTTAATCTAGATTGCTTTATAAATTTTATCTTTGAATAGAAGTAATTATTTTTAGAGTAGAAGTAATTATCTTTCTAGAACATTAGTTTAGATAGCTCTGTTTTTATCATTTACATAGTAACTAACAATAGTCAGTTAAAGAAGATCATGATAGCTTGCCTTACTTTCCTTTCAAGAATTGATTGTATTGTAAATCTTTAGTTTTCATTAGGAACATAGGAACAAAGAAAATCCTTAAAAAAAAACCATCCACAATCATTATCTTAATAAACTCAAAAGGCTTCTAGCATATATAGTGCACTTGCACTTCACAAGTTTACCAACTCCGGTCGATAATTTATGTAAACAATTCAAGCACATTGAATTGACTAAACAATTGACATGGCACATTATCTGTGTGAAACATGGTAGGTGAATTTTTCCCATTTGGGTTGTCAAGTGGCCTATTTTTGGGTAACACATAACACCACCAAGAGGATGCAACATGATAGAATGACGTCAGCAGATGACGATGGCACATGACTTGGCTGACAGGTGGAATCTGGCATGGACAGGTGGATGAGATAGGGTTCAAGTTTCTAGTCAATGGCTCTGGTTTCATGTTTAGAAAAAGACAAATTGCAGACCCACCCCCCTCCATTAACCATCATGCATACAGGATGTCCATACAATGAATATGGACCACTAGATCCATGTGGGTGGTGGTCCTCTCATGGCGTGATTTGAGGTATGTGTTGGACGTTTAACTATGAATACAACAAATTGTGGAACCCCCCCCCCCTTCCATTAATTTTCAAGCATACGAGGTGAATCCACAATGAATTTCAACCATTAATTTAATCAAGGATTAAACTTAGAAAGACTGTGAATCATTGATCAACATGGGAATTTAACAAATTTGGCACTGTGTATTTAATAAATTTTGTGTTTCTGCACATGATTTATAATTTTCGGTGTTTCACCAATTTGGTATTCTGTAAAGTTAATTTTGACATTCTAAATTTGGTGTTCCATTGACGGTGTTGGAAATATGTCAACCAAGGGGGTCGCCCCGATGTGAAATCCCAATTATACCTCACACCGTTTGGAGTAGGAGCCCCAACCGGAAATACCATTGATTGTAATTGTCCTTAGGGATTTTCCTTGGCTGCCATTATTAGCATAAGAGGTTATACAAACATTATTTGAAACAAACAAGTAAGCTAACACTGTGAGGCATACAATTACAATGTATATAAGGTACTTTCATGGAAAGGAGGAAGAAAGGGATCCTCTAGAAGAAAAGTAATAATATTATCCTAAAATAGACAAATAAGAGCATAAGAGGATCATTAGCTAACCTGCAAACTAGTTCACAAAACAACCACAATCATAAAACCAAATACAACACACATTCAACAAGAGAAGTACCAAATCCATTGAAATAGTTCAATTTCCTTAGTACATATGAATAGAACATATAACAAAAACATCTAAAGAATAGTATTACAAAATTCACGATACATGCATGAAAATATGTTGGCTCATTGAGCTTCATGTATTAAGTGGAATTGCCAAGATATACAAGTACAATGCTGCTAGACTAGCCCCAATAGTGTAACATTAAGTCACCACTTTCTCCTCCAAAGAAATATCTTCTCTCCTATGCCAATGCTAGAGAAGCCAAGGTGAAAGTTCAAGTCCCAAAAATCCTATTGCTTAAGTTATGAGGGTATTTTTATAAAAAAAATGAGGTGACTCTTCACCTCCCATGTGATTCTTCACCTCCCTCGTGACTCTTGAGCTTCTATAATGACTTTTCAAATTCTGACATGACCTTTGAGCTTCTATATGACCTTAGAACTCAATAATGACTCTTTATATTCCATGTGAGACCCTTGGTCTTCCACACATTTTACATTTCCTCATTTTGGAGAATTAAATAATTACATTCAACAAATGATGTGGCAAGACACTATGAAATATGTGACTCTGGAGATGAATCTTGACAATGATGACATGGAACTTCAAGATGATGTGGCATTGCCAAGCTTCTTATTTTTTTGCTTTATTTGCATCTTCATTATGGATCTTGCATGTGCTTTATATTCATCATCCAAGGGGTTGATTGATATGGAGTCTTATGATCCTGATTTTTTGATCTTGTATTGGAAGATAATGCCTCTTCATCTTCTCTTCAATGACAAGCTTGTCTTTTTCATTGCATAGGTGTCTTCTAGCGTGATATCCTTCTTCTTCTCCTTCATCATCATCTTGTGATGACAAGATATAATAGCTGCAATTGAAATCCAATCATGACAAGATGAGATCAGTTTGAAAAATTCTAGTCTAACATGCTTCATGAACTCACTGATTGAGCTGGAACTGGATGTTGGACTGAGAGACTAGCTCAGGGATTGCACAGTTGCACAGCTAAAGAGGTCAGGAGCAAGGGCTGAGGCTTGAAACTACGCAGTGTGTAGTTCAAGAAGTCTAAGTCAGGGTGACTATGTAGTTGAAGGGCTCAAGGAGGCAAGTTTAAGGGTTGAAGTTTCCCACTACGTAGTTCTAGAGGGAGAGAGGCCAATGGATTGCGTAGTTGCACGGTTAAAGGAGTCAGTTTGGAGGCTTGAGGCTTGAGACTATGCAATGCATAAAAGGAGATGACTGGGAGGCTGAACTGCATAGTTCTAGAGCTTAAGGGGCTAGGGTTGAGCACTGAGACTACACAGTGTTTAGTTTTGGAAGGAAAAAAATGCACAATGTGCAGTTCCAAGAGGCAAGGGCTGATCTTGAGGGTTGAGACTATGTAGTGCACAGTTTAGGAGGGTTGAGTGAAGCCAAGTTACTTGGGTAGGAAATTTTCATAATTTGGCTAAGTGCGGGATCAATGAGGTCAAAGTGAGAAAGGAAAAAACATGAACATGATAACACACTCGCAACAATTCACAACACAACATTAATCACTCAAAACACACACACAACAAGCTCCCCTCAATACAACAACAATACAACAACTTCCTCTGAGTGTAACACTTAAGATACACTTTGTGACAACAGTGACGACACTTGTGCGACAGTGCATGAACTTTAGGAATGAGTGTAATACATGTCTATATGATAAATAGGACTTACTAGCACAAAATTTACCCCTTGAAATGAACCATAACTACACTTATGTGATATGTGACAATTCCCATGCCAAAAGACAACATTTGTGACGATAAGGGAAAATTGCAAACAACACTTGCAAAATGTGAACGACATTGAAAGTGACACATGAGAGGGCGAAGCTAACATGAAAATGATGCTTATTAAAGTGAAGGAAAGTAAAATAGATAGTCATAAAAATGAAATCGACACTTGTGAAAGTGAAGGTGAGCAGGAGCGATAGTCGGAAAACTCATCGAAATAGAAGTACAATAACAACCAAAAGTGAGATACTACCAATTGAAAGTGTGCACTGACAATCAACATAGTTTGAACATTGCACAACCATTGCCTTGATGAAATGTGCTATGCTTGTTCAAGCTTGTGTAAAAGAATCCACTCATAATCTTATTACGGACTGAACATGTGTGAGAAAGTGACTTTGACACTTAGAAACTGAGAAGAGGACTTAACACTTAGTGTAACATTAATCGACCATGAAGGGACTATGGAACAACAGATCGCTAGATCCTTAGTAGGCTCCAAAATTCACGTGTAGGCAAAATTTCGAAGGGTGTTGATCGTAGCGTCAATACTTAGCGACACACTGGTAGAACTCCAACTTCTTTGTTCAGGTTTTAACCTTAAGTGAAAAGTATCAGTCTTTCAGGAAGTATTTATTCATCACATGGATTTCCTTGGCTCCTTCGTTTGACCTCGTTATGGATATAGTCTCCTCTATTCCTTTTCTTGGTTAAACACATTCACAAATCTTTCAAATCACAATTTTTTCGATTCAAGAAAAAGCGTAATATAAAATTGTGAGTTTAAGACAATCATGGTCTTAGTTTTCCATTTCTAGTGTTGCTCCACTACAAGCAAGCCTGGATATTACCCCGATAGAGTCACTTCAGGAACACAAGCATTGCTTCGCTGCCAACGAACCTGAACAATACCCCGACAAGGTTACTTGCTTCACCTCTTTGCACATGAAGCCTTTCTCTTCTTTCGCCCTTTATTTATTTATTTATAGGATTGTGCTTAGGTACTTATTTATTTCACTGGGGCTGAAGAGGGATCCCGACTTATTGAGAGTAGAAGAAATTGTTCCCTCATAGAAGGTTATCTATATCTCTGATTTTGGTTTTCTTTCTATTGATTTTCCCCTTTCCCTTCTTCTACTTGATTGGATCACCAAGAGGAACATCATTTAATTAAAAAACTGAGTCAAGGAATGAAGATGCTAGGATAGATACAGGATTTATGGTTCGACCAAAGGCTTTCCATCTGAATGGATTGTATTTTCCATTCATAAATCATTGACTTTAGAGATATGTAAACCAAGAAAGGCAATACATAACATAAAGAAAATATCAAAAGCACAGCGGAAGTAAACTTAACTAAAAAACAACATGGGAGACAAACAAACAAAAACACACCAAATGAAAGGACTAGTGTAGGGTGAAATGTTAAGTCATGTAATGCAACTAGGGAGCTAAGATGTACCTAAACCTACTTCTAACCTAACGAGCCAGAAGGCTAGGGCTAAGTGTAATGAAATTTCTAGTGTAGCCACCATAACTGCTCCTGACCTGCAATCACAAAGATACAAGCAATTAAAAGCAATATAAAGCATCATGCAAGGGTAAGAAAACAAATTGAAAAACTTGCAAAATGAATTGAAGGTCTTTCTTATCAATAGAAAGATGTTCCACACTAACTACCTTTAACCAGTCTCGAGCTTTACCTTGTTGATTGAAATGATGATCATACAAACCTTTAAGGCTGCTCATGGAAGTACATTCATTCATGTTTTGAGTGTTTGCAAACATCAAGAAAGATCGAAACTTGTTATTTGCGACAAATCTTGCCAAATAAGATTGCTCAAACCATTAATCAATTGGATCTTGATAGTTAGAACAACACATTTGGAAACCCAAATAGGTATGAGAAAATGAACTTTCACTTAATGCATTTGGATCACAGAGATAATATTCTGAGGGGAATTTGATCTTAGCTTGTTCAAAAGCCTTATCAAGATGGTGAGAACCTGACATAACCATCAACTCATGTTGAAGGTCCTCAACTATTCGACAAGCATCTTAATTTTCAAATGATAAGCCAGGAATATCATTGGATTCAAAAAAATCAATCAATTTAAAATGACTATGACTAGATTGTTGACTATAAAAGCCCCAATTCTTCATTTGTTAACATTGTATCTAATTAGACATCATGCCACCAACATGAAAATTTAAGGCATTTAAAACAATCATTGACACTGCAAACTTAGGAGACCAGTTAGGATACCCAGCTGGCGAAAGATCAGAAACAAGGGTCAAATCAAACTACGTATTCATATCAACACAAGGGTTTTGATTCACTGAATCACTCAAGAATTTTCTATCATTTAAGAAGAGAGATTATGGAAAAAAGATGATTAGATCAATGAAATGCACAAAAGTGATAGGAAGGTGACCGATCTCGGAAGTGTTTGACAAAGAGAAATACTTCAACCCAAAATGAATTTTATATTGACAATTAGAATGACAGGATTTCAATCTATGTATATTTGTATAAAAAGTGTTCCTCAATTCAGAGTGTGATGCCATGGATTCACATGATGAAGAAAGATTAACCAAGAAAGAATATTTTATCTGATCATGAATGCTATCTTAAAGATCAACTTAGAAATATTGAAAGTCCTTTAAGAATGAACTCACAACCAGTGGAAAACTGTAGAGGAAAGAGTTATGCGTGAAAATATGGATCCAAATTAGTTCAGAGATCTCAACAGGATTATTAGAACCTAACATAACCATTAGTAGCGGCTGAAGTGCTTCGACTTCCTAACCATAATGAACCATTTTTCCAGCTAAATGTATCAGATCTATTGGGATCTTGCTGCGACTTTTGAATGAGTGTCCACACCTCTTCATCATTCTTCCATTCATCCCTTGCTTCGATTATCCACTCAGGTTGGATAATAGAAATGGCACAAAGTAATGCTTCCACATCCTCATCCTTTCTTGAGAGTGCATATGCAACAATGTTTTACTTCCCTTTTTTGTAGATGATTTCAAAGTCATAACCCAACATCTTTGTCACCCATTATTGCTTCTCTTCTGAAGATAATCTTTGTTCCAAAATGTATTTAAGACTGTCATGATATTTTTTTACCTTGAAGTGTCTTCCCATTAGGTAAGGTTTCCATTGCTTAAGTGCATGTAATATTGCCAACATTTCCTTCTCATAAATAGGTTTGTGTAAATACTTTCCTTTGATTGGACGACTTTCAAAAGCAATGGGCTTTCCTTCTTGCATTAAAACGACACCAATTCCATTTCCTGAGGCATCACATCCCACAATAAAGGGTTTTGTGAATTCTGGTGTAGCTAAGACCGGTGCTTGGCACATTCCCTCTTTAAGATGTTTAAAGACCTTATTTGCTTCTAGACTCCAAGAAAATGCATCTTTATTCAGTAATGATGTTAGAGGTGTCAGTATTCTCCCGTAATTCTTAACAAACTTGCGATAATACCCTCTCAACCCGAAAAATCCTAGAATATTCTTTATGGTTGTGGGGATTTTCCATTCCTTAATGGATTTAATTTTGTTAGGGTCTACCTTAACACCCTCATGAGATACAATATGACCCAAATATTCCACCTCCTATACTCCAAAGAAACATTTGGAGGCTTTTGCATATAATTGTTTCTCCTCCAATAGTTTGAGCATCCTGTCAACATGTTGAACATGATCCTTCCAAGACTTGTTGTAGATAAGTATATCATCAAAAGATACTAACACAAAATTTATAACGAAGGGTTTGAAAATGGAATTCATCAAACCTTGAAATGTGGAAGGTGCATTAGTAAGGCCAAAAGGAATGATAAAAAATTCATAATGAACCTCATGAGTTTTGAATGTTGTTTTCAAAATGCCTTTAGTCTTCATTCTAATTTGATGATATCCTGAATGAAGATCCAACTTGGTGAAGTAAATTGCTCCATGTAATTCATCCAACAATTCATCAATGACAGAAATGGGAAATTTATCTTTAATAGTGAGCTTATTGATCTCCCTATAATTCGGAAACATATTCCATGATCCATCCTTCTTGTGCAGCAATACTACTGGAGCAGAGAAAGAACTTTGACTAGGTTGAATTATACCAGCCTCTAGCATTTATGCAACCATATGTTCAATTTCACTCTTTTCGGCATAAGGATATCTATAAGGCTCGATGTTTGGAGGAACACTTCCTAGAATCAAATGAATAACATGATCATGATCACGAATATGTGGGAGGCTTTTGGGAGTCTCAAACACCTTATAATGATTATCCAAGACTTTTTGGATATCTAGAGAAATATATGATTTCGATGTTTGAACCTCTAGTGAGCATAATTGTACAATTATGCCTCGTCGTTCTTTCTTCACAAGCTTTGTCATGCCATTAGAGCTGATTATCTTTCTTGGTTTCTTTGCGATGCCCCTTAATTCAACTTCCTTTCTGTCCCAAGAAAAAATCAAGAAAAAATTCTTGAAAATTGAAAGCTATCGTCCCCAAAGATTGTAACCATTGGAATCCTAATACAAAATCAACACCACCTATTGGAATGGAAAGAATTGGACTATTCAATACATATTCCCCCATGGTTAGCTCAATATTATGGCACTTTCCTGAGCAATTTATATTTCCTCCATTTGCAACCATCACTTGACACTATGGTGCTAGATATATGAAGCAATTCAATTCCTTGGCTATCTTACAATGAATAAAATTATGGGTACTACCCAAATCAATCAACACTACTACCTTTTTCTGCTTGATATATCCTAGTACAAAATCAACACCACCCATTGGAATGGAAAGCATTGGACTATTCAATACATATTCCCCCATAGTTAGCTTGATATTATGGCACTTTCCTAAGCAATTTATAGTTCCTCATTTGCAACCATCACTTGACACTATGGTGCTAGATATAGGAAGCAATTCAATTCCTTGGCTATATTACAATGAATAAAATTATGGGTACTACCTGAATCAATCAACACTATTACCTTTTTCTTCTTGATATATCCTTTTATCTTGAGAGTTTGAGGAGTGGTAATTCCTGCCAATGCATTACAAGATATGGTCAGATTCATTTATTCTTTCTCTAGGGTTGGTTCCTGGTGTATATCCTCCTCTTTTGATGTTTCTTGTTCCTTTTCTTCCTCCTCTTCACAATTTATGTAGAATAATTTCTTCTCAGCACACTTATGACCTTTAGTGTATTTTCTATCACAAGTATAACAAATCCTTTTTGCAATTTTTTGCTCCAATTGTTGTGGTGTCAACCTTGTAGGTTGTGGAAGACTAGGAGAAACAAGACTTCCATCTTTATAGTTGTGAGTGGTAGACTTCTGTGTTGCCATAATTTTGCTTTCAACTTTTCTTGCCACCTTGAATGCCTTCTCCAATGAATCAGGTTCCCAAAGGAAAACCTCATGTTGGATGTTATTTTTTAAAGTCCATATGAAGACATAAACCCTATGCTCCTCTGGAATATTGGTTAACCTAATATTATATCTTTGGAAGTCTTCAATGTGCTCCGCCATTGAACCCTTTTGTTTGAGATTTATCAATTGGCTAAAGAAGGTGTTTCTCTTTGTATATTCATAATGTGCTATCATTTCCTCCGTAAAAATTGACCAGGTGACAAGTGGTTTACGAGAAAAAAACCATCTATACCATACAAACTAATTGGGTTCTAAATATAAAGATGCAATATGTACCTTTTGTGAGGGTTGCACATCCTGTAGATCAAAACATTACTCCATTTGTAGTATCCATGTTACCGGATCCTTGCCATCAGACTTCCTGATATCTATCGTTGGAATGTGGTGGTTCTTAAACCCCACATTGGAGTCTCTAAAATCATAATTCATATTCTTTTTGTCCTCATCATGATTTTCATGTATTAACTTGTCACTACTGGGAAGCCTTTCTTGCAACAACTTTGTCAACCCTTCCAACTTGACATCCATTGCATCCATGTCTACTTTAAAAAACTCCATGTTTCCTTTTATACCATCCATGTCACCTTTTATTTCTATTTTTAAACCATCAATGTCCCCTTTTAAGCCATCCATGTTCCCTTTTAGTTCATCTTTGGTTCCTCTTTGATAGAGAAAAATTTGTTGCACTTAGTCCTATATTTTTGATATATCATGCTACAATTCTTCCTCTTCATGCATCATAGTAGAGATTTATGAGGGCTTAATGGGTGTACAATCATTTTGTTTGGGAGGAATTGTTGGCATTATGATTCAGGTGTTGTCCTTGATGGCAAACCCATTCAGGTGATAAATCAAGAAGGACGCAGGAAATATGTTCAGCGCGTGCGTCCCCGCAGGTATACCATACAGAACCCGCGTCCAGGGACGCAGGCCAGCCGTTCAGGAGGTGCGTCCGCCCAGTGCACACATTTCAAGGCAAAGAAAAGCACGTGGGGGTTTCTTGTGTGGTATCTAGCCGACGGTTTTGTGTTTCTATGGTGTCGGCTCGTGGTTTTGTTCCATGTTTTGGGGAGAAGCTCGCCTATATAAAGCAAAGGAGTTCATTTGGATTAGGCATCATCTTGGTTGAATATCTTTTGGTGAGATCTAGTCCAGATCTATGAGGGCGAATCTTCTAATGGACTGTGATCTCTATGGCGCATGATCAGATCTGTGGATCTGAGTGTTTGGGTTGGTTCTGAAGTCCTCATATCTTTTATATCTGAAGGGACGCAGGTTCAGTGAAGGGAAAGTGCGCCGGGACGCAGTACAGTAAAGGCGCAGGTGCGTCTCTGAGGCAAAGGACGCAGCGCGACTGTGTTATTGGGTGCGTCTCTGAAGCAAAAGACGCGGCGCAATAGTGTTTCTGGGTGCGCCGGTCGCAGCAAAGCATAGAGGAACAGTGCGTCGGCACGCAGAACAGTGGAAGGTAGACTACGTCCAGTCGCAGGTCACAGAAAGAAAATATGCGTCCCTGTCTTAAGATGATCTGTTGACTGTATATTTCTGTTCATAAGGTGTTCTGGGTTATTTCTGTAATTACTGATCTGATATCTGTAGTGGACTGTATCTGTTGTATACTTGTTGATCATTTGATTCTTCATGAAAAGAAGTAGGGGGTTGTAGCTCCCTTCCAGGAGAGACTGGAAAACGAGAGAGAGTTGTAGCTCTCTGCAGGTTGCAGCCTGCGTGCTGGTAAAGGACTGCACCAATACAAAATCATTGTAAAAAGAATTTCTTGAAATAAGATAGAGACATATTGCAGCAGGTGGTTTTCTCCCGCATTGGGTTTCCACCTTACATCTTGTGTTCTTTGGTGTGACTGTCTATTTTCTTTATTCATGCTCATTATTTTATGGTACTGATATGCAAGAATAATTCAAAAGATCAAATAAGGAAGATTTGGTAAATTGCTTGATAATACTGATTCACCCCCCTCTCAGTATTATTTCCAACAATTGGTATCGGAGCAGGTCCTTCAGAAAAGCTTGATCGCTTGAAGGTAGATCGTTCATCATGAGCAACTACGAGAGAGAAGCATCAATCAGGCCACCAGTTTTTGATGGGACAAACTTCAATTATTGGAAGGTAAGAGTTACTGCATATCTTCAATCTCTTGGTACTGAAGTTTGGGACATTGTAGAAACAGGCTATGCTTTTCCTTCAGCTACTCCTACAGATCCAGCTGAGAAAAAGAAGTATGAAACAAATGCAAAAGCAGTCAGTACTCTATTAGGAAGTATATCCCAAACAGAATTCATGAAGGTAATGCACTTCAAATCAGCAAAAGAAATATGGGACAAAATGATCACAAGCTATGAAGGAGATGAACAGGTAAAACAAGCCAAACTTCAAACTCTCGGAATTCAATATGAGACTCTCAAGATGTATAATGATGAAAGTGTGGCTAATTATTTTCTTCGGGTAGATGAGATTGTAAATTGTATGAAAAATTTGGGTGAAGAAGTAAAGGAGTCTCTAGTAGTTCAAAAGATTCTAAGATCATTATCCCCCAAGTTTGAATCCAAAGTATCTGCAATAGAAGAAAAAGAAAATCTCCGTGTTCTTACTATGTCTCAGCTACATGGAATTCTAACTGCTTATGAAATGAGAAAGGGAGGACCATCAGACAGAAGGGAGGCTGCTTTTAAAGCATCAGGCAAAGAAGATTACTATGAAGCAAGCCATGATCCAGAAGAAGAGGAAGAAGAATCAAATTTTGTCAGAAATCTTCAAAGAGGTTCTGGAAGGTTCAGAGGTAAGCTACCTTTCAAATGCTTTGCTTGTGGAAGAGTAGGTCATTATGCTGCAAAATGCTCTTATAAGGATAAAGGAAAGGAACCAGTTAGATGGAACAAGAAACAAAGCGCAAATAAGAAAAGCTACTACACCCATGAAGATAGTGATGGCTTATCAAACAGTGATGAAGATGAACAAGGTAATAAATATAGGTTGTTAATGGCATTTGAAGATGATGATTATGAGGATGCTGTAGATGTGGATAACCTTTATGATGAAATTACTAGACTCAAGAGATGCATAGAAGAAAAGAACATGATTATTGATACTCTACAATTCCAAATTGATGAAAAGGAAAAACATCTTGAAAAATTAGAAGGTGAAATTGTTGGTCTTAGAAAAGAAATTGAGAAAACAAAAACTATTAATCTCAAATTTGTCAAAGGATCTGAAACTTTGGATGAGATTATCAGTGTGCAGCGGTCTCCACTAAATAAGACAGGTTTGGGCTATAATGGAGAAACTTCTCAAGCATCCACTTCAAAAAGTTATCTTGATGCAGCAAGAAGAAATGAGCAAGAGCACAAGGAAGATCATCAGGTAAAGCAGGGACAAATGTCAAGCAGAAACTATCAGGGGCAATCCAGCTTAAGGGTGAACAAAAGCCACAACCAGCCACAGGTAAAATCTTCTCAATTTGGTTCAAGAATAGATGAAAATAGAAATTACAATCAGTTGGCTGGTAGATCCAATAATCGCAGAAGCTTCTTCAATGGACAATGCTTTTCTTGCCATAACTTTGGTCACAAAGCAGCTCAATGTGTTGCGTATAAAACAATCATGACTAGGGAAGCTCAAAAACAAAGAAGTATGACAGGGATTACAAAAAGGACCTATAACAACTTTTCAGCTCTTGAAAATGAAGTTGAATGTTCTATTTGCAATAATTTTGGACATAAAGACTTTGAATGCAGAAGCAGGTTTCCGGAAAGAAAGGTACAAGAGCAGAAAAAGGAACAAGCCTCAGGCGCCAAAACATGGAGAATAAAGGAACCTCAAACAGAAAGATGTGGGATAGCATTTTATGCAGAAGGACAAGAAAATCTATGGTACATTGACAGTGGATGTTCGAAGCATATGACAGGTGATAAAGAAAAACTTGAGTCTTATTCTAATTTAGAAAAGGGAAAGAAAGTCTCTTTTGGAAATGATACTCCTGCAACTATAAAAGGAAAAGGTATTGCTCCTTTAAAAGAAGATGTTAAGGCTGGAAATGTTTTGTTTGTTGATGGATTGAAGCATAATCTACTAAGTGTCAGCCAGATGTGTGATCAAAGAACCGAGGTTATATTCAGATCAAATGGATGCCTTGTTCGTGATATTGATACAGGTAAAACAGTTCTCAAAGGAAAGAGAACTCCAAATAATCTATACATATTTGATGAAGGACAACAACAATGCTATCTAAGCAAGAATGAAGAGCACTGGTTATGGCATCGAAGGTTGGGACATCTAAGCTTCTCACAAATAAGGAAAGCTTGCAAATATCAGGCAGTTCGCGATCTTCCAGATATCAAAATTCCTGACAACACCATATGCAGATCATGTCAGTTTGGAAAACAAACCAGAACTAACTTTCCAGAGAAAGAAGGATCAGCCAGCATGCCTCTTGAGCTAGTACATACAGATGTATGTGGACCATTCAGAAAAAGAACACCTAGAGGAGAGGAATACTTGATATTATTTATTGACGATTTCTCCAGGTTTGTTTGGTTAGAACTTATGAAGCACAAAGATGAAGCATTTGAAAAATTCAAAACCTTCAAAGCCTTGGCTGAAAATGAATCAGGTCACAAAATTAAGTGCCTCAGATCTGACAGAGGTGGGGAATTTACTTCAAATGAATTTTTCGATTTCTGTGATGAACATGGGATAAGGAGAGAATTTTCTACAGCTAGAACGCCTCGGCAAAATGGAGTTGTTGAAAGAATGAACAGAACAATCCAACAAATGGCTCGTGCTATGCTTGATGAATCAGGAACCCCCGCAACCTTCTGGGGTGAGGCTGCACATACTGCGGTTATTATTCTCAACAAGACAAATGTCCGGGTGAACAGCACTCAAACCCCTCATGAGCTCTGGAGTGGTAAAACTCCTTCAGTAAAGCACTTCAAAATCTTTGGGAGCAAATGCTATATCAAGAATACTGAGGAGCAGCTTGGCAAACTTGATCCTAGAGCAGATGAAGGCATTCTTCTTGGCTATTCTCCACATAGCAAAGCATACAAATGCTACAATAAAAGACTTGGCAGAATTGTTGACAGCATTGATGTAGTGGTTGATGAAAAGGGATATATTCCTAGGCAAATACATCGTGAAGACATCGAAGAAGATGAGAGCTACCCTCAAAGACAGAATGATGAAGAAGAAGAACCTCAAGAAGAATCTCAAGAAGAACCTCACGAAGAAGCAGAAGAACGGACAAGAATAGAAGAAAAGACTCCATCCAGATATGTTCAGAAGAACCATCCAGAATCTCAGATCATGGGACAAAAAGAAGCAGGTATACAAACTAGAAGAACAGTTGCAGAAGCTTCAAGCTATTTGGCATTACTTTCCTCCACCGAACCACAAAATGTGAAAGAGGCATGCAAAGATGAATGTTGGGTGAAAGCAATGGATGAAGAACTTGAGCAAATCGAAAAGAACAACACTTGGGAGCTGGTTCCTAGACCAAAAGATAAGAATGTTATTGGAACAAAATGGGTCTTCAAAAATAAATTGAATGAAAATGGAGAAGTAATTAGAAACAAAGCCAGACTCGTTTGTAAAGGGTATGCGCAGCAAGAAGGAATAGACTTTGAAGAAACTTTTGCTCCTGTTGCAAGACTTGAGGCCATCCGAATGTTCCTTGCTCTCTCAAGTTTTCAGAACTTCAAAGTATTTCAAATGGATGTGAAATCAGCCTTTTTGAATGGAGACTTGGAAGAAGAAGTGTACATTGAACAGCCAGATGGGTTCATTCTTGGAAATGATCCAAATCTTGTATGCCGATTGAAAAAGGCTCTCTATGGTCTCAAACAAGCTCCAAGGGCTTGGTACTACCGGTTGGACAAATATCTTCATCAACAAGGTTTCTTAAAAGGTTCAGCAGATAGCAATCTGTATATAAAAGTTGAAAATGACAAATTGCTAATACTTGTTGTGTATGTAGATGACATTATTTTTGGCAGCAATGAAGAAGCTATGAGTCAAAGCTTTGCCTCAGTCATGCAGAAAGAATTTGAAATGTCCTTGCTAGGAGAACTGACATATTTCCTTGGTTTGCAAATCCAACAGAAGGAAGGAGGAATCTTTTTATCTCAAACCAAGTATCTCAAGCAGATTTTGAAGAAATATGGCATGGAAGATGCAAAACCAGTATGTACACCCATGGTCACAGGATGTAGTCTCAGTGCAAATGATGAATCTGTAGCAGTACATCAACCAACCTACAGATCTATGATTGGAAGTTTACTATATTTGACAGGTACCCGACCAGACATCATGCATGCAGTTGGAATAGTTGGAAGATTTCAGGCAAATCCAAAGGAGACTCATCTTCAAGCAGTGAAGAGAATTTTCAAATATCTTCAAGGGACTCAAAATTATGGCTTATGGTATCCTAGAGATACAGATCTCACTCTTCATGCTTACACAGATGCAGATTGGGCCGGAAGCGTGGATGACAGGAAAAGCACAAGTGGCGGTGCATTCTTTATGGGCTCCAGACTGGTATCTTGGTTCAGCAAGAAACAGAGTTCAATTGCCTTGTCTACAGCTAAAGCGGAATATGTTGCTGCTGCATCTTGTTGCACCCAACTTCTTTGGATGATGCAGACTTTGCAGGATTATCACATCACTTGTACACCTCCTATTCCTATCTTATGTGACAACACAAGTGCAATCAGCATCTCAAAGAATCCGGTTATGCATTCAAAAACCAAGCACATACCAATCAAGTACCATTTTCTCCGGGAACAAGTACTTGAACAGAAGGTCAAGTTGGAGTATGTTCCTTCTAAGGAACAAGTTGCTGATATTTTCACCAAACCGTTGCCCAGGGACACTTTTGAATACCTCAGGCAAAAGCTGGGGGTTGTTGATGCATCATCTTACTGTTGATCATCTTCCTATTGGTGGTATAGGCTCAGGGGGAGCACATAATGCATTGTTGGCATTATGGAGAAGGAGATCTTGGAAATAGCTGCAATATGTCTCTATCTCCTTCATGATGGATTTCTGGTTACAAATCTGGAGATGCATGAGCATAAGGGGAGCATACCCTTTGCCCTTGATGTCAAAGGGGGAGAATGAAGCTGAAGATTATGTGGTTGCCATCAAGTCCAAAGGGGGAGATTGTTGGCATTATGATTCAGGTGTTGTCCTTGATGGCAAACCCATTCAGGTGATAAATCAAGAAGGACGCAGGAAATATGTTCAGCGCGTGCGTCCCCACAGGTATACCATACAGAACCCGCGTCCAGGGACGCAGGCCAGCCATTCAGGAGGTGCGTCCGCCCAGTGCACACATTTCAAGGCAAAGAAAAGCACGTGGGGGTTTCTTGTGTGGTATCTAGCCGACGGTTTTGTGTTTCTATGGTGTCGGCTCGTGGTTTTGTTCCATGTTTTGGGGAGAAGCTCGCCTATATAAAGCAAAGGAGTTCATTTGGATTAGGCATCATCTTGGTTGAATATCTTTTGGTGAGATCTAGTCCAGATCTATGAGGGCGAATCTTCTAATGGACTGTGATCTCTATGGCGCATGATCAGATCTGTGGATCTGAGTGTTTGGGTTGGTTCTGAAGTCCTCATATCTTTTATATCTGAAGGGACGCAGGTTCAGTGAAGGGAAAGTGCGCCGGGACGCAGTACAGTAAAGGCGCAGGTGCGTCTCTGAGGCAAAGGACGCGGCGCGACTGTGTTATTGGGTGCGTCTCTGAAGCAAAAGACGTGGCGCAATAGTGTTTCTGGGTGCGCGGGTCGCAGCAAAGCATAGAGGAACAGTGCGTCGGCACGCAGAACAGTGGAAGGTAGACTGCGTCCAGTCGCAGGTCACAGAAAGAAAATATGCGTCCCTGTCTTAAGATGATCTGTTGACTGTATATTTCTGTTCATAAGGTGTTCTGGGTTATTTATGTAATTACTGATCTGATATCTGTAGTGGACTGTATCTGTTGTATACTTGTTGATCATTTGATTCTTCATGAAAAGAAGTAGGGGGTTGTAGCTCCCTTCCAGGAGAGACTGGAAAACGAGAGAGAGTTGTAGCTCTCTGCAGGTTGCAGCCTGTGTGCTGGTAAAGCACTGCACCAGTACAAAATCATTGTAAAAAGAATTTCTTGAAAGAAGATAGAGACATATTGCAGCAGGTGGTTTTCTCCCGCATTGGGTTTCCACCTTACATCTTGTGTTCTTTGGTGTGACTGTCTATTTTCTTTATTCATGCTCATTATTTTATGGTACTGATATGCAAGAATAATTCAAAAGATCAAATAAGGAAGATTTGGTAAATTGCTTGATAATACTGATTCACCCCCCTCTCAGTATTATTTCCAACAGGAACTTTAGAACCCAACACTGATATATATGCTTCAATATGCCCTTGGAATCACTTCAAATTGTTTTTTCAAACAAAAGTTATGCAATTTAAAAAAAAATACACACCTTTTTCTTTCTTTTAGGAGCTCGATCTTTAAACGGTTGTAACTCTGTAATTTCGGATCTCCAAGGTCTAAAATTTCTTCTTGTGGTAGCCCTCTGAGTCTTCTTTCCAATGCCATAATTCAGACCAAAATTGGATTCTTCAAGGTAATGTTATGTCAAATCTCCCACAATGACCTGATTATGGACTGGTTCAGTAGAGAGAACTTGTACGTAATGCCATGTTTCACAATTTCGATCTTCAGCCCTAAAATTGATATAAAATAAACTAAAGTATGCTCTCTTTCTGTCACTTTTTATGAAATTCCAATTCGATGCTTGAAGAGAAATTTATAATGATTTTCCCTCGGTTGCTTGTTTGAGACTGAATTATGGAGCATGAAAAACCCTAACTTATTCGGACCATATCTCAGAAAATATAGCGAACCAAGATCTGAAATTCTAGCATGAAGTTCATCAAGATTTTAGCTCCACGTAGTTGTAATTTCATCTTCTGAAGCTTTGTAGAAGAAAATTTATAGCGAAAATCCCACGATGACCTATCTGAAGTAGCGAAACCCTAGAATCCAAAGCTTTGATACCAAATGTTATGCAACCAACTCACAAAATAGAAGAAAATATATATCAACGACTTAAAAATTATCCTCTTCGAGGGGAAACCTCATTTACATTACATAAATGAACAATTTTTGGATGATATAAATGACAAGGCCTCCTTTGTATATATATGAGTCTAAGGGGTCACAATATAATATGAGCCTACATAAGAATAATAATGTAAGGGCACAACAATAGCAATAGTGGGCTTCTATGGGGCACAACAATAACAATATGGGGGCTACATGGGCACAATAATAATAAGGGGGCTACACTAACAATAATAATAAGGGGGGTACACTAGTATTATAGGGACCTAACATTTTTATTATGTGTAGGATATTCTAGGAGGATTCTTCATTATGAACAACCATCATTCTATTCCATAACAAGACCAATTCCCAAAGGATCCAAAGTTATGGCATGTTTATTCATTATCCTTCATTTTTCACATATGATGTGCTTTGGGAAGTGTAAAAAAATTCTTTGGCTATTTTTACCACTCACATTTCATTTTGTGTCTACATCAAAAAAATCCAACTCACTAGTTGAGTGTTTTGATCAACCATTGCAAAAAAGCATACATAGTAGGCACTTCCACCACCTTTATTTTTGGAAGTTAATGACTCACAATTAAAAAAAGAACCTATAGAAAGGGGATGGAAAACCCCAAACAACATCCCCAGGGGTTAGATTATTAATTTGAACCTTCTCAAGCCATGTTGTTGACAGGGGGGCTAGAGGTCAAAGGTTAAAATCTAACCAAAACCCTCAAGTTACAAGCCATTATTGTGGCTTATAGTTGAGTTGTCTTGCATCTAGGGGGGATCCATGAACTTTTCCTTGGAAAATGAAAGAAATCCCTAAATTATAACATGATTGTGAGAGCATTGTGGCAAATAAAATAACACACAAAAATCACTTCGTAGGAATAGAAAAGAGGAGAGAAGAGTTGTGATAGTGAATTCCCCCATTATAAATTTCCTCTATAAACTTTGCAATTTGTTTTATTATTTATTTATTTTAGTTTTCTAACAAGAAGCTTACTAGAAATGACATTACATGTATCATCTCTAGAAAATAGGGAATATCTATCTACATCCTTTAGACCTCTATCCCTCTCCATTATTTATAACTATGCTTTACTATGTCTCTCATACAAAAGTTTCTTATTTGCAAACTCACCCTTTAATGTACCTTCCCATAACCATAACATTATCAAATGCTAAAGATAAGGATCTTACCTGAACTCAATACCTTTCAAGATCTTCTACGAAGGGGCAGGACCTTCCATCCTACCTCTTATGACCCCTCATTAAGCTTATATAAGATATGAAAATGCCCTCTAAGTAGATAAAATAAGTTTGATTTGTTGCACAACTAAAGATCGAGTAAGAATTTGAAAACCAATTAATTTAACAAGATCCCTTAATTTTTCACGAAATACACAAGTGGCATACAAAGATTAATAGCCTTGATAATTATGGCAATTCCCATTTAATCAACATCTACTACCCTATTTATTAAGTCAAAATGGTCTTATCTCCCAATCTATCTTTGTAAAGGGTTATTAAGCCTATCCACTTAGAAATACATTTTCAAGCATTACCACTTGCCTTTCAAATAAAATTTTTCATAAAACACAAAAGTGGCATATAAAGATTGATAACCTTCATAATTGGTGGCAATTCCCATTTAATCAACCCGTGTTACCCTATTTATTAAGTCAAAATGATCTTATATACCCAATCTATCTTTGTAAAGGGTTATTAAGCCAATCCACTTGGAAAGACCTTTTCAAACATTAATTTCAGTGATTCGAAGGAAATTGTAACAATTAATTAACAATATAACCATGCCTGCATTCAAGCCTATTGTTGAAATCAATGTTATCAATCAATCACTTGAATCCTCCTCAATTTGCAAATAAATCCATACTTAACAACTTTGCAGTGGCATTTCCATAGCCCATTCTGTTGTATTAGACTATGTATCTACTGCTCTGATGATCATGCTCTGCAAATTAAAATACATGCTAGTTTAATGTATAAAAACCTAAACGTTAATGACATCTATTTGAAACATAGAAATATGTGTACTTGTAAGAATCTCTCAAGACCCTTGCATGACAAACTGGACCCTTTGCAGGTATAGAAACCAAATGGCAAGAGCTTCCGGAGTTGGAGTTGAAGGTGTCAAATCATTTCTTTAAGACTCCCCTGGCCATGCTGTCAATGAAACGATTCATTCCTCAAATAGACTTATGGTAAATCAAATCGAGCTATCTAACCGTAACCCTTAGCCACATTAGTGTAGGACAATGACTAGACAACCACGTTTCATAAATCTGTTTTTAATAAATTAAAATCCAGGAGGCAACTAAGAAACTGAAAAATGATTCACACACCTTCCATATTGTCCATTGGATCATGTATTAGACAAAATATTCCTAGATTAACAAATCTAGACCATTCATAATGTTATCACTTGGAAATATAGTTCATGTATATAAGGTTGTCCATAAGTTTTATATAAAGTCTTGAAGTCTTGTGTATAGATTTATTAGCATATGTCAATTTCAAATTTGAAATTCAAGAGCTATTGATGTGAATTCGTGTAAAGGAAAAATCATTAGACACCCTCCATCATTGTTAGTTAAAGCATGTCATGTCATTGGTACTTTGCGCAATTTCGCAGCGTGGGTATGATGTCTTTGGTACTTGCGCAGTTTCGCAGCGCGGGTGTGATTGGTCAGTTTAGCTGCAAAATAATGTTTTCGTGTTTTCGCAGCGCTCTGTTTGTCAGCGATTTCGTAGCGCATCCTGTTAAATTTGAACTGCCCGCGCTACGAAATCGGGGTTTCAGGGTTTTTTGCAGCGTTTTTCTCTGAATGTCAAATCCGAGAGTAGTGAGTCACAAGTCCGTTCATGATTTTCATTTCACACCCTCTCCATGTCATGATAAGCCATTATTTCGCCATAAGGTCCGAAGTCATGTAGTTGTGTGTCAGTTTAGGGGATGTTATAAGAGGTGGTCATTTCATAATGGGTTCTTCATATCATATGAACGTGTTTGCTATATGAAAAGCTCAAGCTTTTATTTAAACGGACTACTGCAAGCGAGCCTGCTCTCCAAAGCTGAAGTTTGTTTTCGTGCTACAAGCCACCATTAGTCCTTTGTGTTAAAATACTCAAAGCAGCATGGAAAGAAAGGAACACCGTTCTGGTAAATGTGTGAGGACAGAGGCACTTGAAATCTTCTCTGAAACAGTTCAAGCAGCCAAAAGCAAGAACAAGGATAATAAGGTTGTTATCAGTCAAAGTGGAAATGTGATTGCTATTAAGAAACAAGCTGGAGCAACAAAGGAAGAAATACCTCAGGTTCAAAATGTTTTTAAGGAAAAGGCAGTAAGATATACAAGTTATAAGAACGCTGTAATGAAGGGCAGAACAAGTTTGATCAGTCAAGCTGACTCAGTATCTGATGCATATGTGTGGACAGTGCCAGCTCTGAAGCAGGCAAAAATCATGAAACAAATGAATGCAAGTTTAAGAGCAGAAAACAAGATGTTAAAGGAAGAAGTCAGCAGCTTGAAAGGGAAGCTAGACAAACAAGCTAAATGATCCAAGGACAAATGTGCTTTCCAAATTTTGGTATATTTTGGCTGTCAACATTTTAAAGCTTTTTGAGACTTTTTGATGTCCTTACACCTGTGTAGAATGACTGAAGAAATCACTGAGTTAAGTTATTGTTGCTTTAAGGTTTATATGCTTAGTTTTGATTACCTACAGCAGTTTCGTAGCGCGCTACGAAACTGCTGTAGATGACTGTTTATATTGAAAACTTGAGTTTGAATGCTGAGGTCAGCAAATATTTAAAGGGATGACTTAATGCCAGCATGGAGACTATAGAAAGTCAGTCAGATGTTTAAAAAGGATGCCAGGTGTAAGTATTCGAAGAAAAGGTGAAATTTTGTCTTTTGTTGAAAGTTTTCACTTTATGTCCGAATTTTTAGGGTTTTGATAGAGCTGCCGAAGTGTTGAGTGGTACACATGTTCAATTATGGGATGGCCAGGTCATTAGTTTTCTTCAGTCATACGGGACTATCAGGGGATTAAATGGCTTGAAACATGATCATTAATGCATAAACACTAATGGGAGGCAGAAATCGTGAATGTAGGGTACATATTCTTATTGGTTGATGAATCATCTACACATCAGGCATCCGAAGCTGCTCATCCATTGAATGTGTTTTCAGTTTGTTTTGGCTATTATTGAAGTGCCACAAGTTTCAAGTTTCCAGAACACAGCAAAGTACACGAGGAGATAGACTTGAAGTGTCAATGTAATGGAGTCCTCTGTTTTCGTAGCACAATATCTCTTGTAATTAATTAGTTTGTTTATGATATAGATAAGGTCATTAATGACAGAGTTCCGAGCTCCCTTCATGCTTGTTGAGGAGTCTCAGGTAGTAATGTTTTGATTGGCTATATATAGAAATGACTCATATGTAAAAAAGGTTGGACATTTTAGAGAAAAACAGAGTTGTTTTGGGCCATTGTAAGACTTTTTTGACAGTAATAGTAAAACAGTGTTGTTCTCTACTCAAGATTCTCGATGGATTGTTATGTTCAAATATAATGATGGTGTTTTATACTTTATGTTCTTTTATAGCCTTGTTGTAACACAATCACTCAGAATTCATAATCTTATGCTCTGACTTCCTGTGTGTTTGGCAAGCTATGTTTTGATGGAGTATGTTTGACATGTAATGCAAAGAGCCTTGACTTCCATGAGATGACTATGTTTTCCTTGTTTACTTAATATATTAGACTCCATTGCCCAATGAGAACCAGTTTGATATGTTTCCAACCAACTTTGCTTTCATGAATGAATAAAGAGTTAGCCATCTATTGTAGTGAAGGATTTTATCAAGAGTTTGTGAGAGAGCCCTCTCTGATCAAAGAGGCTAATCTTTGATCTAAAGTTAGGTTGAAATAGTTACATGAAATCTTGCTTGGTTGCAGCCCTCAGTAGTGATTTTGTGATAACACATAATATAAAGATTTGAAATTCCTCAAGCCCAATTTCAACATAGACCATGCATATGTGAAAACGGTCTTATCTACCCAATCTATCTTTATCAAGAGTTATTAAACCTATCCACTTGGAAATACCTTTTCAAACATTACCGCTTGCCTTTCAAACAAATCCACACAAATAAGACCATTCAAGACCTTCCCTAGTTGAGAAGGGTTATCCTTCAAGACCGACTTAATAATACCTTCCAAAACAAACATTAAAAAAGGTAATTATATACATTGATATGTTATTTAACATTAAGTTTTGCTGAAACCAATGAGACCATTGTTCAAATCCCATTGAGTATATGGCCTACTATGATCTCAACTCAAAGAGTAGACTCCCCATTTCCTAGAGTCTCAACTCTTGCTAAATCATAAGATCTGGTATATCTGGCTTGTAGGTCACTGTATATACTCTTAGTGTTATAAGGCAGCGACAAAGGTTGATCCTATACCTCCCCTAGATTAGTCCAAAAAATACTTGATTCACTATGGTTAAAAAAAGGTAATTAACATTTTATAATCAATCCTAAATTAGAAAGATTTAGAAGTGCTTACTAAGTTAACCCTTCAATAATTAGCAAAAACATTTAGGACATTCTAAATAAAGGCTCCCATTGCTGTAAGAGATTAAACCTTCTAACTTGAAGATTTTATGAGTGATTTTCTGGGTATGGTTTTAGCCTTAGTTTTTATGGCAATTCTTAGGGAGTTAAATGATTTTGGTGCAACAGGAATCTTTTATAAATATTCAAGTGGGGGAAATCTGAATGATTCGAATAGGAAGACAAATTAGAACTTACAAGCTGAAACCAAACGTCATTACATTGCTTGGATTACCAGAAAATCTGTGAATGTTTCAGTTTCTTTGTAACTGATCTCCAACAATGATATCAGAGCTGGTGTAACTGCCTTCAAGACTATTTCCGTTCCACATTCTCTGCATAAATAACAGTTCCTCTACATTAGTCAAAATGACTATTTTTCTGCCATTTCTCTGAACTCTGAAATCCGCAGGTCTCCATTTTCGGATGCCGTTTCTCTGTCCTTCGAAATCCGCAGGTCTCCTTTTTCGGCCTCTGATTCTCTGTCCTTCGAAATGCTCTCTGTGTAGCCATCATAAAAAATCCTCGCAAATAATTATCTTTCATTCTGCTCTGTGTAGCCATCATCAAAAAACCCTCGCAAATAGTTTTCTTTCATCCCGCTCCACTTGTCGTCCTCCATTCCCGCGTTCTTTCCTCCACGCTAGCAAACAACGATCTTTTTCTGCGTACTGGAACGTCCGAACTAGGCCCTCCTGTCTGCATTTTCTGGAACCCGCGACTCCTCTGTTGCTACTGTTATTATTCGTTCAGCTCTACGCTCTACCGAAAGATATCCGATGACAGCGTTGTCTCAACCTGCTAATCAAAAGTCATGGTTAAAAACATTTTTTTAATTATAAATTGTCTTTTTAAGGAAAGGATGTTCCCTGGGTTTGATGCTGTTCCCTTCCAAGGTCTGATATGGTACCATGATATATGAGCTTAGGGATCCTTAAGTAGATTCGCGACTCCACAATTAACGGGCTAAGACAAATCACGCGGGCCTCGGCTTTGAAAACTTGCCCAGAATGCAGTAATATTTGGGTAGGCGCTTCAACTTGCAGCTGGAGTTCGAGCTTTGAATGCCTTGGAGATCGTTACCCTGCCTGCGGGGTGTGAGACGATGTGCAGCTACAGCACCTAACCCTGGTTTTCACAGTGTAGCAGGTGTTTTGATGTAAGTCAATAACAGTTTTGCTTTTTAAAAAGCTCTTGCTTGTGCTGTTTTTGGCCCTTACGTTATGACTTGGTTTGCATATTAGATATAGTAATTGTAAAGTTTAGTTTGATTGGGCATTTTGTCCTAATTCTTTTTCTATGTTTTCTTCTGGCTTGAAGCTCAAGGTATTTGAAGATGCATTCTCCCATTTCTATTGTTGGTGTGGTGCTAACGGGCAAAGAAAATTACTTAGAATGGTTTAGACAGATCAAAAACACACTGATCTTTTATGATTTATGGGATGGGATCTGTGATAAAGACATTGAAGAAAAGGCTAAAGGAGAAGTACAACAGAAGCCTAGTGGACCTACAAAGCCTATATCAACTAAGGAGCTCGCTATTTGGAAGAACAAAGACAATAAAGCATATGCCTTGATTGCTGCCACAGTAAGTGAAGAGGTGAGTCAACACATTGCTGACATTTATGATTCATATGGAGCCTTAAAGAAGTTAAAGGACTTGTATAACTCTCACTCAAAACTAGGACTCGTACCACTACTCCTGAAGCTCTTCAACCTAGAGTTAAAGGATGATGATCCTATTAGTTTAGCTTCTGAAATCAAAGCCATCATGCATGACATAAATGCCACTGGAGCAAAGATAGAAGATTTGCCTCTCATGGTGTTTATCAAGGCTATCTACCCTACATACTCACACTATCTTGAATCCTTGCAAGGTAGTGGCCAAATGGATTCCATCTCATTTGACTCCTTAGTGGAGAAAATCGCAAAACATGAGAAAGCTTTTGGGAGGAAGAATACAACTCAACCCATTGGAGGAACTATGTGCCTTGCTAAAAAATGGAAGAATCAATCAAATGAATCTTTTAGAGGAGAAGGCAGTAAAAGAAGAAATAGATCTGGTTTTCACTGTGATCGGTGTGGTAGAAATGGACATGAGGCGAAGACATGCAGAATCCCTTGGGAGAAGATCAAGTACAAGCAAAGTTAGAAAGAGGATAAAGATAAAGCATCAAACCTTATGAGAGATAAAACATCTGAATCTACTAATTACATTGTTGTGCATTGGAATAGGGATGTAGCCAAAGCCATAGTTCATCACCATCTAGTTTGTGGTCATTGTCAAACTACTACTTGGTAGACTTATGTGAAACATCAATTTATAGTCATCTTTTAACCACCATCTAGTAGAAGTCCTTAGGGATTTTGTGAATTGTGAATATTTTGTAAATATATAAATAGGAGAAATACCCTTAGAATAGGAAGAGACATAATCCTTGGAAGTTAAAAACCAAAGGTCATGATATATGTATGCTTTGATTAGTGGAAAATCAATGAAGTCTTATAGTTTTCTTTTAACTAATCTCCAATTAATTTTGGTTAAGGAATTGTGGTTATATTCTAATCAAGGGTTAATGTATTTGGGGATTATGGATGTTGTGGGATATATAATACAAGGAGAAGTAAGAGGTGTGGCTCTTACACATTATTGGTTTTCCCGTTTTAGGTTTCCAAGGTAATTTTTTTGTATTAAATGTCTGTGTGAGAAACATTGCATATTTTATATTTTTATTAAGAATATATATTCAACAATTAAAAGTACAAAGTTAAAACCAACACTTATCAACATTGCATATTTTATATTTTTATTAAGAATATGTTTGCAACAATTAAAAGTACAAAGTTAAAACCAACACTTATCAACATTGCATATTTTATATTTTTATTAAGAATATGTTTGCAACAATTAAAAGTACAAAGTTAAAACCAACACTTGGTCATCGAATTCAAAATCACAAGAAACTTTCCTAGTGACAAAGGCAATATTTATATTTTCTGTAGCCCGACGGGATAACTTCACCCTTTTTTCTAATGCATCATGCTCAAGGACATCATAAGATCAAAGCCCTACAAGGTCGTCAATGTTGTTGTGGTTAGTGATTAATACCACCATGCACCCAAAAGACTAGGGAAGAGAGTTAATTAATAATGTCTAGCAAACTTTTGTTATCAAAGTTTGACACTCTTTGGTAGTATGTGTCATCTGTGTGAAATTGGATTCATTTGTTTAACATTTTTGTTGTTGTATGTCAATCCCTACATAAAGCTACAAGATCCATTTTTCTACTTTTTTTACAATTTATTTAAACATATTAATAACAATAATAATAATTTTAGGGTCATTTCCAAGCCAAACACCAAATTCATTTGTTTAACATGTTTTGTTGTGGTATAAGCTACAAGATCCATTTTTATGTTTTTTTTTCAATTTATTTAAATGCATTAATAATAATTATAATAATTTTAAGGTCATTTGCAAACTGAACACCAAATTGGTGGTATGAGACCCCTTTTGTTTATGGGACAAGGGACCTGCCTCCCTGCGATATGACAACTAAAATTTATAGAGGTGTACATACTCTACCCCTCTAGATTTGAACATGTGATATATTAAGAAACTAAAATTTATAGAGGTGTACATACTCTACCCCTCTAGATTTGAACATGTGATATATTAAGAGGAACCGCATGTTCTGAGCTATTAAGCCCACTATATAAGTTATCTTGCAAAAGTTGAAAAAATGAAGAAAACTTAAATGATGTTATACAACATGAACAAGAACATAGAAACTCTATCATTGATCTAGAAAACAATCTTATAATTGACAAACAAGTTGTCGTTATCCTAAAATTATATTAAGCACTTGTTATTTACCTCTACTAAAGAAACAATCGCCAAAGTTGTTCATGGTTTTGCTCCTCTTTGAAGATAAACCTTCCTATCTGTCTTCATTACCTTCGGCTTTGGCTCATATAATTCCACTTTTGAAGTAAGAAATGTTTTATTCAATACCAATATCATCTATTTTACTCGGTGCTTTTTTTATAGGAGAAAGTCCTTTTAATATTCCAAACAAACTAGTTGTGGTTAGGGTTTTAAGTTATAAGGGTATTAGAAGACTTTATTAGCTAATTGTTAGCACATAATCATAATTGGATGCATAATCAATCATTTAGCTGTTAGCACATGATTGGAGCAAACAACAATATATTGAATGATAAACCAAGAGAAAGGCCATACAAATTGAAAAGTCACCTAGGAAGTTTGAAGATCAAATTTGTAGCATGTGGACCCCAAATCTCCTCATCGGAAGGTCATTTGGCATCCTTGACTACCCAATTTCTTTATAGAATGGAAACCCATCTGTGGCCACTATGGAGAGTAAATACTTTGTAAATTAACAAATCCATTGCTAGAATACGAGAAGCTAGGAACAAAGGGCTCTTTATCTCTCTATTATTAAATTGTAAGTTTTACTTGTGCACTTGCATGGCTCAACCTCTATATTTATAGGCTTGTAGGACCACCACTTATATTGATTTGCCATGAATGCAATTGATGGTAATGATGGGAGGTCCTAGAGATAGTGTGCCACTACCCCACCATTCATCCCTTGTCCTTGGGTATTTATGTGCAATGGGGGACTTTTCTTTATTTTATACATGATCACATGACTTTCAAACCTTTTTCCACACAAATCATGTCAGTGTCTATGGATGGTATTTGCTACTTGTGGGAAGGGTCTTTTAATGAGTGGACCTTGCTTAATAACCAAAAAGTGGCCACCTGTGATTTTTATGGCTATGCTTATTCAATGTCATAGAGGAGCGAAATTAGAGTGATAAAACTATCTTGATGTACTATCTTGAATTTCCCTTTTGAATATTGTAAGTATTTTCTTCTTCTTGTTAATAAAAAATGACCAAGGCCAAAAGGGGCTATGTGTCATGTCCCTTTCCAAGTGATCATCAAAGGGGAAGGGTCTTTTAATGAGTGGACCTTGCTTAATAACGAAAAAGTGGCCACTTGTGATTTTTATGGCTATGCTTATTCAATGTCATGTAGGAGCAAAATTAGAGTGATAAAACTATCCTGATGTAATATCTTGTTTTTCCCTTTTGAATATTGTAAGTATTTTCTTCTTGTTGTTAATAAAAAATGACCAAGGCCAACAAAGCATGAGCACTTAATGGGGCTATGTGTCATGTCCCTTTCCAAGTGATCATCAAAGGGGAAAAAGGGGACCCATGGTAATCACTCATGGTATTCGGACAACCCATGGTACTTTAATATCTCATGACAATAAAAGGAGGATGGGATCTCACTCTTGGACTTGATGAATTGGATATCGTTTTGATAATTGGTCTGAGAACTTTTGGAGCTTGAAGGAAGGGTGCGAACTTGTGTGAGGAGGGTAGTTTGGGTGGTGCGAGACCCACCTTAGCTGATCAAACCAAATTGGTTTCGGTTTTGCAATGATACATCCTAGCTAGTGGACGAGGAGGGATCACTTCAAATCTCTCGATTATGCTTCATATAAAAAAAAGGAGCAACCACCCAAGCTTTTCATTAGTGCTCAATGTTAGAGATTATTATTCAGCCAAACATGTCATTTTGCAGGAGTCATTACAGGTTCTAAATATGAAGCATTGGGATAATTCCGTAACTAATAATCAATTAGGGTTATCTCGAGTGGTTGAGCGGAATGGTTGTTATCTTTTGCACCTAGATTTAAATCCTCGCTAGTGACATGATAAGCTATAATGTGTTAAATTGTGCAACTAGGGCCAAATTCTAGTTTGGACAAGTCATTTGATGGAGTTAATTATTGCATTAAATTCCTCTTTGCGAAAGGATCAAAATTGACCTAAGGATCACCAAGTTTGGACAAGGAGAAATATGTTTTTGAAGTGAAGCCCACACATGCAATTTGACAAGGTCGCCTTGGGGTCAAGTTGGTCAAATTGACCCTTCTCCATTACATATAAATAGAAGAGACCTTCATCCTCATTTGACACATTCATCACACAACTTATTCTTCTTTCTCCTTCATTGATTCGGTTGTACAAGTCTGAGGTAGCCTGTTCTTCCTTCACACATCCGAGTTTTTGGAACTGATTTGAATTGCATTGACTTTCTGTCTTGGGGAGACTTTCACCGGCGTTGACCGAGGCATTTTAAGGACTTTTGACTGTGTTTTGACCACAGATAGGTCTGTCCAAGTAGGCCACATTATCTAGCACAAAAATCGAGGCAAAAGGAGTTGTTTGACCAAGGTTGATCACAAAGTAGTAGGATTGTTTTGACCACAAGATGACATCATCATTTGACTGGGTTTGACCGTTGATTTGTTGATTGTTTTTGCTGCTATTTGACCAACAAAGAAGGCCAAGTTTAATTGAGGTTGACCGAGCTCAATAGGGGAAGTTTGACTGATTGCTGACTGGTTAGGGTTGTTTTGACTGTTGTTGACTGAGAGCAGAATTGTAGATTTGACTGGGCTATTGGTTTGACATTTGGATAGTGATATTGGATCATCTATTTGGCAAGTCAATTTTGAATTTGACTTTGTATTATTGTACTCTCTCTGTGTTGAACATTTGATATTTATAATAAGAAGAATTGATCAAGGGTTTTCCCCACCTTGGGGTTTTTCCCTAGCTTGAGCCAAATCCTTGTGTTCTCTTGTCTTGGATTTTCCTTTACATTTTACTATTTATGTTCTATCTACGGTTACTGTCAATGTCAATTAATGGTTTATGTGATTGCTATTGGAAACTAAATTGGAATTGACATTGGGCTTATAAAAGGACATTGAAGTAATTGTTGCAAGCATAGAACATACCATTGTTATCTAAAATTAATATGGTATCATAGCGTAGGTGAGGACAAGCCCAAGCAAGAGAGAGTAAATCAATCACTAAGATATGTGTTGGACAAAGAATATTTGGCAAGTCTCCATGGCCTTTACATCTTACTTCAAGACTGAGGACAAGCTCAATGACAAATCTAACTATCATGCATGGAAGATGACTTTGGACCTAACTTTGGAGGAGCATGAAGTATTGGGTTGTGCGCAAGGAAAAGTGGTGGAACCTCTTTCAAATACACCTACTGCTATGAAAACGAAGTATAGAAAAGGTGAGGTCAAAGCTAAGAAAACTATAATTGACTCCATTCAAAAGCATTTGGTTGCCTATATTTCTGATTTGGGAACTTTTAAGGAAATATATGATAAGTTGGTTGGGATGTTCAAAGTGAACAATGCAAGTCAAATTCTCTTTCTCAAAAACAAGTTGAAGGATATCAAGATGGATAAAGGGGAGTCTATCCAATCCTACTTCATGAGAATAACTCAAATCAAGAATGACCTACTATCTATTGGAGAAGTTATTGCTGACAGGGAGCTCACTCTCATTGCTCTTGGAGGTCTTTCAAGACCATGGGATATATTTACCATCACCATTCTCAACAATGATAGGATGCCTACTTTTGATGAGTTATTGGCTAGATGTACTTAAGAGGAAACAAGGATGATGGAGAGAGATAAATTGAACAATGGAAATGAACCTACTGCTTTCTCTACACATGCTAAGAAGAAGAATGATGCTGATCCAAGGAGACAGGTCAAGATCTAAGAAGGGATTCAAAGGAAGAGGCAAAGGAAGATGCTACAATTGTAACAAGTTCGACCACTATGCTAGAGAGTGCCCTCACAAGAAGAATCCTCCAATGGATGATGACAAAAAAAACAACAATTACAGAGGCAATGGCAATCAAAGGAACAACAGGTACAACAACAAAGGAAAGAGGAATGCTCCAACTACTCAAGATAGAAATGGTCGACCTCCCAAAAGGACACGAAATGCTAGGTATGACCAAAGTAATGTTGTAGAAAAACAAGATGATTTTTATCTTATTCTTGCTTTATCTATTGCCTCTCCTTCGGGTACTTTGGATCATTGGTCAATTGATAGTGGAGCCTCAAGGCACTTCCCTGGATACAAGGAGGCCATCTCAAATTTGGTTGAGAAGAAAACTATTCTAAAGATTATACTTGGAGATAATGCCACCTACCTCATGAAAGGGATAGGATATATCACTCTTCACTTGAATCGTGGTCAAACCATACATCTACAAGAAGTATTCTGTGTCTGATTTGAAGAAGAACCCGATTTCTATTTTTGCAATGGAAGGCAAAGGCTTCAAGGTAGCATTCATTGATGGAAAGGTACGTATTTGGCATAGAAACCATAAAGATTCATTTACTCTTGGATTTATGGTTGATGGTCTCTTTGAAATTGGTGGAAGTCCTTTGGGAGCTTTAGCAAGTGATACTTCTATTCAATGTGAGCTATGGCACTAGAGGTTTGCCCACTTACATTTCAAAGCCTTACCTAGGGTAAGGAAGATGGTCACAGGGATGCCTGACTTTCACATGAACCATGAAGGAGTTTGTCATGGATGCGCAGCTAGGAAACATACAAAGGGACCATTCCCTTCTAGTGAGAGTATAACAACTAATATTCTTCAATTGGTCCATTCTGACTTATCTGGTGCCCTGCCCGTAACCTCATTGGGAGGATACATATATTATGCAATCTTTGTGGATGACTTCTCACACAAAACATAGATTTATTTCTTGAAGAGGAAGGATGAAGTGTTCAAGTGGTTTCGTTCTTTCAAAGCATTGGTGGAGAATCAAATAGGGAAGAAGATCAAGATGTTGAGGACTGATAATGGAATCGAATATGAATCAAATGAATTCAATGACTTTTGCAGAGAGGTTGGCATTAAGAGGGAGACAACTATTCCATACACTCCTGAGCAAAATGGTGTTGCTGAAATGAATAATCGAACAATCATGGAAGCCACTCGTGCCATGTTCCATGATCAAGGTCTACCAAAATTCTTGTGGAGAGAAGCTGCCAACGCTGTCGTATATGTTCAAAATAGGAGCCCGCATCAAGCTTTGGATTTCAAGACACCCGAGGAAGTCTTCACTGGTAATAAACCTGATGTTTCTCATTATAGAATCTTTGGTGGTCCGGTATACTTTCATGTGCCTAAAGAGAAAAGGAATAAGTTGGAAACTTCTAGGAAGAAACGTATATTCGTCAGCTATAGTGAAAATTCAAAGGCATATAGAATTTATGTGCCTAGTCAAAGAGATGTGGAAGTGAGTCGAGATGTTACCTTTGATGAATACATTTCCCATAGGAAAGCCAAAGATCTCCCCACTTCAAAGAAGGACGATGATGCTGCTACAAAATCACATGAAGATCCTCCAATGGATGAGCCTATGCCTAATGATGATGGCCCGATGGATCCTATTAATCCAGCTCATGGTGATCCCTCTATCTCAAGGAAAAGACCACTATGGCTCAAAGATACTCTCGAAGATGCTAAAAGACATACTGCTCCAAGAGGGATATTTCGTGAAAGTAAGAAGCCAAACAAGTATCAAGGATACTTAGCTTCCATGAGTACTATTGTTCAAGCTAAACCTTGCACGTTCAAAGAAGCTGTAAAGCACCAAGTATGGGAAGATGCGATGAATGGTTAATATGAATTGATCATGAAGAACGATGTCCGGGACATGGTGCCTAGACCTAAGGATAAGTCCGTGGTCATCTCAAAATGGCTTTACAAATGTTCTAGTGGCTGCAACACCCTCCAAAATTTTGGCTTGCACTCAAATTTCAGAGCCTTCCTTGGTATTTCCCTTGATTGTTGCAAACATTTGAGCTCATTTCATGAGCATTCTTAGAGTCCTTTCACCCCTTTTGCTTGTTTGATCAATTTTCGTCTTTTGGCATGTTTAACTGTTTTCCCATGATTGCAGACCTCTCCTGGTGGTTTCGAAGGTTGGCCTTTGTGTATTCGAGTTGTCCTAGTTATGTAAACACCCGTTGCACTCATACACAAAGTTTTGAGCACTGTCGCACTAGTGCTGTCACGGTCGTCTTAAAGTCTATCTCAAGTGTTGCACTTGTCGCTTCTTGTTATGAGACAGTCGCACAAAGGGTAATGCTTTGTCTTGTTTTTTCGGTGGTCTATGTTGTCGTATCATCGAAGTATGCTAAGTATGTGATCATAAGTTCAAGTTCTTCACGGGTTCATCTTCCTCTCGCATTTAGCCATTTTTCCGAAAATCTTCCTGATCGAGCATCTTAGCTTTACCAGACCTCGACTGAACTGTGCACTGTGCAGTCTCAGCCCTCAGTGATGCAACCTTGCTGCCTGGAACTGCACAGTGCGCAGTCACTGCCCCCAAGGGTAGTTGCACTGTACAATTCCAGAGCTCAACAACCTCCCTTCATCCCCAGAATTGCGCAATAGTTCCTCCCAGTCTGACTTGAATTGTGCACTTTGCAATCCCAGTCCTTAAGCTCCTCCCCTTGCCTACTGGAACCCCGCAATGCGCAGAGAACCCAACCTTCCTTGGCCTCCAAAACTGTGCAAAAGTTTCCCCCAGTGTCCTCACTCAGTCGGAGCTCATTGACCTCATGAACTGCGCAGATTTATCCTCCAGGTCTCTCTACTGCCAGTCCTCCTTGACTCTGAAAGCTGCGCAGATCTGTCTCCCAAGGTCCCATCCTGCATCAACCACTGAGTGTATCAACTGCGCAATCCTAACTCCCAGTGGCCACTGCGTAATTTTTCCCCCAGTGAGGAATGTGCTTAGAAGTTCCTCAGTCAAGCTTGAGCTGTGCTCTGCGCAATCTCAGTGATCAACCTCTCTCCCTGTCACCTGGAACTGTGCAATGTGCAGTCACTAGGCCCTCTTTCCTAGCCTATCACCTGTCCCGGGCTCAGTTCATGGATAACAATGCATCATCTTAGACTAGGGAGTTTTCAGATTGATGTCGTCCTGTCATGAGTGAATTGCAAGAACAAGTACACTGTCAAATCATGGCGAGATGATGAAGAAGGAGAAGGAGGAGGAAACATGCCTGAAGACTCACTTGTAGTTGGATGGACAAAGGAACCTATCAAGAGCAAGCAAAAGGAACACATGTATGCAACCACCTCTCAAGACCAAAGATCATTGAAGACCCCGCATCATCAAGCTATGCAGAGGAGAAGAGAAAGAATATCCAAGAACACATCTATCACTCAGCAACAATAACGGCTTGACATTGCCACATCATCAAGCTAGTCCATGTCAGCAGTGTCATGTCAAGTCATGTCATGAGTTGTCAAAGGCCACATCACTATTATGGGCCATGTATATTGTAAATCAAATGTATTGTAAAGTGGAAATCCAATGGACACACATGAATATGAAGAGTCATGTCAGTTGAAAATTCATAGGAAGTTGAACAGTCACAAGGGTAGTCAAAGAGTCACAAGGGGCAAGAATCACCCCTTGGTTATATATACCCCCTTATTGTATGAGCAAAGGACTTTTCACCTTGGCTCCTCCCGCAAAGCATTAGAGAGATTAGTTAGTTCTTTGAGGAGCAAGGAGTGGCTCCAATGTCCCACTCTGGGGCTAGTAGTGTACAATGTAAATATGTGTCTTGGAACTTTTTCTTAATTACAGAAGCCTTTTCAGGTCAACATGTTTCCATGCATGACTTATGGATGTTTGTAAGACTATTCTGTGAGCATTTGTATTTCATGTTTGCTTTCACATGTACTAAGATAGTTGAACTATTTCGGTTGTTTTAGTACTTATCTTGTTGGGAATGTGCTATAATGGTTGTCATTGTTGTTTCATCCTTGTAGACTATTTCACGAGATACTAGACAGACCTTTCCTTTCTTACCGGTTATAACAACCGTCACATCCGCTGTGGACTATTCTGTTGGATGTTAGATGGATCTTCTCTTGTTCATTGGTTGTAACGACTGTCGCATCCGCTGTGGACTATTCCATTGGATATTGGACAGGTCTTTCTGATTCATGTGTGTCTCTTCCTGGTTGGTACTATTACCTCTTACTTATAGGTTCACTTTTCTCCCCCCTTTTTGCAGTAAGCGAACCTAGACACAATTGCGTTGTACATTCACCAAGCACACTCACCTTGTTGTTCGAAGACACTATTGCATCACTCTCCTGTGCTGACAGCTAGAGCCAAGGCAGATCTTTGAGGATTTGGCAACTGGACTTTTATACCAAATGGGACTCTTACACCAAATAGTGTCAGGTCTGATTGGGACTTCATATCGGGGAGATCCCCTTGGTTAACGAATTTCCAGCACCGTCAACACAAAATTAAACATGGAGCTGATCGAAGTGCTGAAAAATATAAGGCCAAGTTTGTAGCTCGTGGCTTCTCTCAAAAGGAAGGAGTGGACTATGATGAAATATTTGCACCGGTTGCTCGATATACCACTATTCGATCGATAATTGTGGAGCTTACATCAAATGGACATCAACACTGCTTTTTTGCATGGCTCACTTAAGGAGGAATTCTACTTGGAACAACCTCAGGGGTTTGAAGTACAAGATAAAAGGACACATGTATGATGGCTGAAGAAAGCCCTCTATGGGTTGAAGCAAGCCCCTAGAGCTTGGTACGAAAGGATTGACAATTATCTCGTGAAGCTGGGATTTACTTGAAGCTATGTTGATCCAAACCTCTACTTCAAGGTTGAAAAGGACATGCCTCTTGTTTTGGTCCTTTATGTTGATGATCTCTTTCTGACCGATGCAGACCTTCTCATTTATCAATGCAAGAGGGAGTTGATTTCAGAATTCAAGATGAAAGACCTAGTACTGATGCATTACTTCCTAGGCTTGGAGGTTTGGCAAAAGCGAGGCGAGATTTTCCTTTCTCAAGGAAAATACATTGTGAAGTTGTTAGAAAGATGTGGAATGGTGGAATGCTAGTCTGTGACTACTCTGATGGAATTCAACTTCAAGAAACTATGTGGAAGTGCTGTTGGGCTTGAATTGGCAAACCCTTATGATATAGACAACTTTTGGGGGCCCTGATGTTCTTGGTAAACTCCTGACCAGACATATGCTTTGCTGTAAATACTTTGATTCAATTTATGGTTGAGCCTCATCACATACATTGGGTTGCTGCAAAGAATCTTTGAAGATATCTCTATGGCACTATCAACTATGGACTGAAATACACTGTCGAGAATTTAAGGCTACATGGATATTCTGATGTTGACTGGGCTGGCAGTGTGGTGGATAGAAAGAGCACGTCAGGGTGTTGCTTCTCTTTAGGGTCTGCTTCAATTTCTTGGATGAGGAGGAAGTAGAAATCGGTTGCTCTAAGCACCACCGAGGCTAAATATATTGCAGCTAGTATGCCCTGTAGTGAAATTGTTTGGTTAAAGAATTTCTTCAGTGAGCTATTTAAGCACGTGCTGGATACTACCATTATCTATTGTGATAACCAAAGTGGGATTCACCTTTTAGAGAATCCTGTGTTCCACTATTGCTCCAAGCATATTGATATCATGTACCACTTTATCCGGGATATGGTACAACGAGGAGTAATAAGGCTCCAACACATTAGGATGGATAAATAGGTTTTCGACATCCTTACGAAGCCCTTGGGGAAGGTCAAGTTCTTAACCTTTTGAGAGAGACTTGGAGTCGTGGAAGGACCTATTACCCAATACCTGTGGGTAGTATCCATAGGAGAAATTTTTCTCTTAGATGGTCCTCAGCCGACAGCCAACAACCCCATGCAGCCACCAGATAACTCGATGTGCCACTATCTTCGCCACCTAATACATGGTCCCTCGCCCATTTGTTATGATCGTATGTTTAAATTTGGGCCTCCCAACCCCGAAGGTATGGCTTTTCATTAGTGTAGTTGAGTAATTTTGTTTACTTATCATGGACACTTTTGGGCATGGATTGGTGGGGGGATTCGGCAGAAAGAGTGGGCTAGGTCTGTACTCTTGTCTCCTCTGCCCGATTTGGTGGTTAGCCTTGTATCCTAGTCCTGTGGGATCTCCTTTACTGGCTATTAGCTTTAGGGTTGGCACTACATGGGAAATCCCGATTTTGGTTGCGTGGTCCCGCTTCTCGACACCATATACATCACTCCCTTCTGCTCATTTTAACCCCATTTATCACTTTTCCCATTCGGGTCCACATTTGTCCACTGGGTCCACAAAGGGTTAGCCTCCCCCTCCCCTTGCCCACACCTTGGGTCAGGCTTGAAACGATGCCTCAAAGGTTGATGCAGCTAAAAAGAAAAGAAAAAGCATAATTTGGCCACTTTCAACAGGAAATGTACCACAAAATGAAAAATATGGTAGGGACATACAAATTTATCACATGGGAAAAAGCCAAACATGAGTTATACCCCTTACCTATGGCCATCACCCTGGTTCCTATGGGCCTTAGATGAGCCCCCTCCACATTAATGAACCCATGATTGTCTCAACCCTTGGTGGGAAATGAAATGCCCAACCTTAAAGGGGGTATCTACTACTCTATCCTACACATCATGCTCTCATCCACTAGAGCCCCATGTAGTTATGAAGAAAAATCAATCAAAGGCAAAAGGCATATGAAGAAGGGTGGAAAAACAAAGGTTGAGGTAACTAATGTACCATGATTGCTCCCTCCTACACTCATATACCCAAGTGTGGGCTTCCCCTATTACAACTACCTTTGTACCATGGCATATGGCTTGGAGCCTTCCCCCTATCCGCACTCCATTCCATCATTGTATCACCTGCCACCTACCACTTGATGGTTGTACCATGGACATGTCACCCCCTTTAAAGGTTGAAACCACCTAATAGGGTCCTTGGTTAACCCCTTATTGAGCGTGGAGACACCTATACATGCCAAAGTGTCCACTATGGAAGGGCATGCCACCATGAAGTTTCCATTTGATTCCATGATTTGTAAGCTCTTTTACTTGATTACTCTAATGATTTGTTACACTGGAGGGCAAGGGGACACATTGGTTCTTATGCAGGATTGTAGGTGGGTCTCCATTTGGGGTTTGGTCACCCTATATGGGGTCCAAGCCTTCCAGGGGGTCACATTGGCACTTGTAGAATGAGCATTAGAACCATGGGCCTCCATCATAGCAGAGAGCACTTCATGGACCCCCAACACCATTAATTTACTGCTCATGTTCCACCTTTTTGGATGAGGATGATGCACTTGGATCACCATGTCCAATCGATTTCATAGTTGTACCATACACTTGGCAGACGTTCTAGGGCCCAGACGAGGATTGTCTCAACATGGGAGACAAAGGGAGGGCTTATGTCATCATTCTAGCCCTTATAGATGGTTTATAGGCATTGTCAATTTACTTGGAGACCCATGAGGATGTCATTGTGCCCCCACACCCAATTGGGGACACCACATGTGACTTGCATGGATATCAAGGGGCCAGCCCCTTGATCATTATGTTTGGATCTCATTCTCTCAACTTGGAACACTTTGGACTCAACTGGGCCTTTTCAATGGCCCAACGACTCATCATGTTTACTATTTTTCCCTCTTGAGAGGTTTATTTTTGTATTATGGAGCTATCTTGGTGGGCTTGTCACCAAGGGATGTTATTATTGCACATCATTTTATTATCTAGGGCTTAATTAGGCCTAATTATGCAAATCAAACTCTTTAGGAAGGATATAAATACATGAGAGGCTCATTCATTCCTCTTGTTATCACTTGTATTGGATTAATAATTGTTGTGATAATTTTGCATTCCCTTTTGGAGGACGAGTTTGGTTTCATGGATAAATTTTGATGTTTGGATAATATCTCTTGATCTTGGAGCTTCAAATTTTGTCTTAAATTGATGATTGGATATACTCATTATACATGTAAATGCTCTTTTTTCATGTCTATCTTCACATTTCTCTTGTCACATGAATAATGTATGGGATTTTCACTCTCTAGATCTGAAATTGCCCTACTTACTCATTATACATGAAATTTCCCTACTTACTCACTGTCACATGAATAATGATTGGATATACTCATTATACATGTAAATGCTATTTTTCATGTCTATCTTTACATTTCTCTTGTCACATGAATAATGTATGGGATTTTATGCGAGATTGTGGAATTTTTTGGACTTACGAGGCATTTCATATGTTACATGTGTCATGTATGATGAACGAATGTTCCTAGAGGTTAAAACTCATTGATAATACCTTGATAAGTCATCAATTCTTGCACATCGAAGTGTAAATTCCTTTGGTAGTCAAGTTCATGCCCTAATTTGCCATGCAAAGTTGCCTAAGGCCTCCTTGATTGAATAAAAGTTTCTCCAAATCTCAAAATCACCTTGACTCCATCTCTCCCTAAGGCAAGGCACTGGTCTAGCCATTGGTAGTCACCTAAATGAATATTTTTCTCACCTTTTTCTTCTTTCTAGGCCTAACCCTAGTAGGCCACCCAGGGCATCAAGTGAAATCTTTTGTAGCCATCCAAAACCCTTGAAATTTGGTCCACAACTGCATTGGGTTTTCTCAAGGGGTCCTCCAAATTTGAGCTTAATCCGATGGTGGAATCTTGAGATATTGCAAGCCCTAGCTCAAGGATCATTCCTCTCCCTAGGTTGCTTTGGGTTAGTATCCTCATTTGGATCATTTCATTTGAACTATCAAAGAAAATTATTCCTTTGATATTATTCTCCTCCCAAACCTAGTGAAGCCCCTCTTTTGTTGATCAACTCCACACCCTTGACCTAGTTTGGGCCCACTTGGGTTCTTTGTGGTCTAACAACTTTGTAACTCACATTCCACAAGGATCACATAGAAGCCATTCCTCTTTTATGATACTTAGGTCTAGGATACCTCTTGTTAAGGGATATTCTCCAACCCTAGCCCTAGGTATCCTCATAGCCCTTCTTAGAGAGTTAATCATATTACTTTCAAAGAAAGCAAGCCAATTATTCAAGCCTCACTTGTGAATAGGATTTAAGAATCACCCCATATCCTATCATTGATCTATCTATTCTCATGATTCCTCTCATACCAAGACTCCTCCCATCGGTGAAAATCCGTAAAGAGCAGTGAGTTTTAGCTAAGGTGACAATGGGTTATGGCTCCATTGTTTCCACTTGACCTAGTAGTAGCTCTATAGGGTCCCTTCCTACGACCCTTGCTAGTTTGAGTGGTAACATTTTTGGCGTCGTTGTTGGGGAGGAAATAGGTCTACCTCCCTAGTGAATCATTGAGGAATTGATTCATAAGCGATATTTTAACTATTCCTCTTGCGACTCCATTCATTGTCCAATCCCCTAGTTTTCTTGAAGGTGACAACATTCCTCCTTTAACTAGGGCCGCTGCAAGAAGGGGAGAACGAACTCCATCACTTGTTAGAACTAGCCTTCTCCTTGAGTTTGAAAAGGTCGTTATCCCACCCCTAGGATGGCAACAAACTCTAGCACTGACCTAAACCAAAACCAACCCAAAATGTCACGAAGTAAAAGGCATTTAGTTAGTGTTTTTGCACCCTTGAATTTGAGTGACAATCCTGAGCTTCTACCCGAGAAATACAATAATTGGTTACCCAAGTTTAAGGGTGATGCTACCATTAGTGCCCGTGACCATGTTGAAGAATTCTATTGGGCCATTTCTCCTAGGTTAGTATTCGATGAAGATAGGATCATGATGTTATTTGCCTTATCTTTTGAAGGACAAGTAAGGGAATGGTACCTTAGTCTTCCCCCCAGGATGCATAGAAAACTCTGACCAATTTGAAGATATTTTCATAAGGAGATGGTCGTGTGATGCTCAAGGGACTTTCAACATTGAAAATTTTTACCAAATAAGTAGGGGAAGGGAAGACATCAAAGAGTTTATCCAAAAACTTGATAGGGTAGTTAGGGATATCTGGGACCATTTGAGACCCCTTGATGCTAATATACTTGTCAAATTCATTAAAGCTGTGGGTGGTCATCTGACATATGCATTAAGGGATAAGAAACCTAAGACCTTGGCTGAGACTAAAGTGTTAGTTTTGGAAGTTAAGAAAAACCTACGAATTTCCAAAATGGATGTGGATGAAAATCTTAGAGGTAAGGTTGAAGTCAAGAAGGGAAAATCGAAGGTCCAAACCAAAGAGACCCTTATGGTGCTCCTTAAGAAAGTCGATAGGCTAACTAAGGAAATTAACTCACAAGATAGACTCTACCTGCACAAGCTCACCACCTTGGAAAGGGCCCAAAAATCGAAGTATATTCCTAAAATCAAGCCTTTCCCTAGGAAACAAAATGATAAAGACAAGCCAAGTTCATCTCAAGTCCCCAACACCTTGGCTCCAACAAACGCGATGGAACAAGAATCATCCTCTAAGGATGAACCAAGTGATGAAGGTGAGAGTGAAGATGAGGAAACCAATGAGCAGGCTAATATCATAGAATTCGAAGGCTTCAACATTTTGCTAGGTGGTTCGTACACTCATCCTCCCATTAGTGAAGTGACTATTAAGGAAGAGAAAAATGAGCCAATCCTCAACGCCGATGATAGTGGAAGATTTAAAGGGATCCAATATTCATGAAAGAACAATGATGAGAACCCCACAACCTCCAAGGAAACCAACAAGAATGAATCGTTTCATAAGCAGACCCCTCATAAAGAACTTCTCCTCAAAGAGCTCCCTAAGAAGGATCCACCAAAGAAAGTCAATTCTAAAAATAATCCTCAAAAGGGAGAACCTACGAAAAAAGATAAGGGTAAAGAGGTTGAGCTTGATGTTGATATAGAGGCTGTTATAGGAAAGATGACCGTGTAGGTTCCATTGAAAGAGATTGTGAAACTTCCACGACAGTGTCAGCAAGCCAAGAAAACCCTTGGGTTTGAAGTCGAAGACATACCCGTTGCATTACAAAATATTCAACTTCCCGATCTAAACCTAGGGCGTGAGCCATTCCTCCTCACCTTAGTTGTTAATGACCTCCTATTACATAATTGCATGTTAGATTAAAGGGGTTCCGCAAATATTGTGCCATTAAAGGTCATGAAATAATTGAATCTTAACATTACTCGTAGCTACAAGGCAGTCTGTGGGTTCAGTTCTCAACCCATTGAAGTAGAGGGCCTCATAAAGGATCTCAAAGTTTCTTTGACTATGAATCCTAATATATCATTACTCATGGATGTTGTGGTCATAGAAATTCCTGATGTATGGGGGATGCTATTATCAAGGAAATGAGGTGCCACTGTGGGCAGTCAACTTCAAATGGACTTATCTTACGTTACCATTTCGCTATCTGATGGGACTCCTTTCATTCTTTATAGAGAAGCTGCGTACCCTACCCATGTGGTGAAACCTGGACCACTCCCTTATTATAAGGTGCCCACGACTGAAAAACCTTCTCCCATTCTTCCTTCACAAGAAGTCAGTATCCTTAAAAGGCCATTGTCACAAGCAAAACAAGAAATGGAAGCCTAAGAAAGAATACAAGGTTGGGGATGTGGTTTTGGTAGACAAAAACCATGTACCTATCAAGATTCATGGAAAGGTGGGAAAATATTATTATTACATTGCCAAACTTAACGATGAACTTTGGCCACATCCGGTCAAATTAAGTCGCATCATCCCTTTCCTTGACACTTGACATTGTATCATATGCATTTTAGGGAAGGATGCATTACACACTGATTTTCTCATTAGAACTAACATCATATGATATTATCATAATATACTAGTTGCATTTAGAATAAATTTTTTTTTCCTTGTTGGTTTTATGGCCGAATACTAAGCATGGGTGATCATAAGACACCACAAAAACATGTTGCCTTGTGTGCTTGGTCTTTCATATGTGCAGGTAATAGGTCTGCAGTCCCAAGAGATTGTTGGTGTTCTCATGACCTCTCGTTTGAGTACATTCGTGTACTCTTCTGAGAACTCATGCCGTAGTTGGAGCCAGATGTTACCCACCAACTGTTGGTAGTATCAATAGGAGAAAATTTTCTCCTATATGGTCCTCAGCCGGCAACCCCTTGCAGCCACCAGATAGCTTGATGTGCCACTATCTCCGCCACCTGAGCCGGCCACGTGGTCCCTCACCCATCTGTTATGATTGTATGTTTGAAGGTGGGCCTCTCGACCTCGAGGTATGGCTTTTCATTGGTGTAGTTGAGTAATTTTTCTTACTTATCATGGACACTTTTTGGCATGGATTGGTGGGGGGATTCAACAGAAAGAGTGGGCTAGGTTTGTACCCTTGTCTCCTATGCCCGATTTGGTGGTTAGCCTTGTATCATAGTCCCGTGGGATCTCCTTTATTGGCTATTAGCTTTACGACTGGCACTACATGGGAAATCTTGATTTTGGTTGTGTGGTCTTGCTTCCCGACACCATATACATCACTCCTCTCCGCTCATTTTAATCCCATTTATCACTTTTCCCATCCGGGTCCACATTTGTCCACTGGGTCCAGAAAGGGTTCGCCTCCCCCTCCGCTTGCCCACACCTTGGGTTGGGCCTAGAATGATGCATAATTTGGCCACTTTCAATAGGAAATGTACCACAAAATGCAAATGATGGCCAGGACATACAAATTTAGCATGTGGGCAAAAGCCAAACATGAGCTTTACCCCTTATCTATGGCCATCACCTTAGTTCCTATGGGCCCTAAATGATTCCCCTCCACATTAAGGAACCCATGATTTCCCAACCCCTGGTGGGAAATGACATGCCCCATCTTAAATGGGGTATCTACTGCTCTATCCTACACATCATGCTCTCATCTCTTGGAGCCCTGAGTAGTTATGAAGAAAAATCGATCATAGGCAAAAGGCATATGAAGAAGGGTGGAAAATCAAAGGTCGGGGTAACTCATGTACCATGATTTCTCCCTCCTACACTCATATATCCAAGTGTGGGCTTCCCCTATTATAGTTACCCTTGTACCATGGCATGTGGCTTGGAGCCTTCCCCTGATCCCCACTCCATTCCATCATTATATCACTTGCCACCTACCACTTGATGGATGTACCATGGACATGTCACCCTCTTTAAAGGTTGAAACCACCTAATAGGGTCCTTGGTTAGCTCCCTTATTGAGCTTGGAGACACCTGTACATGCCAAAGCCCACTCTAGAAGGGCATGGCACCATGAAGTGTCCATTTGATTCCATGATTTGTAAGCTCCTTTACTTTATTACTCTAATGATTTGTTGTACTAGAGGGCAAGGGGACGCATTGGATCTTATGCAAGATTGCATGTGGGTATTCATTTGGGGTTTGGTCTCCTTATATGGGGTCCAAGCCCTCCAAAGGGTCACATTGGGACTTGTAGGGTGAGCGATGAGAAACATGGGCCTCCATTATAGCAAAGAGCACTTCATGGATCCCCAACACCATTCATTGACTCCTCGTGTTCCACCTTTTTGGATGAGGATGATGCACCTGGATCACCACGCCCAACTGACTTCACAGTTGTACCATACACTTGGCAGACGTTCCAGGGCCCAGACGAGGATGTGTCTCACCATGGGAGACAAAGGGAGGACTTATGTCATCATTCTAGCCCTTACAAATGGTTTATAGGTATTGTCGATCTACTTGGAGAACATTGTAGATGTCATTGTGCCCCCACACCCACTTGGGGACACCACATGTGACTTGCATGGATATCAAGGGGCCAACCCCTTGATCACTATGTTTGGAGCCCATTCTCTCAACTTGGCACACTTTGGACTCCACTAGGCCTTCTCAATGGCCCAACGACTCATCGTGTTTACTATTTTTCCCTCTTGAGAGGTTTATTTTTGTATTATGGAGCTATCTTGGTGGGCTTGCCAACAAGGGATGTTATTATTACACATTATTTTATTATTTGGGGCTTATTGGGCCTAATTAGGCAAATCAAACTCTTTAGGAAGGATATAAATAGATGAGAGGATCATTCATTCCTCTCATCATCACTTGGATTGGATTAGTAGTTGTTGTGATAATTTTGCATTCCCTTTTTGTTAAATTTGCAACTAGGGCCAAACTCCATCCGGGTCAGCTTATTTATGGCAGCTGATATTTTTATTGGATCCCTCTTATCAAGAGGTGTAGGATTGATCCAAAGATCATCCGATTCTGATAAGTATTTATGGAGATATGAATTTATTTTGATTATGTAATTATTATCAAGCCGACCAACTCTTACGTAGGCTCAAGAAGCCCAATAGACGTGTCTATTCATCATCCTCATTTTAGTATAAATTGGTGAGGACTTGAAGTCATTTTGAGAGATGTATTCTTGAGGTGATCTCCTCTCCATGTCTTGGGTTTTTGGAGAAGGAGAGAACCAAAAGAATACGCTGATGCCCTAACCACTATGATGCCCTAACTGTTGTAATACCCTAGCCGCAATAAGCCGCAGGCTTATGAAGATGCATGCCGAGATCTTATACGTTGGACCTTAGTTAATGGAGACCATGTATATGCAAAACATGATGGAGAGTTATACGATGCCATCAAAAGAAAACACAGTCAAGGCATGGAGCCACAGTTAGAGGAGATCTGGCCGCAGCAATGGAGCATCCCTAAACGTGGTCAAGGGTGATAGTGATATGCTATCCAAGAAGCCTTCATACGCTACCTATCGCAGTCTACACACAACATATATATATATATATATATATATATATATATATATATATAGCTTGGAGAACTTATACACTGTCCAACATAAATGTAGCCACTGTAAAAAAAAAAAAAAAAACAAAAAAAAACAAAACAAAACAAAACAAAAAACAAAACAAAAAAAAAAAACAAAAAAACGTAGTCAGAACACTGATCATGAATGCATAGCCATATATTCACAGGACGGTCAGATATACGTAGGACAGTGAGATATATATATATATATGCAGGACAGTCGGATATATGCAGGACAATATATATATATATATATAGATAGATAGATAGATAGATAGATAGATAGATATATATATATATATATATATATATATATATATATATATATATATCTATCTATCTATATATATATATATATATATATATATATATATATATATATATATATATATATATATATATACGCAAGCAATAATCCAACACTGTCATGGAGATGTATGAAGCCACTGGGATAGAAGAACCCCAATATAAGGAAAGGAAACTTATACGCAGTTCATAAAAGACTTATACGTAGGGTATGGTACAGTCATGGCACACTTGTAAGGATCTCGATTGAATGAAGCGCTGTCTATATAATTCTAGAAGACCATACACAGTCATGGAGACTTCTCAACATTGTTCATGGAAACCTTATACGCTATAACACCTTACCATTGATGAAGTAGATCCAGGTGGTATTCTTGTAGCAGTCTCAGCATAATGGTCAGCAATGGTTAGGGTTTGAATCAGAAGGGCTACGTTGTCTACAGAACTATTATAGTATAGAAGATCACTATGATTTCATAATATACCTCGGCATTCTCCGAGTCAGATTTGTAAGGGTATGACTTATAATTGGTGATAAATAAATATATATGTATATGAGTATGATTAGTAATGGGACTATGAAGAACAGCATGATCATGATAATGTAAAGGGCAGCATGATCGGTAATGAGATTGCATGTTGATGTATGAGGTAGCACGCTGATGTATGTTGCAGCATGATGATGGATGAGATTGATGATGATGAAAACAGATGAGATGGTGCTCCATGGTAAGATGTAGCAAATGGACGAAATGGATAGGTGAAGCCGTCACCTTGGAGAATCAGTTGAAGTAGAATGTCTTCAACTGATCTCATGCATCATCGTTATAGGAGATGATCTAGATGAGTCAAAGGGTTGACTTCTGTTGTAAATGTACTATCTCTCACTTTCTCTGCTAAACTTTGAAGAACATAAAAGAAGAATTGATCAAGGGTTTTCCCACACATTGTGGGGTTTGTCCCTAGCTAGTGCCACATCCTGTGTCCTCTTGTCTTGGCTTGTCTTCTGCGATTTATATTTGTGTTCTATCCGCAGTTTATCTTAATGCTGATGTGATTGCTAACTGCAAAAATTTAAATAAATTGCTCTAGCATAGAACATACCAAAATTAACATGGTATCAGAGCTGAGGTGAAGACAATGCCCAAGCAAGAGTGAAAGAGCAATCACCGAAGACAGTTGGGACAGGACAAAAGGATCTATGGGATCATCATCCCTCTTCTAATTCACTAAGGGTGAAATCGAAGCAGAGAATATTATCAGAATGGCGCAGCAGAACTTCTGATGGAATACCTGAAGATCACTTCATTGGGAAGTTCAGATCTAAGGGTGAAAAGAGGAAAGGTAGTTATGAGTTCAGCCCTTATGCGAAGGAGTGTCCGAATGACAGAGATGCAAGTCATCAAAGACACGGTCGACTCTTCAAGGAAGCAAGGAACCCTAGTGCTTCAAGGCACTTCATCGAATAGAAGGGTGCACTCTCTAATTTGGTAGAGATGGAAACAATCATGAGATTACACTTGGAGCCGATGCCACCTATCCCGAAAAGGGAATGGAAGTCAAAGGTTTTATGGTAGGCATTCGCCAATGGAAAGGTACGTGTTTGAAAATTGAATTTTTGAAGATGTTTTTGAGTTTAGGGTTGTATCAAGTTGCAGGAAGTCCACTAGGGAACATGTCCATTCACACTACACCGGAGGTCTGAGAGTCAGATGGTGACAGGGATGCTTGAATTCAAAAAGAGCATGAAGATACATATCTGAGATGTACCAAAGGAAAATCTTATAAGGGGACCATTCCCCTCATGCCACAGGTCCACAGGTTTGGAACAACCCGAGGAGTTTTGAGATTCATGATCGGGAATCTCATGTATGTAGGTGGTAGAAAGCCCTCTATGGCTTGAAGCAAAGCACTTCGGGCGTAATATGAGAGGATTGATAGCTGTCAGATGAAGCTGAGATTCACCTAGAGTGAAACCGATCCAAACCATTACCGAAGGTCAAGGATGATAGACCTCTCATACCAGCACCTATGTCTGACAGGTGCAGACCCTCTCATTTGTAGAAGACAGAGGGAGTTGGATTCCAATTGTGGAAAGATAAACTGCAAGCCTGTGACTACCTCGAGGATCTTAACTTTCTGAAGTTATATAGTAGTGATGTCGGACTAGACTTAGGAAAGTTCTTGGTGAACTTCCGTTCGGACATATGTTTTGCAGTTAGCACGGGGAGCTCATATTTGGTTAAGCCTCACTAGATTGGTACCAAGAATCCTTGAGATGTCTTCAGGGCACAATCTCTCAAGGATTGAGATACACTGCCGAAAATATGAAAACTGCATGGTCATTTGAATGCCGATTGGGCAGGCAGTCTGGAAGACCTCTAGAACACTTTTTAGTTGTTGGTTCTCTTTGGATTCTACTTCGATGCAGGAAGCAAAAGTCGATTGCTATAAGCACTTCCAAGACCGAATACATGGCTACGAGTATGATCTCGTATGAAGTTGCATGGTTGCGGAAGCTCTTAAGTGAGTTATTTTTCTCTGTGACAACCAGAGGTGGGATTCGATTATTGAGGAATCCCATATTCGACAAATTGCTCCAGTAGACCGACATCAGATACTGCCTTATCTGGGATATGGAAAGTCGATGAGCAAGGAGGCTCCATGGCACTAAGATGATGTACAGGTCGCTAAAGCCCCGGGGAAAGATCAAATCTATGATTTTCTCGAACGAATTAGAGTCATCAAGAAACCCTTGTACAAGGGTCTTGCATGTTGCATACATTGAGCTCTAGGAGCTTTGAGGGCTTGTGGTTTTTACTGGAGCAACGTACGACCACAAGGTGACTCACCCTCCCTTGGTGGTGCGCACTGAAACAAGATGATTCGCTCTCTTGTGGGACAAGATGATTCGCTCTCTTGTGGAACAGGATTGATGTGTTCTCCAGTGAGGCCTAGATTGATGTGTTCTCCATGGCGATTGTAGCAGGATTGATGTGTTCTCCTGTGAGGCCTGGATTGATGTGTTCTCCATGGCGATTGTAGCAGGATTGATGTGTTCTCTTGTGAGGCCTGGATTGATGTGTTCTCCATGGAAATTATAGTAGGATTGATGTGTTCTCCTGTGAGGACAGGATTGATTAGTTCTCCTGTCGAGGCATCCTACCCATGCAATATGGGACTCATGGGAAGTACCTCTCATCTGATCAATGAGCAGGGAAATGAAGTTAAGGACCATAGTAGTACCGATGGACGCATCATTGTATCTACCGTAGTCCCTACGCTAGGATGACCTCCATTGATCTAGGATCAATGATACTTGTCTAGGACTAGTGGTATGAGTGGTACCTACTATGACGCTGACTTCAGGTCGGTTGAGACTGGTCTGGGACCAGTGGTACATACTCTGAGACTGACTTTGTGTCAGTGCAGTACTAGTCTGGGACCAGTGAGAGTGGTACATACTATGACGCTGATGTCGGGTCGATTGAGACTATTCTGGGATCAGTGGTACACTCTCTGAGACTGCGATACTGGTCTGGGACCAGTGGTAGGAGTGGTACCTACTATGAAGCTGACTTCGAGTCGGTTGAGACTGGTCTGGGACTAGTGGTACGCACTCTGAGACTGACTTCGGGTCAATGGAGAATGGTATGAGACATTCTCGATCAATTCTTCTTCTTCATAGTTCAGCAGAGCAAAGTTGAGCAGAGCAGAGCTAGCAGAGTCAGCAGAGCTAAGCAGAGCAGAGCCAACAAAGCAGAGCTAGGCGGAGTAGTGCAGGGCACTGATGACAAAGATAGTACTGTCAGACTTATGGATCAGCGGATGGAGTTCTCCCTAGTTGAGAGGGAGTGTTAAATTGGCAACTAGGGCCAAACTCCATGTGGGTCAGCTTATTTATGGCAGCTACTATTTTTATTGGATCCCTCTCATCGAAAGGTGTAGGATTGATCTAAAGATCATCTGATTCCGATAAGTATTTATGGGGATATGAATTTATTTTGATTATGTAATTATTATCAAGCCGACCAGCTCTTATGTAGGCTCAAGAAGCCCAATAGACGTGTCTATTCTGTTGGCATTATGATTCAGGTGTTGTCCTTGATGGCAAACCCATTCAGGTGATAAATCAAGAAGGACGCAGGAAATATGTTCAGCAAGTGCGTCCCCGCAGGTATACCATACAGAACCCGCGTCCAGGGACGCAGGCCAGCCGTTCAGGAGGTGCGTCCGCCCAGTGCACACATTTCAAGGCAGAGAAAAGCACGTGGGGGTTTCTTGTGTGGTATCTAGCCGACGGTTTTGTGTTTCTATGGTGTCGGCTCGTGGTTTTGTTCCATGTTTTGGGGAGAAGCTTGCCTATATAAAGCAAAGGAGTTCATTTGGATTATGCATCATCTTGGTTGAATATCTTTTGGTGAGATCTAGTCCAGATCTATGAAGGCGAATCTTCTAATGGACTGTGATCTCTATGGCGCATGATCAGATCTGTGGATCTGAGTGTTTGGGTTGGTTCTGAAGTCCTCATATCTTTTATATCTGAAGGGACGCAGGTTCAGTGAAGGGAAAGTGCGCCGGGACGCAGTACAGTAAAGGCTCAGGTGCGTCTCTGAGGCAAAGGACGCGGCACGACTGTGTTATTGGCTGCGACTCTGAAGCAAAAGACGCGGCGCGATAGTGTTTCTGGGTGCGCCGGTCGCAGCAAAGCATAGAGGAACAGTGCGTCGGCACGCAGAACAGTGGAAGGTAGACTGCGTCCAGTCGCAGGTCACAGAAAGAAAATATGCGTCCCTGTCTTAAGATGATCTGTTGACTGTATATTTCTGTTCATAAGGTGTTCTGGGTTATTTCTGTAATTACTGATCTGATATCTGTAGTGGACTGTATCTGTTGTATACTTGTTGATCATTTGATTCTTCATGAAAAGAAGTAGGGGGTTGTAGCTCCCTTCCAGGAGAGACTGGAAAACGAGAGAGAGTTGTAGCTCTCTGCAGGTTGCAGCCTGCGTGCTGGTAAAGGACTGCACCAGTACAAAATCATTGTAAAAAGAATTTCTTGAAAGAAGATAGAGACATATTGCAGCAGGTGGTTTTCTCCCGCATTGGGTTTCCACCTTACATCTTGTGTTCTTTGGTGTGACTGTCTATTTTCTTTATTCATGCTCATTATTTTATGGTACTGATATGCAAGAATAATTCAAAAGATCAAATAAGGAAGATTTGGTAAATTGCTTGATAATACTGATTCACCCCCCCTCTCAGTATTATTTCCAACAATTGGTATCGGAGCAGGTCCTTCAGAAAAGCTTGATCGCTTGAAGGTAGATCGTTCATTATGAGCAACTACGAGAGAGAAGCATCAATCAGGCCACCAGTTTTTGATGGGACAAACTTCAATTATTGGAAGGTAAGAGTTACTGCATATCTTCAATCTCTTGGTACTGAAGTTTGGGACATTGTAGAAACAGGCTATGCTTTTCCTTCAGCTACTCCTACAGATCCAGCTGAGAAAAAGAAGTATGAAACAAATGCAAAAGCAGTCAGTACTCTATTAGGAAGTATATCCCAAACAGAATTCATGAAGGTAATGCACTTCAAATCAGCAAAAGAAATATGGGACAAAATGATCACAAGCTATGAAGGAGATGAACAGGTAAAACAAGCCAAACTTCAAACTCTCAGAATTCAATATGAGACTCTCAAGATGTATAATGATGAAAGTGTGGCTAATTATTTTCTTCGGGTAGATGAGATTGTAAATTGTATGAAAAATTTGGGTGAAGAAGTAAAGGAGTCTCTAGTAGTTCAAAAGATTCTAAGATCATTATCCCCCAAGTTTGAATCCAAAGTATCTGCAATAGAAGAAAAAGAAAATCTTCGTGTTCTTACTATGTCTCAGCTACATGGAATTCTAACTGCTTATGAAATGAGAAAGGGAGGACCATCAGACAGAAGGGAGGCTGCTTTTAAAGCATCAGGCAAAGAAGATTACTATGAAGCAAGCCATGATCCAGAAGAAGAGGAAGAAGAATCAAATTTTGTCAGAAATCTTCAAAGAGGTTCTGGAAGGTTCAGAGGTAAGCTACCTTTCAAATGCTTTGCTTGTGGAAGAGTAGGTCATTATGCTGCAAAATGCTCTTATAAGGATAAAGGAAAGGAACCAGTTAGATGGAACAAGAAACAAAGCGCAAATAAGAAAAGCTACTACACCCATGAAGATAGTGATGGCTTATCAAACAGTGATGAAGATGAACAAGGTAATAAATATAGGTTGTTAATGGCATTTGAAGATGATGATTATGAGGATGCTGTAGATGTGGATAACCTTTATGATGAAATTACTAGACTCAAGAGATGCATAGAAGAAAAGAACATGATTATTGATACTCTACAATTCCAAATTGATGAAAAGGAAAAACATCTTGAAAAATTAGAAGGTGAAATTGTTGGTCTTAGAAAAGAAATTGAGAAAACAAAAACTATTAATCTCAAGTTTGTCAAAGGATCTGAAACTTTGGATGAGATTATCAGTGTGCAGCGGTCTCCACTAAATAAGACAGGTTTGGGCTATAATGGAGAAACTTCTCAAGCATCCACTTCAAAAAGTTATCTTGATGCAGCAAGAAGAAATGAGCAAGAGCACAAGGAAGATCATCAGGTAAAGCAGGGACAAATGTCAAGCAGAAACTATCAGGGGCAATCCAGCTTAAGGGTGAACAAAAGCCACAACCAGCCACAGGTAAAATCTTCTCAATTTGGTTCAAGAATAGATGAAAATAGAAATTACAATCAGTTGGCTGGTAGATCCAATAATCGCAGAAGCTTCTTCAATGGACAATGCTTTTCTTGCCATAACTTTGGTCACAAAGCAGCTCAATGTGTTGCGTATAAAACAATCATGACTAGGGAAGCTCAAAAACAAAGAAGTATGACAGGGATTACAAAAAGGACCTATAACAACTTTTCAGCTCTTGAAAATGAAGTTGAATGTTCTATTTGCAATAATTTTGGACATAAAGACTTTGAATGCAGAAGCAGGTTTCTGGAAAGAAAGGTACAAGAGCAGAAAAAGGAACAAGCCTCAGGCGCCAAAACATGGAGAATAAAGGAACCTCAAACAGAAAGATGTGGGATAGCATTTTATGCAGAAGGACAAGAAAATCTATGGTACATTGACAGTGGATGTTCGAAGCATATGACAGGTGATAAAGAAAAACTTGAGTCTTATTCTAATTTAGAAAAGGGAAAGAAAGTCTCTTTTGGAAATGATACTCCTGCAACTATAAAAGGAAAAGGTATTGCTCCTTTAAAAGAAGATGTTAAGGCTGGAAATGTTTTGTTTGTTGATGGATTGAAGCATAATCTACTAAGTGTCAGCCAGATGTGTGATCAAAGAACCGAGGTTATATTCAGATCAAATGGATGCCTTGTTCGTGATCTTGATACAGGTAAAACAGTTCTCAAAGGAAAGAGAACTCCAAATAATCTATACATATTTGATGAAGGACAACAACAATGCTATCTAAGCAAGAATGAAGAGCACTGGTTATGGCATCGAAGGTTGGGACATCTAAGCTTCTCACAAATAAGGAAAGCTTGCAAATATCAGGCAGTTCGCGATCTTCCAGATATCAAAATTCCTGACAACACCATATGCAGATCATGTCAGTTTGGAAAATAAACCAGAACTAACTTTCCAGAGAAAGAAGGATCAGCCAGCATGCCTCTTGAGCTAGTACATACAGATGTATGTGGACCATTCAGAAAAAGAACACCTAGAGGAGAGGAATACTTGATATTATTTATTGACGATTTCTCCAGGTTTGTTTGGTTAGGACTTATGAAGCACAAAGATGAAGCATTCGAAAAATTCAAAACCTTCAAAGCCTTGGCTGAAAATGAATCAGGTCACAAAATTAAGTGCCTCAGATCTGACAGAGGTGGGGAATTTACTTCAAATGAATTTTTCGATTTCTGTGATGAACATGGGATAAGGAGAGAATTCTCTACAGCTAGAACGCCTCAGCAAAATGGAGTTGTTGAAAGAATGAACAGAACAATCCAACAAATGGCTCGTGCTATGCTTGATGAATCAGGAACCCCCGCAACCTTCTGGGGTGAGGCTGCACATACTGCGGTTATTATTCTCAACAAGACAAATGTCCGGGTGAACAGCACTCAAACCCCTCATGAGCTCTGGAGTGGTAAAACTCCTTCGGTAAAGCACTTCAAAATATTTGGGAGCAAATGCTATATCAAGAATACTGAGGAGCAGCTTGGCAAACTTGATCCTAGAGCAGATGAAGGCATTCTTCTTGGCTATTCTCCACATAGCAAAGCATACAAATGCTACAATAAAAGACTTGGCAGAATTGTTGACAGCATTGATGTAGTGGTTGATGAAAAGGGATATATTCCTAGGCAAATACATCGTGAAGACATCGAAGAAGATGAGAGCTACCCTCAAAGACAGAATGATGAAGAAGAAGAACCTCAAGAAGAATCTCAAGAAGAACCTCACGAAGAAGCAGAAGAACGGACAAGAATAGAAGAAAAGACTCCATCCAGATATGTTCAGAAGAACCATCCAGAATCTCAGATCATGGGACAAAAAGAAGCAGGTATACAAACTAGAAGAACAGTTGCAGAAGCTTCAAGCTATTTGGCATTACTTTCCTCCACTGAACCACAAAATGTGAAAGAGGCATGCAAAGATGAATGTTGGGTGAAAGCAATGGATGAAGAACTTGAGCAAATCGAAAAGAACAACACTTGGGAGCTGGTTCCTAGACCAAAAGATAAGAATGTTATTGGAACAAAATGGGTCTTCAAAAATAAATTGAATGAAAATGGAGAAGTAATTAGAAACAAAGCCAGACTCGTTTGTAAAGGGTATGCGCAGCAAGAAGGAATAGACTTTGAAGAAACTTTTGCTCCTGTTGCAAGACTTGAGGCCATCCGAATGTTCCTTGCTCTCTCAAGTTTTCAGAACTTCAAAGTATTTCAAATGGATGTGAAATCAGCCTTTTTGAATGGAGACTTGGAAGAAGAAGTGTACATTGAACAGCCAGATGGGTTCATTCTTGGAAATGATCCAAATCTTGTATGCCGATTGAAAAAGGCTCTCTATGGTCTCAAACAAGCTCCAAGGGCTTGGTACTACCGGTTGGACAAATATCTTCATCAACAAGGTTTCTTAAAAGGTTCAGCAGATAGCAATCTGTATATAAAAGTTGAAAATGACAAATTGCTAATACTTGTTGTGTATGTAGATGACATTATTTTTGGCAGTAATGAAGAAGCTATGAGTCAAAGCTTTGCCTCAGTCATGCAGAAAGAATTTGAAATGTCCTTGCTAGGAGAACTGACATATTTCCTTGGTTTGCAAATCCAACAGAAGGAAGGAGGAATCTTTTTATCTCAAACCAAGTATCTCAAGCAGATTTTGAAGAAATATGGCATGGAAGATGCAAAACCAGTATGTACACCCATGGTCACAGGATGTAGTCTCAGTGCAAATGATGAATCTGCAGCAGTACATCAACCAACCTACAGATCTATGATTGGAAGTTTACTATATTTGACAGGTACCCGACCAGACATCATGCATGCAGTTGGAATAGTTGGAAGATTTCAGGCAAATCCGAAGGAGACTCATCTTCAAGCAGTGAAGAGAATTTTCAAATATCTTCAAGGGACTCAAAATTATGGCTTATGGTATCCTAGAGATACAGATCTTACTCTTCATGCCTATACAGATGCAGATTGGGCCGGAAGCGTGGATGACAGGAAAAGCACAAGTGGTGGTGCGTTCTTTATGGGTCCCAGACTGGTCTCTTGGTTCAGCAAGAAACAGAGTTCAATTGCCTTGTCTACAGCTGAAGCAGAATATGTTGCTGCTGCATCTTGTTGCACCCAACTCCTTTGGATGATGCAGAATTTGCAGGATTATCAAATCACTTGTACTCCTCCAATCCCTATCTTATGTGACAACACAAGTGCAATCGAAATCTCAAAGAATCCGGTTATGCATTCAAAAACCAAGCACATACCAATCAAGTACCATTTTCTCCGGGAACAAGTACTTGAACAGAAGGTCAAGTTGGAGTATGTTCCTTCTAAGGAACAAGTTGCTGATATTTTCACCAAACCGTTGCCCAGGGACACTTTTGAATACCTCAGGCAAAAGCTGGGGGTTGTTGATGCATCATCTTACTGTTGATCATCTTCCTATTGGTGGTATAGGCTCAGGGGGAGCACATAATGCATTGTTGGCATTATGGAGAAGGAGATCTTGGAAATAGCTGCAATATGTCTCTATCTCCTTCATGATGGATTTCTGGTTACAGATCTGGAGATGCATGAGCATAGGGGGAGCATACCCTTTGCCCTTGATGTCAAAGGGGGAGAATGAAGCTGAAAATTATGTGGTTGCCATCAAGTCCAAAGGGGGAGATTGTTGGCATTATGATTCAGGTGTTGTCCTTGATGGCAAACCCATTCAGGTGATAAATCAAGAAGGACGCAGGAAATATGTTCAGCAAGTGCGTCCCCGCAGGTATACCATACAGAACCCGCGTCCAGGGACGCAGGCCAGCCGTTCAGGAGGTGCGTCCGCCCAGTGCACACATTTCAAGGCAGAGAAAAGCACGTGGGGGTTTCTTGTGTGGTATCTAGCCGACGGTTTTTTGTTTCTATGGTGTCGGCTCGTGGTTTTGTTCCATGTTTTGGGGAGAAGCTTGCCTATATAAAGCAAAGGAGTTCATTTGGATTATGCATCATCTTGGTTGAATATCTTTTGGTGAGATCTAGTCCAGATCTATGAAGGCGAATCTTCTAATGGACTGTGATCTCTATGGCGCATGATCAGATATGTGGATCTGAGTGTTTGGGTTGGTTCTGAAGTCCTCATATCTTTTATATCTGAAGGGACGCAGGTTCAGTGAAGGGAAAGTGCGCCGGGACGCAGTACAGTAAAGGCTCAGGTGCGTCTCTGAGGCAAAGGACGTGGCACGACTGTGTTATTGGCTGCGTCTCTGAAGCAAAAGACGCGGCGCGATAGTGTTTCTGGGTGCGCCGGTCGCAGCAAAGCATAGAGGAACAGTGCGTCGGCACGCAGAACAGTGGAAGGTAGACTGCGTCCAGTCGCAGGTCACAGAAAGAAAATATGCGTCCCTGTCTTAAGATGATCTGTTGACTGTATATTTCTGTTCATAAGGTGTTCTGGGTTATTTCTGTAATTACTGATCTGATATCTGTAGTGGACTGTATCTGTTGTATACTTGTTGATCATTTGATTCTTCATGAAAAGAAGTAGGGGGTTGTAGCTCCCTTCCAGGAGAGACTGGAAAACGAGAGAGAGTTGTAGCTCTATGCAGGTTGCAGCCTGCGTGCTGGTAAAGGACTGCACCAGTACAAAATCATTGTAAAAAGAATTTCTTGAAAAGAAGATAGAGACATATTGCAGCAGGTGGTTTTCTCCCGCATTGGGTTTCCACCTTACATCTTGTGTTCTTTGGTGTGACTGTCTATTTTCTTTATTCATGCTCATTATTTTATGGTACTGATATGCAAGAATAATTCAAAAGATCAAATAAGGAAGATTTGGTAAATTGCTTGATAATACTGATTCACCCCCCCTCTCAGTATTATTTCCAACATATTCATCATCCTCGTTTTAGTATAAATTGGTGAGGACTTGAAGTCATTTTGAGAGATGTATTCTTGAGGTGATCTCCTCTCCACGTCTTGGGTTTTTGGAGAAGGAGAGAACCAAAAGAATATGCTGATGCCCTAACCACTATGATGCCCTAACTGTTGTAATACCCTAGGCGCAATAAGCTGCAGGCTTATGAAGATGCACGCCGAGATCTTATACGCTGGACCTTAGTTAATGGAGACCATGTATACGCAAAACATGATGGCGAGTTATACGCTGCCATCAAAAGAAAACGCCGTTAAGGCATGGAGCCACAGTTAGAGGAGATCTGGCTGCAGTAATGGAGCATCCCTAAACGCGGTCAAGGGTGATAGTGATATGCTGTCCAAGAAGCCTTCATACGCTGCCTGTAGCAGCCTAAATGCAGTCTACACACAGCATATATATATATATATATATATATATATATACGCACAACTTGGAGCACTTATACACTGTCCAACATAAATATATATATATATATATATATATATATAGACGCAGGACAGTCAGATATACGCAAGATAGTGAGATATATATATATACGCAGGCAATAATCCAACGCTGTCATGGAGATGTATGAAGCCACTGGGATAGAAGAACTGCAATATATGGAAAGGAAACCTATACGCAGTTCATGGTATGCTGATATGCTGTAAACCCTATACACTATACGTTGTTCATTGAAGACATTTATACGCAGTTCATAAAAGACTCATACGCAGGGTATGGTACAGTCATGGCACACTTGTAAGGATCTCGGTTGAATGAAGAGATGTCTATATAATTATGGAAGACCATACACAATCATGGAGACTTCTCAATGCTATTCATGGAAATGTTATACGCTGTAACACCTTACCATTGATGAAGTAGATCCAGGTGGTATTCCTGTAGCAGTCTCAGCATAATGGTCAGCAATGGTTAGGGTTTGAATCAGAAGGGTTACGTTGTCTATAGAACTATTATAGTATAGAAGATCACTATGATTTCATAATATACCTCGGCATTCTCTCAGTCAGATCTGTAAGGGTATGACTTATAATTGGTGATCAATAAATATATATGTATATGAGTATGATTAGTAATGGGACTATGAAGAACAGCATGATCATGATAATGTAAAGGGCAACATGATCGGTAATGAGATTGCATGCTGATGTATGAGGCAGCATGATGATGGATGAGACTGCATGATGATGAAAACAGATGAGATGGTGCTCCACGGTAAGATGTAGCAAATGGACGAAATGGATAGGTGAAGTTGTCACCTTGGAGAATCAGTTGAAGCAGAATGTCTTCAACTGATCTCATGCATCATCGTTATAGGAGATGATCTAGATGAGTCAAAGGGTTGACTTCTGTTGTAAATGTACTATCTCTCACTTTCTTTGTTGAACTTTGAAGAACATAAAAGAAGAATCGATCAAGGGTTTCCCCACACATTGTGGGGTTTGTCCCTGGCTAGTGCCACATCTTGTGTCCTCCTGTCTTGGCTTGTCTTCTGCGATTTATATTTGTGTTCTATCTGCAATTTATCTTAATGTTGATGTGATTGCTAACTGTAAAAATTTAAATAAATTGCTCTAGCATAGAACATACCAAAATTAACACTTTTGGAGGATGAGTTTGGTTTCATGGATGAATTTTGATGTTTGGATACTATCTCTTGATCTTGGAGCTTCAAAATTGATGATTGAATATACTCATTATGTATGTAAGTGTTCTTTTTCATGTCTATCTTTACATTTCTCTTGTTACATGAATAATGTATGGGATTTTTGCTCTCTAGGTCTAAAATTGCCCTAATTTTATGCGAAATTATGGATTTTTTGGACTTATGAGGCATTTCATATGTTACATGTGTCATGTATGATGAATTAATGTTCCTAGAGGTTAAAATTCATTGATAATACCTTGATAAGTCATCAATTCTTGCACATCAAAGTGTAAATTCCTTTGGTCGCTGAGTTCACGCTCTAATTTGCCATGCAAAGTTGCCTAAGGTCTCCTTGATTAAGTAAAAGTTTCTCCAAATTCCAAATCACCTTGACTCCATATCTCCTTAAGGCAAGGCACTGGTCTAACCATTGGTGGTCACCTAAATGAATATTTTTCTCACCTTTCTCTTCTCTCTAGGCCTAACCCTTGTAGGTCACCTAGGGCATGAAGCGAAATCTTTTGTAGCCATCCAAAACCCTTGAAATTTGGTCCACAACCACGCTGGGGTTTTCTCAAGGGTCCAAATTTGAGCTTAATCCAACGGTGGAATCTTGAGATATTGCAAGCCCTAGCTCAAGGATCGTTCCTCTCCCTAGGTTGCTTTGGGTTAGTATCCTCATTTGGATCACTGCATTTGAACTATCTATTATCACATGTTAACTTTGTGGCGTTTGATTTTCCCAAAATTCAAATTTTAGGTGCGCTGACAGTTAAATTGTCAGTGCTAATTCAAAAAATAAATAAATTGAAACCAAGGCGCTAATGTAGTAACACTTGCCTGCTAGTTTCTAGTGCCAATTTCATCAATGACAAAAAGTGGGAATTCGAGGCAAAATTGTACAGGTTTGGACAAATAAAGAAAAGAAATTGGCTTGTAAAGCCAATTTGGTCTCAAGCTCTTGCAGGGTTTTAGTTCTAAATTCAATTTTATAAAATTATTGGGCCAAAGGCCCAATCTCAAATTCCACCAATTATCGGCTAAAGTCCATGGGATCCAAGTCAAGCATCACAAGTCAGCACACAAGGCATCGATGAAGAGAAGCCCACGAGGACCACACTTCGTGCACAACGTGTCGACCAGAGGTGGGAGCACCAACGCATATAAACAAATATCCATCAAGTCTTCTAATACATGTGGTATAAACCACCATGTAAGACACATAAAAACAAGCAGCGACAAGGTTTGAACCCTAAACGCCAAGTGTTGAGTTTTTTCTTGCGCATTTGAACCTATAGCCATCAAGAATCTGAGGGGTCTACCTGTTAATGCATACGCTGAATGACAAAAGCATGAACTCTCCTGTGTTCAAGTGTCAAAGGTAGATACCCACAGAGCGGCAGAGGAAAAAAAACTATAGCTAAGTGGTAGGGATTTTGTCTTTGTATTGAAATGTTTGGGGTTCGAAACTTGATAACACTATAACGCCAACTATTGATTCATGCCAAGAAATGAATGCCACACCGCCCGGGTGAAAGGCCAAGTAAAGCCTAGCGTGCTTAATTTCAAAGTGCACAAATGTCAAAGGTGGGATATGAGCATAATATTTAAATGTTGAAGGGAATCACTTGGGAATGAGATTGTAGAGGGCATCCATCGAGTCCACAAAGCACCAAGACAATTCACATTTTGTAAGGCTAGCTCATGCAACACATCATTGATGGGGTGGTGATGCCATGTAATTGACATCCTTTAAAAGTCCCATGTGGACCTATGAGTTATGGGTCCACATATACAACGGAAGCCTTTGCATTGGTGGATTTTATCAAAACTTGACCAATCACCAAACATCGGAATAACATAGAACCGGCCAACGAACGTTGGACCCACTCCGAACGCATACAGTCGGAACCCAAATAAAATAAATCCCAATTCAATTCTTATCGGATCCGCCTTTCCCACAAATATTATCGGATTAATTCTTTGTCGTTGATCTTACCCTTTCAATCCGACGGTTGATGGTTCACCCGATTAACCAACCTAGTCAGTGATCCCCCACCGTTTGATCAAAACACACTTGATCCAACAATCAGCAGTGATATCGGACGGGGATCATGCGCGAAATTTAACCGCCCTTACGGAGCCAATAAGGAATATAAATCCTTGATCTATAAATGTTCGGGTCCGGTTTTGAAATTAAATATCGATCACTTTATGACCCGATATACGTTGGATATCAGAGGCCATTAAATCTACAGTTTGCGGGACTTCAACTAGCACACGATTTAAAAACGGCTTAACTCTTGCAGTTGACTGTGACCTAAGAGTTGAATATGAGATCGACGACTAGGAGTGATTGTACGGCTTCAGCCATGATCAAGAAATTCGTACACTCTTACCCCCGCAATTGTTGATCACCGTTGGATCTGCCAACCAACGGAAGGTCCTGATTTATTCTGGGGTTTCTTTACAAATTTAACAAGTTCTGCCAAGACTTAGTGCTTCCGCCAAGTTAGTCAGTCTCTAAACTATATACTCCGGTTTCTTAAAACATATCCAGGCTCTTAACTGTTCACTGTAATTACAGAGGATTCGGCCTACGATCTATGAATCCAATCACATAAAAAAAGATCACGCAAAGCAATCTTTGTACACAAACTCCTTTTGTTCATAACAGTCTTTACATAATGTACAGAACATCTCGTGCTCTAATCTGTTCTCTCTACACCATCTAACCTCTGTGTAACACACTATGCCTACTCTAACACACTCAATACTGAATTACACAAAGAAATACACAATCCACACTGTATTCATATTGATAACTATTTATAGAAGAAACAATCACACTCGACTGTTTTCAATTCTCCCCTCGCTCATCCATCCTATCTTTCCCTCTGAATCTAACCCCTCACTCATTCCATCTGAATTCTCTCCTCACTCATCCATCCTATCTTTCCATCAGAATCTAACCCCTCACTCATTCCAAAAGATTACAATTTATACAAAATACGGATTAATGAACCCATTTGGTTCAGATCTAGAAATCTCTCATTCTTCCCTAAAAAATCTCTTTACTCCACTCTTTTCTTAAACAAATGATAATTTAAGCTTTCAAATCCCTCATATCCTATTCAAACCAGATAATCTAACTGCTTTGCCTGATCTCCACGCAGGGAGGATCAATCAACTACTTATACCCTTTTCTGCTCAGATTTTGACAACAAATAAAACAATCTCATACATTTAAATTAATAAAATTAATTAATCTCTTATCTTCCAACCCTTTGTTAGCCACAATATGTGATCATACCATCACATTGCTGACTAGGTCTAAATGCTCCTGCATTAGACTCCCAAAGTTGAAAGTTTTCATGACCTCCTGGTCATGTGTTTCTTCTGCTGATCATCCAGTATCCCAAACTTTACTTTGTAACTGGTCATCACTTTCATCATGTTGCTGATTCAATTCTTCTGCCATTGTCACTTATGTTCTTCCAGGATTCCAAATCTTATGTTGTTGTTGTCCACTTTCCTTGCTGATACAAATTTCTTTTGTTAATTTCTCTTCCTTGTTGTCCCTCTTCTTAACTGACTTCATCTTCCACACTTTCTCAACTTCCTCTTTACAATTTGTTCTTAGCTGAATTCCATTGACATCTGTCTGCTGTACATTCTCCCTTACCATAGAAATTATGAAATTTCTATCCAATTCTTCTTCACCTCTATCTTTTACAAATTGTTGCTTGTACTCTACAACTTCCCTTTCATTATCATTAAAGATAATCTTTCCCTTTATCTTATCAGATTCATCTAATAACTTTTCTAGTAATTGGAATCTTCCCTCATCTCCAATAAGCATATCATTTTCATATGACTCCTCTTTCCTATATAAAACCAAATTTCTGCCACAATTATCAGATTTAAAGTTACTATGGATTTCTGTCTCCACAAATAACTCTGCCATCAAGTCCTTATACTGATCCTTTGCAAAATTTATAAAACTGTCAATAAATTTCATTTGAGCACTTTCTTGTTCATTACAGAATATTCCCTGTTTTGACACAAAAATGTCATTCAACAATTCAAGAATTAAAATCTCCTGAAATATATCATTGTGAAGTATCCTTTCACCTTTTGTACAACTAATTAATGTTGTTTCATCTTCACCTACAACAAAAACAAAATTCTAGTTTTCTAAAGCTTCTTCATGGTTTACAGATTCATAAAAATAATCCACTTTAAAATCACAGAATTCCTGAACTTCTGTATTTGTCAACATCATCATACATTCCTTCACATTTTCCACACTGTCTGGATTTTCTACTAAAGATACTTCATTCTAGTTATCATCACAAATTTCCATTTGTTTGTCTTCAGCTTCCTTAATCATGACAATTTCCCTGTCAATACCATCATTCTCAAAAGTATTAAATACATGCTCAAAATATCCTTCTATTTCAACTATTTCCTCAAACAGTTTCACTTCTTCATCAACATGCATGAGCACATTGTCCAATTTGTTATCACTGAAAAAGTTTCAAAAGGGTAAGGTAAGGAAGAATTGATCTTGGTAATTTTCGTGTTCCTTTCATGCATAAGAAGCACTTGGCAAGCTCAAGGTCAGCGTACATCAGAGTTCTTTGAAGGCTCAAGCGAGGCAGTTCTCCATTTCAACTCAAGCAAGACAGTTATAACTCAAGAAGAAGAATGTAGCTTTGAGGAACTCAAAAATAAATTGATGTCTGCCAATCTTGAGATTTCCCAACTCAAGGAAAGGACAAGAAAAACTACATAGCAAGTAAGGCTTAATCCTAAATTTTGACATAGACTACCTTTTGAAGTTTACCTTGAAGAATGGTGTCAGTTTATTCAGTTTTGAAAAGCCTCATGATATATGGAAAAGCCATTTCAAAGGAAAGAGGGCTCAAATAAATTAAATTTTGACCTTAAATTGTGTTTTTGAAATTACACAGTAGTTTCGTAGCGCGCTACGAAACTGCTGTAGGTGCATATTATGAATTAGTGGACCAATTTTGAGAGACAAAGGGAAATCTTTTCAAAGGGGAATCTCTGCAAGGATCATTTGCAAAGTGTCAACATTCAACAAGGGCAAAACAAGTAGAAGAAGGACATTTTTTTGAATTCTAAGCTATATGTTATAAAAGTGGAAATTGTTTCATAGCTAGATGATGCTTCAGGCAGCATTAAAGGAGTTATTTGTCTTAATGCAAGTGTAGGATCAGAGTCTATGGTTGATTTAATGCATTTCATGTGATTAAAGAGACAACATGGTCAGCAGAAGGATTCGAAGACAAGCATAAGAATGAAACTCTAAAAAGGAGGAACTTTGTCTCCTTGTTTTTACTAGTCAACTTCTAGAAGAGTTTCTGAGCAGTTGAAAACTCATCTCTGAAAAGTGAAAGAGGTTTTCATTCCTAAGATACTGAAATAAAAAAACCTCTTCCACTTTCTTCAAATCCATTATGATCTGGGAGAAATGAATGACCAAACTTGCGCTACGAAACTGTTGTAGGTGCAGTTTTTCACAAGCATATTTCTCCTGTTTTACACCTGTTTTTCAAAGACATATTCTGGGCAGTAGGAAAGGTATTTCAAAAAACCAGGAGAGGTTTTTTTTCAGCATGGATTGGTCTACAAAAAAATCCTTCATTTTTTCCAAATACATTTTTTATGAGAAGATATGAGCTCTGTCCCAACACCTATTTTTCAGCTAGAACAGAGCAAGGAACAGTCTCCTAGTTTCCAGGAACAATAAAAGGATGAGGCATCAAGGGCCAGCTGGAGGGTTATGAGCACCATCAAATTCGAATTCATGGAGCTATAGGTGTCAAAAGGAATGGTTAATTCCTAGATAAGGTTGTTTTAATCATAATGAGGAGTTACACTCCTAATTGTTTTAGGTCTCTAGGACTGCTAGTTAGCTGTCATTTGTATTAAATAGTTGATTTTAAGTGTCAATAGGTGTCAGGTCAGGTAGAATTCGAATTCTCCTCATCCTAGAGGAAGGAATCTAAGTCATGGAATAAACTCTATATAATGGAGAAGATGTAATGCACAAATGGTTGGCAATTTTCAAATAAACAAGCACAATGTGCTATTGTATGTGACTGTATGTTTTCAGGTTAATACAAAGAGTTTCTTTCATTACTCAGGATTCAGAAAGGGTTTCAATGTTTGATTTTCCTCATGGCTTCCTTCATATACTTACTTGCAGTGGTATAGACACATGTTACTTAGAATTCATTTGATGATGCTCTAACTTCCTTCATGTGTTTGTAGGTTGTGTTCCTTACATTATATCTCTGTTTTGCTTTTATGTTAAAAGCCTCTATGCCCTGACTTCCATGTGAAATTGATCTTACTGTCGTACGGAAACACACTTTGACTCCATAGCCCAATGGAAGTTTGTTAATTGGTATTTCAACTATTTATACATTGTTGTTCGGATTTTCCATAGAGTTATCTATCTAATCTTTAAAGTAAAATCTTTAACCCAGTGAGAGAGCCCTCTCAGGTTGAGGAGGCTAAGCCTCAGCCAAAAGTTTGGTTTGAAATAGTTACTCAAAGTCTTCCTGATCAACAGCCCATCAGGGATGGGTTTTGTGATAACATTTTGGTGCGTCTGTCGGGAGCCTGAAGTCTATTCATTCCCGAAATTAAGAAGCTGAACTTCTGAAGGTAGCAGGGGCTCAGACATCTTTTTGAGGCTGCAAAAACTACCTTGGCGACTCCACACATCGAATAACAAATTGGAAGGTGACTCCACTGCTAGAATATCAGTAGCTTGATGAAGTTTCAAGATGAGTTCCACTGCAAGAATGAATGCCAGGTATGCTCCTATGAATCGGTCTCATATCCCTGGTTTTCCAAATCCTATGCCAAAGGTTGATTGGTTAGAGGATCTTCCAATATTCAAAGATGAAAAGAAATACAATGCTGCTCTTCATTTGTTTAGGTTTCATATGCATGTACGCAGTTTTGAGGTTCAGTTCCCTGAAGATTGTCTCATGAGGATGTTTATGACCACTTTAGAAGGAAAAGCATGGTCTTGGTATAAAAGTTTGGAAAATGGTTCAATATATTCACTTGCTAATTTTCATGATGAATTCTATGAGACGTATAAAGAGTGTCATCCCTCCTTGTTGCTAGTCCAAGATTGTTGTAAACATTCTTTGAGTCTTATTCAATATTTGGAGGATTGTTATGATGATGATGAATTTATGGATGAATAAATTTTAGAGGCTCTTCATAACAATACATTTCAACAACTAGAAGAAAGGATAACATCCCATGACATGCAACATAGAAATCAGCAAGAGTATACCTATGAAAATAATATTACATCCTCCGAGATTGATGTAGAGATGCAATGGACTTGTCAGTCTTTTGATCATAAAGAGTATGAAATTGATTGCAAACACCAAGAAGAAGTACTAGAAGATAGATTTTATAACCCACAGGCAGAGGAAAAGGTTGATTTTTTATGTCATACTTTGCAGCAGCTTACATCAATGAATGATTTTAATAATGAGGAAAATTACATTGTTTGTGAGAATCATTCAAAAAAGCAGTTGGATAACATATCAAAGGAATCTTGTGTGGTTGAGAATCAGTTTTCTGAAGATGTAGAATGTTATGATGATCATCAAAATAACCATGTCCTCTTTGACCCTATAAATGAATACATGGCAAATCTTTGCACACCAGTATTTCATTTTCATTCGCATTATGAAGATCATGTACAATATAGGTTGATTTGGTCATCTCACTGTCATGGTTATTTTGAGGTCGAATGTAGTCAAGAGTCTCCAATATCAGAAAAGACAATTGATTGGCTTTATTGGAAATATCATGTTGCTTGATCTAAAGTGGAAATTGCAGCTGGTAGGTAGGTAGGAAAATGCAAATAAGCTCAAGGTTGACTGAGCATTTTTCAGTAGATATAGATTTCTTTCTCCTATAGTGATCATCAAGCTTAAGCCCGAGGTGAAGGCCCAAGTAGCTTAAAGGGGATGCTTGTCAAATAAATTTCTATTTATCATAAAAGGATGAAGCACTGGACCTGCGAATTCTTAGTGTACCACAAGGGCACACTATCCCAAGTGGAGCCACTGTTATCATTGAAAAAGTTTCAAAAGGGTAAGGTAAGGAAGAATTGATCTTGGTCATTTTCGTGTTCCTTTCATGCATAAGGAGCACTTGGCAAGCTTGGGGTCAGCATACATTAGAGTTCTTTGAAGGCTCAAGCGAGGCAGTTCTCCATTTCAACTCAAGAAAGATAGTTAGCACTCAAGAAGAAGAATGTAGCTTTGAGGAACTCAAAAAGAAATTAATGTCTGCCAATCTTGAGATTGCCCAACTCATGGAAAGGACAAGAAAAACTACATAGCAAGTAAGGCTTAATCCTAAATTTTGATATAGACTACCTTTTGAAGTTTACCGTGAAGAATGGTGTCAGTTTATTCAGTTTTGAAAAGCCTCATGGTATATGGAAAAGCCATTTCAAGGGAAAGAGGGCTCAAAGAAATTAAATTTTGACCTTAAATTGTGTTTTTGAAATTACACAGCAGTTTCGTAGCGCGCTACGAAACTGTTGTAGGTGATGCCTAACAAACACAATCATCTCATTACTAAAGGAAGTCAGAGCATAAGATTATGAATTATGAGTATTAACAATAAGATCTACTGCAAGTAATTAAAATAACATATAGATCAAGAAAGGATTAACCCCATGAGAACTCAGATCTGGTCAGGAAAACCTCTCTACATTACTGATTATAGTTCATAGCATAAAGCAGCAGCTGGGCCCAAAAGTCTTCAACTTTTTCAGTGATAACACAATTGATGTTCATCACCTGTCAAACCTAAAAATATACACATCATGTCAATTTCAAAAATACAAGGCTCTTCATCTGAACTCTCATTGACCAAACCTTCATGCTCCTTTGAACTATTCAGATAGTTCAACAAGTTATTGAGAAAATCTTCCTCAACATCTTTGATTTCCTTTTCATCAAAGAAAACTTCTGGGACTGCAGCTTCTTGACTTTGCTTGACAATTTCATTATAAGTTTGCATAACATCCTCCTATCCTCCACAATTTTCCCCAGCACTCAGTTTATCCAAATAAGACAACAATGTCTCCTTCTCTTCTATGATAAGACTTTGATCTTTCAAAGATTTCCATGACTTAACTTCTTCAATTGAGTTCTCTGTGTCAGCTTCGCTTCTCTTATCTTCACAACCTTGCAATGCATTAGCTTCTCTCCCTCTATCCATTTTCCATTGGTTTTCTATCCATGTTAATATTCCTTCTAACATGATCCAATAAGTTTTCACTAAGAGAAGACACAACCATTTACTCATACCTTGTAATTTTCTCCACCAATCAAAGTCTTGAAAGTCTTCCTGCATCTCCTTTTCTGTTTTTCTTGTCTCTGCCTCTTTCACAAAGTCAATTTCATTTGGATACATGCCTACAACTTTACATTCACACAAATAATTAATCCCAAAATTATGAGATTCTCTTGCCTGTGAAGATGCTACCAGCACCTTTCTCTCATGTTGATCTGTGTATATCATCTCTTCGTCATTATCATCATTGTCATCATTGTCTCCTTCCCCAGGGAGAGATTCTTTCTCTGGTTCACAAATGTATTCTACTCCTTCATCCTCAACTTTTCGAAGTATTAATTTTTCAGGCCACTTAACTCTTTTCCCCACATAAATTCCTTGTTCCAAATCTTCTCTGATTCCTTTCTGTACCAGCTTCTTCAAATGACTGAGTTCTGCCTTCATCTCAGCCAACTCTATGTCCATTTCTTCTTTACTCATTCTTTTGAGTCCAACTGCTTTGGCACTCTTTTTCCTCTATCTGTGACTTTCCTCTGTACCCTTGTTATGACTATCAATAGTCAATTCCATTTCTTCCTCTGGTGAAATTTCCTTGTTCACTGGTGAGCTGCAACTAGCCCTTTCTTTCATCTGTAACAAGTCTCCTTCATGCCTCACCAAACTTTTTTGAGTTTAGCCTTTTGGCATCTATTGGTTCTTTCCTCAAACCTTTCACTGACTAGCAATTCTACCCAACACTCCTCTTGCTGGAATTGTTATCTTTAAGACAACTCTACCCACAATCACAATTGTGGAGCTGCCTCAACAACTTCTACCCAACCGCAGTTGGAAGTTGTTCTCATCTTCTCTTGAACACTCCTTGCTCTAGGCTGTTGCATCTTTAATTGTTCACTTCCTTCTTTCATTCAGTAATTTCATTTACCGTTGGGTACTGTCACCTTTACTCATCTGAGAGTTCTTCTTGCTTCATCTTCTTTAACATAGCTTATGTGCTATGATGCTAATACAATTCATTCTTCCTTCTAGCAATTTCACTGCTTCCATTGACCTGTACAATCTTATCTCAAGATACATCAAAGCACCTTTCAAATCTGCCAATTTTCCTTCAAAGATGTCTTAAAACTAATTCCCATTCCATCAGTTAAATCTTTGCCAATTGATTCATCTGTTCACTATTTCATTTAAATTTCTCCATTCAAAAGTCTCCATATAGCCAGCAACTATTCTTCATCTTACGATTAAGATTCAATTTGGAATTCACCTATATTTACAAATTCATGACACACTACAAATTCCTTCTGATAATCTGTTGTAAGAAAATCTTGTCTTGCTTCGCAAATTTCAAAATTCATTCCTTGTAGTGGTTCTTCTTTCAGATCTATCAAACCCAATCTATGTTCTTTCAACCATCAATATCATTGTCTTCAACAATACTTTAAGCAATCCTTAATCATTAAAATTCTTCAAATCATTTAAATGATTTCAGTCATAGCAATCCACTCTTCTATTTGACTTTAAATTCAAAACCTTTTACTTCAATTTACCTTTTAAATCAAACCAATCATTCAATCAACTTACATGGAAATTTCATTTTCCTGAAAGGAAAACATCTTCTCCTCTGAAATTTCACTCCCTTGTTGTTCTTCAGACATTCAAAACAAATCTCTGTAAAATCACAAAATAAATCTTCTTACCAGATCTGCAATATCTTGTAGTAATTCCCAGATTTCAACAATTCTGACAGAATATCAAACTGCCTCTAATTAAGAATTCTGACAGGTATCTCCAATGTCCTTTTGATCATCCCAAGACTTTTTCCTTATAGTTTCTCTGCTGAAATTGCTTCATTCGCTTCTTTGTCACGGCTACTTGCTGAGAATAAAATTCAGCCCTTCAACCAAACTCCACAGAGCATTGGTCTAGCTCTGATACCAAAAATGATGCCACGTAACTGACATCCTTTAAAAATCCCATGTGGACCTATGAGTTATGGGTCCACATATACAATGGAAGCCTTTGCATTGGTGGATTTTAACAAAACCCGACCAATCACCAAACAACGGAATAACACAGAACCCGCCAACGAACGTCGGACCCACTCCGAACGCATACAACCGGAACCCAAATAAAATAAATCCCAGTTCAATTCTTATCAGATCCGCCTTTCCCACAAATATTATCGGATTAATTCTCTGCCATTGATCTTACCCTTTCAATCTGACGATTGATGGTTCACCCGATCAACCAACCTAATTGGTGATCCCCCACCATTTGATCAAAACACACTTGATCCAACGGTCAGCAGCGATATCGGACGAGGATCATGCGTGACGTTTAACCGCCCTTACGGAGCCGATAAGGAATATAAATCCTTGATCTATAAATGTTCGGGTCCGGTTTTGAAATTAAAGATCGATCACTTTATGACCCAATATCCGTTGGATATAAGAGGCCATCAAATCTATGGTTTGCGAGACTTCAACTAGCACACGGTTTAAAAACGGCTTAACTCCCACAGTTGATTGTGACCTAAGAGTTGAATATGAGATCGACGGCTAGGAGTGAGTGCGGGGCTTCAGCCACGATCAAGAAATCCGTACACTCTTACCCCCGCAATTGCTGATCATCGTTGGATCTGCCAACCAACGGATGATCCTGATTTATTTTGGGGTTTCTTCACAAATTTAACAAGTTCCGCCAAGACTTAGCACTTCCGCCAAGTTAGTCAGTCTCTAAACTATATACTTCGGTTTCTTAAAACATATCCAGGCTCTTAATTGTTCACTATAATTACAGAGGATTCGGCCTACGATCTATGAAACCAATCACATAACAAAAGATCACGCAAAACAAGCTTTGTACACAAACTCCTTTTGTTCATAACAGTCTTTACATAATGTACAGAACATCTCATGCTCTGATCTGTTCTCTCTACACTATCTAACCTCTGTGTAACACACTCTGCCTACTCTAACACACTCAATACTGAATTACACAAAGAAATACACAATCCACACTGTATTCATATTGATAACTATTTACAGAAGAAACAGTCACACTCGATTGTTTTCAGTTCTCCCCTCGCTCATCCATCCTATCTTTCCATTTGAATCTAACCCCTCACTCATTCCAAAAGATTACAATTTATACAAAATGCGGATTCATGAACCCATTTGGTTCAGATCCAGAAATCTCTCATTCTTCCCTAAAGAATCTCTTTACTCCACTCTTTTCTCAAACAAATGCTAATTTAAGCTTTCAAATCCCTCATATCCTATTCAAACCAGATAATCTAACTGCTTGGCCTGATCTCCATGTAAGGAGGATCAATCAGCTACTTATACCCTTTTCTGCTTAGATTTTGACAACAAATAAAACACTCTCATACATTTAAATTAGTAAAATTAATTAATCTCTTGTCTTCCAACCCTTTGTTAGCCACAACATGTGATCATACCATCACATTGTTGAATAGGTCTAAATGCTCCTGCATCAAGTGGCATTGTAAATATGGCTGGCATCCATGAATGAAATTGCTTTTCGCTCCAGGTGGTTTATATCTGAGACAAGATTTTAGTTGACACAATGCTGCAAACTATTTTGGGCTACTTTCAATGATAAGGTTTATAATCACCACCAAAGTATGAGTTTTGCTGGACGGAATGGTGTGTGCATATTGCCAGGATATTGCCACTCTTAATCTTCTTAGAGCCTTTACAATTGGAGGTTATGAAGCAATATATTGTGCTTTAGTGTAATCTCTTCCTTGTGGTCACTTTACGCATTCAGCATATTTCCAGGCATACACCTACAAAAATTATACATGTCCAATATGAAGTAGGTTGTTGGGAGACATGGGTGTATATTTTGGCATACTTAATACTTTGTTGCCTGCAGAAGAGCTTCCTGAGGAATATCAAAGGTGTACTCAGAATATTCTTTGCAAAGAATATGAAGTACAATAGCAATGGCAGCTACATGATTGTTCTCATCTTTGTCTAACAAATGATAAATTAGGTTGAATTTATTGATGAGTAAATAATATCAATACTAGAAGACAGAGTTTGAGCACTCAAGTTTGAAGAATTAAGCATTTGTCAACCCAGGATTATATTCCAGTTGGTCAATAAATCCATAATAAAGAGTGATAATTTTAGATAACAATGGTATGTTCTATGCTCTAGAGCTATTTACTTCAATTTTTCTTATAAGCCCAATATCAAATTCCGGATTAGCAATCACATTAACATTGATGGTAAATGCAGATAGAACATAAACAATAAGTAGAAGACAAGAGGACATAATATTTGGTGGATGCCAAGGAAAAACCCCAATGTGGGGAAAACCCTTTGATCAAATCTTCTTATTATTCTTCAAAAGTTCAGCACAAAGGGAGAGTACAATATGCAAAATTTACTTGCCCAATCACTGTAAAACAGTCAAATGAAACTGTAGTCAACATGATGCCCTAACCATAAAGTCAACACTGGTCAAACCGACAAAAAAAGTCCTCCAAATGAGCTCAGTCAAACCCAGTCAACGCGGCCTCCAAAGACAGTCCGAATCACCCCAAAACAGTCCTTAAATTCTCGGTCAAACCTGGTCAACGCAACAGTCAATGTTGGTCAAACAACTCCAAATTCTTGGATTTCTATGCCAGGAGATGTGGCCTAAGGAAAACAGATTTCTTGCCTAAAAAACACAGTCAAAGGAGTGAGTTTGACCCTCGGTCAACACTAGTCAACATCCCTGTAATTTGCCCAAAAGCTCCTACGATCTATGAAACCAATCGCATAACAAAAGATCACGCAAAGCAAGCTTTGTACACAAACTCCTTTTGTTCATAACAGTCTTTACATAATGTACAGAACATCTCATGCTCTGATCTGTTCTCTCTACACTATCTAACCTCTGTGTAACACACTCTCCCTACTCTAACACACTCAATACTGAATTACACAAAGAAATACACAATCCACACTGTATTCATATTGATAACTATGTATAGAAGAAACAGTCACACTTGATTGTTTTCAGTTCTCCCCTCGCTCATCCATCCTATTTTTCCATTTGAATCTAATGCCTCACTCATTCCAAAAGATTACAATTTATACAAAATGCGGATTCATGAACCCATTTGGTCCAGATCCAGAAATCTCTCATTCTTCCCTAAAGAATCTCTTTACTCCACTCTTTTCTCAAACAAATGCTAATTTAAGCTTTCAAATCCCTCATATCCTATTCAAACCAGATAATCTAACTGCTTGGCCTGATCTCCATGTAAGGAGGATCAATCAGCTACTTAAACCCTTTTCTGCTTAGATTTTGACAACAAATAAAACACTCTCATACATTTAAATTAGTAAAATTAATTAATCTCTTGTCTTCCAACCCTTTGTTAGCCACAACATGTGATCATACCATCACATTGTTGAATAGGTCTAAATGCTCCTGCATCAAGTGGCATTGTAAATATGGCTGGCATCCATGAATGAAATTGCTTTTCGCTCCAGGTGGTTTATCTCTGATACAAGATTTTAGTTAACACAATGCTGCAAACTATTTTGGGATACTTTCAATGATAAGGTTTATAATCACCACCAAAGTATGGGTTTCGCTGGACAGAATGGTGTGTGCATATTGCTAGGATATTGCCACTCTCAATCTTCTTTGAGCCTTTACAATTGGAAGTTATGAAGCAATATATTGTGCCTCAGTGTAATCTCTTTCTTGTGGTCACTTTATGCATTCAGCTTGTTTCCAGGCATACACCTACAGAAACTATACATGTCCAATATGAAGTAGGTCGTTGGGAGACATAGGTGTATATTTTGGCATACTTAATATTTTGTTGTCTGCAGAAGAGATTTTTGAGGAATATCAAAGGTGTACTCAGAATATTCTTTGCAAATAATATGAAGTATGATAGCATGGAAGCTACAGGATTGTTCTCATATTTGCATAATATATGATAAATTAGGTTGAATTTATTGATGAGTAAATAATATTAATCCAATAAGACAGAGTTTGAGCACTCAAGTTTGAAGACTTAAGCATTTATCAACCAAGGATTATATTCCATTTGGTCAATAAATCCATAATAAAGAGTGATAATTTTAGATAACAATGGTATGTTCTATGCTCTAGAGCTATTTACTTCAATTTTTCTTATAAGCCCAATATCAAATTCCGGATTAGCAATCACATTAACATTGATGGTAAATGCAGATAGAACATAAACAATAAGTAGAAGACAAGAGGACATAATATTTGGTGGATGCCAAGGAAAAACCCCAATGTGGGGAAAACCCTTTGATCAAATCTTCTTATTATTCTTCAAAAGTTCAGCACAAAGGGAGAGTACAATATGCAAAATTTACTTGCCCAATCACTGTAAAACAGTCAAATGAAACTGTAGTCAACATGATGCCCTAACCATAAAGTCAACACTGGTCAAACTGACAAAAAAAGTCCTCCAAATGAGCTCAGTCAAACCCAGTCAACGCGGCCTCCAAAGACAGTCCGAATCACCCCAAAACAGTCCTTAAATTCTCGGTCAAACCTGGTCAACGCAACAGTCAATGTTGGTCAAACAACTCCAAATTCTTGGATTTCTGTGCCAGGAGATGTGGCCTAAGGAAAACAGATTTCTTGCCTAAAAAACACAGTCAAAGGAGTGAGTTTGACCCTCGGTCAACACTAGTCAACATCCCTGTAATTTGCCCAAAACATTTGAGATTAATCATTAACTTCTCCTGGTGATGCAAAGGTGGATGTTTCTCCTCGTGATTTTCTACACACAATTTTTTAACAAAGCTTTTGAGGAACCTAAGGTTCTTCATAAATAGATCTTCGTTTTGGAGATATATGGGGTGATGATTATTGCTTTGTGTACGATCATTATAAAACAAGGCGCACACGAACATGGGTATATCTCCAGTTGATAGAGGAGAAGGGGCTCGTATATTATTTGATAGGTCATCAGAGGACGTGTATTTTGATCCAGGCTCACCAATGCTTCGGAGGACCTGTTAGGAACTTATGTTCTTGAAAAGATAAAAAGACAAGACTGGAAGTTGCTAGTCATAGAGATTATTCCCGGTTTTGAAAGTTCCTGCCTCTCTCTATAACGCTGAAGAGAATTATCCCTGTAATTTGCTAGTCATAGAGATTATTCCCGGTTTTGAAAGTTCCTGGCCTCTCTCTATAAAGGGTGACCACAACGATTGACCGCACACAACGTTTGACCAGTGGCACGTTAATTCTCGGAGCACATTCAAGCCACGCTTGACAGAGCAAGCGTGACGACAACATCGGGGAAGGGTCGACAAGCCGACCACATCGGTGGCACGATGACAAAGATTGTATTAGCACGGATAGACGGGATTGCCACTTGCATGGTTTCTTTGCAATGAGGGGAAGCATAAAGTTAATATAGCTTCGGCTTCTCTACAATTTTTCATACGAATTTGAATCCGTTCTCCATTTCAAAACTAAATTGTGTGCTCTCCGCATGGAGGATTGGGTCACAGAGATCCGAGAGGACACAAAAGTGAAAGATATTTGAAACAGTGAGAAAACCATCACTGACACAGTGACTAGATGAAGTGTACGTGGATTTATATGTACTGTTTCGTTTTTATATACATATTCCTCAGAAGTGGCCTCCATGTTAAAATTACAATAATGCAGTTGCCATTGAACGATTGCAAAAATTTCTGGAAACTGCACACAATTCTGTTGTCGATTTGATTTGTCTTGGAAGGTGCAACCCTCTGAGAGGTCCAAGAAAATATGGTCACAGATATGACAGTCAATAAGTCTATTTTGTTTTGGAGGTTTTCTCATGCCAATTTTGAATAATTTCTAGGCATTCCATATAATTCTCTTCAGCGTTATAGAGAGAGGCCAGGAACTTTCAAAACCGGGAATAATCTCTATGACTAGCAACTTCCAGTCTTGTCTTTTTATCTTTTCAAGAACATAAGTTCCTAACAAGGTCCTCCGAAGCATTGGTGAGCCTGGATCAAAATACACGTCCTCTGATGACCTATCAAATAATATACGAGCCCCTTCTCCTCTATCAACTGGAGATATCACCCATGTTCGTGTGCGCCTTGTTTTATACCATGACTCGTACACCAAAGCCAATGAATCATCACCCCATGATATCCCTCCAAAACGAAGATCTAGCTTATGAAGAACCTCAGGTTCCTCACCAAGCTTTGGTTCAAACAAATTGTGTGTAGATAATATCACGAGGAGAAACATCCACCTTTGCATCACTGCCATCTTGTGTCTCTGCCCAGTAGAGCGATGAAGGCTTATCAGATCGTCCATTGATAGACCTCATGCCTTTTCAAACACTGTTAAAAACTATTGGAATGTTCTCCGCGAGAGGAAGATCACATATCTCCTGGACAAATTATCCATCAGAGGACCATACTTCAACTTTCTTGGGAAACCTTCCACAAGGGACAATAAATGAGTAAGGCCTGTGAATTGAGGTGACAAGGAGATATTTGTTATCAAGAGAAGGATTTATGGATGTATAGATGGCTGGTGGTCCTATAGCTTTTGTTGTTCCATCTAATTTGACCCAAAGTAATTGTGTCGTCGCATAGTAATCACAAAGGTTTGCATCATATTCGTCTTTCAAAAGATCTTGATAGGTTCTCACTTGCACTGCATTTTTGTCCTCATTGGATTGAATCTTTGGACTCGATGGAGTCAGTGGCTTTTTGGGAGGGTCTCCACGAGATAAAGGTATGGTACACACAACTAGTGTCGACTCATCAGTCCACACAAAGTTGTCAAAAATTGCCTTTACATGGATTTCAGATTTGGTGAATAATGGCCTTGCCTGCCCTGTTTCTACATCCACGACCCAAAGACTCAACTTACTGCTCGTATTATCGCCATGATCAAACCGAATAGTGAAAGATTGATGTCAACCATCTTGTGGCCAGCTTATAAAATTGTTCTCTGCACCATCTGGGAAACCAAAGACTTTAATCTCTGGTTATAGAGTGTCATCTTCCATCAGTTTATGGATCCCTATTCGAGTGTAAAATGACATACGACTTCTTGTATTACAACTTCCATCAATACGGATTCCAACAAGATTTTCTTTTGGTCTTGCAAACTCTAAGAGTGGAGAAACATAGAAATAAAATCTTTTCTCTATTAGGAGAAAAAGCCAGAGCAGGAGTTGGCGGTGCATTAACAATATTTCTAATATCTATTGGAGGGAGACGATAACCATTGTAAACTGACATTTCATCATCTTCCAAAGGAGGGGCGGCTGACTTATCAGAATCTTGTGTATCTTCCATGCTTGAAACAGGAACAAACCTTTTTGTGGAATTCCCTCTAAAAGAATCCATTGAATCCCCTTCATCATCTATGGATTCATTTCTTCCATTGGTACTCTCTGCATCCACACCTTTTCCTCTGTTATAAAAATCAACCATTTTCACTTCCTTTTCATCCTTTAAGGGAAAAGGCATGTCATTAATTTCACGTTCGTCATATTTTTTTGCTTCTTCAACAGTCTTTTGGCTAGAAGACTCATCTTTATCTTTAAGAACACCTATATTCTCGTCATAATATGGAATTGTCATAATAGGTGTCATGTATCTACTTTGATTTTCAGTTTCATTCATGTTAGAGTTGACTGCCCCTGCTACCTCTGCTGACAGAGTTTTTGTTCTTTCTTTAGATATAATAACAACAACCTCGTCATCATCATCTTCATTTGGATTATCATCTTGATCATTTCCAACAACATCTTCATTTTCAACATTATAATCATTTAATGCTCCACCTTGTTTCTTTTTACCATCGCTATCATCTTCCTTATTATCAATTTCCTTTTGACATGCTTTAACTTCTGCATATGATTTTTTTAAACGTTGAAATGCTTCTTGAATTTTACTAAACTGCTCAACACATTCAGAACGTGAACGTAATGGACATTGTGCAGCGAACAACGTTCAAAGACCCGCATGATTATATTGTGCGCCATGGCTTTGATACCACTGAAGCATCAAATTGATAGCTTGTTGACTTTAATGCAAAAATACACAAGAGGTATTTTGTGTATATATATATATATATATATATAGATATATATATATAATGTACAAGTGACGATGAATGTTACAATGAGGACCCACATATATACTAGGAAGGTGTCCTTTCACAATTGGGCATGTCTTTTTAGACATGTCTTTTCACTTAACTAATGAATATTTTAACATAATCATTACTTGATTATTTATTTTATAGAATTTATATTCGTAACAGGCCTCGTAAGAATATTTGCGACCTGTTCATCAGTCCAATGTGATGGAGCCTTATTGTTCCCCGTTGTACCATATCCCAGATAAAGTGGTACCTGATATCAATATGCTTGGAGCAGTCATGAAACACGGGATTCTCAGAAAGATGATTCCCACTTTGGTTGTTGCAACAGATCATGGTGGTATCCAACACATGCTCAAATGGCTCACTAAAGAGCTTCGTCAACCAAACAACTTCACAAGAGGCCATACTAGAAGCAATATATTCGGCCTTGGCGGTGCTCAAAGCAACCGATTTCTGCTTCCTACTCGTCCAGGATATCGAAGCAAAACCTAGTGAGAAACAACATCCTGATGTGCTCTTATGATCCACCACACTGCCAGCCCAGTCAAAATCGAATAACCATGGAGCCTCAAATTCCCGACAGTGTATCTCAGTCCATAGGTGATTGTGCCCCAGAGATATATCAGGGGATTCTTTGCAACAATCCAATGTATGTGATGAGGTTCGACCATAAATTGACTCAATGTATTCACTGCAAAGCATATGTCCGGATGGAGTTCACCAAGAACATCAGGGCCCCCACGAGTTGATGATACTCGGAAGGATTTCCCAAATCAGGCCCAGCAACACTTCCGCATAACTTCTTGAAGTTAAGTTTCATGACTTACAATCCACCATCCCAAATTTTTCAAGTAGCTTCACAATGTATTTTCCTTGGGAAAGGAAAACCTCACCTAGCTTTTGCCAGACCTCCAAGCCTAGGAAGTAGTGCATCAATCCTAGGTCCTTCATCTCGAATTCAGAAGCCAATTCCCTCTTGCATTGATAAATAAGAGCGTATGCACCTGTCAGAAATAGATCATCCACATAACTTACCAAGATGAGAGGTCTATCATTTTCTACCTTGAAATAAAGGTTCGGTTCAACTTCACTTCTTGTAAACCTAGCTTCATCACATAGCTGTCGTTCCTCTCATACCAAGCCTGGGGAGCTTGCTTCAACCCATAGAGGGCTTTATTCAACCTGCATACATATTTATTTCGATCTAGAACTTCAAACCCCTCGGGTTGTTCTACATAGACTTCCTCCTTAAGTGAACCATGCAAGAAGGCAGTCTTGACATCCATTTGATGTAAATTCCATCCTTGAGAGGCAGAAAGGGCAATGATCAAACAAATGGTGGTATATTGGGCAACTAGTACAAATATCTCATCATAGTCCACACCTTCCTTTTGAGAGAAGCCTCGAGCAACAAACTTGGCCTTGAACTTTTTAGCATTTCCATCAGCCCCATGCTTGATCTTGTAGAGCCATTTCGAGGTGACAACAGATTTGTCCTTGGGTCTAGGGACGACATCCCATACATCATTCTTCATGATCGACTCATACTCTTCGTTCATAGCATCCTTCCAAATTTGGTGCTTCACGGCTTCTTCGAATGTGTAAGGCTCAGTTTGAAGTTTGAACAATGGTGCTCATGGCAGCTAAGTACCCTTGGTACCTATTCAGCTTCTTACTTTCATGAAATGTCCCCCTTGGTGCAATATGTCTCTCGACATCTTCGAGAGTGTCCCTAAGCCATGAGGGTCTCCTTTTTGAGGAGGGCTCATGGGGAGATGGATCAATGGGATCCATCAGTCCTTAAGCATCAGGCATCGGCTCATCCTGCAGTTTTCCTTGCTTTCCAGTATCTTCTTCTTTGTCCTTCCTTGGAATATAAAGGTTCCTAATCTTCCCAAGGGCATCATCTTCATCGAAGGTGACATCATGACTTATTTCCACTTCTCTTTGACCAGGCACATAGATTCTATATGCCTTTGAAGTTTCACTGTAGCCCACAAATGTTCCTTTCTTCCCAGATGCATCCAATTTGCTTCTCTTTTCTTTCGGCACATGAAAATACACAGGGCTACCAAAAATTGTAAAGTGAGAAACATCAGGTTTCTTATCGGTGAAAACTTCTTCAGGAGTTTTGGAGTCCAATGCTTGAGGAGGGCATCTATTTTGAACATACACGGCAGTGTTGGCAGCTTCTCCCCATTAGATTCATCATACCTAGAGTTTCTTGATATTTTAGGAGGTCGACCATTTCCATGTTGAGTAGCAGGAGCATTCCTTTTTCCTTTGTGATTGAACCTGCCATTCCTTTGATTGTTGTTGCCCTTTGAAATTATTGCGATTGTTGTTGTCATCATCCCAAGGTATATCCCTTTTATTAGGACACTCCCTAGCATAGTGGCCAAACCTGTTACAAATGAAGCATCTACCCCTTTTTCCATCTTTGAATCTCGGTCTCCCTTGACATTGCTTCTTTGAACCTGCATTGTTTTTCTTTTTAGCATGAGCAGAGAATGCAGTAGGATCATTCCTATTTGAAGGCATGTCTCTCTCTATCATCCTTGTTTCTTCTTGAGTACATCTAGTTAACAATTCATCAAAACCTGGAATCCGGTCATTGTTGAGGATAGTAGTGTTGAACACATCCCATTCACGAGGGATACCTCCAAGGGCAATGAGAGTGAGCTCCCTATCAGCGATAACTTCTCCAATTGATAGAAGATCATTTCTGATTTCGATGATCCTCATGAAGTAGGATTGGATATCTTATCCTCTTCCCTTCTTTATGTCCTTCAACTTGTTCTTGAGAAAGAGGACTTGGTTTGCATTGCTAGCCTTAAACACGCTAACCAACCTGTCATGCATCTCCTTATATGTGCCCAAATTGGAGATGTAAGCAACTAAATGCTTATGAATAGAATCCCTGATGATCTTCTTAGCTTTGACTTCACCTTTCTTATACTTTGTCTTAGCAGCAACCGGTGCATTTGAAGGAGGTTCAATAATCTTTCCCTGCACATAGTCCATAGCATCATGCTCTTCCAAAGTCAAGTCAAGAGACATCTTCCATGCATGATAATCAGACTTATCATTGAGCTTGTCATCAGATTTGAAGTAAGATGAGGAGGCCATTGAATCTTGTCCTTGACCAACAAATCTTAGTGATTGTTTTTCTCACTCTTGCTTGGGTTTTTTCTTCACCTCAACTCTGATACCAAGTAAATTTTAGATAGCAATGGTATGTTCTATGCTTTAGAGCCATTTACTTCAATTTTTCTTATAAGCCCAATATCGAATTCCAAATTACCAATCACATTAACGTTGATAGTAAATGCAGATAGAACATAAACAATAAGAAAAAAACAAGCCAAGAGAAGAGGACACAATATTTGGTGGATGCTAGGGAAAAACCCCAATGTGGGGAAAACCCTTTGATCAAATCTTCTTATTATTCTTCAAAAGTTCAGCAGAGAGAGAGAGTACAATATGCAAATTTTACTTGTCCAATCACTGTAAAACAGTACAGTCAAACTATAGCTAACAGGATGCCCTAACCAGAAACTCAACACTGGTCAAACCAACAGAAAAAGTCCTCCAAATGAGCTCGGTCAAACCCAGTCAACTCAACATCCAAACATAGTCTGAATCAGCCCAAAAAAGTCATGAAATTCTCGGTCAAACCTAGTCAAGACTCAACGTTGCAATCACCGACCCTGTTATCAACGTTGGTTAAACAACTGCAAATTCCTTTATTTCTGTGCTAGGAGATGCGGCCTAAGGAAATTGGATTTCTTTCTTGAAAAACGTAGTCAAAGGAGTGATTTTGACCCTTGGTCAATTTTCCTGTAATTTTCCCAAAACAGACTCCGATATTTTCAGCCTACAATTTCAGTCAACCCAAGTCAACCCCTAGAGAAGAAGATGCTCTTGTTTGCTATACGAGCCAATGAGAAGAAGAGAGAGAAAGGTGTGTATGTTGAGGTGTGTACAAATGAGGAGAATGCCTCTTCTATTTATACACAACTTGAGGGTGAAGAGACACGTCTATTGGGCTTCATGAACCTACATTAGACTTTTGGATGACCTTGACAATTTGTCCATAGAAGAAATAAATTCATAATCCCATTTCTACTTGTCAGAATGAGATGATCTTTAGATCAATCTTGCACCTCTCGGAAAGAGGAATCCAATAAAAATATCATCTCCATCATGAGTTGTCCATGGTGGAGTTTGGCTCTAGTTGTCAATTTGAACAAAGAGACACACCTTGCATTAAGTCGTCAACCAAGAGGATCAAGCTGAGTTTTTTTCTCAAGAGACAGATGGAAGATACATTTCTTGGCAGTTAACGAGAAGACAAGTAGCCTAGTTTTTCCAATAATATAATTAGTGTTTTTAAGCAAAAAATCAACAATTCGAAGATTGAGGACAACTTATGCCGAGGTGGCAAAGTATCCTTGTTCTTAAGGCTCAAAATCAACTACAAGGGCACCATAAGTGGCAGTCAAAAGGGCACTCTTCAACAGATGGAAATTAAGGGATTCATCTCCAGATTTGTCAGATACTTGGTAGCCAAGAGATTCTAAAGATGATTCCAACAACTCTAGCAACGCCTACAACTCAAGACACTTTGCAACTTGTCTATTTTAGCTAAACGAGGAATTGTCTAAGAAAGTTGTTACTACCTTGTCTCAGTATTTTGTTCATATAGCCTGTAAGTAGTAGCTTGTTGTCAAGCAAACTCCATGCCCAATGGTTTTTCCTGTCCTTTCCATACCAATTTTGTTTAAATCCAATCCGATCTAGTGAATGTGCTAAGTATATAGTCAGTCTGAATTGACTTAGTTATAGAAGGGATCCCCCTTCGATTGAAAGAGCTAGCTTTTGATTCAAAAGGTTGGTTAGAGGTTACCTTAGAGTTTTTCCCTTACAACTAGGGTTTTCTCTAAGAGATAACACTATCAAAGAAAATTATTCCTTTGATCTTATTCTTCTCCCAAACTTGGTCAAGCCCCTCTTTTGTTAATCAACTCCACATCCTTGACCTAGTTTGGGCCCACTTGGGTGGTCCCACAACTTTGTAACTCACATTCCACAAGGATCACATAGATGATAGAAGCCATTCCTCCTTTAGGATTCTTAGGTCTAAGATACCTCAATTATTCAAGCCTCTCTTGTGAATAGACTTTAGGAATCACCCCATAGCGTATCATTGATTTATCTATTATTGTGATTCCTCTCATACCGGGACTCCTCCCATCGGTGAAAGCCCGTAAAGAGAAGGGAGCTTTAGCTAAGGTGACAGTGGGCTATCGCTCCATTGTTGCCACTTGACCTAGTAGTAGCTCTATATGATCCCCTCCGAGGACCCTCCCATGAGGGTCTCGCTTGACTTGGACATTGAGCTTTGGGAGCTCCTAGGGGCCTGGGGTACTTCTTGGAGCTATGTGCGACCATAGGGTGAGTGGTTCACCTTCTCCCATAGGTATGTTGTGTACAGGGTGAGTGGTTCACCTTCCCTTGTGATACCCCATGATGAGATATGAGAGCATAGGGTGAGTGGTTCACCTTCCCCTGTGGCTGATGATATATGCATAGAATGAGTGGTTCACCTTCTCTTGCGGATGCCTTAGCATACATCCTACCCTTGTAGTTTGAGACTCTTGGGAAGTACCTCTCATTTGGCCAATGAGTTGGGAAAAGAGGATAGGGACCATAACACTCAAATGGACGTATCGTGTACTATTGTACTCCCTGTGTCTAGGGTGCATGATGTTCAACAACTTGATCTCTCAGGATCAAGTCAAATTGGGGTTCTACCCCTGGTTATGTTGACTGGCTTTTGTCAGTGGAGAGTGACAAGGTCTTGTGACTCACTCTCGATCGATTCTTCTTTTTATCTATATCAATCTTCAACAGCGATGAGACGAGATACATAGATAGTACATGATGACAGGATGGCATGATGATTGATGGTCAGGTATTGGCAAGTGGAATTCTCCCTAGTTGATAGGGAGTGTTAAATTGTGCAACTAGGGCCAAATCCAACTTTGAAAATCTCATTTTATGGAGATAATTATTGCATTAAATTCCTCTTTTCGAGAGGACGAAAATTGACCTAAAGATCACCAAATTTGGACAAGGAGAAATATGTTTGTGAAGTCAAGCCCACACATGTGCAATTTGACAAGGTCGGCTTGGGGTCAAGTTGGTCAAATTGACCCTTCTTCTTCACATATAAATAGAAAAGACCTTCATCCTCATTTGACACATTCATCACACAACTTATTCTTCTCTCCTTCATTGATTGGGTCGTAGAAGTCCGAGGCAACCTGTTCTTCCTTCACACATTCGAGTTTTTGGAGTTGATTTGACTTGTGTTGACTTTCTATTTTGGGGAGACTTTCAACCAGCGTTGACCAAGGCATTTTAAGGATTGTTTGATTGGGTTTTGACCATGGATAGGTCTATCCAAGCAAGCCGCATTATCTGGCATAGAAACTGAGGCAAAAGGAGTTGCTTGACCAGGGTTGACCAGAGAGTTGTAGGACTATTTTGACCTTAGGATGACATCATCATTTGACTAGGTTTGACCGCTGATTTGTTGACTATTTTTGCTACTATTTGACTAGCAAAGAAGGCCGAGTTTGATTGAGGTTGATTGAGCTCAAGAGGGGAAGTTTGACTATTGACTGCTGACTAGTTAGGGCTGTTTTGACTTCTGTTGACTGAAAGTAGAATTGTAGATTTGACTGGGCTATTGGTTTGACATTTGGACAGTGGTATTGGATCATCTATTTGGCAAGTCAATTTTGACTTTGACTTTGTATTATTGTACTCTCTCTGTTGAACATTTGATATTTATGATAAGAAGAATTGATCAAGGGTTTTCCCCATCTTAGGGCTTTTCCCTGGCTTGAGCCAAATTCTTGTGTTCTCTTGTCTTGGCTTGTCTTTTGCATTTTACTATTTATGTTCTATCTACAGTTACTGTCGATGTGAATTAGTGGTTTATGTGATTGCTATTGGAAACTAAATTGGAATTGACATTGGGCTTATAAAAGGACATTGAAGTAATTGTTGCAAGCATAGAACATACCATTGTTATCTAAAATTAACATAATGCCTTGATGAATATTGTTTTAATGGCTTTGAGCCTTATGAACTCTTAAGTGAGTATACCTATGAGCTAGCCTAGTACCAACAACCTCACTCTAGCTCTCGGGCTTAGAGGGAGGCGGGTTTCTTTCCTTTGGAAAAAAAAATCTTAACTAATAGAATTAAAGAGTTGGTTGAGTTCTTATTTGCTACTCATTTGGATTCTCATTGTGCATTTTATGGTATGAAGGTTTACTATTTAATTTGCACATAACATGTTTAACGAAATGTCCCTATGGAAAAATATTTCTTTTGATTGAATTTAAAGTGTTTGAATGTATAAATGAGAGTTTTGTGTTATGCTATTAACCTGCAAGACGATACCGGAATACAGAATATGCGAAGAAATATACCCAGAACATAGAATAGTGAGAAACAACAACAAGTATTTTTTTATTCAAAAAGCAATGTTCACTTGCCTCTTCGAGGGGGCAACCTCCAATAGAGCAGAGCTCGATTACAAATACTCATACATGCAATACATGACTCATACATGCAATACCATGGATCAATACCATGGTTCTTATTAATACCATCTATCTAATACCATGGCCATTTGCAACTAACTGTGGTCCCGTCATTAATTGCGGGTTAACCACTTACAATTATTAATATGGGCTTTATTGACTCCTTACTTAACTATAACTATGACTCGATCCTTCTACATGAATAAGGGGGTTAGGGTGGGACCCTAACATGCCCTCCCCCTTAAGAATAGCCTTGTCCTCAAGGCTGAAGCTGCGGAAACTGCTGAAGAATAGTGGCTGGTTCCCAAGTTGCATCTTTCGGAGAGGTGTCTTTCCACTTGACGAGGACTTCCTTGATCATGCGGCCACGCAGGCGCAGTTCTCATGTATCTAGGACCTGTTCAGGTTGGAGCCAGATTGACCCTTCTTCATCCAATTCAGGTAGACTGGTTTGAATTCTGCAATTGTTCCCAATCACTTTCTTGAGGCATGAGACATGGAAAACTGGATGGATTTTTGCAGTAGGTGGCAAAGCGAGCTTGTAGGTCACTTCTCCAATGCGCTGAAGTACTTGATATGGTCCGTAGAATTTTGGAGATAGTTTATGACAACCCTTGTCTTTGAGTGAAGTTTGCTTATATGGTTTCAACCTCAAAAATACCTGATCCCCTTCTTGAAATTGGCGCTCTGAGCCATGCTAATCTACCTGTTGCTTCATGCGGTTTTGAGCTTGATGAAGATTCTCTCTAAGATGGGCGAGCATGGTTGTGCAGTTTTGTAGGAGTTGATCCACTGCTTGTACCTTGGAGCACCCCTTGATATAAGAAGTAGGGGAAGGAGGGAGTTGACCGTAAACTACTTCATAGGGAGTCACTTTGGTGGTGGCATGATAGTTGGTGTTATACCACCATTCAGCGAGAGGCAACCACTGTACCCATAGATGTTGCTTTTCTGAAGTGAAACACCTAAGGTAGGTTTCCAAACATTTGTTGACGGCCTCAGTTTGACCATCCGTTTGGAAGTACTGAGTTTTAGTTGGGTGCCTTGTAGCCTAAAGAGTTCCTGCCAAAATTTACTGGTGAAGATCGGGTCACGATCAAACACAATAGAAGTGGGCATGCCATGCAATTTGAAGATCTGATCCATGAAAGATTGAGACCAAAGTCGGTGTAAACGAGTGGGGTAGGGTGCAAAAATGAGCATACTTAGAAAGTCGGTCCACAACCACCATGATGACTGACTTGTTTCCCGACTTTGGAAGACTTGTAATGAAATCCATAGAAACCTCCGTCCATATAGATGCTGGGATAGGCAACGGTTGTAATGTGCCTGGTGCTTTGACTGTCTCCCCTTTGTGGCGTTGACAGACATCGCATTCTGCTACAAAAGTAAGGATGTCCTTTTTCATGCCTGTCCAAAAAAATGATCTTCTAGTGCGAGCATATGTCTTCTGAAAGCTTGAATGTCCTGCAATGGGGGATGAGTGCAATTCTGCCAAAATGCGGCTTTTGAGGGTGGATGTTGGTGATATTACGACTCTGTCCTTGTAGCGAAGAATCTCATCCTGCCACGAGTAGCCCTTGGTGGAATTTGGATCCGCCTGCAATTGAGTAATGAGTTGGGAGAGCCCGGGATGTGAAAACCATTCCCTGCGAGCCTCTTCAATCCATTCTGGAATGGGAAGGGAAATTGCGAGCAGGGTACTTTCCTCCTCAAATTGGCGAGATAATGCATCTGCTACACTATTTTCGCGCCCTTTCTTGTAAATGATCTCATAATCATATCCCAGCATTTTGGCGAGCCATTTATTTTGTTGTGGGGAGGATAGGCGTTGCTCCAAAAAATATTTAAGACTGTGATGGTATGTGCGGATTTGGAAACGTCGCCCCAGTAAGTAAGGTCGCCAGGTATCTACTGCATGTAAGATGGCCATCATTTCCTTCTCATAGGTAGATTGTCCCAGATTCCTCCCACTTAGTTGTTGGCTTGTGAAGGCCAAGGGTCGACCTTCCTGCATTAAGACTGCCCCAATACCCGTACCCGAAGCATCACATTCAATGACAAAAGATTTGGTGAAATCAGGTAGTGCTAAGACTGGAGTGGAACACATGGCATTTTTGAGAGCTGTAAATGCCTGTTGTGCATCATCATTCCAGAAGAATGAATTTTTCTTGAGGAGTTGAGTGAGGGGCTTCGCAATGCGGCCATAATTGCGGACAAATTTGCGATAATAGCCTGTGAGACCCAAAAATCCTCTCAGGCTCTTCAAGGTCTTAGGTTGAGGCCAATCCTGCATTGCCTGGATCTTTTTGGGGTCCACCTTGACACCTTCACGCCCCACAATGTGGCCCAAATACTCAACTTCTTCCATGCCAAAAGAACATTTGGACATCTTAACAAATAATTTATGCTTGCAGAGCAGTTGCAAGAGCAGATCTACATGCTGAAGATTTGCGGCCCAAGTGCAACTATAGATGAGGATGTCATCGAAGAAGACAAGGACAAATTTCCTGAGATATGGTTTGAGAAGGTGGTTCATAAGGCTCTAAAAAGTAGATGGGGCATTACAAAGACCGAGTGGCATGACCAGGAACTCATAATGGCCTTCATGAGTTCTGAAAGCAGTCTTTGGAATGTCAACTTCCTTCATGCGAATTTGGTGGTAGCCTGAGCGAAGATCCAACTTAGTGAAGAATTGAGCCCCATTGAGTTCATCCAACAAATCATCAACAACCAGGATGGGAAATTTATCTTTGACTGTCAACTTATTGAGGGCCCTGAAGTCTGGACACATTCGCCATTCCCCATCTTTCTTGAGCACCATGACCACCGGTGATGAATAAGGACTAATGTTGGGACGAATGACACCTGCTTCCAAAAGTTCCTTGATTATTTTTTCTATTTCATTCTTTTGGGTGAATGGATATCTGTATGGGCGCACATTTGGTGGTTGGGCCCCTAGAACCAAGGTGATGCTATGATCATGTTCCCCTCGCGAGGGTGGAAGCTCATGAGGCTTGTCAAAGACTGGCAGATGGTTATTTAAAATCTGTTGCATCTCAGGATGAATCGGCAGAGAATTGGGTTCGATGGCCTGGATGGCATTAAATTGAGCGATAACTCCATGATGGCCCTTTTTTAACAATTTTTCCATCCTATGTGAGCTGATGATAGAGGGAGCTCTCGCCTGGAGTCCACGGAGGGTATATGTGGAGTTGTTCTGCTTAAAGCTCATATATTACTCCTGAAAATCCATTGTGATTGGCCCAAGAGTGCGAATCCATTCAGCACCGAGGACAATGTTGCACCCTCCCATGTGTATGGCAAACATGTGGGTCTTCAACTGATAATCCCCCATTTGAAGTTTGACATTTTCACAGTGGCCTTCACATTTCATTGTTCCCCCATCCGCAATTTGGACTTGCAAGTTAGAAACTGCTCGTACAAAACAATGCATTGCTTCCGCGACTTTTTGATGGATGAAATTATGTGTACTTCCACTATCAATCAAGACTACTACTGGGCGATGTTTAATAAAACCTCTAATTTTGAGAGTTTGAGGTGAAGAAATCCCCGCCAAAGCATGCAGCGAAATAACTGGTTCGTCAGGGATATTGTCCTTCTAGTTGTCTTCTTCTACCTCCTCTGGTTCCTCAAGTGGTGGGGCTTCCTCCAATGAGCTGTAATCAGTGGCATCAATTTGAAAAAATTTAGGCTCCTTGCATTCATGACCTGGGGAGTATTTTTCATCACAGTAGTAACATAACCCTGTTTTCTTCTTTCGGCCATTTCTGCAAGTGACACCTTTTGAACCTTATGTGTTTGAGTCGTGCTGTGAGCCTGTGGGGGGCGACCCTTGGCAGTGAAATTTGGGCGAATGGACTGGGTTGCTAACGCACGTTCCACGTTACGAGCTACCTTGCAAGCCTCCGACCATGTGGGAGGGTGGTGTAGTCAGACGTTGGCTTGTATGGCCTCTTTAAGACCGCTGATAAAACATTCCGTGTAGAATGCATCTAAGAGATCCCTAGTGCGGAAAGCTAAGGCTTCAAAGGCTGTAACATATTCATCCACTGTGCCAGTCTATCGGAGCTTAGTGAGATGACCCAAAAAAGAAGATTCCTGGTCAAAGCGCTCTGTAAGAGCTTTTTTGAAGGTGGCCCAAGTCAGAAAACTTCCATTGCAACGTTGATGCCATTCCCACCATTGCCATCTTGCATTGTCCAAGTACATGCTCCCCACCATAAGCTGAGTCTCATTATCTAAGATGTTATTCAGATTGAAATACTGCTCCATTTGTGCTATCCATGCAGCCAGGTGAGTACCATCAAATTTATGCATATCCAGCTTGGGAGGTCGCGGACGGGATTGTTGGTGGGTGCCCCAAAGGTGAAGAGAGCGGCTAGACTCACCCTCACTGTGTCCATTGCCAATATACGCCTCCTCGCGGGCTTCCTCCTTGCCTTTAAAGAGTGTGTCAGTTAGTCTGTCAAGCTGAGATTGGATGGCTTACAAGGATTGTTCAAGTTTGTCGATCTTCTCATTGGCCATAGTTTGAGCTCTAGTTTCTACCATGCACCGATCCTATGTACTTGAAATTTGGGACCGCTCGAATTTTTTTTCACTGACAATTGAATGGTACCACCTTGCTCAGCTCGTCGTCCTGATTCTTATGGGCTAGATCACCAATAAGCGCCCCGGGGGGTCAGATTTTTTTTTTTTTTTTAATTTCTGAAAACTCCTAACGGAGGTTTACTCCTTTCTTAGGAACACTGCAGTAGCCGAATCCCCAAAATGTTAATGCTGCCAAAAGTCCTACGAAAATCACGCCCCGGTATAGGAACCCCACACAACTACTTAGATCTGGTGGATCTAAGAGATCTGAATGGTTGATCGGATAGCTCTGAGCGGCGGCATCGACTGCTGCTGCGGATCTGATGGATCGGAAAGGCTGGTTTGCTAACTCGGAACTGCGGGACTGATGTCTGCTGCTGCTGCAACCCCACTTGCGAGATCTGATCTGGCAGAGATTATGCGTGATCCCGAGATAGAAAAGGGAACTATGGTCTCGAGGAGTGTCAGGTGCTACAGATCGCAATATACATAAGGGTCTGACAGTAGTACTCGACCCAATGTTTCAGGGCTCTAACTAAAGAGGATCAACCGTACCCTTAGCCGTACAACCCGACTACCCTATCGTACGGGCGAGTAATCTCTCCGAGTGCTGTTCTCGATGTAATTTAGCAGCAAGACGGCCGACAGTTTATCTATGGCGAGGTTTCAAAGGAGCTAGGGGGCTTCCGATATACCCAGAGGGTACTTGGAAGACAGTCCGTGCGCGGTTCTGTCTAATGCGCTACTACTCGAAGGGGTACCCACAGGGGTTACAAGGGAGTCCAACAAGCGTGACCACCTCTTGTATTTCCTACGTGCATGCCTCCCCAAATCCGCAGGTTTATGCGCTCAACAACAGATCCCGTGGTTTAAAGACGCTGGAACACGTCTCTAGCCAAAAAAAAAATTGCTAAGAAATGGAGATCCCACCGGCCCTAGAAAGAGCTCTGATACCACTTGTTATGCTCTTAACCTGCAAGACGATACCAGAATACAGAATATGCAAAGAAATATACCCAGAACATAGAATAGTGAGAAACAACAACAAGTATTTTATTATTCAGAAAGCAATGTTCACTTGCCTCTTCGAGGGGGAAACCTCCAATAGAGCAGAGCTCGATTACAAAATAAGACACGATGCTCCTCGCAGGGAGTCTCTATCCTTTATATATGACTCATACATGCAATACCATGGTTCTTATTAATACCATCTATCTAATACCATGGCCCATTTGCAACTAACTGTGGTCCCGTCATTAATTGCGGGTTAACCACTTACAATTATTAATATGGGCTTTAATGACTCCTTACTTAACTATAACTATGACTCGATCCTACTACATGAATAAGGGGGTTAGGGTGGGACCCTAACATTTTGTGAATTTTTGGCACATACCTAAAAAGGGACATTACAATGATATCAGAGCTTTGCATCCTGCCATCCTAATGGGGTTTATCAGTGGAAGATAGATTCCATGTTACCTTTGATATGAGTTCAATAATATGTTGATGGGTTCTTTGGGAAAAATGCCAGAGCCAGAGGAAACGATTAACACACTGTAACTTGTGGGAGCATTTGCTGGAATTTTTGCAGATCCTTGGGGACTATAACAAGAATGTAACAAAGGTATTTGAAGACTATAATAGAAATTTCATGAAGGTGATAGAGTAGGTTGGAGCATGGACATTATCAGAAGTAGCGAAGCACATCCTTTGAAGGAAATTGAGGTGTCACCTTCTAAGGTTTGTCAAATGGGCATTCCTTGTACACCTGAAATTGAAGTAGCCTAGGAGGCATTTGTAATAGTTCCTGGAAGGGCATACTTAAAAGAGAAGTGTTACAATCTTGAGGTAAAGATTCCAAGCTATATTTCCGAAGAGAGGAAAAAATTGAATATCTTACAAAAGGCCTTTTTGCAAAAAAGGAGAAAATCAAGATGCTTAAGGACTCCATATTACAAGAAGATCATGAACTTAAGGATAGGAATGTGAGGACAACTGTTAACCTTGCCATTGTTGAGGGATAGAAGTGCTAAGCATGTAGCAACAGAAATCCACTTTTGAGTTGTGGAGCAACCCTCTTCAAAAGTACATAGACAAGCCTTGCACCTTGAGTCCACATTTGCTTGAGTGGATACATGATTAATGAGCAGCCTTGCACATTACTGTTCAACCCACATAGAGAGAGGGTGATGGCAAATAAGCTTGGGATGGAGGGTTGGTATAAGGTGTTTCCTTCTATGGAGAAAGGAGTCAAGTCTTGTAGGTCTCTCAGGTTGTTTCTACATGATGGCTATTTTGTGGGGATGCAAGGAAAAGAGATAGAGCTCCAACATATTGATATTCCAGATGTCATCAAAGTATAGCCCAGTTGAAGCATGATGGATTCCCAAGTTGGAAATGGGATCCAAGTGGAGTACACCAATGGGAGGAAGACTTTGAAACCCTTCCTTTGGTTGGCTTACTCAAATATGCTACCACCACCTTTAGGATATATGATGATACCAAAGTTTGGGATCTAGGGATTTTTATGATAGATAATTTGTTGCACCATGGGAAAGAGTTGGCGGGAGGTACCAGGATCGATAGTATCCTATTGATGCAGCAGGAGTATAGCGGAGCCTTTTTCAGATTCATTTGGGATCCAGGAATTGCTCATGGCATACAGGTTTTGGATTTCATTTATTGACGCAATAGGAATTCTTCAAATTTATTTGGGATCTCGGTATTGATCTGCACTTTGGAATTGCTTGAGGACAAGCAATCTTAGGAAGGGAGGACTGTCATTCCCTTTCCAAGTAATCATCAAAGGGGAAAAGGGGGACCCATGGTATTCCGATATCTCATGAAAATAAAAGGAGGATGGGAGTTCACTCTTGGACATGATGAATCGGATATTGTTTTGATAATTGGTCTGAGAGCTCTTGGAGCTTGAAGGAAGGCTGCGAACCCATGTGAGGAGGGTAGTTTTGGTGGTGCAAGATCCACCTTAGCTGATTCAGCCAGATTGGTTTTGGTGTTGCTATGATACACCCTAGCCGGCTGATTAGGAGGGATCACTTCAGATCTCTTGATTGTGCTTCATATTAAAAAAAAGTAGGAGCCACCCAGGGTTCTCATTAGTGCTCAATGCTGGAGATTATTATTCAGCAAAATATGTCATTTTACAGAAGAAATTACAGGTTCTAAATCTGAAGCATTGGCATGTAATTATGTAACTGCTAGAAATAAAGAGTTGGCTGAGTTATTATTTGCTGCTCATTTGAATTCTCATTGTGCGTTATATTGTATGAGGGTTTACTATTTAATTTGCACACAACATGTTTAACGAAATGTCCCCATGGAAACGCATTTCTCTTGATTGCATTTAAAGTGTTTGAATGTGAATTTTGTGAATTTTTGGCACATACCTAAAAGGGGACATTACACTATGATACCACAAGTAGGGAAGGTAAGACCGAGATTTCCTCATGTCTAAAATCCCTATGTTCTTTCTGCCTATCCTACCTTATCATCTTCACCTTATTTAAGCCATGTGTAGTGTAGAAACCATTTCCTAGAGATAAGCCATCATCCCTATACGTTAGCAATGTGTTTTTGACATTTGGGGAACAAGAAGTAGTGGGAGGAACTTCTTGCTGGGCAATTATGCATGGGCAATTCGAGTAGGAGGATGGAACCCAGAAAAAAGAACAAAAGAAGGAAGCTTTTGGAGGCAAGAGGAGGAGAAAACAATGTGCCGTGATCATATGGATCAGGCCAGTAACGAAAATAGGCAAACATTTTTGCTAAAAGGGCCAAGAAATGAAGGAAATCTGCCGAAGTTTGAGATATCAGCCTGGATCTTTCTATGCCCACACTGAAAAGCACTAGAGGGAGGAATTACTGAGGGACTGTTTAATAGAGAAGGAAGTCCTCCCTATGTTGTGTGGGGTAGATATTGTAGGTGCCAAGCGCTGCTGTTTCGAAAACCCAGCAGTAAAACTCTGGTTTTGTATATTTTTGCTCTGAAATTGAGAAAATAACCTTAGGAAATTGCACTGTCCATCTTCACCCTGGTGGTATCATAGCCTGGCTAGGGGTTGGTGGATCACCTACAGTTGGCTGCTTGGTCTCAGCGGGTTGCCCAGTCTGCATTATTCACACAGATAAGTTATTCAGCTCTGTTCTAAAAATGTTTTAGTTATTTATGCTTTTCTACAGAATATTTATTGTTCATAATTAAGGAATAAATGTTTATGAGATATCAACACTAATTAGCAGCAACACTAACTGTGCTTGAGATACACCAAGTACTGAAGCTGATACAAAGTTTGTTCAACATGTTCTATCATTTTCATACATTCTGTTGAATGTAATAATATAGAAACTGTGTCACATAGCGTAAGCCTGTAACATTATATCGATCAGTCACAGGACAACAAACCTTTAGGATTAAAACAGTTCAATGCACACTGATCATGTAACAAATTTACTTTTTCCATACTGGATTAAAAACAGTTTTAGAGATAATTACTGGTAAATTTCATGTTTGAATGATTACATTTGTCGCATATCTTCATTGCACGGTGAGTACCAAGTTACCAACATGTTTCACTAGTTCAAACTTCACCTCTTTCATCGCAAATTGGGGCGTCCAAGAAATTCTCTGTTTCTATTTATGTGTTACTAGATGTAGTATTTGCAGCATCTATGTCTAATTTACCTACTTTGTTTGTGTTTAATATTCAGAAAATCTTGGCTTGTGTTTCTAGGGATTTGGCAAATTAACCCTGGTTATTATTTAAACAATTCAAATCAGAAGATTTGAAGTGTCTGTGGCTGGTGGCCGAGTTCTTCAATTCTACTTTTTGAAACTTAGACGAGTGCTAAAAGTGCTACTGTTACCTAAGTCAAGACTCTTCTAATCAATCGATATTTCATTTTTAGCTTTGAAAAGCACAAACTGTTTCCTCTGGACTACTTTCATTTTGCTAGTTTTTTAGCACAATTTGTTGTCTCATGAGTTGGGGTCCCAATTGGCACGTTCTCCTTTCTTTCACTTGATTAAGCATCACCATATTATTTCGTTGAGATTCATCCATTATCCTAATTTTTGAAGCATCACAATATTATTTTCATGGTTCCATTGACATTTATTACAGCAATATGGACACTAGGAATTATTTCTGTCTACAAACAAGCTTGGGTTGGATCCCAAGTACCTCAAATTAGAAAATGTTTCATTATACTTTGTGAAAACCTTTGTTTTCCACTTTCATTAGTCCATGCGAAATATATGAGCAATTTGATGATCTTAGTATATGCAGCATTGGAAGGGACCCAATACAAGGAAAAATATACATTACAATTGAGCAAACTTTGGTGTAAGTATGATGTCATGCAGCTCATAACAAGTGGTTCATAATGTAGAATTCCATTTTCTTGACCTTTAGAATCACCTGAGAATGAGTTCTCTTAGGTATTAACTTTTTATGGCTTTAGTTTGATTAGATAGTTGTACAGCACAGACAATATTTACAATGAATCAACAAAAAGACAACTAAAGGAATAAGTTATCTTTTGCTGATGAATGCCACTTGTACCATGGTAAGATAGATGCATTCCTTTGAAACATTCATATTTGAGTTAAGCTATTTGTTCGGTGTGCATTTCAAAAAAAATGTATGCATCAATTGTCCTTTTTAAATATATTGTTGTATGTGCATATATTTATTTGATCACTTGCCTTTCCACCTCTTGTAAGAATTTGTAGATGTGGTTATATGCGTGTTCTACTAACAAAGTGATCAATTAACCATTGTCTAGAGAAAATATTTTAATGAAGAAGTGTCCAAATTTAATATTACAGCCACTTCTGGATTGAATCTAAACAAATAGGCAACAAAGGTATTTAACAATTGGTATCAAAGCCAGGTTACAGTACTAGGGGCTGTATGGGTTCAAGAAAGGAACATGTATATCCATTTTTTTCAGATTATATATTATTAGAAATAGGCTCCAAAGTTCTTCCATTCCAAATTTAACTAGAAAATTGAAGGCTGTTGCAAGAATGCCTTTATGGGGGTTTCAAATGTTATAGCTGACATTTATAGACTTACATTAGATTGGAATCTGGATTGCGAAATTGGATAATGTGGTTGCAAGAGCATCAGTATTGTGTTTAATGTTTGGTGGAAATAAGGATGCTGTATACATTGGAATCATTCCAACACCAAAATATCGTTTCCATTTCTTTTTCTGCTATTGTGACCTCATGTCAGCTCCTTGGTAATGATTTTCCTGTGTTCAAGCTCTGAAATGATCATTTTTTTCCTCTTTTTGGTTTGAGCTTTGCTTATTTGAAGTTGTGAGCTCCATGGTTGTTTCACTAAGAGTGAAGATTTTTCCATTACCTTATTTGGGCAGAAGACAACAAGAATTTTGCAATAAAGAAATCACTCTATTATAATCCATTACTTTTTGGATTTGAAATAGTGACTCGATATTCCTAGGTTGACCACTCAGATGCTCTTTAATCGTGTGAACGGACCACTCAGAAGTCCTTTTGTTGAGATATTAGTAATTCCCATGTTTATTTATTGGCTCATTAAGAATGATGCCATAGACAATATAGAGAGTGTTTTTGCTACATATTATGGGCTCATGGTATACCATCTTTTTCAAGATTGAAATTGAGTATTTTGGTAGAAAGTAGTGCATTTGATTGCATCTTCAAGGTTGCAATTATTTCTCTGAAAGCTTTTACTAAGCTTATTTAGGAAATCAATGGTTACTAACTTCTGAACTTGCGTATAGTTGTTGACGTGATGCAATTGCACTTCATTTGTACCCAAGGTATAGTCCAGTAGGAAAATATTTCAGTGCATGTTGTGGAGATGCTCCATGTGTGGGCATAAGCCCTTTAACCATACTTGTAATCTACCAGCATAATCTTTCATAGAATTTTCTGAAAATGGGGAGATAGGAGAGTCACTAACTTTGCTGTAAGATATGCATTACCATAAAGTTAGTGACTCTCCTATCTTTGCCAGTCTCTGATTGCTGCTGTACATGTTACTATATTAGCTGCCGTACAAATTGAAGTCCAAATTCAAGTTAATTTTGTCAAATTGATTTTAATGAAAAAAAAGGTCAAATCCATCTTGATTTTCAACGACCTTGACTTCATTCTTCAAATTTCTCTAGAACTCTTTGAAAGCCATTGTTCCAAAACAGTCTTCTTTGCTGCCATAAAACAGTCCAGCAATTGCACCATCTTGCTACCAGACGTGCTTGGGAAACATGCTTACAAATCTATTTGAAATGCCTTATTTTTTAGTAAGTAGAAGTCTAGAAAATTTCTGAAATAGTGATTTGGAGAATCCGATTTTATTTTATTTTTGTTTTATTTGTGTGCACTAAGAGTGTCAAAGTTACAAATGCCAAAAAAAAAGTGTTATAGCTGAATGGAAGTTTAATATATTTTTGGCAAATCATTCAATCTTTGAATGTGTACACCTATATAGTTAAATATTGGTGTATATATATATATTATTGCTGTTTGATATAATAGGAACATTCCATGTATACTTCGCACAACCTTCGAAAGAAGAAATTTTTCACTGGCATAGTTGACTCACTGTTTACAACACCAATGCCTCGCAATAATTATTTGTGGTCCACATCCAAGGGACATCCTCTGTAGTTAATGCACTGAACCAAAATTTTAATGTTTATAGGGAAGACCATATGTATATGCATTTTTCTCAATGGGCTTGGGTTCCAACATGCTCCATAAGTCACTCTATGCAACCAGTCTGTCCAGCGTAAGCTAATCTTGATGGAATTATTTACTTTTCACTTTGCAAGCCTGGAACAGAGTTTAAAGACAATGAATCATATACTAATACCAGGAATGCATATTCTCAAGCATCAGGGAACATATTATGAGTTAAAGGTATAGTGATGGATGTTATAAAAGAAAATAATTCTGACGTGAAAGATAGGACTCACTCTGAGGAGTTGCATCAAGAAGTTACCCCCGACAAGGCCATTAGATGAAGCATGAAAAGGGACTGAAGAAAAGAATTTGGCAGATGTTGATCTTGTACATTTCCAGAAAAATGTTTCATCTGGATCTGCATAAAATATATCATTTTTATCAAGAGATAATGGCATAAATACTGATACCATTAGTGCTGGGAAACCGGCTATGAGCATTGGAGAAACTAAAGGTACATTGGGAAGATTAAATGAATCCTGGATTGTTGAAATTAGGAACAAAATTGGGAGGATTGATTAGTCCTTTACTCTAGGGATTGAGTGGTAAGATGTTCCAATAGAGACTGCAAAATGTAAGACTATGAGAAAAATGCTGATAATCACCTATTTGAAGTAGTTAGGAACTTTCTCTTTCAGACTCAGTTGTCTATAAAACTACAACAATTGATGAGATCCACCCATGGTTAAGTTTGATGTAATTAGAATCTTCCGACTATGATTTTGAAGGAACAAAAATTACAGTTGACCTGAACGTTGAGGATAATGTCTGAGCAAGTTCTTGTTGACATGAATAACTCACTTGCATGTCCTTCTCAAGGTGATGGAGATGTAATAGGCTAAGATAAGTTCCACCTTTTTTTTTTGAATGTGCCAAATACTACATCTTATATTTGTTATGGATTGTGAATTTGTCAGTGTGGATCCAAATCTGTGGATAAACCTAAATCTTTTCAAGAATGATGATGATGGTATCCTTGTGAATATAGAAACGTCACAATTGAATAGAAACTCGTTGTGAACTTGGTTTCTTTGTGAACAGCATCTTTGTTAAAAATAAATAAATTAGGTTCTGATGTCAAGACTTGCAAGATGTTAATTCATTGTTTATGCAAGAAAGATGCAGATTTTGAAATGCATTAGTATGATGAAATGGAGGAGAAATATGTTGTAGCTAATGCTTCTATTTACAATGTTGTCTTAAACTAATTCTTAGATACGGCATTAAAGCTGCATTTTAGAATACAGAAAATGGGTTTTCTACCTGTTATTGAAGCTTCAACAACCTTATAAATGGTCTTTACAAGCAAGGTAGTTTGGAAGACACACATAATAATTTAAACTAATTCTTCAGAGGGGTTTACTTGGCATCAATACTGATAGGAGATTGCGCTCTAAATATTGTAGAAAATTTAATTCTTATTTATTTGTTTGAACTTTGAATGTGGCAAGGTGTTGATGACAGTCAATTGATTTCTGCTCAAGAGAACTGATCTCTTAATTCAGCAGATTGCTTTTAAGTGTTTTCTTGCATTAGAAAATGCTTAGATTGTTTGTAATGCATATAATAATGAATGATATTTTTATAACGTTTCATGTGATGAAGAGCTAAAAGTGATTGAAAAATCTTAGATCATTTCAAGGGCTATTGTAAATGATGCAATAGAAAGATTATATGCATACTCACAGTTGTTTGGTGGAGTGAAAGTTCAGAATCCAGATCACAGGTAGAATTCTCTTGAATATGGCAATGAGTGTAAGGCTATATTGAAGACTTTGTGCTACCACATGAAAGAACCAAACTTAATAAGAAGAATCTCATACTCGTGAAATCTAATTTCTGTATGAAATAGGTCTGGAAAAAAGGTGTTTTTTTTAAAATTAAAATTACTACGATGATATCTCACGATAACTAAATGTATGTGATATAGGTGAAATAATGGATCTGTCCAAGAAGGACAATTAATGGTTGTTGAACCTAAAAAGCGTGGAGAGGATGCCATTGTAATGGCATTGGAACCCTATGATATGCCTTGATCGTCATTGATATGGGCCCTACGATGTTAGAGAAAGCTAGAGAGACAAGTTGGCTACAAGACTAAAAATTTCCATACACGTCCTATGCAAGGAAGCCTTGGTCAATGATGGATTACCCGAGGTACCATGTAGCAGAGAAGGGGATGCTTGAGATTGGAGAGTAAGTGATTGCACGGAAGAGGAAACTTGAATGAATATATTGTGGAGGGTTCATGTAATATGCTAGTTGGGATCATGAGTGCATTGGATGTGTTTGAGTAAATAATGTGTTGAGTTCTATTTGTGGCAACCATATGGAGTAGATGCATATTTATAAAAATATATAAAAATAAATATTGAGATAAATAAACATTACATGCATATAAATGGACATGATATATGTTTATTTGTATGATTATTGTAGGAAATGTTGGAATGTTGTGTATCAAAACAATGAAGAAGATGACATTGTAGGTACAATGTAAAAATTTCTGTTTTCCAACCTCGGTTTTCAGTGTCACCTTATTTCTCCCATATAATTAAATGCCCATTCCCATATCCATACGTTTAACAACTAAAAAAAATAAATTTTTGCTAAAAACACAAATTCTGGAAAATTTTTCAGAATGCTGAAAATGCAGAAATAAAAAAATCAGCAGTAACAAACAATCATTTAACACATTTGAACACTGTGATTTTTGGTCAATGTGACCCTGGAAAAACCCCCTACAACTTTTGGGGAAAACCAGTTTGAGAGCTCTTCTTTATTTCTGGAAAATGCCTTTTTTACAATGAAAATATTTAGCGAAAAATCAGCAAACAAATTTACAACTTATCTCTTTTTCCTGCTTCACAGTCAAGCTGGAAAACTGCTGTATGGATGTACGGGCTGTATGAACCGTACAGACCGTACGGACTGTACGGACAAACCTCAATTTTTGTGCAAAAAATCAGCTGCCTCGATTTCTATGCAAAAACAAATATGCCTTTTACTGTTTGCTCAGCAAAAATCTGCCTTTTGCTGGTTGCTCATTCAGCTGTAAGGATTTGCTTAAATGCTGCCTTGGTATGTGTGCCACGCTGCTGCCTCCTTCTCCTCCTTGTCCAGAAATCTCCCTTTCTCTCTTGCTCTCTCTCTCTCAATCTGCACATGAAAGAATGAATGATCTTTTCCTCCCTTTCCTCCCTTAATCCAACCCTAAGTGACTTTTGGGTGATCCCTAAATCCAATGGCTGAAATAGATTTAGATCTATGGCTGAGATTAAATGCTCATTTAAATCTCACTTTCTATTTTTTAATTCACCCCACTTTAATAAAGACCCACTTAGTCATTTATTTCCAAAGTCACTTTTCCTTTCTAATTTTTCATTGACTTTATAAAAGTCACTTTAAAATTAGACTTTAGTAACTTTATCACTTAAAGTCACTTTTAAATTAGATTTGACTTTATAAAAATTATAAAGTCACTTTAAGAGAAAAAATTAAATTCTTTTGGACACTTTTCCCTAGGCCAAAGATCATGCTTAAGAGAACCACCTGTCCTCCGGTACCAAATTTCAACACTCCCTCTTACCGAGGAAGGTGTTCCTCACCACACCCATCTTGTTTCTGAAGTAGTCATGCTTGCTCCGTGGTAATGCTTTGGTAAGAATATCTGTAACATGCTCATCAGTGGGAATATACTCAAGCTTCACAACGCCCTTCTGAACACAGTCTCTGATGAAATGATATTTGATCCCGATATGCTTTGACCTGTCATGAAATACTGGATTTTTCGTGAGTTTAATGCAACTCTGATTATCACAGTAAATCCCTGAAGGTCTCAACGGCTGACCAAATAAGCCAAACAACATCTTGCAAAGCCAGATGGCCTCACAAATAGCTAGACTGACTGCCATATACTCTGCTTCCGCTGAACTCAATGCTACTGACTGCTGCTTCCGACTGAACCATGACACTACTGCTGAACCGAACCCAAAACAACACCCTGAAGTGCTCTTCCTATCAAAAGCACAACCTGCTTAATCAGAATCAGTGTAACCTGCCAATCTCACTCCATCCCCCTGCCTGTAGTCCGGACCATAATCCACTGTCCCCTGCAAGTACCGCAAAATGTGTTTTGCAGCCCCCCAGTGAACCTTCCTAGGCTCACACATAAACTGACTCATCGTGTTGACTGCAAAACAAATGTCTAGTCTAGTGTTGACCAAATACATCAAGGAACCAATCAACTTCCTGTACAATGTGGGATCCACCAACTCAGAATTTGAAGCATGAAGCTTCTTCCAGTTAGTGATCATCGGTGTCGACATGGGTCTACAAGGATGTCCACAATATACTTCCCCTGCCCTAGAAAGAAATGCCCCTCCTCCTGCCACACCTCCAAACCCAAAAAGTAATTCATCACGCTGATGTCCTTCATCTCAAACTCCGCCGCAAGATCTCTCTTGCAGTGCTCTATGAGTCTCTCTGCACCTGTAATGACCAAGTCATCCACATACAGCGCCAGAATGAAAGGCTCCTCACCTATCACAATAAAGCAAAGGTTCGGATCTGCCTCACTCTTTGTAAAACCCAACCCCTGCAAGTAAGTATCTATCCTGGAGTACCAAGCTCTGGGAGCTTGCTTCAAGCCATAAAGGGCCTTCTTCAGTCTGCACACATGGGACTCCTTCCCATGCACCTCAAAGCCTTGTGGCTGCTCAATGTACACCTCCTGTATGAAGCCATTGAGAAATGCAGTCTTCACATCCATCTGGTGGATCTTCCAACCCATTTCTGTTGCTATCCATATAATGGAGCGGATCGAAGTATATCGAGCCACGGGAGCGAAGGTCTCCTCATAATCAACTCCCTCTACCCGGGAGAATCCTCTAGCCACAAACCTCGCTTTGAATTTCTCAATGCTGCCATCTGCAGCATGCTTTACCTTGTAAAGCCATCTGGAAGTAACCACGGATTTGCCCTCAGGCCTCGGCACCACCTCCCAAACATCATTCTTCATGATAGAAGAATACTCCTCCTGCATGGCCTCTCTCCAAACCTGTTGGCTAGCTGCCTCTTCATAGCTAGAAGGCTCAGAGTCAAGGATGCTGGTAACCATTGCCATATAGCTACAAAACCTCTCAGGTGGTCTACTCTCTTTGACCGACCTCTTAGGCTCAGCAACAGATGTGGCATCTCTCAAGGTGTCCTGAAGCCACTTGGGCTTCCTCTTCCCTGAGTGCACTTCTCCCATAGGAGAATGAAACTCCTCCTCTCCATCATCATCAGGAGCCTGAACTCCTGACTGTCTGTCTGCTGTCCTCCTGCCTGCCCCTGAACTTGTAGAAGTTGAGGTACCGTGTGAACTGCTCTGCATGCTGCCTGGAGCACCACCCCTCTGGCTCGATGAGCCACTGCTCACTGACGGACCTGAAATCCTCATAGATGTACCTCAAGATCCTCCTGATCCCTGCCCACTGGACCCCTGCGACTGACTCAACTGCTGCTGAGGGTCTGGCTGATCCAGATACTCTAACTCCCGTGATCTCCTAAAGGCCCTGTTCTCCTCGAACTTCACATCCCGCCTGATCACAACTCTCCTCTGTGCAGGAATGTAAATCTGAAAGGCCTTTGAGGTCTCACTGTAGCCCACAAAGATACCCTTCTCTGCGATGGGCTCTAGTTTGGTCCTCTTCTCCTTGGGTATGTAGGAGTATGTGATGCACCCAAAGATACGAAGATGACCAATATCAGGGTTCTTCCCAGAAAAAGCCTCTTTCGGAGTCATGTGCCCCAAGGCACGATGCAGACTCCTGTCTGTAAGTAAACAGCTGTGTTGCAGGCCTCTGCCCATAAGAACAATGGCAACCCCTGATCATGTAACATGGCTTTGGCAGCCCCTACGATGGATCTATTCTTCCTCTCCGCAACCCCGTTCTGCTGGGGGTTGTAAGGAACAATGAACTCCCTCCTAATGTTCGCCTCCGCACAATAGTCAACGAACTCTCCAAGGGTGTACTCTCCCCCATTGTCCGACCTCAGGGACTTGATCTTCCGACCTGTCTGTGTCTCCACAAGAGCTCTAAACTCTTGAAACCGCTTGAAGACCTCACTTTTGGTCTTCAAGAAATAAATCCAGGTCCTCCTAGAGTGATCATCAATGAATAAAACATAGTACTCATATCCACTCAAGGAAACATGAGACATCCGACCGCTCACATCAGAATGAATCAAATCAAGTATCCTAGTCGCTCTGCTGTCACTGCTGGGAAAAGGGGACTTGGCAAACTTGCCCATCACACATCCTCTGCAAGTATCAAAGTGATTAGTGCTAAAATCTGGCACACCTGTAGTGATCTCCTGCAAGGTCCTCAAGGCTCCATGATACATATGTCCCATCTTGCGGTGCCAAATCTCACACAGCTTAGAACTGCTAGCTCTGTTGTCGGTACTACTGCTCAATGCCACAAGGGACTGGAATGCAAACTTGTACACCTTTGCATGGCGTACACCTATCACTCTAGCTGAATCAGCTGGAGTGCCCCTGGGATACATCAACACCTGTCCTACCCTGAACAGTACCTCAAATCCTCTGTCCTCCAAAGCGGAGACGGATATGAGGTTCTTCCTCATCCCTGGCACATAAAGAACGTCTGACACTTTTAAGGGAGGTTTGGACTCCCTCTGAAATGTCAGTGTCCCCACCCCGACTGCTCTGACAACTCTGTCATCACCGAGTACTACCTCAATATCAGTGCCACTCTCTGAAAGCTCTGAGAAGTACTCCCAGACTCCTATCATGTGACGTGAAGCCCCACTGTCCACATACCAGATACCTGAAGATGCTCCGCTAATCGAGGGAAAGGCATCCTCCCTCTGAACCCGTGTGGCAGGTGATCCTGCACTAGAGGACTCATACGCAGTGAACCCAAACTCTCGGTCAAAACGAACTGCAAAGTCCTCAACCTCTGCTGAAGCTGCCACGTTCTGGTTCTTCCCCTTCTTCTTCTTCTCTGGACACACAACTGCATAGTGTCCCATCTTTTGACAATTCCAACACTTCACCTTGGAATAGTCCTTCTGTGTGTCACCCTGTTTACCTTTACCTTTGCCTTTGCCCCCACCATTGCTTGTGGAAGCCTGCTTCTTCCCTTTGCCTTTCTTGCCCGCTGCCGACAGTGCTACATCCTCATCCTGCTCAACTGGCTTGGCTGCCCCAAGCTGACCTTTCCCGATCTCTGTCTGAATGTAATCATCCCAAAACCTCTCCCATGTGGGAAGGGTCTCACGTGCACAAACCCCATCAGCAAAGTTCATCCATGAACGGGGGAGGCCATTCACTGCAATCCGCACCAACTCAGTGGGTGGAATGTCCTCTCCAACTGCTGCCAACTCATCTCTCACATTAATAATCTTTGTGAGATATCCAGCTGCACTATCATTACCCATCTTAATAGTCTTCAGCTTCTCCTTCAGGACCATTTTCCGGTTCTCATTGGTACTATGGTAGAGATTAGACAATGCTGTCTGCATCTCATGGGCATTTCTCTTTCCTCTCACATGAGGAATGCAATGGTCTTTGAATCCGTCTAGAATCAGTCTCTTACCCTTTTTGTTCTTTTTATTATACTTAGCCAACTGAGTGGCATCAGTAGGCACAGCAACAGGGTTCTGTGCGGTATGCACCATGATGTCCCAGACTTCTGCCTCCTTAAAGATACTCTGCATTCTCTCCTTCCAAACGCTGTAGTTTGTATGCCCATCCAACCTATCCTCCACCCTCAATCCCAATGACATCCTACTGTCCTAAAACCGAAAAATAGCACTGCTGTAGTAAAGATAAAAACTGTTGTTTGTGAAAAATCAGCTTGCTGGAATTTTCTGAGTGAAAAATCAGCAGGCTGTAATTTTCTGAGTGAAAAATCAGCAGGCTGTAATTTTCCTCCTTGCTGTCCCAAACTGCCCTTTAGCACTCAAGCTCTGATACCATGTAAAAAATTTTGTTTTCCCACCCCGGTTTTCAGTTTCACCTTATTTCTCCCATATAGTTAAATGCCCATTCCCATATCCATACATTTAACAACTGAAAAAATAAATTTTGCTGAAAACACAAATTCTGGAAAAATTTTCAGAATGCTGAAAATGCAGAAATAAAAAATCAGCGGTAACAAACAGTCATTTAACACATTTGAATACTGTGATTTTTGGTCAATGTGACCATGGAAAAACCCCCTACAACTCTTGGGGAAAACCAGTTTGAGAGATCTTCTTTATTTCTGGAAAATGTTTTTTTTACAGTGAAAATATTCAGCAAAAAATCAGTAAACAAATTTAAAACTTATCTCTTTTTCCTGCCTCACAGTCAAGCTGAAAAACTACTGTACGGATGTACAGGCCGTGCGGACTGTACAGACAAACCTTGATTTTTGTGCAGAAAATCAACTACCTCGATTTCTGTGCAAAAAATCAGCTGCCTCGATTTCTGTGCAAAAACAAATCTGCCTTTTACTGTTTTCTCAGCAAAAATCTGCCTTTTGCTGGTTACTCATTCAGCTGTAAGGATTTGCTTAAATGCTGCCTTGGTATGTGTGCCAAGTTGCTGCCTCCTTCTCCTCCTTGTCCAGAAATCTCCCTTGCTCTCTTGCTCTCTCTCTCTCAATCTGCTCATGAAAGAATGAATGATCTTTTCCTCCTCTTCCTTCCTTAATCCAACCCTAAGTGACTTTTGGGTGATCTCTAAATCCAATGGCTGAAATAGATTTAGATCTATGGCTGAGATTAAATGCTCATTTAAATCTCACTTTTTATTTTTTAATTCACCCCACTTTAATAAAGACTCATCTAGTCATTTATTTCCAAAGTCATTTTTCCTTTCTAATTTTTCATTGACTTTATAAAAGTCACTTTAAAATTAGACTTTAGTAACTTTATCACTTAAAGTCACTTTTAAATTAAATTTGACTTTATAAAAATTATAAAGTCACTTTAGGAGAAAAAATTAAATTCTTTTGGACACTTTTCCCTAGGCCAAAGATCAAAGCCTAAGGGAACCACCTGTCTTCCGGTACCAAATTTCAATATACAACTGAGTGGAGACATAAATATTGTTGCAATAACAAAACACCAAAGACGATGCTATTTCAAGGAGATGTAATATACTAATTTTAACTCATGAATATTTTAAGTATTTTATTCTTTGAAATTAATAAAAAATAACCGACGTCAAAAAAGTATAAGCACCTAAAGCGGGCAATGCAACCACAAGTAGGGGAAGGTAATGCTGAATTTTGTAGCTATGGTTAGTCTTCATTATCAATATTTTTAGTCTTGATGTATTTATAATGATAAATTTAAAGCATGTTCTTCATGCTAGTGTCAAAAGAAAAATATTACCACATGTTCTTCATGTCAGCTTTTGGAAAGAGAAAATTTGAATTTTGGGCTCCAAAATACCCAATGCAACCCTCCTCCTATTCAAGTTGGGTCTATCATGGAAACGCCCATTCAAATAGCTAGAAGTCTATATAAAGGCACTTGTCTGCCATGGTTTGGACACTAATTTGGATCTTCGGTTCAAGTGGTCTAGGACCTTTTGAGGAAGCAAGAAAGACGAGTTTGAGGCAAATATAAAGGTTAAGATCTGAGAATTAAGTAAGACGAGTTTGTGGCATGATGGACCAAGTCTTTGTCCTAAAATGACAGCAGAACTGAAATTTTTGAAGTGACTACAAAACTGAATCTTTGTGAGGGCTACAAGACCGAATCTCTCTGATGACTACGAGATTGAATCTCTATGTTGATTACAGGAACAAAACTCTGGAAAAAGGTAGCAGGACTGAGTTTTCTTAGTTATGATATGAGGCCGAAATTTTATTCTAGCATAATTGTATAGGTCGAATTTAGTGGGAAACTTTTGACGAAGCATTCCTAATGATTAGATAATATAGGTCTTGTTTTTCCATGATACTAGAGTCTAGGTTAGAATCTTACAATCATTGACGCTATCAATCCAAGTACCACAACAAACTATGTACAACGAGACAATAAATAGCAGTAAATCAACACATGCACAAATATAGACAACTTTTACAATTCTTACAACCCAACTTCATTATATTAATCAAATTGTTAATACAACTGTCTAGGGCTCCTATACCAGGGATAATGGCCCTCATACATCCAATGATATAAGACTACAACTGGGACTTGGTGTCAACAACTATGACAACCAAACTGCCTGAACAAGATACATTGACCATTTGACTAATCTAGTGTCTTTTCTCAACTCTTGGTCGTACCTTGAACACATCTGCCTGGTCCTTCAGATCCAATCTGTAGCAACACAACTCTTCCTCTATCAATAAATCAACTCCATTAGGTCATTGAGCTTGGCTTCACCTACTTTCTAGCCGATTGTTAGTCCTTCAACGCATGAACACATTGAGACACTTGTCGAATTGTTCACAACTTTGTTTGTGAACAACTCTCAACTACCCATTGTTGCTGCTCATCTCCTTTGGGACTTCTTGCCTAACTAGTTGCTCCTTAGTCCTTCAAGGACACAACTCTTAGGGACTTGCTTTTCACTAGTGTCTTCATGTGCTGCTTGATGAAGATACACATATGGAACAAAGGGTTTCCACCTATCACTGCAAGATGTCCTTCTCCCACAATGAACTTGGTCATATGTGATTTGCTTCCTTGACCTCCTTGCTTTATCCTTCAAGAATCAGTCCTGAGCTCACTTAATTCTGCCTCTTCTAGCAGCTCACTTGTCCTTCAATGACCTGCATTTAGGGCTTAGAGCAAGCCATTGCAACCCTCCTAACTCTTGCTCTTTTGGTTGCTCCAAATCTATCCTAAACTAGGACCTCCAACTTGCACTTTTCCTCCTTGAAGACGTCCACTCTCTGCTCTTCCAAAATCCTTGGATTTGAGTGAATTTTCCCTCCAAAACCCCTTGGAATCTGAGCTACCCCTCACTGGGAACTCGACCCTGGTTAGGGAATTATATTCCTGCATAAAACCAAACTTCTCCCTCCTACAAGGCTCCTTTCTATTGCGCTTTAGCTAGAGATGATTGTGGCCCTGTTTAGGGAACCTAGTAGGCTACTCAACCTCCCTAAAGAAGCCTTCTTCCCACTTGCATTCACCCAGAATAAATGACCCGCAATCAAAGAGACTATTGCTGATTTTTATGCCCAGAACAACCCTTCACATACTCGACTTAGTATCCTCCTTTTCGTTGCCTTTACCTGCAAACAACAACCCCAAAATATATCCAAAACAACCCCAAACATAAATTTTTTTCTCTCCTAGGCTGCAACTACCTTAGGGTACTCAACCTTCTTGTTTCATACTTCACATGAGGAAAATATGCCATGTTGGATGAGGAATGAGGCTCCTCCTCATCCCTATTTATATCTCTCTTTAGGCTAACACCTACCTCTCCCAAAGGTCCCTTCAAGTGAAGCCGACTTGAAAACTTATAGAACAATTAGCCCATACAACATTAAAAAATTATTATCTTTATTCTACAAGGCCTTTTTCAGTGCTTTGAATTGCTCATTGTTCCTTTAAGGATGCCCTTCGAATTCCAAGTGCCAAGTCATAAACTCCATGCACGGATTCACACCCACAAGCTCAGGTGCAAAGCCCACATGCTTGGGTTCTAAAAGCCACTTGTGTGCCAATTCCTCCACAACCCTTTAGCCTAGTGTTTGGAATACCTCCCAAGCTACAAATCTCAATACTCCCTCTTAGTGAGGGAGGTACTTTCAACTCTATGAAGTCTTCATCAACATCATCACCGATGACACTAGCCCATCTAACATCCATCACTGTGACATACTCTGTAGAATGAACCCTACAATCTTGGTAGTGTCTTTACCTCATCTCAACTGAACCTGAAGACCTCAACACTTCTATAGGGTTTCTCCCTCTGATGCTAGACTCCCTCTAAGTCTATATGATTTCCACTGGCTCAATTTGCTACTAATCTCGTGCCCTACAAGGTCAGTCTGAGTTGCAATCGAATGTGGGCCATCATCACCACAACCCAGTCCTATGAGCTCTCATCCTCCTGGATCAAACACAAACCGCACACATCCCTTCAATCTCGAATATGAAACATCACATTCCAATGAAGAAACTAGCTTGCCAATATGTTGTCCATCACATGAAGCAGTCTTGATCAAACCAATCTCGTCCATGCCTAATTGATTGTTAATCTAGTTGTCGTTGATGTCAATATATTGAAGAAGGCAGGGACATGGTGGCAATCAATGAAGAAACCAAACAATAAAGAAGCCCAACACTAGACACTCTGCTCTGCCTCCATTTCTGCACTATTGAATGATCAGTCACATGAATAATATTTTTCTCTATCTTAGAAAAGGAATTTCATCATGAGACCTAGACCATCTGAAAGGGAATAGTTTTACCTTTCTAATGAGCTATTATGTGTCTCGAAATTCCAAATAACGAGAGAGAAATTGATTTTACAAGTTAAATTATACCTCTCTTCATGGAGCTGACCTACACAAACTTATATATGTTGGCTTGCACTAAAAGACACGTCTTTTCAGGTTTATGGGTAGAATAGCCTATTAATATAGGCTTGGACCTCCTCCTCAAGCACAAAAGATAAGCGAATAACACAGAGAAAAGACAGGAAGACCTGTTCACATCTCGTGAACAGTTAGAGGATAAATAAAGCTAAAGAAAATACACTCTCGAACAACTGGAAGAGTACAATCCTTGCTTGGCACAGATTCGCAGTCTCTGAATTAACACAGTTCCGTAGTCTCTGAAATTGACAGAGATCCGTAGTTTCTGAATTGACACAGTTCCACAGTCTTTGAAATTGACACAGTTCCACAGTCCCTACTTGGCACAGTTCCACAGTCCTTTCTTGGCAGAGTTTTGCAGTCTTTTACTTGGCACTGTTCCACAATACCTTATTGGCGTAGCTCCACAATTCCTCAATCTTTGTTTCTCATTTTTGCATGGTCACAATAGCATTAAGGGAGGCTCCTTGTTGTCACAGCTCCTTGGTCTCCACAGTGTTTTCGGTCTCCACAAAGTGACATTATCTCGGACAGTTGCTAAGCTTCTTAGGTCTCTGCAGTGGGATAGATTCACCCTCACAAAGAACTCTGATACAATGAGTGATAATTTGGATAGAGGCAGTGAGCAGTAAGCAGTAACATGGGATACTCAAGGTGCCATTTCTTACAACAGTAATGGACAAAGCAAACAAATGAAGTACAATTGATCTTGAAACAAGTGAAAAGCCCCTTGACAATCAAGTAAGTACATTTTATATTCTCTATACAAAACAACAACATGATTGGTGTCCTTGGAGTTGGTGCTGTTAAACTCAAGGTAGGTGCCTTGGATGAGATAGGGTCGAAGCCATAAATGTTGGAGCCTCATCAAAAACCAAGTTGGTGCTTGGGAATAATTATCATACATTGTATTTATTCTCTTATACTCAATAAAATTATACTTATATGTTTCTCTGATTAAATTGTGAAGAATCTAATTGGTAATAATAACAATTGAAAGAAAATACGGATTCACCCCCCTCTCAGTATTTCCAACAATTGGCATCATAGCCAACTTCTTCATAATCAACGTAACAGTTGGAAGAAGGATTCTTAGTCACAATGAAAAATCAAGAAGTGTCAGGAAGGATTTTTTTGTTCAATGGCACAAATTTTGGTTTTTGGAAAAAAGGAATGTCCTAATACTTAATGTCCCTTGGAATTGAATTTTGGCATTCGGTTTTGAATGGGTACACTGCTCCTTCCACTCTTCCAACTGATCAAGATGAAAGGAAATCTTACATTGCAAATGCAAAAGCCTTAAATTCCATCACTAGTGGAATCAATGATTCTGAATTTACGAAAGTCATGAATTGTGACTCAGCCAAAGAAGTATGGGATAAGCTAGTTAGCATATATGATGGGGACTCCAAAGTTAAGAAGGAAAAGCTTCAAACTCATAGAAGGCAATTCAAAATCCTGAAAATGGATGATGAAGAAGATATTGCGTCATACTTTCTCTGAGTAGTTGAAGTGGTCAACTCTCTTAAAGGATTGGGAGAAAAGATTGAAGAAAGCATTGTTGTTCAAAAGGTCTTAAGATCTCTCCCTGACATATTTGACTCCAAAGTACATGCTATAGAAGAAATGAAGAACCTAGATAGTCTCAAGATGGATGAACTTCATGGAATCCTCATTGCCGATGAGATGAGAAAAGGAATCCCAAGTTCCAAAGATGCAACATTCAAGGCCCCAGAATAAAAAAAGGAGAAAGGATGGAATACTAGCAGTGATGACTCTAATGTTGAATCCAAATTGGCGCAATTTGCACGAAGACTAAAGAAAGGATCCAAGCTAAAAGGTAAGTACCCTCTTATTTGTTTCAAATGTGGAAGAATATGTTATTATGCTGCAAAATGTCCTCATAAGCATGATAGTGATGATGAGGAGGATTCTAAAAGGATGGTATACAAAAAGAAAGTGTTTAATAAGAAAAATTTCTTCTCTAAGCAAGATGAGTTTAATGAAGATGAATTTGTAGTCATAAAAAAAAAAATCAACTAATCATTTCCCTCATTGCAAAGGAGGTAATGATGAATCAATTGAAGAAAATGACTATGTTGGAAGCCAAAAAGTATTATTCATGGCATTTACAAATGATGATGATTCAGGATTAGAAGGAAATGTAGATGAATTGTTAATGAGTGTCATTGAAGAAAATGAGAAATTATGAAATAAAATCATTTCTCTCAAGGTAGAAAATGAGGAAGCAAAAAGAAAGGAAGACCTCTTGAAAAATAAGCGAAAAGAAAAGGAAGAAATATGTGAAAATTGTGAAGCTGAACTAGTATCTCTGAGGAAGGAATTGGAGCAAGTAAAAAGGAGTTGGGAAAGCTCTCAAACACTTGACAATATCCTAAATGCTCAAAAACCTCAATATGACAAATCCGGAATTGGTTTTAAAAGAGAATCATCAAATACCAAGGATAATGCAAGAAGCTATGTTGACATACTTTCTAGCAATCCAACAGAAGAAAAATCATCTCATCGAAGGCCCATCTCAAATCCAAAGAATGAAGAAAGAGTAACTTCAAGGAAGAATGTTGATTCAAATCATGGCTATTACAACAGGTACCAAACTATCATTTTTGGGCATTGTTATTATTGTAAAAATTTTGGTCATCAAGCTAAACATTGCATGGCTCGTAACACTGAAACACCAGTATTGAAGGATCAAACAAATGAACCATGTGGTCTCAAAGGGCAAGGAAAAATCAAGACATGCAACACTTTTGATCCTTTGGTCAAATTTGATCTAATATTCTCATTATGTAATGATAATGGACATAATGAACAAAAATGCCCCCTCAAAAGAAGAGAAGCAAAAGATGAGAATTCCAATACGAATAAATGTGGTTTATCTCTATGTGCTCACAATGATGAAAATCATTGGTTTGTGGATAGTGGGTGCTCCATACATATGACGGTTGACAAAAGGAAGTTTGTCTCATTGAAAAAAAAGGAAGGAAATGTATCTGTTGGAAGTGGATCTTCCAAAATTGTTGGAAAATGAACCGTTACCCTTATTAATGGAAAAGGAAAGGCTCAAAATACTTTGCTGGTAGACAAGCTCAAACACAATCTCTTGAGTGTTAGCCAAATCTGTGATCAAGGACATAGTGTTGTATTTAGCACTAAATATTGTGAAATAAGGAACTCTTCCTCAGGAGAACTTGTGGCAAAAGGAGTTAGAACATCAGATAACGTCTACATTTTGAACAAAATTCAAGAAGATAAATGTTACCTAAATCAAACAGATGAAAGCTGGATGTGGCACAAGCGACTGGAACATACAAGTTTTGATAACTTGATCAATATCAACAAGATTAATGGAGTGCGAGACATTCCAAAGTTATTCAAGCCAAATCAAGTTGTATGTGGTCCATGTCAACATGGAAAGCAAACTAGAACTAGCCACAAGACCAAGGAGTTCTCTACATCAAAACCTTTAGAGATCATTCATGTTGATTTATGTGGACCAACTAGAACTCCAGTGTTCCAAGGAGAAAGGTACTTTGCTTTATTTGTTGATGACTATACTAGAATGATGTCGGTATATTTCATAAAATATAAATCCGAAGCATTTGAATGTTTTAAGAATATTAAAGCTCTTGTAGAAAATGAAAAGGGGGGGGATTCACATCAAAAGAATTTGATGAATTCTATAAAGTACATGGAATCAAAATAGAAATCTCTACTGCTAGAACACCCAAGAAAAATGGGGTAGTTGAAAGAAGAAACCGAACTGTTCAAGAAATGGCAAGAACAATGTTACTCGCAGCTGACTTGTAACCAAAATTTTGGAGAGAAGCAGTTGGGACAATAGTTTATACCTTGAATCGAACTCAACTAAGACAAATAATGAGAAGACTCCTTATGAATTATGGGAAGGAAGCCCTGCTTCAGTAAAATACTTCAGGGTTTTTGGAAGCAAATGCTTCATAAAAATAAATAATGACTCACTAGGAAAATTTGATTCTCAGGTTGACAAAGGAATATTCCTTGGATATTCTACTAGGAGCAAAGCTTGCAAGTGCTACAATAATCGACTACGGAACATAATGGAAAGAATATATGTGAAGATTGAAGAAGCCCTTCTAGAAAAGGAAATTGAAGATCATGAAGTTGACTCCCTCATTGAAGAAAATGAAGAAGAACCTGAAAAAGAGGAAAAAGATGAAGAAAAACAAAAGGAAAAAGAACCATCTCAAACTCCTTAAAAGGTGAAATTCCTCCAAAAACATCACCCGGAAGAGTAGATTATTGGCAATGTAGATGAGGGGATACAAACCCGAAGAAGGATGACAAGTACACCAAGGAAAAATGATGTTTCTCTCCTATCTATGATAGAACCAGAAACGTTTACTCAAACAAGTAAGGATCCTCATTGGGTGGAAGCCATGGAAGAAGAAATGTCTCAAATCGAGAAGAATGAGACATGGGAGCTGGTACCTCGTCCAAAGGATAAAAATATAATTGGAACCAAGTGGATGTTCAAAAGCAAAATGAATGAAGATGGACAAATCATCAGAAATAAGGCAAGGCTTGTTTGTAAATGCTATTCACAAATTGAAGGAATCGACTTTGAAGAAACCTTTGCACTGGTAGCTCGTATGGAAGCTATAAGGATGTTCTTGGCATTTTCTTTCTCAAAAGGATTCAAAGTCTATCAAATGGACGTAAAATCAACATTTCTGAATGGGGAACTCAAGGAAGAAGTCTACATGGAGCAACCAAAAGGGTTTAATCTAGCAGAAGGAAAAGACTTAGTTTTTAAGTTGAAAAAGGCATTATATGGGTTGAAACAATCTCCTAGAGCTTGGTATTTAAGATTGGATCACTATCTACAGCAAAAAGCCTTCAAGAAGGGGGTGGCAGGAAGTAATCTCTACACAAAGATGGACGAGGATAAGTTATTAGTCACTCTTGTCTATGTTTATGATCCGACTTTGATAGCAATAATGATGAGATGAGCCATGAGTTTGCTCAAAATATGTCAAAAGAGTTTGAAATGTCAATGATGGGTGAATTATCTTACTTCCTTGGACTACAAGTATCTCAAACCACAATAGGCATGTTCATATCTCAAGAAAAATATCTTAAAGACATGCTTAAAAGATATGGGATGGAAGATTGTGCACCTATGAGCACACCAATGACCACAAACTACAAATTGAGCAAAGATGATGAATCCCCCTTGGTAGATGCAACTCTTTACAAGTCAATAATTGGAGCTCTCCTATACTTAACTGCTACAAGACCCGACATTATGCAAGTAGTAGGAATGGTAGGAAGATTTCAATAAGCTCCTAAGCAATCCCATTTGTTGGTTGTAAAAAGAATTCTCAGATACTTGAAAGGAACTCCTGACTTTGGTCTTTGGTATCCCAAAAGCACAACTCTTACAATGACAGCTTACACTGATTCTGATTGGGCTGGAAGCATGGATGATTGAAAAAGTACAAGTCGAAATGCATTCTTCATGGGAGATTGTCTAGTATCTTGGCTCAGCAAAAAAACAATCATCTATATCTCTTTCCATAGCTGAAGTCGAATATATAGCTGCTGCAAATTGTTGTACACATATACTATGGATGAAGGAAGCTTTGAAGGGTTCCCAAAGAAACTAAACAACCAATCAACATCTATTGTGACAACACAAGTGCTATCAGTCTCAGTAAAAATCCAGTGATGCACTCAAAGACCAAACATATATCAATCAAATATCATTTTCTTTGTGAACAGGTGGTTGAAAAAACATCAAGTTGGAGTATATCAATATTAAGGAGAAAATTGTAGATATTTTCACCAAACCTCTTCCTCGAGAAGCATTTGAACATATTCACCAAAATATGGGGGTTATTGCTCTAGCATCACACTAAGTTGATTCTTACGATGCCACATGATAGGGGGAGCATTTCGACAAGGGGAGTCCTTGTGCACTCCTTTCCATTGATGTCAAAGGGAGAGAGAAGAAAAATATTGCCATCCAATGACAAAGGGGGAGATTATTAATCCAGTTGCCATTGATGTCAATATATTGAAGAAGGCAGGGACATGGTGGCAATCAATGAAGAAACCAAACGATGAAGAAGCCCATCACTTAAAGGCACTCTACCCTGCCTCCATTTCTGCACTATTGAATGATCAGTCACATGAAATAATATTTTTCTCTATCTTAAAAAAGGAATTTCATCATGAGACCTGGAGCATTTGAAAGGGCATAATTTTACCTTTCTAATGAGCTATTATGTGTCCCCGAATTCCAAATAATGAGAGAGAAATTGATTTTACAAGTTAAATTATACCTCTCTTCATGGAACCGACCTACACAAACTTTTATGTGTCGACTTGAACTAAAAGACATGTCCGTTCAGGTTTATGGGAAAAATAACCTATTAATATAGGCTCAGACTTCCTCCTCAAGCACAGAAGATAAGTGGATAACACAGAGAAAAGACTGGAAGCCCTATTCACATGTCGTGAACAGTTAGAGGATAAATAAAGCTAAATAAAATACACTCTCGGATAGCTGGGAGAGTACAATCCTTGCTTGGCACAAATCCGCAGTCTCTGAATTAACACAGTTCCACAGTCTCTGAAATTGACACAGATCCGCAGTCTCTGAATTGACATAGTTCCACAGTCTCTGAAATTGACACAGTTCCGCAGTCCCTACTTGGCACAGTTTCGTAGTCCTTTCTTGGCACAATTCCACAATTTGGTGTAGTTCCACAATTCTTCTGTCTATGTTTCTCATTTTTACATGGTCACAGTAGCATTAAGGGCAACGCCTTGTTGTCACAGCGCCTTCGTTTCCTTAGTGTTTTTGGTCTCCACAAAGTGACATTATCTCGGACAGTTGCTAAGCTTCTCAGGTCTCTGCAGTGGTATAGACTCACCCTCACAAAGAAATCTGATAAAATGAGTGATAATTTGGACAGAGGCAATGAGTTGTAAGCAGTAACATGGGATACTCAAGGTGCCATTTCTTACAATAGTAATGGAGAAAGCAAATAAATGAAGTACAATTGATCTTGAAACAAGTGAAGATCCCCTTGACAATCAAGTAAGTACATTTTATATTCTCTATACAAAAAAACAACATGATTGGTGTCTTTGGAGGTGGTGTTCCTAAACTCAAGGTAGGTGTCTTGGATGAGATAGGGTCGAAGCCCTAGAGGTCAGAGCCTCATCAAAAACCAATTTGGTGCTTGGGAATAATTATCATACATCGTATTTATTCTTTTATACTCAATAAAATTATACTTATACGTTTCTCTGATTAAATTGTGAAGAATCTAACTAGTAATAATAACAATTAAAGAAAATATTGATTCACCCCCCTCTCAGTATTTCCAACGCTGTGCAATCTTGGTAGTGTCTCTGACTCATCTCAACTGAACCTGAAGACCTCAACATGTCCATAGGATTTCTCCCTCTGATGCTAGACTCCCTCTAAGTCTATATGATTTCCATTAGCTCAATTTTCTACTAATCTCGTGTCCTACAAGGTCGATCTGAGTTGCGATAGAATATGAAACATCACAATCTAATACTAGCCTGCCAATATGTTTTCCTTCACATGAAGTAGTCTTGATCAAACCAATCTCGTCCATGCCTAAGCAATCCTCAAGCTATCCCAACAATCCATAAAAAAATTAGAGGAAATCCATGATCAACGACCTGTCGCACAACAAACTCTTGTTCACCAAGTTCACCACCAATCCACCAGAACTCCCAGCCAATCCAGTCAAGACCACATATCCACCCTCTGCTACATGATCTAGACAATCTCATCTCTCGCTGATTCGCTTCATTGTGCACACTCTGATTCACTGGCCCTTCAAAGTAGATTTCATACCATGTTTTTTTTCCATGATACTGGAGTCTAGGTTAGAATATTACAATCACTGATGCTACCAATCCAAGTATCAGAACAAACTACTTTGCCCAGCTGAACAATAATTAGTAGTAAATCAATATGTGCACAAATATATACAACTTTTTACAATTTTTACAACCCAAATTTGTTATATTAATCAAATTGTTAATACAACTGTTTAGGGCTCCCGTACCAAGGATAATGGCCCTGATACATCCACTGATACAAGACAATTGAGACTTGGTGTCAACAACTATGACAACCAAATTCTCCGAACAATATACACTGACCATCTAGCTAATGTAATGCGCTCTCTCAGCTCCTCTCTATCGTACCATGAACACATTTTCTTAGTCCTTTGGATCCGATCTACAACAACACAACTCTGCCTATATCAATGAACTTGGGTTCACCTACTCTCTAGCTAATCGTTAGTCCTTCAATGCATCAACACAACTAGACTCCTGTAGAGTTGTTCACAACTCTGTTTGTGAACAACTTTTAACTGCCCACTGTTGCTCCTCAACGCCTTTGGGACTTCTTGCCCAACTAGTTTCTCTTTAGTCCTTCAAGGACACAACTCTTAGGTACTTTCTTCCCATTAGTGTCTTTCTATGTTCCTCGATGAAGACACACTTAGGGCATGAAGGGATTCCACCTATCACTGCAAGATGTCCTTCTCCCACAATGAACTTGGGAAGATGTGATATGCTCCCTTAACCTCCTTTCTTCGTCGTTCAAGAATCAGTATTGAGCTCACCTAATTCTTCCTCTTCTAGTAGCTCATTTGTCCTTTAGTGACTTGCACATAGGGCTTGGAGCAAGAAATTGCAAACCTCCTAACTCCTACTCTTTTGGATGCTCCAAATCTGTCCTAAACTAGGACCTACAACCTACACCTTTCTTCCTTGAAGACGTCCACCTTCTGCTCTTCCAAAATCCTTGGATTCAAGTGAATCTTCCCTCCAAAACCTCTTGGAATCTAAGTTGTCCCTGCATAAAGCCATACTTCCCCCTCCTACAAGCCTCATTTCTGTTACCTTTAGCTGGAGATGATTGTAGCCCTATTTAGGGAGCCTAGCAGGCTACTTGGCCTCTGTAAACATACCTCCTTCCTACCCGCGTTCAACCAGAAATACACGGCCTACAATCAGAGACTACCGCTGATTTTTATGCCCAGAACAACCCTTCACACACTAGACCTAGTCTCCTCCTTTTCGTTTCCTTTTCCTACAAACCATAACCCCAAAATATATCCAAAAACAACCCCAAACATAATTTTTCTTCTCTCCTCTTAGGCTGCGGCTACCTTAGGGTACTCGATTTTATTGCTTCAGATTTCACATGAGGAAGAGATGCCATATTATATAAGGAATGAGGCTCCTCCTCATCCCTATTTATATCCCTCTTTAGGCTAATGTCTAGCCCTCCCATAAGGTCCCTTCACTTCAAGTGAAGCCGACTTCAAAACTCGAAGAACAATTAGCCCATACAATGTTAAAAAGTTATTATCTTTATTTCTACAAGGCCTTTTTTAGTGCTTCGAATTGCTCTTTGTTCCTTAAAGGATGATCTTCAATCTCCAAGTGCCAATTCATCAACTCCATGTATGGATTCACACCCACAAGCTTGGGTGCAAATCCCACATGCTTGGGTTCTCAGCCCACAAGCCACTTTTGTGTGCCAATTCCTCCACAACCCTTTAGCCTAGGATTTGGAGTACCTCCCAAGATACAAATCTCAACACTAGGTATGTCTCTTGTTGAACTGAAGAATTTCTCTAAGGAAAAGGTTGTTGGGTTTTTCCCCCAAGTGGGTTTTCATAGGGTAAATATTTTTATTCTTGTGTGGTTGTCTTTTTGTGATCTTACTAGCATTCTTGTTATAATGTTGACATCCTCTGCATAATTGCTTTATGATGGATAATAATGCATGAAAGAATTAACTTAAGAAGTAATTATAAGAAGTAATTATCAATTTAGAGGATACCTCGAAAAATCAACATGGTTTCAGGGCTATGGTATAAGAGCAACCTTGTTATAGAACAATAACCCTAGATATGTCAATAATGTATTTTGATTAAAAGAGACCTAAGTTGTACTAGTGTAAGAAAAGATTTTGAATAGGGCTGAAACCCTAAATCCTAGATCTAAGACCTAGCCTTAGATCTGAGCCTCAGGCCCTGTTACATAGGCCGAAGAACCTCAGGTGATCCAAAAATAACCTCAGGACTATTTCAGGAAGGCTAAGAACGCCTAAGGATGACCTCAGAAAGGCTGAAAAATTTCAATATTGCATCCTTAGTGATGCATTTGTAATCAATGTTTTTGAAGATGCCAAGTCTTAGTAATTCCCAAAACTAAAGATTATTCTAGAGGCTGAGTCCTTTAAATTATTAAAGTAAGTTAGACCAAGTTGTCGAGATCATATTCTTGCTAGATCTGGTTATCACATTGGAGGTTGAAACCTCTAATGTCTTGAAAGCCAAGTTATTTATCAAATTGAGTTTCCTAAGCATCCATGTATTGCTACTTTGGTGAATCTAAAGGTGGTCGAAAAAAAAATATATTTTGACAAGCTAACGATCGAGTTAAAGTCTAGACAATATGATGACACTGGCAAGATTACCTTACTTATCTCAGTCGCACTATTGAATTCAAACTAATATAGTTTGAGATACCTAAAATAAATATTTTTGATGTCATCTGTCTCTCTTTGGAAATATGCCAAGTAAAGATCACAACTTTGATTGAATATGCTATCTCCTTTATGGATTCTTGAAGCAAGCTATTACAAGAAAATTGTTTGAGATATATTTGAAGGGGTCTTAATTAATCATCTTATGAATTGAGAAGCAAAGAATTAAGCTAGTCTATGGAAGGTGGTGGGATGCCATGATAACTAGAAGAGCAATTTCCTTGTTATACTAAGATGCTAAGACCCTATAACACTTTCTCCTTTGATTTTGATACTTATATTTTGAAGGGTAATTTGCACTTTTGAGCATAGGAAGATCTGATAACATATAAGTCAATGCCATCACAGTTTTTGGATTATGATAAAGTTGTTTGGCATTCTATAGTTTGATTTGATTAAGATTCAGACTTGTGTAAGGGCATTCCGTTAAGATACGTGATCAAAAGTAGAACGTCAATGTCATGTATCGTACTACTATGGATTTTTGTAACATATGACGCCTTGCATTATGATTGCACTATTGTTGATTTGAGTTATTACTAAACATCTAAAATATGTTCAGAAAGTTACTCTCATTCAAAGGCAGCAAAGAAGCACATCGAAATTCTTTCATGAAGTATTTTTTATATGACAAAGATTACAATGAAAACAGAGGCCAAGTTACTCTTCAAGTTTGAAGACCAAAGTAAGTCATTTGTAGATATGAAAATGTTCTTATGAAAGGGTCGAAATCCATATTTACCCAAAAAATATGGCTACTAAACTTGTTGAAGCAATAACCAAGTATGCCATGAGTATGTCTCCTAATATTCACTGGAATATTCTTGTTTTCTTGATAAAGCATTGGAACTCTATGACAATTGGACATGAAAAGAGAACTTGTCCTTGAATTGTACTTGACAATGATAGAGTTCATCTCATGTGTAAAGAGCATATCGACTCTAGGGTGACACTTGAACTTTGGAAATATAGGGTTCAAAAACTCTAGCTGGCCAAAAAGGGCTTGAACAAGAAAGCCTTAGGGTTTATGGACAAAACCCTAGGACTAAACATAGATTAACGTTTCCGCTGAAAGAAAAACCATAGCCTATGCAAGGAAGGAATGACATCATTGTGATGATGAGGACAAGGTCGCAAGATGGATGCAAGGAAGCTAAGATCAAGAGGGAGTTGACATTCTCTATAATCTTCAAAGATAAGTATTTTATATTTCTCATCCTTGATTATCAATGTTGTTGTTTCTAGCTATTCTCTTGTCTTTGTATCCTTTGCCTGGTTGTAATTGTTCTTCTATGGCCCCCTAGTGACAATTGCGGGTACATAGTGAAGGTTTCCAAGGCTTTGGCAACAAATGGAAGAAATGGAAGAACGAAGCAATGCATGTAAATATAGGACTTTCTTTGAATCGTGAGTTGAGTTGAGAGATATTGTGATGGATGAAATCTGAGTTTATAGGGAGCTAGTAGCTCAACACGTTTGAAGTATGTCTGCAATAGATGGAAACATAGACAAGTACAAAGCGAGAGTTGAATATAAGGTTGTCACATAAATAGGGAGAGTATCATGATAAGACATTTTCTCCAAGATTGAGAGGTACACTTCTACCAGAACTATTACCATGGATTTGAAATTGCACCAGGTGTATGAAAATATTGCTTCCCCCAATGATTGAAGAGGAAGAAATGTATATAAAGCTACCTTAAGGTTTTGAGGTGCACGAGAAGAGGTCTCATGATTGAAGAAGGCTTTGTATGATCACACACAGACACATTAGGCTTGATATTCTTGGTGTTAGAGTCGGTCTTGTCAGTCCTCTGTCAAAGATCAAAACTCTTTCTGCATTTCATTTTTAGGTGTCTCGCTCCATTCGCTCAACTGCATTCCGCTAGGGGGCATGCCAAAAATCTGACGGAAGGGTCTTGTCAGTCATTACCCCTCATGCTTTGCCCCTGCTGGCTCAGCTCTATTCGTCAAAGTTCATTAAATGACAGTCAATATTTGGTATTTTAATGGGCAAAAAATCATATCAGTCATAGGTTTATGGTTTCATAAGTCGTGTTTTCAGAGTACCCAAACACGCCAGCAGGCCAGAGGGAGGTTCAACAAGTTTCATCTCCAGATTTTCATCATCCATAATGCTCAAGGGTGATTCCTCTTCAAAACTCTGTTTTGAAGAGGAAATCGTCAAATTAATGTTTATGATAAATATGTAAAGTTCTCCAACATGAAGCACTTGAAAAGCTGGTTCTGGTCATCCTTTTCCAAATGCCATGACAGCTACTCCTGCAAAAAATTGCCAAAAATTTCATCATTTTAGTCAAAAATCCAAAAAGAGAATGTAAAATACAGAGTTGTATTAAGTTGTGGAAAAAGTGCCAAAATGAAACATTGCAAAGTGGGTTTTGAAGAAACAAAAATCAAAACCATGACTCCATTGCCTTTATATAGATTTTCTCATGAGAAACAAAGTCATTTTACATGCCAAGGTCGGAGAGAAAGCATTTCAAAGGAATTTGGTGAGCCAGCGCGCGTTTTGGGTGAGGTTGAAGGTGTCTTGACAGGCGCGGCGCATATAGTGGGTGGCGCGGCACACCGGGCCAGCGCGGTGCATTGGGTGCGTTCCTCCAGTGCTAATTTCAACAGGCGCGGCGCACCGGTAGTGCGCGGCGCATAGAAAGAGCGGCGCGACGCATACAGTATAACACCCCAAAAACGCCCGAAAATCCTCCAAATCGCCATTGAATTGCTTGGACGTGCCAGGTAGGGTCGATATCTCTGTGGCTCATACATTTTGTGGGTTGTGTGATGGCGGTTTATGGTTCCAAATATTGAAACAAAATTTCCAAACCCTACCTCTAAAAATCATTATGTCAATTGATATTAAGGGTTGCAAATTCACCATTGTGTTACCAAGTTTCCCCTTCCATCCCATCTCTCCCTTTGTCCTCCATTCCCTTTTTCCTTATACCATATCCCTTTGAATGTCATTTCTCCCCATCCCCTAAATTGACTAAACCCTTATCCCCATTCCCTTTCACCCATTGCCCAATATAAAACCCCAAACCCTACCTTATGCCAAGTTACCAAACCCTCCTACACTGCCCTAAGTAAAATCTACCCTAATACTCCTAATCCCTTCATATTTTCTCTCCTTAACAGTCCCTTTTTACATTGCTCCCTTGGTGACAGATTTCAACATATCACAACAGCAGTCCAACACAGTCTTGCGACCAACATTCATTTCTCCAAGCAGTTTTCACAGCATCAATTATGTCATCTGATTATTCATTCGACTATGAGGTGGAAACTCATAGTGACTCACCCACGGAAGAACGTGCACCCCGGAGGCCTCACAAAAGTGGCAGACATGTTAGAGAAGAACCGACTACCTTCACAGAATGGCAGGCCTGCCCTTTCGCCGTCTCTTGTTTTCGGTTTCAGTCATGCTATGAGTTTTGTGAAAAGGTTGCAAATATTCAATTCCACCATGAGTTGGCTCACCTATTTGTTCTACATTTACAGGGTGCTCAAGTTACTTTGGCAGGGGTTACTTTCACACTTACACCGGACTCTATTTCATTAGCTACCGGCATGCCTAATATTGGAGAGCCATGGAGCAAGAGACAAAAAGTTGACCGACAGCATTATGAGCCATATGTTAAACTTGCTTTCTTGAGGCAGCTTAAGAGGGTGTTTCCCTTCTGATATCTTAAAGATGAATATGCCCCTCTAATGAAGTTAATTATGAAGTATTTTAGTTGTGAAGGCCGTTTCTCCCGGTTATATGCTTATCACATCAGGTTGCTCATGCATTTCACCCGGGTACGCATGATGAACATCCCATATTTTATATGCCGAAACATAGAGAGGATGACCGCCCTTGTGCAACACAAGACCCCTGAGCAGCAGTTCAACAACATTTTTCATTTTGCTCTCATCAAGATTTTGGTGATGCATCAGCTTGAGTTACAACGTATCACTTGGGATGATTTCATCTCTCGTGACTTCTTCCGAGCTTCACAGGGACCTTTAGAGACTAGATTTGAGACAGGGGAACCTTCTCATCAGTATGAGCACCATATTTGTCACATATCAGAGGGGCGCTAGACATTTGTTTGCAGCAGCAAAGCGAGTGTTATCTCCACCCGGGGTGGAAGGGGCCTCACTTCCGACATCAGCAATATAGGTACAGGACAGAGGTAAGGATCTAATGCATGATGAGGGGCCGTCAGATGAACGAGAGACCGACTTCGTTCTCCTTCATGATGATGATACAGATACGGATCCGCCAAGTGCACAGCTTAAAGAGGTCATCCAGGAGCAGCAAACAAAGATCCAGGCCTTATCCCTTAACTTGGAGAGAGCCAAATGGAATATGAAATATCTGGAGCAGAGGAACAAACAACTTGAGGATCGGCAAGCTGAGATAGAGTTGCAACTGATCAAGGAAAACCGGCAACACATCATGGCAGCACAAGGGAGACCTATGGAGCAAAGAGATGAGGACCGGGAGTATGTTTTAGAGAAAGTGAACGTTCACTTGGAGTAGCTGTTGGAGAAGGCTAATAGGGAAAAAGCAACGCTGAAGCGCATGACTCACCATTACATGGCCCGAAACATGAGCTCCAAAGCAAGAATCAGGAGCCTAAAGGCGAAATTGAGGAAGGTGACAAAAAGACAAAAGAGGCAAAAAGAGAAAGATCGGCTCCGAATCTTGGCCGAGGCTTCGTTGGTCAAACATGACATGTGACAGAGAAGGTACAGCCCAAATTTCAAGAAATTTGGAGCACATTTTTGCATTTTGAAATTTTGTGCACAAAAAACAGGTTTTTCCCCCCGTGCATCGCGCCACCTGGCGCGCGCTTTCGCTAGGGAGGTCCAAATGACAAAAAGTTTATATTTTTGGATTTTCCATGGAAAACTACAACTTCTGGTGCATGGCCAAGAAATTTGGGCCAATTTTGAGTCCTCATGAGGTCAAAAACACCCAAAAAATGACCTCTCTGCCCCTATTTTGACACAAAGGAAGCAGTCTTGGGAGATTGCAGTTTTGGAGGGGAAAATGGCATCCAAATTCAGAAATTCCACTTGGGTTGGAAAGTAGACAGGTAGGGCTTTCCAACAAGCACACTTGGGCTCAATTTGGACTTCAGGAAGTGCCTCAAAACCCTCTACAAAGTGGCGCGACGCATACATCTTTTGGCGTGGTGCACAGAGACCCAAAGGCCAAAATCACTTCCGCTCCGCGAGAATTCGATTTGCAATTTTCTCCAAGTGAGCCCGTTCATTAAAAATACATTTTTCCCAGCATCAAAGGCAAGGTTTAAAAAACATTTTCATTAAAGGTTGGCTTCTATCCAAGTGGCAAAAGGAAGGTGAGTAGTCACCCAAAAAATCTACGCTACTGTTTTGTTTTTTTTTTAAACGCTGTACCTGTCACTAATGGTTGGCTTTTCATTTCCAGTTTGTAATGATTTAAAAAACTCCCCAACTTTGGGTCGATCCATTTCCTGATGGCAGAGTCTATTTATTGTATGAAAAACCATTTGTAAAGGGTTGGTGGGAATTTCTGGGAAACGGTGGGAGAGAAACTCAGTTACTCACTGTACATTTTGATAGAGAATTAATGAAAGGTTACAGCTCTGGTTCATGAGATTCATGTGGCGTGAGTTTAGCAAATGTATTTTCTTTCTGTTTCATATGTATTTCGTTATGTTTCACAGTTCATTCATATTCATTTCCAGTGAAAGCTTCTAAGTAAGAACAGGTAGAATTCAGTTTACTGCTTTGCCTTGGGGAAAGTTTTCACGTTCTATGTTTTCTTTTGTTGAAAAGGATTCATGTATTTATGCCCTTTTCACCCTCTTAAACAATCTCTCTACTTCATATTATTTCAAATCTAGTTGCTAGACTTTCTGCCTGTCTTGCCTCACAAAATAATCTGCGTCATTGAGTTAACTTCTCTGCTCATGCTATTCGTTGGTCCCATACATCTTAGAAAACTCAGTCATTCATCAAAATACCTCTTTCATATTTATTTACCTAGCCTAAAATCCATATCCATTTTAAGTCATTCTCAGACCCTACTTGTTTAATTTTCACTGAGCGTGACTTGAAGAGATCCCTCTCCTGTTCTGGTAGGGCTAGCTACCAGATTGAGCGTGGTTTGTGGTTACCCCGAATTTTTCCTTCTTTCAGCGTAAGGCAGATTTAGGTGCTAACATAGTGGCGACCATACTGGGGACGAAATCCTTTGTTTGTTAGTCTTCTTCGTTGCGTAAACAACGGGCTTAACGTACAAACACCCCATACTTCTGATAATTCTAAACTTCCAAATGATAAGTTTAGGATTCGATAGGCTGAGTAAGTTGTTCATGTCCTTTTGATTTTTTTTGAAAATAGCACGCTGGCTTCAAGAAGATATACCAGAGCTAATCCAGATCCAGATCCTCCTCATATCTATGAAAACCCCAATTTGATTCCAAGACTTATTCGTCAAGAGAGCTCTATAACTTCCGTGTTCAAATCCCATTCATGTCCTGACATTTTTGAGTATCTTGAAGAGCTTGATTTTGATGAGCAGTTTGAAATATCATTGTTTGAGACCAAATCCGAAAGGGCTGTTGACTCTACTGTCCCCAATCCATAGTTTCTTGTAGACCTAGAAATTGAAAGGGCTAACCGGTCAATTGATAATTATATTGCGACACAGCTTCAAACTCCAATTGTTAATTCTCTACAAACTGCACACACTCCTCCAACACCTCCAAGACCAAACCCACCAAGAGTGATGGCTGCCCGTTTTGCACCTCTTGTGCTGCCTCAAGTTTTAGATGATATGCCTGCAGATTATCAAAGCAAAATTCCTTTGTTTGATGGCACTCCTAACAGCATTACTGCTCAGCAACATGTGGACAGAATGGCAGATTTCTGTGACCTTCATGAGATCGATAATGAGACTCTTTGTACAGACATTTGCCGGTGAAGTTAGGAAATGGTTCAGAGGTTTGTCGGTTGCATGTATCACTACCTTTGTCGAACTACAAAGAAAATTTTAGACCGCTGGGAAGTGAAAAAGAATCCTCTTCAAATTCTGGCTGAATATGAACAAATCAAACGAAATGTTGGTGAGTCGGTCCAAGACTACTGCATTAGATTCAACTCTGTTTATAATGAAATTCTCGATCATCTAAGGCCACCTATGGGACTAGCCATGATGATTTTTCCAGATGGTTTTGATGCTGACATGGCTTATCAACTGAGAGAGAGAGAGAGCCGACCATAATGGAAGACATGCAGAAGATCGTGGTCAGCGTTGAAGCGAATCTGCTGACCAAGAGGGCTAGAGCAAAAGCAGAAAAGAAGGTCACGGTAAAAGAAGAGTCTTCCTCGATGGATCAATTACTCAGGAAGGTAGAGTAGATGCTTGAAAGGGTGAAACTCGACAAACCTGAGCCACAAGTTAGAAATCTTAACTTTCGTGGCCAGCAGCAAGCACAATATAGAATAAGGCAGAGAGATCAGCGAGCCCAGGATCAGACAGCACAGTAGCCAGTACAGCCACCTCTTCAGGAAAATTTTGTGCATGGACCGGAGTCCGATGAGGAAGGGAAGGTAATAGGGGAAGAGAACCACTTCTTTACTCCTGATGATTTGCCTATTTACATTACTGAAGAGGAGGAGTATGCAGAAAGTTCAGCTGCACACAAAGATGCAGATTTCATTCTAGCAAGTGACACGGTTTTGGAAGAAGAATTAGATGAGTATCAAAGAGGCTATATGAATGCTTTGTCCGCTCAGCAGCGGAAATATTCACTTAGAAACAGAGATGTGTCGGTTAACCCAATTCAGAAGAGGAAGGAAGTTTCAGCATCAAAGAATGATTCATCAGTTGCACAAAAGAAAGCTAAAGAGGCACTTGATCCTGACAGCAGCAAATCACCATCAGCAAAAAAATCAAATCAACAAATTGTATTGAGAGAAAAGGAAAAGAAAGAAGTCCCAGTCAAAGAGGTAGAAAAGACTTCCGCTTTTAGTTTAGAGAATGAAATTTCTAAATTGAAGGTATCCATTCCCTTGACTGAAATAATGAAGAACAAAATTTATAGAGGGCAAGTTTCTAAAATGTTGAATTGTGATCCAATGTCTGATATGGTGAATGTCGAAGATGATCAACCCGAAATGATTTTTGGGCCAACTTTGAATGGTGAGTCTCTAGATAGTGATGTGCCACCTTTTTATATCAGTTTAAGATTGCACGATTTTATGTTACATAATGCCATGTTCGATTCCGGAGCTTCTCACAATCTCATGCCCAAGGCTATCATGGATAAACTGGATTTGGACGTCACCTGGAAATACCATGATCTCTATTCGTTTGATTCTAGCAGAGTAAGATGTATCGGGCTCATCAAAGACTTGGTTGTGAGTCTGGATCAAATCCCAATGAAGAATGTTTTGATGGATATTGTTGTAGCGGATATTCCTCCCAGGTTCAGCATGCTTCTTTCCAGGTCGTGGGCAACAAAATTGAAAGGGACACTACAACTAGATTTCTCCTATGCAACGATTCCTGTGTTTGGCCAAATGAGGAAACTGTATCGGGAACAAAAAATGAAATACATGATTACAAACAAGGAGAAACCCATTAATCATCCAATTAATTATGTACATACAGATCTAGAGTCTTTTGTTTTATATTCAGATAGTTTTAATGATATTGATGGTCAATTATTAGAAGCAGAAAGTATTCCAGAAATAGTAGAAAATTTTAGAGAAGTTTTGAAGAAAGAAAGATGAGAACAACAAAACGCCGTTAAGAGATCAGCTGAAGGAAACGAACAGCAAGCAGAAAAAACAGAGCTAGGAGAATTTTAGCACTTGGAAGAAGAGGAAGAAGGTTTGTGGACCATGGATTTTGACGGTGTAGTGGGAAATGATGGTGCTAGAATTGGTATTTGGGTACACAGTCCTTTCTCTGCCCCGAACAAGGTGCCTAGTAATGTGCGGGTATGCTTCTACAAATTAGCTTTTGATTGTTCGAACAATGAGGCTGAGTATGAAGCTCTGATTGCTGGCCTAAAAATTCTAAGAAAGCTGAATTCTAAGAGGATTGCAGTATATGGAGACTCCGAATTGGTGATTAAGCAGGTCAGAGGCGAATATCAAGAAAAGCATCCTCGGATGCGGGCTTACCGGAATGCAGTCCTAGACATCCTTAAATTATTTTCAGAATATACCTTGACATGTGTGCCTCGTGTTCAAAACAACATTGCTGATGCTCTTGCTAAGGCAGCCAGTAGTTTGAAGATTCCAATGAACTCCAGTAATAAATTCAAAATCCATGTCAAGCATCGTCTGATTGTCCCCGACAATCAGAGATATTGGCAAGTTTTCCAAGATGATGAGGAGATTGATGATTTTCTGCAAAACAAAGGTAAGTTCAAAGAGACCTCAATTGATGTAGAAAATGATGATGGTAAAGATGAGGTGCAGATCAATCAAATGGACGTATTGCAACTAAAGGATAACATTATTCCTAAAGGCTTGATACCTTTAGAAGAACTCTTTGATCAAGATGACGTAGCCCGCAAACCAACATTGCAGCCAACAGAGAAGGGTGTTGAAGAGGTCAATATCGGAACAGCTGCTAATCCTAAAATGGTAAAACTGTCTAAAGCATTGCCACAAAAGATGAAAGCCAAATATATCAGTTTGTTGTCTTTATTTGCTGATGTGTTTGCTTGGGACTATTCTGAATTGAAGACATACGATACCAATATAATTCAGCATACTATACCCATTAAGCCTAATCAGAAACCTTTCAGACAGAAGTTGAGAAGGCTAAATCCAAAACTGCTGCCATCAATTGAAAAGGAGATAAATAGGTTGTACAAATCAGGAATCATTGTTCCCATCAGATTTTCAGACTGGAACTCTAATTTGGTGCTCGTACGGAAGAAGATAGGTGAGATTTGCTTGTGCATTGATTTTAGGAATCTCAATAAAGTTTCATTGAAAGATAACTATCCACTGCCCAAAATGGATAATATACTTCAGCGAGTAGTTGGAGCATCTCGTATGTCCCCACTTTATGGTTATTCTGGATATAACCAAATTTTTGTCCATGAAGATGACCGAGACAAGACAACGTTCACCACTCTGTGGGGAACTTTCCATTATGCTAAAATGCCTTTTGGTTTGAAGAACGCGGGTGCCACCTTTCAACGAGCAATGGACTTGGCTTTTGCAAATGACAAGGATGTCTTTTTGGTTGTATACCTTGATGATCTGACAGTGTTTTCCAAATCTGACGAATAACACATGTATCATCTGAAAACTGTCTTTTAGAAGTGTAGAAAATATGGTCTATCGCTGAATCCAAAAAAGAGCTTGTTTTCCATGGAGGAGGGAAAACTACTTGGGCACATTATCTCAAAAGATGGCATTCGTATTGATCCAGCACATGTACAAGCGATTCAGCAAATCGAGCTGCCTCGGAATAAGAAGGAGATTCAATCTTTCAATGGTAAAATGAATTTTTTACGCCGCTTTGTACCTAATCTTGTTGAACACCTAAGAGAGATTACAAACATGCTTAAGAAGGACATCCAAGTGAAGTGGACGGAAGAGGCTGTAAAATCTTTCAATTTAGTCAAATTGGCTCTTTCTTCAGCTCAAGTTTTAATCAGCCCAGAATACACTCAGGATTTTGTATTGTTTTCATTCGCTTCGGAGCATACTATGGCAGTGGTATTGATGCAGAAAAGAGATATGAAATACCAATTGCTTTATTCAGCCGAACTATAAGAGATGCAGCCTTAAAGTACAACATCATTGAGAAGCAAGCCCTCGCACTTGTGAAAGCATTGAAAGATTTTCGGGTATACATTCTGCATTCTCATATTTTGGCTTATGTTCCTAACGTTGCTGTCAAAGATGTTTTAGTGCAGACAGATCCGGAAGGAAGACGAGGCAAGTGGATTGCAACTTTGTTGGAGTATGATGTGGAAATAAAGCCCACAAAGCTTGTTAAAGGATAGGGATTGGCAAAGTTAATGGCCGAATCAAACTTGCACGCTTTAGACATAAATCTGATCGCTGCTATGTCCAATGAGAATGAGGAAGGTTCATCAATTCAGGTATCTGAAATGTTTGCTCTTTCTCCGTGGTATTCAGATATCATATATGTGCTTCAAAATTTGTCACCACCACCCGGCATGACTAGAAACAAAGCTAGAACTCTCAAATTAAAGGCTGCCAAGTTTTGCATTCTAAATTCCACACTTTATTGGAAAGATCCTGGTGGCGTTCTGTTAAATTGTTTGGTGGAAGAAGAGTCAAAGTAGGTCATGGAGGATTTCCATAAAGGAGATTGTGGTGGGCACATTTTTTGGAAAAAAACAGCAATTAAAGTTCTGAGAGCGGGATACTATTGGCCCACATTGTTTGCTGATGTATATAAGGTTGTCAAGAGCTGTCATAAATGTCAGATGTTTGAAGGAAGGCAGAAATTACAGCCTTTGCCACTTAAGTCCATTGAGGTGAGTACCCCTTTTCAGCAATGGGGTTGGATTTCATTGGTGAAATTCATCCCGCTTCTTTCGGTCAGCATCGATGGATTCTCACGGCAACAGATTACTTTATGAAATGGATTGAAGCAATTCCCACCAGACAAGCTACAGATGTGGTAATTATTTCATTCCTTGAAAATAACATCTTGTCTCGCTTTGGTTGCCCGAATAAGTTAATCACGGATAACGCAGCAGCTTTCAAATAAAAAAGGATGGTAGAGTTTTTTCATAAATACCACATCATTTTGGGTCGCTCAACTGCCTATCATCCGCAAGGCAATGGATTGGCAGAGTCTTCTAACAAATCTTTAGTCAACATCATTAAGAAGCTACTGGAAATCAACAAGAAGAGCTGGCATAAGAAGTTGGTTAATTCACTTTGGGCAGATCGGGTCAGTCAAAAGAAATCCATTGGTATGTCCCCCTTTGAGCTTGTGTACGGAGTTGAAACATTGTTTCCTACCTCTCTCGCAGCCCCGGTAGTCAAACTTCTTCAGGAAGCCGGCAGTGAAGACGATCCTATGCAGAGAAGATTGAATCAAATAATCCATTTGTAGCAGACAAGAGAAGAAGTTTTCCAAAACACATCCAAGTTGCAGGAGAAGATTAAGAAAATTTATGACAAAAAAGCAAAGGTGGACAAATTTCAGTTGGATGATGTGGTGCTAAAGCGGGATGCAAGGAATGAGGAAAAGGGTAAGCACGGTAAATTCGAGAATCTCTGGAAAGGTCCCTTCAAGATTGTAGCATATCGGGGGCAGAATCCCTTTCTTCTGAAGGAAATGAACGGAGAAGAATGCCGAGGAGGGCCGATCAATGGTCGGCTGCTCAAGCGGTACCATTTCTGAAAAGTTTTCTGCTGTTTCCATTGTCATTGTAAATACCATTTTATTTCAGTTTTGGTTTGAGTTTGTCTAGTCAGTCTTTGAGTCATTTTAAGTTCAAATTTGAGTTAGTTTGAGTCAAGTTCCATGTTAATAAATGGGTCGAGAGTTTCGTGTCGTTTGTCGAAATAATGACTCCATAGCCCAATGGATGAAGGCACTGTATAACTCCTCCAGAGATCTGTTGTTCTTGGCACCTCTGAGGAGCTACCATCCCCCATTGGAGCCAATGTTAGAGTCGGTCTTGTCAGTCCTTTGTTAGAGATCAAAACTCTTTCTACATTTCATTTTTAGGTGTCTCACTCCATTCGCTCAACTGCATTCCGCTAGGGGGCATGCCAAAAATATGACGGAAGGGTCTTGTCAGTCATTACCCCTCATGCTTTGCACCTGTTGGCTCAGCTCTGTTCATCAAAGTTCATTAAATGACAGTTAATATTTGGTATTTTAATGGGCAAAAAATCATATCAGTCATAGGTCTAGGGTTTCATAAGTCGTGTTTTCAGAGTACCCAAACACGCCAGCAGGCCAGAGGGAGGTTCAACAAGTTTCATCTCCAGATTTTCATCATCCATAATGCTCAAGGGTGATTCCTCTTCAAAACTCTGTTTTGAAGAGGAAATCGTCAAATTAATGTTTATGATAAATATGTAAAGTTCTCCAACATGAAGCACTTGAAAAGCTGGTTCTAGTCATCCTTTTCCAAATGCCATGACAGCTACTCCTGCAAAAAATTGCCAAAAATTTCATCATTTTAGTCAAAAATCCAAAAAGAGAATGTAAAATACAGAGTTGTATTAAGTTGTGGAAAAAGTGCCAAAATGAAACATTGCAAAGTGGGTTTTGAAGAAACAAAAATCAAAACCATGACTCCATTGCCTTTATATAGATTTTCTCATGAGAAACAAAGTCATTTTACATGCCAAGGTCGGAGAGAAAGCATTTCAAAGGAATTTGGTGAGCCAACGCGTGTTTTGGGTGAGGTTGAAGGTGTCTTGACAGGCGCGGCGCATACAGTGGGTGGCGCGGCACACCGGGCCAGCGCGGTGCATTGGGTGCGTTCCTCTAGTGCTAATTTCAACAGGCGCAGCGCACCAGTAGTGCGCGGCGCATAGAAAGACCGGCGCGACGCATACAGTATAACACCCAAAAAACGCCTGAAAATCCTCCAAATCGCCATTGAATTGCTTGGACGTGCCAGGTAGGGTCGATATCTCTGTGGCTCATACATTTTGTGGGTTGTGTGATGGCGGTTTATGGTTCCAAATGTTGAAACAAAATTTCCAAACCCCTACCTCTAAAAATCATTATGTCAATTGATATTAAGGGTTGTAAATTCACCATTGTGTTACCAAGTTTCCCCTTCCATCCCATCTCTCCCTTTGTCCTCCATTCCCTTTTTCCTTATACCATATCCCTTTGAATCTCATTGCTCCCCAGCCCCTAAATTGACTAAACCCTTATCCCCATTCCCTTTAACGCATTGCCCAATATAAAACCCCAAACCCTACCTTATGCCAAGTCCCCAAACCCTCCTACATTTCCCTAAGTAAAATATACCCTAATACTCCTAATCCCTTCATATTTTCGCTCCCTAACAGTCCCTTGTTACATTGCTCCCTTGGTGACAAATTTCAACATATCACAACAGCAATCCAACATAGTCTTGCGACAAACATTCATTTCTCCAAGCAGTTTTCACAGCATCAATTATGCCATCTGATTATTCATCCGACTATGAGGTGGAAACTCATAGTGACTCACCCACGGAAGAATGTGCACCCCGGAGGCCTCACAAAAGTGGTAGACATGTTAGAGAAGAACCGAATACCCTCACAGAATGGCAAGCCTGCCCTTTTGCCGTCTCTTGTTTTCAGTTTCAGTCATGCTATGAGTTTTGTGAAAAGGTTGCAAATATTCAATTCCACCATGAGTTGTCTCGCCTATTTGTTCTACATTTACAGGGTGCTCAAGTTACTTTGGCAGGGGTTACTTTCACACTTACACCGGACTCTATTTCATTAGCTATCGGCATGCCTAATATTGGAGAGCCATGGAACAAGAGACAAAAATTTGACCGACAACATTATGACCCATATGTTAAACCTACTTTCTTGAGGCAGCTTAAGAGGGTGTTTCCCTTCTAATATCTTAAAGATGAATGTGCCCCTCTAATGAAGTTAATTATGAAGTATTTCAGTTGTGAAGGCTGTTTCTCTCGGTTATATGCTTATCACATCAGGTTGCTCATGCATTTCACCCGGGTACGCATGATGAACATCCCATATTTTATATGCCGAAACATAGAGAGGATGGCCGCCCTTGTGCAACACAAGACCCCTGAGCAGTAGTTCAACAACATTTTTCATTTTTCTCTCATCAAGATTTTGGTGATGCATCAGCTTGAGTTACAGGGTATCACTTGGGATGATTTCATCTCTCGGGACTTCTTCCGAGCTTCACAGGGACCTTCAGAGACTAGATTTGAGACAGGGGAACCTTCTCACCAGTATGAGCACCATGAGACCGCTAGTGTGCCAGTATTTGTCACATATTAGAGGGGCGCTAGACATTTGTTTGCAGCAGCAAAGCGAGTGTTATCTCCACTCGGGGTGGAAGGGGCCTCGCTTCCAACATCAGCACTACAGGTACAGGATAGAGGTAAGGATCCAATGCATGATGAGGGGCCATCAGATGAACGAGAGACCGACTTCGTTCTCCTTCATGATGATGATACAGATACGGATCCACAAAGTGCACAGCTTAAAGAGATCATCCAAGAGTAGCAAACAGAGATCCAGGCCTTATCCCTTGACTTGGAGAGAGCCAAATGGAATATGAAATATCTGGAGCAGAGGAACAAACAACTTGAGGATAGGCAAGCTGAGATAGAGTTGCAACTGATCAAGGAAAGCCGGCAACACATCATGGCAGCACAAGGGAGACCTATGGAGCAAAGAGATGAGGATCGGGAGTATGTTTTAGAGAAAGTGAACGTTCACTTGGAGCAGCTATTGGAGAAGGCTAATAGGGAAAAAGCAATGCTGAGGCGCATGACTCACCATTACATGGCCCAAAACATGAGCTCCAAAGCAAGAATCAGGAGCCTAAAGGCGAAATTGAGGAAGGTGACAAAAAGACAAGAGGCAAAAAGAGCAAGATCGGCTCTGAATCTTGGCCAAGGCTTCGTTGGTCCAACATGACATGTGACAGAGAAGGTACAACCCAAATTTTGAGAAATTTGGAGCACATTTTTGCGTTTTGAAATTTTGTGCACAAAAAACAAGTTTTTTCCCCCTGTGCGTTATGGAGGTCCAAATGACAGAAAGTTTGTATTTTTGGATTTTCCATGGAAAATTACGACTACTGGTGCATGGCCAAGAAGTTTGGGCCAATTTTGAGTCCTCAGGAGGTCAAAAACACCCAAAAAATGACCTCTCTGCCCCTATTTTGACACACAGGAAGCAGTCTTGGGAGATTGCATTTTTGGAGGGTCAAATGGCATCCAAATTCGGATATTCCACTTGGGTTGGAAATTAGACAGGTATGGCTTTCCAACAAGCAAACTTGGGCTCAATTTGGACTTCAGAAAGTGCCTCAAAACCCTCTCCAAAATGGCGCGACGCATACATCTTTTGGCGCGGCGCACAGAGACCTAAAGGCCAAAATCACTTCCGCTCCGTGAGAATTCGATTTGCAATTTTCTCCAAGTGAGCCCATTCATTAAAAATACATTTTTCCCGAAATAAAAGGCAAAGTTAAAAAAAACATTTTCATTAAAGGTTGGCTTCTATCCAAGTGGCAAAAGGAAGGCGAGCAGTCACCCAAAAAATCTACGCCACTGTTTTGTTTTTTTTTTTTAAACGCTGCACCTGTCACTAATGGTTGGATTTCATTTCCAGTTTGTAATGATTTAAAAAACTCCCCAACTTTGGGTCGATCCATTTCCTGATGGCAGAGTCTATTTATTGTATGAAAAACCATTTGTAAAGGGTTGGTGGGAATTTCTAGGAAACGGTGGGAGAGAAACTCAGTTACTCACTGTACATTTTGACAGAGAATTAATGAAAGGTTGCAGCTCTAGTTCATGAGATTCATGTGGCGTGAGTTTAGAAAATGTATTTTCTTTCTGTTTCTATGTATTTCGTTATGTTTCATAGTTCATTCATATTCATTTCCAGTGAAAGCTTCTAAGTAAGAACAGGTAGAATTCAGTTTACTGCTCTGCCTTGGGGAAAGTTTTCACGTTCTATTTTTCTTCTGTTGAAAAGGATTCATGTATTTATGCCCTTTTCACCCTCTTAAATAATCTCTCCACTTCATATTATTTCAAATCTAGTTGCTAGAATTTCCGCCTGTCTTGCCTCACGAAATAATATGCGTCTTTGAGTTAAATTCTCTGCTCATGCTGTTCCTTGGTCCCATAAATCCCAGAAAACTCAGTCATTCATCAAAATACCTCTTTCATATTTATTTACCTAGCCTAAAATCCATATCCATTTTAATTCATTCTCAGACCCTACTCGTTTAATTTTCACTGAGGGTGACCCGGAGAGAGCCCTCTCCTGTTCTGGTAGGGCTAGCTACCAAATTGAGCGTGGTTTGTGGTTACCTCGAATTTTGCCTTCTTTCAGCCTAAGGCAGATTTAGGTGCTAACACTTGGATTGATGAATATTTGATGAGTTTGATATCATATGATCTGTCTTTGACAAAAGCGGAAAGAATCATGTGTCAAAAGGAGTAGCCATGGAAGAGGGAGAAATCAGAGAGCCCTTCTTTAGCTTCAGAAGGAGTAGACCATTGTGTTCGAGATTATTGATTGTCATTAACATTGTCAAGCTAGATAACTAATATGATGAAAGAAATCAATGACAAATGGATCAACCAAAATTACCATAACGAGATATGTTTCCATGTGAGAGGTGTTGAGATGTCCATGTTGTCATTGATGGCCATATGGATTAAATATATACACAGACATAATAGAAGTAGTGGACCCAAGGAGTATTCCCAAGGAGCAAGAGCAGGAAAGCCATCCGAGCCATTAGAAAGCCATCAGAAGACAAGAAAAGGAGCGACAAGCCAAGGAGAAGAATATCCAAAGAGAAGAACGCATATGCCCAAGAGAAAGAGCCAAAGGGTAGAAACAATGATATCAGAGGAGCAAAGAGAAAAGATTTCGGCGAAATATATAGAACCAAATCTGAGAAATCATATCTACATTTTGTTATGTGTCTCCACCCAAAAAACCCAGATCTCCGATATGCGATTTGCTCCAACCTCCGATTTGCAGACTCGACTGGCCTTATTATTATGCTTTAAAATGTAATATTGCATCTGTGCATCAGAAATTTCCTATCGCAGTTTTGCAGGCCATGTCACGTTAGAATCTCCGATTGTGATATGCCTTGTGGACCCGATTGACTTTATTATAATGGTTTTAATATAATATCGCGTTCGTGTGTCAGAAATTTCCTATCGCAAGTTTTGTAGGCATGTCATGTTAAAATCTCCGATTGTGATATGGTTTTGAGACTCGATTGGTTTATCAAAATGATTTTATTGAAATATCACATCCACTGCATCGGAGGTCAAAGAATTCAAGAGCGATATGTGATATCACAATATCGACATTGTTGACATATCAAAGCTTTGGCTTGTGCACAACTTTAAAAATCTCTGATATCCATGTGGTTGCGATGTGGCGTGTGGGACATCCCAACATCCATTTTAATATGGTTTTTGCATTGTTTAAAAGCTATATCCCCTCCTATGTTGCTATTATAATATAGTTTCTGTAAACAATGAAACTATGTTATATTTGGTTAATTATTAACAAAGACCCCTTCCGATATATTTTTAATGTGCCACCTCATGCACAAGTCGACCTCTCCACTAATAAACATGTATTTTCATTTATTGGCGAAACTCATATAAATACAAGTCAAATCCTTCATTATCAAGCATCGATCTCGGTCACCCATTATAGAGAGGAAGATACAGTTCACAACTCGTGAACATGAAAGAGAAAAGGAAAGGAAACTTAAAGGTTGAGAAGGATCTCTAGACATCATAAACAGATAAGGTTGTAAGATCTTGGATAGGAAACCACACTTACTTGGACATGCGCATAATTCTATGGTTCGGATCTGTGGAAAATTTCAGTTTTGGTGGAGCACGCAGTTTTGGTGGAGCGCACAATTTCGTTGGAGCGTGCAGTTTTGGTGGAGCGCACAGTTTCGGTGGAGCCCAAATATGTGGTGAAGCGTGGAATCGTGGACAACTAGAGGAGGCTTGGAGATAAAAAGGGTGAAGAAATATTCAGACTATCTGTGGAGGGGAATACCTATAGCACCAGGAGACAGATATCGCCATAAGGAATCTCAGATACAGTTTAGTTCGGTGATACATTATTGGAGAAAGACATGTGAAGTGCATAAAAAGATTTGTGATTATCTATCTTTATTAAGAAGACTGAAGGGTTGGTGCCCTAGGGTTTGGAGCCTCTAAAACAGAAAAGGATAGGGTTGGAACCCTAGAGGTTGGAGCCTCACTAAAGTCCAAGTTGGTGCTTGGAAACATGTTGGAGCCTAGAAGATTAAAGGGTTGGTTCCCTCAAATATAGTTGTACTCAAATTTTGTAAAAGAGGATTGGTGTCCTCACTTATTTATAATAAAATCCTTATTATTTCTTTTTTCTGATTATAATTGTGAAGAATATTAACTGGTAATCATAACAATTGAAAAGAAATATTGATTCACCCCCCTCTTGGTATTTCCAACAATTGGTATAAGAGCCATCTTCTTCATAATCAGCCTAGCAGCTAGAAGAGGGATTCTTAAGTCACAATGAAGAATCAGGATGTAGGAAAAATTCCTCAATTCGATGGAACAAACTTTGGTTTTTGGAAGTGTAGGATGACATTCTATTTAATGTCTCTTGGATCTTAAGTATGGAAAGAAATTACTTATGGGTATAAAGCTCCAGCTACTCCACTGACAGATCAGGTCAGACAAAAAGCTTGTATAGAAAATTCCAAAGCACTAAATTCCATAACAAGTGGAATTAATGATTTAGAATTTACAAAAGTTATGAATTGTGATTTTTCGAAGGAAATGTGGGACACGCTTATTGGTATCTATGATGGAGACTCCAAGGTAAAAAAGAAAAAACTCCAAACACATAGAACATAATTTGAGAGTCTTGGGATGGATGACGATGGAGATATTGCATCCTTTTTCCTCAGAGTAGCTGAAGTTGTCAACTCACTCAAAAGTTTAGGTGAACCATTGAAGAAAGAACAATTTTCCAAAAGGTTTTGAGATCACCTCTAGAATGTTTTGATTCCAAAGTTAGTGCCATAAAGGAATTGAAGTACTTGGATGATCTTCACAGGATTCTCATTTCATATGAAATGAGAAAAGGAATCCCTAACTCCAAGGAAGCTACATTCAAAGATTTAAGGTTATTAAAGAAGGGAAGAAATGATAATTATAGCAGTGATGATTCCGACACTGAATCTGAACTAGCCCAATTCATAAGGAAGCTAAGGAAAGGGTCCAAGCTCAAAGGTAAGTATCCTCTCATTTGTTTTAAATGTGGAAGAATAAGACATTATGCTACAAAATGTCCTCATAAACATGATAGTGATGATGAAGACGAATATAAAAAGAAGATGTTCAAGAAGAAAGGGCTTAACAAGAAGAATTTCTTCTCCAAACAAGATGACTCTGATGAAGAAGAATTCATGATTACTAAGAAGAAATCAACTAAAGATACCTCTCTACACAAAAGAGATGATGATGAGTCCGATAAGGAAGATAACTATGCTGGAAGTAGTGAAGTATTATTTATGGCATTCACAAATGAAGATGATTCCAAAAAAGAAGAAGAAGGAAATGTGGATGATTTACTAATGAGCACCATTGAAGAAAATGAGAAATTTTGAAAGAAGGTCATTTCTCTCAAAGTGGAAAAAGAGGAAGCAAAAAGGAAGGAAGATTTATTGAACAATAAACTAAAAGAAAGAGAAGAAATTTGTGAAAAACGTGGAACTGAAGTTGTTTCCCTAAGAGAAGAGTTGGATCAAGTTAAAAAGGGTTGGCAAAGGTCTAAAACTCTTGATAATATTCTTAATACTCAAAGACCTCAACATGACAAGTATGGAATTGATTTCAAAGGAGAATCATCAAGTACGAAGGAGAATGTAAAGATCCAAAAAAGTTATGTTAACATCCTGTATAGTTATCCAAAAGAAGAGAATCCATCCCACCAAGAGAAAAGATCCACCTTTAACAACCCAAGGAATGAAGGAAATCTACCTCCAAGAAATAATACTACATGAAGTCAAGGTTATCTTAACAAGTATCAGACAATCTTTCTTGGTCAATGATTTCATTGTAAAAACTTTGTTCATCAAGCTAAGCATTGCAAAGCTCATAAGGACAATGGTTCAAGATATAAGATCAATCATCGAAGCAAGCCACGTAGCCTAAAAGTACAAGGACAGATCAAGACTTACAATTCATTTGATCCTTTGGCTAGGTATGATCTTGTTTGCTCAAAATGCAATCATTATGGCCATGATACACAAAATTGTTCATTCAAAAAGGAAGAACTGAAGAAGGAAGAACCCAATACTGATAAATGTGTCCTAGTTTTATGTGCATATAGTGATGAAAATCAACGGTTTGTGGATAGTGGGTGTTCAAGACACATGACAAGTGGTCAAAAGAAGTTTATCATGTTAAATAAGAAGGATGGAAATGTACCTTTTGGAAGTGGATCTGCTAAAATTTCTGGAAAAGGGACTCTTGCTCTTGTTAATTGAAAGGGAAAAGATAAAAATGCACTATTGGTGGAAGGGCTCAAACACAATCTTTTATGTGTCAGCGAGATTTGTGAACAAGGACATAATGTTGTCTTCAGTACTAAAGATTGTGAGATAAGGAATTCCTCCTCAAGAGAACTTGTGGAAAAAGGAGTAAGAACACCAGACAACGTATATATTCTGAGTAAAATTCAAGAAGATAAATTCTATATGAGTCGAGCAGATGAAAACTGGTTATGGAACAAACGATTGGGGCATCTAAACTTTGATAACCTGGTTAATATCAACAAAACAAATGCAGTAAGGGACATTCGAAAAATTGTCAAGCCAGATCAAGTTGTGTGTGGCCCATGCCAACATGGAAAGCAAACTAGAACCTGCTTCAAGGCTAAGGAGGTCTCAACATCAAAACCTTTGGAGATCATACCTGCAGATTTATGTGGACCAAATAGAACACCAACTCTACAAGGCGAAAGAATAAAAAATAAAGTGTCTTAGAATAGATAGAGGAGGATAATTTACTTCAAAGGAATTCAATGATTCTTGTGATCTACATGGAATAAAAAGGGAACTTTCCATAGCTAGAACTCCTAAACAAAATGGAGTAGTGGAAAGAAGACAAAGAAGCATGCAATAAATGGCAAGAACAATGTTACTAGAAGTTGATTTACAAGCCACGTTTTGGAGAGAAGCAGTTGCAGCAACAATGTATACCTTGAATAGAGCCCAACTAAGACCAAATAATGACAAGACTCTGTATGATTTATGGAAAGGAAGGCCTGCTTTAGTAAAATATTTCAGAATTTTTGGAAGTAAATGCTTTATGAAGATCAACGATGACTCACCAGGCAAGTTTGATTCTCGGGTTAATCAAGGAATATTTCGTGGATATTTTACAAGGAGCAATGCATACAAATGCTACAATAATTGACTACGAAAGATAGTAGAAAGTATTTAAGTGAAGATTGATGACGCACTCCCAGAAAAAGAAATTGAAGTATGTGAAGAAGATTATTTTCTTGAATATTTTGAAGAAGATACAACAAAGGAAGAAAAGGATCAAAAAAATCAAAAGGAACCATCTTAGGCTCCAGCAAAATTAAAATTTGTTCAAAAACACCATCCGGAAGAATGGATTATCGGGCATATAGACTCTAAGAAGGATGACTAATACACCAAGAAAAGATGATGTTGCCTTGCTATCCATGGTAGAACCAGAAAAATTTTCCCAAGTGAGTAAGGACCCTCATTGGGTGAAATAAATGGAATAAGAAATGTTGCAAATCAAAAAGAATGAAGCATGGAAATTTGTACCTCATCCAAAAGATAGAAATATAATTGGAACCAAATGGGTTTTCAAAAACAAAATGAATGAAGATGGACAAATCATCAGAAATAAGGCAAGGCTTGTTTGTAAAGGTTATTAAAAATATAAGGAATTGAATTTGAAGAAACCTTTGCACCTGTAGCTCGTATGGAGGCTATAAGAATGTTTTTGACATTCGCTTGTTCAAAATGATACAAACTTTATCAAATGGACTTGAAATCAACATTTCTAAATGGTGATCTAAAAGATGAATTTTACATGGAGAAACCAGAAGGGTTCGACCTAGCAGAAGGAAAAGACTTTGCATGCAATTTGAAAAAGGCACTATATGGATTAAAACAAACTCCTAGAGCTTGGTACGCAAGACTGGATCATTACATACAACAACAAGGCTTCAAAAAGGGAGTGGTAGGAAGCAATCTCTACATGAAGATGGACGAAGACAAATTGCTAGTCACTCTTGTATATGTTGATGATATGATTTTTACTAGAAATGATGATGGGATGAGTCATGAATTTGCTCAAAATATGTCGAAAGAGTTTGAAATGTCAATGAGTGGTGAGCTATCTTACTTCCTTGGACTACAAGTAACTCAAACTACAACGGGTATGTTCATATCTCAAGAAAAATACCTTAAAGACCTGCTTAAAAGATATGGGATGGAAGAATGTGCACCTATGATCACACCAATGACCACATATTGAAAATTAAGCAAAGATGATGAATCCTCCTCGGTAAATTAAACTCTTTACATGTAAATAATTGGAGCTCTCCTATACTTAATTGCTACAAGACCCGATATTATGAAAGCAATAGGAATGGTGGGAAGATTTCAATCAGATCCTAAGCAATCTCTTTTATTGGCTATGAAGAGACTTCCTAGATACTTGAAAGGTACTTCTTATTTTGGTCTATGGTATCCCAAAAGCACCACTATTATTGTGACAACTTACACCGATGTTGATTGGGATGGAAGTGTAGATGATCAAAAAATGACCAGCAAAAATGTATTCTTCATGGGAGATTGTCGAGTATCTTGGCTCAGCAAAAAACAATCTTCTATATCTCTCTCCACAACTGAAGTCAAATATATAGCTGTTGTAGATTATTGTACACAAATATTATGGATGAAGGAAGCATTGAAAGATGCCAACATAGAGACTGATCAACCAATCACCATCTACTATGACAACACCACTACCATCAATCTTTCCAAGAATCCGATAATGCACTCAAAGACCAAATATATTCCAATAAAATACCACTTTCTTCATGAACAAGTTGTTGAACAAAATATCAAGTTGGAATATGTAAATACAAAGGAGAAAATTAAAGATATATTCACAAAACCCCTACCACGAGAAGCATTTGAATATCTTTGCCAAAAGATGGGGGTCATTTCTCTTGCATCACATTGAGAAAACACACTGACAAGAGTAGAAGCACCATATCTGGTGGAGAAACTTTATAGGGGGAGTACTTGGGTACCCCATTTTTTATTGATTCCAAAAGGGGAGAGATTATAGAAAGGAGAGGATCTAGGAAAAGGAGTATATTTCCATCAATGACAAAGGGGGAGATTATTGAGATTTCAGTGTTGTCATTGATGGCCATATGGATTAAATATATGCATATACATAATAGAAGTAGTGGACCCAAGGAGCATTCCCAAGGAGAAAGAGGAGGAAATCCATCAGAGCCATAGGAAATCCATCAGAAGCCAAAGGAATGCCATCGGAAGACAAGAACAGGAGTGACAAGCCAAGGAGAAGAAGATCTAAAGAGAAGACTGCATATGCCCAAGAGAAAGTCCCAAAGGGTAGAAACAATGATATTGGAGGAGAAAATAGAAATGATATCGATGAAATATCCAGAACCAAATTGGAGAAATCATATCGGCATTTTATTATGTGCTTCCACCCAAGAAACCCTGATCTCCGATATGTGATTTTATCCAACGTCCAATTTTTGGACCCGACTGGCCTTATTATAACGCTTTAAAATGTAATATCTCATCCGTGCATTGAAACTTTCCTATCACAGTTTTGCAGGCCATGTCATGTTAGAATCTATGATTGTGATATGCCTTGCAGACCCGATTGAATTTATTATAACGGTTTTATTATAATATCGTGTCTGTGTGTAGGAACTTTCCTATCGCATGTTTTGTAGGCATGTCATGTTAAAATCTCCGATTGCGATATGGTTGCTGACCTAATTGGTTTATCAAAACGATTTTATTGAAATATCGCACCTGTTGCATCAGAGGTCAGAGAAAGTAAGAGTGATTTGTGATATCGCAATATCAACATTGTTGACATATTGGAGCTTTATCTTGTGCACAACTTTAAAAATCTCCGATATCCATGTGGTTGTGATGTGTGAGAGTATAGTGATGATGTGGCATGTGGGACCTCCCGACATCCATTGTAATATGGTTTTTTCATTGTTTAAAAGCTATAGCCCCTCCTATGTTTCTATTATAATATAGTCTCTGTAAACAATGAAACTATGTTATAGTTGGTTAATTATTAACAGAGACCCCTTTTGATATATTTTTAATATGCCACCTCATGCACAAGTTGGCCTCTCCACTAATAAATGTGTCTTTTCGTTTATTGGCAAAACTCATATAAATACAAGTCAAATACTTCATTATCAAGCATCGATCTCGATCATCTGTTACAGAGAGGAAGATACAATTCACAACTCGTGAACTTGAAAGAGAAAAGGAAAGGAGACTTAAAGGCTGAGAAGGATCTCTAGACATCAGAATCCGATAAGACCGTAAGAGCTTGGACAGGAAACCACACCTTGCACATAATTTTGTGGTTCGTATCTATGGAACATTTCAATTTTGGTGGAGTGGGTCGTTTCAGTGGAGCCCAAATATGTGGTGAAGCGCGGATTTGTGGACGACTAGAGGAGGCTTGGAGATAAAAATGGTGAATAAATATTCAGAATATATATGGAGGGGAAATACCTATAGTACTAGGAGACAGATCTGGCCATAAGGAATCTCGGATACAATTCAGTTTTGTGATACATTCTTGGAGCAAATGGACATGTGAAGTTCAAAACAAGATTTGTGATTTATTTATCTTTATTAAGAAGACTGAAGGGTTGGTTCCCTAGGGGTTGGAGCCTCTGAAACAGAAAAGGATAGGGTTGGAACCCTAGAGGTTGGAGCCTCACTAAAGTCCAAGTTGGTGCTTGGAAACAGGTTGGAGCCTGAAATATTGAAGGGTTGGTGCCCTCAAATATCATTGTACTCAAATTTTGTAAAAGAGGATTGTGTATAAATTTTGAATAATATAACACTTATTCACAGAGATTATCCCGATTATACACTATTTGCAGAATTCATGCATAATACATAACCTCCTCTACGTTGATGATCAATTTTGCGGAATTAAAAACAATGAAACATCAATCGCATGCGCACATTAACACAATATGTAACCGGGGAAAGCATACAGCTGAAAACCCCCAACTATCTATATAGTATAATGATAGAGAACATGTAACAATACATAGTACAATACTCCTCACAAGTACTCAGTACTATCTCCACCTGCTACACACAAACTAGCTCAGATCTGAATCAAGTCACAGGTTCAAATCCCCTCCGTTGTCTGCCTGCCTCTACTGCGTAATCCAATGTAAGAATAGGAATGATCCAAGATCGTTTTCCTTGGCTTGTACTGTGCAATCCTCATTGGCAATCTCAATCATTGATTGTGCAAATCTCATGCACAGCTATAGTCACAACTGATAGTAGTCTCCACCTCTAACACCTGTCTCCACTGAACTGTCCATGCACTGAGTTAACTGATGTATTCTTTAGTTGCTTTATGAGTTAATAATTAGTGAATTAATTAATAATTAATTCACATCACCCATCACTAGTGTATTCTGCAGTTAGACTAAATACAACTAGTTCAACCAATTCAAACTGAACACAACTCAATCAACTCCACCAAACTCAATCACTTGAGTTCTAACTGATGTCCATCATGCAATAGCTCAACTGACCCATAAGAAAAGCGTATTTCCTTCTGGCAGTTGCATGTGCCACATCTGTAGCTCGAATTGAAGTGCTCCAAGAGGATAAGATAATGTTTATAGTCCAAATATTATTAAGAGCTAATAATATTCGACTGTTCTATTTTTAGTCTGGCAGTCTAAAAATAGACTCCGCCCATATGTCTAAAAATAGAAGTCCATCTATTTTTACCAACATGACCAATCATCCACAAATAACATCCTGCAACTCATAGACCATGATCCATATGTCTAAAAATAGACATAGTCTAAAAATAGAATTTGCGCCAAAAATAGACTGCGGGCCCACTTAGTGAAGGCGACTCCATTCCACTAAGCTCCATCATCTTGTTGCATTTTCAACATTCCCTCTCAACAAGATATGGATTATCTGCAACACCTATCCTACCTCGATGGTATTCGAATTTGCTCCTGGTGAGTGCCTTCGTCAAGATATCAGCATCCTGGTCCTCCGTTGGAATGTATGAAAGTAACATGATTCTCCGCTGCACACAATCTCTGATATGATGGTACGTGATGTCGATGTGCTTGGATCTATCATGAAATACTGGATTAGTTGAGAGTTTAATGCAACTCTGGTTATCACAATAAATCACTGTAGGCTCCAAGTGGGACCCGAACAACCCGACCAGGATCTTCCTCATCCATATAGCCTCGCATGTAGCCAAACTTGCTGCCATATACTCGGCCTCTGCTAAACTGAGTGCCACGGATCTCTGCTTCCTGCTGTACCAAGAAACTGCTGTCGAATCGATACTGAAAATCCCTCCAGATGTGCTCTTTCTGTCCGTTGGGCTCCCTGCCCAATCTGCATCCGTGAAGCCACATAGCTTCACCTCATCCTCTTGTCTGTACCACAATCCATATCCCGACGTGCCTCTGAGATAATGCAATACATGCTTGCCTGCCTTCCAGAAGAGCTTGGTTGGCTTAACCATAGCTTGTGAAAGCTGGTTAATAGCATAGCATATATCGGGTCGTGTATTGACCAGATACATAAGCGACCCCACCAACTGTCGATAGACAGTGGCATCCACTACCTCCGCTGAAGTAGCATCCTCCTTCCTCCAACCTCCAGGAAGAGGAGTATCAACAGGCTTGCAGCCATGCATGTTGAACTTCTCCAGTATCTCCCAAGCATACTTACCCTGAGAAACAAATAGTCCATCACTGCGTTGCCAAATTTCCAATCCCAGGAAATAATGAAGGAGGCCCAAGTCCTTCATCTCAAACTCTCTAGCAAGATCATCCTTGCATGAAAGTATCAACAGCTCATCACCTGTCAAAATCAAATCATCTACATAAAGTACAATGATAAGCAACTTACCCTCCACCACAATCTAGTATAGGTTAGGATCTGCCTCACTCTTGGAGAATCCAAGTCCGTTGAAATAACTATCTATCTGTGTGTACCAAGCACGTGGTGCTTGTTTCAACCCATACAGCACTCTCTTGAGCCTGCACACATGTGACTCGCTGTTGAAGATCTCGAAACCTTCGGGCTGCTCTATGTACACCTCCTCCTCAATGACTCCGTTGAGGAACACAATCTTCACATCCATCTGATGAATGTGCCACCCCATCTGCGCTGAGAGAGCAAGAATCATCTGTATGGAAGAATACCTTGCGACAGGTGCAAAGGTCTCCTCATAATCGATCCCCTCTATCTGTGAGAAGCCTCGAGCAACAAATCTTGCCTTGTACTAGATAAAATTGCAGACACTCAAAAAATATATTCTATTATTCTTGAATGAGAAATTACACACATATTTATACAATCAATAGTCTCAAGATAGGAATTCTATCTTAGACGTACAGTAGTGTGGTTGAGAGATTCTCTCAACCACACACTAAACTAGGAGAAACTAAATTCCTATTATGTAGGAACAAACTCCTCAAATGGAGAATTACAACCATAGACAATGTAGTGCATTCAAACCCTGATGATCCAGAAATAGGCACACAGCCACATGAAGAGAACACAATTTTCCCTTCAAGAGTAATAATCCAGGACTCCACGGTCCAATCCTCCATCGTGTTTCAATATCCACTCCCCTGGCAACATAATGCCACTTCCCCTGCTCACAGTATCAAGGCTTGGTAACTGCTTCCAAGCATGCTGCCTCATACTCGCTGACGTACTGCAACAACTAAGATCCATTGTCCAGCTAATCTCCTTGCAATTGAACATGCAGGCTTGTCTCCACAATCTATACACCGGACACATACAAACTTGATCATCCTCCAATTTTTGACGTAACTGTCATGTCTTCTCATATCTGGTAATAAATCATTCCTGCAAATAGATTTGTCTATTGTTGGAATGGCAAATTCCAACATAGATTTACACTGGTGACACTAGTTTGCCAGGCTAAATGTCACAACAATCTAATTCTTTTAACCAGATTTACATAAATGCATTTACATGTTAAGTTGATCAGTTCTCAACATGAAGCAGAATAACTTACGAAGACAATTTATTTCATCAAAGGAGATATGTTGAAACGTTTAGTTTCATCTTTACCCAATATAGAAACATAATCACATCAAGGCTTTCACACCTGTAGAAGACCCAAAAAACCTCCATACACAGACTCCATCGGTCCACACCATTGGAAATCCAATCCTCTTTCGCTTGCAACTCGACACAAAATTCACAAGCAATTATGGATTTGTTTTTAATATGCCCAAGCATAAACTACTTTATACTTAGCTGGAACTCTTGTAGAAACTTGCTTTGAACCAACCTGTCGCCCTGCATGACTTGTAGCTACACCACAGAAAATGATGCATGTCTTGGTTCCCAAAAAAAAATACTGGAGATCCGCAATCGAAATACTGCTTCCCATCACAGCCTGCCATCGCCACATGCAACATGTTTCCATGTTTCTTCTCTTATCCAGGCCATCGTAAATCAGCATGACACGTTCTTTGTATCCTTTTCCCTGGCGATACAGGTCACAACGGGATGATTGGACATCGTATGCTGCAATTTCACGACCATAATAATATGCTAAAATTGCCAGCTCAATGGCATCACCCCATTTTTCAGAATCCAGTATCCATGCACAATACTCTTCATTTGGCTTTCCCACGAATGCCTCATTATAATGCACAGTATCACTTCCAACCGCTGTGGCAATTACCTGTCTCAGTTCTGAAGATTTGTTCTTGTTTTCCATTACATAACCAACTGCATTGAAGAGACAATTGTTTTCTGCTGGAATGACTCTTTTCACAACCACTCCTTCATCCATTTTGTAAAAGAATAATCCTACTAGAATGTTGCGCGAATATATAGCGGAGCATCCAGGTTCGAACCGGAACCTCCTCTCAAGGCAAGAGAGCCATAGATTTCTTCAAACGATAAATTGACTACGGCCTTGCTGCCACATGATCTCTATTGTGACCACCTACAACCTCGACCAACAGCTCTTCAGGCTCAGCCACCCTATCTATGATCTTGTGCACAGATCAGCTCACCACGTTCTGGTTTGCACGCGGCAGGACCACAGTCTTATAGCCCTCCGCACCGCACTGTACATAACACCCAGCCAGGACACCGGCAATGCCAAAGCGAGGGAGCTCAGCTGCCGAGATATCAATTAAATCACTGCAAAAAATAAATGAACTCCACAGTCCTCCAACCATTCGACTCATCGCCCCAAATCGATGATGATGAGTCCACACTCCGCAAAAAAAAAAAAAAGTCCGCCATTCTGCACTTGTTATTTATCCACATCTGATGCGTTTTACAAGTTTGCCTTTCAATCCTAACAAAAGCCAAACAATGCAGTATATCTCACCAATTCTCTGCAACAGGCTCAACAAACAACGACTACATTAACAAGCAGCGAGTCGATCTAGCTCATATTCGTAGTGGGGGAATTTAACTGAAGGATTTGTACAGGGTCGCAACATTTCTCTTTTCCAAACCGGTTGAACTGAAGGCCGTGCCACCCCCTTGGCTATTTTGGCGAGAGCGTTCATGAACTGAACGAAGCCACCAACATTACTCACCGTGTGATTGACACGCATGGAAAATATGAAACCTCCGCCTCTCAAGCGCGTCCCCTGAATATGAATGACACGTATGCAATCCTCTGGAATTCTACATCACCAGAACCAAAGTCTTTCCAAACGCACCAATAATCACGCAGATCCGATCAATCCGATCAGATTTAGGCTCAACCTTCCGTCTCCTTCAACCATGAGAGGAAAAAAAAAGGGATTTCTCTGTCGAATGCCTCTGCACTTTCCACGCAGCTGCACTTTCGCCTTTCATTCACAGTCTAGCTCCACGCAGTTAACACAGAAACGAGTATTCAAGCAGTTGCTCCTCAGATGGACAAACACAAAACAAAATAAACTGCAAACAAACTCTTTATCTGCTATTTCCCTCAGCCCACGAGGGGCCGAGGCCCAGGCCCTTACGGGCTCTGAAGCTCTGATACCAAGATAAAATTGCAGACACTCAAAAAATATATTCTATTATTCTTGAATGAGAAATTACACACATATTTATACAATCAATAGTCTCAAGATATGAATTCTATCTTAGATGTACAGTAGTGTGGTTGAGAGATTCTCTCAACCACACACTAAACTAGGAGAAACGAAATTCCTATTATGTAGGAACAAACTCCTCAAATGGAGAATTACAACCATAGACAAGTAGGAATTAATTATTTCTAACTGTACTTCTCCACACTCCTGTCAGCTGCCTGCTTCACTTTGTAGATCCATCTCGAACCCACCACTGATTTCCCCTCCGGTCTTGGGACAATCTCCCATGCACTGTTTCTGACAATCGAATCATACTCTTCCACCATGGCATCTACCCATGCGGGATCCTCCACAGCTTCCTCGAAAGAGGATGGCTCAGTCACAACACATTTGCTCACAAGAGCCATGTATCCAGTGTATCGATCAGGTGACTGTCTCTGTCTACGTAGTCCTGTAGGTGGTCCTACAACCTTCTTTGCATCTTGAGCCAGTCGCTCAGCTTTTGTATTGCACTTTCGCCCTCTGATGGTTGGCGTTGCATGAGTGGTCTCTTCCACTCCATGAACTTCATCTTGTGGCTGATCCACGTCTTGAAGCTCATCCTTAGGAACTAATAGCTCCTCATCTGCATGCAAGTGTGGCTCCCTCTCAAGCGAACACTTCATGGCTTTCTCCTCCTGAAATTTGATATCCCGTCACACAACAGTCTTGCGACTATCTGGCAAATACACACGATAGTTGTGGGGCATATCAGTGTGCCCCATAAATATCCCAACCTCTGCGGTTGGCTCTAGCTTCTTCCTGGAATCCTTCGTCACATGCATGTAAACGTTAGAACCAAAAATCCTCAAATGAGAAATATCAGGCCTCTTACTAGAATAAGCCTCCTCGAGTGTACTCATGCCAAGTATCTTGTAAGGACAACGATTCTGCACATATACTGCAGTATTGCATGCTTCCGCCCACAAGTGAAGGGGTAGGCCCTGATCATGCAACATCGCCTGTGTAGCACCCATGATCGTTCTGTTCTTCTGCTCAGCAACCCCATTCTGTTGCGGGTTATGGGGAGCTATGAGCTCTCTTCGAATCCCTTCTGTGATGCAGAAGTCCTTGAACTCACGAGAGATGAATTCACCACCATTGTCGCTCCTAAGAGCCTTCACCTTCTTCCCCAATTCCTTCTCGACCAATGCTTTGAACTCATAGAACTTTGAGTATGTCTCGCTCTTCTTCTGCATGAAGAAGATCCAACACTTTTGAGAGAAATCATCAACAAAGATCACATAGTACCTGTGCTTTGCTGTCGAAGCTACTGAGAAGGGTCCACACACGTTTGTGTGAATTCTCTCAAGGATCGTCGTGGCATGAATATCCTTCTCGTGAAAGGTGGCTTTCACAAATTTTCCCAAAGTACACCCCTTGCACTGATCTGACTACGCAAGAGTGCCTTTAGGAAGCCCAGTAGTAATCTGCTGCAGTATCTTCAAGGCTCCATGGTGAAGGTGGCCCAATCTCTTATGCCATAGCTCACCATCATCCCGGCTCACCAATCCTTCTACCTTGCATGCCATTGCTGCTCAACCATCTACATGCAACTAATAAAGGTTCCTGACTCGAACCCCTATCTTCCGGGTTTCTCCAGTTGTCTTACTGCGCAGGAAAGCCTTTCCCTCGCTGAAAACAACATCATATCCCTTGTCTTCTAACATTGCCATAGGGATAAGATTCTTCTTCAATCTTGGAACATGCATCACTTCCTTCAATACAAAGGGTTTACCAAACTCCCTCTCAAAGGAAATGGTACCGATACCAGTCGCACTGTATCTACCATCATTGCCCATCTTGATGTGCACTCCAAGATATTTCTCCTCCAGATCAGAAAACAAATCTCGATCTCCTATCATGTGAAAAGACGCCCACTGTCCAAGAACCATACCGATCCCATCACACTTGATACCGATCCCAGCACGGACATTATGCCACAAATTGTCCGCAGAAGAAGAAAAATAAGCAAGCTGCTGGATCTGCAACGGGATCAAGTGAATTAATGAGTTAATAATTAATGAATTAATTAATAATTAATTCACATCACTCATCACTAGTGTATTCTGCAGTTAGACTAAATACAACTAGTTCAACCAAGTCAAACTGAACACAACTCCATCAACTCCTCAATCAACTCCACCAAACTCAATCACTTGAGTTCTAATTGAAGTCCATCATGCAATAGCTCAACTGACCCATAAGAAAAGCATATTTCCTTCTGGCAGTTGCATGTGCCACATCCGTAGCTCGAACTGAAGTGCTCCAAGAGGATAAGATAATGTTTATAGTCCAAATATTATTAAGAGCTAATAATATTCGATTGTTCTATTTTTAGCCTGGCAGTCTAAAAATAGACTCCGCCCATATGTCTAAAAATAGAAGTCCATCTATTTTTACCAACATGACCAATCATCCACAAATAGCATCCTGCAACTCATATACCATGATCCATATGTCTAAAAATAGACATACTCTAAAAATAGACTTTGCGCCAAAAATAGCCTGCGGGCCCACTTAGTGAAGGCCACTCCTTTCCACTAAGCTCCATCATCTTGTTGCATTTTCAACAGATTGGTGTCCTCACTTATTTATAATAAAATCCTTATTATTTATTTTTCTGATTATAATTGTGAAGAATCTTAACTGGTAATCATAACAATTGAAAATAAATATTGATTCACCCCCCTCTTAGTATTTCCAACAAGAGGGAGAGTTTAGTTAGGGTGATAGGAAAGCAACTATGATGATGAACCTAGTGAAAGGAAGCTATTCAATTTTATGAGCCAATGTGTGTTGCCCAACATGGGTTAGAGTACCAACATGGTACAATTGGTCATTACAAAATCAATTATGATTTGAGTAAATAGTGAAGTACAATTGCAGATTCAGATCGGGTATACAATGTCGAAGACAAAAATAATTCATTAGGATACTACTTCAGTTTGGGATCCGTTATGACTTCATGGATAAGCAAGAAGCAAACCTTTGTCACACTCAATATTGTAGTGGTCATATATATTGAATCTAGATTGGCAAGTTGAGAAGCAATATAGCTTCAGAGGAAATTTGCAGGATTGTCTTGATGACAGGTCAGAGCACAACGAGATTTAGTACCAAGATTTAGTAATGATATTATGAAACCATCTCACAAAAAGATAGAAAAGAAAGATCAACACCTTAGAAATCAGCCTCTTCGAGGGTGCAACTTCCTTTACTTTACACAAATGAACAATTCTTGGATGATACAGATGAAAAAACCTCTTTTCTATATATAGGAGTCTAAGGGATCACGATATAATCAAAGCCGACATAACAATAATAATATAAGGGCACAACAATAACAACATTGGGCTTATATGGGGCACAATAATAACAATATGGGGACAATAGGGGCACAAAAATAACAATAAGGGCTACAATGATAATAGTAATGGGGGAATCACTAGTATTATAGGGACCTAACATGCCCCTCTCCTTCAAAAAAGTGTTGTCCTCAAGGCTTGAGTAGTTATGGATGCTTCTATATAAAATTTCATCCTCCCATGTTGAATAAACATCGGGTAAGTTCTTCCACTTGACAAGATACTCCTAAATTGATCGATTTTGCAGCTATCGAGTTCTTGTTTCTATGACTGCTTCAAGTTCCAATATGATTTTTCCTTTCTCATTAAGTTCTATCAATATTGTTTGAACTGGGAGCTTGTCACTAATAACCTTCTTTAAGCATGAAACATGGAAAGCTAGGTGCACTCGGGAAGTTGCAGGAAGCTCTAATTTGTATGCCATAGTACCAATCTTTTGCAACACATTGTACAGACCATAATACTTTGGTGATAATTTATTATCATTCTTAGCTTGGTGATAATTTCTTATCATTATTATCAAAACTTCTTTCGCTGTGATGTTGATATGCCTGTTGTATCATTCTATTATGTGCCAAAGTTAGTTTATCCTTTAAGAGTTGGAGAACTTGTTGTTGATGCTCGATGTGATATTCCACTGCTTGAACCTTAGAATTTTCTCTTAAATATGATGTGATGGACGGTGGGTGATATCCATAAAGTGCCATAAATGGGGTCATTTTTGTTGCAGTATGGAAGGAAGTGTTATACCACCATTCAACCAAAGGCAACCATTTGACCCATTGTGTTTGTTTATCATATACAAAGCATCGAAGATATCCTTCCAAATCAGTTTGTATGGTATCGATGGCTTTTCTCTCGTAAACAAGTTTTCACTTGGGAAATTTTTACGGAAGAAATGATAACACATTATGAGGATACAAAAAGAAACACTTTTAGTAGCCAATTTATAAACTTCAAACAAAAGGGTTCAATGATGGAGCACATTGAGGGAAAAATTGAATATAAGAGTAAAAGATATTCCAAAGGAGCAAAGGATTGATGTGTTCATAGGGACTTTAAAGGATAGCATCCAACATGAGGTTCACCTTTGGGAACCTGACTCATTGGAGAAGGCATTCAAGTTGGAAAGAAAAATGGAAAGCAAAATTATGGCAACAAGGAAGCCTACCACTCACAACTATAAGGATGGAAGTGTTGTTTCCCCTAGCCTTCCACAACCTCCAAGGTTGACACCCCAAAAATTGGAAGAAAAAAGAGAAAAAGGGCTTTGTTATAATTGTGATAGAAAATACACTGAAGGACATAAGTGTGCTGATAAGAAATTATTTTACATAGATTGTGAAGAGGAGGAAGAAAAGGAACAAGAAACATCAAAAGCACAGGATATACACAAGGAACAAACCCTAGAGAAAGAAGAAATGAATTTGACCATATCTTGTAATGCATTGGCCGAAATTACCACTCCTCAAACTATCAAGATAGAAGGACATATCAAGAAGAAAAAGGTAATAGTGTTGATTGATTCAGGTAGTACCCATAATTTAATTCATTATAAGATAGCCAAGGAATTGAATTTCTTCCTATATCCAGCACCCGAGTGTCAAGTGATGGTTCCAAGTGGAGGAACCATAAATTTCTCTAGAAACCATAATATCAAGCTATCCATGGGAGAATATGTATTGAATATCCCAATTCTTTCCATTCCAATGGGTGGTGCTGATGTTGTACTAGGAGTCCAATGGCTACAGTCCTTTGGTACAATAGCTTTTAATTTTCAAGAAATTTTCATGAAATTTTGTTCGAAAGGAAAGGAAGTTGAATTAAGAGGTATCGTAGGGAAACCAGGAAAGGTAATCAGCTCTAATGGAATGAAAAATCTTCTAAAGAAATAACAACAAGGCATAATTGCATAATTATGTTCGCTAGAGGTTCCCACATCGAAATCATCTATTTCTCCAGATCTCCAAAAAGTCTTGGACAATCATTCCAAGGTATTTGAGACTCCCAAAGTTCTCCCACCTATTCGTGATCATTATCATGCTATTCATTTGATTCCAGGAAGTTTTCCTCCAAACATCAGGCCTTATAGATATCCCTATGCCCAAAAGAGTGAATTTGAACGTATGGTTACAGAAATGCTAGAGGCTGGTATAATTCAACCTAGTCAAAGTTCTTTCTCTACTCCGTAGTATTGGTGCACAAGAAGGATGGATCATGGTGCATGTGTACGAATTATAGGGAGCTCAACAAGCTCACTATTAAAGATAAATTTCCCATTTCTGTCATTGATGAACTATTGGATGAATTGCATGGATCAATTTACTTCACGAAGTTGGATCTTTGTTCAGGATATCATCAAATCAGAATGAAGACTGAAGACATTCCAAAAACAACATTTAGAACTCATGAGGGTTTTATGAATTTTTGGTCATGCCTTTTGGCCTTACAAATGCACCTTCTACATTTCAAGGTTTGGAGTAGCGAAACCCTAGAATCCAAAGCTCTGATACTAAATGTTATGAAACCAGCTCACAAAAAGATAGGAAATAAAAATCAACGCCTTAGAAATCAACCTCTTCGAGGGGGAAACCTCCTTTACATTACACAAATGAACAAATCTTGGATGATATAAATTAAAAAACCTCCTTTCTATATATAGGAGTCTAAGGGGTCAAACTATAATCAAAGACGACATAACAATAATAATATAAGGGAACAACAATAACACTAGTGGGCTTCTATGGGGCACAATAATAACAATACAAGGACAATAGGGGCACAACAATAACAATAAGGGCTACAATGACAATTGTAATGGGGGAATCACTAGTATTATAGGGACCTAACAAATGAAGGAATTAGTATGGCTCCATTATGTTTCTATTTATGAGAAGATTACTGATATTCTTAAAAAGCATATGTCCAAAGTGAATTTTGTATACTTTAGGGACAAGCTTGTACTTGTTGAGAATGCCTTTCTCATTGAGAGGGAGTGCTGATGAGATAGCATCATGGATTGAAATTCTCCCCGTGTCATATATGGCCATAATTAGGGAGTATGGTCCACCAGAGGACAATCATTCCTCCTATTAAGTATATTGACCAGAATTAGGAAGAATAGCCTTGGAGGTCCAGAATTACTCAGATAGAGTGTGGCCTTTCATCATCAAGATCCTTTAGCATCGGGCCCAAAAATACTCAAATATATTGTAGCCTTTGGAGATTCACCATGTGTAAGGTACCAACTAGAATGATGGTGAACCAAGAATAATATGTTACCATGTGTCAGATGGGTTGAAATTATGGTGACTAGTTGATGCTAAATGTTGTGCCATGTGTCTGAAGTACCAAACCAAATTATGGTGAGGATATACCATTGTTTTGAGGTATTGACCAAAATTATGGTAACTTGTTGATGTTGTTGATTTACCCTATGTCAAAGATGTTTGACTTGATTATGGTAATTGGTTGATGCTATTGATGTACCATGTGTCACAATTGTAGATCCGAATATGGTACTTGGATTTGTTCATAACCTTTTCTTAGAGAATTTTTTCAACATGAGAGCATCTATATAGTCATTATAAATACCTCCTAGTTAAGAGGGAGTGTTGAATATTGTAGCTATGGTCAGTCTTCATAATTGATAATTTTGGTTTTGATGTATTTATAATGATAATTGTAAAGCATGTTCTTCATGCTAGTGTCAAAATAAAAATATATGACACTTTCTTCACGTCGGTTTTTGAAAAGAGAAAAATTAAATTTTGAAAAATGATTTTTTGGCTCCAAAATATCTAGGTCAAGCCTCCTCCTAGTCAAGCTAACCTTGTCATGGAGACAACCATTTGAATAGCCAAAAATCTATATAAAATCATTTGTTATCCATTGTTTGGACACGAATTCAGAGCTTTTGTCGAAGTGAGTTCAGATCTCCTGAGGAAGAAAGAAAGACAAGTTCGAGGAAGATATAAAAGTTAATATTTGAGGCTTAAGTAAGACGAGTTTGTGGCACGATGGACCAAGTCTCTATCCCTGAAATGATAGAAGAACCAAAATTTATGAAGTGACTATAGAACTGAATCTTTGTGAAGGCGACAAAACCGAATATCTGTGATGACTACATGAGTGAATCTCTGTCATGATTACAAAACCGAATCTCTAGAAAAGGGCAATAGGACTGAGTTTTCTTAGTCATGGTATGAGGCCGAAATTATATTCTAGCAGAATTTTCTAGGCAAAATTCAGTGGGAAGCTTATGACTTGACTAGGAGGTAATGGAGCAAGTTTTACCAAGCATTCTTAATGATTAGAGGATCTAGGTATGTCTCTTATTGAAATGAAGGATTTCTCTAAGGAAAAGTTTGTTTGGTTTTTCCCATATGTGGGTTTTCCCAAGGTAGATATTTATGTTCTTGTGTGGCTGTCTCTTTGTGATCTTACTGGTATTTTTGCTATATTGTCGATATACTATGTAAAATTGCTTTATGATGGATAAGAATGCATGAAATAATTAACTTAAGAAGAAATCATAACAAGTAATTATCAGTTTAGAGGATACCTCGAAAATCAACAAGTAATACGGTTTGAAGGGATTTCCTTATGTCTAAAAGTCCTATGTTCTTTCTACCTACCCTGCCCATATCATTTTCACCTTATTTAAGCCATGTGTAGCATAGAAAAAACTATTTCCTAGATTTAATTCATCACTCATATACTTTAGCAATGTGTTTCCCCTACATTCTAGGAACAAGTAATTGGGAGTACTTCTTGTTGAGAATTTATGCATGGGAAATTCGAATGGAGTAGTCAGGCTAGGACAAACAAAAGAAGTTTTAGAGGCTAAAGGAGGAGAAAACATAGTTCCATTATCATATAGATTAGACCAACCATAAAAATAGACATACATTCTTGTTGAAAGAGCTAATAAATCAAGAAAAATCTACAAAAATTTGAGATATCATTGTGGAAATTTATATGCCCATAGTGATGATCCATAAACTACCATGGATATTCTACTTAACAATTTGTCACAACATATCTACTAAAATATATTAGAAAATCTGGAATCTACACTATGATGGTTTATTTCCCCTTAGTTTTCTATATTTATTAATTATTGTTTATTGCATATGCATGCAAATTAAAATTGTGTAGAAGATAGAGAATAACCAACTAAAAAATCACAAACCACAATTGACACGATATATATCTAGGGAAACTGATGGGGTGAAACTTCGCTGACACGTAAATTCAGAATTAAATTAATTAAACCCCACTTAATTAAATTATCAGACCCTGCATCTCTTTAGCGGAACTCAAAAACAAGTTAAAATCCCATTCAAACCTTCAACTTCATTATTCTGCTATAATATCAGAATTACTTAATTTACCCAGAATACGACGAAACTTCACTTTTACCACGGAACCGAAAGAAATACAATTGCATTTAATAACCTTCTCGAGTCCGGAATTGGAATTAAATCACTCACACCATTACCACGCAATCACTGTCAGATTGTGTCCCTTCCCAATGAACGGTTACGCTCAATCCAGAATCCAACTGGATTAAACCACAATTGATAACTCATTGGGTCCGAAATTTATATTAAACTCCATTCATTTTTCTGCACGACTACCGTTGGATCTAACTCCTTTAAACGGACGATCCAGATTAATTGAGCTATTAACTCAGTTTTATAAACGATTGTGTCTGATTTTGGAAATATAGTTCGTGCTTGTTAGCACACCATGACCATAGATCTGTCGATCTGTTGATCAAACGGCTCAGATCTTTTTCGGTGTTTCTCCACGAATTTATCAACTAACTCAATCTTATAATGTTTTGGGTCTGTTTCCTGTGTTAAACTGCGTGTGCATTCACCAGCGAACACCGTTGATCTTCTCGTAATAGATCATCATTGATCCATCCTGTGATCAATGATGATTCATTTCTTCATTCAATCTTTGTCAGCGTTCAATCGGCGATCAACAAAACTTAGTATTTAACAGAGGATTTAGCCTATGATTAAAGGATCCAATCACATAATAAAATCATGCAAAAACAAGCTTTGTACACAACACTCCTTCCATTCATAACAGTATTTACATATATGTACAGAACATCTTGTGCTCTGATCTATTCTCTTTTCTACTTAACTTTCTCTAACACTCTATCTCAAAAACTATATCTCACTCTCCTCGCAGGCTTACATTTATGGAAATAAGTACATAGTTATGGATTATTCTAAATCCATAATCTTCTCCATAAATCACTCAACTAATTCCTATTTAAGGATCTCGTAATCCCTAAGATTTCTACGAGATCTACACACATTAATTATCCCTGATATTCTCACATAGTTGAGAATATTTCACAACTGAAAGCCTCACACATAGATTTCCACTCAATTTATACAAAATTCATAAAAATAATTAAAAACATCACCCCCTAAATCAACCAAATGAACAATAAATATTTTGAGCAGGATGCTCCTGCATCAGACTCCCAATGTAGAAAAAATTCATAGACTCCTGTCTATGAGGTCTGTCACTTTTCTGTAGTAATGTGACAACTACAAGTCTGAATGACTTGCTACCTCCAGGATTCCAAACTCTATTTTGTAGATGGTCCTTCAAAGGAATAACTGGATCATGTAGTCTGGCATTAACTTCATGATGAATTTTGTATTTCAGAGAATTATTAAACATGATCCTCTGTTTTGGAAATATAGACTCGTGTACTGCATGTGGAAACTTGAATACCCATTCTCCTGGTTTCCAAATTTTGAACGAGTCTCGAACTGGTTCACCTCTTGCATCTGTAGCTTTGCCAGGTAACTCTATCATGCTGAGATTATTAAGAACTAAATCTAGAAGTTCATCAGCATCATCACTCAAACAGTCAACCAAATTCTGTATATCTGTAAAACAATTTTCTCCACCATGCTCTAGGAGTAATTCCTTCTTGTTAATCACATCAACACAGTTGATGTTCTCTATGGTATCCTTTACTCCTTTTGTTATAGGTTCTCTGGTCTCAACTTATTTGGCTTATGTTTCTTTGTCCGTTGCTTCTTTCTCTAGTTGAGCTGCAAAATCAACTTCATGGAATGAAGAACAATCATCCCAATTTCCTTAAAGTTCACAAAATACTTCTTGATAAGAACAATGGTCATTAGTTGTCTCTATAGCAACAAATTCCATACCTGCATTCATAGACAAACTACTAGTTTTAGAAATATCAGACCTTTTGGTCTCTTTTGATGCTTCAAGCACTAAATTCCCACCATGGAATTTCTGGTTTTCAGCAAATCATCTTTGCTGTGACTCAATTCCTATGAGTCTCTCCTTCTCCAACAAAGAAATATGTATTTGTTCAATTTTGTTCATCAACATAGCATTCCATTTCTTTTGCAATAGATTCCACTTGACCCGTTTCCTTATTTTCAATGCATGTCTTCGGTCTTCATTCACTTTCTCTTGAAACCATTCCTGTAGTATATCCAACTCTGCTTTCATCTCTGCAATACTTTTCCTATGCTCTTCATCACTCATCTGACATTTATTTGAACCTTTCCTAAGTTTCTCCATGTTCATTTCCACTAATTCTTCAAACTCAATTCAATAAAAGAAAATATTTACCTCAATCAAATTCTAAAATTGACTCCTCTGTTTTTTCCTTTTCTTCCATCGCGCCTCTGATTTTCCTTGTCATATGCTTTCTTGTCTTTCTAACAGCTTCAATTTGTGAGCTATAACCAGCCTCTGTAGTAACAAGTCTCCTTCTTGCTACACATGCCTCACCAAGCTTTTCTCCTCTGAGCTTAGTATGTTAGCATTTCTCTGGTTCTCTCCTCTGGAACCATATGAGCACTCCTTGCTCTAGGCTGCTGCAAATCTTCTCACCTTCCTCTACTGTTACTCTACACAAAAATTATAAAGACTAACATTGACAATTCTACAATATTATCATACTTCACGCAAAATCTTCTTCTGCTCTGATACCAAAACTGATGGGTGAAACTTCGCTGACACATAAATTCATAATTAAATTAATTAAAACTTGTTTAATTAAATTATCAGACCCCACATCTCTTTAGAAGAACTCAAAAACAAGTTAAAATCCCATTCAAACCTTCAACTTCGTTATTTTTCTATAGTAGCAAAATTACTTAATTTACCCAGAATACGACGAAACTTCACTTTTACCATGGAACCGAAAGAAATACAATTGTAGTTAATAACCTTATCAGGTATGGAATTGGAATTAAATCATTTGCACCTTTACCACGTGATCACCATCGGATCACGTCCCTTCCCAATGAATGGTTACGCTCAATCCAGAATCCAACTGGATTAAACCACAGTTGATAACTCATTGGGTCCGAAATTTATATTAAACTCTGTTCATTTTTCCGCGCGACTACCGTCGGATCTGACTCCTTTAAACGGATGGTCCAGATTAACTGAGTTATTAACTCAATTTTATAAACGATCGCGTCCGATTTTTGAAATATCGATCGTGCTTATTAGCATGCCATGACCGTAGATATGTTGATATGTTGATTGGATGACTCAGATCTTCTTCGGTGTTTCTCCACGAATTTATCAACTAACTCGATCTTATAACGTTTTGGGTCCATTTCCTGTGTTAAGCTATTTTTGCATTCACCAGCGAACATCGTCGATCTTCTCGTAATAGATCATCATGGATCCATCTTGTGATCAATGACGATTCATTTCTTCATTCAATCTCTGTCTACGTTCAATCGGCGATCAACAAAACCTAGTATTTAACAGAGGATTCAGCTTATGATTAAAGGATCCAATCACATAATAAAATCATGCAAAAACAATCTTTGTACACAACACTTCTTACATTCATAATAAGATTTACATATATGTATAGAACATCTCGTGCTCTTATCTGTTCTATCTTCTACTTAGCTTTCTCTAACTCTCTATCTCAAAAACTATATCTCACTCTCCTCGCAGGCTTACATTTATAGAAATAAGTACATAGTTATGGATTATTCTAAATCCATAATATTCTCCATAAATCACTCAACTAATTCCTATTTAAGGATCTCGTAATCCCTTAGATTTCTACGAGATATACACACATTAATTATCCCTGATATTCTCACATAGTTGAGAATATTTCACAACTGAAAGCCTCACACATAGATTTCCACTCAATTTATACAAAATTCATAAAAAAAATTAAAAACATCACCCCATAAATCAACCAAAAGAACAATAAATATTCTGAGCAAGATTCTCCTGCATCAGAAACCCTTTCAAGAGAAAACACTTTTGGAAGGTGAGGCTGCTCTGCTCTCTTTCTCTAAATGGAAAATGTATGTAAGTACAAAAAAGTGAGGCATGTTCCATGGACTACTACAATGTCAAAATACTCTTTGTTTTCTCTCTCCCTATCCTTCTCATCTATTTTGTTTATCTATGGGATGAAATGCATTTGAATAGAATGGAACCTCTTTTCCTCCTAGTGGTTTGGTTATAACACAACCCAATAGCCTACTAGTGGTTAAGTTTGACTCCAGCTTTTAACTAGAGTTACAATATTGATTCTTCATCATGATCACGTCGCTAGCCCCTTTTTCATGAGTAATGGGGGCTAACATGGCATCCTCTCAAATTATGATGCTCAAAACAGGAAGGTCAACTTTCAAGTGGCTTAAAGATTGCATACAAACTCCACTCGAGGCAATTCTTGTACCGTTGGAAATGTCTCTATGTGTACAACAGGAAAAAAAGGTGCAACACTAAAGACACAAATTTTAACCCCCAAAACTATCATTTGATGCCCCAAACTACTCCCAAAATGTTCTAGACCCCAATTTTCCAAACTAGGTCATGTTGGTAAAAATGGTCATGTGAGTTGATTCCTCCATTTTTCCACTCTAAAATAATTAATATGGATGACAAACAATATAATGAATCAATTTGGATCACACCTCCCCAATTTGGGAGGCATTTGATCCCCAAAAGCTTATACTAAATGAGGTGAGGAAATTTTTCCTCCACCTTCTCTCTGGTGTACCATTTAACTTTGCTTGGAGGTTGTCCTTTCAACCCAAACTGCCTAAGGCTATGCTACCCCTACATGTAGTTTTTGACCTCTTCTGAAAAATTGTATCCTTTTTTGACTTTCCCTGAGTATATAGTGCCATATACTCTATAGAAGGTAGGTGTCCTGATCTAACATGGAAGGTTCATAGAGTTTTAGATTATCTACATTCACCATTGAATAAATGTGCATGTATGGGGGTAGATTGAGTCCATTGGCATTATCTACCAGCTTTCCATTATCTAAAAGGGACCATATCATAGAGCCTTGATTTTATTACCAAGACTCTATAGTCACTCCTTATTGAATACTAACCATACTCTGTCTCCCACCTTGAAGGACTTCTTTGTTCTGTGTTGATCATGCCTAGCCTTATATTTTTCCTATGACTTTCTACAGTTTCTCCTGTATCTGTATATGGATCTGCCTAATATTCTCATATAAAATTTCAGCCCTTAAGGCATCCCCTATAAAATCCTCCCTTACTCTTCCTTTCTTCCCATATGCTATACCCAAAGTTCAAGGTGGAAAATATCCAAAACAAGTTTCAAATGGGGACTTATTAGTAGAAGTGTGGATTGCTCTGTTATAATAGTGTTATATATATACCAATTTTTTCGTCACAAATCTTTAGATGTTTTTTATTGTAACTCCTCAAAAGCTACACCAAAGTCCTATTTACTACTTCAGTTTGCCCACTTGTCTGTGGATGGAATGTTGTAGACCTCTTTAGCTTCGTATCTTTATTCTTCTACAACGTAGTCCAAAATGCACTGAGAAATATTGTATCTCTCTCTAAAATGATGTTGCTTAGTATCCCAAGGTGCACCTAGATTTGTCCAAATAACAAGTTCGTTGTTTCTTGCCCTCTGATGGTACTTTTACAAGGCATTATAACACACATTTTGTTGAATCTTTCAACTACTGTGAATAGGTAGTCATGTCCATTTCTAGTTGTCAGAAAACCTCCCACAAAGTCCATGGAAATTATTTCCCAAGGACAAGTGGGTACAGGTATGGGATGATATAGACCCTATTTCTTGTTATTAGGCTTGCTGGTACAACAAAGCATGCATCCTCTTATGAACCTAGCTTCATGTTCTTTCATCTTCGACCAATACAAATACCTCTACAAGTTGGCCATTATCTTCCCTACATCAAAGCACCCTGCAACCTTAAAGGTGTGCACCTCTTTAATCAGTTGTAATCACTCACCTTTAGGAACACATAACTTATCCATCATGTAGAGTAACCCATCATGGAGATGGTAGTCAATTATGTTGTCACCATCATGCACATGAATTTGGCTCTGAAACTGTTGAAACACCTCCTTGAAGTCCTCACCCTATGAGTATGCCTCTCTATATGTATCATGGGTGAATGGATCCTTATGCATCATGGTTCATAAATCTGTGATATTTGATGTGGATGGACTTGAAAGCATGTCAACCAACTTGTTTGTGTTTCCCTTCATGCATCAAATAATGAAACTACTATAAAAACCCCATCCACTTGTAATTGTTTGTTTGTTGTAGCTTCCTCTGGGCCTGTAGGTATTGTAGTGGTTGGTGATCTGTGTGGATTACTATCTCCTTTCCCATTAGATAGTGTTTCTACTACTTTAAAAATTGCACCAAGGCATAGATCTCCTTGTCACAGGTAGGGTAGTTAAGAACTGTCACATGAAATATTTATAATGGTGGCATACAAACATTCCTCCCTACATCAAGACCGCTCCCATAGTATACCCACTTGTATATGTCTCCACTTCACAGGGTTTCTGCAAGTTTAGTAATAATAGAACTTGTGCTTGACTAATATTCTTCTTAATCTCCTTAAAGGTCCTCTACTTGCCCTTTCACCACTGAAAACTCTTGCCACTCATTGTTATGGTGTGGAGTGATGCCACTACAAATGAAAACAAAGCTATAAATTTACTCAGGTACTGTGTTGTCCCAACGAAACTCCTAACATTAGAAACATTAGTAGGAATCAACCACTTCATAATTGCCTTCATATTGGTAGGATTTATTTTCAACTCTCCTCCACCTATCACATACCCAAATATATCACACTTGATATTTACTAGCATTCAGTGCTTCTTTAAAGTCTCTAGAACGTGTGTCAAATGTGAGACTTCCTCCTCCCAGGTAGCACTGTATACCAGTATATAACCCAAATAGACAATAATAAATGAACCCATAAAAGGGCACAATATATCATTCATTAACCTCATAAATGTAACTGGTGCATTGCATAGGCCAAATGACATGACTAATGACTCATACAAACCTTGCCTGGTTTTGAAGGTGATCTTCTAGGTATCTTCTTCTTTGACTTGAACTTGGTGATATCCATACTTTAAGACTAGCTTGGTGAAGTATTCAGTTTGTAAGGGGTACCTTTTATTGAGATTAATTTTGTTTAACACCCTGTAATCAGTACACATACACCAAGTCCCATCCTTATTTGGCACAATGATAATGGGAAACCCACATGGCGAGGTATTTGGTCGAATGATACCCTCTTCCAATAGATATTGCAACTGCTTCCTCACCTCAATTTCTTCTATAACAAATTTCCTATACAACCCAATGTTTGGCAAAGGGGAGTTCGACAATAGTTGTATATCATGCTCTACTTCCCACTTGGGTGGTAGCCTTTAGGATTTTGAATCAGATCCTTGTATACCTGTAGCAAATCTTCCAATTATTGTTTGTATTTCTTAGTAAACCCCTTCATGGATTAATTTTCTCTCACTAACTCTTCTATACACTGAATTTCTCTTAGAAATAGTAAGACATACTTGTTAGAATTGATCATTTTCTTGGCTTTGTTGGCACTTACCAGTGAAATTTTGGACTTACCCTTGTGTGCATTGATGGTGAAGGATTTTTCGTCCTTGATGAGGCAATACTGATTGGATCTCTACATGAAGATTGCATCTTACATGTACATATAGGGACTTCCAAAAACCATTTCACATATATCAAAGGGAAACACATCTAGTTCTACTTCATCAATAAAATCAACACTGACAACAAATCTAATTTTGAATTGTTTGATTACCTTTATTTCCACATCCTTATTTACCCATCCCAATGGATATGGGCTTGGATGATCACAAACTTCCAATCCCAATTTGTTGACCATCTTTACTGCGATGAGATTTTCCTATGATCTTGAGTCGAAGTGAGCATCAATCTTTGTCTTCTTAACTTATATCTTTATATGGAAGAGTTTGGATTTTTCATTCTCTTCCCATCGTTGAAGGCTACTCATATTCAACTCTTTCTAAGTTAATGTATAAACAATCTTCTAGTCCACATCTGAGTTGATTTCAACCTAGTTGATCGAATCAGTGTCCATGATATTCTTCTTATTATCTTTCTTTTTGTTCTTCAAGTTAAGCTTTGGATGTAACTTCCAACACTTCTCCTCTATAAGACATTAAATGTTACAATGGTTTCTAGGATCTTTGCACTAGTGTGTTATGGCTTCCATCCTTTTATGTTTTCTTATTTTCTACTTCTTCTTCCCTTCCTTTGAAGCATCCTGATGCTCCTTCTGCTTCAACCCACTTGATTTCCATTCGTGTGGCATATTTTCTCTAGGTACTGTGCTAGTACACAATCCTCTTTCATTGATTTGGGCTTGAAAAATATCACTTTATTTTGCATATGGTTATGTAAACCCCCCAGATACTTGAGGAGTACGTTTGTGTTCTTTGGGTAGATAACCAACATTATTGCCATCTTTTTAAATTATGTAGTGTACTTTCATACACTCTGCCCCTACTTCTGCTTGAGAAAATGCTTCCAAATCCACTGGTTATTTATATACTTGATATGGTAAAATTGTGACTTTATGAGGGTTTTGAAATCCTACCACTTAGTCACTAGAGGATCACCCTTCGACCTCAAGGTCTCTATATGAATTTCCCACTAGGTCAAGGCATGGACCTCTAATTTCAACTGAACTTCTAATTGTTTCAACCAAAAATTTAGCTTTAAAGTCTCAATCTCACCTTAGTATGGCTTGATGTCAACTTTTTCTTCCATTTTGAATAAGGAATGTGAATGGTTCACATAACTCAAACTTGGTTGATCTTTTTTTGATTCTTTCTTCGACTCCTATATTTCTTCTTGATCTCCTAATCTCCTCACTGATTGAAATTTTAGGTTGGAATCCCCATATTCTCCGAATAACTTGAGCTTATTGTTAGGGTCATCATGAGGAGGGTCACATTATGGTTTATATCTGCAACTTGTGCTTTCAACCATGAAAACCTCTCCTTTGTGGGATCCAGAGGGTTATTCACAGATTCGTCGTCCATGACTAGGGTTTTGGGACTTTAAGCTTAACCGATCTTGATACCCTGCAAATTCTCACAATATACCCAAAGAACTTGCTATGATACCAATATGATCCATAAAATGTCGTGGATATTCCACTGAACAACTCATCACAATAGATCTACTAAAATATATTAGAAAATCTGAAATCTACACTATAATGGTTTATTTCTCCTTAGTTTTTAGGATTTGTTAATTACTATTTATTAAGCATGCATGTAAACTAAAATTATGCAGAAAAGAGACAATAGTGAAATAAAAAATCACAAACCACAATTCACATAAAATATATTGTGGGAAACCATTTTGGGAGAAATCCTAGCTAGAAGGTGAGGATTATCTACTCTCTTTCTCTGAATGGAAAATGCATACAAGTACAAAGATGTGATGCCTGGCCCATGGGAAGTACAATGCACAAATCCTCTCCATTTTCTCTATCTCTCTATTTTTCTCATCTACTTTGTTGATCTATGGAACAAAATGCACTTGAACAGAATGGAACCCCTTTTCCTCCCAGTAGGCCAATTATAACACAATTTGAAATCCTACTAGTGATTACGTTTGACTCCTTAAACTCTTAATTAAAGTTACAATATTGACTCTTCTAGATTCTTATTCATCATGATCACATGGCCAACCCCTTTTTCATGAGTAATGGGGGTTGATGTGGTATCGCCTCAAATTATGGCAACCAAAACAGGAAGGTCACTTTCTGAGTGGCATGACTTTTGCATACATGCTTTGAATAAGGAGATTCTTGCGCCATTGGAAAGGTCTCTATGTGTATAATAGGAGAAAAATGTGTTGCACTAAACAAATGAAGTTTTACCCTTCCCCCTCCCCCTCCCCCTCCCCCCCAATTTTCCAAACTAGGCCATATCGGTAAAAATGGTCCCATGATTTAATTCCTCCAATTGTTCCACTGTAAAAGCATCAAGATGAATGAAAAGAATATAATGATCTAATTCGGATCAACTAAAGAGCACTAGAGGGAAGATTTTTTAAGGGAATGTTTAGCAAAGAAGGAAGTCCTCCTTGTGTTATATGGGGTATATGTTGTGGGTGCCAAGAGCTAATGTTTCAAAAACCTAGTACAAAAACACTAGTTTAGTAATATTTTTTCTCTAAGATTGAGAGAATTACCTAAGGAAGTTGCATTGTCCATCTTCACCCTAGTGGTATCATAGCCTAGCTAGGGGGTGGTGTCTACAATGAACTACCTGCAGTTTGATGGAAATCACTTGGTCTTAGCAGGTTGACTAGGCTGCATTATTCACATAGATAAGTTTTTTAACTATGTTCTAAAAATGCTTTAGTTATTTATACTTGTCTAGAGAATATGTATGTTTCATACTTAGAATATTTAAGGTTCATAGTTAAGGAATTTTTTTTTTTGCCTAAAATATTAGATAACATCTATGTGATTGTTTTTGGTAACTGGTTATATATTATATTTATGAAGTATGTATGGTTGAGGATAAAAAAAAGAAAAAACAAAAAAAAATGGAGTTTAACAGCCTAAGTAAATAAATCTAATAGTTGCTTGTCGATTGGGATACGGAGGAGTAAGGTTATTCTCTGCACAGAAATAGGGAGACAAACCAGGGTTTCGAACTGTTACAGAGGCAGTCCTCCATGGAAGGACGCAAAGGAGGGAGCTCCACTCCCTCCTACAAGCAGGTTGTGGCTAGCAGGGGAAAAAAACCAATGGAAAATGACAGAGAGCCTTCAGAAGGAAGGGATAGAAGCAGTGAAGAAGAGCAGGAGGGAACTAAGTCAAGGAAGCATAATGATGCAAAGGAAAATGAGGAAGAAAACAAGGAGCAAGGCACTAAAGACAAAGCACACATGGGACCATGCAAACCCAAAGCGGCGGTAACTCCCAGGGTCATTTTAAATGATCTGGTGTTGAAGGCGCACAGGGATCACATGCAAACATATGCAATCATTTGTAAATTCATGGGGTTATGGCCCACTGAAAAAGATTTACAAACGTGGATTAAATACCACTGGAAACCAAAAGGCAGTATTGGCCTACATCTTGGGTCCAAGGGATTTTTCACTGTAGTATTTGTAAATATTGAAGATAAGGACAGAGTGTTTGAAGGAGGGCCCTACTTTTATGCTGTAGCAGGCCTCTATATGCAACCTTGGATATTACTTCGGCCCCAGTTTGGGTAAGACTCTATTCTCTACCTCTTGATTACTGGCAAACGGAATCTCTATCCGCCATAGGAAATAAGTTAGGGCATTTTGTCAAAGTTTCTAAGGCCACTAGAAGGGGAAAGTATACTTCCTTCGCTAGGATATGTGTGGAGATGGATCTCTCTGGAGCTTTGCCGGAAGAGTTTATTCTGGAAGTTTTTGATGAAGAATGGATACAAACTGTAGATTATGAACATATTCCATTCAGATGTCGCAAATTTCATGAGCATGGACATCTATTCAGAGACTTCCCTCTCAGTAATATAGAGAGCAAAAACAAATTGACACAATGAAGGATTCAGAAAGCTTCTTCAAGGTGGAACACAAAGGAAAAGGAGGCAAAAGAGGACCAAGAACACGTAAAGTTGCAGGGCAGCAAGCTAGCCAGAACATGTTTCAAGTCCTCGAAGCAGACAAAGGTTCAATAGAAACAGATAAGGCAAAGGAAGGAAACCCAATGGAGGAGGAGAAAGTAGAAGACAATGAACAAAAGCAAGAAAATAACAAACAAAAGAATTTATGATGAGTAATGCAGAACAGGAGATGGATCATGAAATGACCCAAAGTGAGATGGAAATGGAGGACCATGAACTCCGGGAAATTCTTGAAAAAGAGAACCTAGATTTAGAAGGTTTCTTGAATCAAGGAACCAAATAAGGGTTAGACTCGTTACCCACAGAGGATTTCAATAGCGTTCAACAACTATTTTTATGGAAAACCTAGACTAAAGGGGTGGATAGACTAAAACACAAAGATAGACAAGGCAACAAAGGAGTGAAAACGATGAAAAACATAGCAGGACTAGCACCCAGAATCCCAGGAAAGAAAAGGGGCAGAAAAAAGAAGAATGAGCTGTTGATGGAATGTGGAAAGCTAATGATAGATTCAGGTAAGATGAAAGACCTATCTAGTTACTCCTTTACTAATCTTTAATTATGAAGTTAACTTCTTGGAATATCAGGGGTCTAGGTAGTAAAAGGAAACAAAGGTTACTGAGTAATAGAATGAAACAAGCATCTCCGGATGTGATTTTCATTCAGGAAACTAAGTGATCCATCGAGAAGATAAGAGATATCCACAGTAAATGGCTAAATAGATTTGAGTTTCTAGAAGTCAAAGCATAGAATACAATAGGAGGTATTCTCACTCTTTGGAATCCACAAAAAATTGACTTAATAGATGCGAAGGCATCTAGGGATTATTTATCTGTAGTAATTCAACTAGTAGGAGACAAGAAAACCTACCTGGTAACAAATTTTTATGGCCCTCAAAGAATGGATGACAAACTCAGGCTTCTAAACTCTCTGGAGACTCTTAGAGACAGATATGTAGGAATACCTTGGATCTTAGGGGGTGATTTCAACATGATTAAATCACTTACGGAAAAAAAAAAAGGGGGAACTAGAGTTCTAGGCAAAGACTCTTTGGCTTTTCAAACCTTTATCGATAAGATGAAGCTGGTAGATATCGTAATGAGTAATGGAATCTTCACTTGGAACAATAAAAGAGGAGGAGAGTCTCAAGTAGCCTCCAAATTAGATAGATTCATAATCTCAGAGGATCTTATGCTCAATGACAAGGAAATGGTAGCAAGAGTGCTCCCCTTTGGAGGATCAAATCACTGGCCGGTACAACTAGAGGTCCAGGGCATTGGTAATCCCAAGAACAGACTTTTCAGATTTGAGAATATCTCGATTTACCACCTAGATTTCATTAGCAATGTAACCAAGTGGTGGTCAAAATATTTAAACATTCAAGGAACCAGAATGTTCCTCCTACAGAAAAGATGAAAACACATCAAGCTCCGGCTTAAAGATTGGAACAAGAATGAATTTGGCAATATCTTTGAAGAGAAAAAAATTATTGAAGGGAGAATGTAGGAACTTAACCAAACCATTATCAAAGAGAGCCGTGACAAAGTCAGAAGTGATCAAGCCACCAAATATCAGCAAAAATGGGAGAATTTATGCAAACAAGAGGAAATATTTTGGAGACAAAAATCTAGCATCCAATGGCTAAAATAAGGTGACCGTAACACCAGATTTTTTCACAAATCCACCATGGAAAATAGAGCTCATAATATAATTTCTTTGATTAAGGATAAAAGAGGAAATAATCTCAATCCTCATGAAGAAATAGAAGCAGTTCTACTACAACACTTTCGAAACATAGCACAGGAAACCTATTATGAAAGAGATCACTACATCTAGGACTTCACTAAGCATATACCTAGGATGGTATCCAGAGAGGATAACATTAACCTTTACAGGCCTGTGACCAAAGAGGAGGTTAGTGGGGTTCTCAAAGAAATGCAGAATGGTAAGGCGCTAGGGCCGAATGGTTTCAATGTGGACTTCTTCAAAGCTTGCTGGAATATTGTCAAACAGGACATTCTGCAGGTAGTGGAAGATTCCAGAATGAACATAACCATTTTGAAGGCTCTAAATACCTCTTTTATAGCCCTAATACCTAAAAAGGAGCTGGCTCAAACCCCTGATATATTCAGACCTATATCTTTGTGCAATGTGGTTTACAAGATAATATCAAAAGTGGTTGCAAACAGACTCAAACCCCTCTTGCCTTCACTAGTTTCGTGGGAACAATCTGGATATGTGGAAGGAAGGCAAATTCTTAATAACATCATCCAAGCGCATGAAGTGGTGCACTCTCTTACTAGCAAGAGAGAGGCTGGAATGATCATGCAACTGTACATAGCCAAAGCTTATGATAAGCTGAATTGGATCTATATCAGGGAAGTTCTTATTGCTTTCGGGTTTGACCACAATTGGGTAAGATGGATCCTAGCTTTGATTACTTCTTCCAGTTTTTCAATTTTGGTCAATGGTTCTCCTTCGGAGACTTTCACTCCTTCCAGAGGCCTTAGGCAGGGTGACCCTCTCTCTCCCTTTATCTTCATCCTCATGATGGAAGGACTGGGTAGGTCCATCAAGCATGCAAAATAAGTTGGTAACATCAAGGGTCTACAACTCTCTGACAATGGACAGGCCTTGATTCATCAACAATTTGTGGATGACACCATGCTACAGGGAATACCCATAGTTAAAGAAGCTCTTTCTTATAAACAAATCCTCAGTGACTTTGCCATGGCCTCAGGTATGGAAGTTAATCTCTCCAAATCTAAGATTTTTTTCTTCAATACTAACATTGCAATTCAGAGGAACATATCTAGAATTCTGGGCTTTCAAAGAGACTCTCTCCCCTTGAAATACTTGGGAGTTCCACTAACTACAAAACCGTTACACAAGAGTACCTGGGAGCCGATGATTAGTAAGCTACAAGACAAGACCAGGAAATGGACTATGAGATCATTAAATTTGGCTGGCAGGTTGGTCCTCACAAAGGCTATTCTACAATCAATCCCAATCTTTACACTTTCAGCTATCCCTGCTCCTAAAGGAGTCCTGCATCAAATGAGAAACATACAAAGAGACTTTCTTTGGGTCAAGGGGAAAGAAAAGAAGAAATGGGCCTTAGTTTCCTGGGAAAAAAATTTGTAAACCCAAAAACCACGAGGGTCTTGGATTGGACGATCCTGAGATACTATGCAAGGTTCTAGGGGCAAAATTATGGTGGCGATGGATAAAGGAACTAGATCACAATGGGCTATCACTTGGAAAGAAAAATACGCAAGCTCTTGGCTAGATAATGACCGAATAAGGATGGATGGTAATATAAGAGGATCTCATATTTGGAATAAAGCTTGGGACAACAGAGGCTTAATTCAAGATAACAACTTCTGGGAAATTAGAGAGGGAGACTTAGCCTTATTCTGGGAGGATAGATGGCAACAAGAACCTATTCTGTTACAGGAGGATTTGGAGGACCTCAAAGAAGAGACAGACACTAAGGAGCTCACCAAGGTTAAGGATTTTTGGGATCAAACCAATAGTTCAAGGAAATGGAGAAACTGGAGGAAATTTGATCAGAAATGACAATCCTCTAAAAACTAAGGCCGAAAGACTGATGAAAATGTTAGAGCAAAGGAAAATTCTAGTTTCGAGGGGGAATGACCAGCTGAGATGGGGCAACAACAATGAGGGGAAGTTTAATCTCAAATAAGCTAAACTCATACTCCTTGAACTTGATTCCCAAGCTCCAAACAATATTTGGCAAAACCTATGGAAGCATCAGGGTTGGATGAAAATTAAACTTTTTCTGTGGCTGGTTCTACACAGGAAAATCCTGACTTGGGATAATATTAGGAAGAGGGGTGATGCCAGCTCTGTGAGGCTCAAGAGGAGACTATGGAACACCTTCTCAACAACTGCATTTTCACTTCCAGATTATGGGATTCTTTTGCCTCTATCTTCCAAAAATCTGACAGAGATATTGGAAGTCTTTTCAACACCCTCACCAAATGGAGAAGGAACTTTTCCGATAATGAAGTTCTGGGTTTAGCGTGGGCACTTACACCAAGCTTCATTATTTGGAATGTTTGGAAAGAAAGGAACAATAGAATCTTTAAGAATGTTAAGAAATCTTCCCGGTGTATCTATGATCTGATACTAATAAAGATTAAGGAAATGGTTGGCACTACAGTTCGAAATCTCCCTTCGAATCCCCCTTCTGCTACAGATTGGAGGATTCTCTGTAAGCTAGAGTTGCAGGGACTCGTTCCTCAGGGCTTAGTCAGGAAAGTTTCAATTGTGGATCCTGAGCTAGACTTTTGGCATCCTCCCCCTAAGGGCTTTCTAAAATTCAACATTGATGGGGCTTCTAAAGGTAATCCGGGCACGAGAGGCCATGGAGGGGTGTTAAGGGATGATAGTGGAGGTATTATGTTTATCTTCCATGGCCACTTAGGAAAGGCCACCAACAACATGGCGGAGTTAATGGCCATGGAACAATGTCTTGAGTTCCTGGTTCAGGAAAATCACCAAAATACGATCATTGAAGCTGACTCCGAGTTGATCATTAACTCAGTCAAGAGAATAAGCTGGGGAACAAAACCGGAAAAAGCCTCTAAAAACTAGAGGCTAATTCAAGTCTTCCAACGGATTCACAATCATCTACAGAGCCTGAGAACAGTCATTTTTGCACATGTGTGAAGAAAGGCCAATAAACTAGTAGATTTGATAGCTAATCAAGGAGAAATATGCACAGAAAATAGGGTGGCGATGAATTGGAGAGTGCTCCCTTGAAATAGATTAAAAACGAAGTGTCAAAATCAAGCAGATGAAGACAAGACAGTGTTCCTTAAAAGAGCCATGGAGGCAGGTATAGTTAACTAGCAGTTGTTTGTTCAGTGGTTTGCTCACAATGGGGTCTTTTGAAAGCGGTTTGGAGAGGTCAACCGGCGAATCCCAGATTAATTGGTTCATTGAAGTCTCCAGTTGTATTAGTGAGGACGAAAGGGTTTCAGGGATTACAGGAAGGATGGCGGCGAATGCTTTATGCATCAGGTCAAGGAGGGTTGACGATGCGAATAGTCGGGAGTAAAGGACATTCGGAGGCCGCGAAACCAGAGATCTTTCAATTTTTCTCTTGTTACCGTGGCCTAAGTGGTTTTCAAGTGATCGCGGCCCTCACAAGCGAGAAGCAGTATTTCCCTTTCGGGATCAATCCCACTCATTGTGGTCCACATGGCAGTGGGGACGGGAGGAATACCGCCCTCATCGCACGCTAATGTCCATGAATGTAGGCGGGTGTGATATCAATCTCCACCGTCGGATCTCACAAAGCGAATCAATGGATCAGATCACTCGTGCAGGTTTGCAGACCCTTGCGATAAACGGTGAGCAGCTTATCATTGCGATATGGTCTACAGCCGTTGGATCAAATGGCAAGGCTCATCAGCTGAGAAAAATGATCTATTACAATGACAGATTCAATCCTTGAAGCTCAACCTACACTACAATATTGATCTCCTCCTCATCACATGCTTCCACAAACTTTGTACACTTGAAAAAGTATACAATAATGATTACAATTATGCCTTTTTCCTCCACTCCACTAGGCAATTCGAATTGCATGCATGACTAGGGATATTTTTACTAAATTGACTAGTTAATTGATAGATCATTGAGTTAATAATAGTTACAACTACTCGATTAAACTGATATTGACTCTATTCTAGACTAAAGCTCAGATAACTGAATTTCGCTAAATATAACACCTTTTGATAGCTAGATCTTAGCCACTAACTTGCTCACAACTCTATTTCTAGCCCACAAACTCGAATTGATTGACTTCACTGAGTGATTTGGATGTGTTACTCCTAACTGCAACTCAAGTCATCCCGCCGAAGTGGAAATTCAAATTTATCCATTTGACTAAGGCACAAGTCAAATGAAACCTTTTATTGCTACAATTTAACATTCCCTCTTAGAAAGAAAATGGTTTTGAACAACCCCAACCCCTCTCCCGTGGAACTCAAACATTCCTCTTGAAAAATCAATTTTCAAGTTGTCTTCATCTTTCTCCTCTGTAGGAATGTAATGTAACAAACAATCCTCCTTTGCAAAATTTTTTTAGGTGATAGAAGCTAATTTCTATATGCTTGGACCTATCATGAAACACTAGGTTTTAAGAGAGTTTTACACAACTCTGATTGACACAGTGGATCAATGTAGGCTCCATCCCCTAACTGAAGAGACTAACTAAGATCTTCCTCATCCAAATAGCCTCGCATGTTGGTTTACCAACATCCATATACTCGGCCTCTACTGAGCTGAGTGTTGCAGATATTTATTTCCTTCTATACCAAGAAACTGTTATTGACCCAAAATTGAAGACTCCCAATGTGCTCTTCCTATTTGAGGGACTCCCTTCCTAATCTGCATCTGTGAATCCTTGGAGCTTCACTCCATTATTCTTCCTATACCATAAACCAAAATTTGTTGTGCCTATGAGGTATCTAAGAACATGTTTTTCTGCTTTCCAATGAAGCTTAGAAGGCTCCACCATGAATTGAATAAGTTGATTAATTGCAAAACAAATATCAAGCCTTTTTTTCACCAAGTACATCAAGGACCCCACCAATTATACATAAATAGTGCCATTTATTTCCTCTCCTATAGAATTATCCTCTTTCCTTCAATTAGTACCTAGAGGAATATCCATGGGTTTGCAATATTGAATGTGGAATATCTAAGAATCTCAAAGGTGTACTTCCCCTGCCAAACAAATATCTCTCCATCTCCCTTCCACACCTCCAAGTCAAAGAAGTAGTGCATCAAACCCATATCCGTAATCTTGAACTCTCTTGCAAGGTCCTCCTTGCAAAATTGGATCAATCTATCATCTCGTGTTAGTATCAATCATCCACATAGAGAACTAAGATGATCAGATTGCCATTTACCATAATGTAGTAGATATTGGCATTTTCTTCACTAGTAGTGAAGCCTAATCCACTGAGATAAGAATCTATGCGAGTGTAGCAAGCATGAGGTGCCTGATTGAGACCATAGAGGGCTCTCTCGAGTCTACACACATGTGCCTCCCTACCAAAGGTCTCAAACCCCTCAAGCTGCTCAATGTAGATCTCTTCCTCATCCACTCCATTGAGGAAGGTGGTCTTAACATCCATTTGGTGGATCTTCCACCCAAACTATGTTATCAATATAAGTATGGTCCTAATAGATTAATTTCTTGCCACATGGGAAAATGTCTCCTCATAATCAATCCCCTCCACCTTTGAGAATCCTTTGGCTACAAATATGGCCTTGTACTTCTCAATACTTCCATTAGCTACATGTTTCACCTTATACACCCACTTGGAACCAATAATTGATTTGTTCTTAGGTTTAGGCACAACCTCCCAAGCATCACTCTTCATGATGGAGTCATACTCCTCCACCATGGAATCTACCCACACATGCTTGGAAACTACCTCTTCAAAAAAAGATGGCTCAAAATCTATCAATTTTGACATGAGTGCCATATATCATGTATATCTATTTGGTGATCTCCTCTGTCTGTGCAAGGAACTAGGAGATCCAACCTGCTCCTAAGCTTCCTTCACCAATTTGTTAACCATCCTAGTCCTCTTCCTCCCTTATTTGGAAGTCTCTGTGTGAGTCGATGCCTCCACTCGATCTACTCTCTACTCCTCCACATGTGGCTACTCCACATCATCCTCCTAGAATGGTCTCTTGTCTTTGAGAAAGATTTGACTTTGTGCATCTAACTAAGGCTTCTCCATTGGAAATAAAAGGTCCTCCTCTGGTGGTATGCTCAACTCTCACTATAGAGAAATCCTCATGGATTTATCCTCGTCAAATCTCACATCCCTCCTCATAATAATCATCCTGAGTGAGGGAATGTACACCTGGTAAATATGAGGCGTTTCAGTATAGCCTAGAAATAACCCCCTCTCTGTAATGGGATTCAACTTTTTCCTATTGTCTTTGGAGACATGACAATAGACTATGGATCCAAAAATGCGAAAGTGGGAGATATCCAACTTCCTCCCAATGAAATCCTCTTCAGGTGTAATCATTCTGATAATTTTGTGATGGCTCTTGTTATGCAAGTAAACAACTGCATTGCAAGATTCCTCCCACAAGGATAGTGGCAATCCCCGATCATGCAACATTTCTCTAGTAGCTCCTACAACACTTCTATTTTTTTCTCTCTGGAACCCCATTTTGCTATGGGTTGTGAGATGTAATTATCTCCCTTCTAATACCCTCCTTGACACATAATTATTTGAAGAAATTAGACACATACTCTCCTCCATTATCACTTCTTAGGGATTTAATTTTCTTTCCAGTCTCATTTTCAACTAAGGCTTTAAATTCAACAAACTTTGAATAAACCTCATCTTTCTTCTTCATGAAATAGATCCAACATTTGCAGGAAAAATCATCTATGAAGATCACATAATACATGTGCTTTTCAGTTGAGACTATAGAAAATGGTCCACACACATATGAGTGAACTCGCTCCAAGATGGCTCCAGCTCTTCTATCTCAACCTTCGAAGGAAGATTTAACATATTTCTCAAGAGTGTATTCTGTTATGCTCCTATACCAATAGGTGTCATATTTCATGATTGACTTGATTAGCTCTGCAATATGTACATACCTTTTCTTATTGCAAAGGTTTTCCATATTCTAAAAAAATAAAAATTAAAAAATTAAAAATATGAAGAGGGTATACCCTAAAAGAAAAATCAAAGGGTGAAAAGATAAATGGTCAAAAGAAAAAATGAAAAGAAATGAACCCCAAATAGAAAGGACCAGGAAAGTGTGCAAGTCAAAATGCCACTATTATTTCATTTTCTGTAAACAAAGCATCATGTACAGCTTGTTGAACTGTTTTCCACAATTGATGAATGGCCAAATAGCTTAATCTTGGCCAGTTCATGTTTGAATTTCCTGTTTTAGAGATAGAGAATAAAAATCTATCCAAACTGTTTAAACTTGGCAGATAAGTAGATAGGTAGAGAAGCAAAGGAACTTAACTGCTTAAAACTGAGCCCTTGGAAGAAATAAGTGCAGATTTAGATAGGCTTATCATGTAAAGAAAAGAAAGGCTGAAAAAGGGTTGCTAGTCCAAGTGCACCCAAAGAGAAAGGAGAAAAAATGTTAGGTACAGTAGGATGGGTAGGCAGTTTGATTTTGCAGAAAGATACTTGTGATTGATTTTGTCTCCCAGAATGATAATCTTACCTCTATCACAGGTACTATGGCAGTTTTATATTTTTGGAGCAACTCAAGCAAAGCATGACTAATCTCCCTCATACTTTTTTCCTTAAATCACTTACTAATCTCCTCCAAGGTATTAAGATCTGCTTAATATCCTTAAATACACTCATTCCCTTTTTCATCAAATACCTGAGTAAAACCCCATTTTTACTTAGGGAAATGTCCTCATTTCTTGAATAAATTCTGTTTTTCACTTTAGCCTAAGTTCTCAAACACTCTAACTTAGCGCTTTTTCATTATATTTCTCATATTAACTATTCATATTATTTTATAACTCCCTATACTTGTTCCCTTTTTCCCGTATGGTATAAATCTATAATAAACACCCCAAATTATTAATATTTCCTGTCCCCGGTTATATAACCATATTCGCTCTTTTTAAAGGGGATTAATAGATCCATTTGGGATTTATTAATAACCCACCCCACGCCATCCAAAGGGTTAATTAACATTTGGTTAATTAATAACCTAACTCAAATAAACCCCGACAACCAATGATATCGCGCTCGAAAACATTAGAACCATGGTTTAATTACATTGGTCCCACCACTTAAAGTACACGCCAACTCAGGAGAGCCCCCATCGTCCGATCTTAGCCCTCGCATCTGACGGCTGTAGATCATTTCGCGACCCCCTCCACCGTTACACTTTAACGTCCGGGGAATTGGCGGTATCGCCACTCGTACCAGGACACGTGGCACACTCCCACACTGCTCGCGGCCCTCTCGTCCAAAACCACTTTAGCCCATAAGCGGTCCGGGGTAAACCACTTACCGCCCTCCCATTGACCATCTGCCATGTCACTGCCTCGTCACCGTCCCATACCCTCCGCTACTCGACAAGATGTCCCGTCATGCTGACATCATCCACTCAATAAAGGCCAAAAATACCCGCCAAATCAATTTTTGTTAAATAAATGATAAAATGTCATTTTCTCCCCAATTTTTTGCAAATTGTGCTCCATGCAAAGCATGTCCAGTCGACTGTGCGAGTAGTTAGCCCATCACCCGGCCAAGAAACTCCAGCGTTGTGCTTGGCAATCCACCATTTGACCTTCAAGTTTGCAGTTTTACCTCCGCAATCCAGGTATTTATCCGTTTTTACCCTGCCAAACTGCAAATTCACTTTTCCACAAAGAATTCTACCTGAAAAAGAGAACTTTAAGTTGAAATCAGTTTGTTTAGTCCATAAGAGACCTTGAAACCTGTTGTTTAGTCCAATTCTCCACACAAAGCCCAAATCCCTATTTGAATACACAAGAACCAAACATGGAAGCCCCCATAGCCCTGAATGTCGCACCCATGAATGCACCTCATAAAGACTTGAATTATCTACCCTTGGCTGACAGAGATTTCCAAATCAAAGACTTATCTAGTGACAGGAATCATCTTCAGACCTTCTGCCAAATCAGAGATAGTCATCTAAGCAACTCTGACATTTTTGGACTATGGGAATCAAACCTTCCCATGTACTTTCTTCCCTCAGTCCATGTTTTCCCAGATATCATTCACCAATGTTGTGCCAACTATGACCCTGTCCACAGAGCAGTTATGTCACCTTCCCAAACTATCCTTTTTTCCATAACTGCTGAATCCATCAATGAGATGATACATTTCCATTCCATTGAGCCCCTTGCTCGTCTTTCCATGGGATTTTTGCTTGAAAAAGCTTCTCAATTGCCCAACTCAGAGATAACTCGCATTTCCCAGATGTTCATGATACCAACGCACCAACCTAAAGGCCCTCCTCCTTATTTGTGCGCCTTTTTCACTGAGACTGGAAAACTCATTCTTGATATGATATCCTTGATCTTGGGATTTAGATCCAGTGAATATGTGGATGATATCACCCTGGTTCTATTATCTATCTTTACTCCAGGACAACCCCCTGCTGTCAAGTATGACTATGCCACTTTTATAGCCAACAAAATCCATGACCAATTCCTGAATTTGGATAGAGAAAGAGTTTTCAAATACACTTATTATATATACCATCTGTTGTTATATTATCAGCCAAACAGCTTTCCATTTCCCATCAGGAAATTGGACTCAAAGGGAAATCGGAGGTCTGTGATCTTTTGGAGCTCAATCTTCCATGACTGTGACTCCCCTTATACCTATAGTGAATTCATTGACTTATTTGTACACCCAGCCTCCACTCTGTTGATAGGAGCTCCTCCTCCTAGAATTACTGGTGATATGAAGAAGATTTTGTAGCTTTCCAAACAGTACAAGATAGGTGACTAGTACCTCTACCAGAATCACACAGAAATCAGAATATATGGATGTGAACTATGCCCATTCAAGTTGCCTAGATATGTACCTATGAGATTATTTGCATTAGAATATTTCAGGCAGCTCATCAATGCAGACTTAACCCACTCTTGTAATGTAAAGAAGAAGGCTCAGCTGAGAATCAGAAACCAGTTAGGCCCTTATGTCATCAATTCTAGTGATGTGTGGCAAGATGCTGAAAAGATATTAGAAGACCGCCTTAGATTCAAGAAGAGTTTTCATTGGGTGCCATATGACCCATGTAGTTTCATAAGTGACAGAAGGGTAAGAAACGGACTATCACTGTATGTATATCATAGGGTCCTAGAAATTGAACAATATGCAAATCAGGAAGAATGGGTAGAAGGGACATTAATAGAGGAAATTAGTGAACAAGAAAAGATGGAAAAATCTATGAAAGATCTTGAAAAAACCCTTTACCTGGAATCTTTTTGACAGGTATATTTCAAGTGGCCTCAACAATCAAGAGTTGGGACATCCTCTGCTGGAACTTCTCAGCAGCCTGCACAGAGAACCAACGCATCAGTCACAGGGACCTCAAAGGGAAAAGAGGTGGAAACAACAGAACAACCAATCATGACTGATCAGCCAGGGGGGTCCAAAGAACAGGAACAAGTACAAATTCCTCCATCCCAATCTAAAGCAACAGAAATCCTAGCACTACAAACTCCTGTAAATGAGGAAAAAAGCAAGAAAAGAGACAGAGAAGAGGCCACACCTATCAGTGGACCTGCTGAACAACCAGGAGCAAAGAGACAAAGACTGAATCCTCTATTAGAAGAGGAAATTATTGAAGAAACGATAGACATTCTAAGAGGTGAGAGGGTGTTCAGCTAGCAAACTTCCCCAGTGATAGATACATCAACTAGCTCACATAGGCAGGAGCTAAAAAGGCAGCACAATGTAGAGGTATCGTCCATAGGCCCCACAGCAAACAGTCCTCAGACATTAAACGGACTTTCATAGAGATCAAAGCTAAAAATGATCCTATGAGGATTCAGATGTACAATCAATACTTGAAGATGGCCCCTTCAAACCAGCAAAGGTTAATGTCTGCCTATGACATTAAAGAAGGCAAAATGTTGATGAGCTATTTCAAGCCAAAGGTACAACAACCCTAGTTTGCAGCAGATTACATCAGAACAAACTTAGAGGTCCTAGCCAAAGACATTCATCCATTGGACCAAATTGAACTTCACAAGCAGACTAGAGAAATGGTTTATTCTATACTGGCTGACAAAGCAATGTTGGCCCACAGGCTACAAAGTTCCTTAGACAACAAAATAGCTCAGTTACATTGGGAGAAAGCTTCTTCTCTGGCTAAGGATAATAGAATCAAAACATTGGAAGAGATCATCATCGAACTGGGGCATGATCCCCAAGATGTTAAAGGCGTAGAGACACTAATAAAAAAGAAGGAAGAGGACATTGCTGCCCTGAGGAAACAGCTGAAGCTACCTCCTTCAAGGCACCCTCAGACTGCAGAAATCTGAAGAAGACATGATGGACCTGGTCATGAAACTTAATGAAAGATTAATTGATATAGAGCAGGTACTAGAAAAAGCATTAAAAGAGAAGCAGGGAAAGTCGACCTCCCAGCCACCTGAGGTAATTCCTACAGTCACGACTGCAATCCCCTCAACAGTTGAATCAGCATTGGCCCCAAATGTCCCATCAATCGCAGTAGAGGTAATCACAGGTATAACATCAGCAGGAGCAGCACCAAGAAGCAGTGCTAATATGAGCACAGAAGAATTGATAAAGGCCATGGAAGAATTGAGACTCCAAGTGTTAGAGCTGAAACAAGGAAAAATTGGCAAAAGTAGAAAAGAGTTACGATAAATCCAAAATAAGTGTGGCAGAGAAAATAAGAGAGGTTAAAGCATTAGATAATAAAGTGAGAACATTAGAGAAGGATCTCACTTTGGACAAACCTCTGGCAGAAATCAATGGAATTCTTTGGACCAACATCAATCAATCCCTAAGAAATGTTTGGCCATCTATCCAAACTATCTATGAGCAGGTTGACTTAGTGAATGTAGCACATGGAGAAATTCAAAAATCAAGAGCCTTATTGGGACAAATGCCTGATCAAGCCAACTGGCTCATACATTTCTTGAATTACAGAAATAGAGAATAACTGGAACAACTTGGCATCCCAGACAGGACAGGCACCATTTTGGAAATCAAAAAAGTTCTAACCAAGAGAACTTTAATGCAGAATTTGGAAAAAAGATGCTAGGATATGCAAGTAGAAATTAATTCTTCCATGGAAAGGTTTACAGTTTTGCAGAATAAAGGGCTACCAAATCTTTTAGGAAATAGTGACCGGCTTATGAAACACGTAGATTATGTACATAAGTTGAACACATATGTTGTTGATCAAGTTAATTCATCAACAAGTGCTTCAGGAGTAAAAGCACTCCCCACAGGCCAAAGTCTCTATGATAATTTGGAGAACTTATTTTATATTGAACATGAGGTAAAACATTTGTTTCAGCTCCAGCCTAATTTTATCAGATATACAGAAGCTGATGAAACCTTGAGGAAACTTCAGAGACATAAATTGCCAGAGCAACAATGGTGGGAAGAAATGTTGGGGATTTTGTAAATTCTTCTTGGGTAAAACGTACATTTTGGTCTATTTTTTCGTGATAAAGATAAACAGAGATAAATGAGACTCAAGCGTGTCAAAGTATATTTGATCAAGGTCAAAGAATGTTGCGGAAATGACGGGGCAGCCAGCGCAGAGTGTCAGTCGAAGATAGTTGTAAACCGACTCACAGAGCATGCCTCCAGCACATCCAACGAAGACGGAGCAGCCAATACAGCATCAATTCATATTTTCCCTCTTTTCGAGACTGTTTGTCTCTATCTATTGTAAAAAAGGGGATTATTCATCACTAGATATTATCTCTATCAGATATTTTGTAAGATATTTTGATATTTTGTATAAATACCCCCCAGACGAAGTATTTGAGGTTGGTGGGTGTTCATAGTTTTTTTACTGTAATACTGAATTTTTTTGGAGTAAAAAGCTGTTGGAACCATTCGTTGTCTAGCTTACTAGATGAGGATTTGATGCAAAAGACTTGTCACAGAATTCTTGAATTAAACTCCGGATCAATAAGTCCCCTATATCTTGTGTTTTACAGTTTTCTTATTTACTATATCATCTGTGTTTCATAATCTGAATGGTAAAGAAAATGATTAATTCATAATTTGCTTAAACTGCACTCTGTCTTCAATCTTTACGATTCTCTGTGTTTTCTTCAGGATTAATATAAGCAGTGAATTCTTAGTTGCTCCTGCTTCTTGATTCTTGCATTTTGATTATTTGCTAAGGAATTCTTAATTGCTCCTTAACAATAATCATCCATTTTCCCTCTTTCAATATGCTGAAGGATTCTTAATTTCCCTTCACCCGATTGAATCCATTCCATCTTATTTCAGCCAATATTTGTTCCATGTTTGACTACCTTGCTCTGTGATACCATCCTCTGTTAAGAAACCGAATCCAAAAAGTCATCCTTCTTTGACTCCGACATGCCCAATGGACTGAAACATTCAGTTTGCCTCATTGCTCTATTGGATTCCACCATCCAATCCCAAAACAAAACCCTTGAACTTCATAACTAGCCTAACACATTTCAAAACAAAGCTAAATCATAAAGAGAAAGCCCTCTCTAGATGCAGATTGGCTAGAATCGGTATCTAAAAGATTAGTCTGTGGTTACCTCGGCCGTATTCCCTTTCTTACAACTTTGGGGAACAACCTAAGTGATAACATCATTGGTGACTCCACTGGGGGCCTGAATAATTTGTTTTTTCAGTTATCTGTTTCAAACGCGTTTCAAATTATTGATCAGTTCCTTTTTACTAAAGTCTTTAAAGTTCCAATATCTAAAAATTCCTAGAAGATACTGTCAAAGTTGTATTGTTAAAATATTCCAAAAAAAAAAACAAAATATAACCTAGACGCTGGCTCCAAAGAAGATCCGTTACACTAGATCAAATCCAGATCCTAAACCCCCACCTGTCTTTGAAAATCCTAATCTGGTTCCTAGGATCCTTAGAAGCCAGCAGAGCCAAGAACATTCTGCTAGTTCACACCTTGACCAAAATTTGCAGAACCCTATCCAATCTGAGCTTACCTCTGGGAAAACACCAAATCTTTCTGCCATTGCTGCAGCTTCTTCAAGCTCCCCATCAGCACCCCAAACCATCATTCCCACTCCTCCATCTACAACACACATTTCCACTGTTATCCCTACCCTTCCAGTTGTCACACTTATCTCTGCAAACATGGCAAACCGATATGCTCCCCTGCAATTACCTGCGAATCCAGGGGCCATGCCCCAAGATTATCAAAGTAAAATCACCTATTTTGACGGTACTGGCACTTACACAGCTCAACAGAATACCAAGAAAATGATAGATTATTTTGAAAATTATGAGATTGATGATGATGATGTCAGAATGAAAGTATTTGTTCAAAGTTTAGCTGGAGACGTCAGAACATGGTTCAGAGCCCTCCCTGCAAATACTATAAATGACCCACAAGATCTTTATCATACCTTCTTGAACATATGGGAAAAGAAAAAGGATCCTCTCCACATTTTGTTAGAATATGAAGGCTTAAAGAGAGATACCCAAGAAACTATCCAAGATTAGTGTACGAGATTCAATAATGTTTACAATGCTATTCCTCAAAATCTCAGACCTCCTCCAGGTTTGGCGTTGACCAAATTCCCTGATGCATTTGACTCATATACGGCATACCAACTTAGGGAAAGAGACCCTCGAGACTTAGAGGAGATGCAGAGTATAGCTGTCAGCGTTGAAGCTAACCTGATTTCTAAACGAGCCCAAGCCAGAGCTGAAAGGAGGATACCCATCAGAGAGGAACCTTCTACCTTTGAACAGAAATTAGATGCTATTATTAAAGGAATAGATATACTTAGTGATAGAGTAGAAACAATTGAAAGAAAATCCCCTTGGGATGGTCAGCTGAGCAATACTGGGAGAAATCCAAATTTCAAGAAAAACCAGAATCCTAATCCTAATACTGGAAAGACTGGGCCTGACCAAAACATTAGGCCCCCTTTCAAAGAAAATTATGCTAAAGTTTCAACTTCTGATCAACCAACAGAGGACACTCAAATTAAATTAATGGGCCTCAACGATGAACAACAAGTTTTCTTGACCCAAGAAGACCAAGAAGCTCACACTCTTAAACAATTCCAGACTCAACCAGGTGAATCATTCGATTTTAGAGAGGGATATGTGTTATAGACATTTTTGGGCACTGCAACCCCAATCAAACATGTCCATAAACCAAGGGCTCCTAAGTCCCTAAAAGTGTTGTTTCATACCCTAAAGGAACAAGGTCAGCTGATTACATCATCTCCCAGAAGTTCTCCACAGGAAACTGATTAGAACTGGTCAAAACTGGACCATCTCACCTGCTCCATGTTCAAAGTGCGATCCATCCCACCTAATGCACACGGGAAGTGCAATGCATACTGAAAATCCCTTCTATGGGGTGTGATGGGTGAGAGTGGACAAATGGCAGAGACAGTTTGCAAGGTGGATGATCATGGAATCTTCCAGAAACTTCTCCTGTGACACTTGCCTCTCTGGATTCGCCCAGGGATGAGTAAGAGATCATCAATCTCCAAGTGGAATCAAGAACTATCAGAGAGAGGACACTAATCAAAATCCCTAAGTCCAAGAAGGGATCCGGGGAAGGATCTGAAGGTGAGGCACTTGCTTCACAGTTCGAGTTGGATTTCACACTCTTCGCATGCATGGTTTCATCCATGGTGGGAAGTGGTTGGTTTCTTGACAGTGGAGCTTCTTTCCACATGACTGGTGACAGAAGTTTGTTCAGTACTTTGGAGGAGAAAGATCTCCAGATACTCATAGGGATGGGTAATGATGAGAAGTATAGTGTCTCAGGTGTAGGCACAGTTATTTTTCAGAGGGAACATGGAGCTCGCCTTACCTTGACCGATGTCAAGTATGTACCAGGACTGAAGAGAAACTTGGTGTTGATCGCGAAGCTGGAAGACAGAGGTTGTGATGTAGTCTTCAGTAAGGGAAAGGTTTTCCTTAGACACATCATCACTAGACAGGTGAAGCAGATTGTTTCACGGGTCAAGAACCTATATGCTCTTGAGGTTCAAGATGCATGCAAAGCCTTGAGCAGCAAGGCAACTGATGGAGACTTGGTGGTTGAGAGGGAGCATATATTACCTTTCAACATGTAGAGCCAGAAGAAGTCTCAGACGATTGTGGAGGAGCCATGATTGGTGCAGCAGCTTCAGGAGGTTGTGGAGCAGCCATGACAAGGGAAGCTGAGAGGAGATTGAGTAGAGACATCTACTCATGCAGAGACCTCCAGTAGGGGGAAACTTCGAGCCAGGTGGGCAGAGGGATTGCATGTAGCCATACCTCCAGGTAGGAGGTGGGGTGATGTGGATTGATCATCCCAACGAGGAGGGGCAGGATCCTTGAGGTACCCAACCTCTTGGATGAGACCTTGCTACGGGAGCCCCGATGTGGAGTAGCAGGAACTGACTGATTAGGTAGAGACAGATGCAGATGGAGCAGCAGAGAGAGCGACAGTGTAGGGAATCCCAAGACAGCGCATAGCTAGCAGGCTGTAGCAATGTGAGAGGCACAAGTGTTTTGCACAGTGCTAGGTGGCATAGAGAGGTGTGCAATGGTGCAAGATGCATGGAGATGTTGCAGTAGCACAGATGTCAGAGAGGGAGCACTTGTCAGCAGCCAGTAGAGCTTCAGCATTAGAGTATGTTCCTAGCCCAACAGAGTGGTCAGTTGGGAGTGTCTTTTGTTCCTAGTGTTGTTGGAGCAAGTGGACCAGGCAAATGTGTTACATGCAGAACATTACAGAGGCAGGATAGGGGTTGCAGATTATCCATATCTTGTTGAGAGGGAGTGTTGAAAATGCAACAAGATGATGGAGCTTAGTGGAAAGGAGTCGCCTTCACTAAGAGGGAGTGTTGAAAATGCAACAAGATGATGGATCTTAGTGGAAAGGAGTCGCCTTCACTAAGTGTCCCGCAGGGTATTTTTGGCGCAAAGTCTATTTTTAGAATATGTCTATTTTTAGACATATGGATCATGGTCTATGAGTTGTAGGATGTTGTTTATGGATGATTGGTCATGTTGGAAAAAATAGATGGACTTGTATTTTTGGTTCACAGCAGAGTGATCAGAGTCTATTTTTAGACTGCCAGGCTAAAAATAGAAACAGTCAAATATTATTAGCCCTTAGTAATATTTGGACTCTAAACATTATCTTATTCTCTTGGAGCACTTTAGTTCGAGCTACAGATGTGGCACATGCAGCTGATAGAAGGAATCATGTGGTTTCTTATGGGTTAGTTGAGCTATTGCATGGAGGACTTCAGTTAGAACTCATGCATGTGAGTTCTGTGGAGTTGGATGTGGAGTTGATGGAATTTTGTTCAGTTTGACTTAGTTGAATTAGTTGTATTTAGTCTAACTAAAGAATAAACTAGTGATGATTTGTGTGAATTGATTGTTAATTAATTCACTAATTATTAACTCATAAAGAAACTAAAGAATACATCAGTTAACTCAGTGCATGGACAGTTCAACAGAGACAGGTGTTAGAGGTAAGTGAAAGGGTGAGTTGTGACTATCAGTCGTGCATGAGATTTTCACATGCATGGATTGAGTAATGCCAATGAGGATTGTGCATTGTGGGCCAATATCAAGGCAATTGTAGCTTGTGCTCATGTGATTCTCTTGCAGGATTGTGCAGTGGAGGCAAGCAAAGCAGCAGAGGAGATTTGAACCTGTGACTTGTTTTGATTTGAGCTAGTTTTGTGTGTAACAGGTGGAGATAGTACTGAGTACTTGTGAGGAGTATTGTACTATGTATTGTTACATGTTCTCTATCATTATAATATACAGATAGTGTGGGGTTTTCAGCTGTATGCTTTCCCCGGGTTACATACTGTGTTAATGTGTGCATGCAATTGATGTTTCATTGTTTTTAATGCTGCTAAATTGATGATCAACGTAGAGGAGGTTATGTATTGTGCATGTATTCCGCAAAAGTGTATAATCGGGGTAATCTCTGTGAATAAGTGTCATATTATTCAAAATTTCTACACTGGGGGCATGCAAACCTCTCGTGAGCATGTGAGAAACGACCAGCTAATGTTATCTCTATGATTCCGCTGAATTCAACCACCTAGGTCGGGTCAGTGGTCAAATCGACCATTCATCTTCGCAGGGGCCACCATGGCACCGACAAAGTAAAGGAAAAAGTTTCCTACCTAACCTTGGTAGTGATCTTGGTAATTAAGTAGAGGGGCGTAGTTGGTCGTTCCTAGCTTGCATGCGAGAGGCACTGAAGCAAAGTTTCGAATGGTGCAAGCTCCCTAAAAATTGAACCTATCGATGAGACATCCTTATTATATGACTGGCACGAGCAGTTTTTATGTGGAGTTCAAGATCGTTAAAAATTAAACATAAGCAATGAGAAAATGTTCCCCCAGAGTTTAAGCTCATTAAAAAATGAACCAATTTACGGTAAATAACCATTGTGAATGAATTATCATCAGCTTTTGAGCCCTGGTCATGTTCTCATCATCACCTCCACTCTGTTTTAGCCGATCATTCACCTCCATTTGATTGTTTACCCTTTTTGAGGAATAGCTATGAAGAGTGATCCTGTTAGCCATCCTTGTGACACTGCTGTGATTGGAAAATTCCAAACCTTACCTGGAATCAGCTGCTACCCGAAATTATCACTCGTTCTTCAAAAAACGAGTCTCCTTTAAGCTCTTTTCACCTGACTCGTAAAATATGAAAAGATTTCCAAGCGATTGGCCTCTCCATCTCGTTAAAGCGACTGGAAGTGCTATCCCTCCTCTAGATTTTAATCTTTTTGAATCTGAGGGATTATTACACAAAAAGATCGAGCGCTTGTTTTGTTCGGCTCGTTAAAATTACTGAAAATTCATCCCTTTCGTATTATTTTATACTTTTTCGGACTTAAGGGATTATATGACGAAAAAGGATTATTGGAGTTTCCTTTACGTCCCTTTCAGACTCTCTAAAATTGAAAAGGACCAAGTTATCTTTGTCGTTAAACTCGTTAAAACCGAATAGCGACAAACTTGTCCATACAGACAAGAATGAGTTTCACTGTCGCTAGGCGCGTTAAAACATAGAGACGGGTTTTCCCAAAGGGAAAATTATAGAAAAAGCATATGTTATCCTCCTCAAGCTTGACAAAAATAAAGAGGTACTGGTCAGCAATGACTGGGGAAAAATTGGGAAGAAAACTTGAAGAAACTTTATTGGTAGCAAGTCGCTCTTGAACATGACACTTTCACTCCGCATCCGTGTCAGGTTGGGTTGTTCCGTTTACTGGTCATATCACCATTGGTCCATCACACCATCCATATTTGGGGTTAACGCTACCAATCCATGTCAGTGTCGCCAGTATGTTCAAGAGAAGTCGCTCAGAGAATTCACCTGTGTCTCATCCGCTGCAATACATTCACGCTCCATTCTTTCATGACCGCCACCCTGAACCCTGTATCATCAGATCGTTTTCACCTCCAAAGTCATTTACTCCATTCCATGTCGTAGATATGGGATTCATTAAGGCCCTCCTACGGTGGGTCACTTCTTGTCGACATCATCTCATTATCCAAGAAGTCGACTTAGGAACAACCCTTTCAGTACTTTGAAGCTTGCATGCCTCAATGGCAAGTTTCTCACTTCCAGCGACAGGTTTACATTAATGGCCTTCAACCGAAATATTTTGCGTGGTGTTCAACACCAAGTCCCTTATTCACACCACGTGAATTGTACTGTAGTACCTTGAGGGTCATCATCATTATCAGTGATTCCTCTCGCGCCTGTTAACAGCTTACATCATTGGCTGGTAATCAGGTGATGTCTTTCCATGTTCGACTCCAGAACATCTTTCACATGGATCGACTTGTAATCCGAGTGAATATTGAACGATTTTGAAGACCCCGGATCTAGTTTCATCCATCCGGGTTGCAATATATTCAGGAAAATAAAGACATCAAATGTACATTGTTGCTGCACAGATGATCATCCGAATCAAAGGATGATGATTCTATTAGAATCATCAGTCTCCCGCACAGACGGTTGTCTGTCTTATGTACATGAAAATGAATTTATAAAGCTGAGCATGGGAATGCCCGCCTTAGCTAGATCATGAAAAATATTATGAAGATAATGTATTGTATTGTATCTTATTACAGGTCGCCTTCCAGCTCGAAAAAACTTTGAATCCTCATGATAAAGCATTTCACCCGACATCAAAAGATTAACGACCTCATGCTTTAGGGGGAAACTGTTATAGACATTTTTGGGCACTGCAACACCAATCAAACATGTCCATAAACCAAGGGCTCCTAAGTCCCTAAAAGTGTTGTTTCATACCCTAAAGGAACAAGGTTAGCTGATTACATCATCTCCCAGAAGTTCTCCATAGGAAACTGATTAGAACTGGTCAAAACTAGACCATCTCACCTGCTCCATGGTCAAAGTGCGATGCATCCCACCTAATGCACATAGGAAGTGCGATGCATAATGAAAATCCCTTCTATGGGGTGCGATGGGCAAGAGTGGACAAATGGCAGAGACAGTTTGCGAGGTGGATGATCATGGAATCTTCCAGAAACTTCTCCTGTGACACTTGCCTCTCTGGATTCACCCAGGGATGAGTAAGAGATCATCAATATCCAAGTGGAATCAAGAACTATTAGAGAGAGGACACTAATCAAAATCCCTGAAGCTGACTCACCCCCCTGCAATCATCTATATATGGATCCCTTATCCTAGAGATCCAGAGGCTGGAATTTTGTATCTTGTAAGGAAGTGCTGGTGGTTTCTTGTTGGAATATCATAGTTTTGGGTGATCTAAGCTTTTCATGAGGTGAAAGAAGGGCTTTCATGTTGGAGGATGACGCTGGGTCAGAACAATTGGTTGTAATCCTCTTTGCTATTCTTGATATTAATAAAGCTATTCAAGTTTCCTCCACATTCTTGTATGTTTGATGATATATGCATTTGTGTGGTCAATATACATCTGGTCCTATATTGTTTATGATTGTAGATCTCTGTTCTTCGATATTATTATGCTGCTTTGATTCCATAGGTGCTTCTTGAAGCTGGGTAGACGAAGGAGAAGCGACAAGGATCTGTCAGAAGGGAGAGGAATCGAGCAAGGAACCAAGCGCAAGACTGAGGTTAGTGTTCTTCATTCCACTCTTATCTACTTTTCATAAAGGAAAACGAAAGTAGTTTTAGTTTGTTTGTTTCTAAGATAGCTACCAGTCTTAGTGGGACTAGCAGCTCCAAGTGGACACTAGATTTCCCGATAACAATATGATACAGCGATTTATGAAGTTCACAAGCAATAAAATCTGAGGAGCAGAAGAATAGATGTCCCTGAGGCTAATAAACAGAAAAATACCAAGCAACCTACCAAAGCTAAAATAAACAACACACCTGTACAAACCCTTCTTAGAATAGTTCCTAATCCAAATAATCCAATAGTTGAAGATGCATCAGACAGTCAACAACCTAACAAACAACCTTCCACTTCCACTCCTCTCAAAGGAAAGATGGAAGAACCTCCAGAAATTGACTTGGAAGTAACTTCAGCCCATAACACAACTCCTGAAAAAGAAAAAAGCACTAAAAATACAGCAGAAAAAGACAATCTCATTGTCCAAAATACAAAAATTCAAACTGAAAAACCTTTCAATCTTGAGACTGAAATAGGAAAATTAAAGATAGCCACTCCATTGATAGAATTGGATAAGCATGTGATGTCTATAGAGGAAAAATTAGCAAATCACTTCAAATTTCAGAGAACAAAGATTCAATAAATCTCTTTGATGACCAACCTGAATTAATGTTTGGCCCTGAGGTAAACGGAAAATCAGTAGACGGAGGGGTCCCTCATTTCTATGTAAGTCTGAACATACATGATAAAATACTTCATAATGTCATGTTTGATTCTAGTGCTTCTCATAACTTAATGCCTAAATCTGTAATGGAGAAGTTGGAGCTAGATATTACCAGGCCATACAAAGACTTAATATCTTTTGACTCAAGCCAGGTCATATGTCTAGGATTGATCAAATATTTATGTGTATCATTAGTTCAATACCCCGCCAAGACCATTTTAATGGACATAGTGGTAGCTGATATTCCACCAAAATATGGCATGTTCTTGTGTAGATCTTGGGGTGCAAAGCTCCAAGGATCTTTACAGTTGGATATGTCCTATGCTACCATTTCAGTATTTGGTCAACCAAAAAGATTGTACCAAAAAACCTTAATGAAATATGTGGTAAGTAGTCAGGAGAAACCCCAGAATTTTCCCATCCATTCCATGCACTCTGACATGGACTCCTTCATTCTCTATAATGCTGAAATTAATCCTCCAACTCATGTCAAGGTTCTAGCACTTGAACAAGAAGAAATTGTAAACCAAAAGTTTAATCTTCAAATGCAAGAAATTTCTGAGAACAATGATATATCAGACGCTCAAGAGAAACCACATGAAACCAAAAAGCCAGATTTCCCTAGTAAACAAATTTCAGAGACTCATGATACTAACTATGAACATGAGATCCTATGGTATTAGAATTTGATGGTTCAGTTAATAAATTAGGGGCAGGAGCAGGGATATGGGTACACAATCTAGAAAATGATCATGCTGAAGGGCATGCTTACAGATTAAACTTTAGATGTACCAATAATATGGCTAAATATGAAGCCCTATTGCTAAGACTTAAATTGATCAAAACTTTAAGGGCAACCAGGGTATCAGTTTTGGGAGACTCTGATTTAGTCATTCAATAGATAAAAGGCAACTTCCTCACAAATGATCCCAGATTAAGATCTTACAGAGGAGCAGCAATTGAGATCCTCAATACATTTCTAGAAACACAGCTTGCCAAAATTCCAAGAAAACATAATTTGCATGCTCACAGTTTGGCAAAATTTGCCAGCATTTATAAATTGCCATTTGAATCCAATCATCACTTTACAGCTGAGATTAAACACAGCCAACCATACCTGACAATGTAAAAAATTGGCAAGTGTTTGACAACGATATTCAGATTAATAATTTCTTGACCCTAAAAGAAGAATTTTCTAGCTCGAATATAGACACAGACACTGTTAGTGAGATTGATCAAATAGATAAAATTGAAATAGACATTTCAGCAAAAAGTGTAGCTTAAATACTTCACCCAACAAAATTTACCAAGAAAAAGTTGCAAGATCTTAAAGAAGTAGACATCGATGAGGTTATTGGAGGAGAATCTGAAGTTATTAATTTAAAAGACAATTATTTGCCCACAGGATTAACTCCTTTGGAAGATTTCTTTGATTCTAATGATATCCCAAAGAAACCCAAGATGCAACCTCTAAACGCAGACATTGAAGACTGTAACATAGGAACTGAAGAACATCTGAAAATGATAAAATTATCCAAAACTTTACCCCCTGATCAAAAGCTTAAATATGTTGAACTCATCAAAGAATTCCAGGATGTCTTTGCCTGGAGCTATGAAGATCTGAAATCTTATGACACCTCTGTAATTCAACATACAATACCCCTCAAGGAAAATCAAAAACCATTCAAGCAAAAGCTCAGAAGGGTCAACCCTGTACTACTCCCTTTAATTGAAAAAGAAATCAAAAGAATGTATGAAGCTGGGATAATTGCTCCTATCAGGTTTTCAGAGTGGGTGTCTAATTTAGTACCCACTAGGAAGAAAACAGGAGAAATCAGATTGTGTGTCGATTTAAGGAATATAAATAAAGTTTCTTTGAAAGACCACTACCCGTTACCTAAGATGGACCACATTTTACAAAGGGTAGTAGGTGCTTCTAGGATTTCACTTTTGGATGGGTTCTCAGGCTTTAACCAGATTCTTTTCCATCCTGATGACCAAGAAAAGACTGCTTTTACAACACCATGGAGAACTTTCAAATATGTCATAATGCCATTTGGACTTAAGAATGCAGGGGCAATCTTCCAACAAGCAATGGACATAGCTTTTGCAAAAGAAATTCACGATTTTCTGGTCATATATCTAGATGATCTTACTGTGTTTTCTAAATCGGATCGGCAACATCTATATCATTTAAGACAAGTGTTTTTAAAATGCAGAAAGTATGGTATTTCATTAAATCCGAAAAAGTCCTTGTTCGGTCTAGAGGAAGGCAAACTGTTAGGCCATATCATCTTCCAAGATGGCATCAAAATTGATCTTGATAGAATAGAAGCCATTTTACAAATACCTCACCCCAGAAATGTCAAAGAACTTCAAGCCTTCCTAGGAAAAATTAACTTTTTAAGAAGATTCATACCTAATTTGGCTGAATTAATCAGATTGCTGAACAATATGTTGAAAAAAGATTCCAAGGTTAAGTGGACATTAGAAGCTAAACAAGCATTTGAAGAAGTTAAAATGGATTTGACCAGAACACCAACCCTTACAAGTCCAAAGTTTGATAGAGACTTCATAATATTTTCATTTGCATCAGAACATACCATTGCCGCTGTTTTACTACAGAAAGATGATCAAGAATGTGAAAAACCCATAGCCTTCTTTAGTAAAGCACTCAGAGATGCACCGCTAAAATACCCAATCATGGAAAAACAGGGTTATGCACTTGTGAAAGCTATTAAAGACTTCAGAGTCTACATATTACACTCTCATATAATAGCCTATTTACCAAATGTTGTTGTCAAAGATATCCTGACCCAAGAGGGGATTGAAGGCAAGAGAGGTAAATGGATTTCTACTATTTTAGAGTATGATATTGAAATAAAACCTACAAAGCTTATAAAAGGACAGGGATTGGCTAAACTCATGACTGAAACCAATTGCCAAACCTTGGATATTAATGAATTGGATAATGAACAGGAGATGGCGACTCCACAAATCAGCCAGGCCTTCTTAGAATCACCTTGGTATGCTGATATAACTCATGTATTATTAAACCTACAGGCTCCTTCAGGGTTATCCAGAATAAAGAAAAGGTTTTTAAAAATGAAAAATTCAAAATTTTGTATTCTAGATGGCGCTCTTTTTTGGAAAAATCATGAAGGTATTCTATTGAACTGTTTAATAAAAGATGAAGCTGATAAGGTACTCAAAGAATTTCATGCAGGGGACTGTGGTGGACATCTGTACTGGAAATCAATTGTTGACAAAATCCTAAGGGCTGGATTTTACTAGCCAACCTTGTTTGCTGATGTCAAGAAGTTTGTCACTGCTTGCCATAAATGTCAAATTTTTGAAGGCAAGAGGAAACTTCTACCTTTACCCCTTAGACTAATTTCCATTGAAAGACCATTTCAACAATGGGGTTTGGACTTCATTGGGGAAATCCATCCTCCCTCTTCAGGCCAACATAAATGGATCCTCACTACCACAGATTATTTCACCAAATGGATAGAAGCCATCCCTTGTAGACAAGCCAATGATTCAGTGATCATAGGATTCCTAGAAACCAACATCTTGTCTAGATTTGGCTGTCCTAAAAAGATCATAACTGACAATGCTGCTGCTTTCAAATCCAAGAAAATGATAAGTTTTTGTAACAAGTACCACATCACCTTAGGCCATTCCACAGCCTATTACCCTCAGGGTAATGGTCTAGCTGAGTCCTCCAATAAAATCTTGATTAATATTATCAAGAAAGTGTTGGAAGAAAACAAGAAAAACTAGCATAAGAAACTTACCAATGCACTATGGGCAGACAGATTAACTACCAAGAGATCCATTGGGACTAGCCCTTATGAATTAGTCTATGGTATGGAGGTTGTATTTCCTTCATCTTTAGGAGTCCCTGTAATGAAATTACTGCAAGAAGCTCTGGTACAGCCCAATGACATTCAAATAAGGATAAATCAGACCATCCATTTGCAGCAAACTAGAGAAGAGGTGTACCAAAGATCCCAAGTGTTACAAGAGAAACTTAAGAAAATTTTTGATAAGAGGACCAAGGCAGAAGATTTTTACATAGGGGACAAAGTTTTAAAATGGGATTCCAGGAGAGAAGACAGAGGTAAACATGGGAAGTTTGACTTCCTATGGAAGGGACCCTTTATTATCCAGGCCGAATGCTGAAACACTATATTGATCCAGTTTGTTGATATATCCTGACTTTGACTTGTACATAAGAAAGTTCAGTTTCTGCATCTTTTTACAGCAAAAAGAATGAGGAGGAAAGTGCAGAAAATTTTGAAAAACAAGAAAGGAACTTCACCATTTTTTGCTTTGCTTCATTTCAGTTAATCATAGATTGCAGAATAAGACAGTCTACAGTTCTTTAAAATCAACCTAAGAAAAATGTGTATATTTTACATGATCCTTTGTACAGTTTTCTACTTTCAACAAAGGAAGTTTTTAGAGCACAGCAAGAGTTATTCATAAGGCCATTTGACCTGCTGTTCTTGACTTTTCACCAGGAAAAGCCATCCCCAAGTGGAGCCAGTGTCATGCTCCTATACCAATAGGTGTCATATTTCATGATTGACTTGATTAGCTCTGCAATATGTACATACCTTTTCTTATTGCAAAGGTTTTCCATATTCTAAAAAAATCAAAAAATTTTAAAAATATGAAGAGGGTATACCCTAAAAGAAAAATCAAAGGGTGAAAAGATAAATGGTCAAAAGAAAAAATGAAAAGAAATGAACCCCAAATAGAAAGGACCAGGAAAGTGTGAAAGTCAAAATGCCACTACTATTTCATTTTCTGTAAATAAAGCATCATGTATAGCTTGTTGAACTTTTTTCCACAATTGATGAATGGCCAAATAGCTTAATCTTGGCCAGTTCATGTTTGAATTTCCTGTTTTAGAGATAGAGAATAAAAATCTATCCAAACTATTTAAACTTGGCAGATAAGTAGATAGGTAGAGAAGCAAAGGAACTTAACTTCTTAAAACTGAGCCCTTGGAAGAAATAAGTGCAGATTTAGATAGGCTTATCATGTAAAAAAAAGAAAGGCTGAAAAAGGGTTGCTAGTCCAAGTGCACCCAAAGAAAAATGAGAAAAAATGTTAGGTACAGTAAGATGGGTAGGCAGTTTGATGTTGCAGAAAGAGACTTGTGATTGATTTTGTCTCTCAGAATGATAATCTTACCTCTATCACAGGTACTATGGCAGTTTTATATTTTTGGAGCAACTCAAGCAAAGCATGACTAATCTCCCTCATACTTTTTTCCCTAAATCACTTACTAATCTCCCCCAAGGTATTAAGATTTGCTTAATATCCTTAAATACACTCATTCCCTTTTTCATCAGATACCTGAGTAAAACCCCATTTTTACTTAGGGAAATGTCCTCATTTCTTGAATAAATTCTTGTTTTTCCCTTTAGCCTAAGTTCTCAAACATTCTAACTTAGCGCTTTTTCATTATATTTCCCATATTAACTATTAATATTATTTTATAACTCCCTATACTTGTTCCCTTTTTCCCGTATGGTATAAATCTATAATAAAAACCCCCAATTATTAATATTTCCCGTCCCCAGTTATATAACCATATTCGCTCTTTTTAAAGGGGATTAATAGATCCATTTGGGATTTATTAATAACCCGCCCCGCGCCATCCAAAGGGTTAATTAACATTTGGTTAATTAATAACCTAACTCAAATAAACCCCGAAAACCAATGATATCGCACCCAAAAACATTAGAACCATGGTTTAATTACATTGGTCCCACCGCTTAAAGTACACGCCAACTCAGGAGAGCGCCCATCATCCAATCTTAGCCCTCGCATCCGACAGCTGTAGATCATTTCGCGACCCCCTCCGCCATTGCACTTTAATGTCCAGTGAATTGGCGGTATCGCCGCTCGTACCAGGAAACGTGACACACTCCCGCGCTGCTCGCGGCCCTCCCATCCGAAACCACTTTAGCCCATAAGCGGTCTGGGGTAAACCACTTACCACCCTCCCGTTGACCATCCGCCATGTCACTGCCTCGTCACCATCCTGTACCCTTCACTACTCGACAAGATGTCTCGTCATGCTGACATCATCCGCTCAATAAATGCCAAAAATACCTGCCAAATTGATTTTCGTTAAATAAACAATAAAATGTCATTTTCTCCCCGATTTTCTAGAAACTGTGCTCCATGCAAAGTACGTCCAGTCAACTCTTCAAGCAGTTAGCCCGTCACCTGGCCAAGAAACTCCAGCGTCGTGCTCGAAAGTCCGCCATTTAACCTACAAATTCGTAGTTTTACCTCCGCAATCCAAGTATTTATCCGTTTTTACCCTGCCAAACTGCAAATTCACTTTTCCACAGAGAATTCTACCTGAAAGAGCCAACTTTAAGTTGAAATCAGTTTGTTTCGTCCATAAGAGACCCTGAAACCTGCTGTTTAGTCCAATTCTCCACACAAAGCCCAAATTCCTGTTTGAATACACAAGAACCAAACATGGAAGCCCCCATAACCCTGAATGTCACACCCATGAATGCACCTCATAAAGACTTGAATTATCTACCCTTGGCCGACAGAGATTTCCAAATCAAAGACTTATCTAGTGACAGGAATCATCTTCAAATCTTCTGCCAAATCAGAGATAGTCATCTAAGCAACTTTGACATTTTTGGACTATGGGAATCAAACCTTCCCATGTACTTTCTTCCCTTAGTCCATGTTTTCCCAGATATCATTCACCAATGCTGTGCCAGCTATGACCCTGTCCACAGAGGAGTTATGTCACCTTCCCAAACTGTCATTTTTCCAAACTGTTGAATCCATCAATGAGATGATACATTTCCATTCCACTGAGCCCCTTGCTCATCTTTCCATGGGATTTCTGCTTGAAAAAGATTCTCACTTGCCCAACTCAGAGATAACTCGCATTGCCCAAATGTTCATGATACCAACGCACCAACCTAAAGGCCCTCCTCCTTATTTGCACGCCTTTTTCACTGAGACTGGAAAACTCATTCTTGATATGATATCCTTGATCTTGGGATTTAGATCCAGTGAATATGTGGATGATATTACCCTGGTTCTATTATCTATCTTTACTCCAGGACAACCCCCTGTTGTCAAGTATGACTATGCCACTTTTATAGCCAACAAAATCCATGACTAATTCCTGAATTTGGCTAGAGAAGGAGTTTTCAAATACACTTCTTATATATACCATCTGTTGTTATATTATCAGAGAGACAACTTTCCATTTCCCATCAGGAAATTGGACTCAAAGGGAAATCAGAGGTCTGTGATCTTTTGGAGCTCAATCTTCCATGACTGTGGCTCCTCTTATACCTATAGTGAATTCATTGACTTATTTGTACACCCAGCCTCCACTCTGTTGATAGGAGCTCCTCCTCCTACAATTACTAGTGATATGAAGAATATTTTGTAGCATTCCAAATAGTACATGATAGGTGACTGGTACCTCTACCAGAATCACACAAAAATCAGAATATATGGATGTGAACTATGCCCATTCAAGTTGCCTAGATATGTGCCTATGAGATTATTTGCATTAGAATATTTCAGGCAGCTCATCAATGCAGACTTAACCCACTTTTATAATGTAAAGAAGAACACTCAGTTGAGAATCAGAAACCAGTTAGGCCCTTATGTCATCAATTCTAGGGATGTGTGGCAAGATGCTGAAAAGATCTTAGAAGACCATCTTAGATTCAAGAAGAGTTTTCAGTGGGTGCCATATGACCCATGTAGTTTCATAAGTGACAGAAGGATAAGAAACAGGCTATCAGTGTCTGTACATCATAGGGTCCCAGAAATTGAACAATATGCAAATCAAGAAGAATGGGTAGAAGGGACATTAATAGAGGAAATTAGTGAACAAGAAAAGATGGAAAAAGCTATGAAAGATCTTGAAAAAACCCTTTACCTGGACTCTTTTGGACAGGTGTCTTTCAAGTGGCTTCAACAATCAGGAGTTGGGACATCCTCTGTAGGAACTTCTCAGTAGCCTACACAGAGAACCAGCGCATCGGTCACAGGGGACCTCAAAGGGCAAAGAGGTGGAAACAACAAAACATCCAATCATGACTGATCAGCCAGGGGGATCCAAAGAACATGAACAAGTACAAATTCCTCCAACCCAATCTAAAGTAGCAGAAATCCCAGCACTACAAAGTCCTCTAAATGAGGAAAAAATCAAGAAAAGAGACAGAGAAGAGGCCACACCTATGAGTGGACCTGCTGAACAACTAGGAGCAAAGAGACAAAGACTGAATCCTCTGTCAGAAGAGGAATTTATTGAAGAAACGACAGACAGACTAAGAGGTGAGAGGGTGGTCAGCCAGCAAACTTCCCCAATGGTGGATACATCAACTAGCTCACATAGACAGGAGCTAGAAAGGCAGCACAGTGTAGAGGTATCGTCCACCAGGCCCCAAAGCAAATAGTCCTCAGACATTAAACGGACTTTCATAGAGATCAAAGCTAAAAATGATCCAGTGAAGATTCAAATGTACAATCAATACTTGAAGATGGCCCCTTCAAACCAACAAAGGTTAATGTCTGCCTATGACATTAAAGAAGGCAAAATGTTGATGAGCTATTTCAAACCAAAGGTACAACAACCCCAGTCTGCAGTAGATTACATCAGAACAAACTTAGAGGTCCTAGCCAAAGACATTCATCCATTGGACCAAATTGAACTTCACAAGCAGACTAGAGAAATGGTTTATTCTACACTGGCTGACAAAGCAATATTGGCCCACAGGCTACAAAGTTCCTTAGACAACACAACAGCTCAGTTACATTGGGAGAAAGCTTCTTCTCTAGCTAAGGATAATAGAATCAAAACATTGGAAGAGATCATCATGGAACTTGGGCATGATCCCCAAGATGCTAAAGGCGTAAAGGCACTAATCAAAAAGAAGGAAGAGGACATTTCTGCCCTGAGGAAACAGCTGAAGCTACCTCCTTCAAGGCACCCTCAGACTGCAGAAATTATAGAGCAGAAATCTGAAGAAGACATGATGGACCTACTCATGAAACTTAATGAAAGCTTAACTGATACAGAGCAAGCACTAGAAAAAGCATTAAAAGAGAAGCAGGGAAAGTCGACCTCCCAGCCACCTGAGGTAATTCCTACAGTCCCCTCAACGGTTGAATCAGCATTGGCCCCAAATGTCCTAACATTCGCAGCAGAGGTAATCACAGGTACAACATCAGCAGGAGCAGCACCAAGCAGCAGTGCTAATATGAGCACAGAAGAATTGATAAAGGCCATGGAAGAATTGAGACTCCAAGTGTCAGAGATGAAACAAGTAAAGGAAAATTTGGCAAAAGTAGAAAAGAGTTATGATAAATCCAAAATAAGTGTGGCAGAGAAAATAAGAGAGGTTAAAGCATTAGAGAATAAAGTGAGAACATTAGAGAAGGATCTCACTTTGGACAAACCTCTGGCAGAAATCAAAGGAATTCTTTGGACCAACATCAATCAATCCCTAAGCAATGTTTGGCCATCTATCCAAACTATCTATGAGCAGGCTGACTTAGTGAATGTAGCACATGGAGAAATTCAAAAATCAAGAGCTTTATTGGGACAAATGCCTGATCAAGCCAACCGGCTCATACATTTCTTGAATTACAAAATAGAGAACAACTGGAACAACTTGGCATCCCAGACAGGACAGGCACCATTTTGGAAATCAAAAAAGTTCTAACCAAGAGAACTTTAATGCAGAATTTGGAAAAAAGATGCCAGGATATGCAAGTAGAAATTAATTCTTTCATGGAAAGGTTTACAGTTTTGTAGAATAAAGGGCTACCAAGTCTTTTAGGAAATAGTGACTGGCTTATGAAACACGCAGATTATGCACATAAGTTGAACACATATGTTGTTGATCAAGTTAATTCATCAACAAGTGCTTCAGGAGTAAAAGCACTTCCCACAGGCCAAAGTCTTTATGATAATTTGGAGAGCTTATTTTATATTGAACATGAGGTAAAACATTTGTTTCAGCTCCAGCCTAATTTTTATCAGATATACAGAAGCTAATGAAACCTTGAGGAAACTTTAGAGACATAAATTGCCAGAGCAACAATGGTGGGAAGATATGTTGGGGATTTTGTAAATTCCTCTTGGGTAAAACGTACATTTTGGTCTATTTTTCCGTGATAAAGATAAACAGAGATAAATGAGACTCAAGCGTGTTAAAGTATATTTGATCAAGGTCAAAGAATGTTCTGGAAATGACGAGGCAGCTAGTGCAGAGTGTCAGTCGAAGATAGCTGTAAACCGACTCACAGAGCATGCCTCCAGCACATCCAACGAAGACGGAGCAGCCAGTACAGCATCGATTCATCTTTTCCCGCTTTTCAAGACTGTTTGTCTCTATCTATTGTAAAAAAGGGGATTAGTCGTCACTAGATATTATCTCTATCAGATATTTTGTAAGATATTTTGATATTTTGTATAAATACCCCCCCAGACGAAGTATTTTAGGTTGGTGGGTGTTCATAGTTTTTTTACTGTAATACTGAAATTTTTTGGAGTAAAAAGCTGTTGGAACCATTCGTTGTCTAGCTTACTGGATGAGGATTTGATGCAGAAGATTTGTCACAAAATTCTTGAATTAAACTCGGGATCAATAAGTCCCTTATATCTTGTGTTTTACAGTTTTCTTGTTTACTATATCATCTGTGTTTCATAATCTGAATGGTAAAGAAAATGATTAATTCAGAATTTGCTTAAACTGCACTCTGTCTTCAATCTTTACGATTCTCTGTGTTTTCTTCAGGATTAATATAAGCAGTGAATTCTTAGTTGCTCCTGCTTCTTGATTATTGCATTTTGATTATTTGCTAAGGAATTCTTAACTGCTCCTTAACAGTAATCATCCATTTTCCCTCTTTCAATATGTTGAAGGATTCTTAATTGCCCTTCACCCGATTGAATCCATTCCATCTGATTTCAGCCAATATTTGTTCCATGTTTGACTACCTTGCTCTGTGATACCATCCTCTGTTAAGATATCGAATCCAAAAAGTCATCCTTCTTTGACTCCAGCATGCCCAATGGATTGAAACATTCAATTTGCCTCATTTCTCTATTGGATTCCACCATCCAATCCCAAAACAAAACCCTTGAACTTCATAAATAGCCTAACACATTTCAAAACAAAGCTAAATCATAAAGAGAGAGCCCTCTCTAGATGCAAATATGCTAGAATCTGTATCTAAAAGATTGGTCTGTGGTTACCTTGGCCGTATTCCCTTTCTTACAACTTTGGGGAACAACCTGAGTGATAACACTTTCCTTGCATACATCATGTTGATCAAGGGTGCATTTTTGAAGTCCAATTGTGTTTTGTTGCATTATTTTCAAAGCTCCATGGTGTAAGTGTCCCATGCACCTATGCTAGAGCTTTCCAACATCTCGGCCCTGAACATGTTATGCCTTATTAATCAATGAAACACATGCATCCACCTCTAGCTTGTATATATTTTTAACCCAAACACCAATTTGTTTAACTTTTCCAGAAGAAACATGCTTTAGATAAGCCTTCCCTCTATTGAACCCCACATCATATCCTCTGTCTTCTAATACAACTACATAAACTAGATTTTTCTTTAGACCAGACACATACATTACATTCTAAAGGTGAAGATGGGAGCCTAACTCCATCTTAAAGGTGACAATTTGAATCCCTTTGGTACTATAACTTCCATCATATCCAAACTCTATCTGTAATTGTAGGTCCTTCTCCTCTAAGTTGTTGAAGAACTCCTTATTTCCTTTCATATGAAATGAAGCACCAAAGTCTAAGTACCATACACTACCTTGTACAATACTTTCCATTCATGTAATGAGGGTGAAATCCAACTCAAATTTTGATGTGAGAGCATTTATTCTTGCTCCTACTGTAGGATTCTTAATGGATTTCTTGTGTGGACACTTGGTTACATAGTGTCCATATTCATGGCAGTGAAAGCACTTAATTTTAGTGAGGTCTTTCTTCTTGCCATGGTTCTAGATGGATTCTTCCTTTCCTTGGGCCTTCTTGCCTTTGTCTTTATTTCCTTTTCTTGCTTAAGAAAAATTTTCTTCTCATCGTTATGTATGTGACACCATCTCTAGTGTTTCCTTTGATCTCCTCTTGCACCAAGTTAGACCAAAGTCTCTCCCAATATGGGAGCTAGTCTCTCCCATTAAATTCATCCTAATAATTATGTCAGGATTTCAAAAGACTAAGGAGTGCTAAGCTCACAAGTTCAGATGATGAAACATTCTCTCCAACTCCTCCAAGTTCATCTCTCACCTAAGTGAATCTGGATAGGTATTGAACAACAGTTTCATTTGTACCCATTTGAATATTCTTGATCTTATCTCTTAATGCCAACTTCCTGGAATCAATGTTTCTTTGGAATAGGTATATGAGAGTTTTCCACATTGCAAATGGAGTCTCCTTTCCATGCAAATTCGAAACCACATGATCTCTAACTCCCTCCAAGATAATCCTCTTGGCTTTTGTTGTGTCTTTCTTCCACTAAGCTAGTTGTTGTGCATTTGATGTTGTTGGTTTTGGAATATCAATTTGTGTGTACTCCAATACTCCATTGTCATCCAACACAACTTGCATCCTATCTTTCCAAGAACATAAATTCAAAGTTCCCTCCAATGCATACTCAAGCCTCAATCCATTAAAAGACATTGTTCCTACACTAAAGAAATACCTTTTAATGTGCTCTGACTTTGTTAACGCAGTTTGCAGGGTATTGTGGTCACGTTCTAACGCCCTCCAGACAATCTAGGGACATGTTAGTGCTCAAACATTGTCGTGACATAATCAATTCGCATGCATGCAAATGCACATAAGTTTACTACAAGTAACATGACTCACCGTTGAGCTCTCTTGCATTATAATGCACTAACCATCACTTCTAGGATGGATTATAGCTTTAACCTAGAGAAAAAAATATTTCTCTCTCACAAACTGTTTCTAATCCACTCTCCCTTGGTTATATGTAACCAACTCTAATACCATGTATAAATAAATCAAAATTTGCAGCTTCTAATGAAATTAGACTGAAATAAATAGACACAAATTTCTTCTACTAAATTCTGTGGAAGGAAAAAAAACATACAATAGAAACACATGCAATCATTCATTCATAATGAACATAGTTTTTATTGGGTAACCCAATCCAATTGGGAAAAACCCCTCCTTTGTTTGTATTATATTAGATGAGAACAATGATCTATTATAATGACAACTTCAATCCTTGAAGCTCGACCTGCACTGCACTACTAATTTCCTCCTCCTCACCTACTTCCAAAAACTCTGTACACTCGAAAAACTATAAAATAAGGATTACAATTATGCCTTTTTCCTCCACTCCACTAGGAAATTCGAATTGCATGCATGACTAGGAATGTTTTTAGTAAATTGACTAGTTAACTAAGAGATTAGTGAGTTCACAACATTTACAACTACTCAACTGAAATAATACTTACTCTATTCTAGAATAGAGTTTATATAACTGAATTTCACTAAAGATAACACCTTTTGATAGCTATGTCTTAACCACCAAATTGGACACAACTCTACTTCTAGCCCACAAACTCAAATTGGCTGACTTAATTAAGTGATTTGGCCATGCCACTCCTACTACTTGCAACTCAAGTCATCCCGCTGAAGTGGAAATTCAAATTTCTCCATTTGATTGAAGCACAAGTCAAATGAATCCTTTTCTTGCTACAATTTAACAAATTGGCACCTTCTCCTTGGTTTCACTTGATTTGAAGCATCACCATATTATTTTGTGGAGATTCACTTATTATCCTAACTTTTGAAGCTTCGCAATATTTTTTTATTGTTATAACAAGATAATGGATGCTAGGAATTATTTCTCTCAACAAAAAAGCTTGTATTGGATCCGAATGTACCTTAAATTAGAAAATGTTTCATTATTCTCTATGGATTTATTTGTTTTCCACTTTCATTAGTCTGTATGAAATATATCAATAATTTAATGATTCTAGTATATGCAACATTAGAAGGGACCCAATACAAGGAATGATATACATTACAACTAAGTGGTCGTTGGTGTAAGTATGATGCCATGTAGCTCATAATAGTGATTTATAATGTATAAGTATTTCCTTTTTACCTTTAGAGTCACCCGAGAACCAGTTCTCTTAGCTATTAACTTTTATGGTTTTAGTTTGATTAGATAGTTGTATAACATAGTCAATATTTCATAATGAGTAAAAAAAAAGACAATTAATGGAATGAGTTAACTTTTGTTGATGAATGCCACTTGTACCATGGTAGGATAAATGCATTCCTTTGAAACATTCATATTTTATTTAGCTATTTGTTCGGAGTGCATTGTGCATTTCAAAAAAATGCATGCATAAATTTCCCTTTTTAAATAAATTATTGTGTTTTCATATGTTTATTTGGCCCCTTGTCTATATCACCTCTTATAACAATTTAGAGTGTGGTTATACATATGATATACCAACAAAGTGACCAATTAACCATTTCCTAGAGCAAATCTTTTGATGAAGTTTCCAAATTTAATATTACAACCACTTCTAAATTGAATCTAGACAAGCATGAAATATAAGGCATTTCACATCCCTAATTCTTGTATTGATAAACTATTGAATACCATACTATTAATTTCCGTAGGGCGACACTGTTCTTTTCTATGATAGTTGCATTTCATCATTAATACATTAAGTTCACCCCATATCATCATTACATTATTCAGATCTACACCATTATACATCGGAAAATGCAATTACATAGAAAGAAACAACATCACCATCATCATCAATGCAAAAGAACATAAAAGGAACAATAGAAGAAAGCATGCACACACATAGAGACACTGGGATTGGTCCAAGACCAGGGAAAAACCCACTACGGGGAAAACCCTTGCAAATCTTCTTCTTCTTAGATCCTCATGAAATGATGCAACAAAAGAGAGTACAATGGTCCATAACTTTATCTATGCAGCAAAAAAATAATGATATCCATGAAAAAAATCTAATAATGCTAGGAATCATAACCCTCATACTGATGGTTGTAATGTGATGTTACAAACTGATGTCAACTGTTGTATACTATTGTCACGGTGCCGAACACTGTTGAGCATTGTTGTCACTGTCAATGAGCCCAATACATATGTTTGCAGTGGATACTAACAAATTATATCTATAGATCTGTATAAAAGCAGAGAGAAAACCAAATCTACCAGATCATTGAAGTCAACTAAAGCCAAGATGTCAAACTTTAGATCTGAGCTCTGGTCGCTTTCATTAGAACTATTTGTGTGCATCGAAACTCCTTGGTTGCTCTCTTGGATACTGTGTGCAGATGATTGTGATTGCACGGTCACTCTCAGGAAGTGTTTATGTGTGTGATTATGGCACAATACACCTAAATCGTAGATTCACTCCCTTACAATTGTTGTGCGAGTGATTGAGATGTCCTGATCGCTCTCAGGACTACATTGTACGAGAAATCAGGGACCTGAACCTTTCAGTCTGCCTTTGAAGCCATATTCGCTACCATAATCCTCTATGTTAGCGTCCAAGGGTCTATAGTCGCTCTCATAGGCTTATGTGCCAGTGTTCAGGGACCAGAATGCTATGTTCTGTGCTAGCGACCAAGATCCAGAAGACCCTAACCCAGAGCAAACCTTTCGCCTATGATTTCAGACCCTTGAGCGAACTCCTTCCGTCGAACCTGTGTGAACCAAGACAAAAGAGAAGAGAAGATGTGTCCAAATGATCTTGAGGTATATTTTATTTATAGGCTTTCCTAAGGGTTCACTTGGGGTTAACACTAACCCAAGTAGTTACTCATGTGGTTAGGGCGGACCCATTCCATAATACATGTATTAATAAAATAAATCATAACTCAACTTCCACTTAACCAAATTAGGTGATATTTAGGTATATTTTCGTCCTCTTGAAAAAAGGAATCTAATGAAATCATTATCTTAGTCATTCGAGTTGTCCAAAGTGGAATTTTACCGCATTTTAAAAAATTAACACTCCCTCTCAACTAGGGAGAATTCCACTTGCCAATATCTGTCCATCGTACAATATGCCATTCTAGAATATTCGAGTGTCATCACATATCATCACGGAATATCTTTGTCATGTAGTCATCATGCCATTTCCATTTCAAGTGTCTCATCATCACAAATCATCATTGTACATCTCGATCTATCCTTTGTTTATTCCTACTTATCTCTTGATTGTTCATGCTCATATGTTGAACATTCTCAGATCTAGAAGAAGAATTTGTTACTGGAGGGAAGCTCAAGCTACCACCCTCTATCCATTAGGTTGTTATCTGGAATATCTTCTAGTGGAATACCACAAGGATCATCATTAAATATCATAATATAGCATATCATCAGGGAGCACATCTCAACCTGGAATCAAATCGGGGAGAAATAACTTCCACCCATACTGAGAAATAGGACAACTCATCACATAGGGGAGTAAACCCTCGAACCTGGATATCATAGGGGAGTACACCCTCGACCCTGGAATTTCAACGAGGAGCTTTACCCTCAACCCGGAATTTCATCGGGGATCTTTACCCTCAACTCAGAATCCTATTGCCTATGGATCTTACCAAAAATGACTCTCAATAGTCATGCAATAGAACACCTTCATCACAATCCCCTTGGGTTTTACACCCTAGGAACACCGTCAACTCGTTGACCAAACAAGGAGTATTATTCCTAACAAGCCCTGCTTGTGGGTATTGTTAGCTCTACTATATAATCAGGATTTTTCAAAGCTGGGGGCCATTTTTTCCGTGATCATGCTAAAAAAGGGGGCTTACAGTGGTTACTCTCACCTTCCCCTCTACCTCTCTCACCCTCCTTTTGTCTTAACTTCCCGTGCTTTTTGTTGAAAATCATATTAAAAGCCCTTGTCAAAGCCCTGGGCGTCAATACACAAAACCTTATAAAAACCCCATATATTCGCACACCTTCGCAAACCCTCTGGCGTGACCTTAACCATTGTTCTCTGCCACCCCCAATCCAACATTTCCCTGTCACATCCGACGAAAAACTTGCTCGATTGAACCTCCATCGTCCGATCACCTCCACCACGATCGGACGACGATCGCTCTCCCCGCACCCGCAAACCGACGGCATGTTAACGTGCGATGGGAGGGTGGTTTTCCCTTTCCCAGCCACCACACATCGCGCTCCGAGTGGTATCGCACACCAATGTACGTTTACCACCAAACCCCCAATGTCGGTGCGAGAAAATACCACTTACCGCTCAGACCTATTCTCCCGCTCGGTAACGCCTCTGCATCATTGACGCCCAACGACTGTTGGATCTGCCCACCCAAGATCCAACGGCCTGTGATCACCCCGCTCCCGCCTCCTCTGACATCCCTGTTGGCTCTTTCCACCGTCTATCCACCTGATCCAATGACCGATGTTACTCCACCATCCGACTACTCCGCCCACTATGTAATCCATGTACTGTAACCATTCTATGCTCCCGAAAGGACAAAGGGTAATCAATTTTCGGTACCAGATGCATTTCCTCATCAACAACTACATTCCACGGACAACATGGCTGAGAATGAAAAGGACAGAGCTCGATCAGGTAAATGCATTCAACAATTATGGGACTTCATCCCATACGACACTCCACCTGCCCGAGAAGGACAACAGAGCACCCGAGGAGATCAAATTCATCTGCTACAGCAAGCAGCTACACTCAAGCTCCATCAGGTAGTTAAAGCGATTGGTGGTCAATTATGACCCCTTTATACTTAGAATGGGCAATGCCTTTGTAATGAAACTCTATATATACCTAGAAACCAGATGTAATCAGGGTTGATGGTTGTTGTTTTGATGTAAGGTTCAACTTCTGGAGACTGTAACTACTTTGATACTTGCAGCATCTCGTCTTCATTTTCAGCTAATACAAGCTTCTTTTGTTGTTAATTGCTCATTTTCCATTCCTATTCTGTTCCAGGTTGTGCCTGATATGCAGTTTTCCTGAACTCTCGATGTATACCATTAGAGGAGTTGTCATCCTACCTCTGTATTTAAATCTTGCATGTATCAATGAATGTGTTATTCAGGTTTCTATTCAGTAAGTGACAGAGCGTTGTCATCCTGTCTGTACACTAGGGAATTAGATTTGCAGACCTCTTTATTGGTTGCAGCCGGCCATCACAAGGTCTTGTGCATCTGCTAGTGTGGTCAGTATTCTCCATATTCACCCAACCTCTGAACTGTGAGTAATTGGTGGTCTAAAGCCTTGTAGTTTGGGGGTGTTCACGCATGTCTGGAGTCAAGCAAAGTAGAAGTGGTTATCTGGCTTGAACAAGCATCATTCCTTCCATTCATCCATTTCCAACATTAAGTTGAGTTTGTAATGTTCCCGAGCATCTCCGAGCTACAACCTAGGAGAGTTTCTTAGGGTGATAACATTAATTGGCATCGTTGCCAGGGAGAGGAGATTGAAGCTCAGCTTCCCTGGGAGAACAACACAATTCCATTCTTTGATGATAGACAAAGTCTAGACACATTTCTAGTTGTAATCATCTATCTGGCGACTCTACTGGAGGACCAACCTTTGGCGACTCCACGTTTCAGTTATGGCTTAGTTTGTGAGGCATACCCAGAGAAATACTCAGAAATCACCAGTTGACCTAGTGCCTGACCCTGAGAAGATTGCTAAGCAAAGGAAAACATCACGGAAATGAGCATCCGGATCAAGTAAGCCTAAGAAATCTCATGCATCTCTGAAAGAAAAGATTATAGCTGAGAATATACGGTTTGAATATTTGGAGCCTAGCATTGTTAGTAAGGAAATACCTTCAGGGATTCATAAAGCTCCTTGTTCAGTCAATTCCCCTTTGGATCTCAGTCCAAAGAAAGCCTCCCATATAGTCCATCATATTCCTTTGTGTCTGTCATCTTTTTCATTACTTCCTACCATTCAATCTGCCAGTATCCTTCCACCTAGCCCAGTCATGGCAGGTCAACAAGCTCCCACAAAGATGGAAAGAATCATAGCTACTAGGTATGGACCCCTAGTCTTGCCCGTTCCTTTGAACGCCATGCCTGCAGGAGAATATCATAAATATATGTCCAAATTCACTAGTACAGAGGGAGTAACAGCTGAAGAACACCTTGAGTCTTTTTATAGTTATGCTGATAACTTAGATATCAGTGAAGATGATGTGTGGATGAGAGTGTTTGTCCAGAGCCTTGATGGAGAGGCTAGAAAGTGGTTCAGAGAATTGCCCCATAGGTCCATAGCAGACATTGAAGCATTGGATGATGCATTCCTGAAGCAATGGGGAGATAGGAAAGATCTGCTCTATTACCATACAGAGTTTGGAAACCTAAAGAGGGAAAATGGGGAATCTTTGCCTGATTTTAATAAAAGATTCAATCGCATGTATAGTAAGATACCAGCTGAAGTAAAGCCTACCCCCACCTCTGCCAAACTCACTTATGCCAATGCTTTTGACTCAGATTTCTGCCTACTTTTGAGAGAAAGAAGATGTGCCACTCTAGCTGATATGCAAGATGCAGCACTGGAGGTGGAATCAAATATTATGGCTGCAAAAAAGCTTAAAAGTCATGCTGATAGAAGAAGGCAGAGAGGTGAGGCTTCTTCTTCCTCTGCTTCATCTTCAGAACCCAAATTAGATAAGATGACTAAAATGATAGAGTCATTAGCTGCTGAGATATCTAAGCTGAAAGTTGAGCAGAGCTCTGGAAAAGCAAGGCTTCCAAACACATTTTCTCCAAGAAATCCAAATCCATTCAGAAGAGCAAATGAACAGTTGCAAATCATTCAAAGGGGTAAAGAAGCAAATGAAGAACAAAGAGTTAAGGCTCCTTTCCAAAATGTAGTCATGGAGGAGGAGCAGTTCGAAGAAGAGGATGAAATTCATTGCATGGAAGACAAGGGCAGTGCTGCCTTTTTGACATTGGATGCATATGAAGAATCATTACTACAGGACCAAACTAGTCAAGAGTGGGACAGAGAGGCTGTTCTACGGACTGGTGAACAGCAAAGATACAATCTGAGGTCAAAAGCAAACAATGTCAAGGAGAATCCTACCCAAAGAGTTGTTGTCCAAACAGAGCAACAGAATATCAGATAGAAGAGGCCAGTAGCTGATCCAGTCATCCTCAAAGCACCAACACAAGAGGTAAGAGGTCCTGATAAGTCCCCTTCCCCTTTTAGTTTTGAGTTAGAAGTCCAAAAGTTAAAACTATCTGTACCTCTGATAGAACTAGTGAAGAGTGAAGTTTTTAGAAAGCCTATCCTTGATGCCCTTGAGCTGAAAACCTCACAAACCCCCACTGACTATGTCAATTTGCAAGATGATAAATTGTAGTTGTGCTTAGCCCCATGATCGAACCTGCTGATAATAATTCTCTATCATTTTATGTCTCCTTGACCATTCACAACAAAATCCTCCACAATTGCCTGCTAGACACAGGGGCCAGCCACAATTTGATGCCTAAAGCTGTCATGGAAGAGTTAGGCCTTGATATCACTAGACCATATCATGATTTATTCTCATTTGATTCAAGAAAGGTAAAATGCCTAGGATTAATCAAAGACTTGGCCATTACCTTAACTCAGCTGCCCATGAAGAGCATGATCATGGATATTGTGGTAGCAGATGTCCCTTCCAAGTTTGGCATGCTGTTGTCCAGAGGGTGGATTAAGAGACTAGGTGGGACATTACAAAATTATCTATCTTATGCCATTGTCCCAATCTTTGGAGGGGAAAGCAGGAGATTGTACAGAGAAGCACAGTTGGCCTACATCATCAGTGATGAGAGGAATCCTTCTAATCATCCCATATATGCCGTGGACACTGACTTTGGAGCTTGTATTCTCCAAATCGAAGATTCCCAGAAGGCCTCAATACAGATCAAGAAACCAATGAATCAGGCCGAGGGAGAGCAAGGAAGTCAGGTTTGGGAAATGTTCTTTCATGGAGAATGTTCTAGGGAGACTGCAGGAGCAAGGGTGGTGCTGATATCTCCAAAACAAGAAAGCACACATCTATCTTTTAAGCTGGCTTTCCAAGTCACCAACAATATAGCAGAGTATGAAGCTCTAATTTTGGGTCTCTGTGTAGCTAAAGACAGAGGAATCAAGAACATAAAGGTGTTTGGAGATGCTGATATTATCATTCAGCAAGTGAATAAAACATTTCAAGCAAAGCACCCAAGGCTGAAAGCATATAGAGATGAGGTATGGAGACTCAAAGATTCTTTTGATAATTTTTGTATCTCTTATATCCCTAGAGTAAAAAAATCAACTTGTTGATTCCCTCGCTGTGTCTGCTAGCATGTTTATCCCTCCCATGCCTCCCAAACTAGTTTATGAAGTTAAAATGAAATACAGACCATCCTTGCCTGATAATGTCCACCATTCGAAAGTCTTTGAAGATGATGATGAAGTGAATAGGTTTCTGCAAGTCATTGATGAATTTTCTGAAATGAAAATTGACCAAGAAAATGAAGCCTTGGAAGAAAATCCCCAATCCCAGCTTAGAAACAGAATTGGTAAAGATAGCATTGTCCAACTACCCAGTAATCATATACCTAAGGGTTTGGTTCCATTAGAAAAGTTGTTTGACCAAAATGATGTGCCTTATAAGGCTGCCCAAAAAGAAGACCAATCTGCAGTCTGTAAGCATAATATAGGGAGTCCAGATCAGCTAAGATACATAAATCTATCCACCCATTTGTCTGTTGCCCAAAGTTCTAAATACTGCAATTTGATGAAGCAATTTGCTTATGTCTTTGCCTGGGAGTATAGTGACCTGAAAACATATGACAAAAAGATCATCCAGCATAAAATCCCTTTAGAGAAAGACACCATTCCTTTTAAGCAGAAGCTGAGACCAATAAATCCTTTGCTCCTCCCTCTGATTGAAAAGGAAATCAAAAAGTTACTGGCTGCCAAAATCATAGTTCCTCTCAGATATTCCAAATGGGTAGCCAATTTGGTAGTGGTGAGGAAGAAAAGTGGAGAAATCTGACTCTGCATTGATTTCAGAAACTTAAACAAATGTTCTAAAAAAGGCAATTATCCTTTACCCAAGATGGAACATTTGTTGCAGAAGGTCTCAGGGGCCAAAGTGATGTCTTGATGGATTTTCAGGATATAATCAGGTTGTTGTACATCCAGATGACCAAGAGAATACTGCATTCACCACTCCTTGGGGCACTTTTATGTATTCCAAGATGCCTTTTGGACTGATGAATGTTGGAGCCACCTTTCAGAGAGATATGGATATAGCATTTGTGGGGGAGAAGGATAAGTTTGTCCTTGTCTACCTTGATGATATAACAGTATACTCTAGCAGCCATCATGACCATTTACAGCATTTGAAGAAAGTGTTCCTGAAATGCAGAAGGTTCAGGATTTCAGTCAATCCTAAAAAGTCACAGTTTGCTTTAGAAGAGGGAAAGATGTTAGGACATGTTGTTTCTGCTGCAGGTGTTCGAATTGACCTAGAAAGAGTAAGGGAAATACAGACCTTGTCTGTCCTGAGATCAAAGAAGGATATCCAATCCTTTTTGGGAAAGATAAATTTTGTAAGGAGGTTCATCCCAATTTTGCAGAACTTGTAAAACACATTACCTCCATGTTGAGAAAGGGGTCCGAAGTCAAATGGACTGATGCAGCAAGGAGATCCTTTAAGTCCATTAAGAAAGCTATTATGGAAGCTCCCACTTTAAGAATTCCAGATTACAGCAAGGAGTTCCATATATTTTCATTTGCCTATGAAGACACCCTTATAGAAGTTTTTTTGCAAGAAGATGAAGAAGGCTCAAAGCATCCAGTGGCTTTTTTCAGCAAAACATTAAGGGATGCTAAGCTGAAGTATGATATCATTGAAAAGTAGGCTTATGCTCTTATCAAGTATTTGAAAGCTTTCAGAATTTACATTCTGCATTCCAAGATAATTGCATATGTACCCTCTGCTTCAATAAAAGAAGTTCTAACGCAGTCTGATGCTGATGGAAGAAGGGCTAAATGGATTGCAAAGCTTATTGAATTTAACATAGAATTGAAGCCCACCAAACTGGCCAGAGGTCAGGGCCTTGTCAGACTGATGGTAGAAGAAAATTGCAGAACACTGGACATAAATCTCATGAGCACGATTCCAAAGAATGGTCAGACAAAAGCAGAAATAGTTGAACTAGGGAAAAATTAGTCATTGCCAAAAAATTTAGCTTCTTGTGATTGGTACTCTGAAATAGCTCAATTTTTGTTGAAGCTAGAAATTCCTCCAGGCCTTAGTTCAAGCCAGGCCAGAACTATTAAGCTTAGGGCAGCTAGATATTACATTCATAAAAATCTGCTTTGCTGGAGGGACCCCTCTAGAGTTCTCTTGAGGTGTCTAGACAAAGAACAATCCATTGAAGTCATGCAACAATTCCATTCCAGCATATGTGGAGGACACCATTATTGGAAAACTATAGCCCATAAAATCCTCAGGGTTGGATACTATTGGCCTACCTTGTTTGCTGATGTCTTTTCATTTGTTAAATCATGTGACAGGTGCCAAAGATTTGAAGGAAAACAGCAATTGAAGTCCCTGCCCTTAAAACCCATACATGCTAACGGACCTTTTCAGCAATGGGGCTTGGATTTCATTGGAGAAATCAATCCACATTCCAGTGGCCAGCACAGATGGATCTTAGTAGCCACTGATTACTTCACTAAGTGGATTGAAGCAATCCCTTCCAGAAAGGTTGATCATCATGTGGTCATGAAATTCTTGACAGGGAATATCTTCACCAAATTTGGTTGTCCACATAAATTGATCATAGACAATGCAGTAGCCTTCAGGGCAAAAGAATTGGTGGACATGTGCGACTCAATGGGCATTAAGCTGGTTCATTCCACCTCATATTACCCTTAAGGCAATGGTCTAGCAGAATCTTCCAACAAAAGCCTGATAAGGATAATTAAAAAGCTATTGGAAGATAACAAAAAGAATTGGGATTCTAAGCTCAAATATGCATTGTGGGCTGACAGAGTGACCACCAAGAAATCCACAAGGAATTCTCCATTCAAGTTGGTATATGGCACTAAAGTTGTATTCTCGATTCAGTTAACCCTCCCTGTGGCAAAATTCTTGCAAGAAGAGCAGGATGAGGAAGAAGACATGGCAAAAAGGATCACTGATTTAGCAGAGGTACATCAAATCAGAGAACAACTGGTTGAGAAGTCTGCAGCACATCAAAAGAAGATCAAGGAAGCTTTTGACAGAAGGGCCAAAACAGATAATTTTCAGGTTGGGGACTTAGTCCTTAAGTGGGATGCACTGAAAGAGAAGAAAGGCAACCAAGGGAAGTTCGATGCTTTTTGGACAGGGCCTTTTATCATTTCTCAGATCCAGGGGAACAATACCTTCATACTGCAAAGTGTGGGAGGGGAGACAGTTTTTGATGGCCCAGTAAATGGGCGGTTTTTGAAAACTTATGTTATTTAAGGTCTTTTGGCCTTAAAGTTGTAAATATGTTATTTGATCAGTTTTTAGTGTAAGCTCAATTAGACTCCATGCCCAATGGAGCACTAGGAAATTTTGCTAATTTGTTTTTCACAGGAAAGGAAATGATCTGCAGTTCTTGAGACCTCACAGGGAGGATCTCATCCCCAAAAGGAGCCAGTGTTAGCTCTGCTATATAATCACGATTTTTCAAAACTGGGGGCCACTTTGTCCATGATCATGCTAAAAATGGGGGCTTATAGTGGTTAATCTCACCTTCCCCTCTACCTCTCTCACCCTCCTTTTGTCTGAACTTCCCGTGCTTTTTGTTGAAAATTGTATTAAAAGCCCTTGTCAAAGCCCCGGGCGTCAATACACAAAGCCTTATAAAAACCCCATATATCTGCACGCCTTCGCAAACCCTCTGTCGTGACATTAACTGTTGTTCTCCGCCACCCCCAATCCAATGTTTCCCTGTCACATCCGACGAAAAACCTGCTTGATTGAACCTCCATCATTCGATCACCTCCACCACGATCGGACGACGATCGCTCTCCCCGCACCTGTAAACCGACAACATGTTAACGCGCGATGGGAGGGTGGTTTTCCCTTTCCCCACCACCACGCATTGCGCTCCGAGTGGTATCGCACGCCAATGTATGTTTACCACCCAACCCCCAACGCCGGCGCGAGCAAATACCACTTACCGCTCAGACTTATTCTCCCGCTTGGTAACGCCTCTGCATCTTTGACACCCGGCGACCGTTGGATCTGCCCGCCCGAGATCCAAAGACCTGTGATCACCCCGCTCCCGCCTCCTCCAACATCCCTGTTGGCTCTCTCCGTTGTCTATCCGCCCGATCCAATTACTGATGTTACTCCGCCATCCGACTACTCCGCCAATTGTGCAATCCACGTATTGTAACCATTCTATGCTCCCGAAAAGACAAAGGGTAATCAATTTTCGGTACCAGATGCATTTCCTCCTCAACAACTACGTTCCACGGACAACATGGCCCAGAAGGAAAAGGACAGAGCTCGATTATGTAAATGCATTCAGCAGTTATGGGACTTCATCCCATACGACACTCCACCTGCCCGAGAAGGACAACAGAGCACCCGAGGAGATCAAATTCATCTGCTACAGCAAGCAGCTGCACTCAAAAGCTCCATCAGGTAGTTAAAGTGGTTGGTGGTCAATTATGACCCCTTTATACTTATAATGGGCAATGCCTTTGTAATGAAACTCTATATATACCTAGAAACCAGAAGTAATCAGGGTTGATGGTTGTTGTTTTGATGTAAGGTTCAACTTCTGGAGACTGTAACTACTTTGATACTTGCAGCGTCTCGTCTTCATTTTCAGCTAATACAAGCTTCTTTTGTTGTTAATTGTTCATTTTCAATTCCTATTTTGTTCCAGGCTGTGCCTGATATGCAGTTTTCCTGAACTCTTGATGTATACCATTAGAGGAGCTGTCATCCTACCTCCATGTTTAAATCTTGCATGTATCAATGAATGTGTTATCCAGGTTTCTGTTCAGTAAGTGACAGAGAGTTGTCATCCTATCTGTACACTAGGGAATTAGATTTGAAGACCTCTTTACTGGTTGCAGCCGGCCATCACAAGGTCTTGTGCATCTGCTGGTGTGGTCAGTATTCTCCATATTCACCCAACCTCTGAACTGTGAGTAATTGGTGGTCTAAAGCCTTGTAGTCTCGGGGTGTTCACGCATGTCTGGAGTCAAGCAAAGTAGAAGTGGTTATCTGGCTTGAACAAGCATCATTCCTTCCATTCATCCATTTCCAACATTAAGTTGAGTTTGTAATGTTCTCGAGCATCTCTGAGCTACAACCTAGGAGAGTTTCTTTGGGTGATAACAGGTATGATGCGAACTGAGGTATACTCTGCAAAGACCAAACAAGGGAGTAAAACCCTCAACCCTATGGGTAACAGATAGGGGTAACGCCCTATTATCCATAGTTCCCTCAACCCCAAGAGCTCTTATCCCTCAATTATTCACCCTAGGAGCTCAAATAGGGAAGAGTTGTGTCAGTGTCCTCGATCAGCGCTGCTCTCATCATACTTGAATATGGTATCTGCTTGTCTCAATAACATTTGTTTCATGTTCATACAGAACATCAAATTAAATGTCATGTCAAATCATATATAATAATATAAATTAGAAAATGATACCATAATCATTCTCCTTCTCAAGGAGGTGCCAACCACAAGCCTGATCTTGTTTCGAATAGTTGCATTGTCTCAATATATGAGAGTATCTCAATACCAACTATATATATATATATATATATATATATATATATATATGGGATTATTTTTTATCGCAATGTGACCATGTCATATCCAGATCATGCTCAGATAGATCGCTAAGGAGCTTCTTCATCTTGCCTCACAACTAACCATGCTATCAACATCATGATCAACCTCGGTCATGTTATGGACCTCTCATCCAAGATATCATGGAAGATCTCATATTAAAGTAGCATCCAAATGTTCCTATCAACAATAATCTCAAATATCAGCAATAAATCCATGTAGTCACATATCATAGGAGAAGTATCTCAACCTCAAAAATAGAATAACTCATGCATATATTTCAAAGCATGCCTGGTGGTAAATCTATGTGAGTGAAGCAGCTCAATCATGAATTTATTCAAGTTCTATGCACATCGTATACATAGATGGATGTTCAAAATGGAACATCAATGCTTCAAACAATTGTCATATGCCATGTAAAGTTCAAAAACATATTTGAACTTCAAATTAGAGTATCCAAGGATTTGCATTTCCATTATACAAAAACATTTTCAAATAGCTTTGTAATATGGAATTTCTTTCCCAAATTCCAGAAATTGATTCATCATGCCATGAAACATCATTTCGAGCTTTGGAATCCATCTAGCTCTGATTTTTATCATCAAAGGCTCATCACCTTTCACAAGTATACCATCAAAACTTAAAACAAAACCAAAACCAAAACCAAAACTAAAACCATAATCAATATCAAAGCCATACCTTGGAACTCATCATCCCAACTTCATCAGATAACTATCAAATATAGACATATCTGGATTGAAATGCTCTAAGAATAATGCCTTTCTAAGACATCATAATCATACTTACATAAACCAATGTTGTATCATCGCAAAAATAAAGTCATCTCATTAGAGTTTAGAATCTATATCATGACCATTATCAAAGTCATCAATATCATAGTATCAGTACCTTGAATGAGGAGATATTTGGAGCTCATATCAATTCATTCTCATAATCATAATACAAGTCATTTATGTCACTATGTGAAAATGCATACATCAAGGATGAGTCATGCAGGTTCCATTTTCATGTTGAATCACAACTATCAATACCTAAACCATTTTGCTAAAGGCCAATCTTCACATAGGTCATCATGCCCACATAACATCGATATAAGGGAAAATCAACAATCATCAAATCAAATCATCAGGTCAAGTCCAAATTCGCTATCATAGAGAGATCTATAATGAAAGAATATCTCAGTCACCAATTCAAAGTTATTTTCAAGCATCATGACAAAACAATTTTCATATATACAAGTAATGCCAAATCATGCCAACGTCTTGTAGCACAAACATAGTGACATATATATGTATATGTTCTGGTCACCTGCAAACACAAGTTCAATCTGCATGTTCATGTTATGGAAAACATTCAACCTTTTCTTGCTAGCAGATCTTGCTGTTATCTGCAATACATTTGTGGTACTGATATCTTCCAGGTGACCATCTAATTTCATGCACAATACTTCATTATATGATCAACAATTTAACTCAATAACTTTAGAAATCAATTAACAGTGGCAGAATATGTCAGGGACATCATGATTCAGGGTTCATACATCTTCAGAAAGCTTCAGATGATGGCCAACAACAATCAAACCTCTATTCGCTCCCTTCAGGTTAGCATGAGAGAAAATTTAGCTGGCTGGACGTTGTCTAGGCCTTAGCATGCGTGCATCCAAGGACGAGATATCCTAGATCTGTGACTTCGACCGGAGTAGAAACCCTAATTTATGTATGGGCTTCAGATCTAAGACTCTGTTGCAGATCAATACTGTAAGATGCACATAAATCATATTTCAGTAGCATATAATACATATAGTAATAAGGCTAAGAATCTTGAGAAGAGATTCTCCCTCTGACTGGGGATCTGCATCATTCATCTCCATTCATGTAAGCAACCTGTCTCTACTTGAGTCATGCAACAACAGATTTATTAGATCATAAACATATTGCTATCAATGTCATGACATCAATTGAGAGTATAATTTTCTAGAGCCAAGGTGCTAGCCTTCTTTATAGGATCAAGATAGATAGATCATCAAGTGTATCAATGTATCAACATTAGATAGCCTCATAGAATTCAATAAGATCAAGAATATTCAACACCAAATGCATATTTTCATCATAGGAAAAATAGATCCAAGTCACTTTCATGTGCATGTATGAGCCATTAAAGAAACATACATTCTCATCATACCTTAGGGTTTACCATGCCAATAGTTGAAATATACCATGCATACTTTGTGGTATTACCTGTGCACCTTTTCATTAGACATAGGCTGCTTGAAGCACTTTGTCATCTTTTCATCAAGCACTTCTTTATCTTTTTCCATATTTGCATCTCAAAATGATCCTCAAGAAGGATCTACTCATTACATCTCATCAAGGAGGTTAGAAACATCCATATACTCAAATACATATGCAAGAAGTAAAAGCAATAAACATAATCATCAGATCCATAAGTCTAACAAGTAAGAAGCATCATAAGTCAAGAAATACTTATCTTCAATGAGAGGTGATCCTCTCCCTCGTGAACCAATTTTTAAGAGCCATCAATGTCCATGGTCCATCTACCAATATTGTCTTCAAGTATCCAACTAGATCTACTAGGGATTATCCCATCTAGGGCTTCATCGAATCTTCGTCAAGTGCTTGAGCATGGACCATTGTAGAGTTTCATACATCAAATCTCAAGTATTTTCCATAAACCAAGGTCTTGTCTCCAACCCCAACCTCATAGAACCCATCAAACCCTAATCATCAAGATGCCTAGGGTTTTCTTCAAACCCTAGAATTCTTTTAGATCTCCACCATCTTCTTCTTGCTTCCATCAAAGGTGTCATTATCGGGTTGATCTCCATGACTTTTCTTTAGCCCAACTCTGATACCATGTTAATTTTTTATAGGGAGACATTGTTCTTTGCTATGATAGTTTCATTTCATCATTAATACATTAAGTTCACCCCATATCATCATTACATTATTCAGATATACACCATTATACATCAACAAATGCAATTACATAGAAATAAACAACATCACCATCGTCATCAATGAAGCGGAATATAAAAGGAACAATAGAAGAAAGCATGCACACACATACAGAAACCGGGATTGGTCCAAGACCAGGGCAAAACCCACTATGGGGAAAACCCTTGCAAATCTTCTTCTTCTTAGATCGTCATCAAATGATGCAGTAAAAGAGAGTACAATGATCCATAACTTTATCTATGCAGCAAAACAATAATGATATCCATGAAACAGATCTAATCGTGCTAGGAATCATAACCCTCATATTGATGGATGCAATTTGCTGTTACAAACTAATGTCAACTATTGTATATTGTTGTCACTGTCCCAAACACTATTGAGCACTGTTGTCACTATCAATGAGCCTAATACATATGTTTGCAGTGGATACTAAAAAATCATATCTACAAATCTGTATAGCAGCGAAGAGAAACCCAGATCTACCAGATCACTGAAGTCAACTAAAGCCAAGATGTCAAACTTTAGTTCTGAACTATGGTCACTTTCATCAGATTTGTCTGTGTGCAATCGAAACTCCCTAGTCACTCTCTCGGATATTTTGTGCAGACGACTGTGACTGCACATTTGCTCTCATGAAGTCTTTATGCATTTGACTATGGTGCAACACACCTAAATCCCGAAGTCTTTCCCTTACAGTTGTTGTCTGAGCAACTAAGATGTCATGGTTGCTCTCAGGACTACCCTGAGCGAGCAACCGAGGACCTGAACCTTCTGATCTACCTCTGAAGCCATAGTCGCTCCCATAACCCTCTATGCTATCATCCAAAGGTCTATAGTCACTCTCATAGGCTTATACGCCAGCGTCTAGGGACCAAAATTCCCTGTTCTTTGCCAGCAACCGAGATCTAGAAGACCCTAACCCGGAGCAAACCTTTCGCCTATGATTTCGGACCCTTGAGCGAACTCCTTTTGTCGAACCTGTGTGAACCAAGACAAAAGAGAAGAGAAGATGTTTTCCAATGATCTTGAGGTCTCTTCTATTTATAGGATTTCCTGAGGGTTCACTTGGGGTTAAGGTTGACCCAAGAAGTTACTCATGTGGTTAGGGCCGACCCATTCCATAATACATGTATGAATAAAATAATTCATAACTTAACTTCTGCTTAACCAAATTGGGTGATCTTTAGGTCGATTTTGGTCCTCTCGAAAAAAGGAATCTAATGAAATCATTATCTCAGTCATTCAATATGTGAAAGGTGGAATTTTACTGCAGTTGCAAAAATTAACACATATTATAGACATGCTTATCCCTACACGATCTAAGAGTCCGACTACTACTACCACTACTACCATTATTGATACTAAAGCAAATTCTTCAACCTAACCTATAAGTGAAATAATTCTCTTTTGAACCACTTGTTCCCATTATTCATGAATTCCAAGTATAAGAAATGCCTGAAAGTTCTTTTACCAAATTCCTACTACCAATATAGAAAAAAATCCCTTTGCATAATACTTTACTTTTCCTTGACTTTATCCTAACTCAATCATCATTTCCTATTAAATCCCTCAAACTATGGCACTCTCACAAATATAAAATCATGTTATTTGTGGTATAAGGTAAAGATTTAGATATTGTGAAGCATGTTGAAGACTTCAAATCTTATATCAACCTGTCTCCCCATAAAACAAAGCCCAAGTTAATAGTTAATGTGTGAGCTCACTATGAATTTCATCTACCTATTTCTTAAATGCCAAAAACCCGTCCCTTAATTCATCTGTAGAGAATGCAATGAAAGAGAATATCTTCTTGCTTCTACTTGTTTTTAAGACTATGTATGTATGCCAAGTTTATCCCTTGTGTTTGGAACATAACCCCTACTTTTCCCTATGACTACATCAATATTTCCTTAGCCTGAAATAGTGGAATCATCTAAATATATTGGATGATCCATAATTTATTTGGTATTAGATTTCTTTATAATGCTATTTTTTTGTCGAGGAATGGAAATCTTTCAAAGATAGTAATCCAAAACCAACAATTACATTGCAAAAAGTCAAGCAAGATGTATGGAAAATCATCTTGGACCAAGTCAAAGAGGATTATAATTGAGCCCAATCGTCAAGTACAGTAAAAGCCAACTGAATGAAATTCTCCATCATTTACCAATATTTGGCCATCCTTTGCATCTATATTTCTACAGAGTTATGGAACTTGGCTTAGTTTTGTAGTTTATGTTAATTATGGTAGCTCTATAAATTTAGCTACTCCATATATATTTGAAGGATTTTAAAAAGTTATGTGTAGCCCTACATGTTCAATAATGTGTAATGGCTTAGTAGTCTTAATAATTTTTTGGCAAAAATTCAAGTTAAATTAGGTTTAGCCTCTATTCATTTAGTTTATGCAAATACCTTATTCTTATATGTATTTTTTAGCTTTTGTAAATCCAATCATTGTTAATGGCATCATTTTGGTATCATATGTGAATAAAATGAAAATTTATCATCTTAGATTAGTCCTTGCATAGATTTTTCCTCCTTAAGCACAAATTCCACCTACCTATTATTACTGAAGACCATTGGAAGCTAACAAAAAAATTAGAAAATAAATATAATATAATGCACTAAGTTTATCGGGAACTATAGTTTTTAGCATACAAAATTGTTGACTTTATGTTATGAACATTAATGTATATAAAATAATATAATTAATAATTAACGAAGAGACACATCAAAGGACATGTCTTTATAAAAAGACATGACTTATGAAATGGAACTCGGCTTTGTATTTATAATGGGACCCTCATTTGAAATATCATATTATATGAATTTTGTCATATGTGTGCGGTCTTTGTGGATATCTTTATATTCTAAGTCTTTTGGATAATTAACTTATGAGCCTTGTTTGGCTATCATATTTGGTATCAAAACAAAATTTGATCCACCCTTAACCACTATACCATTGATCACGAAACCCTTGGTCAAAATTTAATTTCCCTTAGAAACATATCTATTGGCTTTTGACCATAACCACAATTGTGCAGTTGTTTGAGATTTTGTCTACTTCTTCGTCATTAACTACATTAAGGCTTTTCTTGTATACTCCATTTTCAAGAAATCTACAAAAATAAATTGTAACACATTCCATTAAAAAAAAATTATGGGCATAATCTCAAGCATAATTGGGAGTCAAAATAGTTTTAGAAGTTTAAATTTATATGAATAGAGTCACTTTGAAGTACTGCTGCCTAGCATGCACATCGTTTCCCTTCGGTGATAACCATGAGAAATTTTTCATGGAAAAGAGAAACTCGACGATATAAAAAGGGTTCAATTGCCAACTTTTGAGAATTTTGTTGAATTACCTAGAAAATCATAGGTCAAAAAAGGAAAACAGTTGCAATGGTTTGCTTGTGAAACAATACAAAAGTCACTCTTTTATCACCACAAAATTGTTATGGTCACTTTCTGCCATAATTTTGTTATCCATCTGTTATACATACACTGGTACACTCACTGCATTCAACCATTGTACAACCATGCATATTGTATTATATTTTTTCATGAGCTTGTAACTCATGTCCATACGATTTTTCTGTTGTGCAAACCAATAGCACTGGTCATACCAATTGTATTTTTTGTGCATCTCTAACCTACAAACCACAACCATACAATACTTATTTAAAAAATGGAGTGGTTTATTGACCAACCATACTATTGGATTACACACCTCTAATTCTAAATGTGACCCTATGGACTATCACGTCTACTCATTCGAAACCTTTGGGGGATAACGTAAAGGTGTTTAATAATAAAAGGATGTCTAAGAAAACAACACTTGCATAATTATATTAAGTTGAAATCATGAAGTACTACTTTTTTACTTGATTCTTCGAGATCCATCACAAGAAGTTTTTGAGTATATATATATATATATAATTTTTTGATATCTTTTATATTTTAATAAAAAAAATATTAATTTATTTTTGAGTTAAAGCTTATGTGATGTGAATAAATTCGATTAGATTTTTTAGATTTATTATAGTGAGTTTTTGAATCAAATGTTTTAAGCCAACACGTGTGATATATCTAGAATAATTTAATCAAATTTATTCACATCACAAAACTCTTAACTTAGAAATAAAGTAATATTATTTTTTATTAAAATATAAAAGATAGAAAGAATTATATTTTTTTTCAAGGGAAAAATCTTAATTTTATTTGGTCAGATAAACCTCTTGACTTATGAACAATAAAAAGGAAAAATTATAAAACTTACATAAAATATGCCAAAGTTAAGTGTGATAAAAATCACTTAACTTCTCCTTTTTGCCTTTCTTTTTTTTAACTTTTTACCAACCCCCAGGGTTGGGATCAACCGATACCATTGCCAATTCATTTCTAGATATTTACTAAGAGGCTTCTTTGCCTGAGTTTGAGCTCTCAAAGACATGGGTTCTCTTTATACCCTACATGCCCTTTCTGTTGTATGTTTCCTCTTTCTGTTGCTTTGATGCTTGGATCTCTATTGATTCAGTACCCTTCTGAATGTGGGTTGTAATTCCATACTGAGCCACAAAACCCCCTTTTGTTTGGTGACCATGTTGAACCTGTGCATCCACATCTACTTGGAATGGATGGTTCCCCATGTTTTCTTCTTCTGAGAGGTGCAAGTCCGATACTTGCCATCCCTTTGGCTTATGGGCCTGCCTCTTTTTTTTTTTGGAATCGTTTTTGCCTGTGGGCATGTGTTCTGCAAGTGTTTTGTTTGAAAGCATATTCAACATTTGAGCGTCGTGTTCTCGTAATCTAATGCTTGTGCCCACTAAAAATTTTGTGTTTCAGTTGAATGTGGTCAATTAGACCTTTAATTAGGTCTATCTCTACACAAATTCTAGCAAAAGTCACTGATACCTTTCTCTGTTCTTTCAAGCTCCATTTTTTTCATTTTTCCTAGAGTATTTCCAATATCCTCTAGGACCTTATGGCGCCAGAAAGGAAGAGGGATATTGTGTAATATCACCCATACCAACATTTTTTAGACCAACTTATTTGTGGCATCAAAACATGGGAACCATGGAGTAATGAAGAGCCCAACTCTCACCCAAAACCATGGCCCATCATTTAAGACATTCTCAAAATCTTTATGTCTATCAAATTGAACAATGAAAATACATTTGGAACACAAATAGATGTCATAGATAGCAGTCCAAGAAGAAAAAACCCACTGGTGCAATGCGTTGGATATAGGCCAGAAACCATTGAATCTGAATATTATAGCCTTGGATTAGAGAACATAAAAAATATAATTTACCTCTGGAAGATTAACTTCCATGATTGGTACTTGTTCTATTTTTTCTATGATGTAGAGTCATGGGTTGTTTTGGATCTGATCTTTATTGGGATGAAAGCATTCCCTTGCATTTCATATTTGAAAAAGACAAATCCATTGGGGTTTCTTGAGCTCTAAGATCCACCATGAAACCTCAAATTTAAAATAATGGCGGAGTTTCATGTGATGCCATAATCCTTCATCTGGAAGGATTCATGTAGCATTTTCCCTTTGAATAACAAGCATTGAAAAATTGCAGATATACCCAGACTATTATGAATGCTTTGTTTCAATATTTCCATTAGGATCGAGCCCCCGATCTAGAAAATGGAGGTCTTACCATTAATATTTTTTAAGAAAATATGAAATGTTTCCTTCTCCATCTCTACTTGTCTTTTGGCTAGATCATAGAGGGGAAAACAAGGGGGATTCCCATGGGAGGAAAAATCCCTCATGTACACAAGACACTTCAAATCCACATACCCTAATTAAATAGGTTTGGTCAAGCACAAAAGACATAACAAATAAATTGGGCACTGACCCATCTATACTTTCCTTTCATAGGCCCTTGCGCTAACAATACCCCTGCCAGAGCATAGATCCTTAGAAAATTTGGATAGAAGTTGTACCTTGTCTCTAGAAATGCCATGAGCCCAAATGAAAGGAGAGACCGATGGACAGAGTCATCACTCATCCATGAAGGCCCTTAACAATCTACTACAAAAGGTCAAATGTACTTCAAAAAATTGAGCTCAAATCCACTAGCATCGATCACTTTGGAGAAATATGGGTTTAATCATCTGCTATCCAATGCTCATCTCCTCTGTGTATAACAGTCTCATGGCCTATGACAACGCCATCCAAGGATATGCAGGAACAAAAAACCCTAATTCATCGCTCAAACTCCATTCTCCTCCATTGGGCTTACAAGGAATTATATATATATATATATAAAAGGCTCTTCAAAATGTATATATATAAAAGGGAATTATATTTTTTTATAAAAGATGAAAAACATCAATAATTAAAGCCTATTATATTTATTGAAAAAAAGGGGATAATTCAAAAATGAAAGAAGATAAATTCTCTTATGAAGGTTTCCAAACTATATGTTGTGGATTATTTACTCTAAACAAGAGTATCCAAGAAAAATAGATTAATATTTTTATCAACATAAACTAAAGGAAAAATTACATTGATAATGATTTGACAAATCAATTATCAATTCCATAGTCAAATATAGGTGAAAAAGAAGACTTTTTTTGTAAAACACAATAGAAAATTAAGGCCTTGCAAGTGAAAATTACTTATTATGAATGTATATCTCAATTCAATGTTCTAACTACGTATAAAGAAAAGATCGACATAATTCTTGGTTTACGATGGTTTAGAACACTGGTCTCCTTCATATTAAATAGAGAGAAAACGTTTTTGACATTTCCCTACAAGAAGAAGAAGGTGACACCTTAAGGACGTTATAATTAAGTCAAATTCGATAGTACCTTCTCCAAAAAACTTTAAAAAAGTATCAAAAGTGATCACTTAGGAAATTCAAAAGTCAATATCAAAGATGAAAAAATAATTTAACGAAGCTATTATGGATAAAAATAAGGAAATTTCTTACTTAAAAGATCATAGTAAGAAATTACTTGTATAAATCAAGAAATCTAAGGATACAAAACAAAGTTATTAAATATTAGAACAAGAAATGAAGATGTGGAGAAATAATTTCAAAAGACCCTATCAAAAAAAGATGAAGAAAATTCTCATGTGAAGAGCCTTAATCAAATGTTGCTGAAAGAAATTAAAGCATTAAAAATAAAGTTGATGAATTAGAAGTTGAAACTTTCACATCTTAGAAACCATAATCAAAATATACTTATGCAAATTAATAAACTTAAGAATGAGAAGCAGTCATTGGAAACCATAATAGAATAATTTGTCTAGAAGGAAGCGTTGAAATCTTCAAGTGAAAAATCCCAAGTTGAAGAAAATGGAACAAACACAGATCCAATTAATATCAAGACTTAGAAAGATGACAAACCAATTGAAGTCAAAACATACTTAAATGTTACAATACAAACAATGTAAATTCCAAGTGAATATCCAACAACCAACCAAGTGACACTAGCGCATGAAAAAATCATATACCTGAAGTAAGCCGAGAAGAAATTAAAACCATGACAAGGGAAAATCATATTAAAATAACTCTTTATTGTCATCCACAACATAAGAGAAGGTACACTAAATAATCAATATATCAAAATCACTCAAATGGTAAACAATTAACCCAACTTTTGAAGAATATTGATACCAATACCATCAAATTACATGATAACCATTCATCTTAGGTAGCATATAAGCACAACGTTATACAAAAGATCAGAATAAGATAGTCTAATCATGTTCCAATTCAACAACTTTGCTCAATGCTTAGAAGTTTGTATCATATAGTGTCACCATCTTGACAACATAAAGAAACAGGAACCATGTGAAGGTATTACAAATGAAATTTAAACACACAAATTCTTTTCATCAATATGCTTTGAGGACAAAACATTTCTAAGGGGAATACTATATATATCTATATATATAATGAAGAGGCACACGAAAGGACACGTGAAAGGAAATCCCTATGAAAAGGCATGTTTTTTATGAAAGGGCACTCTCGCCTAGTATTTATAACAAGACCCTCATTTGTAATATCATTTCATATCATTTTTCCCATACATTTTATATATATTTATTATCCTTATAGATATATTTGAATTCAAAATATTTTTGATATTTAACTCGCGATCCAAGTTTGGATATTACATTTTAAATATTTCCCATTATCAATCCCTCATCAAGATCAAAATGAGTATAATGTTGATCTGCAATACAAAGTACCACTCTATCATGGATGTTGTTAAAATCTCAAAAGTTTGAGCTTGATATTGAAAGCCTTGAACATTACTTTACCTCAAGGTTATTGTAGAATATAAATACATGGTTAGAATATGGAATTAGTAGTAATATCAAGTTCTCTTATTCATTGTTCTTAAATAGCTCCAACGCAAGACAACTACAAGTCTATGGTCTTTCTTGTTAATAGTTAGAAACCGTCAACATTGGAATATATCAAGAACCATGCTCAAAATATGATATGTTTGTGTTATGGGTCATAGTTATGCGAGAAATGGAACCTTGGCTTCCGTAGTGGATATAGAATCTTACCCTCATAATTGGATCATCTAGTGACGTTGTTGAAAACAATTCAACCAACCCACATTATTACAGTAAATTTCCCATTGGATTTTGATTTTGGTGATAATTACAATGAAACTAATAAGTATATCAATGATGATGACTTATCCAACACAATCGCAACAATGCAATGGAAAGTCAATACAAACTTCTTCACTTGGAACACAATATACACATGTTGCCACCCAAAAATTACACTTCTTGTGATAAAGTCCTAAAACACAAGTGTGACCTTAAAGGGACCAAGGAAGGATGCCTATTATAACCACAATAGCCCTCTCTCTCACTTTAGGCTATCTCTCCTCTGGCATAAGAGGGTGCTGCTAATTTTAGTTAACAATCGTATGTTCTATGCTTAGCACAATTACTTCAATGTTCCTTCAATGACAATTTCAATTTAGTTTTCCAATAGAAATCACATTGACAGTAATTGTAGATAGAACATAAAATAAAATGCAAAAGACAAGCCAAGACAAGAGGACACCAGATTTGGCAGATGCTAGGGAAAAACCCCAATGTGGGGAAAATCCTTTGATCAATTATTATTATTATTATATCAAATTTTCAGCAAAGAGAGAGAGTACAAAAGTAAAAACAACCCTGACAAATCTATAGTCAACTGCAATCAAACTCAACCCTAACAAGAAAGTAAAAAATGGTCAACGCAATAGTTAAACGGTCCCCTTGAAACTCGGTCAAACCCAGTCAAATTTGACCTGATAAGGTGGTCAAATTTAGCACAAAAAAGTCCAGAAAACTATGGTAAAACTTGGTCAACTTTGCAGTCAGGTTTGTGGTTAGCCCTGTAGTCAGTCCTGTGATCAACCCTATAGTCAGCCCTGCGGTCAAACCTGTAGTCAGCCTTGCGGTCAAGGTGCCTAGAAATTCTCAGTTCCTATGCCAAACTATACGACCTGCCAAAAACAAAAATTTCCCACAAAATTCGCAGTGAAACGATGAGTCAAAGTGTTTAGTCAACGTTGGTCAAACTCCTACAACATTGCTGAAATTTGGCCTTGAAATTTGCCCAAAAAATCATCCTTTTGCCATACGTGTGAGAGAGAAGATCTACCCAATAGTTGTACGAACCAATGAGATAAGGAGAGAGAAGAAATGTGTGTGATGATGATGCCAAATGAGATGAGATGGAACTTGTATTTATACAAGTCATTGAGGGTGAAGAGTCACTTCCATTAGGCTTCTTCATGAGCCTGCATGATGATGTGGCCGACCTGAACAATTTGCACGTGTGGGCATAAATTCAAAAACAGACTTCTTCTTGTCCAAATTAGATGATATTTATATAAATTTTGGTCCTCTCGAAAAGAGAAATTTAATGCAATCATCATTTCCATCAAATGATTTGTCCCAAGGTGGAATTTGGTCCTAGTTGACAATTTTAACACTCCCTCTCAACTAGGGAGAATTCCAACTACCAATCCATCCATCATCATCAATCATCATGCCACCTTGTCATCATGTACCATATCTAAATCTTATCTCATCTCTACTTTGTTGAACACTGATATGAATAACAAAGAAGAATTGATTGATAGTGCATTACAAAACCTTACCACTCTCCACTAAAAAAAGTCAGTCTAGAGGTAGAACCTCAATCAGACTTGATCCTAGATCAAGTTTTTGAACACCATTCATCCTAGTCATAGGGAGTACAGTAGTACACGATGCGTCCATCAGTAGTGCTATGGTCCTTAACCACTTTTCCCAACTCATTGGCCAGATGAGAGTTACTTCCCATGAGTCTCGGACTACATGGGTAGGATGTATGTTGGGGCATCAATAGGAGAAGGTGAACCACTCATCCAATTCATATGCCATTGGAGAAGGTGAACCACTCATCTTATGCATATGTCAATCGTAAGGGAAGGTGAACCACTCACCCTACACGTGTGTCATCAATCGTATGGGAAGGTGAACCACTCACCCTAGACACATGTCAACCATCTTGGTGTATCATAGGGGAAGGTGAACCTGATCTGAAATTTGATCTAAGACAAACAATAAGGTATTACAAACTCATGTGCATGGATGTGCCTATGTTATTTTGTGCAACGAATCGATAAGATTGCGAAATACACAGTCAATGAAGCAGTTAAAGAAAACATAACAGGCAACACATATAAACACAACAAGTTTAATAAGGAGTTCACCCAATACTCCTGGGCTACGTCTCCCGATCAAGCCCTTAGTGGTGGCCCCTCTATTATGTTTTCAAGCAGAGTTTTTACAACAGTGAGCTCAATTTGAGTCTCACTCATAGATACAAATCAGCAAGACTATACTTGGATTCCCCAAGTCTCTAGAGTACACAGACTCTCCTTACTGAATCTTGACCTCTATTGGTCACAATGGTATGAGTCCAATCTAAGACTCAATACATGATAGGCATATACAGAGGAGTTCACTTGAACCTCTCAAGCCTTCTCTGGAGTACACAGACTCTTTGACTCTCTCTGGGTCTGTCTTAACTTTGGCTCGATACTGCCTTGCTTTTGTAGGTTAGCTCAGCTTCTTCTCTCTGCTTTCGGCTTACTGCCTACTACTCTCTCTTGCTTGATTTTTTTCTCTCTGTCAGTTGGTGGCTTTTAAGCCAATCTGCTTCCTGGCTATTCGTTTCCGCTTCTCGGGTTTCCAGTTCCCCTACCTCTGTCCATTTGAATCCCTCTGTCCTGCGTAATGAGTCACTATATAATGCTTCATAGGGAGGTGGCCACCTATTTCATAACGGATGAGTGTCAGTTCTCTTGGACATATTTGAAATGATCATTTTTTCCGTTAACTCCAAGAATACCTGCGAAACACGACCTTCTGCCAACGCATTGTCCATATCGGACTTCAAATCCTATACAACTCTGCCTGTTGACCCCGTCAAATCCGGTCATCCATCGGAACACGTCTCCGCCGTTGATCTGGGGGCCCCAGATCCTACGGTCATCATTCATATCGGGTGGCTAAGTAGCATGATGTTTACCCATCCGATGTGAACGGTTTTCTCTCTCTTCCGCCGGACGCGTGGCACTCGTTGTATGGCATCGGGAAAAACTCGATTGAAACCGCTTACCGCTCGTAGCCCCTCTGATATTCTTCCGGTTTTGAGGAATCCCGCTTTTACGAAATCAGAACAATATCCATTGCATTTTATAATTTTTTGGGTCTGGGTGCTTGCAGCCTTTCCTTCTTTGAGGGGTTTGCCCTACGATATCCGATTAGTGACTTGTCACTAATCACATATCAGAAACTACCCCCGTTTCTCGAAATGGCCTCTACCTTTGCTAATTTGTGAAAGCGCACATTACCATGGGTCGACAGTTTGTGCGCTTGACTAACGGTCCTCGTTGCTCCGCGCTAATCACAAATTGCAACTGTTACGAGGATATCTCTGACAAGCTTGATCTTTGTAAGACTTTTAATCCTTGACATGATTTTTAAAGAGTTCATGAAAACTTAGAGAGTGTTCTAGGATCCAATTTGGATCACGACCTTCCCACTGAAAAGGCTTTTGGACCACCAAAAGTTGGTTTTTAAGCATCAATCAAGTGAGGATATAGATTCCTCGCGTGCGCAATTTCTATCCATCTTGCACTGCTTGGTTTTGAACCTTTGAGTCCAATTATGAGGTACTCAACATCCCCTCTGCGCGTAGTTCTCACCTTCTTGTCCAGAACTGTATCTTCATGCAACTCATTGAGATATTCAGGCAACAGATCATCAATAGAAGGCAATTGGCTCTGATCTTCGAGATCTTCAATCAATGAAGGTTTAAACAATCTCAAGCTTTCTGCATTAACTACTGAATAGATGTGCATGTAAGCTGGCAAATCAAGGCAAAAAGCATTCTCACCAATTTTCTCAAGTATCCTGAAAGGTCCATACCCTATTGGCTTCAGCCTCTTACCTTCACCTTGCATTCTATCTTTGTTGATATACACCTAGACTTGATTGCCAACTTGGAAACTATGCTCAGTCTGATGCTTATCATGCCTTGCATTGTACTTGGCTTGGCTCTTTTCCAGTTGTTCCTGTACTGCCTAGTGAATCTCTTGTATTTGTTCAATGAACTTGGTTGCCTTGTCCACATCACTATGTCCATCAAGCGCTATGTCTTTACTAAAGACAAAATCCAAGGGAGACCTTGGTGTGAAACCAAAACAGGTCTCAAAAGGAGATCTTTGTGTAGAAGAATGTTTAGCCTGGTTGTAAGCATGTTGCACATAACACAAATGTTCATCCTAAAGCTTGGGATGCTTGCTGCAATATCCTTTGAGCAACTGGATCACTATCCAGTTAACCACCTCTGTTTGGCCATCAATTTTTGGATGAAAGGTTGTGCTCTTCTTCAGTCTGGTGTCCATCAATTCCCACAGACTCGACCAAAATTTCCCAACAAATCGGGAATCTCGATCAAATACAATGGAAGTGGGTAATCCAAAATGAACCCATACATGCTGAAAGAACAACTTTGTTGTTTGTTCAGCTATAATCTATTTGTTACAAGGTATTAAAATACACATTTGCTGAACCTATCCACAATAACATATAAATAGTCATGACCTTTTCTAGACTTAGGCAATCTCCCAACAAAGTCCATGGAAACACTTTCCCAAGGATGAGAAGGAACTGGTAGTGGAGTGTACAAGCCTAGTTTTCTATTGTTTGGCTTGCTTTTAGCACACATGGTACACCCTCTTACATATCTAGAAACTGTTTCATGCATTTTTGGCCAATAACAAAATCTTTGCAGCTGTGAAAATGTTTTACTTACACCAAAGTGACCTGATATTAGAGAAGTGTGTGCTTCTCGAATTATCTTTACTCCTTCGGTTTGAGGAATGCATAACTTTCCAAAATGATACAAGAGTTGGTCCTTAACATGATAATCCATTTCTTCTACTTGTTTTCCATGACTTAAAGTTGCATATACATCTTTGAAATCTATATCTTGAGCATATTGTTCGATGTAGCTTTCATGCAATACTAAATTATGCTTAAGTATAGTAGATGCATTTATGATTGGTCTGGACAACATATCTGCAACTTTATTATGTATGCCCTTTTTATATCCAATGATAAGATGAAACTGTTGTAGAAAACCCATCCACCTATAGTGTCTTGATTGCTGCAACTTAGTTTGTGAGTGTAAATATTGAAGTGGTTGATGATCAGTATGTATAACTGTCTCTTTTCCCATTAGATAATGTTTCCATTTTTTCACACTCCGTACTAATGCATACAATTCTTTATCATATGTGGGATAATTAACTACTGCAGAATTAAATGTCTCAAAATGATAACATATGGGTTTACCGTGCTACATCAACACTGCTCCCATGGCATAGTCACTGGCATCGGTTTCAATCTCAAAGGGTCTTTGAAGATCGGGAAATGCTAGTATTGGTGTTGTACTAATCTTTTCTTTTAAGGTGTCGAAGGCTTTCTGCTGTTTGCCTCCCCACTGAAACACCCTGTTCAATCTTGTTAAAGCATGTAAGGGAGCTGCAATCAAGGAAAAGTTAGCAATAAACTTTCTCCAATACTGTGTTGCTCCTAGGAAGCTTCTAACTTCTGTAGCAGATTTGGGTTTAGGCTAGTTTATAATGACTGCAACCTTAGAGGGATCTATCTTCAATTCACCAGCCCCTACAATATGACCCAAATAATTCAAGGATTTTTTTCCAAAGTCACATTTTGATATCTTAACATAAATATTTTCTCTTTTCAAAACATCTAGAGTCTGCTTTACATGCTTCAAATATTCTTCCCATGTTTTACTAAATATAATAATGTCATCTAGATATACAATGACAAAATTATCAATAAAAGGCCTTAGTATATCATTCATTACTCTCATGAAAGTAGCAGGAGCATTAGTTAAGCCAAAAGGCATAACTAACCACTCATAAATATTTAGAGAGAAACATGCCTTACCAAACCCTTCTCTTAAAAGAGAGGATGAAGTGGTTGTTTTAGTGCATGCACTTTTAATGTCTTCTTCATGAGGAGTTGAAATACGGTCTTCAATAACATCATCTTCTTTGACTTCATTTAAATGTCAAATCTCATGCGTAAGGGGATCATGGGATGCAAAAAGGGTTTAGTCATCTTCACAATATTCATATTTAAACATGCCACATTTATCCAAAACAAATATTTAAATAGATACATGGATTACCAAACTCTTCTCTTAAAGAGAGGATGAAGTGGTTTTCTGAGTGCCCATGCTATTAATGCCTTCTCCACGAAGAGTTGAAATAAGGTCTTCAATACATCATCTTCTTTGACTTCTTTTAGATCTAAAATATCGGGAATAAGGAGCTCTTGGGATGAAATAAGGAGCCAATCATACTCATAAGATTCATACTTAAACATGCCACATTCCCTTACAATGAAGTCAAACAAGTATTCAATGCTTTGATCATTTCAACCTTTTTACATATTTTAGCAATAACTATCTTAGGTTATTTGAGAAAAAGAGGTGTGATATTTTGTATCTCCTTGTTCTTCACATCCAACATAGCACTTAGCATGCAAGCCTCAATACATTTTTCTCTATAACCAGGATCTGAACATTCTCTAAAAGCTTTAATCAAACTTGGAATCAAAGTCTTCTAGACCAAAAGTGTTAAACCAATTCCAATGTATGCTTTTTAAAGTTTATAAATATCCTCATGTATTATATTAAGATTAGATATAAGCTCATTAAAAGATATAATATGTTATGAAATTAAATGAGGTATCTATGGAATTTTGAAGCACTATCAAACTTACTTGGATGAGGTAGTCCATTTGGATATCCCTAATAACTATGAGATCTAATGGAGAAAAATACTCTATCCAAAACCATTATTTCATCCATGGATTTTCCATACTTGATATTCTTCAAAAATCTAAAAAATACTTAACCATTATACATTTTCATACCAATGGAGTAACTAGAAGTGAATGTCAAACCTTTAAAATAAGACTTCTCACCAAATTACTATAGCCATGTATCCTAAATCTAAGAATAGACCTTATCCCCAATAATGGTGCCAAAAAGTTGCCACCCAAACTTGCATTGGTAGTAAATACCTAAAACATGAGTGAAACTTTAGAGGAACTCAAGATAGTTCCTCTATTTTCAAGGTAGCTTTCTGTTGTCTAGGCAATCCTCTCTGGGGATAAAGACAATCCCTCTATCCCAATGAGTGGGACTAGCAATCTATGTGACAATATACTAGACCCTTTCCTAAGTTACAGTCAAAATAGAAGAAGAGGAAGATGGCCTACCTCGTTCTGATGCTATAATATCCTCCTTTGTTGAAGATCTTGAATCGCTTGTGCCATGGGTTTGGTGCTACTTCTCACAGTGTTTAAATGCCTGCACAAGAGATCAAGACACAACAAAGCATACAAGTACAAATAGCATAATCGAAGGTAACCTGCTTAACAGATCAAGGAGCATTAAGATATTAAATGATGCATTAAAATATACATTTATGGAAAATGAACCAACAGTTGTATATATTAATAAAATAAAGGAGGAAGCATACAACCAAGACTTGATGTTAATAATCTCTCCTTGAGTGAATGTCCAAGTCCAAGCGTAATCTCTCCAAACACTCCTTCTCCAAGCCAAATGAGTAGCATGTAGGCACAATCTCAACATAAGGGTGCAAATAGCCAAAGAACAACCATTTGGGAATGGGAGAGGATGAATATATAGGCAAGGGAAGGGAGTTAGGATCTCTCCAAAGATAGGATAAGGCCCTGATATCAAGGAGGTAGCTCATAGGCATAATACCAAAAGGCCAAGTTGAGAGAACTCAACCTCATCCATGTCAAACAACCTCCAGCTCGTCGTTCTAGAAGCCTCTACATCATGAATCTTCTTGTCCTCTTTGCGAAAATTTCCTTTTAGGGATCATCGTTGGTATCCAAGAAAAAAGTGTGATGGCATCGCAGGGCTAGTATAGTGCAAATAGAGACCATTGTGGTTTTCAGTATCAGGGGAGCGATGATTCTAAAATTAGGGTGTTAGAGCCATTTCCTTCAGGGGAAGTTCAAGGAATTTTTCCATCATTGTTTTAGGGAGGATCTGAGCTGCATATCTGGATGAGTACACTGCATAATGGTCATGTTTCGGGCACTTCGGGGCATGTCACGGGGAATTGCAAGAGGTATGACAAAATATTGTGTAACAGATGCCCCCTAAAGCATGAAGGTAGAATAGGGAGTGATGGATGAGATGCTTTACGAGCTTTCGAAAGTATGAGAACAAACTTTGTTAGGAGACTTGCAAATCAAGGACGCATATACATATACATATATGATATCAAAACATGAATCCATGGTATGGACGCAGTGTTGGAAATAATACTGAGAGGGGGGGGTGAATCAGTATTAGAAATTTAAAAAAATTTCATTTCCATAAATAGATTGATATATGCTACTTCTATTAATTCAACCTGCGTATATACGCAACTGTGTTTAGAGAAAAACCGCGTATATCTTACAAACTTATAATTTAGTTAGCTGATCTTAATCTGTGTATCATAACCATAAAACAATAATCAAGTGCAGTAAACAGTACAGGAAATCACACACATAAACACAAGATATAAGGTGGAAATCCAATGTGGGTGAAAACCACCTGTTGCAATTCGTCTCTATCTTCTTTTAATAAGAAACTTATTTTTACAATATTTTTGTACTGGTGCAATCTTATACCAGTACACAGGCTTCTACCTATAGAAGGCTACAACCTTCTCTTTTCTTCCAAGGACCACGTTTCATAAATTTTCAGATTGGATCCATCAATCAAACATCAAATATTTCTGCATCAACCAATCTCCTTTGCACCAACCAAAAACTCAATCAGACAATAACTTCTTTGAATGTTGTAACCAGAATATAGTAATAGTAACCTAAAACCAATCCTGAACCCAGAACACTACAGCAATAAACAGAAGTAGCTAAAACATATTTTATGAGAAGTACGCTACTTCAATATGAAGAACCTACGTGCATACGCTGCTATATTAAGGCAAACTTGCATATACGTTGTTTTGAATTACCGAACCAGCGTGTATATGCGCCTTTTCTATACTGAACCTGCGTATAGATCTGTAAAAGATAATTTACCCTTTTCAACTATTCAGACATCAGTGATACCCAGATCATCAGATTTATAGATCAAGACATGCGCCAAATATAAAAGATCAAAATCATACAAAGATACTTCTCTTCGAGCCTTAAGATCTTGACCCATCAATAGAACTTATCCTTCTTCTAGCGCTCAGGTTCCTCCTTGATTAAGATCCAACTATGCACCATAACCCAATCACCAGTATTCTAGATCTTGCTCTTCATTAGATATTCAATACTTGAGTGCCTTTGCCTAATGATCTCCTCCTCCTTTTATAGTCTTAGGCCTTACTCAATACCATGGTCCAAAACCACTTAGAAGCAATACCTTGGACCAAATACCTGGGGTCAACACTTCGGTCAAGATACCTTGGATCAATACCACGGGTCAAAATACCAGGGACCAAATACCATGGAAAAAAACCAAGTTTTCCATATGCGCTTTTCCTTGTGTGAAAGTGCGTGTATATGCATACGTGCCTTTTGGACTTCTAACCCGCGTGTATACGCGGCTTGGTCAAGAGGAACTTGCATATATCTCTTTTCCTTCATTCTGAGAGCCTGAACTGTGATCTGTCATCTGAGTGAGTTGCCATCAAGGACAACACCTGTGTCATAGCGCCAAACCTGTGTCATAATTCCAACACGCAGCCAGCCAGATAGAAAGGACTATGAGAAAGATCCATGACATGGGCACAACCATCCAAATGAAAAGGATCATCTGTAAATATAAGATCCAAGGCATGGACGCAACCATCGAAGATAGAAGGATCACCATACATGTAAAGTCCCATCGTATGTTCACAGCCATCCGTATAGCATAAACATGCGTATAATCATGAATAATACATAACACCATGCAACCTGAGTCATATCAGACAAGACTCGGGATCTTGCGCTCCATCCCAACCCAATCAAAGTGTGAATTCTAACATGCGAATGAATGTGTTGAAGTTGAACATGCTAGAAAACCACCTGATTACCAGCCAATGATGTGGACTGTTAACAAGCATGAGAGAAACCAACAGCAATGACAATGGTTCTCAAGGTACGACAATACAATCTGTGAATGCAAAAATGAAGTTGAATTTGAACACTTGTGGAATCATCCGATCGAAGGCCAATGATGAAAACTTGTCGATGAATGCGAAGAAATTTACAATAGGGAATGCAAGCTCTAAGGTACTGAAAGGAAGTCTCTAAGTCATCTTCTTGGATAATGAGTTGAAGTTGATAGGAAATGACTCATCGAAGGAGGGCCATGATGATTCCCCCATCATCGACATGAAACGAGGAATAAAGTGGAATGAAATGAATAGGATCCAAGACTGTAGAAAAGGGTTAGAGAATGTATAGGTAATAAACTACAGATGGGACTTCTCTTGAACATCAGCGATATGACTCCATATTGTGGCAGCATTTGACTCAACATAAGACCAAGGATCATGATGAAATGGAATAGTCATATTGTAGGAAAAATGGATCACCCACACCCGGGAGGACAAGTGACTGAGTGAGGATATCCCAAACCCGACACGAGAAGTAGAAGAGTGTCATGTTCAAGAGTGACATGCTACCTATACAAAGGATCTTTCACTTTCATTTTCCCCACTATTTCTAGCGAGTACCCCAATTATGTTTTCTCAAAAGATTGAAGGGGATAGCATATGCTTGTCATATAAGTTCATTCTTCGAATGAATCTAGCCTAGTAAGTTTTACGAGTCCTAGGAAGGAGAAACTCAGTCTCACCATGGTGACAAGTCTTTCATCATAAAAAATGTTAATGAGTCCGACGGAAGAATAACTCGGTATCTTTTTCATATTTAGAAAGTTTTAAAAATAAACGAAAAAGAAAACTCCATCCTGTCCCTTTTCGTAATTTGTCCCTCGAACCCAAAAAGGTATAAAACAATATTCGAGAGAACCTCTTGACCATGTAAACCAAGGTGTACCTTTTTCGTAAATAGTCAATCTCAGCCCGAAAAAAGGGTAAACGTATACTGAGATGACGTCAATTCATTTACTTTTATGATTTTGAAATGATAAGTGCTCGGCAACCTTTTCATTTTTCGAGAGTAAAAAAAGAGCTTAAAGATGAATCCTCCGAAAGGAACGAGTGGTATTAAAGGATAACAACTGGTTCCGGTGATGATGGAATTGTTCAAAACATGTAAATGTCAAGAGGTTGGCTAATAAGACCACTCATCGCAAATGTTCCCCAAGCAAGGGTAAAACAACCAAGTGAAAACGTATAATCGGCCAAAGAGATGGTGACGATGGAATGGAAAAAACCAAGGCTCATCTAGCAAAAATAGGTTGATAAAACAACAATCGCGAGAGGTAAAAAGGGAAATGGTTTCATTTTTACACAAACTTGAAACATGGTAAACTATGCTTGAGTATACTTGAGGATGATTTCATTTTCTCACAAGCTTGAAATGGAAATAAACTATGCATGAGATAAGTTTGCATACCCCCAACATAATGACTCAATTCGAGGAACATGCCCCCCAAGCTTCATTTCATTCACCTAAGTGGATGGAATGAAGGTTCACTTATGGGATCAAGTGAAATACTCGACTGGGATTTTACAAGATCTAATCAAAGACTCGAATCTGGAAGGGGATTTGTTTCATTTTTTAACGATCTTGACATAGGAAAAGAACCATGCTCATGAAACCTTGTTTCATTTTTTAATGAGCTTGACACAAGTAAAAGAACTCTGCTCATGGCCCTTGTTTCAAAAGGCAAGGAACTCTGCTCCAAACACCTTGTTTCATTTTTTTAACGAGGTTGACTTAGTAAAAGAACTATCCTCATGGATACCTAATTCATTTTTTAACAAGGTTGACATAGTAAAAGAACTATCCTCATGGGAACCCATTTCATTTTTTAATGATGTTGACATAGTTAAAGAACTATCCTCATGGTCCTTGTTTAATTTTTTAACGAGCTTGACATAAGACAAAGAAATCTGGTCCAAACATGTAATCAAAACCCAAAAGAGGCCATGGCTTCCAAGAGGTTTTCATCAGATGGGAGAACAACACTCTGGAAGGGATACATGTCCAGGGATCCAAATGAAAAATCGAGCTCCAATTCGCCTAGTACATGGTGTACTACATCACCTACTAGATCATCAGTTGATGTGGGCATAAAACAAGTAGCCACTTAATTTACCTATGGGGGGCGTGATACCGCTTGCATATAAGAACCACTTAGGCATGATGGTTGATTGGGAGTCGATTAAGGACCAATGAATGCAAGTTGATCAATGATCACAATGCTTCCCTCATGCAGGAAACACATCACTCGAAAGAGGGAAGAGACAAGAGCTCCCATGATATGAACATAGTCGTGGCCAAGGGTAGATTAAAATCTAAAGGGCCTTGGACAACCATCACGTCTATATAGACAGTCTTTCCTCCCAAAGTAATAGGCAACGTAGGAAGCATCCATAACGATTAACTGGTTCCTCTATTAAAAGCTAACAGATTCTGGGTGACGGGGACAAGATGAGGAGAACCTAAAGCTTGCCAAGCAGTTGAGGACAGGATGCTAACAGATGCACCCTCGTCTATGACTGTGCTAGGTACGACCATATGGTAAGCCTTTATTGTAATCTGGAAAGGCACATAAGACGGAAGACAATATCCTGCCAGTCAACTCCAATAAAAAGAAGTGACTAAACTACTTGGAGGGGGTGTCATAGGAACAAGAGACCTACCTTGTTTCTCTATGAGAATAGGAGAACTTCTCTCATGTACCTCAGAAACGAGAGGATTTCCCTCTATTTCATTCGGAACTGAAGAAACCAGAAGAACCTAAGCGGTATGGGGTTCACTCTCTACCTGAAAGGTATGGTTAACTGAAGGTGGAGTCAGGTCTACCGTTTTCTCAACCAATGGTTGGTCGAGAACGGACTCACAAGACTCACTTTCAGAGAGAGTGGGGTTGACCAAAGATGAATTTTGATCAATCATTGGATCAACTAGTGAAGAATCAAGGGAAAGCTTCCAATAACCAACCAGAAGATGGGGTTGGGAAGTTGTAAGTTTTTCCAACTCTTTGGAAGCTTCATCCACAAGAGGACAAAAGAGAATGAGATGATTACCTTCACACAACTTACAGGGAAATTTGACTTTTCCCTTTTTTCCCATGAGCTTTATTGTCACTAGATGAAGGTTTATCACCAACATGATCATCAGAGGTTGATGACAAAGGTCGATGTGAACCTATGGACCACACTTTTAAGAACTTGGAAATACCAAGACAATTCCGAAGAAGGTGGTCACCCTTATAACATGCAAGGGAATTTTACTTTCCGGGGCTGACTCAAAGATTTTTCTACATCAGTTGCATCAGTAAAAATAATTGCTTGGTTGCCCCCTTTCTTATTTTTCTTCTTCTTATTCGTCCTCTTCTTCTTCTTCTTAGCTTCTTGGTTACTAGAATCCAGACTTTCACCAGGCAAAGAGGAAGAAAGGGATGTAGAAATAGGTGAAGAAGGTGAGGGGTAAAATTTAGGATCAACATGAGTTTGATATTGTTCAAGTCGAGGAGAACTTGCTTGAAAATAAGTTTCGACACTCGAAATCACCAAGGTCAAATATAACCAAACTGGTAGACCAATGGTCAATCCAGGAAGGGCCAACGTTGCCATATAAGGAGCAGTAGTATTTCCAAAAGAAGGAAATGGACTAGGATTCCCGTCAGAGGGGTTTCCTTGACTGGTAAACTCAGGAAATGTTGCCATCGGTATCAACCTAAGATCTACTAAGGAGTATTTCCACATGAAGGATATTGTTCTGTGATCAATTAATTGATTTTAGAACTTTAACAAAAATAAATCAAAAAGGGGTAATCTAGGAAAAAGGGTTACCAAGTATCCATGAACCATTATATACACCTTAGCTGAAACCAAGGACTTGACTTATGATAGTCGATCTCCCCGAATGATGTGTTCAGTGTACCACATTTACAAGGCGGTTGACTTGGTTACCTGTGGCTAAAGGATAAAAACCTAATGGGGTCTCCCAATATATACGTGACAGTACGGGGAGCACAAGTCTGTGTTAGCGTTGTCTAATGCAGAACCGTTCGATGAGAGCGTCCCTATATACTTATCATACTGAAGTGCCTCCAATATACCTGAAAGTACTGGAGAACCTTCTATATACTTCCATATTGGGACGAGATTTCACCCTTGGGATACACTGTAGGCAGTTAATGGCAGTTGCTATTTTTAAAGACGTTGGAACACGTCTCTAGCCTAGACCTCTAGATATTTGTGTTAATTTCCAAATGCTCCTTAAGTTAATTGAGGTAAATTTTAATGTTTATCTTCAATTATGTTTCAGTTTTGGGCTCAAAATGATGTCATCTGAACACCTATGATGCAACTATATGAGAAAAGGAAAGGGAAGTAATTTCAATCAATAATGCATAAAACAAAATGCATCATGAAAAATACCTTCCACTAACTTTCACAATGCAAAATGTGAAAACGAAATCTAATCTTTCATTTCACTAAATGCAATGTCAAGATGTGATCCTATAGAAACGAAAATCACTTTCCTTTCACTAAGATGAAATAATGATTTTTTCTTTCACTTTGATCAATTAATGCAAACTAGTGCAATGAGCAACGGAAAATGCAATCAAATCAATGAAAAATGAATATCTCTTTCACTTTATGATTTCAAATGCAAGAAATATTTCAAAAATACTAAAATGACAAGATCTTTCACTTTTTCGTTCCGAAACATAAGAATGAAAACAAGCGCTTTTTTTCAATTCAACCAAAGCAAACAATTTGTAATCTATGCTTGACAATGGAACTAAAGCAATCTTCAAAGCATCAACGTGACTTGACACTAATGAAAAACACTTCACACCAATGAACCAAAAGCAACTTGTAAAAGATGTCCTGATTGCAGGAAGACTCTTGAATGGGAGCAATCAATCTTAGAAAAGCAGACCAAACAATGAGTGGAGGGTGACCTAGAAGCCCTAGAAACCCTAGAAATCAATGAAGCTTCAAACACACATTAACAAAGTCAAGAGACAATTGCAATCATACAAGCATAACAACCAAGACAAATACATTGTAGGCAAACTAGAAAATCACTAACAGAGGACAAAAAGGCTGAGAACAAGAAGGAAAACCCTAATTTTTCTAATCCTCTGTAATCATCACGCCTGTTACAGGAAAAATGGTGATGCAAGGGTAATCAACGTGACTGTAATTACAAAGTCAACTATGGAATCGTGACTTTTAAGACTAAACCTGCAATGGGCGAGAAAAATAAGGGAAAATAATAATAAAAAAACTTGAAGACTAGAATAGACTGAGTGTCCTCAAGCAATAACCAGCAAGTGAAAATAACTACAGAGAAGAAAACAAGTCAAAAAACTGACGGTTGGTCAAACTCATCAAAGAATCAGGGTGAAGGATTGGATAAACTCCCCAGCGGAATCACCATTTTGTTGTCTAGGAAATCCTCTCTGCAGACAAACACGATCCCTCTAGCCCAATGAGTGGGACTATTGAACACCTCAAATCGCTTGCACCATGGGCTCGATCCTACCGATCACAATGTTTAAATTCCTGCACAAGAGATGAAGACACAACAAAGCATACAAGTACAAATAGCATAATCAAAAGTAACCTACTTAACAGAGGAAGGAGAATTAAGATAAATGATGAATTAACATACACATTTATGGAAAATGAACCAGTTGTTGTATATATTAATAAAATAAAGGAGGAAGCATATAACCAAGCCTTGATTTTAATAAGCTCTCCTTGAGTGAATGTCCAAGTCCAAGCTTAAGCTCTCCAAGCACTCCTTCTCCAAGCCAAATGAGTAGCATGTAGGCACAATCTCAGCATAAGGGTGCAAATAGCCAAAGACCAACCATTTGGGAATGGGAGAGGATGAATATATAGGCAAGGAAAGGGAGTTAGGATCTCTCCAAAGATAGGAGAAGGCCCTCATCTCAAGGAGGTAGCTCATAGGGATAAGACCAAAAGGCCAAGTTGAGAGAACTCGACCTCATCCACGCCGAACAACCTCCAGCTCATCGTTCTAGAAGCCTCTAGATCACAAAGCTTCTTGTCCTCTTTGGGAAAATTTCCTTTTAGGGATCATCATTAGTATCGAAGAAAAAAGTGCGATGGCATTGCAGGGCTAATATAGTGCAACTAGTGACCATCGTAGTTCTTAGTATCAGTTGAGCGATGATTCTAAAATTAGGGTGTTACAGCCATTTCCTTCAGGGGAAGCTCAAGGCATTTTTCAATCATTGTTTTAGGGAGGATCTAAGTTGCATATCTGGATGAGTACACTGCATAATGATCATGTTTTGGGCACTTTAGGGTATGTCACGGGGAAATGTAGGAGGTGTGACAAAATATTGTGTAACACTCTCCTTTGGCACAAGGGGGGTATTTATAAGATAGGATTACCAAATCTCCTATTATTTATACTCAATGTAAAATGGATAAATATTTCTACCAAAATGGAGATTATAATATAGGTTTTGAATAAGGTGATTAATGGAGCAAGATTAATGTTAGTCTATTGGGAAAGTGGGGTCAAAATATAAACTAGAAAGGCAACAATTATGAGATTATTTCTTATGCGATAGGAGAGAATGAATTTGAAATGAACAAGTTACATAAGACCTATATTGTTGTCTACAAAATGCAAAATATAACTTGGAGAAATATTAATTAGGAAACCATCTAAAACATGCATGAAGGTGAATTTAACAATAGAAAATGGAAATGGAAATCAAGTTTTTATTTATGAATAAAGACACTCATTCACATTTCTATCAATAAATACAAAGGAGAAAAAAGGGATATTACCCATTGTTTAAGGAGATATTTTGTCTATAGTAGTAGAGTGACTTTATTCCAGCAAGCTTTCTCGAGACTTTCCTTGACGGTAAAAGTTACAACCAAGGTTACAATCAAGCTAATCCCACTAGCATGTATGCATATGAGGAAATCATAGAAGGAAAGAATGAGGTACAACTTCTATCTGAAGAAGTCAATTATTTGGTACAACCATCATAAATATTTTCTCTGCTATCACTCCTATACTAAATACCTGCACACAAACAACAAGTTTTCCAAGCCCTGTGCTCTGTAAAAAACTATTAGCATTAGTACATGATCACAATCAACATATTAGCATAAAAACCAACAAGAGAGATAGTGATAAAGTGGGGAAAATCATAGATGATTATAAGATACCACAACTAGTTGATTCATTATCGTGTCTTTTGTAGTTCTTTCCTATGATCCTCCTCTTACCACAACTCATTGTTCATATGGAAAATGAAGTAGATTATTGAAAGGAATCCTTTTGAGCTTGAAATCTAGGAGCACATGATCGACCTATAATATTTTCCTCTTATATTGATTTATGGAGACATTTATTTTTTAGATATCTCTGAGTGATCAGATTGAATCTAGACATATTCTTGACCATATTTGGTCCTTTGGTCCTTATCCACATAGAGTGATCAACTTTGATATTGTTTGAGCTTATCCATTAAAAAATCCACTCTAGTTCTCCTTTGCAGTGCAACTGATGCATTGTTAGGTCTTTAGTTCACCCCCTACCAAACCACGTATAACATTGTTGAGCCTAGTAGTGTTGGAAGGCACCAAAGATGTTTTTCTCGGAATTTCCACAAACCCATTTATGTATCTTGTCTTACAAGATGTTTTTCTCTTTTAGAAGACCTAAGGGAGTGACTTTTTGAGCTATAACATATGCCCCATAATGTATGACGTTAAAAGAGAAAGATTGATTCGATATATAACATTCATATAAATGGAATAATTTAATATTGATGACCAAAATACATTATAATAAAACCAATGAGAGAGGAAGAGTGAGAGACCATGGATATATGACCTATAGAGGCTATAAAAATCATAGTCATATACATATAAAGTACATCCTCGAGGTAGGCATACCTATACTCATTACTGAGAGAATAAAGCATGGTTGCCCACACAACATACTACAGACTCATGTCATCAAGGACTAGTCATGATACAATGTAGATCTTTGGCACAATAAATATTAGTAGGGTTGGACATTGAGTTGAGTTTCCCCAAGGATGGACCTCAAAGTACATAATACATCATCCAATGCAACTTGGGGAAGGAAATGTGCATGAGTGAGGTAGCCCCGTGCCCCAAGGTATTCAAATCGTCTTGTTGGTATGGCTCTACTACATGCGAATTAATGAGTTGATGTCAAGCATGTAAGGAGACCATCTGATTCCCTGGAATTAGGGGATCTCACTAACATATGCAAGGGAGACCACTCATGATGAGAATGGTTCCCAAGGCACCTAGCATAATATATGGAGTGTGAATGAATGAGATGATGTTGAGAACTCGTAGAATAGGTCAACAAGGGCCAATGAGAGAAACCCACTATCATCCATGAGGAAACTTGCCACTAAGGACTGAAAGCTCCAAGGTAATAGAATATTTTTAGATCTACATCCTAAAAAAGGTGTTAACATCAATGGGAAGAGATCTGTTGAAGGATGGCCTTGATGTTACCCCCATCATTAGACAAGAAACTAACACCAATAGGAGGTATCTAATAATAGTAGTTGAGGAACTAATACACAAGTGACATAGGGATGGACGATGCAAAATGTATGATGATACTTGTCAATGGCCAACTTTGGCTAAGAATTCCCTTGAACATATAATAGCGTGACACAAATGTTAACTTGGCGGCATGGTCTAGACAATACCAAATAGACACAGAGGTGACATAGGAGGCATCACTAGAAACCAAAGGCTGGAAGGATAACCAATTGGGTGAGATACTGACTCATTAATAGAATGACTCCACTATATTTGATGGTGTGACTATAACACCCAATAAAGAGTAAATGTAAGAGAATGACTCAAACAAGTGTCGTGTTAAAAGGTGGCATACAATTTCCATGATGCAACGTAGAAAAAAATATGCTTCCCCTATTCTTTATTTGTATAATGGATCTCCTTCATAGTTTAACGAGCATGAAAGAGAAGATAAGTGAGCTTGATAGGTGTCTTTTTCATTCAGTTTTAATGAGCCCGAAAAAGAGATAAAATTACACTCATGTCCTTCTCATAGTTTAATGAGCATGAGAATGGAAAATAGATTTCTCACCAACTTTCATCTTGACTAATGAGTAGGAAAGAATGGAAAGAACTCGACATTTTCTAGTAGGTTTAACGAGCATGAAAACAAGACCAAAAGGAAGCTCATTTTAGAGAGATGAGTGGTATAATGGTATGCATCTTGTTCCAAGGCTAACGAAGTTGACTTAAGAAAAGAAAGAGGTAATGACAAAGAGTTTGGCAATGGAAATCCACTCATGCAAATTCGCTCTCTAAAAGGTGGTGATGGGTTTCAAGATGGAGGCAAGCCATATGCAAAGGCAAGAGGTCAAGCATGACTGCAAGGTTGAAGAGTGGAATGTAGGCAAGCATCATTATGACAACATCTAGCAATACTTTAGAGACCATGAGCATTGGTTACTAACAAACAAAAAATAAAGAGTGGGGACCCTTTATAAGGTATAATGGACACAAATAAGAGACAAAGAAGACCGTGAGGCTCAATGAAAATGTCATGGAAGGTACTAAAGAGGATCCCTAAATCTACGAATGAACACAACATGGGAACCAAAACGGAAATTGTGTGTTATCTAGGGAACCCATGAAGAGCAGGCTCTACCACACAAGTTACAACGTGAAAAAAGAGATGCTTAATGCCACAACCTTATGATGGTGGGCCCTAAGGCATAGTGAAATGTTGTGGAGAATTTCAATATTACAATGACAATATTGATGAATCATAACCATATATGTTATTTTTTATATTATACATAAAGGTAGCAACAAACATGATGACAACTATGTGTTCCTAGTTAAAATATAGTCAAAAAGTCTGCACATAATCATTAGTAGCATGATAAAATGACAAAAACATATGAAAAATACCCCCCAAGAATTAAATATGTGACATAAAGAGGAATGGTAAATTAAAAAGGATACATGTTGGACCCACTTCCCAATAGAAAAAGGGAAAATTTTGACCATTTGGTTCATTTGCATCCCATAAGGAGACAAACTTGGAAAAAATCCTATTGCTATATAAACCTTTTTTTTCCCAGATGTTGGGAGAATTAGGCCACAAAAGTTGATTCCATCACCACTAGGTTAGTGCTTGTAACATCCTTTTTTTTATGTAGTTTTCATATACTTGTTCCCTAAATTTTGACTGTTGGGGCACCCCTACTCAAGTCGAATGTGCTTCAACGCTCTGGTGTATAACAACTAGAGCACTAGTATGCTGACAATGATAAAGTGACTCTCTAACATGGTGTTGTTAGGCCTAATGGTGCATGGTTTACACTAAGGTATAGCATTGAAAGTAGTATTTTTCAAATCTAGGGCCGGGGAGACTTTATTTAGGCTTAGTTTTTTGCATATGGAGATGTCTTAATGTCTTCTATGATGGGTTTATAGGTATTTCAAGATGATTGGGTGGAAGGAATGAGAACATAGCAGTGATGATGAGATTGCACTAGTGGACTATGGGACAATAGAAACCTTGTGCAATTATGGTCATTTGAAGTTCTTCAAAACCCATATTATGAGAGGGAAACCTATATTCTTAGATGGGATCATGCAGTGGTTGGATCCTATTGAGAAATAGTTTGAGATATAGGGACATGTAATATATATATATATATATATATATATATATATATATATATATATATATATATATATATATATATATATATATATATATATATATATATATATATATATATGTGGAGGATATATACTTTCTCACAGGCAAATTGAGGCAAAGTGCCTCAGTCAGGGTATCCAAAGGCAGATTTGTGGGGGAAAATTTGTGGAGTGGATGGCAGCTTACTACACTCCCATTGAATGAAAGGAAAGTGAGAAGATCCCTATTAAATATTTGACAGACCTCCAACTTCTTACTATCTTGTTTATGCTGACCCGAGTGGCAGGTACAGCAAGTTCACATTTGGTTTCGAAGAGTTAGGTGGACATAACAATGAGATGCACAACCCCTACAATGTTAAACTGGTGTGACAGTCTCCTAGTGAATTTAAAGGAGCAGTTGAAAAAGTGTAGAATAGGAAATCAAAGTATGTTTTGGTATGGAAGTATCATAGTACCCTTATTCTTTGAGTGATTTATGATATTGTGACCATTGTTATCAGCCTATTTTTCTCCCTGAGGTTAGCACTTATGAGTCATTATGCTGATTGACCTTTTGCTAGGCCTTAGCCACTCATTTTCCCAGTTTATTTCCACAATCGCATGGATCTCAGCTTGTGCATGTGGTTGGAGCCTTCTAACTGCGTGGAGGACACCTTGTGTAGGAGGTTTAGCTAATATCTCATTGTTTTGTGCGTGCAGTTGAGAGACTTGTTCTAGAGACTTGTGGTTCCTAGGAGATTGGTTTAACCTTATCCTCTCTATTTGAGTTGGTTGGGACTCATTATTAAGAATATTCTTTGACTTCTCTTTGTACTAAGCATCTACATTCATCCTCCTAGGATTCCTCCTCTTCCTATTTATAATAGGACATCTTAGAGGGTGAAGCTAGTTTTGGATAGCCAAATTTTTGGAGAGTGAACTTTAGAGAGTCTATGCTGCCATTGTGATTCATATTTGAGGGCTTCATGTTGTTGTGATTCCTTCTTCATTATAGTGGGGAAATGAGGAGAGGAGAACGAGAGATTGAGGTATATTGATTTACTTTCATTTATATGGTTAATTAAATCTATTTTCCTTCCCCTTATATCAACATTTGTGGTGATTTATATGTGTAATTTCTGGATGTTTTGAGCTGACAATCTTCTGCATAAGGTCATTTTTCATCTTCGTTTATTTTTGTTTGTGTGTAGTATTTGGATCAAAAGTGAATTAATGGGATCACTTGATTGGAGTGCAAGGATTCTGTAGAAAACCCAAAACCCTTCACCGACTTGTGAGGAGGCAAGGTACTCGCTCATCTTTTGTAGAATTAGAAATTGCATAGAAGCTGCATGCATGGTCATCTGGTTTGGGAATTTTTGTTGCATTGTATTATCCATTCTTTTTGTTGTCTGGTGATATCAAGCGAGCATGATATCACAAAGAAATATCTCCTTGCATGTAGAATTTACAACAACAAACCACACAAATTATTATGACTAGAAAGAGGGAGAAAGGCTTTCCCAAAGTTCCATGGGCCTATCAAATCATAAATTAGAGGATTAAGTAGCATAGGCCCTAGACATGGTAAATAAAAATAAAATACATGTTTATAGGAGAATGATATTGAAGCTTGAATACAACACCATCTAGAACAAAAAATTAATGAATATGAATGGATCAATGTTTGATACCAACTACATAACTATGACTAGAAAGAGGGAGATAGGTTTTCCCAATGTTCTAAAGGCTTCTAAAATCATAAATGAGAGGATTAAGTAGCATAAGTCCTATACCTACCAAAAAAAAAAGATTGTCATATATCTTTCTTGGAGAAAAATTGAATGTCTATTTCCAAGTTCAAACAAATTTTCTCATTATTGGAGCTAAATGGTTTTGGATCATCTAAAAAAACTTGCAACATAAATAATCACAGAATACCTAGTAAAATGGGGAAACTTGCCTAAAGAGGAAGCATATTTCAATGATTCTTTCCAAGCATAGCTTCATTTACCCATATTTTGACAAAAAAGGAGCTTAAGAGAGTAGACTTGTGAAGGACCAAATAATTAATTAGAAATGGGCATTACAATTCAATGAATGATAGGAACCCTTACACATAATATAAATACATAGTGCAAACATAGTAACAATGTAATTTAGTCTTATATCACTAATATTGTCTATTAAATTTCATCTTTGCTTAATTTTCATCTCTTTTGACTATTAATGTTATGATCTTCTTATAAAATCTCATTGTAGAAAGTTGATCATGAAATGATCAAACCAACTCCATACATTTTCATGAAACGTTAAATATTCTTTCATGTGGGTCTTGGTTTCGCTAATGGATGCATGGTCATATATTCTAGATGAGATAATGGATTATAGTTAGTGCTTCTCTACTTAATTTCAAATTATTTTTTAAGGAATTAATGGGTTGGATTGGAAAGTTACAAGAAACTGGAAAAGTTGTAGTATCCATTTTATACAGTGTGATTAGGTCCTTACATCATGATACTTGCAACTTACATAAGAGAGGGAAATAGACTTTAGAAAATCACTGTGTATTGAACAACATGGTTATATATGCTATCAATTACAAATAGAGAAGGTTTGATTACTAGATATGATAATATTGTTATGTAATTATGATGCATTAATACTTTAATAATGCTTTAAAATCAAATTGACCTATGATTGTAACACAGTCAACATTATATTTCTTAGGCTATCTTATCATGTTTGAATCAAAATTTCATGGAAGGATATTCATTTAATAATGATAGTTTTGAAAATATGAAGATGTCGTGAATTAATATGATATGAGCAGTAGATAGAATATTACTTCTCTTATTGAGGGTCATTGAGGATTGATGCATTGCAACCTTGTAAGAAGATGAAGGTGTTTAAAAAGTTGGAAGTGGGCTTATCTCATTCATGGATTAGTGATTATTGATGCATTGCACCCCTATAAGAAGATGAATATGTTTAATACGTGAAAACTTCCAACTAAATTATATAGCCCTATCTCATTATGTATTTTATCATTATTTTAATATTCAGATAAATAGTGAAGGTTGTTGTATTTTCATTTTGAAGCTAGAATGGGTTTTGCTAGAAGCAATCATAACTCTCAATTTTCACAGTAAATAGTTGATGTAGGGCTTGAGATAGAGTTGAAACTCATTCTTGCACAAAGAGTATGATTATATCACAATCAATAGTAGTTGTCGTCAAGTGTTGTGCATCTTTCATCATGGAATATATATATATATATATATATATATATATATATATATATATATATATATATATATATATATATATATATATATATATATATATATATATAGATATATATATATATATATATATATATATATAGATATATATATATATATATATATATATATATATATATATATATAGATATAGATATATATATATATATATATATATATATATATATATAGATATATGTAGCATGGAGATAACATTATATTAAAAATATATGTATATAGTGCTTATATAGATAGTGAAGGTTCTTGAATTCCACATGTATAGTAAGTACATGAACTTATAGATTTTCTTTGTTTCTTGGCAAGACCTTTCCTTGGTGTGTACAATAAATTAATTACAAATTCATAATTATTCATGGAGTGGGCTATAGATGAATGTAACAACAAGGTTATCCATCTGAATTGAGCTCTGCCACCCATAAGATTCAAGTCAATATCACTAAAAAAATGTTTGGTAGAAATGAGGCAATGCAGTAAGATCATTGAGGTGGTGAGAGAATTGAGAAATGATACATTAGGTCTGATTATTAATCTTCTCAAAGAATTAATTGTGTGTGTAGGTTAAGCTCCAAGGATGACATAGAGGTGATGCATTAGGTATTGGAAATACTAAGAGGGGTGTGAATCAATATTTCACTTACAATTAGTTAATTTTTCTTTTATAGAGCATTAATTAACTTCAGTATTGAATCAAGAACATAAATAAATAGTACACAATATCAAAATATAATAGACACCAAATTTTAGGTGGAAACCCTTTCGAGAGAAAAACCATCAAATGATTCTCTAATAATTTATGAGTACATTATTTTATTCAACTCCAATTGAAAGGGAAGTCCTAACTCCCTAGTACTCTAGAAAAGTGTTCAATTTTCTAGCTCCAACTGGATGCTCCAATGCCCTGATTTTATCAGTTTCCACTGATAGGATGCTCCAACACCCTTGCAAGCTCCAACTTTCCCTAGCACCACCCTACCACTCTGAAGTGTTTTCAGGCTACAACCTAAAGGTGACTTCAATGTCCCCTTGCACCACCCAACCACCACAAAAATAAATCATACCAACTATTTTGGGCTCTTGTACCAAGGACAATGACCCATTTACAATGAATAGACTATCGCAAATGATATGAAAATGAATCCCTAATTGTTAGACAAACCAACTTCTTTGACAATGAAACACTTACTATCATACTTCTTCAATAATGACAACAAGGACAACAAGACTCTTACTATTAATAAGCTTCAGATGTACAATGAGATAGTGAAACCCTTACAGTTATATAAATGATGAACCTTTCCTACATATGTACATCAGATATACAATGATATAGTGAAATCCTTACAGTTGTATAAATGAAGAACTACCAAAATCCTTCAATTGCCTTAGAATGATAATGATTGTTGATTTAGTGTACCTTTATTAGCTTGTGGATATATGCTTCAACAATATGTCCTGGTAATGTCGAGATTGTTTTCAATAGGTCTTCAATAGTGGTGCTCATGCAAATCAAGAACAAGACACCAAATGCAAGTATATATATATATATATATATATATATATATATATATATATAGACCCCACACACACAAACTATCCAACAAATAGCTCAGGCCTTGAAGAATTTCACTAATGCTTCAGTTTTGTAGTATGTATGCAATAGATCTTGATTGATTTAATGCTAATCAGAATTACGTGCTTTAGATGCCAAGAGACTTGATTTTATATGCAACGCACCTTGATCAAACAATATGCTACAATTAAAAAATACTTACATCAGTTTCAATTTGTTTAGTAGATCATTGGTTATGGCCTTTTGAAGATTGCTCCAGATTAGTCACCTTAGGAAATTTCAAAGATTTATGTGAAAAAAAGTCGCATATTATCAGTGGATTGTCAACAAGGCCACAAAGAAGATGCTGATTTGTCTGCATTCATAAATATGCCTTAAAATTAGTCTCTCAATGAGTTTTGAGGCCTTCATTCTTTGCTTCACAACGTCCCCTAATTCATGTTATATATTTTGTTTTGAGGGTTGAAAAGTGTAATCAAATTAGAACCTTCAACAAGCCTCAGATTACCAAGATCACAACTAATAACTTGCTCAAATAATTTTCCTAATTGATGCAAGGCTTATTCATATCTGCAACAACTCATGCACCACAAATCACTTCATGATCGTTCTTTGAATTTTGTAAGATATTTAATCCATAGGAAGCCACAGTCTTGAAGATAAATGCCCAAAATTGTTGTATTAGATCAGTGAATTCTCCTTTTTTCTTAAGAACTTGATGACCAAAGGAATAATCATTTTTTGGTTGCTTCCCTAGAGCATTTTGGAGTGATATATAGCCATTTAATCCAATACAAACCAATGATATCCTTGAGCCCTAAAATAGTTCAAACCATAGAAGTCTTCTTGCTCATTCATTGGTTATGTAAAATCCGTAGATATTCATAAAACAGTGAAACCCTTATCCAAGATACTAATGAACCAAAAACCTTCTTCGACCTTCTTAGGATATGATCAAGACTATGCTAGTTGCAGTAAATTTCAAAGAGATTAGCAAATTTTCTTCATGCCATTTGGAGATCAAAAGGTTATCGTTTTATAGAGACCTTAAAAGAATCTACGAAGAGAGACAACCTCCATAGACTTTTGAAATTTGAATTTTTAATTAATTAAAACTTTGAGCCAAATCTTGAGCTTGTTAACTTTATGAGGGAAAAATTTAAGCTTTATTTAGAGTTAAATCCCCTTACTTCTAATTTTTTTTTAAAACCCTCCACAACCAATCTTTTTCCATAAACTTTCTTGATTTAATTTTTAGAGAATATCTTTGGCCAATGATAGACTGCCACATCATCCATTGTTTAGGGATTTTTAGAAGGTGGGTTCTCCATTTTCAAACAAGAATAACTCTCAAACTGTGAGGGTTCTCATGGCATGTCATATACCATCAGAATTGGAATGACAAGGAAAATCCAACAAAGATTCTCCAAATTTGAGAAAATATGGTTTTCCATGTCAATTTGGAAAACAAAGGTAAGTACTCTTCTGGTGATGCTTGGTTTGAAATCACTGACAACCATATTTCAACAATCTCCCCCTATGTCATTGATGGAAACACATGTACTCCCCCTCTGATCACTACTCTCCCTGACTCCATGCCTCTGATCTTTCTGACATGTTTTCTCTACCCCTTTGACATCAATGGAAAAGGGTGACTCCCCCTAATAGGTTATTTTATTCTCCTATCCTGCGTGACTCCCCCCGGCTACTTGTATTGATAGAATGAACATTAATGTGAGCATGGTAGAATCCAAAGCTTCTTTCAAAGATACTCAAAAGTCTCACGTGGTAAAGGTTTAGTGAATATGTCATTTATTTTATCCTTTGTCCCAATGTACTCTACCTTTATGTGTAGAAATTTTGAATAATATAACACTTATTCACAGAGATTATTCTAATTATAAACTATTTGTAGAATGCATGCATAATACATAACCTCCTCTACTATTGATCATCAATTTGCAGTATTCAAAAACAATCGCATGCGCACATTGAAGCATCAATCACACATATCAACACAGTATATCACGAGGAAAGCATACAGCTGAAAACCCCCAGCTATCTGTATATTATATTGATTGAGAACATGTAACAATACATAGTACAATACTCCTCACAAGTACTCAGTACTATCTCCACCTGTTACACACAAACTAGCTCAAATCTGAATCAATCATAGGTTCAAATCTCCTCCACTGCTTGCCTGCCTCCACTGCACAATCCTGCATGAGAATATATGAGAATGGCTGATCCAAACTCGTATTTCCCTTGGCTGAACCACGCAATCCTCATTGGCAATACTTAATCCATTGATTGTGCAAATCTCATGCACAACTATAGTCACAATTGACAGTTGTCTTGCCCTTTCACTCACCTCTAACACTTGTCTCCACTGAACTATCCATGCACTGAGTTAACTGATGTATTCTTTAGTTGCTTTATGAGTTAATAATTAGTGAATTAATTAACAATTAATTCACATCACTCATCATTAGTGTATTCTGCAGCTAGACTAAATACAACTAGTTCAACCAAGTCAAACTGAACACAACTCCATCAACTCCTCAATCAACTCCACCAAACTCAATCACTTGAGTTCTAACTGAAGTCCATCATGCAATAGCTCAACTGAACCATAAGAAAAGTGCATTTCCTTCTGACAGTTGCATGTTCCACATCCGTAGCTCGAACTGAAGTGCTCCAAGAGGATAAGATAATGTTTATAGTCCAAATATTACTAAGAGCTAATAATATTCGACTGTTCTATTTTTAGCCTGGCAGTCTAAAAATAGACTCCGCCCATATGTCTAAAAATAGAAGTCCATCTATTTTTACCAACATGACCAATCATCCACAAATAGCATCCTGCAACTCATAGACCATGATCCATATGTCTAAAAATAGACATAGTCTAAAAATAGACTTTGCGCCAAAAATAGCCTGCGGGCCCACTTAGTGAAGGGGACTCCTTTCCACTAAGCTCCATCATCTTGTTGCATTTTCAATACTCCCTCTCAACAAGATATGGATTATCTGCAACCCCTATCGTGCAACTCTGGAATGTTCTGCATGCAACACATTTGCCCGGTCCACTTGCTCCAACAACACTTGGAACAAAAACACTCCCAACTGACCACTCTGTTGGGCTAGGAACATACTCTAATGTTGAAGTTCTACCTGCTGCTGACAAGTGCTCCCTCTCTGACATTTGCGCTACTGCAACATCTCCATGCATCTCGCACCATTGCACACTTCTCTGTGCCACCTAGCACTATGCAAAACACTTGTGCCTCTCGCATTGCTGCAGCCTACTAGCTATGCACTGTCCTAGGATTCCCTACACTATCACTCTCTCTGCTGCTCCATCCGCATCTATCTCTACCCAATCAGTCAATTCCTGCTACTCCACATCAGGGCTCCCGTAGCAAGGTCTCATCCAAGAGGTTGGGTACCTCAAGGATCATGCCCCTCCTCCTTGGGATAATCAATCCACATCACCCCACCTCCTACCTGGAGGTATGGCTGCATGCGATCCCTCTGCCCACCTGGCTCGAAGTTTCCCCCTACTAGAGGTCTCTGCATGAGTAGATGTCACTACTCGATCTCCTCTCAGCTTCCCTTGTTTTGGCTGCTCCACAACCTCCTGAAGCTGTTGTTGTGGCTGCTCCACAACCTCCTGAAGCTGTTACTGTGGCTGCTCCACAACCTCCTGAAGTTGTTGCACCAATCGTGGCTCCTCCACAATTGTCTGAGACTTCTTCTAGCTCTGCATGTTGAGAGGTAATATACGCTCCCTCTCAACCACCAAGTCTCCATCAGTTGCCTCGCTGCTCAAGGCTTTGCATGCATCTTGAACCTCAAGAGCATACAGGTTCTTGACCCGTGAACCAATCTGCTTCACCTGTCTAGTGATGATGTGTCCAAGGAAAACCTTTCCCTTACTGAATACTACATCACAGCCTCTGTCTTCCAGTATCGTGATCTACACCAATTTTCTCTTCAGTCCTGGTACATACTTGACATCGGTCAAGGTAAGGCGAGCTCCATGCTCCCTCTAAAAAATAACCATGCCTACACCTGAGACACTATACTTCTCATCATTACCCATCGCTATGAGTATCTGGAGATCTTTCTCCTCCAAAGTACTAAACAAACTCTTGTCACCAGTCATGTGGTAAGAAGCTCCACTGTCAAGAAACCAACCACTTCCCACCATGGATGAAACAATGCATGCAAAGAGTGTGAAATCCAACTCAAACTGTGAAGCAAGTGCCTCACCTTTAGATCCTTCCCTGGATCCCTTCTTGGATTTCCTCCGTGGACAATTTGTAGCATAAGGGTCCACCTCATGACAACGAAAGCATCACACTTTTGATTTGTCAACCTTCTTCCCATCATTGGAAGAACTGGATTCAGAAAGAGAACCCTTCTCCTTCCCCTTCTTTGCTCTGGCAGCCAAAGCGAAATTTTCTTCATCATATGCCTTTGATGAAGATCCGTCCCTGGTATTCCGCCTGATCTCCTCTTGCACAAGATCCCACCAAAGTCTCTCCCATCCTGACAATTTCTCCCGACCATTGACAGAGTCCTGATAGGAATGCCAACTCTTCGGAAGACCAAGGAGAGCCAAGCTCACCAAGTCCTCATCATTGACAGTCACCCCCACACTTCCCATCTCATCCCGACATTGGGTCAAATTCGTGAGATACTTGGGCATAATGTCTCCATTATCACACTTAATGTTTCTGAGTTTATCCTTGAGTGCCAACTTCCTCTGGTCGCTCTTGCTTTGGAATAAATCTGTCAACGCTTTCCACATCAAGTATGGAGAAGCCTTTCCATGCAAGTTGGATACAATGTGATCCTTCACGCCCTCCAACAGAATCCTTCGACACTTTGCTGTCTTCTTTTGCAAAGCCTCAACGTGAGCAGCATCAGTAGGCTTTGGGACTTCAACCTCTATGAACTCCTTCAACCCATTGTCATCTAACACCACCTCCATCCTGTCTTTCCATGCAATATAGTTCGAGCTACCTTCAAGAGCATACTCCAATCCCAATCCGTTGAAAGACATTTCAACTTTGACACCAAGAAAACACTACTGCAAATTCGAATTCCACCAACTCAAAACTCAACCACTTCTGATCTAAAATTCGTGAGAACAAAGTATTTCTCATACAGAGATTGAATGTATGGGATTTTACCGGATATCTCACCTTCCAAAAGAAGGATGAATCCAGAGGCTACCTGGCCCGATTACAGACTCTGCCTAAAGAAATAAAATGTAATCACTTTCTGAATAATAGATCTAATGATCAACTCTGCTCTGATACCATGTAGAAATTTTGAATAATATAACACTTATTCACAAAGATTATCCTGATTATACACTATTTGCGGAATGCATGCATAATACATAACCTCCTCTACTATTGATCATCAATTTGCAATATTCAGAAACAATCGCATACGCACATTGAAGCATCAATCACACATATCAACACAGTATATCACGGGGAAAGCATACAGCTGAAAACCCCCAACTATATGTATATTATATTGATTGATAACATGTAAGAATACATAGTACAATACTCCTCACAAGTACTCAGTACTATCTCCACTTGTTACACACAAACTAGCTTAGATCTGAATCAATCACAGGTTCAAATCTCCTCCACTACTTGCCTGCCTCCACTACGCAATCCTGCATGAGAATAGATGAGAATGGCTGATCCAAACTTGTATTTCCCTTGGCTGAACCACGCAATCCTCATTGGCAATACTCAATCCATTGATTGTGCAAATCTCATGCACAACTATAGTCACAACTGACAACTGTCTTGCCCTTTCACTCACCTCTAACACTTGTCTCCACTAAACTGTCCATGCACTGAGTTAACTGATGTATTATTTAGTTGCTTTATGAGTTAATAATTAGTGAATTAATTAAAAATTAATTCACATCACTCATCACTAGTGTATTTTGCAGTTAGACTAAATACAACTAGTTCAACCAAGTCAAACTGAACACAACTCCATCAACTCCTCAATCAACTCCACCAAACTCAATCACTTGAGTTCTAACTGAAGTCCATCATGCAATAGCTCAACTGACCCAAAAGAAAAGTGTATTTCCTTCTGACAGTTGCATGTGCCACATCCGTAGCTCGAACTGAAGTGCTCCAAGAGGATAAGATAATGTTTATAGTCCAAATATTATTAAGAGATAATAATATTCGGCTGTTCTATTTTTAGCCTGGCAGTCTAAAAATAGACTCTGCCCATATGTCTAAAAATAGAATTCCATCTATTTTTACCAACATTACCAATCATCCACAAATAGCATCCTGCAACTCATAGACCATGATCCATATGTCTAAAAATAGACATAGTCTAAAATAGACTTTGTGCCAAAAATAGCCTGCAGGCCCACTTAGTGAAGGGGACTCCTTTCCACTAAGCTCCATCATCTTGTTGCATTTTCAACATTATGTTCTTTTCTGGAACTTGTTCTCAAACAAAGCGATATTTGATAGGAATGTGATTGGTTTTCGAATACATAATTGGATTCTTGGAGATGCTTATGGCACTTGTGTTTTCACGGAACATTGGAATGGGCTCATCAAACTTCACTTGTAGATCCTGCAATGTTTGATTCATCCAAAGAACCTAAGTACAACATGTTTTTGTTGCTATCAATTCTACTTCTGCTATGGATAAGGAGACTAAATATTGTTTCTTTCTTAACCACAGTACAAGACAACCACCGAAGTAGAAGGTTTCTCCACTAGTGCTTTTACGATCATCAATGTTGCCTACCCAATCTGCATCTATATAATCTGTTATGTTTAATTCATTCCATTTTGGATACCATAGACCAAAATTTGTTGTTCCCTTGAGGTATCGAAAAAATGTTTTCACTACAACAACATGGGATTCTTTTGGTGCTACTTGAAAACGCGCTACCTAACCAATTGCCTACGCCACATTTGGCTTGGAATTTGTCACATATAGTATATTGCCAATCATTGATCTGTACATTCTTTGGTTTGTGCCTTTGGAGATATTGTTCATGCTCAACTTGCAACCAATCACCATTGAAGTGTTAACCAATTTGTTGTATTCCATCTGACACATCTTCAACATTTCTTTAATTTACTTGGTTTGACAGATGAATATGCCCTTGTCTTCCTCAGATATTTGAAGTCCCAAGAATAAATGCAACTCACCAAGTAAAGACATATCAAATGAACTCTGCATATCAAATGCAAACTTCTTGCTTAACCTTTCATCATCACTTCCAAAGTTTATGTCATCCACATATACTTCGGTGATGGCCAAACTATCTTGCTCAACCTTTACATAAATATTTATATCGACATTTCCTCTTTTGAACCTATTGATAGTGTTGGATACCGCAAACATACAGGGGATCTCCCCGATATAAGGTCCCAACTAGACCTCACACTATTTGGTGTAGGAGTCCCATCTGAAATACAGCCTGGTTTATGTTTTCTTAAAGATATGCCTTGGATTTAGCTATCATCACAAGAAAGAAGTGCAAATGTCCTTTTGAATGAGCAAGCGAGTGCACATTGTGAGTGTTCAATTGTATATGTTTCAAGGTTCTCTTACTACACAGGGAAAATAAATTGAGCCTCTAAGAGAGAAGTAATAGTACTACAAAGAGAGAGGCTCATTTAACATCAAGTGAAATATTTCATAAAGATAAGACGGTCATTATAAACATAACAACACATTGCCAATAAGAAGCATTGAAGTCACTGAAATAGTTCAATTACTCTAGTACCGATGAAAGAAAACATGAACCATAAACATTTAAAGAATAGTGTTAGAAACATTCATGATCCATGTGTGAAAACATGTTGGCCTATAAGGATTAAATATTAAGAAAAAGTCCCAAGATACATTAATACAATGAACACCATTAGCTCCAATAGTAGAGTGTTAGAGCCACTACTTGCTCGCCAAAAGTACTAACTTTGTCTCTCTAATGCCTTGTGGGAAAATCCAAGGTTAAAAGTCCTTTACATGAGAAATGAGGATCTATTTATAAATTTAGGAATGACCTTTCACATCCTCATCACTCTTGACTTTAAAACTTCTAGTGACCTTTGGACTTATACAACCTTTGGAATTCCAAATGAGTTTTGTAATTACATATGACCTTTGGTATTACATGTATTTTGGAGTTCCATGACTCTTTAGTTCATACATGACTCTTGGACTTCCACTTATTTGTCTTTACAATGATTACACAATACATTATGACTTCCACATCATCATGTGATGAGAATGTGACATGTCACTATGTTTGATGACTAGGACCAATAGTGGTTGATGAAATGGACTTCTTTAATGGTGACATGGCTGCCACATGTATCTTAGTTATTAATGTAGCTTCAATAATTGATGTCCTCACCCTCCAAAGGGTATTTGATCTAATGGAGTATTTGAAGTGCTTTGATCATTAAGATTCAAGTATATTCTTCATTATTTCTATGTTTCCTTTGTTTGTTCTTTTTTCCCGTTCTTCCTCATGCGTGCTTGCCATGTTGTTCTTGGAATACCTGTATCTGTAGTCACTCATGACAAGTGACCATTAGCCTAAAAATCTCCTATTCTATCATGTTTTGTGCATATTTTATTTTCATGCCTTTTCGGTGCACTCAAAAGGGGTAAACAGAGTGTCTGGGTGAATGGGCACACTTCGAAAGGCTGAAGGGATGAGAAGAGGGAGCTTTGAAGCTTCAACATGCGCTAATGCACTCAAAAAGGGGGAAAATCAAGATAGGGTGCATGGTGCAAGTCTGAACGGCGAAGGGGAAGGATTCAGGCTTCCCTTGTGCATTGTGCGCTTAAGGGAGAGATTGAGGGAATACGGAACACTCCTGAAGGTTGAAGGATGAAGGTTGCAAGCCTTCGAGGTGCACTCATGCACCCAAGAGGCCCAGGAGGGCACAGGGCGCACTCATGAAGGTTGAAGACTTATTCTTTGTGTATAAAAAGTGTTCTCATGCACTCAATGTGTCCAAGAGGGCGAATGGCACATTGGGGAAGGTTGAAGGGTGGATCCTAAGACCTTTAGGGTGTGCCTATGTTCTCAAGAAGGGCACACTTCTTCGAGTCGAAGGAGTGCACTCAAGGAAGACTTTGTCTCTTGAAGGGCGCATTTCAGATGAAGGAAGGCGAAAGAGGCTTAAGGAGTGTTCTTTTCACTCTTGGAGGGTGTGGGGCACACTTTCAACAGTGAAGGATTCCCCATCAAGGCTTCAGAGTGCGCTCATGCGATGTTAGCCTCAATGGGGTTGGATTTGAACCGAATATTTGTATAAGTCTAAAATATAGGGAGAGGGGCAAACAAGATGAGTTTCAGTGTACCAACTCATCAAGAAAACTTAGACAAAATTGAACAATGATAAATAAACATCAAAACGCCACTTTGTACATATTCCCCAAGTACAACACATGAAGTGTAATCGACTGTGTCCAAAAAGTGTCGTTTTACAACAACAAAGATGTTACAACAAAGAAATGCACCTAAATATGCTATAATAATTGGTATGACACTTGAGACCATTCAAGGACACTTGAAACACATAGAATAACATGAGATGGCATTTGAAGATCAAGGTGACACTAAGTGCGACAGTGATAGTAGGCTCCAAAATTCGAATGCAGTGAAACTTTAGAGGGTGTTGTAGCAGCGACAACACTTGGTGACACACTAGGTGGACTTCAACTTATCTGTCTAGGAATAAATTTTGGTTAAGGGTCAGACCTTTAGAAAGTATTGATTGCCTCAATTTCCCCTTCTCGGCCTAGTTTTATACATAACATCTCCACTTTTCCCTACTTGGTTGGACACATACAAAATATACACCATGTCACAATTGTTTCAATTTGGGAAAGAGTAAGGTGCATGGCGAGTCTCTGATATTCTGAGTATGAGTTTTCATCTCTGGTGTTGCTTCGCTGCCAGCAGGCATGGTCAATACCTTGACGAATTCACTTCAAGTGCACAAATGTTGCTTCGCTTCTAGAGAGCCTGGACAGTACCCCGACGAAGTTGCTTGCTTCACCTCCCTACACAAGAAGCCTTTCCCTTTCCCTTATTTCACCCTTTATTTATTTATTTAAAAGTAACTATGCATCGACACTTATTATTTTCAATGGGTGGAAGAGGGATCCTGACTTATTGAGAACATAGGAGGTTTCCCCTTTAAAGAATTATTTTAAGACCTTGATATTGGTTTGCTCGCTTTATATTTTCTCCTTATCCCTTATCTATTAGATTGGAAAAGTGTTAACGCACAAGTATATTTATACCAAGTTGAGTAGTTTAGATACAAGCATAGGTGCAGGTCTAATAGGTCCCCTCAAGGTTCTCCTATTGGACGAATCTTATTTTCCATCTCGACTTAGCTCAACCCATGGAATTTTCCCAAACGAAGAAGGGTAACAATATAAAGCCAAGTTTTGTGTTTGTCACACTTCTCTTTCATTACACCAGGAAGTCTTTTGATCCATGCACATTTACACTAGGTATTATTTATGTACAATGATCAATAAAAAAGACACGACAAAACATGACTATCATAACATACAAACAACTAACACAAACAACAAAGAAAAGAAATGAAACAAACTATACAGGAAGTGCAACTTGTAGTTGTTATTGAAAGTAACGTTTTAAATCTCGGTCATATATAGGAAGGGGGTCGATCCTCCCATCTAATGATTTCAGCTTGAAAGTATTGTGGTCGAGCTTCTCATCAACAATAGATGTTCCAATCCATAAAGGTTTGAACTTTGTGTGTTTCCCCTTTTCTTCATGGGGTTTATCCTACTTGAGTATTGGGTCACCCACATAAAATCTCTTTTTCCCTGCAAACTTCTTATCAAACCAACGCTTTACACAATTATGATGTGCGGAGAATATGTATTTGACTTTGAGCCTTTCTTCCTCGAGTTTGAGTAAAGTGTCTATCCTGATCTGAACCAAAGGGCAAGTTATACCTTTCGACTCTTGGGAGAGTAGCAAGGATGGAAGATACAATTTCAGGGGAAATATATCTTCTTTATCATAAAATAGAAAGTACAGGAAGGTTCTCAGGGAAGGATTTGGAGTTACACAGTCAGCCCAAAGTGCATTGATCAAATATTTATGCTAGTTCCTTTGTTCAGAGAAGATGGTTTTTTATTATGCAGATGAGGTTCTTATTAGTTGATTCATCCAAACCATTTCCCTAGTTATGGTATTCTTTTGCAATAAGTGGATGACCTCCTGGTCATTAACTTGTCTGAGGGGAACTGCTTCTGACCATCGAGTGAAATAATCTGTCATTGTGAGAATATATCAGTGTTGCTTTGACGAATGGGGGAAAATATCTCCAATAAAATCTAAGCCCCACTGTTAGAATGGTTCTTCAACTGCTACTGGTAACAATGGGTTGGTTCACCTCTGATTGCGACCGGCATATCTTTGACAATATTGGCACTTGTGGACATAGGCATGAACATCCTTGAAAGAGTGGGCCAATCACCCGCATAACGTTATGTGTTGTAGTTTCGCCCACATAGTGGCCACCTATCATTCCATCATGTAAATATTTAAGTACCTTCTATGTATCTTGCATCTCAAGGCACCTCAGCAAGACACCATTGTAGTGCTTCCAAAAAAGCACTTCATGAACCAGTTGATAAGATAGAGCCTTTAAACGAATTTCCCTCTTTTGTTTGTTTGATAAGTGTGATGGAAAGGTGTCATGCTCCAGAAATTACCATAAATCTGCATTCCATGGCATTGTAGACGTGGATTGAGGAACATGCTCAATGTTGGACATTTCAATCTCCTGCTCCCATCTTGAAAGATCTTTCTCAGGAGCATATCTTGTTTCAACTGCTAGATTACATAGGCCATGACCCTTTATGGTATGAACTGGTTTGAATTCCATACCATATTCTTGTCGACAGGTCATCCAATTAGCCCTCTTCTCACCTAGATCTTTCTAAACGAATAATTTTCCTACTGTTGGATGAGATATAAATATGATTATGTGAGATTTTAATAGATAGGACTTGAAATACTTAATTTCCTTATATATAACATATGCTTGTTTGTTAATGGCAAGGTAACTTAATTCTGGCCCTTGTAGGCTAGCGCTCATAAAATAGATGGGTCACTCATTTCCTTCAATATCATTCTGAGTCAACATGGCCACTATCCACAAATCTAAAGCAAACATGTAGAGCATGAAATATTTTCCAAAGTCTGGTCTAAATAACATGGGTGCGTTGGCAATAGCTTGCTTGATCTAAGCAAAGGCGCCCTTTTCCCGTTTATCCCATTTGTATATTGCATATTTCTTGATCATCTCCTATATGGGCTTAACTATCTGAGCATAATCAGAGATATATTTTCTTAGGAAATTAATCTTCCCGAAGAAAGACCGCATGGCCTTCTTATTTATTGGGAATGAGATATGTGTGATGGCTTTGACCCTCTCAAGATCAATCTTAATTCCACTTTTCGCAATGATATGCTCTAGTATATTCCCTTCGGACACATCGAGGATGCTCTTCTTGGGATTAAGGATATTTGTTTCAGATGACGTACATGATCTGATATTTCCTTGGAAAACGTATTGATGTCATCCAAATAAACAATCACACTCTAACCTATAAGGCCACAAAAAGCGATGTCCATCGCTCTTTGGAAAGCTTCATTGGCGTTTATAAGTCCAAATGGCATCCTCTTGAAAGTGAATTTACCCCATTTGGTCCAGAAGGTAGTTTTTAACCTCTTTGGTTCCACTACTAGCACCTGATTATAACCATAGAAATCATCTAGTAGAGAAAACATTTCAGACTTAGATATTGTCTAAACAATTTGTTCCATTGATGGAACTAGGTTATTTCCTTTATTAGAAGCCCAGTTGAGATTTCGGAAATCAACACATAAACATATTTCACCAGACTTCTTTCTAACTGGGACCAAGTTGTAAACCCAAGTGGAATGTATGACTTTGAAGATGATCTATTTCCTTTATTAGAAGCCCAGTTGAGATTTCGGAAATCAACACATAAACATATTTCAGCAGACTTCTTTCTAACTGGGACCAAGTTGTAAACCCAAGTGGAATGTATGACTTTGAAGATGATCTGAGCATCTAGAAACTTTATCAATTCCTTTTGGATAAGGGGTTCCAGCGTCAAATGAAATTTTTGTAATTTCTGTTGGAAAGGATTTACCCCTTATTTTATAGGAATTACGTGTTCGATAATATGAGTGTCATATGTCTTTAAATCATCATATTTCCATGAAAATACATCATGGTATTGTTTGAATAAGTGAAAAAATGTTTTTCATTCCTGTGGAGAACAACACGTATCGAGGTTTACATAATTTGGATCTTCTTGGGTCCCAAGATTGACTTGTTCGGATGATAAATTTGAGCTCTGGATCTTTGTGTTGGTTGGTCCTATAAATTGGTTCTACATGTCATATAAATTTTCCAGGGACACCACACCCTTAGGAATAATGTTTCCTTTCATTGTATTAGATGTGTCCTACAAATTCTGATTGTGCTCATCCTCATCTATGGCAACATCTTTGAACACATCTGCATTAGCCATAAAGTGCAGTATTTGTTGGTCGTTATTGAAACCACGTAAGTTAGTGACATTGTATGGCACAGATGGTTTATATGCAATTTCAATAGAAAAACCACTTTTCAATGGCGACATCCTAGTTGGATTTTCCAATGCATCTGCCACAACATTTCTGAGTCTAGGAACAGAAATAATATTGAAATATTTAAAATTATTAATTAAATGCCATACCTCCTGCTAGTACTTTTAAGATGTGGTGAGATACATTGAATAGTATCTCGTACCTAACAAGTGACCACCTCTAAGTCACCAATTACCTTGAGAATTTCTACCTTTAGATCGATGGCCTTTTTCAATCCAAGGACGAGTGCTTCATATTTGGTAGTATTATTAGTACACTCGAACTCCAGATGGCATGAGAGGATATGCTTCTTATTGCATGGGTCTGTAAGCACACAACTAGCTCTAGAATCATCCTGCATCTTTGAACCATCAAAATATAAAGTCCAAATATCATGAGCTACTAATCTACTCCATATAGTACTATTATTACTATTACTGTTATTATGTATAGCTATATTACATGCTTCATTTACACCATCTGAAGAACAAGGAAGGAGCTCCATTTGTGTATATGGTGGAACAGGTGACGGTTGTGCCTGATAACACCCAAGATCAGTTTCAAGAAAACAATTCCCAAAAATTATAATAGTAAAAGAAAGAGGCTAGTTTTGTCCCTCAAGTGGTGTCACAATATGCTTCATATATGGCTCACTTTCCACTTGAATTTGATTGTTCCTTCCCTTATAGAGAAGCCACAAATGTGACTAGTCTATTGCAAAATACCCTTGCAATTTCTAGACCAGTATTTGCTAAGAAGGACACCATAGGCTTCTGGTATGTCCACAATTACAATATTTATACATTGTTGAACTCGGTCTTCTTTTGATAATCTGGTAAGAAAATTCTTAAGCTCACCAATGGCCTGGACAAGAGACCTGTCCAGCTGAATAATTTGTGCATTGGTTTTGTCCCATTTAGCATTTATTTTCTTTGCAATAGATAATGGTATTACATTAACAAATGTTAAAATTATGAAACTACGGTCAAATTCCACTTTGGACAGCTGACATGATGAAGATAATGATTGCATTGAATTCCTCTTTTCGAGAGGACCAAGTTGACCTAAAGATCACCTTATTTGGACAATCAGAAGTTCGTTTTTGAATTTATTTATTTACTCATGTATATTGGATTAGGTTGGCCCTATGCACATATACAATTGGACAGGTCGGCCTCAACATCAAGTGGACCCTCATGAAATCCTATAAATAGAAGATATCTCAAGCTCATTTGAACACAATCATCAAGCACTCTCTTCTCTCTTCTATTGTTTGGTCACACATGCGTGACGGAGGAAAGCTCGCGCAAAGAGTCTGAAGCTACAGGATCGAAGCTCGCATATGTCTAGGGTTTCTGTTTCTCAGATGCACACTTGTAACTAAGGTTTTTTGTCCCTAGATTCTCACATAGTATGTTCAAGGGAGCGTTCGAGAAGTCTCAGATGTTCGCACACAATGTCTTAGAGAGCGTCCGGGAGGCTAGGGTTTTCGCAATCCAATTTGTCCCAGGACGCTCGTATATAGTTCACCTGAGAGTGTCAAGGTCAATCTTTGATGCTCACATAGAGTGTCTCAAGGAGAATCTAAGACCAAAAGATGAATTATCAGTATTCAGAAGTTTTCGTTTAGTGACAAGAGAATTCAGCCATTGACTACAGTCAATAATAGGGAATTACATTCCTCAGGATCATGGTTTTTAAGTATAAGAATGTTCAGGGTCATGTCATGGATGTTATAGTTATTTTCTTGCATAGATGAAAATATGAATCATTGTACTCTCTTTTGCTAAATTATTTGATGACGATCTCAAGGGTTTTCCCCATAGTGAGTTTTTCCCTGGTCTCCGACCAATCCTGGTGTCTCTATGTGTGCATGATTTTCTTCTATTGTTCCTTTATGTTTCGTTGCATTGATGATGATGATATTGTTCTTTCTACATAGTTGCATATGTTGATGAATAATGATGTAAATCTGAATAATGTTATAATGTTATGGGGTGAACTTAATGTGTTAATAAAGAAATGAAATTATAAAAACAAATAACAATGTAGCTCTATGAAAAATTAACATGGTTTCAGAGCAAGGCTGAAGAAAATCCATGGAGATCACCCCGATAATGACACCATTGATGGAATCAAGAAGAGGATGGTGGAGACCTAAAATAATTCTAGGGCTTGAAGAAAACCCTAGGCAACTTGATTATTAGGGTTTAATGGATATTATGAGGATAAGGTTTGAGAAAACCCTAGTTTATGGAAAAGTCGTGAGATATATTATAGTCAATGTGAAGAGGCTCAAGCACTTGTGGAATATTTCATGAAGCCCTAGATGGGAAAATCCTTAGTAGACCTAGTTGGATAATTGAAGGCAACATTGGTATATGGACTATGGATATTGATGGCTCTTGAAGAGGAAGAGGATCACCTCTCATTGAATATAAGTATTTCTTGACTTATGATTCTTCTTTATGTCCTTACTTTTGTTTAGACTTATGGATCTTCTTATTATTATTGTCTATACTTCATGCATGTGTATTTATGTATATGGATGTTTCTAACCTCCTTGATGATCAGTGATAAGTTGATCCTTCTTTAGGATCATTTGAAATGCAGGAAAGGTGGCTAGAGCTGGAAAAGGGTAAAGAGGCACTACATGAGTTGCCTATGTCTAATGAGAAGGTGCATAGGTACTTGAATATTTCAAGGTGTGCATGATATATTGTTTCACTATTATGTTTCGTTTGTCAGGCCCTATCGAGAATATCTCCTTCTCAAATGGTCCATACATACATATGAAGGTGACTTGATTTACAAAGAAATGGTGCACCTGGTATTGAACACTTTTGATCTTCTTGAAATTCTATGTTGATATTTGATATACTTGTTGTTGGATATTTTGATCCCATAAAGAAACCTAACACCTTGACTCCAGATACTCTTGATATTTGACGTGCATAAGACATGATAGATTTCACATAAAAGGTTAGCTACTTGATTCTTATACATGATACGATTATGCTCATGCAAGGGTTGACACTTTTGTTGTTTTGATAAAGTTTTATTGAATGATCTAACTTGATCTTTTTGATAATGATTGATCTGAAAATGGAGTAGGTGTCTTCTTCCTCTTCTCCATGATCAAACAAAATAAAAATAGGATTGCTTTGATGCTCTACAAGGTAAAATGGGTCTTGTCACAAAACAGGTTTTTATAGTATCTCTTCAAGTCATGAGTTAGTCTTCACATGTAAATTCAACATAAGCAACATAATAGAACATAACTCATACAAGCATAATGAAGAGCATGACAAAATATTTGTTGACAGGGTTCACCCCTCATGGGCTACATCTCTGGGCCTACCAATATAGCTAGAATACTCATATATTCAGTAGAAAAAAGGAAGTACATGAATGTTTGTTGATGGAAACATGTGGCTATTACCCCTACAAGGTCATTTTCTCCTGAAAATAACTCTCACATACATTAGCATCACAAATCATATCCTACAAATATTCCATACTCCAACTGAAATGAGCTAAAATGAGCTTGTGAGCACTTCAATTCCACATTGAAACACATAAACAAAACTTCCTTCAACATAAAATAATGAGAAAAGTAAACTTGAGCTTAACCATGCAAGTAACACCTTCTATAGTGTATTTATGAAGGTGAGAAAACCCCTGCAAGGCCTTCTCCATTCTCAAACACCTTCCAGAAGTGCTTCCAAACCCTAATTGATCCATACATCCTTAGTCTCAAACCTGAAAAAAGGTTGGTTAGATGTGCTCAAATTAGAAATTAGAGGTCACTAATGGATGCAGAACATCCAAAAACCCCTAAATGGACTCTTTCTAAGCTCAATTTGGCCAAAAAATCCAAAATATATGGCTCCCCAAAGGCTCATATGAGTTTTATTGTTAACTGTCCCACAAATCGGACCAACAGTCTAACTGTCCTACAAATCCATCCTATTTTTTGCTAACCGAGGGACAAATTTTCCCTCCGCCAATGCAATTTTTTAGAACTTTAATTTTTCTAATAACCCTTAAGTCCGAAAAATATGGCCACATTGGCACATAAGGTCGCGGGATGGGCCTTAACGCCCACCCCCGTCGACTTGGCACCTAAATCTCTGGTGTGTGGTCAAATATGGTGCCATGGGTCCAAGGGTTGGGCTAACCTCTCGTCAAGCCCAAAAATTGTTTCGCTCAGTCACATGGGTGGTCCAAAGGACCCGAGGCTAGCCCCCTTCCATAGCGCCTTTGCACTAGCACTTTCCTCTATGCACCTCGGTCTTGTACTATGGAATATGGCCTTGGGCTGGATCCAGGGTTAAGCCACCCCCCCCTTATTCTGCGCTAACACTTTGCCTCTGTCGTTGTTATGTGCCTGGTGTTATGACCTTGGGCTGGGGATAAACCTCGAGCCCTCAGCTCCCTTTTTCCTGTGGTCTCGTGGGTGAGAGGTGATAGGGGGCCAAGGGCTTAGCCCCGACCCCATTCCTAAATGAAATTCGTCGAAAGGTTAAATAGGAGTTTTGCAGCTATAGGTAATAAGAACCACTCACAGCCTGTTGGTAAGGCGTTTCTCTGTCTAGAAATAGGTCTTGTGTTCGATCCCCATGGAGGCTAGTTTGGGCCATAATAAAATTTTATTCAACCCCAGGGTGTATTGTGGCAGCGTGTGATTGGGCCACGTGGCATCCAATCATTGGCCCAACACATCATTCAAGAACCAATCACAATTGACCAACTAACAACGAATTGAAGGATGCCAAGCGTCAGCATATGGTTGGCTTGTACCCTGCATAGTCACCATGTTGACTCAGCAATACGGTCAATCTAGTCAACATACCTACTCAAATTTTACATGTTTGGGAAAACAATCACAATGCAATATCTAGAGCATACGGTGTCGGATTAAGGTGAAATGAACATCGTTGGATTTATAACAATGATAACCTTGACTTGTCAATTTCAAGACTTTATGGGCACTTTCATTTTTGAGATAAAAATTGATCACCTGATCACACCTCCCCACTAGGAACTTTTGGACTCCAAAAGTTTACTTCCCTAGTCAATATAATGAGGTTGAAACTCAAAAACACCCAAAAACTCAATCCAAAATGCTTACTTTTCAATTGGTTCCCTTCAAGCCCCAATCAAGGCACTTCACCTATCTTCTTCGTGAAGACCTACTGTCCTGTTAAGAATTGAGCCAACATTTTTATCGTTGATGCAAGAACAAAATATTGATGAGTGGAATCTAAAGATTCTCTTTAATCTCATATTTTCATGGCTCAAAATCACTTCATATTGAAGTTAAAATGCTGAAGACAAAATTGACTCCATCTTGGAATTCAGAAGCAACATAAACTTTCTTTAACGTCTTCAAACTGAGCTTGTACATAAAAAGTACATTGCTGCAAAATTTTCAATGATATAATTGGCATTGCCTACAAAACATAGTCATCTTGTACAATATTGAAAATAAAGATTCTATTCACACAAGTTTCATATTGAATACTTGCATTAGTGAACACATGACAAACTTGTAGACAACTTTGAACGACAATCTTGTACATTCACAAAAATTCCTTGAACATGTGGACTTGTAAACTAGCCAATACATACATCAATGAAAAACACATACTTGTTGAACATAGTGACAATGATTGTTCACTTTACAAAATTACCTAAACAGGTAAACAACAACAAGTAATTACAAAATTTACAAATCAAATTTACAATAAGTCTACCCAAACTTTGCCTCTCCTAGGCCTATGGGTTCTCTTTTTGCATCATCTTTGCCTTGAAGGTTGCTTAGGATTGTTGTGAGTCCTCTTTTCCACCTCTTGCTTCCCTTGAATTATGTTGCACAATCTCTTTTCCTTTCTTTGAACGGAGCTCTGGATGTAACTTCCAACATCGTTCAGTACCATGCCCATGCATCTTGCAATGGGTACATAAGCGTTTTCTCTTGTTTGTCGCATAGATGTTCTCTCATGCAAAGGAGAGTCATTATGCTTGATGCCTAGAATATGATTCATTCTTTTAACCATTATCATATGTTGCTCACCTAAATCCACGCAATGGTCAAATGCATCACAGAAAGTACAAGGGTACTTATTCCACAAGTGTTCAAAAATGCCATGCATTGAAAACACCCATGAGAATTATACCTATCCCTAGGGCTGCAACTTTGATAGAGTGGAGTGGACGATGTCATGCAAGGTCCTTTCAAGCATTCATATTTCTTTGGAGATGAATGAAAATTGTCACAGGGTGGTGACATCTCATCCTCATATGGTCGATGTACCTCAAGTCATTCAAAGCACTCTCCAAACTCCCTACCACCATATCTGAATCCCTAATACTTTGATCTCTCCTCAACCATGATTGGATTGGTAATACCTTGGCCATTTATGCTTAGGCCTCCACCTTCATAAACCATCTTGGAAAGAAGATTCATACCTATGCCTTTGGTATGTTGCTCAAACGTTGCAAAAGAGGTGTTATGCACATAAGTATAAGGAATTGTACTTGAAATGCTAATTACCTCCTTAAACTTGCCATTCATATTTTAAGCTTCTGATGATAACGAAAATGATATCGTAGATGACTCTAGCCACCCACTCTTATCAGTTGGCATATGGTGTGCTTCTTGAATATGATTTTAAAATGCACATGCATCATCTTCCTCATGTGGTCCATAACCACTGTTTGAACCATGACCACATATTGGTTTCATTCTGGAGGTTTCTCTTGCTGGAACAAGAGTAGAACTTTCAGCAACTTGTTCTTCTAACACATTCTACAATTGAAGTTGCATGTGCCTCTTCTCCCCTACATCCATCTCTAACTTCCTTCTCAACTCTATGTTCTCCATATGAAGAGCCAAATTCCACTCCTCTAGCTCTTGGAGACTCTTTTTGCCTCCCATTCTTGTAATTTGGTCAACTGGTGCTTTGATACCAACCTAATCTGAAAATGGAGTAGGTGTCTTCTTCCTCTTCTCCATGATAAAAAATAAATAAAAATAGGACTGTTTTGACGCTTTGCAAGGTAAAATGGGTCTTGTCACAAAACATGCTTTTTAGTGTCTCTTCAAGTCATGAGTTAGTCTTCACATGTAAAGTAAACATAAGCACCATAATAGCACATAACTCATACAGGCATAATGAAGAGCATAACAAAATATTTGCTGACAAAGTTCACCCCTCCTAGGCTACATCTTCGGGCCTTCCAACATAGCTAGACCACTCATATATTCAATAGAAAAAGGAAGTACATGAATGTCTGTTGATGGAAACATGTGGATATTACCCCTACAAGGTAGTGTTCTCCTGCAAATAACTCTCACATATAGTATCATCACAAATCATCTCCTACAAATATTCCATACTCCCAACTAAAATGAGTTAAAATGAGCATGTGAGAACTTCAATTCCACATTGAAGCACATAAACAGAACTTCCCTTAACATAACATAATGAGAAAACTAAAATTGAGCTGAACCTTGCAAGTAACAGTTGTTGCAGTAGACTTTTGAAGGTGAGAAAACCCCTACAAGGCCTTCTCCATGCTCAAACACCTTCCAGAACTGCTTCCAAACCTTGATTGATCCATACACCCTTAGTCTCAAACCTGAAAAAATACTACTTAGATGTGCTCAAATCATAAATTAGAGGTCACCAATGGATTCAGAACATCCAAAAACCCCTAAGTGGACTCTTTCTGAGCTCAATTTGGCCAAAAAATCCAAAATATATGGCTCCCAAGGCTCTCATATGAGTTTTATTATTAATTGTCCTACAAATCTACCCTGTTTTTCACTAAGTGAGTGACGAATTCATCGTCTGCCGGTGAAATTTTTTGGAACTTTAGTCTTACCAATAACCCTTAAGTCCAAAAAATATGATCACATTAGCACATAAGGTCGTGGGTTGTGCCTTAACACCCGCCCCCATCAGCCTAACGCCTAAATCTTCGATGTATGGTCACATATGGTGCCACGGGTCGAAGGGCTAGGCTAACAACCCACCCTTCCAGTCGGGCCCCAAAATTTTTGCTTGTCAGTCACATGGGTGATCCAAAGGACCTAGGGCTGGCCACCTTCCATAGTGTCTCTGCACTAGCACTTTCCTCTATGTGCCTCAGTCCTATGCTGTGGAATATGGCCTCGGGTTGGGGCCAAGGTTAAGCCCCCCTTCTTCTGCGCCAACACTTTTCCTCCACCGTGGTTATGTGCCTAGTGTTATGACCTTGGGCCGAGGCTAATCCCCGATCCCTCAGCTCCCTTTTTCCTACAGTCTCCTGGGTGAGAGGTGACTGGGGGCCAGGGACTTAGTCCTAACCCCATTCCCCAATGAAATCCACCGAAAGCTTAAATAGGATTTTTGTGGCTATAGGTAATAAGAACCACATGTAGCTTGTTGGTAAGGCGTTGCTCTGTCTAGCAATAGGTCTCATATTCGATCCCCGTGGAGGCTAGTTCGGGCCATGACAAAAATTTATTCGGCTCTAGGGTGCTACGTGGCAGCCTGTGATTAGGCCATGTGGCATCCAATCATTGGTCCAACACATCATTCAACAACCAATCACAATCGACCTGCTACCAAAAAATTGAAGTATTTGGAGTGTCAGCATGTGGTTGGCTCGTACCCTGCATAGTCACCAAGTTTACTCAGCAATACGGTCAATCCAATTAATAGACCTGCTTAAATTTTACTTGTTTGGGAAATCGATCAGAACACGATATCTGGAGCATACAGTGTCAGCTTGAGGTGAAATGAACATCATTGGATTCAGAACAACAAGCACTTCGAATTGAAATTGATTTCAAAACTTTTTGGGAACTTTAATTTTTGAGCTAAAAATTGATCACCTAATAAATGATAAGCATGGTGATAAAAGTGTAACCATGGTCATGTCTTGATGTGATAAGTAACTGTAGCATATAGTAAAATGTTATGATAGAAAGTTTTATTGTTCATGGTCCTTGAGATATGATGTCACATCTGTCTTCTACCCTAATCATTCAATTATAACCCTTTATGAAATGATATTGATGACCATGATAGATATATGTTTATGATCTAACATATCTATTGTTGCATGACACTAGCAAAGACAGATTGATGACGTGAATGAATATGAATGAAGTAGATTCCCATTCATAGGGAGAATCTCTTCTCAATATTCTTACTCATATTACTATTTGCATTATGTATGATTGAAGTATGATTTATGTCCATATGACATTATTGAACTAAAGGTAAAGATCGTACAAAATTAGGGTTTATGTTTCGGTCATAGGCACAGAACTGGGAATTTTTTCCTTAGACACATGCATGTTAAGGCCTAGGTAGCGTCCATGAAGCTAAATCCGCTCTCATACTAACCTGAAGGGAGCATCCATGGGTTTGAGTACATTTGACCATCATCCGAAGTTTTCTGAAGTTGTCTGAAGTCTAAACTGATTTCTGAATTTGTTGGGACTGATATACTCTCATATATTGAGACAATGCAGCTATACGAGACAAGCTTAGGCTTGTGGTTGGCACCTCCTTGAGAGGGAGGATCAATATGGTATCCTTTTGTGATTTATATAATTTTTATGTTCTAACATGATATTTGATTTGATGTCCTGTATGAACAGGAGACAACTACTAATGATACATGATGATTTCCCGATATAAGTACGATGATATGAGTATGATGAGAGTAGTATTGATCAAGGACACCGAGCCAAGCTCTTCCTCCCCTGTCTGAGCTCCCAAGGTGTGGAATTGAGATAGAGGGATCCTGGGGTTGAGGGAAATATGGACAATAGGATATCACCCCTAACTATTACCCATAGGGTTGGAGTAGTAGCTCACCATATCTTGGTATTTGTAGAGTATTAACCAGTTGGAATCATGCCCACAAGTTGGGCTTGTTGGGATTATCCCTCTCTGTCTGGCCAACGGGTGAGGAGGCTTGAGGGCATGAGATTCTTACCTCTGGTAAGTCGGGTATCTCACTCAATCTAGGATTATGATGCAGGTGTTCTACCACATGACTATTAAGGGTCACTGCTAGGAAGATCAGTAGGCAATAGGATGGGTTGAGTAGTAGCTCCCCTATATTACCTGTTGCTCAATATGGGTTGAGTTGTATCTCCCCCATGAGATTCTGGGTCGAGTATTAGCTCCCAGATATGGTTCCAGGTTGAGATGTGCTCCCTGATAATATGCTCTCCAATGATAATAAATGGTGACATATTTTCGGGTAGTAGCTTGTCGACATATTTTCAGGTAGTAACCTAATGACATATTTCTGGGCAGTAGCCCGTCGAAATATTTCTAGGTAGTAGCCTAATGACACATTTCTGGGTTGTAGCCCGTTGACTGATATTTTGGCTAGTAGCCTGTCGACAGACATTCTGGGTAGTAGATTGTTGACTGATATTCCAGGTAGTAGCCCACTAATAAATATTTTGGGTAGTTGCCCACTGGCAGAGATACCGGGTAATAGCCCGATGAATAAAGGGTGGTAGCTTAAGCTCCTCCCTTATTCTTCTTCTTCTATATTCAATAATATCCAGCATATGAGCAAGGACGATCAAGAAATAAGGAATGGATTGAGATGTACATTGATGATTTGTGATTATGATCATGGCATGATGACTATGTGATACAGATGGTCTATGATGATACATGATGACACTTAAGATACCAGGATGGCATATTGTTTAATGGACAAATATTGGTAGGTGGAATTCTCCCCAGTTGAGAGGGAGTGTTAAAATTATGCAATTGCAGTCAAATTCCACTTTGGACAGCTCACATGATGAAGATAATGATTTCATTGAATTCCTCTTTTCGATAGGACGAAAATCGACCTAAAGATCACCTTATTTGGACAAGAAGAAGTTGATTTTTGAATTTTTTAACAACAGATGTACTAGAGTCGACTAAACAATTATGGACATTATAATTAAAAGTTTCAAAATTTAATAAAAACAGAGGGTAGAGAGTGTTAGTTTCTAGTCCTACAACATTCACTACAGGTTCAAGGGGACCAGAAGAGTTACCTAACACCTTTTGAGAGGAATAAACTTTATCACCTAACGAAGGTTGTGAAAAGGTCTAGATAGTAAGTTCTCGTTGGCTTGTGATCTTTGTGAGCTCATATATAGAAATGTTGGCTCGCTTCTTCTTCATATATTCCACTATGTTATAGTCAATCATTTCACCTATAATAGGAAACTTGGAAGTGTCTGGAGGGGTAACTTTATTAGACACTTTCAGAACGGTGGACGTACTCTTACTATTGGAGGAAGTGTTCTTCGAACTAGTTTCGCCTCCAAACTTACCTATTCCTTATGAGTAGGATTTACTGGTGGTGAAATCCTTTTGAGAAATTGTTACTTTAGTTTATTTCCTGTCAATTCACATTCGGATATGGGCCCATTAATCCTTAAACTATATCGGCCAGTTTTCTTCTGAGGATAGACCTCATTTTTTGGTGGCTCTTCAATATTCTTCTTTTCAGTGTTATAGATACAGTGATATGAATTCACTACATGTCCAATAAATTTGTTTTCTTCAGCAGCCACGGGTTCTTCTATTTCTTCTATTTGTTCTTCATGCTCGTCTACTAATAGAGAATCCACGATGTGTGTAGCCAGATCATTCATTTTGTGGTTCACTGAGGGTATGTCTTTTCTTAATAATATTCCTGGTGGAAAGAGAAATATTTGTCCATATTGATACTTTCTATATTCATCCCAACATTCGAGCTCTGTGTAGACTTGGCAGGTTGATTGATGTTGCTACTATTATTTCTTCAAAAAGGGAATGACTTTGGAATTTGTTGTGGCCAGCAACACCCCCCTAGTTCATTTAAATATCGACCAAGATACTAAACGAATGGGGACCCTTAGTTAAATTTTTAGGAAAAGAAAAAGTTCTTTTGAGGTTACAATCATATGCTTAGGTAAAGCCTCTTGGATATTTTTAGCCTAAGTTTATGATGAGGAGAAAATCTTTAAAGTCGCGTTGCAAAAGGATAGGAAATACCTTCATTTCTCTTTGAGAAATCGATATGCGCACGACCCTCGTGTTAACAATAACATCGCATCGCAACAAAGTAATACCCATAAAGAAAAACTTAAAGATTCATCGATCTGCGATAACGCCGATCGCTAGATCACATATCGTAGAAATGAGTTGGCAAGATTTGGCAAACCCCAAAGTTCTGCGATCGCTGCGATATTACAACCATGCGATTTGCGATGATGCAATTTGCGATGGGGCGACTTGCGATCACGTGCTATGCTAGGTTACGTCAGCAAATCATAAATCACTTTAGTACGAATCCTCCGGGCACGCCATTCAAAGAAAAAGCCACTTACCATAATCTGACTTGAAATCATGCGCTTTTAATGTTAGTAAATGAATTAGTTGTCAGTTATTAAGTGAATTAAAGACGCGTGCCTTTGTAGGGATTTACTTCACGTAAGGTGGCATATTTGATTTATCTGCTGCATTTAAAACTCTCCCATCACCTTTCTGGATCAGTCATTTCCATTTCACTCTTAATCTGCAGGAACGAAGAGCTAAGACGACTCAGGCACAAACGCAGAGAGAAATGGGAAAGAAAAATAAAGCTCAAAGCTCTGAAGCAAAGGAGAAGACTAAGGAGATGGCGCCTCTGTATACAGACACAGCCTGTAACAGAGATGCAGGGATATCAACATGGGAAGGCATGTACAGGCTGCTAGAAGAGGAAAAACCTAGAATAATGAAGGTTGCTGCTGTCGCGGATGCACCGCGCTCTTCTGAGGCATCCTTAGAGGACCTAGCATGTTCATTTCTTCACAGAATAGCGGCAAGACCCAGAATTCTACCATATACAGATATGATCAAGTGGATACTGGATGATGCAGACTTAAACAACAGACATTTCAAAGTTCAAGGATACGGGCTCGTCGGATCGTTTACTGCGCAAGATTTGAAGCTTATGTATCATCTTCCTAAACCACAAGCGACCTATAACGCACAATTTGTTAAGAAGTTCGCAGCTGAGAACCCAGATCTATCAGACACCACCAAAGAATGGTCTAGAAAAGAGGAGCCGCTCAAAAAGGATAAAAATGATATGTACAGCACTGGTTCCCTCACCTCTCCATATTGTTTTGCTGCGGCCATGCTCTGTAGGTTATTTGGGATGCCAAATATCAACAAGTTTTCGTCTGAATGGCTACCATTAATTGATGCTGCCACAAACGCCGACATTATAGATTGGGCCAAAATTCTTTCTGATAATCTATACACAGTTGTTATCAATTACCGGTCTAAAAGATCCTTGTCTCAAAGGGTCTATCCTCCTTTTTATCTATCTGCATATATTATGGATTCTGTTTGTCTTGTATCTAAATTCCCTACTATGGGTTGGAAGTGGACTACCCAAGACCCATTGCCCATCCATGTTTATCATAAGGTATTATGGGATTCCCAGTTTGCCCCTCACTTCTACTAGATTTGCCATGGGCTTATTTTTCCCCTATATAAAATAATCTATGACAAAGACCCCCCGAGGTGCTCTCCCGAAGCACAAATTGACATCATCCCCATCGCGAGATGGTTTGGGGAAGAATGGTTTACTTACATTAGAGTTTTTGGAAGCACCGTACCTCCACATGTCCTACCCCTATATGTCCCTGATAAGCTTTTGGCTCGGGAAATCGCGTATCAGACCTGTTCTAAAGGCGGCCTGACCAAAGACCTAAAGGACAAGAAGAAGGCCATATGGCCTCAATTTCCTGTAGCTTGTGGGGTCTTCTCTTTGTTCGATGTGGGACACGCTTTCGGCGAAGTGGAGAATGTGACGTGTCTTCAATTATTTAAATTCCCAACAAGGCCATTCGACCCAAATGATGTTGCCCAAGAGTTCACAACGAACGTCAAAATAAGAGTGTTCTCTGGGAAGAAAGATTTGTTTGATGATCTGTTTCAGAATAAGAGTTCGCTCCAAGAAGTTTTACGAGAAGCTCGGTCGAGGTTGTCTCCAGATGACCTCCAAAGATTCATGTCATACAGAGAAAGAAGGTTGGCCAGTATTCCTTTAGAGAAGTTGCGATTGCCTGCTAGAGAACCGACTCTGAGCATTAGCCTCAGCGAAAACTCTAGCACTTCCAGATCTAAGTCCAACGCCTCGCAAGGAGTACCTGAGCATCCTAAAGAGTCTGTATACGACCAAGGGAAAAGTGAAGAAACAGCCAAAGATACAGCTCAGTCAAGTGCAATGTCTCAACAGCACATTGTCGCCTCCCCACCAAGGGATGTCCCCCCTCCTGTCATCGAAGCACCACTCGGCACAACAGAGCTAGACAAAGAATGGGAAACCTTCAACGAATTGATCAATCTTGAAGGCCAAGCCCCGAAAACACCCGTGAACAACACACAGGTGGTGCAAGAAGTGGTTTCGACCATAGTCAGCAGTGTCGCAGAAGCAGAACACGTTCATATCGCCCCACTTTCTGAGCTTCTACTTAATGTAGAAGAAATTCCCCCACTGGATGTATTCTATAGTCCCCAACACAAAGCAGTTGTAAGGAGACAGAGAAAGAAAAGAAAACTAGAAAATACACTGCCACAAGATGCCGAACAGTTGGATGTCTTATGGAAAGACCCCAATAATAACCCAACTGAAAACCTCACTAAGCTGTCTCAGATTGCAGGAGCATATGCTTCTGCAACTATTGATAAGGCATCAGAAGTTCAGCAGCTGTTGAAAGAACAAGAAGACCAGATACGGCTGCTACAACAACAGTTGCAACAAGCCAATGCTAACACTGAAGCTTCCAAACAGCTCGAGAAGCTGCAGGAAGACTTTCAACAGATGCAGATAGGCTATCAAAGGAGTCTCGACGAAAAAGGAAAAAAATTGAAGACTTTACAAGAAATGCATAAAGATGAGCCTAAGTTGACAGAATTTGTTTCAGAAACTATTGGCTTAAATGAGCAACTACTGCAGCAACAGGAGGAGTTGGGACATAAAATAGCACAGTCGAGTCACTATTGCGAGCTGAGCGATAAAATCACCAGTCAAGTGGTGGACTTGCGGAGTGACTATGATCAGAATGACAAGAGGGTGACAGAATATTTGACTTGGCAGGATGATGATGAAGGAAAAAGAGCAGGTGCACCCAGGATAAACGAAAATCATAAAGAGTTGCTCTTTAATAAATGGGACGATCAAATCAGGCAGGCGGAGCAAGCAGCAGAGACAGCGGCAACTCAGGCAAGTATTCTTATCGACTGTGTAAATGAGAATTTACACAGAGCCAATTTAATTGCAGAGACCACCCCGGGGTATCTACCAAAGAGGTTACAACTGGAAGCAGAATGGAAGCAGAAATCGTAGGCAAAGGAGAGAGCAATCCACGCATTAGCCAGGTTGAATTGGGAATGTTACTGGACGTACCTAGTCAAGCCGCACAGCCAATGGATGACGGTGAAATGCATCACAAACGCGGCCGAGAAAATAGCGCCAGCTCTTGTAGATGTTGTTTTCGCAGCACAGCTCAGCGCCGAAATCAGTCAACCGACTCTTCTTAAGCCTATGCTGGATACTTGCAACTTTAACGACCAAGTTCAGAAGTAGCCTTACTTAGAATGTTGTTTTTTCTTTTTAACTAGATTAGAAAAAGGACGGTCATTTGAAAACCGCATCCTAAATTTTGTAATAATACTATTATTAGAATTAGGAAGTAGTATTTCAACCCTTCTCATGCATTTAGAGAAGGGTCCAAAAATTTGTCAAAAACTTGTCCTCGGAACATGCACTTCTGCACCCTCAGAGGAGGTTTTGATGAATGAATGGATCGAGGTTTATTAATGTTTGCATTTTAATGTCTGCTACTGATGTTGCACTTTTGTACTCTTAGTAGATGTTAGAACAAGTAGAGATAAATCGTTATTGCTTGAAGTTTATGAGTGAAATCAGTCATAAATGGTACTTTTATCTCTTGACCAATTTCTGCTTGTATTCTTAGAGTGATATACAGTTTTAGTTGTTTATATGTTAATGTATGAATGTGTGGGTTACCATTTGGCACTTCTATACGGTGGAGTCATTTATTTGTGCTTGACATATGAATAACTTATTATGCGATATGCTGTTCACAACTGTTTTTCCTAACTTTTTATGCAGAATGGTTTATCTTAATTGATTTCTATTCTTATGATAGCTGAATGATCTTTATTACCAGTTATTGTTCGAAATCTTTTTAGATCGCATAACAGAAGAAATACACCCGGGTTAGCGTAGATTAGATGTGTTGTTTCTCATTAGATTACAGTAGCATAGTGTTAGTTTAGAGAGTTTGAATTAAATTAGATTAAAATACTCTTAGATCAACAGCATCCAACTCTACACACACACACACCCCCTAGATTGGGAAACTGGTCCCATTATCCCCAGTCGGACCCGCTATACCAAACGGACAAGGAGCTGCCAACCAAGTTCCGGACCGGGTGGGTATCCCCCTTGTTGTCGACCCGATTTTCGGGGCTTCAACAGAATCTTACTGCTAGTGGAAGTCTCGCTTGACATTTTCTTTAGTTCTAAAATTTCATTGGTGAGTGTCCTCACCATCCTAGTCAAGCTTTTGATGTCTGATGATTCCTTTTCTTTAGCCTTACTAGAATAAGGCTCTGATTCCTGACTAGTTTCTTTGGATTCCTATTATTCGTCATCATCTGTAATAACTCCAATCACACGCAATTCCTTTTCAACGATGATCGCTTCAGCAAAGTTCAATGCCAATGTTTCCTTTGCGGCTTTTTTCACGAATTGAGAAATGCTAGTGGGCAAGGGAACTATGTAATAATCGATAGTAATCAAATTGTGTGTTTGTGTGCCCGAGGGAAACTTGTTCAATATATGATTGAACTTTTGATTGAAATATTTCACTTTCTCCTTTTCCCCCATCTTGATGCTTCTGAACTATTTCAGTAACATGGCAGGAGTCTTGTAATCATCAAATTTCTCGAGAAATAACTTCTTAAACTCCCTCCAAGTGTGGATCGAATTAACAGGCAGACTTTGGTACCATGATGTTGCTCTACCTTCTAATGTATAAGGTAAAAGCCTGCAAGCAACATTATCATACCTCACCTCCAACATTCGTAAATGCAAGTAAAAATCATCAAGGTGATATTCTACCTTCATCTTCTTATGTGGATCATACTTTGATAACATCTTTTTCGGATTTCTAGGAATGTTATGAAGATTGTCCGGAAGAGCAAGAGGCCCTTGGGCCATCCAATATAAATCTTGGTCAGCCATTTTCTCATTTTTGTGTTCCTCGTCCTTATCAAAATTTGAGGAGTCTTCTCCTTCACCGTCTAATCCGTCAGAGATGTTGTTAGAAAGAACAACATCATCCTCGTACCCTTCATTAAGAGGTGGAAGGTGATCCCGATGTATTGTATTGTTTGTATATTTGGTTGACTCTTCAAGAGTGGTAAAGACCAAATCTTCCACTATAGAGACTAGTATACCAGTACGAGTTATTTCTTTCTTCCTCAAAAAATGCGGAAGATCCTGTGCTCTAGGAATCAATCTAATATCCTTTTTGAATCGATAGGTTATGGGTCATATTTCCCGGATCTACTCGTAGGTAACCTTGCAAGTTTATTTTGGGCCAAGCTAAGAAGACCCTCCTACTTTAGGGATAGGAGTCAAAGTGGCACTCAGAATATTTCTACCTTGTCCAAAAAAAGGATGGTTGGGGTGTGCAGAGTTATCAGCCATAAAAAACTGGTGGCCCTCCTTCTAGCGCCAGAATGTTGACGGTGTTGAATACCGTCACCATACAAGGGATCTCCTCAATATAAGGTCCCAACTAGGCCTCACACTATTTGGTTTAGGAGTCCCATCAAAAATACAGCCCGACTGTCATTTTCTTAAAGATATGCCTTGGATTTAGCTATCATCACAAGAGAGAAGTGAAAATATCATTTTGAATGAGAAAGTGAGTGCACTTTGTGAATGTTCAATTGTAGATGTATCAAGGTTCTCTTACTGTGGAGGAGAAAATAAAGTGATCCTCTAAGAGAGAAGTAATAGTACTACCCTAATGGAGACACATGTAAAAGAGAAAGGCACATCTAACATCAAGCGAAATAGTTCACAAACATGTGACGGTCATTATAAACATAACAACATATTTCCAACAAGAAGCACTGAAGTCACTAAAATAGTTCAATTACTCCAGTACTGATGAAAAAAAACATGAACAATAAACATTCAAAGAATAGTTTTACAAACATTCAAGATCCATGTGTGAAAATGTGTTGGCCTAGAAGGCTTCAATATTAAGCAAAAGTCCCAAGATACATAAATACAATGAACACCACTAGCTCCAATAATGAAGTGTTAGAGCAACTACTTGCTCCCAAAAGTACTAAATTTGTCTCTCTAATTCCTTGTGGGAGAAGTCAATGTTAAAATTTCTTTACATGAGAACTGAGGATCTATTTATAACTTGAGGAATGACCTTTCACATCCTCATGATTCTTGACTTTACAACTTCTAGTGACCTTTGGAATTATACAACCTTTGGAATTCCAAATGAATATTGGAATTACATATGACCTTTGGTATTACATGTCTTTTAGAGTTCCATGACACTTTAATTCATACATGACTCTTGGACTTTCACTTATTTTTATTTTCAATGATTACATAATACATTATTACTTCCACATAATCATATGATGAGAACGTGACATGTCACTATATTTGGTGACTGGGACCAATAGTGATTGATGGCATGGACTTCTTTAATGGTGGCATGGCCGCCACATGTATCTTCATTCTTAATGCAGCTTCAATCGTTGATGTCCTCACCCTTCAAAGGGTATTTGATATAATGGAGTCTCTAAAGTGCTTTGATCATCACTATTCAAGGGTATTCTTCATTCTTTACATGATTCCTTTGTTTGTTCTTTTCGCTCGATCTTCCTTGTGTGTGCTTTCCATGTTGTTCCTAGAATGCTTGTATCTGCAATCACTCATGACAAGCAACCATCGGCCTTAAAATATCCTATCTACCATGTTTTGTACAGATTTTTTGTTCATTCCTTTTCGGTGCGCTCAAAAGGGGTAAAAGGACCTTATGGTGCATGGCCGCACTTTGAAAGGCTGGAGGGCTGAGAAGAGGGAGCTTCAAAGCTTCGACATGCACTCATGAGCTCAAAAGAGGGAGACAATCAAGGTAGGGCACATAGCGCAATTCTGAAGGATGAAGGAGAAGGCTTCGAGCTTCCCTTGTGCTTTGTGAACTCAAGGAATAAATGGAGGGTGTACGGTGCACTCCTAAAGGTTGAAGGATGAAGGGTTCATGTCTTCAGGGTGCGCTCATGCGCCCAAGAGGCCCAGGAGGGCGCAAGGCACACTCACGAAGGTTGAAGACTAATGCTTCATGTCTTTGAAGTGTGCTCATCTGCTCAAGGGTTCCAAGAGGATTAATGGCACATTAGGGAAGGTTGAAGGGAGGAACCTAAGGCCTTCAGGGTGCACCTATGCACTCAATGAGGGTGCACTTCTTCGAGTCGAAGGAGTGTGCTCAAGCAAGAGTTAGTCTCTTGAAGGGTGCAGTTCAAAGTAAGGAAGGGGAAAGAGGCTTAAGGAGTGTGCTTTGCACTCTTGGATGGCACGTGTCACACTTCCAAAGAGCAAAGGATTCTCCATCAAGGCTTCAGAGTGTGCTTATGTGCTCTTGGCCTCAATGGGTTGGCTTTGAACCGAAGATTTGTCTAAGTCTAAGATATAGGGCAAGGGGCAAACAAGATGAGTTTCAGACATAGACCCATGTGTGAAACGTATCGAATCATCATGAAAACTTAGAAAAAATTAAACAATGATAAATAAACATCAAAATTCCACTTTGTACACATTCCCCAATTACAATGAATGAAGTGTGTGAAACTATGATAAAAAAGTGTCGTTTTATAACAACAAAGATTTGACGACCATGAAATGCACCTAAAGAGGTTCTAATTAATGCGAAAACACTTGATACCATTCAAAGACACTTGAAACACATAGAATAACATGAGATGACATTTGAAGATTAAGGCGACACTAGGTACGGCGGTGATAGTATTCTCCAAAATTCTAATATAGTGAAATTTTAGAGGGTGTTGCAGCAACGACAGAAAAAACCTCTTTTCTAAAAGTATCTGCCTAGATGGGCATACAAATCCTTCTTTAGCCTGCAAACATAATCCTTCTTGTCACTAAGTAGAAATCCCTTAGGTTGTTCTATGTAGACTTCTTTCAATTCTCCATTCAGGAAAGTTGACTTTACATCCATCTGATACAACTTAATCCTTCTTCAAAATGTATTTTGTTGTATCTATTGCCTTGACTCAAAATTCATTGCTTATTTTTTAATCATTCAACATAGCTTTATCCATTTATTCCACTATTCTATTCTTCCTTTCGATAGCCCCATTTTGTTGAGGTGTCCCAGTTGTTGAAAACTATCTCTTTATGTTGTTTTTCTCACAAAAATGTGGAAATTCTTTGGATGTGAATTCACCTCCATTATCTTATCTCAACATTTTATCTTCAAATCAGTTTCATTTTCAACCATTTCCTTGTATATTCTAAAACATTCAGAGCCTTCATATTTCTTCTTCATAAAACCAATTGTTTTCATCTTAGTATAATCATCAATCATCAGCATGAAGTATTGTTCACCATTAATTGCCTTGGTCTTCATTGGTGCACAAAAACCAGAGGGTACTAGCTCTAATGGTTTTGAAATGGAGTATTCCTTAGTCTTATATTCAACTCTTGTCTTTTTTCCATGATTGCAATGCTTACATGAGGTACTGGTTGGTGTTGAAATTTGCAGAATCTCTCTCACAACTTCCTTTTTACTGATCCTGACAAGGTTTTCAAAGTTTGTGTCCCATCCTTTTGTGCCAAAGCCAAATTTCATCCTCCTTTGCTAGAAAATATCCTTTTTTTATCATCTCATCCAACATATATATGTCATTTGGAGTCCTAGTAGCAGTTGCCACTAGCTTGCCAGATTTTTCTATTTTCACATTTCTTTGAATCAAATAACAACTTGTGTCCTTGATCACCATTTGACTTACACTCAACAAATTGTGATTCATGTTTTCTATGAGTAGCACATCCTTTTTTGTTGCATCCTTGCCTCCAAGCTTAATTTTGCATGTTCTTATAATGTTCGCAAAGTCGTCATTCCCAAAAGACATTGTTTCACCATTTCCTTCCTTCAGAGATATAAATTTGTTTCTATCTTCGGTCATATGGGTCGAGCTTCCACTGTCAACATACCATACATTCTTCTTGCTTTGAGCTTTTAGGGCAAGTGCACAACTTTCATTTTTCTTCTTCTAGATTTTTGTAGGGATATTTTGATATTTTTGTGACTCCCTTGGAGAAGTAATTAACCTACAACATTTAGCCATATGTCCAAAGTTTTTGCATTTATGGCATTCCACTTCATTTCTTAAGTATCCAAACCTATTATAATTTTTCCTGTAATCTTCTCGAGAATCTTTGGAATAGTCATTTTTGGAGTAGTTTCGAAAGTTGCTTTTGTTCGTATCATAGGCCTAGAAAATTACATCTTTATGTCCAAAATTTCTCCAAGAATAACAGACACCAAGAAATATGGTTTGATACCTTAGTGTAGATTTTTACTATAGATTCAACAACTTATGTGATATGCTAAAACACAAGACAAGAATCTACTCTACTCTTCATTGGAAACCAAAATTGATCGATGAAAAACAATAAGACGAAAAGGAAGAATATCAATCTCACATAACACAATATTTCTCTAGGGAAAGCAACTACTAAAAACCCTGACTATCTATATTGCATTAACCAGAATATTTGGGAAGAAAATACAATGCTTTTTCAACCCAAAAAATTCTTGCATATGTATAATCTATCTCTCTACCTCACAAGCCAACTCAAGCCAACACTTAGCCAATTTTGTTGCCTGCCAAGCCCCTACTTCCTTGCGCAATTCCTGAGAGAATCACCCCATATTTAATTGGGAAATTCTACACCCATGACTGTGCAATCCATCCATAGGCCCTCAACTGATTGCATGCACCATCTGTATAACTCGGAAAATTATATAATTGATAGTACATTTTCCCTAAACTCTAATATCAAATGGGTCTTCCTCTGAATTGGCATGCATGAGTAATTTATAAGTGAATCTTGAGTTAACTAATGTGGCACTGAGGATTCACTAGTGCCCGTCCCCACTACTAGACATCTTACTAGTTCCTCCAATAGTTAGAACTAGTTTAACTGACTATAACTCAATTAGATTGAGTTAATTAATTACAACTCAAAAGAACTCAACCTGGGCCCCTAAAATTTAGGGATCACTCTACATGACTCTAGATATACTTCCAACTTGAATTTCCTAAGCCAACTAAGTCAAATTAACTTACTTAACTATTACAAGTTCCTATGAGAGTAGAATTTTGATTTAATTCAAGAACAAATTAAATTGTAATTTCTTCTTGTTATTTTTAACACTCCCTCTCAACAATAAAGGGATTATTTGCTACTCTGATCCTGCCTCTATAAACTCAAATTTGCATCTTGACAAGGCCTTTGTCAAAATATATACATCCTTCTCCTCTGTGGTAATGTACTCCAACAGCATAATTCTCCTCAGTTTGCACACAATCTCAAAGATGGTGATACCAGATATCAATATGCTTGGACCGATCATGAAAAACTGGATTCTCATAGAGTTTGATACAACTATAATTGTCACAGTAAATCACAGTTGGATCCATTTGTTGACCAAAGAAACCAACAAGAATCTTCCTCATCCAGATAGCCTCACAAGATTCTTGACTAGCAGCCATGTACTCTACTTCTACTGAGCGGAGTGTAACTTATCTTTGTTTCATGTTGTACTAAGAAACAGTTGCTAACCCAATACTGAAGATCCCACCTGATGTGCTCTTCCTTTTGGATGGACTCCTTGCCCAATCTGCATCTGTGAAGCCTTGAAGCTTCACTCCCTTTGTCTGTTTGTACCATAAACCATACTGAGTAGTGCCTCTGAGGTATCTCAACACATGTTTGGTTGCCTTCCAATATAGCTTGGTCGGCTTAACCATCACTTGACTAAGCTGGTTAAATACATAACACATGTTCGGTCATGTGTTCACCAAATACATGAGTGAACCCACAAGTTACCTGTATAAAGTAGCCTCCACTACTTCACCAGAAGTAGCATCCTCCTTCCTCCAATTACCAGCTAGAGGAGTCTCCATGGGTTTATTTCTCTCCATGTGAAACCTTTTGAGCATCTCGTTGGAATACTTTCCCTGATAGACAAAAAGTTCCTCATCACATTTCCATACTTCCATACCCAGAAAGTAGTGTATGAGCCCCAAGTCCTTCATTTCGAACTCTCTTGCAAGATCCTCTTTGCAAGACTTGATCAGCTTATCATCACCTGACATAATCAAATCATCGACATATAAAACAATAAGCAAAAATTTACCTTCAACCACAATATGGTAAAGGTTTGCATTTGCTTCACTTTTGGTGAAGCCCAACCCAATGAAATAGATATCAATCCCGGTGTACCAAGCATGGGGTGCTTGTTTCAGTCCATACAACGCTTGATTGATTCAGCACACATGTGACTCTCTATTGAAGGTCTCAAATCCTTCAAGTTGCTCAACATACACATCTTCCTCAATCATGTCGTTGAGGAATGTTTTCTTTACATCCATATAATGTATCTTCCATCCCATCTGCGTTGACAGTGCTAGAATGGATATGATTGATGAGTACCTTGCAACAGGAGAAAAATTCTCATCGTAATCAATCCCCTCCACCTGAGAAAAACCTTTGGCCACAAACCTGGCCTTGTGTTTCTCCACACTACCATCTATTGTTTTATTTACCTTGTAAAGCCATCTGGAACTCACCACTGACTTGTCTTCCGATCTTGCGACCACATCCAAAACAATGTTCCTTATAATGGAGTCATACTCCTCAACCATGGCATCAACCCAAACGGGTTGTTGCACTGCATCCTCATAAGAGGATGGCTCAATCTCTACACATCCGCTCATCAGAGCCATGTAGTCAGTGTACCTCTTTGGTGACCTCCTCTTCCTGCGCTTTGATGTGGGTTCTCCCACGTTCTCTCTAGCATCATGCAATAACCTGTCAGCCTCTCTGGTGCACTTTCTCCCATCTCTGGAAGACTTTGCATGAGTGGTTGTCTCCACTCCCTAATCCTCTGCATGTGCCTACTCCACATCATCCTGTGGTTCCTCCTTTGGAGCTAGAAGCTACTCAACCACATGTAGATGAATATCCCTCTCAAGGGAACATCTCATATCCTTCTCTTCATCGAATTTTACATCTCTATGAACCATTGTCATCTTATTGGTTGTAATGTACACCCGATAATTGTGAGGTGTATCAGTGTACCCCACAAATATCCCCAACTCAGTTGTTAGCTTAAGCTTTTTCCATGCATCTTTGGTTACATGGAAGTAGACTGATGAACCAAAAATCCTAAAGTGTCCCACATCTAGTTTCTTCCTTGAAAAAGCCTCTTCCGGTGTACTCATCCCAAGAATTCGATGAGGTCTTATGCTCTGAAAATAAATTGTTGTGTTGCATGCTTCAGCCCACAAGTGTAGTGGTAGGCCCTGATCATGCAACATCGCCTATGTCACTCCTACAATGCTTTTTTTCTTCCTTTCATCCACCCCATTCTGTTGTGGGTTATGAGGTGTTATCAACTCCCGTCGAATCCCTTCTGATGCACAAAAGTTTCTGAACTTATTTGACACATACTCTCCACCGTTATCACTCTTGAGAGATTTAACTTTCCTGCCAGTATATTTCTCAACCAGTGCTTTAAATTCACAAAACTTTGCAAAAGTATGGTCTTTCTCCTGCATGAATAAGATCCAACGCTTACAGAAAAAATCATCAACAAATATAACATAATACTTGTGCTTGGTTGTGGATGTTGTCGAGAACGGTCCACACACATCTGAGTGAACTCAATCAAGAATCACATGTGATCAATTGTCTTTGTCATGAAAGGAATATTTGGTGTATTTTCCCAATGTATACCCTTTTCATGTGTCTACCTTCTCTAGTTTACCCTTGGGAAGATAGGTATAAATTTGTTGCATGATCTTCAAAGTGCCATGGCGCAAGTGACCCAACCTCCTATGCCACAAATCATCGATGTCTTGGCTATGCACCTTCTCTGCTTTTGTGCTCAAGGAAGCATAATCTTCTACGTCCAACTTGTAGAGATTATTCACTTGAACCCCTATGCTCTTCACCTATCCTGTGGCTATGTGATGGTGGAACGACTTTCCCTTACTAAATATCACATCATAGCCTCTATCCTCTAATATGGAAACAAATACCAACTTCTTCTTCAAACCAGGAACATACATAATATGTCGCAAAGTGAGGGGAGAACATGGCTCCCTCTGAAAGCTAAATATACATATATCTATAGCGCTATAGCTCCCATCATCACCCATCTTGATATGCATCTGGAGATCCTTCTCCTCGAAGTTACTAAAGAGATATTTATTACTGGTCATGTGGAAAGAAGCTCCACTATCTAGGTACCACACAATACCCATCATCGATGACACCATACAAGTGATGAGGGTAAAGTCCAGTTCGAATTGTGAAGCAAGATCCTCACCTTTCGCTCCTCCTGAGGGCTTCTTACCGACCTTCTTGAGCGGACACTTTGTGGGAAAATGTCCCGACTCGTGACAGTGAAAGCACTTGAATTTCAACATGTCCTTCTTCTTTCTGCCCTTACAAGAATTTGGTTTGGAATGGGATGAATTCCCCTTCCCTTTCTTTGCCTTACCCGCTAAGACACAATTCTCTTCATCATCATGCTTTGATGAGGATTTGTCTCTGGTGTTCCTCTTAATCTCTTCCTATACCAAGTCAGACCACAACCACTCCCACTCTGGTAGCTTCTCCCTCCCATTAATAGAGTCCTGGTAATTGTTCCATCTCTTAGGAAGTCCTAGAAGTGCTAGGCTCACCAAATCATCTTCAACAACAGTAATCCTGACACTTGCAAGCTAATCTTGACATTGGGTGAACTTGGTCAAGTACTTCGGAATTGAGTCGCCCTTCTCCATCTTGATATTTCTGAGTTTTTCCTTCAATGCCAACTTCCTATTGTCACTTCTAGTTTGAAACAAGTTCGCCAATGCCTTTCACATTGCAAATGGAGTGTCCTTACCATGGAGATTTGAGACAATGTGATCTCGAACTCCTTCCTGGATAATCCTTCTCACTTTTGCCACACACTTTCTCCATTCAGCTGGATCTTTAGCATCAAATGTTGGAGGCTACAAAATATCATGACCTATGAATTCCTTGAGGACATTGTCTTCCAACACTGCCTCCACCTTGTTCTTCCAAGCTATGTAATTCGAGTTTCCCTCGAAGGCATACTCAGGTCTCAAACCGTAGAATGACATATTGTTGACTATGAAGTATGAACTTGCAAATTCGGTTTCACCTACATAACAAACTCGAATTCTCCTCTTCTATATTGTCTTCATCTCCAATACCATGTAGATTTTTGTTGTAGTTTCAACAGGTTATGTGATATGCTAAAACATAATACAAGAATCTACTCTACTCTTCAGCGGAAACCAAAATTGACCAATGAAAAACAATAAGCAGAAAAGAAAAAATATAAATCGCACATAACACAATATTTCTCTGGGGAAAGAAACCGCTAAAAACCCTATCTATATTGGATTAACCAAAAGATATGAGAATAAAATACAATGCTTGTTCAACCCGAACAATTCATGCACAAGTACAATTTATCTGTTTGCCTCACAAGCCATATCAAGCCAACACTTAGCCAATTCTACTACCTGAAAATCCCCTACTTCATTGTGCAATTCTAGAGATAATTAGTGCATATTTAATTGGGAAATTCTATACCCATGACTGTGCAATTCATCCATAGGCCCTCAACTGATTGCATGCACCATTTGTACAACTTGGAAAATTATATAGCTAATAGTACATTGTCCCTCAACTCTAATCTCAACTGGGTCTTCCTCTGAACTGACATGTATGAGTTATTTATAAGTGAATCTTTAGTTAACTGGTGTGGCACTGAGGATTCACTAGCGCCCGTCCCCACTACTAGACCTCTTACTAGTTCCTCCAAGAGTTAGAACAACTTAGACTAAGTTAATTAATTACAACTCAAAAATACTCAACCTGGGCCCCTAAAATTTAGGGATACATGACTCTAGATAGACTTCTAACTCGAATTTCCTAAGCCTACTAAGTCAAATTAACTTAGTTAACTATTACAAGTTGTTATGAGAATAGAATTTCAATTTAATTCTCGATTTAAATCAAGGACAAATTAAATTGGAATTTCGTGTTGCTATTTTTAACACTGAGAGGGGGAGATCCTCTTCGTGATATTCTCCAAGAGGCTTCTTTCAATATGGGTTGTTAATTTTGTGTCTCTTGAACCAACTATTCTATTGGGAAGCCTTCTTCCTTCTTGATAGGCCCTTTAGTAATTTTTGCATAGGTTTTTTGTCCATCTTCTTTTTCTCTCATTGAGGAACTCGAGCCTTTTACAACTGTTAGCATGTATCCCAATCCTATCTTGTCACTGCATGGCCTTTGCCTATTGATGAGCTCATCCAATGCTCTGGAGTTGTTTGCAAAGTTGTGTTAGACATTTATTTTTTGTTTTTCCTTTCATAGAGAGACTATCTTTGCTTCTACATCTTCCCTTGCCTTGTTTCTCTTCTAGTTCTCTTCTGAGTGATTCTTCAATTTTTCTGGCTTCTTCCAACTACACCTTAAGAGTGATGATGGTATTTTCTTATTATTCGGTCTTGTTATTGAGGCTTCTGGTATGTTCCTTCACTTCCTTTAATTTGGATTCTAATGATTTGAAATTTCTTATTTCAACCTTAAGATCCTTTATAACTCTAACAATCTCCTTTTTGAATTCAACCTCGTCTATCTCTTCTTCATCATCTTCCTCCTCTTCAGGAGCTTCCCTCTTGTTATCCCTATCCATGAATAACTCTCTTCCTATATCATTTTCTCCATCACTTTCACTTTCCTCTTCAAATGAGGAACTATCTTCTTTTGAGTAGAATATTTTCTTAAAGCCTTTTTTTTACCTTGATTGTTTATTCTTCTTTGATTATTCTTTTCTTTCCTAGGTGCTTCTTCTTCATCATCAAAATTATTATGAGGACACAACAACAAAGTTACCAATCTCACCACTATTGAAACATATTAAGGCAAACTTACTCTTGAATTTGCATGTTCCTTTTTTCAAATTTCTCACAAAGTTAGCAACTCCTTCATCTAACATTTCGTATTCGCAACAACTAGAGCCTGGTTTTGATTGTTGTTTATTTTTCCTAGTATTCTTGGATGTTGTGAAGGTTGATTCTCTGATGGAAGGACTTTCTTGTTTTTTTCTCATTTCGTAAGCTATAAGTATTCCATGCAACTTGTCCATGCTAACCTTTTCTAAATCCTCACTTTCTTCTAGCACTAAGACTTTAGCATCAAACCTCATTGGAAGTGATCTTAGTACTTTTCATACAACTATATGGCTATCCATTGTTTCTCCCAATCCTTATATGGCATTCATTACTTCATCAACACGGAGAAATTTAGTTGTAATCTTTTCATCTTCATTCTTTTTTAGCTGCTCAGCATTTCCTCGATAAGTCTGGAGCTTGGCCTCCTTTACCTTCTTGTCCCCTTCATATATATTTTGGAGCTTGTCCAAACCTATTTTTTTAATTTTCAATGCATGACCTTAACATATAGTGATTTTATTAAACCATTTAAAATAGTACTCTTAGCTTTAGCATTACTATCATAGACATTTTTACCTGTCTCATCTGTGGGAGGTGTTGAAGGTTTTGTGTATCCAATCTTCATAGATTTCCAGACATCATATCCTTGTGCTTGCACATACGATTTCATCCTTCCACTCCAAAGCACATAGTTTTGTCCATTAAATAATGGAAATCTAGTATTTTCCCACTCCATGATCTACATACCAGAGATTAAACTACTTGTTAAGGAACTTGGCTCTAATATCAATTGTCGGAAATACTAAGATGGCGGTGAATCAATAATTCACTTACAATTAGTTAACATTTATTTTACAGATCATTAATTAACTTCAACATCAAATCAAGAACATAAATCAATACTACACATTATTAGAAGATAATAGACACCATACTTTAGGTGGAAACCCTTCTGGGAGAAAAACCACTAAATGTTTCTCTAATTATTTATGAGTACATTATTTAATTAAGCTCCAATTGAAATGGAAGCCCCAACTCCATAGTAATCTATAAAAGCGATAAATTTTCCATCACCAACTGGAAGGATGCTCCAACAACCTAGTTTTATTAGTTGCTACTGATAGGATGCTTCAACACCCTTGCAAGCTCTAACTTTCCCTAGCTCCACTCTTCCACCCTTAAGTGTTTTTACGCTACAACCTGCAGGTGACTTCAATCACCTACCTTGCACCACCCAACCACTTTGAAAAAAAAAAATAGACCAACTATTGTGGGCTCTCGCACCAAGGACAATGACCCACTTATAATGAATATATTGTTGCAAATGATATGACAATGAAGCCCTAACTGTTATACAAACCAACTTCCTCAACAATGAAACCCTTACTTTCAAACTTCTTCAATAATGGCAACAAGACTCTTACTATTGATAAGCTTCAGATGTACAATGAGATAGTGAAACCCTTACAATTGTATAAATGATGAACCCTTACTACATATGTACATCAGATATACAATGATACATTGAAACCCTTATAGTTTTATAAATGAAGAACTACCAGGCTCCTTCAATTGCATTAGAATGATAATTATTGATTTAATGTACCTATGATGTCATGTAGATATATATGCTTCAAAAATATGTCCTTCTGATGTAGAGATTGTTTTCAACAAGTATTCAATAGTGATGCTTATGTAAATGTTATGAAACCAGCTCACAAAAAGAAAAAAAAGATAGATCAACACCTTAGAAATAAACCTCTTCGAGGGGCCAACATCCTTTACATTACACAAATGAACAATTCTTAGATGATACAAATGACAAGACCTCCTTTCTATATATAGGAGTCTAAGGGGTCATAATATAATCAGAGCCGACATAACAATAATAATCTAAGGGCACACTAATAACAATAGTGGACTTCTATGGGGCACAATAATAACAATATGGGGACTGCATGGGCACAACAATATAATAAGGGGGTTGTACTAATAACAATAAGGGGTTACACTAGTAGTATAGGGACCTAACATGCCCCTCTCCTTCAAAAAGTGTTGTCCTCAATGCTTGAGTAGTTATTGATGCTTCTGTATAAAATTCTTGTACTCCCATGTGGAACTTCAGTGAGTAAGTTCTTCCACTTGATTAGATACTCTGAAATTGATCGATTTCGTAGCTGTTGGGTTCTTGTTTCTGTGACTGCTCCAAGTTCCAATATGATTTTTCCTTCCTCATCAAGTTCTGGCAATATTGTTTGAACTGGGATCTTTTGCAACTTTTGAATGAGTGGCGACACTCCCTCATCCTTCTTCCATTCATCCCTTGCTTCATTTATCCAATCTAGTTGAATAATAGAAATAACACAAAATAATGCTTCCACATCCTCATCCCTTCTTGAGAGTGCATCTGCAACAACATTTGGCTTCCCGTTTTTGTAGATGATTTCAAAATCATAACCCAACATATTTGTGACCCATTTTTTCTTTTCTTCTAAAGATAATCTTTGTTCTAAAAATTATTTCAGACTATCATGATCCAGTTTTACCTTGAAGTGTCTTCCCATTAGGTAAGGTCGCCATTTCTTAAGTGCATGTAGTATTGCCAATGTTTCCTTCTCATCAATATCTTGCTTGAGATGTAGCCGTAAAAATACCCAATCGCCTACATCAAAACTTCTTTCACTACGATGTTGATCTGCCTCTTGTTTCATTCGATTCTGCACCAAAGTGGCATTATCCTTTAAAAGTTGGAGAACTTGTTGTTGATGCTTGATTTGATCTTTCACTACTTGAAATTTTTTCTTCTTGATATGTCCTTCTATCTTGAGAGTTTGAGTGGTAATTTCTTCCAATGCATTACAAGATATGGTCGGATTCATTTCTTGATGCTCGATGTGATCTTTCACTTCTTGAACATTTTTCTTCTTGATATGTCCTTCTATCTTGATAGTTTGAGGAGTGGTAATTCCGACCAATGCATTACAATATATGCTAGGATTCATTTCTTCTTTCTCGATGTGATCTTTCACTTCTTGAACCTTTTTCTTCCTGATATGTCCTTCTACCTTGAGAGTTTGAGGAGTGGTAATTATTTCCAATTCTTTACAAGATATGGTCGAATTCATTTCTTCTTTCTATGGGGTTGGTTCCTGGTGTATATCCTCTTCTTTTGATGTTTCTTGATCCTTTTCTTCCTCCTCTTCATAATCTATGTAAAATAATTTCTTCTCAACACACTTGTTATCTTTAGTGTATTTTCTATCACAATTGTAACAAAGCCCTTTTCCTCCTTTTTCTTCCAATTGTTGCTGTGTAAACCTTGTAGGTTGTGGAAGGCTAGGAGAAAAAACACTTCCATAATTATAGTCATGAGTGGTGGGATTCCTTGTTTCCATAATTTCGCTTTCAATTTTTCTTGCCAACCTGAATGCCTTCTCCGATGAATCAAGTTCCCAAAGACGAACCTCATGTTGAATGTTATCCTTTAAAGTCCCTATGAACACATCAATCCTTTTCTTCTCTGGAATATCATTTACCCTTATATTCAATTTTTTGAAATCCTCAATGTGCTCTGCCATTGAACCCTTTTGTTTGAGATTTATCAATTGGCTAAAGAAGGTGTTACTCTTTGTATCCTCATAATATGCTATCATTTCTTCCATGAAAATTGACCAAGTGACAATTGCTCTATGAGAACACAGCCCTTTATACCATAAAAATTGATCTAGTTCTAAATATGAAGATGCAATACATACCTTTTGTAACAGTTGCACCTAATGTAGATCAAAATATTGCTCCATCTGTAGTATCCAATTTATTGGATCCTTGCCATCAAACTTCCTCATATTGCCTTTTCTTGATTTTAGGAACTCGATCTTTAAACGACTGTAACTCTATAATTTCGGATCTCCAAGTTCTGAAATTTTGTCTTGTAGTAGCCCTCTAAGTCCTCTTTCTAACCCCAAAATTCTGATCAATATTGGATTATGTAAGGAAGGGTTATGTAAAATCTCCCACGATGACCCGATTATAGACTAGTTCAGTAGATCGAACTTGTACGAAGTGCCTCGTGTCACTGTTTCAACCTTAGGACTTGAAACCAATAAATAGAAAACTACAGTCCGTCCTCTTTCTGCAAATTCTTATGAAATTTCAATTTGATGCTCAGAGAGAAATTTATGATGATTTTCCCAAGGTCACCTATTTAGAATGTAATTCGAGAGCCTGGAGAAACCCTAAATGTCCCAGATTATATCTCCGAAAATATAGCGAGACAAGATCTGAAATTCGGACCCGAGCTTCACCAAGATTTCGGTTCAAATGGGTTTTAATTTTAGAGTTTGAACCTTTGTAAAACAAATATTATAGTGAAAATTTCACGATGACCTATTTGAGATGAAATTATGGAGCTTGCAAAAACCCTAACTTCCTCAGATCATATCTTCGAAAATATAGCAATACAGGATCTCAAATTTCGACGCACGGTTTCCCAAAAAAGGAAGGAGTTCCCTTTTTTCCCCCTCCATTGCACGTCTTGCCTTACATAGTTTGGTCTATCAATGAATGGCACTACTTTATTGAAGGTTGAAACGGGGCCGAAGATAGTAAGGTTTCAGCTCTTCCTCGTGGTTAGGGAAACACACACGCCTCTTGCTTGTCTGGCCCAATTGTTTCTCTAACTGGCTTGATTGATCGATTACTCACTAGCCTATGTCTCCCCCTTAGGCAAAGTCAAGACCGATTTCTTCGCAAATGGGTTTGTTTTTAGCTTTTGAAACTTTGTAGCAAAAGATTTATAGCGAAAATTACACGATGACCTGTTTGGAGCAGCGAAACCCTAGAATCCACAGCTCTGATACCAAATGTTATGAAACCAGCTCACAAAAATATAGAAAAGATAGATCAATGCCTTATAAATAAGCCTCTTCGAGGGGGAAACCTCATTTACATTACACAAATGAACAATTCTTAGATGATACAAATGATAAGACCTCCTTTCTATATATAGGAGTCTAAGGGGTCATAATATAATCAGAGCCGACATAACAATAATAATCTAAGGGCACGCTAATAACAATAGTGGGCTTCTATGGGGCACAATAATAACAATATGGGGACTACATGGGCACAACAATATAATAAGGGGGTTGTACTAATAACAATAAGGGGTTACACTAGTAGTATAGGGACCTAACATGCCCCTCTCCTTCAAAAAGTGTTGTCCTCAATGCTTGAGTAGTTATTGATGCTTCTGTATAAAATTCTTTTCCTCCCATGTGGAATCTTCAGCGAGTAAGTTCTTCCACTTGATTAGATATTCTGAAATTGATCGATTTCGTAGTTGTTGGGTTCTTGTTTCCGCGACTACTCCAGGTTCCAATATGATTTTTCCTTCCTCATCAAGTTCTAGCAATATTGTTTGAACTGGGATCTTCTGCAACTTTTGAATGAGTGGCGACACTTCTTCATCCTTATTCCATTCATCCCTTGCTTCGTTTATCCAATCTGGTTGGATAATAGAAATAACACAAAATAATGCTTCCACATCCTCATTCCTTCTTGAGAGTTCATCTACAACAACATTTGGCTTCCCGTTTTTGTAGATGATTTCAAAATCATAACCCAACATATTTGTGACCCATTTTTTCTTTTCTTCTAAAGATAATCTTTGTTCTAAAAGGTATTTCAAACTATCATGATCCAGTTTTACCTTGAAGTGTCATCCCATTAGGTAAGGTCGCCATTTCTTAAGTGCATGCAATATTGCCAACGTTTCCTTCTCATCAATATCTTGCTTGAGATGTAGCCGTAAAATACCCAATCCCCTACATCAAAACTTCTTTCACTATGATGTTGATCTGCCTCTTGTTTAATTTGATTCTGCACCAAAGTGGCGTTATCCTTTAAAAGTTGGAGAACTTGTTGTTGATGCTTGATTTGATCTTTCATTGCTTGAACTTTTTTATTCTTGATATGTCCTTCTATCTTGAGAGTTTGAGTGGTAATTTCTTCCAATGCATTACAAGATATGGTCGGATTCATTTCTTGATGCTCGATGTGATCTTTCACTTCTTGAACATTTTTCTTCTTGATTTGTCCTTCTATCTTGATAGTTTGAGGAGTGGTAATTCCGACCAATGCATTACAAGATATGCTAGGATTCATTTCTTCTTTCTCGATGTGATCTTTCACTTCTTGAACCTTTTTCTTCCTGATATGTCCTTCTATCTTGAGAGTTTGAGGAGTGGTAATCATTTCCAATTCTTTACAAGATATGGTCGAATTCAGTTCTTCTTTCTATGGGGTTGGTTCTTGGTGTATATCCTCTTCTTTTGATGTTTCTTGATCCTTTTCTTCCTCCTCTTCATAATCCATGTAAAATAATTTCTTCTCGACACACTTATGACCTTTAGTGTATTTTCTATCACAATTGTAACAAAGCCCTTTTCCTCTTTTTTCTTCCAATTGTTGCGGTGTAAAACTTGTAGGTTGTGGAAGGATAGGAGAAAAAAAACTTCCATAATTATAGTCATGAGTGGTGGGATTCCTTGTTTCCATAATTTCACTTTCAATTTTTCTTGCCAACCTGAATGCCTTCTCCAATGAATCGGGTTCCCAAAGACGAACCTCATGTTGAATGTTATCCTTTAAAATCCCTATGAAGACATCAAATCTTTCTTCTCTGGAATATCATTTACCCTTATATTCAATTTTTTGAAATCCTCAATGTGATCTGCCATTGAACCCTTTTGTTTGAGATTTATCAATTGGCTAAAGAAGGTGTTACTCTTTGTATCCTTATAATATGCTATCATTTCTTCCGTGAAAATTGACCAAGTGACAAGTGCTCTATGAGAACACAGCCCTTTATACCATAAAAATTGATCTGGTTCTAAATATGAAGATGCAATACATACCTTTGGTAACAGTTGCACCTCATGTAGATCAAAATATTGCTCCATCTGTAGTATCCAATTTATCGGATCCTTGCCATCAAAATTCCTCATATTGCCTTTTCTTGATTTTAGGAGCTCGATCTTTAAACGACTATAACTCTGTAATTTCGAATCTCCAAGTTCTGAAATTTTTTCTTGTAGTAGCCCTCTGAGTCCTCTTTCTAACCCCAAAATTCTGATCAAGATTGGATTATGTAAGGAAGGATTATGTAAAATCTCCCACGATGACACGATTATAGACTAGTTCAGTAGATCGAACTTGTACGAAGTGCCTCATGTCACTGTTTCAACCTTAGGACTTGAAACCAATAAATAGAAAACTACAGTCCGTCCTCTTTCTGCAACTTCTTACAAAATTTCAATTTTATGCTCAGAGAGAAATTTATGATGATTTTCCCAAGGTCACCTATTTAGAATGTAATTCGAGAGCCTGCAGAAACCCTAAATGTCCCAGATTATATCTCCGAAAATATAGTGAGACAAGATCTGAAATTCGGACCCAAGCTTCACCAAGATTTCGGTTCAAATGGGTTTTAATTTTAGAGTTTGAACCTTCTTAGAACAAATATTATAGCGAAAAGTTCACGATGACCTATTTGAGATGAAATTATGGAGCTTGCAAAAACCCTAACTTCCTCAGCTCATATCTCTGAAAATATAGCGATACAGGATCTCAAATTTCGACGCACGGTTCAAACCGATTTATTCTCAAATGGATTTTTTTTTAGCTTCTGAAACTTCGTAGCAAAATATTTATAGCGAAAATGCCACGATGACCTGTTTGGAGCAGCGAAACCCTAGAATCCACAGCTCTGATACCAAATGTTGTGAAACCAACTCACAAAAAGATAGAAAAGATAGATCAATGCCTTATAAATAAGCCTCTTCGAGGGGGAAACCTCATTTACAATACACAAATGAACAATTCCTAGATGATACAAATGACAAGACCTCCTTTCTACATATAGGAGTCTAAGGGGTCATATTATAATCAGAGCCGACATAACAATAATAATCCACGGGCACACTAATAACAATAGTGGGCTTCTATGGGGCACAATAATAACAATATGGGGACTACATGGGCACAACAATATAATAAGGGGGTTGTACTAATAACAATAAGGGGTTACACTAGTAGTATAGGGACCTAACAATCCCCTCTCCTTCAAAAAGTGTTGTCCTCAATGCTTGAGTAGTTATTGATGCTTCTGTATAAAATTCTTGTCCTCCCATGTGGAATCTTCAGCGAGTAAGTTCTTCCACTTGATTAGATACTCTGAAATTGATCGATTTCATAGCTGTTTGGTTCTTGTTTCTGTGACTGCTCCAGGTTCCAATATGATTTTTCCTTCCTCGTCAAGTTCTGGCAATATTGTTTGAACTGGGATCTTCTACAACTTTTGAATGAGTGGCGACACTTCTTCATCCTTATTCCATTCATCCCTTGCTTCTTTTATCCAATCTGGTTGGATAATGCTTCCACATCCTCATCCCTTCTTGAGAGTGCATCTGCAACAACATTTGGCTTCCCGTTTTTGTAGATGATTTCAAAATCATAACCCAACATATTTGTGACCCATTTTTTCTTTTCTTCTAAAGATAATCTTTGTTCTAAAAAGTATTTCAGACTATCATGATCCAATTTTACCTTGAAGTGTCATCCCATTAGGTAAGGTCGCCATTTATTATGTGCATGTAGTATTGCCAACGTTTCATTCTCATCAATATCTTGCTTGAGATGTAGCCGTAAAAATACCTAATCGCCTACATCAAAACTTCTTTCGCTACGATGTTGATCTGCCTCTTGTTTCATTTGATTCTGCACCAAAGTGGCGTTATCCTTTAAAAGTTGGAGAACTTGTTGTTGATGCTTGATTTGATCTTTCACTACTTGAACTTTTTCCTTCTTGATATGTCCTTCTATCTTGAGAGTTTGAGTGGTAATTTCTTCCAATGCATTACAAGATATGGTCGGATTCATTTCTTGATGCTCGATGTGATCTTTCACTTCTTGAACATTTTTCTTCTTGATTTGTCCTTCTATCTTGATAGTTTGAGGAGTGGTAATTCCGACCAATGCATTACAAGATATGCTAGGATTCATTTCTTCTTTCTCGATGTGATCTTTCACTTCTTGAACTTTTTTCTTCCTGATATGTCCTTCTACCTTGAGAGTTTGAGGAGTGGTAATTATTTCCAATTCTTTACAAGATATGGTCAAATTCATTTCTTCTTTCTATGGGGTTGGTTCCTGGTGTATATCCTCTTCTTTTGATGTTTCTTGATCCTTTTCTTCCTCTTCTTCATAATCTATGTAAAATAATTTCTTCTCAACACACTTATGACCTTTAGTGTATTTTCTATCACAATTGTAACAAAGCCCTTTTCCTCTTTTTTATTCCAATTGTTTCAATGTAAACCTTGTAGGTTGTGGAAGGCTAGGAGAAAAAACACTTCCATAATTATAGTCATGAGTGGTGGGATTCCTTGTTTCTATAATCTCGCTTTCAATTTTTCTTGCCAACCTGAATGCCTTCTCCAATGAATCGGGTTCCCAAAGACGAACCTCATGTTGAATGTTATCCTTTAATGTTCCTATGAACACATCAATCCTTTTCTTCTCTAGAATATCATTTACCCTTATATTCAATTTTTTGAAATCCTCAATGTGCTCTGCCATTGAACCCTTTTGTTTGAGATTTATCAATTGGCTAAAGAAGGTGTTACTCTTTGTATCCTCATAATATGCTATCATTTCTTCTGTGAAAATTGACCAAGTGACAAGTGCTCTATGAGAACGCAGCCCTTTATACCATAAAAATTGATCTGGTTCTAAATATGAAGATGCAATACATACCTTTTGTAACAGTTGCACCTCATGTAGATCAAAATATTGCTCCATCTGTAGTATCCAATTTATCGGATCCTTGCCATCAAACTTCCTTATATTGCCTTTTCTTGATTTTAGGAGCTCGATCTTTAAACGACTGTAACTCTGTAATTTCGGATCTGAAGTTCTGAAATTTTGTCTTATTGTAGCCCTCTGAGTCCTCTTTCTAACCCCAAAATTCTGATTAAGATTGGATTATGTAAGGAAGGGTATTGTAAAATCTCCCACGATGACCCGATTATAGACTGGTTCAGTAGATCGAACTTGTACGAAGTGCCTCGTGTCACTATTTCAACCTTAGGACTTGAAACCAATAAATAGAAAACTATAGTCCGTCCTCTTTCTGCAACTTCTTATGAAATTTCAATTTGATGCTCAGAGATAAATTTATGATGATTTTCCCAAGGTCACCTGTTTAGAATGTAATTCGCGAGCCTGCAGAAACCCTAAATGTCCCAGATTATATCTCCGAAAATATAGCGAGACAAGATCTAAAATTTGGACCCGAGCTTCATCAAGATTTCGGTTCAAATGGGTTTTAATTTTAGAGTTTGAACCTTTGTAGAACAAATATTATAGCAAAAAGTTCACGATGACCTATTTGAGATGAAATTATGGAGCTTGCAAAAACCCTAACTTCCTCAGATCATATCTCCGAAAATATAGCGATACAAGATCTCAAATTCGGATGCACGGTTCAGACCGATTTCTTCTCAAATGGGTTTTTTTTTTAGCTTCTGAAACTTCATAGCAAAAGATTTATAGCGAAAATTCCATGATGACCTGTTTGGAGCAGCGAAACCCTAGAATCCACAGCTCTTATACCAAATGTTATGAAACCATCTCACAAAAAGATAGAAAAGATAGATCAATGCCTTATAAATAAGCCTCTTCGAGGGGGCAACCTCATTTACATTACACAAATGAACAATTCTTAGATGATACAAATGACAAGACCTCCTTTCTAAATATAGGAGTCTAAGGGGTCATAATATAATCAGAGCCGACATAACAATAATAATCTAAGGGCACACTAATAACAATAGTGGGCTTCTATGGGGCACAATAATAACAATATGGGGACTACATGGGCACAACAATATAATAAGGGGGTTGTACTAATAACAATAAGGGGTTACACTAGTAGTATAGGGACCTAACAGTAAATCGTGAACAAGACACCAAATGCAAGGATATTTATATATACAAACTATCCAACAAATAGCTTAGGCCTTGAAGAACTTCATTAATGTTTCAATTTTGAAGTATGTATGCAATAGATCTTGACTGATTTAATGCTAATCAAAATTACATGCTTCAAATGCCAATAGATTTGATTTTATATCCACCACACTTTGATCAAACAATCTACTACAATTAAAAAATACTTGCAAGAGTGTTGAGTCTTTTAGTACATTACTGATTAGGGCCTTTTGAAGATTGCTCCAGATTAGTCACCTTAGGAAATTTTAGAGATTTATGTGAACAAAAGTCACAGAGTATGAGTAGATTGGTAACAAGGCCGCATAGAAGATGTTGAGTAATCCACATTCATAAATACGTCTTCAAATTGTTAGATAATGTAGTAGGGAAACTATTCATTCAAATTCTTCTTAGCCTTAATAATTGCTTGTGAACTCTAGCTATCTACTTGTGTTTCCTTATTATACCTTTTCATCAAACAATTATCAAGAGAAAAAATAATAAAGACATTGGACACAAGATATAGGCTCCAAGCCAAGGAAAAAATCCTCCAAGGGGAAAACCCAGAAAGAATCTCTTCTCTTCTTATAGAATTTTTTTCAAATGAGAAAACCAAGACCTAAATACCTTGACCAGGACCTCCTCCAAGCACCAAGTCATCCCTCCAAAGTAACCCTTCCAAGAAGTCAAAATTCCACTCAAGTCAATGAGAGTCAACCTTCTTCAAGTTTGCTCCAAACACGGATTTCAGCCTGCAACTTTCGGCCCCTTGCAGAATATCAAAAACCCTAATCCTCTCGCACATGTCACCATAAAATGTCAAAATTTTGTCTTCTTTCCTTCACTATGGTAGAAGTGAGTATCAAAGGAGGTCAATGTCTTCTTATGTATAGCCTTCTTATGAATTTGAATTAGCCCTCTCTAGGTCGACTTGTCTTTTACTAGTGCCAACTTGTGCTTGGAGGCATATTTATCTCTCTAGACTCAAAATAAATTCTTTTACATGATACATTATGGCCATATGGATCTTATATATGTGACCTTGACTCTCTTGACATGTGACAATAAATCTTATGACATGACAAGCCCTAGAAGCATGAAGAACATGCTTTACCTAGAAGAGCAATCAAACAAAGCGTGAAACGCATGCTTGAAAATAATAATATTTTTGTCTTATTTTACTTCATACATAAGATATACATATTGACGTGAGTACAATGACAATTATGAATATCGAAACTAGTTACATTTTCCAACACAAATCATTATTTCAATGAGTTATAAGGTCTTCATTGTCTGCTTCAGAATGTGTACTAACTTATGTTACAGAATTTGTTTTCAGGGCCGAAAATTGTAATCAAAGTTGAACCTTTAACAAACCTAAGATGATCAAAGTCGCAACTAATTGTGAGGTTAGAGAATTGTCCTAATTGATGTAAGGCTTCTTCGTATCTACAATAACTCATGCACCGCAAATCACTTCATGATTAGTCTCTGAATTTTTTAAGATATTTCATCCACAAGAAGTCATGGTTGTGAATATAAATTCCTAAAATTGTTATAGTAGACCAACGAATCCTCCTTTTTTCCTCATAACTTGATGAATGTGGGCATAATCATTTGTTAGTCGTTGCCCTAGAGCATTTTGGAGTGAGATGTAGCCCTTCAATCCAAGACAAACTGACAATATCCTTGTGCCCTGAAACAATTCAAAACACAGAAGCCTTCTTTCTCCTTCGTTGGTCCTTTAGAAGCCGCAGAGATTCATAAAACAAGAAAACTCTTATCCAAGTTACTAATGAACCAAAACCCTTCTTTGACCTTCTTAGGATATGATCAATAATATGTTCACTGTAGGAAATTTCAGAGAGATTAGCAAATTTTCTTCATGCTATTTGGAGATCAATCGATTCTCCTTTTATAGAGACCTTACAAGAATCTAGGAAGAGATCCAACCTCCATAAACTTTTGAAATTTGAATTTTCAATTAATTAAAACTTGGAGCCAAACCTTGAGGCTATTACCTTTAGAAGGGAAAACTTTAAATTTTATTTAGGGTTAAATCCCTTTACTTTTTTTTAATCAATTTTAAAATCCCTCCACAACTAATATTTTGCCATAACCTTGATTTAATTTTTATAGAAGATATTTGGCTAGTGATAGACTGCCATATCATCCATTGTTTGGGGCTTTTGACCACAAGGTCAGTGATCCATCTTCAAACAATCATAACTCTCAAACCATGAGTGCTCTCGTAGCGTGCCACATACCGTCGAAATTGGCATGACAAGAAGAATCCAACAAATATGGTCCATATTCAACAAACTATGATTTTATATATCATTTTGGACAACAAATGTGTGGCATCTTCTAGTGTTGCTTGGATTGACATCAATGACAACCATATTTCAACATTATGCCCATAATTATTTTTGGAAATTCATATTTTGAAATAATTTAAAGACTAACAAATATGAAAAACTAATTTGCATACACCATGGGTATTTACGTCCCATCACAATTTGTGACCCAATAAAAAATTCCACCTCTAAAATTGCAAAAATCGAAAAATAGTTTGTTTTGTTAAAAAACTCTTTAATAAATGTTTTTTATAAGCTTTAAGATATGTTTGATGGTCAACAAAGTTTGGCATAGTATTTGTTACTATAGTACCTTCTTTGGAAAGTACTAATAATAAAATATGAATTTAGATGTTTGAACCCTATCTATTATATTTTATCTCTGCTTAAATTTTATTCCTCATCTTTTGTATATATAATATATATAACTTAAATAGATTTGATCAATAAGATAACCATGTTTATGACCCGCTGCTGCTGCTCTGCGCGCGCGCACGCCTGAGCCTGCCCTAGGCCTTCGTCTGCTTCTGCTGCTGCTCGATCGATCAGCTTCATGGATCCTCCGGATCCGCCTGGTGGGGATCCGGAACTGCAACAAGCTTTTTCCAACCTGGTTAAATCTCTGCCTCAACAACGACCAAGGCCAACAGCAACCAAGTTTGTAAAGAAACTAGATGTGCTACAGGAAGTTCATTTGCCTCCGACCATTCCTCGCATGGCAGCCATCTCATTAGCGGAGAAAGGATTAATCGGCCAATTTACAGGACTATGGCCCTCGCCCAAAACTGTGCAAAGGTGGGTTGAGCGAAACTGGGCAGACAAGATCCAAGGAAAAATATCCATCAGGTTCTGTGGTAGAGGATACTTTACCTTTCACTTTGAAACTAAGGAGGACAAGGACCTAATCTTCAGAAACGGGCCTTACTTCATGGATTCCAGGGGTCTCTATCTCAACAAATGGACCCCGGATTTCGATCCAGAGCTAGACATTCCAAGTGTTGTTCCTGTCTGGGTCAGGCTTCCCCACCTCCCTCTCCACTGCTGGGGCGATGACTCGGTCAAGGCAATAGGAAACGCGGTTGGAAAATACATAGATCGCAGCGAACCTAAGGACAACATGCAAGCCTGTGCGCGAATATGTGTTGAAGTTGATCTGGGACGCGGACTACCGGAAGCAATCAAACTGAAAGTAGACGACTGGTGCCATATTCAACAGCTGGACTACGAACAGATACCCTTCAAATGCAAGGTATGTCACGAATATGGACATTTTGCTAATAGATGCACTAAACTTATAAATGTAGAATCTACAGAGCAAGAAGGGCAATGGGAAACGGTTAAAAGGAAAAAAACGACTCCATCCCTGAAGCAAGCAGAATCTGAAACCCCGGGGCCTTCCCACCAGCAACCCATTCATCCTCATTCATCCCATCAGCAACCCACCTCGTCCTCTCAGCAGCCCCCTCCTCATATCCCCTCCTCACCCCCTCGACCCTCGGACCCCTCCATTCCTCCTACTTCAAATCCTTTTGCAACCCTTTCTGAGGAAGATCCCGAGCAGGATCCCCCTTCATCTGATCAGCATCTCCATCCCTCACCCCCTCATTCCTCCCAGCCCTCCCCTGATACCATCTCCACAAGGATCACCAGAAGTTCATCAAAGGACCATGGAGCGTCCAGTGACATTCCAAAAAAGCATGGGCCTGGCAGAAAGTCGGCTAAACAGCAGAGAGAAGAAAGTGCACAGAAAGATATAGCAATGGGATCCCAGACGCCTATAGAATCCTACATCATTGGACACTCGGACAAGGAAAACAACAACAAAGGCAAAGAGAGGCGAGCACCTCTCCATACCACTGGTAAATCATGCTGAAAATGCTATCCTGGAACAGTAGGGGACTAGGGCACCCCTCCAAGAAAGCAGCCCTTAAGGAACTAATTCAAAGTGAAAAGCCCGAAATTATCCTTATCCAAGAGACAAAGCTAGATCAGTCCGAAATCATCCGACTCATTAACCAACAAAAGCAATACAGCGGCTGCGCCAGTGAAGCAAGAGGAGCCTCGGGTGGCATCCTAACAATGTGGGACAACAGCAAATGGAGCTGCAACTTCACCAAAATCCATCAGAACTGGATTAGTGTAAAACTAGAAAGCAAGGAAAATGGAACAGTAGTTAAAATATACAATGTATATTCACCAAACCACTACAGGGAAAAAGAAGTATGTTGGAACACACTGGAGACAAATATAGAAGAAGACCATGACAGCAATCTCATTCTAGCAGGGGATCTAAACCTGGTCATGCATACCAATGAGAAAAGAGGAGGAAACTTCAGCTCAGACCCATTCAGAAACCGGCTTGAGCATATTATGCAAGAGAAAGATCTGGTAGATATAAAACCCAAGAACCGAAGGTACACCTGGAGCAATAGGCGTCTAGGAGCAGGCAATATTATGGAAAGGCTTGACCGTTTCCTTATCAACATCACATTCCTATCCTCCTTCTCTACCGGTCAGTCAGACATCCTCAACATCTCCGCCTCGGACCATTATCCAATCACGCTTACCTTGCACAGCCATAGCCAGCTTGGACCCCTTCCTTTTAAATATTCTCCCCTTTGGAATCGAATCTCTGCAGCTAGAGATGCGGTGTGGCAGGCTTGGACCCAGCATGTGGAAGGCTCCCCGACATATATCTGGGAAACAAAGCTGAAGCAAACTAGGCAGGCTCTTAAATCATGGGCAAAGACCAACTACCAGGAACCCGAGCTGATTAAAAAGGAAATCAAAAAAAACCTTGAGGTAGTACAGCAAAATATTGAAGATGTTGGACTCTCCCAGCAAGCAAAAGAAGATGAGATAAGACTGTATACCCAGCTGAGGCAAACAGCTAGAGATGAGGAGATCAAATGGAGGCTAAAGTCAAGACAGCTATGGCTGCGCGAAGGAGATAAAAATACCTCTTATTTTCATAAGCAAGCTACAGTCAGAAAGGCAAGGAACACCGTGAGCACAATTAAAGACAGTGAAGGGAACAGCTACGAGACCCAGGACTCCATAAAAGAAGCAGCAACCACTCACTTCAAAAATCTTCTAACAGAGGACAAAAGTGAAGAGGACTACTCAAGTTTACTTCAATACATGACTAGAGAAGTCACCCAAGGAATGAACAGCAAGCTCACGCAAGAAGTAGAAGAGGAAGAGGTTCAAAAGGCAATCTGGAGTCTCCACCCGGACAAAGCTCCAGGTCCTGATGGGTTTCCAATCAGTTTTTACAGAGAATTCTGGCAGCTGATCAAAAAAGACCTCCTAAAGATGATTCGCTGGGTCCTTCGGAAAGGCAAATTGGGGGGTTACACCAACTCAACCTATCTAGCTCTAATCCCAAAAGAGAACAGGCCCTCTACCTTCTCTAGATTTCGGCCCATATCCCTATGCAATTCTGCATACAAAATAATTACAAAAATTTTGTCGTCAAGGCTCAAGCCTCATCTCTCCTCATTAATCTCAGAAAACCAAGGAGGCTTCCTGCCCAATAGACACATCTCTGATTCCATTCTACTCGTGCAAGAGGCCATTCATTCTAGTATAAGCCGAAAGGAGAAAGGCTTTGTTCTAAAACTAGATCTTGCCAATGCCTTTGATAGGGTCAGACACTCCTTTCTGTATGCTGTATTACACAAAATGGGATTCAATACTTCCTTCATTAACATGATTAAAGCATGCATTTCGAACCCTTGGATCTCCCCTTTGGTTAATGGAAGACCTTGTGCTGCCTTTCAATCCTCCCGAGGCCTCAGACAAGGCTGCCCCTTGTCCCCTTACTTATTTATTCTCATGGCTGAATCCCTTAGCAAAGCCTTGGATTACAACCGAAGAATTGGCCTAATCACTGGCATCCAATTCGAGCAGGGTACAAAGAATATCAACCACTCCCAATTTGCAGACGATACCCTCTTGATGGGAGGAGCATCGATCACCATTGCAAGGCGTTTCAAAAAGATTCTGGACCAATTCATGGACTATTCTGGAGGGAAAGTTAACCAAGTAAAAAGCTGCATCTATGGATGGAATGCAACAAACCACACCATTCACAGCATTGCAAACACTCTAGGAGTCTCATACAAGCTAGACTGGAGCCACTTCACTTATCTAGGGATGCCGGTGAGTATGGGACCTCTGAAGACCGACACTTGGAATGAAATCCTTGATAAAATAAAAAGGAAAATTCATCAATGGGGATCTATGTGGCTGAACCCTGCAGGACGCCTTGTACTCCTAAAATCAGGTCTGACCTCTCTGCCCATATACCGCTTCTCTTTGATCCAAGCTCCAATGACCTTCCATCATAAAATGGAAAAAGCTCTTAGACACTTTCTCTGGCAAGGAGGAAAAACGGAGAAAAAAAAGTTTAACTTGGTTAGCTGGAAGAATGTCATCCAGCCCCATGAGAAAGGAGGACTTGGAATAAGATCTCCAAAACTGCTGAACTTAGCTCTCGGGGCTAAAATTGTTTGGAGGCTAATTTCAGGGGACACAGCATGGTGGAAATCAGTTCTAGAGGCCAAGTATCTGAACAGCACTAGGCATCAACTGTTGGACACCAATATCCCCAACAGAGACAGCACCAACATCTGGAAATTATGCAAGAAAATCATTCCCTTTATGGCCCATCACACTTCAAAAGTCCCAGGAGGAGGGAGCAGCATTAGTATCTCCAATGACAGAATATTAGGTCAGCGTCCTATAGGATCCAACATAGAGGCAATTCCAGCTATAAGTTGGCTTAATAACAGAGGAATCTGGTGCTTAGCTCAAATAACGCATTGGGGAAATCACTCTCAAGCTTGGACAGGATGGACACTACCGGATTATCCTAGAGATCTAGAAACAAGCGTCCTAGCCCTAAAGAACCTTCTGCACAGTAAAGCTCCGATTCAAAGAGGCAAAAAAGACAGCTATCGCTGGGACCCTACGGGAACCCTTTACACAGCCAAAGCAGGGTATCAACAATTGTGTGAAAGCGCCTTTCCACAGGCCATTTGGAGTCAATGGAAATTGGTTTGGAGAGCGGAAGCCCCTCCAAAAGTCAAATTCTTCTTCTGGCTCCTCCTGAAAGGGAAGATCCTAACAGCAGAAAACTTTAAAAAAAGGGGCATTTTGGGACCTTCCAGGTGCCCAAACTGTTGCCAAGCAGAAGAAACAATGCAACACTTGTTCATAGATTGCCAAATAGCAGAAAAATGTTGGAAAGATATGGCCTCAATAGGGGGAGGCACATGGGAACCAAAGGCATCCATAGTAGAAACTGTCTACAATTGGAAGAAAAATTGTCCATGGAAAGGCAAGAAGAACAAATTAACACAAAGAATATGGAACACAATACCTTTAACTCTTGTTTGGAGTATCTGGTTGGCTAGAAACAAAAAGGTTTTTCAAGATAAAGGATACAACATCAGAGTCATATGCCACAAAGCCAAGAGCTTAGCGGTGGAAGCAATTACAACCCGCACTCAAGGCAAGATTGAGGCCACCAATTACAGCGTTGAAGAAAGAAATTTGATCAATTACGGGCATGGAAGCATTATCAGCGCTCAGGCACCAAGAAAAGAGAATCTGCAACCGAAGGAGCCAAGTAATGTTTGGAAATTGAGGCTCAAGGAAGAAGAATTTGCTCTCTGGCTGAGCAACTGCAACAGGTTCTACATGTTTTTCGATGGAGCCTCAAAATCAAATCCTGGCCTAGCAGGTGCAGGGGGTCTCATCTGCAATGCTAATGGCGAGTCTATTCTTCATTTTGAATGGGGGCTGGGTGAACTATCCAATAACAGGGCTGAGGGATTGGCTTTGTTCCAAGGCCTCACCCAATTGATCAAGCTGGGAATCAAGAAGGTAATTGTCTTTGGCGACTCCGCAATCATAATACGACTCATGGTGCAAAGGCAGAGCTCGCCAAACACCCTATTGCAGCAAATCAATAGCAGGAATCAGATTCTACATGACATGATGGAGGAGGCCCGTTATTATCATATCCTACGTGGTCTCAATAAAGATGCTGACAAATATGCCAACAAGGCTTGTGAACGCCCCAAAGGCAACCTCAGCTGCAACAATATCTCGTCCACCCAACCTTTGCCATGAGGACCACGCATCTAGTCAACGCATGGGGCACCGTAACCAATAGAATCCGCAACTGCAGGCAAATCAGCAGAGCAGAGGACAATACAGATAAGGTAGAAAGGAATTCTCCACGAGAAATACAGAGCTGAGATGAATCTCTTTTTGCACAGGGTCCACTCCCTGCATGAGCAGTTCAGTAGTTTGAATAATAGATGCAGTCATGCAGAAGAAAGGATATCCATCCTCAAGATTATGATGGATAAGAAATCCAAAGATGCAACATCCTCTTCTAGCGCAAAGCCGATTGAACCTGACCAGGATTGACATAGATTAGTCATGTTTTGCAGATGTAAATTTTGGGGCCAGCAGTTTGTAAGAATCTATAGTAGTATAAGCAGTTTTAGGGGTAGGCAAACTAAAGTCAGAATCAAGGAAAGAAACTTTTTTGTGATTCCTTGGATTCAAAATGCTCAGGAAGCATCTTATGTATGGCATACTGCCTTCTTTTTTCAGATTAATATATAGCATCCGACCTTTGTCTAAAAAAATATATATATATAACTTAATATATGTGATACTTATCCTACTCAACACGAACTTTTCATTTTAATTTATGTACCCTTCAATAGTTATCTTATACTTTAAACTTTATGAAGAAATCATCCAATTATAATTTTGTAATCTCAATCTTATAATATTTTATTGATTAGTTTATCCTGTGAGATGGTAATAACTTCAAGGGGTGCAATAAACACCCATTTTTGGACATGCCCCCCCTCCCTTCCATTCCACCATCCTAAAAACCAATGCCACGTAGTAATCAAACAACTCTTGGATGTTGGGAGAAGGTACAAATTAGTTCAAATCTTGTGTCATGGTTAAATAGTTGTTACATGTCTCTCGTTCTCTAACGCGTACCCTCACATTTCCAAAAAATTACGGTACCTCATAATTCAGATAGCTTGTACCATATGTTTTAAAATGTATAAAACCACATTGATGAGGTCCATAAAATATCTCCTTTGGAAGGAAAAATAGATCCAATAACTCTTTGATTAGACTCCTACTAAGTATGCCTACAAATAGGATTCGAAATTTTGAAATATAAATCGTGGCACATATACTACATATATGCTACATACTTGAGCAAGTCAAACATCATGAAAGAAACACTAAAAGTCTAAATAAAATCTTGTAGAAATAACATAGTTAATCACTTCACTCATGAGAGACATGAAGCATTGTCAACATGATCGAACTGAATTGTTTGATTTATTGTAACTTTATAGTATCATGCACAAATGCTTGCATTGATTCTAAATTGATTCTGGACAAAATAAGAGCAACATGCAACTTTAAAATTGATAATGAACTTTGATAAAGCAATATGCAAAAAATAATTTTATGGCAAAACAAACCCAAAAAAAATCAATTTATTTTAATATTCCAAATATCAACGAATGCACAGCGACACCGTCGGATTCGTTCCATGTCCCTCCCTCGGATTTCCAACACATAATGGTCGGATGCCCCTTATCAGATCTACAGCGGTGCCATCAAATGTGGTTTCCCCTCGTCGGATTTCCAACGCTCAATGGTTGAATGTCTCCCATCGGATTTTTTACATGTCCGTCGAATCTCTGACGCCCCATCATTGAATTGTCCCCCGCTGGTTCTTATACCTATCCATCATATTTCCAACTCCACATCATCGGACAGGTTTCGTGGAATTTTTGTACTCCGACGGGTTGTCGTTGAACAACACCCGTTGGATTTCTAGCGAATATTCGACGTCATATCGTTAGGCTACACGTCGACTATCCGACATTGATTCCAGCACATTGCATTCTAAATGTCGTCAAATATTAAACATCAATTATGCCGCATCACATTGTGGATACCTACGATATGGTATCAGAAATCCGATCGATTATTCGTCCCTTGTATGTCAGTTATCTAAAGATGATGCTGTCGGAAATACAACTGATGATTCATCCCATGTCCGCCGATTAGCTGACAAGAGACGTATCAAATATCTGGTAGCCATTTTTTTTCCAGTCGGATTGTGCAATTAAGTTTCACCAACGAGTGTGGGAAATAAGGTCAGTTGGAGTGACAACAAAATATCATCTAATAACTAATGAAAGGTCATCGTATTTTAGTGCAGTATGCAATAGTGTGAAATCAATCTACTTGACCATGAATGAAGTCTTTCGATTCCACTGCATATTTGTCAATAGGACATGGTGGTTTCTGCGGGAGAAAATATGAATGGTGATGCATATCATCATTCTATGGATGGTTTGGTGTGGTCATAGATTCTATAATGTCTTCATCTCACTGAAATATTGGATTGTGAGACTATGAGGGATTGTTGGGTTGTGTTATATTCCATCCATAACGAGCCCATGTAGTTAACCGGGGGGTTAGAGGGGGAGCGGAGCCCCCCTTCGTTGCACCGATTGTGTAGCAGGGGGGGAGTTCACAGGGGGTTTGAGGTGTACTCGTAACCCCACTTTATGGGGTCCGAGGCAGCGCCCCAGAAAATTTTGGTTTTGGACCCTATGTTAGGTTGGGCGAACCCACCTATGGTTTTGTGCATAATTTTTGCACATGTTTTTTGGACGCGATGGTTTTTGGTCCATGCTATTAGATGCGATGGTTTTCGATCGATAGTATTGGATGCTTCGGCATGTATAAATATGTATTATAACATTGAAAGGAACATAATGAAAAATCAAACTGGTAGTCCCAGTTTTGGGATCCAGGGGAAAATCTCTATGTGTATGTGTTTTATATGTTATGCTCTCGCATTGTTTATTTTCTGTATTTTAGAATTCGTATGCAAGTAATTTTTGTACGGGGTTAAAACCTACATTTGGTATCGGAGCAGTTTTGGCTTCAAGGGGACGCCTTTGTTGCTGAGGGGTTTCGCTCGGGCCTGTGGTAGACCTTGTTCAGTGGGAGATCTGCGAGATTGATTCTGGTGGTGAAAGAATATGGCGAGCAGTGGAAAGATAGAGATCGAAAAATTTAATGGTCAGAGCTTTGAGCTGTGGAAACTCAAGATGGAGCATCTGTTGGTGGATAAAGATTTTTGGATCGCGGTAGATCCGGGTACTAAACCAACGAGAGTGTTTGATGGAGAATGGAAGAAGTTGGATCGGAAGGCAAAAAGCACAATACGATTGTGTGTCTCAGATTCAGTATTGTTGAATGTATCAGGGGAAGCTACGGCAAAGGCTTTGTGGGACAAGTTAGGGACTTTGTACCAATCTAAGTCTCTGGTGAATAAACTGTTCTTGCGGAAAAAGCTATATAACCTGAGGATGAAAGATGGAGACTCGGTGACAGAGCATTTGAACGCATTTAATACTATGGTAAGTCAGTTAGCATCTGTTGATATTAAAATTTCATATGAAGATAAGTGTATCAGTTAGTTGTGTTCTCTACCAGATTCGTGGGATAGTCTGGTTATTTCAATAGGTAGCAATGCAACTGCCTTGCAGTTTGATGAAATAGTCTCAGCCTTGCTGACGGAGGAGATGAGACGGAAAAATATGGAGAGCCAAAATGGTGATGCCTTGTCTGTACGAGGACAGTCCCAGAATAGAAACAAAAATAAGTCATTGAGTGGGAGATCTAAATCTCCAGGAAAACTTGTAAAGGTGGTGTGCTGGAAATGCGAAAAGGAATGCCACTTCAAAAAGGACTGTAAATCTAAAGCTCCTGACAAAGGAGAGGGATCTGATGAGGCTCCTTCTATAGAGGCGAAAACCACCTCACATGAAGGTGGGGATGTGTACTTGGCCTCTTCAAGTACACATGTAGATCATGAGGCATGGTTGATTGACTCAGGTGCATCCTTTCACTTCACTCCCCATAGAGAGTGGTTCTATGAGTATGATAAATATGATGGTAGTGATGTCTTCTTGGGGGTTGACAGGAAGGCTAGAATCATTGGTCGTGGAAAAGTAAAGTTGAAGCTGCAAGGTGGAAGGGTTAGAACACTTCCAGGTGTTCTGCATATTCTTGCATTAACTAGAAATCTGATTTCTGTTAGCAAGCTAGATGATGCAGGTGTAAAAACAGTGTTCGAGAAGGATACCTGCAAAATGGTTCGGGGAGCACTGGTATTGATGCAGGGAGTTCGAATTGGAACTCTGTACAAGCCGCAAGGTAGCACTGTTATTAATGGGTGCAACAGTTCTTTGGTTCCTGAAATTGGAGTAGAAAATCTACTGGTCTCTGGAGATAAGACCATGTTGTAGCACCAAAGGCTTGGACATATTAGAGAGAAGGGCCTTCGAATACTTCATGGTAAAGGTATGGTAAAAGGTATGAGTAATAGCTCTCTGGATTTTGATTTCTGTAAAAATTGTGTATATGGGAAGCAGAATCGGGTAAGTTTCTCCTCTGGTAGTAAGAGGGCGAAACAGACATTAGAACTTGTGCACAGTGACGTGTTTGGACCTGTGAAGGTTCCATCACTGGGTAAGTCTGTGTACTATGTATCAATTATAGATGACTTCTCAATGAATACATGGATATATTTCCTTAAGAATAAATCTGAAGCCTTTGACAGGTTTAAATAATTTAAGGCTCTTGTGGAAAATCAGACATAGAAGAAGATAAAGGTGCTGAGGACAGATAATGGTGGAGAGTTTTGCAACAAGGAATTTGAAGAATTCTGTAAGAAGTGTGGTATAGCATGGCAGAAGACTACTCCATATACACCTCAGCAAAATGGAGTTGCAGAAAGAATGAACAAGACGTTGATGGAAAGGGCAAGAAGCATGCTCAGTGGTGCCGGGTTAGGACAGGAATTCTGGGCAGAGGCAGTGGATACTGCATGTTACCTGGTCAACAGGTCACCTTCATCAGCGTTGGAGGATAAGACTCCACAAGAGGTATGGACTGGTAAGAAACCCTCTCCTTCACATCTAAGGGTATTTGGATGTGATGCATATGTAGATGCTCCAAAGGAAAAATGAACCAAGTTGGATAGTAAATATGAAAAGTGCATCTTTATTGGGTATAAGGATGGTTTAAAGGGTTATAAGCTTTGGAACCCAGTAACAAGGAAGGTTGTGTACAGCCGAGATGTGGTGTTCAGAGAGGTGAAAGATGTTATTAAACATGAAGTCCAACCAAAGGAACCTGAGAAGATAGAGTTTGAGCTAAAGGAGGAAGAATCAAACTCTATAGCAGAGAAGGAATCAGAAGATGAAGAGCCACAAACTCCAGCTGTGAGAAGATTAGTTCGAGAAAGAAGGCAGCCAGAAAGGTATAGTCCATCTGCTTTCTGTTCAAATTTTGCTTTGTCTGTTACTGATGATGATCCCAGAACTGTGAAGGAAGAAGTGGATTCAGAGGATGGAAAACTCTGGAAAGAGGCCATAGTTAATGAAATGGCATCTTTGCACAAAAATGATCTTTGGGATCTGGTGGAGTTGTTGGCTGGAAGGAAACCCATTGGCAGAAAATGGGTGTTCAAAAAGAAGACAAATGCAAAAGGAAAAGTGGAGAAATACAAAGCTCGGATTGGTAGAAAAAGGTTATTCCTAGGTGCCGGGAACTGATTTTGGTGATATTTTTTCTCCTGTTGCCAAGGTAACTTCTATTAGATTACTTTTATCTATTGTTGCTGCTTTTGATTTTGAGGTAGAACAGATGGATGTGAAAAAAACATTTCTTCACGGGGATCTGGAAGAGGAGATTTACATGAAGCAACCTGAAGGATTTGCGGTGAAGGGTAAGAAAGCACTGGTATGTAAGTTAAAGAAGTCTAGGTATGGGTTAAAATAGTTACCAAGGATGTGGTATCAAAAATTTGATACATTTATACGAGGACTTGCCTTCAACAGAAGCAAAGCATATCACTGTGTGTATTTTAAATTAATTGGTGACCGTGTTATTTATTTGGTCTTGTATGTGGATGATATGTTGCTGGTTGGAAATGACAAAGAAATTATCCAGGATTTGAAGACCCAATTGTCCTCCAAATTCGACGTGAAATATCTTGGTGCTGCAAATTATATTTTGGGCATGGAAATTAAAAGAGATCGGGCAAAGAGGAAGCTCTGGTTAAACCAGAGGAAGTATGTCGAGACAATACTGTAGAGGTTTAATATGCAAGATAGTAAACCGGTGAAGATTCCTATTCTTGTAGGTGTGAGGTTATCTGCTGAACAGTGTCCCAAGACACAAGAAGAGGAAGAGGATATGTCCAGTGTTCCATGCTAATGTATGCAATGGTCTGTACTAGACCAAACATTGCACATGCAGTAGGAGTATTGAGCAGGTTTATGTCATAACTAGGGAAGGAGCATTGGACAGCAGTGAAGCAGGTTTTCAGGTATTTGCGTGGCACTAGTGATTATGGTTTGTGCTACCAAGGAAGATCAAGATTGGATAGAATGTTGGATATTCATGGCTTTGTTGATACAGACTGGGTTGGAGATCTAGATCTGAGAAGATCTACAAGTGGGTATGCGTTTAACCTATTTGGAGGTGCAGTTAGTGGGATGATTAAGAAATAATCTGTAGTGGCACTATCAACTACAAAGGCAGAATACATGGCAGCACTCATGCAAGCAAGGAAGCAATTTGGTTGCAGAGATTGTCTTCAAGTATGGGGTTAGTACAGGGAGCTATAAGGATAGACTGTGATAGCCAAAGTGCAATTTTCTTGGCAAAGAACCCCACATATCATTCAAAGACAAAGCACATTGATGTTTAGTATCACTTTGTGAGGGATATGATAGAAGAAAAAAAAGTGTTGCTGGTAAAGGTGGACACTTTGAAGAATACTGCAGATGCATTGACAAAATCTATGAGATCTGAGAAGTTCTCTTGGTGTAGAGAGATAATGGGCATTTCAGGGCTGGAAAAATGACTAAGCTCTATTGTGGCCTCCTATGGAAATAAAACAACAAGTGGGAGAATGTTGAGTTGTGTTATATTATTTCCATGACTAGCACATGTAGTTAACCGGGGGGTTAGAGGGGGGCGAGGCCCCTCTTCGTTGCACCGATTATGTAGCGGGGGGGGGGTTTAGGGGGTTTGAGGTGTACTCGTAACCCCACTTTATGGGGTCTGGGGCAACGCCCCGGAAAATTTTGGTTTTGGACCCTATGTTAGGTTGGGCGAACCCACCTATGGTTTTGTGCATAATTTTCGCACACGTTTTTTGGACGCGATGGTTTTCGGTCCATGGTATTGGATGCGATGGTTTTCAGTCCATGGTATTGTATGCTTCGGCATGTATAAATATGTATTATAACATTGAAAAGAACATAATGAAAAATCAAGCTGGTAGTCCCAGTTTTGGGATCCAAGGGAAAATCTCTGTGTATATGTGTTTTATGTGTTATGCTCTCGCATTGTTTATTTTGTGTGTTTTAGAATTCGTATGCAGGTAATTTTTGTACGGGGTTAAAACCTACAGGGATCACTTGATATAGATGATGAAGCATCTGAAGCATCACCATGGGAGACAAGATTCACATGTGCGATGTCTACAGAGGGACACTCTAGCCACTGAAGTTCCACCGATGTTGAGACCGAAGTGACCACAGAAATAGAAAAGGTTTATGAAGGTTCACAGTCAAATGCTTTTGGGGAGTCTAAAGGTGTTGATCCCATGGATGATGATGAGAGATAAAGGATGGGTATGGTATTCTCTCCCATCTCTACATCTAGAGGACTAATCACAACAATGGATTGACTAGTCTCCTACCCTAGCCTAGAAAGGTTCCAAGGGCCATAGGTAGAGGAAAAGAATGGACACTATGACCGTCATCAAGATTGCGAAGAACAAGAGTATTGCGAAAATTGGAGAGATGAGGGTAACGATGTGAATAATGACCGTATGTCTCACACAAAACACACAATTGATTTGTTTGTAAACCTTTTTTCTTCTTGGATGGCTCAGGTAAGGTGACATGTACATCAAGAACATTTGGGTCTTGCTAAAGCACATCCAAGGAAATGAATTCTTTCAACCGAGGAAAAGTAGGGAAATTATTGGTGGCATGGCCATGTAAATCGCACAAAGCACATGTAGGAGTAGGCTTAGGTGTTGATGTTTGAGTGGTTGTTGCCTAGGTAATTTTATCTTTGCCCCCATTCTTCCTGGCTTTGCCCCCCTCTAATGGGTTTCCGCTGAACACCAGCTTTGAACTTTTGGATTGTGGAGGATTTCAAGAACCCTAGTAGATCAACCATTATGTCTCAAATGCAGAGTGATTGGTGGGTGTTATTGGGACGCCAACCCCATCAGCCCTAACCTAACTATAAGATTATTTTTCATGGTTCCCAAGTGGGCTTAAATCTATGTTGGTTAGATTAAGTGGTTGATTTTATGGTCTTGAATTGGCGCCTTGAACCAACCTCACGTTCATTGTAGGTGTGAAGTGTGTGCAAATTTGTATGATGATATTGGTTTGCAAAAAATGTAATTATGTGTTGTTGAATAGTAAAGTGTTGAACTAAAAACTTAATTGAAATAAAAAAGAAAGTAAACAAACTTGAATAACACTCTCCTTCCCACCAAAAGAGGCTAAAAACAACTCCTCGCCCAACAACCTAGGAGAATGCACACATGTATCACCTCAATGATTGATTGAATCAAATAATTAGCCATAAAATTTGGGAAAACTCTTATTTGATGAGTTTTCCTCTCAATGCTAAGAAAAACCCTACCAAGGCACTAAAAATATTCATGTACAAAATGCAAACTCTCAACAAAAAGGTGATAATCAATAAGCCAATATCCATTAAATTGCCAAGGCCAAAATTGTCCAAACACAACCTACTTGGGTAGGGTCTTTAACCTAGAAAAAATCTCACATAATATCAAGGATAATAACATAGATAAGTGAGGGAAATGTATATCTACGAAAAGAATAATTGTGTTTTCTAGATTAAATCATTTGTCATATCATTCCATGACTCCTTACAAGGTAAAATCCTTGGATAAGCTAGGACTCGAATCACACCAAAATCCCTAGTTTCTATTTTTATTGAAGTCTTAACCTCATGTGAAGAGATCCTCAATTTTTGGAGTAAAGATACTCACACTGTCATTGACGCTCATAGTGAGAACTCATGAAACACATTATTTTACACATTTTAAATTTGATTGACATCCTTGAATTTTGGGTAACATTATTCAAATGTAATTAACACTTCATGTGAGACTAGTTGAACATTATTCTATGCCATGTTGAATTTTTGTTGATAGGAAGTGCAAGAAACTCTATTTGAATAATATCTTTCCCAAAAATTTGGTGAAACTATGAAAAGTTAGTTGAATTCTTTGAGTACTTCCTATCTTTTGAACTCGCTAAACCACATATTGCTAATGTAAATTTCTGATTTCCTTTTTAATTTTGTCCATTGATCTTTCATGGAAAATTATTTCCCTCGGTGCTACATAATCACCTTAAATGAGCCCCATGAATGTTTAATTGCATGAAAATATTGCATCAAATGTGTTTTCAACATTTCCCTGAAACCATTGCCACATCCTCTACGACTTTATGATCTTGTCAAACACCCATCATGTGGAGCATGCACTTATTCATAGGAATCCTCAACAATTTTACTAGTACCTTTGTTATCTTAGCTATTGCAACTCTAAACTGAAATACAATAGTGGGGTCGTCCAAATTTTTTATAATTTCGGCATCCACACAATCCTTTGGGCATGCCTGCTTTGTAAATTTAATCTTTAAATCCCCACAATGCAAAATATTTAGATAGGTTGGGTGTTCAATGACTTCAGACATTTAACATGCTTTTATATTTCTCTATTGGTTGAATTCCTTAATAGTTGAAAATTAACTATCATTTTTCAAAGATTTTCTTCTTTGGACTAAGTCATCTCTCAAAACCTTTTCAACAATTATCTCTTTCATTGGAGCTCATGTACTTATAAAAAGAATGTTTTGATGCTTGTCCGTATAGGTCAAGTGCATTTTAAGAGGTCCTTTGCCCAAAAAATATCCAAGCAAAGCATGATGATATAAATTAGCACAAATTATAAACTACATTTACAACAATAAGAGTATCAATGTTTGTTAAAATTGGAAACTAGGGCCAAACTCCATGTGAGCCATCTTATTAATGAAAGCTAATATTTTTCTTGAATCCCTCTCATCGAGAGGTGTAGGATTGATCTAAATATCGTCTGATTCCGATAAGTATTCGTGGAGTTATGAATCTATTTGTGTTAGACAATTTGTCAAGGTCGGCAAGAAACCAAATAAACGCCACATGTGCTCAACGTTTTACTATAAAAAGAGATGACTTGAGATTCACTTCACACATACTTCACTCTTGATTTCTCTCCACTTGGTTTTAGTGTGAGAGAAATCTAGGAGGAAGTAGCCCTAAGATGCAGGAGGGAAGGAGGCCTACACGCTGCCCTCTACAAGCCCTAGACGCAGTCCTAGATGATACACAGTCCTAAGGAGCATGCCCTAACGTTGTCCTAACATAGAGGATGCATTGATGAAGAGATGCCCTATCCTCCACATTGTCTCAAGGGTAACCTAGCCACAATCAAGAAAAGGATATACGCTGCCCAAATAGATCCTTGTCATAGCAAAGTCATGGGTCTTTTGGAGGACCGAGATGCTGTTAGGAGGGCCGAGGAGCTGGGCTAGAAGGCCACAATACAAGGTCTACTTCAGCGAAGGAGAGGGGACGTTAAGGTCACCCTTGTGATTTTTTGAAGAGGCAACAAGGTCTGTGTGAAGGGATGATTAAACCGCTAGCTTGTAAGTATTGTTTTGATGGTCAAAAAAACCCTATACATGGTGTTGTAGGTGTCTCCTCAAATAGCGAGGTCACTTAACTTGTAAAGAAAGGGACGCCACATAATTCAAGGTGATTTATGGCATGATCGTTGGGTTGTTGTAGGTTACATGAGGATGCCCTAACCAGTGACAGAACTCTGTCCATGAACAGCAGCACATAGGTATGTATGTTCTCCATTAATGACCTGTGTTGGGTCCATGATTTTGGATCAGTTTGAATGGGATGTGCTTGCAACCTGTAGTAACCAAAGTGGAGGGGCAGAATTGGTGGTTAGATGCCCTAACCAATGGTAGCATCTACAGTGATTTATTAGACACTTGGAGAATCTGTTAGCAACCATGTGGAGGGTTTTCTTAGGTGTTGGATATTGCCACATAGGAGTAGCAATGTCACTATCAATGGGATAGCAGTGCTAATAGTATGATGGCATGATGCAATGGGATAGCAACAAGCATGGTGCTGCAAACTCATTAGGACAGTGACAAGGTACAACATGCCAAATAGTTCAGCTAGGAAAGTGTGCTTAGTACAGCATGGTAAATGGGACAGCTAGGCAATGGTGCTTGGTGCAGCAAGCTAATGGGACAGCAAGGCTATGATGTTTGTTGGATCATAGCAAATGGGACAACAGTATGCCAAACATGGAATGGAAATGTCACTAATAGTGGGACAGCAACAATGGCACATGGAACAATTGTGGTAACATGGTGCAACAATGGCACATGGGACAACAGTGGCAGCATAAGGTGCAGCAGTATGATGTGTACAACATGATCATGAGGTCCAACATAGTGATGATGGGTGCAGCATGGTGCAGCACAGTAGGGTGCATCATGATGACGAGATGCAGCACAATGATAGGTGAAGGATTCACCTTGGAGAATCAATTGAAGCAGCATGTCTTCAACTAAGTTCAGCCATCTCATGTATCATCTTCTTAGAGATGATCTATTCTCTTTGTTGTAAATGTACTATCTCTCTCTCTCTCTCTCTACTAAACTATTGAAGAACATATAAGAATAATGTATTTAGGGTTTCCCTACATTGGGGTTTGTCCCTGGCTCATGCCACATCTTGTGTCCTCTTGTCTTGGCTTGTCTTCTGCAATCTATGTTTATATTCTATCTGCAATTTAATTTAATACTGATGTGATTGCTAATCTGGAAAAGATATTGAGCTAACTGTGAAAATTGAAATAAATTGCTCTAAGCATAGAACATACCTAAAATTAAAATGGTATCAAAGCTGAGGTGAAGGTAAATACCAAGAAAGAGTGAAAGAGAAATCACCGAAGAAAGTTGGGAAAGGACAAAAGGAATAATGGATTCCTCATCCCTCTTCAAATTCACCGAGGGTGAAATCGAAGTAGAGAATATTATCAGAATGGCGCAGCAGAAGCTTTTGATGGCCTACCTAACGATCACTTCAATGGGAAGTTCGGATCTAAGGGTGGAAGGAAAGGCAGATGCCTTGGGTGTAATAAGTTTGGCCATTATGCGAAGGAGTTTCCGAGGGAGGGACACATCACCTGATTATGATAACAATCATTCCAGGGATATCTTCAATGATCAGAGAAATGACTAGTAATGCAGTTCATCAAAGAAATAACCGACTCTTCAAGAAAGCAAGGAACACCAGGTATGAAGAATCAAATGTTGTTTCTGATAAGATAAAGAAGCGTTATCTTGTATCGGCCCTCTCCTTCAGAATCTTTGGGAATCTGGATTATTGATTGTAGTGCTTTAAGGCACTTCATCAGATAGAAGGGTGCTCTCTATAACTTGGTAAAGATGGAAAAAATCGTGATATTATACTTGGATTCAATGCCACCTACCCCGGAAAGGGTGTAGGGAATGTTACCCCTCAAATGAATGAGGGTAACTCAATTCATTTACATAATCTCTTTTATGTACCTAATCGCAAGAAGAACCTGGTGTCCATTTCGGCAATGGAAGTCAAAGGTTTCAAGGTGGCATTCATTGATGGAAAGGTACGTGTTTGAAAATGGAATTTTAAAATATTCTTTTGAGTTTAAAGTTGGAAATTTGTATCAAGTTGTAGGATGGTCCATTGGGGACCATGTCATTTGACACATCTCATCTATAGCACCGGACGTCTACTTATTATGGGGCCCTACCTGATGTGAGCCAGATGGTGATAGGGATGCCTGAATTCAAGAAGAGCATGAAGGTACATGTCTGAGATGTACTAAAGGAAAATCTTACAAGGGAACCATTCCCCTCATGTAGCAGGCCCACAAGTTTGGAACAACCTGAGGGGTTTGAGATTCATGATCGGGAATCTCATGTATGCAGGTGGAAGCAATCCCTCTATCACTTGAAGAAAAACACCCTAGGCGTAGTATGAGAGGATTGATAGATGTCTAATGAAGCTGAGATTCACTAGAAGTGAAGCTTATCCAAACCATTGCTTGAAGGTTGTGGATGATAGACCTCTCATACCATCACCTTGTAAGGATGACCTCTTTCTGAAAAGTGCAAACCCTCTCATTTATAGAAGTAAGAGGGAGTTGGATTCCGGATTTGGAATAGTGAACTGCAAGCCCGTGACTACCTCGATGGAGCTTAACTTTCAGAAGTTATGTGGTAGTGATGCCGGACCAGATTTGGAAATGCCTCTGAGTTCCATAAACTCATTTGCATTGATGTTCTTGGTGAACTTCCGTCCGTATATATGTTTTGTAGATAGCATGATGAGCTCATATATGGTTGAGCCTCACTGGATTGGTGCCAAGAATCTTCTGAGATATCTTCAGGGCACAATCTATAATGGATTGAGATAGTCTGCTGAAAATGTTAAACTGCATGACTATTCAAATGTTGACTGGGCAGGCAGTGTAGAGGATCACAAGAGAACTTCTGGGTGCTGGTTCTCTTTGGGTTCTGCTCGATATCCTGGATGAGCAGGAAGCAGAAGACGATTGCTATAAGCAACGCTGAGACTGAATACATAGCTATGAGTATGATCTCGTGTGAAGCTGCCTGGTTGTGGAATATTTTCAATAAGCTATTTGCACACATGATGGATACCACCCTGATCCTCTGTGTCAACCACGGGGGGATTCGATTGTTCAGGAATCCCGTATTCTATGATTGTTCAGCATATAGACATCAGATACTACCTTATCTGGGATATGGTACATCGATGAGCGAGGAGGCTCCATCTCATTGAGACTGATGTACAGGTCGTAGACATTCTGGCGAAGCCTCGGGGAAAGGTCAAATTTGTGACTTTCCTGAACGACTTGAAGTCGTTGAGAGACCCTCTTGTGAGGGTCCAACATGATGCATGCATTGAGCTCTAGGAGCTCCAGGGGGCTTGGGGTACTTCTTGGAACAACAAGCGATCATAGGGCGACTCACCCTCCCCTAATGGTGCGTTGTGTACAGGGTGAATGGCTCAGCCTTCCCCTGTGATACCCTGTGGCGACTTAGGGACATGATGAGTGGTTCTCCTGTCGAGGCATCCTACCCATGCAGTCTAGGACTCATGGGAAGTACCTCTCATCTAGCCAATGAGTATGGAAATGGGGATAGGGACTATAGTAGTACTATCGATGGACGCATCGTTGTATCTATCGTACTCCCTATGCTAGGATGACCTCCATTGATTTGGGATCAATGAAAGTGATCTAGGATCAGTATGAGTAGTTTGAGACACTCTCTTGTGATACTGATTTGGGATCAATGAAACTGACTTCGGGTCAGTAAGAGTGATATGACTCACTCTCTTGGAACTGATCTGGGATAAGTAAGAGTGGTATGACATACTCTCTTCATATGGATCTGACTTCAGGTCAGTAGAGAATTGTATGAGACATTCTCGAACAATTATTATTCTTCATGGTTTAGTAGAGCAGTGCAGTGCACTGATGGCAGAGATAGTACAGTCTGGTAGATGGATCAACGGATGGAGTTCTCCCTGGTTGAGAGGGAGTGTTAAAATTGGTAACTAGGGCCAAACTCTGTGTGGGCCATCTTATTTATGGCAACTGGTATTTTTCTTGGATCCCTCTCATTGAGAGGTGTAGGATTTATCTAAAGATCATCTGATTCCAATAAGTATTCATGGAGTTGTGAATTTATTTGTGTTATAAGATATTTCGTCAAGGTCGGCCAGCAACCAAGTAAACCCCACATGTGCTCAACGTTTTAATATAAAATGAGATGACTTGAGAGTCATTTCACACACACTTCACTCTTGATTTCTCTCCACTTGGTTTTAGTGTGAGAGAAATCTAGGAGGAAGTAGCCCTAAGACGGAGGAGGGAAGGATGCCTACACATTGCCCTCTACAAGCCCTAGACGCAGTCCTAGATGATCTACATAGTCCTAAGGAGGATGCCCTAACGTTGTCCTAACCTAGAGGACGTAGTCATGAAGAGATGCCATATCCGCAATGTTGCCTCAAGGGTAGCCTATCCGCAGTCAAGAAAAGGATATGTGTTGCCCAAATAGATCCTAGCCACAGTAAAGTCATCGGTCTTTTGGAGGACCGAGCTATTGTTAGGAGGGTCGAGGAGCTGGGCTAGAAGGCCGCAATACAAGGTCTACTTCAGCAAAGGATAGGGGACGTTAAGGTCACCCTTGTGACTGTTTGAAGAGGCAACAAGGTCTGTGTGAAGGGATGATTAAACTGCAGGCCTGTAAGTATTGTTTTGATTGTCAAAACAACCCTATACATGGATTTGTAGGTGTCTCCTCAAACAATGAGGTCACTTACCTTGTAAAGAAGGGGGGGCACATAATTCAAGGTAACTTATGGCATGATCATTGGGTTGTTGTAGGTTACAGGAGGATGCCCTAACCAGTGACCGAACTATGTCCATGAACAGCAGTACAGAGGTATGTATGTTCTCCATTAATGACGTGTGTTGGTTCCATGATTTTGGATCAGTTTGGATGGGATGTGCTTGCAGCCTGTAGTAACCAAAGTGGAGGGGCAGACTTGGTGGTTAGATGCCCTAACCAGTGGTAGCATCTATAGTGATTTATTAGACACTTGGAAAAAAATTTAGCAGCCATGTGGAGGGGTCTATTAGGTGTTGGATTGTTAAATTATGGTATGTTCTATGCTTAGAGCAGTTTAATTATTTTCTTCTTATTAGCCATTGATTAGCAATCACATATACATTAAGTAAAGTGCAGATAGACATTAAACGATCGACAGAAAACAAGCCAAGACAAGAGACACAAGATGTGGTGGCTAGCCAGGGACAAACCCCAATGTGGGGAAACCCTTTGATCAAATCTTCTTTTATCTTCAATAGTTCAGTAGAGAGAAATAGTACAAAATCAGAATTCTGTAATTTTATATCAGTAGCAGCGAACCGTAGATCAGCAAAGTCAAACTTAGTCAAACGAGATGAAATTGACCTCCAATATGCTTGATCAATTTCCCGGTCAACTAGTCCTCGAATAGCATGAAGAAGAAGCCCATCAACGACCCAAAAAATAGAGTCAAATTGTTGTTGACTGAAGTCAACCTGCTGCCCCAAACTAGGGCAGTCAACGCTAGTCAAACCAGAGGTTAAATTGCCTCGGTTTGCATGCCAAAATCTACGGCTTGCCTAGGTGAGGTAGCCACACCAAAACCGCACTCTTCTAAGGTCAAATCTTGGTCAACGTTGGTTAAAGAGACCTTCAGCAACTTCTGCATCTTCCTTGCCCTTCTGTGTCCTTCTTCTTCCCACGTGTGAGCTGCTCCTTGTGTAACCCAAAGCTAAGGGGAGAGAGAGAAGAATGAGTGAGATGAGATGAGTTGATAATGAATCAACCTCACTTGTACTTATATGATTTTTTGGGCATGTGTGCCACACATTTAGCTGATGGCCGACCTTGACAATTTGTCAAGTAAATACAAATAAATTCATATCTCCCTAAATACTTGTTGGAATTGGATGATCTTTAGATCAATCCTACACCTCTCAACAAGAGGAATCTAGGAAAAATATTAGCTACCATAAATAAGATGACCCACATGGAGTTTGGCCCTAGTTTCCAATTTTAACACTCCCTCTCAACTAGGGAGAACTCCATCTGCTAATCCGTCTGACTGTCTGTACTGTCCCAGCCATCAAATGCACTACCTTGCACTGTTGGCTCTGCTCTGCTCTGCTGAACTATGAAGAAGAATAAATGATCGAGGATGTATCATACCATCCTCCACTGACCCCAAGTCAGTCTTAGAGTGTGTCATACCACTCTCACTGATCCTAGATCAGTGTCATTGATCCCAGATCAATGGAGGTCATCCTAGCATAGGGAGTATGGTAGATACAACGATGCATCCATCGATAATACTACTAATGGTTCCTAACCCCATTTCCCTACTCATTGATCAGATGAGAGGTACTTCCCATGAGTCCTAGACTACATGGGTAGAATGCCTCGACAAGAGAACTAATCATCCTATCCACAGGAGAACTAATCATCCTGTCCACAGAGAATGAATCATCCTGTCCAACAGTCGCCACAGGAGAACTAATCATCCTAGCCTACAGGAGAAATAATCATCATGTCCCAATGTCGCCACAGGAGAACTAATCATCCTGGCCCACAGGAGAACTAATAATCATGTCCCACAGTCGCCATGGGAGAACTAATCATCTTGGCCCACAGGAGAACTAATCATCATATCCCACAGTGGCCACGGGGTGTCACAGGGGAAGGTTGAATCTTTCACCCTGTACATAGTGCACCACCAGGGGATGGTGAGTTGCCTTGTGGTCACATGTCGCTCCAAGAAGCACCCTGCACCCCCCTGGAGCTCCAGAGCTCAATATATGCATCATACACCACCCTCATAAGAGGGTCTCTCAACAACACCAAGTTGTTCTCGGAAAGTCAATAATTTGACCTTTCCCAGGGGCTTCATCAAAATGTCGGCAACCTATTCATCTATAACGATATGTTGGAGCCTTATTGCTCCCCATTGTACCATATCCCAGATATAGTGGTACCTGATATCTATGTGCTTAGAGCGATCATGAAATATGAGATTCTCCGATAAACGAATCTCGCTCTGGTTGTCACATAGGATCACGGTAGTATCCAATGTGAATCCAAATAGTTCACTGAATAGCTTCCGCAACTAAGCTACCTCACAAGAGGCCATACTAGCAGCAATGTATTCTGCCTCGGCGGTGCTCAAAGCCATCGACTTCTGCATCCTGCTCATCCAGGATATCGAGGCAGATCCCAAAGAGAAACAGCACCTAAAAGTGCTCTTTCGGTCCACCACACTGCCTGCCCAATCAGCATCAGTATATCCATGTAGTCTCACATCTCCAGTAGTGTATATCAAACCATGTGTGATTGTTCCACGAAGATATCTCAATAGATTCTTGGTACTAATCCAATGTGTGTGGTGAGGTTCAACCATATGTTAACTCAACGTGTTGAATGCAAAGCATATATCCGGATGGCAGTTGACCAAGAACATCAATGCTCCGATGAGTTGATGATACTTGGTAGAATTTCTTAAAACAGGTCTGGCAACACTACCGCTTAACTTCTTGAAGTCAAGCTCCATCAGGGTAGTCACGGGCTTGTAGTCCATCATACCGAACCTTTCCAATATCTTCACCACATTTTCCTTAAGATAGGAAAATCTCCCCTGGTTTCTGCCAGACTTCTAGTCCTAGGAAATAGTGCATCAATCCTAGGTCCTTCATCTCAAACTCAGAATCCAACTCCCTCTTACATTTGTGAATGAGAGGGTCTGCACCTGTTAGAAAGAGGTCATCAATGTATAGCACGAGTATGAGAGGTTTGTCATCTTCAACCTTAAAGTAAAGGTTAGGGTCGGATTCACTCCTAGTGAATCCCAGCTTCAGCAGGTAGCTATTGATCCTCTCATACCATGCTGGGGTACCTGCTTCAGCCCATAAATGGCTTTCTTCAACCTGCACAAGTGAGATTCCCAATCATGAATCTCAAATCCTTCGGGTTGTTCCACATAGACTTCCTCTTTGATCGAACCATGCAAGAACACGTTCTTGACATCCATCTGATGTAGGTTCCATCATTGCGAAGCAGAAAGGGCTATGATCGAGTGAATGGTGGTATATCGGGAAACAGGTGCAAATGTATCGTCATAGTCTATACCTTCCTTCTGAGAGAAGCCACGAGTGACAAAACAAGCCTTATACTTTTCAGCACTTCCAACAACTGCATGCTTTATCTTGTAAAGCCATTTCGAAGTGACAACTGCTTTGTCCTGGGGTCTGGGACCACATCCCAGACATCGTTTTTCATGATGGACTCATATTCCTCAGTCATAACATCCTTCCATACTTGATGCTTGATAGCTTTTGCAAATGATGAAGGTTCATTTCGAATGATCGTGCTCATGATGGTCAAGTATCCCTGATACCTGGACGACTTCTTAATTTCTCGGAAAGTCCCTCTAGGTGCAATGTGTCCTTCAGCATCATCAAGTGTCCCCCTAAGCCATGAAGGCCTTTTCCTAGAAGAGGAAGGCTCTTGTAGAGGGGGATCAATAGGATCCATAGGTTCTTCCACATCGGGCATCGTCTCATCTTCATTTTCCTTCAGCTCCCTAGTGTTAACTTCTTTAGATCCCCTTTGAGTTTGAAGATTATCAACTTTGCTAAGAGCCATATCTTTGTCAAAGGTGACATCATGGATAATCTCAATTTCCCTTTGACCAGGCACATAGAGGACATACACCTTCTTGCTCTACTCGGAACTCAGGCATCCCTGTCACCATTTGTCTTGCATTGGGTAGAGATTTATAATGAAAGTGAGCAAACCTCTGATGCCATAGTTCAGACTGAAGTGATGTGTCACAAGACATGACACCCAGCGGACTTCCTCCAACCTGATATAATGAATTGACTCGAAACCCAAGAGTGGAAGCTTCTTTAAAATTCTTTTTCCATACATGTACCTTGCCATCGATGAAGGTCACCTTGTAGCCTTTGGCTTCCATTGCCGAAATGGACACCAAGTTCTTTTGAGATCAGGTACATATAGGACTTCTTGCAAATGGATTGTATTACCCTGATTCAATTGAAGAGTGACATTCCTATGCCTTTCACAGGATATTTTTCATTGTCCCCAAGAAAAATTTCCAGGTTGGTCTCCTTCTCTATCGGATTAGAGAGAGCTTCTTTGTAACCAGTGAAGTGCCTCGAGGCACCACTATCAATAAGCCAAATTCCCAGCGAGTTCGAGGGAGCAGTAGTAGAGAGGGCTGCTAGTAGACAATATTCATCTTGATTATTGTAACTTAACAATGTTAGATTCATACCTAGAGTTTCTTGCCTTCTTGAAGGGTTATCCTCTTCCTTGATTTTCGACATTTCTTTTACCTTTGTCATTTGACCTGTCATTCCTTTGATTGCCTTGAGAGTGATTTTGGTCATCGTCATGATGTGAGTCCCTTTTATCAAGGCACTCCCTTGCATAATGGCCCATTCTGTTGCAATTGTAACATTGTCCTTTTCTTCCACCCTTCGGTCTAGCCTTTCCTTTGGATTTAGCCCCAGGATTGTTTCTTCTTTTAGCATGAGAAGAAAAGGCAGAGGGATTGCCTTTAAGTGTGGGTATTTCTTGCTCTTCCATCCTTGTTTCTTGTTGAATACATCTAGCCATCAATTCCTCAAATCTTGGGATGACATTATTGTTGAGAAGAGTAGTCCTGAATATATACCATTCAGGTGGCAGTCCTCCAAGAGTTGTGATAGTCATTTCCCTGTCAGGAACTACTTCCCCAATAGATAGGAGATCATTCTTGATCTTGGTGATCCTTAAGAAATATGCTTGCACACTCTCATCTTTGCCCTTCTTAATTTCCTTTAGCTTATTTCTAAGGAACAAAACTTGATTTGCATCATTAACTTAAAATAAAGTCACCAGTCTATCATAGATTTCCTTAGAGGTGGTCAGCTCGAAAACATATGCCACCAGGTGCTTGTCGATAGAGTCCCAGATGTTCTTCTTTTCTTTGACTTCTCCCTTGGTCCACTTGCTTCTGGCAGCAGCGGATGCATTTGATGGAGGTGCAACAATATTTCCTCTCACATGGTCCAACACTTCCTGATCTTCTAAAGTCAGATCGAGAGACATCTTCCATCCATGATAGTCAAACTTCTCACGGAGCTTGTCTTCACGGGGAAGAGTGTTGAGGACCCCATGAAGTTTTTAGGATAGCCTTGCCAACCTTTGGTGATTTCTCTTGCTCTTGCTCTTTCTTGGGCTTTGTCTTCACCTCAGCTCTGATACCATGTTAAATTGTGGTATGTTCTATGCTTAGAGCAATTTACTTCTTTTCTTCTTATTAGCTATTAATTAGCAATCACATATACATTAAGTAAAGTGCAGATAGAACATTAAACGATCGACATAAAACAAGCCAAGACAAGAGACACAAGATGTGGCGGCTAGCCAGGGACAAACCCCAATGCGGGGAAACCCTTTGATCAAATCTTCTTTTATCTTCAATATTTCAGCAGAGAGAAATAGTGCAAAATTAGAATTCTGTAATTTTATATCAGTAGTAGCGAACCCTAGATCAGCAAAGTCAAACTTAGTAAAACGAGATGAAATTGACCTCCAATATGATTAGTCAATTTCCTAGTCAACTAGTCCTCGAATAGCGTGAAGAAGTAGCCCATAAACAACCCCGAAAACACAGTCAAACTGCTATTGATTGAAGTCAACCTGCTGCCCCAAACTAGGGCAGTCAACGCTAGTCAAACCAAAGGTCAGATTGCCTCGATTTGCATGCCAAAATCTGTGGCCTGCCTAGGATAGGCAGCCACACCAAAACCGCACTCTTCTAAGGTCAACTCTTGGTCAAAGAGACCTTCAGCAACTTTTGTGTCTTCCTTGCCCTTCTGCGTCCTCCTTCTTCCCACGTGTGAGTTGTTCCTTGTGTAACCCAAAGCTAAGGAGAGAGAGAGAAGAATGAGTGAGATGAGATGAGTTGATAATGAATCAACCTCACTTGTACTTATATGATTTGTTGGGCATGTGTGCCACACATTTAGCTACTGGCCGACCTTGACAATTTGTCAAGTAAATACAAATAAATTCATATCTCCCTAAATACTTGTCGGAATTGAACGATCTTTAGATCAATCCTACACCTCTCGACAAGAGGAATCTAGGAAAAATATCAGCTACCATAAATAAGATTACCCACATGGATTTTGGCCCTAGTTTCCAATTTTAACATGGATACTGCCACATAGGAGCAAAAATGTCATTATCAATGGGACAACAGTGCTAATAGTATGATGGCATGATGCAATGGGATAGCAACAAGCATGGTGTTGCAAATTCATTAGGATAGCAGCAAGGTACAACATGCCAAATAGGATAGCTAGGCAAGTGTGCTTAGTACAGTATGGTAAATGGGACAGCTAGGCAATGGTGCTTGGTGCAGCAAGCTAATGGGACAACAAGGCTATGATGTTTGTTAGAGCATAGCAAATGGGACAGCAGTATGCCAAACATGGAACGGAAATGTCACTAACAGTGGGACAACAGCAATGGAACATGGAACAATTGTGGTAGCATGGTGCAACAGTGGCACATGGGACAACAGTGGCAGCATAAAGTCCAGCAGTATATGTGTGCAACATGGTCATGAGATTCAACATAGTGATGGTGCAGGTGCAGCATGGTAAGGTGCATCATGATGAGGAGATGTAGCACAATGATAGGTGAAGGAGTCACCTTGGAGAATTAGTTGAAGCAACATGTCTTCAACTAAGTTCAGCCATCTCATGTATCATCTTCTTAGAGATGATCTATGCTCTTTGTTGTAAATGTATTATCTCTCTCTCTCTGCTGAACTATTGAAGAACATATAAGAATAATTGTTCAAGGGTTTCCCCACATTGGGGTTTGTCCCTGGCTTGTGCCACATCTTGTGCCTCTTGTCTTGGCTTGTCTTCTGTGATCTATGTTTATGTTCTATCTGCAATTTACTTTAATGTTGATGTGATTGCTAATCTGGAAAAGATATTGAGTTAACTGTGAAAGTTGAAATAAATTTCTCTTAGCATAGAACATACCTAAAATTAACAATGTTGAAATCAAAAACACCACCTTATAACAAAGCTTTCAAACAAAAATTTTCCACAACTTTCTACCTTCCATGTCAATCCACCAAACAAATGGGAATTGATGACCTAAGATATATTAGTAAATATTAATAATGACTACAAGCATGTGAAAAGAGAAATCGGTGCTACTAGTACTTACAAACAATGTTTAAAGAGCATGTATAGTTAACAAGGTGATTTCAGTTTATGATTTGAACTACCATAACGTGATGCAAAACAAAGTCCTTGTGTTCATCATATACACATTAATCCTAAAAAATTTGTGCATTATATTTTCTTTATGGTATCCCTTCTTTTCCCAGTAATATCTAGATGGTATCCCCCTCTTTGATATTGAGAATACGTGTAGTCTAAAAAAAAACCCACAAAATAGCCTAGAAATTCGGCAAGGTTATGAAAAATTCTGGCATAAATTTTTTAAAATCTTGGTTACAGCTATCAAATTTCAGGATTTTGGGTGCCCCGGGGGTTCTTGATAGTGTTGAATCCATTTCCACCATAAAAAAAATCGAAACACTCCAACTACCTAATTTTTTGAAGGAAAAAAATTACCAAATTCGGGAAAAAAAAAACTGTCGTCCGGACTATTTTGTTGTGTCGGTAGACAACCCCTTGAGAATATTGGAAAAGAAAGTTACAGTCTTCTGTTCACCGAGTATATCATTATGATTTATTCATATTACAAATTTCACATCACTTGTAATTAATCTTATGATTTGATCCTTTACCGTAATTTAGCAATACAGTGAAATGTCCACAGCGAAAATAATAAATTAATCCAAGATGAACACATGATTTTCATTACCTGTTGTTTTCTTTTCAACATGGATTCAAATTCTCTGGAAACAAGGTATTAACTAAGATCAATCTACATATCATGTACAGCATGTTCAATAAAATAAAATAAAAGTCTTCAATCACCCACATGCAAAGCCATCCAATGTCATACTAGTTGTTTGTATTGTGCCCTCCCTCATGTTTCCTTTCGAGCATGCATGAAATTTCAAATTTCCACATCTTTTCTTAAATTATTTGAATTTATAAAACAAGACTAAAAAACCAAAGCAAAAATGCGTGGAAGAAAAACTAAATGGAAACTGAATGAAATCACACCTTTACACAAGATGTTTTACATGGTGAAGCCTTGACAGGGTATCAAGGAAACATCCGTGGGGCAAGGGATTGGATCTTTATTAATCAAGAATGATTCTCCATGATTACATTCTCTCGGGCATTCACCAGTTTTATAAGAGCCTCTCCTCTGTTACATAACTGTTATTCGGTATAAATCTCGTTACTAACTTACAAAACTAACTGGCAGTAACTAATAAATATTTACTCGTAATTACATAATTTGTTGTCATATTTCAACAAACTCCACCTTGACAGAAATTTTCCTAATCCCTTGCCCATGCCCATTCATCATCTCTTCTGCAAGCCAAGAGAATCCAAACACCATTGTAGCTTCTCTATTGTAACTGGCTTCGTGAATATGTCTGCAAAATTCTCCCGTGTATGGACTTTCTTGAGAGCTACTTTTCCTCCATCGATCACATGTCTCATAAAATTATACTTTACATCAATGTTCTTGGGCTTGTTGTGATAAGCTAGATTTGTAGCCAAACGAATAGCACTCTGACTATCACAGAATACATTCACTTTCTCCTGTGTCCTTCCAATCTCATCAAGTAGACCCTTTAACTAGATTGCTTCTTCACTGGCATATGAAGCAGCTATATATTCTGCTTTGGTAGTGGACAAGGCAACTGTTTCTTGAAGCTTTGACATCTAGCTAATTGCTCCACCTGCAAGAGTAAAGACATAACCTATTGTATATCTCCTTTCATCCAAATCACCTGCATAATCATCATCCACATATTAGCACACTGATCCTTCACTACCATTAAAGATGATGCAATGGTCACTTGTGCCTCTTAAATATCGAAGCACCCATTTCAGTGCTCGCCAGTGTTCTTCATCTGGATTTTCCATGAACCTACTGACAACTCCAACTGCATGTGAAATGCTAGGTCTTGTAGATACCATCGCATACATTAAGTTGCTTACAGCATTAGCATATGGTACATGAGACATATACTACTTTTCTTCATCAGTTCTAGGACTCAAAACCGAAGAAAGCTTAAAATGGGAAGCTAATGGAACATTAACAGGTTTCACATTGTTCATATCGAACTTTTCAAGTACTCTTTCCACATACTTTTGTTGTGATAACCAAAGCTTACCATTTTTCCTGTCTCTGTGTATCTCCATGCCCAAGATATGTTTTGCTGCTCCAAGATCCTTCATATCAAACGTCCTAGAGAGCTGAGCTTTTAACCTGTTGATCTCTTCCATGCTTTTTCTTGCAATAAGCATATCGTCAACATACAAAACTAAGATAATGAATATGCCATTGAAACTCTTGAAGTATACACAATGATCACACTCACTTCTAATAAATTTTTGGCTCATCGTGAAGGAGTCAAACTTCTTGTACCATTGTCTGGGAGACTGCCTCAGGCCATACAATGATTTCCAGAGCTTGCAAACTAATTTTATGTTGCGATCTTGTACAAAACCTTCTGGTTGTTCCATATATATCTCTTCATCCAAATCACCATGTAGAAAAGTTGTTTTAACATCTAACTATTCTAACTCAAGGTTAAGTAATGCAGATACTGTCAACACAATACGAATAAAAACAAGTTTTACAATAGGTGAAAAAATATCATGAAATTCAATACCTTCAACCTGAGAATACCCTTTTGCTACCAGCCTCACCTTATACCTTTCGATACTTCCATCAACTTTTTGTTTCAATTTGAAGACCCATTTGCATCCAACAACACTTCTCCCTTCAGGAAGTTCTACAATATCCCAATTATTGTTCTTGGCTAAGGAATCCATTTCTTCTTCCATAACCATTCCATTTTTCGCTATTTGTATCATCTACTGCTTCCTGATAACAAGAAGGTTCCCCATCTTCAGTAATCAAAGAAAAAGATGAAGCCGAATCTTCATACCTTTTGGGAGTTTTCCTTTCCCTTGTAGACCTTCTTAGAGTGACTGGTTGTTGAATTGGTTTTGAAACTTCAACAGTTTCCTTTGCATCTTCTTCACCTTTTCCTCCAGAAGTCTCTCCTTCTTTTTGACTTTCGGAAAAAGGTCTAGCTTCCAACTGAATTTGTTGATTTGGTGATACATGTTCCTATTCAATTCTTTCAACATCTGATTTTAAAATAGAAGATTCATCAAATGTTACATCTCTACTAATGACTATCTTCCGTGAAGTAGGATCCCACAACCTGTATCCTTTCACCACATAGTCATACCCAACAAAGACATAACATTTTGATTTTGGATCTAATTTTGAATGTTGATTTTTAGGAATAAGAGCATAGGCATCACAACCAAATATCCTTAAATGTGAATAATCACGAGACTAACTTGACCAAACTTCTTCGGGAATTTTACAATTAATTGCTATTGAAGGTGATCTGTTAACTAAATAACAAGCAGTGGATACTGCGTCTGCCCATAACTCCTTTTGCAAGTTAGCATTTTTTATCATGCTTCTGGCACTTTCTATAAGACTTTGATTCATACGTTCAACAACACCATTTTGCTAAGGAGTATAAAAAGTAGTTTTATGTGTAACAATTCCTTCATCGTTATAATATTGTTCAAATTCTAGAGATGTGAATTCACCACCATTGTCAGTTCTTAAACATTTAATTAATTTGCCTGTTATTTTTTCTACCATTGCTTTAAATTGTTTAAATACATTGAATACATCAGCGTTCCTTTTTAACATAAAGACCCAAACTTTTTGGGAAAAATCATCAATAAACATTAAGAAATATAAATCACCTCCATACGATACAACATGAGATGGTCCCCACAAATCAGAATGAATATAGTTCAAATTTTATTTACTATTATGGCTTCCAGTTTTAAACCTCTGTTTACACTGTTTTCCATATACACAATGTTTACATAAATCCAATTTCAAGGATTTCAAATCAAGAAGTATTTTACGGTTCATCAATACCTGAAGACCTTTCTCGCTCATGTGACCCAATCGCTAATGCCATAGGCGAGTACCTTCTTCTTCTTTCTCTGACACAATTGTTGTTTCACTGACCTGAGTACTTCCTTTGAGTCTGTAAAGATTTCCGACCTTTTCTACCTTCATAACAACTAGGGTGCCTTTTGATACTTTCAGCACTCCATTCTAACCTATAAACTTATAACATCTAAGTCCAACGCTCCCAAAGAAATCATTTTTTTCTTCAATTCAGGTACATGTCTAACATTAGTTAATGTTCTAACTGTGTTATCATACATTTTAATCCTGATATTTCCCATCCCAACATTCTGACATGATACATTATTACCCATAAACACAGAACTACCATTTACAACTTCATATGAAGTAAACCAATTTCTGTGTGGACTCATGTGATGAGAACCACCAGAGTCTAATAGCCAATTTTCAAAATTCTGAGAGAAATTACATACAGGTAAAGTTTCATCTACCATACATAATTCTTTAGCATATAAAACTTCATCTACCATAAATGAATCAACTTGATTTGCTTCCTTCTTTGGGTTTTCAGACTCTTTCCGTTTCCAACAGTGTTTCTTGAGATGTCCAATTTTATTGTAGTACCAGTGTTTTGCCTTAAACTTCTTGCCCTTTGATTTTGATCTGGAAGAAGCCCTTGTTTTCTCCCCTCTTTATTTTGACCATCCTCTGGCTACCATTTGTTGAACTAGAATTTATAAAACAAGATTAAAAAAGCAAAGGAAAAATGTGTGGAAGAAAAACTGCATGGAAACTAAATGAAATCACACATTTACACAAGATGTTTTACGTGTTAAAACCTTGACAGGGTATCAAGGAAACATCCACGGGGAAAGGGATTGGATATTTATTAATCAATAATGATTCTCCATGATTACATTCTCTCAGGCATTCACTAGTTTTATAAGAGCCTCTCCTTCGTTACATCACTGTTATTCAGTATAAATCTCGTTACTAACTTACAAAACTAACTCGCAATAACTAATAAAGATTTACTCATAATTACATAATTTGTTTTCATATTTCAACAATAATGTACTTCAGTTCCACTATTTAAATAATTTGGACAAGAGAGGTTGAGTAATGCCACTTTAATTTCTCTTTGATTTCTTGCACTGAATAAACAAGAATAAAAGCAAAACAAATTTGAATTATTTTAGCATATTTGGTAAGAGAAACAAAAGATCAACCCGACACAATTATTCTTGGACACTGAAAATTTAGTGAATTTCAAACATTAAATTAGAGTTGCCATTGTTCTGAAAAATGGAAAACAATAACCTCACATGACAAAGCCCACATGCAAGGATTTCACTCATAACTCCAATTTGGTAAGAGAAACAAAATATCAACCCAACACGAATATTCTTAGACACTGAAAATTTCTTGAATTTCAAAATATTCAATTACACTTGCCACTGTTCTGAAAAACATGGAAAACAATAACCTCACATGACAAACTCACATGCAAGGATTTCAGTCGGAACTCCAATTTCTTGCTAAATTGCAAAATTCATTTCAATTAAAGAAACATGCATAACTAAACACAAAATAAAAATCACTAACTTAAAGGGAAAACATATTGTAACCTACTTCTGTTAACTAAACAAACCATGCCTTTGTAAATGCATGAAACCAATGTTATCAGAACTAACCGGTTTGACCATTTGCCCCAAGTCGGAAAAGGCCAATTTGATACCAAACTCGCCTTTTCCACTGAACTGGCCATATCTATACAACAATGTATAGCACTACTTAATACTCATGAAATCCACATTGATATATATATATATATATATATATATATATATATATATATATATATATATATATTTGCGGAATGGCCCACCTCCAAATCAACCCTAGGCCCCCCTAAAAACAATTCTAAAGGCACCCTCCCTCAATTTCACTCATTGTTCATTTGAGTTTCCAGAAATTTTTGAGTTGAGTTTCTTTAGTGGGCTTGGAGAGATATTTGCATGGTTGTTTTGAGAAAGTTCTTGCGCAGATTTGGAAAGCTAGTTGAAGGGCTAGGTTGGAGAGGCTTGAGGATAAGGAGGACAAGGATTCTAATGAGTCTGATGATATCCATTAGTAGCAATATGCTTATTTTTGGACTCTAGAGGCCATGTAGAGCCTCTCTCTTGATGTATTTTGGTTCATAGGTATTGCACTAAGTGCTATTTTGGTTATATGCACTCTTACATGTTATATAAATGAGAAATTTTGCATGTTTGTGTGTAAATGGTTTGGATTCATATGTATGTACCTGAATATTTATGGACTTTTTTTAATTTGAATATTTTATGTAATTTATTGTTGATCGGTTTTTTTGTTCTAGTATGGTTCCCAGTTTTGAAATAAATCAGCTTGGTTCTAATAACATTGCATGAAACATCTTAGTCTGGTGGGTTATCTTGAGTGGTTGATGTTGACTTTTTCGAGTGCGAATTATACACACACTTATCTCTGAAACTTGATAATTGCTTCCAAAGATGTAGATGTTTATTTAGCACTTCAATGTATCATTATGCAATTATACATTCAAAAATTCAAACATAAAGACAATGAAGCAGTAGAGATCACAATGCATAAGAGAGACACAATGTTTACCCTGGGAAAACCCACTTGGGGGAAAAATCAAACAACCTTCTTCTTAAAGAAATATTCAATTCAACAGGAGATACATCAAAGTCAAGGTCAAGGTCACACTAACTAGCAAGATGCTTTCCACAAGACAACCACAAGATGTCAAGTCTGACCTTTTTCACTTATCCACAAAAGTTTGTAATGGAGGCCAAAATTTAGACCTCCTTCTCCCACAAAGATCACAATCATACCACAGAAAAATCAAGCTTGATCACAGGTTCATTCCACTAGAACTCGGGCTAGGGAAAGAAACTCAATGTTACACAGAAATATCTCGGGCTATATACCACAGAAGATCTCGGACTGCACCACAAGGAAGCTCAGGCTATACCACTGAGATCTCGGACCATTCCACAGAAGTGTCTTGGTCTAGCACCATAGGAATACCTCAAATAGAAGGTCGAATATATTCCACAGAAGCTCGGACTTGCACCACATAAATTCGGACTAGAATCACAGAATCTCATACTATAATCACGAAAGAATATCAGAATTATCTTCACAAAGAACTCGAACTTATCACAGACCTTATGTGAGATGTCTTCTTTTGGGTCTTTGGCTGACTTTTCTCTTGTCTTGGCCTTCTTGTCTTCTCTAGATCAGGAATATAAGTATCTTTTGTGAGATCCGAATTGGTGTCTTTGGGGCAATTCGAATGGTTTTTATATGCACTGGAAAGGATCTGAATGAGTACCTCTAGGGGTTGAGTTGACTTCATCACTAGGGAGGCCAACTTGGCATCTTTTGGTGTCTAAATCCAAAATTTAAAAAATTAATTTCTTGCTTTTGAAAAAGGCCATGAAGAACATGCCTTATAAGAATATTCTTTTGACAAATCAATAAATAATTTTCTTTTCTCACAAGCATGAAGAACATGCTAAATAAAATTCAAATATAATTTATATTTTATCTTTACAAGTACAAATTGTACATTACGAAGATTGACCATAGCTATAAAAATCAACAATCCGTCTTATCTAGGGAGGTATTCATAATGATTGTCCATATGTTCTCTGTTGAAATATTTTCTCTAAGAATAAAGTTTCACCACTCATGGCAACATCACCCAGGCCACACCCTTGACCTATAACAATCATAGCATTCACTCAGTGCCATTATTCATGGTTAGCACACCTAACATACGGTACATCATCAACATCCACTAGGTACCATCATCCAGGTTAGCACACTTAAACTATGGTACAATATCAATATTGAATAGTCACCGTGATCCAGTCAACGCCTCAACCTCATGGTATATAGACTAGTATAGGTTTTCCATCATCACAGTCAAATCTTAGGGAACATCCACATTCCAACTTCATAAGGTTGGTCAAACCCTAGAGGACATCAATGTCCCAACTACACAGGGTTTTCCATCACCATGGCTAAAACCCAAAGGACATCCACGTCCTCAATCCATAGGCCTCACTCCAATCCATTGATGTTATATGGGCTCACTTAGCGAGTAACCGAGCTTGATGTTGAAAGGCATCCCCAGTCTTATAGAGTGACCAAGCCAAAACACTGAAAAGGCACCCACTCTTTTGAGTGACTGGACCTTGAGGACCATTCTTCCTAATTTGGGTCAACACACTTGACCTAGGAACAATGAATGTCCTCTTCCATATCACTATCACTCCCTCTCTCTAAGAGAGGCATCAACAAGTCTCATCTTGTCCCTGAAGTATGCAAACTTCACCCAAGACAGCGACTTCGTCAAATCTATCTACTCATCAATAGGAATATATCGGAGCCCCATTGCTCCTTCTGTTGAGAAATCAAGGGGTAGCTTAATTACATGATTTCTCTAACTTTGATAACTTCTTGTGATGTATTTTCGCTTAACTTAATTAGATTTTTATTTCGCTTGATTATTATTATGCTCTTATCATCAAACAACTACCAGACTTTCAAGATAATAGACAAGAGGAAACAAAATGTAGGCTACAAGCTAAGGCCAAAACCCACACAAAACTTCAAACGAAGAATTCCAAGACCTATGACCCTTGACAAAGACCCCTCCAAGACCAAGTCAATTAACAACTCTGACCCCAGCAACTTCTCCAACAACTTCGACCCCAACAACTTCTCCAGCAACTTCAATTTCCTCAACAGTCTCTTTTGCAACTTCGACTTTCCCAGCAGTTTCTTCTGCAATTTCAACAACTACAGAAACCCTATCTCTTGCACGTGTGGGAAAAAAAAGGTGATTTCTTCCCTTTATTCCTTCGCTTGAATTGGTTCTTCTTTCTTGGGAGCTCAGCTTGCAAAATAGACTTTTTGGTGCCCTAACCTGGCTTCTTTCTACAATTCAATTTTGTTGTAGTAATGTTGCCCTAATATTCGCATGTGTGAAGAGATGATAGCCCAAAACAATACTCAAAGACTATGTTCCTTTCCTTCTTTTCCTCTTCTTCTTCACTCTTTTAGATCTCTTTCTCTTCCTTGATTTAACTTCTTGTGTGATAATTTCAAGTGAGGTCGATGTCTCTTATATATAGGCTTCTCTCAAGGTCGAATTGTTGTCCATGAGGCCGACTTGTTTGACAAGGTCTTCCAGGGTCTTTATGACACTTTTGACTTTACAAAACATTTTCTTTACAAGATACAACATGCCCAAAGGGACCTTACATGTATGACAATGACTCTTTTGACTTCCTAACTCTATGACAAACCTAGAAGCACTCAATGGGTGCTTGACCTATAAATAAATTTATCTTGAGCATGAAACACATGCATCAAGAATGACAATAATAAATTTATTATTCTTTTTACATCAAACAAAATGATGATTACATTAGACATTATGAAGACTGAACCTAGTTACATGTTTCAACACTCCCTCTTAGCTAGGGAGTTATTTATAGTACATACACGGTACTTGGACATTCTCATATTGAAGAATTCTCATAAGAAGATTCGGACTGGTAATTCATCTCATAAGCTATTATTTCATCTTATCCCAATGCATCTCAACATATTAACTAGCATTGTCACATAGCAAGGCCTTGACTAACAACATTATCTCTTCACAGGATCATAGCATAATGTTGGCGAGACAATGACTAACAGACACCTTTCATCATTGTCTCTCAAGGCACATACCCCATCTGAATGTTCACAAGGTATGTCCGTTTAGGACCATTCCTGTTTTTGAATAACACATCCTCATGGAATTTCCTCTTCGACTACTCTTGCCTATTGGATGTGCTACCATATCCTTAAAGAATATCATAATCAATCTCATATGCTTACCAAATCCTCCATTCTTTCTTCATAACATGAAGACAAGAATGTTGTGTCTATCTCTCCTACAAAAAGGAATATTCTCAAGCTCCCTTTTAACAAGGGACTTGCCCAAGCTCCCTCTCAAATAGGGACTTGTTTCCAACAACATTTATTTGCTCTTTGGTGGAGATCATGGTACTATCAATTGTTTGTAGGGCTCCTCTTTCTGCATCATGTCATGAACTTCATCTTTTTCATTATGGATCCTTCTTCACCATAATTTCTTTGTAGGGCTTCAACCATCTTTCTCCATCACTTACCTTCAATGAATCATAGGGTTGAACCAATAGTCATGTCATCCTCCTCTTCATCAAAAAGTGATCTTCTAGTCCACATCTGGTTTCCTTTCATACAACTACCTCTTCCAAGTCATGTTTCTTTCGGATCTTCCATCCAATATCATGAGTACAGGTTGTAGATGACTCTCTATAACCCTCTTTCGATAACCTTGTAACAACCCAACCAAATGCTTTCAAAAATCAAAATGAACAATAAATCAAAGTTACCTCTTTATGATGACCTTTCATCATGACGTCAACATCTTGCAGCATCAACATCCTGCATATGTATGATTCCATCTCCAAGACACATATTACGAGGGTTTTCCTTTTCCATCACATATATTAGGGTCTTCATACCTTCTTTGTGGAGATTCCATAGCTAATCCTCCTAGTTATCAGAGGTTGATCACTTATCTTATCTTATACATGCATCTTTCCACAAACTCTTCTTTCATCTTTTTCACATATTGTTTTCCTCAAGATCTTCTTTACATGGTTCTTTCAACATAGGAACCATGATTTTCAACCACCTCATATTCCATATGAGGTCATATGATGTTGATTTCATCTTATCAATATGTAGAAGAGTTCAAGGCACATTGTCTACATGCCTTCATGTATCATTCTAATGGAAGAGATTCTTCTTCTTTCATCATGCTCATGAGATAGAGCATTTTAACCCATACTATCTACAACCATATGATGACATGACTTTATCTACTTGTAAATATGCATACCTCTTCCTTCAAGTGGGCATCTAGACTTCCTTTAGCAACTTCCTTTCCTTGCTTGAAGATGAGAGTACTTCAACCAGCTTGACATGTTGCACAACTTAGTCACCATACCATCATTCTTCTTAACCAATGGATCCCACACAAGGTGGAATGTAGACTCTCTGTGAGATATTTGTCTCTTCTAAGTGAACCTTATAATGAAGATTCCAATGGAGGATCTTGATGATCCTCATTTTGTATATGCTTCTTCCTAGTGATGATGATTTATGACGATCTCTTTACCTTCTATCTTGCTAGATGATTTTCTTCCAACCATATATACTGCTACTTTGGTTGTCCTTATATGCTTCCAATGGAGATGCAATGAGCTACTTCCTTTCTATCATGATGAGTGCTATAGCCATGTAGACTTCTACTTTGACTAACCTTCCATGCCATTATGATGATGTCATCTCTATCTCAACTATGATGCATCCTATCATTCTCGTGATGCATTCCATCATGACTACTATCTTCTTGCAAAGAAATTGAAGGAGGTTATTTCAGTCATAATAAAGGTCTTTCACTTCCCCCTTTGACTTCTTTTCAAGTTCTTCTATTTCTTCGGCGAGATGGGCTTCATTTATATCTTTTCTTTTCTTGTTGTCCTTCTTGAGTTTAGGAAAATTCCTCTTAAAGTGCCTATATTCATTACATTCATAGCATTGGATCTTTGACATGTTCATCTTCTTCCTTTTCCGAGGATCAAAATTTCCAAACTTTCTAGCCATAGTTGCATATGTTTGAATTTGTTCACTTGATCCAACATCGCTCTTTCCTTTTAGCCAAGTTTCTTCAATTTTGCATAATGATCAAAGTTCACTGAATGGAGTGGCTTCGTTCTTTCCATAGATACTTGATACAAAGTTGCCCCATTCATTACGCAGTGCATTGAGCACAACGATGGTCATTTCTTTATCAAACATTATTTCACCTAGTTCTTCAAGTTGATCTCTTATTTGTGACACCTTCATAAAGTATGAGGCTATCCCTTCTTCCTTTGATACCTTCATCTTGTATAGCTCAGTTCTCAATGATATAACTTCTCCTATAGTATTTACAGAAAACAATTCTACCAACTTATCATAAATTTCTTTCGATTTTTCTAACTTTGCTACATAAGGTATGAGGGAATCACTGATTGATTCTATGAGGATTCTTTGAGCCCTTATTTCCCCTTTCATGTACTTCGATAGTGCTTGAGCTTGATCTTGAGCAGGTTTTGATATTGAACCCTTAACATATCCAATAACTTCATTCTCTATGAGGAACAAATCTATCATTTTCTTCCATGCAAGGAAATTCGATGACCCAACCAGTTTGTTGCTCTCCTTGCAGAATGAAGTCATGTTGATAGCAGATTCAGACATAAATAAATAAAAAATACTTGTCAAGTGAAGATTCTCATTTTGAAGATGATATCTTCAACTTTGTGCCTTGATGATGTTGATAATCAAATATCCCTTCGTGATGATGATGATTTTTTGAAGTCTTCCTTCTTCAAAGATGACAGTGCTTCTCTTTCAAGAGAGGGAGGTAGTCTTGATTCCTTGGATGATGATGACAAAGCTTATTTTTTCTTCCTTGGATGATGATTATATAATGTGTGAGCTTCCCAAGAATACTTCAAGTGTAGAGTCCTTATTTGAATGAGGTAGGGTCTTTGAGGCCTTCTTCTTCTACAAAGTGTTGATCCTTCTAGATGATATGATCCTTGTGATGAGATGGGTAGTCCTCTTTGATGCTCCTTAATTCATTCCTTCAAGATGATGTGTGGATTAGTCCTTCTTGATGATCTCCTTGTACTTGGACCCTAGGTATCCTTCTCCAATTGATGATCTTTTTCAAGTTGTCTTCCCTTGTTGTTGTCACCTTATCTCTGATACCTGTTGAGAAATCAAAGGGCATCTCAATTAGATGATTTCTCTAACTTTATAGTTGCTTGTGATGCATTTTTATTTAATTTGATTAGCTTCTTCATTCACTTGATTATTTTTATGTTCTTATCATCAAACAAAATAGACAAGAGGACACAAAATGTAGGTTGCAAGCCAGAGCCAAAACCTCTCCTCTTGAGAGGAAAACCCACAAGAACTCTTCTCTTTTTATAGAACTTCAAATGACTTATTCCAAGACCTATGACCCTTGACAAAGACCCCTCCAAGACCAAGTCAATTAACAACTTCAACCCCAGCAACTTCGATTTCTCAGCAGCTTTTTCTACAACTTCGACTTTACCAATAGTTTCTTCTGCAATTCTGACCACTACAGAAACCCTAGCTCTTGCACGTGTGTGAAAGATGGTGATTTATTCCCTTTTATTCCTTCACTTGAATTGGTTATTTCTTCTTGGGAACTCGACTCTCAAAGTAGACTTTTTGTGCCCTAACTCGCGTTCTTTCTGCAATTTGGTTTTTTTGTAATAATGTTGCCCTAATATTTGCATGTGTGAGGAGATGATAACCCAAAACAATACTCAAGGACTTTGTTCCTTTCCTTCATCTAGTCTTGTTCTTCTTCGCTCTTTTAGGTCTCTTTCTCTTCCTTGATCAAACTTCTTGTGTGATAATTTCAAGTGAGTTCGATGTCTCTTATATAGAGGCTTCTCTGAAGGTCGAATTGTTGTCCATGAGGCCGACTTGATCTTTCTTTTAGGCCAATTTGTTTGATAAGGTCTTGAAGGGTCTTTAAGACACTTTTGACTTTACAAAATACTTTATGAATCTTTTGACTTCATAACTCTATGACAAACCTAGAAGCATGTTAGCCTCACTCTCTTAATAATCAATTAATAAATCCAAATATTTAATTAAATTCATAAAATCATGAGAACTTCTCGAACTAAGGAGGCTAGTTTTGGATGAGAGATTCTCTCCAACTAGCTCTCCTAAATTAGTGTGTAAGTTGAGAAAATCTCTCAACCAAGTGAGTATAAGATGACGCACTATCTTAAGACCACTTGCTCATGTATTAAAATGTATTATTAAATTATTTGAAAAAGAGAGAAATACATGATCACGAGAGACCACATGATGCTTCTCTGCCTTTTCCGCCAGTTTATTGTTTGTGAGTTAATTTGTTGTACATATGGTTTTATGGCTTTGTGATATGGTTGTGTGATTTTCCTTCATGTGGTATCGGAGCCTATCTAAGCTAACTCCCTCATAGGAGGGCCGAAGGCATAGGGAGATTGTATTTATCACTGCGTATTTTGCAGTGATGTGTTGGGTTTGTGATGTGTGGAGTCTGGACTGATGAGAAACAGAGAGCATGCACCATGTGCAGGAATCTCAGGCCGCTTTTGCTATTTATTCTCAATTTATGCTTGGATTTCCGGTCCCGGACTCTCTTAATGAACCGCTCTTGATGTTCGGCAGTCTAGAATTTGGCAACTTTTAAAAAAATCTCGGGTTCAAATCATCAAGACTACAATGCTGCGTGGGAGCATGGATTTGTGTTACCAGTATAGGTTTTGCCATTTTAAGTCTCGGCTTTGAGCGATTAACTATGCCACATCAGAGCTAATTCTTATTAGCATATCCTCATTACATACATTAATCCGAAAGGCCTACACAGATTAGGAATTAGGGGTGTAACAGTGTTTAATAAAAAGGGTTGGCGCATAGCCCTCTATCTGTAAAGTATAGATTAGCAGTCCAGGGTTAGAGCCAAAAATTGCCGCTGTCAGAACCAGTTGGTGGTTATCCAACCTGAATCTCAGAAATTTCAGCCCCTTTTTGTGAATGCGAGTATCGAGGCTCTCGCTGACTTTGCTCCATATGGCCAATCTTTCTTCCAGAAACCCACTGGTCGGTTCTCTGATGGTTGAACACTTTTCGATTTCATAGCCTCTGGTTTAGGGTTACCTTTTCCTGCTCCCTGGTTTCAACCTAAAATGTATTTGGATATCTCTCATGGTACTAATTTTGCTTCTGCTGGAAGTGGCTTGCTTGATTCCACTCTTCAACACCTGAATGTCATTCCCTTTGAGCGCCAGGTGAAGGAGTTCAGAAATTTCTTTCATATGCTGCGGAATATTTTCTGTCTAATGTTGTTCTTGCAATCAACGTTGGAGCCAACGATATTGCGGGGAATTACATGGTGAACGAGTCTCTGCAGGCGACCATTGGCCCTCAACTGTTTGTGGAGTCACTACTAAAAGCTTATGAAAACTATTGGCTAGGGTTGTACCAGATTGGGAGTAGGAAATTCGTTGTGTTTGGCATTTCACCGCTGGGATGTAGTCCTGGGATGAGATTTTTAGGGTTGAACAGGATTCGATTAAGCTGGCAGTTATCTTATCGATGTTGTTGACATCATTCTTGCTTTGAAGTTTGATATAATGGATTGGTAGTTCTACGTGCAATAACATGTACAGAGTTGAGAAACAGTGTAAGGTTGAGAGAGTGAGGGGAGCCCGCATGCGTTGAAGACCCTAATACGTTGCGTTGAAAGATTGCGTGGAAGACCTGCAATGCAATGTGGGAGTGGCCTACGTCCAAGTCAAAGGCAAAATAATTAACTGAATAAGGTCGTTGAAAAGTCTTCAACCAATTATTTTTTATGGTGGGTATTTTACTTTATGCTTTTACATGCATAAATTATAAAACTGTTTGAAAGACAAGGTTAGATCACTTTTAAGTGATTTCATAAAGTTTTAAAAATATTTTAATGGGATTTATGTAAAAGAATTTTAAAAAACAAAGATTTGTAATGGAGTGATAAGATGCATATTTTGTATGGGAGCAATAAGAAGATATTTTGGGAGAGACAAGGTAAATTTATTTTTGTAATTTTGGAGCAATAAGTGTGCATTTTTTTTAAGTGTGGAGTGACAAGTGAGATTTTTTTATAAAGGAAGGAATTATTTCCTTGTAATGGAGTGATAAAGTGTATTTGTTAAGGAGATCATTTTCATATTTTGTTGAAGAAAGCGGGTGAGTCATTTTTGAAGACAAATTGTTTCAAGGAGTTCTCATTGTTTGAGAAATTTCATTCACGACGTTGTGAAGGTGAAGGTTGATGTATCTTGAAGGTTAATAAAAACATATCATTTTTTGGTGATTGTGTCCTAGATCCGCCCGAAATTGAATAAGGAGATCATAGGTACACTCTGTGTCATGAATGTGCTTGCATGATTTGAGTCGAATTTGTAAAAGACTCTCTTTATTATGCTTAAACAAAACAAGTCATCGATCAAGCTCCTGAAATCAAAGCTCCCATAATCAATTAAGTTCATAAGCACAAAGTGTCACATCATCGACTTGATAAAAGCAATCTTTTGCAACAACATTTCACAACAGCTAATTCATGCCATCAAGTTAAGGATGCTACAAAATCAAGCATTTTAAGCCAAGACAACATCAACATCATCAACACTTTTTTATCACTTGCAAATAAACAAGTTTTAATTGAATTATACGGGTGCATTCTCGGTTGTAACCGACACCCTAAATCGAGTTGTTAAAGTGAACACATTAAGTCCAGTGAGTCTTCAACTGATTCATCAAGATTGAACTTGTCATTTGGGTGCATTTTCGACAGTGTTTGACACCCATCATTTTTCAGCACATTCAGTGCATCACTAAGTGTTGTAATCACCCAAGAGTTCAAGACAATAGGTGTTTAAAGCAAGTACAACAATCATCAACAAGCGAGCATGTCATTAAAAACAATCAAACAAACAAGTATTTCAAGTCAAAATAATCAAGCAAGCGAGCGTGTTCATAAAATAATCAAGCAAGCGAGCGTGTTCATAAAATAATCAAGCAAGCAATCATCATCAAATGAGCGTGACTTCTAATCTTCAAGTAAGCATCAAAACAAGCATGTGCCTACAGCACGCGCACTAAGATCAAGTAAGCGTGTCAAGTAACCAAATCAAGTGCGACAGTTCAACGCACAACAAGCGAGCCTATGTAAAGTTCATTACAGCGTTCATAAAGTTCCTTTCAAGCAAAGTGATCGTCATCAAGCGAGCGTCAAGTCAACAATTCAAGCAAGTGTTTAAAGCATCAGCAATCAGCAAACAGTACAAGCAAGCCTGTCATTTCAGTGATCAACTCAAGTGCGCAATTTTCAAGCACGACTTCTACACCAAGCGAGCCTGACTTCAAAGTAAGCAAGACAACATGGAGACACACATTCAGTTGTCCCAAATTCTTCACAATTTAATGTTATCATCAGTTGACGACATGGTGCACATCAGCGAAACCACTCTTGCTGACATTCAAGTGCATCTTCAACATGCACATGAAACGATTGAGTTCCTTCAACTAGAATCACAACTGCAGATAATTGAGTTGCAAGAGAAGCGTGTTGCTTCCAAGTCTTTTCCAGATACCGCTAATCATTCGAACCCATTCATCAGACCAGCGTCAAGTGTTGAAGTTGTTCCAGTTCAACTTTTTTTCAAACCCATCATCAAGCCATGGAAAGAAATTCAAAGTAATCGAAATCAACGCGGCTTAGGATATGTCGAAAATGACGACAACTTACATATCCCTAATTATTCAAAGCCCATTCAATTCATCAGTGTCGGATTACTTGAACAAATCACCTCAGCGAGTTCTTCGCAAGTTGCATACAGACATCAATGCACACAAACTGAAAGTGAAAACAAACAAAAATGCATGAAAACTCTAGTTGCAGACAAACCGAAATGTTCTCATTGTCAAAGAACCGGTCATCTGGAAGATCAGTGTTTTGATCTCCATCCTTGTCACCATTGCGGCAAGCAGAATCATTCATCAAAGAAACGCTGCAAACAAGACCAACCTGCCAGATTAAAGGTCGATTATTCATGGATTGATCCCTGGGAATGGTCATCCACAGCCAATAGTCACTCACACATATTGTACAAGTTTTACAATCGGATTCACTCACACATATTGCAGCCAATAGTCAAATGACGATGGTACTCTTGTGTCGTTGAACGGGGGAGTATAACAGTGAAACTCTCCTACACCTGAAGGGGGGGAGTTCAGATATCAAACGCAGATGATTGTCTCTCCTTTCAGCTGACAAAGGGGGGAAAATGTCAATGAAATTGACAAGTGGTTGTCACACTAAAAGTCTTGACAACATCAACGAAGTAGCCAGTGGGCATCTTCAAATCAGCGAGTGAGCGTCAACAACAAAAGTTGCAGTGAGCAGTTTTTCAAAGTCATCAACGAGTGGGCGATCATCATCAGTAGATACGCCAGTGAGTTGTTTTTCAAAGTCATCAGCGAGTGGGCAATCATCATTAGCAGATACGCCAATGAGCGTTCATCAAATTGTGTCAGTGGACACCGAATACCGTTTTCAAGAAAATGATTGTTGGATCCTTTTGTGGCTTGGCACATGATAGAGTTGTCAAGCAACATTTAGAGATGAATCAGACATGCAGCTGATTCATGTTCTCTTAAGATTTGAGTTTTTTCAGCATCCATCGTTGGCAGTTTTTTCAGTGAAATGATTTTTGAGGATCGATTTGAAAACTTGGAAGATGGTTCCTTGTTCGTTTTGGATTTATCATTGAGGGGGGGAATGTTAGCCTCACTCTCTTAATAATCAATTAATAAATCCAAATATTAAATTAAATTAATAAAATCATGAGAACTCCTCAAGCTAAGGAGTCTAGTTTTGGATGAGAAATTCTCTCCAACTCGCTCTCCTAAATTAGTGTGTAAGTTGGGAAAATGTCTCAACCAAGTGAGTCTAAGATAAACGCACTATTTTAAGACCATTTGCTCATGTGTTTAAATGTATTATTAAATTATTTGAAAAAGAGAGAAATACATGAGCATGAGAGACCACATGATGGCTCTCTGCCTTTTCAGCGAGTTTATTGTTTGTGAGTTAATTTGTTGTACATATGGTTTTATGGCTTTGTGATATGGTTGTGTGATTTTCCTTCAAAGCACTCAATGGGTGCTTGACCTATAAATAAATTTATCTTGAGCATGAAACCATGCATCAAGAATGACAATAATAAATTTCATTTTTTCTTTACATCAAATAAAATCATGATTACATTAAACATTATGAAGACCAAACCTAGTTACACATTTCAACACTTTCTACACTACGTCATGAATGTAGTGGTACTTTATTTCAATGTGCTTCTACCTGTTATGAAACACAAGGTTATCAAAAAGCTTCCAACAACTTTAATTGTCACAATATGTCACGGTTGACTCCAACACATTATCAAACAGTACCTCAAGTAGTTTCTGAAGCCACGTTGCTTCACTACTCACCAACCAGGATACAATATACTTTTCCTCTACTTCTTGCTCATTCAAGAAAACATAGTAGAACAAAAGCAGCGTCAATACATACTCTTGTCTTTCGGCATTCCTTGCTCAATGAGAATCAATATAATCCTGCAATTGTATCTCATCGTTTGAGATACATCTCAAACCATAATATCATGCAAATATCTCAATACATATTGCAAATTAAATGTTCATCCTAATACATCAGGGGGGCAATCAATTGCTCAGACTCAAAATCTCTCAAATTGTTCACCATGGGAGCAAACATGAAATTACAATCCATCATTTCAGACTTCCAATCCCAAATAGTAGTGCATCAAACAGGAAGTCCTTCATACAAAATTCAGCATCCAACTCCCTCTTAATCTATAACAAAATCAAATATTTCTGCCACAGCTACTCTCTTTGACACGAGTCCTTCTAACAAAATGTTGGAGACAAATCATATAAGATCAACTTTGATCAAAGATACCAAGCCCAATGTCTTCTTCAATCGTACAAAGTCTTCTTCAATTATTAATCTTCTTCTCATGTACCTCAAGGACCTAAGGTAGCCCTTATGTACACTTCTTTCATCGAGAAAGACAGTCTCTACATCCATCTAGTATGTTATTCAACAGACATCATAAAAATAAATTTTAATAGAAGTGTATCTGATAAGATGTACTTTCATAGTTTTATCCCTCTTACAGAGATGATCTGTTGCTTTGTACTTATCTTAAGTTGTTATATACTTATCTTGGAAGTCATCACGAACTTCTATTCGGCATAGATACTTCAATCTTGATGATCACACTGCTCCCTCTGAATCCAAACCTCTTCTACTATGATATCTCTTGATACGAGTCCTTTTATCACAAGCTTTGCTTTGTTCTTTCAATCTTATCATTTGTTTCCAAAACCTAGGAAGCCTTCACCATGTACCTGTAATCCTCACTAGAACGTCATGGAAGAACAATTACAACCAAAGAATACAAAGACATGAGACTAACAACAATGGTAATGATTAAAAAAAAAGAAATATAAATACTACTATTTTAAGAAGAATCTCATCTCCCTCTTGATCTTAGAATTTTTGCATCCATCTTGCAAATCAACCTTGTCCACACGATGTCATTTCTTCATGAGCCAGGGTTTCTATTTTTGGCAGAAACATCCCAATCCTAGGGTTTTGTCCATAACCCTAGGGCTTTCTTGTCCAAGCACTTTCCTGCTAGGATTCAGCAACCCTAGATGTCTAAAAATCAAAATGTACACAAGTGATGAAACTAAGGTTTTGTCCATAAACCCTAGTCTTTCAAACCCTAGCTCTTCAAAGATTTATATGTACAATTCACATTCTTTTATCAACAATCAAATATTTCAAGCATTGATTCTTATTCATTCATTTTAAGTAATGAGAAGCTCTACAAATGACTTTGACTAAGGTCTCCCATCTTAAAGAGGAACTTCTTGAAATTGATTTTCTTAACAAAATCTTCATAGGTCAAGGCATATTGCAAGGCTTCTTCTGCACGTTTGACAAGATACTTCTACAGAGGTGACGGAAATGTTTATAAGGTTTTAATTCAACTCATTTTCAGTTTGTCAAATATTCTTGTCACTATATCTTAGGACGCTAAAAAATAATCAAATTCTAGTAATCATCTTTCTTTTACTCATATCATTTATATATTCTAGGATTCAAAGATTACAGACTTTTTTTATTGTATTTATACTATTCTTTTAGCTGACAGGAACCATGTTACTAAAAATTCAACCATTTTAATCCTTTCTCCATCCATTGTCTTGATATAATCTTAAAAAAATTATTTACATTATCTTTGAACTGCCAGTAGATGAGTAGGCACAAACTTATCTTGCTTTAGATTGAGGGAGATATATATTTTGTAACTACAACCTTAACAGAACTTTGATCTCAAACAGAAATACATTGCAAACACCTTCGTTGACTTTAACATTGGCTGCCGCAGTTCAGATTACTTTAGATCACCTCTGAGATTTTAGTATCTTTCTTCTGAGGTCCTTTAAGTCCTTAAGCCTTTTTCGACCTTCTTGAGATTGGAACAGCGGCTTTTTGAGTATTTCAAACTGGGGCTTCTCCATAGATGTAAAAATGATTACGGTCTCATTAGAAAAAAATTGAGGTCAAAAATGGGCCTCAAAACAAAAATATACAACCAAAATCAATTTTATAAAAACCAATCGGAGTCAAGATGATGATGTCAACTATGGGAGATGATTCACCATTTTTAGAGTAAAAAAGTAAAAAGATTAAAATAAAAAATGAACCAAAAAAAAACTACTTTTTCAACTCATATTTTCAACTTCTCCCTATGATTTTACTCAAATTTTGTGTGAGAGCACTCGTTGGATGCAGAATTTAATTCCAAGGATTACCAATGTTGCATACATTCTATGGACCCCACTACACGAAAAATGAAAAATACATGAAAAACTCAATTGTAATCACGTTTTTCATGTAGCAAGATCCATCGAAAGTATGCAATATGGGTAGCATAGTTTTCAAAACCGTTTTAAAAAACCGGTTACCGGTCTAACCGGCCGGTTAGCAAAGCCGCCGGTCTAGACCGGCCAAAAAACCCGGTTGGAAGGCCCCCTTCGCCCAGTTTTTGCCCTAACCGGTGGAAAACCGGCCGGTTTAGGACAGAACCGACTGGTTTGTATCAAACCGGCCGGTTCCGTCCTAAACCGGCCGGTTTTAGGCATGCTCTTCAGACTCAATAATATGCCTTCATCTAGTTGTAGAACTTATCTGGATGTCCCAAACAGTAAGTCTACTTCCTTAAAAAGGGATGTTCATTGTTCAGAAGATAAAGAACTTGATCTTTATCAAAGAGGAAACGGTTGCAACTTGATCCCTTTGCAAGCCAGAGCACAGGTTGTGTCCTTACATTTGGCGAACCAGAATGCAGTCTGAAGTTATCATGACAACTGGAGAAGATCTTGAGAATCCTAAAACCACTCATTAACACTTTCCAAGTCTTAAACAGGTAAGAGAAAAAGGGATGCAGACACCAGGCAGATCTTACACTTTGTTGTGCCAAATTCCATGCAAAAGCAACCAATTATGCTTGTTTCCTTCAAACTTATCTGCAAAATAAGAGAGGCTTATAATTCTTCAGCAGCACCATCCAAGATAGTTGTGTGATAACACAGATTTTACCTTCATTTCAAAGTTGAGACATAATCCCCAATTTGAGATAAACTATCTTAAATTTGTGGACATCTTCCCTCTGTCATGTGAAACTTTTATAGACTTTCTGGCATCATCTGATTGACTGCCTTCAATGGCGATATTTCCCATTGCTACTTCAGCATTCTTCACAGCCTCTATTGCACTTTTGTCACTTGTCTTCTTTTCGAGGAGAGCCTCATTACAATTCTCAGTTTGCCCAGAGGGCACTGATGGTTCAAGTAGCCGAGGTACAGCATTAAACCACGGGTGAAGATTCCAAACGAAACAGTTTACTGATCATATAAAATACCACTGGTGACTGGTTAGAAGGCTGTCAAGGTTTACAAGATGTACATGCAGTTCTACAGTTCTATGATGAACTTGAAACTTGAGAAATCAAAGGTCCTCCCTTGAAAAGGTCAAATCTTTTGCAGCAGGCCAAAGACATAAAGGACATGTTGGATTGAAGATTGATGCCATATGCATTTACTACTATGAACACTTAGGTTCTGAAATCTAATGCTAAGGCCTGAATAATGAAGATCGTTATTTGCACAAAATGTTGCTACAGTGATTTGGAAGCAGTGATGGACTTCATCACATGAGCAAAGGCTCTAGGGTTTTGACATTTGGGTGTGAAAAAGGAACTTGTGAAATTGGAAGGACTGTAGGCCAATGGCCTCATAGCTTGCACCATTGTTTTTGGACTTTATAGGCCATTTAGAGCCTCATTTCTTATGTATTTTGCTATTTTGTCGATGATATGTATTGCACTCGGTGCCATTTTGATATATTCACCTTTACATGGTATATAAATGAGCAAACTTTGCATATTTTGTCTCTATTGGCTTGGAATCATGGTTTTACATCTTAAAAATAGTTTTGTTTCATTAAAAATTAATTATTTAATGTTTTTTTAAAACCGGTTCGTTTAGACCAAACCAGTCCCGGTTAGACCGGTTCCGGTCGGTAAACCGGTTCATTAGGTGGACCGGTCCGGTCACCGGTTCCTGTTTTAAAAACTATGATGGGTAGTCATTGAATAAAGAATTAAATTCCACATCCAACAAGTGCTCCCGCTCGAAATTTGACTACATTATAAGGAGATGAGTTGAAAATATGAGTTGAATTTTAGATATATATATATATATATATATTCCCTCTAAAATTTGATGATGTAATCTCATCTTATTTTATTATTTCACTATTATTTTATAATATTCCTTGGGAGACCCATTTTAAAACTCAAAAATTCGCTAATGTTCCTTCTATCAAGGGTCCATAAGCAAGAGTATTATTAAGGGAAAACCCAGCAACCTTCTTCTCAGAAAAAATTCAGTTCAGTAGGAAATACATCAAAGTCAAGGTCGAGGTCACACTAACTAGCAAGATGCTTTCCACAAGACAACCACAAGATGTCGAGTCCAACCTCTTTCACTTCTCCACAAAGCTCTGTAATGGAGGCCAAAATGTATACCTTCTTCTCCGACAGAAGATCATAGTCATACCACAGAAAAATCAGGCTTGATCACAGCTTCATTCCACACGAACTCAGGCCAGGGCAAGAAACTTGGACTGTTACACAGAAATATCTTGGATTATATGCCAAGGAAGATCTCGAACTGTACCACAAGGAAGCTTGGACTATACCACTAAGATCTCAGACCATTCCACATAAGTGTATCGATCTAGCACCACAGAAATACCTCAGACGGAAGCTCGAATATATACCATAGAATCTCAAACTTGCACCACGGAAATTCAAACTAGAATTACAGAATCTCATACTGTAATCACAGAAGAATCTTGGACTTATCTTCACAGAGAACTCGGACTTATCACAGACCTTATGTGAGGTGTCTTCTTCTAGGTCTTCGGCTGACTTTTTCTCTTGTCTCGACCTTCTTGTATTCTCCAGCTCAGAAATATAAGTATCTTCTGTGAGATCCAAATTGGTGTCTTGGAGGAAATCGAACAGCTAATTTATATGCACTGAAAAGGATCAAAATGGGTGGCTCTAGGGGTTGAGTCGACTTCATCACTAGGGAGGCTGACTCGACATCTTGTGGTGTCTAAATCCAAAATTTAAAAATTCAATTTCATGCTTTTGAAAAAGGCCATGAAGAACATGCCTTATAAGGCCCTCTGTGGATATTATAGGCCTCACTTGATGTCTCTTCTGGATAGTTGTCAAAAACTGCAACTTGCTGGTTCACCCGGTGTACCATCCGTAAAATGAGGGAAGTGCCCAGTGGATTTCATGGGATGTGCATTTCATCCACAATATATATGTGTGTGTGTGTGTTGCACAGGAACCTGTCCGCCCCCCAAAAAAAAAAATCATACCCGACGTTCTGGGGACTTTTACAGGTGTTGGGAACATCCCCAATTTCTTGTGAATGTCATTGTGGACTTGAGGACTTCCAAGCCATTTCCAATCCATTCCAGGAAAATTTTGGGGAGTTTTTGGGAATTGTTCCACCATCCCCGACGATATCTCATTACTATTAAGATTGGAGGAAGCCATATGGTTCTCAGAGCGTATTTGGACCTAGCATTTCAATGCCACTTCCACAAATAAATGATGTTGCAACAAAAGTAAAACATACAAATACAGACATGAATACTGGTTTCTCTTCACAGTCATCTTCACCTCCACCACGAACCAGTTACCTTGTTAGAAGTATATGAGCCAGCTTTTGTTATCAAAAACCACAGGAAAGCCAACTATCGTGACAAGTGGAAATAGCCTCTGAAAACAAATATGAAGATCTTCATCTTCACCAGCAGTATGAATTTTTGGGTGGAGAAAATGTTGTTAATGAAGATATTCATCTTCCCTGGCAACATGGAATTTTAGTTGGAGACAACGCTGTTAGTGAGATGCTAGAATCTGTTACTCAGGATTGCCTCCATCATTTATATGGCTGGCTGATGGAGGTGAAGATGGCTGGAATTTATTCTTTTACAATATATATACCATCTCCAACTTGACCTCCCCTAGAAAATTTGAGGGCGTGCTCTAGCCATACCGGAAACTCGTCCCCCCTGTCCCCAAAGGCAATGCAATATATATATATATATATATATATATGAAATTGTAAATTTAAAGAGGTAAAAAAGTGAAAGTGAGTGAATAAGTCAAGCAGAGAAAGGAAGATCAGAGGTCAGTCTTTATTTTGAGAAGGTTGAAGTCCATGAAAGGAGATATGAAACAAACTGTAACTAAGACGGGGAAGTGCCCCACTTATTTACCTGTAAATATTTTTCCTGGCATTAAATTTCAGATCAGAAATTTGCATTTTGTAATTTTTTCTGAGACATTGTGCATCATAGAAGAGGTTTCATATAATATAAAACATCGTGTAAGATGCAGAATGTCTCAGAAAAATTACAAATTGCAAATTTCTGATCTGAAATTTAATGCCAAGAAAAATATTTACAGGTACGATAAGTGGCGCACTTCCCGTCTTAGTTACAGTTTCTGTCTCACATCTCCTTTCACGGACTTCAACCTTCTCAAAATAAAGACTTACCTCAAATCTTCCCAGAGCTTCCTTTCCCTGCTTAACTTTTTCACTCGCTTTCATTTTCTTACCTCTTTAAAGTTACAATTTCAGATTTGCAACTAAATACAATGTCTATTCTTGCCATATTCATGGCATTTCCTTCAACCAAGTATATAATATCAAATTAATATTACTTGAAAACATCACGATTTGTGTACAAATCTAAGAGTTTTGATTTTGTTTTGGCCTACCATGCCCCGTGTCAAAGGTATCAGAGCAGGAAAATTGCTAGAAAGAGGAGAAAGAGAGACGATAAGAACATTAAGAGAAGACAACCAGAAAGAATATACAAGGGACTGCCAAGATAAAGTGCTGCCAAAACGATAGACAAGACAATACCCTGAAGCTGTAGAGAAGAGATAAAGACCTCTCAGAAAAAAGATGCTGTTGCAATAAAATTCTTGAAAGGAAGAGACCCAGACAACAATGAGAAAAGAGAAGAGAAGGCTGCAGGTTTGAATCCTGTAAGAAAGACAACTCTGATAGACAGAAGATTGCTGGGTAGATGCTGTTAGGAAGACAGCTCCAGTAGAGAGGTTGGTGGGTAGAGGTTGTGAGAGAGTGCCAGGTCCCGTAAAGTGAATACCGGATAGATGTGAAAGAGTGGTGAAAAATCTGCATAAGTAAATTGCAGAAAGAACTAGGACAAGAGATCAAGACAGCACCAGAAGAAGGGGAGAGAAGGATGCAGCAATAGCATGAGGTCGTGCTTTACTTTGCTAACCAAGGGAGTCTGATGCAGGAGCATCGACAGAAGATGGAAGGTACCCCAAGGGTATGTGGTCCCTCAAAAAGTGAACAGTACTCAAAGAAATGTTGAACAGCAAATTATTGCTGTGTGTAATCAGCACCATGATGCTAGGAGGATGGTTGAACCTTTGCTCAAGACTGAATTAGTTCAGCTGCACAAAGAGTTTTCATTTTTTTGGGCCTACCATGCACCCCCTGTGTCACCTCCACAATCCTCCTTTCATGGATCTAAATTCATCAGCCAATATGACAACATGGATAAAGATCTGGGTCATCTCTCCAGCACCGGAAGGCCACCTACAGTCACCCAGGTCAGTCAGTACCAATCCTCTGGGGAATGTCACCCAAAACCATCACTATCTACTCCTCAGTCATCAGTCTGCCTGTTGCACCAATAGCAGCCTCTGGTGGGACCGCTCTCCATGGCACATCCAAGGCAGTGCAGGAATGTTTATGTAATGATTTTCAGACTGCTAGAAAAATATTAAAACGTAAAGTGCAGAAAAGGAATTGAAATGAAGTGGACAGATCAATATAGAATAGAATGCAACCTGGAGTGTAACAGGAGAGAGTAAGTGATCATGATCCAATGTATTGGAGTTATTTATATATTTACCATACCTATTACCAAATTGGCCATAACTCTTGTTTGTGATAACATTTATTATATAATATTATTAGGTAAATTACATGTCATATATTAACAAGTGACATTTTGTGTCTCGGAAAGTCTCCTGTCACCGCAAAAATTTCCCCTTAGTTATGACTCATCTCCAACATTCTGAGATTATTTTGGTCTTTACAAGAAATGCCTTTCACAAGAGCAAGTGTTTCCTATCAACCAGAAATTGCCTGGATCATGCAAATGCAGATCTATAAACACTTCTGCCAAGATTCTGAATTTCATGATTCCAAGAGAATTCTGAGTAAAGAGCATCACCCCTGTGAGGCAATTTCTGTTGCAAACCCTCTTTAACTGAATAATATAAAGACATGAGACCAATTCATGAAATCTTGTTATACCTTCATCCGCTGGAATGTGATCAAATCAAGCACCATATCACATATTTAAACTTTAAAGCAATGTCCATCCAATTTCTCAACATCACATAGAGAAACATAAGATCATAAAATTAGATTTTAATTGAATGCCCTAATGAAAAAAAAGAAGAATAAGGAGTAGGCAGACTTGACAAAATATGGAATTGTTAAAAGCTTCCTTCGAAAGAAAGCACAGTGGACTCAATTTCCTGTAGAAAAATGGAAGCATCAATTAAGTCTCCAATTAAGCTTTTGATCTGATCTAGTGTGGCCAAAAAAATTACAATTTTCAAAGCATAAATATATCACATTATGGAAGAATACTTTTACTGTGTAAAACCCACGAAGTACTGAACATATATAATAACATCTTCAAAGTTTGGATTAGTATTACAGAGAGGTCTTAGCCATTAATTCCATTATTTGAAGTGTCTTGCTCCTCTGCAGTGACAGAAGCTGCAAATGCCTGACGCTCCTCAGTGGTAGCAGTGATGACAGGCATCCATAGATCTGCAGTTCCACTTAAAAGGCTCTGTACTTCTAGATCTGCTGGAGATGATGAAGACAATAATTCATCAATAGATTCTAACTTGGCTGACATCCTGTCCAATTCCTTGGCTATTTCAAGCTACAAGAAATGAGAACGAGTTCAATATTAGATAGCAACTTGCAAAAGAGGAAGAAAAAGTCATGCTAGATAGTCAATGAAACCCTTATAAAGGCTGAAGAACTGAATCCATCTAATTCAAAAAAGGAAAGTCACACCCTGCCTCATCTGGTTGCTTTGATGATATTGAAGGTACTTTGGTAGTCTCCAATTCAAGAGCCTTAATTTTCGATCTCAATTCAGTCTCTGGTTGATTGGTTTCATCTTCCACCTGTGCGCAAGCAATCAAATGAGTAATTCTAAATTCTAAAAATCATCATGCTGGAGACTTTCTTTCAGCAGTGACAAATGCCACAATCAATATTATATAGATCACAACATTGCATTCACCAAAAACTAGACAAGCTTAACAAAACTTCAAAACTTTTTAGTATTTTGAGGAACTTACACTGTTGCATTCGCATAAAGCCCCCGACTTCAAATTTGTCAGTTACAAGGGTCTCCATGGTTCTAAAACTGAGATCATTAAAATTCTAAGTATCAATGAATAACACTTTTGGTTCCCATATTTTCCCGAGAATTATCTAAAATGGTTATCTGTATATAGATTTACAGATAAGATGGTCCAAATACTGCTAGAGCTTGACAATTAGAGGAGACTAGATGGCAAACTTCATATGGAAATTAACAATCGACATAGAGATATGTTCAAATTTTTTCTTGTCAATCACAAAGACTAGAAAGACCATTCAAATTGGAGAAAGAATGTTGTTTAAATCCTGCCAGAGACAGTAATGAACCCATAGTAATATGCATGGCCAAACAACTAATGCCTCCATGGAGCGTGGACACTTGGATGTCAAAGAATTACTGAAAATAATGTTGGAATCATGCCAACAATTAAAAGAAAACTATACTGTAAGGTTCGAAATTTACATCAAGTAAATATTTGGTAGTTTGTATAACCGATGGCAGTTCATATATGATTCCAACTTATAGATATATCTATGTAGCTCAAGAGATAAATTGTGGTTGAATGCCTGATTGTAATTTTTCTTCTTGATTAATACCAATAGACTGAATCATGGCACAGAGGAAGAGTGGGTCGACTACATCCACTGAGTATCAAGACAAGGGTTTATAATTTATTACAAACTCACATAGAGGAGGATTGCATCCATTGAGATTGTGTGGGCCATACAAGACTATTTTTTGTCAGCTGATCGTGAGACTGCCGTATTGAGCTGTGGACATATCCGCAAAGGAAGGGACGAGTCTGTTTAGTGTTAATGGGGCCCACTGGGACCCATTTCAATCCCATGCATAGCAGTGTGGCCCACAGACCACGTTGAAGGTGTCCAGCCTATTGGAGAAGGAGATCTTCACGACTTGGTTGTTGAAGCTTATGATCTTACTCCTAAAAACCAATGTTTTTAAGTTAGACCCTAGATCAAAGAAGTGGTCTTTGTTGGTTATGATGTAGTTAAGGGATATATATTGTGCAATCCTACTGCCCACAAAATCATCATTAGCAGAGATATAGCATTTGATGAATCCCGCCTCATTAAATTAGATATTGTAAGAGTTAATTTGAAACAGGAACAATTACCACTAAATCAACAATTTCAATTGGAGACTCAACCATCTACAGAAGCTAGGAAGCAGGAAGAAGATTATGATGATAAAGACGCTGTGGTTATTGAACATATATAGGAAAATGTGAAAATTTCACAGCCAAAACCAAGAGGACATACTTGGGACAAATCCTCTTGAGAGGTAATACCAATTTTGTTTCGTCTATTGCTTTGATTACTAAAGTTGGAAATCTTCTTAGTATCAGGAAGCAATAGATAATATTGATAATGCTAAATATGGAAGATCACAATGAAAGAAGAAATGGAGGCCTTGGATAAAAATAAAACCTAGGACCTCATAGAACTTCCAAAAGATAGAAAGTTGATGAGTGTAACTGGGTCTACAAATTAAAGAAGTGTGTTGATGGTAAAGTTGAAAGATATAAAGCTAAACTGGTAGCAAATGGTTATTTTCAGATGGAAGGTATTGATTTCCATGAGATCTTTTCACCAAAAGCTAAGCTTGTATTTGTATTGTATTAGTACTAGTTGCTTTACAGTTTACTTGATCTAGAGTTAGAGCAGTTAGATGTTAAAATAACATTTTTACATGGAGCTTTAAATGAAGAAATATGCATGGAACAGTTAGAAGGATTATTTCAACATTGCAAAAGAAAGTTTGTTTACAAGCTCAAGAACCCACTGTATGGCCTGAAGCAATCTCCCTGGCAATGGTACAAGTTTGATTCCTTCATGGTGAGCCAAAATTATACTAGAAGTGAGTATGACCAATGTGTTTACTTCAAAAGCTTGAATGGTATATTCATTATCTTGGTGCTATATATTGACAATATGCTTGTTGCGAGCAAAAGCACGGATGAGATCAACAAGTTAAAGGCTCAGTTGGCTTGACTTTTGATATAACTTATAAGGATCTAGGAGCAGCAAAACAAATCTTGGGCATGGAAATTACACAGAGACGGGAAAAATGTTAATATTTGATTATCACAATATGAAGTATGTGGAGAAAATACTCAAAACTTGGTATGAATAATGTGAAACCTGTAAATACCCTTTAGCTTACCATTTTAATCTTTCTTCAGGTTTATGTCCTAGTAGTGAAGAAGAAAAGAATTATATGTCTCATGTTTCATATACCAATGCAACAGGAAGTTTGATCTGTGCGATGGTATGTACTAGACCATATATGTTGCTAGTAGATGCAATGCAAATCCAGGAAGAGAGCATTGGAAGGTAGTGAAATTGGTGCTTTGATATTTTAGAGGCACCAAGTGATTATTGCACTACCTTTAACTGTTACAATGATTTTGCCTGTGGTTATGTTGATTCAAATTTTGCAAGTGATTTGGACAAAAGATCTACTTCAGGTTATGTCTCTAATCTTCAAGGAGGATCTATTAGTTGGATTAAAAGCTTCAAGAAACAGTTGTTTTATCCACTACTAAGGAAAAATATATCATTGTCTCACATTCATGCAAGAAGGCAATTTGGTCGAGGGGTCTTTTGGGTAAGTTTGGAAGACGTTCTTGTATTTTGGAATAGTCAAAGTGTTATCCATTTGGCTACCAATCTAGTTTATCAATATAAGAGAATCTTTCTACCTTTCTGACTTTCTAACATGGTATTAGAGCTAAGGTGAAGAAGGAATGAAAAAGGCAGCTTGAAGGTCTATTGAAAGAAGGGTTAAGGAGGAAGGAACAAAAGAAGATCATTAAGGAAAGGATCATATAAGAAGAAAAGCCTACTATCTACATCAAGAAAAGAATACATAACAATGAAGACTGAAAATAAGCTAGAAGGAGCCTCCAACTACAGGGCATGGAAGAAGAGGATAGATCTTATTCTTGCTAAGCATAAAGTTTTGGATTTTGTTCAAGGAAAAGTTAAGAAACCTACAGATGATGCAGGAAAGGAAAAGTACATGGAAACTAACATCTTGGCCATGAATCTAATAATAGATGGAGTGAAGGACAATCTAATCCCATACATATCCAATATAGACTCTGCACAAGAAATGTATGAAACCCTCTCCAAGTTGTTTACCATCAAGAATATTGGTCAGATGGCTAGTCTCAAGAATGAACTAAGAACAATAAAGATGACAAAAGATGACACTATATCATCCTATTTTGTAAGGATCTCTAGAATAAGAGATGAACTCCAAGCTATTGATGAAGTTGTACCAGAGAAAGAACTCGTGATTGCTACACTACTAGGTCTACCAAAATCTTGGAGCTCTTTTGCATCAGGAATTAACAGTTGGAAAGATACACCAACCTTTGAACAAATGTGGAATGCATGCAGTCAAGAAGAAGCCTGCGTCTCATTAGTAAGTAACAAAAAGGAGGATGAAGAAAACAACACTTCAAATGCTTACTCTGCTCATCACAAGAAGAAGGGAGTATACAAGAAGTTCAAAGGACCAAAGAAGAAGGTTGATCTATCAAAGATTGAATGTTATAATTGTCATAAGATGGGACACTACAAAAGTCAATGTCCTGAAAATCCAAGGAATAAGAAGAGAGAAAAATAACATGCAACTGTTGTCGATGAAGCTCCACCTAAGGAGAACAAGACTGAAGAATCCAAAGTCAAACACTTATACTATTGAGTCTTCTCTTACATATCCTTCTAAGGCTACTATTTCAAGTTTTGCAATGTTTTCTTTTATGTTCTGATTTCTGGTGTTTGTAGATCTAATATATCTTGTTAGAACTTTTTGGATTGTATAAGTTGTAGGTATCCCTCAGGAAGACTAGATTAAGAGGGAGCCTTCACCCTTTTACCAAAAGATAAGTATATTGCTCTTTGTTTCATTTTCCATGTTTGGTTTCCTCCTCACATCGAGATTTGTTTGTATTGTATACTCGTAACCTTTTTTCTTTATATTTTTGTTGGTAGGAAAGCTTCCAGAATACACAAAGGTTATGGAGGAAACTTCAAAGGATAGACTTGAGTCATGAAAGAAGCTTTGTTGAAAGGAAGCCCTTCAAAATGATACTTTACATAACTCAATCATCTCGTTTTCTTTAGTATAACTCAGTCATTTCATTTCATTCATAGTTTAGTTATTTCATAGCTTGATAATCTTGTTTTCACTTTACTTTTGCAAAGGTATGTCTTAGACTACAAGTTTTGTTGCAAAAGATATGATCATTCTCACTTGAAATTTACTTTATATTACTTACTGACATCTTTATATCTAGGGTTTTGAATAATAAATATTCTTGTTAGGGTGATTAATCTTTAGATTTAATCTACCTTTATCATACTATCTCTTGTTGTTCAATCATTTTAGTAAAACCCTAGCCTTTCAATGTTAAGGGTGTGTCAATAATGAAACCCTAGTCTACTTAGGGTTTGTTTAGATCATACAATATCCTATTCTCTTGATGTTTAGGGTTTTGGTATTGTTATGGTAAAACCCTAGCCTTTTCAGCGTTTATTGTTGATGTCTAGATTATATAATGAAACCCTAGATTTTTGGATTGGTGAATCAATGTTTATGAACATAACTCTTTTGATAGTTAAAGTAAGTTCCTAGGAATGAAACACTAGGTATATATTATTTTGTATGATCAAAACCGTAGCAGGATTAAAATTGTTGTATATCTAACTTCGATGTCTTGATGTTTGTATCTAGGGTTTACCTAGTAGATATTGATATGAGATGCTAGTGCATAATAATAAAACCTTATATATGTATATGTGAGTATGCTAACTTGATTGTTGATGATTTAGTTTTATTAATGAAATATAGGGTATATAACAAAACCCTAGTAGAATCTGTCATGAAATTTTAAAAGCATATTGTTGAAACCTTAGATGATTGGATTGATATCTTGATTAAGTTGTTGATATCTAAGGCTTTATGCCTCAAAGATGGAGACTAGGGTCTGTGACAAAACCCTAGCAAGTTGTTGAAGTCTAATATATAAAAGATGTGACCCTTGTTGATTATGAACCTAACTAAGTTTAGGTATTTCATGTCTAAAGCTTGAATGTTTTGATGCTTCCAATGTAATGACATGATTTTGATATAGTTAACTTCATGCTCCTATATATTTGTATTTGGTTGTACTTGTTATTAAAGTTTTGCAGGTACATAATCTTCAATATATTGAAGATGTTTGTAATTGAAAACGATAATAATGATGAGCATGATGAAGGAAGCTATAAGAATGATGAAGATGTTGAGCATGATGGAAAGAGGGAGTTAGTTGTGAGAACCTCGACGTTATTAAAGTTCGATAGATGATCATGTTGCCATGTGAAGGAATGATGAAGTTTTGGAAGGTCTAAATTATTTGATGAATTATTGATGCAAAAAGGAAGAACCTATGTGACTGAAAGAATAAGATAGTTAATGGACTTGTCCCCTAGTTACTTGGATAAAGGAAAGTGTATATCTCCTGAGTTGAGAGGGAGCTTGAAGAAAAATGAATGATTTGATGAAAAGGCCATAAGGATGTTTGAGATCGAAGAATAGTTGAAGCACTATTGATGGTTATTCATGATTGATAAAGTTGTTAACAAGACATGGATGTTTTTGGAAGAAGTGTTGAGGCTGAGTTTGGTGTTGGAAAAGTTGAAGTAAAGACTCCAACTAGATGTAATCTAAGCAGCATCAGAATGATTAAGGACCTCAAAGGTTTGTGCTAAATATGAAAGTTTATTACTGATTGGCGTTGTGTTTGTGCGGGATCTCTCCGTAAAAAGGTTAAACATTTGACGCATGCTTAGATTGGTAGATATATATCTGATTTAGTTGATTAGGAGAGATCAAGCATCTTGGGGCAACAAGATGCTTGGGAGGACATCTAGTCAGCCTATGTGTTGATGTCTAGATCCCGAAGTAGGGAGGGTGGCGTTGGTCTTGGAGCTCCGACCTTGGATACGCACCTAAATCCCATGCTTAATAAATAATTTTCTTTCATAGTTACATTCTTCAACACTTCCTCTTAACTAGGGAGATATTCATAATTACTATGAAAGAAAATTATTTATTAAGCATGGGTTTCATGCTTTATGATTTTAGTTTTAGGTCAAACCATCCATTGTAAGCTTCTAGGGTTTATGTCAAGAGTCATTGTCATCATGTAAAAGTCCCTTCTTGGGCTTTATCTATCAAAGAAGAAATTTATTTTGATATAAATTAGGTCATTTAGGCCTCACCTCCACCAAGTTGGCCTCAAAGAAGGATAAATTGGCCTCATCAAGGGAATTCAACCCCACAGATTCACTATATATTAACAATTATTCGACCTCATTCAAAGCACCAACCAACAAGTTCAATTCACAGTTGTTGGAGAAGAAAAGAAGGTGTGAAATTCAAGAAAGGAGAAAAACCCTAGCGAAGAAGAGGAAACACTAGCAAAGAAGTTTGGAGACCATTTTCTCTCTCTTATGATTCCCACGTGCGAAATTCTGGAGCTGCAGGAGGGCTGCAGTTGCAAACCTGAAGCTGCACCGAAATTCTAAAACAGTAGGGCTGAAATTTTGTCTTTGATGCTATGTTACCGGATCCGTGGGGCTAGGTAGTTGGATCCGCGGATCCCCGGATCAGATACGGATCCGGATCCGGATCCACTGGGATCCGCACTGTGCACTTTAAGAGTCACTTTCAAAAATAATGAACCTTTCGTAGTAAATAAATCCAAACCTACAAAATCATGTGTTCTATGGCGGCGGCTTGATCGATTCTGCAAATGAAGGTGCGTTGGTTGGACCAGTTGGGTAACAAAAGTCTGTCAGAACATATGTGCGTCAAACGATTATTGAAATGGGCATTTAACATATTATTTAACATTGATAAATGTCTGTCGGAACATATGTGTGTCACGCGATTGTTAGCCTCCAATTTCCACGTAAAATTATTTTGCCCACATAGCACTTAACGTGGATTTTAACTTCCCATCTCCCAAGTGTTTGGTCTCTGATACTTTATCTTATTAAATTTCTAATCCAATTCATTTTATAAATGAATCTAAATAGTTTTGTTCTTTAATTTAATTTATAATAATTAAATATTTTAAATTCCCAGCTCCCAAGAGTTTGGTCTCCGATACTTTATCTTGATAATTTATAATTCAATTCACTTTAATTTAATTTATAATAATTAAATATTTTAAATTCCCAGCTCCCAAGAGTTTGGTCTCCGATACTTTATCTTGATAATTTATAATTCAATTCACTTTATAAATGAATCTCAATAGTTTTGTTCTTTAATTTAATTTATAATAATTTTTTTTTAATAGGTAATTTATAAACTATAATAATAATAATTTTTATAATAGTTATTATTATGTTTTACGTTAATTATAAACTATTTAATTTGTATGAATACTTATTATTTAATACATAAATAATATATTAATTCTAAGCTTATTAATGGAATATATTAATTATTTTATATAAGTATTACATTTTACAAATATATATAAACTATATATTATAAAATTTATAATTCTTATTTTTAAAATTATAAAAAAAATATTTATATTATTTGTACTTGCTGTTTCCTTCGCGTATCCGGATCCTGACTTTTCAAAACATTGGCGGATCCGGATCCGAATCCGTATCCGTATCCGTATCCGTATCCGAATCCTGGTAACTTAGCTTTGATGTAGTATTATTGCAGTTGATCTTTGAAGCTTGGAAGGACAGCTTGAGGGCTGACTTTGTGGAGTGAGGAGGGTCTTTTAGTCTGGTCTAAGGTCTTGGATTGTCTCAAGTTTGATTTGAATCTGCCAGTGGAAGAGTTTAATTGGGTTTTCCCCTATAGAGGGATTTTAGCCCTGGTTGAGTGTCTATATCTAGTGTCGTTGATCTTCATGTTTTGATTTGATGATTGCTTGATGAAAAGAAGATAAAAGAACATAAAGAAAGTTAATAAGACTACAAGAATATCACAAGTAATTATCAATATAAGAGAATATTTCCAGTGTTGATAATATCGGTATCGGGAAAATATCGGCGAGGGTCCGGAAAATATCTTATCGGAAATATCGGCGAAAATATCGGCAAAATATCGGCAAATATCGGCAAGCATAAAAAATGCATAATATATTCATTTTTTTCAGATTTCTAAACATATAAAGCAATAACAACATGAACTAAACACATTGGCACATAAATATGAAGAAGGCATTGATATATATGATGTCAAATAGAAATGATACATCAAACTTCAAAGGCGATACCAAATCCTGCTGATCCCTGATAATTGTCCAATCAAGGACTCAAACAAAATAACATCACATATCCTGCTGACCCCAGGAGGTCATGCTGTCACTGGAGGTCTGGTTAGCTGGCTGCTGTATTGTGACAGTGTTATAAATTCCAGGTTGAGTGAGGGGTACAAGTGTAATGCACCCCCACTTTTCCCTCACTGCCCCCTGGCTATCAGCAGGTCATCTATGACAGCCCTGGGGATGTAGACCAAAGTTCAAACCAATTGAGAAGATACACACACACACAGCGACCTTTGTATGCTGCCCTTTTCTAAGCATCACACACACATGAAGATGGACACAAATAACTATTTCCACCTGAGTTGTAGAGCACCTCGCTTCTCTGTGTGCACAAATATTTTCAATCAAACAGAATCACTATTTAAAAACTAATTTTTACCGTGATTTCATATAACAATGGTGGGCAGAAAGAAAGGGAAGAAAACATCATTATTAAGCAAAGAAATCAGAAAACGTATTGTCTTATGTTTAAATGAAATAAACAAATTAAAACATCAATATCTCAAAACACTCTTCTCAAACAAAATGATAAATTGATAATACCTATTCAATCCTAATAGGCTAGCCGCTACACCAATCACAAGCAAGCTAACAACCCATATGGAGAAAGCTTCTAGCTCATTACTTTATTATTATTTTGTTGGGTTATGGATAAAGGCTATAAAAGAAGGCCTCTCCTTCACTTCCAAGTTGTGATTTCATGGGAAAAAGGCTCTACAATAGGTGCTGGAAACTGAGAACATTCTTGGGCAAAAATCAGAGTTTGTTGTGGAGATATGCAGAGCTGCTATGCTGTATTGTAAGGCAACTATTTGACATTTGAATCTACAATTTTCTGCTCTAATTTTATTGCTGTTCTAGTGTTTATAACTTTATTCCAGCAAGAAAAGAAGCTTAAGCCTTAAAGTAATAACATAAAAATATAACCATTTGTCATTTACATGACAACAAAACATGAAACCACATTCAGCCAAAAGAAAAATAAGAACATGGGCACGATTAAGCATGACCTTTGCTAGAACTCTCAAAGCATTCCAGTCTGACTCTTCGTGGATTCAACACTGCTTTGAACTATATGCAACATGTTATAAAACACTGGTTTACAACTGTGGTTTACAGTGTACACTGGTTTACGCTGTTGACTGGTTTGAAGTTAATGCATTGAAGAACATATGGCATTGACCTTCTACCAAATGCATTTGAAGACCATATCGCATTGCATAAGAATGAATGCTGGTGGCTTTGCATAGGAATGAACACATTGCATAGCAACATTGCATTATTGCTTGTATACCAATATAATGTGTTGCAGCGTTGCGTTGTATTATTGAACAGTGAAGACGTCGGGACTCGGACGATGTCGGATTCAATGTGAACGATTGAAGATTCATACCTTTTATGTTTTAAGCACCGGGTAAACCCTCCTTCGCAGCACCGACCGCCACCGGTTCCGTCTCACTCTCCAGCTCGCACGAAAACAAAGTGACGGGCATCGAAAACACAATAACCATTTTATAACCCGATTAAACCTAACCTGGCGATATTTACAGTCGTAGCGCGATATTTACGAAAATATCGCCGAAATTTCGGAATTCTCGCGAGAAATTAAAAACATGAAAATATCGCGCTATTTCGTGGCCGAAATTTCGTATCGCCGAAAATATCGCGATATTTGCGAATATCGCCGATATTTCGGCGATATTATCAACACTGAATATTTCTGCCTTTCTGATTTTCTAACAATGGGCGAACCGGCCGCAGAGGAGACACCGAGCTCAAGAGAGGGTTGCATCAACAGAGTTCGAGGGGGTCTAGTCAACAGGGTAGTTGTGAGACTGGGTCGTAGTGCCATCAAGATGAGAAATCAAGACGTCTAATCGAGTGACAAGTAGACTGTTTAGGCATTAGAGTTGGCAGAGTGTCAAAGCCAACAGGGGGTCAAGCGGCAGAAGCTATCTGCCACGACAGGCCTGAGCCAATAGTGGTCGATAGAGTATGGTACGAAGGGCAGCACTAGTAGGGTCTGCCATCAGGATTGGCAAAGGCAACCTCAGAGGGAGAGAGGAAGACTATACCAGTCGGGGGATTGGCAATGGATTATTTCATAGGTGTCTCAAATGACTGAGACAGACCCACGAAGGAGATCTTTGCAAATCTATAAATCATTAGTTTTCTTGTGAGCACTAAAAGGACTTAGTACAGGGGCCACAAGGAGGAAGTAGAATAGTGACAGAGAAAAAGTAGTGGGAAGCTCTGAAGGATAAGCTGCTAAGAAAGAGTCAACCTTCAGGTTTAGGTGGGGAGAAGCAATCAGCAAATTTCTCAAGAAGTTTTGTCAAGAAGGTCTCTTAGAATGAGATGACCTCATAGGATGTTCAGAAACACAAGGCTTCTAGGAAGTAAAAAAAGGGAGTAAGACTTTGAGGATGCTTCCAGACTAAGGGAAGGTTTACAGTTTAGAGGGAGCATCCATGGCAACAGATGCAGTTCCAAGATCAAATCCAGTTCCAGGGGGCAGAAGTACCTCTCTCGCTAAGAGGGAGTGTTGATATTTGTAGCTCATGTAGATACTTTTACACAAGCCTAAGTGTCTAGGCGAGTAAGAACTCACCCTAGATCTCCTTAGGACACTTGCTCAAATATGAACAAGTTGTTAATGTAACTTAGCCTAGGTTCAACTTAGGAAAAACACATAATTATTAGGTTAGCTAATTGAGCTAAAGTAAACTTACAAAAAATAAAGTAAACTACTTTAGTGACTGTGTTTTAGTCTCAATCATTGATCTCAAGTGAGGTGAGATCCAATCTCAGTCATCAATCACTTTGGAAGATATGGTTATGGATTTAGCTCAATGTACAGTTATGAAAGAAAGGCTAAAGAGAGGATAAGACAAACCATACAGTGCCACTAGCCTTTGAGAGAGATTTTCTCAAGGAGTTCGATACTCTGGTGTGTTGGGTTCAAGGAAGTTACGGGTGGGATGAAACATCAGAGATCCAGATTAGCCAAGGAGATCAAGGATCGATCTAAGGTTTGATCTACTCAATCAGATCCAAAGCATTGCATATCTATAATTTTCTCAATTGGGCTATTATCCTACTACGAGTGCCCAAATAAGTTCAAAATTGTAATGAAGAATTGTTGATTGGGCAGAATCTATTTGTGTTATTTTGATTGAGATTAGTTGTATGATTTTAGTTTTCACTAATTGTGTTAAAAATCTAATTGTGCATTTATTCAATAGATCTGCAATCTACTAGGTTAATGAATTGTCAGTGTTAGATTCAAGGAAAAATTAACACTCTCAACATTTTACCATAAAATATTTGTATTGTCTACGTACTTCGTTTGTTATCTTATGCCATTATTTATATGCAATTAATAGTTTATTCAAGCTCGTAAATACAACAAATAATGCTACTACAGATAAACACTATACTGTGGCTAGGATGTGGCCAAAGTTTTTCCATTTTCCTTTCCATAGAAAGAAAAGGAAAAGGTAATATGAGATATTGCATTCCCATAATAAATTTGAGTCTATTAATATCATTTAAATATTTGGACTTCCTCTGTTCTTCCAAACAAAGTCAACGATGATTTGAAGCCATCTGATACATATTGCATTGATGTGTACCTACAGAGGCTAAGACTGTTTTCACCTATTGGACACCTAATCTGTTAGGGTTGGTGCAGAGGTATTCCAACAGTAGTATAAGTCCATAAGACCTTTTGGAAGATGAAAACCAAGGGTTAGAACAAAAATCTCATGCATGCAAGAAGAAATAACACACATGCAACATTATATGCTTTCCTCTCATTGCATTCAAAAAGTTGTATGCTTCCTCCAGCTGACCACAATTAGGAGCCAACTTTTGCGTGTGATGTCCTTGAATTCTCTTGTTTCTTGTATTTTACCTTGAGGTGTAATTCAACTAATGAGAGAGTTGTATGTAACAATATTTGGTGCAGACCCTCATCTTTCCAACATTTTTGAAGATTCTAAAAACATCTTTGTTTTGACATCCGGAATTCCTTGTAATCCAACATTGAATTTTCACCAATGTTGTAATGTCAAGGGCTTACCCTTTAGCATCTTTGTATATGTATTTTATGATCTAGTACAAGTTTTGATGAAGTTTCAATGTTGTTGCCAATTGGTAGGTTTATGATACATTGGAAGTCTTCATGGATGGAACACCCTCTTCCCAAGTATATATGGATGCAATAAACAAGTTTTCCAAACAACTAAAAGATGAACGACATTCCATTCAATTGTTATTCCAACTCAATATCCATGTCATCTTTAACTTCTTCCGCACTGCTTGAAACAGATAACATTTCCTCAAGCACATTAGAAAATCAACTTACATAACACATCCATACAAAGGACTGCTATATGGATCAATCCATCTCTTGCGTCATGAGATACCTCTTGCCCCTGTTTTCCTTGTTCTTGTATTAAAGTTGGGCTTAAAGTTGATTTTAATAAACATATTAATTGCACCAGTGGACCTCTCAGAACTTACATTTCACCTTATGAATGGACTCAATAGAAAATGCTTTCAAATGACATAACAAGTGTTCCATGGCTACAATGTGGGGAAGTTGGTTGGCTGGAAGATATGTCAATGAAGCCTCTAAGAGGCAAGAAATGTTTGAAGTCAGAAAAAAGGACTCTTTCTTAAGTGAAACTTGGTGGGAGTGCAATTGAACCATATTTCAAATTGAGGTTGGAATGAGTTCTAGCTTCTCGAGTCTATCCCTTGGAATCTGAAGGAGGTTTTTTTACTCTTGAAATAGTGCAGCCCAGTCAACTTTGTATTGGAGCACTCAACCTTGAAGATGTTTTAACAATTAGTGCATTGAGCACGCACTATCACGTCATGTTCTTCTATTTTTGACTTTTCTTGTTTCCTTCTCCAAACTTCGGTGGACTTTCAGATAAATTGTGTTCTTTGATTTGTTTGGGAACCCATTTCATGTTGCTTCTGCAGTCCCATGCTATATGACCAATATTGTGACATTAATAGCATTCTACATTGAACTTAAATGGTAGAGACTAGAGTAGTTGATCTAAGATAGTCTTTGTAGTCATTCTTGTAGTATGCTCTACAATCTCTAGCTTTATGACCAAAATTAGTGCAATAATAACAATAACAAAGAAATAAGCTTTGATACCTTGATGAGTAGCATTCTTTTGACGATCTACTGAAGTGGTTTATCAAATGGTGACCTTTGACAACTGAGGATGTTATCTAATAATTGTGTACTCTTCATATCCTTGTGTAGTTTGTCAACTTCGTTTCTCAGAGAGACAATCTCTCTTTCAAACCTCTCACAATCTTCTTTTTTCTTTATTAGTTGGATCTTCAGTACTTCTTCTACTTTCTTTGCTTCTTCTAGCTGAACTTTTAGGGAGTTGACTTCTTCTTTGTGTCTCCTTTCTTCTTGGTGTAATTTTGCTTCAAGCTTACTAAAGTCCTTAGATATTTCTTCTTCTTAAAGCCTTAAGCGAACAACTTCTTCCTTTGTACGGTCAAGGTCTTGATCATTTTCTTCAAGCTCTTTATTTTCTTTTCTCACTATTTATTTCTTCTAGAGCAGTCATTAGTTTTGCTTCAAGATTTACTTCAGCCTTTTCTTCAACGTCTTTGTCATCTTCATTTTCTTTATGCTCTTGGTGTCTTCATCTACTTCCTTTGATTCATGATCATCCTTGTGCTCTTGTTCCACATGCTCTAGTTGCAGGCACAAAGCCAGATTCTTCATAGACCTTTTGTAGTTTTTCCCAAAGTCTTCTTGTTGAAGAACATTAACCCACCTTGCCTTTTATAGAATCTAATAGACCACTCAAAATTGCTTCCATTGCTTTTGTATTGTATTTTTTTATTCATGTGTAGTTGTGTCTCCAATAACAACTGATTCCCGTACTTCACAGCCAAGAGCCATCAAAAAGAACTGCATTTTGTTGCTCCATGACACATAATTTGTTCCATCCAACAATGGAGCTTTGCCAACCTACTTTACATCTGTTTTCATGACTACAGAGGAGACATCTTTAGAAGGTTTGGAGCCTTTCTTTCTCAATTTTTCCATTTGTGTTCTTAGGATCTACCTTCCAACTGATAGGTTGTGCTTGAAGGTATTGGCTCTGATACCAATTGTTGGAAATGCTGGGGGGGTGAATCAATGTTTTTTTACAATAATTATATTATCCCAGTTAAGATCATTAATTAAACCAGAACACAAGATGTACAACAAGAAAATAATTTTAGAGGACTCCAATTCTCTTATAAACAACTAGGCTCCAACTTGTACAATAAATTCTCCAAATTCTCCAAGGCTCCAAGCTTGGGTGAGAACTCCAATCCTCACTACAAATCCAAGCTCCAACTTGGTCTACTTGAGAATTCCAATCCTCAATCTCAATCCAGGCTCCAACCTGGTTATTCACAAGGCTCCAACCCTGTGTGAGGACTCCAATCCTCTAGGGCTCCAACCCTCTTAATCCAATTCAATTCTTCAAGGTGACTTCAATGCTTCTTCAATTCTTCCAAAGGCTTCTTCAACAAGTCTTGAAGGATGTCATCAACCAAGCTTCAAGGATGTCTCCAAGGGGTCTTTAAGATCAGCTTCAACAAATAGATCAGTTCCATGTCTGCAACAAGGGGTCTCCAAAACCACATCTATAGATGTCTTCAAGGTTCCTCTAAAAAGGGTGCTCCAAGATTTCCTTCACAACTGCTTCAAGATGTCTTCCCAATGAGTCTTCTAAGGTTGCTCCAACAAAGGTTTTAGGTCTGCTTTAGTAAAGCTTCAATAAGGCTGCTTCAGTAGCCCAAGTTATGTCCAAGAAAAGGTTTAAATTTTGTTCCCAACAAGGCTTTAAAGAATGCTTCAATAGTTCTCCAATGAAAGAACCAACAAGTCTTCAATCAATGCTTCACAAAAATGCTCCAAGCAATGCTTCAGAAGACTGTTCGCAATGGCTGCTTCTAGATTTGCTCCAAGGATGCTTCAGGGTCTGCTACTAGAATATCTTCAAAATGTCTTCAACAAATCTCTATTAAGGCTTCCTTAAGAGGTGAAGGTTGGCTCAAGAATAAGACCAAGGTCTTACACCAGCTCAACAAATTATCTTCTTAAGGATACCCCCTATTTCTCTTCCTTGTATTCTCTGCTTAGCCCACAAGGATCTCAATCCTGAGGTCAATATCCAGTCCTAACATTCCAATTACAGATGCCTCAACATGTAGCCCTGAACTCGCATACAACAGGCCTTAATTCCTTCGTTGTTCCTGAAGTAATCTCAGTCCTTGCTTGTCTTCGTTTCTAGCTCCAAGAGAGTCTCTCGGCCCTACCTTAAACAGAGGCAAAAATTCTACTCAACAAAGACTGCTCCAAGGCCAAATAGGTCTGTTCAAGAGGTTTACAAGGTCTGCTCCAAGACCGAGTAAGTCTGCTCAACAAGCCAAATTCTGCTCCACAAAAACGAGTTCTGTTCAAGAAATTTGTCTCTGGAATGAGGCACAAAAAGAGACGAAATTTGAGGTCTCCACAGGTCTGAACAAGGGTCAAAACAGAGGTCTGCACTGGCCTTGGACCCGAGCTATAGAGGCCTGAAAAAAGGTCTGCTATAGGTCTGAATAATGTTCAGAATTTACCTCAGGGCCAAGTTACAGAGGTATTCTTCTAGGGCTGAGGTTGCAGACTGTCAAGAGGTCGAGTTTTGTGGCACAGAGAGGTTTGTTACAAAGGCCAAAATCTTTGCCTTTGAGAGGTCTGCTCCAAGTGCTTTAGTTACAGTCTTCAGGGGCCAAAATCTCTTCACTAAACAAGGCAACAAATCCAGCAAACAAATGTCTCCAAAACATAACAGAGATATGCCAAAAAGTGATCCAAACAATCATAGAAAACCAGACGTAACAATCATGAGAAACTTGTTTTATCTTCTCTTTAAGTTCATGAGATATGAACTTGTCTTTCTTGCTCCAGGTCTGAGTTCCTTATCCTTGTTTTCCTTGGCCAAATTGGATGGATGAAATGGGCGAGCATAGCTCCTATTTATACTTGTTCGACCATAATTTGAAGAGACACATCCATTGGAGAGGGGTCAACCTCACTTCATGTAGACCAACTTATGTAGGCTTGAGAAAATATGGGTCTTCAACTTGTATATTCATTTTCTCTCCAACGAAGAGGAGTTAGGGGGCTATTAAATACTCATTTGAAAGGTCTTGATGTCCTCTTCTTTTCTTTCTTACTATGACATTGCTGGTATCTACTAGAAGCATACAAGGCTCATGAACTCACAAGCAGGCAGGATACTTGTGCTTTGATACCACTGTAAGGTCCTAGGGTAATTTTTTGTAGTAAATATGCCCAAGTGTTTCTTAGGATACTAGGGTTTCAACAAAATTTCTTGGAGCAGTTAATTTAACATAATCAATGTACCCTTCAATGAACAGAATTGACTTCTCAATAGAACAATAAAATCAGCAGAGAAATGTTACAATAGATCCAATCCTTCAATAACGCAGTAAAACAATCAATAACATGAAAGTTCAGCAGATCCACATCAATCCAATGTTATTGTTCAACACAGTATGAACTTCGTATGGTAATCATAGTAATACAAATCAACTTCCAACACTGTACAATCTAAGCGATGATAAACCTAGTCTACCTCAAACCCGCGATTTATTTTTGCTTTTACATTCTTCAACACTTCCTCTTAACTAGGGAGATATTCATAATTTACTATCAAAGAAAATTATTTATTAAGCATGGGTTTCATGCTTTATGATTTTAGTTTTAGGTCAAACCATCCATTGTAAGCTTCTAGGGTTTATGTCAAGAGTCATTGTCATCATGTAAAAGTCCCTTCTTAGGCTTTATCTATCAAAGAAGAAATTTATTTTGATATAAATTAGGTCATTTAGGCCTCTCCTCCACCAAGTTGGCCTCAAAGAAGGATAAGTTGGCCTCATCAAGGGAATTCAACCCCACAGATTCACTATATATTGACAGTTATTCGACCTCATTCAAAGCACCAACCAACAAGTTCAATTCACAGTTGTTGGAGAAGAAAAGAAGGTGCGAAATTCAAGAAAGGAGAAAAACCCTAGCGAAGAAGAGGAAACACTAGCAAAGAAGTTTGGAGACCATTTTCTCTCTCTTATGATTCCCACGTGCGAAATTCTGGAGCTGCAGGAGGGCTGCAGTTGCAAAACTGAAGCTGCGCCGAAATTCTAAAACAGTAGAGCTGAAATTTTGTCTTTGATGTAGTATTATTGCAGTTGATCTTTGAAGCTTGGAAGGACAGCTTGAGGGCTGACTTTGTGGAGTGAGGAGGGTCTTTTAGTCTGGTCTAAGGTCTTGGATTGTCTCAAGTTTGATTTGAATCTGCTAGTGGAAGAGTTTAACTGGGTTTTCCCCTATAGATGGATTTTAGCCCTGGTTGAGTGTCTATATCTAGTGTCGTTGATCTTCATGTTTTGATTTGATGATTGCTTGATGAAAAGAAGATAAAAGAACATAAAGAAAATTAATAAGACTACAAGAATATCACAAGTAACCCGCGATTTATTTTTGCTTTTACATTCTTCAACACTTCCTCTTAACTAAGGAGATATTCATAATTTACTATGAAAGAAAATTATTTATTAAGCATGGGTTTCATGCTTTATGATTTTAGTTTTAGGTCAAACCATCCATTGTAAGCTTCTCAATAGAACAATAAAATCAGCAGAGAAATGTTACAATAGATCCAATCCTTCAATAACGCAGTAAACCAATCAATAACATGAAAGTTCAGCAGATCCGCATCAATCCAATGTTATTGTTCAACACAATATGAACTTTGTATGTTAATCATAGTAATACAAATCAACTTCCAACACTGTACAATCTAAGCGATGATAAACCTAGTCTACCTCAAACCCGCGATTTATTTTTGCTTTTACATTCTTCAACACTTCCTCTTAACTAGGGAGATATTCATAATTTACTATGAAAGAAAATTATTTATTAAGCATGGGTTTCATGCTTTATGATTTTAGTTTTAGGTCAAACCATCCATTGACAGCTTGAGGGCTGACTTTGTGGAGTGAGGAGGGTCTTTTAGTCTGGTCTAAGGTCTTGGATTGTCTCAAGTTTGATTTGAATCTGCTAGTGGAAGAGTTTAACTGGGTTTTCCCCTATAGAGGGATTTTAGCCCTGGTTGAGTGCCTATATCTAGTGTCGTTGATCTTCATGTTTTGATTTGATGATTGCTTGATGAAAAGAAGATAAAAGAACATAAAGAAAGTTAATAAGACTACAAGAACATCACAAGTAACCCGCGATTTATTTTTGCTTTTACATTCTTCAACACTTCCTCTTAACTAGGGAGATATTCATAATTTACTATGAAAGAAAATTATTTATTAAGCATGGGTTTCATGCTTTATGATTTTAGTTTTAGGTCAAACCATCCATTGTAAGCTTCTCAATAGAACAATAAAATCAGCAGAGAAATGTTACAATAGATCCAATCCTTCAATAACGCAGTAAACCAATCAATAACATGAAAGTTCAGCAGATCCGCATCAATCCAATGTTATTGTTCAACACAGTATGAACTTCGTATGGTAATCATAGTAATACAAATCAACTTCCAACACTGTACAATCTAAGCGATGATAAACCTAGTCTACCTCAAACCCGCGATTTATTTTTGCTTTTAATGTGTTGTGTCTGTGACTTTATAAGTGCCCACATACTGTGATAAACCCTGGTCTGCTACAGGAGTCGAGTCTCAGGAAACTCGGTCTACGGAAGAGCCCTCTGGAACGCTTTGGTCTGTGGCAACTTTGTGGTCTTTTGCAGGAGCTGAACCTCAGGTACTCTGATCTGCAGAAGAATCATTCCAGAAAGGACGCAGTAAATACACTCGGACTGCCCAGGACGCCTCAAGACCAGTCTCGTGAGGCTTATCCTTGCTCAGAGTTCGGACAACTTGCCCATAACAACGTTGTCGTGCCACAAAGCTTGTTTACTGTCAATATAGGTGATCTACCTCAAGAAAATCCGAGGATTGCCACAAAGAAATTCGAGTATAATCATTCGCTATACTTCAGCAATTCAAACCTTCATCATAGACTTCGATTTCAGAATAAGATAAGAAAGATAAAAATGCAAAGAGATTTTACAAACTAGGGTGGAATCTTGCACCACTGAAATTGATAGAAATTGATAGGAGAGAAGGGGTCTTAAATCCTCATAGCTATAGCTCAAGAAACAAAAGATCTGATCCACAATTCAGGATGTCTCATTTGATCTCAACCCTCTTCTATTTAAATATTTTCCATGGGCTCCAACAATGTGAGGGGTTGTGTGTGCAAACCCTAATTCCGCGCCAGCCAAACCAATTTTTGCCCAATGTTGTGGCAACATTGGAAAATTTGGGTTTTTACAAGACTATAACCTACAGGGTCGGATAGGCCATTTCGTCCTCCATAAACCCTCAATTTGGAGAGGATATCACAGGACTGCTTAGCTTAAGAATTGTTTCATGGATTTGTTGGTAGTTGAATTCAGTTTACTTATCTACACATGCAAAGTAACTCGATTTGTTGGTAGTTGAATTCAATTTACTTATCTACACATGCAAAGTAACTCTTGAGTTGCTTTAAACTAACAAACCTTTAGTTTTTTTTCGGAAGCGCTTTACAGGAACATGGCCTGCGAGACTGCATTGCAAAGATCAGACTTCCTTTGAGTAACTGCAAATTTGGAAGGGTATCTATTCCACCAAATTTGCTTGACACGGCCCTTTCTCTCTGAACCTCGTGCTATATGTGTGGAGCAAACGACAGATAGGATGGGAACTTGGTGTATGGCTTAACACTGCGTTGACTTCACCAGTGAACCAATGTCCCACTGGCAGCCGACAGATATTTTATGAGATTAATATGAGAATCAGGTCACGCAAAACAGCGCTAAGAAATACAAAGCCCGTGAATTTGCTCCTTTCTAAACATGCAACAGCCCTTGAGAAAACCGCGAGCTTTCATTTGCAGACACGGTTAAAAATATAAAGACAGAATGAGGGATCCGTTACAGGAATTTGAAATAATTGGTATGATATTATCCTTCCAAAACTCTATGTCATCTGCCTTCTATATTGAATAGGAAACTATCGCAGAAAGAAATATCTAATTCTCCAAAATCACAAGCTTAATGCTTTCGCAATGTCACGGCCATGAAAATAAGCATTGCGTATATTACCTGGGTGAGAAGCTGATTGAGAAATTGGAAGAGTTGCCCATTGGCATCCTCTGCTGCTGCCATGGCCAAACTTTGAGCCCGAGATCGCTTGTGTTCCGATCTAATACTTCTGAGTTTGCTTGTGCTCCGATCTAATATTTTTATGTGTTATTTTGCGGATTTATATAGGATGTAGGGCCAACCATGGGGGCCATTCCATATTTACGCTGGTAGAGTTCCATATTGGAAAAGAGCATGTGATATTTTAAAGTTTAGTGATAAAAATAATAAAATAATAATAATAAAATCGTTGAGTTTAATAATAAAAATCCAAAAAAAATCGTTGTTATTATTTAATGTTTAATTAAAAGTTAAGATTAAATTTATTAATTTATTTATATTTTATAAATGGTAATATGTTATTATTTGAATTATTTAAAGGTTTATATTTTTATTCATATTACTGATTGTCAATTTTAAGATTAATTTTTTTAATTTTATTGTTTTTTATCATTTTCTTAATATAAAATGGTTTATTATTCATTTAATTTATATGATTAGGCTAGTTAATTGAGCATTATTTAATCCTAAAAATAAAAATATTTTTCCATGAAAATATTTTTATTGGATTAAAATAAAATAACATTAAAATAAAAATAGCTTTATGGTATGAAAATTCATGTTATTGACTCATGGTATTCATGCGGAATATAACCTATTTAAAGGGTGAAATTAAACCAATTTAGATTCATCTTAACTCTTGATCTACCAAGGGTAGAGAGGGATCAAATCTCTTGAGATGCAAACCTCTTTTAGAGTGAAAAGATATTTGATCCCTCTCGGTGCTTGGTAGATCTCGAGTTAAGATGGATCTAGGCTAGTAGTTCAACTTAAAACATAATATGTAATTAAAAGAACTGGTTAAAGGGTTATAAATGGTGTTTCAATACTTTGAAAGCATTTTGACATGTGGATTTACACATAGTATTATTTTTTGGATTCATTGTTTTGTATCACAACCACCAAAGTAGTATTACATAATCTGAATTCAAATAGTGAAGTAGTTGGGTGGTCTGATTGTTTTCAAAAACACAGTTTTTCAAATGTTGATGAAGTTGCATGGGAGTGGTTAGCTAACAAGTCTTCTCTTCTCCTCTTCCTTGAAAAAAAAAAATGTACATCTCTCCTCTGTTATAGGGTTCCCTGCTTCTATGAGAAACCCTAACTCATATAGCAGTATAAGACTCGTGCTCCATTATACAAATTTTCTTGCTCAAATATGGATGTCAAATCATGGGAGGATGTTTTAATATGAGAGAACCAACAAATGCCACCAAGATTCATCAAAACCCTAAAGTCAAAAATATCTTTGAAATTTGCACTTGGCTACGGTTCTTTGAAAGGTTGAGAGGTTATGATGTTGAAATTGCTTCGGAATTTGCCTCAAACATCTAACACCTTGAATGACATGAAATGATTACTATAGTCAAAAGTTTAACTATATATCTTGATGAGGATCTCATTAGCAGGGTCAGAACCCTTGTTGAGAAATGGCAACAAGAAATTCAAGTTTAATTTGTCCTTGAATTCAACTGAGAATTAAAATCGAATTCTATTCTCATAGCAACTTGTAAATAGTTAATTAAGTTTAATTAACTTAATTAGCTTAGGAATTTCAAGTTGGAAGTCTTTTTGTAGTCATGTATATGTTCTCCCTAAATTTTATGAGTCCAGGATGAGTTTAATTATGAGTTGTAATTAGATAACTCAGTTGACTGAGTTATGTTCAGTTAAATTAGTTCCAAATTGTTTGTGGAACTAATAAAGAGTTATCAGCCAATTGGTGCACTAATGCATTCACTAGTGCTACTCCAGTTAACTGAAGATTCCCTCATCAGAAACTCATGCATGTCAGTTCAGAGAAAGACTTAGTTGAGACTAGAGTGTAGGGACAGTGTACTGTCAATTTACTGAGTTGTATAGATCATGCATGCAATCAGGAACTGGACCTAGTTTGGATTGCGCAGTTTTGGATGCACTGGATTCCCATTAATATGGGCTATTCAGCCATAGGAATTGCGCAAGGAAATAGGGGCTTAGAGACGAGCGAAAGAGGCTAAGGTTTGGCTTGAGCTTGCTCGTGAGCTAGGAGATTGATCATACTAAGTGGTGGGATTGTTCTTGTGAGAACAAGAATTGTATTATAATCTTGGATTTATGATATATGCAATACAGATATCGAGGTTTTGAGCTGTGGCTTTCCCCAGATAAATATTGTGTTATGTGTCTTTGATTATCTTCCTCTTGTCGATTATTGTTTTCATCGATCTATTGGCTTCCGCTGGTTGAAAGTAGAAGTAGATTCTTGTCTTTTGCTTTAGTAAATTGCATGAGCTTGTGAATCTACAATATTTTCTACATGGTATCGAAGCTGAGAACAATATACTAGAGGAGATTTTGAAGTTTTGAGTTTTTGGTTACAGGTGAAATTCAAATTTGCAATACATACTTCAAGTTCGGCAGATGGCGTCCTATGGTTTGCGGCTCAAGTATGCCTTGGAAGGCAGCTCGAAATTTATAGCCTATAGGGATAGAATGGAGGTTGTGCTAGAGGATAATGGCTTGAAGGAATTCATTGATCAAGAAATTTCTAAGCCAACAACATCAGATGCACGGAATTTGGTCGAATGGAAGAATTGTGTGGCGAAGGCGAGGCGGATAATCCTTAAGGGAGTTCGAGACCACATTGTCTCGAGTCTCGATGACAAGGAAAATCCATATGCTATGTGGAAAACATTGACGGACTTGTATCAGAACAATAGTGACCAAAGGAAATTGGCACTAAAGGACAAACTTTGAAAAATCAAAATGGAGAAAAGCGAGACTATTCCAAAATACTTTACCAAGTTCACTCAATGTCGTGATGAACTTGGAAGTGTTGGAATCACAGTTGCCAAAGATGATATGGTGAGTCTTGCTATTCTAGGACTCCCAGAGGGTTGGCATAGTTATCAGGACTCTGTCAATGGTCAGGAGAAGCTGCTAGATTGGGAATGACTGTGGTCGGATTTGATGCAGGAGGAGATCAGGAGGAACACCAGGGATGGCTCTTCATCAAATATTGATGATGAAGAGAATTGTGTCTTAGCGATTAAGGCGAAGAAGGGGAAAGGGAAAGCTTCTCATTGCAAATTAGATCCTTATCATAGAGGTAAGAAGAAAGACATGGCGAAAGTTAAGTGCTTTCATTGTCATGAGCTGGGCCATTTTGCTACAAATTGTCCACTCAAGAAGTCCAAGAAGAAGTCCTCAAGAGGAGCGGTGAGTGAGGCTTTGGCCTCTCAATTCGAATTAGACTTTTCCCTCATTGCATGCATGGTGTCATCAATGACAGGAAGTGTATGGTACTTAGATAGTGGAGCTTCATTCCACATGACTGGAGACAAAGTGTTATTCAGTGACCTGGAGGAGAAAGATCTCTAGATGCATATAGAGATGGGTGATGACGGGAAGTATAGTGTTACTAGATTGGGCATGATTACTTCTCAGAGGGAGCATGGGGCTCCACTCACCTTTAAGCATGTTATGTATGTGCCCGGGTTGAAGAAGAAGTTGGTATCTGTTGCCATGCATGAGGATAGAGGCTTTGATGTGATCTTCTCGAAAGGAAAGGCGTTCCTTTGACACATAGCCACGGGTCAGGTAAACAATATAGGGATTCGGGTGAAGAATCTCTATAAGTTAGAGGTAGAGGAGTGTGTTTCTTTGAGCACAAAAGCAGAAAGGGTGAAAAGTCGAGATGTTGGCGAGTTATGGCACAAGCAATTGGGCCACTTGCATCATGGAGCTTTGAAGATATTGCAGTAGATCTCTACCGGTCTTCCCAAAGGTACGCTTGAGCAAGTTGATACATGAAAGGGGTGTACTTTGGGAAAATACACCAAGTCTTCCTTTCACGATAGAGATAGTTGAGCAGAGGCTATTCTAGAGAGAGTCCATTTAGATGTGTGTGGACCATTCTCGACAACATCCACGACCAAACACAGGTATTATGTTATATTTGTTGATGACTATTATCATAAATGCTAGATATTTTTCATGCAGAAAAAGGATCAAACTTTCACAAAGTTTTGTGAGTTTAAAGCATTGGTGGAGAAAGAGTCAGGCAAGAAGGTTAAATCTCTACGGAGTGATAACGGTGGTGAGTATGTCTCAAATGAGTTTAAGAACTTTTGTGCAACAGAAGGGATTAAACGGGAGTTGATGGCACCCCATAACCCTCAGCAGAATGGGGTGGCCGAGAGGAAGAACAAAAGCATAGTAGGGGCAGTGAGGGTAATGTTGCATGATCAGGGCCTACCACTACACTTGTGGGTTGAGGCATGCAACATAGCAGTTTATGTTCAGAACCATAGCTCACATCGGATAATTGAGATGAAGACACAGAGGAGGTTTATTTTGGTAAGAGGATAGATGTTGGTCACTTCTAGATTTTTGGGTCATCGGTATATTTCCATGATGCACAAAAGAAGCTTGAGCCGACAACAGAGTTGGGGATATTTGTGGGGTACACTGATACACCTCACAACTATCAGGTGTACTTGTCGACCAGTAGGATGACAGTGGTTTGCAGGGATGTCAAATTCAATGAGGAGAAGGCCATGCGAGTTTCCCTTGAGAGGGAGCTTGAGCTACATGCAGATGAGGAGATTTTAGCTCCTAAGGTTGAGGAGCCTCAAATTGATGTGGAGAAACCACATGCAGAGGATCCGAGAGTGGAGACATCCACTCAAAAAGTGTCTTCCAGAGAGGGAAGAAAGCACACCAGAGAGGCTAACAGATTTTTGGATGATGCACGAGAGAATGTGGGAGCACCCACTTCTCAATGCAGGCAGAGGAGGTCATCTGAGAGGTACACTGGATACATGACTCTTATGGGTGAATGTGTTGTGACAAAGCCCTATTCCTTTAAGGAAGCAGTGCAGCAGTTGGTTTGGGTTGATGCCATGGTGGAGTATGACTCATAGTTCGTAATAGTGTTTGGGATGTGGTCCCAAGATTAGAGGACAAGTTAGTGGTGAGCTCCCATTGGCTTTACAAGGTAAAGCAAGTTGTTGATGGTAGTGTGGAGAAGCATAAGGTTAGATTTGTGGACCATGGATTTTCACAGGTAGAGGGGATTAACTATGATGATCCCTTTGCTCCTGTTGCAAGGTACTCATCAATCAGATCTTTATTAGCACTATCAGCACAAATGGGTTGGAAGATACATCAGATGGATGTGAAGACAACCTTCCTTAATGGCAAGATTGAGGAAGAGGTGTACATAGAGTAGCATGAAGGTTTTGAAACCTTTGACCGTCAGTCACATGTGTGCCAACTCAAGAAAGCGTTGTATGGGCTGAAGCAAGCACCTCGTACTTGGTACACCAAGATAGATAGCTACTTCATCGGGTTGGGCTTCACGAAGAGTGAAGCGAATGCGAACTTGTACCACATAGTGGTGGAAGGTAAGTTGTTGATCATTATACTTTATGTTGATGATCTCATACTGACAGGTGATGATCAGTTGATCATATCTTGCAAGGAGAACCTTGTAAGAGAGTTTGAGATGAAGGACATGGGGCTTATGCATTACTTTCTGGGCAGGGAGGTATAGCAGGGAGATGGGGAGTTGTTTGTGTGGGCAAGTATGCCAACGAGATACTCAGGAGATTCCACATGGAGAGAAACAAACCCATGGAGACTCCTCTAGCAGGTAACAGGAGGAAGGAGGATGCTACTTTAGGGGAAGTAGTGGAAGCTATTGTTTACAGGCAGTTTGTGGGTTCACTCATGTACTTGGTGAACACACGACCGAATATGTGCTATGCAATTAACCAGCTTAGTCAAGTGATGGTTAGGCCTACCAAGTTGTACTGGAAGGCGACAAAGCATGTGTTGAGATACGTCAGGGGCACTTCTCATTATGGATTATGGTATAGACGAACAGAGGAAGTGAAGCTTCAAGGCTTTACCAATGCAGATTGGGCAGGGAGTCCATCCAATAGGAAGAGCACATCAGGAGGGATCTTTAGTATTAGGTCAGCGACAGTTTCTTGGTACAATAGGAAACATAGATCGGTTGCACTCAATTCGGTAGAGGCAGAGTACATGGCTGCGAGTCAGGCAGCATGTGAGGCCATCTAGATGAGGAAGATCCTGGTTGGTTTGTTTGGTCAGCAGACAGATCCAACTGTGATTTACTGCGATAATCAGAGTTGTATCAAACTCTCTAAAAATCTAGTTTTTCATGATCTGTCCAAGCATATTGATATCTGATATCATCATATTAGAGATTATGTGTTGAGGCGGATTATGTTGTTAGAGTACATTCCCACAGGGGTGCAAGATGCTAACATTTTGACAAAGGCATTGTCAAAATGTAAATTCGAGTTTCACAAAGACAAGATCGGGGTAGCTGATAATCCCTTTCTTTTTGAGAGGGAGTGTTGAGAAATGGAAACAAGAAATTCCAGTTTAATTTGTCATTGAATTAAAGTGAGAATTAAAATCAAATTTTATTCTCATAGCAACTTGTAAATAGTTAATTAAGTTTAATTAACTTAATTAGCTTAGGAATTTCGAGTTGGAAGTCTTTCTGTAGTCATATATATGTTCTCCCTAAATTTTAGGGGTCCATGATGAGTTTAATTATGAGCTATAATTAGATAACTCAGTTGACTAAGTTATGTTCAGTTAAATTAGTTCCAAACTATTTGTGGAACTAATAGAGAGTTAACAGTCAGTTGGTGCACTAATGCATTCACTAGTGCTACTCCAGTTAACTGAATATTCCCTCATCAGAAACTCATGCATGTCAGTTCAGAGAAAGACCTAGTTGAGACTAGAGTGCAGGGATAGTGTACTATCAGTTGTATGATTTATTGAGTTGTATAGATCATGCATGCAATCAGGAACTAGACCTAGTTTGGATTGCACAGTTTTGGATGCACTGGATTCCCATTAATATGGGTTATTCAGCCATAGGAATTGCGCAAGGAAATAAGGGCTTGGAGAGTAGCAAAAGAGGCTAAGGTTTGGCTTGAGCTTGCTTGTGAGCTGGGAGATTGATCATACTAAGTGTTGGGATTGTTCTTGTGAGAACAAGCATTGTATTATCATCTTAGATTTCTGATATATGCAATACAAATAGCGGGGTTTTGAGCTGTGGCTTTCCCCAGATAAATATTGTGTTATGTGTCTTTGATTATCTTCTTCTTGTTGATTATTGTTTTCATCGATCTATTGGCTTCTGTTGGTTGAAAGAAGAAGTATATTCTTGTATTTTGCTTTAGTATATTGCATGAACTTGTGAATCTACGGGATTTTCTACAACCCTCCCCAACGGGATGAAATGGAGCAAGGAAGAGAGGCATGAAGCAGTCAATACTAAGAGAGGATTTTTCCTCCTAGATGATCAACATAAGGAGGATAAAAATGGGATAAGGAGAGAGAGATTGCCACATCCATGGGATGAGGTGGCATATCACATCCTTAAGTACATTTCTTGTGAGGGGAGATTGAGTATTGTTTATTTCTACTAGTTCAGACTCCTCTACCAACTTAAATTCCAACCAAACTTACATGTTCATAAGGAACTCAGTACCCCCCATTTCCTCCTTCAATATATGAAGAAATAAGCACCAAAGTAAAGGAAGAAAAGCACAATTATTTATATCATCGTGGCCTAATTAGACTCGTAATCATGGATGCCATGGTAAACTTGCAAAATCTTGTCTCCTGAGCAAATTTCATTAACATGGACAGGTAAGCTGTTCTAGAAACTAAATCAAAACTCCAAATAGGATCAGAAGAGGCAAAGATAGAGGGAGAAACATAAGAGGCAACAGAAATATAGGAAAATAAATAAATAGAGGAAAAGACAAAAGTAGAGGTAGGGGTCAAAACTGAGCCAAAAATAGAGGCATAAAAAGCTGAGACAGAGTTGGCTAAGCTTCATTTAGCATAATCAGAGGGTTAGGATGCACGAGCACCACAGGTAGTGTTAATGCCTAAATCTACCTCAAGCTGAAAAGGTAGGATCCAGGGCCAACATCAAACCACGCTCAACCTGGTAGCTAGCCCTACCAGGTCAGGAGAGGGCTCCTTCCGGGTCAATCTCAGCAAATAATGATCAATGAGGGCTTGAGATGACTGATAGAAATACTGATCTTAGGCTAGGTATAAATGCAAAAGAGTTTGATTTGATAAAATGGTGTTTCGTTGGCTCAGATGAAAAGATAGATTTTGGGTGCGGGGATTGAGGCTCAGTCCTGCAGAGATCTCAATGGGGCAAGGTAGGCAATTGTTTTTAGCACTTAAAATTTAATGAGATGGAAGGAATAGACAGGTGAGGTGTTGAAGAGGGCAAGAGCAATCATGGATACTCCCCAAACAGCTGAAAACATCAAGAAACTAAAGCAAACTTCAAGTAGAGCACTGCACTTTCAATGGATTCTACTTACACTCTTGTTTGTTTAGTTCAGAAGAAACAAGATAGAGAATGGCATACATAACACATAAGCAAATTCACAATTACAAAGAGAAGCACTGTACCAAGACAAATTGCCACATGAATCCCAAAGAGTGCTGCAAATCCTAGTCTCAATTCCTTAGCCAAAATGAAAATATGAGTGTACAATGAAGCTTAAGGCTTTCTCAAAAGTCCAACCATGCTAATGACTGAAAAACAACATAATATAGACAAACATAGCTCATCCTTGCCTCTAGGGGTCGAGCACACATGTTTAGGAGCTGTTTCAACTAATTCCAAACTGAGAACTGGAAATTAGGCAACATAACAGCATGCCTCTAGAAACAAGGGAACTGATTCATTCAGTTTCAAACAACCTTTAAACTGATGAATCTACCTCTACAAGTGAAAATCTAACATATTTACATCATGATCCATCAATATACATCAAATTACATCACAAATTTGCCATTAGGAAAGTAAAAACGTCAAACTAGGCAAAGTTGGGCGAAAAACAGAGCAAAACTTGGTCAAACTAGCAATTTTTCCTCTATGCGTTGCGCCTGATTCTCTATGCATAGTGCCTGTTTGGACCCACTTTTGGAGGCCTTCCCGGTGTCAAAATGAGCTCTAGGTGTGCTTGTTGGAAAGGTCTGCCTGTCTACTTTCCAACCCAAGTGGAATTTTTCAATTTGGCCTCCATTTGCCCCTCCAAAAGTCCGTTCTCCCAACACTGCTTCCTGTGTGTCAAAATAGGGGCAGTGAGGTCATTTTTTGAGTGTTTTTGACCTTTTTGAGGGCTCAAAACCTGCCCAAATTTCTTGGCCATAGGTAGGCAAGTATAATTTTTCATGCCAAATCCAAAAATGCTGAGTTTTTGTGATTTGGAGGCTCCTAGCAAAAGCGAGCGCCACGTGGCGCGGCGCATAGGGCAGAAAAACCTGTTTTTTGTGCCAAAAAATTTCCAAAATGCAAAAATTGCTCCAAATTTCTTGAAATTTGGGCTGAGTCTTCTCTATCAAGAGTTATGTTGGGCCAAGGAAGCCTTGGCCAATATCTGAAGTCGATCATGCTCCTTTTTCCTCTTCGATGCCCTTTTTAGTTTTGCCTTTAAGCTCCTAATTCTCACCTTGCAGACTTTGTTTCTCGCCATGTAATGATATGCCATATGCCTCAACAATGTCTTCTCCTTGTTGGCCTTCTCTAACCTCCTCTCCAAGTGGATATTGACTCTTTCAAGCCATGATTCCTGATCGGCATTGATCTCTTGCTCAAGTGAAGTGAACTCCACCCTCCTCCTTTGGGCAGCTTGGCGATTCTCCCGAATGTTTTGCAACTCCATAATCACCTGTTGGTCCTCCAGCTGCTTATTCCTTTGCTCCAGGTATTGTATTGTCCATTGGGCTCTATCCAAGTTGGTAGACAAGGCATCAATGTCCGCCTGCTGCTCCTGAATGATTTCTCTAAACAATGTAAACTTTGAAACGGGAACTGATACTGTTACCCGTTTCGTAGAGATAGCAAAAAAATGACCCGATTTTCAAAAGTGGTGATGTAGAATACACATGTTTTTTTTAGAACATGGTTTTTGGAACTTTAATTTTTTTCATGTGCATTAAGTTTTAGAATGGTAGTGATTTTCATGCTGATTTTAAAAAGTGAATATTCTGCATCACACCCTTTTTTAAAAGACCTATTTTTTGACTTTAAATTTTCTAGTGTGTGAAATGTAAAAAATTATTTTCTAAATTTGATAGTTTTTGAAGTGGTCATTTTATTCATATTTTCTTGTTCTCTATCTTAATTTTTTATTTTTTTTAGTGGGGTTTTTATTGTTTTGCGTTTTTAAATTAGAAAGTCGATAGTTTGAATTTTAGATAATCTACATATTTATACATCTTTAATTAATTTTTCATTCCACATGAAATAATTGTTTCTAAAAAACAACATTTTTTAACAATGAACATAAAAATAACCATTTTTAACATAAATATAACAAAAAGCCTAAACGTTTTGATAATTTTTTGCTAGAATTAACATGTCAAAATCACAATTTTTATACAAAAATATTAACTAAAAATGGTCAAATAATAGTTTTTTTTATGAATTTCATGTCAAAAAAATAATAATAACAATTTTTTTTTCAAAAAATAATAATTAACTTAAAAATCAATGCGAAAATCACAAATTACAAATATTGAACACATAACAACTTTAATTCATTGATTATTCTTTTCATGAAATGTCAGAGTCAAAACATTGCAAAGCTTGATTTCCAGGTATAACTTAAATTTAATCAACAATGTCACGTAATCCAAACTCTTCGTCCTCTAGAGTTTCATCATTGTCATCTTCCACAATATTTTATGCTTCCTTTTGCACAATTTCCTCTTCTAATGGGTCTTTGATGTCTGCAAATCTCCCAATATATGTCTTTCCAAACATTCCATGTAATGGTGGTTGGGGTTCCTTTGCCTTTTTTGCCACACGTGATTCACTAAAGTCCCCTTTCTTCAAACCAATTTCTTGCATTGCATCTGGAAGAAATTGAAGAGCGTTAATTCTTTGCTGAATGAAATTGCATTGTAATGGATCTTTCTCAATTGCAATGCAATTTCTTCCTTTTTGAAGGCAGCATGCTAGTGTTGTACCTAATTATCAAGCACAAAAAAATAATGAAGTAAATTAGTACAATGTTATATTAATTAAAAAAAAGAACATATTGAAATTCAATTCCATGTGGCAAAACCTACCTGAGCCAGAAAATAAATCCAGAACCCAATCTCCTTCATTTGAACATATGTCTATAAGATAGTTAATCAATAATTGTGGTTTCTGATAAATGTTAACTATCTCTCCTTTCGTTTCTTTGTCTTCATATGTTAGTTTTCTCACAACAGCATCATAAGTCAGTGTTTGGCTATGACTCTTTCTGTCCACCCGATTAAAAATCATAGACATATGGCTATCATCTTTTGCCCAACTATCAATATGAATGAACTCACAGTCATTTATAAATTGTTGATCTTCATTGTTAAGAAGATTTGACTTTTGCCTGTAACATAAAATAGTAAAAGTTCAATTAACTTGTACATAAATGAATTTTTCAACATTAATCAAATATACCTTTAAACATCTTACCAAGTAAGCTGCATCCTTGAATTTGTTTTCCCCTTGAAGCTTGACAATACCATTGCCAATTGTGTGTCTGAATGAAATGTCACAAATCTCCATAATGGTGATGACGTCACTTCCATAAATCCCGCCACCACTTTATTAAAAGCTTGATAAGTATAAGGGTCACTATCATAGTAAATGTTTGGAATATTGAAACCATGGGGAATATCTACAATAACCAGGGCATAATCCCTTTTTGGTACGAGTTTAGCAATGTCTTCACAGTCGCCTTGTATTACTTGATATTGAATAGTGTCTAGCCCATTCCAAATGAAATGATTAAGAGTTGGATCAAGTTCAACATTCTTAATACGTTGCTTTCTTAGTCTTTCAATCTTTATTTTTTCAATAAAAGTCTTGAAACTGTCTGGTGCTCCATTATCTTCTTTCCTCATCTTTTACCAAACAAACAAATGTATGTGTAAGTTTTAAATTAAAAATAGTACATAGATGATTAAAACTGAATGTATAAATCAAGTTACCTTTTTAAATGCAAGATAAAAAGCTTATAATGTTGATGTAGAACTTGAATCTGGATAGTTGCGTACAACATCATCCCAACTATCTTCATTCAACAATTTAACCATTTGTTCCTGAATTTTCATGTAAACTTTGTGACTGCATAGATAAAGTAAGAAAAAGTTAATATAATGATATGTATAACAAATACTACCAATAACAACATGTTTTATTTAAAAGATAACTATAATCCTGGAAATAAGTAAAAATAATTCAGCAAACTTAATTTTGAAATTCTTCAGACATTTCTTCCAATGATAATTCCCCTAACCTCACACGAGATAATATTGTTTTGACAATTTTTTCATCTTTCACTCCTTGCATCGCCCTCCAAGGCGTGATGGTCATATCGTCTGGAAGTTGCTTCAGTTCAGGAGCTGATTTATTGTTACTACATATCAATGGCTTAGACTTTTTGACCCTCTGGTTTTTAATGCCAATGTCTTCCCACATGCTAAAAATGTCATCAATCAAATTCAAAATATTTCCAGTTCTAAATGCCAATTGGAAAATGTTATCAACACCTCTGAATAAATCGCTATATCTGCTGTCTTTTCCACCTTTTGAATTGGTTTTCTCTTCAATTTGATAGCCTATTTCCATACAACATTCCTTTCGAAAATCTGCGGTAATATTTATCTTATCCCCACCACATTTTTCTAGGAATTCACTATGAATAAATCTAACCTTTTGGATCAAAGTCATAGACATCCTATATTCATTATCTGAATTATGATCCCATGCCACTAACTTTGCTTCTGTTTCATTTAAACCAGCATAAATGATACATTTCATTGTTTCAAAACGTGGGTTATTAGGATATTCCTCCATCAATTGTCTTTGAGCTTCAACAGAATGGTTCCCCCCAAGCACATAATAATTGTATTCAAAACATTTTGACTTATCAAATGCTTCTTTGTTGAGAACTTGAAGTGGATCAACAAGAAGCACATAATTAACCACATGAGCATATGGATTGTACCTCATTAATGTCTTCAAGTTGTGAACATGCAGATGATGTGGCTTTCTAACTTGATATTGGCATTGTCCTTCACTTGCCTTATAGGTTTGTCTGACATTTAACTGAAATGTACGACCACCATCAATTAAGTTTCTCTTTGTCAAATTCTGTCGAATGGCATTTTGTTTTGTTTTGATTATGCCATCATCTAAATCAGCTCCTGGTGTAATGATTTCTCTGCTTTCTTTTGAAGTTTCACTAGGTTCTTGACTGTTGGTAATGACTACTTCAAGATCTTCAACTCTACTTTTTTTCGTCATAACATTCTCAAGAGATCTATTCTTGGGCATTGTTACTTTTGGTCTTTTACGACCTTCTTCAGTTCCAATGTCATCTTCAGTAATGGCAACATATGCTTCATTGTCAATTTCAACTTCATCGTCCTCCAAAGTAACTTGTTTACCCTTGCTAGCTTTATCCACCAGAGGCCTTTTTTTCTGATTCTTTGGATGTAGTTTTGTAGCATCATCAATTACTACATTTTCCATGTTTTCCATATCTTCTTCTGACACTGAGTAAAAATGGCTGACAACTTTCATGATATCATGCTCTATGAAATGAATGCCTCCCAACCTAATTGAACAGCTTTCAACAAAATTCTGCCAAACAAAATATCATATGTTAATATAAACAAAGTTAAAAAAATATAACGAGACACTTTCAAAACGCAAAATAAAAATACAAATAACAATACTTACGATGTTTTGTGTCATCTCATTTACGATTTGTTTACACAACTTTGTAGATACCTCTCTCGTGTCATATAATGAATATGATAGTCGGTATTTAATCCTTTCATGTGACTTGGGAGCTTTTGTAAGTACGTAAACAACTTCAGTGTTTGGTACCAAACACATATTTATGACTCTTCCCATCACCTCCAAATTTTCATTATTATGGGGTATATCAATGTATAGATATATATTCACAGTTGTGCTCTCTCTTTCTTTCACATACCAGACTCTTGATGGAAATTTCACCTCTTTTGAACTTTTCCAATCTGAGATTAGCTTCTTATCACTTGAAGCACTTGAAATATTTGTAGGCATGAGTTCAGGTGGAGTTCGTTCACCAATGTTTTTTGAAGATACACCTTTAAGACTCTTTGGTCCAGAAAGATTCACAGAAATTTTCCTTGATGCCATTTTCCTAAAAAAAACACATAAATTAGTAAATAAAAAAACATATTAACTTAAATTAATAACAAAAATATACCATAAATTTTTTATTTGTATAATCAGAATTGCCCAGCCACCTTTAATGGGTAGGCGGGTCGATGGGCGAGCGGGAGGTCAGGTGAGGGATAATGAGGTTAAGTAGACATTTAGGCAAGTATGGGCGAGCCCCTACCCACGCGCCCCCCACAACCCCCTCCCTGGCCCCGCCTCCCCTTCCCTCACCCTACCCCCTACCGTCCCCCCACACTCTCGCGCCCCATCCCCCCTCGCCCCCCGCCCCCAAAACCCCCTCCCGCCCCATCCCCCTACACCCCCCAACACCTCCCCGCGGCCGCCCCTCCCCACTACGCCCACCACTCCCCACACCGCGCGCCCCCCTTAACCCCCCCGCGCACCCCTACCCCCGTGCCCTACCCCATCCCCCCCCATCCCCGCGCCCACCCCCGCCCCATCACTCCCACGCCTACCCCTTACCCCCCCAATCCCTCTACCCTTACCCCCCCATCCCCCCTCACCCCCCCCACCCTTATCCCCCCGATCCCCCCCCCCTACACCCTACCCGTGCCCTACCCCTCTACCCCTCCTACCTTACCCCCCCCCACCCCCCCCTACCCTTACCCCCCCACTACCCCACCCCCGCCCTACCCTACCCTACCCCCCCATTCCCCCTCGCCCCATCCCCCTACCCCCCATTCCCCCCCGCCCCCTACCCTTACTCCCCCACCCCATCCCCTACCCCCCGCCCCCTCCCACCCCGCCACCCTCCGCCCCTACCCACCTCCGCCACCCCTCCCCGCCCCCCTCCGCCCACCGCTCCCCCTCCTCCGCCCCCCCCCCCCCCCTCCCCGCCCACCCTGCCCCCTCCCCGGCCCTCCGCCCACGCTCCCCCTCACCCGCCCCCTCCGCCCCCCTCCGCCCACCCCTCCCCTCCCCCGCCTCCTCCCCGGCCCCTCCGCCCACCGCTCCCCCTCCCCGGCCCCTCCTCCCAACCCGCCCACCCCTCCCCCTCCCCGGCCCCTCCGCCCACCGCTCCCCCTCCCCCGCCCCCTCCCTGGCCCCTCCGCCCACCCCGCCCCCTCCCCGGCCCCTCCGCCCACCGCCCCTCCCGGCCCCTCCACCACCGCTCCCCCTCCCCCTCCCCGGCCCCTCTGCCCACCCCTCCCCCTCCCTCGCCCCCTCCCGGCCCCTTCGCCCACCCCGCCCCCTCCCCGGCCTCTCCACCCGCGCAAGGCCACCCCCGGGCCGCCTCGCCACCAGTCGGGCGGGGCGGGGCGGCCCGGGGGTGGCGCTGTGCGCGGAATCGATCCACCGCCGGTCGGGCGGGGCAGGGCGGCCCGGGGGTGGCGCTGCGCGCGGAATCGACCTGCCGCCGGTCGGGTGGGGCGGGGCGGCCCGGGGGTGGCCCTGCGCGCGGAATCGACCCGCCGCCGGTCGGGCGGGGCGGGGCGGCCCGGGGGTGGCCCTGCGCAGGCGGAGGGGGCGAGGTGGGCGGAGGGGCCGGGGAGGGGGCGGGGGAGTGGGAGCGGTGGGCCAAGGGGGCGGGGAGGGGGCGGGGGAGGGGTGGGCGGAGGGGCCGGGGAGGGGCGGGGGAGGGGGAGGGGTGGGCGGAGGGGCCTGGGAGGGGGCGGGGGGGGCGGAGGGGCCGGGGAGGGGGAGGGGTGGGCGGGCTAGGCAGAGGGGCCGGGGAGCGGTGGGCGGAGGGGGCCGAGGAGGGGGCGGGGGAGGGGGAGGGGTGGGTGAAGGGGCCGGGGAGGGGGGGGGGGGGGGGTGGGCGTAGGGGGTCGGGGAGGGGTGGGGGAGGGGGCGGGGTGGGCCGGGTAGTGGGCGGAGGGTGTGTGGGGTGGGGAGGGGGGGGGGGGGGAATGGGGGGGGTAGGGGGATGGGGTGGGGGGGTAAGGGTAGGGGGCGGGGGGGGGAATGGGGGGGTAAGGGTAGGGGGCGGGGGGGGGGAATGGGGGGGTAAGGGGATGGGCTAGGTGGGGTAAGGGTAGGGGGCGGGGGGGGATGGGCTAGGGGGGGTAAGGGTAGGGGGCGGGGGGGATGGGCTGGGGGGGTAAGGGTTAGGGCGTGGGTAGCGTGGGGGGGGGTTAGGGTGTAGGGGGGGGGGTAGGGGTAGGGGCAGAAGGGGGGGGGGTAGGGGTATGGGTTAGGGTGTAGGGGTAGGGGTAGGGGCAGAAGGGGGGGGGGGTAAGGGTACGGGTTAGGGTGTAGGGGGGTAGGGGTAGGGGTAGGGGCAGAAGGGGGGGGTAGGGGTAGCGGCAGAAGGGAGGGGGGTAAGGGTGCAGGTTGGGGGAGGGGCAGAAGGGGGTGGAGGGAGAGGGGGCACGGGGAAGGAGTTAGGGGGTGGGGCCCATGGGGCCGACGTTAAGGAAGGGGGGGAGGAGTTGAGATTGGAGGGGAATGGGAGTTAGGGGGTGGGCTTATGGGAGGAGAGTTGTGGGGTAGGGAAGGAAGAGTTGGGGAAAGGGTGCATGGGTGGGTGAGTTGGGGGTGGCAAGGGCTGGCGCATGGGTAGGGTAGAAGGGGGAAGAGGGCATGGGTGAATGGGAAAGATCGGTAATGGGTTGGGGGAAGGGGGCACGACGACGGCCTACCCACGGTTATTGGGTGATTGAGTTTGATTGGGCCCACCATGCTCACGATTGACATAATTGTTATTTTGGCTTGGAAAAATTATTAATTTAAAAAAAAAATCTTCTTCGACGTTAAATTAATTTAATATGAAAATTTTGAAAAAAAATTGAACTTACCTTTCAATTGCGATAATTCTTCGTTGAATATGTTGTTGATAGCAATATAGCTGCTCCACAAATTCACAAGTCTTTCAACGAACTTCAGAAAACCTGGATGTGAGGTAAGTAATAGTGATAACGAAATTTAATATATAAGTGAAATTACGAAGATGTTTTTCTGTACGATTAATGTGGGATAATTTGTTTTAAATTATTATAGAGCGAATATTGTAGAGTTATTTTACAATGGATTGAATGTGGGATTAATTTGTTTTAGAATATATTATAAAAATTAAAAAAAAAAAATTAGTTGTTTAGTAAATATTATATACTTTAACTATTAGAATAATTAATATAGAAGTTGTAGTTTACAATTTGAATTTCAGTGATTGATTTCATAAAAAAAATTTAGTTTATGTTTTTCAATGAATTGTAGAATAAAATAATAAAGGTAAATAAATCTAACAAACTTTTGGAGGGAAATATTTTCGCGAAAATTTTTGGAGGGAAATATTTTCGCGAAATTTTTTGGAGGGAATAATTTTGGAGGGAATATTTCATTCTTTAAGCTATATAATATTCTTAGGAGACTCCATTTGTATCATTCAACATCTTCTATTTGAAAGGGATGGATTGTTCTGATGGTGAAGTTTCGATTTATACACCATCAACATCTTCATCGCGTAACAACTCTATTCATATTGATGAATATAGCGGGAATTCTTCCACTATGAATAGAAAGTCAATTCTTCCACTTAGTCCTGATTCTAAAGACTACGAGAGCAGCACTGATGAAAGAGGGGATGGAGAATTTCAAATTAATAAAGAGTCACAGATTCCACTTAGTCCAAATTCTAAGGACCATGAAAGCAGCGGTGATGAAGAGCATGATGGTGAAGTTCAAAAGAATGGAGTGTCACAATGTCCACTTAGTCCTAATTCTGAGGACTATGAGAGTAGCAGTTTTGAAGAGTGTGATGGTGAAGTTCAAAAGAATGGAGGGTCACGGTGTCCACTCAGTCCTAATTCTGAAGACTATGAGAGCAGCAGTTTTGACGTGCATGATGGCGAATTTCAAAATAATGGAGTGTCACAGTGTCCACTTAGTCCTAATTCTAAGGACTATGAGAGCAGTAGTGATGAAAAGTGTGATAGTGAATTTCAAAAAAATGGAGTGTCAAAGTGTCCACTTAGTCCTAATTCTAAGGACTATGAGAGCAGCAGTGATGATGAGTGTGATAATGAATTTCAAAAGAATGGAGTGTCAAAGTGTCCAGTTAGTCCTAATTCTAAGGACTATGAGAGCAGCGGTGATGAAGCGCGGGATGATGATTTTCAAAAGATTGGAGTATCACAATGTCCTCTTAGTCCTGATTCTAAGGACTATGAGAGCAGCAGTGATGAAGCGCGGGATGATGATTTTCAAAAGATTGGAGTATCACAATGTCCTCTTAGTCTTGATTCTAAGGACTATGAGAGCAGCAGTGATGAAGCGCGGGATGATGATTTTCAAAAGATTGGAGTATCACAATGTCCTCTTAGTCCTGATTCTAAGGACTATGAGAGCAGCAGTGATGAAGCGCGGGATGATGATTTTCAAAAGATTGGAGTATCACAATGTCCTCTTAGTCCTGATTCTAAGGACTATGAGAGAAGCAGTGATGAAGAACAGGATGAGAGCAGCAGTGATAATCCAATGATGGAGATGTTGCCAAGAAATATTGTATCGAGGAGTAGGAGCAGACCTTTTCGTATCAATGCAAACTATTCTAGTTATACAAGGGGTAGAGCAGAATATCTTACGAGAAGAAGTTCTATCAGCGCTCTCATTTCAAGTGAATGTTGCCAAAAAAATTGCTTGAAACATATGGATTTCACATTTGCATTAGAAAGCAGGAAGAGATATTTGTCAATGAATAAAAGCATGCAAAACTCATATTTAGTTGGCTGCATGCAATCTACATTGTCAGGTTATGATTATCATATTAGGAATTTATTATTGTGTAGAAAAGCTTTCAAAATGTTTCATTCAATTGGGAATTTTTGTCTCTCGAGAATTCAAGAAAATTTGGAAAAGGATCCCACATTTTATTCAGAAGTACGTTATAAAAGACAGTTTGGGCCATTATCAAATACTGCAATGTCATGGATGAAAGATTTCTTTTCAAAGCATGGAGAGTGTATGCCAAATAGAGAGACAATACATATTCCAGATAATTTTTCAAGATGAGAAATCTACAACTTATACAAAGAATATGCAGAAAGTGCTGAGGGACAGGGCCAATTTATTACATATCAATATTTTGTGAAGATATGGAAGAAAGAATTCAATAATGTTCGTATTCCTAAGAAGACAAGGATGGGGATTTGCAGTACATGTGCTTTTCTTAAATAAAAAAGGGACAAATGTGAAGGCTCAGAAAGACGTAAGTGTTCATAACTTTTACTTTTAAAATTGTATAGTCATCAACTATGAAAACATATTTCTTAATGAATTTCTTTTATGTTGTGTAGATTTAATTGTCAAAGAACTTTAGGAGCATCGCGAACAACAAACAAATGAAAGGAAGAAGTTGTACAAGCATCGAAAGAAGTGTTATGATAATCCAAATAAATATTTGGGTTTGATAATTGATGGTATGGACCAGAAGAAAACACTTTTACCACATTTTGTTCGCACACCCAAAAATCTACAAGAGGAAAAATTTTATTCAGTTTCACTTGGTCGGTTGTATGGTCTTCAATGGGAAAATGTTGCCAAGGGTGTACTTCACAGCTCCAAATATTCATAATGATGCAAATCTGACCATAACCATAATTCATGATGTGATTTCTCATTGGTCTGGTAATCTTCCTGAAGTTTTGTATCTACAATTGGACAACACTTGCCGTGAAAACAAAAATCAGGTTGTTTTTGGGTATCTGAACATGCTTGTTGAATTGAGAATTTTTCAAAAGGTAAAGGTTGGTTTCCTTCTTGTTGGGCACACTCATGACCATATTGATCAGATGTTCAGTCGTTTTTCAGTCACATTGAGGAGGAAGGAAGTTGGGAGCTTGCCATCACTAATTGAATGTATTAAGAAATCATACATGCCAGAGCCTGCTTTTGAAGTGTTGGAAGAAACTGTTGACATGCGAAGGTTTATTCTAGGATCATATGGTGAGGGGAAATGCATTGAACAACTTAATGATATTAGCTTCCAACATCAATTTCGTATAAAAAAAATTGATGGGAAAACACTAATATGGGGCAAGAAGTTTTCAACTACTACAGAATGGGCACCGTCATCAGGTTTGCAATTTTTGAAGTTCATTCCAGATCGTCCAATATTTGCATCAAAAATATTGTTATTACAATCAGTTGGTGAAGTTCAGAATGCACGCAGACAGAATAAACATATAAATTATTCTGATTGCCTAGAAGAAATTAAAAAATGTATTAGATAAACATATGAGTACTTTGACATTGCTGATTTAGTTTGGTGGGAGTCATTTTTCAATAATCAAAGTGATATCATTTCAACAACAACCAATGAAGATATACCTTTGAAAAATCCATTTATTTGGCCACAAAATGTGTCGAATGAACAAGAGGAAGTAAACATTGTTGAACAGAAACAAACTCAAGGTATTATTAATTCTTCACAGGCAATGGAAAGAGAGATGTATATTGGTTCCAGAGGATCTCGTGCACAACATGAAGCCATGGAAGACCTTTATAGGGGTTCAGTACATGATATTAAGGAGGGTTGCATGATTGCAGTGCTAGCAGATGGAGATCCCAAAGGCTATCCATTTTGGGTTGCTAAAGTTATAAAGGTCTTTACAGAAAATGAGGATGTTACAAGTGTTGAAGTACATTGGTATGCCACAAATACACACCCATTCAATGGTGTGTATAAGCCAGAGATGGTAGTTGACAAAAAAAATGGTGGACAAAGAAAAAGAAAGGGTACAAATACAAATCGCCGCCGCACAGACATATTACAATTGGAGGATGTTGACATACTTGTTTATGACTTCAATTTAACAAAGAGAGGAACTCTTCGCTTCAAGACGACAGAGATTCTGGAAAGGTTGTTACCAGAAGGAATAGTGTTGACATGGGAGTCTGTTGAAACCAGTCGTAGATCTAGAAGACTTTTGAAACCTGGAATGTTGGGCATGCATGTGGACTCAGATGGGGCACTAGTTGATGAAAGAGAAGAATATGGAACATCTTCGTCAGCATCCAGCCACTCATCTGAAGATGTGAATTGTGATGGTGTGCAAGAAAATATGAGTGATTTTGAATAATTGTTTAAGACAGATTATATAACTGATGTATGCATCATATCTTCAAATAAAATTAATGTTTTTCATATGTTGTTAAATGAGAAGTTATGAAGCATTTTTATGTTGTTGGATTATGTCTTAAGTATGATAAATTTTATTGTTTAAATATCTACAATGCAATATCAAATTAGAGATATAATGTCTGTTTTATTCAGTATACAAATAAAGACTTTTGATTTCATTCAGTGATATAATTTGTTCATAATGTCATGGTTTTTTAATTTTATAGTTGAAAAAATTTCAATTTCTTTTGTATCTAGCATGGTGTGGTTGAAAACATGTTAAATTTATACTTAGGAAAGAAAAATGATATTCTACCAGAAACATTAATGTGTTTTTTCCTTAAAAATTAACTTTGTTTGAGACATAAAAAATTGGTTTTATTAGCATTTTTTAAAAAGTTTGAAAATTGACCCTAGAAAAAAAAACGTTATTCCAGTATCATCACTTTCGTTTTGAAGCTATATTTTGCACGAAAATTTCGTAGTAAATTTCGTAGTCACCGCCATTTTTAAAACACGTTCAAAATTGACACCTAAAAAAAAACATCGTTCCAGTATACACACTTTTTGTTTTTAGCACTGTTTTGATGTTTTTTTGGGGTTTTTTGGCCAGAGTTCCCGTTTTGAGTTTATAGTTCCCGTTTCAAAGTTTACATTATTTCTAAGATTTGTGCTTTGCGGGCCCATATCAGTATCATCAACCTCGATGAGAATGAAATCAGTCTCCTGCTCACCTAATGGTCCTTCCTCCTGTAGTGACCTCTTGCCTCGGTCCTGAACCTATTGTGCTAATTATGGAAGCGAGGCCCCTTCCACCCCGGGTGGAGATAACACTCGCTTGTCTACTGCAAACAACCGTCTAGTGCCCTTCTGATAGGCGATGAACACTGGCACACTAGCAGTCTGTGTCTCATGGCCCTCATGTTGATAAGAAGGTCCACCTGTCTCATGCAAAGCCTCTGAAGGTCCTTGTTGAGCTCTAAAAAACTCACGAGAGATGAAGTCCTCCCAAGTGATGCCCTGTAAGCCAAGCTGATGAATGACCACAATTTTGATGAGAGAAAAATGGTAAATATTGTTGAACCGCTGCTGAGGAATCTTGTGCTGCTTAGGGTGGTCATCTTCTCTATGTTTCAGCACATGAAGTAAGGGATGTTCATCATCCGTACCTGGGTAAAATGCATCAGCAACCTGATATGATAAGCATATAAATGGGAGAACCGGCCCTCACAACTGAAATACTTCATGATCAGTTTCATTAAAGGAGCATATTCATCTTTGAGGTACCAAAAAGGAAACACTCTCTTGAGCTGTCTCAAAAAGCTGGGCTTGATGTATGGTTCATAATGCTGCCGATCAATTTTCTGCCTCTTGTTCCATTGCTCTCCAATGTTGGGAATACCGGTTGCTAGTGAAATGGATTCTGGTGTTAATGTGAAAGTGACACCAGCTAGAGTGGCTTGATCACCATGTAAATGCAGTACAAACAAATGAGCCAACTCATGATGAAATTGAATGCTAGCAACCTTCTCACAAAATTCATAACATGACTGATGTTGGAAACAAGAGATGGCAAGAGGGCAGGCCTGTAATTCAGCAAGAGTGGTTGGTTCTTCTCTAATATGTTTGCCACCTCTATGAGGCCTCCTGGGTGCATGTCCCTTTGTAGGTGAGTCACTGTGGGTCTCCTCTTCATAATCATATGAAGGATCAGATGCCATGTCTGCTGGTGGATAAACTATCTTGGAGTTGTAGGTGTTGATATGTTAAACTGTCTTGAACTGTCTTTGATGATGTGTTTGACCTCTGCCACCAAGGGAAAACAGTGAAATGAGGGACTGTAGAGGGGTAATTTAGGGAAATAGGGAATTAGGGACTATTGGGGTGGGTTAGTTAAGGGAACAGGGAATTAGATTGTAGTTTGGAAGTTTTAAGTATGATACTAGGGTTTGGTGCATTTGGGGTTTTGGGAAAGGGAACTTGGGATAGGAGATTAGGGGATTAGTGAATTTAGGGGGTAGGAGAACTTAGGGAATAAGGAAATCAATGGACAAATGGGATAAGGGAGTGATGGAGGAATTTAAAGGATGGACTTGGTAGCAAAACAGTCAATCAAAACCCAAGCACTGTTTGGTTTGGAAATTTTGAAGAAGTAGGGTTTGATTTCTTTAAACAATCACCATGAAACAAGCACCAAACTTGGATAAAGAACAGTGATGGAGGCTCTATCTACTTGTACCAAGACAAATCCGCGCGTTTTGGGTGATTTGGAGCAAGCTTTGGCAGTTTTCGGGCTTGTTGGCTGTGTGCGCCGCGCATACCGCGCCCGTGTCTTTTTGCACTGCGAAATGCGACCCAATGCGCCGTGCCTGGTAAGTGCGCCGCGCCTCTTGCCCAATGCGCCACGCCCAGCGACTTGGAGCAATTTTCCCCCAAATTTCTCACTTGCTCACCACAACAACTTTGCTTTGCTTTCTCTTTGCTCTTGGAGTGCAAATGAGCTTTAAACATTTGGAGACATGATTTATACATGAAGCTTTTGAATTTTAATTTTGTAAAACCCACTTTCATAATGTTCTGGAAATGACTTTATTTTCAAACTCTGTTTTTTGGACTTTTTCACTTCATTTGAGCTTTGTGATGAATTAAATTACCTGAGCTTTTCTTGTTTTGCAGGTGTTGGAACTACTGGGGCTAAGGAAAGAAACCAGGGTTGCAGATGGAGTGATATACAATGAAGAAAACAAAATTTCATGATTTTTGTACAATAAAAGCAAAAATACTCTATTTTTTCCTCAAAACAAAGTTTTGAGGAAAAGCACATGTTTGAGCACCTGATGATGAAATTTATTGATTATGGAACCTCCTCATGGCCTATTGGTTGTTATTGGACACTTTGAAACATTTTTTGACGAAACCCTAATGAAACCCTAGACCTAATTGACAATGAAACCCTAAAAGGCCTTTGTAATCTTCAAGACAAAAAGAAAATTGTATATGCTTTTTAATTAACAAACATGAGCCAGCAGGTAAATGACACGAGGGAGACTGTTGGAAAGCCACTACCGTCAGATGATCCATGCGCCTAATGGAATGCAAATGACTGGGCGGGACACCTAATATGAAATTCAACAAGGGGATTTGATCTTTGACGGAGGGATGAAGATATCGGCACTAACATTGGCTCCAATGGGGATGGTAGCTCCTTGGAGGTGCCAAGAACTACAGATCTCTGGGAAAGTAGGCAGTGCCTTCGTCCATTGGGCTATGGAGTCAATAACTTCGACAAACCAAAACCAAACTTTTGACTCAAGACTCATAGTTGAACCGACTAATCCAAAACTGAAACAAGACTCTCAAAAGCTGAAACTGGACACTCAGCTGAAACTATCTTTAAACTAACTGAAACAAAAAATGACTCAAGACTGACTTAACTAAAACAAGTACTTACAAAGATTTTAAATGGCAGCAGACCATCGAGATTTGAGAGCTTCAAATCATGATGACAACCACCTGCCTACTGATGAAATATGTACGATCATGTGTAGTGAGCCTTCCAATGTAACCAATCCAACAAATGGCTACTCAATGAAATTCTGCTCTCACTTTCCCCGAGTAGGCAGAACGATGTACATGTAGGCAACTCACAATAACCACTGAAACCAAGGCTCATGATAACGAACCAGGCAACATTTATCTTTTCTAATGCTTGCAAAAGAATGCCAAAGGGATCTTGAAAATCCTGAAGCACTAGCTTGGCTTGAGATCCAGCAGCGAAAACACAAGTACTCCCTTCATTCTGATCTGAAAGAACAATTGATTGTCGAGTGATAAGAAGGCATAGAGAGGGATAAGCTTATGCCATCTGAGCGTTAGCTATAAATTCCTTGATGATGAGAAATTCTGGCATATTGTCTCTCTCAAGGTCATATTCCTCAACTTCATGGTCTAGGTCATTCTTAAACAGAAAACAATCTTCAAGATTATCAAGCATGACAACCTTATCATCTTCATGAAAGAAAACATTATCTGTTTGCTGATCTATAAAGCTAATTACAAGACTATCATCATTTTCAAAAGAGGAAGAAGTTTCACCAACGCCGTCTTGACCATGTGCACACTGCAGACTTGCATTAGCTTTGGCTATAACCTGACCTTTCAAGAGTCGATCTATCTCATCTTCAGACAGAGGAGATAATACTTTCTGTTTTGTTTTGCTCAAGTGATTATTGTCTTCTTGAAATAACATTTCAAAACATGAAAAACTTGAATTACATTCCTTAATTCCCTGATCTTCTGAAATTTGAAAACATTGTTGATCATCTTCATATGACATGGCAATCAAATTATCCAAATTATCATTTACCACTGAGTTATCAAAAGAAGATTTTTCACTTACTCGAACAAAGGTTTCATCTTGTTTTTCATCAAATGACTGGATTACCTCCTCATGAAGGCTTTGTTCTAATGAAATGAGAACAGTTGGGTCAATAACTCTGTCTTCTTCATTCTAGATGATCTCAACAGCAAAGCTCTCCTTCATGGGATTCAGAACAAGGTTGTCTTCATCATCACGATCTGAAATAGCTGACTTGACTTTGTCACATTCTAAAATTGAAACTTGACTTCCCTGCATATTGTCTTCTTCTATGGACAGATCTAAAATAAAACCTTTCTTTCATCATTTTCCATTGTGTGAAGATCTTGATCCTGCTGCAAAGTTTCTTGAGCATCTTGATGAGTATCTTCTAAGCTATTTTTATGCTGCTGAAATGGATTTTCATACAGGGCCTCCATGATCTCATCATCCATGAAGTCATCATCTTCATAAACTTTCTCAAGATGTTCAATAAAACTATAAGCATGATTGCAACAGTTCTGAACTAGATTTAATGATGGATAAGATTCTTTATACCTCTCAAAGAACATGGTATTAAAATCCTTTAAACAGTAAATACAAGAAGGCGGCAAAATTTCATACCAAGATCGGGCTTCACCTTCCAGAGTGGCCATGAATATCTTCATCAAGCAATCTTCAAGAAAATCAACCTTCAACTTGCGAATATGTATGTGAAATCTAACCAGATATAAAGCAGCATCCTTCCTATCATCATCTTTAAACGTAGGCAAATTCCTTTGCTAATTTACCTTTGGAATTTTATTTGGAAAACCTGGAATGTGATCTCGGATAATGGGGCATACCTTCGATCCAGGAAAACCATTTTGATAACAATGAATTCACCAAGAAATTCTTCAGGCTACTGGTTCTTGAAGAGTAGAGTCGCCATAAAAATTCGGAACCTTGGGATTCTTCGACACTGGAGTCACTAGGTGAATGATTTCAGCCTTCATATGTGTCTGACTGTTGTCCACCATCAACAATCAGATCTAACTTGTTTCATGTACTGGGGCAATTTGTAGGCCAGATGTTCCATTTATAAGACTAGACTGGAGATTGACTGAAGTAGCTTTTATCTACTTGCGCAAATGTAAAGCAAAAGCGTTTCGAAGGCTAACTGGCTAATCTTTAGGCTCCGTCTGTAGTTTATAAAACGAAGAACACTAACAAACAAAAAATTTCTTCCCCAATATGGTCACCACTATGTTAGTGCCTAAATCTACCTTAGGCTGAAAAGGTAGGATCCAGGGCCAACATCAAACCACACTCAGCCTGGTAGCTAGCCCTACTAGGTCAGGAGAGGGCGCTCTCTGGGTCAATCTCAACAAATAATGATTGATGAGGGTTTGAGATGACTGATAGAAATACTGATCTTAGGCTAGGTATAAGTGCAAAAGAGTTTGATTTGATAAAATGGTGTTTTGTTGGCTCAGATGAAAAGATAGATTTTGGGTGCGGGGATTGAGGCTCAGTCCTGCAGAGATCTCAATGGGGCAAGGTAGGCAATTGTTTTTGGCACTTAAAATTGAATGAGATGGAAGGAATAGATAGGTGAGGTGTTGAAGAGGGCAAGAGCAATCATGGATCCTCCTCAAACAGCTGAAAATATCAAGAAACTAAAGCAAACTTCAAGTAGAGCACTGCACTTTCAATGGATTCTACTTACACTCTTGTTTGTTTAGTTCAGAAGAAACAAGATAGAGAATGGCATACATAACACATAAGCAAATTCACAATTACAAAGAGAAGCATTGTACCAAGACAAATTGCCACATGAATCCCAAAGAGTGCTGCAAATCCTGGTCTCAATTCCTTAGCCAAAATGAAAATATGAGTGTACAATGAAGCTCAAGGCTTTCTCAAAAGTCCAACCATGCTAATGACTGAAAAACAACATAATATAGACAAACATAGCTCATCCTTTCCTCTAGGGGTCGAGCACACATGTTTAGGAGCTGTTTCAACTAATTCCAAACTGAGAACTGGAAATTAGGCAACATAATAGCATGCCTCCAGAAACAAGGGAACTGATTCATCCGATTTCAAACAACCTTTAAACTAATGAATCTACCTCTACAAGTGAAAATATAACATATTTACATCATGATCCATCAATATACATCAAATTACATCACAAATTTGCCATTAGGAAAGTAAAAAATTCAAACTAGGCAAAGCTGGGTGAAAAACAGAGCAAAACTTGGTTAAACTGGCAATTTTTCCTCTATGCGCTGCGCCTGATTCTCTATGTGTTGTGCCTGTTTGGACTCACTTTTGGAGGCCTTCCCGGTGTCCAAATGATCTCCAAGTGTGCTTTTTGGAAAGGTCTGCCTGTCTACTTTCCAACCCAAGTGGAATTTTTCAATTTCCCCTCCATTTGCCCCTCCAAAAGTCAGTTCTCCCAACACTGCTTCTTGTGTGTCAAAATAGGGGCAATGAGGTCATTTTTTGAGTGTTTTTGACCTTTTTGAGGGCTCAAAACCTGCCCAAATTTCTTGGCCATTGGCAAGCAAGCATAATTTTTCATGCCAAATCCAAAAATGCTGAGTTTTTGTGATTTGGAGGCTCCTAGCAAAAGCGAGCGCCACGTGGCACGACACATAGGGCAGAAAAACCTGTTTTTTGTGCCAAAAAATTTCCAAAATGCAAAAATTGCTCCAAATTTTTTGAAATTTGGGCTGTGTCTTCTCTATCAAGAGCTATGTTGGGCCAAGGAAGCCTTGGCAAATATATGAAGTCGATCATTCTCCTTTTTCCTCTTTGATGCCCTTTTTAGTTTTGCCTTTAAGCTCCTAATTCTCACCTTGCAGACTTTGTTTCTCACCATGTAATGATATGCCATATGCCTCAATAATGTCTTCTCCTTGTTAGCCTTCTCTAACCTCCTCTCCAAGTGGATATTGACTCTTTCAAGCCATGATTCCAGATTGGCATTGATCTCTTGCTCAAGTGAAGTGAACTCCACCCTCCTCCTTTGGGCAGCTTGGCGATTCTCCCAAATGCTTTGCAACTACATAATCACCTGCTGGTCCTCCAGCTGCTTATTCCTTTGCTCCAGGTACTGTATTGTCCATTGGGCTCTATCCAATTTGGTAGACAAGGCATCAATGTCCGCCTGCTACTCCTGAATGATTTCTCTAAGATTTGTGCTTTGCGGGCCCATATTAGTATCATCACCCTCGATGAGAATGAAATCAGTCTCCCGCTCACCTGATGGTCCTTCCTCCTGTAGTGGCCTCTTGCCTCAGTCCTGAACCTATTGTACTAATGACGGAAGCAAGGCCCCTTCCACCCCGGGTGGAGATAACACTCGCTTGACTGCTGCAAACAACCGTCTAGTGCCCTTCTGATAGGTGATGAACACCGGCACACTAGCAGTCTATGTCTCATGGCCCTCATGCTGATAAGAAGGTCCACCTGTCTCATGCAAAGCCTCTGAAGGTCCCTATTGAGCTCTGAAAAACTCATGAGAGATGAGGTCCTCCCAAGTGATGCCCTGTAAGCCAAGCTGATGAACGACCACAATTTTGATGAGAGCAAAATGGTAAATACTATTGAATTGCTGCTGAGGAGTCTTGTGCTGCACTAGGGTGGTCATCTTCTCTATGTTTCGACACATGAAGTAGGGTGTTCATCATCCATACCCGGGTAAAATGCATCAGCAACCTGATATGATAAGCATATAAACGGGAGAACCGGCCCTCACAGCTGAAATACTTCATGATCAGTTTCGTTAAAGGAGCATATTCATCTTTGAGGTACCAAAAAGGAAACACTCTCTTGAGCTGTCTCAAAAAGTCGGGCTTGATGTACGGTTCATAATGCTGCCGATCAATTTTCTGCCTCTTGTTCCATTGCTCTCCAATGTTGGGAATACCGGTTGCTAGTGAAATGGATTATGGTGTTAATGTGAAAGTGACACCAGCTATAGTGGCTTGATCACCATGTAAATGCAGTACAAACAAATGAGCTAACTCATGATGAAACTGAATGCTAGCAACCTTCTCACAAAATTCATAACATGACTAATGTTCGAAACAAGAGATGGCAAGAGGGCAGGCCTGTAATTCAGCAAGAGTGGTTGGTTCTTCTCTAATATGTTTGCCACCTCTATGAGGCCTCCTAGGTGCATGTCCCTCTGTAGGTGAGTCACTGTGGGTCTCCTCTTCATAATCATATGAAGGATCAAATGCCATGTCTGCTGGTGGATAAACTGTCTTGGAGTTGTAGGTGCTGATGTGTTAAACTGTCTTTGATGACGTGTTTGACCTCTACCACCAAGGGAAAATAGTGAAATGAGGGACCGTGGAGGGGTAATTTAGGGAAATAGGGAATTAGGGACTGTTGGGGTAGGGTTAGTTAAGGGAACAGGGAATTAGATTGTAGTTTGGAAGTTTTAAGTATGAGACTAGGGTTTGGTGCATTTGGGATTTTGGGAAAGGGAACTTGGGATAGGGGATTAGGGGATTAGTGAATTTAGGGGGTAGGAGAACTTAGGGAATAAGGAAATCATTGGACAAATGGGATAAGGGAGTGATGGAGGAATTTAAAGGATGGACTTGGTAGCAAAACAGTCAATCAAAACCCAAGCACTGTTTGGTTTTGAAATTTTGAAGAAGTAGGGTTTGATTTCTTTAAACAATCACCATGAAACAAGCACCAAACTTGGATAAAGAACAGTGATGGAGGCTCTACCTACTTGTACCAAGACAAATCCGCGAGTTTTGGGCGATTTGGAGCAAGCTTTGGTAGTTTTCAGGCTTGCTGGATGTGTGCGTCTCGCATCCAACCCAATGCGCCGCGCCCAGCGTATGCGCCGCGCCCGTGTCTTTTTGCACTGCGAAATGCGGCCCAATGTGCCACACCTAGTAAGTGCGTCGCGCGTCTTGCCCAGTGCGCCGCGCCCAGCGACTTGGAGCAATTTTCACCCAAATTTCTCACTTGCTCACCACAACAACTTTGCTTTGCTTTCTCTTTGCTCTTGGAGTGAAAATGAGCTTTAAACATTTGGAGACATGATTTATACATGAAGCTTTTAAATTTTAATTTTGTAAAACCCACTTTCATAATGTTCTGGAAATGACTTTATTTTCAAACTCTGTTTTTTGGACTTTTTCACTTCATTTGAGCTTTGTGATGAATTAAATGACCTGAGCTTTGCTTGTTTTGCAGGTGTTGGAACTACTGGGGCTAAGGAAAGAAACCAGGGTTGCAGATGGAGTGATATACAATGAAGAAAACAAAATTTCATGATTTTTGTACAATAAAAGCAAAAATACTCTGTTTTTTCCTCAAAACAAAGTTTTGAGGAAAAACACATGTCTGAGCACCTGATGATGAAATTTATTGATTCTGGAACCTCCTCATGGCTTGCTGGTTGTTATTGGACACTTTGAAACATTTTTTGACGAAACCCTAATGAAACCCTAGACCTAATTGACAATGAAACCCTAAAAGGCCTTTGCAATCTTCAAGACAAAAAGAAAACTGTATATGCTTTTTAATTAACAAACATGAGCCAACAGGTAAATGACATGAGGGAGACTGTTGGAAAGCCACTACCATCAGATGATCCATGCACCTAATGGAATGCAAATGACTGGGCGGGACACCTAATATGAAATGAAACAAGAGGATTTGATCTCTGACGGAGGGATGAAGATACCGACACTAACAGGTAGAATCTAAAAAGCCTCAAGAGGCCATTGAGACACTAGGAAGACTAGCCAAGAAAATAAAGGAGGTAGAAGAAGGCACTACATCTCAAGGAGAATAAAATCTTGAAGAGGAGTTTGTTGCTACTTTAGTAACCCTAAGCACTCCAATAAGGCCCAAAAGAAGGAACCCAAGAGAACCTCATGTCTATTTCAGAAGAGAAAGAGTAATAGAATACAAGTTACTAGAAAACCTAAACATCCATCTCCCACTTCAATAATTATTGAGGAAACTCCTAATCCTGAGTAAGAAGAGCCTTCAAAAGAAGAAGGGAAAAGACCAATAGTACAATTCGCCAAGGGAGAAGAATTGCAAATATAGCCTGAAGGGCTAAGCACTCAAGTTACAGTGCCATAGGATCAAATTACAATGCTACAGGTACAAACAATAGTGATACATGAGCAACCAACCAAGCTACAAGAACATGCAGCAGAACCACAGGGAGCTCTAAAAGGCCCCTTTTCCTACTACTCTTGGATTAAGGTAGGAAAAGTATTGTCGACTCACTTAGCACCAACCTTATTCTTTTAGCTTGAGGAAGAAAAGTCTATAACTCTTGGGTGGAAGCATATTGCAGAGTCTAAGGGAGTTTCTGATATTGGTGGAATGGAAGAAGAGATGAAACATATAAGAGAGGAGATGGCCCTCCTCAGATTTGATGAAGCTAACAAAAGAGACCATATAAAAAAAGAGAATAAAAAGTTGAGGGCCTAGTTGCAACAAACACAAAGACTGTTGTAGGAAAGAGAAAGCCTGGTTGTCACCTTAGAAACAAATTCGGGCACTTTGGCCCATCTCTCTTTAGAAGTTGTGAACTGTAGGCACCCCTTAAAGGACTATGCCTTGTTTTTAAAAGATCAATGGTGCAAATTCGAAATTAGAATGTTGGCATAAAAGGATTCTCTCCCTATGTAAGATGTTAGAATATTTGTTGACTTTTTCCTCCAGAGAAGCATTGAGGACAAGGCCAAGATTGCATAATTATACATGCACAACTTGGTGTTGTCTGACATGAACATGTGGGACCCAACTTCTTATTTGGATGATGCAAAATTGATGGCCCCAACCTCATGGCTAAGGCATGAAGAAATCAAGGCAAAGGAGGTAAATATATCATTAGCCAAAGAAATGGAGGAACCATTGTGGGTCAGGCCAGAGCATCCATCCCCACATCTCCTCATTGTCAATCATGAACTTATAGCAAAAGATCCTAATTTGGAACAATTTACAGACAAATACGGGAAGAGGGCATCATCCACTTTGAGTATACCTTTAGGATACTAGAGGAGATGGCACACATTGCCATATAGTATGAGGATCATGGAATACCATTCACCTAATAGGTTAAAGATTGTGTTGGCCAAAAGTCCCCTGTACAAAAGAATCATCCAAAGACTTGGAGTCCAATGGATTGGAATCAAATTCAATCCTCCCTTAATGGTAGGCCTTAGGAATATGAAAGTCGAGAAGAAGAACAATGGAATGGAGAGAAATGGAGGAAAATGCAAGTTTTCATCTAGCAGGGGCAACTACATATAACAAAACATGGGATGTCAAACAAACCATCAGAAAAATAATTGAAGAACAGTAGAAAAAGGAATATTAGTAGGTTTCTCAAAGGATAAGCAACAATTTTAGTATGGGGGTATGATGAACCTCCCAATTAGGTACAACTTAAGGCCCCTCTAACCTTTCTTAGGAACATTTAACCTCCCTTTCTACACCTAATAATGTATCTTGCAGCTTTAATAAGTTCTTAATAAGGTTAGAGATGATGTCTGTACTTTGTGTATGTAATGTGTTTATTGTGTAGCTTATTGAGGATATTTAGTATATATCACAAGGAATCCAACCAAGAGAAAAATATGGGACCTGTCCCCTGCTACAGGATGACCAACCTCGGTTGGCTTAAAGTAATTACTACTCCTTTGTGTCATTGCAAGGTCACAGGGAACACGATCCTATTTTCTAGGGCTTTTGGAGGGAAAGCAACCCTCCATGCAAGGAGGTTGCTCCTCAGCCATTTTTGTATAAATAAGGGCTCGAGTAGTCCCATTGGGAGTCGAATTTTCGAAGTAGAAATCAACAGTAGCCAAGTGAAGGATTTTTGTCTAGCATTCCAGTCTTGTAATCTTCTACGTATGAGCACATTTTATGATCAATGAATAACACTTTTGGTTCTTAGACTACTATCTCTTCAGAGATCCGTCGGTCTCCTTGGGTTAGGGTCCACCCCAAGTGCTCAAGACCCATCTTCATACTTTTATTTTCCATGCAATAGTTCAGCTAGTCATTTCTGTAATATCACTTCTTAATATTGTTTTCTACATGTTAATTAGTTTGTTTGTTTACAAGTCTTTTTATGAATATTGTTTTAGTAAGTTTAGCAATAGTTCTTTTATGTAGTTAACATTCATTTCCATGCATTTAGATTATTTAGATTGTTATTCCCCTACTTGTCGTCATACATTTATGTATTCTATTATTGCATAAATTCATGTTGCAGAGCTACAAGAAACCTCATAATCATTCTTTTAGTAAATAATCTCACCCATTATAATAGCTTAGAAAATACCTTTTAACCATCCTTTAGCCTTTCCCTAATTTATCCTTCCTTCAAGCAACATCTTAAACATGTTTTTATGCTCACCGAACTGTCTCTTGTTGCAAAACAAGGACTCTTGTAGCAGCCGACATTTTACATCAAAAACTCATTCAAATTTTCATTTGAGGCATGGTTAGCCTTCATTGGCATAATACAACATCCCCAAGACCCCAAGAATGAAATTTGGTAGCCCAAAGACCTCATAGAACCTTTGACCTAGTTAATGTAGTAGAACTACCTTTTTTGTAACTTAGGGTTTGATGTTTTACTATTTTCTTCAGTTACAAGTTTGTTTCCAATGCACAACAGAGTAGATTTACTTTTGTTTCAACACTATTGAATTGGTGTCCCCCTCTTTCCTACAATTTTGAGTATTTCATGTAGCATAAACAACAATGTGGTCTCTGCGTAACTTAGTTTCTCTTTAGTTGCTTTCACTTGCATAAGATCAACAAAATAAGAACACATTGCATGTTTCACACGTAGTTTCGACCCCTCTGAAGTTTGTATGAACCCTAGGTTGACAATTAAAGTCAAGACCCCTTAGGAGTTGCAACATTCTTGTTGTAATACTAAGGGCCATCACCAATATTGCCTCATCAAGTATGGAAATTCCTTCACCATCAACACACACAAGGGAAAATTGAAAATTTAATTAGTAAGTGCCAACCGAGCTAAGAAATTGATCAATTCTAGCAAGAATTATGTTTTACTATTTTTAAAAGAAAATCAGTATGTGAGAGAGAAAATTGATCCCTAGAGGGGTGTGATAAGAAACAAAAATAACAACTGGAAGAGTTTCTAAGGGATAAAATGATGTGTTCCCGGAGCCTAAATGGCTACCACCCAAGAGGGAAGTGTAGCATGAGATCTAGCTATTGTCGGACTTACCATTGCTAAACATTGGGTTATACAAGCAGTCTATTATAGAAGCAAGTGAGGTGAAGAATTAGTTGCAACAAATACTTGAACAATGTGTCATTCAATCGAGTACATCACCACGTGGGTCACCCATCATCATTGTGCCAAAGAAGGATGGGATTCAAAGAACATATATAGATCACAAAGCATTGAACAAAAATACACTCAAGAACAGGTACCCCTTGCCCAAAATAGATGATCTACTAGATCAATTGCAACAAGTGAAATAATTCACCAAGTTAGACTTAAAGCCTAAATATCATTAGGTTCAAATCTTAGAAGAAGATACCTAACAGACTGCCTTCAAAACCAATCAAGGTTTGTATGAGTGGTTATTTAATCCATTTGTCCTATGCAATGCACCAACTACATTTATGAGGTTAATTAATGATATATTGTGCTCTTTTATAGATTCGTTTGTTATTGTCTATTTGGATGATATACTGGTATAAAGTGCTACCTGGGAGGAGCACATCTCACATTTGACGCAGGTTTTGGAGACATTAAAGAAACATCAATTTCTAGAAAATCTCAAGAATTCTGAGTTTACACAACAATCTTTGGTGTATTTGGGGTATGTGACAGGTGGAGGACAGTTGAAGATAGATACTACCAAGATAGAGGCCATCATGAAATTTTTGGTGCCTACTAATTTTTATGAGATCAAGAGTTTCATTGGTGAAACATAGTACATGAGTAAATTCATAACTTCATTTTCAGCCGTAGCAGTTGTTGAATTAAAGTTGCCATTGATGTCAACCTAAGCAGTAGCCAGAATAAGCCTCACTTTCATGGATAAAAATGACAAGGAAAATCAAGCCTCTTGGGCTCAAGATTATTTTCATTGGATAGTCCTTGCCGTGTCGATTCTATTAATAGGTAGTACTTCTCATAATTCCTCACAATTGAGGAGTTATGCCCTTTTAAAGATTGAAACCCCATTAAGTGGCCAAGGAACCCCAAGGGAAATACTTCAAGTAAATTTTATATTATCCAAGGAAAATAAATTAAATGATCTCATCGTATTCTAGTCAAAGTCAGAAAGGGAGGGAGATTTATTCAAAGATAATTGATCAAAATTTAAATTTACATGGTCCTAAAGTTGGTGGGATTTTTTGGCTCCAAATTGAAATTTGAAACTTAAGTTTCAAATTTATTTTTCCCTCCTTCCTCAAGTTGGCTTCCTCCTTTCTTCAAGTCGGCTCCTAGAAGCCTCTTTCACCATTATAAAAAGGCTCAACCCGACCTCAAATCAAGACATCAATTCATGCTCATTTTCTCTGAGATTCTTGACCTAGAGTAGTCACACAAAACTTCAAGAGAATGTCTTTTCGAAAGTCTAGGTACGTGTTAATCTTGATTTGGCTTATGGTTTTGACAAGGGTTTCTCTGTGATTTCCTGAGGAATTTCAACTTCTCTTAAACGGAGCATGTGGAATTTTTCTGAGGCAAATTTACATCTTCTTAAGGCCTACTCTACCATTTTTTTCTAGAAAGACATATGTGTCCTCCTAAAGTAGGTTCGTTAGGGTTTATGTGGAAATTTTCGACCATCAAAGGAGTGCCTTACTGGCACACATTTGCTACAACTTTTATGGCTTGTTTTCTTGAGAAAAGAAAATCCTTTTCACATAATATCTAAATATTGGTTGCATCATATTTTATTAATCATGGCCCTTGAATCTGAACTACTTTTGATCTCCTATTAAGACAGCCAACTCACACCTAAATAGAGGCATAATTTATGGTATATCAGTGGAACTATAGTTGAATTTTAGGTATGGTTTGTGACCACTGATTCAGGCTTCTACAACGCATATTTGAGGCTATTATCAATTGCACAAGGACCCATGTTTTGGTTTGAGTGTGGGCTTAAGGACGCATCTATGTTCATAAATTATTTGGACTAGGCTTTGTCTGATTTGTGGCTTTCTTTTTAAACCTTAATGCATATTCAGGCCTTTGCAATAGGGCATGACCTGAACCTATCTACAATCAAAGGTCTCCTACATGGAGGATTCTATAATTCTCCATGACTAAAATCTGAAGTGATTTTGTACCTCACATTGATGGAAAAAAGAACCCAGATCTGAGACTACAATTGTCATATATTCAATGATCATACCTTGATAGGGTGAAAATTCTTGAGACATTGGTTCAATCTCATCATCTCTTTTAAAGAAAATTTGAGGTTCTATGAGTCATCTCCTATATTCTTCAGTGCTCAATGTTGCATTATACCTTGGTAAATATCAAATTGTATTGTCATCAGAAGCTTTGATATGAGCACTTCAATTGAAATTATTATAGATTATAGCAAGGTCAATATGGCATAAATTTCAGATACAGTTCAAGCTTTTAATTTGATATGAATTTACATTGAGGTGGTTGGATTGTCTTGGCATAAAGGTTTTGTTGCATTACTCCTCATTGTATGGACTAACTTAGAGTATCCTTCAAGTTCTAACATTTGTCACAGTGGTTAAAGACATCATCTAAAATGGTGAAAACAAGGGCAGATGCATCAACATCAACAATAGAAGGAAGACATCTTCAGACAACTAGTCATTCTCTTTATAAACTATGGTTTCTTAATCAGATTTAGGACAAGCTAAGGGAAAAAAGGCAAGGAATTTACTTAGAAATTAGAGGCACAACGTCATCATCAAGGTAGATCAAGTAGTAGAGGAGGACATCTCCAGGCATCTTCAGGTACAACAGTGAAACTCTTTGCTTCAACACATCATAGGTATGGCTTGATTGAATAAATATTTCTAGATTGTATGCAATAAGTAGATTAGTGGTTGATTTCACATCTAAGGGATACATCGACATTTTGGATTTGGACAGTTGGTTTGGTTTTTGAAGTTGAGCTATCACTAAATATCTTTATAAGTGGGCCATTGTCCCTGATATGGGAGCCCATAGTTCATTCTTCCATTTTTATATTTTAGGGTGGTTGGGTGGTGCAAGGTAAGAGAGTGAAGTCTCCTTTAGGTTGGATCCTGAAAACACTTCAGGGTGGTAGGGTTGTGCTAGGGAAAGTTGGAGCTTCCAAGGCATTAGAGCGTCCTTCCGGTATAAATTGGTAAAATCAAGGTGTAGGAGCATCCTTTCAGGAGTTGGAGCTGCCTGATAAACTTGAATGCTTTTCTAGAGTATTAGGGGGTTTGAGCTTCCCTTTCAGTTGGAGCTGAAGCAATTTTGTACTCACAAAATATTAGAAAAGTATTCAGTAGTTTTTCTCCCATAAGGGTTTCCACCTAAAAATCTCTCAGGCACTATTATTATGATGTTTTGATGCTTTGTTTATTTCTGATGCTCTAAAAATTAATAATGTACTAATTATAATAAGAAATATTGATTCACCCCTCTCTCAACATTTCCAACAATTGGTATCAGAGCAAGTCCCTATATAAGCAGTCTAACCACTGAAGGGAGATCATGGATTATACCAAGAATGGAATTTCATTGTTCAATGGGAAAAAATATGCACTATAAAGTGGAAGGATGCAAATATATATACTTTCATAGGGATATAATATTTGGAGCATCGTCAAAAATGGTTACACGGTGCCAACCTCTCCTCCAACAGATGAAGCATGTAAGAAACATGTTGAGAATGATGCTAAAGCTAAGAATGTCATTTTGAGTGGACTCTCGAAATCTATCTATGTTAAGGCAATGGGCTATAAAACCAAAAGATATTTTGGGCAAGCTTCAGAACATTTTTGAAGGAGACAAGAAACTCAAAGAGGCAAAACTTCAAATTTTTAGAGAATAATTTGAGCAACTAAAGATGAGAGAAGATGAGAACATTGCAGCTTATTTTCTTCGAGTAGATGAAGTAACAAATTCTTTGGAAGGATTGGGAGAACCATTAGACAAAAAGGTTATTGTTCGAAAGGTTCTAAGATCTCTTCCAACAAGATTTAATCCTAAGGTTTTTGTTCTAGAAGATAGATCAGACTTAGACAATGTTAGTATGTACAAACTACATGGGATTCTTATAGCTTATGAAATGAGAACCGAACAAGAAGATGCATCTACAAGATAAGGTGCATTCAAGGCCTTAAAGAAGACAAGTAAAAATAAGAAGGAATGAAAACATAAGCCCATTCAAAGTTGCAGTGAGGATTCAAATGAAGAAATAACCAACCTCGTGAGGAAACTCAAGAAGGGAACATGAAAATGAAAAGGTAAGCTCCCCTTAAAATGTTTTAATTGTGGAAGAATTGGTCATTTCACTGCAAAATATCCCTATGCAAAATGCTCTGATAGTGATGAAGAAGAGGCTCCCAAGAAGAAGAAAAATCAAAGAGGGAATAGGAAACAACACAAAAAGAAGATGTCCAAGAAAAGTATATCCTAAAAAAGAAGGCAGTTCCTCATTTGACGAAGAAAGTGATAGCGATAGTGACTCAGAAAAAGTAGTGTTCATGGAATTTGAAAATCAAGAAGCATCGGAAAATGAAAAGGATGCGGAAGGAGAAGTCAATATAAAGAAGGAATTGATCAGTGTCCTTAAAATATAGAAAATAGAAAGGAAGAACGTCAAGAAGTTGCAAAAGGAACTAAATAAGCTGAAGGAACACTTTGATGATCTCAAGAAATAGGTTGAAGACTCTAAAAAGATAATCATAAATATGAAAGTTCAATTAGGAGAAGCACAAAAGATTGAAGAAATGCTCAACAAGGAATTGGAAGAGAATACCAAAACAGGGGAAAGTTTGGAAGCAAAGATAGTTTCTCTTTGAAAGGAAGCACATAAGAAGGATATCCAACAGAACTTCATGTACAACTCTAAAGTGTTGGATGAAATCATCAACAGCCAAAGGTCATGTGATGACTAGTCATAACTAGGATATAATACAAACTTTCTTAAAGGTTCAAGCTCCATGACAGGAATTAAGGATGAACGAAAAAGATATGTTGATGTATCAAAGAACCAATAAATAATTCAAAACACTCATCCTCAACTCAGGATCAGAGGATGTCCAAGCAACAAACGATTAGAAGTAATTCCCAAAGGGAAGATTTTTAGAGATATGCACCGCCTAGAAGAACCTCTTCTCTGAGGTATGAAACCATTTTTCTTGGTGTATGTTACTCTTGCAACAATTTTGGGCAAAAAATTGTAAATTGCGATGCTTATGCTAGAAACAAAAGGAATTATGAAAGCTACCCAAAGAGAAGCTACGTTAAGAGGCCTCGTGAAGATTATAACTATAATTACAACAACTTTGGTTTATTAAGAAATGAAGTAGAATGTTACAAGTGCAATAAATTTTGACATGTAGTGAAAGATTGCAGGATGATTTCTCCTTCAAAAGAGACAAATCAAGATTTCAATGCTCCTCCAAAAGTATAGAAAAGGAAAGAAAAAACACGTAGCCTTACTCTGACATCCCAGTGCAAGAAAAATGAATGGTTAATTGATAGTGGCTATTCAAAATATATGACAGGGGATAAAGACAAATTTATAACCTTACAAAAGGACAAAGATGGAGCAATCTCATTTGGTAATGATGGCTCATCTAAAATTTTTAGGAAGGGTTGATCTGAATGAAAAGTGACATCCGCCCATGATATTTACCCACAGTATCTGCCAATGGTATTTGCCCCTAGTATTGTAACTAAAGAGGCTATAAATAATGGGCCTCACTTTGTGAAAGGACAACTTTGTCCACACAATGTAGTGGTAACCATTTCTCTTGTTTAATATAGAGTTCTTTCTGTTAATTATTGGGTGTTTTCTCTGCTCACTTTGATATTGGCTCTCTAAGATCTAGATCAATGATATTAGAGCCAAGTTATGATTTCATGAAAATCTCCAGTAAAATTTCTCTACTCATAATATTTCGTTTTGCATTTGGAGAAGGGACAAAAAATGACTATTTATTTCAATGCTCTTTTTCCAATTTTGTGTGCTTACTAATCGATGAACAAGGGTTTCAGCTTAAGACCTCCAAATTTTCTTCTAGAACCCCATAAAGTCACAACACCGTCTATAACCCCACAAATAGCCATTCCATGCTCATCCCCTAAGATATTTATTCCCTTTCTCTGTAGTCTCCCTCTATGGATGCACAACTCCTCTAAAAAAAAAACATGCTAGAAGCCTTTTTCTATTGAGTCGCCTCCCACCTAGCTTCGATGCATGGGTGGCATCACCATTATTTCATCAAATACAATGATTTTCAATTATGTAACCACCTACATGAGGTAACACATGCTTGGATCACTTATAGCTTATGCGAGGAGCATATCCCGACAATCCAGTAAAACCTCACAAGGTTTTCTTCAAAAAAAAAAAAAGATTTACAGGTCTTGTCCACCAGTTTTATAGGTTGGAAATTGCATTGTTTTTGGCAATAGGTATGGATAAAAGCAACAAAGAGTGTAGGCTAAATACATCTATGGTGGGTGGTTCTGATTTAACACATTCTTCATAAATAGGTAATGGGTAAAGAACCTATAATCTTTCAATGCATTATGAGTAAATTCAAGTAGTTGTCCTACTAGCTAACAACTTGTTATCCATTAAAGTGCAAAATTCACGAGATTGTATTCAATAGTTAACATAAAAAAATAAGAACAATTGGTGGGAGTTATCAATCAGTCTAGGTTGGATCAGTGTCTGGTGTGGGCATCCTCTTAAGAATATTGTTTTTGAAAGGTTGACAACACCACTACCAAAAAATCATAAGGAGATTTTTTAAAAGGAGAGGATTATCATTTTGAATGTTTTTAGATCTAAGTATGTATGTGTAGGGAACAGAGTAACGGCTTAGTTGGCTAGATCAATCAATGCTCACCATGGAGCTTTGGTCATGTTACCACATTTTGCATGGAATGTACTAAATTGGGAGACTTGAGACCCAATTCAAAGCTCAGTTAAACAACGCTTTCGATTTGAAGCCCAGTTTAATATTTTCCTCGAAACCAACAAACCACGGGCATTAATTTTATTTCCTACTTGACCTCCATATATAACTGCATCGACACCAGGGAAAATATTGTGGGTCTAGTGGACAACAACAATGATCGTCAATGGGCTAACTATTAGTCCAACATCTTCATGTTCCTCCACATGGCCTCTTAGCTCAACATCATCGTACATTACAAGCGAAATTTATATCAGCACTACATTGATCTTGATTTAGATGTGGAGCCATTCTCGTCAACTACCTCTATAAGATATGAAAGTTTGGCAGACTCAAGCTCTAAAGAGGACTCTAGCATCATCTCGATGAGAAAGTTCACCTATTGGTTCCTTAAGATTGATCAAATTTTTGTCCCATTTTTTTTATCAATGCTTGGGTGGTGATCATGGCTATAATGGCGATGTTTCCATTTTCTCTTTGGGGTTTGTCACGAGTTTACCGTTTTACAATAGTGGGCACTAGATTCTCCAGTTCTTATTCCATATATTCACAAAATGGGAGGCTAATGGCATGGAATCTTCAAGCTATTCAATTGTGGCTCTAATTACTAATTTCTACCAAGAATTTCATCTATCTTCTATATTGCTTTATCTTTGTTTCTTCACCAATGACCATTAAGTTTTCTTTGGTACTAGCATTGTGTTGGTCTCTTGAGTTATTTTTGAAATATTTAAGATGAAACTTCAGCTATGTCAATCCTTATAGAAAATACTTGGAGAATCCTTGTCTATGGATAGATACGAACAGTACAAAACGTAACATTTTGAGTTCAAATTTTGAGATTATGCTAGGTTTTTTGTGATAATTTTTCTTTTCATAGTGCAAGGTGTTATGTATTAGTAGTTTTTGCTCATGTTTACTCAATTCCACAATTTTATGGAGGTCACATATCTTCTTGTGACATTTCCATTAAAATATTGCTAAGAAGGTCAAATATGTTATGTCAAGAGTCCTGCATGTTGTACAAACAAAACATTCATATTTTGATCTCATGCTAGCCTCAAGAGCATTAGACATAGGAGTGGACCCAATTTCAACTTATATGGTCAAGATTGCTTACCTAGAAAAGGTGTTACATTTAAGCATGGTATAAGCACGTGGATTTCTTGATAGATTTATTGCAATGGGTCCCATGAGAATTTACAAAGATAAGCCACTAGATTTATACTATGAATATTGACAAATGAACTATCTCATCATGGTTTTGGGTAATCCATAAACCCATGGTTATGGGTCAACCACACAAAACTCTTACTACCAGAGTCCATTTACTAGGCCACACACTGTTAATATCGTAGTTGTCTCATAAGCATTACAAGGTATCTCTATCATAAAATCTTGGTTCATCATGGTTATGGGTCATCCACAAACCCACAGTTATGCGTCAACCACAAAAAACCCTTACCATCGAAGTCCATTTACTATGCCACACACTATCAATATCACAGTTGTCTTATAATCATTACAAGGTATCTCTATCCTTGGATATTCGTTCATCATGGTTATGGGTAATCCACAAACCCATGGTTATGGGTCAACCACTCAAAACCCTTGTATTCAACAACACTTGGTTCTGGGTCATCCACAAACCCATGGTCAACCCTTCCCTTCGTTGGCTCATGTTCAATAAATCTTCTCAGGAGGGAACTTTACGCAATGGGGACCATTGCTTCCACCCATGGTATTTTCCCCTAGTATTGTAATGAAAGAGGCTATAAATAACGGGCCTCACTTTTTAAAAGGAAAAATGTGTCCACACAATGTAGTGGTAACTATTTCTCTTGTTTAATATAGAGTTCTTTCTGTTAAATGTTGGGTGTTTTCTCTTCTCGCTTTGATCTTGACCCTCCAAGGTCTGGATCAAGGGCACAATCAAGCTTGGAGGCAAAGAAGCCATGGAAGAAAATGTTGTTTTCATTGATAATATGAATCACAATCTACTAAGTATAAGTCAAATGTGTGACCAAGGGCACATGGTTATGTTCAACTCCGAGAAATGCGAGATAAGGAAAGAAAATTCAGGAAAATTGGTAGCTACAACATAAAGGGCTCCAAAGGTCGTGGAGGCGGCGTAGTGGTAAAGTCGACCTCATCATGACGGATCGGTCTTGTGTTCGATCTCGAGCAAGGTCGTAGCTCTTCGTGCGAGTAGTAACCGAACCGGGCCAAGCCCACTACCTTTTAAGGTCGTGGAGGCGGCGTAGTGGTAAAGTCGACCTCGTCATGACGGACCGGTCTTGTGTTCGATCCCGAGCAAGGTCGTAGCTTATCGTGCGAGTAGTAACCAAACTGGGCCAAGCCCACTACCTTTTGGATGTGTCATCTAGCAAAAGAACCCTTGCGCCCGAGCTACAGCTGTGCGACTGACCTAGGCGATCACAGCGCAGGGACTGAGCTTCGGCCCTCCTTCATGGCCCCTTCGGAAGCTCCACTGGTGGGGATTGATCCTCAGTTGGCTTTTTCAACACTGATTAAATCGTTGCCCCCACAGCGCCCCCGACCAACAGTCTCGAAATTTATCGAAAAGCTGGATGTTCTTCAGGAGGTCAGCCTGCCCCCAGTTCTCCCATGCATGGCTGCCTTGTCCCTGGTAGAAAGAGGACTTATAGGTCAATTCACAGGCCTCTGGCCATCTCCAAAAACTATTCAAAGATGGGTTGCAAGGAACTAGTCCGACAAAATACAAGGGAAAATCTCCATTAGATTATGCGGGAAAGGGTACTTCACCTTCCACTTCGAAAGTAAAGAAGATAAGGATTTAATCTTCAGAAATGGGCCCTATTTCATGGACTCAAGGGGCCTGTATCTCAACAAATGGACCCCAAATTTCGATCCAGAGCTGGATGTTCCTAGTGCAGTCTCGGTTTGGGTCCGGCTCCCTCACCTCCCTCTTCATTGCTGGGGAGATGAATCGGTTCGCGCCATCGGGAATGCAGTCGGAAAATATATTGATTACAGTGAACCAAAAGAAAATATGCAAGCCTGTTTGCGGATCTGTGTTGAAGTGGACCTCGGCAAAGGCCTCCCAGAAGCCATCAAGCTTAAAGTGGATGACTGGAGCCACATACAACAACTGGATTACGAGTAGATCCCATTTAAGTGTAAGGTATGTCACGAATATGGCCACTTTGCCAATAGATGCACTAAGCTTATTGATGTAGAAAATGGATCACAAGAAGAACAATGGGAAATGGTTAAAAAAAAGAAAACGGTCTCTTCAGTAAAAGCTCCCCTTGATTCAGGCCCTTCGACTTCTTCTGCAGCCCATCCCACCCCTTCCTCCCCTGCTCCCTCCAAACCACCTCCCCTCTCCCGTCCTCAGCCCCTTCCCTCATCCAACCCCTTCTCTGTCCTCCCCACCCCTGATCCCCAGGAGCCCCCTCTCCTTGAAAGCCAACACCAAGACACTATTGAATCCTCATTACCTCTTACTATTTCCTCTCAGCCTCTTCTTGATCCTCCCCTCAACAGAATTACCAGAAGCTCATCTAAAGATCATGGGGGTTCCAGTGAACTCTCCAAGAAACCTGGCCCAAGCAGGAAATATGCTAAGCAACACAGGGATGAGAACGCGCAAAAGGACATAGCAATGGGAATGCAGACACCCATAGAAACTTATATCTTGGGACAACATGACAAAGAAGCAATCAACAAGGACCAAGAGGGGTGAGCACCTCTCCACACACCACATATCCAATGATGAAAATATTATCTTGGAACATCAGGGGACTTGGGCACCCCTCTAAGGTAGCAGCCCTAAGGGATCTTATCATCTCTGAGAAGCCAAGAATTATTATGTTACAGGAAACAAAACAAAACCACAAGGAAATGATTAAAGTCATTGAGCAACAGAGACAGTATAGAGGAAGTATTAGTGAGGCAAGAGGAGCCTCATGAGGAATAGCAACAATTTGGAATCAAGGTATATGGAACTGTATTTAGGAAACAATAAATCAACACTGGATCAAAACAACTCTAGAAAATAAAGCAGATCAGCAAGCCATTATCATCTACAACATCTATGTGACGAATCACTACAGAGATAAGGATAGTTGTTGGCATGATCTAAAAGACAGTCTGGACGCAGAAGAGAACACTAACATTATTCTAGGAGGTGACTTTAATTTAATCCTCCACACCAATGAGAAAAGGGGAGGCAGTTTTACACCTGATCCATATAGAATACAGTTGGAAAATATCATGTAGGAGCATGATCTTATGGATGTCCCTCCAACAAACCATAGATACACCTGGAACAACTGCAGGATGGGTGCTGGTAACATCATGGAGCAGTTGGACAGAATTCTCATCAATATTACAGTTCTCTCTGCTTTCTACGTCGGATATGCTAACATTCTAACGTGCTCTGCCTCCGACCACTTCCCAATAGCTCTAACGCTGGAAAATCATAGGCCACTTGGGCCCATCCCATTCAGATACAGTTCTCTATGGAATGATATACTAGTAGTTGAAGGAATTGTTTATAGCTCTTGGATCCAACACGTGGAAGGCTCTCCCGGTTTCATTTGGGAAACAAAACTACGGAAAACAAAACAAGCCATCAAAGAATGGGCTAAAACAAAGTATCAAGAACAAGAGAAGGTAAAAAAAGAAATTAAGAACAAACTGGAGAGTATCCAAAGAGCAATAGAGGAAAATGGCCTCTCCCAAGAGAACAAATAGTAGGAAAATGAACTCTACTTACAGCTATACCGAGTTAACGGAGAAGAGGAAACAAAATGGAGGCTCAAGTCGAGACAATTATGGTTACAAGGGGGTGACAAGAACTCAACTTTTTTTCACAAGCAAATGACAGCCAGAAAGATAAGGAATAATGTTAGCTCCATCCTAGATGCAGAAGGTGATAGAAAAAGCACTCAGGAAGCTATTCGAAGAGCTGCTACATATCACTATCGGGACCTGCTAACTGAAACAAAGGAAGCAGAGGATTATACAGATTTATTGCAGCATCTCCCAATAGGGATAAGCAGGGAAATGAATGACATTTTAAGCAAGGAGATAGATGAGGAGGAAATCAGGAGATCAATCTGGACTCTTCAACCTGATAAAGCCCCGGGACCGGATGGCTTTCCCATCTGCTTTTATCGAGCATTCTGGGGAATTATTAAAAAGGACTTGACAAAAATGCTCAATTGGATCCAACGAAAAGGCAAAATAGGAGGATATACCAATGCTACTCATCTAGCACTCATCCCCAAAGAAAACAGGCCATCTTCCTTTGCTCGTTTCAGGCCCATATCACTCTGTAACTCCTCCTATAAAATATTGACAAAAATCATTGCTACTCGCCTAAAGCCTTTGCTCCCTTCTCTCATTTTCGAAAATCAAGGGGGATTCTTAGCCAACAGACAAATAATTGATTCCATTTTACTTATGCAAGAAGCCATCCATTCGAGTCAAACCAGAAATGAGAAAGGGTTTATCCTCAAGCTTGATCTAGCTAATGCATTTGACAGAGTGAGACACTCCTTCCTCTTGGTAGCTTTGAAGAAGATGGGATTTGATGACCGCTTTCTCAACCTCATTCGAGCCTGCATTTCGGGGCCATGGATCTCCCCTCTTGTAAATGGCAGGCCTAGAGAAGCTTTCCAATCCTCCAGAGGCCTCCGACAAGGTTGCCCCCTCTCACCTTATCTCTTCATTCTAATGGCTGAATCCTTCAGCAGGGCATTGGAATTCAGCCGGAGGGTTGGCTTAATCACAGGAATCAAATTTTGGGACAGGGTCAAGAACATAAATCATTCACAATTTGCCGATGACACCCTACTGATTGGAGGGGTGATCAGGTGCTCATGTCCTAAGTGTCGTAAAATGCTCAAAATTTAAAATGCTTAGAACTGGTTCAAAGTGGAAAAATTGTAAAGTGCTCGTCCTCCTGATTCCGGCGCCACAAACGGTTCGAAAAACGGTCGCCGTATGAGAAAGTTATGCCAAAAACAAAATCGCCCAATAACCCTTAATTTTTGAAATTTAAAAAAAAATATTCCACGGAATATTCCACAGAATATTCCTTGGAATATTCCAGGGAATATTGCTTTTGGACAGCGAATCAATGGCTTCCACGTGGCAAGCCTGGAGGCCACCACGTGGCTGGAATGATGTCAGCAACAATGGGTGCATATATACAAAAGTTGGCTCAAGCGTGGTTTGAACCCACGACCTATCGAAAGCAAATGCCACGCCTTACCAACACACCACAGGAGCGGTTCTTGTCATATGGGCGGAAAAAAGGTGATTTGAATTTTAAAATTACTTTGGGTGGGGCCTGAAGGGGGCCAGCCCCCATACCATGCGACCTCGGGCCCGGAACCTAGGGCTTAAGCCCCAACCGCCAGCACACTAACCACCAGCGCGCAATCCGAGGTAAACCGTTCACATGTGCATTTATTGTAACGGCAGTCAAGTTGGTGGGAATAATGGCGGAGCACCAAATTTGGGCGGTCCCGCTATATTTGGCAGGCCTAACTGGACTCCAACTAAAGTTAGCTGGAGTGTTTCTAGGCATAACTGGAGAAAAACTTTAATGGGCCATAACTTTGGCTAGGAAAGGCGGTTTTGGACGAATTTTTTTTTGATTTTGGGTATTTTCGACCTTCTGAAGCCATTGGTGCAGGTATTACAGCCATCTAAGGTCATTTGCAGAGGTTTTGGAGCCGTGGAAGTTCTAGGAGCCACCAGGGCCCAGTATTGTGAAGACTGTATAGGGTTGCAGGTATCCATTGGAGGTGATCCAGTAGTCAATCCTGAAGGATTCAAGTGTTCTGAATCCATTTTTTCCATCTGTTCCACCTATATATGCTTCTATTTAGCTGTATATTCAATTTGAGCATTTAATTAAAACAAGTACAGGCCCATTTGGGAGCTTTGGACCCAACAGACGTAGCCCAGGAGGGGTGAACTGCTTTATCAACTTCTTTTGCATCTGTGGTTGATTTATTTTGCAGAACAAATTCGTTTTAGTGTGTTAAACAATAAAAGGAAATAAATCTGCTATGCTTAAATGGGTCATGAACAGCTGAAAATTTCATTTGTTTTCTTTCTGCAAGACATGGACATCTTTTAAATATGTATATATCTGAATTGAATACGTTGCAAACCATTTACAAGTAGTTTCAAATTCAGATCAAGTTGGTATCAAAGCAGGGTTTTGTGCAAAGATCTTCTAACTGTCTTGCAAGTATTGATGCTTACCAGGTTGAAACTTAAAAGAGGGGAAGGACAGTTGACTAGAGAACGAGAGAATCCTCAGTCAAGGAAGGCCAGAGAGCCATCACCTCCACCTTCAATTTCACCCTCAAGAATCTCAGCAGAAGTTTCAAGAATGTCTGCACATGAAGGAGAAATTCCTGCAGACATGGATCCAAAAGAAGAAGAAAGAGTCTTCAAAAAGGCTTTCTTGGACCTCACTGAAATGGTGAGGATATTTTACCAAGAAAGAAATGAAAAATTGGCTGGAGAAGGGTCCAAACATCCACATGAAGGAGAGGGTTCTTCAGGAGGTAAGAAGGATGATGATCATTCCAAGAAAGGACATGGAGGAAATGGTGATCCACCACCCCCATCGTCACCTTCTTCCTCTTCATCCTCGTCTTCTTCTTCTGTGCATAAGCATAGATCCTATGGAAAAAGTCCTTTTTTGAAGCTTGATGTAAAATTCGAATTACCTATGTTTAATGGTGAAGTGAATGCAGAAAAGCTTGACAACTGGATTAGGCAGTTGGAAGTTTACTTGAGGATCCAGAATATGCATGATGATGTCACAAAGATTCAGTTGGCTTCTTTGAGAATGGATGGAGCAGCATTGGTCTGGTGGGAGGCCAAGACTAAAGAGGAGATCAAGAAATTTGGTAAGGTTACCTTAACATGGCCTGAATTTCTGTTATCCATTAAAAAACAGTTTTATCCTCTTGCTCACATGCAGAAAGCCATTATGAATTGGCAAAATATCAGACAACTTAAGGGTCAGAGTGTCCAAGACTACACCCAAGAATTCAGGAGAAGAGCTCTCTTGTTAGGGGTAGATTTACAGAGCCAGGAAACCTTTCTGAAATACATTGGTGGCTTGCATAGCTACCTTAGACACACCATCTTGATGTTTAACCCTACTAGCCTAGACGAGGTTTGTGTCCAAGCTACCCATTTAGAGGCAAGGGGAAAAAACACATTTGAAGAGGGTAGAAACAAGCCCCCCAAGGGGAAAAACAAAGAGAAAACCTCCAAGGGAAAGGGCAAAAAGAATGCATCTGTCAAACAGGAGAGTGAGAAAGTGATCTGTAAACACTGTTCTAAACTAGACCATGAGGAGAAAAACTGTTGGAAATTATATCCTGAAAAAAGACCTCAATTTAACAAATCCAAAGGGAAACAGAAAACTGCTGCTACTACATCTACACCACAGGATTTAGGGGATGATTAAGGTGATGAAACCAAAATTGCAGCCATGGGTTTGAAAAACTTGAAGGGAAAAGAAATTGAAACTCAAGCCAGCACTAGTACCTCAAACTGCCATGTACAAGCTCCTAATGAGGAAGAAAGAATTGAACTGTTTCATGTGAGGGTGATTTCAAAACATACTAAAATTGACACACTTTTTGATAGTGGGTCACAAGCAAACCTTATATCAGAGGACTTGTTCAAGCAACTTAAACTTGAGACCGTTCCACATCCGAAGCCATATCCACTTGGATGGATTTGCAAGGATGCAAATTTACAAGTTTCAAGAAAGTGCACATTGCGCTTTGCAATTACTGCACATTTTATTGACACAATTAAACTTGATGTGGTACCTTTTGATATAGCAGGAATTGTTTTGGGAAGTCCTTACTTGTTTGACAGGAAAGCTATCTTTCATCGCCATGAAAACAAATATCATCTTTTCAAAGATGGCAAGGAGTTCATTGTTAGAGCTCATCGCAAGAAGACAAATATAGCGATGGTGAATGCAGGACAGGTAAAAAGGCTGGTCAATTCAAGTAAGAATTTTGTTCTTCTTATGATTAAGCCCAAGGTTGATGTGAATCATGAGTCATTTGACAATTGTGATCCAAAACTTAAGTCAGAACTGTATGATGTAGTTGATGCATATCATGAGATGTTTCAGGAGCCAACAGGTTTGCCTCCTAAGAGGGAGATTCAACATGAAATCCATTTGCATCCAGATTGTCCTCTTCCAAACATAGGCATGTACCGCATGTCTATTATGGAGAATGCTGAAATAAAAAAGCAAATCAAGGACTTGTTGGACAAGGGTTTCATAAGGCCAAGTACTTCGCCATGTGGGCCACCGATTGTATTGATTCCAAAGAAAGATGACACTTGGCATATGTGTGTTGATTTCAGGGACTTGAACAAGATAACGGTAAAGAATCGTTACCCACTCCCAAGGATAGATGATTTGCTAGACCAACTGAAAGATGCTCGATATTTCACTAAGCTAGACTTGCGCAGTGGATATCATCAAGTAAGAATTGAAGAAAGTGACATTTGGAAGACAGCCTTTAAAACCAAACAAGGACTCTTTGAGTGGCTTGCGATGCTGTTTGGTTTGTGCAATGCACCTGCAACTTTCATGCGGGTAATGGATGATGTCTTGCGTCCTTTTCTTGATGATTTCGTTATTGTCTACTTAGATGACATCTTAATTTTCAGCAAGTCTAGAGAAGATCATGTCATGCATGTTAGGAAAGTACTTGATGTTTTGAAGAAGAATCAGTTATTTTTTAAAATGTCAAAGTGTGAATTTGGAAAGACTTCTTTGGTTTATTTGGGACACATAGTAGGAGGAGGTGCTTTGAGAATAGATCCTGCTAAAATAGAGGCTATTGTGAATTGGCCTACTCCCAAATCCATAACAGAGGTAAGAAGTTTTTTGGGTGCAGCTCAATATTGGAGGAAGTTTATCTCTAACTTCTCTTCTATAGCAGCTCCTATGCATGCAGTGACAAGTGTGAAGCATGCTTTCCAATGGGGATGCAAGCAGCAAAAAGCTTTCGAATCTTTGAAAGAGAAGATTAGTTCAGCTCTGGTCCTTGCATTACCGGATTTGAGACAACCATTTGAGATACAAACCGATGCTAGTGATTATGCCATGGGTGCAGTTCTTCTACAGCATGGTAAGCCTATTGCTTTTCATTATGAAACTTTTAATGGTGTTGTTGTAAATTATCCTACATATGATAAGGAGTTGTATGCATTGGTACAAAGCATCAAAAAGTGGAAACACTATTTGATGGGCAAAGAAACTGTTATACATACCGACCATCAGCCCTTACAGTACTTGCAATCACAAAGCAAGTTACAACAGTCATGACACTTCAGATGGATGGGCTTCTTGCAACAGTTCCATTTGGTAATAAGGTACAAGAAAGGTACTTTGAATAAGGTTGTTGATATGCTTTCAAGGCCTATTATTGGTGCTGTTACTTTACTTAAGAATGATTCCATTGTACATGATAGTTACATAGAACAATATGCATCTGATGATGACTTTAAAGATGTGTATGCTAACTTGAGTAAAGGGAATTATGTAGAGGAAAATGACTATCACATGCATAACAATTTGTTGTTTCATTTGGGAAAGTTGTGTATACCACAGGGGGAGAGAATAAATGTCATAAGAGAATCTCATTCTTCTCTTATTGCTGGCCATTTTGGGGTAAGCAAAACAGTTGCACATCTACAGAGGTATTGCTATTGGCCTCGCATGGTAGATTCTGTTTCAAGGTTCATAAGAGTATGTTCATTATGTGCTACAAGCAAGCCTAGTAATAGGAAGCTTGGCTTGTATACTCCTTTGCCGGTACCTTCTAGACCATGGGAGAGCATCTCTATGGATTTTGTAGGAGGTTTGCCAAAATCTAGAAAGCAACATGATTATTTATATGTATTAGTTGATCGTTTCAGCAAAATGTGTATACTTATGCCTTGTAAGAAAACTATAACTGCTGAACAAACTGCTGAATTATTTTTTCATCATGTATGGATTCACTTTGGTTTGCCTACTTCCATTATTAGTGATAGGGATTCCAGATTCGTGGGGAATTTTTGGTCCAACCTATGGGAGATGATGGACACCAAGTTGAAGAAAAGTACTGCTTTCCATCCGCAAATAAATGGACAAACAGAAGTTGTGAACAGAACCATTGTGCACCTCTTGAGAGGATATTGCAGCAAGCATCCCAAGCTGTGGGATGAACATTTGCACTACATACAACATGCTTACAATCGTGCCAAGCACTCTTCCACAAACACCTCACCGTTTGAAGCTTGTTTTGGTTACTTGCCAAAATCACCTCTTGATTTCATTCTTGAGAAAGATGTTGCCATTGAGGGACATAGTGATATTGACAAAGCTCGTTCATTCATTGAAAGAATTCAACAAATACATCAGCAAATTCAAGAACAGCTTGAGAAGAGTCAAGGCAAGTACAAGGAAAGACACGACAAGCATAAAGTCGATCACAAGTTTCAAGAAGGGGATGAGGTATGGCTGTACATTAGTAAGGAAAGGATGCAAGGAGAAGGTAAAAAGCTGAAGCCTATTCGTTATGGTCCATTCAAAATCCTCAAGAAGGTTGGAAATAATGCTTTTCAATTAGATTTGCCTTCCTACATGCAAATGTATTCTGTTGTCAATGTGGAGAACTTACGTTTGTATGAACCTCCTTTGATTGCTGATCATGAAAGTGCTGTTTAGCTGCCATCTATAGAAGATTTCTCGCCAGAATTCTTCGATGAGCTGAAAGAAGATACAATCCTTGACAGAAGGACACGCAATTCAAGGAGGGGCAGTGTAGATTATGTTTGGGTTGGTTTCAAAGGCAGCAAACCGAACAAGGTAAAGTGGATGGAGGTGGACAGAGTGAGGGAGCTGTACCCTCACCTCATTAACAGGTAGTTGAAGGCTTTTGGGGTCCAAAAGCTTCCCAATGGGGAGGCGTGATCAAGTGCTCATGTCCTAAGTGTCGTAAAATGCTCAAAATTTAAAATGCACAGAACTAGTTCAAAGTGGAACGACTAGAAATTGCTCGTCCTCCTGATTCCGGCGCCTCAAACGGTTCGAAAAACGGTCACCGTATGAGAAAGTTATGCCAAAAACAAAATCGCCCAATAACCCTTAATTTTTGAATTTTTAAAAAAATTTAAAAAAGAATATTCCACGGAATATTCATTTTGGACAGAGAATCAATGGCTGCCATGTGGCAAGCCCGGAGGCCGCCACGTGGCTGGAATGACGTCAGCAACAATGGGCGCATATATACAAAAGTTGGCTTAAGCGTGGTTTGAACCCACGACCTGCCGGAAGCAAATGCCACGCCTTACCAACACACCACGGGAGCAGTTCTTATCATATGGGCAGAAAAAAGGTGATTTGAATTTTAAAATTACTTTGGGCGGGGCCCGAAGGGGGCCAGCCCCCATACCATGCGACCTCGGGCCCGGAACCTAGGGCTTAAGCCCCAACCGCCAGCACACTAACCACCAGCGCGCAATCCGAGGTAAACCGTTCACATGCGCATTTATTGTAACTGCAGTCAAGTTGGCGGGAATAATGGCGGAGCGCCAAATTTGGGCGGTCCCGCCATATTTGGCGGGCCTAACTGGACTCCAACTAAAGTTAGCTGGAGTGTTTCTAGGCATAACTGGAGAAAAACTTTAATGGGCCATAACTTTGGCTAGGAAAGGCGGTTTTGGACGAATTTTTTTTTGATTTTGGGTATTTTCGACCTTCTAAAGCCATTGGTGCAGGTCTTACAGCCATCTGAGGTCATTTGCAGAGGTTTTGGAGCCGTGGAAGTTCTAGGAGCCACCAAGGCCCAGTATTGTGAAGACTGTATAGGGTTGCAGGTATCCATTGGAGGTGATCCAGTAGTCAATCCTGAAGGATTCAAGTGTCCTGAATCCATTTTTTCCATCTGTTCCACCTGTAGATGCTTCTATTTAGCTGTATATTCAATTTGAGCATTTAATTAAAACAAGGACAGGCCCATTTGGGAGCTTTGGACCCAGCAGACGTAGCCCAAGAGGGGTGAACTGCTTTATCAACTTCTTTTGCATCCGTGGTTGATTTATTTTGCAGAACAAATTCGTTTTAGTGTGTTAAAGACTAAAAGGAAATAAATCTGCTATGCTTAAATGGGTCATGAACAACTAAAAATTTCATTTGTTTTCTTTCTGCAAGACATGGACATCTTTTAAATATGTATATATCTGAATTGAATACCTTGCAAACCATTTACAAGTAGTTTCAAATTCAGATCAAGGGGCCTCCACCACAATAGCCAAGCGCTTCAAATCTCTCCTTGACAAATACATGAGCTACTCTGGCGGAATGGTAAATAACTTGAAAAGCTGCATATATGGTTGGAACACAACAGTACAGGTGCTTCACAATATCGCCAACATCTTTGGAGTCACATGCAAGTATGATTGGACTCACTTCTCTTACTTAGGCATGCCTGTTAGTGCTGGACCTTTGAGAGCAGAAGTCTGGGACACAGTAGTCGAAAAAATGAAAAGAAAAGTGCAGTAGTGGGGATCTATTTGGCTCAACCTAACTGGTCGCCTCACTCTTCTTAAGTCAGGTATCTCTTCTCTCCCCTATATCTGTTTTCTCTTCTTCAAGCTCCGACTTCCTTCCACAACAAAATGGAAGTCGTCCTTCGCCAATTCCTATGGCAGGGGGGGGAAATGATAAAAATAAATTCAACTTGATTAATTGGAAGCAGGTGATCCAGCCCCAAGACCAAGGAGGTCTTGGAATTAGATCTCCTAAATTTCTCAATTTAGCCTTTGGAGGAAAAATTGTGTGGAGACTCATTACTCGACTCCTAGCATGGTGGAAAAAAGTTCTGGAAATTAAATACCTCAATTTTCCTAGACAACAACTTCTTGATCGAGATATTCCCAATAGAGAATCCTCCAAAATTTGACGATTATGCAAGAGAGCAATTCCACTAACCACTCAAAATACTTCAAAAATCCCCCAGGGAGGTGCAAGCATCAATATTGGAGCAGACAGAATCATGGGTTAGCAGCTAATAAATAGACATGGGGGAGTTCACCCTATCCTTTCTTTTTTTGAAAGAACCGACATTCATTACTTGGACCAGATCTCCCAATGGGATCCTCACACCTTTCTTTGGTCAGGTTGGGCCTTCCCAGCCATACCAAATAGTCTTAACGCAAGTCTTTTTGTCCTTCAATCCCATTTGCATAGTATAGCCCCTGTCAAAAAGAACGATCTTGATGGGTTTCGTTGGGACCCATCCGGATCCTCTTATACCATCCAAGCTGCTCACCATTATATTTGCAACTTCAACTACCCCATACCAAGTTGGCACCACTAGAAGGTGGTTTGGAAATCCGAGGCAATTCCAAAAATCAAGTTTTTTCTCTGGACCCTCCTCAAAGGGAACGTCCTCATGGCCGAAAATTTGCAAAAGAGGGGAATTAATGGCCCCTCTCGTTGTCCTAACTGCTTAACTGCTGAAGAATCAATGCATCATCTCTTTATAGAATGCCCTTTTGCCATCAACTGCTAGAGGAACTTGTCTCATAACAATCAAATCCCATGGAACACCCAAAACACCATAGGAGAAATTCTTTACAAATGGAAAAAAAACTGCCCCTGGCTGCACAGGAAAAATAACACAGTGAAGAGAGTCTGGGATATTCTTCCCCACAATATGCTATGGAATATTTGGCTGGCATGAAATTGGAAGGTTTTTAAGGACAAGGACTTGGCTGTTAGAAGCCTTTGCACCAAGGCAAGGAGTCTTGCCCTTGAGATCATCTCAGTTAAGAATCTGAGAAGTATAAATGTCAGTGAACTCAGGATAGAAGAACGCATTTTCATTGGACACCTGTTAGACCAAAACACCAGCAATCAGAAGGGCAACACTGCTAGCAACAGAAACAACAATGTTTCCCCTAACTGGAAGATCAGGCTAAAAGAGGAAGAATTTGCAGGTTGGCTTAAAAACAACAATAGGCATTATCTCTGTTTCGACGGGGCCTCAAAGTTGAATCTCGGGGCAGAAGGGGCGGGAGGAGTTATTTTTAATGCTACTGGGGATAACATACTCTCTTACGAGTGGGGTCATGGCCACACTTCCAATAATAAAGCAGAAGCCATGGCCCTTTACCAAGGTCTTATCCAACTTGGGAAGCTTGGTATAGAGACAGTCACAATATTGGGAGACTCAGCGATAGTTGTCAGTGCAATGGTTCGGAACAGGGATCTTCCCAATGCTCTCCTTCAACAGATTATCAGACGGTGCCAAATCTTAGGAAACACCATGAAAGATGTGCGCTACTATCATGTTTTGCGATCGCTCAATAAAATTGTTGACAGTCAAGTCAACAAAGCTTGTGCCAGATCACTGGGCTGCCTTATCTGCAATGGCCTGGAATCATTTCAACATATTCCATAATGAAGAGACCTCCTTAATCCGAACAAAATCTCAGTTCATCTGATATGACAGCCTGGTCAAAGATTGTCCTCATTCCGCCTGTGACTGAGATCCGCATAGATCTAAAGGAACAACACCTTTGGTTTCTGCTGTTCCTTTTTCCCGAAGGAACAATAGAAAAAATGGAACAGCAGAAAAGGAACAACAGAAAAAAATGTAACAACATAAAAGGAACAACAGAAAATAAAAATGCAACGCCAACAAGTTCATCAAGCTTGAAGCAAGTCGGCGCCGACGACAAACTTGAAGAGTCCATTGCTCATTACATCAACCATAGTAATATAGATTGATATGCTTTGTAAATGCTGTTATTTATTACTGTAGTTTGTTAGGATTTACCTTTGGTCTTTGATTTTTAGAAGCCCAAAAGGCAGGATTAAGGAGGAATTTTGTTTAAGCTGTAACTCCTTCTTCCCTAGCTCTTCTTGGCACCTCAGCATGTATTTCAGGAGCTCAGTCTCCCTCCTTTTTTCAGGTTTATAAAAGCAACCGAATTTGTCAAAAAAAAAAAAAGGGCTCCAAATAACATATATTATTTGGATGAAATTTGAAAATAGAAGTGTTGCTTGGGAAAGGAAGATGAAAGTTAGCTTTGGCACAGGAGAATGGGTCACATTCACTTTGAAAATCTTGTCAAGGTCAGTACAAAGGAAGGATTCAAAGAAATACTTGAAATTACAAAACCAACAAATACGATGTGCAAACATTGTCGGCATGGAAAGCAGACAAGGGTCGAATTTAAGACTAAGGAACATTGTACCTTAAAGCCATTGGAGCTGGTACACACAGACTTATGTGGACCCACAAGAACTAAAGGGTTAAAAGGTGAATTATACTTCATGTTGTTCATTGATGATTACACTCAAATGACGACAATGAGTTGTTTGGAGAAGAAGTTAGAATCTTTTGAATGTATAAATTAGGTTGTAGATTCAAAACTGCTCATGAAATTTACTAAATCACAAGACTCAAAGCTACTCTACTGCTATGCAGAATTCAATTCACAATCTAGAACACAAATCATAGACATGCAAGAAGAAACATCACACATGCACATAGATTTATCTAGGGGAAAGCAATTGCTCAAAATCCCTTCCTATCTGTATTTCATTAATCAAAGAATAAAGATGAATACATATGCTTGCTCAAGCCTGAGAAGAACCTGCAAGTGTATAGTCTATCTCTCTGCTTGACTGACTAACTTTGGCCAAAACTTAACCAATTTTCAAGCCCTCCAAGCTCCTATTTCCTTGTGTTGTTCCTTGAGGAAATTAACCCCTTTTATTTAGGAAATTCCCTCAATTGGATTGCACAATTCCTCTAGGCTCATCCCCTAACTGCATGCACCACCTGTACACATTGGAATAATCTACAAATGATAATACATTGCCTTGGAATCTTCATCTCAATTGGGTAACTCAAATTCTCTGCATGCAATAATTATTTTGGGTAGATTGATTAATTAACTGGATGATCACTAAGTGTGACTGAAGTCACAGTACACAACTTGACCTTCCATTAGTTCCTCCAACAGTTAGAACTAGTTTAACTGACAATAACTCAATTTAATTGAAATAAATTGCTACAAATTAGCAATCAATCATACTGAAATGAACTCAAGCTTCACCACCTCAAATTAGCTTAATTAATTGAGCGACAAGTGTCATGTCACCTCAGTTAACTACCTCCAAGGTTTCTGCTGAAATGGAAATTCGAATTTTCTCTAGTTTGGCCAAGGCAATGTCAAATTAAGATTTTATTTCTGTATTTTCAACACTCCCTCTCAGCAAGAAAGGGAGTATCAACCACCCCTATCATGCACCTATGGAACTCAAACTTCCCTCTTGAAAATGCCTTTATCAAAATGTCAACATCTTGTTCCTCTGTCAGAATGTATTGTAACAACATTATCTGCCTCTGCACACAATCCCGTAAATGGTGATACCAGATATCTATATGCTTGGATTGATCGTGAAAAACAAGATTTTTAGAGAGCTTGATGCAACTCTGATTATCACAGTAAATCACAGTTGGATCCATCATCTGACCAAACAATCCAACAAGTATCTTTCTCATCCAGATCACCTCACATGTTGCTTGACTTGCAACCATGTATTCTACTTCTGTCGAGTTGAGTGCCACAAATCTTTTCTTCTTGTTGTACTAAGAAACTGTTGCAGACCCAACACTGAAAATTCCACCTGATATACTCTTTCGGTCTGATGGACTCCCCACCCAATTTGCATCTGTGAAGCCACACAACTTCACTCCCTCTATCAGTCTATACCAAACTCTAAATGGGTAGTGCCTCTAAGGTACCGTAGGACATGCTTAGTTTCCCTCCAAAATAATTTGGTTGGCCTAACCATAGCTTGGCTCAGCTGGTTGACTACATAGCACATATCTAGTCGTGTGTTCACAAGATACAATAGTGAACCCACAAACTGTCGGTAAACAATAACATCCACTTCCTCACTTAAAGTGGCATCTTCTTTCCTCCAGTTTGTCACTAGAGGTGTCTCCGTGGGTTTGCAATTGTCCATGTGGAACCTCTGAAGTATCTTGCTTGCATACTTTCCTTGAGATACAAATAGTTCCTCATTGCCTTGCCATACTTCCAATTCGAGGAAGTAATGCATGAGACCCATGTCCTTCATTTCGAACTCTCTTGCAAGGTCCTCATTGCACAATCTAATCAACAGCTCATTAACAATCAAAATCAAATCATCAACATATAAGACAATAATCAACAGCTCATTAACAATTAAAATCAAATCATCAACATATAAGACAATAATCAACAATTTACCTTCTACCAAAATATGATAGAGGTTTGCATCAACTTCACTTTTGGTGAAGCCCAAACCAATGAGATAACTATCGATCCTGGTGTACCAAGCATAGGGTGCTTGCTTGAGACCATACAATGCTCGTTTGAGTATGCACACATGATACTCTCAATCAAAAGTCTTGATGCCTTTTGGTTGCTCGATATACACCTCCTCTTCAATAACTCCAATGAGGAACGTTGTTTTCACATCCATCTGGTGGATCTTCCACCTCATCTGTGTAGTCAGAGCAATGATTGATTTGATGGATGAGTACCTTGCTACAATCTCCTCATAGTCAGTCCATTCAACCTAAGAGTACCCCTTGACCACAAATTTGGCCTTGTAATTTTCTATGCTTCCATCTGTTGCATGCTTTACCTTGAAGATCCATCTCGAACCCATAACTAATTTATCTATTGGTCTTGGGACCACTTCCCAAACATTTTTCTTTACAATGGATTCATACTCCTCCACCATTACAACAACCCATACAAGTTTCTCTAATGCTTCCTCGAAAGAGGATGGCTCAATATCTACAATCTTAGTCATTAGATCCATGTAGCTAGTGTACTGATCTGGTGACCTTCTCTGCCTGCGCTGATTTAAAGGAGCACCCACATTCTCCCTCGCATCCTGCACAAGTATTTGAGCTTCCCTAGTCCTTTTTTTGCCTTCTTTGGATGGTTCTAATTGAGTGGTTGTCTCCACTCTCTGCTCCATAATTTTTGGCTACTCCACAACTTCCTAAAGTTCCTCCTTTGGAGCTAGAAGCTCCTCTTCTTGTGGGATCTGAAGCTCCCTCTCAAGAGAGCACAACATCACTTTCTCCTCATCAAATTTTACATCCCTTTGTACAACTTTCATTTTGAGGGATGGAAAATACACACGGTAGTTGTGGGAAGTTTCCATGTAACCCATAAATACCCCCAATTCCCTTGTCAGCTCTATTTTCTTCCTTGCATCTTTAGAGACATGACAATAAACATAGGCTCCAAAAATCCTGAAGTGCGACACATTCGACTTCCTCCCCGAGAAAGCCTCCTCTGATGTAATCATGCCTAAAATCTGATGAGGACTCTAGTTCTGCAAATAGATTGCTATTTTTCATGCCTCGACCCACAAGTGCAGAGGTAGGCCTTGGTCATGCAGCATCACCCTTACGGCTCCCACAATGCTACAACTATTTCTATCAACCACCCTATTCTGTTGTGGGTTGTGGGGTGTTGTCAAATCCCATTGAATGCCTTCTTTTGCACATAAATTTTTGAATTCATTTGACATGTACTCACCTCCATTATCGCTCCTGAGATCCTTGACCTTCTTGCTCATTTCTTTCTCAACCAATGCCTTGAATTCTACAAACTTGGAGAATGTCTTATCTTTCTTCCGCATGAAGAAGATCCAACACTTCTATGAGAAGTCATCAATGAAAATGAAAAAATATTTGTGCCTGGCACTGGAGGCTGTCGAGAAAGGTCCACAGACATCAGAGTGGATCCTTTCTAGGTCTACAAGTGCTTTTCTGTCCCAATCATGGAAAGTGGACTTTGTGTACTTCCCAAAAGTACACCCTTTGCATACATCTTTCTACTCAAGTACTCCTTTGGGAAGGCCTGTGGTTATCTGCTTCATAATCTTCGAAGTGCCATGATGCAAATGGATAAGTCTTTTATGCCAAAGTTCACCGACATCATGGCTTTGCACCTTCTCCACCTTTGTGCTTAATGCAACACAATCCTCCACATCTAGCTTGTACTGGTTCTTCACATGAGCCCCGATCTGCTTCACCTTTCCCGTGGCTATGTTTCTCATGGATGCCTTTCCTTTGTTGAATATCACATCATAACCATGGTCTTCCAAAACCACAATAGAGATGATATTTTTCTTTAGGCCTGAAACGAACAAGACATCCTTGAGCCCCAGGGGGGAGCCTGACTCTCTCTAAAAGGTGACTATATCGATCACGATCACATTGTACCTTCCATCTTCCCCCATCTCAATGTGCATCTGCAAGTATTTTTCCTCCAGGTCACTAAAAAGGTCTTTATTCCCCATCATATGGAACGAAGAACCTGAGTCCAAGTACCACACTCTCCCCATCACTATGATGACCATGCATGCAATGAGGGCAAATTCAAGCTCGAACTCTGAAGCCAAAGCTTCACCTACTACTCCTCCTAAGATCTTCTTGCTTGTCTTCTTGTGTGGACACTTCGTGGCATAGTGCCCGAATTCAAGACAATGGAAGCATTTGCTTTTTCAAAAATATTTCTTCTTGCCCGCTTGACTGGATTTTGGTTTGGATTAAGATTTCATCCCTTTTCCCTGCGTTTCCTTTCCAACCAATGCAAATTTTTCTTCATCCTTGCCCTTTGATGAAGTCCCATATCTGGTATTTTGCCTTATTTCCTCCTGTACCAAGTCATACCATAAGTGCTCCCAACTCTGTAGTTTCTCCCTCCCGTTCACCGAATCATGTTAGTTATGCCAGCTCTTGGGAAGACCCAAAAGGGCTAGAGCTACCAAGTCTTCTTCAGGGACATTAACACCAACCCTGCCAAGTTCATCACAACACTGTGTAAAATTGCTCAGATACTGCGTATAATGTCATTCTTCTACATCTTGATGCTTCCAATTTTATCCTTGAGCATCAACTTCCTATGGTCACTATTATTCTCGAACAATTCTAATAGTTCTTTCCACATCGTCAACATAGTTTCTTTTTCGTGGAGATTCGAGACAATATTATCCCATACTCCCTCTAAGATGATTCTCCTCGCCTTGGCTACATCTTTCTTCCACTGAGCAAGGTTCTGGGCATCCAATGCTTAAGGTTTTGCCACATTTGTCTTGATGTGTTCTAGCAACCCATTTTCATCCAATACTGCCTCCATGCGGTCCTTCCATGCAAAAAAAATGAGGTGCCTTCCAAGGCATACTCTAGCCTTAGTCCGTTGAAGGCCATCTTCATAGATCTAAAGAAATTCTGCTACATTGATCTTCAAATTCGAACCTTTGAGAACCAACTTTGAATTTCCTTCTCTAATGTGAATCTTGCTTTGATACCATGTATAAATTAGGTTGTAGATTCAAAATTACTCATGAAGTTTACTAAATCACAAGACTCAAAGCTACTCTACTGCTTTGTGGAATTCAATTCACAATCTAGAACATAAATCATAGACATGCAAGAAGAAACATCACACATGCACAAATATTTATCTAGGGGAAGCAATTGCTCAAAACCCCTTCCTATATGTATTGCATTAATCAAAGAATAGAGATGAATACATATGCTTGCTCAAGCTTGAGCACAACCTGCGAGTGTATAGTCTATATATCTACATGATTGACTGCCTTTGGCCAACACTTATCCAATTTTCAAGCCCTCCAAACTCCTATTTATTTGTGATGTTCCGTGAGGAATTTGGCCCCTATTATTTAGGAAATTCCCTCAATTGGATTGCACAATTCCTCAAGGTTCATCCTTTGACAGCATGCACCACCTGTACACATTGGAATAGTCCACAAGTGATAGTACACTACCTTGGAATATCCATCTCAACTGGGTAACTCGAATTTTCTGCATGCAAAAATTATTTTTGGGTTGATTGATCAGTTAACTAGATGATCACCAAGTGTGACTGAAGTCACATGGCACAACTTGACCTTCCACTAGTTCATCCAACAATTAGAACTAGTTTAACTGATAATAACTCGATTTAACTAAAATAGATTGCTACAAATTAGAAATCAATCATGTTGAATTGAACTCAAGCTTCCCCAACTCGAATTAACTGAGTTAACTGAGTGACAAGTGCCATGTCACCTCAGTTAACTACCTCCAATATTTCTGCTAAAATGGAAATTTGAATTTTCTCTAGTTTGATGAAGGCAAGGTCAAATTGAGATTTTTTTGCTGCATTTTCAACATTGAAGACTTTAGGATTTACAAGGAAATGTTGAAAATGAAACTGACTTGAAGATAAATGCTTAATATTAGACAATAGAGGATAATTCACATCTAAATAATTTCAACACTATTTTGAGGAACAAGGGATAAAAAGATAATTCTTGGTCGCGAGGACACTTGAACAAAATTGAGTCACTGAAACAAGGAACGAGATTGTGGTAGAAATGGCTAGAAAAATGTTGAGCGATTCAAAATTGAGTAATATATTTTGGGTTCAAGCAGTAGAAGCAACAATCCATATTATAGATATAGGAATTCTTAGAAGTAATAATGACAATAGCCCATATGAGCTATGGAAAGGGAGACCAACAAGCATCAAGCATTTCAGAGTCTTTAGGAGAAAATGCTAGATAAGGAGGGAAGAACGAAGCTCGACAAGTTAGACTCTTTAGTGGATGAAAGTATATTTGTTGGTTACTCTAGAAAAAACAAAGCATACGAATGTTATAATTTCAGACTCGACAAAATAGTGGAGAGCATTAATGTATCATTCGATGAAGGTCATGAGACAAAGACCAAATGTGATTTAGCAGAGCATGAAACATAAGAGCTGAAGAAAGAAGAAAAGGTGAAGGAAGAGGAACTATTAGAATAGGAAACCCATTTCCTCAAGCACTCTTATATTATAGATTTTGGATTTTAAGCATAATTTTATCAGATCTGTTGTGATGAACTCTCCAGTGGAATATCCACGATAGTTTATAGATCATTTTGGCACCATTTTTTTTCTTAAATACCATGATATTTCTTATGTGGCAAACCTAGTTGATATGGCATGCATGTGGCTATTGGTATGATGTTGATCTCCACTTGTTATCCCCTAACACAACCTTGTCACCATACCCCTTGGCAAGATAAAAAATTCTTTTATTGAAAAACAAAATAATTATTCCTTCATTGGAGAATCTTGAAATTCATAATTTGTTTCATTCATAGAATTAAGAATTTGTCCCATTGATATACTTCAAATTTAGTTCTATTAGTGAACTTCAAAATCTGTCACATTGGCAGAAAAAATATATTTTTTTCCATAAAAAATAACAATTTTTTCTCCATAAAAAATAACGAATTTTTCCTATTGACCAACCCTGAAATTCATCTGATTGGTGAATTCCAATATTTAATTATCAATGGAATTAAAAATTTGTCCTTGGTGACCTACATATTGTACTTTAGAAAACTACAAAATGTTCTCATCATCGAACACAAAATACACTTTCATGAATTGAAAAATGTACTTCATTGCTAAATTTCAAATCCTTCATCATCAAACTTGAAATTATTCTCCTCACCATCAAACTTCAAATTTTTCTTTGGTGGATCTGAATATTTCGTCATCAATGAACATCAATATCTTTTTATCAGTAGATTTGACTTTTTTCCATCGTTGAACTCATATTTCTTCTCATTAGCATAATTGATCTTTCTTCATTGACAAAGTCATTTAATGTAGAAAATATTGACCAAATTTGAGATGAATTTAGATCATTGATCCGAGGACCAAATACAATCTAAGTTGTTGATTTCACTAAATTTCACATTGTGACCCCAAGATTCTATGCCATGGACCCTTTCAATCCACGTCATTGATATGATCGATGTCATCTGATGAGCCTAGGTATTGCAACAAGAATGTTGCAACTCCTAGGGCTACCAGCTTTACTTATCAACCCAGGATTCGTACAAACATGGAGGTGACAGTGCTATATGCACAAGTAAAAGTGAAGGTCCTGCCTATTGTCATTGCTCATCTAGCAAGAGACCCCAGGGGTTCCAAGCCAGACTTCTATAGGGTCAGAAGAAGCTTAATTCTTTGATGGAAGAAGAGCAAATCTATTCTAAGAGAGAGCTACTCTACTGCAGTAATGAAGAAAACAACATGTAATTCTAAACCACACCATAACCTAACTAACCATCTAAACAACTATGCTAAACAAAATTTCTAAATCAACACTAACCTAATGTTGCTATCTAAGTTGCAGAGGTAAAGAGCATTAAACTATACTAAGGTGTAAGCAAAGGAACTACACTAAATCTGTTTTCAAGCGGAAGAGCAGTCGGAGATCAAAATTGGTGAAAGGAGGACGTAAGGACGCAATAGTGCATAGGGACCATTGGATCGATCAACGACCAGAAGATGGATGGTGGAGATCTTATCGCAGGGGCTTAAGCGAATAGATGGATGAATAGGGTTAACGAACAGGATGAACGATGGAGATCTTATCGCGGGCGATTTAGTGAATAGGTGAACGAACAGGGTAACGAAGTAGATGAACGGCGGAGATCGTATCGTGAGGAATTAAGTGAATGGATGGACGAAAAGGGTAATGAAGCAGATGAACGACAGAGATCTTATCGCGAGGAATTAAGTGAATGGATGGATGAACAGGGTTAACAGGAGATGAATGGCAAAGATCTTATCATGGAGATTAAGTCAAGAGATGGATGGACAAGATTAATCATAGGATGGACGGCGGAGATCGTATCGCGGGAAGAAAACATGCGGAAATGATGGAGTGGGTTTCGAAGGCGTCAAGCAGTTTCTCGTGTGCCCTCGAAGCTGTAAGCTGTATTTTTGAATTTCATGTGATTAACCTAACTGAGCGACACGTAGCACGAGAAAACCACTTTTCTCGTGTACTCTTGGGTGGATAACGGTCTTGCAACAATTCGTGCGAGATTGCGCAATAGCCATCAGATCAGGCTAGACAGATCGGCGGTGGAGATTGGCCAAGCTAGTTGGCGAGTGGGTGACGCGATAGCCGTTGGATCAAGAGACAGATCGACGGTGGAGATTAGAGCTCATAAAGTAGGTGGAAGACTTCACATGTGATGGCTGTTGGGTAAACTAATGAGTCAGACGGTGATTGGTCAGGTTTGTTGTGGATCGGACGGTGAGGAAACGATGCATGAAGAATGTGCTGAAGGAGGTTTCAAATGAAAAAGACAGAAAAACTAGTGAGGGTGAGGATGGACCGAGAGTGATGGAAAAGGATGATAGTGAAACGAAACAAGTAAGTGTGTCAAACAACAAACTCCAACGCTCATGTGAGAACTAGAAACCTATGTTTTTGGGGTTGTTGAAGGGTCTCTTCCTCAAGTCATGGTCCCAGAGGGAGGAGGTGAGGTCAAGACACCTGCGGAAAACCTTATGGTGATATTTTTCTCCTAGCTAACCTGTGAACTGAAAGAAGGCACAAATGGAAGTAAACTAAAGCACAACTGATCTACTCTACACTACTGTAAGCGGAATGCAGCTACTTAAGCAAATAAACAGAAAACCATGAATCATCTACGCTATATTGCTGTAATGGAAATGCAGCTACTTAAGCAAATGAACAGAACCAGAAATATATGCTAGCATACATGTATAAAAAGGAGGAGCTTTCGCTACTCGGGTTGGGCCCGAACCCAAGAGCTTCAGCCCTCTGAGTTAACTCAGTGCTGGCTCAAAATAGAACTCGTCTTTATTGGTAAAACCATGGATTACATAACAAACTATCACAAGTCCTGCAACTCAGAAACAAAGTAGAGTTTTACAATAAGAATCGGAATCCTACTGAGGTCCTAAGCCTCCCTACTTATAATTTGAAGTCTCCAACGACTTCCTTCCCATTAGGGAGGCTTGGCTCCCCACTCAAGATAAACTTGTTTTTGTCACTTTCACTTGTTGGGCTGTCTTTTAGTCCTCATGATTTGGCTGTTTGCACTCCAAGCTGATGGAGGAATATTCAAATGGAGGGGTAGTAAATGAGGAGGATTTGCCTCCTATAATTCCTCTCCCTTGTCCCATTCGAGTTTTGACCAAGGTCATTGCCACAATTCCTTGCTTTTATCCTTTATTCCTGCATTTTCCCTTACCTTTATCCTTTATTCCTGCATTTTTCCTTGCCTTTATCCTTTATTCTTGTATTACATGCACATTAGACCACAAAGCAAAATATCCAACTCTAACTCATCTCATAAACAAAATATAATCGAAAGTATGCAACAAGTTGTGAGAATAGCTGGTTTGACTAAGCTAGGAGGTGAATTAAGGCCCATATAATTACCCAATGATGAGGCTCATCATCACCCCCCTACTGAAAGTATTTCTCATCCTCTGAGCAACTTAGTCAATGTCCATGTCCTTCATGGCTCTGGTAGCCTCTCTGACATCCCATGCTTTTTTTGTGGTCTCTTCTTCTTGTTTATAGAAGTCTGCTTTCCTTTCTACTTCTTCCCACTACCTCTTTTCCTCTTCTTCTTTTCTCCCTTCTAGCATCCCTAGGAGTAGTGGTGGATTGAGTTTTAGGCCTATCCAATTGACCTTCAACCTTTGCATTGATTGCTTATACATAGGTGTCCTGTTGAGGGCCTCTCTCAACCTTTGAGGGGAGTGATATTCTCCGATCTTCAAGCCGTGTGGCATTGTTTTCCATCTCCTTTAGCATGCATGTATATTATCATCTCTTAGCAGCCTAAAAATATCCTCAAAATGTGAAATTACTTGCTCTTGGGTAGCAAGATATCTAGGTGTCAGCTGAGGATCATTTGCAATTAGATTATGGGTGTTGATTAGGGCCACGAGATTTGATTATTCAGCTATGATGAAAAGAGTTTCATTTTGCTCTCTAGCCAATATTCCTGCAGCCCTTGACTTCTCATGGTTCATCAATGATGCCAAAGCCATTAATTGTAGATCTCCTAGCTCTGCAATAGGATCCCAAATATTCATGTCTTTGACGGCCATGTTGTGCAAGTAAAACTCAACCATTTTGGCCCTATCCTCTAGTGCACTTTGATCACAAAGATCAATAAACTGCCTGCAGTCCTGAAATGGCATGGTGCCCCTTTGTGCTAGCATTTTAATATGAAATTGTAGCCATTATTCTTTGAGGTAAAGAGCATAGGATTTAGCTAGCATCCTACACTGGATGGCCTCCAAGGAGAGGCTGGTCATACATGCTAGTTGGTTTTCCTTTTCCTGCAGCTTTCCTCTCATGGGCCTCTGGAGACACCCTAGGTGACTCCTCCTTGTGTTCTTCCCCTTCTGTTCCAATGCTTCTTCCTTTCTGACAGAAGGACTAACATCATAGATGAGGGTTTTGATGTCATCCTCCGCTGGTAAGTCTCTAAAGACTAACCATTTTATAGGGATCATGAGGTTTTGGAGGGCATCCTCAATGAGGATTTTGATCAAACCATGGTGAGCCAACTGTTGGTAATTCCCTTCCTTTACTTTGTTGCTCGAGTCTATGAGTGATTGCATCAAGAAATAGGGTATGCTGAGTCTTTGGTGAACTGGTGTTTCTACCCCAAATCTTAGTTCTTCAAGCATCCTAAAATGGTTGGGATCAAGCGAGGCAGATCGACAGTGGGGATTTAAAGCGCATAAAGTAGGTGGAAGACTTCACACAAGGTGGCATTTGGATAAACTAATGAATTAGGCGGTGATTGGGCAGGTTTTTTGTGGATCGGACAATTAGGGGATTATGCATGAAGAACATGCTGAAAAAGGTTTCAATGAAAATGATAGAAAAACCAGTGAGGGTGAACAAGTAACTGCATCAAAAAAAAAACTCCATAGCTCATGCGAGAACCAGAAACCTTTGTTTTTGGGGTTGTTGAAGGGTCTCTTCCTCAAGTCATGGTCCCATAGGGAGGAGATGAGGCTGAGACAACTATGGACAAACTTATGATGATCTTTTTCTCCTAGCTAACCTGCTAATTGAAAGAAGGAACAAATAGAAGTAAACTAAAGCACAACCAAACTACTCTACGCTACTGTACTAGGAATGCAACTGCTTAAGCAAATGAACAGTTAAACCATAAATCTATGCTATACTGTTGTAATGAAAATGCAACTACTTAAGCAAATGAACAGAACCAGGAAGCTACTTAAGCAAATGAACATAACCAGAAATCTATGCTATCATACATGTACAATAAAGAGGAGATTTGGCTGCTCGGGTTGGGCCCTAACCCAAGAGCTTCAGCCCTCTGAGTTAACTCACTTCTAGCTCAAAACAGAACTCATCTTTATTATAAAAACCATGTATTACATAAGAAAATTGTCACAAGTCTTGTAGCTCAGAGATAAAGTAGAGTTTTACAATAAAATCCGAATCCTACTGAGGTCCTAAGCCTCTCTACTTATACATCTAAAGTCTCCAATGACTTCCTTCCCATTAGGGAGGCTTGGCTCCCCACTCAAGATAAATTGGTTTCTATCACTTTCACTTGCTCGGTTGTCTTTTAGTCCTCATAATTTGGCTGTTTTCACTCCGAGCTAATGGAGGGGTAGTAAATGAGGAGGGTTTTCCTACTATAATTCCTCTCCCTTGTCCCATTCGAGTTTTGACCCAGGTCTTTGCCACAGTTCCTTACTTTTATCCTTTATTCCTGAAATTTTCCTTGCTTTTATCCGTTATTCCTGCATTACATGCACATTAGACCACAAAGCAAAATATCCAACTCTACTCATCTCATAAACAAAATATAATCAAAAGTATGCAATAAGTTGTGAGAATAGTTGGTTTGACTAAGCTAGGAGGTGAATTAAGGCCAATTAAGGCCCATATAATTACCCAATGATGAGGCTCATCATCATCATCATCCATGCATAATTTTCAAAATTTCCCCAAATTTTATAATTTTCTCTCTTTTTGACCAAAAAAAATATTTTCTTTTCTAGCCACCATGGTAGCTCTAGACTTAACTTCCCATGGCTTAATATGACTATGTGCCTATTAATTCGACATCCCTTTCTAAGAGTCACAAATAATTTACCTAGAATTTGGGGATTTCACTCCAATTTAACCATCTTTCACAGATTCATTGCAAATAAAAACTCTACAACAATGATATTTTCAAATTCATGATGGCATTTGGCCAATAGGAGTTTAGTGTTCAACTATAGATTTGATATCACTTTATAATGTACATAGACCCCCAGTTTGATCCACATTATTGCAAATCCAACTTTGATACCAATTTTGTCTTTCTAAACGAATGTGTGCAACATGACATACAAGCTCATGCAATTAACATTAATAATTAAAATCATGAATGCAAATAATCTGCATGCAACACAACATATAGATATACATAACATAAAATTAACACATAATTCGAGCATAACATCAAAATTATAAGAGCCAATATAAAACACTTATATTTATAAATGTTTTACGCAGTTGGATGTAAAGGTTAGACATTCCACCCAACCATATGCATTGTTACACCATTTATGTCTGCAACAAGCCATTTTGGAGCTAGGGAAATGGGTTCACAAGGATGAACAAGCCCTTGGGGTTGGCTATAGTCCACTCAAATAGCCCAATACAAAGTAAATTCACTGTGACAAGACTCCTATAACAACTCCAACCACCCTGGTCTCTTCCCCATCAATGTGAAAAACACAAGGGATGATATTTCCTTCTCTGCACTATAATCCTGTAGACAATCTCGATTCCCTCTAGGGATCCAACATAGATCGTCTAGAAATCTCTCAACTAGGGGATTTCGGGAGTCTAATTGTAATTAGGATGTTCATAGTAGGCTTTACATAAAATTTGGATGATTTTTAACAATAACTCTTTATACATATAAAATCCAACTTATCCTTATAAAAACAAACTCCAACAAGCTACTTGTACGCGTAGTATGGCTTTCTACTCTTTCCCAAAACTAAAATTGTGTTTTTCTTATCTTTTTTTCTATCCCAAAATCAACACCCACACCTTGAATTTTGTTTTCCTTTTCCCCCATGCATGTTCTATATCACCTTTAGGATGACCCCTGTGTGTGTGAAATACATATCATGTTTAGGTTGGTGAGCAGGGAACTATTTCAAGGTCGGTGATACCATGTTGTTAAACCAAATATCACACTGAGAGGAGGGGGGTGAATCAGTGTGAAGGAAAACTTATCATTTCAAAACATTTCATCAATAAATAAACATGTAGCATTTTTGTCTACAACAAGCCATTTTGGAGCTAGGGAAATGGGTTCACAAGGATGAACAAGCCCCTGGGGTTGGCTATAGTCCACTCAAATAGCCCAATACAAATTAAATTCACTGTGGGAAGACTCCTACAACAAATCCAACCACCCTGGTCTCTTCCCCATCGATGTGCAAAACACAAGGGATGATATTTCCTTCTCTACACTATAATCCCTTAGACAATCTCCATTCCCTCTAGGGATCTAACATAGGTCGTCTACAAATCTCTCAACTAGGGGATTTCGGGAGTCTAATTGTAATTAGAATGTTCATAGTAGGCTTTACGTAAACTACAAAGTAAATTCACTATGACGAGACTCCTACAACAACTCCAACCACCCTGGTCTCTTCCCCATTGATGTGAAAAACACAAGGATGATATTTCCTTCTCTACACTATAATCCGTTAGACAATCTCCATTCCCTCTGGGTATCCAACATAGATCATTTAGAAATCTCTCAGCTAGGGGATTCTGGGAGTTTAGAATGTTCATAGTAGGCTTTACGTAAACTTTGGATGATTTTCAACAATAACTCTTTATAGATATAAAATCCAACTTATCCATGTAAAAACAAACTCCAACAAGCTATTTGTATGCGTAGTATGGCTTTCTACTCTTTCCCAACACCAAAATTGTGTTTTTATTATCTTTTTTTTCTATCCCAAAATCAACACCCACACCTTTAGGATGACCCCCGTGTGTGTGAAATACATATCATGTTTAGGTTGGTGAGCAAGGAACTATTTCAAGGTCGATGATCCCATGTTGTTAAACCAAAGATCACACTGAGAGGAGGGGCAGTGAATCAGTGTGAATGCAAACTTATCATTTCAAAACATTTCTTCAATAAATAATCATGTAGCAATGTACCATAACCATTTGCAACATAACAATAAATGAAACCATGCATCAAGAAGCCATCATCACATCAACACAAGAGGACACAATCTTTTACGTGGAAACCATTGTGGGAGAAAAACAAAAATTTTGTATGTTCTTCTTCTTCAATTCATTACAAATATTTGCAGGCATGAACCTACTGGAGACACCCACCCCCAAGAAGTGCAAGCACTACTACATTTGGGCGGAAATTCTAACAGCTGAATTCAATGAAATGGCTAAAATTGGAAAAAGTGTCGGAAGTTAATTTTTATTTTTTCTAAAACTCTAACTACTGTCGAATATCCGACGACAATTTTTTACTGGTCGAATATTTGACAGAATGCCCTATCTCTTCAATTATCAGACGTATTCTTATAATCCCTCCTATTGTTGAAGAACCGACGGCCGTTCTTTTACCATCAAATATCTGACGGTATATCCAATATGAAAATGTGTTGTCCAACTTCCTACAAATAGTAAATAATCGTTGCATAATGTTTTTGCACTGACAATGTCTAATATAAGACTGCTTTTGATGAGTTTGACTAATTAAAATATATATATATATATATATATGTATATATATATATATATATATATATATATGTATATACATATATATATATATATATATATATATATATATATGTATATATATATATATATATATATATATATATATATATATATATATATATATATATATATATATATATATATATATATATATGTATATATGTATATATATATATATATATATATATATATATATATATATATGCGTAACAGCTGTGGTGAAAATTCCATGTAAATATATGAATACCACAGATTATGCGACACATATTCCAAGCTGAATGTTGGGCCAAACATCCTAGTGGGGGTGTTCATTTGGTTGTTTATGGCTAAGGAAATTAGCAAAGGCAATGGCTAAGAAATTAAAGAGACAAAAAGATATTTTGGCACATTTATTTATGAAAATAGTGGAAATTAGGAGAAAAGGAGGTGAAAGGTCACATGTTGCATGTGAGGAGGAAATTGAAGGAAAATATTGGAAAATGAAGGAAATAGAGGCCTCATTAATAAAAAGGCTTCTGAGGATAAGTGGGCAAGACTTTATCAGTTCAATTTTGGATCTTTCTATTGGAAATAATACTGAGAGGGGCAGGGGAATCAGTATTATCAAACACTTTTCATTTTCATTCTCAGATACATATACGCTACTTCAGTTATGGAAATCTGCGTATATACGCCACTGTGTCTAAAGCAACCAGCGTATATCAATAAACTTATGATTCATTAAATTTTGATCTTTAATCAGTGCATCAGAACTTCATTAACCATAAGAACAGTAAACAGGTGCAGTAAAACAGAACAGATCATCACACACATGAACACAAGATATAAGGTGGAAACCCATTGTGGGTGAAAACCACCTGCTGCAATTCATCTCTATCTTCTTTTTACAATGTCTCTATACTAGTGCAGTCTTATACCAGTACGCAGGCTTCTACCTGTAGAAGGCTACAACCTTCTCTCGTTTTCCAGCTTCTCCTGGAAGGGAGCTACAACCCCCTCAGCTCTTGTACTAGATGATGTATTAGTACATAGGTGCTGACCTACGGAAGGCTACAATCTTCTCTGTTCTTCAAGGGACCACGTTTCATAAATTTTCAGACTGGATCCATCAATAACAATAATTAAACATCAAATACATCTGCCTCAACCAATCTCCTTTGCTTCAATCAAAACTAAATCAAACAATTACTTCTCTGAATGCTGTAACCAAAATACATTAATAGTAACCAGAAACTAATCCTGAACCCAGAACACTGCAGCAATAAACAAAAGTAGATAAAACATATTCATGATACGTACACAACTTCAATATGTAGAACCTGCGTGCATACACTTCTGTATTAAGGCCAACCAGCGTATACGCTATTTTGACTTACTGAACCAGCGTGTATACGCACCTATGCTGTGATGAACCTGCGTACAGATCTATAAAAGATAATCTACCCTTTTCACTTATTCAGACATCAGTTATACCCAGATTATCAAATTTATAGATCAAGTCATGCGCCAAATATAACAGATCAAAATCACACAAAGATACTACTATTCAAGCCTTAAGATCTTGACCCATCAATAGAACTTATCCTTATTTTAGCGCTCAGGTTCCTCCCTGGTTCAGATCTGGCTATGCACCATAACCCCATGACCAGTATTCTAGATCTTGCTCTTCATAAGATATTCAATGCTTGAGTGAATACCTTTGCCTAATGATCTCCTTTCCCTTTTATAGTCTTAGGCCTTACTCAATACCATGGTCCAAAACCATAAAGAACCAATACCATGGACCCAATACCTGGGTTCAACACTTCGGACGAGATACCATGGTCCAAAACCATAGGTCCAAATACCAAGGACTAAATACCATGGACCAAACAATAAGTTTTCCCACATGTATGCGCTTTTCCTTGTATACGCGCCTTATGATCGTCGAACCCGTGTGTATAGGCGACTTGGTTAAGAGGAACCTGCATATATCTCTTTTTCCTTCATTCTGAGAGCCTGAACTGTGATCTGTCATTTGAGTGAGTTGCCATCAAGGACAACACCTGTGTCATAGTGCCAAACCTGTGTCATAATGCCAACAATCTCCCTCTTTGGACTTGATGGCAAACCCAAGTCACTCAAATTCATTCTCCCCCTTTGTCATCAAGGGCAAAGGGTTATGCTCACCCTGAATACATGATGAAATCTCTGCTCTGCTGTGCTGTCCATGCTCCCCCTGACTGTAGGCAAGGTCTGCAAGAAGATGTTCTACAAGAAGAAACATGACTTTATACATCATAAATGACCTTCCTATCACCAAAGACTCATACATACATCCATCTCCCAACCAAGTGGGGATATACTAATATTGATTCATCCACCCAACCAAGTGGGGATACACCAAAAGTTTACACATGATAAAACAAGAACATTACATCACCCATCCCAGGCATAATGGGGAAACCAAGATAGGCTGTTACATGACCTTGATAATAAAGCAAATACATGACATAGAGACTAAATATCTGAGACAAGACTATGATAGTCATCAGCAACTAACATCAGCAGCATCTGTCAATCATCATTCAGACCGGCAACCATGATCTCCCTCTACACCTATTCTACCTAAACAAAAACAGTTGTGAAAATGAACCAAAATCTTCTAAAATAATGCCAACAATGCATTATTAGAAGTATATGCTCCCCCTGAACTTGTGCCAGATGGTCTCTATCAGACCCATATCAGACTCTTTTATTCAAACCATAATATACGCGACTGTATCCACAGAAACCGACGTATGTATGCGGATACGCTTCATGAAACTCGCGTACAACCACTGTTCTCTGAAACATATAATTTTAACTGCAAGATGATGCATCAATTACTCCCAACTTTTGTCTGAGGTATTCAAATGTCTCCCTGGGTAGTGGTTTGGTGAATATATCAACAACCTGTTCCTTGGAGGGGACATACTCCAATTTGACCTTTTGTTAAAGCACTTGATCCCGGAGAAAATGATACTTGATAGGTATATGCTTGGTCTTTGAATGCATGACTGGATTCTTTGAAATATTGATTGCATTTGTATTATCACAAAAAATGGAGATAGTTGGAGTACAAGTGATTTGAATGTCTTGCAATGTTTGCATCATCCAAAGGAGTTATGTGTAGCAAGATGTAGCAGCCACATATTTTGCTTCAGCTGTAGATAATGCAATTGAGCTTTGTTTCTTGCTGAACCAAGATAATAATCTGGAACCCATAAAGAATGCACCACCACTAGTGATTTTTCTCTCATCCACGCTTCCTGCCTAATATGCATTTATATATGCATGAAGTATGAGATCTGTATCTCTAGGATACCATAAGCCATAATTTTGCGTTCCTTGAAGATATTTGAAAATCCCCTTAACTGCCTGAAGGTGTGCTTCCTTTGGATTTGCCTCGAATCTTCGAGCTATTCGCACTGCATGCATGATGTCTGGTCGGGTACCTGTCAAATAGAGCAGACTACCAATCATGGATCTATAGGTTGGTTGATGTACTACTGTTGATTCATCATTTGCGCTGAGGCTGCATCCTGTTACCATAGGGGTACATACTGGTTTCGAATCCTCCATCCCATATTTCTTCAAGATCTGCTTGAGGTACTTGGTTTGTGATAGAAAGATACCATCTTTGTTTTGTTGGACTTGTAAACCAAGAAAATATGTGAGCTCACCAAGTAAGGACATTTAAAATTCTTTCTGCATCACCAAAGAAAAGTTTTGACTCATGGTTTCTTCATTGCTACCAAAGATGATATCATCAACATACACAACAAGTATTAGCAATTTATCATTATCAATTTTTATATATAGATTGCTATTTGTTGATCCTTTTGAAAAACTTTGTTGATGGAGATATTTGTCCAACCGAAAATACCAAGCCCTTGGAGCCTGTTTAAGGCCATAGAGAGCCTTTGTGAGTCTACATACAAGTTTTGGATCATTCCCAAGGATGAATCCATCTGGCTGCTCAATGTAAACTTCTTCTTCTAAGTCTCCATTTAGAAAAGCATATTTCACATCCATTTGATATACTTTGAACTCCTGAAAGCTAGAAAGAGCAAGGAACATTCTTATGGCATCAAGTCTAGCAACTGGTGCAAAAGTTTCTTCAAAGTCTATGCCTTCTTGTTGAGCATACCCTTTACAAACAAGTCTGGCCTTGTTTCTAATAACATCTCCATTTTCATTCAACTTGTTTTTGAATATCCATTTTGTCCCTATGACATTCTTATCATTTGGTCTAGGAACCAACTCCCAAGTGTTATTCTTTTCAATCTGCTCAAGTTCTTCATTCATGGCCTTGACCCAACATTCATCTTTGCATGCTTCACTTACATTTCGTGGTTCAATGGAGGAGAGCAATGCTAGATAGCTTGAAGCTTCTGAAATAGTTCTTCTTGTTTGTACACCTGCCTCTTTCTACCCCAAAATTTGAGTTTCTGGATGATTCTTTTGGACGTACCTGGATGGAGTCTTTTCTTCTACCCTTATCTGTTCTTCTGGTGCCTCATAGGTTTCTTCTTCATCATTAGTTTGATTTGATGTTGAAGGATAGTCCTCATCATCTTCAAAATCTTCGGATTTTACCTACCTTGGATTGTTTCCTGCTTCATCAACCACTACATCAACACTTTCAACAATTTTTCCAAGTCTTTTATTATAACACTTATATCCTTTACTTTGGGAAGAGTAACCAAGGAGAATGCCTTCATCTGCTCTAGGTTCAAACTTGCCAAGGTTTTCATTAATCCTTTTGATGTAACATTTGCTTCCAAAATTTTTGAAGTATTTTACCGTAGGAGTCTTACCATACCAAAGTTCATGAGGAGTTTGAGTGCTATTCACCTGGATGTTTGTTTTGTTGAGAATAGTAACGGTAGCAAATGCAGCTTCACCCCAGAAGGTTGCGGGAGTTCCAGACTCATCGAGCATTGCACGAGCCATTTGTTGAACCCTTATGTTCATCCTTTCCACTACTCCATTTTGTTGAGGAGTCCTTGCAGTAGAGAATTCTCTTCTTGTTCCATGTTCTTCACAAAAATCGAAAAATTCATCCGAGGTAAATTCCCCTCATCGATCAGATCTGAGAGATTTGATTCTGCGATCTGATTCATTTTCAACCAAGGCTTTGAAAGCTTTTAACTTTTCGAAGGCTTCATCTTTATTCTTCAGAAGTCCTATCCAACACATCCTTGAAAAGTCGTCAAGGAACAATATAAAGTATTCCTCTCCACGAGGTGACTTTTTCCTTGATGGACCACATAAATCAGTATGGACAAGTTCAAGTGGCCTGCTAGCTGATCCTTCCTTCTCAGGGAAATTGGTTCTGGTTTGTTTACCAAGATGACATGATTTGCATATTGTATTGTTTGGAATTTTGATGTCATGGAGATCACGAACCGCCTGATATTTGCATGCTTTCCTTATCTGAGAGAAGCTTAGATGCCCCAATCTTCTGTGCCATAGCCAATGTTCATCTTTCTTGCTTAGATAGCATTGTTGTTGTCCTCCCTTGAGTACGTATAAATTATTTGGAGTTCTTATGCCTTTGATCACTATTTCTCCTGTATCAAGCTCACGAACAATACATCCATTTGATCGAAATATTACCTCATTTCCTTGATCACACATTTGTCTGACACTCAATAGATTATGCTTTAAGCCATCAACATACATAAAATTTCCAGCTTTGACCTTTTCTTTCAAAAGAACAAAACCTTTACCTTTTATGAGTGCAGGGGTGTCATTTCCAAATGAGACCTTCCTTTCCTTTTCTAAGGCACTATATGACTGAAGTTTTTCTTTATCACCTGTCATATGTTTCGAGCATCCACTGTCAATGTACCACTGATTTTCCTTTCTGTCTGCATATAAGGCTATACCACATCTTTCTGGTTGCAATTCTTTCTTTATCCATGTTTTCGGACTTAATGAAGCTTGATCTTTCTGAGTTGTTTGCGGAAACCTACTCCTGCATTCAGAATCTTCATGACTGAAGTTGTTACAAATAGAACATTCTATTTCATTTTCAAGAGTAGAAAAGTTATTGTAGGTCCTTTCCATGATCCCAGTCACACTCCTTTGATTTCGTGCTTCTCTAGTCATGATGGTCTTATAGGCAACACATTGAGTAGTTTTGTGTCCAAGGTTATGACAAGAGAAACATTGGCCATTGAAGAAATTCCTGCGATTATCAAACCTACCGTCCAGGTGATTGTAGTTTCCATAGACATTCATTCTTGAGGCAAATTGAGAATGATTTACCTGTGGTTGGTTATAGCTTCTGTTCATCCTTGAAGTAGATTCCCCCCAATTTACTTGGTGTTCTCTGTTCATCCTTGAAGTGGATTGACCTTGACTTACCTGGTGATCTGCTTTATGCCTTTGTTGTCGATTGTCAACCTGTTCACTTCTCCTTGCTGCATCAAGATAACTTTTGGAGGTGGATGGCTTCTGTGCTTGAGATGCTTCTTCAAAATATCCAATCCTTGTATTGATTAGAGGAGAACACTGCACTTTGATAATCTCATCTAAAGTTTCAGATCCTTTAGCAAATCTAAGATTAAGAGCTTTTGTTTTCTCAATATCTTTTCTAAGTCCCACAATTTCACATTCTAACTTTTCATTGTGTTTTTCCCTTTCAGCAAGTTGGAATGTCAGAGTATCTATGATCATACTCTTTTCTTCTAAACATATTTTAAGTTTAGAAATTTCTTCATAGAGATCATCTTCATCTATAGCATCCAAGAAATCATCATCTTCAAAAGAAATCAAAAGTCTATAATCATTACATTGTTCATCTTCATCACTAATTGAAAATCCATCACTGTCTTCATGAGTATAATAGCTCTTCTTACTTACATTATGTTTTATGTTCCATATAAATGTTTCCTTACCTTTGTCAAGCTTATCTTTATGAGGACACTTGGCTGCATAGTGACAGACTCTTACACAAGCAAAGCATTTGAAAGGTAGCTTACCTCTGAATCTTCCAGAACCCCGTTGAAGGTTCTTGACAAAGTTTGTTTCTTCCTCTCCTTCTGACATATGTCCTGACTCATTGTAATCTCCTTTTCCTGAAGCTTTGAATGCGGCTTCTCTCTTGTCTGATGGTCCCCCTTTTCTCATTTCGAAAGCAGTTAGGATTCCGTGTAGCTGTGACATGGTAATGCTCTGAAGATTCTGCTTTTCTTCTATGGCAGAAACTTTTGATTCAAACTTAGAAGACAAAGATCTTAGAACCTTTTCAACCAAAGTAACTTCTTTTATCTCTTCACCCAAGTTTTTCATACGATTAACAATCTCATCTATACGTAGAAAATAATTAGCCACACTTTCATCATTTTGCAATTTGAGATTTTCATATTGAATTATGAGAGTTTGTAGTTTTTCACGTTTTACCTGATCGTCTCCTTCGTAGCTCAGAACGATCTTGTCCCATATTTCTTTTGCGGTTTTGAGCTGCATAACCTTGACAAATTCTTATTGAGATACACTGCCTAATAGAGTATTGACAACCTTTGCATGTGTTTCATACTGCTTCTTACCAGCCGTATCTGTAGGAGTTGCTGATGGAAATGTGTATCCTGCTTCCACGATATCCCAAACTTATGTACCAAGAGATTGAAGATAGGCTGTGATTCTTACCTTCCAATAGACAAAGTTGCTCCCATGAAAGATTGGTTGGCTGATCGATGCCTCTTTTTCGTAGTTGCTCATGATGATAGATATTCCTTCAAGCGATCAAGCTTCTTCTGAAGGACCTGCTCCGATAACAATTGTTGGAAATAATATTGAGGGAGGGGGGGGGGAGGAATCAGTATTATCAAACACTTTTCATTTTCATTCTCAGATACATATACGCTACTTCAGTTATGGAAATCTGTGTATATACGCAACTGTGTCTAAAGCAACCAGCGTATATCAATAAACTTATGATTCATTAAATGTTGATCTTTAATTAGTGCATCAGAACTTCATTAACCACAAGAACAGTAAATAGGTGTAGTAAAATAGAATAGATCACCACACACATGAACACAAGATATAAGGTGGAAACCCAATGTGGGTGAAAACCACCTGTTGCAATTCGTCTCTATCTTCATTTAATAAGAATCTTCTTTTTACAATGTTTCTGTACTGGTGTAGTCTTATACCAGTACGCAGGCTTCTACCTGCAGAAGGCTACAACCTTCTCTCGTTTTCCAGCTTCTCCTGGAAGGGAGCTACAACCCCCTCAACTCTTGTACTAGCTGATGCACTAGTACATAGGTGCTGACCTATGGAAGGCTACAACCTTCTCTTTTCTTCAAGGGACCACGTTTCATAAATTTTTAGACTAGATCCATCAATAACAATAATCAAACATCAAATACATCTGCCTCAACCAATCTCCTTTGCTTCAATCAAAACTAAATCAAACAATTACTTCTCTGAATGCTGTAACTAGAATACATTAATAGTAACTAGAAACCAATCCTGAACCCAGAACACTGCAGCAATAAAACAGAAGTAGCTAAAACATATTTCATGAGACGTACGCAACTTCAATATGTAGAAACTGCATGCATACACTTCTGTATTAAGGCCAACCAACGTATATGCTGTTTTGACTTACTGAACCAGTGTGTATACGCGCCTCTGTTGCGCCGAACCTGCATACAGATCTATAAAAGATAATTTACCCTTTTCACTTATTCAGACATCAATTATACCCAGATTATCAGATTTATAGATCAAGTCTTGCACCAAATATAACAGATCAAAATCACACAAAGGTACTACTATTCAAGCCTTAAGATGTTGACCCATCAATAGAACTTATCCTTCTTCTAGCGCTCAGGTTCCTCCCTGGTTCAGATCTAGCTATGCACCATAACCCAATGACCAGTATTCTAGATCTTGCTCTTCATAAGATATTCAATGCTTGAGTGAATGCCTTTACCTAATGATCTCCTTTCCCTTTTATAGTCTTAGGCCTTACTCAATACCATGGTCCAAAACCATAGAGAACCAATGCCATGGACCCAATACCTGGGTTCAACACTTCGGACGAGATACCATGGTCCAAAACCATAGGTCCAAATATCAAGGACTAAATACCATGGACCAAACAATAAGTTTTCCCACATGTATGCGCTTTTCCTTGTATACGCGCCTTATGATCGTCGAACCCGCATGTATACGCGCCTTATGATCGTCGAATCCGCGTGTATACACGACTTGGTTAAGAGGAACCTGTGTATATCTCTTTTTCCTTCATTATGATAGCCTAAACTATGATCTGTCATTTGAGTGAGTTGCCATCAAGGACAACACCTGTGTCATAGTGCCAAACCTATGTCATAATGCCAACACTTTCTCATTATTCTCTCTCTCTCATACTCTTGGACACTTAGATTTTTCTTGGAGCAATTTGGCATTGGAGTAAGAAAGGCAAAGAAGGCAAGAGGAAGTAAAGATCAAGCAGGGAAAGGCAGGGTCAAGCAACTACAATAGGCTTCATTGCATGTATTGACTTTCATGTGTATTTTCCTTGATATATTTGGCATGCATGGGATTGCATGTGTTTATTTTCTACCATGGCATGGGTTTTGCTAGGTGTGATAGTATTTTCAGCCTAGCCTTGCCATTTCCTAGTAGCTTTGCTGAGATGGGTTCTCTCATTCGGTTTATGTGGGATGATTAGATTGAATTCGAAGTTGAGTGGGGTAGATCTCCGAATTGACGAACACATGGTGTAGTGGTCCCTAAACCAGACTGAGGATTCACAAAGCCACTAACTTAGTAATCCCTGAACCAGATTGTGGGTTGCGGTAAAGCTAGATTTTGTGCCTCAGTGGGCCTAGGAATCCTTGCCGGTGAATGGCGGGATATATGGTAAAGCCAAGAGGTGGATTTTCTCTCTGTTGGGCCTACTGGTTTCGGGATGGAATGCACGATAAAGCCTAGAGAGTATGTCTCAGTGTAGGGCCTAATGATCCCTGGACCAGACTGCAGATGCATGGTAAAGCCTGAGAGACTAGGAGGTACTCAAATTCCTCACGGTGTAGGCAGAGAACTCCAGTGGCATCCACATTTATTGGTGTTTTTGATGTCTTCCATGAGTCCCACATTCATGCTTGGAATATGGCACGGGGGTGATTGGCTGAAGAGATACTTGGCTCAACAAATCTATGGTCGGGTGGAATGTGGTAGTCCCATCTTCGTTTGGTTCATTGCATTCATTATCGAGAAATTCATTCCATTGATTTTCATGTGTAAATGCACTAATGTATATATGGATTTTGATGGCTTATATGTTTATGTTATTTCTATTCCTGTTATGCGGGTTATATGCACATTTTGTGATAGTAGCTATGTATGGCTCTCAACATGTTTTTACTTGTATATGAATGGATAATGTGTCTATGACCTAATAGATGATTATGAAGCCATGACATGAGGGAACAATGGTTTATAGTGATTATCAGATAAGTATGAGATCCCTGCACTTAATTTGGTTGTTTACACTTGTAGGTTACATATCGATGATATGTTTGACGAAATGCTTGTCATGCTTAGTAGGGGTTTGGTTAAGGTCTTATTGAGCTTATTGCTTTTGCATCACTATTTCCCTGTACTTTTATTGATTTCAAGCTTTCATTCCATTAGGGGCAGTGGCCTGGGCTCTGGGCCTAAAAAAGTGGCTTAAATCCTAGGGTCGATGGCACAGAACTGGAAAGTTTGGTCCATAGTCGCTGGCATGCGGGCTTATGAGAGCGATTTTAGGTCTCTGGTCACTCCCTTTCCCATAACATGAGAGCGACTATTACCTTAGAGGTCCAGATCAGCAGCGGGACCCAGGGATAGACTGTCTGAGTGGCTAACTTGTCTCCTGAGGGGTTTGTTGATGATGTTGGATGACTGTGTGTGATGTTCAGTTGATTATACTTCCTTAAGGTCACATAGGAGGTCAAATTTGACCATAGTAGCCTCTTGTCTCATGTTTACCCTAATTGGCATGATTACTTGGGTGGATGTGGGAGGAGGGTATTACATAGTGGTATCAGAGTGGGTTGCGCTCTCTTTGGGTCATATATGATACCACAGAGTGGTATTAGAGTGTGGTTGCGCTCTCCTTGGGTTGTGTGTTGATCATGCTTTCGTGTTGGTTTCATATGTGTTCCTTATGCATGTAGTCCATGTGCTTGTTGCACTTTCATGGTGTTGATCATGGTTGTAGTGATGTTACCATGTGAAGGTTGAAGGTGTGATCGTGGAGTATGTCTTCATGTGTGAATGGTTGATTATGCATTGTTATGCACGTCAATGATCACATATTATCAAGTGCATGTGAGGTGGTTGTTGTTGTTGTGCAAGAGGTCATGGTTTGTGTAGTTGGTATGGTCATATATTGATGACTAGACTCTAGCTAGAATGGTGTGCATATGGTTTTGTACTCTGTGTTATATGTATATATGCAATTGTTATGCATGTATGGTCTTGGTTATAGTTATGCATGAATAGTAGGTCAAATACACCTTGTGAAGTCATTGTATGCAATTTATGTCATCATGATGCTATTGTTTTTTATGATGCTAATGTGTTGGCTAAGATAGAGCAGGAGATGCAAACTATCAAAGTGAGGTTGCAACGTTAGAATTTGGGGTAAGAGAAGACCGCCATACAGGTATGGTATGTTGGGCATGCAGGTATGTAGGTTAAGGATTGTTATCTGCATTAGGGTTATATACATTAGGTTTATGTACATGTCTTTTGATGTTATGGTTGCCTACATGATAGATTATAGTTGATGAGTATGTTATAGGTTAACTTGTTGTTGCTATATGACAGTTAGCTTGACGATTAGGTTTTATGTGTTGATGAGCATGATATATAGCTTATTGTTGTTATTTGCTATTAACTCGATGATTAGGGTTATTTCATTGAGATCTTGATGTTGTAATTTGGATTGGTCATATGCGTGATGGTTATGTTCATTGCATTGAAGATCTTGATGTTATATGTATTGTGTTGACCTGGTTTGACATATATAGATGGTTATGGTTGTGATATTCAGGTATGAGCTGATATATTTATGGTATGGTGTCGTACTAATCTAGATTGGTTGTACATATGTGATTGTTATGCATGAACGACAAATGCTTATGATCTTATGACGTGAACATGTTAGCTAGGGACTATTTTGGATATCATGATCTTATTTATGTTTAAGATGATGTGTTGAGGAGTTATATCGTGCTAACTAGCTTGATTGTGCAGACAAGATTGCCTCCCCTAAGATACATTAAGTTAAGAGTTTGATTACGTCATATATGTGGTGCTTGACTGTTTGATTAGGTCATCTAGTTGATTTATTTAACATGTATGTTTGCAAGTTGGTCAAATGTTTGATGAATTGCATGATATCAATATGTGTTCAAATGATCTTGCTTTAAGATGATTGTACTAATACATATGAGTTGAGATAGATGACATGTACTTGAGTATGATAGGTGATAGTTGTAGCATTATGTATTATGACTGATGACTATGAGTTGACTATGGATTATGACATGATTATTAGTTGATTTAAAATTGATAAATATGATTGTCTTGATAGTTGGAACATGTAGTTAACATGTGTGAGTAGTTGTAGGGTAACATGTTAGGTACCCACGTGACAAAGTAACACTTGATGTGTTTTAAAGCTAGCAGTTGGGTGATGTGACAATACATAGTAAGCCTCGATTGCAGTAAGGTAAAAAGGTAAAGGAAAGGAGTTGGGAAAGAATTTATTTGGCTATGTTTGGAAACCCTAATTCAAAACGAACGAGTGCTTTGCATATAGGGAGTCTTCTTAACCTTGATTTTATTTGAAATTATGTGGATATGTGCTAGATTCATGAAAATGTACTTGACAGGGATATTAGCCAGTCTTTAGTTACAGGTGGATCTATCAAAGGATTGGACTCCCTTGAGAGATGGCGTGGATGTGTTTAGTTGTAAGAAACGTGCTTGGCACAACAAGATAAGGTAAATGATGTATTGTTATGTTTATTTATACATAGACAATTATGTGTTTATGGCAGTATGATCCAGGGAATTGCATGGCAAAAGAAATTGCCATGAAATTTTGAAGAAGGTTTAGGTTGAGCTTTCCATGGGAACCATGGGATTGAGTCATGGTGTTTGTTTCTAGTCTAGTGCTTTTGGTATTATGGTGATTTTTTGTGATTGATTGCAGTTTTGTTTGTGTCTTGTGTAAGACCTTGCCACTTTAGTTGTGGTGCCATATTGTTATTGATTCTCCTGCTATGCTTCTTGTTTGTTTCTTGTCTTTCCTTTTATGCTTTGAGTTTTAGGAATTGGTTGGGAAAGAGGAAATTTGATGGAGCTCGGGGAGAGCTATGTGGCACCCAACAAGTGATGTAAGACTAAGATGAAGCTTGGTGCATGAGTAAGCATAGCGGAATGTAAGACTATGACAGTCGGTTGGACTAGCTGGGTCCATTGTGGTAAATGGACGGTGGCAGTAAAGTCATGAGAAAGGTAACCAAAAGGTAAAGTGAATGGATTTGAGGCATCAGATGCCTTGGCTATGTTGGGAATGACTATTCTTAATGTTGCACATGTGTTGCATAAATAAAGGAAGTTCTCTTAAACCTTGACCTTGGTATTTGGTATCATGAGAAAGGTAACCAAAAGGTAAAGTGAATGGATCTAAGGCGTCAGATGCCTTGGCTATGTTGGGAACGACTATTCTTAATGTTCCGCATGTGTTGCATAAATAAAGGAAGTTCTCTTAAACCTTGACCTTAGTATTTGGTAATTATGTTATGCTCATGATTATGTTGATATATGTATACATGTAGGTGTGTATGTATGTCATGTTTGATAGGGTTGTCATGGATCATGACTATTAACACTAACATTTATGTATAAATATGTATGGATGCATATCATTGTCTGACATGATCATGATTGATTTATGCTAATATTTATGTATGTGTATGTATATATCCATGTATCTATGTCACTACCCGACAGATCATCAAGAATCGTTCTTGTGGTGGAATGATTGCTTATGCAGACGAATGGCATGAAGAAGTTCCTGGCTATGAGGAATCAAGTGGGAAGAGTAATCATGATATATGAGGTCACTATCATGTGAATATGAATTTATATTGTATGCTTGTATTATGCCTATGTTATGTTATGAACATGTTATACCGAGGGATACATAAACAAAGTGAAAGTAGTATGGTTTGCGACATGCTGGGACAAGCATGGATAAGACACTGGGAGCAAGGTTGCTTGGAAAAGAGTCAATTTGGTTTTGGATGTGTGGTACGAATATCGTGCATATGTTGTACTTGTTGCACCTGGATATTGTGTGCATCCGATGTGGTGTATATTTAGTGTGTGTACATGTTGATTATGTAATGTTATCTACATGGTGTAGTACAAGTAGTGTTGTATGAATGTTGCATATTTAGTGCTGGGTATAGATGGTGCTATGTACATGTTGGATATGTGGTATTATGTACATATTGTACTATATGCATGATGGATATGCGGTGTTGTGTGCATATGGTGTTGTGCACATGTTGGATATGCAGTGGTGTGTATAGATGATGCTATGTACATATTGGAAATGCAGTGCTATGTACAAGTGGTGTTGCGTGCATGTTGTACATATGGTGTTGTGTACATGATTGTACAAGTGGTGCTGCGAGCATGTGGTGTTGTGTACATGTTGTACATGGGGTGTTGTGTGCATGTGGTGCTATGTACATGTCATGCATGTGATACTATGCACGTGTGGTGTCATGTACATGTCGTGCATGTGGTACTGTGTACGTTTGGTATTGTGTACACGTTGTACAGGTGGTGCAGTGTACATGTGGCATTGTGTACACGTTGTGCAAGTGGTGCCGTGTGCATGTGATGTTGTGCACACGTTGTGCAGGTGGTGCTTTGTACATGTGGGATTGAGTGTGTGTCGACACGCTGTGTTGCGGGCATGCGGTACTATGTATGTGCATTGTGTAGTCATGGTATCGTGACATATGCATTCATTGTGTTGCACTCTATATATGTATTTATGTTGTGTTATACACTAGGTGTAGGTGTATGTGTTGTATGTCAGCTGTAGGTGCATGTATTGCATGGAGTTGTATGTCATGTGTGGTTGTATGTGTGTGATGCACACTATGTGTATGTGCACTTGGTGGAGGAGAATGCATTGGGTGTTTTTCGGGTGTGGAAATCAATCAGAGGTGTGTACAGAATGAGGACAAAGGCAGAAGTAAGGATCGATTAAAGGATAAATATCGGTATATTATTTTAGTTTTATTATGCCTGTGATTTATGATTCTGGTATATGACGATTACATGTAAATTATGATTCAGGTTTATGATGGTTACATGTGATTTATGATTTTGATGGTTATGTTTTGAGCTAACCCGATGAGATATTTTTATACATGTTGATTTGGTCAAATATACGAGTTTGACTTGTCGTGACAGGAAGCGAACAAGATTGCAAATGTACCTTATTGACGAACTACCAATGAGCTATGATTTGATGTTATTTCAATTTATTTTGAATCTATTGGAACATATGTTCTTGGAATAGGAATGCATGAACATGTCCAGTTGGGTGGTTGAAATTGACTGCAAGAATTGGCAACAACATCAAAAGAAATTGAAACAGGCAGCAATATGTTGGTAAAGCATTTGGGAGTAGGGCCATTGTGGGACACTGGTACCCAATTGTGTCCATTGATTTCCATGAGCATGTTGTGACTGGTATGATGGTTTTGAGGCAGGTATATGCCTTGGTTTTTGTATCTTCCGATGCAAGGAAGCCTTGCCAAGGGATGGATCACCTGGGATAGGGGATGCCGGGGAACTTGGAAGGTGAGTGACTACACGGAAGGGGTGACCGAATTTCTTAAGGGACTGTGTAGTAGAGAAGGGAAGTCCAGGGATACATTTGTTTTGGTCATGAGCATTTCCAGATTGAATCATAAGCACATTGGGAGTGCGCCCTGGGACAATGAGCCAATAATTTTTCACTGAGAGGACAAGTGGTGCAGGATTACAGTGATAGACATTGGATGCAGCTTTAACTGTGGTAGTAGATTCTGGAATTCCTGGGAAGGAGGTGAATCCTGGTACTACTTTGAGGGTGGAGTTGTGAGCCTATGGATTCCCTTGTTTATTGATACGAGTATCACATTCTCTTATTTGCTGGTTTAGCAAATGTGTATATTTGATTATTGTAAATACTGTACTGAGTTGTGTTATAAAGGTCCACTATGCGGTATGTTGTCATATTGTCATAATGTTCTGTTTTAGCAGATGGTCATTGTAAATATTGCAACGAGCTATGTTATAAAGCTCCATGGGTAGTATGTTTTGTTTTCAGCAGTCTTGTTAGTTATAGGTGTCATTGAACACTGAGGACGGTGTTCCCCCAAGGGGGAGGGTTTTGTAACAACCTTGGTGAAAATTCCACGTAAAAATATATAAATACCACGGATGATGGGACACATATTCCAAGTTGAATGTTGGGCAGGACATCCTAGTGGGGGTGTTCATTTGGTTGTTTATGGCTAAGGAAATGGCCAAGGCATTAAAGAGGCAAAAAGGTATTTTGGCACATTTATTTATGAAAATAATGGAAATTAGGAGAAAAGGAAGGTGAAATGTCACAGGTTGCATGTGAGGAGGAAATTGAAGGAAAATAATGGAAAATGAAGAAAATAGAGGCCTCATTAATAAAAAGGCTTCTGAGGATCAGTGGGCAAGACTTGATCAGTTTAGTTTTGGATCTCTCTCATTATTCTCTCTCTCTCATACTCTTGGACACTTAGAGTTTTCTTGAAGCACTTTGGCATTGGAGTAAGAAAGGAAAAGAAGGCAAGAGGAAGCAATGATCAAGTAGGGAAAGGCAAGATCAAGTGGCTACAACATGCTTCATTGTAGGTATCGACTTTCATGTGTATTTTCCTTTCTAGATTTGGCATGAATGGGATTGAATTTTCTTTTCTACCATGGCATGGGTTTCGCTAGGTGTGGCAGTATTTTCAGCCTATCCTTGCCATTTCCTGATAGCTTTGATGTGATGGGTTCTCTCATTCAGTTTATGTGGGATCGCTGGCCAGATTGTATTCGAAGCTGAGTGGGGTGGATCTCCGAATTGGCAAACACATGGTGTAGTGGTCCCCGAACCGGACTGAGGATTCACGAAGCCACTAGCCTAGTAACCCCTTAACCAAATTGTGGGTTGAAGTATAGCCAAGAGGTTGATTTTCTCTCTGTTGGGCCTAGTGGTTCCGGGATGGAATGCATGGTAAAGCCTGGAGAGTATGTCTCAGTGTAGGGCCTAGTGATCCCTGGATCAGATTGCAGATGCACGGTAAAGCCTGCGAGACTAAGAGGAAATCAAATTCCTCACAGTGTAGGCAGAGAACTCCAGTGGCATCCACATTTATTGGTGTGTTTGATGTGTTCCACGAGTACCACATTCATACTTGGAATATGGCACGGGGGTGATTGGCTGAAGAGATACTTGGCTCAACTAATCTATGGTTGGGTGGAATGTGGTAGTCCCATCTTTGGTTGGTTCATTGCATTCATTAATGAGAATTTCATTCCCTTGATTTTCATGTGTAAATGTATTGACATATATATGGATTTTGATGGTTGATATGTTTATGGTATTTTTATTCCTATTATGTTGGTTATATGCACATTTTTTGACAACAACTATGTATGGATCTCAACATGTTTTTACTTGTATATGAATGGATAATGTGTCTATGACTTAATAGATGAATATGCAGAAATGACATTAGGGAACAATGGTTTATAGCGATTCTCATATAAGTATGAGATCCCTACAGTTAATTCGTTTTTTTTATAATTGTAGGTTACATGTCGATGATATGTTTAAAAAAAATGCCTGTAATGGATAGTAGGGGTCTGGTTAACGCCTTATTGAGATTATTTATTTTGCATCATTGTTTCCCTGTACTTTTATTGATTTCAAGCTTTCATTCCATTATGGGCAGTGGCCTGGGCTTTGGGCTTGAAAAAGTGGCTTAAATCCAGGGGTCATTGGCACATAACTGGCAAGTTTGGTCCACATTCGCTGGCATGCAGGCCTATGAGAGTGAATTTAGGTCTCTACTTGCTCCCTTGCCCATAGCAAGAGAGCGACTATGGCCTTAGAGGTCCAGATCAATAGTGGGACCTAGGTACAGGCTATCTGAGTGGCTGACTTGTCTCCTGAGGGGTCTGTTGATGATGTTGGATGACTGTGTGTGATGTTTCATCAATTCCACTTCCTTAAGGTCACATAGGAGCTCTTCTTCCTGCTATTGCGAATCAGATCTCCATCTCGAACACATTGTCAATACCATGGTGCAACAAAATATTTCTAGTTTATCCTTGGTGCGAGGATCGATCTCTTTTCCCACATAAGTATTCAAGGGATAGATTTACCTTTGGCTATGATTTATGTATGATCATCGAAGGAGATAGTATTTAATTAAAAGGCTGGAAATATTCTCTTGATTCATTTTTACATGGTGACAGGTACAAAGATCATTGTTGCTTCATGGCTCCCATGACGTCATTACCCTATGTATCATATGCGGGTCGCAGAAGCCTTAAAGTTTTGGTGACAACAGAAAGGCGGTTGTGATGGATCTGATGGAAAGTAGCAGGGTCTACCAAACCCTGGGTTTCACTGGCACAATTTCCCAAACAATAGTCATCATGTACAGAGTCCATAGATATCCCAAGAACAAATCCAGACAAGCGATGGTGGAGGCTTTTCAACAGGCACCATTTCTCACGCACAATACGACGATCTCATCGATTTACCTTGGATTTCTAGATGATCTAAAGAGAGGGACCTCTAGAAAAGAGATTAGATCCAGATCCGTATACCCTTTTCAAAACATACGCTTTAAGCCCATGAATGGGTTATACTCAATGTAAATACCAGATCCTCCCATGGGATGTACAAAACTGTGCTTCTGGTTCCAATCACTGCACCAATTTCGAGATCTCCTACCCTTTAATTACGTCGGGCTTCTAGATGGAGGTTTTTTCTACGGTTGTTATGGTGTTGTAGTATACGTATGGTCGTGGGAGGTGAGAGATGGGTATGGTGTCACCCTTGATTTGTAACACAAACTAAACGCAGGAGGAGAGAGCAAACCAATTGAGATAAATACAGATCTTGAAGATCAATCACAAGAATTGTCTAAAGGAGCCTAGATCCAAATATTTATCAGAACATTAAGTGGTATAACTTTTTGTATGAGGACTTGGAAATGGGAGTGGGTACAAGCTCTTAAACAAAATATTCAAGATCAAATAGGTATCCCAGCAAGACTACAAAATCTGATTTATGCAAGGAAATCAATGCAAGAGGACTTCAAGCTACAAGATTATGGCATTGGTCCTAACTCGACCATCATCCTTAACTTGAGACTTCTTGGAGGATGCCCTGGATCCAACTCAAAAGGCCCAATTTCATTCAAAGATGCAGTCAAAGGGAAGGCAGAGCCATAAAAATAATCAGAGTAGTATCCAACCTTCTTGGTCCCTATATCGTGGAGTAGATGACCCAAGTGCCAACGTTGACAGTCAACTTGCCTGAGGTAAATGAGATTTATGTTAATTTCCATGCAAGAGCCATTATATGTAGATTTAATGGCTTCTGGCCCAAATCAAAGGCACTACATCAATGGATTTTCTCTACATGGACAGAAAATTGTGATATACATCTATGTTCTAGGGGTTTTTTCATTGTAAAGTTTGATACAACAAAAGATAAGGATTATGTTTTAAATGAGGGACCATGGTTTTGGGGCAATGCAGGCCTATTCATGATTCCTTGGTTTCTAGGATTTGATGCAAATACCATGGTGGTATCCAAAATGCTAGTATGGGTCAGGTTACATAATCTACCATTGCATTTTTGGCACCACAAAGTATTAGAAGGAATTGGGAATTCTTTGGGGAAATTCATAAAGGTGGATGCAGAATGAGTTTCAAAAGACATTTTCACCTTTGCCAGAATTTGTGTGGAGGTAGACCTTAGTAAAGGTTTACCTGATCATATATTTCTGTTTCACAACAATCTGCAGTGGTCACAACCCCTTGACTATGAGAACATGACTTTTCAATGTTGTACATGTCTTCAAACTAGTCATCTTCAAAGCGCTTGTCCTCAAGTAAAAAAAGACCCCAAAAGAAAAAAAAAAGACAACCTCAAAAGCCAAAAGGTTAGCAAGTTTCAAGAACTCAGGAAGCAGAAATAGAAGGAGCAAAAATCACAGAAAACAACACAAACATATGATCAGAATTTCCAGGACACTTCACAGAAGGATGAGACTGTGAATAAATTTGCATTATCTCCAATACTTTCCTACCAATAACAATAGATTGAGATGATTACTTCTGAAAAAGAAATAAGTGGTACCAAACAAACTCATGCATCAGAAAGTTCAGATTAAGATAAAGAAATCCCAATAAATGTAAAAGAGACCCAAATGACTATTGTATCATCCATGCCCAACTCTAATGGTTAGCATAAAGTGGAAAAAAATAAAGGTAGAAAAGAGTATATTAGTATAACTTTCTAATGAGTTTTTATTGATCTTGGACACCATGATCTGTTGTTTTTATGCATATGATTTTTAGCATCTAAAATATGTAATTTTGTTCAAAATGAGTAAAATTGCATTTTTTTCTTGGAATCTATATATATCTATATATATATGTGTGTGTGTGTGTGTGTGTGTGGAGGCCCTAACATCATATAAATTTGACATAGTTTCTATATATAGTAGTTGTTATTGTTTTGAAAGGTTATAGGGTTATTTTGAGGTTAATTTTTGAACAAATCATCACTAAAAGTTTGGTGACAAAAAATGTCACATAACATTCCTCAAGGAGACTAAGGATACGTGGGATCGACATCGAGGGCTTCTATGGATGGAAAATGTTACTCCCCTTGTAGAAATTGTAGGGGCTTGAGGCCAAGGATAAGTCTAATACAATCAGCTAAAAACCATTGTAGCGACAATGGACACGCTGAAGGTGGACATGAATATCATCCATTTGTAAGTTATTTATTATATGTCTTTATATTGTAGATTGTTTTCGTAAATGTTTATATGTATATTGTATCTTAGATTATATGTCTTTGCATTGTAAATTATATTATCTTTCTATTGTAAATGTATTTTATAATATTATTTTTGGAGGTGTTTGAACTATGTTGTCATCTCGATGTGGACTATAAATATTATTTGATTATTTTTGTTAGGGTCATTTAAGGGGTTAGGTCGAGTTAGGGGTTAATTACTTTATGGGCTTAAGGGTAAGGGGTTATTGTTTAAGGGGTTAGGGGTTAGGGGTTTAAGGGCTCAGAGGAATGGGGTTAAGGTGTTAGGGGGTTAATGTATGTTCAGGGGGGTAATTTGGACTATAGGATTTAGAGATTAATCATGGGTTTTTATGGAGCATTATTAATAAGTTTTTAAAGTATATTATGCAAAATATGACATTAAGAAACAATATGACATTAAAATGATGAATTCAAAAGAAGATCAGGATGCTTTTTATTATGATCGTGACTATATATCTCAGAAAATGTCTCGCTTCCTACATGTCAAGAAAAGTAACATCCTTCTTAGATTTTTTTAACATATTCTTAAATATCTAGATAAATTGCACAAGCATCATCATTTATTTGTTGCCTTTGTTTTTTGGTCTCACCTCATTTTTTTTTTCTCTTTATCTTTGTTGTCTTTGTTTTCCTTATATATTATATTTGTAAACTGTTGTTATATTGACATTTCAAAATTTTCCATATACACTGATATTACTTTATTGTTTGTAATTGTAGAGCATGGCCCCACTAGGGCTTTGCTCAACGAGGATGAGGTGGTTGTAGTACAAGCACCTATTCAAGAACATGGAGAGATTAACATTGAGAATCAAGCTAATGATCCTATGGAAGAAGATAATGATGCTGATAACATAGTTGAAGAACATGGAACAAACATATTGATCTAGGAGACATTTAATAATGTTTGAATGGATGATGATGGAAACCAGTATGATGACCATGCTTTTGATTTACCTGTACTTGAGAGGGCAACTAAACCTCTTTATATAAGCTCAAAAACATCTCTTCTCTATTATGTATTGTTGTTGGTCAACTTAAAGGTGGCGAATGGTTTGTCAAACACATGTGTGACACAACTCCTAAGGTATGTAATATATTTTATGACATTTAGTACTATATATATGATAAATAAATTAATTTTTCCATTGTTTTGAATGGTAGCACGTTGATCTGCATCATTTCATTAATTTGTAACATTTGGATGTAATTTTTCTGATTAATATTGTTTATTACATTAACCAATACTATATTTTTTATGTTGTGGATTATTAGGTGAATTTTTGTTACCACCATCAAATGTTTTATCTCGTACGTACTGATATTTACATGTCGTTGTGAAAGATATTTGAATGGAGTGTCAAGCTATTCATTCATACCCTAATGATGATATTCTCTATTATAAAAAACATGTGTTGAAAGACAAATGCCCAAAATGTGATGAGAGTAGATATCAAACCATAAAAGTAACAAAAAAGGTGTCTCGCAAGGTTCTTCGTTATATTCTCATAATTCCACGTCTGTGACAATTGTTCAGGTGAAAAAGCATAGAAAAACTTATATATTACCATGCAAGGAATATAAGTGAAGGTGGTGTTCTTCGAATGCCTGCAGATGGATCTACATTTAGGAATATAGAGGAAATGTGGCCAGAGTTTAAAAGAGAACCTTGTAATCTTAGGCTATCATTAGCAGCTGACTATGTCAATCCATTTGGAGAGGCCAGATCTATTTACTCGGTGTGGCCAGTTTTTGTTATCAACAACAACATTCCTCAGTGGAAGTCAATAATGAGGGAGCACATAATGTTGACAATGATTGTTCCAGGTATTAATTTGTTTAGAATATTTTTTTTAGCACAATAACATCTCATTTTCTTATTTGTTTCATAATTATATTCTATATTTTTTGGTTAATTTACTCATACATGTTCAATTGCGTCTTATAATTTTATTTATTTATTTATTCATATGTGTAGTGATTACGTATTGTATGTTTAATCAATTAGGTAAGTACCAGGACAAAGATATGAATGTATATATTGAGACTCTCATCGATGAGTTAGTGTAGTTATGGAATGATGTCACTATGTATGATATCTGTAGACCAGTAGTTGCACAAACGGAATTTGAATTCCATGCAATGCTTGTATGGACAATTCATGATGTCCCAAGGCTAACACATTTCTGTGGTATGTTATAATGTTACCCTACACTTTAATAATGTTTAATTTTATGAAGTTCATTTCAAGTATGTTTTTTAAATAGTTCGACCTTCATTATACATACTTAAAATAATTGATATAAAAATTATTCCATCTCTTGCAGGTCTTCAAACAAAGGGTAAATTTGTTTGTCTAGTTTGTGGTCCTAAGATTAAATCTCGTCATTCAAGAAGCTTAGGAAAGGAGGTGTTTGATGAGTATAGGCACTTCCTTTCTAAGAACCATAGGTACTGAAGTATTGAAAAACATATTTTCAATGGGAAAGAAGAGACTGGAGTAAGACCATGGAGAATGACACCTTGTGCATGGAAGTTGCAATGTAATAGAGTCTCTTAAGGCATGGATCGAATTGCCTATGTATAAATATACATTATATGTTTGGATTATTTTATCTTTTTATGGGATTTTCTTCATTGTACTAATTAACAAGTTATATTGCTGTTATAATATATTTATTTATGATTCACGTTGTAGGCCGTGAGGGAATTAATAACAGAGCACTTCCACAAGGAATGAAAAGTTATCTTGAGCAATTCAATAGAATCCACCACTATGAGCACCTAGAAATTGTTCATTTGTTTGATACAATGCACATCAGGAAGAATGTAACAAAGACCTTATGGTGAATCTTAGATGGAAGGAGAGATAAAGAAAAAATTGTCAAGATTTGTAATGACATTAAGGAGGCTGACCATGCATTGCAAAGTGCGATTCATTCAAATAGCGATGGAGATGGCCAAAATATAAGCACCCTTCCATGGTTATTGATAGAGCAACAAAGCAAGCATGTTAAAGAGGTTATTGAAAAAAATAAATTTCCAACTAGATTTTCTTCAAACATAAAGAATATCCTAACAAAGAAAGGTGAATTAGGTGGGGTAAAAAATCATGATTGGCATACATTCATTAAGGTAATTATTTTGGTGTATATATATTTTATACATTGGTGAAACATCTTGTTAATTAATGTTTTTTTTCTACTAATTTGGGAAAAAATAATGATCGATCATTATTTTTGTTACAATATGTTCTACCTTTATCTCTCCTAGAAAACTTTGACAACAATGTCAAACAAGTTATATATGATATTGGCAAATACATGAGGTAAGTGGAGATTTATGTGCAAAGTGTAATTTGTTTTATAAGTTGTCGTGTCACATATTTTTCACTGCATGTGTTTTTCTTGTCATCATGTACTATATTATTATTTTTTTGTTGAAACCTGTGATTTCTTTCTTCATTTGTAGATGGCTTTCATATAAAGAAATCGATAAATAAGATATAAATTATTGGAGAAAAAAAATTCCTCATCTAATGTGTGACCATAATTTTTCAGTGCACAAGAACACTAGCTCATACACCAAGTCGAGGAGATTGAAATGTGTGGACTTGTACACACAAGATCAATGTGGATGGTTGAGAGGCACTTGAAATCACTGAAGGCTTTGGTTAGACAAAGAGCACACCCTAAGGGTTCTATTATAGAGGGATATATGGTATATCAAACCATGGCTTATATTCATCAATATAGTGATGAAATAGGAAAAAGTATTAATGTATTGGATCGCATTTGGGATGTCAACTCCGTGGATGATTTTGAAGGGAAGCACCTATTGAGGAAATGTAGAATGAGCAAAGTGAGATGTAAGTAGATAGTGGATATTTATAACACATTTGACTTATTTGTTTTTATGTATATCATACTTATTTAATTTTTAGTCTTCCTACATAATCCATTATTACGAAGGTAAAACAAAATCCGTTTTTTGCAAGAGGGTTTGAAGCAGAGCACAAGGGTGTTTTGCCAAGAACGTTGGTCTCGGGTAAGTGTAACCCCAACAAGAAGACGCGGCGGAACAACACACTGTTTTCTTGGGCAGCTCGCTCCCGGATGGATGAACAACTACTTGACTACACTTCTAACTCCCTTGCTGCTGAGGATATTTGGGTCAATTTCTCTCGACCGGCTCCAGCATTGACTACGTCGGTGATAGCCAGTTTACCGGTCACAGGGGTTGAGGCAGTTATAACTCAAATGGAAGATATGGCGGTCTCTCCACAGACCCTAGAATCGACTCCGCCCCCGACAATTATGGAAGGAATATTCATCCCAGAAGAAGGCCCGGAGTTACCCTTCCTACCCATTCCTTCCCCGTCGAACCTGAACATATGGTCGCAGGCCTTCCCTGCAGCAACAATTACCCAAGGTGGTGTGAGTGTTTTAGGAGAAATATCGAGTAACTTGGGTCAAACAGCACAAGGGTTGCTGCCTGAACAAGTAGGAATCCTCGGGACTGCCCCCTTCTATACAACATTCCAACCAGTCGGCTCAGCCCCTCCTTCAGGCTGCTTCATTGGCATTCCCAGACTGGACCACGCTTCGGAAGGAAATCATTCTGATTCAGAAGACATTGGCCTTGAGGAAGGAGAGCAAGAAGCTAAAGTGCGGCCAAAACATCCAAAAAAATCAAGGAATTCAAAAATCAGAGAAAGGGACAAGCGATTAATCTTCGGAGAAGGAATCTCTATGGCTCAAGCGGCCCTCACGAAGAGCACGGTGTTAGTTGGAAGGGTGAGAGGCAAAAATTATTCCCTGATACGCCTTCGAAAGTGGACAGCTGAAATTTGGGGGAATCTCCTCATACATCTCCCAGGTATCCTCTCACTTTCTAAGGGCTAGTTTGCTCTGATTTTCACTCATCTAAACCAGGTAGACTGGGTCCTCACGCGGTACTAGAACATCGAGATGAAACCAGTGCTATTGAAGCAATGGTCGCTAATGTTTGACCCAGAAAAGGAAAATCATGGAGCGGCGCCAATCTGGGTCTAATTGCCTGCTCTCCTGTTACAATTTTGGGGGGGAAGAAATCTTCAAGGTAATAAGAGATGATTTGGGTGTCTATCTAGATCATGATAGAACCTACCAAGACATAGGATGCCTAGCATTGGCACGTATTCTAGTGCATCTAGATACCATAGAAGGTCTGGTAGAGAGCTACCTGCTTCAAATGGGTGACATCACTCGGAGGCAAATTCTAGATTATGAAGGCATTCCCTTCCGTTGCCATAAACGTCATGAAGTGGGGCATTTATACAAAGACTGTCCAAGAATTTCAGGGCAGGATCAGATCCCAGCCAAAGTGTTGGTCTCAGCCTCCACTCAAACTCTGGATTCAGATTTCAATTCTCAATTGGACCTCCAAGAAAGTACTCTGCCCTCTAATCTGACTCCACAGCAGGCTATAGCTCACCATTTTGCAAGGGCATCGGATCGACCCCCTGAAAAATCCAGATCCCGGGACACGGTTTTCGTGGGTACTCCATTCTCCACTCTTCCTCTTTTTTCTCATTCTATTGAAGGTTCAGTCAATTTATCATATTCTTTGAACTGTGTCGTCTCTCTAGCTGAAGTTAATAAGTTATGTTCATCGGTTTGTCCTATTCCCGCTGTGCCTCCCTCACCGTCCTCCCCCATTCCCCAACCCTCTGTGGATAGGACCACCTGCCCGCTCGATGATTGCCCACCGATATTTCCTCAGATCCCTTCTTGCTAATCCCTCTTCGGTCTTAGGCCTGGACCTTGACCCCCCTCCTTCAATTACTCTCAAGCCTCTGAGAGGCCGTCAATCAAAAATTTCTAAGGCTATTAAAAGGGCTAGTGCTGAAGTAGCCTCCGGGGTCCAATCCCCAATCGACTGGGTTCTTAGAGCAAAGAGAAACCCTCACTCCTCTCCCCCATGATCTGTCTTTCCTTTAATTGTAGGGGTCTAGCCAACCCTGACAAAAAGCTGGCTCTCAAGAGGCTCTGTCTGTCTGAAAAGTTGGATGCTATTTTCCTTCAAGAAACTTTGAGGGAAGGTCACTAGATAAATAAGTTTCTCTTAAGTTTTCTCCCGACCTGGGATTTTCATTTTTTGGATGTGAAGGGTTGCTCTGGTGGCTACACCTTGGGGTTTAACACTTTTTCTACAAAAATCCTCAACTTTTGGGGAGGAGAAGGTTTTCTTGGTGCAGATATCTGGTCTATGGAGCTCGACAGACCATTTAGGATCATCAACATCTATGGCCCTTGCCAAAACAGAGAATTCTTCTGGAACAGAATCATGGAGGCTAATTTTATGAATCAGGATAATATCATTATTGGTGGAGATTTAAATTTCTCCCTCGGATCAGCGGAATCCTGGGGTTTTACGAGTCAAAGTGATAATCTCACAACATTTTTTGAAAACTTGTTGGATGCTCACGAATTTCTAAATATTGACCCTGTTAAACTCAAGCTAACTTGGAGGAATTACAGATTGGGGGTAGATGCCCTTGCTAGAAGATTGGACCAATTCTTGATCAAAGCCCCTCTTATGGCAAGTTTAATTCTCTTTCATCAATGGGTGGGGAATGGTGGGATCTCTGATCACTCTCCTATATTTTTGGAGCTCAAGGGTAATCTTTCTAAACCGTCTTCACCTTTTAAATTTAACTCCTCTTGGTTGCTAGAGTCGAGTTTCAGGAACTTGGTCTTGGCCACTTGGATCCATTGCTCCCAGAATGAAACCTCCTCCCCAGAGGAGCTCTTTTCAAAAAATCTAGGAGTTCTAAGAGGCAAAACAATAACCTGGGCCAGATTAAAACAAAGAAAAGAAGATGAAGATCTTCAAAGAATTGAAAAGGCTCTACTAGACTTCGAAGAATCAACTCCCACAGGATCAAACTCGAAAGAACAAAAGTTGCAACTGATTCAGCTGGAAATTGACAGAATAAAGCTTCTTCGCTTAAAAGAAGAAACTTGGAGGCTCAAGAGCATAGCAATCTGGCTCAAAGCAAGTGATGAAAATTCAAAGTTCTTTCAACAATATGTAAGGGGTTGGAAAGAAATTAACTCAATATGGGAATTACAAGACTCGGAAGGAAGGAAAGCGAGAAATTTTGAACAACTGGCTGACATGGGGATTAGGCATTACTCTAATATCCACAAAGCCCCCATTGGAATAACCCTTCCAAGCATCATTCGCACTACTGAAGCTCTGCCCAGATTCATCGAGCTGGAGGAAATTGAAGAACTAAACTCTTAGGTTACTAGAGAAGAGCTTGAAGCCGTGCTGAAGTTATTTCATAAGGATAAGAGCCCAGGTCCTGATGGGTGGCTGATTGAATTATTTAGTTCCTTTTTAGATTTAATTGGAGATGATCTCATCTAGACCATTGAAGAAAGCCGAAAGTTTGGCAGAATTTTGGAGGCCTTCAACTCGACTTTCCTGGCCCTTATACCCAAATTTGATAACCCTTCCTCTTTTGAAGATTACAGACCCATATCCCTCTGCAATAGCATTTACAAAATCATATCCAAAACAATAGCCCTCTGTATTAAACCCTTTCTCTCTCAAATGATATCTAAGGAACAATTTTCCTTTCTTAGCCATCGCCAAATCCATGAAGCAATTGGTGCTACTCAGGAAGCTCTTCACTCGATTAAGAAGCTCCATAAAATGTCTGTCATCCTAAAAATTGATCTTTCCAAAGCCTTTGATCGTACCTGTTGGTCCTATCTCAAGATAACTCTCACTCACATTGGCTTCCCCTTTGCTTTCATCAATTGGATCATGGGCTGTCTTACTTCAGTCTCCTTTAGTATTCTCATCAATGGAGCGGCTTCAGGTTTCTTTCATGCAGAACGAGGCCTTAGGCCAGGATGTCCTCTCTCCCCGCTACTCTTTCTCCTCATCATGGAAGGCTTCAACAGACTGATAACAAAAGGCAGAGAGGAAGGCTATTTGGCTAGAGTCAGGCTCTCAGATATGTCCTCTATAACCCATCTTTTATTTGTTGACGATGTTCTGATTTTTTTAAATGGATCTTTTCAAGACTCATATGATTTTAAGGCTATTCTAGATCTTTTTTGTATAGCTACAGACATGCAGCCAAATATTGTAAAATCAACTATTATCATAGTTTCTTGCCAGCTAAATGAAGCAAGATTAGCTAGCCAATTTTTTGAATATGAGCGTCAAGATCTGGATGATGGTCTTAAATATTTGGGTTTCAGATTGAAACCAAATGGTTATCGCATAGCATATTGGACTTGGCTTATAGCCAATATTGAAAGCAGAATAATATTTGGCAACAGAGATGGCTTTCTAGAGTAGGTAGGCTAACTCTCCTCAAGTTGGTCCTACAAGCTATTCCGGTTTACTAGATGTCGCTGGCCTGGATTCCCAAAGGCATTTTAAAAAGAATTCAACAATTATGTTGTCACTTCCTTTGGCGCAGACAAATTCCAGGGAGGACTTTTGCCTTGGTTCCGTTGGGACAGCACTGACAAACCCAAAAAACTGGGGGGTTGGGGCATAAAAAATTTGCATTTATTCATTGAGGCTTTGGCTGCAAAATTGGGCTGGCAACTTATTAATTCTAGAAGTCTTTGGCAGGAAATAACTTATCATAAGTACATATATCCGCTCTCAATTCTAGAATGGATCCATAGACCTTTATTTCCTACGGCTGGATACTCCATAATTTGGAAAGCATTATCTCAGTCTATCTCTCTGATCAAGCGTGGTCTGGCTTGGAAAGTTGGCAATGGAGTTCAAGTGAGGATTGGTTTGGATGTGTGGAGTGGATGTGGGAATGGCCATATTCTCCCCTGTCCTCTTTGCAATTTCCTTCAAGACTCAGGCATCACCCACTTATCACATATAGTAGATGATATTCAGGACAGGTGGCAAAACCAGACCTGGAAGGACCACAAAACGCTCAACATTCCGGCAGTTTGGGTCGATGATTGGCAGAGATTCATAGGCTCATTAGAGGAGGCCAATGTGCGTATAAACGACAATCAAGATGTCCTTATCTAGGCATTGGATCCCCAAGGAAGATACTCCCCCAAATCAGGTTATGCTTATACAATGGCAGCTAGATACACGGGTGATTTCTCTTGGTGGTGGAGTCATATCTGGAAATTAAAGGGCCCTCCCAAATCTAGGATTTTCATGTGGTGCATTTTAATAGACAAGGTTCCCACTGAACTAATGTTGAGGCGTCGTGCAAACTATGAGCCTTCTAGATGGTGTCTGTGTAAGATGTAGGAGGAAGATACTTCTCATCTCTTCTTTACTTGTTCTGTCTTGAAAGCCTTCTGGAAAAGGATCATCACTTCACTAAATCTACATATTGATTGGTCGGGACGAGATATTAAAGAGGCTTGGTAAAGATGGTGGATAAAAGCCAACTCTCAAAAAACTAGATGCCTTCCACTGCTAATTTGCTGGGGAATCTGGCTTAACAGGAACAAATCCATTTTCAAGAATGCCAAAATAGATTGGGACTCCTCTAGTATTTCGCTATTGGCTTTATACAATTCACTCCCGGAGGACTAGGACATCCGACCCCCTCGGATCATTACCCAGGAATCCATAGACATAAACTCCCCCTGGGGTTATTTTGACGGCTTAGCACAAGCTGAAGGCTGTGGTGGAGGGGCGGTGTTGCATATGGATAATATAGTGTCTTATAGAATCAAGGTCGGCCTTGGCAGAGCCACCAACAACTATGCTGAATTGAGCAGTCTAAAATACCTTCTCCTTTTTGCAAAAGAACAAAATTGCCAACTTCAGATATTCAGAGACTCACAGCTCATAATTAACTGGACAAATGAAGTTAATCATTGTCACTTGCACACACTTAGAGATATTCTAACTGATATCCTTTCTCTAAAGTCCCAATTTGATTCATTTTCATGCTCACATATATATAGGGAAAGGAATGAGATCGCTGATCATTTATCTAAAGAGGCAACACAGCTGAATAGAGGTCAATGGCAGATACAGGAATACAGGGGCGAGAGTCTCTACAATTACTATCATTGTCCTTTTATGGACATGATTGGTTCCTATCAGAATGATCGCTAGATCATTTAAAAAATTTTCTTTTACTTTCTTCTTCTATGTATATAACTTACCAGTTTTCAGTATGTTTTTGGACAAAACTCATATTCTGAGAAACTTACTAGACTTCTCAGAAGTTTATTATCAGTAAGCATCATAATAGTTTTTGTAAAGTTTATAATAGCTCTAAATAGTACTCCCTTTTTGCTGACAGTAGTTCATATCTGCAGTATCATACAACATGTAATTTTCTTATATTTTTAATGAAAATTATGTTTTTTCCAAGGAAAAAAAAATCTATTATTACGAAGGTATAACATGGTAACTAATATAATATATGTGAATTGTTTTATTTTAATACAAGCGACTGAGAGTGGGATGCAATACATTTATACATTGCGAACAATAAATATTGGATGAAGGTATGGATTGAACGATGCAAACAAGCTAATAGTGGCAGGTTATCATGGTATGGTGTGTCTTCATTGGTCAAAGAAGTTCAATGTAGTGGAGATACCAATCTTACACAGAGGGAAATTGATTTAGCATATGGTTTAAAATATTATCAGGCAAGCATATTCACCCATACTACTTAGCTTTTTTATAATTATATTAATGCAACATATGGCATGTTTTTTTCTTAATTTTCAAATTTTGCAAGTATAATTATGCATGTTTATCAATTGAAAATGCATTTTTTTATGTGTTTGATGTATTGCAGTTGAAGCACCACAACAAAATGTGGTGCAATGGCCACAAATTTTGCACCAAAAGGTTGGATGAAAAGATAACTTTTGATAGTGGGATAATTGCAGTATTTCGAGTTATTAATGTTTACTCTAGAGGTGAAAAACATACAAAACTCTTTGAGAATTGATACTATGGATATCTGCATGATATACTTGAGTGTGACTTTGAATCCTTCAAAATAGTTTTGTTCGATGTCAAATGGTTAGGCTCTGAATCCATGAACGTGACCTTGATAGAACTGTTATTGACCATGCTAACGGATTTACCATGGTTGATACAAGGAATCTTAAGCCAGGATCAGAGCCATATGTTCTTCCAAGCCAATGTGAATATGTATTTCATGTATATGTTACAGATAAAGCAGGTTGGTCATATGTTGTTAGATATGATCCCAGAGGAAGGCTTGTAAAGTATAATGTAGTGGAAGATGATGAAATTGAATAAGAAGATTATGTAGAGGATCAAGGGGTTCATGCAGTGTCAGATAAAGATGTCAAAGAAGTTCAAGGAATATATGTTAATCAAGACAATGTTAATTTGGATGAACTATATGATATTGACATTGTGTCAGACGAATAAATTGAAGAAGTTGAACCAAATGTAGAAGAGCATGTTCCAGATGATGATATAGATGATGATGATGATGACGATGATAATCTTGATATATTGAATCCTTTGTACATGAATTATGAACTAGATGATACAAATGATGAGAAGGATGAGGAAGAATATTAATGATATCAAAATGTTGAAAAGTACGACGTATGTATTTAGATGTTTTCGGTTGGTTTGTTCTCTTTTGTTCACCTTAAATTTTTATTTTCCTAGTTTTTTTGTTTGGATGTTATTGCGTTTCTTTCAAATATATTATAGTAGATAGATTGGGTATGGGGAATTGAGAGTAATGTTGGGGGGGGGGGGGGGGGGGGGGCGGGCGCCGGAGGAGGGGCCATATGAGCTTCCACCTTCACGTGGTTGGCCTTGTTAAGTAGAGAAAATATTATTCTTGAAACAAAGAGAAACTCATTTACGTTTATACCATAGTTTCCAATTTTCACTTTAATGGTTCGTTAAGCAGTCGTCTCAGACGAGTTGGGTGACAGGTAAAATAGGTGACATGAAGGTTGGGTAGAAATGCGAACTAAGGTTGGCCCATGGCCACCCATGAATTGAGTTCCCACCAGGGTGTATCATAATGATTTTTAGAAAATTAACTAAATTAATGTTTAGGTGTTAAAAGTCGATTTATAATTGATTGATTATGAAACATGGGCGTACTAACAAACGATAATATTTTTTTTCATTAATGAACTAATAATTTGTTGAATGATTTGCAAAACAGGGAGAATTCCCGCGCCCTAGATGCACCCACATGAAGGCGGAGCGCCTAAGCACCCCTCAGGGCGTTGCGAGCTGGGCATGCCAGGACGTCCCCCTGGTAGAGGCTCCCGTGTGATGAGTTCGTGGGTCGACCCGAATTGGAAAGGGTTGACCACATAAAAGAAGTAAGGTCAGACCATGAATGCCCATGAACAAAGTTCCCACCAAGGGGTCTCATAATGATTTTTAGAAAATTGACTAAAGTAATGTTTGGGTGTTAAAAGTTGGTTTATAATTGATTGATTATGCAACATGGTACTAACAAATTATAATATTTTGTTGTCATTGATGAGTGAACAAAGGTGGGGTGCTTGGATGACCATGGGGGCATCGTGTGCTAGGCATGCTAGGGCCCCTAACGCCCATGGGGGCATCACGTGCTGGGCACACCAGGGCACTTGACACTTATCGGGGCATCACATACTGGGTTGGCCTGGCTTGGCAAGGGGCATCTGCATAAAATAAGTAATGTCGACCCATGACTACCCATGAACAGAGTTTCCATAAGGGGGTCTCATAATGATTTTTAGAAAGTTAAGTAAATTAATTTTTAGGTGTTAAAATCTGTTTTATGATTGATTATTGATCATGCAACATGGAAATAACAAATGATAATATTTTGTTTTTGTTGATGAGCTAATGATTTATGTTAATTGATATGCACAGTAGGGAGAATGCTCGCACCCTGGCTGCGCCCGAGCGCCCATGGGGGCGTCGCGTGCTGGCCACACTAGGGCACTTGATGCGCATGGGGGCGTCACATGTTTGGCAAGCCATGGTTCCCAACGCCCATGGGGGCGTCACTTGATGGGCACACCAGGGCACTCAATGCCCATGAGGCGTTGCATGTTGGGCATGCTAGGGCATTTGTGCGAAGAGTTGGTGGGTTGACCCGACTTAGCAAGGGGTGCCTGTGGGATGAATTGGTGGGTCGAACCAACTTAGCAAGGGGTGCCCACATAGAAGAAGTAAGGTCGGTCCATAACTGCCCATGAATAGAGTTCACACCAAGGGGTCTCATAATGATTTTTTTCAAAATTGACTAAAGTAATGTTTGGGTGTTAAAAGTTAGTTTATAATTGATTGATTATGCAACATGGTACTAACCAATTATAATATTTTGTTTTCATTGATGAGAAAATGAAGGTGGGGTGCCCGGGTGTCGATGGGGGCATCACGTGCAGGGCACACTAGGGCACCCAATGCCCATGGGGGAATCATGTGCTAGACATGCCGTGACGCCCAATGTCCATGGGGGTGTCGTGTGCTGGGCATGCCAGGGTGCCCGCACGACATGTTAGTGGTTCAGACCGACTTGGCAAGAGGTGCCCATACACACAAAAAAGTAATGTCGACCCATGACTACCTATGAAAAAGTTCCCACAAGGGGGTCTCATAATGATTTTTAGAAAATTAATTAAATTAATATTTAGGTGTTAAAATCTGGTTTCTAATTGAATATTGATCATGCAACATGGAAATAACAAATGATAATATTTGGTTTTCATTGATGAGCTAATGATTTGTGTTCACTGATTTGCACAACAGGGTAAATGCATGGGCACGCCGGGGCGCCTGTGTGACGATTTGGTGGATGGGGCCAACTTGGCATGGGGCGTTTGCATAAAAGCAGTAATATCGGACCATGAGGCTAGTCAGTCTTGATCTGATATTGGAAGTTTTGTTTTGATAGGAAAATCTCTAAGATAAGGTTTTGAGCTATGATCTACGAGCTCTGCCGGTCTCCTCAAGTCTAATCAAAATATCCAGTAGCAAGGATCCTCAATCCAAGTCTGCTAGCTTGGGGTGAATATATAATTATAGAATAGGCCTACAGGGTCTTTTGTTCAAGTCTACCTAGATCCTCTCCTAGGCGTCTTCTTCTAACTAGCACATACAACTATGTCTATGCATTTGTATTGTCAACAAATCCATAATATGCCTTTCAAATATGCCTTATGGTGGACCGTTATTTCGCTTTTGATGATAATGATATATTCTTTCACAAGCTTGACACTTCCTATAATATTGTCTTCAGTAGAAGCTTCCATGGTGCTAAGTCAAGAAGCTCTACTGAAGGTGATATACTGATCCTCTTCTTGAGTTCATGTCAGAGTTTTTTAGTTTCTCAAACACTTACATATAATTTCTCGTTTTGATATCTTTAACAATAGGTCTAGTTCATTGAGATATTTGTAGCATTCTATTGCAAGTTTGTCCCTTTAGGGCTTTCAATAGTCCTACAAGGATGCGAAATTGATCTTCCTTCAAAGTGTCACAACTCGATGGAGTGAGAGGTTTCTATTTGGAAATATTTGTATAAATTTCAATTTTTTTGAAGACAATTGTGGTCTTTTAGGGTCACTGAGCTTTGGATCAGACCTTCCATATGAGCCTACAATGCCTCTATACAGTTCAGTCATGGTCCTTCTTAAAAGTAGTTTTAGGATGATTGAATGTGAAGTGCTCATACAGGGGGATTTCAAGGAGTTTAGGATGATTCAAAATTGAGTTATAGGGCTCAAATACAAGATATGTTTGAGGGATATCATGTTTATATTTGCAAGCCAATGTAGAGGTTGATAGATCAAACCGCAAGACAATACATGAAAATTATCATATTATGAGCCATGGATGCTTATGGTTAACTAATGCCTTCTATTGAGTATTGAATTCCATGAATTGACATTATTTGTTTCAAGATGCTCTTCTACTCACCAAAGGATGGATTACATGTGTACTAATGATAGTGATTTAAGACACCCTGTAACAATTGATAAAATTATCAACTAAAGTCTACGTCTACTAATTCAAATTAAATGATTTTAAAAAAAAATGTAACCATTAGAATGAATTGATTATTAATTAATAAAATTAATCACTATTTTCTATCACATAGTTGTTGTTGTTGTTGTTGTTTTTTTTTTTTTTAAATTAACAATTACATTATAAATTATATTATTAAATCAAAGACATATTATATTAATTATTATATTATTAAATAAAAACATATTTGATTAATTATTATATTATTAAATCAAACCCATATTATACTAATATTATATTATTAAATTATTATTATTAATTCCTAGCTCGTATATATGTTTTTGGCAGTCATTGCATATGGTTTTTGCATAACCTTTGAGCTTTCTCGGTGGCTCCTCTCCCTTACACATTCGATTCTTGCAGTAGATCTAAGGGTTTCTTGGTGGCTCTGCTCCCCACATTCGATTCTTACAACAGACCTTAGGGTTTCATGGTGGCTCCGCTCCCCACATTCGATTCTCGCAGCAGACCTCAGGGTTTCTCGGTGGCTATGCTCCCTACATTCGATTCCAGTGGTAGACCTAAGGGTTTCTTAGTGGCTTTGCTCCCCACATTCCATTCTTGCAGTAGACCTCAGGGTTTCTCAGTGACTTTGCTCCCCACATTCGATTCTTGCAATGGACCTCAGAGTTTCTCAGTGGCTTTTCTCCCTATATTCAATTCTTGCAACAGATTTGAGGGTTTATCGGTGGCTCCGCTCCCCACATTTTATTCTTGTAGCAGACCTCAGGGTTTCTTGGCGGCTTTTCTCCCCACATTCGATTCTTGTAGCGAACCTCAAGGTTTCTTGGTGGCTCCACTCCTTACATTCGATTCTTGCTGCAGATTTGAGGGTTTCTCGGTGGCTCCTCCCTACATTTGATTTTTACATACTTGAGGGTTTCTCATTCACTCCTACCTACATTCCATTCAATGTTCTCTTGAGTGTTTCTTGGTGGATCCTCCATACATTCAATTCTTGCAGACCGACCTGGGCGATTCTCGGTGGCTCCTTCCTAGATGTGATTCCACATTCCCTTCCCTGTGCAGACTCCTTCAAGAATCCATAGTAGCTAGAGGATTAGGGCATTAGGGTTAAGCAATGGTAAGTCCACATTCCTTCTTGAACACTTGCAATTCTAGAGTTTTCAAAAAGTTGTTACAATAGGCACAATTGAGACCATTTATGCCCTAAAACAAAAACTTATTTTCTCAATGTATGCATTAATAAGAGAGTAGTAGCATGGTTATCAATTAATTAATATGTTTATTCCTTCTTGAGTCCTTTCTTTAGTCATGGGCTATGACTTATTCATCCATATGTGAATATCTTATTTAGTCATGGGCAGCTAGAAATGGTGAACCGAGCAACCGGTTGGTGGTAACATGAGACTAATAAGTTCAAACATGGTACCCAAAAGATGATACGTGGTACCTAGAAGAATTCATAAGGCAAGTTAGGGTAAAGAGTCAACATACTAGTGTTGTATCCCCGCCCTGGGCTACTTTGGACTTTAATTCACGTCATCATTGTTCAAGCACAACCAACAACTTAGTTTTGTGAAGACCGTGGCTATTCGGACCCTTGCAAACATTGATATTGTTCTCTTCCAAAGTTTAATGATTTTGAATGCAAGTATGTGGTTCTAGACTTGAGAATAGGTATACATATATTGCCCAGAACTATGATCCATTTAGCAATGAGTTCGATCTTGAGAGGATGGATTTCTTGACTATTTGGTCTCTTGAAAATAGGATTAAGACACCTCTGCTTACTTTTGAATAGGACTACACTTTTATTACAATGATAAGGTCTTGGATTAATGCTCAGAACATGGATTTTTACTAAGGTCTCGTCTCCATTGTCGGCACAGTTGTTCTAGGAACATGTGTATTGTGGTATATTGGCATCCCTTGTTGTATATATGCCACCTCTTTTTTGCGACCTCAGTGCATGGCATAATTGGCAGACATTGTCTATATATATTTCGATTTGTATGTATGATGATCTCATTGTAACATAATACACCATCATTCAAATATGCAATATATTATATTGATATGACATTAGCATGGCGTGATTTACACATTGTAGTTCAGTATTGGCTTGACACTGCACATGTGTGCAACACATTAGCATGGCACCATGTTTGATTTATTCATTGCGGTTCAATATACATCACAGTAGTATGTCACCATGTAGCAAAGGTATCCATGCTATCATTTATGAAACCTCAAACCTTAGTGACAATCTTGGCATTATAGAGTTGATGATATTACAGTAATGAGAGTTTAGATATGTCAATGGTTTCAGTGTTTCTATGGCCAGTGTAAAGTTGTAACACGTGTCTCTGTATGTGAATGCTTTTCTTTATGTTCCTTTTGTTTACATTGTATTGTTATTGTTCTTTCTATATAATTGCACATAATGTTATAATCGTGTGGTGTAAGTCCATTATCATTATTATTATGATGTGTTTATCATAAAGACAATGCCAATGAAGAAAATCGCAATTCAAACAAGAACACTAGAAACAGGCTCCATTCCAGGGAAAAACCCCTATGTAGGGGAAAACCTAGAAACTTCTCTTCTTTTAGAAATTCAAGGAAGGCTTCCAAGACCTTTGATCAAGACAACTCACCAAGTTATAGGCCAACCACCAAAACACCAATGCTTATTTCTTTGACTTGGTCTGCTACTCTTCTTTGGCTCAAAATTTGAACAGAGATAGCCTCCTTCCCAAGCATGTGTAGAAATTATGGTGTATATTTTCAACTTCTCATGAAGTTTTAATCAAAATTACAGGACACAAACCTACTTTACCTCTTTGCAGAAGTTAATTCACAATTTAGAACAAAAATTTCAGACATGTAATAAGAAATAACACACATGCACACAATATTTTTCCTGGTAAAAGAAATATGCTAAAAACCCCAATGATTGCTTGCATTAATCTCATGAATAGAGATGTTTTACAATTTATTTTCTCAATTGAGCACAACCTACAAGCAAATACTAATTAGGGGATTTTTGAGGTCTAAAATGGGCCTCCTAAGAAAAATGTACAACCAAAATAAGCTTTATAAGAACCAATAGGATTCAAGATGATGATGTCAACCATGGGGGATGATTCACCATTTTTGGAGAAAAAAAGTAAAAAGATTAAAAAGTAATAAAATAATAAAACTACTTTTTCAACTCGCATTTTTAAATTATCTGCCTAAGTTTTTACTCAAATTTCGAGCAGGAATACTCGTTGGATGAAAAATTTAATTCCTCATCCAAAGAGTACCCATGTTGCATACTTTTGATGGACCCTGCTACACAAAAAAATGAGAAATACATGAAAAAACATGATTGCAATCACATTTTTCATGTATTTCTCATTTTTCATGTAGCAGGGTCCATCAAAATTATGCAACATGGGTACTCCTTGGATGATGAATCAAATTATGCATCCAATGAGTGTTTCCGCTCGAAATTTGAGTAAACCCATAGGGAGATAAGTTGAAGATACAAGTTGAAAAAATTGTTTTTTCTTTTCTCCCTCTAAAATTTAATGATGTCATCTAATCTTATTTTATTATTTCCACTATTATTTTATAATTTCCTTAGGAAGCCCATTTTAGACCTCAAAACTCTCTTAGTGGCCTATCTCTCTGCTCATTGAGAAGATTTGACCCAGACATAGTCAATTTATGCCTTTGCTTGAGCCCCTATTTCCTTGTACAATTCCTTGAGAAATTAGGCCCTTGTTATTTAGGAATTTCTCCAAAATGGATTGAGAAATTCCCAAGGTTGATCATCTGACTGCATGCAACACCTATACACTCAAGACTAGTTTACAATTGATGTTACACTGCCTTGAAATCTCCACCACAGCTGGGGAACTCGAATTCTCTACATGCACTAGCTATTTTGGGTTGATTGATTAGTTAACTAGATGATCACTGAGTTTCACTGAAGTCCCACTACAAAACTGACCTTCCACTAGTTCCTCCAACAGTTGGAACTAGTTTAACTGAAACTGACTTTCATTGCTAAAAATTAGCAATCACACATGCTTAACTGAACTCTAACCCCTCCAACTTGAATTTAATGAGTAAATTGGGTGATACAAGCCATTTCACACAAGTTAACTGCATCCAAGTTGTCTGCTGATGTGGAAATTCAAATTTTCTTAATTTAATCAAGGCAAAATCAAATTGATAATTTCTTGTTGCATTTTTCAATACTCCCTCTTAGTAAGAAAGGGATTATCAACCACCCCTATCTTGCACTTGTGGAACTCGAGCTTCCCTCTTGACAAGGCCTTTGTCAAAATGTCAGCATCTTGTTCCTCTTTCGGAATGTATTGTAGCAACATTATCCACCTCTACACATAGTTTCGTAAATGGTGATACCATATATCTATCTACTTAGATCGATTGTGAAATATAGGATTCTCATAGAGATTGATGCAACTCTGATTATCACAGTAAATCACATCCAGATCCATCATCTAACCAAACAAGCCAACAAGTATCTTTCTCATCCATATTGCCTCACATGCTTGTTTTGGAGAATTTGGTATCTACAGATAAATACTAATTCCCTAGATAAGTAGCCATATCTAGAACAACAATTTAAAGCACTTTAGCCTTTTCCTATAAGCAATAGATAAGGCAAAGAAGATGAGAAGACCTACTTGTAGTTCCGCTTTCCTCTTGTCTCCCTTGTATTGATCCTGTCGCTCCTTTCCGTACTTAACACGCTTGAGAAGTACCTGTAAACACAAACAGAAGACACAGAACCAATCAAAGCAAAAGATCTATTGAATACAAGTAAATGGAATTAGATACATTCACACACATATAAGCATCATATATCAATACAAAAATATGGGAAAAAGGTTCAAATACTTTATTGAATAGAAGAAGGAATTACAACCATCATGTCTGATTCAAAGTCATTCCTCCAGCTTGGATCCCATCCACATCACATCAAAAGCATGACAAATTTGTAGCATATCAATAATTATCTCAAAGCCAATTCTCATAGCAACATTATCTCCTTACAATTCAACATAGTCTAGCCCCTGATCACTTAGATGAGTGTTCAATTTATAGGAGGATGAAGGAGGTTATGTCATAAATGGGGGTATTGAATGGCCTTCCATACTTAGAATTAGTTCCATGGAGGAAGGGATGAGAGGATAGGATGCATCTTAACTCATTCCTCATCCATTTTCGAGCTCATAGGAGTTGATAAGTGAGCGAAACTTATAGATGACTCCAAAATATAAGAATATTCCCCAAACCCTATGTGAATTTGTCTCAATTTCACCCAACACAGGTGAAAGAGGGCCTAAGTGCTCTGCAGAGCACCCTGGCATGGACTTAACTGTTCTGCAGCGCACCCTTACATGGGCCTACCTGTGTTGGTACCTATAGAGGTCATCTCAGGATGTCTTCAAGTCATGAAACTATCTAGGAAGGAGGCATTCAAAAGGTTGACCTGTTTAGGGCATGTAACAACTGAAATTAGGGTTTGATGAGCCCTAAAACACTGATTTGGATGATTGGAGTGATGTGCCCAAATGGATTTGTAACAGCTGCCCCCTAAAGCATGAAGTCGAAAAATGCAAATGTCGATGAAATGATTTACGATGTGATAAGGAGGTTTCGAAGTGGAAGGTGACCTGCATCAATTACAATACATATATCATGATTTTTTATTTTTACATGAATTGCTAAGGGAAGGCATACCCATGCTCAACATAAAAACTTTCATTACATGTACATAGATAGTCATCTACAGATATTGACCCATAATCAGAATGACTATCAATGTAAAGCCATTGTACATATGATTTAGTACTCATGAAATCACAACCCGGATGGATGAAAGTAGATTTGGGGTCTTCTATCTCATTCAATCGTTCACTCAAGTATGATTATAACCATGTGAATATGTGATCTAAAGTCGAACATGGGAAGACACCGTCTGATTACCAGCCAATGATGTAAGTCGTTAACAGACGCGAGAGAAATCACCGATAATGATAATGATCCTCAAGGTATTGTAGTACATTCTGGATGGTATGATGGATGATTTGATGTCGAAAACCATACAAAGTCTTTCGATTGAAGGTCATTGATGTCAACCTATCGCCGGAAGCGAGAAACCTGCCATTGATGTATGCAAGCCTCAAGGTATTGGAAGGGTGCTTCTAAGTCAACTTCTTGGATAATGTGCTGATGTCGACAAGAAGTGACTCGTCGCAGGAGGGCCTTGATGTATCCCACATCAATGACACGAAACGAGTGTAATGATTTTGGAGAGGGAATTTGACTGACTACACAAGGTTCAGGAATGACAGTCATGAAAATGCAGGTTTATGGTATTGCAAAGGATGAATTTTCACTAGATGACTTCTCTTGAACATGTCGGCGACATTGGAATGAGTTGGTAGAATTGACCCAAAAAAAAGTGATGGATGGTATGATAGACCAATGGTATGATAAACATCAAGCTGATAACCCAACCCAAATAGTCACGGTGACGGAGTGAAAGTGTCATGTTCAAGAGCGACCTGCTACCATAAAGTGGTTTTCCCCTTTTTTCCATTTTCCCCAGTCATTGCTGACCAATACCTCTTTATTTTTTATCAAGCTTGAGGATGATAACATATGCTTGTTGTATAATTCCACCCTTCAGGTGAATCCATCGCTATGTGATGTTTTAACGAGTCTAGCGAAGGTGAAACTCGGTCTTGTCTAGATGGACAAGTTTGTCGCTATTTGATGTTTTAATGAGTTTAACAACAAAGATAACTTGGTCCTTTTCATGTTTAAAGAGTTTGAAAAGGGACAAAAAGAAAACTCCATAAGTTATTTTTTGTTGATTTGTCTCTTAAGCTCGAAAAAGCATAAAACAATATGAGAGAGAACCTATTGACCATGTTCGATCAACGTATTCCTTTTTCACAGTTAATCTATCTCAGCCCGAAAAAGGATTAAACTTATACTGAGTAGATGTCATTTCCAATCCGTTAATGAGCTGAAAAGGACAAGCGCTCGACAATCTTTTCATGTTTAGAGAGTGTGAAAAGAGCTTAAAGAGGACTCTAAGGGGGTTCCTTTTTCGTTATTTAACAGAGCTCGAAAAAGAGATAAAAGTATGCTCTGTGGTCAAAGGTACAATTTACAATCGAGCACGTCAAATTCTGTAAATCAGCTGTAAAACCTGCTCAAAACACCACCAAACAGAATAAAAATACCTGCTTCATAGGTAAAAATAGGCAAATACTAATGTTTAATTGATTAATGAACATGAAATAAACATAAAACAAGTTTTTACCATGACATTTTTACCATTTGAGACTTACCATTCAGTTTTGTGCTATGGGCTAGTTTTTTACCTCGAACTTCACCAGCTGATTGCGAGAGATTTTGTGGACCATTTCTTGTGCCATTTGGACCAGGTAGGATATCTACCACTCCTCTTTCTTTTCAGGTCATTCTTTTGCTATTTCATGCAAGTTTTAGGGTGTTTTAGGGCCTCTGGGGTTTGATTTTTTCGCCTTGGGATCAGCGCAGGCTTTCACATCGAAAACTATGCTGAAGAGCACCCCGCTAGAAGGCTGCCTGCTCTACAATGCACTGTCTTTGTGCCTGGGCTGCGCTAGGTGAGTTTCCCCAATTTGTTTTAGCTGTTTGCTCCAAAATTTGTCCTATTTTTGCATGGAAAGGATCCTAACTAAGATTATGAATATATTTCAGGCTTTCATCGAATCAAAATGTCGATTACATGGCGAGAAAGAGAGAATGAAGAAAAAGACATGGTTGCCCAAACAATCCGGCTACAGTGGAGGCCCTAAAAAATTGTGGGTTGCTCAAATACTTCACGTTGTCTAGAATGAGGCAATAAATAGAACTATTGCAGTTCCTTGTTCATGCATGGGATCCGACAGATCAGACATTTCACATAAGGGACAAGATGGTCCCTATTACCATTGATGATATTTACTTTCTTACCAGACTGTCGAGGCGAGGTGCCCCCATCTCACTTTCTGGATTTGCCCGTGGAGGTGAATCGGTGAGAGATTACATTCGATAATTTTGTCGGCTAGGTACATAGCCTAGCAAGGATGGGAAAATAAACATCAGGGATGTAGGTGATTTTCCTTTGAGAACGATCCTCTTCACAATCACAAAGTTGGCTGGCAGTGTGACACTACATCTAGCGAACAAATCATATATGTAGTATGCACTTGAGTGTTTAGAGCCAAAAGTATTCAACTGGTGTGAGGTCGTGCTTTCTTCACTGAAAGAAAAACTGACCAAGGTAAAAAGTGGTAAGACGAATAATTTATGCTATGGTTTGATTTTAATTGCTTTTACCTTAGAGTGAATTCCATTGATGTAACCACAACATGTATCACTGGGTGTAGCTGGTCCTAGAGATCCACGTATGCAGATGTGGGTCGAATTGATGGCTTGACATGCGGGTCAGTCAACAATCATTTTTTCCACTGCATTCTTCAGTTGGCTCGATCGACAACACCTTGTAATTGAGGAACATACATACTCAGGGATGGATTTCTGTGGAGATCCAGACTTGATTCAACCAGTTGGAGCATAATGGGGTGCTATAGGTAAATTGTTTGACCAAAGTATTTTTTGATTTTTCAAGTTTTTCCATGGTTTTTTTGTGTTTTTAATGTTTCCAAGACTAAACTAACATCATTCTCATGCATGTAGATGTGGGTATTGTTCGACCTGTGGGACACCAATAGGGTGCAGGTGGGCCAGCGCAGAGAAACATTGGGAGAGCAGTTCTCCAGGACTTGGATTTGGCCGAGACCTTGGCAGAGTTGTAGGATCACATAGAGGGATTAACCCTTGGTATTCCGGATGTCTAGATCGAGGAGTTACCTATGAGGCTGCAGCGCCACACTATTGGTGTTCCTAGCCGCTGGATGAGGCTTTTGCGCATGATAGCATAGGCTGTGACCTGTTATCATGAGCATCACTAGGTCTACTTAAGATGTTTTTGCATGCATTTTGAGTTTTTGGTTCAGATGACCAAACGTGTCTTGGACACAAATTTTGTAAAAACTTTTAAAACACCTATCTATTTTACTTTCATATTTTTCTATGGCTATGTGTAATCCTATTCAACTGATGATGTGAATTGAAAATGTTACTTTTACATGTGTCGCAAATATCTATTTAACACATAATTCGCTAGAGAATTAGTTAATGTGTTAAAGTTTCTAGAAATATGTTGATATTGAATGTATTCAAAATGCCTTTCCAAAATACGAACTCTAAGGAACATACGAAGAATTGTTAGGTTTCAGACGATATACACACTTGTAAGTTGTAGTACGACAAGTTTTGAGTCTAGCCTAATGATGATTCAGCGAATGCCAAGTGAAATGGCATCAAAGAGAAGTTTTATCAACACGCTATACTCAACGATGTTGTTCATCGATCGAACAATACAAATCCCTTGAAAACTCACTAACTCACTACTTGGAGCGAAAATAGCCCATGCTGCAGAAGATAGGTTTTGCATACTACAACTAGCACCATCGGCATAACAAATAAATGGTTCCGAAGATTCCGACATCTGCAACAAATGCAAAGCGGATTACTAACCAGATAAAAACTCTAAAAGACACACACTGACACACACACATGCAATGAAAGCATATATATAGTGAGTTTTACTACACTCAATTAAGCATAGTAACATTTGAGGTACAACCCATTTCGGGGTTGGGACAATGGAATCCCATCATAATCTACTAACTCGTAGGCACCTTTTGCAAGAACATGCTTGACAATATAAGGACCCATCCACATTGGTTCAAATTTTCCTGCTCCAAGTTTATCAACTTCCTAGTCGTAAAGCAAGACCAGGTCTCCTTCCGAGAAGATACGAGGCTTGACATTTCTATCATATTGCGCCTTGATTTGTTTCTTATGCGCTTCATTAGCCAATGCGGCATCACGACGGGTTTCATTTAGATGGATTAGTTTCAAGAAACACACTTCTTCTTCAGAAGTGTCGGGTAATAGGTCAATCGAGAGTTTGAGAGATGAAATTTCACATTGTATCGATAAGATTGCTTCCAAACCATACACCAACTGAAAGGGTGTGAATCCAGTTTCATTTCTCACTGAGGTTCGATATGCCCACAAGGCAGAGTACAAGATTAAATGCTAGTTTCATTTATGAACCCCTATCATTCTTTGCAACATCCGCTTTAGGACTTTGTTGATGGCCTCAACTTATCCGTTTGCTTGCGAGTAATAAGGGGTAGAACTATCATGTGACAGCCCTAACTTAGCAGTCAACTTAGCCGTCATGTAATTGCAAAAATGTGACCCATGATTTGTAACTATGGCTTATGGTACACCAAATCGGGCAACCACATGGTTAAAAAATAAAAGAGTAGCTGTTTCACCACTGTTGTTTAATGTTGGCATTGCCTCGGCCCATTTGGTAAAATAGTCAACAACGACTATAATATATCCATGCCCCCAGTGTTATAGACATTTTTGTGCCTTACAGCTCTAAGCATGAAATGTCCATAAACCAAGGGCTCCTAAGTCCCTAAAAGTGTTGTTCTAACTCCTAAAGGAACAAGGTCAACAAATTACAGCTTCTCCCAGAAGTTCTCCACCAGAAACTGCTCAGAACTAGTCAAATCAGGATCATTTCAACTGCTCCACTAGCTAGCTGCGTTGCAAAGCACCCAAGTACACTAGCTAGGTGCGTTGCAACGCACCTAAATGCACTACCAGGGTGCGTTGAGCGGGAAATGACAAGTGGCAGAGTCATTCCACGAGGTGGACAAACAATGGAAGCTTCCAAAATCTTCTCCAATGACACTTGCCTCACTGAATTCGACCAGGGATGAGTAAGAGGCTCTCAGTCTCCAAGTGGAAGCAAGAACTGACAGAGAGAAGCCACTAATCAATTCATGAGTTGACTCATCCTCTTTGCATACATCTATATATGGATCCCTCACCAAGAGATCCAGAGGCTGGAATATTGTACATTGCAGAGAATTGCTGTTGGTTTTGAGATAGATATCAGAGTATTGGGTGATTTATGCTTTGTTGGAGGTGAAGAAGGGGCTTCTCTGCTAGGAGGTTGATGCTGGATCAAGAATCATCGGTTGTAACTCCTCCTGGATCTTCTTGTTATATCAATAAAACTATTTGAGTTTCTCCTACATGCTTGTGTATCATTGATGTTTGTTACATTTGTATGTTTAGCTTAAATCTGATCCTAAGCTTTTTATGAGTATGAACCCATGTCTTTGTATAGTTTCCTTCTTCTGTGATCTTGCAGGTACTTGGTGAAGCTGGGCAAGTAAGGGAGCAGGTAGCTGGGAGCTGTCAAAGAGAAGAGAGATTGGATCAAAGGACTAGCGCAAGACACAGGTTGGTTCATCCTATTTCTCTTTGTTTATAGTTCATAAAGGAGAATACAAAAGTAGTTTTCTCTGTTTGTTTCTAAGGTCACTGTCACACCTTAGTGGGATAGGGTCGTTCTGAATAGACACTTTTCCTGTTAACAAAATGGCGACTCCGCTGGGGACGATCGTCTAGTTGGTTTGTTTGTGTTTCTCTTGTTGTTTGTTTCATAAACTTAGAAGTAGCGAATCGAACTGCATTTGCCATTAACAAATGCAAAGTAGACATCTGCTGCTTCAATCCATTCATTGGATCTGTTTATGATTTGAACAAATGATTCACAAATGATTTGATTGCCCTTTGTGATAGCTCTTAGACCTTCATTAAATCTACCCTCTGATTGTGCATTACTGATTGCTTTTACTCGGCCAAAAACCATAGATTAAACTGCAAACCGTGACCCAGAACCCGGATAGAACTCTCGTTTCTGCCCCAGCGCAGGCTCTGTGAAGAGGTTCTACATTTCAACGCAGTTCCCGAGAGGGCAACCTGCGTTGCAATCTAGTTTCTCTGTGTAACAGGTGCGTTGATCAGCCTAGCCCTGTGCTGCTGAGGTTCTTTGCTTCATTTTTTCAGTTTTTGTCTTTGATTTTTGCAGCCTGTGATGAGTGTATGTGCCTGTTTAAAAACCCCTTTTCTTTGCTGTAATTTCGCCTCAGTTGTACAAAAGAAACTGTAGATGTTTTTTGTGTGTTTGTTACGTCATTTACAGTTTTCCATTGCAAAAGTAGAATAGTCGTACTGTCTTCCTTTGATTTAGATCTGTCGCAAGTGTCGATTTTGATCATAGGAGAAAGTTTATTTGCTGTTGATAGTCGATTATGCTTTTACTTTTGCCTTTGGCTTGAATTTGTCACTTTCTAGTGTCGAAACGAGTATTTAATTCAAAATCATAAAGTGTCATAATCATCTCTACCTTTTGATTTCGAAAAGAAGCTTGTTTGTGTTTGTCACTTGAAAGCAAATTCAGATTTGTACAACAACTTTCTTTTTAGGCATCAATATTAAGAAAGTGAAAAACAAAACACATGCATGTGCATTTGCATATTGGCAGTCTGTTTGGCTTGATTTAGGAAAAGTGCATTTACAGTGTGCTCTTTTCTCTTTGCGAAAAGATTGTGTCTTTCTTTTCCCTTAGTAGCTAGGATTTTCATTGCTGAAAAGAGATAAAAGCTTGTTTATCATCTTTAGATTGCATTTTAGGAATTACATATACATCTCGTGGTGATCCCAAAAGGCAAACTTCATAAGAAAGATCAACCTAAAATAAATTCAATGAACTTAACAACGCCTTGTAACTTAACGCACAACATTTAGAGGTCTAGGCTAGAGACGTATTCCGGCATTGTAAAGCTTGGTAACTGTTGTCCTCACTGATGGTTGGGTGATTCCTCCACTTTGAGACGATAAGTGCCAGTACGGACTTGTGCTCCCACGTACCGTCGAGTATATATTGGGAGACCCCTATAGGCATAAAACCTTTATCCATAGGAAGCCGTGTCGACCGCCCTACTGATCGCAATGCACCGAACACAGCATTCGGGAAGATCGACTGCCGTACCGTAAAAAGTATTCTGCAGTTTTGTGATTGGTTTGGTACTCCCTCTACCTAGACCTCCAGAGCAGTCCCTTTCGTTCCTTTTCAGACTCCTTAATGGAAAAGGTCCATCTGAGCACTTGTCACTTCAGGCTCATTAAAAATCGAAGGAGACTAGAGTCATCTTTTGTTTTTTCTCGACTCTTTAAAACTGAAAAAACAAGTTGTGTCAAAGCGTGTTAAAATTTATTTTAAACGGAATATTCATACCCTTTTCCTACGTTGATCTTTGGGTTGAGAAAATGGAGCCTACCAACCAAGGAATTCCCCTTGGTGGAAATCCTAGTCCCTTATCCTCTTGGGGAGATGTTGGTGCGCCCCATATGGCCACATTGTCGCTTCCAGGACTGACAATTGGCTTGCCAGTATGGCTCTTCTCAACCAATGTCGTTCAGAACACCACTATTCCTAAAATATCGAATCAGCAATTAGACGAGTCCAGAGTTACCCACCAACCTTCTACTTCCTCTAATTCTTCCTCTCCTCCTTCCTCTTCGCTTGATGGAACTGGTAAAACTAACAGCCAAGTTCCTAAGGAGAAGAAGGGAAAGAAGAAGAAAGAGAAAAAGAAGAAGGAGCCAAAGGCGAATGGGGGAAAACGAGTGTTGTCTAACGAAAACCCACACACAACACTGACCAGGCCTAAATCGCCATGTGTCATTTGCAAAGGAGACCACTTTCACAGAGATTGTCCTTGCATCCCCCAGATACTAAGGGACTGGTCTCCTCGTTTGCACAATCCGGTGTCATCAACCTCTGGAGATCATGTTGAAAGCACACCGTCAACTAGTGAAAGTGAAGCCCCAGGACAAAAAGGGAAAGCTAGGTTTCCTTGTAAACTGTGCAAAGGCGACCATGGCCTCCACCGTTGTCCCTTCTTAGACGAAGCTAAAAGAGTTTTGGATGATCGTCCGGTTTCACCGTTACGACTTCCTCCTGGATATAAAAAACTCTTGCCGAGTCTGTCACTAGTTGAGAATCCATCTGGCCCGCTCAAGTGGTCAGCTGAAGCGTCTATCATTGAGGATAAACCAACTGAATCCATACCAGATGAAAGTCAAAAGGTCGAGGCGGCAGTTGACCCGGTCTTGCCTTCAGAGGTTTTATCTTCGGATGATACAGTCACTGAAGAGAACAAGGATGACACCATCCAAATTCTCTTCATCAACACAGACTCCGACGAACATGGGGGCAATCCACCCGTTCCTTTACCGTAGGAAGGAAGTTCGTCAGAGCCATACCCGGCCGTCTACTCGGTCCCACCTCCAAGCAACCTAGTTGTCTCCTTCGATTGGAATCAACTAGGCAGACCCCGCTTACCAGCAAGTGTACCATTCCGAATTATCGTTCAAATATATAGAATGGTCATGGCTGGTACCATCATTGATGAGGGGGCTTCTGTGAGTATCCTTTCCTCTATTTCTTGGAAAGCGCTTGGTTCGCCATCGCTTTTTCCTGAGATGAGAAATCTGGCTGGCTTTGATAAAGGAACCAGTCGACCTTTAGGGATCCTTCCCGATGTGCCCATAACATTGAGAGGGAAGACAGTTCACATGAACGTCATGGTAGTTCAAGGACCCTTGGATTATAACCTACTCCTTGGACGAGACTATATTTATTGCATGGGAGCCATCGTCTCCTCACTCTTTAGAGTAATGTGTTTTCCGCACGAAGGAAGAGTGGTCAAGCTCGTGGACCAGCTTTCATTTCCCGGATCACGCATAGCAAATAGTCATATACCATCCCTAAATGGTCTCTTCACGCAAGAAATGTCTCAATTCCCAGTCCGTCCTCCCGATGAGCGCGAGTAATTCGGAGGGATATGACTGAAACCCAGGGGGCATGCGTCCTGGTCTGCTTCGGCAGGAAAACTTCGGGTATAGGGTAGGTTTCCGCGAGAGAATATGACTAGTCTGTACCCCGTCCGTCAGTGGAAGAGGGGTTAGTCTAGAATAAGATTCTCTTGTCAAAGTTATGTGAGTTGGTGGACGTCGTCACTCACCTTTGTTTATCTCGGTAGACATCGCCGAAGAAGTGTTTTGTTTGCACCGCAAATAGAGCAATCTTTGGGTAACCTGTAAGAGGTAGACCTCTCCTGATAGAACAAATGTTTTGTCTGCAAATTGAGGGGTAACTTTGAAACTCTGTTTTATACCTGGGGGCATGCAAAACTTTTGGAGTGCAAGCGAAGGGCGACTATTTATTTTTAAAATTTTTAGGTCCTCCCTTTAAACCTGTAGGCTAACCCTTTAAACTCGTAGGATTAGTCGTCACCTAACTTGCATAAAGAAAGGATGTGGGGCAAAAATCTAAAAGTTGCCGTTTTTATATGAGACATTCTTATCATATGACTGGATTAATCGAGCAGTTTTAGCACATAGTTCAAGCTCGTTAAAAAATAAACATAAGACATGAGCAAATGTTTCCACCCGCGTTTAAGCTCGTTAAAAAATGAACTATCCCCCGGTAAATAACCACCGTGAATGAAACATTTCAGCCATTAAAGCCTTGGTCGTGTTTGCATCGTCACCTCCACTTTTCCATTGGCTGATCATTCACCTCCATTTGATTGTTTACCCATTTTGAGGAACAACTGCGAAGAGTGATTTCACTAGCCATCCTTGTGACACTGTCGTGATTGGAAAATTCCAAACCTTACCTGGAATCAACTGCTACCCATTTTATCACTCGTTCCTCAAAAGACGAGTCTTCTTTAAGCTCTTTTCAACTGACTCGTGAAATATGAAAAGATTGCCGAGTTTTGGCCTTCTAGCTCGTTAAAGCGACCGGAAGTGCTATCCCTCCTCTAGATTTTAATCTTTTTGGACCTGAGGGATTATTGCACAAAAAGATCGAGCGCTTGTTTTGTTCGGCTCGTTAAAACGATCGAAAATCCATCCCTTCTGTATTGTTTTATACTTTTTCGGACTCAAGGGATTAGATGACGAAAAAGGAATTTCGGAGTTACCTTTACGTACCTTTTCAGACTCTCTAAAAATGAAAAGGATCGAGTTATCTTTGTCGTTAGACTCGTTAAAAAGATCAATAGTGACAAACTTGTCTTTAGACGAGAACGAGTTTCACTATTGCTAGGCTCGTTAAAACATAGCGATGGGTTTGCCCGAAGGGCAAATTATAGAACAAGCATATGTTATCCTCCTCAAGCTTGACAAAAATAAAGAGGTACTGGTCAGCAATGACTGGGGAAAAATTGGGAAGAAAACTCAAAGAAACTTTATTGGTAGCAAGTCGCTCTTGAACATGACACTTCCACTCCATGCCTGAGTCGGGTTGGGTTGTTTCATTCACCGGTCACATCGCCATGGTCTCGCCGTACCATCCACATTTGGGGTAAATGCTACCAATCCATCACATAAGTGTCGCCGACATGTTCAAGAGAAGTCATCCAGAGAAGTCACCTGTGTCCCGTCCACTACCATACATCATACTTCATTCTTTCATGACCGCCACCCTGAACCATATATCATCAGATCGTTTTCACCTCCATCAAAATCATTTGCTCCGTTCCGTGTCATTGATGTGGGATTCATTAAGGCCCTCCTTTGACGGATCGCTTCTTGCTTATAAATATTAATTATTTATAATTGTTAATACGATTTGGTTAATATATTAATTAAATTATATAGGAATTAATATATTCCCCTAGTATTTATTAAAAAAAAAAAAAAAAAAAAATTAATATATTACCCTAATATTGTTATAGATATAACCTTTAATTTAATAGTTAGCGTTATATTGCTTTAATATAATAATTTCTATATAACTATTAATTAATATATTAATTATTATATTAATCAATTATAAATATTTATTATTTATAATTGTTAATATGAATTAGTTTAATATATTATTTTAATTTATATAGAAATTAATATATTTTAGTTCAATAAGCTATTTTTAGTTTTTAGTTCAAATCCCTAATTTAATCCTTAGGTCTTGTATTAATATATTAACTCTTCCAATTTTTTTTTAATAATAATAAAAATAAAAATAAAAGTAATTTATTAAAATAAAATAAAATAATTATATAAAATTAATTAATTAATATTACAGCCGACAGTGTGTTGTTCTTAAAAATTTATCCTCATCACTATTTATTCTTTCTTAGTAGCTCTTCTTTTATCATCATTCTCATATCCTGATGATGGATCCCATTTGGGATATGAAACGTTGGTATAAAAATGTTCAAACTGTGGATTCTCTGGTCACTGATTCAAAAGGATCGCTTCTTGTCGACATCAGCTCATTATCCAAGAAGTTGAACTAGGAACACCCCATTTAGTACTTTGAAGCATGCATGCCTCAATGGCAAGTTTCTCACTTCCGGCGACAGGTATACATCAATGACCTTCGACCGAAATATTTTGCATGGTGTTCGACGCCAAGTCCTTTATTCACACCACGTGAATTGTACTGCGGTACCTTGAGGGTCATTATCATTATCGATGATTCCTCTCGCGCTTGTTAACAGTTTACATCATTGACTGGTAATCAAGCGATGTCTTTCCATGTTCGACTTCAAAACATTTCTCACATGGATCGACTTGTACTTCGAGTGAAGATCGGACGAGATTGAAGACCTCGGATCTAGTTTCATCCATCCGAGCTGCGATATATATTCAGGAAAATAAAGACATTGAAATGTACAGCATTGTAGCATAGATAATCATCCTACCAAAAGGATGATGGCTCTATCAGAACCATAAGTCTACCATCAGACGATTGTCTGTCCTATGTACATGAAAATGAATTTATAAAAGCTGAGCATGGGAATGCCCGTCTCAGCTAGATCATGAAAACAGTATGAAGATAATGTATTGTATTGTATCTTATTACAGGTCTCCTCCTAGCATTGAAAGAACTTCGGATCCTCCTAATAAAGCATTTCACCCGATAAACGGCCTCATACTTTAGGGGGCAACTGTTATAGACATTTTTGTGCCTTACAGCTCTAAGCATGAAATGTCCATAAACCAAGGGCTCCTAAGTCCCTAAAAGTGTTGTTCTAACTCCTAAAGGAACAAGGTCAACAAATTACAGCTTCTCCCAAAAGTTCTCCACCAGAAACTGCTCAGAACTAGTCAAATCAGGATCATTTCAGCTGCTCCACTAGCTAGCTGCGTTGCAAAGCACCCGAGTACACTAGCTAGGTGCGTTGCAACGCACCTAATTGCACTACCAGGGTGCGTTGAGTGGGAAATGACAAGTGGCAGAGTCATTCCACGAGGTGGACAGACAATGGAAGCTTCCAGAATCTTCTCCAATGACACTTGCCTCACTGAATTCGACCAGGGATGAGTAAGAGGCTCTCAGTCTCCAAGTGGAAGCAAGAACTGACAGATTGAAGCCACTAATCAATTCATGAGCTGACTCATCCTCTTTGCATACATCTATATATGGGTCCCTCACCAAGAGATCCAGAGGCTGGAATATTGTACATTGCAGAGAATTGCTGTTGGTTTTGAGATAGATATCAGAGTATTGGGTGATTTATGCTTTGTTGGAGGTGAAGAAGGGGCTTCTCTGCTAGGAGGTTGATGCTGGATCAGGAATCATCGGTTGTAACTCCTCCTGGATCTTCTTGTTATATCAATAAAACTATTTGAGTTTCTCCTACATGCTTGTGTATCATTGATGTTTGTTACATTTGTATGTTTAGCTTAAATCCGATCCTAAGCTTTTTATGAGTATGAACCCATGTCTTTGTATAGTTTCCTTCTTCTGTGATCTTACAGGTACTTGGTGAAGCTGGGCAAGTAAGGGAGCAGGTAGCTGGGAGCTGTCAAAGAGAAGAGAGATTGGATCAAAGGACTAGCGCAAGACACAGGTTGGTTCATCCTATTTCTCTTTGTTTATAGTTCATAAAGGAGAATACAAAAGTAGTTTTCTCTATTTGTTTCTAAGGTCACTGTCACACCTTAGTGGGATAGGGTCATTCTGAATAGACACTTTTCCCGTTAACACCCAGCCGAGGTGGGGTTTATGTCATGAAGTCAATGCCCCATTTGGCGAATGGTCCAACAACAATGACTGGATGCAATGGTGCAGGTGGTAATCTAGTTCTGCAGTCATAGATTTGGCATGTGTGACAACTTTTGACAGCAATAATACAATCTTTGAATATAGTCGGCCAGAAGTAACCGACACATAGAATTCTCTGCGTGGTAGCATATCCAGATAAGTGTCCACCACAAGCACCTGAATGGCAATAATTTAATGCTTTCTCGACTTCCTCATGTGTGAGGCACCTCAGTAAAATCGTATCGATACCACGATGGTAAAGAGTGTTGCTAATGATTAGATAATCTTTGGCTTGGTATCAGAAATGTCGCTATTGTGAGCGAGGGGTATCAGGCCAGAAAATTTGGGTCTGGAGATAGATCAATATATCTCCATACCACGGGTCAGATGACGATATCAGAAATAGAGACTCATCCAAAATCAATGGTTTAGATGTTGAATCAATGGAGGTCGAGGGAAGGTCGCAAAGTAGCTCGGCGAAAATGAGATATTTCTTTGATTTGAACTTAATGAATTCCAGATCAAATTCCTACAAAATGACTATACATTTTGAGTATTTTCCCCCCCAGCATTTGACGTGACAGAATGTATGTCATAGGGTTGCAATCTGAAATGACAGTGGTCTTTCGGAGCAGGATGTAGTGGAAAAATCTCTGAACAACTTGCACAACTTCCAAAGTTAGTTTCTCGACATAAGAGTACTTACTTTTTGTATCATTGAGATTATGACTCAAATAATATATCGGATGTTCAATCCCATTTTCCTCTTGGATTAAAACCATGCCAATGGTTGTATTTGCAGTGACGAGATACAGGTAATAGTCATTTTGATAATTCAGAGAATACATCAATGACGCTCTAATCAAGGTATCTTTAAGAGCATTAAAGGAAGCTTGCTTAACTTGATCCCAATGGAAGGATATCCCCTTTTTTAAAAGATGTGTAAAACCTTTAGCCATTCCAGCGTAATTGGGAATGAACATCCTCAGAAAGTTAGCCTTCCCTTGGAGTCTCTGTAACTATAAAATATTTGAAATTGGAGGCAAATCAAGAATTGCCTGAACCTTTAATGGATTGAGTCGAATTCCATCTTTGGACACTATGAATCCAAGCAATCGACCAGAACCAACACAAAACACACATTTGTGCAGATTGAGTCATATCTTGTAGTGTTAAATTATTGCTCTCAAATGTTGCGGGTGATCAGTCTGCTTTCGTGAATGAGCAGGTAAATTGTCAAGGTAAGGTTGAACAATGTGCTTGATGTCATGAAAGGCATAGTTCATTGCCCTCTGAAATGTGGCCCCTGCATTCTTCCAACCAAAAGGGATTTTCCTATACACAAATGTGCCCCATGGACAAATAAAAGCTGTTTTAGATTGGTCCTGTGGGCGGATACTGATTTGATTGTAGCTGGAAAAACCATCCATAAATGAAAATATTTCGCATCTGTCACATTCATCAATAATCTGGTCAATAAAAGGAGTAGGATAATTATCTTTTGGACATGCCTAATTTACATCCCTATAATCGACACACACTCTAATTGTCCCTTGTTTCTTCATGACAGGAATAATGTTGGAAACCTAGTCAGTAAGAGGTACAGGGTAAATGAAGCCAGCACACAAAATATTTTCAACTTCTACTTTAATGGCAGTGGATTTCTTTGGATGAACAGGTCGAAGCCGCTGTCGTACTGGTTTGACATCAAGATACATTTTGATTTCATGTTCAACAATACTAGAGTCAATGCCTGGCATCTCCTCGTATGACCATGCAAATATATCTCGAAATTCATGAAAGAGAGTACGGTAACTATCAAGTTTTGATGGAGAACAAGATTTTTTGACATGAATGTTTTCTACAACATTAGGTTTGGTCGAAATATTAATAGAAATCGTTTCTTCAATATTTGACAGGTTTTGCTCGGAATCTATTGTGTCTATGAAAACAAAATTCGAAAGGAAATCAACAACTGAAGGGTGGTTAAGTTCATTTGAATAATCTTTGATGTCATCTAGAAGATGGGAATGATGATGATAATCTTCCCAAGGTTCTTCTCCTATCATCATTGATTGGACGATTCCTTCATCTGTAGAAAATATACATGAAAAAGAATCCGAAGAAGTACCATATTCTAATGAATGGTCTACCCATACAATTGGTGAAAGTGGATTTGGGTTTGCCGCACAAGCCAGAAAAATTGATTGCTATGCAAGCTCAATGGGGCTTAGCGGCATAACTTTAGTATTACTATCAACTTCAGAATCGTTGGTAATCCTCCTTAAATCAGATGAGGTGGAGGAAATCATGTTGCAAGTCTCTACTCTTGCCACTTCCGCCAAATCAGATGGTGACGGTAGCATAAAAGTACCCATTAGGGAAGGATCTTTAAAGAGACCTACACCAACACTTTGAAGTGATAGTGGGGGTTCGTGTACCAACGGAATGCTTCCCGTAGCCTGAGAACTAGATGCAAAGAAGGCAAGCTGATTGATAACTGTGATTCCACCCTTATGAGGGAATGCAATAGTACAAAAGTACATGGAAACCACAACAACCATAGCATATACCCATGGCCTTCACAGTAAAATGTTGTAGTCGAGGGGTTTGTCAACTACCTCAACTTCAACAGTAACTATTTTCCCCCTAGTTCAATTTGCAGGTTACTCAAAATCCCACAAGGCATATATGTTCGTCTGTCAAAAGCTTTTAATGTGGTTGGTGATCGTAACAATGACGATGAACCAAGTGTTTTGCAGCAGCTCATTGACATAATGCAAGTAGGTGCCCCCTCATCAATAATAGTTCGATGAACATTCTTATTGAGAGCCTTTACTTGAATTAGGAAAGCTAATTGTGTTGGTAACTGTGGTGTGTATCCAGCATGGTTAAAAACCTCAAGATTGGAATCTGTATGGTCTATTCCACCAATTGCTGATAGTAAAGCCTACTTCTGGGAGGGACAATTTTGTAACACCTCAAGCGTCGACATAGTAGAAGGTGATTGAGAAAGATCTTCTACTATGTTATAATTCTGAGCTGCTCGAGCTCAAGGGTTAAATGTTGATTTATGAACAACTCCCTTTGGTGGTTTTATTGTCAATTCTGGCACAATAGGTGGTGGAATATTTTCAGATGAAGTTGAAGTCGAAGGATTAGGTTGATCAGTGGCCTAATTATTCGATGATGACGATGGATTTCCATAATCTTTATTTCTCGTTGACACCAAAACTTCGTTTTTAGGCTTTGCAATGGATAACATAAGTACTTGGGATGTGGAAGCATGGTCTGTTGCAACCAAATGTGTCTCCGAGTTTGGAAACGGATCAGTCAACACTGCAGATGTGTTAGAAGTCTTTAGAAGCTTAGAGACTTCTGAGCGGTGTGGACAATCTCTTGTAAAATGCTCGTCATTACATATTAGACATGGATAACGAGGTTTCCTTGCCGAAGTAGAGGAATCAGGTGATTTCTATTGAGGGGGATTATCTTGTTTTTTCTTTTTTCCCCCTTCTTCTTGCCTCCTGGTTGCTTTTGATTCTTGCCTTTGTCAGATGACACGACATTGAATTCGGAAGCAAGAGTGTTTTCTAATGCATTGGTAGTTTGATTGGAAGCAGCAAGTGTTTGCCCAGATGGTCTACCTGCCGTTTGTGTGCTCGAAGAACCAATCACATCGTCGCCGACATGAGAGTCCTTACTCGATTATGGAGGAGGAGGAATAATGAAAGCTAGTCGGGGTGCATTCAGAATATTGTCGTAGAGTGTGCCGAATTGTGTGTAAATCAAATCCAAATATTGGGCACGAGCAATTACTTTCTCTTCTGTGACAACTCCACCTTTTGCCACATCCTTGGTGATTGATGACAACAAAGATTTTATGAACCACTCAGCCAAAAGCTGATCAGGAACATATGTCTTAACCATTCGAAGATGACGCCACCACTCATGAATATGATATGATATATGAGTAGCAGTAGTATGTTTAAAGTTGGTTAGGAGTTCCATTCCAATCTCGTATCTGATAGGTAACTGGAAATGGGTCAGAAATGTGGTGGCTAAAGTCATAAAGTTGTCAAAAGAAGCTCGTGGTAACTCAATGTACCACTTTGCAGCCAGACCAGTAAGTGTTCTTTGGAAAAGATGGAGTCTAATCGAGTCATCATTTAAGGAGTTTGATGAACATCACAAATGAAAGGCCATGACATGATTTGATGGGTCTTATCCGGGATTTCCATTGAGTTTCAGAATGTCAGAAGGTAACTTATGCATAATTACCGGCCACCAAGGTGCATATAAGATTGGATCATTAGTGAGCCAGTTTAAATCTGGTAATTCAAGAGTTGCTACAAATGGCAATTGTCGATTCAAGTCAGGTTGAGCATACCTAGGATATGATGGAATTACCTGAGCAATAGGTCTTTGCATACCAACATAGGGCATCTGCATTTGGTAACCTTGATAAGGTGGTTGTTGAAAAAATCCGACATAAGGTGGTTGTTGATAGCTAGGTTGAATTTGCAGTTGTCCTTAACCAGCAAAGCCTTGTTGACCAGGACCTTGGTAAGCTTGATACTGTCCAAATCCAGGTTGAGCTTGTTGGGCAGGTCCAAATTGGGGTTGGAATTGCTAGAATTGAGGTTGTTGATATTGGGGCTGCCATGGTTATTGAATCAACTATTGTTGTTGTTGGTACAACTATTGTTGATTTAACGGTTGTTGTTGCCCAACAATGAAAGGTTGGCCAGGTTGTGAATAAACTATACCAGTGTAAGCCTGAGTCACTCTGAATAAAGGTATACTAACCTGAGGTTGTTGGACCCTAGACACAAGCGGTTGTTGTATAACAACTTGAGAAACTTGGACCTCTTGACCTGAAACTTGAGGTTGTGATGTAGAAGGACTAGTTTTTATAGGTTGAGATATAATTGTTTGAACTTGTGAATGCGGTATAGTGGTAACAACAAGTGTAGTAGGAATAGCTGACATAGTTTGCATTGGCTGCGTTGGATACACAAGCCTTGGTTGAACTGGAATTGTTGGTTGCCATTGACAGACTCGAATACACGGCTGAACTGAATACTGTAGGATACTACCATATGATGGTCCTCTAGGATATGGAGGATAAGGTGAATAAGTGTATTGCTCTCCATATGGTGGCAATCCAGTATGTAATGGATACATAGGTCGTTGTTGACTAGATTGCCCAGTTTGATATTGATATGCAGGATCAAACTGTTGAGTTCCCATTAAAGAAGAACCAGGTAAAATTCTAGTTGAGGACATGGGTGATGACCATGTTGTAGAAGAAACCCTTGAGTGGGTTCTAGATAAATATTGGTAACCAACTGGGACGAACGATTCACCATATAGGTGCAACTCAAGTGTAGTAGAAAACATCGAAGAGGTTGCGACAGAATATTCTGCCGCAGCTGCATCAGATGATACAGTCTGGGATGCTAATAGTTGTTCAACCATAGTTAACTGACCCAATAGATGTCCTAAAGAATCAACGGGTACTTGAAAAGAAGCAAGATCAAAAGGAGCAATAAAATGAGGAGTATAAGGATAAAGATAAAGCCTGATTCCAAAATGGAATGGGGTTCCAGGTGTAGTATCTTCTTCTAATTCTTCCTCAACAACAATTAAACTAGGTGGAAGAACTTCACCGTCTGGTCCGTAATAGACTTTTGGTGTTGATAAAGTGGAAGTTTTAGTAGTTACTGATGTCTGAGGGTTAACTGGTTGATCGTCTTCCGGTAAAGTAACAACTTCTAAATGTTCAAATTTGAAGTCCAGATGTTCTGGTAAAAGAACAAAAATTTCAGAGAGAGGTTCCTGAACAACTTCAGGTTTAGAAGTAACTTTGGTTTGAACTGTGATAGGTTCTGGATTAACTTCTGGTTGAACTGATTCAAGTTCAGAAGTAATTTCTTGTTGAACAACTTCAAGTTGTGGATCAACTTGTTGTTGAACAATTTCGGTTACTGTTTACCTAATATTAGTGATAATGTCCTCAGGTAATTGTGAAACTTCTTCTTCAGAAACAGATGTTACAGAATTAGTTGGAGTAACTAGAGCCTCAGTACTTATTGAAATGGATGATTCTGTTAATTCAAATGAAGAACCAGGAGTTCTTGATGTACTTGACTCAGTTAAACGAGACTGCTTTGACCGAATAGGTGTAGCTTCAGGTGGAAAAGGTGGTTTACTCGCTATTCTCTGTGAACGATGGGGTAAGGGTTGATGTTCCTCCATGATTGTTGATTAATTTTATTATAAAAAAGAAATAAACAAAAAGGGGTAAGCTAGGAAAAAGGTTTACCAAGCAACTGTGAACTGCATAATACCTCCCGGCAAACCAAGAAGTATGGGCAGGCAATCTCCCCGAATGCTATGTTTGGTGTATCATAGTGTACAAGGCGGCCGACTCGGTTACCTAAGGATGGATAACAACCTTGTGTTGTCCTCCCATATATACCCAAAAGTACATGGAGGACCAATCCGTGTAAGCACTGTCTAATGCAAAACCGCATAGTGAGAGCATTCCCATATACTTTACGTACTATAACACCGCCCTATATACCCGAAGGTACGTGGACGAGCTACGATATACTCACGTACGTGGAATGAGGCATCACACTCGGGATGTATTGCAGACAAGTTAGCGACAACTGCTTTGTTTTACGACTCCGGAACACGTCTCTAGCCTAGAACCGCTAAATGTTTTCGTTAATGACAATGCTCCATTAGGTAAATTGATGTTAATTTTAAGTTGATCTTGCTTAGGAATTTGCCTTTCAAGTTCACCACGTGATGTATCCTGAAATTCCTAAGAATGCAACTATGATGATAAGCATTATTTCCATTCAATTTAACAATGAAAATCCTAGCTACTAGGGATAGAGAAATCAAATTCCTTTCGATCAAAGAGCAAAGAGCACAATCTAATGCAATTTCCCTAAACTATTCCTATGAGCACACACAAACTTTTTCAATGCAACATGCATGTATTTCTTTTCGATTTCCTTAATGTGAATATGAACAAAAAGGAAACTAATGCACATACAATCAATCAATCTTTAACAAGAACGAAGACTTTACGACAGTTCTGTTTCGAAGGAAAATAAGACTTTTATGACACTTTCTTTCGAACAAAGATTAATCGACTATAATCTAACTTTGACTATGGATCGATAATGACAAAGAAAACATTTAAGAAACATTAATCAACCAAGTCAAAGTAGGGCTAGAAAAGGAGATAGAAACTTGTTTTCTGAGACATGACATTCATTGATCATTCAACAAGCAAACAAACAAAGAAAAGTTGGTAAAAACTCAATCCAAAGGTGGGAAATTGATCCTAGGAGGATCAACACAACCCTGAACGGGAGATAGTGCACTTCAGAGCATTATCCCTAAGCCAAGGGTGCTTTTCAGCTCACTGTGTTCCTCACAAGCTTGCGCTGGTGATAGTGAGCCATTTCAAAAGGCAATTTGACACAGTCTTGACCAAAATTCAATGCAAAAGAGCTGAAATACAATCAATGAACACAAGTAGGGTCTGCAAGAGTGTCCTAGGAGGTGGATAAGCTACTAGGAAAGGTGATCTTCCCCAGTATGGCTGCCAATTTTTTTTTGGATTTTGGTATCTACGGATAAATACTAATTCCCTAGATAAGTAGCCATATCTAGAACAACAGTTTAAAGCACTTTAGCCTTTTCCTATAAGCAATAGATAAGACAAAGAAGATGAGAAGACCTACTTGTAGTTCCGCTTTCCTCTTGTCTCCCTTATATTGATCCTGTTGCTCATTCCCGTACTTAACACGCTTGAGAAGTACCTATAAACACAAACAAAAGACAAAGAACCGATCAAAGCAAAAGATCTATTGAATACAAGTAAATGGAATTAGATACATTCACACACATATAAGCATCATATATCAATACAAGCATAAGGGAAAACGGTTCAAATACTTTATTAAATAGATGAAGGAATTACAACCATCATGTCTGATTCAAAGTGATTCCTCCAACTTGGATCCCTTCCACATCACATCAAAAGCATGACAAACTTGTAGCATAACAATACTTGTCTCAAAGCCAATTCTCATAGCAACATTATCTCCTTACAATTCAATATAGTCCAGCCCCTGATCACTTAGATGAGTGTTCAATTTATAGGAGGATGAAGGAAGTTATGTCATAAATGGGGGTATTGAATAGCCTTCCATACTTAGAATTAGTTCCATGGAGGAAGGGATGAGAGGATAGGATGCATCTTAACTCATTACTCATCCATTTTCGAGCTCATAGGAGTTGGTAAGTGAGGGATACTTCTAGATGACTCCAAGAGATAAGAATATTCCCCAAACCCTATGTGAATTTCGCTCAATCTTGCCCAACACAGGTGAAAGAGGGCCTAAGTGCTCTACAGAGCACCCTCACATGGACTCAATTGCTCTGCAGCGCACCCTTACATGGACCTACCTGCGCTGGTCCCTCTAGAGGTCATTTAAGTATGTCTTCAAGTCATGAAATTGTCTGGGAAGGAGGCATTCAAAAGGGTGACTTGTTTAGGGCATGTAACAACTGAAATTAGCATTTGATGAGCCCTAAAAAACTGATCTGGATGATAGGAGTGATGTGCCCAAATGGATCTGTAACAATGCTGCTCGACTTGCAACCATGTATTTTGTTGTTGTCGAGCTGAGTGCCACAGATATTCGCTCCTTGATGTACCAGGAAACAATTGTGGACCCAACATTGAAAATTCCACTTGATGTACTCTTTTAGTCTGATGGACTCCCCGCCCAATCTACATCTATGAAGCCACATAGCTTCACTCCCTTTACTCATTTGTAACATAGTCCAAACTGTGTAGTTCCTCTGAGGTATTGTAAAACATGTTTAGTTTCCTTCGAAAATAATTTGGTTGGCCTAATCGTAGCTTGGCTCAACTGGTTGACTGCATAACACATATCTGGTCACGTGCTCATAAGGTACATGAGTGAACCAACTAGCTGCCGATAAATGGTAGCATCCACTTCTTAACCTGAAGTGGCATCCTCCTCCCTCTAGGTTTTCACTAGAGGTGTCTCCATGGGTTTAAAACTCTCAGTGCATAACTTCTATAGTATCTCATTTTCATACCTACCTTGAGAGACAAACAATTCCCTATCACCTTTCCATACTTCCAAACCAAGGAAGTAGTACATGAGGCGCATGTCCTTCATTTCAAATTCTCTTGCAAGGTCCTCCTTATAAGATCTGATCAGCTATTCATCACCAATTAAATTTAAATCATCAACATATAAGAAAATAAAAAGCAATTTATCTTCTACCAATATATGATAGATGTTTGCATCCTCTTCACTTTTGGTGAAGCCCAAACCGGTGAGATAATTATTGATCCTAGTGTACCAAGCACAGGGTGCTTGTTTGAGACCGTACAATGTTCACTTGAGTTTGCACACATGAGACTCCTGATCAAATGTCTCAAAACCTTTTGGTTGCTTAATGTACACCTCCTCCTCAATAACCCCATTAAGAAATATTGTTTTTACATCCATCTAGTGGATCTTCTACCCCACTTGCGTAGCCAGTGAAAGAATTGATCTAATGGATGAGTACCTTGCTACAGGAGAAAAGGTCTCCTCATAATCAATTCCCTCAACTTAAGAGTACCCTTTAGCCACAAACCTAGCTTTATATGACTCTATACTTCCATCTGTTGCCTGCTTCACCTTGAAGATCCATATTGAACCCACAACTGATTTATTAGCTGGTCTTGGGACCACTTCCAAAACACTCTTCTTTACAATGGACTCGTATTCCTCCACCATTGCATCAACCTATACAGGTTTATCTACTTCTTCCTTGAAATAGGATGGCTCAATCTCTACAAGCTCAGTCATTAGAGCCATGTAGCCAGTGTACCGATCAGGTGACCTTCTCTGCTTGCGCTGATTTGAAGGAGCACCCACATTCTCCCTCGCATCCTGCACAAGTCTTTCAACTTCCCTAATTCTTTTTTCTGCCTTCTCTAGATGGTTCTGTTTGAGTGGTTGTCTCCACTATTTTCTCCTCAATTTGTGGCTGCTACACAACTTCATGAGGTTCCTCCTTTGGAGCTAAAAGCTCCTCCTTTGGTGGGATCTAAGGCTCCCTCTCAAGAGAGAACCACATCGATTTCTCCTCATCAAAATTTACATCCATTCACACAAGTGTCATTATGAGGGATGTAAAGTACACATAGTAGTTGTGGGGAGTTTCTGTGTAACCCAAAAATACTCCCAACTCTGCTGTTGGCTCAAGCTTATTCCTTGATTCTTTGGAGACATGGCAGTAAACAGAAGCTCCAAAAATCCTGAAGTGCGACACATCTGACTTTCTCCCCAATAATGCCTTCTCTAGTGTAATCATACCAAGAATTCGACGAGGACTCCAGTTTTGCAAATAGATTTTTGTGTTGTATGCCTCGACCCACAAATGCAGAGGTAGGCCTTGGTCATGCAACAATGCCCTCACTGCTCCCATAATGCTACAATTATTTTTCTCAGCCACCCCATTCTGCTGTGGGTTGTGGGGTGCTGTCAACTCTCGTCGAATACCTTCTTTCACACATAAAATTTTAAATTCATTCGACATGTACTCACCTCCATTATCACTCCTAAGAGCCTTCACCTTCTTGCCGATTTATTTCTCATCCAGTTCCTTGAATTCTATGAACTTGGAGAATGTCTCATCTTTCTTTCACATGAAGAAGATCCAACACTTCTGTGAGAAGTCATCAATAAAAATGAAAAAAATATTTGTGCCTGGCAATGGAGGCTGTTGAGAAAGATCCGCAGACATCAAAGTGGATCCTTTTTAGGACTTCATGTGCTTTGTTGTCTTGATCATGGAAAGTGGATTTTGTGTACTTCCCCAAGGTACATCCTTTGCATACATCTTGCTGCTCAAGTGCTCTGTTGGGGAGGCCTGTGGTTATTTGTTGCATAATCTTCAGGGCACAATGATGCAAATGGACAAGTATTTTGTGCCAAAGTTCACTGACATCGTGACTCTGCACCTTCTCCACCTTTGTGCTTAATGCAACACAACCTTCCATATCTAGCTTATATAGGTTCTTCACATGAAACCTGATCTGCTTCACCTGTCTCGTGGTTATGTGTCTCAGGAATTCTTTTCGTTTGCTGAAGATTTGATCATAACCATGGTCTTCCAAAACCGCAACAAAGATGATATTTTTCTTTAAGCTTGGAACACACATGACATCCTTGAGCTTGAGAGGGGAGCCTGACTTCCTTTGAAAGGTGATTGTACCAACCCCGGTCTCGTTGTACCTTCTGTCATCCCCCAACCCAATGTGCATCTACAGGTATTTCTCCTCCAAGTCACTAAAAAAATCTTTATACCCTGTCATGTGGAACGATGCACTTGAGTCCAAGTACCACATGCTCCCCATCACTTTGTTGGCCATGCATGCGATAAGGGTAAAGTCAAGCTTGAACTGGGAAGCCAAGGCTTCACCTGCTTCTCCTCCTCAGGTCTTCTTGCTTGCCTTCTTGTGTGGACACTTCGTGGCATAGTCCCTGAATTCATGACAATAGAAGCATTTAATTTTGGAAAAATATTTCTTCTTGCCCCCTTGGCTAGATTTTGGTTTGGATTGATATTTCTTCCCTTTTCCCTTCTTTCCCTTTCCAACCAATGCAAAGTTTTCTTCATCCTCACCCTTGGGAAAAGTCCTATCTCTAATATTTCACCCGATTTCCTCCTATACCAAATCACACCATAAGCATTCCCAATTTGGTAATTTCTCCCTCTCGTTCACTGAATCTTGGTAGCTATGTTAGCTCTTGGGAAGGCCTAGAAGGGCTAGGCTTAGCAAGTCACCTTTTGGAAAATTAACACGAACCCTGCCAAGTTCATCATGAACCTACTCAAATACTATGGAATTATGTCATTCTTTTGCATCTTGATACTTTGAAGTTTATCCTTGAGTGCTAGCATCCTATGGTCACTACTATTCTCGAATAATTCTGTGAGGGCTTTCCACATTGCGAATGAAGTTTCTTTTCCATGGAGATTTGAGACAATGTGATCCCATGCTCCCTCCAATATTATTCTCCTCACCTTGGCTACATATTTCTTCCACTGAGCAAGGTTTTGGGCATCAAATTCTGGTGGTTTTGCAACATCTATCATGATTTATTCTAGCAATCCATTGTTACCCAATACCGCCTCCATGTGATCCTTCCATGTGATTAAATTAGATATGCCTTCCAAGGAATACTCTAGCCTCAATCCATTGAAGGCCATCTTCTCATCTCTAAAGAGATCCTACTACACTGAACTTCATATTCGAGCCTCCTGAGGAAAAACTTCGAAATTCCTGCTCTAATGTGAATCCTGCTATGATATCATGTAGAAATTATGGTGTATATTGGCAACAACTCATGAATTTTTAATCAAAATCAGAAGACACAAACCTACTCTATTGCTCTACGAAAGTTAATTCACAATTCAGAACAAAAATTTCAGACATGCAATAAGAAATAACACACATGCAAACAATAATATTCCCGGGGAAAGCAATCTACAAAAGCCCCCAATTCCTGCTTGCATTAATTTGATTAATAGAGATGTATGACAGTTTCTTTGCTCAATTGATAAAAACCTTGATCCAAAAGGGATCCTAAACACCCTCTAAGTCTTCAAACATCCAAAGCTATCGCATAAGAAGAACCTTTAAAAATGGCGGATTACACTATCGGGAGTGAAAAACACAAGGAAACAACGGAAATAGAGCCTATCAGAGTCAAAACAACTTTACACAGGAGTCGTCGGATTTGGCCGATGAATGGTCCAGATCTGATCGGAATATCACAATCTGTGGTGACAGGCGGAGGCTATCAGAGGTGACCATATGACAGTTGCGATCACGATCAGTGCGGGTCAACGAGGACCGTTGATCAAGCACGCAGATCGACGGCCCAGGTTAACTCGCAATATCGCAATCGGCAAATACAAGGAGCGCTTACCAAACAGCTCGGGGTCTATGCGATATGCGATTGCGATCAATTGCATTGCAATATCACATCGGAGCAGTACAACAGAGCGGGGCCGATATATATATGACTTGCGATAGCCGGACCCGATGGAGTTATAGATGATATTTTATATATTTTGAGATCCGGAAAATGACATTTTCCTTTGTATTTCGCATTTTCATTAAATAAATGAAATGCAAAGGAAATGTGCCTGATGCGATGAAGTGGACCCGATGGAACTTATAGATGAAAATATATATCATTTCAAGTCCGCCATAAAGCCATTTTGCGATATTTTCAGTGTTTTAATGTATTTTTCAAATATAAAGGGAAACCACAGAACGAGCATTTGCGACATGCGATAGCGATTTAAAGGCAGACCCGATGGAATATAGGGCGAAATTCATAATATTTGAAGTCCGATAAACAATGATTTGGCAGATTTTTCCCATGTTTTACAGTGTTTCTCTGTGTAAACAGAGAACACTATTTTTGGGGATTTCAAAGGCCCGATGGTCCCTTCTATTGCAGAACAGGTGGCCACCTTCCCTGAAGACGTTATGCCATGATTGCTAACGCTCAGAAGGGATTTGAGTAGATAGAGGCCTGGAGCCAGAGAGCCTGAGAAGGGGAAACAAACAGACAACGCCAATTGGCTTAAAAGCCACAGAAGACAGAAGATAGGGACAAGCAGTACTGAGACAGAGAGAAGACAGAGACAGAGAGTGAAAGAAAGAGTTTGTGTACTCAGAGAGGCTTGAGGGATTCAAGAAAAACTCCTGCTATTTTGTATCTGTTGTGTTGAGACTCAATTTGAGCTCACATTTTGTAAAACTCTACTCTTGAAGACATAATAGAGAGGTCACCACTGAAGGCTGGAACATGAGACGTAGCCCAAGAGTTTTGGGTGAACTCCATATTAAACTTGCTGTGTTTATGTGTGTTAGTCTATTATGTTTCTCTAACTGCTCAATTGTCTATATTATTCGCAATCTTATCGATCCGTTGCACTAAGTAATATAGGCAAATCCATGCATATGAGTCTGTAATACTTTAAAAGTAATCTAAGATCTTCATTTTCAGATCAAACCTGCATGTGAATAGCCTATCTCTCCGCTCATTGAGAAGCTCAGACCCAAAATTAGACAATTTCTACCTTTGCTTGAGCCCCTATTTCCTTCCGCAAGTCCTTGAGAAATTAGGCCCCTATTATATAGGAATTTCTCCAAAATGGATTTTGCAATTCCCAAGGTTGATCATCTGACTACATGCAACACACATATACTCAATACTAGTCTACAATTGATGTTACATTGCCTTGGAATCTCCACCACTGCCGGGGAACTCAAATTCTCTAACTAGATGATCACTCAATTTGACTAACGTCCCACTACACAACTGACCTTCCACTAGTTCCTCCAACAATAAGAACTACTTTAACTGAAAACAACTTGAGATAACTGACTTTGATTGCTACAGATTAGCAATCACACATGCTTAACTAAACTCTAACTCCTCCAACTCAAATTTACTGAGTAAACAGGGTGACACAAGCCATGTAATGCAAGTTAACTACATCCAAGTTGTTTGCTGATGTGGAAATTCAAATTTTCTCAATTTAATCAGGGTAAAATCAGATTGAGAATTTCTTGCTGCATTTTTCAATAGTATGAGAGCTTGGAAAACAAAGAATTAATGCCCAAGTCAAACAAACAAAATTTTCTTCCTTTCCTCGCTATCCTTCTCTTATTTATCGCTCTTAATTTTTCTCAGACTTATTAAATAGTGCGAATTTCTTATCTATCTCCGATGAGATCAAACACCTCTCTTTTATATAGTCTTTTGGTGAGGTCCAAGGGCCTCTTGTGGGGTCGACTTGATGGGTTGGCCGACCCATCACTTGGTAGCTTCTAGATCTCATTTTTACATTTAAAATATTTCTTTTACATCAATTCAAGATCCCTTCATGGGACTTTACATCATGACCTTGACTTTGACCTTGTCACAACCCTAGAGCACACAAATGGGTGCTAAACCTAAGACAAAATAATCAATGGGCAAGAAACCCATTCTTGAATAAATAATTTTCTTTTGCAAAAATACAATTTTATTTTCTTTTTCTTTTGACAAGTACATTGATTACATCAAGTCATGGTACATAGACAATTATGAAGACTGAAGATGAGTAAGTATTCACTGACAATTCCTAACATTTCCACTCATGGATTTGGCAGTCTACATCCACCATCATTTGAGATTAATAATAGGCCTGAGACCTCTCATGTGGCACTTAATGTGGATGTTTTTGTGGGTATGGGTGTCCATAACATGACATGTAGCACTATCCCAATGGAAGGTGGGTCAAACTCTACATTTGGCACTCTTCGTCCTTTCCCTCCATTGGAGTGGGATTAAGGATTTAGGAGCATAGAGGTTCATTACCTATTCCAAAACTAAGCCACAATAGTCATTGGTATAGAACAAGGCTCGTCAAATCCCATGGGAATAATATTTCTCTTATAATAGGAAAGGAAATTTCTCTTTATCAAGTTGAAACAAAACATTAGTCAGTAAGTTCTTCAATTGATGTGTTAATATAGGTCATTTTTCTTTGCGTATGCAATAATTTGGGTTTCCTTTTCTCATGTATAGTGCCATTAGTCATTTCACGTTGATAGGATAGCATGGTTTTATCCTCTGGTATGAGGAGGGAGCATGGAAGATATTGAACCAAACATGGTTATTAATGAATCATTGGTTTCTTAGGCTTATACTATGGCACCCTTTTTTCGATGTGTGGATACATATAAATCATGTAATGTTTTGATTTGGGTAAAATTTCCCAATATCTCACTTGAACTTTGGAATAATGTAGGTATTAAAGCCATAGGATATGCAATTAGACTCTATATTATTGGCAATGATGGGTATGTAGAGAATAAATTGTGGTTAATGGCCCAGATTCTAACTGATATCAATGTTAGGTAGGGTTTATATGAATCAATCCAAAATGTTAGTGGTGATATTTCCTATACTCATATTCTTAACTATACATATGTGTAATTTTTTGTTCTAGATGCCATGAAGTGGTCCACTTAATGGTGGATTGTTCTTGATTTTCCATTAGTTGACATCATGGGGTGTGTATGTGTAATGGAGAAGTTCATCCCAAGGACATCAATGACGATAATTCACCCAAAGTAGTTCCAGTTGTGGATAATGGACATCTCATTATTGATCTAGTCAAAGATATGGATCCTATGACTCATCCTATTAAAAAGTTTATTGTGATGCAACTAGAGGGAGGATTTCCATATGGTTAAACGCAAAGAACTTTCTTCAAAATCACTTGTACTATTATAATGTTCTTGTGGTTTCATCAAGACGTTTCTCAACATCCCTTATGACACTCACTAATAGTTTCTCCCATTTGATGGAGTCTTATAGGATGTTCAACCAAATAAGTATTTGTCAGATCTATCTTCATCAAGTGATGAAAGTTTAGGTAGGATAGAAGAAATTAACCAAACATCTACTACGTCATCTAGCAAGTGAAGATCAACTAGAGGTGAAAATATTAGAAGAAAATTCCATAGACGCATGGAAATTTTTCTCGCTAAAGGGGGGTCATGTTCTTATGATAATGAGAGCATAGATGACATCAATGTGCCCTTGAGGTACAAACATCTAGTGAAACAATGGGCACTTAAGGATCTTTCTGAAATAAACACTGATTTTTCTATCAATGAAAGGATATATTGCATTGTCCCGTCATCAGTACATGGTTTGGGGCTATTTTCCTTGGATGGCATAAAGGTATGTTACGGAGGATTGATTGAATTGATGGAGTATTCCAGACCCTATTATAACTACAATGATAGGATACGACTAGTCCAATATATGAAAAGTATCTAAAGATATGGAGTGGTCGCAAATTATATACAACTAAAAGACAATGATGAAAATAAAGGCACAACTATGTATATTGATGGAAGGCCAAAAGCAACAGGGAATATTGCAAGGTTTATAAATAGTACACGGTCTGTCACCACAAATAAACAACCCAATTGCATATTTGAGGGACGTAAAGGAAACCATATATTCATATGTGCCATTAAATCAATACTTGCAAGGGAAGGGTTTCTCATTGATTACAATTTGAATAGAATAAATACAAATATTTCTATTATCGGGGCGATATGTATTCAATTTTACCCAACTGTAAGCAATGTCTATTGTATGTTATGGTTTTCTTTTTTTTGCTTAAGCAAGAGTGGGTCCTTCTATTCAATTATCTAAAAAAGTTACACAGTGTACATAAAAAACAAAGGCGCTGTGGCCCACCAACATGCCGAGCCAACCATAACCTTTGTTACCGCGCTAGAATCTCAAACACTGGGCCGAGGGCCCACAAAACAATACAAAAAAGCTTCTGTAGACCGTGCGATCTTCCTCCAAAGATCTAACGGTTGAGAAGCATTTTGGGTGGCTAACATGCTTACCCCTTAACCTTTCACTCAGACCTGAAAAGACCAATGAACTGGCTTTACAAAACATTTCGGGTCCACCTGGGGAGTAAACCCACGAGCATTTTACCTGCCCAAATTCCACCAGAAGCATGCAATCCCGAAAAGACTGTGCGACTAACACAGAATTTAACCGCTAAATCGGACCCGAAGCATAATAAATATCCCACCTAAGAAATTTTAGGTCCAATTTTGTTATTAACATTCTTGTTGTTATCCATGTGAAATCCATGGGATTGTTGCGATTTCGCCGTCCTGCCACCATTTTAAATGAGTTCACTGCACAATTAATTAAAAGGCCCTTCTTAATGTAAATAGGGTCCAAGCAGCAACTAGTCCTGTTTATAGTTTCCCTCCTGGGACCCATATGTTTATATAGTTCTGGGTGCATTTTCCCGCCCGAAAACCAAATGCAGAATTTAGAGGGATACCTGACCTCCTGCTCGCACTTTTCCATATACTTCATCCCCTTGTCGACCAAAATTCCTCTGTCTCCATCAGTCTTCTTCCTGCTTATTTACCTTGCTCTGATAGAATTCTCTATCTAAGGTCACCTATCTGGAACATTCTTCCCGCAAATGTCCTTGGGGAGTCCTGATCCAGACATATCTTATATTTCTTTTGGAACAGAGCACACCTTCGTTTGCAAAAATATCTGCTAATCTATTCGCTGTTCTGCGCACATGGATAAAACTAAGGGTTATCATGGTTTGCAGGTGGGATTGAATGTGTTGATAAACTTGCAGTAACCTCCAGTGTCTCGACACTTCGTCTGGTGCTGAGCCATTGCCGATTTTCTTGACCGAATTAATTATTAATTCAGAATCAACTTCAATTATGGTTTTATGTAAATTTGAGTCCCTCAAGATTTCTAGGCAATGCTCCATGGCCATAAGCTCTGCCATATTATTCGTGGCCTTCCCCAAATGACTGTGAAAGATGGTTTTTATGAAACCCTTTTCATCTCTTATGACTCCTCCATAACTAGCCATACCAGGGTTTCCTTTTGAGGCTCCATCAATATTGCATTTCATAAAACCCTGAGGTAGAGGTTGCCAAAATTCCTTATCAGCTGTTATATGACTTACAATCTTGTTTGTGCCCTGGGGGAAAAGCCCCTGTAGTCCCAAATTTAGAAGTATCTGCTCATCCTGATCCTAAGGTTGGCTTCCAGGGAGGTTTTTTTATGAGGGTTGCTACAGTCTCTCTGAGCTGTCTTATGATCTGAGCCATGATGCTCTGGGGTGTCCCAATCCTGTTCTTGAAGACTCTGTTGTTGCGCTCTTTCCAGACATCCCAGATGATAAATCCTGGAACCAAAGCCCACGCTTGGTTGATTATTTCATTTGCAGAGACATTTTTCCTCCAATTCTTCAAAGTACAGGTGATGCTACCAATGTCCTTGTCTGTTTGTCTAGAGATTGAAGCCACCCAATTCCAAAAGGTGGAGATGAATGCGTAGAGGTTGAGAAGGTGTTCCATAGTTTCTTCTTGTAATTCACATAGCTGGCATCTAGATGGACCAGTTACCCCTCTTTTTCGAAGGTTTCCCCAAGTCAGAATTTTTTATCCTGCACTAATCACATGAACAGTTTAATTTTCATCCAGTTTTGGTTCTGCCATAGGTCCTTCCATGCCTTATCAGGGTTTGGGAAGTCGAGCCCCAGGGCTATTCGCTTGGCCTCTTTGAGGTTAAAGTTTCCTTCATTATTTTTACCCCATCTTAGTTGGTCTGAAGATGTTGATTTCAGAATCTTTCTCTGTTCCAAGATGACTGTAAGAGCTTCTGCCTGGTCTTTCAACAGGGAGTCATCACTATATACTAGGTTCTTCCATACTCTCCATTTTCCATCACTACTATCCTGATCCCAAAAGTCATTTACTCTAAGTAACCCTTTGTCGTCAGTATCATTCTTGAGATTGGAAAATTCTTCTTTTAACAGTTTAGGTTCCTGTTGCCAATTATCTTCCCAAAACCAAGCAAGGTTTCCATCTCTGATCTCCCAAAAACTATGTTTCTGAACTATGGCTCTATTCTCCCAAGCTTTGTTCCAGATGTGGGAGCCTTTGATGAGTCCAGAAATCCTAATGTAATCCCTTTCTTGCCAATTGTTTGCATATTTCTGTTTCCATACTTTGGCCCAAGGGGAAATTGATTCTTTTAGCCATCTCCACCATAGTTTTGCCCCCAAAACTTTGTTTAGGGTTTCAGGGTCATCAAGTCCCAAACCTCCATGTATCTTTGGTTTACATATCTTATCCCAGGCTACCAAAGCCCATTTATTTTTCTCTTCCCCTTTGCCCCAAAGAAAATCCCTTTGGATATTTCTGATGTGTTGCATTACTCCTTTAGGACCTGAAAGAGCTGAAAGCATGAAGATGGGGATAGTTTGTAGGATAGATTTTGTAAGCACTAGCCGTCCTGCTAAATTCAAAGACCTGTTTGTCCATTTCCAGATTTTGTCCTGTAGTTTATTAGTAACCGGCTCCCAAACTGCCTTGCTCAGAGGTTTGTCTGTTAGAGGTACTCCCAAATATTTGGAGGGTAGCATATCTCTTTGGAAGCCTAGAATTCTGGTGAGGTTTCTCTGAATAGCAATATCAGTATTAAAAAAGAAAATATTTGATTTGTTTAGGCTTACCTTTGTCCCCGCAGACATAACAAAGTTGTTCAGGATTTGTTTGAAGGCTTGAGCTTCCTTGACCATGGGTGTACCCTACAACATAGTGTTGTCCATGAATTGTTGATGGGTCAAGGCATCCCCATTTATACTGAGTTTAAGACCCTGGATTTTACCTTCTACTTTGGCATTTTTAATCGCATTGCCTAGCCCTTCCATCATGAGAATAAAAAGGAAAGGTGAAAGCGGATCTCCTTGTCTGAGTCCTCTCGAGGGCTTAAAGATCTTGGATGGTGAGCCATTTAGCAGGATTGAAAAACTTGAGGTGGTTACAAGGGCCATTATCCATCTTATCCAGTTATGGTCAAAGCCATATGATATCAGTACTTCCTTGATGTATGCCCAGCTCAGCTTACCATAAGCCTTCTCTAGGTCAAGTTGAATGATCATACTTGCCTGCTTATTGCTCTTAAGTGAGTGATTCACCTCATGAGCTTGAATGATGTTATTAAGAATTTGTCTGCCTTCCACATATCCAGTTTGCTCCTCAGACACGAGAGTTGGGAGAAGGGGTTTAAGTCTGTTCGCAATTACTTTGGAAATAATTTTGTACACCACATTTCATAATTCTATGGGTCTAAATATATCTGGTGTGATAGCATTCTCTTGCTTTGGAATAAGGGCTATGAAAGAGGTGTTAAGCGCTTTCAAAACAATTTTGTTTTGCCATGAGTCCTCCACCACATCGAGGATATATTGCTTGACTATTTCCTAGCATGCTTTGAAGAAGTCAACATTGAAACCATCCGGACCTGGAGCTTTCCGGTTTTGCATTTCTATGATGACTTCGCTGATTTCCTCTTCATTCACTGGCCTGTTAAGATTATAATTGTCTTCTCTTGTCACTAGCTTAGGAATGTGCTTTGTGAAGTCCTTGATAAATTGTGATCTGTCTATGAGAGGCTCCTCGGCTATGCCTTGGAAATGTTGAACCAAAACAATTTCTATTTCTTGGTGTGTAGTGAGCTGTTTTCCTTGAGTATCTTTGATTTTTGAAATCCTGTTATGAGACCTATGATCCATGGTGGATTTGTGAAAAAACCTTGTATTCCTTTCTCCTTCTTTTAACCATTGTACCCTTGATTTCTGTTTCCAGAAGATCTCCTCTTGCTTGCATAAGCCTTCCCATTCTTGTTGAACATAGTCAGCTTGTTCCTTACTCTCCTCGATGAAGCCCTCTGTGATGATGGTCTGGTTAATTTCCTATAGTTTCCATTCAACTGCTTTTTTGGCTTTGAATATATTGCCAAATTCATTCTTATTCCACTCTTTAAGCCTGTGTTTGACGTGTTTCAATATTTGATGCAGAAGGAACATTTTGGTACCCTGAACTTGCATATCTTTTGTCCACCATCTTTCAATATTGCTGATGAAGTTAGGATGGGTAAGCCAAATGTTATCAAACCTGAAAGGTCTATTTCTTGGAGTTCCTATGAAGGACGCTTCAAGTTGAATAGGCCAGTGGTCTGAGCCTCTAAAAGGAAGTATCTTAGCTAACAAGTTATGGCCTATGAGGATGAGATCCTCTGAGATAATGAATCTGTTAAGTTTAGAGGCCACTTGAGACGCTCCTCCCCTCTTATTATTCCAGGTGAAGATACCATTACTTGTCTTTGTATCTACTAGCCTCATGTTGTTTATGAAATTTTGAAATGCTATGGAATCTCTGCCTAGTGATCTGGTCCCACCTTTTTTTCCCAATAGAGACCTAATCATATTAAAGTCCCCTCCCAGAATCCAGGGGATACCCGGATGTCTTTCTCTTAACTCCTCTTCTGGCTTTTGTGGACCATATACATTTGTGAGCAAATAAACTTCCTTGTCCCCCAAAGGTTGGATGACCAATGATAGATAGTTCCTGGATGCTTCAGCATCTAGGGTACCAAGTTTCTGAGGGTTCCAAAGTGTGAGAATTCCTCCTGCTGTTCTGTTTGCTTTAACTTCTAGATATTCATATTTGATAAGCCATTTACTATGTATCTCTCTTATTTTGTCTATTGAACATTTTGTTTCCTGGATAAAACCCATATTTGGTTTTTCTTCTTTCATTCTATTGCTGAGATTTCTTTGTTTCCTTTTACTTCCTAGACCCCTAATATTCCATGTTGTGAGCTTCATTAAGAAAGATTTGTAAATGAGTAACTAGTTAGGTCTTTCATCTCACTTGAGTTGATCATGAGTTTTCCACACTTGATCAATAACTCATTCTGTTTTTTCCTTCCTCTTTTCCTTCCTGGGTTCTTGGAAGCTTGTCCCAATGTTGCCTCCATCATTTTAACCCCTCTGTTGTCCTGAATATCATGGTTTCTTTTGACCCCCGAACCTTTTGCCTGAGTTCTCCAGAGGAATAGCTGTTGCACTCTATTAAACTCCTCTTGAGGTAGCGAATCCATTCCTTTGGTAGTTCCCTGCTCTAGGAACTTTTCCAGATCGAGATGCTCCCTTTCAAGAATATCCTGCAGTTCATGATCCTCTGTTCCCACCTCGCTCGGGGTCATCTCTTGGTCCCTGTCAAGTTCCATAGTGTTCGGCAGATCCTCCTTTTGTTGGTTGTTTTCAGGTATATCCTCCATGCTATCATCCTTTTCCTTCTCTGCAGGGCTGTCCTCTAGTATCTGGTCTGCTTTATTGTGCTCCTCTTCTTCTTCTAATACCTTGAACCTATTATGACTAATTTGCTTTTCCTCGTTGATTTCTTCTAGTTCTTTCTCCCCCCTTTACCTCTACTCCCCACTTTGTTAAAGCTTTCAGTTTCTTTCCTCGAGGTTGCTTTAATTATACTCTCCATTTTGTTTAAGGGGCAGTCTCTAAATAGATGCCCATGTTCATGGAATTTGCGGCATCTGAAAGGAACATGCTCATAGTCCACCGCTTGCACCCATACTTCATCATATACTTCTAGAATTATTTCATCTGGTAGAGCTCCAGAAAGGTCCATCTCTACTCATATTTGGGCAAAGGAAGTAATTTTTCCTCGCATTGTGGCCTCTGATATTTTAAAAAAATGCCCTAATTTATTGCCTATGGATTTTAATGATTTTGGCTGCCAATAATCTAGAGGTAGGGAATAGAGCCTTATCCATACCGGTACCGAAGTGAATTTCTCACGCTCCGGGACAAAATTCGTCACCCATGGCTGCATATAGAGGCCTGCAGCAGCATAGAAGTATGGTCCTCTTTCAAACACCCTATCTTTATCCTCTATGTTTGTAAAAACTACAGTGAAGAAACCCTTGGATTCAAGGTGTAGATCTATATCTCCTTTAGGTTTCCAATGATTCTTTATCCAAGCATGTATTAGGTTTCCAATGATTCTTTATCCAAGCATGTAAAGCATTCTTCGTTGGCCATAACCCCATGAATTTACATATCACTACATAAGTCGCCATGTGCTCCCTATGCGCCTGTAGCGCTGGATCACTTAACACCACTCAGGGTGTGATGGTTGCCCTAGGCTTACATGGTCCAGTCTGATTACTGGGGTCAGGTTTCTGATTATCTCCTCCTATTCGCTTCTCTCGTCTGACTTCTTCCTGCATATCTGCCTACCCCTGTGAGCTTCTATTTTCCTGTTTCCCTCTTCCTAAAACCCTGGTTTCAGCTTCCAGTGGTTTCTTGAATCGATTGGAGACTGCCTGACTGTAGGAGGGAGTGGAAATCCCCCCCTCTCGCCTCTCCATGGTGCCCAACACTGTTCTCCTGCTGCAAACCCTAGCACTGCGTGTTTTTCTTCAGCTCCAAATTTTTTCCGGCTCGAAATCAATTTTTCCTATGTTATGGTTTTCATTTACTACATGAAGTTTCTATATAAATTTAGACATATACCAATAGTGGTTTCCTTATTAATATAATGATGATTACTTGTGAATGAATTGCAAATTACACTTATTTGATAAATAAGGTGATAAGGGGAAGGCACCAGCCTTAGAGCATTCCACAGATGCTCGTGAGGAAGAGGTTATTGATGATGCAATTTTTATGTCCGTCGATCCAATGCAAGCAATAAGGAAGCTTAAATTCAAAGAAACCAAGAAACTTAATTCTTTATTTTTGATTGAGCCTCAGACATATGAGATAAAAGGTGAAATCAAAACCTTTCTGCAACAAATTCGTTGGTATGGGTTTGGAAACTCATTTAATTATCCCAATTATTTGTTTATGTTTTAGTTATCTCATTCTTTATAAAAAACTCTTTATTTTATAGGAGTTTTTGGCGGATTTCGATCCTCATGCTACGAATATGGGTTAGGTCGGCGTTGGTAGTGATGTCGATGCTCCACTTATGAGTGAGTCACCAGTCATTGAGATCGGAACAATCGGTCAACCACCCACAACATGATCTGCACCCCCTGAACAATGTATGTCAGGATCTACACATGATGTTGTGGATGCAGAGCGTGACGCAATTGCACAATTTGAAATCAGCTTTCCTGGATCTTCCCATGTTACTAGCACAGGATCACCACTGATCATGTTTTTAGTAGATGATGACAATGTCCCTATGAAAATAAAGAAACTTCCAGGTATTTAAGAAGTGTTTTAAATATTAAGTACAACCAAAATCAAATTAACGTATAATCTGTGATTATTTTAAACTAATGATAATATAATTTTGCAGGGAATGATGTATTTTATAGGCATTTGTATGAAATAGCCTAGGAAATCCTTGGGCCAACCATTCACACAAATTGGAAATCCCAAAGTTCCAAGTTAATAGAGAAAATTATTAACAGGATGGTTCGCCTGTTCGGTGATGGTACCTTCAACAAATTTGGAGTTACCTCAAAGGCAAGTGTACATTTACAATATTTACAGGACCAATATAGGTCTCAGTTGGAAAGGGCCATGTCGCATGAGCACCCTCCATCGATTACAGATATGGAGTGGAGAGCGCTCATGGCAGATGAACACGAGAAGGAACTTCAAAAAGCAGGGAAGACTCCACTCAGACCAGGAAGGTATGAGGCACATTTAATAATGTAATTATGATGCTTTATCATCATTGCAACATCTAATTAAGTTTTTCAATGCTTTAAATATAGGCTCCCAGATACTTCCACAACCACACATATTAGAATAGCCAACCATGGGCAACATCATCTTGGCCTGGGTGGTTACTCGAAACTGGCCACAAAAATTATAAGTATATAAAAAAATAATTTGCATCCAAATTATAAATTGTTAACAATTTTAATTTAATATCACAGAAGAAGAAAAAATCATGTTCTAATGCAAAATTGCAAGGGACACAATTCAAAGAGGCTCCCATGAAGGAAGACCTACAACTTTCTTTCAAGTACGACTATCAAGTCATGGTTGAACGAAGGACAAGCTTGATGTCTTCACAGTCTTCCAACATCAAACATAACACTCAGGAAAATAAAAGCAAGGAATAACATTTCTAAATCATTACTTGTACAATCCATTAGTTATTATTTTTAGCCATAAAGTAACGTGCTTGATTGTAAAAAGTAGGCAAGCAATGTACATACAACACACGAGCTTATTGACGATGGAGTGCGTGATCTTGAGACCGATGTTCAACTTGGTATTGGAGGTATTTCATGTGTTATAAAAAAATTGTAGTATGGAATACAATTAAAAATATTTAAATGCAAATGGTGTTATAATTATAACATTTCTTGTTTCTCCACCAGAGCATGTAATAGATGTGGCCAAAGAAGAGGAATAACATATGGCCACATTCGAAAGTATTATGCTTCCCTCCACGATCGAAGCAGGTAAAGAATACTCTAATACTTTTTTAATTAATAAAACATTTGTAATAATAATAACTATAAATATGAATTTAACTTTTCTTTCTTATTGCAGTTGATGCCCAACTCCACTTTCAGCAACTTAGTCATATGACTATGTCAACATCAAGAAATATTACACTAGGTACCACAACAAATGAAGGGGGCAAAGATCAAGACATACTCGCTAACTTCATATTAAAAAATGCCCGCAATTGTTTACATAGAGCCCCTTTTTTTGAGTACCACATTTTTGATTGAGAGGTTGAATGCCTCATGGAATGTGCACATGTAACTTTAGTCTATCTTAATAAAAAGTTGTGATACTACAAAAAATTAGAACAATTTTGTTTCATATTATGTAAACATATTTTTTGTGATACAAGGAGGGTGTAGAATACCATATATTTTATAAATTCGTGGTATAAGTTAATTAACTTTGTTACGAACACCAAGAGCCTATAATCAAATTCTTGTGTTAAAAGAAGCCTTTACATAATACATGCCCATGATAAGTCAACCATATACTAATTTGTATACCTATCCCACTCCACCATACACTACCACACCTAATTTAGGTGCTAGCTACTCCTGCTTCAATGCCTAATCACAACAATTTGTGATTATGATGACAATTTAAGTACATATGTGTGTAATGTCCATGGTGCGACGTATGAGTTGTCATCCCCAAATTTCCTGTCAATGATTATAATAACCTTGAATGGGCTAGCATTGGCCTGTCATCATCATCTCAAAATGATTTGACATATGAAAATTTTCCATGTCTATCATCATCACTTCACACTATCTCATGGATGATCCTTTCTACATATTATATGCATGAATTTATGGAAGACCATCCCCTCTACCTATCCTATGATTTATTGCGAAAACAAGTGAATAAAGGACAATTGACGTATCTTTGTTGAGAATATCCCCTACTTATAAATTGTACTTTGTTCACCTGTTCTTAGAATCAATAATAGGCTAGGTAGAGGGGATGATCTGCCAAAAATTCATGCATATAATCTATAGAAGGGGTCATCTATGAGACAATGTGAAGTGATGATGATAGACATGGTAAATTTTCATCTGTTGGGTCATTTTGAGATGGTGATGACATACCAGTGCTAGCCCATTCAAGGTTATAATCATTGATGGGCAATGTGCGGAGGAAAATTCATACATCCCATCATGGACATTACACTCATGTGTACTTAAATTTTCATCATAATCACAAACTGTTGTGAATTGACAACTAATATATGTTAGAATTTTGTTAGACTAATATAGATTAGAAAATGCAACCAATATATAGATTAGTTACAATAAATATAGTATAAATTAATATAGCAACCATTCCAACAATGTCGACTAGTCTATATTGAGACTAATATTGATGCTTCATGGGATGGTGTATCAACTCGTCTCATGCTTTATCCCAATAATCATTGAATGTCCTAATATTGCTCTGAGATTCTATTCAAATTCTGACAATTTATAAGACTTGTAGCCTTCCACTATTTGCAAGGTTCTCCAGCATCAAGTGGTACACTAAGTCTAGGTTAATTAGTATATGTTTAATGAATGTAGTTTATTGTCCTCAATCCATATTCAAAAGATATTGCAAACATTCTGTCATAGGTATGCACTCCTGTAGGTTATTCATATTCTTTATTTTCTTAGTTTGATCGATATTAGAAGTTGCATGCTCATAACACACACATATACATATTCCAATATTTATCCAATATTTATCATTAAAATATATGCATCGAACATAGGTCTTGGCTTCTATAGTCGTGTTCAGACTTTAGATCTTATATATGTATGTGCAAGACTGCTTTGTCCTATTCAAGTACGGTGACTATAGTTTTTGGACTAGGTTTGATATTTTAACAATGCGTTTTCAGTCTTAATTGGGATGAATTTCAGTGTTTAATCATGATCAATATTTGTCTATTGATTTTTGAAATGGTTCAACTATTCAAATGCCTAGTTTAAAAAATAATGCTAATGCATGCCGCTCGGATGAAACCTAATCTATTGAAGGATAAATGTGCAATTATTAATTTTCAAATGCTATTAAATTTCTCATTTTAAGCATCTAAGAACATCATCGACTACACTCTTCCCTAAATATTTTATACAAACCCCACTTATCTATTCGCCTAAACCCCTAAGTATTTTGTGTCTATCATTAATGAATGAATGAATGTTATATGTTAATGAATAATTTCTATATGTCCCTTTATGTACATGACATTGTTTCATATTATATAAACATATTTTTTATGATAAAATTAATCGAGATGAAATATTTTGTGGATTTACATATGAATGAATGAATGAAAGTTATATGTTAATGAATAATTTCTATATGTCTCTTTATGTATATGACATTGTTTCATATTATGTAAACATATATTTAATGATAAAATTTATTGAGATGAAATATTTTGTGGATTTATGAATGAGTGAATGAATGAATGAAAGTTATATGTTAACGAATAACTGTTATATGTCTCTTTACGTACATCACGTTGTCTCATATTATGTAAACATATTTTTATGATAAAATTTACTGAGATGAAATATTTTGTGGATTTACGAATGAATGAATGAATGTTTGCTTCCTTTTTTTTTATGTATATTAATGTCTTGCTTTCAACTATTTCCTATATAGTAGATAGATTAGGTATTGGGGAATTGAGAGTGATGTTGGGGGGGGGGGGGGGTGTGGGGGTGGGGAACATGAGAGCTTCCAACTTCACGTGATTTTCCCTGTTCAATGGAGAATAAATTAGTATTTGCATAATATTGGAGCAAAACAACCTCAATCGTATAGATCAACAACAAAGTCAATGTTGACTTTGCTGCTGCTTTGTCAAGTATATATCAACAACAAAGTCAATGTTGACTTTGTTGCTGCTTTGTCGAGTGGAGGTTTTTATTTTTTTTTATTTATTTATTTATTTATTTTTATTATGTATCTTAATGTCTTGCTTTCAACTATTTCCTATATAGTAGATAGATTAGGTATTGGGGAATTGAGAGTGATGTGGGGGGGGGGGGGGTGGGTGTGAGGGGTGGGGAACATGAGAGCTTCCAACTTCACGTGGTTTGCCCTGTTCAATGGAGAATAAATTAGTATTTGCATAATATTGGAGCAAAACAACCTCAATCCTATAGATCAACAACAAAGTCAATGTTGACTTTGCTGTTGCTTTGTCGAGTGGAGGGAGGTTTTCTTAACCAAGTTTAAACTACTCCAACAATTTATTCTCGAAACCAAGAGGATCTCATTCAGGTATTCATATTATCTATATTAGAATCTCCATATTAGAATGATTTTGTTTTGTACTGTCCATATTATAATATCCATACCTCCTTTGTTGTCCTCTTCTTGGAAAATACAAGTTCAACCATTGTAGCATCTCCACAATCCATTAGTGATTCATGTTTAAAAGAAAAATGACAGACGTTAACAAAACCTAGGACTGATCTTCAAAACTTTGAAAACGAAAACAATTACCACAATATCAAAATGGACGAGTACAATTCTACAGATACTTCTCAAACAAAGAGTCAATATTGATCAAGAGAGCCAATATTGTCTCTCGTCTTCACCAATAGCATTTGGGGCATATGAATTCCAAAAATACTCCTACATAGATGCCATACACTCTATTGGTGAAGATGGAAGGCAATATTGGTTGTCTTAACCTATATCGACGCTTTGTATGAGAAGTATCTACAAAATTACACTTTTATGTTTTGATAATGTGGTAATTGTTTCCTTTTTTAAATTATAGTGTCAACTAGTGCACGAGGTAAAGAAAACTCTAATGTTATTTTTATTGATGAATAATAAAAAAAGTATCAATTTAACATTTTTTTTTTGTTGCAGCTGATAATCCATCCCTCTTACGGAAGCCTCGACAACATCATGAGTACACGACCAAGCCATAAAAAATAAAGAAAAAGAAAAATAAATGTGTGTAATAGTTATATCATTAGAAACATCACGTACCATATTTTTGTTGTTTTGTAAGCTCGACAAGACTACATCCTCATGTCCAATATATCACCCTGAATGAGGTAGGGAATTGAACTGGTGACTTCACATCAAGGAGTGTCTTAATAGAGCACCTGATCACCATCTATCCAAGACCCTGTGGACCACGTACCATATTATGAAAACATATTTCTGATGACAATTTTTTTTTAGATGAAGTATTTTGTCTCTATGATTAATGAATGAATGTTATATGTTAATGAATAATTGATATATGTCTCTTTACGTACATGAAGTTGTTTCATATCATGAAAACATATTTTTTATGATAAAATTTATTGATATGAAATATTTTGTGGATTTACGAATGAATGAATGGATGAATGTTTGCTATTTGTTTTTTTTTATGTATCTTAATGTCTTACTTTCAACTATTTCCTATATAGTAGATAGATTGGGTACTGGGGAATTGAGAGTGATTGGAGGGGTGGGGGGAGGGTCCATGAGAGCTTCCACCTTCACGTGGTTGGCCCTGTTTAGTAGAGAATAAATTAGTATTTGGATAATCTTGGAGCAAAAAACCCTCAATCCAATAGAGAAACAACAAATTCAATGTTGACTTCATTGTTGCTTCGTCGAGTGGAGGGAGGTTTGCTCCAAGATTAAACTACTCCAACAATTTATTCTCGAAACCAAGAGGAGATCATTCAGGTATTCATGCACGCAAGTCTTTTTAATTATTATTTAATCAAGCAATTAATTTTAATACTTGGTCAAATTTAATCTAAGTTTGCCTCATTAGTATCATGAATATGTGTAGGAAAACTAGTTTCAATTCAGATGTTGAAGTGGAATAACTATCTGAAGAAAATAGCTCAAAATGGTAAGGGTTTAGGTGAGACAACACAATTTGTTTGATATTTTTCTTGTATGTCTTGGCCGAGTGGGAGTTACATAAAGTTTTATAAGAAATAAAAATCTTTTCCATGAAAAAAAATTCATGTAGTATTTGTCTTTCTTTCACAATCGTGTTTTTATTTGAGTGAAAGACCATAAACTGTCATTTTTCATGTAGGGCAGTAGGAGAAACTCTTACTCTATTAATTGGTCATAAGGTACTGGTATGATTTTTCTTCTATTTTATTAATTATTTATCGCATATAACTTCTCCTTCTTCCTTTCTTTTGCAGGCACTTTCATTTGCATATTTGGATTTGAAAGATTAACTACAGTTGGAGTCATATACGCGAAAAAAACTCATCAAAGTACTGCTCAACTTTAGACCACCAAACACTTGGCTACCAGGTGCTTGATTTATTTTTGCGTTGCATTTGTTTTCAAGAATTTTTTTATTTCTACATTGAAAATATTCCAAGACCATAGATGTTGAAAAAAACCAGGGCAAACATAATTGAGGTTTCTTTTATAAAGTTTTATCTTGTTATATTGACAATTCTTGTGATATAAAGTTAGTTCATCATCATCATTATTATTTTGTGTTCATCATCAAGACAATGTCAATAAATAATATTAGAATGCAAACAAGAACACCAGAAATAGGCTCCAGGCCAAGGAAAACCCCTCCACGGGGGAAAAACCCAAAAAATTCTCTTCTTATAGAAATTCAAGGAAGACTTCCAAAACCTTTGATCAAGAAAACTCACAAAGTGATAAGCATACCACCCAAACAACAATGCTTCTCTCTATAACTCAGTTTGTTTCTCATCTCTAGCTCGAAATCTGAACAAAGATAACTTTCTTCCCATATGTGCGAGCTTGCCAAAAAAGAATTGATTCACAAGCCAAAAAAATAGACATTATTTCTTTCCTCGCTCTCCTTCACCCATTTCTCACTCTGAATTTTCCTTAGACTTCTTGAAGAGACCAAATTAGTTGTGTGACTAAAATGAGGTTCAATACCTATCCTTTGTTGAGAAATCTAGAGCATTATTTGAGTTAGATTCTTCAATTTGATTTCTCTTATCTTGACATTTACTTGTGAAATTATATGTTGATTATGTTAGTGTTCCTTTAATCAAATAAATGCCAACATGAAGATAACAGAGACAAGAATACAAGATGTAAGTGCACAACTAAGGAAAAACCCCTATGAATTTCGATTTGTTACAAGACAATCTGCATCCTTCTTCACCATGAACCTATTGTGCAAGTTGATGTGATCCACCAAGTTCTTATACCTTCTCTTCTCCACACGCTTGGATATATATATGGGGTGTATGGATAGCAAATGGTCATGTCCCTTTAAGTCCTATGGGTTTGAAACATGACACCTATGCAAGTTGACTCACCAAAATTATTTGGCCGACACACATCTCCTCCATACAATATATATAACCATTCACTCAAGTGTTAGTTGGGGTGTACCTTTAACTAACCACAACCACTCATCGCACATGCTAATTCATGTTCTGGGGTGCTCACCCAAACTTATTGACCAATTCATGATGTGAGGCATGATTATAAATAGTTGTGCTCAGACTCAACTCGTCTAAGTGCTTTCTGCACAGTAAAAATTTTTCACCTTTCTTTATGCCTTCTCTACACACTTTGACCATTCTCCTCTCCACAATACGAGAAGATTAAAATTTCTCAATTCTTCTTCCTTCACACTCAGGGCCCATTCTATCCACTGCCTTATTTCTCTCTGACCACATTTCATAAGGAGAGGGGGAAGTATGATGCCATCCTCTACTCAGGCTGCCCACTCTGACTTCAATGCTTGTCAGCGTAGGCCAATACTTCATTAGGCAGACTATTATGACAATTAAGGGTGGTTTGTATGGGCCTGATCATGACACACCACAGGGAAACCAACCAATATGCAACATGAATTCAATTTCCATGCAACAACCTACCACATGCTTTCCGTCTTAGAACTTTGGATTTATATGTCCCTCCATTCAGGTCAGCCATCAATTTATATTCACAAATAAATAGTTTACATAACTAGGGTTATATACATGGGTTTTTATGGAAAAAGAGGTGTTATAAATTCTCTTGTTTTATAGTATCTTTCCATCACACAAAATACTCTCTGTTCTGATTGTTGTTGATAACCATAACTCTATAAGCCACAATATCCTCTAGCTTCAACTCTGGGTGATCAACAATGAAGGATGTTATGTGTGATGGCATTCTTATAGTCTTCAAAATAGTACAGTATCATATCTCCATCTTCAATCAACAAACTTGTGTATTATATATTTTTTAATGGTTTGTTAGTCATATTCTCCCCACATTTACATCACGTATGATTGAGGCACCAAATTGCATCATCCACTTTGGTCAATATGGTCCAATATTACTCAATAATAGTTCTTGAAGTATTAATTTGCATTTGGAAATTGTAGCAAGCATCATTTTAGAGAGGGTACATTAGGATTGCAAGTTGACCACCCTCAGTCTTGTTTCTGTTGCACATTCTACACATTGTATTACTTCACTAGGCCTTGCAGGTAGTTCAAATTCCAGTATCATGATTTGGTTTGAGTGAGTTGATTTCAGTTATGATAAAGTTCATTTTGCTAGTGAAGTTGAGACTAACCAGGCTATCATCATCCATATATTTCAACAGTTCAATTTCAGTCAAACCTAAGTAATATTAGTTGTTGGATTGTTATTGATGTGCATTTGGAAATTGTAAAAGGTATTGTTCCAGAAAGGGCACATTAGGATTATAAGTAGGTCATCCTTATCCTTGTTCCTATTGCATATATTTTACATGTTATATTTCCTCACTATGCCTTGGGGGTTGTTCATCTTCCACTTTCTAGTCTCACAATTTAAATTCTGAGAGTTGGTCATGTTCATTTTTATTTTTTAGTCATTGAATGAGTATGTTTGTATTTTCAAATTATGTTAGTTTTTGTAAATGATTTTAGTTTTAGGACTTAGCTTGACATAATCTTTATGGTATTTCATTTTTTTGTTGATTTCATAGTAGGATAAAGGACTGCACTAGAATGGGATCTTCAGAAAACTAAAAATACTAAGCATGAATTAAAAAACATTTCTAGTGAAACCAAGTGAATTGGTAACCATGATATGTGATAAAAAATAAAGTTGGAGCAAATAAACGAGTACCTCCATTAATGAAAGTCACCAAGGAACTAAATATGTTTGCAAGCTTGCTAAATTTGTTTCACGTGTTAAAAGAGTAATGTTTATTCGTGGCTATTGTCAACTGATAAAGCTACTTGTCCACCAAAGGAGCCACTTGTCTGGAATCCATGTGGGGTCAATCTGACCAACTCGTGGACTCTGTGGAGAAAATTGGTATACACAAATGATATTCCACATTTGAAGTCCAACCATTTCTTGAATCTTAATACTTTGTTAGGACAAATAGTAACAAAACTGTGATCTTTTATGGATTTTAGTTTATGGTTGTAATGTTTCATAGTACACTTTTGGTACATGAACAACATATTTTATGAAACCACTTGAATCTTAATACTTTGTGAGGACAAATAGTAACAAAACTATGATCTTTTATGGATTTTAATTTATGGTTGTAATGTTTCATAATAAAATTTTGGTACATGAACAACATATTTTATGAATCCAACCTGGATGTGCTTATGTTTATGCTTGGATGTTGGCTTATCACTAATACTTGGTCATTTGTAATGTGGTCTAATAATTCTTGTAATGTATGTCCCTATATAGTCCATTTATGATGAAGATGAGATGCTTAATTTTGGTTATTATACTGGAAGACACTTACATATTGAGTATGTCACTATATCAATGTCATTATTGCCTTTAAAAAGATGTAGGAAACTAGTGTCTAATGGAAGTACCACTGAGAAACCCTCGGGTATGCTACAAGAATCGAATGTATAAGAAAACTCACAATCTATAATCCACAAGAATCAATTGTGTTGAATGTATAAGGGAGCAGAGCCATCGATAAAACTCACAATTTATGTGTATTTTTTTAACACATATCACCGTTGAATATTCTACGACATAAACAGGTCGTCAAATATTCGACAATTTCCAGTTGGGGTACTTATCGGATATTCGATGATAGAGATGACAGACGGAAGCATCAGTACCTTAACACTCCTGTTGGACAAAACTCTTGTCCTTCGCATATCTTACTCTTCTCGGTCGACTTTAAAGCATCATAGTGACAACACTTTTGTTGCACAATATACTTATGTCGTCAATTGCCCGACACCTCAACGCTAGTTTGTTTCATTGGAAAAAATAACATATCTATCAAATATCCAATATGTTCCTGAAAGCGTAAGAGTGACAACACTTCGGTCGCAATATTTACTTATTTCATTGATTACCCAATGCCTAAACATCAATTTTTTTCGTCGAACAAAGTGACTTACCGATTGAATATCTGGTGGGATACTGGTGCATGACCTACTAGATATTCGATATTCTATATATCAAGTAGTCAATGATTTTTAGCATCACAAAACTGACTTATAAATGTCTATATTTTAAAGACCATTTCAGTATTTTATGTGTAGGATAATCGACATATGTACCGTCGCATATCCGACGATAGATAAACTATCAACTATTTGACAAAATTCTAGTGGCAATTTGATAAGCAATAATGTGTCAGATAGATGATGCCCATAAGTCACATATCTGACTAATACCTGTTAGATTTTTTTCCCCATTTGTACTAGTGAAACAACTACTTTCAATAGGCTATAACTTGATTGAGGTACCAAACTTGAAAATGTGCAAGAAACCACTTGAAATATGCTACAAATTGATTATGACACCAACCTTGAAAATTAGAAAGCTTTGACTTGATGCAGGCTTCAACCTGATTGAGGCACCAAACTCAGTGGAGGCATCCATCTCCTTCTTCAACTTCATGTGGACCACTTTTCATAATATTTCAAATTGGATCCACATTCTCTTCAATGTAGGTCTTCTAATTATGTTGTTGTTGTCACACTGTTGTCATCAACCTATCATATCATCTTGATACCCTGTTACAACCTATTCATCGATCTGGTCACATAAAACTATTCTCGAAACTTGTTTTGGCCATGTACACAACACTTGCTGCAACATGCTCATAAACACCTAAAACACATGACTCTAATTCTAAACATCAAAAATATAATCAAGGCTTTTCTTTCCTTTAGAAATGTTCACAACTAAATCCCAGACATCATGCTTATTTCATAATCAAATTTGGCTTTCAAATGAGCCCAAAATCCACCAAAAACCATATAAAAAGACTAACCTTTCGAGAAAATTGCCCTTTTAGGGCGCTTTTTACAAAATGGCCTTTTCTCGGTAGCCTTTATACAAAATGTACACCTCCAACCTCTTAATAGTTCGACAAAATATAACTTATGGGGGGGAATATAAAATAATTTTTCTAACATGAGAACTGATGTGGTTTGAATCAGGGCCCTTAGCTACATTATACAAACTCAATACCAATTATGTTGTGGGTTTGCTTCGTGGGGGACACGTTAAACTATCCATATTAAGGAGCTACAACCATTGCAACCAATCAAAATATTGTTGTTTTCGATCTAGGTGAGATACATAAACACATCATGGAGCTATGAACAACAACCAATCACAATATGTTTGGACCATCCATGTCATAGAGCTATGACCAACGTGACTAATCACAATGTGTTCATACCATCTACATCACATAGCTATGACCAACACAACCAATCATAATGTGTTCATACCATCCTTGTCACAGAGCTACAACCAATAAAATATGTTGTGGCCAATTTTGACCAGTCACAGAACCATGTCACATGTTGAATCATCCACGCCACAGAGAATGCAACCAATCACATTATTTTCATACCATCCACGTTATAGAGCTATGAATAATAAAATATGTTGTGGCCAATCCAAGCCAGTCACATAACCACACCATAAAGCTATGACTAATGACCAATTACACTATGTTCAGACCATCCATGTCATAGAGTTACAACAAATCCAAAAAGGGTTACACGGTTTTTCCACTTGAAACCTCCTAAACAACACCACTTTAGTATAGCCACTAAGTTCACACCCTTCTATTGATCACGACTTCTATTCATTTTTCCAAATCATTGCTTTTGATTGATTTCTTGATAGGGTATATATATGTTCAAGTGTGGTCTCGAAAGGTGTGAGAGTCGACCCAAGGGTTGACCTTCGTGTCAGTGTACCCAGAGAGTTTAAATCATATGACCAATCAATATGACCTATGTGCTTGAGCCAAATGATTTAGCCCCCACCTTTTTTTTAATCAATGTAACCATGCCATAAAATTGGGGGCTAAGGGTCATTAGTCATCCACCTGCTGGCATCATCATGATTTCATTCTTGCCACATGGCTCATTTTAAGTGGGCCACGTGTCATCTAGATTAATTCTCATTGGTCGACCGAAAATGCCTTGTTTTCATGCCACATGGCATCATGACTGGATGCGATGTCATCATCACTACCACGTGGACTTGCCATAACTCACCATGTGTCCTTGAATCACCACTTGGATCTACCACGTGGCATCATGACTAGATCCGATGTCATCATCACTACCACGTGGACTTGCCATAACTCACCATGTGTCCTTGAATCACCACTTGGATCTGCCACCTATTCAACCACTTGATGCTTGCCACATGTCATCCTTTCATTGGTTTAATGGAGGATGTTAAATAATATGCATCTCCACCCACAATCCGTCATTCATGCTTTTTCCTATCATCAGATAGGCTGAAAGATGCACACTATTTAACAGTGTTAAATAATGCACATGTTTACCCGAAATCCACTGTAGGTTCTACCATAAAGCCATAGATCCACCTAGAAGATGCTCGATGTTTAAAAATTTTGGTTTTCTCCAATAAATTTCATCTTTTTCACCCGCATTACAACTTCCAACTTCAAATGATCATAACTTCTCAATTGGGAGGGGTTTTTCCAAGTGTGATATACCATTGGAAAAGTATCGAAGAGGAATTCCAACCATACCATCCATGGACTCACTAAGCCAACCACACTTTTATAAAAACTCAATAAACATTATTGACTTCTCTTAATGAGAACATGTAAGAGATCAAGATATCCTACTAATTTATGGATGGCATTGCTGCTTCCTTAGGCATCCCCTTTGACATCAATGACACTTTTTGTCATCAATGAAAACATTATGTGAAATAATATCTACCTTTTTCATTAATGGAAACACCACTAGAAATTGATGGTCATTGATGGAAATAGACGAATTCCAAACCCTTCGTGACATGCTACTGGGGACTCCTCCTAACTAGCTATGAAGATTCTTCTTTGTATTCCTCGTTAATTTCTACATTCTCTCCCCCAATGTCTTTCCACTCAATTTCTTCCAGTTACTGTTGATGTTTGTCAATATTTGCATTCTCTCCCCCTTTGATATCAATGGAAAAGGGACATAGTTGCCTACAAATGCTTCCATGACTATGTGTGGACTTGTTCTTGTTATAAGTGGAGTCACCCATTGATACCATACTCCAATTCTTCATCTGTAAGTGCTTTCCTATGCTATCCAACTGTTCCTTAACTTTCTTGTGGACCTAATAGAGTGTCCTCCTAAGGCCATACTCCCATTCTTCATTTATAAGTGCTTGCTTATACTATCGAAATATTCATGAACTTTCATATGGACTTGATAGAGTCTCCCCCTAGGACCATGCTTCCTCTATATGAATCTTCCTTTATTGAAAGCGTATTTCCTTGCAAATATTTTGAGCTTCGATTATTCCGACATCCATCCCTACATTTTTATCATAGTGTAGTCATAATATCCTTACTCATTGTCATTAGCCTTGTACTTCTTTTACATATGAGATATCACCTTCAAGTGATTATAAAATCACCTACACAAATCCCTTATTCAAACCAAGTGTCTCAACATTGATGGATCAAAACTTCTCTTACTGATAACTGCACCCCATATGTTTGGGCTTCCTTCTTGCATACTCTCACTTCTTCAAAATTTAATTCAATCATACTTGAAGAATTTTCCATCACTCTACAAATGGAAACTTGTTGTGAATCTCCCTCTACCACTATTCATTCTTGTTAACATACTATTGCCCACATACCAATAGCTCCTTCCTGTAAATGATCATTCTTCTTACATAATCTTGCTTCTTCAAGTTCCAATTTAAATAGTTATAATCTTGAAGAAGCTTTCACCAAGCGATTAGATCTGAGGGGTTATATCTAACCTTGGTTCTTCCTATCTCATTCTCCATCCCATAGTGTTGATTCTTGGGTTAATAGGGATCCACTTTCTCTTATTCCTCTCAAGTTGAGTCTGCAATCATGTGTTCCTTCATTGTAACACATGTAACATACAACCTCGGGCTTCAAGATCGGTGGAAATTACCCATATGATATGTTTTTAATTTGATCCATATGTTTGAGCCTACATATTTGGTCATACCCTATATACCTAATCACATCATAGGTTCTACAATATTGTGCTATGTGGCCAAATTTTGTGCATGAAAAACAATAACCAAAAAAAATATTTTGATACCTGGAGGTATAAGGCTATCTTTATTTTTTGAAGTTGTCATGGAGGGTTCAATACTTTCACTACGTTTACTTTTCTTTTGTGAGGTATATGTACCTTGTTGATTCTTGACATCACGTTGAGGATCATTACAAATGTTTAAATTAACATGCTTGGGTCGATTAATCATTTCCTTAGGATCTTCAATAGATTTTATTTTATATGCAACAAATATATTATCAAGCTTCTTGGGATGATGTTCATTTGATGTGCTTGGAAGATATTTACTCTTAGGTGTCTCACAACTTTCTTGATAACCAAGGCCTATTTTGATGAGAGGATATCTTTGAAAACTAATAATATGATCCATAGATTCAAACCATTTGTGAAGTTTCAAGTTGTGTTTGAGCTATTCCAGTTCTTCTTTCAAAATCACAACTTCTTATTCTAATCTTTCACAAAATTGTTCCTTCTCATTTAGCTGTTCTAACAAAAACTCCTTTGTCCTTTTAGCTTCCTCTAGTTCAACCTTGAGAGCAATAATGGACTCTTTAGTTAGATATTTATCATGGAGTTGTTGCATTAGTTGACCTTCCTTTTTTATAAGGGTTTTTATTTCCTTCAATTCAATTCTAAGTTCTCCTTCATAATATATTTATGCTTCTTGTTCTTTTGTTTCAGTGAAGAACAATATTTCACCCCTCTCATCATCAGTTACACTTACCTTGCTTTCACAATCACTTTTTTCTTTTGAGAAGAAGTTATTCTTCTTGTCACCTTGCTTCTTCTTTTGATTCTTAGACTTGAATCTTGGTTCATCATCACTGTGATTCGTTTTTTCCCTAAGGACATTTAGAAGCATAATGTCCTACTCTTCCACATTTAAAACACTTGAAGGGGAGCTTACCTTTGAAATTTCTAGTTCCTCTTTTCAAATTTTTGAAAAACTTCCTTCTTCTTCATTAGAATTGGAGTCTGATTTATTTTCATGCTTCTTCCCTTCTTTGGTTGCTTGGAATTTTGCTTCCTTGATTTCTGATATGTCCTCCTTTATCATTAGTTATTATACTAAGAGTGTTCCATAAGTACATCCATGTTCATTTTATCCATATTTCATAGTTTTTCAAGGGCAGAGAATTTGGGATTGAAGCTTGACGAAAGAGATCTAAATATTTTTTGAACAAAAACCTCATCCTTGAGTTCTTGACCGAGACCCGCAATGGACTTGAAAACCTTGTCTACTCAAAGAAAATATGATGAAATATCCTCATTTTCATCCATTTTCAAGCTTTTGAATTGAGCCCTGAATGATTGTAGCTTGGCTTCATTAACCTTCTTGTGCCCTTCATAACAAGTTCTAAGTGTGTTACGTATGTCATGAGCTGAATTACAATGCATTATTTTGACAAATTATGTATATGACAAGCCAGTCAAAATAAAATTCTTAGATATTTCATTGGATGTATAAAGAGCCTTACCAATTTTATTTGTAGGGGGAGTAACATGAAATTTATAATCGGTCTTGACAAATTTTGAAACATCATCTCCCAAGTAAATGATATAAGTCTCCATTCTTATCTTCTAGAAAGCATAGTTAGATCCATTAACAAAGGAGGCTTTCCTAAAGCTCTCACCATGGCCATATTTTCTTGAAATGAACCTTCCAGTAGTTAATTGTTCCTGAAGGCACTCACTTTGATTCCACTTGTTAGACTAAAGATCACACTTAGGGGGGTGGAGTGGATTAGTGTGATGGAAAACTTATCATTTCAAAACATTTCATCAATAAACAAACATGTATCAATGTACCATAAACATTTTAAACATAACAATAAGTGAAACCATGCATCAAGAAGCCATCATCACATCAACATAAGAGGACACAATCTTTTACGTCGAAACCCTTGCAGGAGAAAACCACAAATTCTTTTTCTTCTTATTCAATTCATTACATAGATTTGTAGGCACTAACCTGATGGAGGCACCCACCCAAAAGATGTGCAAGTAAGTACTTGCAATAGTCTACAACTTGATTGACACACCAACCTGGAAAATGTGCAAGCAACCACTTGTGATAGTCTACAACTTGATTGAGGCACTGACCTTGAAAATGAGCAAGCTTTGAATTGTTGTAGGCTTCAACCTAATTGAGGCACCAACCTCATTGGAGGCACCCACCTCCTTCTTCAACTTCACATGGACTATTTTTCATAATATTTAAAACTAGATCTACATTCTCTTCAATGTAACTCTTTTAATCATGTTGTTGCTCTCACACTACTATCATCAATCTATCATATCCTCTCCATACCCTATTACAACTTGTACATCAATCTGGTCATATAAAACTCTTCTCGAAACCTATTATGTACATGTACACAAAACTTGTTGTAACCTACTCATAAAATCCCAAAACACATAATGCTAATTCTGAACATCAAAAGTACATCAACAAGGATTTCCATGCCTTCAAAAATGTGCACAAATGAAACCAAAACATCATGCTTCTTCTGGAATCAAATGTGGCTTTTAAATGAGCCCAACCCCCCCAAAACCATATAAAACCATATAAAATATTAACCGTTTCACAAAATGGCCCTTTTAGGATGCTTTATACAAACACGGTAGCCCTTCTACAAAATGTACATCTATAGCCTCTTAATTGTTCGACAAAATATAACTTATTGCGGGGGAATAAAAAATAAATTTTCTAACTTGAAAATTGTTGCAGTTTGAATTCGAGCCCTCAACTACCTTTTACAAACTCAATACCACTTCCTTATGGGTTTCTTCATGTGGGACACGTCAAAGTATCCATGTCAAGGAGCTACAACCAATCAAAATGTTGTTGTTGTTAATCCAGGTTAGACACAAAAAACACGTCACATATCTACAACCAATTACCAATCATAATATGTTCAAACCATCCACGTCACAGAGTTATGAATGATGTGACCAATCACAATGTGTTCATACCATCCACATCACATAACTATGACCAACATAACCAATCACAATGTGTTCATGCCATCCTTATCACAAATTTACAACCAACAAAATATGTTCTGGTCAATTTGGGCTAGTCATAGAACCACATGACATGTTCAACTATCCATGTCACAAAGTAATGACCAACGTGACCAATCACATTATGTTCATACCATCCATGTCATAGAGATACGAACAATAAAATATGGTGTGGCCAATTCGAGCTAGTCAGAAAGATAGGACTAATGACCAATCACAATATGTTTAGACCATCCATTTCATAGAGTTGCAATAGAACCAAACAAGGTTACAAGGTTTTGACCCTAAAACCTCCCAAACAATACCACTTCAATATGGATGTAAGATCGTGCCCTTTTGTTGATCATGACTTCTATTCACTTCACCAAATCGTTGCTTTTTAGTGATCTCTCGACGAGGTATATACATGTGTAAGTATGGTCCTGAAAGGTGTGAGGGCTGACCAAGGGGTTGGCCTTTGTGCTAGTGTACCTAGGGGGTTTTACTCATATGATTGATCAATATGACCTATGTGCTCAATCCAAGTGGATTTAGCCCCCTCCTTTTAATATTATTATTATTATTTTAATCAATGTAACCATGACATAAAACTGAGAGTTAAGGGTAATTGGTCATCCACCAGCTGATGTCATCATGATGTCATGTTTTTCACGTGGCTCATTTTAAGTGGGCCACATGTCATCTAGATTCATGTTCATTGTTTGACAAAAAATTCCCTGTTGGCATGCCACATGGAATCATGTCCAAATCCCATGTCACCAACACTACCATGTACGTGTCCTTGATGTAACACCCAAACCCACATTTACCCACTTATACAAGGTCACAAATGTAAAAATGAGCCGATAGTTACTATACATGACCCAACCTCCAAGGTTTAGTTATGGAAAGGGGGTCCACTTTTCAAACCTTACCGCATCACCCAAAGACACATGATCACCTAAATGCCAATAATTTTCACAGGTGACCATTATCCTTGAATCCAGGCCACTATTTGACCTAGATTGCAGCCCAAATGCATTCATCCAAGCCAATCCATGTGGCTAGAGGGCTCTAGCCGCACACAAAAACCATCCTCCATGTGGTGGTGGCCAAAAATTCCTTGCATTGACAATGCGACCATGAACCCTGGTTTAAATTTTTAGGGCTAGCCTATATGGCAACTACCCAAAACTGTCCAGAACTTTATCAACAATTTGTATAAGGATCCAAGCTATGTTTCCAAGTTTATATCTTTCTCAAGCTCATATAATACATAACAATAATTTAACAAATACTTGGTAAACATGGTACTTGTAGATCATGAATGCATAATTGTTCATTGAATCATTAGTTGCATCAGAAGTTCATCAATAAGGTTCAATGCCCTCTCATATTAGCTCATGCATTCATATAAATTATCTAAGAGCTTGTTAACCATGAACAAGATCAATAACAAGAGCACATCATATAATGAGAAATATACCATGCATGTAACCAACATTTAACCATAATGAATCCATGAAAAACTAGTCACATAATCAACACAATAATCAATAATTGTTCTCATTGATCTCATTAAATATTAACACATATTAACATATTCATAGTGCCAACCAAGTTAGGGACTTCCACGTACAACCCGACCATAGATTGGGATGAAATAAATATTTCTTCTAGCCAATCACCCTTGTGCCATATTCCAAGCATGAATGTAGGATCACATGACATAAAACAAACCATAACCATACAAGGAATCGAGAGGTTAAACCACCTCCACCCTCAAGCCATGGTGATTTCACCTAAACTGGTCCAAAAATCACCAAAACCAATACAATCTTGGATGCCTCAAGATTTATTCACCATACTCAGAAGAATTTTCCTTGTCTCCATCCACCTGCCAAGAGATTCCTAGAGAAGACCATCTCCACCCTCAACCCTTTGAATTTTCCCGAGAGAACCTCAATAGGATCCAAAATCCACTGGCAATCGAAAGCTCAACCAAACATAGAAACCACTACATCATGGCTATCTAGGAAATGGCATAGGAAAGGCTATACATAATTGTCAATCCAGGAAAATACCCATTCCAATGACAAAAAAATAATCGACAAACCAATGCATAAACCATGCATCATAATGCTAACAAGATAAATCAACATGCACATTGTTACCTACAAAATCCTCCTGTTGGTTTCTCTTTTCCTTGCTTGATTTTTGCCCGCGCTTGCTACTGATCCAATTCCTATTGCAGTCCTTGCTTTCCTGGCTTGTTCCTCCTTGTGTCCAAGTGTTTTCCAAGTGCTCTCTCTCTCTCTCTCTTGGTGTATTGTTCCCTCTTGCTCTCTTCCAAAAGTGAATGCTAGAATTAATTCTCTCTCATTTCTTTTCTTTTCCTTTTCTTTTTCCTCATTTTACCTTGCATGCATATTCTTTTACTATTTTCTCCTTTTCATGTCTCTTCTTCTTCCCCATTTGCTGAAGTGGAATTTATTTCATTTTCCTTTATTCCTTTTGCACTTTTCTGCATGTCTTTTCTATTCTGTAATAAATAATTTGCCTTTTATTGCCTTTTGCCTCTTGCCAATTCCAACGCTGATTTCTATAGCCCAATAGATAAATAATTAACCGCAAGTGGATCCCAATATGATGTTTTTCCCTTCATTCAAATTGGAATACATGTCCCATGACCTTGGTTTTATTTTGATTTTATAATTCCCATTTATTACACGGAATTTTAACCCGGGGCTGTTACAAATCCCTCCACCTTGGGGGAACACCATCCTCGATGTTCTATGACACTTATGACAAGAAAAAACTATTGAAAACATGACAAATATAATTCTTATTATATATTTATAAACACAACTCGATGCAATATTTATAATGACACACACACACACATACCTAAGAAAATTTGCTTCAACCCACAAATAAAGAAGGATATAATGCCTGCATCTAATCAACCATCTTCCATGTAGTTTCATTGGGCCCAAAGTGTTTCCACTGCACTTTAACTTAATCTATTGCTCAGTTCCAGAGAATGAGCTTTTTCAATTGTAGGATGCATTAAGGCTCTAGCTAGAACTCTCCTTTTGGTTCCACCTGCAATACAAACCAATCAATCACATGGTCAACATCCTGTTTATATTTTTTAAGCAGAGAAACATGAAAAACATTATTGATTTTCACTAATGGAATTAAAGAAAGCCTGTATGCCACTTGTCCAATCCTATCAAGGATATAAAAAGTCCTACAATACCGAGGTGCCAACTTGGCACATGACCCAATCTTCAAGGATCTCTTCTTGGGATTGATACACAAGTACACATGCTCCCCAACCTGAAACTCCTTAAATACTCTAGGATGATCCACATAACTTTTCTTCTTGCCCCTTGTTTCCTTCAAAGTCCTTTTGATAACCTACATCTCCTACTCCACATCTATTAACATATTTGGTCCAATCAACACCTTGCACATTGGATCACTCCAACCAATAGGAGTATTACAAATCCTCTAATAGAGAGCCTCAAATGGATTCATATTCAATAATTCCTGATACCAATTATTATAAGCAAACTCCACCAGTGGAAGATACTCCTCCCACTTCCTTTTTTGATGCATGAAATACATCCTCAACATATCCTTGAGGATCCTATTGATTCTTTCTGTCTGCGCATCTATCTGTGGATGATAAGTTGTACTGAAGGCTAGCTTTTTCCCCAAGCCTACAAACAACTCCTTACAAAACCTAGAAGTGAACTTAGCATCTCTATTTGATATAATCCACTTGGGAACTCCATGCAACCTCACTATATCCTTAATGAAGATATGAGCCACTTCACTAACTGAATTAGTAGAATTTACTGCAATGACATGAGCTACCATGACTAACATCTCGACCACAACCATGATGGAGTCGTGTTGCCTTGATGTCCTTGGAAACCCTGTAATGAAATCCATGGAAATAATCTCCCATTTCCATTCTGGAAATAATCACGGTCGGACATCACTAACCATCACCAGATTGTTCTCTACCCAAGATGTCCAGGGCTCAAGAGCGTTTGTTCCAACCTGACTTCCAGGACTAGTAAATCAACCCGTGGCTACTTCCTAGCTCCAGAGAATTTGTCCAAACATGGATCCAGGACTAGTAACTCAACCCACCAAGGGCTCCAGAGCATTTTTCCAACAAAGGCTCAAGGACTAATAACTCAACCCAGGCTGTTAAAGGGCTTCCAGAGCATTTCTCCAACCAAGGCTTCTAGGGCTAGTAACTTAACCCAAGCCATTACAGGGCTTCCATAGTGTTTTTCCAACCAAGGCTCCGGGAACTAATAACTCAACCCACATCCAGAGGAGTATGAGAACCTACCAGAAAATAAAAGTAAAACCCACAACACCATGGCTATCCAGGAAATGGAAAGGCTATTTTAAAAACCACTGTCAATCCAGGAAATCCTCCATGCCAATGACAGATCATAACCAAGAGACCACATGCATGTGCCATGCATGCCAAAAATAGCTAGGAAACCATACATGAAACTCGATACCTACAAATAAATCTAGTTGTAACCAATGGTCTTGCTCTTGCTTGCTTGATCTTTACTTCCCTTTTCCTTCTTTCTCCAAATCCAAAGTATGCCACACTCCTCCACTAGTGCTCCAAGAAAATCTAATTGTCCAAGAGTATGAGGGAGATAGAGAATAGAAGAGAGCTCCACCAAAAACTTGTCAAAATCTTTCCAACTGATCCTCATACGCCTTTTTATCAATGAGGACCCTATTTTATTCAATTTCCATTATTTTCCTTCAATTTCCTCACATGCAACCTGTGACCTTTCACCTTCCTTTTCTCCTAATTTCCTTTATTTTCATAAATAAGATGCTAGTAAATGCCTCATACCTTTCCAAAGCCTTTGACATTGCCTTTGCCAATTTATTTAGCCATAATAAACTGAAGTGACACCCACTGGGATGTTTTTCCCACCATTCAACTTAGAATACATGTCCCATGACCTTGGTCTTATATTTTTATATTTACATGGATTTTTAACTAGGGTTGTTATAGAAACCTCCCACTTGGGGAAACACCATCCTCTGTGTTCAATGACACCTATAACCAACAAGAACGCTGAAAAAAATACATACTTCCCATGGAGCTTTATAACATAGCTCGTTGCAATATTTACAATGACCATCTACTAAAACATGGCAATCATACCGTTTACTGGAGCTTTATAACACATCTCATTATGGTATTTACAATAATAACCACATATACACATATACCCATTTGCTTCACCTGAAAAATAATCATACTATCTATGGAGCTTTATAAATCCAGCTCGATCAATATGTACAATAATACACACATATACAGATATGCACATTTTCTCAAACAACAAATAAAAGGATACGACGCCTGCATCCACAATAAGGGAATCCTGAGGCTCACACCTCCACCCTTAAAGTAATGCCAGGATTCACCTCCTTCCCAAGAAGTCCAGAATCCATTGCCAGCTCATATCTTTATCCAATGTCCATCACTATAATCTTGCGCCACCATACCCTCAGTGAATAGTTACCAACTCATTGTTCTAGGGCACGCTCCCAATGTGCATTTGATTCCATATGGAAATGATAATGACCAAAACAAATCCATTCCCTGACCTTCCCTTCTTTGCTACACAGTCCCTTAGGAAATTTGGTCATCCCCTTCTGTGCAGTCACACACCTTCCAAGTTCCACTGACACCCCCATCCAGGGCAGTCCATCCCTTGGCAAGGCTTCCTTGCATCAGAAGATATAAAAACCAAGGCATATCCCTACCTCAAAACCATCATACCAATCATACCATGCTCATGGAAATCAATGGAAACTATTGGGTAACAATGTCCCATAATGGCCTTGCTCCTGAAGTGCTTTACCAACATACCGCTTCTTGTTTCAATTCCTTTCACTGACCTTGCTAATTCTTGTAGTTGGTTTCAATCATTCAATCAAGAATTTCCATGTTTCTTGTACCAAGCACATAATTTCCATTAGAAACAAAATAAATTGAAATAAATTCACATCATACCTCATCGATGGTCTGTCAATAAGGTACACTTGCAATCCTGTTCACTTCCTGTCACAACAAGTCAAACTAGATCTTGACCAAATCATCATGAATAAACATATCACATCCGATTAGCTCAAACTCAACCATCATAAATTAAAATCATGAATTGCATGAAATCATCATAAACCATAATCATAAATCACATGTAACCATCATAAGTCAGAATCATAGATCACATGCATAATAAAATTGAAATAAAATACCGATACTTATCCTTCATTGATCCTTACTTCTGCCTTTGTTCTTTCTGTACACACACCAGATCATTTTCCACACCCAACAAACACCCATTTCATTTTTATTTTCTTCAATCACATACACATACACAATGTACATCACAACACATATATCCAAACACAACATACGAAGCCACACAATGCATACACCTACACCTAATATACAACACAACACATACATTTATACCCTATGTACAACGCCACAGAATACATGTACCTACACCTGGTGTACAACACAACACAATACATGTATACCCGATGTACAACATGACACAATACATGTACCTACACCTGACATACAACACAACACAATACATGTACTACACAAAGTACAACAGAATGAGTACACATGTCACGATACCACAACTACACAATGCACACACATAGTACTGCATGCCCGCAACACAACATGTACGACATGCACACAATACCACATGTACACCAGTACCATATGTATAACATGTACATAGTACCACCTATACAAAGCACCACCTACACAACATGTGCACAACATCGTATGTACATGACACCACCTACACAATGTGTTTACAATGCCACATGTGCACTGCACCACCTATACAATGTGTACACAATACCACATGTACATAGTACCACATGCACGTCATGTACATGACACCACATGTACACAACATCACATGCACAACATGTACACAACACCCCCTGCACACAACACCACATGTACAACATGTACACAACACCACATGTACAATCATGCACACAACACCATATGCACATAGTACCACTTGTACAACATGCACACAATGCCATATGTACATAGCACAACATATACAACATGAAAATAGTATCATATGTACACAACACTGCATATCCAACATGCGTACAACACCATATGCACATAATGCCACATATCCATCATACGCACAGTATGATATGTAAACAACACCACATATCCAACATGTACATAGCACCATCTATACCCAGCACCGCATATGCAATATACACACAACACCATATATAGAACATGCACACAACATCATAGGTAAAATCACTAAATATACAATATGCACAACATATACACATAGTAATACTGCACATCCAAAACCATATTGTCTCTACCAAGAAATCTTGCTTCCAGTGTCTCTCCGCCATCCATGCTTATCCTAACATGTTGTGGATCACACTACTTTCATTCCGCTGATGTATCTCTCATCATTATCTACCCATAACGTAAACATAGGCATGGTATAAACACATAATATCAAATCATATCCACATGATACTGACCTCATAGATATGCCATGAATACTCTTCCAAATTGATTCCTCATAGCCAGGAACCTCTTCATGCCATTCACCTGCATAAGAAATCATTCCTCCATAAGAATGATCCCTGACAACCCTGTTGGACAGTGACATAGATGCATGGATACATACATACATATACATAAAAAAATCATGATCCTATCAGAAAAAAACATACATACACACATATGTACATATAAACATTAGCATTAAACAACCATGGTCCATTATGACCCTGTCAGCGACGACATACATACATACATACATGTATACATATATAAACATTTGCATAATCATGATCATAACGTAATTACCATATAGCATAAGGTCAAGGTTAAGAAAACCCCCTTTATCTGTGCACACCATGCAAAACACTGAGAACAATCGTTCCCAACATAGCCAATGCATCTGACGCCTCAGATCCATTTACTTCACCTTTCCTATTACCTTTCTCATGGCTGTCCTTCCATCATCCATTTACACTAATGGACCCAACCAATCCAACTGGTTGCCATACTCTTGCCTTCATTTGCCCTTATATATGCACAAAGCTTCATTACATGTTGGGTTTCACTCAACTCTTATCGAGATACATTAAGTTTCCTCTTTTCCCGACCAATTCTCAAGAATCAAAACACAAAATGAAAGAAAAAGAAGCAAATAAGAGAAAACCATGAAAACTAATAGCAATACAACATCATAAACAAAGTGGCAAGGCCTTACACCAGACACAATCAAAACCCATAAATCAAGCTCAAATAAATCACAAAATAACGAAGGGACAAAACTCCCAACAAACACCATGACTCAACCCCATGGGTTCCCAATGCCTCCAAGGGAAATTCAACCTTACCCTTCTTCAATATTTCATGGTAGTCTCTTTTTCCATGCAATCCCCTACATAATTAAACATCACAATATACCTGTTATCTTACCTTGTTGTGCCAAGCACATTGCCACATTGTACACCTGCACATATCATTCCTCAAGGGATTCCAATTCTCTCAATGAACCCAACTATAGCTAGAAACTAGCTAATTTATGTGTCAGATACATGTTAATGAATATAACATATATCCACACAATATCAGACAAAATATAGGTTAAGAAGACTTCTTGTATTTAAAGCATTCATTCATTTGGATTTGTGGTTTCCAAACATAGCCAAAGGAATCCTCACCCAATTCCATTCTTTACCTTTTTACCTTGCTGCAATCAAGTCTTACTATGTACTATCACATCACCCCGTTGTTAGTTATATAAACAATTCAACTATTACCTTGTCATGCTCATACCAAGCATGTTTCCCTGCAGCTATTCACACATGTTAGTCACATGTTCTGCAAATCAAGGCATCATGTCTATTAATTTGAAATCAACCTTTACCAAGTCTAACAACCATGTCACACTCAACAATCAACTCACATTCATGAGTCATAATACATAATGCTACAACCATCACCTACTTAAACTCAAGTGCATATCAACTATGTCAACACATATGTGTTAGTACAACCATTTGAAAACAAGATCATTTCTTCATGCAATCTTACAGACACATACTCATATCATGTAATTAATCAAGCATTCAAACAAACTGTAAACGTACCATGCTAGATAATTCAACTAGATGACATAATCAAACACTTAAACACCAAATAGACGACATAATCAAATAATCAAGCACCAAGTATATGACATAAGCAAACTCATACCTTGATGTATCTCAGGGGAGGCTATCTTGTCTGCATAATCAATCCAGATTAGCACAATATAACTTCACAACATATCAACTCAAACATAAATAAGGTCATGATGTCCATAACAATAACCAGCTAATATTTCACATCATAAGCTCATAAACAATTTTCATTCGTGCCTAACAATCACATATGCACAATCAATCTAGATTAGTACAACACCATATCACAAATATGTCGGCTCATACCTGAATATCATAACCATAACCATCTACATAGGCCAATCCATGTTAACACAATACATATAGCATCAAGATATTAAATGCAATAACCCTAATCATCAATTAACTAACATATAAAAACAACAATTTAACATATGGCATACTCATCAACAACATATAACATAATCATCAATTTAACTAACATAAAATAGCTACAAGTTACTACCAAGAAAGACTATGCAACACGTGTGCATATGACTACACTGATCAACTAGCATCTACCATGCTTGTAAACACAACAAAAATAGAATGAAAAGTATATAAGTAACCCTAATTCTTATAACAACCATTAACCACATACTTGCATGCCCACCATACAAACTTGTATGATGATCTGCTCTTACCTCGAATTCTAATGTTGCAAGCTTGCTTTGATGATCTACATTTCCTGCTCTTTCTCAACCAACACATCAACATCATAACGAAACAACAACATTATGATGACACAAACTACATAAAATGACCTCACAATGCATGTTTGACCTACTATACATGCATAACTATAACCATGAAAATGCATGCATAACAACATAAAGACACTGACATGCGTAACAAATGAATATACATCCAACATGCATTCATGACAAACACATCTCATCAACAACATCATCAATTTCTACACGTCAACATAGCTACAAAAATTACCATCGCCGTGCATACACATAAAACACATATACAACCTACATGCGTGCATGACAAACACATTCTACCCATCCAGTCCAAGTGTTGAACCATGCTCTGGTACCACTCTGTGGTATCAGATGTCACACAAAGAGTCCGAAAACAAGATACCACCCAAAGAGAATGAAACCACGCTATGATACCACTATTTAGTATCAGATATGACCTAAAGAGAGTGAAATCCACTTTGATACCACTTTGTGGTATTAGATATGACCCAAAGAGAGCACAACCCACTATGATACCACTATGTAACACCCTCCTCCCACATCTACCCAATTAACTATCCAACTTGGGTAAACATGTGACGATAAGTTGCTATGATATGCTTCGATTCCCTATGTGTCAGTTAAGGAAGTGGAACAAGAAGAACACATCACACAGACCTTTCACATCAGCAACAGAACTCCCAGGAGCCATCCCATCCACTCAGGTAACCAACCCCTGAGACCAACTAAGTTTAATGCATCAAACCCCTGGATGCTCCCTTGATATGGACAAGGGTGCATTTGGAAGGCTCTAGACACTCCCACAACAAGGGAAGGGAGCTTCCAGGGACATTTTCCCCTAGTATTGTGTCTGCGTCTCTAATATTTGTGCCACTTTTTTAGGACCATAGCCCAGGTCACTTCCCAGAACTCAATGACACCTTTAGGACTGAAATTTCACAGCGGAACAAAGATTCATTTTCAAAAACATCAACAAGGACTAGACTGGACCCATACTAGCCATGACAGGAATTTCATCAAACATATCACAAATATGAAATCTACAGGTCTTAACAACAAAACTGAGCATAGGGGTCTCATACTTATCTGAGAATCACTAAGAAGCATTGATGCCTCAACACATTAGCTGCAATTTCATCTATTAGGCCATAGATACATTTTTCATTCATTTACAAATCAAAACATGATGAGAGCCATACATCGTCACTATCATAAAACATGCTCATAAATAACATATAACCAACAACATAACAATGATAAACAACCATCAAGATCACATAATAACAAGTACAATTACCCATCAATTACAAGAGGAAAAGAGCTCTTATTAACACATGCAAAATGCATCCAGGTCTGGAGGACTTCCACGTACCACCCGACCATAGACATGATTGAGCCAAATCTCTTCTCATCTAGTCACCCCCATACAATATTCCAAGCATGAATGTGGGATCTCATAAAAAAATCAATCAAAACCATCTAGGGATTCCAGAGGCCAAACCAATTCAACCCTCAACCAGTGATTCCACCTCACGGTCGGACATCACTAACCATCACCATATTGGTCTCTACCCAATCTATCTAGGGCTCGAGAGCATTTTTTCCAACCTAGCTTCTAGGACTAGTAACTCAACCCGTGGTTGCTGCTAGGCTCCAGAACGTTTGTCCAACCAAGGCTCCAGGACTAGTAACTCAACCCATAGCTGCTGCCAGGCTCCAGAGCGTTTGTCCAACCAAGGCTACAAGACTAGTAACTCAACCCACCAAGGGCTCCAAAGTATTTGTCCAACCAAGAATCTAGGACTAATAGCTCAACCCAAGCTATTACAAGGCTTCCAAAGCACTTTTCCAACCAAGGCTTCTAGGACTAGTAACTCAACCCACGCTGTTACAGGGCTTCTAGAGTGTCTATCCAACCAAGGCTCTAGGAACTAATAACTTAACCCATAGCCAGAGGAATATGAGAATCAACTAAAAAACAAAAGTAAAACCCACAAAACCATGGCTAACTAGGAAATGGCAAGGCTAGGCAAAACCACTATCAATCCAAGCAATCCTGCATGCCAATGACAGATCATACCCAAGAAACCACATTCATGTGCCATGCATGCCAAAACTAGAAAGGAAATCATACATGCAATTCGATACCTACAAAGAAATCCAGTTTTAGTTGTTGACCCTGCTCTTCCTTGCTTGATCTTCTCTTCCCATTGCCTTTTTACTCCAAATCCCAAGTATGCCACACTCTGTATAAATTCCCACTTGTAGATCACCTGGTAATGCAATGCACTAAAGAAAAACACTTGATCTACTTCTACAAACAATTTAGCGGAAGCTTAATCGAACATGAGCAACATCAATAAGAACACATATAACTAATAAGAAGGAATTAATCACACATAACACAGAAGAATTTACCCGGGGAAAGCCTCAGCCTAAAACCCCAACTCTGTATTATCATACAAGTGGAAATATAGCCAGTATTACAGAAAGAATCAGCTCAAAAGCTATCCTGCTCTCTAATACCTCTGCTGCTCATAGACAGTCAAAGGCCTCTATCTAACCACTGGTCTGCCCTCAAAGCCTCCTATTTATTTGCGCAATTTTGATTGGGGTCCAGTGCAACCACTTATGTGAATTGGCCTCTTCACACACTCACTAACCTCTGATCCAACTACGTAGTCCTGAAGGAGATAAATCCTCATCATGGATGAGCTTCCTTTATAGGAAAAATATTCATCCAACTGATAGTACACTGTCCCTTCTTTGATCTGAACTGGGTCTCTGTCTAAATTGACATGCGTGAGTTATTCATGAGAGAATATTCAGTTATCTGAAGTGTAGCAGTTATATGTAAGCATGCATTAACTAATTGAACTTACTTAATTTAAACAAACTGTTTAAATCAATTATAACTGGACTTGACTCAGTTAACTGAGCCAACTAATTACTACTCAAGTTAGAACTCATCCTTATCTCTTTAACTGATGGATAAATTCCTAAATTAATAGATAAACTGTTGCATGTCCTCACATAGACTTCATGTTTGATTTTTCACAACTAATTAACTCATGGAGAATTAATTAATTTATTTTCAAACAATTGTTAAGTTCAAATTCGAATTTTACTTCCTATTTTAGTCCAGGGACTGACTAAAAATAGGAATCCATCCTGAACTACTAAAAATAGCAATTCTATTTTCAGCACTTCCATCTTTCATTCCCTGTTGCTCAATCCAACACTGGTACCCAAACTGCTATTTTTAGCACTTCTATTTTTGGTAATTTCTTGTTGCCATTTTCAACACTCCCTCTCAACAAGAAAGACATTCTCTTGAACCCGATCCTGTACCTTTGGAATGTTCTGCATGCAACACTTCTACCAAGTGTGGTTGCTCCAGCAACTCTCGGAACAAAAAAACTCCCAACTGACCTCTCTGTTGGGTTAGAAACATACTCTAATGCTAAAGCTCTACCTACTGCTGACAAGTGCTCCCTCTCCGACCTCTGCCCTCCTGCAGCATCTCCATGCATCTCGCACCGTTGCACACCTCTCTGTGCCATCCTGCACTGGTGCAACACACTTGTGCCTCTCGCATTGCTGCAGCTTGCTAGCTCTGCGCTGTCTTGGGATCATTGCACTGTAGCTCTCTCTGCCGCTCCATCCGCATCTGTCTGTACCCAATCAGTTAGTCCTCCTACTCCTCATCAAGGCTCCTGTAGAAAAGTCGAATAAAAGAGGTTGGGTACCTCAAGGATCCTGCCCTCCTCCTTGCGACGATCACTCCACATCGCCCCACCTCCTACCTAGACGTATGGCTGCATGTGATCCCTCAGCCCATATGGCTCAAAGTTTCCCCCTACTGGAGGTCTCTTAATGAGTGGATTCCTCCACTTAGTTTCCTCTCGGCTTCTCTAGTTGTGGCTGCTCCCCAACCTCCTGAAGTTGCTTCACCAATTGTGGGTCCTCCACAATTGTTTGAGACTTATTTTGGTGCTGCATGTTGAGAGGTAATGTATTCTCCCTCTCAACCACCAATTATCTAACCTTTGCATTGCTCCTCAAGGCTTTGCATGCATCTTGTACCTCAAGTGCATACAGGTTCTTGGCTAACACACCAATCTATTTCCACTTTCCCGCCGTCACAAAATTTTATGGAAAAAGAGCTGATTTTAAATCAACGATATCTCCCTCATCCGAACTCCGATTCAGCCGGTTTTTTTTGAATTTGGGTCTTTTTCCGCAAGGAATCCAAATATCCTATTTGTTTCTGAAAATTTTGTACAAAATTTTCATATCTGCTCTGCAAACTCTCGGTACAAAACTCAAAACTTTGAAATCTCCACTCAGTATATTGTTCTCTCCTTTGATCACCTTTGCTCTAATACCATGTAGAACTTTTTCTACAAAACCTCGCTCCGATACCATGTAGAAATTCCCACCTGTAGATCACCTGGTAATGCAATGTACTAAAGCAAAACACTTGATCTACTTCTACAAACAATTTAGCGGAAGCTTAATCGAACATGAACAACATCAATATGAACACATATAACTGATAAGAAGGAATCAATCACACATAACACAGAAGAATTTACCCGGGGAAAGCCTCAGACTAAAACCCCAACTCTGTATTATCATACAAGTGGAAATATAGCCAGTATTACAAAAAGAATCAGCTCAAAAGCTATCCTACTCTCTCTGCAATACCTCTGCTGCTCATAGACAGTCAAATGCCTCTATCTAACCTCTGGTCTACCCTCCAAGCCTCCTATTTCTTTGTGCAATTTTGATTGGGGTCCAGTGAAGCCACTTGTGTGAATTGGCCTCTTCACACACTCACTAACCTCTGATCCAACTACGCAGTTCTAAAGGAGATAAATCCTCATCATGGATGAGCTTCCTTTATAGGAAAAATATTCATCCAACTGATAGTACACTGTCCCTTCTTTGATCTCAACTGGGTCTCTGTCTGAACTGACATGCATGAGTTATTCATGAGAAAATTTTCAGTTATCTGAAGTGCAATAGTTATATGCAGGCATGCATTAACTAACTAAACTTACTTAATTTAAAAAAATCTGTTTAAATCAATTATAACTGGACTTGACTCAGTTAACTGAGCCAACTAATTACTACTCAAATTAGAACTCATCATTATCTCTTTAACTAATGGATAAATTCCTCAATTAATAGATAAAATATGGCATGTCCTCACATAGACTTCATGTTTGATTTTTCACAACTAATTAACTCATGGAGAATTAATTAATTTATTTTCAAACAGTTGTTAAGTTCAAATTCGAATTTTACTTCCTATTTTAGTCCAGGGACTGACTAAAAATAGGAATCCATCTTGAACTGCTAAAAATAGCAATTCTATTTTTAACACTTCCATTTTTCATTCCCTGTTGCTCAATCCAGCACTGGTACCCAAACTGCCATTTTTAGCAATTTCTTGTTGCCATTTTCAACTTCCAAGAGTGCTCCAATAAACTCTAAGTGTCCAAGAGCATGAGAGACAGAGAAAATAGAAGAGAGCTCCACCAAAAACCTGTCAAAAGCTTGCCAACTGATCCTCATAAGCCTTTTTTTATTATCAATGAGGCCTCTATTTTCTTCAATTTCCATTATTTTATTTCAATTTCCTCCTTACATGCAACCTGTTACCTTTCACCTTCCTTTTCTCCTAATTTCCTTTATTTTCATAAATAAAATGCCAATAAATGCCTCATGCCTTTCCAAATCCTTTGCCACTTTCCCTAGCCATAATAAACCGAAGTGATACCCACTAGGATGTTTTTCCCACCATTCAGCTTGGAATACGTGTCCCATGACTGTGGTCTTATATTTTTATATTTACATGGATTTTAACTAGGGTTGTTACAGGATTCTTGCATTCAACTTTCACCTATTGACAGTCCAAGCACTTAGCAACAAACTCAACCACCTCTTTCTTCAAATTAGGCTAATAATATAACTTCTTAACAACTATTAAGGTCTTCTGGTATCCTTGGTGGCCTGAATACGAATTGACATGGAAATCTTTCAAAATAAGCTTCTTTAATTCATTACTGTCAGGCACATAGTGTAGGTTTTAACCCCATACATAAATTACCTGCATCCGAATTATAAAACACAGAAAATAAACAATGCGAGAGCATAACACATAAAACACATATACATAGAGATTTTCCCCTGGATCCCAAAACCGGGAATACCAGCTTGATTTTTCATTATATTCCTTTCAATGTTACATTACATATTTATACATGTTGAAGCATCCAATCCCATGGACCAAAAACCATCGCGTCCAAAACCATGGACCGAAAACCATCACGAGCAAAAAACATGTGCGAAAATCATGCAAAAAACCATAGGTAGGTCCGCCCAACCTAATATAGGGTCCAAAACCAAAATTTTCCAGGGTGCTGCCCCAAACCCCATAGAGTGGGGTTACTTGCACCCCTCAAACCCCCTATGACTCCCCCCGCTATGTAATCGGCACAACAAAGGGGGGGCTCCGCCCCCCTTCTAAATCCCCGGTTAACTACATGGGCTAGTCGTGGAAAGAATATAACAAAACCCAACACATAGATCCTTCTCCTGAGCTTAACCAAGCCATCTACTGGGAGGTGATACTTCTCATCCTTATCACCCTACCTTGTTGCTGCAATCTCCAATTCAACTACTAGTACCTTTCATCATGTTGTCCTTCATGTAAGATCTGCTTTGTAACAACCCTAGTGAAAATTCCATGTAATAAAAGTTAATAACATCAAAATAATAACCACAGTTATGGGACACATATCCAAGCTAAGTGTTGGGCAAAACATCCTAGTCTGGGTGCTCATTTGGTTTATTATGGCTAAGGAAATTGGAAAAGGCAATGACAAAGGCTTTGGAAAGGCATTAGGCATTAATTGACATTTTATTTATGGAAATAATGGAAATTAGGAGAAAAGGAAGGTGAAAGGTCACAGGTTGCATGTGAGGAGGAAAATGAAGGAAAATAATGGAAAATTGAAGAAAATAGAGGCCTCATTAATAAAAAGGTTTCTGAGGATCAATCGGTACATTTTGTTAGTTTAGTTTTGGAGCTCTCTCTTTATTCTCTCTCTTTGAAACTCTTGGACACTTAGAGTTTTCTTGGAGCACTCTAGTAGTGGATCAAGAAAAGTAAGGGAAGGCAAAGGAAAACAAGGATCAAGCAAGGAAGAGCAGGATCAAGAAACTAAATCGAGATTATTTGCAGGTATCGATTTCCATGTGTGTTTTCCTTGCTAGTTTTGGCATGCATGGTTATGCATGTGTGTTCATGGTTATCTTGCTATCATTGGCATGGGTTTTTCCAGGTGTGACAATGTTCTTCAACATTGCATTACCATTTCCGGATAGACATGGTGTGATTTCTAAATGGATTCGAAACTAAGTGAGTTGGTCTCTGAAAGAAAGAACACATGGCCTAGTGATCCCTAAATCAGAGTGTGGATTGCAGTAAAGCCTTGGCCTAATAACCCCTGAACCAAACTCTAGGTTGCGGTAAAGCCAATTTTTGTGTTACCTCAGTGAGCCTAGGAATCCTCAACTGGTGAATGGTAGGATATACGGTAAATCTTAGAGGTGGGTGCCCTTAATCAGGCCTAAGAGTCCTTAGCCACTGAGTGGTAGGATATAAGGTAAATCCTGGAGGGTGAAGTCTCAGATAGGGCCTAATGATCTAGTGTGGATTGCGATAGAGCCTAGAGACTAGGAGACAGGAAAATTCCTTATGGTGTACGTGGAGAAATCTGATGGTGTCCATGCTTTTTTAGGGCCTATTGATCTGAGGTGGATTGAGGTAAAGCCTGGTTCTAATGATGAGGGTGAGGTGGTGTAGCCTCGGGAAGCCCTGGTTGATTTTGGTTACGAGTCCCACATTCATTCTTGGAATATGGCACGGGGGTGATTGGCTGAAGAAAGATTTGTTCAACCAATCTATGGTCAGGTGGTTCGTGGAAGTCCAATACATGATTGGCTTATGAATTCATTAATAAGAGTTCCTTATCCTTAGTATTTCATGTGTAAATGCACTAGTCTATATGTGGATTTCACGGTTGTTGTATCCTTGTTCTTTATGTTGTTTATAGGCTGGTTATGAGTATGTTTTATGATAGTGATGATGTATGGCTCTCATCATGTTTTGATTTTTTTAGGCCCCTATAATACTAGTGATTCCCCCATTACTATTGTCATTGTATCCATTATTGTTATTATTGTGCCCCTATTGTACCCATATTGTTATTAGTATGCCCCATAGAAACCCATTATTGTTATTTTTGTGCCCTTATGTTATTACTGTTATGTCAGCTTGATTATATTGTGACCCCTTAGACTCCTATATATAGAAGAGAGGTTTAGTCATTTGTATCATCCAAGAATTGTTCATTTGTGTAATGTAAAGAAGGTTTCCCCCTCAAAGAGGCTGAATTATAAGGCATTGATCTTTTGTTTTATTTTGTTTTGTTTTGTTTTGTTTTTGTTTTTGTATTTTTGTTCTTTTTTGTTTTGTTTTGTTTTTTGTTTTATGTTTTTTTTTTTGGTTTTGTTTTGTTTTGTTTGTTTGTTTTTTTTTTGTTTTGTTTTGTTTTGTTTTTTTTGGGATGCTTTAGAAGCAAAAAAAAAACCCATTTGATTCGAAATCATTCTGAACTTTGGGACTGAATTTCAGAGCTTGTCTCACTATATTTGCAGAGATATGATATGAGGAATTTAGGGTTTTTGCAGACTCCTAAATTACATTCCAAACAGGTGACCTGGGGAAAATCATCATAACTTTTGTTTTGAGCATCAGATTGAAATTTCATAAGAATTTTCAGAAAGAGGACGACCTGTAGTTTTCTGTGTATTAGTTTCAGGTACTAAGGTCGAAACAGTGACACGTGGCATGTCGTACAAGTTCGCTCTACTGAACTAGTCTATAATCAGGTCACCGTGGGAGATTTGGCATAAATCTTCCTTGGAGAATCCAATCTTGATCAGACTTGCGGGGTTAGAAAGAGGACTCAAAGGGCTACTGCAAGATAAGATTTCAGATATTCGAGATATACAGTTACAGAGATACAATAGATTCAATATCGAGCTCTTACAAAGTGAAAAAAGGATGTGTAATTTTTTTAAAATTTTGCATAAGATTGGTTTGAAAAATTAGTTTGAAGGAATTTAAAGGGAATAGTGAAAAATTATTAGCATTAATTAGTGCCCCGAATAAAGAAAATGGAAACACCTAGTAAGCAACCTGAAAGCTCTAACATGACTTGTGAAGAAGAGGAAGAAATGCAACATGATATATCAAAATTACAAGACCAAGTACAACAAATTTCACTCTCACTAAAGGTAAATGAAGCCAAGATGAATGGAGTGGAAGCTAATATGAATGAGATGCAAGTTAATATGGATGGCGTGGAATCTAATATGAATGGCATGGATGCTAAGATGAATGGCATGGACGATAAGATGGAAGAACTGAAGATAAATTTGAATAAGTTGCTACAAGAAATGGTCACTAATGGTGAAAGGGTAGTAAAGGAAATTCATGATGAGAACAAAAGAAATGTTAATCATGATTTCATAGACTCTAATGTTGGATTGAAGACCCACCATGTTCCAAAAATTGATATGAGGAAGTTTGATGGCAAGGGTCCCGGAACATGGATACTACAGATGGAGCAATTTTTCGATCTCCATAATGTGAAAAACACACAAAAGGTACGTATTGCAACTTTATATTTGGAACCAAATCAGTTTGTATGGTATCGATGGATTTTCTCTCGTAAACAAATTATGACTTGGGCAATGTTTACGGAAGAAATGATAGCACATTATGAGGATACAAAAAACAATACCTTTTTTAGCCAATTGATAAATATCAAACAAAAGGGTTCAATGATGGAGCACATTGAGGACTTTCAAAAATTGAACATAAGTGTAAAAGATATTCCAGAGGAGCATAGGATTGATGTGTTCATAGGGACTTTAAAGGATAATATCCAACATGAGGTTCGCCTTTGGGAACCTGATTCATTGGAGAAGGCATTCAGGTTAGCAAGAAAAATGGAAAGCAAAACTATGGCAACTAGGAAGCCTACCACTCAAAACTATAAAGATGGAAGTGTTGTTGCCCCTAGCTTTCCACAACCTACAAGGTTGATACCAGAACAATTGGAAGTAAAAAGAGCAAAAGGGCTTTGTTACAGTTGTGATAGCAAATACACTAAAGGTCATAAGTGTGTCGAGAAGAAATTATTCTACATAGATTGTGAAGAGGAGGAAGAAAAGGAGCAAGAAATGTTAAAAGAAGAGGATATACTCCAGGAACAAACCCTGGATAAAGAAGAAATTAATCCGACCATATCTTGTAATGCATTAGCTAGAATTACCAGTCCTCAAACTATCAATATAGAAAGACATATCAAGAAGAAAAAGGTAAAAGTGTTGATTGATTCAGGAAGTACCCATAATTTTATTCATTGTAAGATAGCAAAGGAATTGAATTTCTTCCTATATCCAGCACCTGAGTGTCAAGTGATGGTTGCAAGTGGAGGAACCATAAATTGCTCGAGAAAGTGCCATAATATCAAGCTATCCATGGGATAATATGTATTGAATAGCCCAATTCTTTCCATTCCAATGGGTGGTGCTGATGTTGTACTAGGAGTCCAATGGCTACAATCCTTGGGTACAATAGCTTTTAATTTTCAAGAACTTTTCATGAAATTTTGTGTGGAAGGAAAGGAAGTTGAATTAAGGGGTATTGCAGGGAAACTAGGAAAGATAATCAGCTCTAACGGTATGACAAAGCTTCTAAAGAAGGAACAATGAGGTGTAATTGCACAATTATGTTCGCTAGAGGTTCCCACATCGAAATCATCTATTTCTCCAGATCTCCAAAAAGTCTTGGACAATCATTCCAAGGTATTTGAGACTCCCAAAGGTCTCCCACCTATTCGTGATCATGATCATGCTATTCATTTGATTCCAGGAAGCATTCCTCCAAACATCAGGCCGTACAGATATCCCTATGCCCAAAAGAGTGAAATTGAACGTATGGTTGCAGAAATGCTAGAGACTAGTATAATTCAACCTAGTCAAAGTTCTTTCTCTGCTTCAGTAGTATTGGTGCACAAGAAGGATGGATCATGGAGCATGTGTCCAGATTATAGGGAGATCAACAAGCTCACTATTAAAGATAAATTCCCATTCTTGTCATTGATGAATTATTGGATGAATTGCATGGATCAATTTACTTCACCAAGTTGGATCTTCATTCAGGATATCATCAAATCAGAATGAAGACTGAAGACATTCCGAAAACAAAATTTAGAACTCATGAGGGTCATTATGAATTTTTGGTCATGCATTTTGGCCTTACCAATTCACCTTCTACATTTCAAGGTTTGATGAATTCCATTTTCAAACCCTTAGAAAATTTATGCTAGTATTTTTTAATGACATACTAATCTACAACAAGTCTTGGAAGGATCATGTTGAACATGTTGACAGGGTGCTCAAACTATTGGAGGAGAAATAATTATATGCAAAAGGCTCCAAATGTTTCTTTGGAGTACAAGAGGTGGAATATCTGGGTCATATTGTATCTCATGAAGTTGTTAAGGTAGACCCTAGCAAAATTAAAGCCATTAAGGAATGGAAAATCCCCACATCCATAATGCGTCTGCGAGGATTTCTTGGGTTGACAGGGTATTATCGCAAGTTTGTTAAGAATTATGGGAGAATAGCAATACCTCTAACAACATTATTGAAAAATGATGCCTTTTCATGGACTCCAAAAGCAACAAAGGCCTTCGAACATCTTAAAGAGGCAATGTGCCAAGCACCAGTCTTAGCTATGCCGAAATTCACAAAAACCTTTATTGTGGAATGTGATGCTTCAGGAAATGGAATTGGTGTTGTTTTAATGTAAGATGAAAGACCCATTGCTTTTGAAAGTCGTCCAATCAAGGGAAAGTATTTACACAAAGCTATTTATGAGAAGGAAATGTTGGCAATACTACATGCACTTAAGCAATGGCGACCCTACCTAATGGGAAGACACTTCAAGGTAAAAACGGATCATGATAGTCTTAAATACATTTTAGAACAAAGATTATCCTTTGAAGAGCAACAAAAATGGGTCACAAAGATGTTGGGTTATGACTTTGAAATCATCTACAAAAAAGGGAAGCAAAATGTTGTGGCATATGCACTCTCAAGAAAGGATGAGGATGTGGAAGCATTGTTGTGTGTTAGGATATTCCGACACATAGGATATAGTTAAGTTCAACTTGGTCTAGTATAGAGTTAGGTTAGAGTTAGGTAAAGTGTGTTTCTTTACCGTTGTACATTTTGTAACTTACAATCTGACGGTCACGATATGTAGTGATCCGACGGTTCACTCTCACCTCGGTATTACCGACACTTGATCCGTGGCTTGACACCCGATTGGTCCATGAGTTCTATTTAAAGCGCATGGAGGGTCATTGTTCGGGTAATCTGTGCATAAGAGAAGCTTATGTAAATTTTCATTCTTTGATTAATAAATTGCTTGTAGTACCCACGTTGGGACAGGCCGTGGATTGTTTCCCTCCTTGCACTTTGAGGGTTTTAACCACGTCAAAAATACTGGTGTATTGATTTGAGATCTGGTTGTGAGCGGTGTCCTTTTGGTGTTCTTTCTGAGGAACTTACCCTGTAAATTCCTACATGGTATCAGAGCTATTTGAGGGCCGCGTCCGTTGGTGATCCAAATCTGAAGCCGGTAGAACTGCATGCGGCTGTCGTTTCCTAGATCTGCTGTTTCTGACTGCTTTCGGGCCGAGAGGACTGCTCTGTTGTGTTCGGAGCATCTGTTCCAGTGAGGAACCCCTTTCGTTTCACGCGAAAAGGTTTCCGGTAGCCCTAGCTGCGTCATTTTTCAGATCGGGAGGTATACAGTGTTTTTTTTGCAGTTTACTGTTATTTTCTCTCTGCTTATTTCGGTCTCAGTTTATTTAGCCTTTTTTTTAACCGGATCTATACCTTTCATTTCTGCGTATGCTCTTTGCCCTGCGACTCTGTGCGATCTGGGCAAATCAGAAACAGAAAGGAAGGATTTTTCTCATGCGTATGCTCTTTTCCCTGCACCTTAGTGTGATCTCGGAAAATCAGAAACATTGAGAAAAATATTTAGTTTTTCGGCTAAAGCTAACCTTGAGATTTTTTTTTAAAAATTTCTAGTTTTTTGGCTAAAGCTAACTTCGAGCCGCAAGGTTCGTTTTTCTTTGCATATTCGTGTTGGGTTTTGTGTTTTGTGTTTTGTAGGGAAAAAGAGCTTTCTCAAGGCAAGCACGCAAACCAAGGCCCCCCGCCCCCCCTCCCTCTCTCTCTCTCTCTCTCTCTCTCTCACAAATTTTTTGTATAGATCAATTGGTTCAAAGCTATTTTAAGAGAGTAGAGGTCTTGGGTTCAAGTCTCCATTTTGTGGGGGCGGATTTTTTTCATTCCCGCACATTCGCGCACTTTGCCGGCAACGTCAACAATTTTTTTTTCAAAAAGCCATAACTTCTTCATCCGGAAGCCTTTTTCAGAGCCGTTTTTTTTAAAACCACCTATTTTTTCGAGATCTATCCATTGGAACACTTACTTTCAGCATCTTCAGCTTCAGTTTCTTTAAAAAATGGAAAGTCCATGCCAAGTCATTCTTGACAGCACTAACTACTTCCAATGGGTAGCCTACATGGAAGATTTACTTAGAAGTAAAGGTCTCTTCAGAATAGCCACAGACCAAGAGAAGAAACCAAAAGATGAAGACAAAGTTGCAAAATGGGAAAATAGACAAGATCAAGCACGTGGTTTGATAAGGATGTCTATTTCTCCTGATCTTAGATTCCACATTGCAGACCTTGAGACTCCTCATGAAGCATTAGAAAAACTCGCTAAAGTGTTTGGGATTAAAAATGAAATTAGAGCCCATCAACTTGAAAATGAGCTGCTTACTTTGGATCCTAATAATTTTTCTTGCATTGAAGATTTCTTGTCCAAATTCAAGACCCTTAGATATCTTTTGGAAGGTGTTAAAGTTAAGAAAGAAGATGGTAACCTTATTTATTCCATCCTTACTAAGTTGGGACCAGCCTACTCTGTATTTGTTTCCACTTTCCATTCTACAAGGGAAGCTTTCATTTGTCAAGGAAAAGACTACAAGGCCCCTTCCTTTGACTCCTTTTGTGATTCCTTAATAAGAGAACAAGAAAAACTCTTACACCTTGGTCTTCTTAATCTTGGAAACTCTTCCACGAAAGCGTTAGCCGCCCAGCAGCAACCAAATTCAAAGAATCCTAAGAAGTCATATCCTCAAAAGAATGGTCCTAAACCATCTCAGCCTCAAAATGAAAGATCATTTCAGCAAAATGATAAGACCAATAAAAACAAATGGAAGAAGACTGATAGACATTGTAACTTTTGTAATCGAGATGGCCACTTAGAATCTAAATGCTTTAAGAAGATGGAAGCCTTGGAAGCCGCAATGAAGAAACATAACATCCATGTGGAGCCTACTTCAACTTCAACTTCCGGAATGGCACTTTCTGCATGTCATTGTCAATCATCTCAGTCTGGTTATGCATTAAATGTATCTTCTTCTTCTTCTCATTCTCATGAGTGGCTCATTGATTCTGGAGCCTCTTGTCACATGGCCAAAAACCAAGCCATGTTTTCTTCTTTAAATGATTGTAACACCAAAAATATATATGTTGGTGATGATAGATCTCTTAATGTTGTAGGGACTGGAACTGTTCATCTAGACAATGGTCAGTTTAATGATGTATTATGTGTTCCAACCTTATCCTGCAACCTTCTATCTGTCTATCAGATAACTCATTCAGGTGAAGGTAAAATTGTTGAATTTTCACCTCATGATGTTGTAATCAAGGATCTAAAAGATCCTAAACAGATTCTAGCTACTGGTCTTGCTGATGATTCCAAAAGGTTGTATAAGTTTCACAACTTTGGGTCATCAAATCTTCCCTCAGTATTTATTGCTCATAATGATGAAGTGAGCAAACTTTGGCATGAGCGATTTGGTCACTTAAACTATCGCTCCCTTCAGCATCTATGTAAAGAAAATATGGTGACAGGTCTTCCTATGGTATCTTGCAGAGATGGTGTTTGTTCCGGATGTGTACTCGGAAAACATCATCGGGACAGTTTTGACAAACGTGCCTCTTGGCACGCCTCAGCCCCTTTACAGCTTGTGCACAATGATTTATGTGGTCCTCTTCCTGTTGCTTCATTCTCTGGCTGCAAGTACTTCTTAACTTTCATTGATGATTTCTCCAGACGCACTTGGGTATACTTCTTAAAACTCAAGAGCGAAGTATTTAACACCTTTTTGGCCTTCAAAGCCTTTGTTGAAAAACAATCTGGACATCAAATTCTTAAGCTAAGAACTGATAATGGTGGAGAATATGTTAAAAACACATTCATCAACTTTTGCACCGAAAATGGAATTCAAATGCAACATACTGTTCCATACACTCCACAACAAAATGGTGTAGCTGAAAGGAAAAATCGCACCTTAAAGGAAATGGCTAATTGTATGCTGCAATCTAAAGGACTCAGTCTTAGTTTTTGGGCCGAAGCAATTAATTGTGCAAATTATATAATCAATCGCACTCCTACTAAGGTTCTAGAGAATATCACTCCAGAAGAAGCTTGGAGTTCCATTAAACCAGATGTAAGTCACTTTCGTGTGTTTGGAAGTGAAGCATGGGCCCATATTCCAGATGAAAAGCATAAAGCTTTAGAACCTAAGAGTGAGAAATGTACTTTTGTTGGATATTCTGAAGATGTAAAAGGTTATAGACTTATTCCATTTAAGTCCAAAAATGTTATCATTAGAAGAGATGTAAAATTTGATGAAAATAAATCGGCCTGTGAGCCTAGTCCGGCGGATGTGCCACCTCTTCCTATCTCTTCTATTTTTGAAAACATTTCCTCTTCAGATGATGAAAGCGAGGATGATAATCCTCCCCCACCTTCTCAGGATCCTCAACTTCCAAGATGGGTCCGTGCTACTCGGGATGCAGCAGGTGATCTTGCCGGTGATCCTACAGATCAGCGACGTACACGTTCTCAGTTTGAAAGAGCCTCTTCTTTACTGGCTCAAGCTCCAGTAAATCATGATCCTGACACTTTTGCAGAAGCTTCAGGCCATCCACATTGGGAAGCAGCTATGAATGAAGAATATCATTCATTAATGACAAATGATACATGGGATCTTGTTCCTCTACCAAAGGGACGCAAACTTGTTAGATGTAAATGGGTTTACAGAACCAAGTATGGACCAGATGGGAAAGTTGATAAACATAAAGCTCGTCTCGTTGCTAAGGGCTTTTCACAGGTTGAAGGCATTGACTACACTGAAACCTTCTCCCCTGTTGCCAAAATGAACTCTATCCGCCTTGTTCTTTCCCTTGCTGCCTCTTTAAAATGGGAAGTCCATCAAATGGATGTTAAATCTGCCTTCTTGCATGGGGACTTGCAGGAAGAAATCTATATGGAACAACCCATTGGCTTCATACAAACAGACTCCAGCCTTGTTTGTCGACTTAAGAAATCCCTTTATGGCCTCAAGCAAGCTCCTCGGGCTTGGTATGCCAAAATGGATAGCTTTCTTTTAGAATCTGGCTTTTCTAGGTGTCATTCTGACAATACTGTCTACACCAAGAAAGTGGGCAACTCTCTTATCATCCTTGTTCTTTATGTTGATGATCTTATTCTTACTGGTAGTGATCCCAACCTTATAAACCATGTGAAGTCCAGCCTTAAAAAGAAATTTGAAATGATAGACTTAGGACACTTACACTATTTTCTCGGTCTTCAAGTCTTGCAATCCCAGGAGGGTATTTTCCTTTCCCAGTCCAAGTATGCTTGTGATATTCTTCGTCATTTTCACATGGAAGACTGTAAGCCAGCACCTTCTCCCTTTCAGTCTGGAGTCAAACTTTCAGTCTCTTGTACTTCTCCTGAAGTTGATGCTACCTTATACCGTCAACTTGTCGGAAAACTCTTGTATTTAACCCATACTCGTCCTGATCTTTCCTTTGCTGTTGGCCTTGTTGCTCGTTTTATGCAAAACCCCCGTGAAAGTCATTGGAAAGCAGCTAAGAGAATACTTCGTTATGTTCGAGGTACAGTACAGTTTGGGATTCATTACAGTGCCAAAGCAGCTCCTCTGTTAGTTGGTTTCACTGATTCTGATTGGGCTGGTGACCCTGATGATCGGAAGTCTACTGCCGGTTATGTCTTCACTCTTGGTTCAGGACCTATTACATGGGCTTGTAAGAAACAGGCTGCCATTTCTCTTTCGTCAGCAGAAGCAGAGTATCGTGGTGCCGTGGAAGCTAGTAAGGAAGCCTTGTGGCTTCGTCAGATCCTATCAGAGTTTGGCTTTGAGCAGCAGCATCCTACCACACTTTGGTGTGATAATCAAAGTGCCATTCAGCTATGCAAAGATCCAGTCCAGCATCAGCGCAGCAAACACATTGAACTACACATGCACTTCATCAGAAAGCTCATTCATGACCATGTTCTTGAAGTGCAATATTGTCCAACAGATGATCAGGTTGCAGACATCTTCACAAAGGCTCTCACAGAGGCGAAGTTCACTAAACTTCGATATATGCTTGGAGTTCAGGAAGTTGTCACTAAGGGGGGATAGGCTCTAGTGCCTCCTTCCTTCTCCTATTGTGTCATATTTGTAAATCCTTCAATCCTATCCCAAGTTGTTCTTAAGGGGGGATGTTAGGATATTCCGACACATAGGATATAGTTAAGTTCAACTTGGTCTAGTATAGAGCTAGGTTAGAGTTAGGTAAAGTGTGTTTCTTTACCGTTGTACATTTTGTAACTTACAATCCGACGGTCACGATATGTAGTGATCCGACGGTTCACTCTCACCTCGGTATTACCGACACTTGATCCGTGGCTTGACACCCGATTGGTCCATGAGTTCTATTTAAAGCGCATGGAGGGTCATTGTTCGGGTAATCTGTGCATGAGAGAAGCTTATGTAAATTTTCATTCTTTGATTAATAAATTGCCTGTAGTACCCACGTTGGGACAGGCCGTGGACTGTTTCCCTCCTTGCACTTTGAGGGTTTTAACCACGTCAAAAATACTGGTGTATTGATTTGAGATCTGGTTGTGAGCGGTGTCCTTTTGGTGTTCTTTCTGAGGAACTTACCCTGTAAATTCCTACATTGTGTGCCATTTCTATTATCCAACCAGATTGGATAAATGAAGCAAGGAAGGAATGGAAGAATGACGAAGAAGTGTGGGAACTCATTCGAAAGATACAACAATATCCCAATACATCTGATACATTTAGTTGGAAAAATGATTCGTTATGGTACAAAGATCATTTATAACTATGTAAGAATTCCTAACTCAAACAAAAGATTCTTATGGAATTGAACACTTCGCCTTTAGGATGGCACTCAGGATTTTTAAAAACTTACCATAGTGTTAAGAAGGAATTTTTTTGGGATGGCCTTAAATAAAATATTCAAAAGTTTGTGGCAGAATGTTTGGTTTGCCAACAAAATAAAGTTGAAACAATTAAGACCCCAAGTTTATTACAACCTGTTAGTGTCAGTCTTTGCAGCCTTCCTCCAGTGATCAAACATGCTCTTACAAAGTGATTTTAAGGTGTCAAGGTAAAATTTTGTCATTTCAGTGAGTCTTCAAGCAAAATTTGGTCACTAGGTATTAGGTCTAGAGTTCGTTTTCATTCCTTTAAAAGTTTTCCAAATGTCGGTCCATGTCACCATTTAGATGAGTGTACCATCATTCAGAGGGTTTTCATCATCATGTCAGGTTCAAATGGGTCATTTTACACCTTGTTCATGCTTCAGTTGTGCCTAGGTAAGGTTCATTTCCCTCTCCTAGGGTTTTGAAGGTAATTTCTCTTGGATGGTAAAATCATTAAAAAAACTTGTATCCTAATGTTCATACACCTTCCCCTATCCTTAATGTACCTTATTAAACAATTCCCATCACTAGTATCCCTCAAATTCCTCATTGTCGCACAAACCCTAGTTTCTTGCTACAATTTGACAATTTTCTAGGCTAGGCCTATGTTTTGCAATTTTGGATCCCTTCCCCTCACTCAATATTTTAAATTCCACTTTCCCTTGCTTCCTAACATCCCTCCCTACTTCCCAAAATTTTCTCAAGAATTTATAATCCCTTATCCCGTTCATTTCACTTCATTTCGACAAATCCCATGTTCCACACATCGAGATAGGTTTTACTCCAATGATGTTTCTGAGCAAGAAAAGATGAATTTTGGAAAACTGAGAGAGGTTTTTGTCCAAAATAGTCCAGGGAAGAAAAACCTCCTTCAATTTTTACACAGGTGTCATGGTTTTAGATAAATGTCAAAAATATAGTTTCCTCAGGGGAATTGCTGCACCTCTGAAGTGACCTTGGGAAAATCAAGATTTCTCCTAGCTTGGTTGGCCAAATGACTTTCTTGATGAGTGAAATGACAACTAGACAAAAAGATATTTCCAATTAGCTATCATGAGCTCAATTTTTAGTTGAGTAAGACCTTCAAAAGTTGACTGCAACAACACTCTACATTTAGGCAGCCTCATTTTTCACATTTTGACCAATATTGGGAGATTTGACTTTTGATAGGGAAAATGAACTCCAAATTGTTAAATTAAAGATGTTTTGGAAATTAGACTCAATAAGATTTCTAACAAGATATCCTGCACCCAATTTGGACGCTGGGAAGGCCTCCAAAATCGGTCTGCAAAAGGGCGCTACGCATCAAATTTTGCAACACAAGAATTTTCATCTGATGCGCTGCACAACCGGCGCTACGCATTGAGTTGGCTAAGAATTTTGAAAAGTGGCTTGAATTTTTGGATTTCTCATGAAAAAATATGAATTCCCTCACATGGCCAAGAAATTTTGACAGGTTTTGAGCTTCCAAAAAGGTCAAAAACACCTCAAAAATGACCTTTCTGCCCCTTTTTGGATACACAGGAAGTAGTGTTGGGAGAACTCAGGTTTGGAGGGGCAAATGGAGGCAAAATTCATAAATTCCACTTGTTCTGGAAAGTAGACAGATATGCCTTTCCAACAATCCCACTTGGAGAAAATTTGGTGCATGGGAATACCTTTAAAATCAGCTGCAAAAAGGTGCTACGCATATGGAAATCAGCGCGACGCATAGGATGAAATTTGCTCATTTTGGCCAAAAAACTCTATTTTTCGCCTAGTTTCTTCACAGTTTGACTTTTCTCTTTCTAATAGTCAAAATCATAATGTAATTTAATGTGAATTGATGGATTTTTATGTAATTATGCTAAATTTTCACTCATAGAGGTAGATTCATCATGAAAAAGTAGTTTGCCACTGAATGAATTAGTTTCCTAGGTTTTAGAGGCATGCTGTTCCACTGCCTACTTTTTAGTTCTTAGTTTAGATCTTGTTGAAACAGCTCCTAAACTCATGAACTCGACCCCTAAAGCCTAGCATGAGTTGTTTGATGCCTATATCTAGTAGTTTTTCAGTCATTTGTAGAGGTTGGATTCTTGTGAATGCTTTGAGCATTATTGTACACTCATTTCAACAGTTTGGATAAGGAATAAACCAGGGTTTGCAACACTTTATGGGATTCTTGTGGCAACTTTGATTTGGTATTGTGTTTTCTTTCTGTAATTTCAAGTTTATATGTGTTTTATGTATGCCATCATCTCTCTGTTCATCTTAACTAAATGAAACAAGGATAAAGGTAGAATTCATTGATTTGCAATGCTCTACCTAGGGTTTTGTTTAGTTATTTATGTTTTTAGCTGTTTGAAGAGGATCCCTAAGACTTTCATGCCCTCTCCAACTCCTCACCAGTCTAAAAGCTCTCCATATCACTCAATTTGAAGTGCTAAACCATTTGCCTACCTCGCCCCATAGAGATCTCTGCAAGACTGTGTCCATTCCCCTGACCCAAATCTGCCTTTCATTATTGAGCCAACAAACCCATCTTAAATTCAATCAAACACCTCTGTACACATACCTAGTCTAAAATCAGTCATTACATCAGTCATCTCAAGCTTTATTGGCTATATTTTCCTGAGATAGACAAGGAGAGAGCCCTCTCCTGACCTGGTAGGGATAGCTACTAGGTTAAGCGTGGTTCAATGTTACCCTAGATCCTACCTTTCTCAGACTGAGGTAGCTTTAGGCCCTAACACAACCTTTATCCATTCCAAGCCAACGTTGGGAGGAGGTTTCAATGAATTTTATCACAGGTTTACCCAAGTCCGAAGGAAAGAGTGTCATCATGGTGGTAGTTGACAAAATTACCAAGTATGCACACTTTTGTGCATTATCACATCCATTTAAAGCCAATACAGTTTCTACTGCATTTATGGAAACAATTCAAAAGCTAAATGGAAACCCAAAGATTATTGTAAGCGACAAAGATCCCATTTTCACTAGAAATTTTTGGACAAAATTATTTTCTTGTCTCGGTACTCAGTTAGCTCATAGCTCATCTTATCATCCTCAATCTAATGGGCGAACTGAGATAGTAAACAAATTTTTGGAAGGATATCTTTGTTGCTTTGTATCTGATAAACATACACAATGGGTCAAATGGTTGCCTCTGGCTGAATGGTGGTATAACACTTCCTTCCATACTGCAGCAAAAATGACCCCATTTATGGCACTTTATGGATATCATCCACCATGCATCACATCATATTTAAGAGAAAATTCTAAGGTTCAAGCAGTGGAACATCACATAGAGCATCAACAACAAGTTCTCCAACTCTTAAAGGATAACCTCACATTGGTGCATAATAGAATGAACAACAAGCAGATCAACATCGCAACGAAAGAAGTTTTGATGTAGGTGACTGGGTATTCCTACGACTACAACCATATAAAAAAATGTCCCTCAAGCAAGATAAGAAGGATAATAAATTATCACCAAAGTATAATGGTTTGTATAAGGTGTTGCAAAAGATTGGTACTATGGCATACAAATTGGAACTTCCTGCAACTTCCCGAGTGCACCCAGTTTTCCATGTTTCATGTTTAAAGAAGGTTATAGGTGACAAGCTCCCAGTTCAAGCAATATTGCTAGAACTTGACGAGTAAGGAAAAATCATATTTGAACTAGAAGTAGTCACAGAAACAAGAACTCAACAACTACAAAATCGATCAATTTCGGAGTATCTCATAAAGTGGAAGAACTTATCTGCTGAAGATTCCACATGGGAGGATGAGAATTTTATACAGAAGCATCCAGAACTACTCAAGCGCTGAGGACAACGCTTTTTAGAAGGACAGGGGCATGTTAGGCCCCTATAATACTAGTGATTCCCCCATTACTATTGTCATTGTATCCCTTATTGTTATTATTGTGCCCCTATTGTCCCCATATTGTTATTAGTATGCCCCATAGAAACCCACTATTGTTATTTTTGTGCCCTTATGTTATTACTGTTATGTCGGCTTGATTATATCATGACCCCTTAGACTCCTATATATAGAAGGGAGGTTTACTCATTTGTATCATCCAAGAATTGTTCATTTGTGTAATGTAAAGGAGGTTGCCCCCTCGAAGAGGCTAAATTCTAAGGCGTTGATCTATCTTTTCTATCTTTTTGTGAGCTGGTTTCCTAACAGATTTATAAATGAATGAACAATGAATACATGACCTAATAGATGATAATACAACTAATGTGATAAGGTACCAATGTTTCTTAGTGATTCTCATATACATATGAGACCCTTATGCTTAGATATGTTGCTATGACCTGTAGAATGCATGTTTGTGACATTTTTGATGAAATGCTTGTCATGGCTAATAGGGTTCACTTCAATTATTTGTTCAAGTATTTGCATTACCATCATTGTTTTGATGTTATTTTTCATTTTTGGAAGTTTCATGGAATTCTAGATAGTGGCCTGAGTCTTGGCCCTGAAAAAAGTGGCACAAAATCTAGGGTCACAGGCTCAAAACTAGCTAAAAAAGACCCCAGTTGCTTGCATGCCATTGATGTGAGAGTGACTAGAGGGTCCCTGTCACATGCATTCCAATTTCATGGGAGCGACTGAGGCTCTAGGGTAGTGGAATGTCAAGTTATCTTAGGGGTTGGCCACCTGGGAAGGTTGGTTGGCTTTTAGAGGTTCTATAGCATGTGTGGAAGGTCAGGTTGGTTTTGTTTTTCCGGTTTCACTTCCTTAACTGTACATGGGGAGTTGAATGAAACCATAGTAGCCTCTTGTCACATGTTTACCCCAACAGACTCGTTAACTTGGGTAAATGTGGGAGGAGGGTGTTACAAAATGGTATCAGAGAATGGTTCACCCCTTAGACTGGATGGGTGATGTGTTGGTCATGCATTCATGTCGGTTGCATATGTGTTCCTTATACTTATGGTCTATGTGCTTGTTGCATATGCATGGTGTTGGTCATGGTTGCAATTGTATCTCCATGTGAAAGTTGATGGTGATGTTGTTGGATGTGTTGGTCATAAGTGTATGTCAGTCATGCATTGGTTATGCATGTCTATTCTTATATCTTGATTATGCATACACTGACATGGTTGTAGTTGTCATGCATGGGGTTGTGAGGTGTGGCTGATATGGTCATGCATTGATGACTGGACTATGGTTAGGATGATATCTATATGTTGTTATGATTATGTTTATACATGTATTGTGCGAATCTGGTTGACCTTGTAAGTGAGATATCCTCCTCGAACTATACCGAGGTATGTTGATTATGTTTATATTTTGGTTTAGCTGACATGGTATGTTTTGTAGGAAAGAGATGAAAGATGACTAGCAAGATGGTATACTACTATTCACAAGATTCTCCCTATGGATCAGATGAGCATCATGGTGTTGGGCACTCTTCTGACTTAGCAGACACATTGAGAAGCTTGACGAAAGAATTAAGAAGTTGTAAAGCAGATAATGGCAGAATCATGCAAGCATAGGAGAAACAAGGAGAAAGCTAATGCAGTAATCCTTTAGAGTTTGTCAGAATTACAGAGATAAGGTCCACTTCAGGTCAGCCATGGGTAGGAGGATATAACTAATGGGGCATATGGAAGTAGATTTCATGGTGGGCATAGGTTGGAAAGGGATGACACAATCATAGATGGTAGGTTATTGGATACCCCAGATAGGAGAGGTGATGGACATAGGTACTATTCTAGTTCTGGTTTTGATAGGCACTATTATTGTCATCATTATCATCCTTACATGAGGAATGACAGGAGATATTTTCCGTATGAGTTTAAGAAAGAAAAGGCACCTACTTTTGATGGAGATTTTAAGAAGCCATAGGATGCAAAGGCTTGGTTACTTGGGATGAAGAAATTCTTTGAGTTGCATGAGTACACAAATAATATGAAGGTTATAATAACTATCTTCAGTCTCAAAGGGAAATCAAACATCTGGTGGGAAGATGTAAAGTGTGTTAGAGACATCAAGAAAGAAGAGTTGAGCTGACATGAATTCAAAAGACCTTTTAGGAAGGAGTACTTCTCAGAGAGGTACTACGATAGTAAGGCTAAGCAGTTCTATGAGCTAAAGATGGGATCAATTAAAGATGAGGAGTATATGACCAAGTTAGTAGAGTTATTGAGGTATGTATTGTATCTTAAATATGAGAAGGCTAAGGTTCAAATATTTTTCAGTGGATTTCATTTAGCTTTTAGAGATCAAATTGAGTATGATGAGCCTCAGTCACTTGAGGAAGTTATTGGGAAATTGAAACATTGTTATGAGCAGTCAAAGCGTAAGAATGAATCTCAATAAGGATGGAAAGGGAAATATAAAGGTAAATGGTAGCTGAAAAGAACAAGGCCTCATAATGCAAAAGAGAAAGAAAATGTTGCACCATACAAGAAGTTTAATGCAACTAGACAGGGATATGGGTCACAATAGCTGAATAGAGGTGATGGTATATGACAGTTGGAGTGTTGGGCATGTGGTAAGGAACATATTAAGTGGGATTGTCCACAAAATCAAGGTGGTAGGCCTTAGATTTATAGTGCACAGGAGGCACAGATAGTTGGGGATGTTGGGAAGAGAATTCCACGGATTTATGTAGCACTGGATAACAAGCAGGCATAAAACTAGGAAACTATTATCGAGATGGACGGTAAGATTTGTGATCAAGTCATTTCCATTTTGACTGACCCTGGATCTAATTATAGTTATGTTAGTCCTGCCCTGGAGGATAAGTGTGGTTTGAATAAAGAAGTGCATGAAGAATCCTGGTTAGTGCAGTTGGCTATAGGTATAAAGAAGATAATATATCATTGGGTAAGAGCTTGTGCATTTGAGTTGAATGGTATGCCTACCTTGGCACATTTGAATATGCTATTGGGTATGGACTAAATATATCTTCATAGGACCAAGGTATATTGTTATGACAAATCCATTGAGTGCTTGGATGACAATGGAGAACAAAGAATTTTGCAGGGTAAGAAGAAGGCAACATCAATTAGAATGGTGAAAGTTATGCAGGCAAAGTGTAGTTGCATAAAAGGGTGTGTGTTATTTGTAGTGCATATTCCCAGTGACAAAGGTAAGGAAGTTGAGGATGCAGATGCCTTGAGAAAGTACCCAGTTCTACAACAGTTTCAGGATGTTTTTCCAGCAGATATTTTAGAGTTATCGCCACACAGAGAAGTGGAATTTTCTATTGAGTTGGTACCAGGGTCAGCACCAACATTGAAGGCACCTTACAAGATGAGCACACCAGAGTTAGTAGAGCTGAAATTACAGTTGATGGAAATGCTTGACAAGGGATACATTAGGCCAAGTGTATCACTGTGGGGTGCACCGGTATTTTTTATGAAGAAGAAGAATGGTACTCTCAGGTTATGCATTAATTACAGGCAAATGAACAAGGTAACCATCAAGAATAGGTATCCGTTGCCGAGGATTGATGATTTGTTCGATCAGTTGAAGGGAGAAATAGTGTTCTTGAAGATTGATTTGAGATCCAGATATCATCAAGTACGCATTAAGGAAGAGGAAATATACAAGAAAAATGTCTAGACCAAGTACAACCATTATGAGTTTGTTGTAGCTCCATTTGGTTTTACTAATTATCCAACTACCTTTATGTGCTTGATGGATAATGTGTTGTGTCCTTATCTGGACAAGTTTGTTATTTTATTCATTGATGACATCTTGATATATTCTAAGAATGAGCAAGAACATGTCGAGCATTTAGCAACCGTGTTGAGATTTCTAAGAGAGGATTAGTTGTATCCAAGCTTAGAAAACATAGTTTCTTTCAGACATGGGTACATTACTTGGGACATGTTGTTTCCAAGGAAGTTATAGCAGTGGATCCAGAGAAGATAAGAGTTATCATGGAATGGGAAGCTCCTAGAAATGTAGACGAGGTAAGATCATTTATGGGGCTAGTAGGATATGATAATAGGTTCATTAAGAACTTCTTTCATATTGCATATCCTATTACGTCATTGTAGAGGCAAGGTAAGAAATTTGAATGGACAGAGGAATGTGTAGGAAGTTTGAACAGTTGAAGCAGTTATTGACAAATGCTCCAGTTTTAAAGATTGCAGATCCGGACAAAGAATTTGTGGTATGCATAGATGCTTGCAAGAGAGGACTTGGTGGATTTCTTATGCAGGAAGGACAAGTAGTGTGCTATGAGCCACATAAACTGAATGAGCACAAGAAAAATTATCCGACACAAGATCTTGAGCTGGGAGCGATCATCCATGCATTGAAGATATGGAGCCACTATCTTCTTGGTAGGAGGTTTGTATTGATGAGTGATCATAGTGGGTTGAGATACTTGTTTGATCAACTGAACTTGAATTCCAAGCAAGCTATATGGTTGGCCATGATTAGTGAGTTCGACTTTGAAATCAGGTACATCGAGGGTAAAGAGAACAAGGTTGTAGATGCTCTTAACGGGTGGATACAGGTGAATCATATAACAACTACGAGTTCTTATGGGACAGACTTACAGGATCAGAACTTACAAGCAGGTCAACAGGATGACAAGTACATGGAGCTTATGCATAGGTTATAGCAGGGTATAGGTGGCGAGGATGTAGAATATCATCTTACAACTAATGGTTTGATCATATTTAGGGACATGGTATATGTGCTAGGAAGTAGTGAGATCAAGGAGACTATCTCGAGAGAGTTTCATGTGAAACTGTATTCAGGTCACCCAGGGTATCAAAAGACATTGACAATAGTGAAGAAGTTTTATTATTGGCAGAATATGAAGAAGGACATGGTGGATTTTATGGCTAGATGCTTGGATTGTCAGCAGGTAAAGACAGAGTGTAAGCATCCAGGTGGAATACTACAACCGATTACGATTCCAGAGTGGAAATGGGAGGTCATTTCCATGGATTTTATCATAGTTTTTCTGAGGACATCTAGACAACATGATTCCATCATGGTTGTGGTGGAAAGGTTAACAAAGATAACACAATTCATTCTAGTGAAGTCTAAGTATTCAACTAATGATGTAGCATAGGTCTTCATCAGAGATGTAGTGAGACTACATGGTGTTTCGAAGAATATTGTGTCAGACAAGGATGCTAAGTTCACTTCCAAGTTTTGGAAGGAGTTGTTTGCAGGATTGGGGGCAGAGTTGGCCTTTAGTACAACTTATCATTTGTAGACAGATGGACATACAGAGAGGGTCAACAAGATATTGGAGGACATGTTGAGGATGTATATGATGCATCAACAACAAAAGTGGGAAGAGTGTCTTCCACTGGTTGAGTTCACTTACTCAACCAGTGGAGAACCAGTGGAGAATCTTTGAGGATGAGTCTATTTGAGGCATTGTATGGGTGAATTTGTAATACTCCCATCAGTTGGAGTGATCCAGTGAACATGGTGTTGATTGGACTGGATATGTTGGCAGAGATGGAATATGAAATACAGGTAATCAAGAAGAATATGAAAGCAACAAAAGACAGGCATAAAAGTTATGCAGATTGGAACAAGCTGTTTAAGGAGTTTTAGGTTGGGGAATAGGTGTATTTGCATATCAATCCCAAGAAGAGATCCTTGTGGAATGGATCGTGTGCCAAGATGGAACCTCATTTTTTTGGACCTTTCAAGATTCTTGAAAGGATTGGACCAATAGCCTATCGACTTGCATTGCCTCTGACAATGAAAGTCCATGATGTTTTCCATGTGTCATTGATTAAGAAGTATGTTAAATATTTTGATCATGTGATTTATTTGTATATATTTTAGGTGGAGCTAGATGGAGAATTCGAGTCGGAACCTTAGTGTATATTGCAGAGAAAGATTCTCATGCTGCAGAACTGAGCAATTGAACAGGTTAAAGTGCAATGGAAGCACGTTGGGCCCGATGAAACTACAAGGGATATGTCAGATCAGATGCGGGCTATGTATCTCTCTCTATTCGCTGGTTGAGTGAATGTATTTGGCATATGTTTTGGTGTGATGTTTTTGGTATATGTACATATGTATATGGATGTAAATACCGCCATGATCTATGTTATAAAGCTCCAATAAGCGATATGGGTGTCATGTCATTATGGATGTGATGTTGCTATGTTCCCATGCTGGTTTTCTTCTCGAGCTAAGTTATAAAGATAATTGGGTAGTACATTTTTCTTTCAACAGTCTTGTTAGTCATAGGTGTCATTGAACACCGAGGATGTTGTTCCCCCAAGGGGGAGAGTTCTATAACAATCATGGTGAAAATCCCATGTAATAAAAGTTAGTAAAGGCAAAATAATAACCATGGTTATGGGACACGTATTCCAAGTTGAATGTCGGGAAAAACATCCTAGTGTGGGTGTTCATTTGGTTTATTATGGCTAAGGAAATTGGAAAAGGGTTTGGAAAGGCATGAGGCATTAATTGGAATTTTATTTATGAAAATAATGGAAATTAGGAGAAAAGGAAGGTGAAAGGTCATAGGTTGCATGTGAGGAGGAAAATAATGGAAAATTGAAGAAAGTAGAGTCCTCATTAAAAAAAGGCTTATGAGGATTAGTTGGTACCTTTTTTAGTTTTGGCTGTTTCTTTCACACTCTTGGACACTTAGAGTTTTCTTGGAGCACTCTAGAAATGGATCAAGAAAAGAAAATAAGGCAAAGGAAAGCAAGGATTAAGTAAGGAAGAGTAGGATCAAGAAACTACAATGAGATTGTTTGCAAGTATCGATTTGCATGTGTGATTTCCTTGATAGTTTTGGCATGCATGGTTATGCATATGTGTTCTTGGTTCTCTTGTTGTCATTGGCATGGGTTTTTCCAGGTGTGATAGTGTTCTTTAGCCTTGCATTTCCATTTCTAGATAGCCATGGTGTGATGGGGTTCTCATGTTTTGGTTGAGCTTGATTGCCAGATGGATTAGAAACTGAGTGAGGTGGTCTTTGAAAGAAAGAAAACATGGCATAGTGATCCTTGAATCAGACTGTGGATTGCGGTAAATCCTTGACTTAGTAACCCCTAAACTGGACTGTGGGTTGTGGTAAATACAAATTTTGTGTTACCTCGGTGGGCCTGGGAATCATTTACTGGTGAATGGTGGGATATACGGTAAAGTCTAGAGGTGGGTGCACTCAATCAGGCTTAGGAATCCTTGGCGGTGAATGGTAGGATATACGGTAAATCCTGGAGGTTGGAGTCTTGAATAGGGCCTAGTGATATGGTGTGGATTGTGGTAAAGAATAGAGACTAGGAGAAAGGAAAATTCCTTACTGTGTAGGTGGAGAAATCCAATGGCATCCATGCTTGTTTAGGGCCTAGTGATTCAATGTGGATTGTGGTAAAGCCCGATTCTACTGATGAGGGTGAGGCAGCATACCCTCGGGAAGCCTTGGTTGATTTTGGTTATGAGTTCCACATTCATGCTTGGAATATGGCACGAGGGTGATTGGATGAAGAAATATTAGGTTCAACCAATCTATTGTTGGGTGGTTTGTGGAAGTCCCATGCCTGGCTAGCTTATGAATTCATTAATAATAGTTCCTTCTCCTTGGTATTTCATGTGTCAATGTATTGGTCTATATGTGGATTTCATGGCTATTGTATCCATGTTATTTTTGTTGTTAATATGTTGGTTATGAGTATGTTTTATGACAATGATGATGTATGGTTCTCATCATGTTTTGATTTATAAATGAATGAACAATGAATATATGACCTAATAGATGATAATGCATCTAATGTGATAAATCACCAATGATTCTTAGTGATTCTTAGATAAGTATGAGACCCCTATACTCATATTTGTTGTTATGACATGTAGAATGCACATTTGTGACATGTTTGACGAAATGCATGTCATGGCTAGTAGGGGTCATTTCAAGTCTTTGTTCAAGTATTTGCATTAGTATCATTGTTTCAATGTTATTTTTCATTTCTGGAAGTTTCATGGAGTTTCGGGTAGTTTCTTGAGTCCTGGCCCTGAAAGAGTGGCACAAAATCCAGGTTCGTAGGCTCAGAATTAGCAAAAAAAGACCCCAGTTGCTTGCATGCCCTTGTTGTGAAAGCGACTGGAGGGTCCCATTTGCATGCATGGCCATGTCATGGGAGCGAGTGAGGCTCTAGGGTAGTGGAATGTCAATTTGTCTCATGGTTTGGCCACCTGGGAAGGTTGGTTGGCTCCTAGAGGTTCTGTAGCATGTGTGGAAAGTCAGGTAGAGTCAGGTTGGTTTTGTTTTGTTGGTTCCAATTTCTTAACTGTACATGGGGAGTTGAATCAGATCATAGTAACCTCTCGTCACATGTTCACCCCAAAGGACCGGTTAACTTGGGTAAATTTTGGAGGATGGTGTTACACGCTCCTTCAAATGTGTCTCGTAAGGGCGCAACTAAAATATGATTCACCTGCACTCTTTTACTAAGAGAATCCACAACCCGATTCTCCTTTCCTTTGATGTACCTAATTTCAAAATCAAACTCATTGAGAGTAGCCAACCATGAAATGCATTCTTATATATGTTTTCTTCTTTGATACACACCTTATGATTGTTGAGAAATGGCAACAAGAAATTCCAGTTTAATTTGTCCTTGAATTAAACTAAGAATTAAAATCGAATTCTATTCTCATAGAAACTTATAAATAGTCAATTAAGTTTAATTAACTTAATTAGCTTAGGAATTTTGAGTTGGAGGTCTTTCTGAAGTCATCTATATGTTCTCCCTAAGTTTTAGGGGTCTAGGATGAGTTTAATTGTGAGATGTAAATTAGGTCACTCAGTTTAGTGAGTTAAGTTTAGTTAAATTAGTTCTAATTTGTTTTTGGAACTAATAGAGGACTAACAGTTAATTGGTGCACTAATTCATCCACTAGTGCTACTCCAGTTAACTGAAGATTCCCTCATGAAAAACTCATGCATGTCAGTTTAGAGAAAGACCTAGTTGAGAATAGACTACAGGGACATTGTACTATCAGTGGTATTATTTATTGGAGTGTAAATATCATGCATGCATCAAAGATTGATCCTATGTTTGGATTGTGCAGTTTTGGAAGCATGAATTCCCTTTAAATATGGGTTATTCATCCTAGTAATTACACAAGAGATTAGGGGCTTGGAGAGCTGCTGAATAGGCTAAGGATTTAACTTGAGCTAGCTTGTGAGCTGAGAGAATTGAGCATACTTGTGTGGAATTTTTCTAGTGAGAACAAGCTTTGTATCTTCACTCATATTTATGATATATGCAATATAGATAGCAAGGTTTTGAGAAGTGGCTTTCCCCAAATACATCTTGTGTTATGTGCCATTGATTTATCTTCTTCTTGTTCTTATTGTTTTCATTGATCTATTGGCTTCTACTGGTTGAAAGTAGAAGTAGATTCTTGTCTTTTTCTTTAGTACATTGCATGAGCTTGTGAATCTACATGATTTTCTACATGGTATCGGAGCTGAAAATAGTATACTAGAGGAGATTTCAAATTTTTGAGTTTTGGGTTATAGGTGAAATTCAAATTTGCAATACATACTTCAGGATTCGCAGATGGCATTCTACGGTTTGCGGCTCGAGTATGCCTTGGAAGGTAGCTCATATTTTATAGCCTGGAGGGATAGAATCGAGGCTATGTTAGAGGATAATGGCTTGAATAAATTCATTGATCAAGAAATTCCTAAGCTAATAGCATTGAATGCACAAAATTTGGCTAAATGGAAGAAATGTGTGGTGAAGGCGAGATAGATAATCCTTGAGGGAGTTCGAGACCACATTGTCTCGAGTCTCCATGGCAAGGAAACTCTATATGCTAGGTGGAAAGCATTGCTAGACTTGTATTAGAACAATAATGACCAAAGGAAATTTGCACTGAAGGACAAACTTCAAAAAATAAAAATGGAGAAAGGCGAGACTATTCCAAAATACTTGACCAAGGTCACTTAATGTCATAATGAACCTGGAATTTTTGGAATCACGTTTGCTGAGGATGATATGGTGAGTCTTTCTCTTATAGGACTCCCAAAGAGTTGGATAGTTATCAGGACTCTGTCAATGGTCGGGAGAAGTTGCCGGATTGGAAACGACTGTGGTCAGATTTGATGCAGGAGGAGATCAGGAGGAACACTAGGGATGGCTCTTCATCAAAAACTGATGATGAAGAGAACTGTGCCTTCACGATTAAGGTGAAGAAGGGGAAAGGGAAAGATTCCCATTCCAAATCAGATTCTTATCATGGAGTTAAGAAGAAATACATGACAAAAGTTAAGTGCTTTCATTTCCATGAGCTAGGCCATTTTGCTATAAATTGTCCACTCAAGAAGTCCAAGAAGAAGTCCTTATGAGGAGCGGCGGGTGAGGCTTTGGCCTCTCAATTCGATTGGAATTTTCCCTCATTGCATGCATGGTGTAATCAATGATGGGAAGTGTATGGTGCTTAGATAGTGGAGCTTTATTCCACATGATTGGCGAAAAAGAGTTATTCAGTGACGTAGAGGAGAAAGATCTCTAGATGAATATTGAGATGGGTGGCGATGGGAAGTATATTGTGACTGGATTGGGCATGATTACTTTTCAGAGGGAGCATGGGGCTCCACTCACCTTGAAGAATGTTATGTATGTGCCCCGGCTGAAGAAGAAATTGGTATCCGTTGCCATGCTTGAGGATAGAGGCTATGATGTGATCTTCTTGAAAGGAAAGGCATTCCTTCGACACATAGCCACGGGTCAAGTAAAGAATATAGGGATTCAGGTGAAGAATCTCTATAACTTGGAGGTAGACGAGTGTTCTACTTTGAGCACAAAAGCAGAAAGGGTGTAGAGCCAAGATCTTGGCAAGTTGTGGCACAAGGCGATTGGCCACTTGCATCATCGGGCTTTGAAGATATTGCAACAGATCTTTATCGGTGTTCCCAAAGGCACACTTGAGCAAGTTAATACATGCAAGGGGTGTACTTTGGGAAAATACACCAAGTCTTCCTTTCATGATAGAGACAGTTGAGCATAGGCTATTCTAGAGAGATTCCATTCAGATGCCTGTGGACCATTCTTGACAACATCCACAACCAAAAACATGTATTATGTTATATTTGTTGATGACTATTCTCGTAAATGCTTGATATTTTTCATGCAGAAAAATGATCAAACTTTCACAAAGTTTTGTGAGTTTAAATCGTTGGTGGAGAAAGAGTTGGGAAAGAAGGTTAAATCTCTACAGAGTGATAATGGTGGTGAGTATGTCTCAAATGAGTTTAAGAACTTCTGTGTAGCGGAAGGGATTAAACGGGAGTTGACGACACCCTATAAACCTCAACAGAATGGGGTGGCTGAGAGGAAGAACAAAATCACAGTAGGGGAAGAAAGGGCGATGTTGCATGATCAAGGCCTACCACTACACTTGTGGGCTGAGGCATGCAACACAACGATTTATGTTCAAAACTATAGCCCACATCAGATACTTGAGACAAAAACACTAGAGGAGGCTTATTCCGGTATGAGGCTTATCTGGGTCATCGGTATATTTCCAAGTGACCAAATATGCACAAAAAAATCTTGACCCAACAACAAAGTTGGGGATATTTGTGGGGTACACTAATACACCTCACAACTATCGGGTGTACTTTTCGACCAATAGGATGGCAGTGGTTCGCAGGGATGTCAAATTTGATGAGGATAAGGCCATGCGAGCTTCCCTTGAGAGGGAGCTTGAGCTACATGTGGATGGGGAGCTTTTAGCTCATGAAGTTGAGGAGCCTCAGATTGATGTGGAGTAGCCACGTGTAGAAGATCCAAGAGTGAAGACATCCACTCAGGAAGGGCCTTCCAGAGAGGGAAGAAAGTGCACCAGAGAGGCTGACGGATTGTTAGATGATGCACAGGAGAATGTGGGAGCACCCACTTCTCAACGCAGGCAGAGGAGGTCACCTGAGAGGTACACTAGATACATGGCTCTTATGTGAGAATGTGTTGTGACAAAGCCATATTCCTTTAAGGAAGCACTGCAGTAGATGGTTTGGGTTGATGCCATGGTGGAGGAGTATGACTACATAGTTCGTAACAGTGTTTGGGATGTGGTCCCGAGACTGGAGGACAAGTCAGTGGTGAGCTACTGTTGGCTTTACAAGGTAAAACAAGCTGCAAATGGTAGTGTGGAGAAGCATAAGGCTAGATTTTTGGCCTTTGGTTTTTCACAGGTAGAGGGGATTGACTATGATGAGACCTTTGCTCCTGTTGCAAGGTACTCGTCAATCAGATCTATATTGGAACTATCAGTGCAGATAGGTTGGAAGATACCTCAGATGGATGTGAATATAACCTTCTTTAATGGCATGATTGAGGAAGAGGTGTACATAGAGCAGCCTGAAGGTTTTGAGACCTTTGACCATGAGTCACATGTGTGCCAGCTCAAGAGAGCATTATATGGGCTGAAGCAAGCACCCGTGCTTGGTACACTAGGATAGATAACTACTTCACCAGGTTGGGCTTCACAAAGAGTGAAGCGGATGCAAACTTGTACCACATAGTGGTGGAAGGTAAGTTGTTGATCATTGTACTTTATGTTGATGATCTCATACTGACAGGTGATGATCATCGAATTCAAGCTTCTGTGATCCATAACATGTTAATTTATGATGATTTTCGGAAAAAATCACATTTCCAATATTTGGTTGACGCGTTTCGAACCAACCAGTGTGGTTCATCCTTAAGACAAGTTGAAGAGACGGATCTTCGAATAAGGTTAAATAGGAAGCTAGGTCACACTAATGGCTAGAGGAAAACGATTAGATTTGACCAGAGAAGGAAAATTATATTGTTTATTGATTAATTTATATATTATTATAATTTAACCAAACGACTATATTTGATCAGGGGAGGGAATTATTTAATCCGTTTAAATAATTAAAATTTATTTATTTAATTAATTAAATAATTTATTCATTCATTTCCTTATTAATCTTATATAAATAATATTTCTTTGAAAATTGATTTGAAAAAATTATAAACAATATTTTTTTATGTATATTTCTTTCAAATTAGTTATCAAAGAAATATTATTTATATAAGATTAATAAGTAATTAAATAAGGAAATGAATGAATAAATCATTTAATTAAATAAATAAATCATTTTTAATTATTTAAACGAATTAAATAATTCCCTCCCCTGATCAAATATAGCCGTTTGGTTAAGTGATAATAATAAATAAATAAATAATTTTTAATTATTTAAACGAGTTAAATAATTCCCTCCCGTGATCAAATATAGCCGTTTGGTTAAGTTATAATAATAAATAAATAAATAAATATATAAATTAATCAATAAACAATATAATTTTCCTTCTCTGGTCAAATCTAACCATTTTCCTCTAGCCATTAGAGCGACCTAGCTTCCTATTTAACCTTATTCAGAGATCTGTCTCTTCATCTTGTCCTGAGGATGAACCACAGTGGTTGGTTTGAAACGCATCGACCAAATATTGGAAATGTGAATTTTTTTTTTTTTTTTTTTTTTTTGAAAATCATCATAAATTAAGGTGATGATCAACTGATCAAGTCTTTCAAGGAGGACCTTTCAAGAGAGTTTGAGATGAAGGACATAGGGCTCATGCATTACTTTCTTAGCATGGAGGTATGGTAGGGAGATGGGGAGTTGTTTGTGTCTTAGGGCAAGTATGCCAACGAGATACTCAGGAGATTATGCATGGAGAGCAGCAAACACATCAATACTCCTCTAACAAGTAACTGGAGGAAGGAGGGTGTTACTTCAGGGGAAGTAGTGGAAGCTACTGTCTACAGGCAGCTTGTGGGTTCACTCATGTACTTGGTAAACATAAAACTGGATATGTGCTATGCAGTTAACCAACTTAGTCAATCGATGGTTAGGCCTACCAAGCTATATTAGAAGGTGGAAAAACATGTGTTGAGATACCTCAGGGGAACTTCTCAGTATGGATTATGGTACAGACAGATAGAGGGAGTGAAGTTTCAAGGCTTCACTTTTGCATAATGGGTAGGGAGTCCATTCGACCGGAAAATCACATCAGGAGGGATCTTCAGTATTGGGTCAGTGGTAATTTCTTGGTACAATAGGAAACAGAGATCGGTTGCACTCAGTTTGGTAGAGGAAGAGTACATGGATGCGAGTCAGGAAACATGTGAGGCCATCTGGATGAGGAAGATCCTGGTTGGTTTGTTTGGTCAGCAGATGGTCCAACTGTGATTGACTGCGATAATTGGAGTTGTATCAAACTCTCTGAAAATCCAGTTTTTCATGATCGGTCCAAGCATATTGATATGTGTTATCATCATCTCAGAGATTGTGTATTTAGGTGGATTATGTTGTTAGAGTGCATTCCCATGAAGGAGCAAGATGTTGACATTTTGAAAAAGGAATTGTCAATATGTAAATTCGAGTTTCAAAGAGACAGGATCAGGGTAGCTAATAATCCCTTTCTTGTTGAGAGGGTGTGTTGAGAAATGGAAACAAGAAATTCCAGTTTAATTTGTCCTTGAATTAAACCGAGAATTAAAATCGAATTCTATTCTCAGAACAACTTGTAAATAGTTAATTAAGTTTAATTAACTTAATTAGCTTAGGAATTTTGAGTTAGAAGTCTTTCTGAAGTCATTTATATGTTCTCCCTAAGTTTTAGGGGTCCAATATGAGTTTAATTGTGAGTTGTAAATTAGATCACTTAGTTTACTGAGTTAAGTTTAGTCAAATTAGTTCTAAATTGTTTTTGGAACTAATAGAGGATTAAAAGTCAGTTGGTGAGCTAATGCATCCACTAGTGCTACTCCAGTTAACTGAAGATTCCCTCATGAGAAACTCATGCATGTTAGTTCAGAGAAAGTACCAGTTGAGACTAGAGTGCAGGGACAATGTACTATTAGTGATATTATTTACTGGAGTGTAAATATCATGCATGGATCAAATATTGATCCTATGTTTGGATTGTGCAGTTTGGAAGCATGAATTCCCTTTAAATATGTTAGGAATTACACAAGATATTAGGGGCTTGGAGAGCTACTAAATAGGCTAAGGATTTAGCTTGAGCTAGCTTGTGAGATGAGAGAGTTGAGCATACTTGTGTGAAATTGTTCTAGTGAGAACAAGATTTGTATCTTCACTCATATTTATGATATATGCAATACATATAGCGAGGTTTTGAGAAGTGGATTTCCCTAGATACATCTTGTGTTATGTGCCATTGATTTACTTCTTCTTGTTTTTATAGTTTTCATCGATCTATTGGCTTCCATTGGTTGAAAGTAGAAGTAGATTCTTGTATTTTGCTTTAGTACAATACATGAGCTTGTGAATCTACATGATTTTCTACAATGATAACATGATCTCAAATCAATCTTTGAAAACACTATAGCTCCCTTCAGCTGATCAAACAAATCATTAGTCTGAGGCAATGGGTACATGCTCTTAATAGTTACCTTGTTCAACTACTTGTGATTAATGAACAATCTAAGAGTACCATATTTCTTCTTTATAAACAACATTGGTGCTCCCTAAGGAGACACACTTGGCCTTATGTATATCTTATCAAACATGTATTTAAGCTGGAACTTCAGTTCCACTAACTCGAGAGTGCTCATCCTATATAGTGTCTTAGACATTGGTGCTACTCCCGACATCAACTCAATAGAGAAATCCACCTCTCTATGAGGAGGAAACCCTGGAATATTTGTAGGAAGCACATCCTACAACTATTTCAAGATAAGGTACCTCATCGAGATTTTATCATCCTCATCATCCTTCCTTTTATCATTGGAAATATGTCTCGCGGTTGCACTTACTTGCATGGATGTAACCATCCTCACTGATGTAGGCTTATTATTTCCCTGCAAGACTCTCTTTTCTCCAATCTCATCTAGGCACTCAATGGCCTTCTCATAGAAATATACCTTGGTCATGTGAATAAACAACCAATCCATGACAAAAATCATGTTATATGCTCCCAAAGGAAGCAAATTCAAGTTTTCTATTGTAGGCATGCCATTAAGTTCAAATGCACAAGAATTCGCCCAATGATGAACTCTTCTCTTGGTCCCTGTAGCCAATTTCACCAACCAAGATTCTCCATGCACTTCCTTATCTAAACAGCACTAATCCACTAGATCATGACTAATATAGCTACAATTTGATCCTAGATCAATCAAAATAGAAACAACTTGATCACAAAGCTTACCTTCCATCTTGATGATGGATAGTTGGTGGTCTACCTTCCTATTATCAACTATTGCATAAATTAGGGGAATGCTCTGACCTACATCCCCAACTGTTTCTGCCTCTTGAGCACTATAGAACTTAGTCCTGCCACCCTAATACAATGGATAATCCTTCTTGGGATGATCTCTACCACAAATCCAAAACTTCAAAGGTTCTTTGCCACTACCTTTATTCTGCTGCTCCATAGACGGAGACCGATGTCCTTTCTCAACTGCATTGTACTTCTTATGTGGGGCCACATTTTACTTTCCATATGCATCTTGGGATATCCCTCACTTCTTGGGCTATTTTCCTTTAGTATTCTTGTGTAACACCCTCCGAGGTAAATGTGCATATAAACAACATAATAGGAACATAAATACATAAACATGTTGAGATTTTGCATATTGTTTTTGGCAAAAATCTCTTGGATAATGTCAACAATAGTGGTTTGTTACATAACTGAAGGCATCAAATCAGCAAGTGGAGATTTTCTATCCTATTTTGTTGTGATAGCATTTATTATTTAGTTTCTTCTACATCTATAAATTGTATGCTTGTAGAGGCAAAATTAAAGAGAGATATGTGAGGTGTGAGGAAGAGGAAATCTGTTGTTGTAATCTCCTGTTGAAGAATAAGAAGGCTGATATCTCTATTTGGTGGATGTAGCCCAGATTGGTTGGGTGAACCACGTTAAATCATTGTCTTTATTTTCTGCTCTGTGTGTGATTTATTTATTTAGCTGTCTGTGGTGTATACTCTAACAATTGGTATCAGAGAAGAATTGATTCACTGCCTGTTGGAGAAATAATTGTTTGTTGCAGTTATTCAAGTCGACAGCACTGGAGGATAAATGTGGATACTGCAAAAGGGAGCACAGAATGGAGGTGAAATGCTGTGGTCGATTCTGCGCTTGTAAGGGCTGGATAAGGTTGCAGATGTTGGTTTTGTCTGCCCATCTGAAATCGATTTATCAGAAAGACCGTGACAACATATTGCAGAAAACGAGTAGAGAACTAACAATGTTGTGAGCTGGAGGGCGCGGAGTATATGTATAATCTAAACGTGGAACATTTCATGGTTGTTACACTTGTTTGCTTTGCGTTGGTTGTTTTATATTTTAGGAGATATAAGTTACCCAAGACTGGTGAACGCAGATCCGTTTTGAGTGAGCAGATAATAATATGAGTTTCGGTACAGTCCTGATTAGGTGGATCGGGTCACAAAACCAGCGGTGAAACCACTGCTAAAAGACGCAAGACCAGAGCCGTATTCATCTTCCTGAAGAGTCGAGTTTATGTTTGTAAAAATAACCGTGAGCTGGCGCTGAAGGTTCAAAAGCGCTGTGAGCTAGAGACAGGTATGATTTTTCAATACGTGAATTGACGGAAGCATTTTTATTGTTGACGCTATATGCTGTGTGAAGCTTTTTGTTATGTGTGAGAAGTTAAATCAAACTATGTCAAAAACTCAAAGTGCTCAGTTTGAGATCGAGAAGTTTAATGGGAGAAATAACTTCAAAATCTTGAAAGTTAAGATGCACGATTTACTCGTACAACAAGTTGTGGCGAAGGCACTTTTGGGAAAATACAAACAACCTTACGCCATGATAGATGACGAATGGAGTGACATCGATGACAGAGCACTAAGCGGTGTGCGATTGTGTTTGGCAGATGATGTTTTATTTAACATCGTGTCAGAGACAACTGCCGCTGGGCTATGGACAAAGCTAGAAAAGCTATACATGACTAAATCCTTAACAAATAGATTCTTCTAAAGAGACAGTTGTACATCTTGTGCATGAAGGAAGGTAAGACAATAATTGATCATTTGAATACCTTTAATACTCTCTTGGTGCAGTTAGATATCATAGAAGTAAAATTTGATTCAGAAGATAAAGCTGTAACTTTATTATGCTCCTTGCCTGAGTCATGGGATCATTTTGTTACTTTTATAAGTCTTAGTTCATTAGAAACCCTTGAATTTGATGATGTTGTTGGAGCTATGCTGTCTGAAGAAACCAGAAAAAGGTAAAATCAAGAAACCTCTACATTAGAAGCAATGATGGTTAGAGGTCGATCTAAAGAAAGATGGTTCAGTAAGCATAACAACTCTCAGTCAAAATCGAAAGGGAAGAAGAGTAAGCTAAAATGCTGGTTTTGCGGCAAATCGGGACATTTGAAGGACTGTTGGAAGAGACATCAAACATCCAAAGGAGACTCTTCAACAAAAAATAAAGAAGCAAACACGATAGATACAGGTACAACATCTGGTTCAGGTATAAGTGATGAAGTTTTATCAGTTAATTTGTTAAATCATGATCAACATTGGTTGTTAGATTCTGGTGCGTCCAATCACATGTGCATTCATAAAGAGTGGTTTAAAACTTATAAATCAATCAATGATGGAGTAGTTTACATGGGAAATGATGTCTCATGTAATGTTGTGGGAATTGGAAGCATCGAGATTAAAATGTTTGATGGGACAATTAAAATCTTAACTGATGTAAGACATGTGCCTGAACTCAGAAAAAGTCTTATTTCTCTAGGAGTGCTAGACACAAATGGATATAAAACTTTTATTCAAGGTGGAGTAATGAAAATTTATAAAGGAATCCTACTAGTAATGAAAGCAAAGAAGGTTGGAAATCTTTTTCAGTTAGAAGGAAGAACAGAGTCAGATCATGCTACAATTGTATCTGAAAATGACAGTGATTCTATTCGAATATGGCATCAACAGTTGGGCCATATGAGTGAAAGAGGATTAAAATTTTTATCTGATCGTAAGTTACTTCCTAGTTTAAAGTCTTTTAAGTTAGATCTCTGATGAGCCCCAAAAATGGGTAACTTATTGGGCTCATTTTGCCTATTATTCTCGATTAATCCACCATTCTTCATAGTTTATGCATGCTTTTGAGTATATTTATGTTAATTGAATGAATGAGAATAGTCACTTGACCATGAAGTCTAATATGTGCTTATTGCAGATTTTTGGACATCTTTTGGACCAAGGTCAAGCATTTATGAGCCAGTTGACAACCAAATACGAGGGAACAAGGCTGAGGATTAGTAGGAAGGGTGTCTCCCGCACTAAATGGCCCCTTCCTCGAGTTCTCCACCATCAGCTCGGAGTTCAACAGCCCACCAAAGATGATTTCCATGGGTAGCCGAGTAGCTTTTGTGAAGTGGCTGATTACTTGCAGTTTTGAGCAGCCAAGTCCCTCAAGTTAAGGAGGGTTGTTGGAGGTCCTCGTGGTGCATAAGTAGGAAGGCTTCAAGCCTTGGTAGTTTAGCTCTTGAACAGTTGTTTTTCGCACTTTGTTGCTGCTTTGCCTTTCAGCTCATTTTCAATCTTTTGCTGTAAACATTTTTGTGACATGGTTATTTTTTGAGTAATGGAGATAAATTTCACTTTGCACCAGCTCCGAGCTTTTCTTAGGAGGCTGTAGCTCTTGGGGTTGGGCCCAACCCAAGTGCCAGTACCTCCTTTGTGTACTATTATGTGTTTTCTTTGCATTCATAGAATAATTTCCGCTATTTAGGTTAAGATCTTGCTTTGTTACTTAGGAGGCTTTTGATTATTAAAATAGCTTTTCATGCTTCAGGTTGATTTGATAGTTTGATAACAGAGAAGATCTGTAAAAAGGCCACCAAGCAATCCTTAATCTCATCTCTCCCTCCTTGGGACCATGAGCTGAGACCAAGGCATACTTGCTGCCACAAAACACTATTTTTCCTTTCAATGCAATTGCAAGTGTTAGATTTTTTTAGTTGGAAAAGTTGATTCCAGTTGTGCTTGCATATTTAGATCTATTCTTGCATAGGTTTCCATAGTTATCTTGCATGATTTCCTGTTCATAACTTGTTGTTCATCATGTTTCTGGTTTTTAGGTCAGATTAGGTCAAAGTAGATAGATCTATGATTTTTCTAGTCTTTCTTTGATTAGTTTTGAGAAATAGTGTGCAGATCACCTGTAATACATCCCTGCTTATCCTGCCTTCATCACACAACCTGCTCCAACCCAAAATTTCGGATTCCTTCCCTCCATTTGCCACACTTTTCCAATTTGACCTAATTTCTAAATTTTTGTGCAACATTGCTCCCTCCATCCTTGAACAAATCCAACCACCTTAATTCCTCCTTAGCCTCATTTACCAGGTCCTAGACCTCTTCACATCCTCATCCATCCTCCATTTCCACTTTCCCACCGTCTTTCCACCATCAACTCTCCAAAATCCTCTTTCGGATCTTCCTGTAGAACATCCTATAGAATCCCTGCAGACTCCTTGTAGAAGATCACGTGAGCAGTTTCTCGAGATCTGATCACTGTGAAACTCTCTGGAAGGGTGCTAGGGACCCCTTAGGCCCTCTTCTCACCTTCCCAACCTCCTGCAAGTGCCCGCTCCATTTCCTTTCGCCAATCAACCTCTGCATAGCCAAAAACAGTTAAAGCACATGCATAATAATTCTGCAAGATTACTCAAAAATACAAAAAGATGTTTTTTCCAGATTTTACTTCAGAAATAGCTTAGTCACATGCATTTTACCTTTCAAAGAATCAATGGCATCCATTTCAGCAACTTTCATCTCTTTTCTTGCACCAGTAGGGTTAGTCGGTAAAACTAGGGTTTGCTAGGGTTTGCATTTCCTTTCAGCTTTCATCTCCTTTCTGCAAGTAGACTAGCCCCCTTTGAGTTAGCTTTCGTCCATCACAGTTAAAAGCTTCTTCTAAGAGCTCATAGAAGTTGGCTTAAGCTCCTAGCGGACTTGTGCCAGTTGATCAAGTGACAGCCTGCAGTAAGAGCTAGTACTTGTGCATATAGCACCGTCGCTTCCAAGTTTTTTACGAACTACCAGGTTGATAAAAGTAAAGAAGGGAGTCCCAGGAGTTGCAGCATCATTGCTGCAATACTGGAGCCCACCATCTTTTTGGCGCCGTTGCCAGGGAAGCGTCAGAGTATTCGTGATTGCTGCTTTTCTTCTATTTTCTACTACAACCTTCTGCTAAATAGTTTATTTCAGAAAGAGTAGAGTAGTTGCTTCATTTCCATTCTGCAATTTCATTTCTGAAAAAGTAGATTAGACATTTCCTGCTTTCATTTCATTTCAGCAAGCGTAGATTAGCATTTCCTGCTTTCATAGATTAGTATTTCAATTCCGCAATTTCAATTCTGCAAGCGTAGATTAGCATTTCAATTCTGCAAGTGTAGCTTAGCATTTCATTCCTGCAATTTCATTTCAGCAACATAGATTAGTCCTTTCCTACTTTCATTTCATTTCTGCATTTTCATTTCAGCAAGATAGATTTTAGTTAGTTGCAGTTCAATCTATTTCAGTTTTGCAGGTACAAGTAGAAAAAAACAATAATCAACCAAAAATATTTCATTTCATGCCTCGTAGGAACAGAGACAATACAGGAAAATTCTTACCCAATACCCCCACCACATCACTGAGTCACCCTTCTCTCTTCTTCGGTAGCAGTGATCCAAAAGAAACTATAGGTGAACCTCTAGAGATATACGAAGATCCTATAACAGAAGAAGAGCAAGAAAACTTTCCTCTTGAGACCATGGTTGAACATAGAAACGATATAGGAGATGAGGAGAGAATAGAAGGTGCCTTTCCCATCCGAGAGACAAATAGGGACAAAAAATGAAAAACATAAGTCCCTCAGCCTTACCTCACTTCCATGGATTGACCACTGAAGACCCTAATACCTTCTTGTTTGAATTTGCTGTCCTTTGTCGAACTTATGACTATGCAGAAAACGAGAAAAAGTTGAAACTCTTTCCCTCTACCCTCAAGGATGCAACACTACGTTGGTTCATGGGGTTACCTGGAAACATATCAAAACTTGGGATCAGATGCAGCAAGCCTTTAACAACAAATACCGAGATTACTGTAGGTCAAAGGAGATGAAGGGAGAAATCTTTCGAATGACCATGGGAAGTGATGAGTCTTTGGAAGACTATGAAGAAAGGTTCCAACTCAGTTATAAAAGGGCCAGGTGCACACTTGACCCCGAATCTCTGAAGCTGGTTCTGCTCCGAGGAGTCCCTGAAGACCTTCTAGATACCCTCCATTTGCTAGCTGGAGGAGACATCTACTAACTACCTTTTGATGACATAAAGACTATGTTTAGAAACCATTCTAGGGCAGCCCAGAAAAGAGTTAGGGGGAATCCACTTTCAACTAGTGCCACCTTCTCCAAACATGAGTTTACAAATCAGATGGAAGACCTTAAAAGCGAGGTGAGACAGACCATTGCCATGCAACTGGATACTTTCTGAATCCAACAGAAGAAAGAGGAAGCTGAGAGGGCTTTGGCCATCTTTTGTCCCAGATGCACAAGGAAGCATCCTAAGAACGAGTGTCCATTGCACTCAGTAGAGGTATGTTTCGTTTGTGAGGAAGACCACCCTACAAACTAGTGCCCAACCTTACCCAGACTTAAAGTTGTGTACCAAGGGGCTGAAGGAGCCATTGAACCACTCTACTTCCTCAACCAAAGGAGGCCACATGGATCCAGACCTTACCAGCAGGGGATGCAAGGGACATCCCAAACTTATTACAACCCCAACCAATCCACTCACATACCTTCTTGGGGTCCCCCTGCTCATCCTTCCTGGTCCGCACCCCCTCCTTGGTCATATCCATCTCAATACCATACTCAACCTGCTGCTCATTCGTTTCATTCTCATGTTCAGCTGCAACCTCACTAGAATGCACCGCAATAGGGGTGGAGGACCCAGTACAACTCTCCTCCCACCATTTTTCCTCCACCACCTACTCAACCACAACCATTACCTCCTGCTCCTCCAAGACAACCCCAGAGGCCTACTCAATCGAACCCAAACCCCAACAACAGATAGGTCCAAGAGGTATATACTGGAGAGACAACATGCCCTACCTACGCTGTGGAGATTCAGGAGATCAACCTATGATCTGGGAAGGTCCTCCCAGATAGCCAACCTCCTCCTAAGGAGGATGAAGCAGAGGAACAGGAAAGTGAACCCAAAGCCATTCCACCCTTTCCTGAGAGACTAACTGGAAACACGCAACCAAACCTAGAAGAGACTGAACTTCTGGGAGAACTTAAACAGCTGTGTGTAAAAATACCACTTCTCCAGGCCATCAAAGATGTACCAATATACAACAAATTGATCAAAGAGAAGTGTTTCAGGCACCCAGGCAGGCACAAGAGAGATGCCCCAACTATCAATGTCATAGGACAACTGTCCAACCTAATGTTGGGACAAGTAATCTGTCCAAAATATTTGGACCCTGGGAGTCCTGTAGTGGATGTCCACATCAATGGCACCATAATCCCCCACACCCTGATTGATCTAGGGGCTGCCATTAATGTGATGACCAGGGACACTATGCTCAAACTTAACCTTCAGGGTTCCTTAAGGAAGACCTCGACAGTACTGCAGTTAGCAGATCGCTCCATCGTGACTCTTAAAGGGATTGTGGAAGATGTCCTGGTCTTTGTTGATTCTTGGGAGTACCTTGCGGAATTTTTGGTAAAACTCACTGGATACCCCCTCATTTTGGGAAGGCCTTGGTTAGCTACTGTAGATACTTACATCAGTTGTCGAGCTGGGAGCATGACCATTAAGAATGGGCCAATGTCCAAATAGCTAGTCCTATATCCTCCTACCCAACCTTTGCTTGAACATGACTTACCTCTCTGGTTGGAGGAGGAAGATGAGGATGAAGTCTACTCTGCACCAGTGTGCACCGTGGAAGCCACCGGGGGAGGGCCTCAAACCGAGATGACCTTATTGAGAATTTAATTCAAAATCCACCTCCCAGTGTGCTGCCATTAGAAGAGTTGGTAGGAGACACCCAAGCCAGTGCTTTAGTGGATCTCTGTGTAGCTGATCCAACCTCTTCCTGAGTTAAGAATGTGGAATTTGTCCCTGAAAGAACCTTGAAGATCAACTCATCCCTATCTCCCTCTTAGGAGAAGGAGCTGTGTAGCGTATTGAACCGCCATTTGGATGCTTTTGCTTGGAGCTATAAGGAGATGAAATGAGTCCACCCTTCAGTCTGTACCCATCACATTTACATTAAAGAGGATTGTAAACCAGTCAGGAAGCCTCAGAGGAGAATGAATCCAGCCCTTAAGGACATTGTCAAAGAAGAATTGCAAAAGTTGTTGGATGCAGGATTCATCTACCCCATCTCTGACAGCGAGTGGGTTTCTCCTCTGGTGCTTGTGCCCAAGAAAAACGGGAAGTGGAGAATCTGTGTAGATTATCGAGAACTTAACAAAGCTACTAAGAAGGACCATTTCCCTTTGCCTTTCATAGATCAAGTGTTAGATGGCCTGGCAGGGAAGAAGTTCTTTTCCTTCCTAGATGGGTTTAGCAGGTATAATCAGATGCAAATCAGCCAGGAAGACCAAGATAAGACCACTTTCACTTGTCCATGGGGTACCTTTGCTTACTGGGTCCTTCCCTTTGGGTTATGCAACGCTCCTGCCACTTTCCAGAGAGCAGTACTGAGCATATTTGCTGAGCTGGTTCATGATTCGGTGGAAATCTATATGGATGAGTTTACTCCTTATGGGTCCAACTTCCAAGAAGCAGTGAGTAACCTGGGAAAAGTTTTAACCAAGTGTGTTGAAATGAACTTGTCCCTCAGTCCTAAAAAATGTGAATTCCTGATGACTGAAGGGACCGTGCTAGGTCATACAATTTCTCAGCAAGGATTACAGGTGGATCCCAACAAGATTGCTATCATCCAAAGGGTTCCAACTCCTCAAAAGGTAAGGGATGTTCGGAGTTTTTTAGGCTTAGCAGGATATTATAGAAGGTTCATTAAAGATTTCAGTAAGCTAGCCTCTCCATTGTTTGGTCTTTTGGGAAAAGATGTTGAATTTATATGGACTGACAACTGTCAAGAGGCTCTGGATGTGTTGAAGGATAAGCTGGTAACTGCCCCAATCTTGAGAGGTCCAAACTGGGCCCTACCTTTCCACATTCACACGGATGCCTTGAACAAAGCCATAGGAGTAGCCTTAGGAAAAGTTGAAGAGAAGCTACCGTATGCCATATATTTTGTCAGTAAAAACCTGTCCAAGGCGGAATTAAACTATATTGTAACCGAGAAAGAGCTCCTAGATGTAGTCCATTCCCTAAAAAAGTTCAGACACTACATCACTGGTTATCAAACATTCGTACACACTGATCATGCTACAATTAGGTATTTGATGAATAAAGCTGATGTAAATGCTTGTATCATTAGATGGTTACTTTTATTGCAGCAATTTGATTTGACCATTGTTGATAAGCCAGGTAAGGAAAATATTGTTGCTGATTTTCTGTCTAGACGAGATTTGCCTGCAGGTGAAGAAGGGGTGGTGGATGATCAACTGCCAGATGAACACCTGTTTGTTATTTCAGTACTCTCTCCATGGTTTGATGACATACAAAATTACTTGGCTTCAGCACAATTCCTGCCACACCTATCCTCAAAAGAGAAGAGCAAGATCGTGAGGAAAAGCGCCCCATTCACTTGGATTGGGGGCAACCTGTTCAAACTTGGCCCAGATCAGATTTTGAGGCGTTGTGTCAGGGAGGAGGAAGTTTTTGACATCCTCCTAACCTGTCATGATGGACCTTGTGGAGGCCACTTTGCAACAAAAAGAACCGCTTTCAAAATTCTACAGGCAGGCTACTATTGGCCCACTCTTCATCAAGATGTCAGAAGATACATCAGCCAATGTGACCGATGTCAAAGGATGGGGAAACCAACTCCAAGGGATGAAATGCCCCTCCAACCTCAAGTGACTTTCGAGCCATTTGAGAAGTGGGGCATGGACTTTGTGGGTCCTATCAACCCTCCTTCAAAACAAAAGTCTTACATCATTGTGTGCATGGACTACCTGACAAAGTGGGCAGAAACAAAGGCAATCAAGGTAGCAACAAAAGAAAAAGTGGCTGAGTTTTTGAGGGAAAATATCTTCTATAAGTTTGGCTACCCAAGAGAATTAGTCACAGATCAAGGAAGCCAGTTTACCTCTAACCTGATTGAAGACCTGCTTGCTCATCACAAGATTAAGCACAGAACTTCCACCCCTTATCATCCACAAGAAAATGGGTAGGTGGAAGTCACTAACAGGGCTTTGGAAGAGATCTTGACTAAAGTGGTGAGCAATAGCAGAAAAGATTGGGCAGATCGCTTGGTTGAGGCCACCTGGGCCTACAACACTACTTGGAAAACTACAACAGGTTTCACACCTTATGAGCTGGTCTACGGGAAGAAGGCTTTGCTGTCCATAGAATTTGAATACAACACATTGAGGTTGGCAGCTCAGTTGGACCTAGATCTTAGCCATGCACAACAGGAAAGAATACTTCAGCTGAATGGACTAGATGAACAAAGAATGCAGGCCCTCCTCCACTCAGAGGTGGCCCAACTTCAAAGAAAAATATGGCATGACCGACACCTTAAAGAGAAGCAATTTTAGCTAGGAGACTAGGCGTTGTTATATGGTCCAAGATACAAGGATTTCAAAGGGAAGCTGAGGACAAGATGGCTGGGACCATATACAGTGGAGAAATGTAACGACAATGGTTCAGTCCTTATCAGGACCATTGATCAAGAAGCCATCCCCATGCTCATTAATGGGCATCGATTGAAGATCTACAGGAAGCCCCTTTCTAAGAAGGAGTTCATTGAAACTCTGGATAAATCAGTGCTGGTAGTGAAGCAGGCCCCTGTCTCCACCCCACCCACATTCTGAGCACCAAAAAAAAAAAAAAACAGGAAAAGAATAAAAGATCCTTGGGTGAAAATCTCTTGGAGGTACTATCTCAAACAAAAAAAAAGAAAAAAAACACAGAAAAATAAACCTGACTTCTGTTGAACAAATTACAGGTTGCAGGAAGGACATTGCGGGTTAGGAGGATTGCACAAAACAAGGACAGAGGTTAGCACCAGGCTGCAAGCATCCCTCACAATCAATTCCTCCATGACCACTACCCTTTCCTAAGATTTGATCTCATCTAGGTTAAGATTTCACCTTCTACAGGAAGTTCTGTGTCTTCTACAAGAAGATCCTGTAGAACCTACAGACAAGACAGAATTGATCTCGAAAGAGAATCCGAAGGGTGGGAATATGCCTATGAGACCTACAAACATCCTTGTTTCCATCCATCACCATATGTCACCCTCTTCCATCCCTTTATACCTCCGTTGCACTCATCCTTTTATTTGTTCCTGCACAGTCACACACAGAAAACCCTGTTTTCTTCATACTGCCAGCAAAAACTTTTATTGACAAATCAAGCAGCAGTTTCTCACTCACCATACCTGTCAATCTCCATCTCGACTCCTCATCAGCTGAAATCCTCATCAGTAGTATAGCCCTACTCATTCTAGCTTGCATTCTAGGAGGAGAAGCAGCTATAGGACATCCTACAGGAATCCTGTAGCAGCTGATCCCTTTGGAAGACATACTCTGGAGACAGGGACAGCCAAGAGTGGCAAAAGAGAGATGCAAAGAGCTCTTCGTGAATGTAAGAATATCAGCAGCAGCCGAAGCCAAGCATGCAGTGTGCATGCAGCAACAACAAACGAAGGAATGGGTTCCAAAACCCATACATGTAGTAGTAGCAAACAAAGGAATGGGTTCCAAAACCCGAAATCTGCATAATGCGGCCATGACCACACAGGTAAGTGCCTAAACTCATTCGTCAATTGCATAAATCATATTTTAAAAGCTGCATGCCTATGGGAATGGTTCGGATTGAGTGGAATCGGTGGCCAGTCAACTGGCCACCCTCGGCCAGTTACATATCCTCGTGGGATCCAAACGAGCCCCGTTACATTCAAAATTACCGACGAGATGTGCAGCCAACACGTGTGGAGTGTCCATTTAGGGAGAAATCGCCGGGACTGGTAGTGGTGGTGGACTGGTAGTGGTGGTGGCGGTAGAGGAGGTGATGGTGGTCAGAAACATGCACAAACATTATGGCTGTGACGTCGAACCAATGGTCCGGTCCAGCCACCTCATCCCCTCACCACGAATCACGTCGCAGTTAAAAGATGCCTAGCTGAAACATGCACCACCTTCTGTTCACTCTGCACTCACAACGTCCTCGACTGGAGTACGCATCCACCCCTTCCAAAAACAGTTAACCAGTTGTCATCCACCATTTTTTCTGCTTGTGTTCGAAAATCTCCCGCGTATCGGGCTTGCTTAGAAGCACAGTGTCATTCTACATGAACCGGGGGCCTTCTACAGGAAAGGTTCTATAGGAAAGGTAGAACAGCTTTACGGAGTAGGAAAACCTAGGATTTTTGTTGAATTTGGAGATCCAAATGAGGTAGGCTCGAAAAAACTCCTCTATGCATGATGTGTTTGTGCAAGGTGGTGAATTGAACGGCATCAGATTGAAAAATCAGAGGAAAAGTCTGCCTATGTATTGGAAGTAAAACGTTTGCCTGCATATTGCATTGAGTTTCCCCAGTTTCTCTGCATCAAAAAGCTCCTCCATGTTTTCTTTTTAAATTCTCCTGTAAGGAAGATATATACAGCCATAGAGGCCAGCCTGTGTGTGCAGAAATTTGAATTTGCATATCTATGTGTGTGCTGAGAAGGGAACCTGATCCTTATGCTCTGTCTGTAAAAACAAAATTCTTCCTTTCATAAACAGACAGTCGAGTTCTGGGTGACAGCGGTCTTAAAACAAGGGAATTGTTGCTAGTTGATATTGAACACGCGAGAAATTCCTTCTTGAGTTCAGGGGAAACCAAATTCAACTATCCTCTGTTTCAGATTGATTGTTTGGTTGCTTGAGCATTTCCTTTTCTGATTAAAACATAAAACGAGCACTCTCACCATGCCAGGAGGATTCATAAGGAAAGAACCTTCGAACTCTAGCAAATTGCACGAGCATCCTGAGGTGGTGGACCTTTTCACCCGAGAAAATTGGATATCCTTCTTTGACAAAATTCAGGATCATGATGAGGAGATAACTGAGGAGTTTTTAATGTCCTTGAGACCACAGTTGAAAACACATGCCACAATTAGTTTTAGGGGTTTGACCCTAGAACTCACCCCTGAGCTCATCAGTCGAGTTAATTGTCTACCATTGGGGCTCCCTTGGAGCAAAGAAGAGAGGTCATTGGGCCAAGTTGCTAAGAAAACATTCTTTTTTCCCGAGGAGCATCCTGTAGAACATAAAAATGAGATTAGAAGAACAAGCTTGCCTCCTCTCTGGAGTGAAGTTAGTTTTCAAATTATGAAGTATATCACATGTGAAGGGAGGTTTAGCATCATCTATGGATACCATTTCAGGTTGCTGTGTGAACTAAGGCATGGGATTGACTTGCCTCCAACCAAGAAACTGAGCATCCCCTATTTCCTTCTTCAATCACTAATTAAATGTGGTACAAATCTCAATGAGTGGATCCTAGATTAGTTGGCCCATCATGGGCTCATCAAACTGTTGGTGGAAGATGCCTTACACACCTACACTGTCCCCATATCTTGGGAAATCTTCAGAAACATGTCCAGGGATGACAATATTAGAATTTTAGCCGAAAACATCACCCCATCTAGTAGTAAGGAGGGAGAACACACTGAAGAAGGTGAGAAAACCGATGATGAAGGAACACATGACATTCAAGCACAAAAAGAACAGAAAGAAAAAGGGGAAATGGGCTAGATTGCTGAGCCTAAAACAGAGGAAGAAACAACAGAAAAAACACCAAGGGAAAAGAGGATGCAGAGTAGAACAGAGAAGGTCGAAAAAGCCCAAATGAAGGCTATCACAGCCAAAGCAGGCACACCAAAACAAAAGGAAAAGACACACCCTGAGATCTCAGCAACACAGACAGAAATAGTTAACATAGGGATTTCTACAGGAAGCAAGGAAAAAGGACATCAAGAGGAGAAATCACCTAAGATATTGGCAAGGGAGGCAGCATTTGTGCTTGCCCTTAAGCACACCTCCAAAACAAAAAGGGAAGAGAAAGAGGCAAACCTCCATGTACTTTAAAGCAAGGAGAAGCACAAGGATCAAAGTGGGCAGACCCCAACCACAGTCAAAGGAGCCAATTGTCATTGAGGACACAACAACTAAACCAAAAGAAGAGTCTCCTTCAAAGATATCTATCACCTATGAACGAGGAAGCCCAAAAACCTTCACCTGGAGAGAGAGAATTTGGATGATGGACTTAAAGACAACTCTACAGAAAGCTGAGACATCTCTACAGGAAACTTTAGCTAAGTTAAAGGAGACCGAGAAATTGGAGGAAAAGGTAGCCAAACCATCACAGGGAGAGGAAAAGACCAAGGAGATACTGGAACCAAGCCCTCAACCTAGCTTGGGCTCATACTACAACCTGTTAGAGGGTGGGAAAATCATCCCACAGAAATTTGCTGTGCCACTCTTCTTTGCATTGGAACAGGAGAGGATCAGAACACACACATGGATGAAAATTGACAAATCTAAGGGAATTGAGGACATAGGCCACATGGAGGAGAAGTTAAAAGAATTAAGAGGAGAACTGGCCATGGTCAGGCATGTAGAAAGCTGCAAAAGAGCCCAGCTGCAGGAGGAGAATGAGCTGCTGAAAAAACAGTTGCAGCTACAGGAACTCCACACGGAAGGTAGGCTGTCCATTTTGGGCAGGCGACAGCAACAAGAAGGACCTACAACAGACAAAGACACAACTAAGAAACAACAGAAGGAGGTAGAGCTACAAGCTAATGTGGATATGCTCACAAAACTGCTGCAAGAACAGGAGTCTCAGGAAGCAGAAAAGATACAGGGTTTAAAACAACAATTGCAAGAAAAAGACGCCCAGATGGCCTGCATGGCCAGCTGGGCAATAGAAGCCTTACAATGTAGGCAACTTGCTAAGTCATATGCCTTATATCTCAAAGATCAATGGTTGCAATTTCAAATTAACACCTTGACCCAGAGGGGCACCATTCCATTTCAGAATTACCATCAGTTTATGGACTTGTGTGACAGTAGCTTAGCAGAAGATAAGGCCAAGCTATCATAATTCTATTTACACAACTTGGCCCTTCCAAACATGAATCTGTGGGACCCCAATGCTACATTGGGAGATGTGCAACTCATGGCCATGGCCTCTTGGTTAAACCATAAGGAAAAGAGGGAAGCAGAAATTCGAAATGTTATGAACAAGGAGCAAAGGGAGCCACTCATGATTAGAGCAGAACCAGAGGATCCCTTAGCTTTAGTGTATGCCCACCAACACCTTGCCAAAAACCCCCAGATTCTCCCAGACTACATTGAAGGACAAGCTCAGGCCATTGCTCACTTTGAGGACATGGAAAGACTGTTGGGGGGTAACTGCATTCATGCTTGCACAAGGAGATGGAACACACTGTCCCACAGTTTGAAAATAAGAGAATACCACTCCACAACAAGGATGAGGGAGGCCTTAGCAAGAGTACCACTCTATAAACAATCAATGCAAAATCTGCAGGCCAACTCGATTAGCCTAAAGTTCAGTCCTCCATTGCTTTTAGGACTACTGGAAGGGGTCAAAGAAGAAGAAGAACACAGGCAATGGGAGGAAGTAGAGAAAAAAGCAGGGTTTCATGACCGAGAAGAGGACATCACCTCGGAAGCCTGGGATGTTAGAGAGGTAGTCAGAGCAATCAAAGATGATGTGCTAGATTAGTTGCTCAGAGGATGAGCAACACATTTAGCAGGGGGGTGATGATGAGCCCCAAAAATGGGTAACTTATTGGGCTCATTTTTCCTATTATTCTCGATTAATCCACCATTCTTCATAGTTTATGCATGCTTTTGAGTATATTTATGTTAATTGAATGAATGAGAATAGTCACTTGACCATGAAGTCTAATACGTGCTTATTGCAGATTTTTGGACATCTTTTGGACCAAGGTAAAGCATTTATGAGCCAGTTGACAGCCAAATACGAGGGAACAAGGCTAAGGAATAGTAGGAAGGATGTCTCCTGCACTAAATGGCCCCTTCCTCAAATTCTCCACCATCAGCTCAGAGTTCAACAGCCTACCAAAGATGATTTCCAAGGGCAGCTGAGCAGCTTTTGTGAAGTGGCTGATTACTTGCAGTTTTGAGCAGCCAAGCCCCTCAAGTTAAGGAGGGCCGTTGGAGGTCCTCATGGTGCATAAGTAGGAAGGCTTCAAGCCTTGGTAGTTTAGCTCTTGAACAGTTTTTTTGCACTTTGGTGCTGCTTTGCCTTTCAGCTCATTTTCGAGCTTTTGTTGTAAACATTTTTGTGACATGGTTATTTTTGAGTAATGGAGATAAATTTCACTTTGCACCAGCTCTGAGCTTTCTTAAGAGGCTGTAGCTCTTGGGATTGGGCCCAACCCAAGTGCCAGTACCTCCTTTGTGTACTATTATGTGTTTTCTTTGCATTCATAGAATAATTTCTACTATTTAGGTTAAGATCTTGCTTTGTTACTTAGGTTGCTTTTGATGATTAAAATAGATTTTCATGCTTCAGGTTGATTTGACAGTTTGATAATAGAGAAGATCTACAAAAAGGCCACCAAGCAATCCTTGATCTCATCTCTCCCTCCTTGGGACCACGAGCTGAGACCAAGGCATACTTGCTGCCACAAAAACACTGTTTTGCCTTTCAATGCAATTGCAAGTGTTAGATTTTTTTAGTTGGAAAAGTTGATACCAGTTGTGCTTGCATATTTAGATCTGTTCGTGCGTAGGTTTCCATAGTCATCTTGCATGATTTCCTGTTCATAACTTGCTGTTCATCATGTTTCTGGTTTTTAGGTCAGATTAGGTCAAAGTAGATAGATCTCTGAATTTTCTAGTCTTTCTTTGATTAGTTTTGAGAAATAGTGTGCAGATCACTTGTAATACATCTGTGCCTATCCTTCCTTCATCACACAACCTGCTCTAACCCCAAATTCCAGATTCCTTCCCTCCATTTGCCACACTTTTCCAATTTGACCTAATTTCTACATTTTTGTGCAACATTGCTCCCTCCATCCTTGAAAAATCCAATCACCTTCATCCCTCCTTAGCCTCATTTACCAGGTCCTAGACCTCTTCACATCCTCATCCATCCTCCATTTCCACTTTCCCACCGTCTTTCCACCATCAACCCTCAAAAATCCTCTTTCGGATCTTCCTGTAGAACATCCTGTAGAACCCCTGCAGACTTCCTGTAGAAGATCACGTGAGCAGTTTCTCGAGATCTGATCACTGTGAAACTCTCTGGAAGGGTGCTAGGGACCCCTTAGGCCCTATTCTCACCTTCCCAACCTCCTGCAAGTGCCCTCTCCATTTCCTTTCACCAATCAACCTCTCCATAGCCAAAAACAGTTAAAGCACATGCATAATAATTCTGCAAGATTACTCAAAAATACAAAAGGATGTTTTTTCCAGATTTTACTTTAGAAATAGCTTAGTCACATGAATTTTACCTTTCAAAGAATCAATGGCATCCATTTCAGCAACTTTCATCTCTTTTCTTGCACCAGTAGGGTTAGTCGGTAAAACTAGGGTTTGCTAGGGTTTGCATTTCCTTTTAGCTTTCATCTCCTTTCTGCAAGTAGACTAGCCCCCTTTGAGTTATCTTTCATCCATCACAGTTAAAAGCTTCTTCTAAGAGCTCATAGAAGTTGGCTTAAGCTCCTAGCGGACTTGTGCCAGCTGATCAAGTGACAACCTGCAGTAAGAGCTAGTACTTGTGCATATAGCACTGTCGCTTCCAAGTTTGTTACAAACTACCGGGTTGATAAAAGTAAAGAAGGGAGTCCCAGGAGTTGCAGCATCATTGTTGCAATACTAGAGCCCACCAATTTCTGCAAACATTGTATATATGGGAAACAAAGCAAGCAAAAACTTAAAACTGGAAAACATACTAGTAAGGGAATCCTTGATTATATCCATTCTGATGTTTGGGGTCCATCTCCCACAACCTCATATGGAGGATCGTCATATTTTGTATCTTTTGTAGATGATTTCTCTAGGAAAGTATGGGTCTACATGTTGAAAATAAAGTCTGATGTATTCACAGTTTTCAAGCAGTTTAGAGCATTAGTAGAAAATATCACTAAAAGAACCATTAAATGTTTAAGAACTGACAATGGTGGTGAGTTTACTTCAAAAGAATTTGATAATTATTACAAGGAAGTTGGGATCGAAAGACATAGAACTACTGCTTATACTCCTCAGCAAAACGGAGTTGCTGAACGCATGAACAGGACTCTCTTAGAAAGAGCAAAAAGTATGCTTAGTAACGCAAATTTGGAGAAGAAACTATGGACAAAAGCAATATCTACGACTTGCTATTTGATAAATCGATCACCATCAACTGCAATAGGATGCAAAATTCCTCAAGAGGTATGGAAAGGTCATCCTTGTGATTATTCTAAACTGAAATTTTTTGGTTGTGATGGATATGCTCTAATTCCGAAACATCAGCATTCTAAATTAGATCCTAAATCTAAAAGATATATCTTTGTTGGATATGGTGATGGGACTAAGGGATATAGGTTGTGGGATCCTACTACTCACAAGATCATCATTAACAAAGATGTTGAATTCAATGAATCTTCACTTGATAATCTAGATGTAGATATTAAATTGAAACATGAAATGTACCTAAGTTTCAAAATATTTAGTTTGAAACCAGTTTAGATACTAATGATAGTAAAGCTGAACAAGTTTCAGATGAAGATCATGAAGAAGTTCCTATAGATAATAATCAACAAATTGTGGAAGAACTAGAAACATCCTTAAGAAGGTCCACGAGAATCAGACATCCTCCTAAAAAGTATGATGATTATGTTACTTCATTTGCTTTAACTGCTAATGATGATGAAGCTTTATGCTATTAGAACGCTGTAGAAGGTTCTAACAGTGATAAGTGGAATGAAGCTATGAAGGATGAAATGAAGGCATTACACAAGAATGCCACATGGGACCTGGTTGAAATTCCTAATGACAAAAAAACTGTAGGATGTAAATGGGTTTACAAATTAAAAAAGGGTGTTGATGATAAAGAAGATAGGTACAAAGCAAGGCTGGTCGCGAAGGTTTTTCTCAAAAAGCAAGAATTGACTTTAATGAGATATTTTCACCAGTTGTTAAAATTGTTTCAATTTGGATTGTCTTAGCATTAGTTGCTTTACTTGATTTAGAATTACAACAACTAGATGTTAAGACTTCATTTTTACATGGAGATTTAGATGAAGAGATTTATATGGAACAACCTGAAGGGTTTTTTCAAAATCACAACAAGAAATTTGTCTGCAGGCTCAAGAAATCATTGTATGGTCTGAAGCAGTCGCCGAGACAATGGTACAAGAAATTTGATTCTTTCATGATGAGCCAAAATTATATAAGAAGTGAATATGATCATTGTGTTTACTTTAAGAAATTAAGTAATGACATGTTCATTATCTTAGTATTATATGTTGACGATATACTTTTAGCAAGCAAAAGCATTACAAAGATCAACAGGTTAAAGGCTCAGATGGCTAGGACATTTGATATGAAAGATCTAGGAGCAGCAAGACAAATTTTGGGCATGGAGATTTTCAGAGACAGGAGCAATGGTAAGCTGTGGTTATCACAACAGAAGTATATTGAGAAAATACTTTTAAGGTTTGGTATGAACAATGTGAAGCCAATTTTAGTCCCTTTAGCTTCTCATTTTAAGCTTTCTTCAAGTTTATGTCCTAACACAAATGAAGAAAGGAATATATGTCTCGAATTCCATATGCCAATATAGTAGGTTGTTTGATGTATGTGATGGTTTGTACACAACCAGATATTTCACATGCAGTTGGGGTTGTTAGCAGGTACATGGAAAATCCAGGGAAAGAACACTGGTCAGTAGTGAAATGGGTGCTTCGGTATCTGAGAGGCACAAGTGATTATTGTATCACTTATAACAGAAGTAGTGAATTTGTTTGCGGATATGTTGATTCCGATTTTGTAGGTGATTTAGATAAGAGAAGGTAAACTTCAGGATATGTCTTTATTCTTGTAGGTGGAGCTATTAGCTAGATGTCAAAGCTACAAAAAATTGTTGCTTTATCCACTACAGAAGTAGAATACATAGCTGCTTCACATGCTTGCAAAGAAGCGGTTTGGTTGAAAGGTTTGTTTGGTGAGTTTGGTAGGTTACAAGACAACATTAAGTTATTTTGTGATCATCAAAGTGCAATTCACTTAGCTAAAAATCCGACCTATCATAGTAAATCAAAGCATATACCTATACAGTATCATTTTGTAAGACAGATTATCATTGAATGGGGAGTCTCTCTTGAAAAAGTGCATACAAAGGAAAACTGTGTAGACATGTTCACGAAACCAGTTTTATTAGAGAAGCTACGATGGTGTCTGGCTTCTCTTGGCTTACAAAGAAAATAAAAATATAATAAACAAACAAGGTATCAGGTTAATTGTTGTCAAGGTGGAGATTGTTGAGATTTTGCATATTGTTTTTGGCAAAAATCTCTTGGATAATGCCAACAATAATGGTTTGTTACATAACTGAAGGCATCAAATCAACAAGTGGAGATTTTCTATCCTATTTTGTTGTGATAGCATTTATTATTCAGTGTCTTCTACATCTATAAATTGTATGCCTGTAGAGGCAAAATTAATGAGAGATATGTGACATGTGAGGAAGAGGAAATCTGTTGTTGTAATCTCCTGTTGAATAATAAGAAGGCCGAAACCTCTGTTTGGTGGATGTAGCCTAGATTGGTTCGGTGAACCACGTTAAATCATTGTCTTTATTTTCTGCTGTGTGTGTGATTTATTTATTTAGCTGTCTGCTGTGTATCTAACAAAACATATCATCCATCAAAATCCATATATATATCAATACATTTTCACATGGAAATCAAGAGAATGATTTTTTCATTAATAAATGCAATGAACCAACCAGTGATGGGACTACCACGTTCCACTCGACCATATATTGGCTGAGCCAAGTCTCTCTTCAGCCAATCATCCCCGAACATAGATTGGCTGAGCCAAGTCTCTCTTTAGTCAATCACCCCCGTGCCATATTCCAAGCATGAATCTAGGACTCATAGAACACATCAAAACACACCAATCAATGTGGATGCCACCGGAGTTCTCCGCCTACACCGTGAGGAATTTGAGTGCCTCCTAGTCTCTCAGGCTTTACCGTGCATCCGCAGTTTGATCTAGGGATCACTAGGCCCTACATCAAGACATAATCTCCAGGCTTTACCGTGCATTCCATCCCAGAATCACTAGGCCCAAAACGAAGATTACTCCTAGGGTAGTGTTAAATGATCCTGCTCTACAGGCGCACAAGGAACATATGCGGACTTACGCCATAATCTGCAAATTCATGGGAATATGGCCCTCTGAAAAGGCATTACAGACATGGATCAAATACCACTGGAAACCCAAAGGTAGTATTGATCTCCATCTAGGGTCAAAGGGTTTTTTTACCGTAGTATTTACTAACATTGAAGATAAAGACAAAATATTCGACAGAGGACCCTACTTTTTTGCAGCAATGGGCCTCTATATGTGGTCGTGGATAATGAACTTCATTCCAGAAAGGGAGACATTCACCTTGGTACCTGTTTGGGTAAGGCTCTATTCCCTACCTCTCGATTATTGGCAAAATGTTTCGCTTGCTGCTATTGGCAATAAACTAGGTCGTTTTGTTAAAGTTTTAGAAGCCACAATAAGGGGTAAATATACTTCCTATGCTAGGATTTGCGTAGAAATGAATCTATTAGGCACTCTTCCTGATGAAATTATCCTGGAGGTTTTTGTTGAGGAATGGGTCCAAACGGTGGATTATGAGCATATCCCGTTCAGATGTCATAGATGCCATGAACACGATCACTTGATCAGAGACTGTCCTCTTAGTAAAGTAAACAACAAAGGAAAACCTAATATAGTGAAGGATACTAAAAAATTTCAGAAAGTGGCAGGAAAGGGAAAAGGCGGCAGAAAGGGATCAAAGCAACAGTGCAACGAGGGGCAAAAGATCAACCTGAACAGGTTCCAAGTACTAGAAGAAAATGAAGAAATGAAAAGTGTAGACCAAACAATGGAGGAAGGCCCAAAGGAAAAGGAGAAGGAGGAAAACTACAACATAACACAAGAGATTTGTAATAGGAAAGAGACTATGATGAGTGAGACTGAACCAGAAATAGATATGGAAATGACCTAAAGTGAAACAGATCTGGAGGACCATGAACTGCAGGAAATTCTAGAAAAGGAACACCTAGATCTGGAAGGGTTCTTGAAGTAGGGAACCATGGGAGGGATAGATTCATTACCTCAAGAGGATTGCAACAGAATACAAAAGTTGTTTTTATGGAAGACCCAGGATAGAGGGTTAGAAACAGGAATAACCACTGACAAGATGGAAAACAAAGGAGTGAAAACAATGAAACCAAACCTAGGACTAGCTGCTAGAAATGCTGTGTTGTGGCTAAGCAACAACCCCCCCTTAGTTCATTTAAGTGTTGACCAAAATACTTAAATGAATGGGGACCCTTAGTTAATTTTTAGAAAAAACAAGAGTTTCCTTCCCTCAAGATAAGGTTACCATCATGGGCTTAGGTAAGTCTTTTGAACATTTTAAAACCTAAGTCTATGATAAGGAGAAAATCTTTAAAGTTGTGTTGCAAAAAGATAGGAAATACCTCCATTTCTCTTTAAATATCGATATGCGCAAAATCCTCGTGTTAAGAATGACATCGCGTCGCAACAAAGTAATCCTCATAAAGAAAAATTTAAAGATTCACCGATCTGCGATAACGCCGATCGCAAGATCGCATATCGCAAAAATGAACCGACAAGATTTGGCAAACATCAAAATTCTGCGATCTGCGATGTTGCGATCACTGCGATATTGCACCCTTGCGATTTGTGATAGTGTGGTTTGCGATGGTGCGATTTGCGATCGCGCGATATGCGAGGTTACGTAAGCAAATCATAAATCACTTCATTACGAATCCTTCGGGCACGCCATTCAAAGAAAAGCCACTTACCATAATCTGACTCGAAATCATGCGCTTTTAATGATAGTAAATGAATTAGTTGTCAGTTATTAAGTGAATTAAAGACGCGTGCCTTTGTAGAGATTTACTTCACATAAGGTGGCATATTCGATACATCTGTTGCATTTAAAACTCTCCCATCACCTTTCTGGATCAGTCATTTCCATTTCACTCGTAATCTGCAGGAACGGAGAGCTAAGACGATTCAAACGCAGACGCAGGAAGAAATGGGAAAGAAAAATAAAGCTCAAAGCTCCGAAGCAAAGGAAAAGACGAAGGAGATGGTGCCTTTATATACAGACACAGCCTGCAACAAAGACGCGGGAATATCAACATGGGAAAGCATGTACAGGCTACTAAAAGAGGAAAATCCTAGAATAATGAAGGTTGTTGCTGCCGCGGGCTCACACCGCTCTTCTGAGGCGTCCTTAGAGGACCTAGCATGTTCATTTCTTCACAGAATAGCGACAAGACCCAAAATCCTACCATATACGGATATGATCAAGTGGATACTGGATGATGCAGACATGAACAACAAACAATTCAAAGTTCAAGGACACGGGCTCATCGGATCGTTTGCTGCACAAGATTTGAAGCTTATGTATCATCTTCCTGAACCGCAAATGACCTATAACGCACAATTAGTTAAGAAGTTCGCGACGGAGAACCCAGACCTATCAAACACCACCAAAGATTGGTCTAGAAAAGAGGAGCCGCTCAAAAAGGACAAAAACGGTATGCACAACACTGGTTCCCTCACCTCTCCATATTGTTTTGCTGCGGCCATGCTCTGTAGGTTATTTGGGATGCTGGATATCAACAAGTTTTCGTCTGAATGGCTACCATTAATTGATGCTGCCACAAACGCCGATATTATAGATTGGGCCAAAATCCTTTCTGATAATCTATACACGGCTATTATCAATTACCGGTCTAAAAGATCCTTGTCTCAAAGGGTCTATCCTCCTTTTTATCTGTCTGCATATGTTATGGATTCTGTTTGTCTTGTGTCTAAATTCCCTATTATGGGTTGGAAATGGACTACCCAAGACCCATTGCCTATCCATGTTTATCATAAGGTGTTATGGGATTCTCAGTTTGCCCCTCACTTCTACCAGATTTGCCACAGGCTTATTTTGCCCTTGTATAGAATAATGTATGATAAAGACCCCCCGAGGTGCTCTCCCGAGGCACAAATCGACATCATCCCCATCGCGAGATGGTTTGGGGAGGAATGGTTTACTTATATTAGAGTTTTTGGAAGCACTGTACCTCCACATGTCCTACCTCTATATATCCCTGATAAACTTTTGGCTCGGGAAATTGCTTATCAAATCTGTTCAGAAGGCGGCCTGACCAAAGACCTAAAAGACAAGAAGAAGGCCATATGGCCTCAATTTCCTGTAGCTTGTGGGGCCTTCTCATTGTTCGATGTAGGACACGCTTTTGGCGAAGTGGAGAATGTGACGTGTCTTCAATTATTTAAATTCCCAGCAAGGCCATTTGACCCAAATGATATTGCCCAAGAGTTCACAACGAACGTCAAAATAAGAGTGTTCTCTGGAAAGAAAGATTTGTTTGATGATCTATTTCAGAATAGAAGTTCGCTCCAAGAAATTTTGCAGGAAGCTCGGTCGAGGTTGTCTCCAGATGCCCTCCAAAGATTCATGTTGTACAGGGAAAGAAGGCTGGCCAGTATTCCGCTAGAGAAGCTGCGACTGCCTACTAGAGAACCAACTCCAAGCATTAGCCTCGGCGAAAACTCTAGCACTTCCAGATCTAAATCCAACACTGCGCAAGAAGTGCCTGAGCATCCTAAAGAGTCTGGATACGACCAAGGAAAAAACGAAGAAACAACTAAGGATACAGCTCAGTCAAGTGCAATGTCTCAATAGCAAGTTATCGCCTCCCCGCCAAGAGATGTCCCCCCTCCTGTCATCGAAGCACCACTCGTCACAACAGAACTGGACAAAGAATGGGAAACCTTCAATGAATTGATCAATCTTGAAGGGAAAGCCCCGAAAACACCTGTGAACAATACACAGGTAGTGCAAGAAGTGGTTCCGACCATAGTCAGCAGTGTCACAGAAACGGAGCACATTCCTATCGCTCCACCTTCTGAGCTTCTACTTAATGTAGAAGAAATTCCCCCACTGGAAGTATTCTATAGTCCCCAACACAAAGCAGTTGTAAGGAGGCAGAGGAAGAAAAGAAAACTAGAAAATACACTGTCACAAGATGCCGAACATTTGGATGTCTTATGGAAAGACCCCAATAATAACCCGACTGAAAATCTCACTAAGCTGTCTCAGATCGCAGGAGCATATGCTTCTGCAACCATTGAAAGAACAAGAAGACCAGATACAGCTGCTACAACAACAGTTGCAACAAGCCAATGCTAACACTGAAGCTTCCAAACAGCTCGAGAAGCTGCAGGAAGACTTTCAACAGATGCAGATAGGCTATCAAAGAAGTCTCGACGAAAAAGGAAAACAATTGCAGACTTTACAAGAAATGCATAAATATGAGCCTAAGCTGGTAGAATTTATTTCAAAAACTATTGGCTTAAACGAGCAACTACTGCAGCAACAGGAAGAGTTGGGACGTAAAATATCACAGTGGAGTCACTATTACGAGCTGAGTGATAAAATCACCAATCAGGTGGTAGATTTGCAGAGTGACTATGATCAGAGTGACAGAAGGGTGACAGAATATTTAACTTGGCAGGATGATGATGAAGGAAGAAGAGCAGGTGCACCCAGGATAAACGAAAACCATAAAGAACTACTCTTTAATAAATGGGACGATCAAATCAGGCAGGCGGAGCAAGCAGCAGAGACAGCGGCTACACAGGCAAGCATTCTCATCGACTGTGTAAATGAGAATTTACACAGGGCCAATTTAATTGCAGAGACCACCCCGGGGTATCTACCAAAGAGGTTACAACTGGAAGCAAAATGGAAGCAGAAAGCGCAGGCAAAGGAAAGAGCAATCCAAGCATTAGCCAGGTTGAATTGGGAATGTTACTGGACATACTTAGTCAAGCCGCACAGCCAATGGATGACGGTGAAATGCATCACAAACGCGGCCGAAAAAATAGCGCCAGCTCTCGTAGATGCTGTTTTTGCAGCCCAGTTCAGCGCCGAAATCAGTCAGCCGACTCTCCTTAAGCCCATGCTGGATACTTGCAACTTTAAGGACCAAGTTCAGAAGTAGCCTTACTTAGAATGTTGTTTTTTCTTTTAACTAGATTAGAAAAAGGACGGTCATTTGAAAACCGCCTCCTAAATTTTGTAATAATACTATTATTAGAATTAGGAAGTAGTATTTTAACCCTTCTCATGCATTTAGAGAAGGGTCCAGAAATTTGTCAAAAACTTGTCCTCGGAACATGCACTTCTGCACCCTCAGAGGAGGTTTTGATGAATGGATGGATCGAGATTTATTAATGTTTGCGTTTAATGTCTGCTACTGATGTTGCACTTTTGTACTCTTAGTAGATATTAGAACAAGTAGAGGTAAATCATTATTGCTTGAAGCTTATGAGTGGAACCAGTCATAAATGGTACTTTTATCTCTTGACCTGTTTCTGCTTATATTCTTAAAGTGATATGCAGTTTTCAGTTGTTTATATGTTAATGCATGAATGTGTGGGTTACCATTTGGCACTTTTGTACGGTGGAGTCATTTATTTGTGCTTGATATATGAATAACTTATTATGCGATATGCTGTTCACAACTGTTTTGCTTAACTTCTTATGCAGAATGGTTTATCTTAATTGATTTCTATTCTTATGATAGCTGAATGATCTTTATTACCAGTTATTCTTCGAAATCTCTTTAGATCGCATAATAGAAGAAATACACCCCAGGTTAGCGTAGATTAGATGTGTTGTTTCTCATTAGATTACAATAGCATAGAGTTAGTTTAGAAGTTTGAATTAAATTAGATTAAAACACTCTTAGATCAACATCATCCAACTCTACACACACACACACCCCTTAGATTGGGAAACTGGTCCCATTATCCCCAGTCAGACCCGCTATACCAAACGAATAAGGAGCTGCCAACCAAGGTTCGGACCGGGTGGGTATCCCCCTTGTTGTCGACCCGATTTTCGGGGCTTCAACATATTTGGGGCTAGAAGGAGGGCCTAAACATAGTGTCTGTTGGAATGATTTTCAATTATAAGATTTGAATCAGGATGGCTGCTCGTAAAATTCCTATTTGGAGTTGCATCCGTGTTCCTACCTCTTCCAACACTCCACCAGAAGTGGTAAGACTCTTGTCTCAGGTAAAATTCAATGGTAAGAATAATTCTTCTGCTTTTAATCATGCTCTTCAATTTATTCAAAGAGTTTCAAGTTCCGATATTCAAAGAATTGATGAAGGCGTTTTATGCAGAATTTTCTCTCTTACATTCACGGCGGAAGCTAGAAAATGGTGCAGAAACCTCCCAGTTGCATCAATTCACAGCTGGGACCAATTTGTCAAGGCTTTCATTTTTGAATTTGATTGTTATGACTATGACCAGGTATATGATGAAATTGATTATCTACGGAAACAAGATGAATCTGTTAGGGATTTTAATATGCGATTTCATCTTAATTGTCTAAAGTATGATCTTGAAAATGAACTCACGGATGAAGAATCTTCAGATTATGCTGAGTATTCCCTACCTCCTGTGACTGATCAAGCAGAAATTAGTTCAACCTTTGTCTTATTTTCTTCTAACATGAATGAGGATTCCACGTTGAATATACAAATCAGCCACGATGAAGAAAGTCCCCAGAGCCTGGGAGTCATGCATGCTCTAATGCAAGAAGACAAAAGCGAGAATGCTGGAGGAAAGTCTACCTTGGAACCAGAAGATGACTTTGATACAAGGTCAGATAATATCATTGCAAATCAACAAATGCAGGTGCCAAGGTTAGAACAACAAACTATTTCTCTTTCAAAAAGTATCAGTACACAAAGGTATGATCTAAAGCCCGATGTCTATGATGAATCTGATGAACAAAGATTTTTCCATGATGTTTTCAAATGCATTGTTCCAGAATTGCATTTTTCTCTTTATCCTGATGTTTTTAGTGATGATAATTTCTCCCCTCTCAATATTAAAGATATCCCAAAAAACATAGAGGATTATTCAAACAAACCATCATTAGGTTTTCAGGATAAAGAGACAGCTATAGAACATCCTTCGGCCATTTTCAAACAAGAACCACTTCACCTTCCTTGTCTGAAAATATATGACGAAAAAGAGAAATCTAGGGAAACCTGTAAAATCATTTATGATAGCTACTTTGATAACGATGATGTTGTTGAGTTATCCCAAGTAACTCAACTAAGCTCAGATAATGAGAGATATCCTAATTCAGAAATCATATCAGTCAACCCTCATTTCAAAGTAAAAGATCATTTGCATGATTTTACTATCCAAGACAATGCCCCGATCTATGATTCATATCATGAGGAAACCTCCATGCCTGTTCACAATCATAACTTATCTTCTGATTCACAAGACGGAATTCGAAGTTGCTCGGATCCCATAATTCTGGCCAGTTCTTGTGAGAAGCAAGATATTACAAGTAAATCCCAGTCGTGCTGTAACACTATTTGTACAGATAATCATTCCTTTCTTTCTCACTTGCACTCATTTTGTACAAAATCGGATTTTGTTTTAAATTTTCAGACTTTTGATAGATTATTGTGGCATGTTGAGCATCTTATCAAAGAACATTCGAAAGACATGCCACCATTTTGGAAAGCTAAGCTATGTCAAGGAAGTGTAGAACTTTCTCAATTTCGAGATCAATCAATGTCAGACTTTCTTAAGAAACTTCTTTGGCATCCAGAACACCATCAACCAAGGAAAGTACCTTTCGAAACTTATTGGCCATTCGCACCAATTGATAAAGATCTTTCCGGGAATTTCCATCTATTTTGCGTCGAACTATTTAGTGATTTATATATGGAAACTTTCCTTTTAAACGAAACCGCTAAAAGCTCAGCGTTAACGAACAATATGTTACAAGCCATTGAAATTAAAAAATTATATTCACAACCTGGCTTATCATCCTTCCTATTACGAGGTCATCAATCCATAACAGAAGTTCATCCTAATTTTTATGATCCAATAGGTATCCAGTTGGAAAGAAGTTTTCATGAGAAAGAAATATCAGACAGAATTCCAACTGAAGTCGTGCATTCTTATTCCACATCCAACATTAATAGTCCAAGGAAAATTTGGTTCTTAATACTGATGTTTGGAAGTTACAAACGGCTAGGAATAAAAATGAAGCGATGGTTCCATTGGAAATATCATTTCACCTAGCTAATTTTCTGTATATAGCTAGAATAGGAGTAGGAGTAATTTAGCTAGGTTGTTAGGTTTGCTTTTGATAATTGATAGGCAAAATAAAAGAAGGGATTATCCCTATTCTGTACATAACCCTAGAAAATGTCTACCTCTCATAATAGTTAAATATTTTTCTCCATAATAAGAATTGCTATGGTTAACGGCATTTGACATTTACTAAAGACACCTTTTCTCTGTCAAAGATTTTGAACTTCTGCTTCTAAGAACAGCCAATCTTTTGAAAACTTAATCTTTATTATCAATAGAACTTTAACCCAGATATGATGCTAGTTTCAACTCCAAGAAATTTGAAGAAAGCTATCTTGGTGAAGGAGTTGTTTTATGTCAGTACAATGAAAGGTATCAATAATGAAATAAAGATTCTCTGTAAAAACAGCCATTTCCAAACAACTCTATCATTGTCGTCCAGAACTTTCTTAAGGAAAGAAAATTTGACTTCCTCCCTGCTAAAGGAAATCGCAGCATTCAGAGGGACAATCCGAAAAGAAACACTACATCTCAAAGAATAAGAGGTCTCATCACAAGCCGGCTTATCATGATCACAGATATTACAACTTGCTGACTTTGCCGATACTGTCCACCAAAACAGGGCAACGACTCAAGATTGTTGCAATCAAAAGACAAGGGGTCTCATCACGAGCCAGCTTGTTCAGCAAAAGTGTAAATCAAGTGAATGACTGTGTCATAATTTGGCTACCAAACCAAGACATTGTTCTTTAGAGAATAAAAAGGAAAAAGTGTCAAAATGGGTTTTTCTCTGAAAAAGTTGTAAATAACCTTAAGCAGGATAAAGGATCATTACTGGGTAATAGGTAACCCTGTCGAGGCTATGGACGCCTACTGGCAGCAGAGGCTCTACCTGCGGCAAAGGAGCATATTTAAAAAAAAGGCTGCTACACAGGGGAAACTTTATTTTTTCTTTTACAAGACCAAGTAATGGCTGATGTAAATGCAAGGACAAGCTGAGGATGCAAGTAATTAAAATAGAAAGAGGTTGAAAAAAAACATCATTGACAGTTTGAAGTATGATATGCTTTATTTTTTTTTAATAAAGTTTAAGTTCTCTGAGAATTTTTTTTTTCAGGAGTTTGAAAGCGTCAATAGAAGATCAGAGATAACTGGTTCTCCCAAGTGAATCGCCAATTGTTGTGGCCAGCAACAACCCCCCCTTAGTTCATTTAAGTGTTGACCAAAATACTTAAATGAATGGGGACCCTTAGTTAATTTTTAGAAAAAACAAGAGTTTCCTTCCCTCAAGATAAGGTTACCATCATGGGCTTAGGTAAGTCTTTTGAACATTTTAAAACCTAAGTCTATGATAAGGAGAAAATCTTTAAAGTTGCGTTGCAAAAAGATAGGAAATACCTCCATTTCTCTTTAAATATCGATATGCGCAAAATCCTCGTGTTAAGAATGACATCGCGTCGCAACAAAGTAATCCTCATAAAGAAAAACTTAAAGATTCACCGATCTGCGATAACGTCGATCGCAAGATCGCATATCGCAGAAATGAACCGACAAGATTTGGCAAACATCAAAATTCTGCGATCTGCGATGTTGCGATCGCTGCGATATTGCACCCTTGCGATTTGCGATAGTGTGGTTTGCGATGGTGCGATTTGCGATCGCGCGATATGAGAGGTTACGTAAGCAAATCATAAATCACTTCATTACGAATCCTTCAGGCATGCCATTCAAAGAAAAGCCACTTACCATAATCTGACTCGAAATCATGCGCTTTTAATGATAGTAAATGAATTAGTTGTCAGTTATTAAGTGAATTAAAGACGCGTGCCTTTGTAGAGATTTACTTCACGTAAGGTGGCATATTCGATACATCTGTTGCATTTAAAACTCTCCCATCACCTTTCTGGATCAGTCATTTCCATTTCACTCGTAATCTGCAGGAACGGAGAGCTAAGACGATTCAAACGCAGACGCAGGAAGAAATGGGAAAGAAAAATAAAGCTCAAAGCTCCGAAGCAAAGGAAAAGACGAAGGAGATGGCGCCTTTATATACAGACACAGCCTGTAACAAAGATGCGGGAATATCAACATGGGAAAGCATGTACAGGCTGCTAGAAGAGGAAAATCCTAGAATAATGAAGGTTGCTGCTGCCGCGGGCTCACACCGCTCTTCTGAGGCGTCCTTAGAGGACCTAGCATGTTCATTTCTTCACAGAATAGCGGCAAGACCCAAAATCCTACCATATACGGATATGATCAAGTGGATACTGGATGATGCAGACATGAACAACAGACAATTCAAAGTTCAAGGACACGGGCTCATCGGATCGTTTGCTGCACAAGATTTGAAGCTTATGTATCATCTTCCTGAACCGCAAATGACCTATAACGCACAATTAGTTAAGAAGTTCGCGGCAGAGAACCCAGACCTATCAGACACCACCAAAGATTGGTCTAGAAAAGAGGAGCCGCTCAAAAAGGACAAAAACGGTATGTACAACACTGGTTCCCTCACCTCTCCATATTGTTTTGCTGTGGCCATGCTCTGTAGGTTATTTGGGATGCCGGATATTAACAAGTTTTCGTCTGAATGGCTACCATTAATTGATGCTGCCACAAACACCGATATTATAGATTGGGCCAAAATCCTTTCTGATAATCTATACACGGCTGTTATCAATTACCGGTCTAAAAGATCCTTGTCTCAAAGGGTCTATCCTCCTTTTTATTTGTCTGCATATGTTATGGATTCTATTTGTCTTGTGTCTAAATTCCCTATTATGGGTTGGAAATGGACTACCCAAGACCCATTGCCTATCCATGTTTATCATAAGGTGTTATGGGATTCTCAGTTTGCCCCTCACTTCTACCAGATTTGCCACGGGCTTATTTTGCCCTTGTATAGAATAATGTATGATAAAGACCCCCCGAGGTGCTCTCCCGAGGCACAAATCGACATCACCCCCATCGCGAGATGGTTCGGGGAGGAATGGTTTACTTATATTAGAGTTTTTGGAAGCACTGTACCTCCACATGTCCTACCTCTATATATCCCTGATAAACTTTTGGCTCGGGAAATTGCTTATCAAACCTGTTCAGAAGGCGGCCTGACCAAAGACCTAAAAGACAAGAAGAAGGCCATATGGCCTCAATTTCATGTAGCTTGTGGGGCCTTCTCATTGTTCGATGTAGGACACGCTTTTGGTGAAGTGGAGAATGTGACGTGTCTTGAATTATTTAAATTCCCAGCAAGGCCATTTGACCCAAATGATATTGCCCAAGAGTTCACAACGAACGTCAAAATAAGAGTGTTCTCTGGAAAGAAAGATTTGTTTGATGATCTATTTCAGAATAGAAGTTCGCTCCAAGAAATTTTGCGGGAAGCTCGGTCGAGGTTGTCTCCAGATGACCTCCAAAGATTCATGTTATACAGGGAAAGAAGGCTGGCCAGTATTCTGCTAGAGAAGCTGCGACTGCCTGCTAGAGAACCAACTCCAAGCATTAGCCTCAGCGAAAACTCTAGCACTTCCAGATCTAAATCCAACACTGCGCAAGAAGTGCCTGAGCATCCTAAAGAGTTTGGATACGACCAAGAAACAACTAAGGATACAGCTCAATCAAGTGCAATGTCTCAACAACAAGTTATCGCCTCCCCGCCAAGAGATGTCCCCCCTCCTGTCATCGAAGCACCACTCGTCACAACAGAACTGGAAAAAGAATGGGAAACCTTCAATGAATTGATCAATCTTGAAGGGCAAGCCCTGAAAACACCTGTGAACAATACACAGGTAGTGCAAGAAGTGGTTCCGACCATAGTCAGCAGTGTCACAGAAACGGAGCACATTCCTATCGCTCCACCTTCTGAGCTTCTACTTAATGTAGAAGAAATTCCCCCACTGGATGTATTCTATAGTCCCCAACACAAAGCAGTTGTAAGGAGGCAGAGGAAGAAAAGAAAACTAAAAAATACACTGTCACAAGATGCCGAACATTTGGATGTCTTATGGAAAGACCCAATAATAACCCGACTGAAAATCTCACTAAGCTGTCTCAGATCGCAGGGCATATGCTTCTGCAACTATTGATAAGGCGTTGGAAGTTCAGCAACTATTGAAAGAACAAGAAGACCAGATACAGCTGCTACAACAACAGTTGCAACAAGCCAATGCTAACACTGAAGCTTCCAAACAGCTCGAGAAGCTGCAGGAAGACTTTCAACAGATGCAGATAGGCTATCAAAGAAGTCTCGACGAAAAAGGAAAACAATTGCAGAATTTACAAGAAATGCATAAAGATGAGCCTAAGCTGGCAGAATTTATTTCAGAAACTATTGGCTTAAACGAGCAACTACTGCAGCAACAAGAAGAGTTGGGATGTAAAATATCACAGTGGAGTCACTATTGCGAGCTGAGCGATAAAATCACCAATCAGGTGGTAGATTTGCGGAGTGACTATGATCAGAGTGACAGAAGGGTGACGGAATATTTAACTTGGCAGGATGATGATGAAGGAAGAAGAGCAGGTGCACCCAGGATAAACGAAAACCATAAAGAACTGCTCTTTAATAAATGGGACGATCAAATCAGGTAGGCGGAGCAAGCAGCGGAGACAGCGGCTACACAGGCAAGCATTCTCATCAACTGTGTAAATGAGAATTTACACAAGGCCAATTTAATCGCAGAGACCACCCCGGGGTATCTACCAAAGAGGTTACAACTGGAAGCAGAATGGAAGCAAAAAGCGCAGGCAAAGGAAAGAGCAATCCAAGCATTAGCCAGGTTGAATTGGGAATGTTACTGGACGTACTTAGTCAAGCCGCACAACCAATGGATGACGGTGAAATGCATCACAAACGCGGCCGAAAAAATAGCGCCAGCTCTTGTAGATGCTGTTTTCGCAGCCCAGTTCAACGCCGAAATCAGTCAGCCGACTCTCCTTAAGCCCATGCTGGATACTTGCAACTTTAAGGACCAAGTTCAGAAGTAGCCTTACTTAGAATGTTGTTTTTTCTTTTAACTAGATTAGAAAAAGGACGGTCATTTGAAAACCGCCTCCTAAATTTTGTAATAATACTATTATTAGAATTAGGAAGTAGTATTTTAACCCTTCTCATGCATTTAGAGAAGGGTCCAGAAATTTGTCAAAAACTTGTCCTCGGAACATGCACTTCTGCACCCTCAGAGGAGGTTTTGATGAATGGATGGATCGAGATTTATTAATGTTTGCATTTAATGTCTGCTACTGATGTTGCACTTTTGTACTCTTAGTAGATATTAGAACAAGTAGAGGTAAATCATTATTGCTTGAAGCTTATGAGTGGAACCAGTCATAAATGGTACTTTTATCTCTTGACCTATTTCTGCTTATATTCTTAAAGTGATATGCAGTTTTCAGTTGTTTATATGTTAATGCATGAATGTGTGGGTTACCATTTGGAACTTTTGTACGGTGGAGTCATTTATTTGTGCTTGATATATGAATAACTTATTATGCGATATGTTGTTCACAACTGTTTTGCTTAACTTCTTATGCAGAATGGTTTATCTTAATTGATTTCTATTCTTATGATAGCTGAATGATCTTTATTACCAGTTATTGTTCGAAATCTCTTTAGATCGCATAATAGAAGAAATACACCCCGGGTTAGCGTAGATTAGATGTGTTGTTTCTCATTAGATTACAATAGCATAGAGTTAGTTTAGAAGTTTGAATTAAATTAGATTAAAACACTCTTAGATCAACATCATCCAACTCTACACACACACACACCCCTTAGATTGGGAAACTGGTCCCATTATCCCCAGTCGGACCCGCTATACCAAACGGATAAGGAGCTGCCAACTAAGGTCTGGACCGGGTGGGTATCCCCCTTGTTGTCAACCCAATTTTTGGGGCTTCAACATGCTGGTAAGAAGAGAGGCTAGAAAAAGCAAAAGGAACTTTTGATGGAGTGTGGAAAGCTAATGATAGATTCGGGTAAGATGAAACACCTAACCAGCTACTCCTTTACAAGTCTTTAAATATGAAATTTACATCTTGGAATATCAGAGGTCTAGGAAGTAATAGAACACAAAGACTGCTTAGTTATAGAATGAAACAAGATATGCCGGATATGATCTTCATCCAGGAAACGAAATGTTCCATTCAGAAAATAAGACTCATACACAGCAAATGGCTCAATAGATATGAGTTTCTAGAGGTTAAAGCTAAGAACACAGCGGAGGGTATTCTCACTCTTTGGAATCCCCAAAGGGTTAGCATTTTGGATGCAGAGGCATCAAGAAATTTAGTGGTCATTCAACCAGTTGGGGTTTCAGAAACATTCCTAGTCACAAATGTTTACGGTCCTCAAAGAATAGAGGATAAACTCAAATTGTTAGAAGCCCATATTGACCTCAGGAACAGACAGGTTGGAATTCCTTGGATCATGGGGGGATATTTTAACATGATCAAATCTCTCTCGGAAAAAAAAGGAGGTACTAGAGCACTTAACAAAGACTCATTAGCATTCCAATCATTTACAGACAATATGAATTTGGTTGAGTTAGATTAGCAATGGCCTTTTTACATGGAATAACAAAAGAGGAGGTGAGGCACTGGTAGCGTCTAAGTTAGACAGGTTCATGATATCAGAGGAGTTGATGCTTCTAAATAGAGAAATAACAGCTTGAGTGCTTCCCTTTGGAGGTTCAGATCACTGGCCGATTCAATTGGAAATCAAGGGTATAGATTCTCCTAGGAATAGACCCTTTAAATTTGAAAATATCTGGCTCTCTCACCTGGATTTCATTAGTAACATTGAAAAATGGTGGTTTGAAGACTTGCAAATCCAAGGATCTAAGATGTACCTCCTTCATAAAAGACTAAAGCACATTAAGTTCAGACTTAAGGAATGGAATCAGAAGGATTTTGGTAACATTTTTGAGGAGAAAAAAGTAGTGGAAATCAAAATTCTAGATCTCAACCAGGCATTGATAAAAGATGGATTTTACAAAGCCAAAAGTGAGCAGGCTAACAAATACCATCTATATTGGGAAAATTTATGCAAACAAGAGGAAATATTTTGGAGGCAAAAATCCAGAATTCAATGGCTCAAGGAAGGAGAGCGGAACACTAGATTTTTTCACAGATCCACTATGGCAAACAAAGCTCACAACAAAATCTCCATGATTAAAGATGAGGAAGGGGAAATTTAGAACACTCATAAATATATTGAAGCTGTGCTTGTCCAACTTCCGAAACACCACTCGGGAAAACATTCCAGACAGGGATCAGTCCATCAGGGGAATTACAAGGCATATCCCTAAACTGGTGTCCAGAGAGGACAATTTAAACCTCAATAGACCAGTTGTTGAAAAGGAGGTCAGTGATGTTCTCAAAGACACACAGAATGGCAAAGCACCAGGCCCGGATGGTTTCAATGTGGACTTTTTTAAAGCTTGTTGGCATATTGTCAAAGAGGACATTTTGAATGTGGTAGAGGATTCCAGGAGCAGCAAAAATATCCTGAAAGCTCTCAACACCTCCTTCATTTCCCTTATTCCCAAACATGACTCAGCTCAAACTGTAGATAAATACAGACCTATTGCCTTATGTAATGTGGTTTACAAGATAATATCCAAAGTAGTGGCTAATAGGCTTAAACCTCTCCTTCCCTCACTAGTGTCTGAGGAACAATCAGGTTATGTGGAGGGAAGACAGATTCTAGACAACATTATTCAAGCACATGAGGTGGTTCACATGCTAACCAACAAAAAACAAGTGGGGATGATCATGCAATTAGATATTGTCAAAGCGTATGACAAGGTGAATTGGAATTATATCAAGAAGGTTCTCTCTGCCTTTGGGTTCGACCACAATTGGGTCAGATGGGTCATGGCACTAGTGACCTCTTCCAACTTTTCCATTCTGGTAAATGGCTCTCCTTTAGATATCTTCAATCCTTCTAGAGGCCTCAGGTAGGGAGACCTTCTCTCTCCCTTCCTCTTTATTCTCATGATGGAAGGACTTGGGCGATCCATTAAGCAGGCCAAGGTTATGGGCAAAATCAGGGGTCTTCAAGTTTCAGAGAATGGTTCTATGCTGACTCATAAACAATTTGTTGATGATACCTTATTGCAAGGAATTCCAATAGTCAAAGAGGCTTTGGCCTACAAGCAAATACTTAAAGATTTTTCCCTGGCTATAGGTAAGGAAGTCAATCTCTCTAAGTCAAAAATCTTCTTCTTAAACACTAACATTGCTATCCAAAGCAATATCTCAAGAATTATTGGTTTCCAAAGAGATTCCCTCCCCTCTAAATATTTAGGAATCTCTCTTACTGCCAGACCCATGCACAAGAGTATTTGGGAACTGGTTCTTAATAAGTTGTAGGACAGAGTCAAAAATTGGACCTTCCGTGCCTTGAACCTGGCTGGCAGGTTAGTTCTGACAAAGGCAGTTCTACAATCCATCCCGATTTTCATGTTATCAGCTCTCCTAGCTCCCAAAGGTGTCTTAGAGCAAATCAGAGACATATAAAGAGACTTCCTGTGGGGCAAGGAGGAAACAAGAAAGAAATGGGCCCTGGTTTCCTTGGAAAAAATATGTAAACCCAAAAGTCATGGGGGTCTTGGCGAGGATGATCAAGAGAGTCTTTGTAAAGCTTTAGGAGACAAGCTTTGGTGGAGATGGGTGCAGGAGCCAAAAGTCCAATGAGCCAGGACATGGAAAGAGAAATATGCTAGCTCTTGGCATACTAATGATCTCATAAGAATGTCTGGAATTATAAAAGGCTCCTACATATGGAACAGAGCCTAGGAAAAAAGAAGCCTAGTTCAAAAGAACAGTTTTTGGGAAATTAGAGCAGGAGATCTTGCTCTCTTTTGGGAGGACAAATGGTAGCAAGAACCAATGCTATTAACAGAGAATTTTGTAAGCCTCAAGTAGGAAATAGATGCCCAAGGGTTAATCAGAGTAAAGGATTTTTGGGATCTTTCTCATACCTCCAAAAAGTGGAGACGCTGGAGAAACATTGATTGCAGAGAGGACAGCCCCCTAAAAATCAAAGCAGAGGCTCTTGGGGACTTGCTCAAGCAAAGGATGCTCTTAATAATAGAGGGGCAGGATCAATTGAGATGGGGTAATAACAAGAGAGGAGCCTTTAACCTCAAGGAAGCAAAATTTTTTCTCCTTGGGCTAGGTTCTAGTATTCCAGACAAGACCTGGTTGCATATTTGGAGGTAGCAAGGTTGGATGAAGATCAAAATTTTTATGTGGTTGGTCCATCACAAGAAAATATTGACTTGGGACAACATTAGGAGAAGAGGAATTATTGGGCCTTCTAGGTGCCAGCTCTGCAAGGAGCAGGAGGAGACAATGGAACATATTCTCAATAGTTTCTCGTACATAACCTGGCTGTGGGATTCGTTCTCCTCTATTTTACCAAAGTATGATAGGGATAGAGGAAGTATCACAAATACCCTAAATCACTGGAGAAGAAACTTCACGGAGAATGAACTACTAAATTTGGCCTGGGCCTTCACACCCTGCTTCATTATCTGGAATGTTTGGAAAGAAAGAAATAAAAGAATTTTCAAGAATGGAAAGTCTTCACCACAACATCTACTTGATCTTATATTGAAACAGCTCAGAGAGACAGTTAGCTCTACTGTTCGCAATATCCCCAAGAATCCCCCTCAGACGAAGAGCATAGAATTCTCACGCAACTTGGATTGCAAGGGATAACTCCTCAAGGTATAAACAGAAGGGATAAAACCATGGTTATAGAGAAGGACTACTGGCAACCTCCACCGAAAGGCTTTCTGAAATATAACATTGATGGGGCCTCCAAAGGCAATCTGGGAACTGCTGGTTATGGAGGAGTTTTAAGGGATGAAAAGGGAAATATTATCTTTATCTTCCACTGTCATTTAGGAAGAGCTACCAATAACATGGCGGAAGTGATGGCTCTGGAGTAGTGTCTAGAGTTTCTAACTCAGAACCATTGCTCAAATATCATTGTAGAAGCAGACTCTGAGATAACCATCAACGTTGTGAAAAGAATCAGCAGTGGTTCTTGGTCGGAAAGAGTCTCGAATCATTGGAAACTTATTTAGGTTTATCAAAGAATCCAACTTCATCTACAAGACCTTCGAACCATAAGTTTCAACCATGTTCGTCGTAATGCCAATAAGCTTGCAGACTTACTGGCCAATAAAGGTGTATGCAAGTGTAGAAAGTGGGATGGCCAAAAAGTGGCAAGAAATTCCTCCAAGTCGTCTAAAGGCTATCTACGAGGATCAAGCTGCTAAGGATAGGGAGGTTTTTCCGATTTCGGGCTAGGTTGAATAACACGAATTGATGTCACCGGAAAGTACAACCTCAGCCCGACAGGATGAGCTAGGAAGGTTGGAGAGTCAATAAAGGTCTCACTTTCTCCCGGAGCATTCTGATCGGTAACCCCAGGTTTCTGGTCGGCACTCTGCAGTTTCAACTCCCAAATAAACTTGGGACTGGGTTCAGGCTTCACGGAACGAATAGTCAGAACGGGCAGTTAATGATGTACAATAGTTGGCTTTCTTCCTCTTTCCGCTTTTGGGCTACAAATCCTGGAAATAGGCAGGTTTTTTGTGATCACATGTTTGCAAAGTGGAAAGTGGCTTTGCTTTTTCGGGAGTGATTCCATAGGGCTCATGACACGTGGCATGGTGGCAGTTTCGGAAACTGCCCTTCATCGCTCGTTAAAGTTCAGTTGGGTTTGGCGCAACGATATGGCGCCTGGCCATAGGATCCAGTAGATTGGCTGGACGGTTGGGATTTTCGGCGCGGTTTAGTGGGGCCCGTTGGGCCATTTCACTATTACCCAATGGCGCATCTTGTCCTTTCCATCCTTTGAGTTCCTTAGAGGGTCGGGGTTGACCGCTAATGTTGGTCGGCTTCGGGGGGTGTTTTGACTGGTTTGTTTTAGTCCTTCGGGGTTTTTTCCATGTGTTTTGGGCTTTCAAGTGTTAGTTGGAGGGTCTTTGTCTTTGGTAGGATTACCTGGTCTCCTGTGTTCATCTAAATTGACAGGTTTCTATATACTTTGTAATTTATCTTTTGAATTAATGAAATAGAAGGTTCAACTCTTACTTCAACAAAAAAAAAGATGATGTCTCCCAAAAGTAAAGCTAGAATAACATCCATGCATACTAGCCCTCTTCTTAGGTGTATCTAAGAGTCTGCCACTCTCTATTGTATCATCCCTGTCCATCCTGTACCTTTTCTCAGACTTGCATCCATCCACACCATTAGTATTTTCTTCTTGTATATCTCCATGAATGGTCCTCAACAATCCTTGCTTTTGTAAATATGCAAGGCTTTAGAGAATAAGTGCATTAACCTCAAGTTTCTTTTCTTGAGCTTTTGCAAGCCTTTCTTGTGCTTCAATCAACCTCTCATTATTTAATTTACAACTTATGATATATGCTCTAAGACTTCCTAATGTATATGATAGATCAGGAGAGTCTCCCTCTCCTTACTGGCTAATTGATTTCTCCCATCCCATTGATTTCTCTTTTTAGGTGTATCCAAGAGTCTACCACTCTTTATTATATCACCCCTTTCCATCCTGTACCTTTTCTAAGACCTGCTTCCATATGCACCACTATTATTTTCTTCTTGTTTATCTCCATGACTCGTCCTTAGCTGCCCCTGCTTCTGTAAATCTGAAAGGCTTTAGAGAACAACTACATTAATCTGAGCTTTCTTTTATTGAGCTTTTGCAAGCCTTTCCCGTGCTTTAATCAATCTCTCATTATCTGCTTTACAACTTTTGATCTTTGATCTTAGAATTCTCAATGTATCTTTTATATTAGGAGAGTCTCCCTATCCCTACTACCCAACTGATTTCTCCCATCCCAATGGTTTCTCTTTTGGGTCGTATGAGAAGCCATATGAACTGTACTCAACCATTTTGCTCTTCATCTCTTGGACTTCTATTTCATGCAACATATCACTGTTAGATAAAATGAAGTAATAATCAAAAGCATTACCTCAATTTATTGTGTAGGAATTTACAGGGTAAGTTCCTCAGAAACAACACAAAAAGGACACCGCTCACAACCAGATCACAGATCAATACACCAGTATTTTTGACGTGGTTAAAACCCTCAAAGAGGGAAACAGTCCACGGCCTGAGCCAACGCGACCACTTCAGGCAATTTATTAATCAAAGAATGAAAATTTACATAAGCTTCTCTCATGCATGGATTACCCTACAAATGACCCTCCATGCGCTTTAAATAGAATTCATGGACCAATCGGGTGTCAAGCCACGGACCAAGTGTTGGTAATACCGAGGAGAGAATGAACCGTCAGATCACTACATATCGTGACCGTCGGATTGTAAGTTACAAAATGTACAACGGTAAAGAAACACACATTACCTAACTCTATACCTAACTCTATACTAGACCAAGTTGTACATAACTATTTCCTATGTGTCGGAATATCCTAACATCCCCCCTTAAGAACAACTTGGGATAGGATTGAAGGATTTACAAATATGACACAATAGGAGAAGGAAGGAGGCACTAGAGCCTATCCCCCCTTAGTGACAACTTCCTGAACTCCAAGTATAAATCGAAGTTTAGTGAACTTCGCCTCTGTGAGAGCCTTTGTGAAGATGTCTGCAACTTGATCATCTGTTGAACAATATTGCACTTCAAGAACATGGTCGTGAATGAGCTTTCTGATGAAGTGCATGTGCAGTTCAATGTGTTTGCTGTGCTGATGTTGAACTGGATCTTTGCATAGCTAAATGGCACTTTGATTATCACACCAAAGTGTAGTCAGATGCTGCTGCTGAAAGCCAAATTCTGACAGGATCTGGCAAAGCCACAAGGCTTCCTTACTAGCTTCTACGGCACCACGATACTCTGCTTCTGCTGATGAAAGAGAAATGGCAGCTTGTTTCTTACAAGCCCATGTAATAGGTCCTGAACCAAGAGTGAACACATAACCGGCAGTAGACTTCCGATCATCAGGGTCACCAGCCCAATCGGAATCAGTGAAACCAACCAATAGAGGAGCTGCTTCGACACTGTAATGAATCCCAAACTGAACTGTACCTCGAACATAACGAAGTATTCTTTTAGCTGCTTTCCAATGACTTTCACGGGGGTTTTGCATAAACCGAGCAACAAGGCCAACAGCAAAGGAAAGGTCAGGATGAGTATGGGTTAAATACAAGAGTTTTCCTACAAGTTGACGGTATAATGTAGCATCAACTTCAGGAGAAGTACAAGTGACTGAAAGTTTGACTCCAGACTGAAAGGGAGAAGGGGCTGGCTTACAGTCTTCCATGTGAAAATGACGTAGAATGTCACAAGCATACTTGGACTGGGAAAGGGAAATACCCTCCTTGGATTGCAAGACTTGAAGACCGAGAAAATAGTGTAAGTGTCCTAAGTCTGTCATTTCAAATTTCCTTTTGAGGCTAGACTTCACATGGTTTATAAGGTTGGGATCACTACCAGTAAGGATAAGATCATCAACATAAAGAACAAGGATGATAAGAGAGTTGCCCACTTTCTTGGTGTAGACAGTATTGTCAGAATGACACCTAGAAAAGCCAGATTCTAAAAGAAAGCTATCCATTTTGGCATACCAAGCTCGAGGAGCTTGCTTGAGACCATAAAGGGATTTCTTAAGTCGACAAACAAGGCTGGAGTCTGTTTGTATGAAGCCAAGGGGTTGTTCCATATAGATTTCTTCATGCAAGTCCCCATGCAAGAAGGCAGATTTAACATCCATCTGATGGACTTCCCATTTGAAAGAGGCAGCAAGGGAAAGAACAAGGTGGATAGAGTTCATTTTGGCAACAGGGGAGAAGGTTTCAGTGTAGTCAATGCCTTCAACCTGTGAAAAGCCCTTAGCAACAAGACGAGCTTTATGTTTATCAACTTTCCCATCTGGTCCATACTTGGTTCTGTAAACCCATTTGCATCTAACAAGTTTTCGTCCCTTTGGTAAAGGAACAAGATCCCATGTATCATTTGCCAATAATGAATGATATTCTTCATTCATAGCTGCTTCCCAATCTGGATGGCCTGAAGCTTCTGCAAAGGTGTCAGGATCATAATTTACTGGAGCTTGAGCCAGTAAAGAAGAGGCTCTCTCGAACTGAGAACGTGTGCGTCGCTGATCTGTAGGATCACCGGCAAGATCACCTGCTGCATCTCGAGTAGCACGAACCCATTTTGGAAGCTCAGGAGCTGAAGGAGGATCCTGAGATGGTGGGGGAGGATTGTCATCCTCACTTTCATCATCTGAAGAAGAAATGTTTTCAAAAGTAGAAGAGATAGGGAGAGGTGGCACAACCGCCGGACTAGGCTCGCAGGCCGATATATTTTCATCAAATTTTACATCTCTTCTAATGATAACATTTTTGGACTTAAATGGAATAAGTCTATAGCCTTTGACATCTTCAGAATATCCAACAAAAGTACATTTTTCACTCTTAGGTTCTAAAGCTTTATGCTTTTCATCTGGAATATGGGCCCACGCTTCACTTCCAAAAACACGAAAGTGACTTACATCTGGTTTGATTGAGCTCCATGCTTCTTTTGGAGTGATATTCTTTAAAGCCTTAGTAGGAGTGCGATTTATTATGTAATTTGCATAGTTAATTGCTTCTGCCCAAAAACTAAGACCAAGTCCTTTAGATTGTAGCATACAATTAGTCATTTCCTTTAAGGTGCGATTCTTCCTTTCAGCTACACCATTTTGTTGTGGAGTATATGGAACAATATGTTGCATTTGAATTCCATTCTCAGTGCAATAGTTGATGAATGTGTTTTTAACATATTCTCTGCCATTATCAGATCTTAACTTAAGAATTTGATGTCCAGATTGTTTTTCAACAAAGGCCTTGAAGGCAAAAAAAGTGTTAAATACTTCACTCTTGAGTTTTAAGAAGTATACCCAAGTGCGTCTGGAGAAATCATCAATGAAAGTTAAGAAATACTTGCAACCAGAGAATGACACAACTGGAAGTGGACCACATAAATCACTATGCACAAGCTGTAAAGGGGCTGAGGTGTGCCAAGAGGCACGTTTTTCAAAACTGTCCCGATGATGTTTTCCGAGTACACATCTGGAACAAACACCATCTCTGCAAGATACCATAGGAAGACCTGTCACCATATTTTCTTTACATAGATGCTGAAGGGAGCGATAGTTTAAGTGACCAAATCGCTCATGCCAAAGTTTGCTCACTTCATCGTTATGAGCAACAAATACTGAGGGAAGATTTGATGACCCAAAGTTGTGAAACTTATACAACCTTGTAGAATCATCAGCAATGCCAGTAGCCAAAATCTGTTTAGGATCTTTTAAGTCCTTGATTACAACATCATGAGGTGAAAATTCAACGATTTTACCTTCACCTGAATGAGTTATCTGATATACAGATAGAAGGTTGCAGGATAAGGTTGGAACACATAATACATCATTAAACTGACCATTGTCTAGATGAACAGTTCCAGTCCCTACAACATTAAGAGATCTATCATCACCAACATATATATTTTTGGTGTTACAATCATTTAAAGAAAAAAACATGGCTTTGTTTTTGGCCATGTGATAAGAGGCTCCAGAATCAATGAGCCACTCATGAGAATGAGAAGAAGAAGATACATTTAATGCATAGCCAGACCGAGATGCTTGACAACCACATGCAGAAAGTGCCATTCCTGAAGATGAAGTTGAAGTTGAAGATTGCCCCAAATGGATGTTATGCTTCTTCATTGCTGCTTCCAAGGCTTCCATCTTTATAAAGCATTTTGATTCTAAGTGGCCATCTCGATTACAAAAATTGCAATGTCTATCAGTCTTCTTCCATTTGTTTTTATTTGTCTTATCATTTTGTTGAAATGATTTTTCATTTTGGGGCTGAAATTGCTTAGGACCCTTGTTTGGTTTAGGACCATTCTTTTTAGGATATGACTTCTTAGGATTCTTTGAATTTGGTTGCTGCTGGGCGGCTAACGCTTTCTTGGAAGAGTTTCCAAGATTAAGAAGACCAAGTTGTAAGAGTTTTTCTTGTTCTCTTATTAAAGAATCACAAAAAGAGTCAAAGGAAGGGGGCTTGTAGTCTTTTCCTTGAGAAATGAAGGCTTCTCTTGTAGAATGGAAGGTGGAAACAAATACAGAGTAGGCTGGTCCCAACTTAGTAAGGATGGAATAAATAAGGTTACTATCTTCTTTCTTAACCTTAACACTTTCCAAGAGATATCTAAGGGTCTTGAACTTGGACAAGAAATCTTCAATGCAAGAAAAATTATTAGGGTCCAATGTAAGCAACTCATTTTCAAGTTGATGGGCTCTAATTTCATTTTTAATCCCAAAAACTTTAGTGATTTGTTCCAATGCTTCATTAGGAGTATCAAGTTCTGCAATATGGAATCTGAGATCAGGAGAGATAGACATCCCTATCAAACCACGTGCTTGATCTTGTTTATTTTCCCATTTAGCAGCCTTATCTTCATCCTTCGGTTTCTTCTCTTGGCCTGTGGCTATTCTGTAGAGACCTTTACTTCTAAGTAAATCCTCAATGTAGGACAACCATTGGAAGTAGTTGGTGCTGTCAAGGGTAACTTGGTATTGACTTTCCATTTCAACAGAAACTGAAGCTGAATATGCTGAAAGTAAGTGTTCCAATGGATAGATCTCAAAAAATTAGGCTGGTTTAAAAAAAACGGCTCTGAAAAAGGCTTCCGGATGAAGAAGTTATGGCTTTTTGAAAAAGAGAGAGAGAGAGAGAGAGCGGGGGGGGGGGGGGGGGGTGCTTTGGGTTGCATGCTTGCTTTGAGAAAGCTCTTTTTCCCTACAAAACAAAAAACACAAAACCCAACACGGACATGCAAAGAAAACGAACCTTACGGCTCGAAGTTAGCTTTACCCAAAAAACTAAATATTTTCAAAAATGAACCTTGCGGCTCAAAGTTAGCTTTAGCCGAAAAACTAAATATTTTTCTCAATGTTTCTGATTTTCCGAGATCACACTAAGGTGCAGGGAAAAGAGCATACGCATGAGAAAAATCCTTCCTTTCTGTTTCTGATTTTCCCAGATCGCACAGAGTCGCAGGGCAAAGAGCATACGCAGAAATGAAAGGTATAGATCCGGTTAAAAAAAAAAAACTAAATAAACCGAAACCGAAATAAACAGAGAGAAAATAACAGTAAACTACAAATAAACACTGTATACCTCCAGATCTTAAAAATGACGCAGCTAGGGCTACCGGAAAGCTTTTCGCATGAAACGAAAGGGGTTCCTCACTGGAACAGATGCTCCGAACACAACAGAGCAGTCCTCTCGGCCCGAAAGCAGTAAGAAACAACAGATCTAGGAAACAGCAGTCGGATGCAGTTCTACCGGCTTCAGATTTGGATCACCAACGGACGCGGCCCTCAAATAGCTCTGATACCATGTAGGAATTTACAGGGTAAGTTCCTCAGAAAGAACACCAAAAGGACACCGCTCACAACCAGATCACAGATCAATACACCAGTATTTTTGACGTGGTTAAAACCCTCAAAGAGGGAAACAGTCCACGGCCTGAGCCAACGCGGCCACTTCAGGCAATTTATTAATCAAAGAATGAAAATTTACATAAGCTTCTCTCATGCACGGATTACCCTACAAATGACCCTCCATGCGCTTTAAATAGAATTCATGGACCAATCGGGTGTCAAGCCATGGATCAAGTGTCGGTAATACCGAGGAGAGAATGAACCGTCAGATCACTACATATCGTGACCGTCGGATTGTAAGTTACAAAATGTACAACGGTAAAGAAACACACTTTACCTAACTCTATACCTAACTCTATACTAGACCAAGTTGTACTTAACTATTTCCTATGTGTCGGAATATCCTAACATATTGTTGGTGAGGCTATTGAATTTTCACAATTCAATTCATATTAGCATGATACATAATAATAATATTAAGAACATATCAATACATGCATGAAGCATGATACTAGAACAAAATTAACAATGAAATAACTGCCAAGCATGCATGATATATATATATATATATATATATATATATATATATATATATATATATATATATATATATATAACCATAACCTTCTGCATTTACCTTGAGGTCCAATGCTATGAACCTGCTCTGATATCATTCTATAACACCCCACCCCACATTTAACCACTTATACAAGCTCATAGGAGTAAGCATGAGTCGAGAGTTACTATGCATGACCCAACCTCCAAGATTCAGTTATGGAAATGGGGTTCACTTTTCAAACCTTACTACATCACCCAGAGACACATGATTGCCTAGATGTCAACAATTTTCATAGGTGACCATTTTCCCCAAGTCCACACCACTGTATGACCTAGCTTGTAGCCCAGACGCATGCATGCAGGCAAGTCCATGTGGCCAGATGGCTCCAGCTGCATGCAAGACCCATCCTTCGTGCGACTATGGCTAAAAATTCCTCTAACTGATAGTGTGGCCACAGACCCTGGTCCATATTTTTAGGGCTAGCCTATAGGCCAACAACCCATAACTTTCTAGAACCTTATCAACAATTTGTATAAGGCTTCAGGCTCTATTTCCAAGTTTTAATCTGCTCAAGATCATATATCACAAAACATTCATTTATACAAACACTTCGTAAACATGGTACTTGTAGATCATGAATGCATAATTGTTCACTGATTCATTAGTTTCATCAAAGGTTCATTAAGAAGGCTCACTACCCTCTCATACTAGCTATAAAAAACACATATTAGCTGATGCATTCATATAATCTATCCAAGAGCATGTTAACCATGAAAAAGATCAATAAGAAGAGCACATCATATAATGAGAAATATACCATGCATGCAACCAACATTTAATTAGAATGTATCCAGGACAAACTAGTCACATAATAAACACAATAACCAATACTTGTGCTCATTGATCTCATTAAAGAATACCACATATTAACATATGCATAGTGCCAACCAAGTCAGGCACTTCTACGTATCACACGCTCGACCCAATCACCCCAATGCCATATTCCAAGCATGAATGTGGGATTACATGGGGATAAACCAAAACATAACCATAGAAGGAATCTAGAGGTTAAACCACCTCCACCCTCAAGCCACAATGATTTCATCTAAATTGGTCTAGAAATCACCAAAACCAATACAAGATTGGATGCCTCAAGATTTCTTCACCATACCCAGAGGAGTTTTCCTTCTCCATCCACTTGTCAAAAGCTTCCTGGAGAAGACCATATCCACCCTCAACCTTTGAGACTTTCCTGAGACCTCCTCAACAAGATCCAAAATCTACCAACAAATCAAAGCTCAACCAGACAGGGAAACCACTACATCATGGCTATCCAGGAAATGGCATAGGCAAGGCTATATATAACTATGAATCTAGGAAAATCCCCATGCAAATGGCAACAAAATAACCGGTAAACCAATGCACAAACCATGCATCATAATCCCAACAAGATAAATTGATATGCACATTCTTACCTGCAAAACCCTCTTGTTGGTTGCTCTTTTCCTTGCTTGTTTTTTGCCCTTGCTTGTTACTGATCCAATTCCTCTTGCACTCCTTGCTTGTTTCTCCTTGTGTCCAAGTGTTGTCCAAGTGCTCTCTCTCTCTTGTTGTAGTGTTCCCTCTTTCTCTCTTCCAAAAGTGAATGCTAGAATGAATTGTCTCTCATTTCTTTTCTTTTCCTTTTATTTTTCCTCATTTTCCCTTGCATGCATATTCTTTTACTATTTTCTCCTTTCTTGTCTCTTCCTCTTAACCATTTGCTGAAGTGTAATTTTTTACATTTTCCTTTATTTCTTTTGCACTTTGCCACATGTCCTTGCTATCTTGCAATAAATAATTTGCCTTTTATTTCCTTTTTCCTCTTGCTAATGCCAATGCCAATTTCCATAGCCCAATAAATAAATAATTAACTGCAAGTGGATCCCAATATAATGTTTTTCCCTTCATTAATCTTGGAATACGTGTCCCATGACCTTGGTTTTATTTTGCTTTTATAATGCCCATTTGTTATGGAATTTTAACCTAAGGTTGTTACACTTGAACTTCCACTCATACTTTCCACTTGTTCAAATGTTGGATGCTTACCATGTGTCATCCTTTCATTGGTCTAATAGAGGATGTTAAATAACATGCATCTTTGCCTACTATCCACCATTCATGCTTTTTCTCATTGTTGGATAGGATGAAAGGTGCATGATGTTTAATGACATTAAATAATGTGCATGTTTACACAACATCCACCATAGGTCCCAACATATATCCACCCAGAAGATTCTCGTTGTTTAACAGTTTTGGCGTTTTTCAATAAATTTGGTGTTTTTCACCGTCATTACAATTGTTGACTTCAAACAATTATAACTTCTCATCTAGGAGGAGTTTTTCCAAGTTTGATATACCGTTGGAAAAGTATTGAAGACGATTATCCAACCATACCATCCAAAAACTCACTAAGCAAACTGAACTTTGACAAAAACCCAATAAAATTCAAGCCTCTATGACTTGATGATAAAATGAAAGAGATCAAGCTATCCTAATAATTTATGAATGACGTTGCTACTTACTTAGGCATCCTCTTTGACATCAATGACATTTTTTTGTCATCAATGAAAACATTATCTACAACACATGTACATATTTTTTAAGGCTAGTGTGCCTATGTTTACGTGTTTTTGAGGCCAAAGGGTTTTGTTTTGTAAATATGAGATTACATGCATATTAAAAAAACACACCATTGTTGTAGACCAAATAAAACAAGAGAGTATGGGGGGATAAGACTCCATAAGTGTGAAACAGGTGCCAAGGATAAGTAATGAAGGCCTTAAGCATAGGTGGTTAAGCTACTATTAAATAATCCTAAGTAAAAAAATGCACATATTTGATCCTAAGACCATAAAGCAACTTTATATAGTGCCACTTGTCAAAAAGTGGGCATGCACATAAAAATGAATGGTTTTAGAGTAATTGGGACTCTCATGACATCATTGGGACTATTGGGAGCTGAAGTCTCCCTCGACGGGAAACATGGGCAACCTTGTGACACATTTTTATCCGTGGTAAAATCCTATGTGGATATTGGGAAAGAGAAGCAGATTTCCCTTGTGTGAGGTTAGAGAGGTATTTGGTAACCATTGAGGATAGTTGAAACTCCTAGAAACCACAGGGCTCTATTGGATTCCAAACAACTCCCCTTCCATTTTCTCTAGTGAAATGAGCCGTCTTGTTATATTAGATTCTGGGGTTAATTTATTTCCTTATTGATTTTGAACACCAATTTTATTTTCTTTTAGATTGTTATATCTTTTGATAAATGACGAGACCTGGTTCTTATTATTCGACGCTGTATTACTTGCGAAGGTCGTTGTAGCTTTGTTTTCTACTATAGAATTTGGTTTCTTATGGTTTTTCTGTGTTATAAGTTAAAACTCCCCTACTATTTCTTTAAAAGTCTCACTAAAATGTTGAAGTTCTACCAAAGAGGTTTCAAAAACCTTAATAGGAGTTTATTTCATTACGACTTGATTCAAATTATAGTTGAGTTTCAACTGTCCCAAATAGGGGATTCTTGGAAAGCATTTCTTTGTAGAAATAATTTTGTGAAGCCTCCAGTAAATGACGGGGAAAAATGTCTTCGAAGATTGAATAAGTCAAGGAGGACTTTCGTGAAAATTCATGAGAAACCCCAACTTCCCTGAAATCAAAGTTCTATGCCTGAAAACCCTAGATGACTATCTCAATTGAGCACACCAAATGGCATATATTAAAAGCCTCTTGACTCGTATTACCCACAATGTGGCTAAAATGGCTAAAATTGGGTTTGTTGAAAAAAACCTTGACCTGACTCTGTCTGGAAATTATGCATTAGAGCCAAATTTCTCTGTGTATCATGACCAACCTAAACATGCAGACAAAACAATTAAACATGAGAAAATTGCAACCACACCATCTCATGTTATAAGTAAATAGTTAGCCCATAAGATATCTCAATCCAAAAGGAACATGTTTAAAATGTTTAATCTACAACCATCACTGTCTAGATAAATATTCTTGAAGAACCAATACTTAATTTTTTAATTAAAATCTAGAACCCAATCCCGTTGAAGATTTTGAAGATGATGCTGTCTTCAACAAATTTTATGATGCTATATTTGGGTCTGAAAAAGATTGTCAAAATAAAAAGGACTATCATAGGTGTTTGCAAAGTTGGTTCTAGTAGGAAAAGTACACAATTATAGTTCCTTATCTTAAATGCAAAATATGTGAATTGCAATTAGAGAACAAATAGATTAGGCTTAAAAGTAAATTCATGAATGAAAAAAATGATAAATAGGTTATTAAGATGAAAGAAAAATTACAATTGGCAGATAAACATGTAATAATTAAATCTTATGGGATTAACATTACCATTACTTCTGATCTACAAAATCATACTGCTTCCAAGTGATTGATAAATAAGCAAGTCACAAACACATAAAACAAGTTAGGTCGCCTTAACTTGCCCGAAGAAAAACCAAGTATGTTGGCCACCTAACCACATGATACACCATCCAATAACAAAAATTAATAAGTATTTCTACCCAATCTATATAAGTTTGTATATCATGTCCTTTCCCATACTCTATTTTCCTATAAACATATATGACTTCAAACTAAAAAGTAAAAGCTATCCGCATATATACTAATCAAAATTGAAAACCAGCTAACATTCTAATCATCCTGCTCAACAGAGGCAGATTCGACCAGAGCCATATCCTTAGCATTGGAACCAAGCAACACTGTCTGTGAGAACATACAATGGAAGTGTTTCTCAGTGTGGCCAGTTTTTGCATTTGGAATTGCAACTTTTGGAAATGCTATTTGTAGTTGGGAAATTCCTGCACAGTTGTCGTGATGTTCACTGAAATTTGCTCCAAGGCCTTGCCCAGGAGGCTTTTCATAATCCAATATAGGTACAGGGTCTGCCTGAACTATGTCACCTGCCCTTGAGTATGACCAGGGTCTGACACCATTATTTTCCAATCCTCCATCTCTATCTTCATTGTGCTTGCCTCGCGGTTCAGGTTACCTTCCCATTCCTCAATCAAACTTCTAATATCTTCACTGGTCCCCTCCCGGTATGTTTTGGCCACTTCATTAATGAGGTTAGTGACCATTTTTCTGCCACATCTCCTGCTTGAGGAGCTGGGCTCATCCTTTTGATCAGCTGCTCGAGGCCTCCTGCCTCGGCCCCCTAGCCTTCATTTCTATTGCCATCGCAACACAGTCTCGATTCCTGGTAATGAAATAGGAGTTGACAAATCCCTGTGCAGGTGAGGGTGCAAGCCAAAATCCCTTCATGCCCAGGAGAGCCTATCTATCTGCGCACTTGCCATGGGAGAAAGAAACTATTATTGAATTAAAACTATGCATTATCTCTCTGCCACTCGCAGACCCTGCAGCCACTTGAAGTTCGCCAACCCACCCAGACATTTAGTCCCATGACCTCCAGGCCCATTTGCATAACAACCAGAAACAAAAATTTTGAGTCCATCATAGCTAGCTCCCACACCATTATGATAATTCCCATACCTTGTATGACGCAACACCTCAACAGGGACCTCGCAGACACTTCGACACAGGTTGTGGGTGCGAAGCCCAAAAAACCAGCGAACCACAGGCCCATTTGCATAACAATCAGAAACAAAAATTCTGAGCACCTCATATCTAGATACAACACCATTATGACAATTCCCATACCCTGGGTGATGCAACACCTCAACAACGACCTCGTAGATGCTTGGGTGATGCAACACCTCAACAACGACTGTAGATACACTTCGAAACATGCCATGGGTGAGAAGTCCCAAAAGCCAACCATCCACAGGCCCATTTGCATAACGATTAGAAACGAAAATTCCAAGCCTATCATAGCTAACTCCAACACCATTATGACACTTCCCATACCCCAGGTGAGACAACACCTCAACAACGACCTCAAAGATGCTTTGACATAGACCATGGGTGCGAAGCCCTGAAAGCCAACCAGATAAGTCATTACCATAAACCACAATAAACAAGGCCCTAAAAGTAAAGCATAAACTAACAACAACCGAATCCCAGACCCCCTAGTCTTCGACCCACACAAGACTTCAGCATTCCCCAGGGTTAACACCCCTACGACAGAGCCCAATTAATCCCATTCAGGAGAGGAGAATTTCATATCTAATCAACACCGAGGTGATTCCAGTGAGAATAAAATCCTGTTGCCAAACTATCAGCACCAGACAGTTCTACAAACCATATTTATCCCCACCCATAGGCAAATTTCACCCATGTAGAACCCAATATCAAAACTAGACACTCAGATGCATGGAGGAGGGGGAAAAAATAATTTACGTACCAGATTACCCTTGCCTAGATCTGAAGAATCCACCATCTTCTGGAGACACTACGCTTCATTGTTTGCAAAGTCCCTTTAGTGGAGTCACTGCACTACAATCATTTGGGCATGGAAACAACCTACAACCCTCTCGTGACACTTGCCACCAGACTGGAAACTTAACAAAATAAATTTGCCTCCTTCCTTTGTGATGATATCCTTATGCATGCACATAGCCACCGCACCCATTGCCTTGAGCGTGTGGGGGGCGATGGTAGTGTATCTCAATGTACTTGACATTAAAACTTCCTTGATGGGGTCACCCTCTGGTTCACACCCTAATCGGGGGAAATTTTCATATATTTGAAAAGGTATGAATAACTGTTAATTAATTTTATTAATAATAGCTACATAATCATAGGTTTTGTAGCCACTATTCTAGAAATATATTGTTTGTTGATTTTATCTATGTGGTATCCTACAGGTGACCTATACAAATGTGCAACTGAGTTTGATTTTCCAGATTCAGTATTTTCAGTTACTATTTCCTATAGACACAAGATTTTAGTTCTTATGCTTGTTTGTTTTAAGCGTATGTCGATATGACCTAGAAGGTCAAAAAAATATAGGATAAACAATAGTCCCTAAAATTTTGGAAATTGTATCTTTATTTCAATATTTGGTAATTTTGTATGGGGGGATATTTTCTATATAAATATCATATCAAACATTGAAGAAAAAGGGGGGATGGTATAGATGAAGTTTTCTAACGGTGACATTGAATTTTTGTTTGTACAACTTTTTGTAAGTTTTTATATTAAATGTTTTTAATACAAAGTCAAAGTTGCTCTTTTTATATTATTTCATTGTTACATGTTTCAATTTTTGTGAGTTCTTTGACTGTGATTCAAGAATTCTTGAAGTTTGAATTTAATATTGATTACTTAACTCTGTTTTAGGAAGTTAGTGTTTCAAGTATTCATTCATCTTTCCACCTTTTACCAGTTCTATTTGCCTGAGATACAAACAACATTATTTCTTGTGATTGTTATCAACAAGATTTAGTTCAAGTTTCGTATTATTTGCATTTAAATTTATGGATTTTTTTTCATGAATTGGAATTGTTACTTTCTTATATTTTCTATCATTTTTTATGAGCAGATGTCTCTAGTGTATATTAAATGAACAATTAATTTTTATTATCAAGAAGGTAAAACTAGTCGTTTAATAAATTATATGCTCTTGGACAAGATATATACACAGAATTCCTTTATTCTTTTTCTTTATGATTTTTAATGTGAATCAATAAAAATAGTTTGAGATTTATTTCAAATTGTTTAGAAAATCTAACGAGTAAGATGTGATCTTTCTCGTTATTTTTCAATTTACTTTCACATTAAAGTCAACTTTATTTTACACTTAGAACCATTCTTTATGCTTCAAATTTAAATTATTTAAATTATTTATAATTATGCTTTTTACACCAATAAAATTTCCTTTGGTGATTCTACAAGTTGTATATTTGTACATAAACATTAAGTATTATCCAGTCATAAGTATCCATGTAGGATACTTAGAAGATCTTAACACTTTCTTTCCTGTAAGGGAAGGAAATATTTGGCTAATGGACCCATAAAACTCATTAGGAACAACCACACCAAACGACTTGGGTAGTTTAAAGAAACTCAGTCCGGGTTGTCTCCTCTTGTTGATAAGTGGTCATATTTTCCCATCAAAAAATGACGCTAGAAGGAGGGCCAATTAGACATTAAATTGTTAAAGGGAACCATAAAAACATCCAACCACTCACTCTCCAATTGTCACTTGTAGTTACTTAATTCCTCCTACGACTAAAACCGATTCTAGCTCTCAACCTAATCTGGTTTCAACACCACCTTCTCACTTTGAGTACCCTGCTAGTGAAGTTACTACTTCTACTTATTCCCTAACATTGCTAGTGAAGATACTACTTCTTTTTTTCCTTGGAAAAATTCATAATTTCATTGCTTCCAAACAAACTAGAAATTACATTTGTAGATATATGCATTGCATACATTTCAGATATCAAAAGAGTTATACATTGTCCATATATATTGAAGTTCACAAAATAACAAAAATTCCCAAAATCATGTCCAGACTGCATCCCTAAATCATATCAACAGAATTTAAAATGTGCCCCTCTCACGAAAGGGATGATGAAAAGAACCCCTCTGCCCATCTGGGAGGAACTCATCGATTTGCATCATCCCCATCTGAAGCACCGAACCCTTCTTGGCAGCCTCATCAGCTAGAGAATTCCTCTCCTTGTAGACATGTGAAACAGTGACAAGATCAAACTGCATAATCAAGATAAAAATATCTTCAATGATTGGAAAATATCAAATTATATGACATATATGAATCCTATTCATCCAGTGCATGACCATATGAGAGTCTTTAAAGACCTTAATAGCTTGAAAACCATACAGAATAGCCTATTGAAGAAGAATATACACCCCCATCACTTCAGCATAATTGCTACTTCCTTCCCCTAAACTTACAGAGAAAAAGTAGTACTGATTGCCGAAATATATAGGATCGCCCCTGGCCCCCCAATTGTAGGGTAACCCTTGGGTGAACCATCAAAGAAACCCCATGGGATATTATAGTCAATGAACTCCGCCTGAACATCACGGATCTGCACTACATAGGGAAGGGATGTAAAATATGGAAATATACCAACAGCTTGTAAAACCACCACCGAGGAAGTCAAGAATTTGTTAATAAAAATGGCAGCATTCATCGCCAGCCAGATACCCCAGGAAACAATCATAGGAAGTGCCCAAAATTTCTTATAAGGACCTTCAGAATACCAAGTTTGATATGCCTCATTAAAGGAATTACCCGCCCAAATAAATTGCATACCCAAAAACCATGAAACCTCCAACCAAATAACATAGGAAAATGGACACTTTACAAATAAATGATGAATGTCCTCGAATGAAAATTTTCACAAGCAATACCATCTAGGACCATTAAACTGTGTAATCTGCAAAAAATCCCATGTCGGCACCCTACTCTTCATCAACGACCATCTAAATAATTTTGTTTTAGCTGGACACTATAATTTCCATAATCTGTGCCACCACCATTTGAGATTCTGCTCCAAAACCTCCACACAGAGCTTAACATAACCCACCTTCGATGAATAAATTCCTGACACATCAGAGTCCCATACCAACCTATCTACACGATCCGTAATCCAAATATGTGCTTCAGTCAATGCACTTGTAAATCTATTCCAACATGCCAGATGTGCACCCATCAAGTTGATACGTTCCCAAGAAAGCCATCCCTATTGCTATATTTTAGTTGTAACAGGATCCTGAATTTGGTGAAGAGTTCTAAAACCAACCTCCGCTAGAAGTACAAAAATTTCCTCAGGAAGTTTATGAACATTACCGCTACCCAGCCATGGATCCAAACCCACCTGAATTGACTACCCATCTCCTACTTGCCATGCCAAACCACTCCTTATAATCTCTAGTGATCTCAATAGAGCCTTCCACATCACAGAGGAGTTCCCTGCAGTCCATGATGGCAACCTCAACCATTCAGTCATTGAAAATGGTTTAATATATTTCTCATACACCACAAAAGTCCATAAACTATCTGTGGATATGAGTTTCCACCCAAACTTGTCCACCAACGCCTTAGAAAAATGGAAAATGTTTTTCAATCCTCAACCTCTCAATGCTTTTGGCATCGACATAAATTTCCATCGAACCCAAGGCAGGATTTGCTCCTTATAACCCCTCCACAGATACGAGAAACATAACCTTTGAATATTCTCCAGCGTCCCCAATGGGATCCAAGCGAGAGACAACTAGTAAACTAGAATAGCCTCCAGAATAGATTTGACCATCACCAACCTACCAGCTCTCGAGAGCCACTGATAGAACCATACTTTCAAACCCTTCTCAATCTTTGTAACTAAACACTGCAAATCAGCTTTCCAATAATCATTGCACATCAAATAGAACCCTAGATACTTGACTCCCTCATAAATATCCAACACATAACAATCAAACTTAGAAGTCAAATATTTGATTTCCACCACCTTAAGATGGAACAGTTGATGGCGGATTTACCAGATTTTATGACAATACCTATAGATTTCATAAATAATTCTAGCCCCCTACACAATTTATCAACATATCCACACAACCCATCACAAAATATCAAAATATCATCGACAAACAATAGATGGTAAAATGTACAGAACCTGTGAAATAGGAACCCCTTTGTAGCTGCGAGAGGTTTTAGCTTGCTTAAGGAAATGACTCAAACTCTCCACCACTAGCAAAAACAATAGAGGGGACAGTAGACACCCCTGATGAAGACCCCTTCCCGGAGTGAAAAAGGGAGAATCCACTCCATTGATTAGCACAACAAAGGATACCTAGGTCACACAACTCATTACCCAACGAATGAAGCTCACAAAAAAGCCCAAATGTGTTAAAAGAAGTCTGAGATAAAGCCAATTGACCCGATCATAGGCCCATGAAAAATCCAGTTTAATCACCACACCTTTTAATCCCCTAGTCTTTAAACTGTGTAAACCCTCCTGAGCCACCCCCACAACCTCATGAATCTTCTTCAAGCCAGAAAACCAAATTGTACCCCTTATATTCTCTTAGAACGTACCACCTTTAGCCTTCATGCAATAACCTTGGATATTGTTTTGTATAAAGAATTACACAGTGAGATAGGCCGATATTCATCAAATGTGCTTGGATTATCAACCTTGGGTATCAATCCAATAAATTTGGCATTCATAGGAGGGTGAATAAATCCTTGTGATCAAGATTCCTCAATCACCCGAAGGAGATCCACACCAATCAACTCTATAAATCCCATAAAAAATTGCTCCAGCCACCCATCCAGACCAATGCTCTTATCCTTTTGGAAGGATGCAAGAACAGTCTTAAGTTCCTCCATAGTCACCTTAACCATCATCTCCTCATTTTCATTAACTTCTGCAAAACTAGGGAACAATTGTGATACCTGTAATATTTCACCAATGGTTGCCCCCCCCCCCGCTCTTTGAATAGATCATTGAAATGATTCACTCCCAAACGAGAAAGATCATCAAAAGATGAATGCATATTCCCTACCTCATCAATAAGGTCCCATATTTTATTATTTATTTTCCTTCCCCGAGCAACTACCTAGAAGAATTTTATATTCTCATCACCATTCTGCATCCAAATGGCTCGACTTTTTAAACGCCATACCGCCTCCTGCTCAGCTAGTAGAACACTAATATAAAGAGCCTATCCTCAATTTCCTTTAATTACTGATCATCCTTACATCTCTTCTCATGAGCCCAAACCAACGATAGCTGCTTGATATTCCTCATATTCATCACAAATTATACCCCCGCATGACCACCATGGAGACAATAAGGAATCTAATTTTTTGTAATTAGATCAATGAAGTGTACATCCTTCAGCCATCCTACATTAAATTTGAATGGGATTGGATGTTTCCTCCCCCACTCTTTCCAATCAAACATGATAGGGTTATGATCCGATTCCCCACTTGTTATTGCCTAAATCTACCTTAGGCTGAGAAAGGCAGGATCTAGGGTAACATCAAACCACACTTAACCTGGTAGCTAGCCCTACCAGGTCGGGAGAGGGCTCTCTCCTTGTCAATGTTAGGAAAATATGGCCAAAAAAGCTTGAGGTGACTGATGTAAAGACTAATTTTAGGCTAGGTATATGCTCAAACGAGTTTGATTGAATTTTATGTTGGTTTGCTGGCTCAAATGTGAAAGGCAGATTTGGGTCCGGGGAATGGACTCAGTCTTGCAGAGGTTTCTGTGGGGCGAGGTATGAAAATGGTTTAGTACTTTGAATTAAGTGAAATGGAGAGTCTTAAGACTGGTGAGGAGTTGGAGAGGGCATGAAAGTCTCAGGAATCCTCTTCAAATAGTTGAAAACATGAATAGCTAAACAAACCCTAGGTAGAGCACTGCAACATCAATGATTTCTACCTTTAACCTTGATTCATTTAGCTAAGTTGAAAAGAGAGGGATGATGGTATACATAAACACATGTAAACTTGAATTACAGAAGGAAAAAAAATACCAAATTAACTTTCCACAAAAATCCCACAAAATGCTGCAAACCCTGGTCTATTCCTTTGCCAAACTGCAAAGATGAATGTACAATAATGCTCAAAGAATTCACAAGAGTCCAACCTTTACAAATGACTGAAAAACTACTAGATATAGGCAAAAAAAAACTCATGCTAGGCTTTAGGGGTTGAATTCATGAGTTTAGGAGCTGTTTCAACAAAATCTAAACTAAGAACTGAAAAGTAGGCAGTGGAACAACTTGCCTCTAAAACCTAAGAAACTGATTCATTCTGTTTCAAACTACCTTTTTATGATGTATCTACCTCCATGAGTGAAATTTTAGCATATTTACATCAAAATACATCAAGTTACATCAAATTACATCATGATTTTGACTATGAGAGGGAGAAAAGTCAAATTGAGGAAAATCTAGGCGAAAAACAAAGTTTTTTGGGCAAAAAAGGTCAATTTTCCATCCTGTGCATCGCGCCTTTGTCCCTATGCGCTGCGCCTCTTTGCAGCTGATTTTGGAGGCCTTCCCATGCACCAAATTTGCTCCAAGTGGGCTTGTTTGAAAGGTATGTTTGTCTACTTTCTAGAATAGATGGAATTTCTAAATTTGGTGTCCATTTTCGCCTCCAAAAATGAGTTCTCCGAACACTACTTCCTGTGTGGCCAAAAAGGGGCAGAAAGGGCATTTTTGAGGTGTTTTTGACCCTTTTCGAAGCTCAAAACTTGACAAAATTTCTTGGCCACAGTCGAGCCTGCTTGCGCATCCTCTCCCTCTTGGTCGAGCACCTAAAGGCTTCTGCTGTTAGACCCTGGTGATGGCTGGAACACAAGGCCACCTCTTCCCACTTCCCCGTATTGATGAATTGATCGGGCAGCTCAAGCAGTTAAGTCAACTGAGGCGGTGGGGGATTCGATAAATCCACATATCCAATTGCCAAAACGAAGTCAATTCCACCCCGAATGATATTGGACACAGTGCATTCCCCGATGATCAATTTAGGAAGATAAATAGCTTCTTTTTTGCTCAAAACCAGACCTCATTGATTGCATTCCCCAATGAGGACCGGTAGGGGCTCGACTGATAAGGAGAGGATGCGGAGCATTTTTTCTTGAGGAATCCAAAATTTTGAGTTTTCCTCTAAAGGAGGTCCCTAGCAAAATAACGCGCTAGGTGGCGTGGCGCACCAGGCAGAAAAACCTGTGTTTTGCTCCAAAAAATCAAAATTGACAAAAAGTATCCCAAATTTCTTGAAATTTGGGCTGAGTGTCTTGCATCAAGTGCTATGTTGGGATAAGGAAACCTCAGCCAAAAGCTTGAGCTTGTCTTGCTCTTTCCTCTTCCTCAAAGCTTTCCTCAACTTGGCCTTCAAAGTCCTTATTCTCGCTTTGAAAACTTTGTTTCTCGCCAAATAGTGATAGGCCATGTGCCTCAACATCTTTTTCTCTTTGTAGGCCTTCCCCAACATCTTTTCCAAGTGCATGTTTGCCCTCTCAAGCCAAGATTCACGATCAGCTTCAATTTCTTGCTCTAGTGGTGTCAACTTGATTTTCCTCCTCTTGGATGCTTGCCGGTTTTCTCTTACGTTTTGCAGCTCCATGGATGAGTGGGACTGATGAGGGGAGGATTTGATGCTAGCCGTAGGGTTTTTAGGGAGTGATAGGGTTTAGAGATGAAAATTAGGGTTTGGGGATAGTGGAAATTTGTTAGGTATTAGGGTTTTAGGGATAATGGGGTAGGATGAGTGGAAATGAGAGAGGGAAAGGGAAATAGAACGAGTGAAATGTAGTGTGAGGAATGTGAAAATGATTGCAGGGGAGTAATAGCAAGAATGACAACTTTGCAAACCCTAAACAATTTTTTTGCAATATGACTATGCATCACACTAGGGTTTTATATTGCACCTATTAAAACACCGTCAATGATGATAAAATCTCTTGCAATGGCACTTAGGGATTTTTTACTTGTAGAATGGTACTGGCAAAGTTTTGGAGCTTGGCAAGATTGATTGGGCAAAATTTGGGCTTGGAGGGCAAGTGCGCTGCGCCTCTTTATAAACCAGTTTTGGAGGCCTTACCGGTGTCCAAATTGGGTGTGGGATAGCTTGTTGGAAATCGTATTGAGTTTACTTTCCAACAAAACTTGAATTTTTCAATTTGGAGTTCTTTTTCTATATCAAAAGTCAAATCTCCCAAGACTGGTCAAAATGTGCAAAATGAGGCTGCTTAAAGACAGAGTGCTGTTGCAGTCAACTTTTTAAGGTCTTTCTCAACCCCAAATTGAGCTCATGATAGCTCATTTGAAATCTCTATGTCTATTTATCATTTGAATTATCAAGCAAGTCATTAGGCCAACCAAGCTAGGAGAAATCTTTTTTTTCCCAAGGCCACTTCAGAGGTGCATCAATTCTCCTGAGGCAACTATATTTTTGACATTTCTCTAAAACCATGACACCTGTGTAAAAAGTGAAGGATGTTTTTCTTCCTTGGCCTATTGTGGACAAAAAATTCTCTCATTTTTCCCAAATTCATCTTTTCTTGCTTAGAAACATCATTGGATTAAAACCTATCCTGATGTGTGGAACAAGGGATTTGTCGAAATGAAGTGAAATGAAGGGGATAAGGGGCTTCTAAATTCTTGAGAAAATTTTGGGAAGTAGGGAGGGATGTTAGGAAGTAGGGGAAAGTGGAATTTCAAAGATTGAGTGAGGGGAAGGGGTCCAAAAGGGCAAAACACAGGCCTAACCTAGAAAATTGTCAAATTGTAGCAAGAAACTAGGGTTTGTGCGAAAATGAGGAATTTGAGGGATATTAGTGATGGGAAGTGTTTAATAAGGTATATTAAGGATAGGGGAAGGTGTATGAACATCAGGATACAAGTTTTGCTGATGATTTGACCATCCAAGAGAAATTACCTTCAAAACCCTAGGAGAGGGAAATGAACCTTACCTAGGCACAACTGAAGCATGAACAAGGTGTAAAATGACCCATTGGAACCTGACATGATGATGAAAACCCTCTGAATGATGGTACAATCAACTGAATGGTGACATGGACCAACATTTTGACAAATTTGAAAGGAGTGAAAACAAACCTTAGACCTAATACCTAGTGACCAAATTTTGTTTGAAGACTCACTGAAATGACAAAATTTGACCTTGACACCTTAAAATCACTTTGTAAGAGCATGTTTGATCACTGGAGGAAGGTTTCAAAGACTGACACTAACATTGGCTCCAATGGGGATGGTAGCTCCTTGGAGGTGCCAAGAACCGCAGATCTTTGGGAGAGCAGACAAGTGCCTTCATCCATTGGGCAATGGAGTCAATAACTTCAAAACACCCAAAAACCAATTACTATGAAACTTTGACTCAAGACTCATAGTTGAATTGACTAATTCAAAATTGAAACAAGACTCTCAAAAGCTGAAACTGGACACTCAGCTGAAACTATCTTTAAACTGACTGAAACAAAAAATGACTCAAGACTAAAACACAACTGACAAACTGGAAAATATGCTCAAAATGGAGCTTATTCAATACAACCTACTCTAGTTGTTCCATTCATCACCTGATCAAGTGAAATGAAACAACCAATGCAACCAAGTAAGCATTCTGGCTGCTGTTTGCATTCTCCACAAGTGCTTGCTTATGAAAAACAAGAGAGAACTACTGAAAGGCAACTCCCATGACAACTTGGAAACAGATCCGTTGAATGATATGGATTCTCTATCCGCCTCCAAAAACACTGCATAAGGATCTTGAAGTTCATGCACACTGGGACTTAGCTCATCCAATGGATTACTTCTCTTCTCCTCATACCATGAATGCAAACTTTGATCTGAGCTTTGTGATGAGACTCCTGTTGAAAATGAAAAAGAAACCAGCTGCCGGATCAAGTTTGTATCAATACTTTTGTCAAGCTCACAGATAGGAGAAGGACTTTGACTGCAGACATCATCCAACACATCAGCTATTGGATCGTGAAAAACTTGAAAAGATTGCTGCAACCCATTTTCTATTGGTTCCGATGAGATTACATGATTTCCTACAGGCTGCTCATTTGAATATATACTATGCATTTTATCCTTCAAAAACTAAAATGATTCAAAACAAAATGGTACGAAATCATCTTGTATCATTTGATCATATGTGCCAGCTTCCAAGTCTTCATCTGCAACTTGACAATTAATGGGATTTGGGGGCTGCAAATCTGGATATGAGAAGCCTTGAACAAGGTTTTCATTGCCCTCAAGATGGTCTAGATCAAAACTTATCGACGATTGATTTCTTATTGCATGAAAGTTGTCTCTGATGAACTAAAACAAAGCAAAATAAAAAGGCAAAGATCCTTCACTTACTTCAAAATTTGCTGCACTTTCCTCGTCATTTCCATAGCTGATATGTGATGGCTAAACATTGTATTCGAGCTGCTGAAAATGAACTTCCTCCATCCACAAACTATCTGCTGATTTGTCTGCAAGATTAGCTTCTGTTTGGAGAACATAATCATCATCGTACTGATCAAACTGAGGAAAATTGTCAGTAAAAATGACATCATCAAGCATACATGTCATATCAACAGATCTCTCTTCTCCAAGATGATCTATAAAACAATCATTATCAGATCTATGGCAACTGGGATAAGAAAGAAGATGTTTTGGATCAGCAACTTGTTCTTCTTCAATCAGCAAGCCATGGGCTTGAACATTATACTCATTCCTTGTGGTAATCCTTTGCATCATCTCTTCCACTGCACTTACCAAAATGTCAAGATTTACCTCTAGAGATGTCAATTCCTCCGGATCTATGTTCCTCATCTCTTCTTCCTTCAACTTTGCCCTTTTGATCAACAAATTAGCCTCTACATCCACTGCACTGTTCTGCATCTCTTCAAGTGTTGAAATATTCCTTTCTCTTAGTTGAAACTCCATTTCCGGATCAAAGGGTTTTGGGTAGTGCAAGAGAGTGGATCTAGGATGAGGTCTTATATTAATCGGCATTGAAAAATAGACTTGGTTAAATATGGTAGAAAACTGTTGTACTGTCTCCCCTGGAAGTCTTTTCAGCTGGTTATACTCTTCTATAATCCAAAAAGGGTTTTTTCTGACCACCCACCCGTTGAGGAAAACTTTGACGAACTGCTGTAAATTTGAGATGCTCGCATCAGGCAGGGTTTTGAACCAACTCTTGACTTTGCCTTGCAAAGAAAGAGAAAAAAGCCTAATACTGACATCCTCTTCATCAACTTCAAAAAGGTCGAGAAAAGATTCAAAATTAAATACATGTCTCTCAGCAGTGATGTCGTTGCAGTCACCATCAAATCTTGGTAGATATAGGTCATGATTTTTAGGGAAAGCATGGAATATAGGAGGTAAAATCATAGGCTTGTATCGATCTGGAATTTTACAAGGTATAGGGGTATGTACAAAAGGTGTAGAATCAATCTTGGTCTCTTGAGGCTCGTCAGTTTGAATATGGTCATCACAATCTTTAGGAAAAGGGTCTTGATCAAGCTCAGAGGCATGCAAATATTTAGTATTCAAAATCTTCAAAGGGAAGGAATCAAATGCAGGTCGAGGATCTTTTCTCAAATACAATATACTTTGCAAAGCCTTCTTGAAATTCTCGGGAAAAGAGAATAAATAATTTATGACAAATAACAAAATGTCTTGGATGAAATTCCAACTTGAATACCTGATCTTTCCATATTGTCCTTTCATGTTTCTGCTGGTCAGGTTCATCCTCCAGTGGAGTCCCTGGATCTGATCTCAAAACTGATTTAGAGTTGCCAGGTGAATGATTTCAGCCTTGTGGTGTCTGATCGTTGTCCACCACCAACAATCAGATCTGAACTTGATTACATTTTGCTAAGGAAACCAGATGTTCAATTCATAAACTAAAACAGAGATTGACTGAAGCAACATTCATCTACTATGCACTTGCAAAGCAAGAGAAATTCGAAGGCTACCTGGCTAACTTCAGGCTCCATCTGTAGTCTATAAAGAAAACAACAATAACAAACAAACTTTTCTTCCCCAGTGGAGTTGCCAATATGTTATTGCCTAAATCTACCTCAGGCTGAGAAAGGTAGGATCTAGGGTAACATCAAACCACGCTTAACCTGGTAGCTAGCCCTACCAGGTCAGGAGAGGGCTCTCTCCTTGTCAATATCAGGAAAATATGGCCAATAAAGCTTGAGATAACTGATGTAAAGACTAATTTTAGGCTAGGTATATGCTCAAACGAGTTTGATTGAATTTTATGTTGGTTTGCTGGCTCAAATGTGAAAGGCAGATTTGGGTATGGGGAATGGACTCAGTCTTGCAGAGGTTTCTGTGGGAAAAGGTAGGAAAATGGTTTAGTACTTTGAATTAAGTGCAATGGAGAGTCTTAAGACTGGTGAGGAGTTGGAGAGGGCATGAAAGTCTCAAGAACCCTCTTCAAACAGTTGAAAACATGAATAGCTAAACAAACCCTAGGTAGAGCACTGCAACATCAATGATTTCTACCTTTATCCTTGATTCATTTAGCTAAGTTGAAAAGAGAGAGATGATGGTATACATAAACACATGTAAACTTGAATTACAGAAGGAAAAACAATACCAAATCAACTTGCCACAAGAATCCCACAAAATGCTGCAAACCTTGGTCTATTCCTTTGCCAAACTGCAGAGATGAATGTACAATAATGCTCAAAGCATTCACAAGAGTCCAACCTTTACAAATGACTGAAAAACTACTAGATATAGGAAAAAAAAACTCATGCTAGGATTTAGGGGTCTAATTTATGAGTTTAGGAGCTGTTTCAAGAAGATCTAAACTAAGAACTGAAAAGTAAGCAGTGGAACAGCTTGCCTCTAAAACCTAGGAAATTGATTCATTGAGTTTCAAACTACCTTTTTATGATGTATCTACCTCCATGAGTGAAATTTTAGCATATTTACATCAAAATCCATCAAGTTACATCAAATTACATCATGAGTTTGACTATGAGAGAGAGAAAAGTCAAACTGAGAAAAAACTAGGCGAAAAACAGAGTTTTTTAGGCAAAAAAGTCAATTTTCCATCCTGTGTGCCGCGCCTTTGTCCCTTTGCACTATGCCTCTTTGTAGCTGATTTTGGAGGCTTTCCCATGCACCAAATTTTCTCCAAGTGGGCTTGTTGGAAAGGTTTATCTGTCTACTTTCTAGAACATGTGGAATTTCTAAATTTGGTGTCCATTTGCCCCTCCAAAAATGAGTTCTCCCAACACTGCTTCCTGTGTGGCCAAAAAGGGGCAGAAAGGGCATTTTTGAGGTGTTTTTGACCCTTTTGGAAGCTCAAAACTTGACAAAATTTCTTGGCCATTTGTGGGAATTCATATTTTTTCCTGAGGAATCCAAAAATTCTGAGTTTTCCTCCAAAGTAGGTCCCTAGCAAAAGCGAGTGCCAGGTGGCGCGGTGCACTAGGCAGAAAAATCTGTGTTTTGCTTCAAAAATTCAAAATTGACAAAAAGTATCCCAAATTTCTTGAAATTTGGGCTGAGTGTCCTACATCAAGGTCTATGTTGGGCTAAGGAAGCCTCAGCCAAAATCTTATGCTTGTATTGCTCTTTCCTCTTCCTCAAAGCTTGCCTCAACATCTTTTTCTCTTTGTTGGCCTTCTCCAGCATCTTTTCCAAGTGCATGTTCACCCTCTCAAGCCAAGATTCACGATCAGCTTCAATTTCTTACTCTAGTGGTGTCAACTTGATTTTTTTCCTCTTGTATGCTTGCCGGTTTTCTCTTACATTTTGCAGCTCCATGGATGAGTGGGACTGATGAGGGGAGGATTTGATGCTAGCTGTAGGGTTTTTAGGGAGTGATAGGGTTTAGAGATTCAAATTAGGGTTTGGGAATAGTGGAAATTTGTTAGGTATTAGGGTTTTAGTGATAGAGGGGTAGGATGAGTGGAAATGAGAGAGGGAAAGGGAAATAGAATGAGTGAAATGTAGTGTGAGGAATGTGAAAATGATTGCAGGGGAGTAACAACAAGAATGACAACTTCGCAAACCCTAAACAGTTTTTTTGCAATATGACTATGCAACAAACTAGGGTTTTATCTTGCACCTATTAAAACACCATCAATGATGATAAAATCTCTTGCAATGTCACTTAGGGATGTTTTACTTACTTGTAGAATGGTATTGGCAAAGTTTTGGAGCTTGGCAAGATTGATTGGGCAAAATTTGGGCTTGGAGGGCAGGGGCGCCGCGCCACTACCCAGGTGCGCCATGCCTTTTTGCAGACCAGTTTTGGAGTTCTTACCGGTGTAAAAAGTGGGTGTGGGATAGCTCGTTGGAAAGATTATTGAGTATAATTTCCAAAAAAACTTGGATTTTTCAATTTGGAGTTCATTTGCCTTGTCAAAAGTCAAATCTCCCAAGACTGGTCAAAATGTGCAAAATGAGGCTGCCTAAAGGCAGAGTGCTGTTGCAGTCAACTTTTGAAGGTCTTACTCAACTCCAAATTGAGCTCATGATAGCGAATTTGAAATATATTTGTGTCTAGTTATCATTTGACTCATCAATCAAGTCATTAGGCCAACCAAGCTAGGAGAAATCGTGTTTTTCCCAAGGTCACTTCAGAGGTGCATCAATTCTCTTGAGGCAACTGTATTTTTGACTTTCTCTAAAACCATGACACCTGTGTAAAAAGTGAAGGAGGTTTTTATTCATTGGGCTATTGTGGAAAAAAAAATCTCTCAGGTTTCCCAAATTCATCTTTTCTTGCTCAGAAACATCATTGGAGTAAAACCTATCCCGATGTGTGGAACAGGGGCTTTGTCGAAATAAAGTGAAATGAAGGGGATAAGGGCCTTCTAAATTCTCGAGAAAATTTTATGAAGTAGGGAGCAATGTTAGGAAGTAGGGGAAAGTGGAATTTAAAATATTGAGTGAGGGGAAGGGGTCCAAAAGGGCAAAACACAGGCGTAGCCTAGAAAATTGTCAAGTTGTAGCAAGAAACTAGGGTTTGTGCGAAAATGAGGAATTTGAGTGATATCAGTGATGGGAAGTGTTTAATAAGGTATATTAAGGATAGGGGAAGGTATATGAACATCAGGATACAAGTTTTGCTAATGATTTGACCATCCAAGAGAAATTACCTTCAAAACCCTAGGAGAGGAAAATGAACCTTACCTAGGCACAATTGAAGCATGGACAAGCTGTAAAATGACCCATTGGAACCTGACATGATGATGAAAACCCTCTGAATGATGGTACAATAAGCTGAATGGTGACATGGACCAACATTTGGACAGCTTTGAAAGGAGTGAAAACAAACCCTAGACCTAATACCTAGTGACCAAATTTTGCTTGAAGACTCACTGAAATGACAAAATTTGACCTTGACACCTTAAAATCACTTTGTAAGAGCATGTTTGATCACTGGAGGAAGTTTTCAAAGAATGACACTAACACCACGAAAAGCCACCCGTTTCCATAAACAAAAAAAAGATGATGTAATATCCTCAGCCACTAGAAAGCGATCCAATCACTTAGCAATCTCATTCTCACTGAGCGATGATTCCTCCAAGTAGGATTCAACTTTATAAGATCTATATCCACCAACCCACAAGAGTCCATCAAATTGATGAAGAAAGGAGAAAGTGCATTAGGATTAGCATTTGCACCCCACACCTCAGAAACCCCTAGAGTAAAATTCAAATCCCCACCCAAGATCACCTTCCTATTTTCGAAAAAAGATTTACGAAACAGGTTCTCCTAGAATGGGATCCGATCATTATAAGGACCATATACAGTAACAAATAGTAGAGAGGTATCCAATTTTGATGAGAAAAATTCCAGTCCCATAACCAATTCAAAACCCCAAATGGTCTCACAATGACAGGTCCTATCAAGCCAACCCATTGCCAAACCACCAAACCTTCCACAAACATCATTAGCCTCAAATGTCCAACCCCTGAGTAATGACTCCAATGTTGCCTTCACCCACGAACCAATACCCAATTTCTCTTAAAGGAAAATAATATCCGTCCTAGTATCCATTACCAGTCTTTGAAGTGACGATTTTTTTGATGAGCTTGCCAACCCACAACAATTAAAAGACAAAAGCTTCATCATGAAATCCCAATCCTAGGATTCACTTCTCTAAGTGCCCAATCAATACAATACTATCTCCCAGAAGCTAAATCCAATTTCGCCCTAGCCCGTGCATGCGAAAGTAGAGATTTCCTAACCCTACCCCTGGAGAAAAAAGGTATGGAGGAGGCCAATCCCAGGCCAGAAAAAAGAAACTATACCATCACTATCCATAATCACTTGATTACGAAGTATCTAATACACTATTCTTCAGTGTTGCTCGAGAGCAAAGACATAGATGTAACTCTAGGAGTCGGGATACTTTTCTCAATATTTAGAATGATACAATTCACCATAATCAGAGAGGGTGCAAACGAAGTTGATGGAGTATATGAAGGAATATTAATAGAATTATCACACAATAATGAGCTATGAACTGTAGAAACAGATGGATACATACCGTTAGGACCGTTCATATCATTAGAGGTGACCAACTCCTTTGGAATGCGTACCCCTACCTCCCTGTAAGAAGGCTCCTTCACCTTCAAAAGCTCCTCCATGAAAATGTTAGGAGAATACTTCTCTGAAGAAACCCCTAAACATTCCTTATCCCAATGACCACCACCTCCATCTTAACTGAAGTATCCCCCGACACACCCAGTTTGCATCCGCCAAGTTCCACCCCCACAGATTTAGGACGAAACTGTAACATACATTGATCAACTGAATGACCATAGGTGTGGCATCCAAAACACCAAAATGGTATACCTTCATAATCTAACTTTTGATTGAAGGATCTTGAAGGAATGTGAATAGGAATTTAAGCTATCAGACCTTCACGAATTTTCAACCTTATCAATATTCAAGCCACTTTCTCTACCCCAGTATCTACAAATGACATATCCACCTCAAAAAATTTCCCGATATAATTTCCGATAGCTTTCAATCGGTCCAGCTTGCAGAATTCACTAGGAAGAAATGAAAGGCATATCCAGACCAATTCTTTTTCCCTCTTGGCATCAAATAGTGCAAACCACCTTGAGAAAAATATAAGCACCCCTGCCATCTGCCAATTTGAATCAATCACCCATTTTTCGTCTTCTTTGGTTTGCATGAAGAAAGAAAACCAACCTTTTGCCAGCCTCTGAACCCTAGGGGCATATGATACCTTGGAACCCCAGGTCTCCTTAATCCAATCCCTGAGATAAGAGACCCTCAAATTTCTACCACGAGCCCGAACTACTACAACCAATTCTAAATACTTCACCAACTTGGACATAGGCACATCCTCCTCGAAGATTAGCCCTTTACCATAGTTTTTAAGCCGCACTACAATGATTTTTTTGCTTCTTATGTCCACGTCAGTTTGGCAGCCTCGCCCCTATCTTTCAAAATTGAATGTATACCCCCTGAGCCAGGGAGAGTGAAAGAATCCATACCACCATCCACACTCTTACCAATCGAACCCATGCATGATTCCTCACAAACAGAAGGACGAGTAGTATCCACCTCCACTACCCGTGTGTGCCCAGCTAATGGAGACTCCCCAGAATGCTTCCCTCCACAAATATCATTTGAGACATCAGCCCCAACTAGGAAATGTACCAGCTCCTCAGATACCCTGACATATTTAGAAGGATGTGCCTCCACCAACCCTGCAGATGATTTTGCCCCAAAAATGCTTGCCCTAATATCATCGTAATGACCCTGTAACTACTCAGAATCCCGAATGTCCTTACAAGGAACACACTATTCCGAGGGAGGTCCTAAATCTAAGGAAAAACCAATACTGACACCAGAAGTCCCAGAAGCCCTTGTGACCCCCCAAATATGTCCCAACTGACCATCTGAGAGTACGTCACCAAATAGAGTAAACCCGCCCCTCCAATAGACCTTTGACTTCACTGGCATCCCAACCCCTTGGAAGCCACCTTCATTATCCCTTGTAAATGATAGTCTCTGGACCGTATCTCCACCTGCCATCAATGATTGAACCCTAGCCCCATCATAAAAAATTTGAGATGACTCATATGGATCTAGTGAGTAATCTAGTTCCGCCTCCTTGTCTATTCCAAATCAGAATGCCGTTAAAGCTTAACCAAAGGAATGCACTTGATAAAACCCTAAAGTTGTCTCATCGGATCTTCGACTCTCCTCCCTTCTTTCACCATCGAGTTTGGATGCTACAAGTCGAAGCTACTACTTCTACTTATTCCCAAGTCCAATATCAAATTTCTGATCTAATTCAAAAATCCTAGGAAGACTTGTCGAAAACTCAAATTAGATTAAACAGAGCTAGGATTGTCGAGGAACAACTGTCTTGACACCTTGCTTCACACATTGATTTACAACTTGACGACCCTCTTGTGTTTGATTATCCGCTAAAATGTTCTCAAATGGTCAGTACATTTAATCAAATATTACATGATGTTATGACCAGTCAAGCTGATCTAAACAGACTAACCCTAATCAACAGGTCAATCCTAATCAAAAAGAGCCAAAATTACCCTCTGGTGAACCTATACCTATATAATAGCAGCCTTAACTAGCATTAGGAGAAGCTCGTCCACCACCTTCACCACCGAGTTGATCTTCTTCTTCTAGTGAAGTTTCCTCTAACGGAAAAAGGTTTGAGCATTATTCATTAACCAAATATGAAATGTCACAGAATTCACCACATATGTAAAACAACCAGGCCAATAATAAGGCAAATAATCCTGCTACACCTTTTCTTGATCTAGATGCAGTTGTTGTACCATTCTTTACCAAAAAATCCTCATAAGTTTCTTCCTAAATATGACCCTGATTCAAAGCAACCTTCAGATGTCCACATCAAGAGATTCATATTATCTCTTAGGAAAAATAATGTACAACATGAAGACATTGTCTACAGACTATTTACTTATACCTTTGAGGGGAAAGCCTCCATGTGGTATTTCACTCAACTACCTTAGAGAGTTACATCTTGGGGTCAATTCGAGACCGCCTTCCTTGAAAAGTTTGGTGAAGATAAAACACCTATAGTCTTTGTGATTGAGCTCTCCATTATGAAAAGGGATCCAAGGAAAAGGATCAAAGATTTTAATGTGAAGTTCCTAGTTTAAAAAACAAGATTCCCACTGATTCTATGCTACCTCAAAATATTATTGTCGCCGATTATGTTAATAACTTGCCTATTACTAGTGCCATGTGGGTGAAAAGAGCCCAAATAAACTCTTCAAGAAGATTTTGATGAAGGCATATCTGTTGAGAAATATATGCTTAGTCTCAAAGATAATCCTAATACTCAAAGTGAACATGTTTCTTCTTCTTCTTGGAAGAAACTCAAGGCACCCATAAACCACCTCTAGCTAAGAAAGATCAAGGAGCCTTAGACCTTGAGAGTCTACAAAAAGTCCTCAATAAATTATCAATCTAAAAAAGAATGTAGGAGAAGGACCTTCTAGTAGGGGAAATTTTAAACCTCCTTTCAGGAATTATTTTTAGAACCCCTAAAATAAATCAACCCCTCCTGCTGAAGGACTAAGCACCGAAGGATTAGGGAATATTCTTCAAGCTTTGATGTTAGGGGCTAACTCATATTTCGGTGAGAAAGAAAATGAACCTGATGAAGCTGAACAAAATGAGGAAATGCTTATTAATGATGTAGATCAATCTCCTCTTACCATGGGTCACTTTTCTAATCTAACCCATGATTTTGTTAAGGAAGGTCATGAAATTGTTTTCACAAATCAACATCCTTATAACACTCACAACAAAAATACTTATGATGATCCAAATTCTTCTACCTCTATTAAAACTAAGAATTTAACAAAGCAGGTATAAACTTCCATTTTTTTTTGTCCTAGATTTGGAGTATGATCTCTTTGAAGATCACAAAATATTAAAAGCCAACATTTCAATTTTTGAGTTGTTGAAATTTCCTATTATACAGGAGAAAGCTCAGGAAATTTTGAATGAAATTTTTGGTAATTAAAAGGATGCTCGAAATAGTGAATTGGCTATTTTTGATAAAAAGGGACAGGTCCAATCTCTATAAAAAAACACCCTTGAGATAGTTCCCCTACACAAGCAAAGAAGGCCAATGTTTCTCACTTTTTTCTTACCTTTGAGATTTACAATAGAAATGTGCATAATTGTATGGTTGACTCTGGAACCTCCTCTAATGTTATGCCTCTTTTTGTTTGAAAGAAATTGATGTAGACATTAAGCCATTTGAAGTTAAAATTTTCCATCTTGATTGCACAAATGTTAAGGTTGTGGGAGAATTAACTTCTGTGGTTATTATACTGTCCTCTGATTATAAGATTCATCAGATAAGATACATTGTTATTGTTGATATACTTGAGGCTTAAGGTTTATTCTTAAGCAAGGATTGGTCACAACGTGTAAATGATTACTTCGCTACCGATTGGTCACATCTATGGTTGCCTTGGAAAGGTCATCCAAAAAAAACAAAGATCAATAGAGAATGGTACATGCAACATATTGTTACTGATCCTAATGATCCTAATAAACCAATCTTGATAAATGATTCTCCTCTGGAAAATTTTAGCATCAATACATTTTTTGGCAATTTCATTGTTGAAATTTCTCCTTTCCTAAATTCGCAGCAACAATCGGTACTTGCATCTTGTACTAAGTTGGTCAGACCAAATAAAACTTTGATCGATGCTAAAACTGTTAAAGATAGCGATGATGAAGTGTGGTCCTTTTATTTTGATTGATCTAGATCAAAATAAGGTGTTGGTGCTAGTTACTTGTTACTTGATCCTAATGGAAATAAAATGTTCATTGAATGTATATTAGAGTTTAATTATACTAATAATATTGTAGAATATGAAGCTCTCATCCAAGGGCTCAAAAAATCCATTGATCTTAATGTCAAAGTATTGACTATATTTGGCGATTATGAAATTATAATCAAGTAGCTACAAGATTCTATTCACTATATTTCTGCTCATTTAAAAAATTACCAGACAGAGGTATGGAACTTTCTCTCTATTTTTAAAGATTTTATTATTACTCATATTCCTAGTTCTAGTAATCAAGAAGCAGATTTATTTTCAAATTCCACATCTAGATTGATACCTGTTGAAGGCTTTGAACCTGATTCATTTTTGGATGAGTTGATTTTCATACCATCTATTCTTGACAATATGACTAATTGGTATGTGTTTTATGATGACCAATACATCATTGATTTCCTCCATATGGAAGACAAATTCCAAGATGTGGTAATTGACGAGATTAATCATGAAGAAAATCTTTGAAACTTTTCAGAAGTTCATTAACAATAGTCAATAGAAGAAGTGTTCATTCTGGTAAAATCTACTCCAAAATATGTTGTTAGGTTATAAATTTTTATGATTTGCATGATATATTTAAAGGAGTTGTAAATTGAAAAACTAATATTTCCTTTATGCGATATGAAATTATTAATTTGGGAACTCAATATAATCCACAAAATATTAATTTAGGGACCAATTGTACTCCAAAAGAAAAATCAAATTTCATTTATTTTTTCAAATAATACAAGGATGTATTCATTTGGACATATGGGGATCTGAAAACTCTTGATCCTAATGTAATGCAACATGTGATCCCAATGAAACCCCAGACAAAACATTTTCAATAGAAACTAATAAATATGCACCCTAGTCTTGAACTTGCTATTAAGAGTGAGTTAAACAAACTTCTAACAACTAGAATAATTTTTCTTGTTTGTCATACTCAATGGGTTGCTAATTTGGTGCTTGTAAGAAATAAAAATGGAGATATTCGACTTTGTGTCGATTTCCACAATCTCAATAAATCCTCTAACAAGGACAATTATCTTGTTTCTCCCATGGAGCATATCTTGCAACAAATTTTTGGCTTTGAAATGTTGTCCTTCTTGGACGGTTTTTTAGGCTATAACCAAGTCATGGTATCTCCTATCGATCAATTATAAACCACTTTTACAACTCCATGAGGTACTTTTGCTTACAGGAAGCTGCCTTTTGGATTGATTAATGTTGGCCACCTTCCAAAGGGAAATGGACAATGCCTTTCGTGGCTTGATAAATGAGTTAGTTGTCATTTATTTGGAAGATGTCACCTTGTATTCAAAGAAGAGTTTTGATCACTTATCTCATTTCAGAAATGTATTTGAGAGATGTAGAAAATTTGGCATATCCTTTAACCGCAAAAATTCATTTTTTGTTGTTATCGAGGGAAAATTGCTTGGTTTCATAGTTTCAAAGAATGGAATGATGATTGATCCTGAATGAACTCAAGACATTGCTAGTTTATCTCATCCTACTTCTAAAAACGCTATGCAATCCTTTCTTGGGAAAATTAATTTGGTTAGAAGGTTCATTGCCAGTTTCTCCGAGATAGTGAGACTACTCCAAAACTTGGTAAAAAAGAAATTTGTCTTTAAATGGGGTGATCAGGAGAAAGAAGCCTTCCATATAATTATACAAGTTATCTCAGAAACTCCCACTTTAATGAGTCCCAATTTTACTAAAACCTTCACTCTCTACACCTTTGCTTTTGATAATGCCTACACTATCGTTCTCCCCCAAAAGAATGACTAGAATGATGAAATCCATATTTCATTAATGAGATCTACTTTTAACGGGGAAAAACTAAATTATTCGATAATAGATACATAAGATTTTGTTATATTTAAGGCAATAAAAAATTTTAGGCCCTACTTGTTGAAATCTAAAGCTAAAGTTATTGTGCCCTATACAACAATTAGAAACTTGTTGGTCCAAAAGGAGCTCAATGAGAAATGAGAACACTGGATGACAAATCTCCAGGAGTATGACCTTGAGATAAAACCTGCTCAAATTATTAGAGGACAAGGTCTTTGTAAATTAGCTATTTACTCTATTAGTTCACCCGATGAAGACTACTGTTTAAACAATTAAGCTTTTATTCAAAATGAAATTTTATGTGTTCGTGATGATTTTGAATCATGGTATGCTAACATTAATTTTTTTTTACGCATGGTACTACTCCTTCATGCCTAGATGCAAGGAAAAGAAGAGAACTAAGGCTAAAATCAAATCCTTTCCAGTTGATAAATAATATTATTTTTTGGAAAAATTATGATGGAGTTTTACTTCATTTTTTGGAATGAGAAAATTCCTAAAATACTTTAAAAGAATTACATTCAGGACCCGTTGGAGACACCACAACATAGAAGGTGTTAAGGGTTGGGTATTACAGGCCAACATTATTTAAGGATGCCCACCCTTTGACCCAAAAGTGTGAAATATGCCAGAAGGTTGTTGGTAGGGTTAAGAAACTTGCCTTCCCCTTACATCCCATGACAATTGACGCTCCTTTTCAACAATGGGGCTTAGAAAGTATTGTTCGCCCCATAAATCCTGCATCATCTCTTCAACACAAGTTCATCATAATAACAATTGATTACTTCAAAATATGGGTAGAGGTAACTCCTCTTCGAGTGGTAAACACTAATCAAGTGATATCATTCCTTGAAACTAATATTATCACTCATTTTGGTGTTCAAGAATCACTAGTCTTTGATAATGCATCATATTTTTCTTCTCTTGATATAAATACTTATGCTTTAGAAAAATGAATCAGAATAAAATATTCAATAAAATATTACCCTTAGGGCAACGGACTTGTTGAATCTACAAATAAAAATTTAATTAAAATATTGAAAAGAACAATATCAGATCACCAGAAGAATTGACACACTACCTTATTTAAAGCATTATGGGTTGAAATTATAACCCCAAAAGTTGCTATTGGAAACTCTCCATTTTTCCGCGTGTATGGGAGAGAAGCCATAAGTTTTCTTGATTCCCCTTGGGTAATTTTGTAATGTAAATATTTCATTTGAAATTACAGATCATTTTATTTTGTTTTGGTTTGGTTTGAATCGATATCACTACATAGAGCAACAATTTTGACTGAAACTTTGTGTTACAATAATTTTTTTGAAAAGGATGTCTCTTATGATTAATTTCTTTGATTGACTTCTCTCTGATTTTGACAATTTGTTACATAATTTTCTGAAAATTATTTGTAGTTTATGTCATTATTATTGAAAGTTTTTCCTTAATCCCAAAGAATAAAATGTTTTGTGAGGGTACAATTTACTTTTATGGTAATCATTTTTGAGAAAGTATGATTAACCAGTGAAAGGTTAGTAATTGTTCACTTCTTACACCATACCTACTCTTAAGGAGTACTTTAGATCTACTTCCCTATATGTTAGAGTTTTTCCTTCAAGATTAATTATTAATAAAATGTTGTACTCATACAAGGAGTTAGTTGAAGGATAGGAGGTCTCATTGCTAACCAACCTACCATGATCATGGATTCTTACGAAATGACATTACGATACTTGGTCACCAAGGCAGGGTAGTGGCTTTCGATTGTGAAATTGAAAGACAAGAGGTCTCATCATGAGCCATATTGGTCATTTTTGTAATTTTTTGTGATTTGTAAGTAATTGGTCAACAAAACATAGCAATGGCCTTCAACTAATCCCCTAGAATTAAAAAAATGTAAATTGCTAGCAGACAAGATAAAAGCATTTGAAAATGGTTAAAGGGTATAACTGTCGAGGCTATAGGTGCTTGCTGGAAATAATGGCCATGCTCATGGTATTGAAGTTATTTTAAGACAATCATGTATCTGGTTAGCTTACATTTCCCAAGATTTATTACTGCAAAAGTTTATTATTCTTGTTAAATTAAGTAAATATGTTTTTTCCTGTATAATTTAAGTTTCTAGGTTATAACGGTAACTATATAGAAACCTTGTTAACAACATGTTATAATCATCATTACTATATGAATTAGAGAAGAAGGCCTTCAATTTGTTGCTAAGAATCTTATTTTTATTTTCCAAGTTTTAGTAGAGATAACTGCTCTGCGCAGTGAGTCTCCATTTGTTGACTACCCAACAACTCCCCTTCCATTTTCTCTAAATCCCCCTTGTTTATATTAGATTCCTAGGTTAATTGATTGCCATGTTGATTTTGAACATCAATTTTATTTTCTTTCAGATTGTATATCTTTCAATAAATGGCGAGACTTGATTCTTATTATTTGGCGCTATATTACTTGTGAGTCACTATGGCTTTGTTTTATACTATCACATTCAGTTGCTTATGGTTTTTCTGGGTTATAAGTTAAATATCCCCTACTATTTGTTTAAAAGTCTCACTAAAATGTCAAAGTTCTACCAAAGAGGTTTCAAAAACCATGATAGGAGTTCATTCAATATGGGTTGATTTAGATTTTGGTTGAGTTTCGACTGTCGCAAATAGGGGATTCTTGGGAAGCATTTATTTGTAGAAACAATTTTGTGAAGCCTCCGATAAATGACGGGGAAAAAATCCCTTTAAATTGAAGTCAAGGAGGAATTTCACAAAAATTCATTAGAAACCATAGTTTTCCTTATTTGTCACATTATATGCCTAAAAACCCTATCCAGTTGTCTCAATTTGGCACACGAAATGACATATATGAAAAGCCTCTAGACTTAGTCTCAACTCGTATTACACACAATGTGGCTAAAAGGGCTAAAATTGGTTTTATTGAACAAAATACTGACCCTACTTTGTCTAGAAATTTTGAGTCCAATCCAAATTTCTCTATGTATTGTGATCAACCTAAACCTACAGACAAAATAGTTAAACATGAGAAAATTGCATCCACACCGTCTCAAGTTAAAAGTAAAAATTTAACCTGTCAGATATCTCAAGCTAAAAGGAACATGTCTAAAAAGGGTTCAACTACGACCATCCCTTTCCATATGGATATTCCTGAAGAAGCAATACTTAAAAAGGAAAAACCATAACCCAAGCCTGTTAAAGATTTCGAAGATGCTATCTTCAACAAATTTGACAATGCTACATTTGGGTCTGAGAATGATTGTCAAGGTAAAAATGACTCTCATACATGTTTGTAAATTTGGTTCTAGAAGGAAAAATACACAACTATAGTTCCTTGTCTTAAACAAAAAATACGTGAATTGCAACAGGAGAACAAACAACTTAGGTTGCAAAGTAAATTCATGACTGAGCAACATGATAAACATGTTACTAAGCTAAAAGAAAAATTACAGTTGTCAAATAAATAAGTAATAACTAAATCTTCTGGGATTAACATTACCATTACTTATGATCTCCAAAATATTACTTCTTCCATGTGGTTGAAGTTCATATCAATTGTTTTCTATTTTCATATCTTTTAAACAATACGAATAATTGTTGGTTAGTTTTACTGATTTTATTAATAGTAGCTACAAAATCACATTTCTATAGCCACTATTATAGAATGATATTGTTTGTTGATTTTATCTATGTGGTATCCTATACGTGACCTATGCAGATGTGCAACCAAGTTTGATTTGCCAATTTCAGTCCTCTTCGTTACTGTTGCCTACTGACAAGGGATTTTAGTTCTTATGCTTGTTTATTTTAAGTGTATGTCGAGACAACCTATAAGGTCAAAAAAATGTGGGATAAACAATAGTCCCTAAATTTTTTGGATTTGTATCTCTATTTTGATATTTAGTAATTTTGTATGAGGGGATATTTTCTATATAAATATTGTATCAAACATTGAGGAAAAAGGGAGATGGAATAGACAAAGTTTTCTAGTGGTGCTATAAGTTTTGATATTAAATGTTTTTAATATCAATATGCAATTCCTCTATTTATATTATTTCATTGTTACATGTTTCAACTTTTGTGAGTTCTTTGACTGTGATTCAATAATTTCTGAAGTTTGAATTTAATATTGCTTACCTGCTCGTGTTTAAGGAATTTAATGTTTCAAGTATTGATTCATCTTTCCACCTTTTACTAGTTTTGTTTGCCTGAGTTTTACAAACACGAGTATTTCTTGTGATTGTTATCAACAAGATTTAGTTTGAGTTTCGTATTATGTGCGTTTAAATTTATGTAATGCTTTTCATGAATTGAAATTGTTAAATATATGTTATTAATGTGAATTGAATTAGTATTTTGACTGTTTTACTTTCTTAACTTATATTTGATCTTTCATTTTTTATGAGTAAATGTCTCTAGTTTATATTAAATAAATGATTATTTTTATTAACTAGATGGTAAAACTAGTCATTTAATTAATTATATGCTCTTGGCCAATATATATACATAGTTAAAATTCCTTTATTCTTTTTTCTTTATGATTTTTAATGTGAATCAATAAAAATAGTTTGAGATTTATTTCGAATTGTTTAGAAAAGTTAACATGTAAGCTGTGATATTTTTAATTATTTTTCAATTTATTTTCGCATAAGTCAACCTTATTTTATGGCTTAGAATCATTCTTTTTTCTTAGAATTTAAATTATTCTTTAAATTCTTTATCATTATGATTTTTACACCAGTAAAGCTTCTTATGGTGATTCTACAAGTTGTATATTTGTACATAAACATTAACCATTAACTAGTTGTAAATATCCACATAGGATACTTAGAATAGCTTAATATTTTCTTTCTTGTAAGGGAAGGAAATATTTAGCTAACGGAGCCATAAAACTTGTCAGGAACAACTGCACCAAACAAATTGGCTTATTTAAAGAACTTTGGTCTGGGATGTCTCATCTTGTTATCAAGTGGTAATCTGTGCTCGTCAATAGGCTCTAAAACATCCTTAGTCAAATGATTTGGACACCTAGGAAGGGTAGTGGCATAGCCCGATGGACTATGAGTGTAGAAGGGGGTGCATCACCTAGGTATGTGGTTGATGGAGGATGTGAGACTATTGATTGGAGATTGTTGTGTTTGGTACCTTGGTTTGGTTAAGTTGTACTTGGATTGGGGTAAGCCATGAACCTTGTGGATTCAAGGCCCTATCTTGGGGGTGATCCACTATTGAAAAATTATGAGAAATGTGGTCTATGGTTGGGTGGAACCTTCCTGTACATGAATGCATTTCATGGTAAACTGCATTAGACATGTAGAACCAATGCTATAGGAATAAAATTCAAGGATTTTTTTTTTGAAAATCAAGTTACAAAGTTAGTGATACACCCCATGATCGTAAACTACCATGGATATTCCATTGGACTGTTCATCACAACAGATATGATAATATTATATTAAAAATATGAAAGTCTATACTATTACAGTTTTATTAAATTTCTAGATCTATAGATTTTACTGTAATTAGTGCATGCATGTGAATGGAAATGATGAAGAAAGTAGATAATGGAAAATAAAAAAGCTCACACACACACATAAGACATAATATATGCTATGGGAAACCCTTTCAGGAGAAAATAGAGCTAGAAGGTGAGGCCGCTAAGCTCTCTTTCTCTATTTGGAAATATGGTTGCAGGTATAAGGAAGTATGGCCTGTGGCTCATGGGATGCTATAGTGAACAAATATTATCTGTGTGCTATACCTCCTATCCATCTTAGTTATGTTTGCTAAACTATGGAACAAATTCAATCGAAAGAATGGAATGCCTCTTCCTCCTAGTGGTTCGGTTATAACACAACCCAATAGCCTACTAGTGATTAAGTTTGACTATCTAAACTCTTAACTAGAGTTACAATATACTCTTCTAGAGGCTTTTACATCAAAATCACATGGCTTGACCCTTTTCCATGAATAATGGAGGTTAGTGCGACATCCTCTCGAACCATGGTGGTGAAAACTGGAAAGTCAACTTCTGAGTGGCATAACTTTTGCAGACGGACTCCGATTGACACATTTCTTGCACCGTTGGAAATATATATGTGTGTAAATAACATGGAAATGTGAAACACTAAAGTGGCAAATTTTTACCCCAAAAAACATTGTTTGATGCCTTGAAACACTCCTAGAAGGTTTCAGACCCCATTTTGCAAACTAGGTCCCACTAGTAAAAACGGTCCCATGAGATGATTCCTCCACTTTTTCCACTCTGAATGCATCAAGATGGATGAAAAACAATATAATTATCCAATATGGATCACCCCTATAGGTGAGTTGGGTTTTAAAAAAGTGGATGAGATCCCAAATTACAACATTCAATCCACATGGGTCCAACCTTGCTTATAGAGGAAATATTACAGGTTGTATAGCAATTGTTTAACAAAATTTTGCAGGGAATGAAGTGGGTGAAGTTTTCAATTTGAAAAAAAATCAAGGGATTAAATCGACTAAGAATGAAAAATATAAAAAGAAAATGCATGGTTAACTACCACAGTGGCTTTGCCAATTTAATGCAGACAAAAATTCTGGAAAAATATTGACTACTAGTAGAAAATTTAAAAGGAAATATAAAATTTTAAAAATTCAAAATAAATTCCATAAAATGACATCAATAGTGAGGTGGTAATTCTAGGTAATAGTTGAGTTGGCATGCAAATGAGGATAAGTGGCATGTTCGAATACCATCAGATGTCGATAGAATGTTAATCTCCTTCATGTATTCAAATATGATATTACTATGAGCCATTGTTCTACTTAGACATCGGCTGTTAGATCCATAGAAAAGTAGCTTTGCATTAAATTGTGCACATGTTGGTATTAGATATAGATTTAGGCCATTGGATCAGGTGGATCATAGCCATCTAATCTACCAGAAATGTGAGTTCTTGTTAACTAGTGCACATGTTGAAATCCAAGATGAGATCTAAACTGTTGCATGGAAGTTGATCATAGCCATCTGATCTATCATACGTGAAACTTCTTGTTAATCGACTCACATGTTGAAATCCAATAAAATTTTTGCACCATTGGACGGGATTTGATCGTAGCCATTTGAACTATCAAAAGTGAAACTCCTTATTATTGGGCACACAGGTTGAAACCCAATATGTATTTGCATTGTCAGATCAAGGTAATCTCAACACTTGGATACATAAGAAATTGAAATCACCATAAATTACTGTGTAATTTGAAAACCCAAAATGAAGTGTGGGTCCTTTATCTACTTCAAGATAAACCATTGAAGTTGCGAGTGTTCAAGTCACACATTGTGGGAAGAAGTGAGGAATGGACCCCATTTTCCAGTCACAACCAATAAAATAATGCCACATGGAAAGGTGGTAGATGAAGTGGGGCCCTTCAATCTTGGCATAGTTTAGTAAAGGTGCCACCTAAATTGTGGGGCCCAGGTGGGGACCAAAAGGTAGAAAAAGTAGTTTCATATGTGCCAAGTGTTTAAGGGAGAGCATGAAAACTCAATTCATGTCCAATGAGAACTAGGATATATATATATATATATATATATATATATATATATATATATATATATATATTGACACAGACACACACACACACTTATACTCTCCAAGAGGAAAAAACAAACAAAGATTGTGCATATAATGGTATAACAATTACATAGTAGAGTTATAGGTGGGTTTCATTAGTTTAGACTGCTAAAATAACATAAAAATCATTTTTTTTTTTAAATTTTTGAGTTATCAACTTGCAAGGCATTTTTGAGGCTCTAAACGACATTTCTAGGTAGCGAAAAAACACAACAATTGTGCGTACCATTGGCACACACAATTGCGAAATGGAGTTAATATGAGGAATTTATGTTTGAAACAATATGAGGATAAAAGGTGGGGACCAAAAGGTAGAAAAAGTAGTTTCATATGTGCCAAGTGTTTAAGGGAGAGCATGAAAACTCAATTCATGTCCAATGAGAACTAGGATATATATATATATATATATATATATATATATATATATATATATATATATATATATATATATATATATATATATATATTGACACACACACACACACACACTTATACTCTCCAATAGGAAAAAACAAACAAAGATTGTGCATATAATGGTATAACAATTACATAGTAGAGTTATAGGTGGGTTTCATTAGTTTAGAGTGCTAAAATAACATAAAAATCAATTTTTTTTTTTAATTTTTGAGTTATCAACTTGCAAGGCATTTTTGAGGCTCTAAACGACATTTCTAGGTAGCGAAAACACACAACAATTGTGCGTACCATTGGCACACACAATTGCGAAATGGAGTTAATATGAGGAATTTATGTTTGAAACAATATGAGGATAAAATTAGGTATTAATTTACTTCCAGGAGGTGTAACTTTGTAATTAGGGCTCAAATTGGGACACATAAATAGTCAATAGAAATCTCTTAGACAAGAAAACACAATCATATAGATAAAATTGAAAATTAGACACATAATATTTCAAGCAAATAACAAAAATATGTTGTAACTGAATAAGGAAAATTGGGCAAAACTGCCCAAATATTTCTTATAAATTCAAACCAAGAATTCATAATTGGATAAATGAGTAGCCAATAGAAATCTATCAAGAAGAAGAATACATTTGTCAACTAAAAATTATAATTTGGAATATAACATCTCTTAGAAAATTAATAGAAGTGTGTTGGTGGCCTACAGGGGCAAAGTTAACGTGAGGACCAGGAGTTCGGTAGATGCCTAGGGGACCTAAAGTCATGAAGAAGAGGTCAAAGGTATGAATGTTAGCACAGGTAATGTTAAGACAGAGTTAAATGGACATAAAAGAGGTAGGTCAGGGAATAGAGACTTAGAGTAGACCACGAGGAGTATCAAAATGGAGGTGCTCAACTATAAGGATAATAATGAAAGGTTGATGAAGGAATTAAAAAATAATAATAATAAGATTCTATAGATCCTAAATAATGTAAAAAATAGAATGGAAAAGAAATTTGATTCAATGTAGACATAGCGACATAATTCACAAGTTAAGAGAGAGGATGCTAGAAGTTCAAGGCATTCTAGGAGTGATGGCAGGCATTAACATCACTCACCAAGACATTCAAATAATATAGCATATGTTTCCTCATAATATGGAAGTAGTCCAAGCATGTCACGAGTTAAACAACAAAGAAGGAAACTTGACTTAGATAACTTACAAGGAGAGCTTAGGAAAATCAAGCCTCCTACTTTTAATGGTGAGCATAAGAAAGGAGACATTGCTAAAGCTTAGCTACTAGAGATAAGAAAAAACCTCTAATTGTATAATTACTCATCCAACTTAGAGGATGGAATTGTAATTTACCACTTGAAGGGTAAAACATATTTTTGGTGGGCACAACTCAAGGAATTTAAACACTTGGATGGGAGAAAAATCTCATGGAGGAAATTTAAAACGTACCGTTTCAAAAGAAATATTGGTTATAACATTATTATGAAAGGAAAATGAAAGTTTTATTTGAGCTCAAGCTAGGGAACATGACAATGGAGGAATATGGTAGACAATTTACTAAATTAATTAGGTATGTTGGTTTTATTAAGGATTAAAAGATCAAAATACAAATATTTGTAAGTGGGTTAATATCATTGCACAATGACAAAATTACATATGATGAGCCAAACACCTTGGTTGAAGCTATGAGGAAGGCCTAACAAATATATGGGAAGAATAACAATAAACAACTTGTCCAAAAGGCTCGAGATGAAGTGGTCTTAGGTGGAGTAAGGAAAGAAATGATATAAGGCATCATTTTTTAGGAAAAATTCCCAAGCAAATCAACAAACTCAACTAGTCAAAAATAAACTAAAGAGAGTTGATTCATTGGGAAAGCAATTAATATTTCATCCTATAATGTGTTTGTGTTGTGAATAGAACACACGTGCATGGGATACCCTCACAAAGGAGACACAATGAGTTCTATTACCCACCAGAAAGTGGATAACCCTATAGGTTTTTTCTTCTACTTTGGACACCCAACAAACCAACAACCCTACATTTCTTAGTATATGATATGCCATATTCCTCTACCATTCACACTAGTTAGAAAACTATCACTATTTTCCATTCCTCTTGAATGAAGGTGGGTCACCATTCAATGGGTACTTTAACCATTTTGAAATCATGTTCTTTTACTTAATGTTTTGGGCATTCTAATGTGGATTAAGGGGTGATCTAGATGATTGAATGATCTTTACTATAAACTCGTTCTCTCATCTTACTAGGGGGTTAGATTTTGACCCTAGTCTAGTGGGACCTCTTTTGAGGCCTTAGGGATATAAGGGGGTACTAATTGGGAAATATGGATCGAAGTAGTGTGTCCATAACCTTGCCATACTTACCACTTTCCACCATTCCCTAGATTTCATATCCATCCTCGGGTTTTCTGTCATTCGTTCATTAGGATTGGCATCCTCATATCCTCAACATTGAGTTTGGGCCAAAAACGTTTCCCTGGAGCTTGATAGAGCTAAAATAAAAGTAAAAGCATAATATGGCCATAAAAAAAAAGTTAAAACAAAAGATATGGCCATGACATTAATTAGTGCATGGGAGAAATCCAAGCATGAGCTCTACCCCCCTCATTAGCCGTCACCTAGTTCCTCAACACTAGATGCTCCTTCACATAATAAAGGAACCCTTGCATGTCCCAACCACGATGAGAAAGAATTTGACTCATCATTAAGGGGTAAAGAAATGCTACACCATTAAAATAAATCTTGTACACCTAAGCTAGTTCTATATCAAGGCATTATAAAAAAGAAGTAAAAAGTGCACTAGAAGGGTGGAATATGTAAGCTAAATAAAGGGGTAACTCATTCCTCCATGTTTTCTCATTCCGTAAATCTATACACTTAAGATGATGGACCTCCATAATCTGGTCCCATGACCATGGCACCTAACCATGAAGCATTTCCCCTCTATTGCCATATTATCACAAAGACTTATCAATTGAAGGGTTTACCTAAGACATGTCATGTCCCTTTAGGGGTTGGAAGCACTTAAGAGGGTTGACCATCTAGCAATACCTAACAAGGTAGGGAACACTTTTACAAGACTTGGTATAGTTAGTGTTACACTAAAATTTGTCACCATGACTATTTACAATTAGTATGGCTCCATCAATAACCATACTGTCCTCCTTGGCAAGTCTTATACCTCTGCTCCTCATGTCAAACTCCAAAAAAGAGAGAAAGCCTTTAAAAATCAATATAACTCTGGTTACGCACTTTCTCTTACTCTTACCTGTGGGCCTGCACCTCAAGTACATAATACCTGCGTACTTGTACGCTCTGTCTATAAAGGGGTGGGTGCGTACCCCTGTAAAAGTCAAAAGGCGCAAGTTTTACTTCAAAAAACTTACTTGCGGTTGATTCTAGAGCATTCTAGAAGATGGTTTGACGTGGATTGAGCGCCTCCAAATGGTTCATGCATCCCAATGAAAGAGGAACTTATCCCATGAAGAGGGGAGCTATCCCTTTGAAAGAGGGGCTTATCCCATTGATGGTGGACCTGTTTAACTTCCTCCAAAGCATTATAAATATAGGCATTGGGCCAGAGGGAGGGGAGGTTGAAAGCTGAACATTCCTAAGGGTAGATGCTGCTGAAATTAGGACTCCCTTATAGAGCTTGAGAGGAGAGATCACATTCCTTTCTTAGCTTCATTTGGAAGTGGGTGAGCTGATCAAAGTAGAGGAGAACTCTTGCTGGACCCTGGGAGGGACCTGCACAACACCAAGGCACTGGTTGTAAGGTTTCTTTTGTTTCCAATTAATACAATTAAGTTCATTTTTCTCAACAAGTTGTTATATATAATTTGTTTCATAAACTCCTTGGTCTTTATGATGAATATGTTTTATTATATGAGTTATTCAGGTGCTATGTAATCATTTTCTTGTTTGTGTATGCAGGCTTCAAGGAGAGGAGCTCATCTGGATCCAAGAGGCTTGGCCCCTACAAACAGCGTTGGACTAAAGGTATGCCTTAAACACCTGGTTGCTCTTATTTTAAATGCATATTTAGGGAAAGATAGTGCTTGATTGTTTTGTTTGTCACTAGAAACGACTTAGTTTCTAGGGAGGTCGGTTTTGTCCGCAAAATTGACTCTTTCCGCATGACAAAATGGCGACCATACTAGGGACTTGATTGTCTTCTTTGTCTATACTTTGACCTGAGAAACTCTATTTTCTGTTTCTGTTTTTGACTTGATGATTGTGGGATTGGGTGAATTTAGTTAATTTTGAGTTAGTTTTCATTTTTCATAGTTTTGGGAGAGGTACGCACCCTCTGAGTTAAGCACAGTGCGTACCTGTACGCACTTTTGCTTTGTGCACAGAGCGTGACCGCACCTGTGTAAGCAGGCTGCCTGCGTACCCTGTCAAAATTTTGAGAAATTTTAAATTTTCTTCTTTTTATCAGTTTAGAATTTGTTTATAGGTTTTTAGCCACTGCCTAGACCTACATGTGACTTGTCAGAAACTTTCCTTGGTTAATTTCATTAGCATTCCTACTTTAAGCTTTTATCAATTGGGTGTTTTGAGTCTCTTTTTTGAGAAATTCTTAATTTGATTTCCTTTGGTCATTACTTGGAGGTTTGTCTCAGTCTTTTCACAATTTTGCATCTTTTTTCTTTTGTTTTTGCAAAAAAATTTCCCCTCATTCACTGGGGGGGGATAAATTGTGTATGAGTGTTAATCGCCTTTGAGTGTTTTTATTTTTGATCTTTGGAACTCTCACCCAATTTTCTCGAATTGCACTTGATTGGTTCTTAGATTACATTAGAATCATCTTGTGTTTGAGAATTCTCTTGCATAGATCACATTTGCATAATTAGAATTCTCATCTTCAGAATATGAATGAAAAATGTGCATAGATTACATTTGCATACTTTTCAAGTGAATTGTGCATAGATTACAATTGCATAGTTTACATTCTGAAAAATCAATCGTAGATTTAGATCAGTTTTCTTTGATTTGAATTTACACAAAAAAAAAAAAAATAAAAAAAAATTGTTTGGGAATTGATTTGCATTAGTTTTTCTTGATGAAATTAGTGCATTAGAGAATTTGTTATATTTTCTCTTAGTGATCAATTTTTTGCATTGTTAGAAGTGAATGGAAACTCTCTCCTTACTTTAGTTAGGATTCATTGAATTGAAAATATTACATTATCATATTCGATTGCATTCAGTTTTGAGTTGGGTCATAACACCATTGGTTTCGTATCCATTTACCCATTTGAGTAATAACAGCCTTAATAACACAGCGCTTAATTAAAATTCATCTAGTAATATTTTTATTTTCTAGGGCTCTGATACACCAACATAGCTTAGGCTAGTGTCTTGGAGTAGGGAGTAATTAACTCTCCAAGACAGTAAAACAAACAAGTAGTTGTATCTTGTGGTAGGAAGAAATCCAATTGTTGCATTTATACTCTGGGAAAGCTCCTCTTAAAGGAGAAGCACGAGATCGTGTCCGAACCAGTGTGGGAATCAATCCTTCCTCATTGGGAACGACACCAGATATTCACGTATTAAAAACGGTAAACCTCGGATTAACCATTGTCGAGGAGCCTAGGGTCACTTGTTGGTAAACCTTGGATTATGACAAGGAGCCTTCAAGGGGATTGAGCTTGCTACTCTGCCCTTGCGTGCGTATCGGATCGTAGACTCTTCCCCCAGGTATATTTGTTTCGGTTGGTAACCTTAGTGACCATATTCTTTAGGATTCTTCCTAAGGTGACAGTGGTGGGAAGATCCCACTGTACTTGGAGCAGACGTCGGCTAGACTCACTTGGATTTTCTGGGGGGTTCTCTTCACTCGAGACGGTTTAGTGGAGAAACTTGTGCCAGTCTATTCATTAAGCAGGTTGCCGGGGTAACTGTTCCAACCGCTATTTCTGTATTGAATTTTGTGACGTTGGGCTTCATCACCAACTAGTGTTTTCGGTACGAAAAGTTACTGTTTGTGTGTGGTTTGACCCCTAGATTTGATAGTGCGTGTTAATTTGTTTGTTTTTACTTTTAGAGACCACAGGTGTGAATTGTGAATTGTTAATTTTAGTTTTAAATTCACTAAAGTTGAATATATTGGCAACTGTTCCGGAATTTACCAACCTAGGAACCCCTCTTAACGAGGATCCTAGTACTTTTCCTTTCTTTGGAAATGTTGGTCCTCCTTATATGGCTACTTTGTCATTACTTGGATTTACAATAGGATTACCGATATGGTTATTTTCAACTTCGTTGGCCCAAAATACTCCAATTGTTCCACCTCAACCGAATGCTTCACCTCAACAGAGTTCACCATCTCAACATCACCAACCTTCTGTTGACCCTTTACCTTCTTCGCCTAATTTTTCTTCCTCCATTTCTTCCTCTTCGCTTGGTAAAAGCCTCGATGCTAGTAACCAGGTGGCTAAGAAGAAGAAGAAAGGGAGGAAGAAGAAGAAGAAGAAGAAGCAAGCTAAGAAAGAAGTCAACCAACCAACCACGACTGTAAGTGTTAGTTGTGTTGAGGAAAACTCTGACATGCATCGTAAACCCAAATACCCTTGCAGGCTTTGTAAGGGTGACCACTTCCTTATCAATTGTCCTGGTATTCCAAAGGTCTTGGAAGTATGGTCAGAAAAATCACATCAACTTTCCATTGATCCATCAACCAGTGATAGTCAGGTTCCTGGGAAAAAGGGTAAAGTTAGGTTTCCTTGTAAGTTATGCAAAGGGAGTCATCAAACTCACATTTGCCCTCACATGGATGAAGCCTCGAAATTGTTGGAAAACCTTACTGTTCCACAGCAAGAATTTCCAACTGGTTACCGTAAACTTTCTCCCAACCTACTGTCAACTGATGGAGTGATTGATCTAGTTTCAAGTACAGTCGATCACACTCTTCCATTGGAGAGTGAAACTCATATCACTCAGGTTGATGATCCATTAGTTGATCAAGTGGTCGATTCAATTTCACATTCGGTCGATCCCACTTTCCCTTTAGAGAGTGAACTTCATACCGCTCAGGTTCTTCTTGTTACATCAGATTCTTCTATGCCGGGGGGCATTTCACCTGTTTCTACAGAACCCCCTCCAAGTACTGAGGTCTTTTCCTTTGATTGGAATAGACTGATAGAACCTCATCTTCCCTCCTCCATCCCTTTCCAAATCATTGTCAAGGCTGATGGTAGGGACATGCACCGCACACAGGTAGATGAAGGTGCTTCTGTTAGTATTTTATCCTCAACTGCTTGGAAAGCTTTGGGTTCCCCTCAGCTTGCACCTATTACGCAGAATCTGAAAGCTTTTAACAGAACCATTAGTGAACCTTTAGGGATCCTTCCTAAGTTTTCTATTACCTTGGAAGGTAAAACTGTCTATATTGATCTTATGGTAGTTCGAGGTCCCTTGGATTTCAATTTACTCCTTGGGCGAGACTATGTTTATGCAATGAAAGTTGTCGTATCGACACTCTTTCGCGTGATGTCTTTCCCTCACAATGGCAGTATTGTGACTGTAGACCAGCTTTCATTCCCTAGTCTTGTTTCAACTACCAATGATATGACACCCCTAAATGTTCCTGATTCTAAAGTGGTATCTACCCCGCCACGGGTTAATTATGTGGCAACTGGTCCCATGTTTTCAGCTACCGACGCACATGAGCCTCCGACTGTTTGCTCATCTTCCTTTGATGTAGATCCGGTAATTGACATGGAAAACTCTATGGGATTACTTGAACATGATGTTCTTATCCCTTTTGAGTCCCTTGACATGTGTTCTTTCCAGAGAACTATTCTTCCTTCTGATGAAGACCTCTTGGAAGCCATGATCAAGGTGTGTCCATTGACATGTCTTTCTTCCAGTTGGAAGCCATGATCAATGTTGAGAGGATAGTTTTTTCCTGTATCAACCTCGTTAAAAAATGAAATAGGCTGTAGCGAGGATAGTTCCTTTTCCTGTGCCAACCTCGTTAAAAAATGAAACAGGTGTCCACGAGGATAGTTTGTTCCTCTCTCAACCTCGTTAAAAAATGAAATTGGATGTTTCGCGGAAAGTTCCTGTTACTGAGTCAACCTCGTTAAAAAATGAAACAAGGAGTTATGAGCATAGTTCCTTGTCTTGTGTCAAGCTCATTAAAAAATGAAACAAGGATAGGTTATATAGGTAGATCGTAGAGAGTAGTCAGCGAGGATAGTTTTGTTCCTATGACAACCTCGTTAAAAAATGAAATAGGGTGTTTATGAGCATAGTTCCTTGTCTTGTGTCAAGCTCGTTAAAAAATGAAACAAGGAGTCATAGGTTATATAGGTAGATTGTAGAGAGTAGACATGAGCATAGTTCCTTGTCTTGTGTCAAGCTCGTTAAAAAATGAATCAAGGACTTTAGAGCATAGTTCCTTGTCTTGTGTCAAGCTTGTTAAAAAATGAATCAAGGTTTTTAGAGTATAGTTCCTTGTTAGGTAGATTGTAGAGAGTAGTTATGAGCATAGTTCCTTATCTTGTGTCAAGCTCATTTAAAAAATGAAACAAGGGTTTTGAGGATAGTTCTTTTCCTGTGTCAACCTCACTAAAAAATGAAACAACTCCCACGAGTCTTTCCAAGATTTCGAAAGTAAAATCTTCATTTCATCCACCTGGTTGAATGCAATGAAGCTTGGGGGGCATGTACCTTAATTCGCGTCATTATGCTGGGGGCATGCGAACTTATAACAAGCATAGTTTTTTGTTTCAAGCTTGCGTAAACATGAAACTGAATCTGAGCATTGTTCTTTTCCTGTGTCAAACTCGTTAAAAAATGAAACAAATCCTCCTCTAATTGAGTCAAGAGTTTGACTAGATCTCATAAATGTTAAGTTGTATATTTAGGTTAGTTATTTCAGTTTTTGCATAATTTTCTTACAGTTTTAGGTTGAGTCTTTCAAATGATCTCGTAACTGAACCTTCATTTCATCCAACTGGTTGAATGAAATGAAGCTGGGGGGCATGCACTCTAGCCATTATGCTTAGGGGGCATCAAGCACAGTTTTCTCTCTGTTTCAAGCTTTTGTAAAAATGAAACTACTTGGAAGCATAGTTTTTCTCTGTTTCAAGCTTTTGTAAAAATGAAACCTATCTCGAGTCAATTTCAGTTATTTTCAAGACTCGTTAAACTCATGAAAATCCCGAGATTATTTTGCTATCTTTCATTCTCGTAAAACAAATGAAAATGCCGAGTTCTTTCCGTCTTTTCCTGCTCGTAAATTAAATTGAAAGTCGGCCATATGAGTACATTTTTATCATTTTTTCAAACTCATTAAAACTTACGAAAAAGTGAAAACCATGAGTACATTTTTATCATTTTTTCGAACTCGTTAAAACTTATGAAAAAGTGAAACCTTAGAGTCATCTTTAAGCCCTTTTCTGACTCCTAAAATATGAAAAGATTGCTGAGTGTTTCTTTTACACTCGTTAAAACGGAATTAAAAGATGGTCCTCTTACAGCCCTTTTCTGACCATAAAAACATGAAAAGATTGCCGGATTTTTGTCGTTTCAAATTCGATATTGGAAATAAAATGACGTGTCCTTGATCGCTTTTTACTTTTCAGATCAGAGACACTAATCATGAAAGTACTCCTTGGTCGTAAAGATCAAGCGGTTCTCTCAAGTATTATTTTATACTTTTTCGGGCTTGGGAGACACAAATTTACGAAAAAGGTCAACCCTGGAGTCTTCTTAAGTTTTTCAGACTCTATAAAATTGAAAAACACCGAGTTTCTCCTATACTGGACTCGTTAAAATTTCACAGTAAAGGACCTATTCGATTACAAACAGGAACGGACCACTCCTTCTTAGGGTTCGAATCTAAACTAAGTTGGACTCATCTGAAGGATGAGCTTATAATCAAGCAAATGTTATCCTCCTCAAGCTTGTAAAAAATAAAGAGGTACTTGCCAGAAATGGTGGGGGAAAAGAGAGAAAAATGAGCCTATTTGTTATACTCTGTCTCGGAAAAACCTTATCACCACTCTTGAACACGACACTTTTCATTCACCTGGGTTGGGAAATCCTTTGCCTAACAGTTGATCAAACCACATTGAAAGTCTTCAGCCGGTTTCTGGGTATTAACTTTGGGTCAATTGTCACCAAGCCATCTGTTGTGTCGTTATGTGTTCAAGAGGAGTCTTGCAAATAAACCATTCATCTGCAAAATACCTGTCATGCATCTTGACCATCCCTGAGTCAGTCCTTACAGCTACATTTCTTCAACTTGATCTATGATTTCGTGTTGTGGGCTTGCCTACGACGGATCGCTTTCTATCGACATCAGCACATTATCTAGAAAGATGATCTAGGAATCATCAGTACCTTGAAATCTGCATGCCTCAATGGCAGGTTTCTTGCCTTTGACGACAGGTTACATCAATGACCTTCGATCAAGGGATTCTGTGACATGTTCGACATCAACACATTCATTCACATCTCATGGATTGTACTGGGTACTTTGAGAACCATTGACATCACTAGTGGTCTCTCTCACACTTATTAACAGTTTACATCATTGACTGGTAATCAAGTGGTTTCTACCATGTTCGACATCAACTCATTTATTCGCATGGATAGAATCGTACTATTTTGGGAAACAGAAATGAATACCCTGGATCTAGTTTCCGCCATCCAGGCTGCGAGGAGTTTTGTATTCATTATACAGTAGACTAATTATAAACAGATGGCTGCGTCCATACTGTGTCTACATATGTCTATGATTATGATGTACTACTAAATCATTCCTATATCAGAGCAGTAGTTAGTTTGTTAGTTAAGTTTTTTATCTGAGTATGGGAATGCCTACCTCAGCGATGATATGATCTCATATATGTATTTTGTGTTGAATATTTGCAGGTTCCAACTGGGCTCTCCATAAGATAATCCTCGAAATGATAAAGTGCTTCACCCTTCCTAGATGATATGAAACCCTAATCTACTACAGACCTCGCACTTTAGGGGGCAATCTGTTACACTAAAATTTGTCACCATGACTATTTACAGTCAGTATGGCTCCATCAATAACCATATTTTCCTCCTTGGCAAGTCTTATACCTCTGCTCCTCATGTCAAACTCCAAAAAAGAGAGAAAGCCTTTAAAAATCAATATAACTCTGGTTACACACTTTCTCTTACTCTTACCTGTGGGCCCGCACCTCAAGTACATAACACCTACGTACTTGTACGCTCTATCTATAAAGGGGTGGGTGCCTACCCCTGTAAAAGTCAAAAGGCGCAAGTTTTACTTCAAAAAACTTACGTGCGGTCGATTCTAGAGCATTCTAGAAGATGGTTTGACGTGGATTGAGCGCCTCCAGATGGTTCATGCATCCCAATGAAAGAGGAACTTATCCCATGAAGAGGGGAGCTATCCCTTTGAAAGAGGGGCTTATCCCATTGATGGTGGACCTGCTTAACTTCCTCCAAAGCATTATAAATACAGGCATTGGGCCAGAGGGAGGGGAGGTTGAAAGCTGAACATTCCTAAGGGTAGATGCTGCTGAAATTAGGACTCCCTTATAGAGCTTGAGAGGAGAGATCACATTCCTTTCTTAGCTTCATTTGGAAGTGGGTGAGCTGATCAAAGTAGAGGAGAACTCTTGCTTGACCCTGGGAGGGACCTGCACAACACCAAGGCACTGGTTGTAAGGTTTCTTTTGTTTCCAATTAATACAATTAAGTTCATTTTTCTCAACAAGTTGTTATATATAATTTGTTTCATAAACTCCTTGGTCTTTATGATGAATATGTTTTATTATATGAGTTATTCAGGTGCTATGTAATCGTTTGCTTGTTTGTGTATGCAGGCTTCAAGGAGAGGAGCTCATCTGGATCCAAGAGGCTTGGCCCCTACAAACAACGTTGGACTAAAGGTATGCCTTAAACACCTGGTTGCTCTTATTTTAAATGCATATTTAGGGAAAGATAGTGCTTGATTGTTTTGTTTGTCACTAGAAACGCTTTAGTTTCTAGGGAGGTCGGTTTTGCCCGCAAAATTGACTCTTTCCGCATGACAGTTAGATATTTGTAGGTTATCTCAATTTTAAGTATTATTATATCCTTAACAATTAAGTATGTTCCACTATGATCCATATGGCCATTATCCCTAATGATTGGTAACTTTCACTTGATTTTGAGATTTTTCTAGGTGGTCATTCAAAGAGTAGTGATGACCTTGCATATGTAACACTACCCCTCAATAATAGAGAATTTCACTCTTTGATAACTCTAGCATATGGTTGACACCTCAAAACACCCCCATATGCTGAAACATTGAGCTCCTCTTGCTTGGTGTTGGAGATTCTTGATGATGTACTAACAAACCCAACATGCCCCTAAGATGGCCTTGGCACTACTTGATGGGAATGACTTGATATGAAGTCCAGATGATGATGGTCATCTCGAGGATGATAAGAGAGGAATTGTACTACCATTTGTAGCCCCAACTCTAGAGAGAGATTATGCCACATCATAATTCTATCCCCTTTGAAGATGATGCAGGGCACCTAGAGCATGGTTTTGACACTTGAGGCATTTTGAGGCACTTCTTGAGGGATTTCCTTTAAGGATGGAGTTGATTATGATGACGGTACATCCACCTATCCCAATTCATGCACTTTCATATCATTTATTTCCAAAAAGGGCATGATGCCATGCTTATGGAGAGTTTCAAGCCACACCCATGGGCTTTTGTGGCGAAATTTTATTATTATGATCCATTTGGTTTGCTTGCAACCCAATGTCTTGATTCATTACTCAAAATCAAACTTGTTACAAGGGTTTTATGCTAATATTTGTGAGTGATAGACCTCTTATATATTGAGGATCATTATCTTTTCATTTTTCATCATCACACTTGGATTTCGGCCTCTTCTTGAGAGCTCGACTTATCCTTTGTGTACTCTCTACTTGTGGAGATGTGCCTTTTATGGTGCTAATGCTATTAGAGATTGTCTTATGTCTTGGAGATTCATTTTTGGGATTGAAAGAAGGTATTTTCATGGAAGAATTGTAATTTTATTGTAGATTTTTCATTGCTCTATGTGTAATTAATCATTGCCAAGATTTTTTTGTGCTCCATGTCTAAATGCAAATTATTTATGGAAATCCTTGGATAATTTTTGCATGTTGAATAACTCTTCCTTAAAATCCATGGGAGATCTCATAGTGTGCTTCTCCTATTTAACTATCCCCTCACAAAAGATATGGTTAGGGCTTCTATAAGTGGAAACAAGTTATTTTCCCCTTACTCCAACCATTTGTCCTTTATCTCTTTAAATATCCTTAAATACTCCATCACCAAAGTAGAATTATGAAATGGAAACCTTTTTGTGGATAAAAAAAACTTTGAAAAAACTTAATATTTTCTTTCTTTTCTATTTTTCTAAGCCTTTAAAGGAAAGCTTCTAGGGAATTTAGCTAGGGTTGAATTGATTTAGAGAACTTGGGAATGAGTATTTGTTGTAATTACATCTAAGTTTTATCTTGGTGACCCTTTTAAGTCAAAATATATCCTTTTGCATGGTAAATCTTCCCTTTGGAGTGTTAACATCTTCCTTCTCTAGACATTTTTATGGCCGAGAAACCCTGGCACTAGTATGGCTTCAAATTGAGGTTTAATTGGATGATTACTCTATTATTTTTTTGATCTTATATTTTAGTAGACCCTTTATTTGACTTATATGTGTCTAGGTACTCCTTTATTTCTAAATATCAAGAAATCCTAGGGCATATAAGCCTTTGCTAGTCTAGGTGCATGATACACTATTCCTCATTAAGAAGTATTGAGCCTTTTGTCCATCATTGAGTATCTCTACCTAGCATATGATTTCATCACCTTGAACCTTATAACATAGAATATCCTCTTGGATGATCGCTAGGAAGCCTCTATTGTGGTGAAATTCCACTAAAGAGTAGAAGAAAGATTGCTAAGATGATATTGGAAATCTAACTTATTTCTATATTAAGGTTTTGCCTTTGCCTTGAGAGTCATATCACAAGGCATGCTATATTTTGAGGCAACAAGGACTATAGACTAGTTTCAAGGATTTGATATAGAAGAGGACATGGGTAGAGCATGCCCAAAATTGATATAACATTGTGCAACATGAAAATCGATCATTAGGCTCATATGATTGAAGATAAAGGTAAGATAAATAACCATACCATTTCCATTTTAATTAATTTTGGAGCTAAATATAGTTAAATTGATCTTGAATCTCTCATAGTTACAAATAATGGTGGGACTTGGTTGGTTTAGTTAGTTATAGGGGCTAAGTGAACGATAATTGACCTAGTGAAGGAATGCCAAATTAACATGAATTGGTTGAGTATAATTGTAGATATAAAAATCACACCATATGGCTTATATGATTTCCTAATTGGTATGGATTGGTTAGAAAAGCACTATGCTATCCTAAATTGTTATAATAAGGAATTCACTTACATTAGTGAAGAAGGGTAGCAAAGACAAGTGTAAGGGATTCCAAGGCCAATTTCTATAAGAGAAATATCAACTATGCAATCAATTTTTTTATAGAAAATGGTGCCAAATTTAGGCAGCTGGCATGGAAGAGATAGCCTAGGAAAATCTACCAAGTACTCAAATTCATTAGGTAGTTAAGGAATTGGAAGATGTATTTGCTAAAACCATGGGTTTACCACCTAAAATAGATATTGAATTTTTCATAGATGTGGTACCAAGAGTTACCTTAGTGTCGAAGAAACCATATGAGATGAGCACACCATAACTTAAATTATTATAAATGAGGTTGGAAGAAATTTTGAAGAAGGGGTACATACACCCAAGTGTGTCACCTTGCGGTGCCCCATTTCTCTTTGTTAAAAAGAAAGATGACACATTAAGGTTATCTATAGATTTTATGTTGGATGTTGCAATTATATTGAGATTGGGGGGGGGGGGGTGGGGAATCAATATAAAGACAATTTTTACTTATTTAAATATTTAAGCAGCATAAACCATCAATATCATAAATTAAACATGTAATACAAGATGTACATGGAAACCCTGATGGGATAAAACCAAAAAACTTATTTATATAAAATATATTGTAGTCACCAACCTACAAGAGACACCAATCCTCTCTATTGCTTTGTAGGCACCAACCTATAGGAGAAACCAATCCTCTCTGTTTCTTTGCAAGCAAAAACCTATTGGAGACACCAATCCCCATTTATTTGTAGGAACTAACCTACATAAGACACCAATCCCCTTTGTTTCTTTGTAGGAAACAACATAAAAGAGACAACAATCCCCTTTGTTGCTTTGTGGGCACCAACCTACAAGAGATAATAATCCCCTCTATTGATTTATAGTCACCATACTACAGGAGACACTAATCCCATCTAATTCTTTGTAGGCACCAACCTACATGAGACACCAATCCCCTTTGCTACTTTGTAGGCATGAACCTATAGGACAAAAATCCTCTCTATTCTCTATTCTTTTCTAACTTACTCTTGTCCTCACTGCATCTCAATAATGTGCTCCACTGTCTTATAATTTTGCATTGTATTTGCCACTATTCAAATCTACATTAGTGTATCAACAACTTTCTCTATTGTCCAATACTCCTCTCTCGCACTTATTGTAGATTTCTCTCACTCTACACATCACTATAACACTTGACTGTAGACCATTCTTACTCTACACTTCATTACATGCCATACTTGATCAACACACAACATTCACCCTTCACTACAGACCATACTTGATTTTCTCACCTTGTTCACATTTTATTGTATACTTCTCTCACACTACACATACACTCACACTTAATTGTACACCACTTACTTCTTCCTATGTAGATACTCATTACAATGAACCTCTTCGTGTCCACACACTTTCACCTGATGCTTATTTATTGAATGCCTCTCTAGGCTATCTCAATTTATAGAGCTTCCTCATTCAAAGGATTGCTTATGCAAGTGAAAACGATATTACTTATTATTTGCGTTCCCTTCCACCAACCTTGAAACCAAGGGATTCTAGAAGTAGATTAACCAACACTCAAATGCTAGGGTTTGAAATTTCCTGGGAATTTTGGAAATATCTAGGAATTTGGGGAATACCCATAAATTTTTTAATGTAGGAATCCTTCACAAATTAAGGTTGTTTGGGCCTTTAACAATTTTTTTTTTATTAATATTCAAATATATTTCTATCCCATGAGACCCTTAACCTACATATATCAGGCATTCAAACTCCAGGAGTAAATTCCCATAGACACATTGTTGAACATCAAGGCACTAAATTAACAACCACCTAGGAACATGCACTATGACCAAGGGATTCTCATATCGGGTTCCTAAGCTATGAAACCCACTCAAACACTCTTTCATAAATACCACTATGATATTTTGGGGGTTTGGTGCAACTATAGCCTCATTTGCTACATGTTCACCCTTTGTGACAAGACCCTGTGATTGTTGGCTAATGATATTGGGTAATTGGGAAATTGGGAGATATTTTACACAATGCCATCCCAATATTTGGGGGTTGCGGGGGGCTGATGATGCCAAATATTTTGTTAGTTATTAGCAATTTATTTTGTCTCTTGGGCTTGCCAACTAACAAATTATATCCTATTGGGTGATTTGATAAAAAAATCCACTCTAATATTTCGGGGCTTGGGGGTCCACTTAGCCTGCCACCTCATTCCATGTTGCCTAAACACATATTTTCACATGGAAAACACTGATGTGTCCTCTGCTATATGGCCTTGTTGACACATCCCACATGTCACTCACCTTTGCACTATTGGCCATCCAAAAATGCTAAATCCAGGTGACATGTGTTCTCCACGTCACTTCACCTACTCCATTTGGCAAGCCATGTCGCTGCTCAACCACCTAACATGTCACTACTATGTTCATGTCTAGCTCACATATCTCGGGCTATTGAGGAAACCATAGAGATTTTGTATTTGATGTTTCAAGGGCCTGATGGGGCCTTTAGTCCTTATGCATTAAGCCTTAGCCTTCTACGACTAGGGGGTTGACTAGGAGCCATTTTCCTTGAGTATTTAAGAAAATATGCTAATTCTTGTACATTTTCAAATCCAGTGTTCTGAGGGCTCGAGGGATCTTAGCCTTTAGGTGTTATACCTTAGTGCTATGAAACGATAGGCTTGACTAGGACCAAATATTCTCAAGTATCAGAGAAATCTATTGAAATTTAACATGATCAATGGTTCGAGGGTACTTAGCACTTGGGTGCCAATCGTTAATCACTACATGAATAGGGGCTTCAACAAGATCCATGTTATTGAATAGCATGAAATCCATGAGCATTTCATTAAGAAACCATACAATGTTCATAACATCCGTTAAATGGACCAACAATTAACAACAATATTTTCATTCATCAACTAACAATGAACTTGATTAGATTTGGCTCCACTAGTGCCACATCACGCTCATCTGGTTTTGTATCAAGTTAAGTTATTTTGGCGGGGGAGTGGTGGGGGAGGGGAGGGGGGTGAATCAATGTTTTAGTCAATTACAACAATTATTGCAAATTTTTATTTCTCAATTTGTTTAGAAATCTCTCATATAAGTAGAATCATAAAACATATAACCACAACATAAACATCATACATATATAACATGGATATTTTAGATGGAATCCCATAAAGGGAGAAAACCACCAATCTTGTTCTTTTCCTTGTTTTCAATCTTGGATTATAATAGTTCATTGGCACCAACCAATAGGAGACTTATATCCCCTTTTCTAAATTGCAATCACCCACTTGAAGGAGCATGAATCCCTATTTGTTTTACTAGCACCAAATAGCAGGAAACACCCACTCCCTTTGTTATGTTTTGTTGGCTTCTACCAGTATGAATCAACAACTCCTTTTTTCTTCCTCTAGTACTAACAAATCACCTTTTCATCACATTTTCAAATTGGACCCAGGCACCTTCCATAGAGTTATGATAAAATTAACCTCCCTAGATTGATCTCTTCAGAATGTCCTCAGCACTGCAAATGGATAAATGCATTCAACTTCATTAATAATAAATCTACTATTTGATATGTCAATCTGTTTAACGATTAATCATTCTATTATAAATCCGCTCACTTGAATTTCCCCATACACATTTTGAATCTTTGACACCCTTAGTCTGTAATGAAAATTGACTTTCACTAATCTCATATTTCTTAATACATTTTCAAATACGAACAACCTTGCTTCATTTTTACCTAGTTATTCAATAGAATCATTAGCTCATTCTAAGAAATTGGTATGCTTTTTATAGTTCATGCACTCCAAAATACCATGGGCATCAATCTTTAGTTCTATCCATGGAATTTTCTTTTATTGATTGAATCAAAATTTAACATGCTTGACTAGTTTTGCTTCAACCATATATATTGTCTCTAAATTTGGTGCTCCAAATACCAAATTTCACTACACCTTCCAACTTTGGATCCCAGTTTCATGTGATCAGAGCCTTCAGACCATATACTTAACCATCTGAGTGCATCCATGTGTTGACATCATGATGATGTCACTATGCCATGTGGCATTCCGTGAGTCGTCCATGCATCACCTAAAAATGGCCCACTTGGCCACCTGAAAATGCCAAAATTTCCTACCATGTGTTACTATATAGAGTGTTTCATGTCATCATGTTGATGTCACCATTTGATGTTGGCTTCCACGTCATTGGGCCATGTCAACTCCACCTATATTCCACTTATGCTGCTATCACATTGCTATCATGTCCATCAGGCTAGAAATTGTCCTTAAACTCCATGCATGTTGTTTATTCAACATTGATTTGTGCCATTCGATCAACTTATTTGTAGCCTTTAGATCATATCGGATGTTGATCTACACATTAACTTCTGCACTAGTTGTCATTTGATATTGGATCTAAATTATTGGTCTGCAAAATTTTCCAGTGTTGGATCATATTGGATGCATAAATGCACTCTAAATCCAACACACATTCTCTCCCAACGACCATTTATTTGAATGGCTTTTACAAATAAACGGTAGGCAAGGAACCCTGCCTATTCACTATGAACAAAGGGGGAGGGGGGTTCCGCACTTTGTCGCATATATGACTAATCTTCATGTACTTTGCTCGACACAACCACAAGCCAATCTTTGCTTCCATTAATCCAATGATTCATATAATGTGCACCTCGCCCCTCATTTCTATAATCAATAAGGGGAACCTACACTTTGGTAGTTTGTGGAACCAAGAAGCATGGAACCCTGCGAAACTTCAAACCTCCATAACTCCTTAACCCTTAGGAGTTTTTTAGGATTCCATGTACCATTAGAAAGGTATTTGAGAGCACTATCCAAATATACATGTTTTATTATGAGCTAAGCTAAGCTAAGGTATTGAGGAAAAAATATATTCAAAGCTATATCTTTTATTCTTGAACTGAGCTAGGGAACAACCCATCAATACTCCTACCAAAGCTCCACAATCACAAGCTCCAACTGAGCAAGAAACACTCTCAACTACAACTTCCAACATGCTTAGCACAAATAACACCAACAAATAGAAATGAATTAACAATAGCAAAACACCTTTGGCATCAATGACAACACTATGTGACATTAGTGGAAACACTATGCCCAATAGTAAGGGGGGGGGGGGGGGGATCCTTTGATTAAATGATATGTGCCTTGAGAAATTTTACTACCAAACATCATTTTGGACCCCCCTAATGGTTACGTGTTGACCAGGTTGGCACACATTGAAATGAATAAGGGATGTTAATCCTCGATGATCCTTGATCTACTATTTTATGCTATTCTTGCTCATAATATTGACTAATCCATAAGAGTCTCCAATTTGCATTGATCCTAATATTTACATCAATGATAACTCACATATGTGTTCCTGTTGATTAAACTGTGCTCCCCATGTGATTGAATGCTATAAGTTGTTCTGTGCCGATCCAACTAGACTCCCCTTGACATGTTTACATCAATGTAAACACATTTTTCAAAAATACCCCTTTGTCATTGATGGAAAACCAACATTTGAGTCCAACATTTGGGATTTGTTGTTAAATGCTCAAGGGATCCCCTTGGATCCTCATATATGTAATTTCTTCCCCTTTGAAATAAAATGACTATAATCCTAATGATAAACCCCCATATATCCATGATTATAACTTTGATTATATATTTTCAATTCTTCTATGATCAAAGATTTTTGTAGTGAAGCACATTTTATCTAAAAATGCTACAAAACCCCCCTGGTTTTTTAGAGCAATTCTTTTGCAATTAATACCAATTCTTTGCTTTGTCTACAAATTTTCCATTATTTTTAGTTCTAAATTGTGTCTACAAGTCTACATTTTTTCTGTAGCTACTTTGATTACAACTTAACTTCCCTTGTTAACAACTTCTACAACTCTTCCTATATTTGCAACTTTTCTCAGTAACTACAATGACTCCCCCTATATGTTGTCTCTCCTTATGTCTGCATATTTTTATTCTAGTTACAATTTCTTCCTCTGATATGTTAACAATAAAACAATTACTTCCTCTGGTTTCTTAGTTCTACTTTGTCTAAAACTAGGCTAACCCTGTCAAGGCTGTGTCTATATGTCCCTGCATGCAACATTTCTTCTTCTACATCTATGCTCTTGAGACTAATCCTCTTGTGATTGTGCCTCATTTTACTTCCTCTTTTTAAGATTACTCCCCCTGTGCTTATGCTTCCTTTTGTTTATATCTTAACTTCTTTGAATGCAAATTTCTTCTTTTCCTATTAAGGGATGCTCCCCTTGAAATGATGCTTCTACAATTCTTATTGTCAGCAACTATTTCTCTTGATTGGAATTTATCCCCCTTTTTAATATCAAGGGAAATATGCTACTCCCCTTGAATTTATGCATCAATGTTAATTGAAATACATCATTTGCTTTTCTTTCTTCACACTTCATCTACTATCAATTCATATCTTGCAACCTTTCCATTTCATTATCCTTCTCTTGCAGCTCACTTTCTAAAGTTCTCATCTTCTTAATGTGGTCTGAGGTGTTGTAGTCTCTCACTTTATTTGTTACTAATGATATGGGAGAGATATCACTCCCATGGAGCAATTTTTCTTTATTTTAATCTTATTAAGGACATATACATTGTTTGGAGACCTAATTGCATTTGCTATGAATATTCCACATCTTCTTTTCTTATTTCACATCCTTTATCATGGAATGCAAGATCATACCCTTGATCAACCATTTGACTTACACTTAGTATATTGTGCTTTAAACCTTCAATTAATAGAGCATATTGAGTTTTTGTTCTTCCATCATCAAGATTGATATTACCTTTTACAATTATCTTTCCTGAATCATTATTTCCAAGGGTGATATTGCCTCCTTTGACATATTTAGGGAGAGAAATTTTATTTTATTTCATGTTGTATGACTTGATAATCCACTATTTATATACCATTGAATTTATTTGTTTTGAACACATAGAGCTAGACCACATTCTACCTACTCCTCTTGCTTCTTTCTCCATACCTTTTCCCATTGACTTTATTTCCGAAAATATTTTGTTAGAAACTAGGACAATACTGAGACGGGGGGGTGGTGGGTGAACCAATATTATAGGAAAAGCATTCTTTCACTAGTACATATTACTAGGAAACCAATAAATACTTCAGCAAAAATTTGTATCATCATCACAAGAATCAATCATTAGTGTTGGCATTATGATTCTGGTTTGGCTCTATGGTACAGGTGTTGTACTTGATGGCAACTCACTCAAGTGGCAAAATTCTGTTCAGGCTCTCAAAATGATGGAAAATAAGAGGTTCGTAGGTGCATCGTTCAAAAGGTGCGGACCCGCAGGTTCGCTGTCCAGGAAGTGCGGACATACCCGCAGGTTATCCGTTCATAAGGTGCGGTCCCCCAGTTCACTCACTCCAATGCAGAGAAGCGCGCTCACGTGGGGTTTCTTATGTTTGGCCCTTGGTATTTAGCCCATCGTTCATGATCCTATGGTTTTGGCCCGTGGTTTAGGATCTAAATTATTTGAACCCTGTTTGGATCCCTTGTATTAGTTTTCGATGGTTTTGTCCCATGGTTTGAATAAGGGCTTGCATATAAAAAGGAAAAGAGATCACTTGGCTAGACACTTGTGAAATTTGAATATCTTAAGATCTGAAAGTTTGGGTGATTGGTTTTAAAAGCTAGATCTAAATCAAGGAGAAAATTTAAGGCGAATCTATTGATAAGTCGTGATCTCTCGGGCGCATGATCAGATCTGTGGATCTGACTGACTGTGGCACATTGGAGGACTGTTAAGTTGGCCCTAATCAGAGGTTCGCAGGTGATCCACGACGTGAGTGCGGGGGTACGCAGTGTAGGAGAAGGTGCAGTGCGGGGGTACGCAGCGCAGCAGAAGGCGTAGTGCGAGGTACGCAGCGCAGGAGAAGGAGCAGTGTGGAGGTATGCAAGGAAATTGAAGAACAAGTCACGAAGGTACGCTGTCAGGCGGGCAGTGCAAGTGCGGATCTGAGCAGAGGTACGCAGGGCAGCAGAACGAGTGGTGTGGAGATACGCAGAGCAGTAGACCGACCAGGTGTGGATCTGCACAGTTTAGGCACAGAAGAGCTACGGGTATTCGCAGGCCACTATTGGTGAAGTTGCGGACCTATCTTGAAACATTTGTTGGCTGTCTTTTATCTATTGCTGCAGCGTTTTGGGTTTAGATTTCTGGTATTACATTTCTATTTACAGCATTCTGATAAGTTGGGTGATTCATTTGTTGATTGTATAAGGAGATTGGGTGATTTGCATGTAGTTGATGATTATTTGATCTTCTTGGATCCAGTTTGAAAATTAATGAAACGTGGTCCCTAAAGAAGTAAAAGAGCAAAGGGGGTTGTAGCTCCCTTCCAAGAGAGACGGGAAAATGAGAGAGAGTTGTAGCTCTCTGCAGGTTGCAGCCTGCGTACTGGTAAAGGACTGCACGAGTACAAAATCCTTGTAAAAGAAGTTTCTAATTGAAAGAGGATAGAGACATATTGCAGCAGGTGGTTTTCACCCACATTGGGTTTCCACCTTATATCTGGTGTTCTTTGGTGTGCTTATCAATTTTCTTGTTCTTGTTCATTATTATATGGCACTGACATACAAATTAATGATCAATATCTGAAGAATAAATTAAAGTATAAATCTGGAAGGTATATTGAAAAGAATTTGATAATACTGATTCACCCCCCCTCGCAGTATTATTTCCAACAATTAGAAGCACAAAATAGAATACACAAATTCTTTAAACTTCCCTTCAATTATTTCCGCAAAGGAAATCTTCTACTTGTCGTTACAAATTTCTTTGGCTACAACCAAAAGGAAGATGGTACTCCCTAATTTATTAGCTACAATTGAAAGGAGCTACAACCCCTAGTTTATCAACTACTACTGAAAGGAGCTCCAACCACTAACTATTTACCAACCACTAATGGAAGGAGCTACAACCCCTGATCTATAAGATGCTACTTTCCTAACCTCCTTTATTCATCTTTCATACAATTTTCAAACCAAAATCATGAAGGCCATTCCCTTTCATAAAACAAATAATTATTGACCTCAATCACTCACCACAAACACCATAAAATAACCTTCATAAATATCTAATCATTGATCAATCCACCATACTCACCAACGACATCAACTCATGAACAACTTTTTCCAGCATATATTTGAAAATTCGATTATTATTAATATAGAATTTGGACTTATATTTATAGTTCTTGAGCTTTAGTCAACTTGCACTTAAATTTCACTCATTAGAGGTTTTTATCTCATTAACTTCTTGTTTTTTTCTTCTATAATGTTCTCTTAATGTGTACAATAAATCTTAAATCTATGGTCTTTTGTCTCTATGAGAAAACCTAAGTATACTATTGCTTTCCTCCATTATGGTAAGTTACATTATTTATCAAAGGTTTTTATCTGTAGTTCTAAATTCGGTAAGCTACCACATTTGGGCAACTGTTAAATCTGCCTCTAAATTTTTCCATTTCTCCATCTAGTGTACCAACTCATTCATGCCTTTTTCTCAAACTTTATTGTTTTTTTGGTTTGGTGAAATTCATCAAACTTGGTACATTATGCCAAATTTATAAGATATTGACCCGTTTCATGCGATAATCCTTCAGTATAGGTCCAAAGCGCTTAAATCAAGACTTTATAGTTGTTTTGGACTTGAGCACTTTATACATAGAACCACCACATATAACCTCCATTGGGAGCTTCTTTTTTCCAAGCCCTGAGGGAATTATCTATCTTTTATTTAACCTTTCGTGCCTCAGGAATATACAACCACATAGAACCAGGTGCTAGCCTAAAATTTAGCTCTTGGATTTTATTTCTCGGACAAAATCTATCTTGATAAAAAATCAGTGGAGCACCCTTATTTATCACCGAGAACTGCTTATTTTGAGATGGTTTATGCGGGTCCACCATGTTGTTTAGTCTGACCAATCATATTACCACCAATATTACCTATCTGCCACGTCATACACCATCGTGTCTTGTTTACTTCGTCACCTCGCCTACTCCAATGGGTAAATTGTCAAGATGACATGTCTCATGAGTACTGCTTGCTTGACACATGGAACGATCATATTTTTGCAGAGATTTCTTATGTGCCTCATCTTCTCAGAACTAAAATATTGTAGTCACCTATCGTCAATTTCACTATCTCTCAGATTCTCTCTTCTTGGAAATTTTCATTAGAGACTCTTAGGAAAGCATCTGAGAAGGTTTATTCCAGAGCGAGTTTCTTCTGAGAAGGAACCTCTGAGATTAGATCATCCTTCCACTATGTGTTGTATCTTTCCATTTATCTCTCGCCTATTGGTGCCATGTGTCACCCATTTTCTGTAACAACCCAACCGGTGATTGGCTTTATTTTTCCATGTAATTACATCATGTATTTGAATTTTGAAAATTAAATGGGTTGAGTGAGGAACACAGATTCCTAAGGGACTGAGGTATCCTTTGATTAAATGCTATGTGCCTTGAGAAATTTTACTACCTAACATCATTTTGGACCCCCAGAGTGGTTAAGTGTTGACCAAGTGTTGGGTTGTGTTATATTCTTTCCACGACTAGCCCACGTAGTTAATCGGGGGTTTAGAAGGGGGGCAAAGCCCCCCCTTCGTTGCGCCAATTACATAGTGGGGGGAGTCACAGGGAGTTTGAGGGGTGCAGGTAACCCCACTCTATGGGGTCTGGGGCAGCGCCCTGGAAAATTTTGGTTTTGGACCCTATATTAGGTTGGGCGGACCTACCTATGGTTTTGTGCATGTTTTTCGCACATGGTTTTGGACGCTATGGTTTTCGGTCCATGGTATTGGATGCTTCGACATGTATAGATATGTATTGTAACATTGAAAGGAACATAATGAAAAATCAAGCTGGTAGTCCCGGTTTTGGGATCCAGGGGAAAATCTCTATGTATATGTGTTTTATGTGTTATGCTCTTGCATTGTTTATTTTCTATGTTTTAGAATTCGTATGCAGGTAATTTCTGTACGGGGTTAAAACCTACATTTGGTATCAGAGCTATTTTGGCTTCAAGGGGACGCCTTTGTTGCCGAGGGGTTTCGCTCAAGCCTGTGGTCGACCTTGTTCAGTGGAAATCCGCGGGATCGATTCTGGTGGTGAAAGAAGATGGAAAGCAATGGAAAGATAGAGATCGAGAAATTTAATGGTCAGAGTTTTGAGTTATGGAAACTCAAGATGGAGGATCTATTGGTGGATAAAGATCAGTGGATTGTGGTAGATCCAGGTACTAAACCAACGGGAGTGTTTGATTAAGAATGGAAGAAGTTGGATCAGAAGGCTAAGAGCACAATACAATTATGTGTGTTAGATTTAGTATTGTTGAATGTATCAGGGGAAGCTACGATGAAGGCTTTGTGGGAAAAGTTAAGGACTTTGTACCAATCTAAGTCTCTGGTGAATAAACTGTTCCTACAGAAAATGCTGTATGACCTAAGGATGAAAGATGGAGACTCGGTGACAGAACATCTGAACACATTTAATACTATGGTAAGTCAGTTATTATCTGTTGATATTAAAATTTCAGATGAAGATAAGTGCATAAGTTTGTTGTGTTCTCTACCAGATTCGTGGGATAGTCTGGTTATTGCAATAGGTAGCAATGCAACTACCTTTCAGTTTGATGAAATAGTCTCATCCTTGCTGATAGAGGAAATGAGACAGAAAATATGGAGAGCCAGAATGGTGATGCCTTGTCTGTACGAGGATAGTCCCAGAACATAAACAAAAATAAGTCATTGAGTGGGAGATCTAAATCTAGAGGTATATCTAAATCTCCAGGAAAACATGTAAAGGTCGTGTGCTGGAAATGCGGAAAGGAAGGGCACTACAAAATGGAATGTAAATGTAAAGCTCCTGATAAAGGAAAGGGATCTGATGATGCTCCTTCTATAGAGGTGAAAACCACCTCAGATGAAGGTGGGGATGTGTACTTGGCTTCTTCAGGTACACATGTAGATCATGAGGCATGGTTGATTGACTCAGGTGTATCCTTTCACTTCAGTCCCCATAGAGAGTGGTTTTGTGAGAATGAGAAATATGATGGTGGTGATGTCTTCTTGGGGGATGATAGGAAGGCTAGAATCATTGGTCACAAAAAAGTAAAGTTGAAGTTGCAAGATGGAAGGGTTAGAACACTTCCGGGTGTTCTGCATATTCCTACATTAGCCAGAAATCTAATTTCTATAAGCAAGCTGGATGATGCAGCTGTAAAAGCAGTGTTCGAGAAGGATACTTGTAAGATGGTTTGGGGGGCACTGGTATTGATGCGGGGAGTTTGAATTGGAACTCTGTACAAGTTGCAAGGTAGCACTGTTGTTGATGGGTGCAACAGTTTTGTGGTTCCTTAAAGTGGAGCAGAAAATCTAGTGGTATCTAGAGAGAAGAACATGTTGTGGCATCAAAGGCTTGGACATATTGGAGAGAAGGGCCTTTGAATACTTCATGGTAAAGGTATGGTAGAAGGTATGAGTAATAGCTCTCTGGATTTTGATTTCTGTGAAAATTGTGTATATGGGAAGTAGGATCGGGTGAGTTTCCCCTCTAGTGGTAAAAGGGTGAAACATATATTAGAACTTGTGCACAATGATGTGTTTGGACCTGTGAAGGTTCCATCATTGGGTAAGTCTGTGTACTATGTATCATTTATAGATGAATTCTCAAGGAATACATGGATATATTTCCTTAAGAAGAAATCTGAAGTCTTTGATAGGTTTAAAGAATTTAAGGCTCTGGTGGAAAACTAGAAAGAGAAGAAGATAAAGGTGTTGAGGACAGATAATGGTGGAGAATTTTGCAGTAAGGAATTTGAAGAATTCTGTAAGAAGTGTGGTATAGCATGACAAAAGACTACTCCATACACACCTAAGAAAAATGGAGTTGCATAAAGAATGAACAAGATGTTGATGGAAAGGTCAAGAAGCATGCTAAGTGGTGTCGGGTTAGGACAGGAATTCTGGGCAGAGGCGGTGGAGACAGCATGTTACCTGGTCAATAGATCACCTTCATCAGCGTGGAGGATAAGACTCCAGAAGAGGTATGGACTAGTAAGAAACCCTCTCTTTCACATCTGAGGGTATTTGGATGTGATGCATATGTACATGTTCCAAAGGAGAAACGAACCAAGTTGGATAGTAAATCTGAAAAGTGCATCTTTATTGGGTATAAGGGTGGTTTAAAGGGTTATAAGCTTTGGAACCCAATAACAAGGAAGGTTGTGTACAACCGAGATGTGGTGTTCAGAGAGGTAAAAGATGTTATTAAACATGAAGTCCAAACAAAGGAACCTAAGAAGATAGAGTTTGAGATTAAGGAGGAAGAATCAGACTCTACAACATAGGAGGAATCAGAAGATGAAGAGCCACAAACTCCGTGTGTGAGAAGATCAGTTCGAGAAAGAAGGAAGCTAGAAAGGTATAGTCCATCTACATTTTGTTCAAATTTTGCATTATCTATTACTAATGATGATCCCAGAACTGTGAAGGAAGCAGTAGATTCAGAGGATGGAAAACTCTGGAAAGAGGCCATGGCTAATGAAATGGAATCTTTGCACAAAAATGAGGCTTGGGATCTGGTGGAGTTGTTGGCTGGAAGGAAACCCATTGGCAATAAATGGGTGTTCAAGAAGAAGAAAAATGCAGAAGGAAAGGTGGAGAAATACAAAGCTCGGTTGGTAGCAAAAGGTTATTCCCAGGTGCCAGGAATTGATTTTGGTGATATTTTTCTCCTGTTGCCAAGGTAGCTTCTATTAGATTACTTTTATCTGTTGCTGCTGCTTTTGATTTTGAGGTAGAATAGATGGATGTGAAGACAACATTTCTTCATGGGGATCTGGAAGAGGAGATCTACATGAAGCAACCTGAAGGTTTTGCAGTGAAGGGTAAGAAAGAAATGGTATGCAAGTTAAAGAAGTATCTGTATGGGTTAAAACAATCACCAAGGATGTGGTATCAGAAATTTGATACATTTATACGGGGACTTGGCTTCATTAGAAGCAAAGTAGATCAATGTGTGTATTTTAAAATAATTGGTGACCGTGTTATTTATCTGGTCTTGTATGTGGATGATATCTTGTTGGTTGGAAATGACAAAGAAATTATCCACAATTTGAAGACCCATTTGTCCTCCAAATTCGACATGAAAGATCTTGGTGCTGCAAAATATATTTTGGGCATGGAAATTAAAAGAGATCGGACAAAGAGGAAGCTCCGGTTAAACTAGAGGAAGTATGTCGAGACAATATTGCAGAGGTTTAATATGAAGGATAGTAAACCGGTGAAGGTTCCTATTCCTGTAGGTGTAAAGTTATCTGCTGAAAAATGTCCCAAGACATAAGAAGAGGAAGAGGACATGTACCGTGTTCCATATGCAAGTGCAGTCGGTAGCCTGATGTATGCGATGGTCTGTACCAGACCAGAAATTGCACATGCAGTGGGAGTATTGAGCAGGTTTATGTCAAAACCAGGGAAGGAGCACTGGAAAACAGTGAAGCGTGTTTTTAGGTATTTGCGTGGCACTAGTGATTATGGTTTGTGCTACCAAGGAAGACTAGGATTGGATAGAGTGTTGGATATTAGTGGCTTTTTTGATGCAAACTAGGGTGGAGATTTGGATTAGAGATGATCTACAAGTGGGTATGTGTTTAACCTATTTGGAGGTGCAGTCAGTTGGATGAGTAAGAAACAATCTGTAGTGGCACTATCAACTACAAAGGCAAAATACATGGCAATCATTCATGTAAGCAAGGAAGCAGTTTGGTTGCAGAGATTGTGTTCAAGTATGGGGTTAGTACAGGGAGCTATAAGGATAGACTGTGACAACCAAAGTGCAATTTTCTTGGCAAAGAACCTTGCATATCATTCAAAGAAAAAGCACATTGATGTTCAGTATCACTTTGTGAGGGATATGATAGAAGAAAAAAAGGTGTTGCTGGTAAAGGTGGACACTTTGAACAATACTGCAGATGCATTGACAAAATCTTTGAGCTTTGAGAAGTTCTCTTGGTGTAGAGAAACAATGGGCATTGCAGGGTTCGATAAATGACTAAGCTCTCTTGTGGCCCCCTATGGAAAGAAAACAACAAGTGGGAGAATGTTGGGTTGTGTTATATTCTTTCGACGACTAGCCCACGTAATTAACCGTGGGGTTAGAAAGGGGGCGGAGCCCCCCCTTTGTTGCACCGATTGCGTAGCAGGGGGAGTCACAGGGGGTTTGAGGGGTGTAGGTAACCCCACTCTCTGGGGTCTAGGGCAGCACCCTGGAAAATTTTGGTTTTGGACCCTATATTAGGTTGGGCGGACCTACCTATGGTTTTGTGCATGTTTTTTGCACATGGTTTTGGATGCGATGGTTTTCGATCCATGGTATTGGATGCTTCGACATGTATAAATATGTATTGTAACATTGAAAGGAACATAATGAAAAATCAAGCTGGTAGTCCATGTTTCTGGATCCAGGGGAAAATCTCTGTGTATATGTGATTTATGTGTTATGCCCTCGCATTGTTTATTTTCTATGTTTTAGAATTCGTATGCAGGGAATTTCTATATGGGGTTAAAACCTGCACCAAGTTGGGACCCATTGAAATGAATAAGGGCCGTTAATCCTAAATTATTCTTGATCTACTATTTTATGCTATTCTTGCTCATAATATTGACTAATCCATAAGAGTCTCCAATTTGCATTGATCCTGATATTAACATCATTGATAACTCACATATGTGTTTTTGTTGATTAAACTGTGCTCCCCATGTGGTTGAATGGTATAAGTTGTTTTGTGCTGATACAACTAGACTCCCCCTTGGCATGTTTACATCAATGAAAACACATTTTTCAAAAGTATGCCCCTTTGTCATTGATGAAAAACACCTACATTTGAGTCCAACATTTGGGATTTGTTGTTAAATGCTCAAGGGATCCCCTTGGATCCTCAAATTTGTAATTTCTTCCCATTTGAAATAAAAGGACTATAATCCTAATGAGAACCCCCCATCTATCCATGGTTATAACTTTGAATATATATTTTCAATTCTTCTACGATCAAATATTTTTGTAGTGAAGCGCATTCTATCTAAAATTGATAAAAAAACTCCCTTGGTTTTTTGAGAGAAATTATTTTGCAATTAATACCAATTCTTTGCTTTGTATAGAATTTCTCCACTATTTTTAGTTCTCCATTGTGTCTACAAGTCTGCATTTTTTCTGTAGCTCCTTTGATTACAACTTGACTCCCACTGTCAACAACTTCTACAACTCTTCCTATATCTGCAACTTTTCTCAGTAACTACAATGACTCCCCCTATATGATGTCTCTCCTTATGTCTGCATATTTTTCTTCTAGTTACAATTTCTTCCTTTGATATGTCAACAATACAACAATTACTTCCTCTTCTTCCTTAGTTCTACTTTGTCTAAAACTAGGGTCCCCCTATCAAGGATGTGTCTATATGTCCCTGGATGCAACCTTTCTTCTTCTACATCTATACTCTTGAGACTTATCCACTTGTGATTGTGCTTCATTTTACTTCCTCTTTTTAAGATTACTCCCCCTATGCTTATGCTTCCTTTTGTCTATATCTTAACTTCTTTGAATGAAAGTTTATTATTTTCCTATTAAGGGATGCTCCCCTTGAAATGATGCTTCTACAATTCTTATTATCAACAACTATTTCTCTTGATTAGAATTTCTCCCCCTTTTTAATATCAAGGGAAATATGCTACTCCCCTTGAATTTATGTATTGATGTTAATTGAAATACATCATTTGCTTCACTTTCTTCACACTTCATCTACTATCAATTCATATCTTGCAACCTTTCCATTTCATTATCCTTCTCTTGCAGCGCACTCTCTAAAGTTCTCATCTTCTTAATGTCGTTTGAGGTGTTGTAGTCTCTCACTTTATTTGTTACTAATGAGATGGGAGAGATATCACTCCCATGGAGAATTTTTTATTTCTTTTAATCTTATTAACGACATATACATTGTTTGGATACCTAACTGCATTTTCTACCAATATTCCCACATATTCTTTTCTTATTTCACATCCTTTATCATGGAATGTGAGATCATACCCATGATCAACTATTTGACTTAAACTTAGTAGATTATGCTTTAAACCTTCAAATAATAGAGCATATTGAGTTTTTGTTCTTCGATCATCATGATCAATTTTACATTTTCCAATTATCTTTCCTGAATCATTATTTCCAAGGGTGATATTGCCTCCTTTGACATATTTAGGGAGAGAAATTGTATTTTATCTCGTGTTATATGACTTGATAATCCACTATTTATATACCATTGAATTTATTTGTTTTGAACACATAGAGCTAGACCACATTCTACCTGCTCCTCTTGCTTCTTTCTCCATACCTTTTTCCATTGTTTTTTATTTCTGAAAATATTTTGTTATAAACTAGGACAATACTGAGATTGGGGGGGTGGTTGGGTGGTGGGTGAACCTGTATTGTAGGGAAAAAAAAATCTTTCACTAGTAAAGATTACTAGGAAACCAATAAATACTTTAGCAACAATTCGTATCATCATCACAAGAATCGATCATTAGAAGCACAATAAAGAACACACAAATTATTTAAATTTCTCTTCAATTATTTTCATAAAGGAAAACTTCTACTTGTTGTTACAAAGTTCTTTGGCTATAACCAAAAGGAAGATGGTACTCCCTAATTTATTAGCTGCAATTGAAAGGAGCTACAACCCCTAGTTTACCAGCTACTACTTAAAGGAGCTCCAACCCCTAACTATTTACCAACCACTACTGGAAGGAGCTACAACCCCTGATCTATAAGCTGCTACTTTCCTAACATCCTTTATTCATCTTTCATACAATTTTAAAACTCAAAATCATGAAGGCCATTCCCTTTCATAAAACAGATAATTATCAACCTCAATCACTCACCATAAACACCATAAAATAACCTTCATAAATCTCTAATCACTAATAAATCCACCATACACACCAACGACATCAACCCATGAACAACTTTTTCCAACATATATTTGCAAATTCGATTACTTCTTAATATAGATTTTTGACTTATTTTTTTAGTTCTTGAGCTTTAGTCAACTTGCACTTAAATTTCACTCATCAAAGGTTTTTATCTCATTAACTTCTTGGTTTTCTACTTCTGGAATGTTCTCTTAATGTGTATAGTAAATCTTAAATCTATGGTTTTCTGTCTCTGTGAGAAAATCTAAGTTTAACAATTTCTTTCCTCCATTATGGTAATGTTGTGGTGGCTACAACCACCCTCCAAAATTTTTCCTTAACTTCGTTTTGGAGCCTCCCTACCAACCTTTCACAACAGCATGTCTTGCCTTGTCAAGTACACAAGCTTCAATGATTTTCTTGCAGAAGCATAGCCTATCTATCAAAGCTTGATGCATTCCCCTCACAGTTGTTCCTCCGGACTTGGTTCAAATGCAGGCTGAGAAACCCCCTCAAGAAATTGCGCAATTCTGGAGGGAAACCAACACTCCCTCTAGAGATTGCGCAATTCTTTCTGGCACCCTGCTGTGCTCCAAAATTGCAAAAATCTGCCAGTTAGGCTTCATCCAAAAATTTGCGCAATTCCTCCAAGCAGGGCTGCTCAGCCCAGGAATTGTGCAATCCTAGGTAGCAGTCAACTGCTCTGCCAAGAAATTGCACAAATATCCTGGGCAGCCAGCCTAGCTCCCTTCTATAAATGTGCATTTTCTCCCAGTAGTTGAGCAGCCTCTTGCATGTGCAGTTGAGTTGACTAGTTCCCTCCGAGACCAAAAAAAACCGATTTGCATGCATGGGTTGCTTCTTCCAAGGCAACATATAAATGCATCCCTTTATTCAGGGATCTACTTTTAGCAGTTGGAGGTTGCATGCAAAGATCATTTTGGAAACCTCCCACCAAGTGTCCCTCTTCTTAGATTTTTGGCATGTGCGTCACATCTTCGATTTATCAAACTCATGAACCGGATGCTGTAGAGCTCATTCCTCACATAAACCTTGTAGCTTTGACATCCCACATCGCATATAGGAGTCGTCGACACATTCAACTGAGCTACTTTGGGGTAAGCCCACCTTCCATGTCTTATGTTGCATTTCTAGCACTTTTTGTGTTTCACTTCGTATGAATGTTGTCTGCTTGATTTCAGTGAGCGTTTGCTGTCGTTTTGATACATACTATCTTGTACTAGCATCATTTTAGTTTATGTTAACATCTCATTGCTGTCGCGTGCATGAAACTGTTTTTCATGAAAAGTCGTTGATTCAGTGACTCGCCTCACCCACATGCATGTTGTTCTGTTTTCTGAATTTGTCATTGACCGTTTTCATGGATGATCATTCACTTATGAATACACCCAGTATTACCATGCATTCACATTCACATTCGCTTTCAGTTTCCCGTCAGTGGGTCTGGGCAGCCTTGGCCCGGACTTTGCCTCACCAAGACACCATTGCGCAAACCTGAAAGGGAAGGATTTGACTCCCTCTCAGGAAATTCCATTTCTCCCTAGTGGCTATCCTCCAGTATCGCATTGCTCAATTTTGAGGGACAGTGACTCCTGGCCCAAATAATTGTGCAATGCAGTCACTGAGCCTACAACCATTGCTAGCTGAGATTGCGCATTGCACAATTCCAGCAGTCAGCAACCAGGCTGGACTGTGCATTGTGTATTTCCAACAATCATTCAGCCTCCTGATAGCCCGAACTGTGCCTTGCATAGTCTTGGCAGTCAATCTCCTGACCTCCCAACGAAATTGCACAACCTTCATGATCAGTCACACAGGTATGTTACAGGTCAGTTCTCAAGTTCATTTTGATTTTAGATTGACATATTGCTTTCAATGAGTGTTTCCATGTCTCCAAGTATCACAGGTGTTCATCTACCTCTCAGCAGCACATGTACAATGTTTTTTAGGAGAGCAGAGTTGAAAACACCACTTAGAGCATGCTTGGGGATGCAGTCGATCAAGTGTCTATGAACTTGCCTACCATGAAAACATCAAGTTGTTCGTAGATAAGGAAATCAAGATATGATGGCAGCAACATCACAACAAGCAACACCATCAACAACAACTGAAGGCAGCATACTGGATGGCACGAACGCAAGAGGAAAGTTTTTGACAACACAGAGGCGAAACAAAGTTGCAAGTTCAAGCATATCCACTTATGGTGAAAGCAACTTTGGAGACTCAAGCTATGAGGTGACATCGCATCATGAAGATCACGCGAAGGTAGAGAATATAATAGAGAAGGAGTTGCATGTGCTCAAGCAACAACCTAAGGAAGAACAAGAGCTTCATAGACAAGAGAATGAGTTGCAGCAGGAACATGTACAACAGGGGGTGCAACATGCACAGATGGATGAAACTGCACCCTTATAGTTTATATATTCATCCCAGTAGCTAGCATGGAGCCAACATGGTGAGTGCTGTTGTTGATCGCATGCAAGGGAATTCAGCATCATGCATGTCATTGTGCGGACGCATGTGATCTAACCTATTTGGCACACTCACCGAGGCAAAGACAAGAAGAAAGTCCAGTTGGAGCTGAACATGTAGTTGAACATTGATGTGCATGACCACCATCACACACTGGAAGATCAACACGGACACTATGCATTAGTGTGTTGCCAATTTTGTCACACCCAAGAAGACCATGCGCATGTTAGCAGATGAGTTTGATGGAGGAGCCACACCAATGCACCTGGATGCAACGGAGGTAAGAGTTTACTTCAACAAGATAACACCATGGAGTGCATGCTCACCATCATGGATGACCAAGCTTGGCATCAATTCACCACCTTCACCATCACAGGCATGTCAAAGAGTTGGTCTCACTACAACAGACTGAGTGTCAGTGATGCCTTGCATGGCTTTCTCAAGCCATTTTGTCTCACATAGGCACATGTGCATTGTAAGGTAACATCTTGTCAAGTGGAAGTTCAAGTGTCGATAGTTGGATGTAACAGTCATAGAGTACATGAAGAGTCATGAGGGTAGATGAACTCTCACAAAGGGGAATGTCAAGGGTCACCCCACTCTTTGCTATAAATAGAACCTCATAACTCATTGTAAAGGCTTTTTGTCAGCCAAGCTTTCGATAGGACTATCTTAGAGAGAGCTTGGACAATATTGTAATGAGCCTTGGCTTCTCCACTATATAGAGCTAGTATATCTCTTTGGAGGAGTAGGTGGTTGTGTCTATAACGTTCCATTGTCGGAAGTAGTGGTTAGACATGGATGTATCATATGACTGGAACTTACACTTATTAATATAACAGAGCCAACATGTTTCATGCATATGTTGTATTGTATTCTATGCTATCTGGTTTACTCTAAATGATATATGTATTTTTTCGCTTACGCATGCATGTATGGACTTTTTTGTGTATTTATGTATGAATCTTTCCAAAATGCGTTGTTGGTTTAACCATCACTTTGTATTGCTAGCTAACTTTCCTTCCATGTTGTGATGCATCTTTGCTCGTGTGTTCCCTTCTTAACTTCGTGCTATCACAGGTTTCCAAGGGGCACACTCATCTCAACCCCTATGTGTTTGAACCCCTCTTGCACCTTCCTTGGCTTGCTGCAGCTGTCACACCCTTGCTACCAACAGAGACATATTACTTGCCTCTATGCGAAATCACAGTCAAGGCATTGTCGTACGACCCACTGCTGGGACTCCTACACCAAATGGACTGAGGTCTAATTTGGACTTCTTACCGGGGAGATCCCCTTACATGTTGGCAAGTCCAGCACCATCAACATTTTGGCGCTAGAAGAAGGGCCAGATGACAATCTAAGTCCTCACATCTGTTTTGAATCTCTACATATCTATCATGACTAACTACCGAGTTCCTCTTCCAGAGTGTATGTATTATGGAAACGAATTCATTATCTGGGAAGAGCTCTTAGATAACTTGTCACATAAAACATATGATGGTGGAGGCCACACAACCTTGGTTAGGCACACGGTTAGCGTTGTAGGCTCATGCGAAAGACATGGAATCTTTGAAGAATACATGAGCTGCGTGTTGTTTGTATACACGCTTGGAGGGAACCCAATGCATTGGTGTGCCACACTTCCCAAAAAAATACATTCATTCTCTTGCTCATCTGGTCACAGAGATAGACCATGCTTTCAATCACTTTAACCATAAAGCACTCGATTAAGAAATTCTAAAATTACGAAAAGCACCTGATGAATCCGTTGATCAGTTTTACACATGCTTTTGTAATCTTGCATATTGATTTCTTGAAGATGAAATTGATTGGGAATTTCTTTATGGAAGATTTAAGTATCTTCTTTGCATATCCAAACCCCGCTCATCACACTTCGGTGATGGAGCTGTGCAATCACAGGCAAGCATAGTTGTTGTCACAAGTGACTGTCCACCTTCACCTCCTCAAACAGCTCCACCACCGCGGAATGATGTGGGAGATTATGTACACACATATATTAAACTGTCACATCCTCCCACCCCACCTTCTCTTGATATCTACACAGATTTGGCTCGCAAGCTTGTTGGTTGTTACATGGATTTGTTCCCTCAACTTCCATCCCCATGTTCTGTTGATCCCCCGGATTGTACTGTCTTGTGTTTTCCCATTTCAGACTCCTCACCTGTTGTGAACGAGGATCAAGTTGTTGATAGAGTTGGTGTTATGCAACCAACCTGCACCATCATTCATGATGAGTGTGTGCATGAATCTAAAGAAGAACTTGTGGTGAAGGATGACTCCCTTCCAACCACGTCCCGTCTGCTTCATCTTGACATCCCTTGTGATTCTCCCACTGCTGATTTCCCCTATGAAAACCCATTTGCAGATGTTTCTACTTCCAATCATTCACAGGACACATTGAATGTTAGTCTGTCGTTGTAGTGCAGAGAGTACACATCTTCGTTTGAAAATCTATCCAATCTATCATCTGTCATTTCTGAAAACACAGAGGGTGAACATTTTTGCTTCTCATTTACCCCTCTGCATGATTCATCAAATCATGAGGATGCCGACAAACATCCTGAATTTTCTGATCTTAGTTGTCGTGATCTCTCCACTTCCTCATCCGAACACAATATTGATTCAATCATTGTTAATCTGTCTAAGACACTAGTCTACGATGATCTATTTGTTGACGAAGTCGAAACCCCCCAGACTATCAAGGCACTTCAGCTTAAGTTGATGGTTATGTCAAGTCCTCACTGTCCTGAGGTTGGTTTCACTTCCGATTAGGAAATTTTTGAAACACGTAAGGCTCCTCATCACTCTCTGCTTTGCATTGAAGATCAACTAAACACCCAAATTTTGCTTCCTCCACTCAAACTAAATGATCCATTGGTCATGCATTCGAGGAATGTTACACAACAAGCACACATGCACAATGTAAGTGGTATACCTTTCTCATGTTTGCTTGCATTTCATAGTCAAGAGAATTTGCACACTCAACATCTGCATGCAATGTAGCACAACACCATGGCAAGTCCACAGAGTGCATGTCATGCGCTCTCACTCATTTTTATTCTGTGGACACTTGTAAAATCAGAGTGTGTTTGTCTTCACTATTATATCTTTCTTGTTTGTTGGTTTGCGTAATTGTCTTGTTTGCAAACTATGCCTTCACCAACATGGGTCAACCAATGCACCGGTGGCTGCATTGGAATATCACTTCACGTGATCAGGTCCATGCACCATTAACTTAGGAGTAGGAGTAGTGTTTTCTTTCAGTTTGCTTGCTTGCATGCTTGTTTGCTTTCTTGATTTGTTATCTCGTTTGTTTGCTTTCTTGTTTTCTTACTCTCTTTACTTTTTCATTTACTTTTTCTTCTTCTTTACTTTGTTGTTTGTTTACTTGTTTTCGTTCGTAGGTTAGTTTCACATGGACTGTGTGCGACTCTTGAAACAAGCTGGGTAAAGTACAAGAGGACTTGTACAACTATCAACATTTGGTTATTTGTTGTCCAATATCTTATGTAAGAACTTGTTGTCTTTAGTCCATGATACATCAATGGAAAATATGTACTATTCGAAGTGAACCTTGGTGAAAACACAACGCTTGCATGCTAACTAGTATCACCTACTCTAGTCTGTTGTTTTTGGGTTAATCCTTGTCAGCTCAGTCAAGTAGACTAAGGTGAGGGGGAAAAACTTAACAAGCACGTTAGAGGTAACATAAACTACTTCTATGAAGGAACAACCTCTTATGCTCTCAATAAGTCGGGATCCCTCTTCCACCTTTGAAATGAATAAGTGCTATGTACAGTTATGAAGATGAAAAATGAAAAAATGAAAAAGTGAAAAAAGTTTGAAAAAAATGAAATATGAATAAGGCAAAAGAAGAGAAAGGCTTCATGTGTAGAGAGCTAATGCAAGTAACTCCGCCAAGGTACTGACCAGGCTCGCTGGCAGCGGAGCCATGCTTGTGTTCCTACATGACTCCACCGGGGTACTGTCCAGGCCTACTAGCAGTGGAGCAACACCAGAGATGAAACTAAGACTCTGACGACTATACTGTTTGTGCATCACATACTCCTAAACCCCAATCAAAACAACTATGTTGGCATGGCTTGGAATGTGTGTCAACCAACCAAGGGCTTGGAAGATGCTACATCTTACAATCAAGCAAGTGTGGAAACCAAGACAAACTAAGAACAGAAGAATACTTCTAGAGGTGTTAGACTTGCTTTCCACGAACAAGGTCCATTCAGAGAGCTAGAGTTCTACTAGTGTGTCTCCAAGTGTTGTAGCGGCTACAACCACCCTCCAAAATTTTTCCTTAGCTTTGTTTTGGAGCCTCCCTACCAACCTTTCATAGCAGCATGTCTTGCCTTGTCAAGTACACAAGATTCAATGATTTTCTTGCATAAGCACAACCTTTCTATCAAAGCTTGATGCATTCCCCTCACAAGCTATTCCTCTGGACTTGGTCCAGCTACAGGCTGAGCAACTCCCTCAAGAAATTGCACAATTCTGGAGGGCAACCAACCTTCCCTCCAAAAAATGCACAATTCTATTTGGCAGCCTATTGGGCTCCAAAACTACACAAATTTTCCAGTGAGGCTTCATCCAGAAAATTGCGTAATTCCCCCTATCAGGGCTACTTAGCCCAGGAATTTAGCAATCTTGGGCAGCAATCAGCTGCTCTGCCCAGAAATTGCACAAATCTCTTGGGAAGCCAGCCCAGCTCCCTTCCAGAAATGCGCATTTTCTCCTAGTAGTTGAGGAGCCTCTTGCATGTGTAGTTGAGTTGATCGGTTCCCTCCCGGACCGAGCAAAACCGATTTGCATGCATGTGCTACTTCTCCTAAGGCAACATGAAAATGCATCCCTTGATTTAGGGATCTACTTTTAGCAACTAGAGGTTGCATTCAAAGATCATTTCAAAAACCTCCCACTAAGTGTCGCTCTTCCTAGATTTGTGGCATGCGTGTCACATCTTCAATTTTATCAAAACTCATGAACCGGACGATGCAGAGCTCATTCCCCACATCAAACTTGTAGCTTTGACATCCCACATTGCATCTAGGAGTCATTGACACATTCAACTTAGCTGTTTTGGGGTAAGCCCACCTTCCATGTATTGTGTTACATTTCTGGTTCGTTTTGTGTTTCACTTCATATTTATGCTGTCTGCTTGATTTCAGTGAGTGCTTGCTGTCATTTTGATACATACTAGCTTGTAATAGCACCATTTTAGTTTTTGTTAACATCTCAGTACTATCGCATGCATGAAACTACTTTTCACGAACGGTCACAGATTTGGTGACTCGCCTCACCCACATGCATGTTGTTCTATTTTATGAATCTGTCATTCACTGTTTGCATGCATGATCATTCACTTATGCTTACACTCAATATCACCATCCATTCGCAATCACATTCGCTTTCAATTGCCTGTCAGAAGGTCTGGGTAGCCTTGGCCCAGACTTTGCCTCACCAAGCTAACATTTCCCAATCCTGAAAGGGAAGGCTCTGTCTTCCTCTAAGGAAATGTGCATTTCTACCTAGTGACTATCCTCTAGTCTTGCATTGCACAATTTTGAGGGACAGTGACTATTGAACCAGAAAATTACACAATGCAGTCATCGAGTTTGCAACCATTGCTAGCTGAGATTGCGCATTGCACAATTCCAATAGTCAGTAGCCGGACTGGACTGTACATTGCATAGTTCCAGCAGTCAGTCAACCTCCTGACAACCCAGACTGTGCCTTATGCAGTCTTGGCATTCAGTCTCTCGACCTCTTGATGGAAATTGCGCAACCTTCATGATCAGTCACACATGTATGTTGTAGGTCAAGTCTCAAGTTCATTTTGGTTTTCTACTGATAGATTGCTTGCCATGTGTGTTTCCATGTCTCCAGGTATTGCAGGTGTTCATTTTTCTCTCAGTAGTACAAGTACAATGGTTTCCAGGAGAGCAGAGTTGAAGACACCACTCAGAGCACACTTGGGGATGTAGTCGATCAAGTGTCTATGAAATTACCTACCACGAAGACATCAAGCTATTCATAGACAAGGACATCAAGATATCATGGTAGCAACATCACAACAAGAAACACCATCAAAAACAGCTTAAGGCAGCATACCAGATGCCATGAATGCAAGAGGAAGGTTTTTGACAACATAGAGGTAGAACAAAGTTGCAAGCTCAAGTAGATCCACTTATGGTGAAAGCAACTTTGGAGACTCATGCTATGAGGTGACGACGTGATATGAAGATCATGCAAAGGCAGAGAACAAAACAGAGAAGGAGTTGCATGTGCTCAAGCAACAAATCAAGGAAGAACAGGAGTTGCATAAACAAGAGAATGAGTTGCAGCAGGAACATGTACAATAGGGGGTGCAACATGCAAAGATGGATGAAACTGTGCCCGTACAAGTTATAGATTCATCCCAGTAGTTGGCACGAAGAAGACATGGTGAGTGGTATTGTTGATCTCATGCAAGGTAACTCAGCAGCGTGCATGTCATTGTGCACACACATGTGATCTAACCCATTTGGCACACTCACCGAGGCAAAGACAAGAAGCAAGTCTAACTAGAGCTGAACATGTAGTTGGCAGTTGATGCGCATGACCACCAGCACACACTGGAAGATCAACACGGACACTAGGCATTAGTGTGTTGCTGGTTCAGTCGCACCCAAGAAGGCCATGTGCATGTTAGCAGACGAGTTGGATGGAGGAGCCACACCAATGCACCCGGATGCAACGGAGGCAAGAGTTCACTTCAACAAGATGTCACCATGGAGTCCATGCTCACCATCATGGATGACCAAGCTTGGCATCAACTCACCACCTTCACCATCACAAGCATGTCAAAGAGTTGGTCTCACTACAATGGACTGAGTGTCAATGATGTCTTGAATGGCTTTCTCAAGCCGTTTTGTCTTACATGGGCACATGTGCATTGTAATTTAATGTCTTGTCAAGTGGAAGTTCAAGTGTCGATAGTTGGATGTAAAAGTCATAGAGTAGATGAAGAGTCATGAGGGTAGATGAACTATCACAAAGGGAAATGTCAAGGATCACCCCACCCTTTGCTATAAATAGAACCTCATAACTCAATGTAAAGGATTTTGGTCATCCAAGCTTCCGATAGGACTATCTTAGAGAGAGCTTGGACAATATTGTAATGAGCCTTGGCTTCTCCACTATGCAGAGCTAGTATATCTCTTTGGAGGAGTAGGCAGTTGTGGCTATAACATTCCACTGTCGGAACTAGTGGTTAGACATGGATGTATTGTATGATTGGAACTTACACTTATTAATATAACAAAGCCAACACGTTTCATGCATATGTTGTATTGTATTCTATGCTATCTGGTTTACTCTAAATGATATATCTATTTTTTTGCTTACGCATGCGTGTATGGACTTTTCTGTGTATGTATGTATGAATCTTTCCGAAACGTGATGTTGGTTTAACCATCACTTTGGATTGCTAGCTAACTTGCCTTCCATGTTGTGATGCATCTTTGCTTGTGTGTTCCATTCTTAACTATGTACTATCATAGGTTTCCAAGGGGAACACTCATCTCAACCCTTGTGTGTTTGAACCTATCATGCACCTTCCTTGTCTTGATGCAGTTGTCACACCCTTGCTACCAACAAAGACATCTTATTTGCCTGTGCGAAGTCGTGGTCAAGGAATTACCGTACGACCCACTGTTGGGACTCCTACACCAAATGGTCTGAGGTCTAATTGGGACTTCTTACCGGGGAGATCCACTTACATGTTGGTGGGTCCAACACCGTCAATAGGTAAGTTATAGGATTTAGCAAAGGTTTTTATTTGTATTTCTAAATTTGGTAAACATTTGGCCAAATACTAAATCTGCCTCTAAATTTGTCTGTTTCTCCATCTAGTCTACCAAATCATTCATGCCTTTTTCTCAAACTTTAATATTTTTTTGGTTTGGTGAAATTCATCAAACTTGGTACATTATTCCAAATTTATAAGCTATCGACCCCTTTCACGTGATAATCCTTCAGTATAGGCGTAAAGAGCTTAAATCAAGACTTTATAATTGTTTTGGGCTTGAGCACTTTATACATAGAACCACCGCATATAACCTCCATTGGGATCTCCTTTTTTCCAAGCCTCGAGGGCATTATCCATCATTTATTCAACCTTCCGTGCCCTAGGAATATACAACCACATAGAACCAGGTGCTAGCCCAAAATTTAGCTCTTTGCTTTTATTTCTCGACAAAATATCTCTTGATAAATAATCAATGGAGCAACCTTATTTATCATCAAGAAATTTTTATTTTGAGATGGTTTCTACAGGTCCACCATGTTGTTCACTCTAACCAATCATATTACCACCAATATTACCTATTCGCTATGTCATACACCATCATGTCTTGCTTACTTCATCACCTCGCCTGCTCCAATGGGTAAATTGTCGAGATGATGTGTCTCATGGGTACCACTTGCTTGACACATGGACCAATCATATTTCTACCAAGATTTCTTATCTGCCTCGTCTTCTCGGAACTGAAATATTGAAGTCACCTATCATCAATTTCACTATCTCTCAAATTCTGTTTTCTTGGAAATTTTCATTGGAGATTCTCAGGAAAACATCTGAGAAAGAAGGTTTCTTCCAGGGTGAGTTTATTTTGAGAAGGAACCTTTGAGCTTAGATCATCCTTCTACTATGTGTTGTCTCTTTCCATGTATGTCTTTCTTATTGGTGCCATGTGTCACACATTTACTGTAACAACCCAACCCATGATTGGCTTGATTTTTCCATGTAATTACATCATGTATTTGAATTTTGAAAATTAAATGGGCTGAGTGAGGGACAAAGATTCCTAAGGGACCGAGGGAGGTCAATTTATTGGGATTGTTAGCTTACTTGATGAAGGAAGAAAACTAGAAAGTGAGGACAACCATTGAAGGTTGGACGTTGAGCCTTAATTGCACTAGAATGGTGTGTTGTATGGGATTGTTTTGGTATATTTATGAATTGAAGATAAGGTACAAGCCATGCTCTGTAGTAGGAAAAAAACAAGAGGGTTGGTCTGGGGGAAGAGAGAAGAGTTAGATAGTGTGGAGGAGGCATAAACACACAACAAGGGGAAAGGAAGAAGGGCAAGAGAATTTATTTGGGAACAAAAACACGAACCCAAGAGTAGAGGGGAAGAACTCTGCAACAAAGAGTAACAACACATGCCTATCAACTTGTGATTTTGAGATTTAGGCATATAGGAGGACACTAGAGAGGCTCGCCGATGAGTCTTGACATGTTCATAATTGTGTATCAAAGGCATATAAGAAACAAAGTGCAAATAAGTGTCTAGCACTCTATGAGAAAGAGTAGAAGGGAATGTCTGAGCTTAACAAACAGATAATGGTATTTACATGCAGTGTAGTAGACATTGACTTATTTTCACCACTCTCAGGAGGGTATCATACCTTTAGTTTAGCTACATGAGTATGAGATAAATTCTTCTTTAGGTAAGGGTAAATATCAGCATACCTCAAGGGGATGGAGGGTGGATATGGCATTCTCTCAAGTCCCTTGACAACATGGGGTAGATATTTAGCCCTTGGATTTCAAGTAAAGGAAATTCTGGAGTCCCCTTTGCTTGTTTATATGATTTGGCAATGGGTTATCGATTCCCTTCATTGGCTAGAACCACTGTGTTGCACACTACCACGGTGGAGGTGAAGCCTCTCGACTCCTGTTGATGGTGCTGAACCCGCCAACATGTCAAGGGGATCTCCCCGGTAAGAAGTCCCAATTAGACCTCAGACCATTTGGTGTAAGAGTCCCAGCAGTGGGTCGTAAGGTAATGCCTTGACTGCGATGTCGAATAGAAGCAAGTAAGATAACTCTATCAGTAGCAAGGGTGTGACTGATGTAGTGAGTCAAGGAATGAGTATGAGAGGTTCCAACACTTCAAAGGGAGAGGAAGGTGAAGGTGAGTTCCAAGTTGAAAGGGATCAGTCCCAACTCGGCTAGGAACACACAACACAAAGGACATGCACAACTTCCGGTAGAGTTGTTGACATGGATGCGATAGTCCCAACATATAAGGTAAGATAATACGAACAACACTCACGGATCAGTCTAAGATGAGTGTGACAATTGATATAACCAGGTTTAGAGAAAGGTCTGTCTGATGTCCAGTAGAGTAGTCGACACAGACGGTGACAAAATTAACAACATATGCAACACATTAACAACGAGATTCATATAATTGCACATGAATCAGTTCATACACATGTACATAAGTTAAATAACATATATAATTAAGGAAACGAGACCAGTCCAACTACAATAACAACATATGCATGAAAAAGTGTTGGATTTTATCATATAGAGAAGTGCAAATTACAATCATATAATACACCATGTAAACCTACTAACCCCATTAGTGGAACATTACAACCACATCCGGCTGCTCCTCCAAAGAGATGTACTAGCTTCATGCAGTGGAGAAGCCAAGGTGCGTTACAATATTGTCCAAGACTTCTTCAAGATAGTCTTAGTAGAAGCTTAGCTGACCAAAAGCCTCTATAATGAGTTATGAGGGACTATTTATAGCAAAGGGTGGGGTGACCCTTGACATTCCCCTTTGTGACAGTTCAACTACCCTCATGACTCTTCACCTACTCTATGACTGTTACATCCAACTGTTGACACTCGAATTACACTTGACATGACTCAACATTACAATGCACATGTACTCATGTGAGACAACATGGCTTGAGCAAGCCTTGCAAGACATCACTGACACTCAGTCCACTGTGGTGAGACCAACTATTTGACATGCTTGTGATGGTGAAGCTGGTGAGCTAAAGCCAATATTGGTCATCTGTGATGGTGTGCATGCACCTCATTGTGACATCTTGCTGAAGCAAACTATTGCCTTTGTTGCAACCAATGCATTGGTTCAGCCCCTTCATCCAACTCGTCTGCTAAAATGCACATGGTCTTCTTGGGTACGGTTGAACCAACAACACACTAATGCATAGTGTCCGTGCTGATCTTCAAGTGTGCCTTGGTGGTCATGCACATCAACTCGTCGAAGTGCATGTTCAGCTCTAGTTGGACTTGGTTCTTGTCTTCGCCTTGGTGAGTGTGTTGAATGGGTTGGATTGCATGCGTGCACTCAATGACATGCATGCTGCTAGATCCTTTGCATGCGAACAACAACACTGCTCACCATGTTTTCTCTATGTCATCTGCTGGGATGGATCCTTAACTCGTACTAGCGTAGTTTCATTTGTGAGTGCATTTTGCGCCCACTGTTGTTCCCGTTCCTACTGTAACTCATTGGACTGTCTGTGTAGCTTCATGTTCTTCCTGAGTTGCTGCTTCAGCACTTGCAACTCCTTCTTTGTTCCATCTTCTACCTTCGCGCTATCTTCATGTCGCATTGTCACTTCATAGCCTGATTCTCCAAAGTTGCTTTCATTATCAATGTATCTGCTTGATCTTGCAACTTTGCTTCACGTCTATATTGTCAACAACCTTCCTCTTGCATTCGTTGCGTTTGCTTCATTTGTTGCATTCACTACATTTAGTATGCTACCTTCAACTGCTGTTCATGATGCTTTTGGTCGTGATGTTGCTTCTTGATGTCCTTTTCCACAAACAACTTGATGTCTTCATGAGTAGGTAAGCCTATGGACACTTGATTGACTGCATCCCCAAGCATGCTTTGAACGGTGTCTTTGTCTCTTCTCTCTTGGAAACCATTGTACCTGTACTGCTGAGAGGTAGATGAACACTTGTGATACCTGGAGACATGAAAACACTCATAGCAAGCAACCTATTAGTCGAAAACCAAAATGAACATGAGAACTGACTTGCAACATACTTGGGTGAGTGATCATGAAGGTTACACAATTTCGGCCGAGAGGTCAGAGACTGACTACCAAGACTGCACAAGGCACATTGCGGGCTGCTGAGAGACTCACTGACTGTTGGGATTGTGCAATGCACAGTCCTATTGGGTAGTTGGCTATTGGGATTGCACAATGAGAAATCCTAGTTGGGAAGGATTGTTGGCCCAGGGGAAAATTTGCGCAATTTTTGGGCCAAGCAGTGACTAACCTCCAGAAATGCGCAATTCCGTTTAGGAGGCCAGTGCTGGGCTAGAATGTGCAAATCTAGAGAGGAAGGTGAGCCTTACTTCTCCAAATTGCGCAATGCAGCCTTGGTGAAGGCAGAGACCAGGCCAAGGTTAGCCTGACTCACCGATAGGCAACTGAAAGCAAGTTAAGTCGATAAAATGTATGGTGACACTAAGTGATAGTAGAAGTGATAAAAAATGCATGAAAAACATGAATGGAAGATTGAGAAAATTGATCAACATGAATGTGGTTGAGGTTGTTCGCTGGTTGGGCGAACGTCTGTGCAAAACAATTTCATGCATGTGACAATAGTGAGATAGCAACAAAAATTGAAATAGAGATAGGACAAGCTAGTATACATGTAAACGACAACAAGTGTTCAAAGAAATCAAGAAAACAATACTCATACAAGAGAAAACACAAAAAGCGACAGAAATGCAGCACAAGGCATGGGAAGTGAGCTTACCCCAAAAAAACTGAGCTGAATGTGCCGACTACTCCTAGATGTGATGTGGGATGTCAAAGCTACAAGGTTGATGTGAGGAATGAGCTTGCAGCATCCAGTTGACGAGTTTTGATAACATCGAGGTTGTGATGCACATGCCACAAATCTAGGGGAAGCGACACTTGGAGGGAGGTTTATGAATTACTTCTTGCATGTAACCTCCAACTGCTAAACATAGATCCCTAAAACAAGGGATGCTTTTCCATGCTGCCTTGGGAGAAGTAGCCTATGCATGCAAGTCTGTTTTGCTCAGTTCTGGAGGGAACTGGTCAACTCACCTGCACATGCAAGCGGCTGCTCGATTGCTGGAGAAAAATGCACATTTCTAACTGTAAGCTGTGCTGACTACCCAAGGGGATTGCACAATTTTTGGGCCCAATAGCTGATTGCTTCCCATATTTGCACAAATCCTGGGCTGAAATGCCTATTGATGGGAAAAATTACGCAAATCCTACTGGGAGAGTTGGTTGGTAGGATTGCGCAATCCTAGAGCCTAACAGGCTGTCAGAGGGAATTGCACAACTCCCGGAGGGAAAGGCTAGTTTCCCTTTAGGAATGCGCAAATTTCACTGGGAAGCTGCTCAGCCTGCAGCTAGACCAAGTCTGGGTGAGCAACCTGTGAAGGGAAAAGGTCAAACTGTGATCGATAGGCTGCCTTTGAGCAAGAAAGGAACTGAAGCTTGAGGACTTGACGAAGCAAGGGAAGATGCTGTGAAGGTTGGTATGGAGGCTCAAAAATAGGCTAAGGAAAAATTTTGGAGGGTGGTTGTAGGCGCTACAACAACTCCCTAGAGTGTGTGTATGTGTGTGCTATTGGATAAATGAAGGGTGGAGGCATTTGGCCTCTAGATTCCCTATGCATTGGTTAACTGCTAGGTAGTTGGTGGGTGGAGGTAGGAGGACCTCTAGAGTCCTTTTTTCAGTTGGTAGTTGATGTTTATTCCCTTGAGCAAGACCGCCTTAGTCCCTGGAATCTAGCTTGGGGGTGAAAAAAGCAAGTAGCTTGGCTTCAACTTGTTTATGGTTGGGTGGAGAGTTGAAGTCCCAAAATCAGTTCCCTATCTTCAATACAAATCCAAGATAAGTTTTCTTGTACATACTCTTGTATGGATTTCATGTTTAGTATGAATGAATGATAGGCTATTGGTTTGCATGAAAAGTGTTGTTTCACTGGTATACACAAGTTAAATGGTGGGTTATGGTCCATATGAGGATGCATTTATAAGCATGAATGTTTCATTGGATTAATGGTCTTATACTAATAATTTGTTGCAGAGAAGTTTTCACTTATGATAGTGCTGAGATTACACTAGTGAAATGCTTGCATAGTGAAGTCATTGGTCACTATGGGATGTTGTCATATTGTGATGATTGAATGTTAAGGGTTGAACATGCCTTGTCATGGGTTGTTGTATACTTGTTGATAATACTAATAATTGCATCCTTTTACTTGAAAATGAGTATATGCAAGTGATGTTGAATCCCTATTCGTTATTGTTCAGCTGGTGGGGATGATAGAGTCATGGAAGTAGGTTTATTATTATTGAAGAGTTGTTCTGCTCTCTTTGTTCATAGAAGTAACTGCTCTTGGAAGTTAATCTGTTTCAGGTGACTTTCCTTGAGGTAATATTTATCAAGTTGTTTTGAATATTTTCTCTGGAGTTCGGTGGCCATGGAATGTTGATATCACTTGAAAAGACCCGAGGAAACCCAAAAAATTCATGAGGGAAAGCGACTACTGAAACTCTAAAAAAAAGGCTAAAAAATGGCTTGCAATTCAAGTTTATGAACACACAGGTCAGGGGTTGGGAGGTCATCTAAGTGGGACGAACCTCGGTAGGCCTCTACCCCAACCGGAATCGAGATGATTGTAAATTACTGGGAGTTAGGGTGTAGGTAAGTTTGGAGGTTGGATGGTCGGGGGTCAAGATTGACCCCGACCCAACATTTTCTCATGCCAAGATGGAGGACCAACCTTGAATTAGGTTGGAGGTTGGGGGTTGGGCCTATAAATGGAAAAGGGAAGGGCACGATGATAATACAGGTTGACTTCTGACTGGTCTTTAAGCCTAATTGCCACATGGTTTATCCACGATGGTGATGCCTCCAGTCACCTACCACGTGGGCCACTAAGTGGTTGCCATGTGAAGGGTAAGGTGATGTGGAAGGTGAGAAAATCCTATCTTTAAGAAGGCATATTTCTCAATTTGTAAGACAGATTGAGGAAAAGTTTGTATTATTAGAATTGTCTCGACGAGATTATCATTGATGGTTTCAAATTGAAGTTTTAAGAAAGTCAGGGATGGTCATCAATTTTAGTTCTCATTCCCATAGCTATATTTTGGGAGCTAGATGGGTTATGGGGTTAGGAGGGGGTGTTACATATTGGTATCAGAGCATATAGGTTCAAAACTTGGACTAGATAGGCTCTATCATGAGCATGCTAGTAGCAAATTTCCTGTGTGGGGATTTCATGATGATTAATTTTTAGAAAATTAATTAAACTGATGTTGGGGTGTTAAAAGCTGGTTTGCAATTAACTAGTTGTGATTTCATATGCAGCATATCATTGATGATTAAATAGATTTTAAGGTTGATTGATGTGCTAACATGGCCTATTTTTCTGTAGCTAGACTGCTATATCAACTTTGAGAGAGCAAGTTCAAGGTCACAAGTTTGTTTAGTTGATTATGATATTATGCACCTAACAATTGTGTGTGACTGACATTACATCATAAACAACAAAGAATTAAAGGATGATGATAAGAATGGTCCAGTACAACTTCGACATGTCACAAGATGGATGTGAAGAAGCAAGAATGAATGAGGAAGAATGATCTATGTGAAACAAGGGATGATCCAGCTTTCTTGACTGGTTGGATAACTTGAGAAGCTCGAAGGTTGAGATAAGAAGCTTCAAGGAAGATAATGAAAGAATGGTGAAATCCCAAGAGAAGCAAGTAGAGGTAAATGCAACCATACTATAGAGCCTCTCAAACTTATAGAGACAAAAGAAGCATGAGCTGGGGGTATAGACATAGATCTAAGCTAAGAACTTTTGAATCAAAAGAGAGAACAAATGGGAAAGATGGTAGCAGATCCAGGAAGAGGCACAAAAGGGAAAGTGAAGATACCGTGAAGGGAAATGCACCATTAAATAATCTAGAAGGAAGAACCAAGACTCATGGGCATCATTCTTATCATTATCACCCTCATTTCCATCTTTTTCATCATCATTGTCAGTGGAAGAGGGGAAGGGACTATATTCCTGAAAAGTTTAAGAAGGACAAGCCACCTACATTAGATGGGGAGGTGAAGAAGTCTGAAGGTGAAAAGGCTTGGTTGCTGGGGATGAAGAATTTCTTCAAAATCCATGACTATCTTGAGAACATGAAGCCACCGGTAACCACCTATAGCTTGAAAGGAAGAGGAAACATATGGTGAGAAGATCTGAAGAATTTTAAAGGATTATCAAAATAAATACTGACTTGGAAGGAGTTTGAAAAACTCTTCAGGGAGAAATATCTATTAGAAAGATATTATGACAACAAGGCAAAGGAGTTTTATGAACTAAAGTTGGGGCAACTATCAGATGAAGAGTATATTACCATATTTCTTGAACTATTGGGATATGTGCCATATCTCAAGGATGAGAAGGCCAAGGTTCAACAATTTATCAATGTTTTTCCTATGTCATTTAGAGACTGCATAAAATTTTGTGAGCCACAAACCTTGGATGAAGCTATTAAGAAATTTAAGCACTGCTATGAGAAAGCCAAGAGCAAACATTATTTTAAAAGTGAATGAAAATCAAAGGGCAGCAAGAGAGACAAGAAGAAATGGCCCAAAAGGATCACTACTAAGAAGGAAGGTATGGTCTTAGTTGGTGAAGGTCGATTTCAATAGAAAATAGTTAAAGGGAGAAAGATAGTGTACAACCCCCATGGGATAAAAACGTAGGCTCAAGGCAAGAGAGCCTCTTAGATGTTGGACGTGTGATGAGAACCATCAGAAAAGATATTTCCTAGAAAAAAAAGGTGCAAGAACATAAATCTACAGTGCATAGGAAGCTTAGACATTGGGTGTCATAGAGAAAAGCATGCCAAAAATTAATGTAGTGATGGATAATTTCTAGGTAGATCATCAAGAATCCATCATTGAGATGAAAGGTAAGATGTCCAACTCAATAATATCTATTTTAATTTATTTGAGATCTAACTATAGTTATATTAGTCCAAAGCTCATAGAAGAGTTTTGGTTGGCCAAGGAAATGCATGTAGGACGATGGTAGGTTCAGTTGGAAACATGAACTAAGAGAAAGATTAATTATTGGGTGAAGTCATGATCTTTCGAGCTAAGTGGCATGCCAAAATTTTCACATCTAAAATTTTTGCCATTGGGAGCGTACAATGTGTGCTATTGGGCATGGATTGGTTGTACAAACACCACACTAAAGTGGATTGTTTTGAAAAAGAAATTGAATGCTTAGATGAGCAAGGAGAAAGAAAAGTTTTGCAGGGCAAGAGAAATCCTACTTCAATGAGGTTGATTATGACTATGCAAGTCAAATGCAACTGTAGAAAGGGATGGAAGTTGTTTGCAGTCCAAACATCTAGTGATGAGAAGGCTAGCAACGATACTGAGAACGAAGAAAGTGAGTTGTTGAAAAGATATTTGGTCTTGAAACAATATACATAAGTATTTCTAGTTGAGGTTCCTAGATTACATCCTCACAGAGAGAGATATTTTTCTATTGAGTTGGTACTTGGAGCAACACTAACATCCAAGGCACCATATCGGATGAGTACTCCTGAGTTGGTTGAGCTAAAATTGTAGTTAAAGGAGATGAGAGACAAGGGCGACATAAGGCCAAGTGTGTCTCCATGGGGAGCACCCATGTTGTTTGTAAATAAAAAGGATGAAACCCTTAGATTATGCATTGAATATGGAGAATTAAATAAGGTGACCGTAAAGAACAAATATCCACTACCACAAATTGATGACCTCTTTGATCAGTTGCGGGGAGAAACAACCTTCTCCAAGATCGACTTGAGGTTAGGATATCATCAAATGAGAATCAAGGATGAAGACATTCATAAGACCGCATTCCAGAAAAGATATAAGCATTATGAGTTCACGGTGGTACCGTTTTGGATTACTAATTCCCCAACCACTTTCATGTGCTTAATGAACAACGTGTTGCTTCCTTCTTTTCACAAGTTTGTCATTGTATTTTTTGATGACATATTGGTGTATTCAAAGACTAAGGAATAACATGAGAAGCACTTGGATGCAGGTTTGAGTAAGCATAAAATCTACGCAAATCTTAGAAAGTGTGAATTCTACCAACCGCGTATACATTACTTGGGGCACATTGTCTCCAAGGAAGGGATATTAGTTGAACCATAGAAGGTCAGGGCCATCATGGAGTGGCCCACACCAAAAAATGTGAATGAAGTTAGATCATTCATGGGGCTAGCAGGATATTATAGGCAGTTCTTCTGAAACTTATCTAAGATAAGCCACCCTATCACATCCTTGCAGAGGAAAGGAAATAAATTTGAATGGACTGCTAAGTGTGCAACCAATTTTGAGCAACTGAAACAATTTCTCACTAATGTACCAATATTTAGAATTGTAGATCTAGATAAGGATTTTGTGATTTGTACAAATTCTTGTAAGGAGGGGCTCAGTGGAGTCTTGATGCAAGATGGACAAGTAATGTGCTATGAGTCTCGAAAGTTGAATGGGCATGAGGCAATCTATGTGACTCACAATTTGGAGTTAGCTGCCATTATTCATGCATTAAATATGTGGAGGAATTACCTCCTCAATAGAAGATTTATGCTCATGATGGATCATGGAGGACTAAAGGACCTATTTGATCAACCTAAATTGAAAGCTAGACAAGATAGGCGACTATAAACACTTAGTGAATTTGACTTCAAAATAAAGTACATTAAAGGAAAGGAAAATCAAGTTGTTGATGCACTCAATAGAAGGATTCAATTGAATCACTTGGCAACCATAAGTTCTTATAAAGTAGACCTAGTAGAGAAGATCAAGCATGCGGGGCAACATGATGAGAACTATCAGCAGATCAAAGAAAATCTACAACAAAGCAATCAGAACAAAGGATATGAGGGATATTATCTCATGGATGATGGCTTGGTTAGACCCAAGAATAGAATCTATGCATCGAACAATGCTAATTTGAAAATCCTCATCATGAGAGAGTTTCATACAAATCCATATTCTAACCATCCAGGATACCAAAAGACTCTCATGGCCATTAAGAAATTTTATTTTTGGCCTAATATGAAAAAGGAGGTGGTTGAATTTGTTGCTAAATGCATAAATTTCCAACAATTGAAGGCTGAATGAAAGCATATTGCAGGTTTATTGTAGCCCATTCCCATTCAGAAATGGAAATGGGAGGTGATATCTATGGATTTCATCACAAGTTTTGTTGAGACGTGTAGCAAGAAAGGCACAATTTGACTTGGCCTTGGTCAAATTGAGAAAATTCAAAATTTCCACATTAGCAGACAACTTGGAGGCAGTTAACTGAGGTGACATAGCTCTTGTCACTCAGTTAGCTCATTAAATTCGAGTTAGTGGGCTTGAAGTTCAATTTTCATGTGTTGATTTCTAATTTGTAGCAATCCAGTTCAGTTATTTCTAGTTGTACTCAGTTAAACTAGTTCTAACAGTTAATAGAACTAGTTGGAGGTCAGTTGTGTATTGGGACAACAATCTAACTCAGAGACCATCCAGTTAACTAATAAATCAACCAAAAATAGCTCATGCATGTAAGGGATTCAAATTTCTTAGTTGTAGTGGATATTCAAGATAGTGTAACATCAGTTGTAGACTAGTCTTGAGTGTACATGTGTTGCATGCAATTAGTGATCAATCCTTAGGAATTGCACCATTAATTTGGAGGAAATTTCTAAATATTAGGGGCCAATTTCCTTAGGATTTGCGCAAGGAAATAGGAGCTCAGGCATAGGTAGAAATTGACTAAGTTTGGGCTAGATATTTTCATTGAGCAGAGAGAACAATTATTCACTTGTAGGTTGAGCTCAAAGCGAAAAATCAATTGTAATACATTCTCTATTCATCTGATTAATGCAAGTAGACTTAAGGGGTTTTTACTAGTTGGTTTCCCTTAGATAAATCTGTGTACTTGTGTATCTGATTGATGCATGTTTGCGAATGTTGTTCTAAATTGTGAATTAATTTTCACAGAGAAGTAGAGTGGAATTGTGTCTCTTGATTTAGATTAAATTTATTGAGTAGTTGCAATTATATCACCATAATTTTACATGGTATAAGAGCAATATTCACACTAGAACAAGAATTTCGAAGTTGTTCCTTAGGAGGTTCGAATTTGGAGCTTCAATGTAGCGGGATTTCTTCAAAAATGGGAGAATGACCTTCAATGGACCGAGATTAGAGTATGCCTTGGAAGGCAACTTGGATTTCATTGCCTAGAAGGATCACATGGAGGCAGTGCTTGATGACAATAGATTGCTAGAAAATGTCAAGGCAAACATTCCAAAACTAGGATTAGTTGATGCCCAGAACCTAGCCTAATGGAAGAAATATGTAGCCACAGTGAGGTGAATAATCCTGGAGGGAGTGAGAGACCACATTGTCTCAAATCTCCATGGCAAAGAAAATAATTTCTCAATGTGGAAGGCACTGAATGAGATATTTGAGGATAAAAATGACCATAGAAAACTGAACCTCAAAGACAAAATTCAAAACATTAATATGCAAAAGAAGGATACTATTCTGTAATATCTCACAAGATTTACACAAGTTTGGGATGAGCTTAGAGGGGTTGGTGTGAATGTTGTAGAAGATGACCTGGTGAGCCTAGCTCTTTTAGGCCTTCCCAAAAGCTGGAATAACTACCAGAAATCGATGAACAGGAGGGAGAAATTACCAAATTGGGAACACTTATGGTCTAATTTGGTACAAGAAGAAATTAGGAGAAATGCTAGAGATGGAGTAACATCCACACAAGAGGAAAATGACTTTCTATAGTTTGAAAAGGATTGAAGGCCAATCAAAAGAAGTCTCAAGTTGAGGCTGAATCTAGCCAAGGAGGAAAGAAGAAAGACTTGTCCAAAATAAAATGCTTCAATTTTCATGAATTCAGGCACTATGCTACAAAGTGTCCACTCAAAAAGTCTAGCAATAAGAACTTAGGATGAGCACCATGTGAAGCATTGGATTTGCAGTTCGAGCTAGACTTCACCCTGATTGCATGCATGGCTAGCACTGTGATGGGGAGTGTGTGGTACTTGGAATTAGGTTCCTCATTCCACATGATAGGGCATAGAGAATTTTTTAATGACCTAGAGGAGAAATATCTCTCGATGCATATTGAGCTTGGCGACAACGGAAGGTAAAATGCTATCAAGATTGGTACAATAACCTTTAAGAGGGAGTAAGGATCCCATATTTTCCTCAAAGATGTCATGTTTATACCAGGATTGAAGAAGAACCTAATCTCTGTAGTAGTTTTGGAAGACCATGGATATGGTGTGATCTTCAGTAAAATTAAATCCTTTTTGAGACACGTAGCTACTTGGTAGGTGAAGCAGGTCGAGGTTCGTGTGAAGAACCTGTAGAAAATTGATGTGGAAGATTGTGTTGCATTAAGAAGTAAGTATGAGAAAGTGCAGAGTCAAAATGTTGGTGAACTTTGGCACAAAATACTTCATCATTTGCACCATGGCACCCTTAAAATTATGCAACAAATTACCATTGGCCTCCCTAAAGGATCACTCGAGCAGCAGAATGTATGCAAGGGTTGTACCATGGGGAAGTATGTAAAATCCACATTCCATGATCAAGGCAACAAATCAAAAGCAGTCTTGGAGAGAGTCAACTTTGATGTTTGTGGACCCTTCTCAAAAAACTCCACTGTTAGACATAAATACTATGTTATTTTTATTGATTATTTCTCAAGAAAGTGTTGGATCTTATTCATGAAAAAGAAGCATGAGACATTCTTAAAATTTGTAGAGTTCAAGGCAATAGTTGAGAAAGAGACCGACAAGAAGGTGAAGGCTCTAAGGAGTGACAATGGAGGTGAGTATGTTTCTAATAAATTCAAGGAATTTTGTGCCAAAGAAGGTATTCGAAGAGAAATAACAACTCCCCACAACCCATAGCAGAATGGGGTATTGGAGAGAAAGAACCAGAGCATTGTGGGAGAAGTGAGATCTATGCTACATGACCAAGGTCTATCACTGCATTTGTGGGTAGAGGGATGTAACATAGTAGTCTACTTTCAAAACCAGAGTCCTCATCAGATTCTTGGTACAATTACACTGGAGGAGGTTTTCTCGGGAAGAAAGCCAGATGTGTCTCATTTCTGAATTTTTGGAGCCTCTATTTACTACCATGTCTTCAAATATTCGAGGAAGAAACTTGAGTTGATAACAAGGTTGAGATATTTTTGTGGGTTACATTGAAATTCCACACAACTACCAGGTGTACTTACCTTCCATCAAAATTACAATTGTGCGAAGGGATGTAAAGTTTGATGAAGAGAAAGCAATGAGATGCTCTCTTAAGAGGGAGTTGAAAATCCCACTAGAAGAGGAGATTTTAGCTCCAAAGGAGGAGCTGTAGGAAGTTTTTGAGTAGCCAAAAATGGAGGAGTAGAGAAGAAGAAAAATGGAGACATCCACTGAAGTGGGGCCATCTAGAGAAGGTAGAAAAAGAACCAGGGAAGCTGATAGTTTGGTGCAGGATGCGAGGGAGAATGTGGGAGCTCCTTCAAATTTTCACAGGAAAAAGAAGTCATCTGAGAGGTACATTGGATAAATGGATCTAATGACTGATCTTGTAGAGACTGAACCATCCTCTTTTGAGGAACCAATTTGGGTTGATGCAATTGTGGAAGAAGAAAAATCCATCATGAAGAACAATGTTTGGGAAGTGATCCCAAGACCGATAGATTAATTGTGGGTTTGAGATGGATCTTCAAGGTTAATCATGCAATAGAAGGAATCATAGAGAAGTATAAGGCCAAATTTGTGGCCAAAGGATTCTCTTAAGTTGAGGGAACTGACTATGAGGAAACCTTTGTGCCCATAGCAAGGTATTCATCCATTAGATAAATTATTGCATTGGTTGCATAGATGGGGTGGAAGATCCACTATATGGATGTAAAAACAACATTTCTCAATGGTGTTATTGAGGAAAAGGCGTACATAGAGAAACCAAAGGGTTTTGAGACATCTAATTAGGAGTCTCATGTGTGCAGACTTAGGCAAGCATTGTATGGTATTAAACAGGCACCTCGAGCTTGGTACACTCAGATTGATAGTTATCTTACTAGACTGGGATTCACCAAAAGTGAAGCAAACGTGAACCTCTATCATATTTTGGTAGAAGATAAATTGCTTATCATTGTTCTATATGTTAATGATTTAATATTGACAGGTGATGAGCAAATGATCAACTCTTACAAGGAGGACCTTGCAAGGGAATTTGAGATGAAAGACATGGGTCTCATGCACTACTTCCTCAGGCTGGAAGTATGGCAAGGTGATGTGGATTTGTTTGTGCTTCTAGGAAAGTAGACCACCAAGATACTATAGATATTTCACATGGAGAGTTGTAAGCCAATGGAGACACCTCTAGCGACCAACTAAAGGAAGGAGAATTCCACTTCAAGTGAAGAGGTTGATGCTACCAGTTACTGGTAACTAGTGGGTTCACTGATGTATCTTGTGAACACACAACTAGATATGTGCTATGCAGTCAACTAGCTAAGCCAAACTATGGTTAGGTCAACCAAATTGAATTGGAAGGAAACTAAGCATGTTTTACGGTACATCAAAGGCACTACCCAATATGGATTATGGTATAAAAAGACAAAGGGAGTGAAGTTGTGTGGCTTCACAGATGTAGATTGGGCAAGGAGTTCATCTGTATGAAAGAGTACACAAGGTGGAATTTTTAGTGTTGGGTCTGCAACAATTTCCTGGTACAATAGGAAGCAAAGTTCTATGCCGCTCAACTCAGCAGAAGCTAAATACATGGTTGCAAGTCAAGAAACATTTGAGGCGATATGGATGAGAAAGATACTTGTGGGACTATTTGGTAAGGAGATGGATCCAAATGTGATCTGGTGTGATAATCAAAGTTGCATTAAGCTCTTTGAAAACCCAATATTTCATGATCGATCCAAGCATATAGATATTCAATATCATCATTTATAAAACTAGGTGCATAGGAGGATAATGATGCTACAACACATTCCGACAGAGGAACAAGATGCTGACATCTTGACAAAGGCTTCATCAAGAGGGAAGTTCAAATTACATAGGTGTAGGATAGGGGTGGTTGAAAATCCATTTCTTTCTAAGAGGGAGTGTTGAGAAGTGTAGCAATAAAGGCTCAAGTTGACTTAGCTTTGGTGAAATTGAGAAAATTCAAAATTTCCACATCAACAGACAACTTGGAGGTAGTTAACTAAGGTGACATGGCTCTTTTCACTTAGTCAGCTCAGTAAATTTGAGTTAGTGGGCTTGGAGTTTGGTTTTCATGTGTTTATCTATATTTTGTAGCAATCCAGTTCAATTATTTCTAGTTCTACTAAGTTAAACTAGTTTTAACAGTTAATAGAGCTAGGTTAGTTGCACAGTGGGAAAAAAATCTAACTTAGAGATCATTCAGTTAACTGATCAATCAACCAAAAATAGCTCATGCATGCAAGGAGTTCGAATTTCTTATTTGTGGTGGAGAATCCAAGACAATTTAACATCAGTTATAGACTAGTCTTGAGTGTATAGGTGTTGCATGCAATTAGTGATCAATCCTTGGGAATCACGCAATCAATTTGGAGGAAATTCCTAAAGAATATGGGCTAATTTCCTCAAGATTTCAATAAGTAAATAAGAGCTTAGGTAGAGGTAGAAATTGACTAAGTCTAGGTCAAATCTTTTTATTGAGCAGAGAGAACAATTATTCACTTGCAGTCGAGCTCAAAGTGAGCAAGAAATTGTAATACATTCTCTATTCATCTGATTAATGCAAGCATGCTTAAGGGGTTTTTACCAGTTGGTTTCCCTAAATAAATATTTTTACTTGTGTATGTGATTGATGCATGTTTTAGAATGTTGTTCTAAATTCTGAATTAATTTTCGCAGAGTAGTAGAGTAGAATTGTGTCTCTTGATTTAGATTAAATTTCTTGAGCAATTGCAATTCTATCATAATATTTCTACAAGTTTTTCCGGAAATTCCAAGCAGCATGATGTAGCCATGGTGGTTTTTTACAGATTGAGCAAGGCAACTCTTTTTTTAGTAGTCAAATCCACCAACTCGACTAGTGCGGTGGCACAAATATTCATAAAGGATATTGTTAGATTGCATCGAGTTCCCAAGAAAATTATTTTGGAAAAAGATTCCAAGTTCATTTCCAAGTTTTGGAAGGAACTATTTGCAATATTGGGGACTGAATTAGAATTTAATACAGCATATCATCCACAGATGGATGGGAAAACAGAGAGAGTAAATCGAATCCTTGAGGACATGTTGAGGATGTATGTAATGCACCAACAAAAGAAGTGGGAAGAGTATCCTCCACTTGTGAAGTTTGCATACATGGATACCAAGAATCTTTAAAGATGAGCCCATTTTGAGGCATTATATGGAAGGAGTCATAATAGTCCTATCAACTGGAGTGATCTAGTGAGAAGGTTCCTTATCATACCTGATATGTTAAAAGAGATGGACTAGTAGATGCAAGTTATTAGGCATAATTTAAAGGCAGCACATGACAGGAAAAAGAACTATGTAGATTAGCATAGGGTGCATAAAGAGTTACAAGTTAGGGAAAATTTTTACTTGAGAATTAGACCCAAGAAGAGCTCCTTGAGGATCAGGTCATGTGCCAAGATGGCACCACAGTTTTGTGGACCTTTTGAGATCCTTGAGAGGATTGGGCTAGTGGCATATAGGTTGGCCTTACCTCGTTTTGTTAAAGTCCATGGTGTTTTCCATGTTTCTTTGCTTAAAATATGTGTACAAGATTCTAATAATGTTATTGATTGGTCTGTGCTATAGGTGGAACCGAAGGGAGAGTTTCGACTAGATCCATTGCACATTCTAGACAAGAGGAGTCTCATGCTTCAGAATCGAGTCATAAAGCAAGTCAAGGTGCAATGGAAGAACTTTGGGCCTGAGGAAGTCAATTGGGAAATGGCTAATGCCATGAAGACAAATTATCCTTTTTTGTTTGATGGTTGAGGCAAATGTGAATATATATGTAAATATTGTAAAGATATGTAAATTTAAAGCTCCAATAATAGTATGTTGTTTTTTTTCTTTATTTATCATGTTTTCTTTGTGTATATGGACAAAGAACACTAAGGATGATGTTCCCCTAAAGGAGAGGGGTTTATAACAACCCAACATGTGATTGGCTTGATTTTTCCATGTAATATGATTACATCATGTATTTGAATTTTGAAAATTAAATGGGTTGAGTGAGAGACACAAATTCCAAAAGGATAGAGGGAGGTCAATTACTTGGGATTTTCATCTTACTTACTGAAGGAAGAAAGCTGGACAGTGAGGACAACCATTGAAGGTTGAATGTTGAGTCTTAATTGCACTAGAATGATGTATTGTATGGGACTGTTCGGTACATTTATGAAATTCAGACAAGGGACAAGCCCATGCTAACTTGGGAACCAGAACAAATAGAAAAAGGACAAAGAGTTAATTCACAACAATTATGTGTGTGTAGTAGGAAAAACACCAGAGGGTTGACCTAGGGGAAGAGAGAAGAGTTAGACAGTGCAAAGGAGGCATACATGATTCACAACAAGGGGAAGGAAGAAAGAAAAGAGAACTTCTCTGGGAACACAAAGATGAACTCAAGAGCAAAGGGGAAGAAATTTGTGGAAAAGAGGAAGAGTGTGTGCATATCAGCTTGCGATTTTGAGAATCAGGTGCACATGAGGACAACAGAGAGGCTCACTTGTGAGTCTTGACATGTTCACATTTGTGTATCAAAGGCATATTAGACACAAAGTGTAGAGAAGTGTCTAGCACTCTGCAAGAAAGAGAAGAGGGGCGTGTCTAGGATTAACAAGAAGACAATGATATTTACATGCATTGTGGAAGACATTGACTTATTTTCACCACTATTAGGAGGCTATCATAACTTCAGTTGAGAAACATGTGTATGGGAGGAATTCTCCTGCAAGTGAGGGTAAATCTTAGGATAAATTAGGGGGATGGAGGGTGGAGATGGCGTTCTCTTAAGTCCCTTAACAACCTAGGCTAGATATTTAGCCCTTGGATTCCTGGTAAAGGAAATTATGGAGTCTTCTTTGCTTATTTATCTGATTTGGCAGTGGGTTCTCTATTCCCTTCATTAGGTGGAATCACTATGTTGCACACTTCCATGGTGGAGGTGAAGCCTATTGACTCCCTGAAGTGTGTGTATGTGTGTGCTATTGGATAACTAAAGGGTGGAGGCAATTGGCCTCTAGATTTCTTGTGCATTGGTTAAATTCCACGTAGCTGGTGGGTGAAGGTATGAGGACCTCTAGAGTCCATGTTTCCGCTGATAGTTGATGTTTATTCCCTTGAGTAATACCACCTCAGTCCCTGGAATATGGATCGGGGTGACAACTACAAGTAACTTGTCTATGGTTGGGTGGAGAGTTGAAGTCCCAAACTCGGTTTCCCATCTTTAATACAAATCCAAGATACATTTTCTTGTACATACTATTGTATGTATTTCATGTTAAGAATGAATGAATGATATGATATTGGTTTGCTTGACAAGCCTTGTTTGACTTGTATACACAAGTTGAGATGGTTTTTGGTCCATATGAGGATGTATTGATAATCATGAATGTTTCATAGGATTAATGGTCTTATACTGATATTTTGCTATAGAGAACTGTTCACTTGTGATAGTGTTGGGATTACACTAGTGACATTTTTTCTTCCGGGGAAAAAAGCAACTTTTTATTAGTGAAATAAAAGTTTTGTTCCAGTAGTTCATAAGCCGCACAGGGCTTAAATGTGCAGATACAGCTCAACCCGCGGGGAGCTATTTTTCGAGTTTGATACCTGATACATTCATCCTCCAAGAGGAGGATATAAAAAACAAATTTATACAGGAAATTTCAAAAAAATTTGGAGTCTCCAACATGGAAAGACATAAATCCTGTGAAAGCAGTGAGAAATAGTCCTCCATCACTGTGTTACATATACAAAATTTGATAATCAAAAGTGGAGAAAACTGAAATATGTTCCGAGAGAAAATGCCGAGTGAGATAGCCGAGAGTATATGCCGAGAGATCAGAGCTGACCCCGAGAAATATTTGCCGAGAGACAGTATATAAGAAAAAAGTACATGAGTGTGAACAGCAAAAATTTAGTAAAACTGGAGAAATGCCGACAAAAAAGGGCGGAAAAAGCTGACTGTTGATAGAGCTACTGAACATATGGAGGCTGGTTTGATCTGACAGACTGCCCCTGTAAAATTTCTTCTATCTCCTAGCTGTCCTGATCCTGTAGTAAACCTGCCTTAGATAGCTGATCGGCTTCTTCGTTTCTTTCCCTGTAAATATGACATAGTGAGAACCTGTTAAAGAGAGTCTTCAGGTGTAATATCTCTTCAACAATAGTCATTAAAATTTGATTCTGGCAAGCAGCTAAACCATTGATCCAATTAATAACATTTAGAGAGTCTCCAAATAATTGAATTGAATTGATATGTTTGTGAAGGAGCCAACAGAGAAGGAGACGCAATGAGGAGAGTTCTGCATAATTGTTTGTTCCCGATCCAAGCCCAACAGAGGCTTTTATAATGTTTTCTGAGTTGATGTGAATGCTTATGCCTGCCCCAGCCCGATTATTTTGAGAGGCTCCATCAAAAAAACCACATGGAATATCCTCCTGGATTATGAGATTGTTTTGAGCAGATCTGGTTTTCTTAGTTTCAGGGGGAGGTAGAGAAAGATAGATGGCTGCGATGTTAGAGGCTATAGCTGAGGGCGGAGTCATAAGGTCTTGGAACAAACTTTTATTTCTCGCAAGCCATAAGGTCTTGGATTACACTAGTGACATGCTTGAATAGTGAAGTCATTGGTCATTGTGGGATGTTTTCATCTTGCGATGATTGAATTTTAAGGGTTGAGCAAGACTTGTCATGGGTTGTTGTATATTTGTTGTTGATAACCCTCACAGTTTCATTCTTTTACTTGAACATGATTATATGAAAGTGATGTTGAATCCTTGTTTATTATTGTTCAGCTGGTGGGGTTGATAGATCGGTGGAAGTAGGTTCATGTTGTTGAAGAGCTGTTCTACTCTCCGGGTTCATAGGAAGAACTACTCTTGGAAGTAGTTCTATTTCAGGTGAATTTCCTTAAGGGAATATTTATCAAGTTGTTTCAAATATTATTAGAAAATTATATATTACCGAGCAATGGAACACATAAAATATTGCGGAAACATAAACACAGAAAACAAATAAAACAAGAGAGACAAAAATATACGTGGTTCACCCAATTTGGGCTACATCCACGGAGAAAAAACCAGTACTTCCTTTTATATTATCCAAAAAAATGAAGAGATACAATCTACAACAGATCTGCTGTAATTTCCTCTTCTCTCTCACATAATCCCCTCTTCCTTTCTCACTCATAATAATAATACACAACCAAAATACAATTCTGTCATATAAAACTGAGGGTTTCCTTCTAGGGAAAAAACCCTAAATTAGCATTACTTCTACCGCTAGATCATCCATCTAATGAACAAACCTAATGAGTACCCCTTGCATGGAGGGGTGTACAATATTCCTGGGGTATACATCCGGTTGAAACAAAGACCTTTAAATTAGGAAGATAATCAAGCTCCACACCCAACAAAGATTTTGTATGGAGTTCAGTGGCCATGGAGTGCTAATATTGACACTTGAAAAGACTCTAGGAAACCCAATGAAATCGTGAAGGAAAGTGGCCACTAAAACTATGAATTTTTTTTGAAAAATGGCTTATAATTCAAGTTTCTAGGCCCTTAGGTTGGGGGTCAGGAGGTCAACTAGGTGGGTCGAACCTTGGTAAGCCTCTACCCCGACCTAAGTTGGGCCAACTGTCCAATTTCTGGGAGTTAGGATGTCGGATGGTCGGGGGTCAAGATTGATCACAACCTAACATTTTAACTTTCCAAGTTGGAGGGACGACCCCAACTTAGTTTAGAGGTAGGGGGTCAAGCCCATAAATGTAAAAGGGTTGGGTGCAATGGAAAGAAGGGTCGACTTCTGACTGGTCTTTGAGCCCAAATACCATGTGGCCTATCCATGGTGGTGGTGCCTCTAGTCACCTGCCACGTTGGCCACTAGGTGGTTTCCATGTGGAGGGTAAGGTGACATTGAAGGTGAGGATAAACTATGTTTAAGAAGGTGTAACTCTCAATCTGTAAGTTAGATTGAGGGAAAGTTTATATTGTTGGAATTGTCTTGATGAAACAATTGCAATGATGGTGTCAGATTGAAGTTTTAAGAAAGTCAGGGAAGGTAAATTTTTTTGGGTCCTATTCCCATAGCTATATTTTGGAAGCTGGATATGCATAGTAACTACCTCATTATAACTCTAGATGTGTTATGGGGTTAAGAGGGGTTGTTACATTTTTAGTCCACTTGGGTACCTGAAAATGCCAAATCTTCATGCCACATGCCACTCTCTTATTAGTTCCACATCATGATGATGTCATCATGACATTGTGTCTCCACATCATCTCTACGAGCTGATGAAATTGTGCCATGTGTCATTCATCAAATAGTCCATGTTGTCAAATCTACATCACCAATACAATAGAAGGAGGGTCACGAGCATTAGTTTTTCATAAAATTATTTAATAAAACTTTTAAGGTAGGACAAGAATTATTACAACACTTGCCACCCTAATTTTTGTTACTCACTTTTCCAGATCTCCGCGATAACTCAAGGTGTTTCTCAGAGAAATATATGAGGAGTTTCTTTCGAGATTTCTGTCTCGAGATAAAAACTTTGAAGGAAATCTATTCTCTGGCTTCAGTCAACCAACGTATTTTTTCTATGCCACTCGATGTTAAACCATTTATTGCCTATGGTTTTTACGTGGCACCCTCCTTAGTGGTTTCATGATGAAGAGGGGGGGTCCCTATTTCATTCGGTGCCATTGATTCTCTTGATTGGATATTCAGATAATACAACCCAACGTAGGACCTCCCCTATTGTTAACCCTTGAGCGAGCATGGGACCCTGCATTTTAAATAATGGGGTTAAGAGGAAGCATGGCACACATGCATCACATAAATTTACCCACCATATAATGTTTCTCTGCTCCACAAACTATTTTTCCGACTTTGGCAAAACACCAAAAATTAACTCTACTACCAAGTTTAGTTGCAACCTTTGACTTTGGGGCTTTTGATCTTTGAATGGCAATAACTTCTGATCCAAGAGGCCATTTACAAACTTCCATATACCACTTGAAATATCTTTCAAAGCTGTATCCATATGAGTAGTTTCCAAGAGCTACTGAGATGATCTTCTAAACTGGAATTGGCTCCAAAGTTTCTTCTTCTTGATCATATTTGCCTTTATCATACTTGAGCCAATGTTATTCCTTTATCATTCTACTTGCAACCATCTCTTCCTTTGCCATCAATGACAACATATTTCTAACATATTTTCTTCTTTGATTTGATTTGGAAGTCTTAATATTATGCTTCTATAATCATGAGATTTGTGCCCAAAATTGTTGCATTTGAAACATTCAACATGATCTAGTAAGGGGGAAAATGTATTGTAATTTTTGACAATATTCTCATTAAAATTTTTAGGATTGTTGCTCACACAACCATTCCTCGAGATCTTATGTGATCCCTTGCTCTTATTCCTCATATAATCATTTCTTACATGAGATTTTCAATCTATTGCCTTATGACCAAATTTTTTACATGAGAAGTGATAACCATAAAAGAGATTTTGATACTTGGAAGTAAAATGCCTTCTTTGATGAATTGATCTTATAAATCCAATCCTCGGTCTCAAATGGTCTTCACCCACCTGGTGTTTCTTTCTTTATTTTGAAATTATGATCTAAATTGTTGGTCGTTTACTTCTTTCCTAGTGTTGTTTTCATTGATAGATCTTTTGAGCAATCTAACATATCTTTCATTGTTCGTTTTTGAATTTCTATTCTGATTTTTTTTTTCAACTTGATTCTTCATCATAAACAAGAATTATTTTAATAAGAGGAAATATAAAGAAAATCAAAATTTCAAATATGATTTTAGAACTCTTTCCAAACCTCAAACTTTGATTCAAATGATCATTAGCTTTTCTAAATACTTTGTCAAGAAAACAATCTTCTAGTTTGCCACAATTTCCTTCCCTTTCTTTGAGTCAACTTAGTGACCTTTCTTATATTTTCTTTGATTCTTCTAGATGTAACTTCATGAGAGCGTCTATTGCTCTATCAAGATCATGATGTTTTTCTTTCTCATATTTCTACAGAAACTCCTCCTTTCTATTGAGTATTTCTATTTATTCTAATGTACTAATAAGTTCTCCCTTAAGAGCTACCTTCCCATCAATATTTTCTTCCTTTGAATCTTATATATCCTTCTAGTTATCTTTATTTTCTTGATAAACACACTAAGCCTCCATGGTCATGAGTAGGAATTCCTTTTTTTCATTATCCAACGAATTCATTACTTTCTTCTTATGATCTGCTATATTCTTTGGAGTGAAATATTTTCTTCTTGAGACATCTTTCCTTTTTATGCTCATAATATTTTCTATTTATCTTCATGTTCTTATTTATTGTTACTATTTAAAAAAATTACATGTGGAAATATAGAAGCATGGTGACCTATTTTACTATAATTACGACAAAATAGTAGCCTACCTTTGTGTTTGTTAAATCCTCTTTTCATGGAATACACTTCTTCTACATCTAATTCATCTTCAAATTCTTCCTTTGCATATGAATCTTCATATTGATGATCAACAACTTGAACATTCATGGCTAGGAGAACTTATTCATAATCACTATCTTCAAACTTTTCATATGGACATTTAAAGCATAGTGACCTATTCTACCAAACTTAAAACATTTGGATGATAAATTATCTTTTCTTTTCTAGTTCCTTTTGAGATATATTGCACTTCTTCTATATTTTATGTATCACTGGAACAATCACAAGCTTTTTTTATTTTCTGTCCTCTTTGAATCTTTGAGAGCTTCTTCTTTTTGAGTTGAATTTTCTATTCTTATTTCATATGTAGCGTCCATCATTAGATTCTCCATTTCTTTCATTTCTTCAATATCATCTCATTCATAGATATTTTGAAACTCATCCCACATTTGTTTTTCTATTTCACAATGCATCACCTTAACACTATTTTAATTTCATAGACAACACATGATGGCACTCATGGCTTTTACATTATCTTAAAAATCCTTCCTTCCATCCAGATTAGAAGGAGGACTTGTTGGACCTTTATAGCCATTCACCACAGATTTTCAAATGTCAAAATTTAGACTTTAGATAAGTTTTCATCCTATCCCTATAGGAGGCATAATTGATTCCATTAAAGAGTAGGAAAATACTTCAAAAACAAGTATTATTAAGTATTATCTGTTATAATTGATCCAAAATCATTTGATGCAAGTCACTATGATCTGGTTGATGGCAGGGAAAAATTTAAGGATGAAAATTTCTCTTAAAGTTTAGAAACCATGGTGAATATTACTAGTCCACAAATTGCAAATTATAAAATGTTTTTTGATATCTTTCTAAAAGAATGCAAATTTCTAATAGTTTTATATATAGCCTTTATACAATTTTGACAATTTTTGAAGTAAAAAAATTTATACCATAAAATTTGGGCGAATCATTTTTAGAAAAAAATTGAAACGGACAAATATTTTTTGGAAAAACCATGGAAAATTAGTCCACTTGCGAATATTAGCCCCTAAAATATTCCATGGTCCATAGACTGATAAAAAATAGAATGACACAAATGTTGGCTAGAGTTTGAATTCAAGTAACAATGTAAATGAATCTGAATGAAACCCAAGAGAGCTATACCAATTACAAGAAATATTGAATCCCAAATAAAGTTGGTGTATACAAATAGGGTGTGGATAAATTCAAACCATTGAAGTAGGAAAATACTTCAAAACAAGTATTTCCAGTGCAAATACATATGTATGTTTAACCAAAAATACATATGGATGTTTAACCAAAAGACCAAATGAGGGACTTGCTCAATAATTGCTAAGAATAGAGAACTTTGTTATCTCTACAATGCATTCTTTGGCAACTACACTAGATAACCAAAAAGAGAGAACCTGATACTATGAATACTCCTGTCATGTCAAGGATGCAATTCTTGAGACCCCCCTCTTTAATTAAGATCCAAAATTCTACTTACACCCTTTGGCAACATCTAGTGACACTTTCATTGTCATCATGGAAAAGTAGCAATTTAATGCTACTCTTTCCTATGCTACTTCCTTACGACATTTCCTTTGTAACATCTGGTGCAAATGCTAGTAATCAAATCTAATTATATATATATATATATATAGCATTTATTACTATATAATTAATATAAGAACTAACTAAATTTAATATCCACTTAGGAAGATGTGATTTAAAAATGGTTTTCCTATGCTAGTATGAAATATTGAGGTAATACTCATAAATTTAAATACATATAGATAAGAGATATTGCTGAAATATGTAACACATAATTTGAAAGGGTCATTTAAAGTTGATCAATGTAAAAAAAAAAAAAAAACTAACTATCAATGGATACATATTGTTTTGATGTACAAGTTGTTAAAAAATATTATCTCAAATTAGAAGAATTTTATAGATCTTCTGGCTTATTCTCAATAAAGTATATGTGCTTTGCCTAAATTTAATTTCATTCATTATGACAATATTTCAATAGATACAGTGTTATTCTAAATATAGCCCTTGTAAATATATTTTAGACATTCAATATCCATTTTACAATACTATAGATATAATTTAAAATGTGCTTGATTTCTCAATATTTTCTTTTTACCTAATTAATCAAAATAGTCTGATTTCTTTAGCTATGATTGGTAATGAATTTTTATTCTAATTTGTTTCAGTTATTTGAATTTTATTTGATTTTTTTTTTTAATCCAAAATCAATATGCCATTATTCCTATGTTAATATTTTATTTAATTGATTATGAAAATATTTGAATAGAAACATTTTAGTTGTAAATATAGCCTTTGTATGTAAATATATTGAAGACATTTAATAGACATTTTACCATAGTATACATATCATTTAAACTATGTCACATTTTTAAAGCAAATATACTGAGGTTATTTTATTTATTTAAAAATATTACTATTATTATTATCATCATTATTTATTTTTTATATTTAAAATATGTGTTTGATTTTATTAAGTTATAATTTTATAAGAGAATATAATACACATATTCAAATTTTCCTAACAAAGAAATAAAATTCCAAAAATCTTCAAATTAAATTATTATTAGTAATTTTTTTTACATTACTATATATTTTAATTTTAATAAAATTTGATTATAAATATATAAAATTTATTAATATATAAGTTATATAAGAACCAAGTAAATTTATAAGATAAAAAATATCTCTTAATAAGTAACCATTGATTATATTTTTCTTGAAGCATGATAGACTTACAAATAAAGTAGATATGTTTTGTCTAAATTTGATTTCATTGATTATGATACTATTTTTCATATACACGATTCAATTCTAAATATAACCCTTTTATACTTATAGTTTCAATTATTTTAATACAATATTGTTCCACATAATAAGATTCTATTAATTGTAATTTTCAATATATTATTTAAGTAACATCATATATTATATAATATAAACTTATTTTATTATGATAATTTAATCTTAACTATTTATTTTATATAAATTTATTTTAAATGTTTAAAATAATAATAATAATAATAATAATTCACATTTAAAGTGTATAAGGATTTTTTAGAGTGTTGAATCTAAATATATAGTAAAAAAGCAATTTAAATCAAAATTTGACTACAATTTTTTTGACCTTCTCCAAAAACTCCAGGTCTATTCCTTTAATTATTAAATTTTTGTTTTTGTTCGAATATTTTCACTATATTGGGTAAAGTAGCCCCGGAAACTCCATGTCTACTCCTTTAGTTATTGGGTTTTCGTTCTTTATTCGAATATTATCATCATAGGATAAAGTAGCGATCAAAGGTTTTTCAAAGCGTTCTTTTTAGTATTCATCTAGATTGTGAAAAATTATTCTTGTTTTATGTAAGTTTCTTTGATTGATTATGACAATGTTTTAATAGAAACATTCTAATTGTAAATATAGTTCTTGTAAATATATTTAGAACATTTAATAAGCATTTTACAATAACATAGATATTATTTTAATTATGTCATTTTTTAAAGCAAATATATTAAAAGATTACTATGGTTATTGTTATTATTATTATCATTTCTTATTTTTTAATATTTAAAATATGTGTTTTCTCTTCTTAAGTTATAATTTTAGGAGGGAATATAATATACATAGTCAAACTTCCCTAAAAAAGAAAATAAAACTTTAGAAATCTTCAAATTAAATTATTAATAGTAAAGAAAAATTATATTACTATATATTTTAATTTTAATATAATTTTACAATAAATATATAACATTTATTAGTATATAATTAATATAAGAACCAAGTAAATTTATAAGATAAAGTATATCTCTTAATAATTAAAAATCGACCCCCGGATGCGGGTGATATATGAGATGGGACAGACGATGGGAGATGGCCACATGCCAGCCCGTGGCCATCACGTGGCAGCAGTAAAGAACCTAGCCATCGGCTGCAGCTGGTATAAGGTGGGATGGCAGAAGAGAGTTAATGACCCGCGAGGTAAATTGGCTCAGGCGACGGCAACAGTTATGGCGGGGGAGCTCCAAAGCAGAGCCGCTGAAGGTATAAGGGAAATCACAGCTTGGGATCAGAGAATGTTTGGGGTTTTGCAGGTGCCCGGCCTCTCCGTCTCTGTCGGGATTTCTTATCCGTCTGTCTGGTTTATCCCTCATTCGGAGTTGGGTGCAGGAGGTCTGGTTGCAGGGTGTAAGGCCTCCGAGCTGCGGTGCGACGGGCGCCGGGCGGGCACGGGCGCACGACGGGTGAGCGCACACGACGGTGCGACGTTTCTGCGAGTTAGTTGCGACGATACCGTGGAGTCATATGCGACGATGAACGACACTATGCGACAATAATGTAAAATCATAATACGACTAAGTATTATGTGGACACACATATTATATGAACATATGGGGTTTATATATATGTGGAATAATAAAACAATAAAATATAATATAATCAAGCCATGTAAAAGGGATATGCGAAGCTTTATATACATGTTAAACGTGGAGCATAAAATATACAAAACCGACCACATAAAACATAACGTGAAGGCTTCATGGCATTATTTTACATGTCGGCCCAAAGTTATGTGCTAAGATATGAAGCGTATATATGAGAGGTGGATGCACCTCATTTCATCATGGAATCTTCGCTCATCTTCATTCGTACAAGGGGTAAAACAACATAAGGGTAAAGAAGACTACGCATATCTCATGCGTAGTACTTCTAAGGTGTAGTTTTGACTTAAGTACAGTTTGAGGTGTGAAGGTGGAAGTTGTGTGCTGTTTTATGCAGGATTTGGTGGGAAGGTCGAGTGGCTCGGGTGAGCACTCCTTCTTATGCAAAGGTGCATAAAATGTTGTAAAAGGCTGTCTATGCCTTGGTTGTAAATTGTTCTAAGTATAGACTTGGAGTTTTGCCAAGTATACTTGCTGATGTATTATTGAAGAAGTTGTTATAATATTATTGTTGGGCAAACTGTTCGGGAGTTGCCCCTCCCTTTATACTTGTGTATTGTTGATGTTCTCGGTTTATTGTTCATGGTTGATGATTGAGAATGTTCTTTGTTAAAGTATAAAGGATAACACTTTATTCGGTTATAAGAACACAAGTTAAGTAAGTTTATGTTGAAATAGGCGTAGTCCATAAACGTTAGTATTGTTAAAAAGAAAGCGTTCGGTGGTGCCGCACCTCGCTACAAGCGGTTGGAAGATCACCGCAGGTGTAGGGGCGTGACAGTTGGTATCAGAGCAAAGGTTGCTCGTGGAAGTGCAGGATACTCGGTGGAATTGTTGAATGGTCGAGACTAGATCGCAAAGGAAGAAGAAGCTGGACGAAATGGCAGCTGGGTCTCAGGCTGGGTCTAATCATGGTGAGAAGGATACTACTATTGGGTTCATGGAAAAGTTGTCGGAAAAGATAGAGAGTATGGAGATTTCTTTTAAAGAAGAACTCGATGAACTCCGAATGCAGAATGATGAGCTCAAGACACAAAATGAGTACACTGAATATAGGTGTGCACAACTCGAACAAAGGGTCAAAGAAGTCGAGGAATCAAAGGATCAAGGTCTTGCAGAAAGTCTTGCAGAAATTGAGAACTTGAAGAAGACTCTTGAAGATACAAAGTACGAGCTTACAATTGTGAAGAGGGCCATGGGACATTATTCATTTGGAGGAATGCCTCAAATGAAGGTCAAGGAACCGGAATCTTATGATGGAACAAGGAAGGCAACAATTCTTGGCAACTTCTTATGGGACGTGGAGCAGTACTTGGAGTGGTTGAACCTGATTGATGGTGAGACACAAGTCAAGGTAGCTACTCAGTTCTTGACAAAGGATGCTAAGATGTGGTGGCGAAGGAGGGTGGACCAAATTGCCAATGGCAGTGCTGATGACATCACTTCGTGGAAAGACTTGAAGAAGGCTTTGCAGACCCACTTCAGTCCTCAGGATGACACATGAGAAGCAAGGACCAAACTCAAGTACATAAAGCAAACCGGAAGCCTACAAGAATACCAACAAGAGTATTCAAGTGCAGCTTTGGAACTTCATGACATGGCAGAAAAAGACAAGGTGTTCAACTTCATTATGGGATTGAAACCTTGGGCACGCAATGAGGTGAGGAGATAGAAGATTAGAACACTTGAAGAAGCTTTTGCTGCGGTTGATAGGTTGGTGGATCACCTTGATGAGACTTTTGATGACAAGAAGAAGAAGTCCGAAAAGCCGAAAGAGAAGAAGGATGATGGTGCTTCAAAAGCAGATGATGGTTCGAAGACAAAGAAGCCTTTGAAGTGTTGGATATGTGCAGGACCACACATGGTGAAGAATTGTCCCTCTAAACCAAAGGTGGCTGCGGTTGCACAGTCTGATGATGAGAGTAATGATGCTTCTGTGGGGATGATGCAAATACTTGGTGCTTCTGCTACTACAGAAGTAGTCTCTAAGAGAGACCCAGAAAGAAACAAGTTAGAGTATGTTCGAATGAAGGTTGGAGATACTAATGTGATCACTATGGTGGATAGTGGAGCCTCTCACAACTTCATGAGCGAGGATATTGCAAGGAGGATTGGACTAAAGTTTGTACCAGCAAGGGCACAAATGAAGACAATAAATTCTTCCCCGATGGAAATTCTTGGTGTAGCTGAGAAGGTGGATACTACACTTGGTGAATGGACCGGGAAGGTGGACTTCACTATAGTGCGGATTGATGACTACGAAGCTGTATTGGGGGTGGAGTTTATGAAACAATTCGATGCTATGATTGTACCACATTTGAAGAAGCTCTACATTTATGATGGAAGAGAAGATGTACCCATTGGTGTGCCTACCATTGGTGCAACAAGACCTGATTGTAAAGTAGGAGCAATGCAAATGGAGGACAAGGAAAAAGTGAACAAGCGGTTATCCACTGTTGAGGCAAAGCTTGCGGAGTAGTCGGTGGTCATCAAGACACTTTCAGATAGCATCGTGGACTTAACAAGAAGGCTAGAGCTAGTGGAAGATGATGATGATGATGATGAGGTATATGTGAGGCCAGATGTCCAAAAGGAAGACCGGGTTGCTTATCTACAAAGGATGGAGGTTGAGGATCCTGATAGACGGATCGAGTTGATTAGTGAGGAAGAGCCCTCAGGCTCTACTCCCTCTACATCTTCTTAGATGAGTAAGAATATGGGCTCATTGCTAGCTGCTCATGGCAGTGAGTCCTCAAGCATATAGAGCAGGTATGATAGGTGATGGCATGTTGCAGATGAGATGGATGGAGTTTCCATGGACCTGAGCATGGATTATGGAGATACATACCTTGGTATGGTGAGCTTGGTGGCAGTGGTCATTAAGCCGAGACATAGTGGAGAAGAGTCTCTACATATGTTGCAAGGATGTTTGCCTTGTGTAGAAAGGTCGACATCCTGAATGATGATGATCTTGGTGGAGAGCTACCGAGATGGTATGTTGTCGAGGACGACAACGATTTCAGGTGGAGGAGAATGTAAGGCCTCCGAGCTGCGGTGCGACGGGCGCCGGGCGGGCGCGGGCACACGGGCGGGCACGGGCGCACGGCGGGTGAGCGCACATGACGGTGCGACGTTTCTGTGAGTTAGTTGCGACGATACCGTGGAGTCATATGCGACGATGAATGACACTATGCGACAATAATGTAAAATCATAATACGACTAAGTATTATGTGGACACACATATTATATGAACATATGGGGTTTATATATATGTGGAATAATAAAACAATAAAATAAAATATAATCAAGCCATTTAAAGGGATATGCGAAGCTTTATATACATGTTAAACGTGGAGCATAAAATATACAAAACCGACCACATAAAACATAACGTGAAGGCTTCATGGCATTATTTTACATGTCGGCCCAAAGTTATGTGCTAAGATATGAAGCGTATATATGAGAGGTGGATGCACCTCATTTCATCATGGAATCTTCGCTCATCTTCATTCGTACAAGGGGTAAAACAACATAAGGGTAAAGAAGACTACGCATATCTCATGCGTAGTACTTCTAAGGTGTAGTTTTGACTTAAGTACGGTTTGAGGTGTGAAGGTGGAAGTTGTGTGCTGTTTTATGCAGGATTTGGTGGGAAGGTTGAGTGGCTCGGGTGAGCACTCCTTCTTATGCAAAGTTGCATAAAATGTTGTAAAAGGATGTTTATGCCTTGGTTGTAAATTGTTCTAAGTATAGACTTGGAGTTTTGCCAAGTATACTTGCTGATGTATTATTGAAGAAGCTGTTATAATATTATTGTTGGGCAGACTGTTCGGGAGTTGCCCCTCCCTTTATACTTGTGTATTGTTGATGTTCTCGGTTTATTGTTCATGGTTGATGATTGAGAATGTTCTTTGTTAAAGTATAAAGGATAACACTTTATTCGGTTATAAGAACACAAGTTAAGTAAGTTTATGTTGAAATAGGCGTAGTCCATAAACGTTAGTATTGTTAAAAAGAAAGCGTTCGGTGGTGCCGCACCTCGCTACAAGCGGTTGGAATATCACCGCAGGTGTAGGGGCGTGACACAGGGGGTCTGGTTGCAGGGGACTTGAACTACCCTGTGGTCGTTTGGAACTTCGCTCTTCCGCATCCCGCAAGAATGGTGAGACCTCAACAGCGCATGCTTAGCCGCCGAGGTACCTCCAGGGGGGGAACCACGCGCAGTCAAGAAGCGGACAATGCTGTCCATTGTTGCCACTGTTACCTCGCTCGCTCTACTCACGCCAACCCCCTCCACTCCAGCCAATTCATGGATGCAGGGGCTTCGAGCTCGAATGCCTTGCCTGCCTTTGGTTCGGCTATATTCAATTTCAGCAGCGCTATGAACAATCCGCGGATTAGCGCGCATGTCTCTGTCTTGTTCATAGAAAATGCCAGGGAAGATGAGGATGCCTTGGATGAACAGGGGTAGAGGTCGAATGACAATCAGCACCATGAAGCAGCGGCCTTTGAAGCGGACAAGGAGCAGAAGGTTAAGGATGCGGCCTCAGACCCGGAAGACGTAATGCAACGCAAGCAAGACAAGAGGCCGGAACTTGCGAGGAGGAAAACACCTATCCCACTGCGGCTGAAAGAGAAGCCTATGGCTGGTGCCGGGTCGAGGAGGTGCAAATGGACGACTGAGGACACCCGCACATAAGGTTTCTATGGCCTTCTGTATGGTCTTTTGCTGTTTGTTTTATTTTGAACTTGTTAAAGTAACAATGCGTCTGGTCTCTTTCATGTCTGGGTCTATTTCCAAGTTCCTGAATTTTGTGTCAATGATCTGGGTGAGGTCGGTGTCCCCTGCGTGGGATGAAATGGTTAATGCCCCTGCGTGGGCGAGCTCCTATGGAAGTCTAGTTTCTGTGTCTGGCGCCCTTGTGTGGGCTAGTTTTGGGATGACTCAATCGCTCTCGGGTGACATGCCCAGAGCCTGACTCTCTTCTGTTTCACCATGATGTATTTTTGAATCCTGTACATAATAGAATAGTTTAGTCTTTTACCGAGAAAAAAAAAAAAATTAAAAATTGACTATATTTTTCTTGAAGAATGATACACTTAGAAACTAAATAGATGTATTTTGGCTAATTTTTATTTATTGATTATGACAATATTTTAATACAAACAATTCAATTGTAAATATTTATATTTATATTTTCTTCAACTATTTTAATATAATATTATTCCACTTAATAAAATTCTATTAATTGTAACCCTAAACCCTAAGCATTTTATAACATTTTAAAAAATGTTTTGTAATTTTTTTAAGTGTTTATTAAAAGCATTTACTAAAGTGTTATAAACCCTAAACCCTAAACATTTTATAACATTTTAACAAGCATTTTGTAACTTTTTTTAAAATATTTATATTATTTAAGTAAATTTATTTTATTATAATAAATTTATTTTAACTATTAATTTTATATAATTTTATTTTAAAAGTTAAAAATAAAAATTAAAAATAAACTTAAAAAAAACTCAAAAAAAACTCAAAATCAAAATGGGTTGAGTTTTTAAGGATATTAAAACTATATATGCAATAAAAAAAATGTTTAAATCAAATTTAACCACCATTTCTTTTTGGAAACTCCAAAACTACTCTTTTAATTATTGATATTTCATTTTTTTATTGGAATATTTTAAATTTTTGGATGAAGTAAGGCTCAAAGGGTTCTTTCTATTCATCAAGATTGTGAAAAATGGTCCCTGTGTTCGTTGGAAGAGGAAAACAGGGACCATTTCATTTTTCATTTTTCAATTGTCTAACAATAAATTTAAGAGTGAATAATTGTATACAATAGTAACTAGGGGAGTTCATTAAAGAAATTCTTCTCACGAAACACACCCTTTAGAATTAAGTTATTATAAAATATATAGTTAAAGAGATTTAATAATTAATATATATTTGTTAAAGAACCCAAAATCGATTTATAAAAAATTTACACTTATAGCAATTTAATAACCAAATATTTAAAATTATATTTATTTTAAAACCAAATTATTACTATTATTATATTAAAATAAGTTATTACTATTATATATTTTAAAATACGTTTAAAAAAACATAAAAATAAAAAATAAATCTCATAAATATCGACCTCGTGAATGCAGCAAAGCGAGGGTAGCCCTTACCCGACCAGGGAAACTCTACCACGAGGAATCCATTTTAATGGGGAATATTTGGAAATGCAAAGAAGTGGGTGGGCTGTTGGGTGAGCCTCTCCATATACGGAGAGATTTAGACATTTGGAATCCATTTTATTTTAAAAAATTTGAATAATGCTTTATTTTTTGGGCATTATATTTTACTTTAAAAATGTATGCAGTTGTTTATAATGCGACTTTTTGGAAGTTTTTCTGGTGGGTTTTTCCAGTCAAAATCCGGCAGCAATTTATTGGAATCACAAGTTTGATAGCTAGTTTCTGCACAATCAAAGTGTTCCAGGGTTTTTTCAGGGTGCTGAATCTAAATATGCAGTTAAAAAACCATTTTAAATAATACAAATCAAGATTTAACCTCAATTTTTTCCCGCCAAAAAATCGCATTATAAACAACTCCAAAATGTATTAATGGACAAATTGTCCTTTCCTTATCACAAGTTCAACAAGTTTCTGAGTTGTTTATGGATTGATTGAAATGATTTTTTTTTTCAATCTAATTTAAATGTTGTGTTTCAATTTAGCAAATAAAATATTTTGTTTGTGTTTTTATTTATCTGAATTGGAATTCACAGAGAACGAAAAATATTTAAATCGTAATGTTAAAAGCAATTACAGTGTCACCATCATTTCGGTTTGAATGCTTTGCTGATTTCGGTCAAAATCAGACCTGAAAATAAGTAGACATGATGCTCTTCGCCTGTAAAAAAGCACACCTATATTTTCATCTAAAGCAAAAGGTGAAGATATTCCTGCAAAGAAAAAGATAAAGTTATTCGTTACCTTTTGATAAAGTGAGCGTGACAAGGCATGAAAATGAAGGGAGGGGATAATCACAGAGCAACATACAGTCGAGGGTTAGATATGGTCTTACAAAAACTGCATAATCAAAGAATCCCCAAAAAAGTTCTCAGATTGTGCGCAGGGAAGATGATATTGATGTCATTTCTGCATTTTCATGGATATGCAATACGAATTGGGTTGAGAGTAGTTGTTGTTGTCGAGATGGGAGAAGTGGGGAAGAATGTCATGGCCGAAACTCTCCGAGAATGTTTCGACCATTTAATTTCGCTGGCAATATGGCAGAAATTCGCGGGCGCCTCTCATTGTTGAAGCTACTAAAACCTTTAAACTGAGTGGGCGTCTTTCTACAAACCAGAAAATCCCATTAGCTTATTGCCACATTATTATGTTTTAGTAGCAAGTGAGAGTGTGGGTTTATGCCAAGTTCAATTCTGTGTCCTGCAGCTCAATGCATCTTGCTTGTGCATAGTGCCTAATGCATCTCAAATGTGCCCTACTGCTCCACTCAGTGAACCCTGCAACGGCATCGAACTAAAAGTTGTGAGGGGTAATATATGCGCAACGGGTCATAGCTGGAGGTGCAAAAACCATTGTTGGATGTGCAAAACGCAAGTAAAAGCCTGTAAGTAAGATGCAACTGTGGTTCCTTGCCTGCAGTTGGGCTACGAAGAGACTGAGAAGACTTCTCTGATGGATGACATAACTCTAGTGATAATTATAAAGGCCTTGTCTTATCACATAACAAAATGCGCACTGAGTAGTTTCAATAACCCTTGAAATGGGGTTTCAAGGAGAAAGTCATTGTATGAAAAAAAATAACCATGGAGGCAATTTCTTTGCCTAGTGTAAAAAGAGCTTTACTTTTTATTATGCATATTTGTTATTGTTCTGTATATGTGAACACTGAGTTAAAATATTACTTTTGTACGGTTTTATCTATTGAATCTTTTATTACTTTCTTTAAGAACAAGTCTATAATATCCGAGGGTTTGCAATACAACTGGATTGCTTCCATTACTCAATTATTTTATCATTTCATTCCGATCTGTAATGTTCCTTCTTACTTGTACAGTCCGTATTGATGGGTGGTAATCATTGCTTAGTTTTTCTTCTTTTCCCTCCAAAATATTTACATGTACTTATTTTTAAATTTAAAGGATTTTGATTGGTTTACATATTATGACATGGAAATTACGTGAAAATTTCATGGGCACTTTTACGTTAAAATTTCCTCTAATGATGGGTTTTCACCAATAATCTATCATACAACATTTAGTGAAAATCCACCACATTCATTGTCACCTCAACCACCTCCTCCATAATCAAAGTACCCATTTTTTGCACTAATGATGTCAGAGTGTGGTTATTCTCTACAACTAGCACAATCAACTACTGTAGAAATAGAATTCAAATGATCGAATTAGTCACCTAGAGGGAGAGGGGATCCAAATATTGCACATAGACACACCAATGGAGAAAATGAATGAAGCTTAATAGACAGAATCGGTCGGGCATCCAACGCTAGTCTCATTTTCAACTCACATCATTCCAACACCAACACAATCACACTAATTTTTTGAGCACTTGATCTACTTTTCTCATTCTTCTATACTTCTCTACTCTTATTCAACTTCTTTTTTTTGTAAATGTAACAAATCTAAATCTCCCCTTCTTTAGGCCAAAAAAGGCATTAAGGGTGGGGAGATTTTGGAGGGGTTAGTCGACTTATCAAGTCAACATACATGATTGAGCTTTGATCTATATTGAAAGTTGGTCGACTCCTTGTCTAATCAACCGACCCATTCAATTACTTAGTATAACTATTGTAATCGTCTAGTGGAAGTATAAATATGGATGTACTTGACACGAAGATGTTGTTGGTTACTATCATATATTATAATATAAGGGTGCCTTTGTTGTTTCTCCACTACTTTTGTTATCTCATTCATTGGTTTTTCATTATGTCTATTGTTTAGATTGCTTGGTAAAGACTAATGGTAACTGATGCATACATTTCCCTAGAATACAAAAATCCTCTTCATAATAAATAATGCTCTTTATTTCTAATAATTAACCAACATAGAAACAAATAGTGGCTCTTTTTCATATTTGGTTCACCACTTGTCTTCTTACTTTAGTAGGCATACCTTTGTTGAACAAAGGCTCTCCAAATGTACTCTCAAGTTTTCAATTCTCTTCACATCTCAATGGAAGATTTGTGCAACCTTGTAGCTATCATTATAGTGATCAAATAAGTGAATTATGGGTGAATACAAAAATGTTATAGAGTATGGTATAGGAACTAATCGAAATGTTGTGTATTCATACAAACCCACAATAAGATAATATACACCGAATAAGAAGTAATTTCAAAATTGGATTATATAATATGGTTAAATGATGAACCAACGGTACACTCAACTAATTCCAACACTCAAGAAAAGGTTTAAACTAGTGGAGAGAGATAGTATTACAATGTGTTTCTATTATAATTATCATGGTTTACATAGAATGCAAGAATGGATCAAAACTAAAATACATGAAGCATACATATCCAAGAACAACCTAAGACAACAATGGGAATCAAAATGGGAAAACTAGATTCTAGGGGGTTGTCATCATGAAGAATTGATTAAAAAATAGCGATATATACATAGAAAACCTTATGCGTTGTTACTCACTAGAAAAAACAATTTTGTGAGTGGATTGAACTTAATAACAATATTTTCTCATGCATGACTAGGCACAATGCCTCCCTTAACCTATGATTTTTAGGCCAACTACTTCTTAGAGCTCTCCCCTATAGAGCTAACCTTTGTCATTTCCTCTTAGTATCTACTCTCTCTTCTTCCATATAAATTTTATTCTTCTCTACAACATTCATTTTTAATGAGTTTCCTTTGAAGGGCAACTATCATAGTGATTTATTTCAACTTCCGAGTCAATTTTTGGACATTTCCTCAACTTCTCCAAAACAAAACAACTAAATGCCGATTACAAAGTTTACAAAGATATTTTTGATGAGGATACTGTTTAGATAAATATTAAATTTAAAACATTGAAATATATCCTCTCATTTTTGAAATATTGATAGAGGGAAACTCAACCACCAATCATAATAACATTTAGTAACCTAGTGAAACTTAGTTGAGCTAGAATTGGGGATCTAATATTGTACTCCTACTTGAAACATTTTGGTCAATTTTTCTGAGCTAAACCATTGGGTTTTATATATAATTCTACGAGAATGTAACCTAATACACACTTGTAGAGTTACATATATTTGATGGGTTAGCTTAATCAGTTTGATCATACTATTTCAAGGTCTAGTTAACTATGTAGTCTCATTGAGGTTCAAATCACACAGTGTTATATATGTATGCATACTGTGAACAAAGGCACAAAAAGCTATCTAGCTTCATAACAATGTGTATTTGCACTATTCACATAGAAATATTCTTAGAGGTCAATTGGAGCACAAATTTTGTGAAGCATAAATTCCTCCTTGAAAGGCTTTGGTTCAAGTTATTAAGCTAATCCATTGGGCTTCATATATAACTCTACAAGCATGTAACTGCATACATGCTTGTAGGGTTATATATATAACCCATTGGGTTAGTGTGGTGAGTTTGATTGAACTAGTTCAAGGTGAAGCTCATTGCAAAGTCTTAAGTTCTAGTCATATTGAGGTTCGAGTCATGTAAATTACTATATATGCCTGCATATTGTGAAAAAAAGCGCCAAAAAATTATATATCTTCATAACAATGCATATTTACATTATTCACATTGAAATATCCTTAGTGGTAAATTGGAGCACAGTTTTTTGTGAACATTTTAACAATGCATACAAAATGAACTTAAAATCTAACAATTTCTAATGCAATTCAAATATGTATTGAACATAGCTTGAAAATTCCTATCCATTATACAAAAGTATGATTCAAAATAGATTGGGAATGAAATGAACATATAATATTGCAAAGAAGACACAAATATTTGATTGAAGACAAAATATCATAAAGAAACTCAAATTCTATCAATGAATCAAATGATGAAAAATGCTATAATGTGCATAATCCACCCACCAATGGTATGTTATCATAGTCGAGCTTGGATGCCCCTTGAGATAGTTTAATTCCCCCAAATATGGCTCCCATCCTCAACCCTTCCCCATGATATTTGAACTAGTGATGTGGCCCGACCTAAAAGCCTGCAAAAACCAATTGATCTACACCTCATGGGTATACCTCCTTTATATATCCACCCCAATCCTTTCTAAATTTTTTTCCTTCCTATTATGGGATTAAATTAACTAGCAATTGCACCAGATGTTGCAAAGAAAACATCATAAGGCATAAATTCAAGAATAATCGTGAGATATCAAAAATCATTGAAGATAAAAAATAGTAAACAAAATGTCATTCAAAGATAGAAGATAAAGTGAAATCACTTACATTATACCAAATTAAGATATTTTGTAAGCTTTCCAACATAGACATTGTAATCATAATTCTACAAATTTATTATAACAATATTCTATTAATTGTAATCAAAATTTTATAAATTTAGCATAAATATTCTATTCATTATTATAGAGTAATGTGAGATGTTTGATATTTCTTAAAGTGAAAATCATTTACTATAAATAATTATTGTTATACCTTTTTCTGAATTTCGTTATAAATGCCAATCAATCAAGAGATAGTTACACACAATATGGAAATGAAGATTCCAATGTGATTTTGCATGTATACCCTTTCTTCCACATTGGGGGTTGCACCCAATATGGAAATAGAGATGTCATTATATGGTTTTATTTCTTTAACCCCTCTACTTCTAATTAAGATTAACCTTAACCATTGCAACCATTTTCCTAAACAATTTCAACATCTACCTACCCAGTTGACAACTTCATAACAATTAAAGCTCTAGACTAATCATTTTTACCATGATATTTTAATAATATCTAATCTACCTACCGATAATTTGATTAAAAATTAAAGCTTGAGACTAATCATTTCTACCATGAGATTTTAATAATATCTGCTTACAAAGTAGACAATTTTACTAAACATTAAAGTTTAAAGAGATTCCAATCATACAACTCTTTTGATACCATTGAAGTAGGAAAATACTTCAAAAACAAGTGTTAGGTCCCTATAATACTAGTGTATCCCCCTTATTGTTATTGTTAGTGTAGCCCTCTATTGTTATTGTTGTGCCCTTATATTATTATTGTTATGTAGGCTTTGATTATATTGTGACCCCTTAGACTCCTATAAATACAAAGGAGGTCTTATCATTTGTATAATCCAAGAATTGTTCATTTATGTAATGTAAAAGAGGTTTCCTCTTCAAAGAGGATAATTTTTAAGTTGTTGATATATCTTTTCTTCTGTTTTGTGAGTTGGTTGCATAACGTTTGGTATCAAAACTTTGGATTTTAGGGTTTCGCTGCTTCAAACATGTCATCTTGGAATTTTCACTATAAGTTTTTCCCTAAGAGGCTTCACAAGATGAAATTCAAACCATGTAGAGTTTAAAATTGGTAAACTTCGTGTAAAAAATTCAGATATTGGCCCACTATAGTTTCTGAGATATGGTCCGAAGAATTTAGGGTTTTTGTAGGCTCCAGAATTCAATCTCAAAAAGGTGACCTAGGGAAAATTGCTATAACTTTCTCTTCGAGCATTGGATTTGAATTTCATAAAAAGTGACTGAAATTGCACAGACTGTAGTTTTCCGTATATCATTTTTAGGCACAAAGGTCAAAACAATGACACGTAATTCTGTACAAGTTCACTCTATTGAACTACTCTATAATCAGGTCATTGTGAGAGATTGGACATAACTCTTCCTTGAAGAATCCAATCTCATTCTAACTTGTGGGGTTGGAAAGAAGACTCAGAGGAATACCATAAGACAGAATTTTAGAGCTTGGAGAGCCAAAATTACAAAGTTACAACCATTTCAATATCAAGCTCCTAAAGCAAGAAAAACATGTGTATTTTTTAAAAATTGCATTTTTGTTTGAAAAATTAGTTTGAAGTGATTCCAAGGGCATACGGAAGTAGGGATATCAATATTTGGCTCTAAAATTCCTCCCCCAAAAAATAATTTACACCTATTAAGCCCTCAGAAAGCTCTACTATGATGCATGAAGAGGAAGAATTGCAACATGATATATCCAAATTATGGGACCAAGTGCAACAAATTTCGCTCTTACCAAGAGCAACCAAAGATGAAATAAAAGGGGACGTGGATGGATTGAAAGGGGACATGGATGGTATAAAATTATAAATAAAATGTGACATGGATGGTTTAAAAATAGAAATAAAACGTGACATGAATAGTTTAAAAGCATACATGGAAGGTTTGACAAAGTTGCTGCAAGAAACACTTCCCAGTGGTGATAAGGAATTCCATGAAAATCATAATGAGGATAAAAGGAATATGAATTATGATTTTAGAGACTCAAATTTTGGGTGTAAGAACCACCATATTCCAAAGATGGATATGAGGAAGTTTGATGGCAAGGATTCGGTAACATGGAATCTACAAATGGAGCAATATTTTGATCTCCATGATGTGCAACACACACAAAAGTTACACATTGCATCTTTATATTTAGAACCCAATAAATTTGTATGGTATTGATGGATTTTTTCTTGTAAACCACTTGTCACTTGGTCAATTTTTATGGAGGAAATGATAACACATTATCATGATACAATGAGCAACACCTTCTTTATCCAATTGATAAATCTCAAATAAAAGGGTTCAATTGTGAAGCACATTGAGGACTTCCAAAAATTGAATATTAGGGTAGCTGATATTCTAGAAGAGCGTATGAGTGATGTATTCATAGGGATTTTAAAGGATAACATCCAACATGACGTTCAACATTGGGAACCTGATTCATTGGAGAAGACGTTCAGGGTAGCAAGAAAAGTTGAAAGCAAAATTAGGGCAACAAGGAAGTCTACCACTCATAACTATAAAGATGAAATTGTTGCTGCTCCTAGCCTTCCACAACTTAAAAGGTTAAAACCACAAAAATCAGAGGAAAAAATAGAAAAAGGGCTTTGTTACAGTTGTGATAACAAATATACTAAAGGTCACAAGTGTTCTGAGAAGAAATTATGTTACATAGATTGTGAAGAGGAGGAAGAAAAGGAACAAGAAATATCAAAAGAAGTGGATATACATAGGGAACCAACCCTAGAGAAAGAAGAAATGAATCCGACCATAACTTGTAATGCATTGGCAAGAATTACCACTCCTAAAACTCTCAAGATAGAAGGATATATCAAGAATAAAAACGTAATAGTGTTGATTGATTCGGGTAGTACCCATAATTTTATTCATTGTAAGATAGCCAAGGAATTGAATTGCTTCCTATATCCAACACCAGAGTGTTAAGTGATGGTTTCAAATTGAGGAACTATCAATTTCTCTGGAAAGTGCCATAATATGTGGCTAACCATGGGGGAATATGTGTTGAATATTCCAATTCTTTCCATTCTAGTGTGTTTTGCTGATGTTGTACTAGGAGTCCAATGGTTACAAACTTTGGGGACAATATCTTTTAATTTTCAAGAAATTTTCTTGAAATTTTTTGGGGAAGGAAAGGAAGTTGAATTAAGGGGTATCACATGGAAATTGGGAAAGATAATAATATCTAGTGGCATGAAAAAGATTTTGAAGAAAGAAAAATGGGGTGTAATTGCACAATTATGCTCACTAGAGGTTCAAACATCAAAATCATCTATTTTTATAGATCTCCAAAAAATATTGGACAATCATTCTAAGGTATTTGAGACTCCCAAAGGAATCTCATCTATTCGTGATCATGATCATGTTATTCATTTGATTCCAGAAAGTGTTCCTCCAAACATCAGGCCTTACATATATCCCTATGTCCAAAAGAGTGAATTTGAATGTATGGTTGCAGAAATGCAAGAGGCTGATATAATTCAACCTAGTCAAATTTATTTCTATGCTTCAATAGTATTGGTGCACAAGAAGGATGGATCATGGTTTACGTGTCTAGATTAGAGGGAGCTAAACAAGCTCACTATTAAGATACATTTCCCATTCCTGTCATTGATGAATTGTTGGATGAATTACATGGAACAATTTACTTCACCAAGCTGGATCTTCGTTCAAGATATCATGAAATTAGAATGAAGACTGGAGACATTCCAAAAACACCATTCAGAACTCATGAGGGTCATTATGAATTTTTGATCACGCATTTTGGCCTTACTAATGCACCTTCCAAATTTCAAGGTTTGATGAATTCCATTTTCAAACCCTTCCTTAGAAAATTTGTGTTAGTCTTTTTTGATGATATACTAATCTACAACAAGTCTTGGAAGGATCATGTTCAACATGTTGACATGGAGCTCAAACTATTGGAGGAGAAACACTTATATGCAAAAACCTCCAAATGTTTCTTTGGAGTACAAGAAGTGGAAAATTTGTGTCATATTGTATCTCATGAGGGCATTAAGGTAGACCCTAAAAAATTTAAAGCCATTAAGGAATGGAAAATCCCCACAATCATAAAGAATCCTCTAGGATTTCTTGGGTTGATAGGGTATTATCACAAGCTTGTTAAGAACTATGGAAGAATAACAACACCTCTAACAACATTACTGAAGAAAGATGCATTTTCTTGGACTCCAGAATCAACTAAGGCCATTGAACATATTAAAGAAGCAATGTGCCAAGCACCGGTCTTAGCTACGCCAGACTTCACAAAAACCTTTATTGTGGAATGTGATGCCTCAGGAAATGGAATTGGTGTTGTTTTAATGCAAGATGGAAGACCCATTGCTTTTGAAATTCATACAATCAAATGAAAGTATTTACACAAACCTATTTATGAGAAGGAAATTTTGCAATACTACATGCAGTAAAGCAATGTCGACCTTACCTAATGGGATGACACTTCAAGGTAAAAACAAATCATGATAGTATTAAATACTTTTTGGAACAAAGATTATCTTTAGAAGAGTAGAAAAAATGGGTCACAAAGATGTTGAGTTGTGACTTTTAAATCATATAGAAAAAAGGGAAGAAAAATTTTGTTGCAGATGCAATCTCAAGAAAGGATGAGGACATGGAAGCATCACTTTGTGCCCTTTCTATTATCCTTGACCTAGTTGGATAACCAAAGCAAGGGATGAATGGAAGAATGATGAAGAGGTGTGGACACTCATTCAAAAGTTGCAACAATATCCCAGTACATCTGATACATTTAGATATAAAAATGATTCATTATGGTACAAATATTGGTTATATCTTTGTAAGAATTCCAACTCAAACAAAATATTCGTTTGGAATTGCACACCTACCCCTTAGGAGGGAACTCAGGATTTTTAAAAACTTACCACAAGGTCAAGAAGGATTTTTTTTGGGATGGACTTAAATATGATATTCAGGAGTTTGTGGCGGAATGTTTGGTTTGCCAACAAAATAAAGTTGAGAAAATTAAGACCCTGGGTCTATTATACCTTTAGCCATTCCAAGTCAGTGTTGGGAGGAGGTATCAATGGATTTTATTGTAGGTTTACTCAATCCTGAAGGAAAGAGTGTCATCATGGTTGTAGTTGATAGACTTACCAAGTATGCACACTTCTGTGCATTATCTCATCCTTTTAAATCCAGTACAATTTCCATTGAATTTATGGAAATAATTAAAAAGCTACATGGAAACCCAAAGATGTTTGTAAGTGATAGAGATCCCATTTTCACAGGAAATTTTTGGGCGAAATTATTTTCTTGTCTTGGTACTCAATTAGCTCATAGCTCATCTTATCATCCTCAATTTGATGGGCAAACTGAGATATCGAACAAATGTTTGGAAGGCTATATTTGTTACTTTGTATGATAAATAAACACAATGGGTTTAGTGGTTACTTCTAGCTGAATGATAATATAACATTTCCTAGCATACTACAGCAAAAATAACCCCATTTATGGCACTTTATGGATATCATCCACCATCCATCACATGATCTTTAAAATAAAATTATAAGGTTCAAGCATTGGAAGATCAAATCAATCATCAACAACAAGTTATCCAACTCTTAAAGGATAACCTCACTCTGGCGCATAATCAAATGAAACAATAGAAAAATAAACATTACAGTGAAAGAAGTTTTGATGTAGGCGACTATGTATTTTTACCGCTACAACTATACAAACATATGTACCTTAATCAATATAAGAAGGATAATAAATTATTACCCAAGTACTGTGGTCCTTACAAGGTGTTACAAAATATTGGTACTATGGCACACAAATTGGAGTTTCCTGCATCTTTCTGAGTACACCCAATTTTCCATGTTTCATGCTTAAAGAAGGTTATCAGTGACAAGCTCCTAGTTCAAACAGTGTTTCTAGAACTTGACGAAGAAGGAAAAATTATATTTGAGCCTGAAGCAGTCATGGAAACAAGAACCTGACAACTACAGAATCAATTAATTTCAAAGTATCTCATTAAGTGGAAGAACTTAACCGTTGATTATTCCACATGGGAGGATGAGAATTTTATACATAAGCATCTGGAACTACTCAAGTGTTGAGGACAACACTTTTTTGAAGGAGATGGGCATGTTAGGTCTCTATAATACTAACGTATCCCCCTTATTGTTATTGTTAGTGTATCCTCCTATTATTATTGTTATGCCCCATAGAAGCCCACTATTGTTATTGTTGTGCCCTTACATTATTATTGTTATGTAGGCTCTGATTATATTATGACCCCTTTGAATCCTATATATACAAATGAGGTCTTATCATTTGTATCATCCAATAATTGTTCATTTATGTAATGTAAAGGAGGTTTCTCCCTTGAAGAGGATATCTTTTAAGTCATTGATATATCTTTTCTTCTATTTTGTGAGTGTGTTGAATAACACTGACCCATATTAGAGACATGAATGTAGTGAACATTGGCAATTAAAATTTAATAGAGACTGGTATTAGTTGTACCATGAATGAATGTATGATAAACATTGGACTCCTCTGGGCGACTTCGTCATTTGTGCATTTCAACCCATATACTATCATGCTACTTACTGACATTTACACCACGAGTCAATAAAAATTATGTGTTGCGAATGGTCAAGTATTCCTTGAAAATCTTCAACAATCTCTAGCTAAGATGCTAAATTTACCTACTTATGGTATTTTTTTTTTCTCGATAAAGTACTAAATGAACAATTCCTTATTTGGGCTAATGAAGAAAAATTGAGCTTTTTACAGTGTCTGCTAAAAAATCCCAATGAAGTCTCTAAAATCGTCATGCTTATCTCAACCAAGTCTCTTAAATCCTTATACCAAACCTTGACTTAACTCCTAGAAATTATTCAAGGATATTAAGATGATTTAAAGATGGATGAGACAATTCTTATGTTTATGAGGGAAAAATTGTTGAACCCTAATGAAATTACAATCAATTTCCTACAGTATTTAGCCAAGAATATTTATCTCGCGTATTTTTCTAGAACTAAATTGATAGAGACAAATAAGGATGAAACGAGAAAGGAAAAAGACATAGATCGTTGGACTCAAATGCTGTATCTACGAAGAATTTCTAGAAGTTATTCAAAGCTCATATACCATTTATTTTTCTATTTATAGGTTAAATTGTTACAAAAAACTCCTGATAGGATATCAGAGGAGTCCAAGAGGATTTTATACTTAACAAATGAGACCAATATTGGTCATTGGTTCCTTTTACTTGACTACTCTATCCTTTGAGCTTATGGTTTTAAAGGTGAACCATACCATTTCCCAAAGTTCATCCATTCCCAGTTATTTGTTTTAGAAATTTATAGACAATGAATACATCTTAATGAGTCTCATTTTGTTGCAAGAAATAAAAAGTATTTGATTGTGATCCATTTTTCCATTGGTCCTTTAATTATCAAATATAAAATTTCCTTAGAAATTATAGAAAGGGAAGTATTATCTTTTGCTATTGAAAAGATATATCTTGGCAGTTTGATCTTGTGAAAATTATATCAAACGAAAGAAATTTAGGTGGCCTAGTTGTATATGTACACGACCCAAAATCTAAGCTTGGAAAACTAGCTAATACTGATTGTTCTTCTCACAGTGATGTAAATCTAGATGAAATGCAGGTATTTGAAGTGGCCATGGATGAGCCATCTTGTGTCAAAACATGTCTTGTGAAGCAAAATATATCTTCATCAGTTTAGGAAGAAGGGTGGATAATTGATAACCCTCAGGGTAATCCTATGAAGAGAAAGGTAGATGAAATCAATCTTGATGAAACACAATTGTCTGTAAAGACTGTAAAGATAGCAATGATGATGATAAGGAAATAATTAATTCCCAAGGACTAATGATAAATTGTTGAAACAATTTGAGGATACACTAGAAAAAACCAAACCAAAGGACTCTAAAGAGAAAGCTTTATCATTTGATAATAGTGTAACTCCCGAAAAACTTAAAAAATCTAAAGGTAAAGAATTAATGTTAGTTTCCAGAGAAACCAAAGTCATAAAGGATGTTGCAATGAAGGAAATGACTTCATATACAAGACCAAGGTTTTTATCAAAGACTAACTTTGATAATAATATGTTGAATTTGACTATATTTTGTTAGAAAACTATATATATTACGGAGCAATGGAACACATAAAATATTGCAGAAATATAAACACAGAAAACGCACAAAACAAGAGAGACACAGATATACGTGGTTCACCCAGTTTGGGCTACATCCACCCCGAACAGCCAGTCCTTCCTTTCTATTATCCAACAAAATGAAGAGGCACAACCTACAGCAAATCCACTGTAATATCCTCTGTTTTCTCTCACAGGCTCACCTCTCTGTTTCTCGCTCACAGAATACACATCTATCGCACAGCCTCAAATACAATGCCCTCATACATAGAGAGGGGTTGCCTTCTAGGGCAAAAAACACTAAACTAAACATAAGTTCTACCGTCAGATCATCCGCCTAATGAACGGCTCAGATTGACTAGAAATCACTATACTTTTACAAGGCAATTTTACAGCTGTTTTTAGCTTTGGGGGTGCTTCCCCTGAGCCCCCACCAGGGGACCGCTGGCCCCCGGACCCCCCAGCCAGGGGGGATCGGCCCCCCCGGACCCCTGCGGGGGGGGACAAGTCCCCCCCTCGTGGGGGGGTGTACAAACTCCCTAGGGTATACATTCGGCTGAAACAAAGACCTCTGAACAATCATGCTCCACACACAACAATCTCCCACTTGGAGAATGATTGTAGAAACTCCACCGCTGCTTCATTTGCTGGACAATGACTCCTCTTTGGACCTGGCTATTTCTCATCTTCATCGTCATCCTTGAAGACCAATTGAAACTGAGCATATTCTCAGTTTCTCCCTGGTTACAACTTTTGTTAGCATATCTACAGGATACTGGCTAGTGTGTATCTTTTCCAGCTTCAACTCTCCATCTTCCAACACTGATCGTATGAAATGGTACTTGAGCTGTATGTGTTTAGTCCTAGAATGAAATGCTGAGTTCTTTGCAAGATGAATGGCACTTTGGCTATCACTGTATAACGTGCCCATATCATGCTCCTTACCCAATTCACCCATAAACCTTTGTAACCAAATCATTTCTTTACTAGCCCCTGTAGCAGCAACATACTCTGCTTCTGTTGTTGAAAGTGCAACAACACTTTGGATTTTTGAAACCCAACTGACAGCTGTTCCTCCAACAGTAAATACATATCCTGTAGTGCTCCTCCTGTTATCTCTGTCACCTGCCATATCTGCATCAACATATCCCTGTAGAGAAATGTTTGCACCACCAAAGCATAATGCTTGATTTGTGGTACCTTTCAAATATCTGAGAATCCATTTCACTGCCATCCAATGTTCCTTTCTTGGATTGTTCATGTACCTGCTTACAACTCCCACTGCATGTGCAATATCAGGCCTTGTGCAGACCATTGCATACATTAAGCTTCCAACTGCTGATGCATATGGAACTTTAGACATATAATCCATGTCTTCTTGGGTCTTTGGGCACATTTCCTTACTAAGTTTGAAATGGCTAGCAAAAGGTGTACTAACTGGTTTTGCATTGTGCATATTAAATCTTTTCAATACCTTTTGTATGTACTCATTCTGAGATAATGTTAATTTGCGATTTTTCTTATCTCTAGTGATTCTCATACCAAGGATTTGTTTTGCAACTCCCAAATCCTTCATTGCAAATGAATTTGCCAATTTTCTTTTGAGTACATTTATTTCCTGCATGTTAGATCCTGCAACAAGCATGTCATCCACATACAATAACAATATAATATAGCTGCCATCATTTTGCTTTTTCAGATAAACACAATGATCAGAGTGACATCTAGTATAACCTTGTTCAGACATAAACTTGTCAAATTTTAGATACCACTGCCTTGGAGCCTGTTTTAAGCCATACAAGCTCTTCTTCAACCCGCACACTAGTTTCTCCTTCCCTTTCACCTCATATCCTTGTGGCTGCTGCATATATATCTTTTCCTCCAAATCCCCATGGAGAAAGGCTGTCTTTACATCTAACTGCTGAAGATGCAAATCTTCAGCTGCTACAAGACTTAAAATAATTCTGATTGAAGTCATTTTAACAACAGGAGAAAATATTTCATCAAAATCAATACCTTTCTTCTGTGCAAACCCCTTCACCACAAGTCTAGCTTTATACCTCTGTTTTTCTCCATCTTCTTCCTTCAACCTGTAAACCCATTTATTCTTCAATGTAGTTTTTCCTGCAGGCAACCTGACTAAATCCCAAGTCTGGTTATGCATTAAGGAGTCCATCTCTTCTTTCATGGCTACCTCCCACTTCTTCCTGCTTTCAACTTGCATTGCTTCTTAATAACATTCGGGTTCACCAGAATCAGTCAACAATAAATAATATAATGAAGGAGAATATCGTTCAGGGGGTCTACTTATCTTGGTAGATATTCTAACACCACTTTCAGGTGTTTGGGGTGCCTGTTGTTGTTGTGGTGGTTGCTGTTGTTGTGGTTGTTGATTATTATTATTTTCAGGCACCTTTACTTTTTCAGTGATTTCATCAAGAACTGCGTATTCCTTGTTTTCTTTTTCTTTTTTCTTTTCCTGCAACTGATTCTTATACAAGACCTTTTCATTGAATATTACATCTCTGCTCCTAATGATTTTGTGATTTTCGTAATCATATAAGCGATAACCAAAATCATTAACACCATATCCAATAAAGGTACATTTCTTTGACTTTGCCTCAAGCTTTGATCTATTTTCTTTATCAATATGGACAAAGGCCTCACAACCAAAAGGATTTAAAAAAGAGTAGTTTACCTTTTTACCTGTCCATGCTTCCTTCGGAACACCACCATCCAAGGAACTTGAAGGCCCTCTTTTTATTAGATAAACAACAATATCTACAGCATCTGCCCAAAACTGTAAAGGCAATCCTGCATTCAATCTCATGCACCTTGCACGCTCTATGATTGTTCTGTTCATCCTTTCTGACACACCATTTTCTTGTGGTGTTCTTGGAACTACCTTCTCTCTGCGAATTCCATGTTCTGAATAGTACCTATCAAACTCTTTGCTGCAATATTCACCTCCATTGTTTGATCTAAGACACTTCAATTTCTTTCCTGTCTCAATCTCAACCAAAGCTTTCCATTTCTTGAAAGTATCAAATACATCAGATTTATTCTTAATACAATAAATCCAAGTTTTTCTAGTTGCATCATCAATAAAAGTAACATAATAACGAGAGCCACCGAGAGATGATACTTGAGCAGGTCCCCATACATCTGTATGCACAAGCTCTAATTTTTCATTCTTCTTTTCTTTCCCAACTCTGAGAAATCTGACTCTCTTCTGTTTTCCATAAATGCAATTCTCACAGAAGTCCAAATCAACATTCTTCAAACCGGCAACAAATTCCTTGAGTGAAGAATCTTCATCCCCTTTTCACTCATGTGTCCGAGCCTATGATGCCATAATGCAGCATCTGCTGCTTTGGAAGTTAAAGCATTAACAGAGTTAGAAATACCATTGCATAAATACAATGTACCAACCTTTTCGCCTTTTTCTATTACCAGGGCTCCTTTGGTGACCTTCCAAGCTTTATCTGTGAAAGTTGTCACACAACCTTCACCGCCTAACTGCCCTGTTGAAATTAGATTTTTCTTTAGATCTGGAACATGCCTTACCTCCTTTAATAGCCATTGGTTTCCATTCTGCTGTTTTACAAGAACCTTACCCATTCCAACGATTTTACAGGGTTTATCATCACCCAGACGAACTTGTCCAAAATCTCCTTGAACATAGTCATGAAAGTATTTCTTATCAGGTGTGGCATGGAATGAAGCACCTGAATCTACAACCCAGGAATCAGTAACATTTTCGAAAGAAAGAATCAAAGCATCTTGTAACACCTCACCTGTCACATTTGCTTCATGATTGTTTTCTTGTTGTGCATCTCCTTCTTTTCCCTTCCGAGATCTACAGTCTTTCTTTAGGTGTCCTTTCTTTCCACATTTCCAGCACACTATCCCCGATCTGGACTTGGATCTGCCTTTCCTTGATTTACTGCAATATCCTGAGCTCTTTCCTCTTTCCATTTTTCTTCCTCTAGACTTTGCACTCAAAGCATTTCCCGATGTCTCACCGGAGCTTTTCCGTCGCATTTCCTCGCTAAGGATAGCACCGACAACATCATCAAACTTTAAAGTACTAGATCCAGAAACGGAGTTACTAATGGCCATTACCAAACCATTCCAACTTTCTGGTAATGAGCACAAGAATAACAGAGCTCTAACTTCATCATCAAAGTTTACCCCTACAGAACATAACTGACTTGTAACAGTATTAAAATCATTTAAATGGTCTGCAACAGATCCACCTTCCGACATCTTCATATTAAATAACCGTTTCATAAGAAATACCTTGTTTGAGGCCGAGGGTTTTTCATATAGTTTCGACAACGTCTGCATCAAACCCTCTGTCGTGGTTTCCTTCGAAATGTTGAAGGTGACTGATGCAGGAAGGCACAACCGTATTGTTCTGAGTGCCTTCCTATCGAGAAGGTTCCATTCTTCGTCTTTCATACTCGTCGGCATCTTTGTTTTTCTGCCCAATGGTAGGTATAGATCTTTCTGATACAGATAATCTTCCATCTGCATCTTCCACAGTGAGAAGTTTTGGCCGTTAAATTTCTCGACCCTAAACTTACCATCTTCTGCCATTGCTCCCACTCGAACCAGGAACCCTTCTTTCCTGCGAGTTTATCAGCCAAATAGACCTTCGGCTCTGATACCAGTTGTTAAAAAACTATATATATATTACGGAGCAATGGAACACATAAAATATTGCAGAAATATAAACACAGAAAACGCACAAAACAAGAGAGACACAGATATACGTGGTTCACCCAGTTTGGGCTATGTCCACCCTGAACAGCCAGTCCTTCCTTTCTATTATCCAGCAAAATGAAGAGACACAACCTACAGCAAATCCACTGTAATATCCTCTGTTTTCTCTCACAGTCTCACCTCTCTGTTTCTCGCTCACAGAATACACATCTATCGCACAGCCTTAAATACAATGCCCTCATACATAGAGAGGGGTTGCCTTCTAGGGCAAAAAACCCTAAACTAAACATAAGTTCTACCGTCAGATCATCCGCCTAATGAACGGCTCAGATTGACTAGAAATTAATATACTTTTACAAGGCAATTTTACAGTTGTTTTTAGCTTCGGGGGCGCTGCCCCCGAGCCCCCGCCGGGGGACTACTGGCCCCTGGATCCCCCAGCCGGGGGGGATCGGCCCCCCCGAACCCCTGCGGGGGGGGACAAGTCCCCCCCGCACCCCCCCGCGTGGAGGGGTGTACAAACTCCCTGGGGTATACATCCGGCTGAAACAAAGACCTCTGAACAATCATGCTCCACACACAACATATTTTAACTAAGAATAGATGAAAACACACAACTACTTGGTTCCAAAGCTACTTCTGTCAGCATCAACCTATCCAAAGTAAATGATAATATAGTTGATTGGCACAGAAAAACAAGAGAGTTAGTGCCCAAGAGATTACTAGAACCTACAACCAATAATAAAAAGTTTCAAACTATTATCACAAGGTCCAATAACATCTCAACCATGCTAAGGTTGCTATTAAAACTAGAGTTAATCATATAAAAGATATTGAATACAAAATAATTAAACAATTAGACATGCCAAAAGATAAATCAATAACTAAAAAAATGCTAGAAGAGAATGACAAAGAAATCAAAAGTTTAAAGTTGAGTATGAAGAATCCATATTAAAATTTAACCAACATGGTGGAGGTATTTTAATAGAAAGAAGAGCAACTGCAAGAAATGGTAAAATCATTAAGTGTAAATAATGCTCAATGCAAATAACTAAAGGACAAACTTGACAAGTTTATCAAAATATTAAGAGAGAGAAAAAAGGTACCTAGATGAAATAGAAAAATATAAAAACACTCTTGATATAGCCTTGAAGAAAGACTCATTAGGATATGTGGATCCTGAAAAGGTTAAGTTATTTGAAGTCAAAAGCAACTAACTAGAAAGGAAAAGCAACTAGAAAGAGAAGAACTGGAAAGGGGTTGGAACAATTAGATCGAATCAAAAGATTAAATTGGCTATTTAGTAGGAAAGGAGGAAGAAATTCAATCTTTCTAAAAATGTTTTTTGGATGTTGCATTAGGGAAGGGGATCCTAATTGAGGTTAAAGACAATATCTAGGACATGATCAATGAGAAAATCCTCCAATTGAGGCCATATGCCAATATCTTAGGGGAATGTGAAAAAACAATATTTTTACATTTGAATATAGATATTAAGAAAATGGGTCCTCTAATAGAAGAAAGATTAAAAGATGTTGATTCAATCATTGATCATTTTATCTCTCTAACAAATCAGGAGTTGCGGGCACTATATTTTTTTGAGAGGGACAAGTGTATCATAACCATCACGATGATTAAAGAAATTAAAAGTTTGGTTTAAGAAACAAATGATCAGATTTCCAAAGCTATGGAAATCATTGATATGTTTAAGGTCAAATGGAATTGTATACAGATATTTGGTATCCTTTCCCTTTGGACAAATACATGATGGGTAATTGAAGAACAACCTTTCCAGGGAGCATTAAATGAGGTAAAATAAGAATTTAGAGCTTTCTTGTATAATGAGGAATGGACTATCTCTAGATAGGCGATTGCAGATTCCTTTCTTAGAGAATTCAATATCCTAACACTCCTAGATAAAATGATAGAACAATTGTCGATTCCCAGATACCAAATCAGATCAGAACTCATCATCGCTCGATCAAAGCTCAAAAACATGCCATGGGTATCAAACCTTGATTGGGATAAGTTCATGAAGTTCAAAATGGGATTTGAGCAGCCTACCATACCCACCTCAACTTTACAGACCACCACACTAATTTCACATTTGTAATATACTATTGAATAGATTAGGAATCATATACAAAAGTGACAATTATCTTCCCTAACACAAAAATAAGAATGTGTTGATTATGGAGAATCAAGTACCACCTATCATTCGAATGAAGACATCGAAAGTTATTAAAAAGCCCATGAAAAACAAGAATGTTCTTCGTAGTTAATTTTAGTTTATTATATTTGTTATGTTATTAATTTTTCAGTTACAAAGACAATTTTTAAGACAATTATCTAAAATTATATATATAATAATCTCGTATCTCATTTGAGGGTGTTCGATTTTTGGAGAGGAAACTTATGTTTTAATGGTCCGAATGTACTTTATGCACTAACCAATCATGATGCTTTTATGATCTTGTTTTATGAAATTTTGAATATAACATCTTTGCAGTTTTCTTTCTATTCTCTTATGTGTGATCATATACTGACTTACATTTTGGTTTACGTAATTGACTTGCTTAATTGTTTATATCATTACTTGATTTCATCTTCTCTTAGATATAAATATTATCATGGGTATATGAATTTAGATATTTACATGACCTATTGTTAATTGAATTTCAAATGATTCACCTTGCCATCATGTTACAAAAATTCACGCAACTATATTTTACATCTGTTATATGTGCTATCTATTTTTCATTGTTTTTATTTTTTAAATTATCTTATATGCTTACATCTTAAATATTTGTTAACAAGGATAATTGACTTGATCAACATTGTTTTGTTGCCGCCTATAAGGGATTCTCTTGTCTATTGATATTCATATTACCAGTGGATGATGATTGACACTTGCATTTTGTGGAGTGAATGAGAAATAATAATATTTGATATTTTATTTTTTCATACTTTTCCTTGTGATAAGTTATTAGTAAAAGATATAAGAATAACTTGTGTTATATTTTTCCTTTTCTTATTAAATCAAATCATTATGTCCACTTCCAAATTTGTGAGATGTTATTTTTTTATTGCTTAATTAAGGTTTTGATTTGAAATCAATGATTATATGCGATCAATAATCTATTCATATATATATATATATATATTTTCTTATTTGAATATATTTTACGAACTAGTCATAGGGAATACCCCCTAAGGTGGAGGGAGACCATCCCTTTTAACCTAAAGTTGGAAGATTTTATCCTCATTGAATATATTCTTGAATTTTTTTTGTTGCCAGAACAATTTGAGAACCAACATTCTTTTTGGCGCCATTGCTAGGAAACATAAATTTTTTGTTAGCTCATGACTAATGGTAACCCTGTACAACCTCATATTCTTTTTGGGTTATCCAATCAACATATTATTCTGTATAGGCTTTATAATTTTACCTTTCAAGTTTCCCATACCCTAGAAGAAATTTAGAGCAATTGGGAAGTTCTAGGCCAGGAGGACTATCTCGCACAACCAAACCCGCAAGTTCCTTAATGATAGGATAGACCGAGGTAGTGAATTTGTTCAAAGATGAAATATATGTACAATGCACATTCATAAAAAACTCAACCTCTTGAAACATGTATGACCTATGTAAAGTTTGATTTGAAAAATATAATTGTTAGTATTACATGGTGACTCCAAAGAAACTAGACCCCCCCAAAAAAATTACTTGATCACAATATGATTTATCTCATCTAGCTCTTGAGGATCCAAAGGCTCTAGTAGCCATTGCAAATAGAAGAGAGAGAATTGCTACATTTAGACTAACACTTTCTAATCCTCTTTGTCTTTAAAACTCTAATTCATAACAAAGATTTTAACCATCGATGCCTCCCAAGGGGTCGACGAATGCCAATCACAAAACAAGAAATCATACTACCTCCTCATCAAATCCTTCTTCATCATCGATAACCCCAACTAAACAATTGATAGTTCATCCTCCTCCTCCTCTAAACATGAATGCTTGGGTTAATGTTTGTTATCAACCTTTGTGCTTACTTAATCCATTTACTTGATATTCCCCAAAAATATGATAAAAAATTTCCTAGGTTTGATAACTAAGGGGAGTGCATAACCAAGGAGCATGTAGTCAAATTCTAAGACTACTATGAAAAACTTAGGGTAGAGTACAATGATATTTGTATGAGACTCTTCATACAAATATTGGAAGGTGATGCTCAGAAATGGTTCAGAACTTTTGCACAACATTTTATAAATACTATGGAAAGACTAGTAGAATTATTTCTCAAACAATTCTGGGTTAAAACATGTAGCCAACAATGGCTAACCAAGTTTGGTGCCTAAAAATTAAATCTAATGAGGCAATAAATGAATTTAATAAAATATATAATCAATTCTATAATCAATTACTTGATGATATAAAACCATAAGACATGGCTATCTTGGTAGCTTATTCTGTAACCTTTGACTCTGATCTCCCGTTGATGTTGAGAGAGAGAACCCACAACACTATTAGATGCCCAAAATAAAGCTTGTGCCCATGCAGGTAATCTAATAGCCACTGGGAAAGGTGAGGAAAAAGAAAGAAAAACTTGGGGTAAAAATAAATTTGTTGATCCATCTCTTGAAGCCTTGGGTACAAAATATCCTCAAGAACATAAAATTGAAGAAATGGCCAAATTAATAAAATCATTGTCAAACAAAATTCAAAGGTTGGAAGTGGGAAATAGGGCTTTAGCCTGGTACCTCAAAACCAACCTCCCTAAAGGAATTTTCTATATAATAACAACAACATACCCAATTGAAACCCCGATGTACCTTTTAGAAATCAAGGTCCTTACTGTAGACACTATCACCCCCAAATCTTAAACTGGGGTTAGAGAGGTGATGTTACCTGATTTCATGTTGCCATTGCAACAAAGAAGATCAGACACTTTGTTCACATTGCAAAGGAAGAGAAGCAGAAGTGTATCAGAAAACAGTTGCAAATGGTAAGTTGGTATTCTAATACCATTACTCTTTATTTTGAGAATTTAAAGTAGGCCTTGTGTGTATTGTTCTCACCTAGATTTTCTATCATATGACACTAATATTTGATCAATCAATGTCAGTGAGGGAATTAGAAATGCTCTTTGGTAAACTATGGACACAATGTCAGTGGTGCCAAGGCTCTCTGCACCAAGATGTTCTTTGCACAAGGTTTTTGAATGCTATATTTAAAGTATTACATTTTCATAACATGATTTAAATTTACATTATGGATGTATTTTGTAACATTTGTGTGATCATGTATTTGTTTTTAATTAATAGGATTTTTTTATTTTTTATTTTTACAATTACTATCTCTTTTATATTTACATTGATGTCCTATCCTTATTGCAGTCGTGACTGCTAAAATTCTAAATACCCACACTTTGTCATTTTGGAAGTCTTCGTCACCGCGCACTCTGGTGCGGGGAGTCTGTGTTTCTTACCAGCTTTGAACATTCCTCAGTATTCTGTTTAATCTGGATTTTCATACTACCAATTGTGGGGGTCAAACATGTACCTATGGCAGAGGGCGACCCAGAATTGTCAACCAAGTGTGGGTGTCAAACATGTACCTATGGCAGAGGGCGACCCAGAATTGTTGGTTCAGAATTGGATTTTTACACTACCAATTGTGGGTGTCAAACATGTACCTATGACAGATTTAATAATATAGTTAAAGAGATTTAATAATTAATATATATGTGTTAAAGAACACAAAATCAATCTATTAAAAAATATATAGTTAAAGAGATTTAATAATTAATATATATGTGTTAAAGAACACAAAATCAATCTATTAAAACATACACTTATATCAATTTAATAACCAAATATTTAAAATTATATTTATTTTAAAACCAAATTATTACTATTATTATATTAAAATAAGTTATTATTATTATATATTTTAAAATACATTTAAAAAAAAAAAAAAAAAAAATAAATCTCATAAATATCGACCTCGTGAATGCAGCAAAGAGAGGGTAGCCCTTACCCGACCAGGAAAACTCTACCACGAGGAATCCATTTTAATGGGGAATATTTGGAAATGCAAAGAAGTGGGTGGGCTGTTGGGTGAGCCTCTCCATATACGGCGAGATTTAGACATTTGGAATCCATTTTATTTTAAAAAATTTGAATAATGCTTTACTCTCTTGGGCATTATACTTTACTTCAAAAAAGTATTAAACAGTTTCTGAGCTGGGACTTATCAAAAGGATAAGATAAACGATAACCAAGAAAACCATAATGAAATTGAGCGAGAAGACCATAATCCTCGAAATTGGTTTAATCTTAATTTACAAAGCGAGTTAAAAAAGGTTAAATATATGTAACATTAATTGAAATAATAAAAATACCTTCCTATAGAAGGGAAGTCAATAAGTTCATGCAAAAAGCTTCTGATCAAGCGAATGAAATATTGGTTATTGATACTATCAATATGCAAGAGGATGCTCAAAAAATAACTATCGAACCTCACATCGAAAAGGAAGATAGTCTTGTTCCCCCTTTTATATCAATTTAAAAATCTATGATTTTACCCTTCACAATTGTATGCAATTGTATGTTAGATTTTGGAGCATCACATAATTTGATGCCCAAAGAGATTATGGATAAGTTGGGTTTAGACATCACACGAGAATACAAAGATTTGTATTCATTCGATTCTAGGTGAGTCAAATGTTTGGGAATGATTAAAGATTTGGTGGTTGTCTTCGTGCAAGTACAAGTTAAGAGTGTTGTCATGGATGTAGTAGTAGCTTATGTTTCCCCTAATTATGGAATGCTCCTATCTAGGTATTGGGGAGCTAAGTTAGGAGTATCTTTGTAGCTAGATTTATCATACACTACAATCCTTATTTTTGGGGGTGGAACTTGTCATTTGTATACGGTATCATGGTTAACATATACTGTGAGTATCGAAGGAAGGCCTAACAATTTTTCAGTATATGATTTTAACGACAATTTAGGAAACTTCATTCTGACAACAACAAACGAAGAAAAATTATTAATACAAAGAAAAGAAAAACCAATAGAAACTATAAATAATACAAATTCGATTTGGAAAATATTCATTGATGGAGCATCATCAAGATGTGGATCTAGAGAGAGAGTTGTTTTCATTTCTCCCAGTCAAGAAAATATTACTTTGCATTTTAAACTAAATTTCAAAACTACAAATAATTTTTCCGAGTATAAATCCTTGGTCTTAGGGCTTGAGGCCGCACATAAACTCAATATTTAGAATCTAGCAATATTTTGGGTTTGTATATTAGTAATCACACAATTCATGAATAAATTTCAAACTAAACACCCAAGATTAAGGGTGTATATGAATCAATTATGGAACCTAGTTGATAAATTCTTCTTGGTAATAAATTTCAACAGTTCCTAGGGAAATGAACCAATTAGTAAATGCTCTGGTAGTTATAGCTACAACCTTTGTTCCCCTAGATGAGAAAAATTAAAATATGAAATCAAAGCACTGTATCGTCTTTCGATTCCTGCTAATGTGAAGCATTGGTAGGTCTTTGAGGATGATCAAGAAATTGAAAGATTCATAGAAATTATGGGATAATTTTCTATTCTATGCATAGAGGGAGATGAAGATATAGGTTAGGAAAACATTGATTCTTCCCAGTTTAAGGGGAAATTTAGGAAGCATAAAATAGTATAACTAAGAAATAATTACATCATGAGGGGATTAATCCCTCATGAAACAATTTTTTATCAAAGGGACGTAGTTTCCTCTCCCACACTCAAGCTCTTGACATAGAAGTAAAACAGGTTAATGTGGGAACACAGGGAGAATCAAAACTAATTAATTTATCCTAATCCCGAGGATATTAAAAAATAGTACATCGATCTTTTTGTAGAATATGCTGATGTGTTTAGCCGAAGTTATGAGGATTTGAATACTTACGATAGAAAAATCATTGAACATAGAATACCCTTGAAAGAAGGGGTTAAACCATTCAGGAAATAGTTAAGACAAGTTAATCCACTATTGATTCTTTCTATTAAAAAGGAAGTTAAAAAATTGCTTGATGGAAAAAGAAAAGTACCATTAGGCGTAGTCTAACTTGTAGACAGAATGGCCTTTTTCACAACCATTTTTCTGGTTAACTTTAATCAAAATCCATGAAATTCATGATGTTACCTGATTTCATGTTGCCATTGCAGCAAAGAAGATCAGACACTTTGTTCACATTGCAAAGGAAGAGAAGCAGAAGTGTATCAGAAAACAGTTGCAAATGGTAAGCTGGTATTCTAATACCATTACTCTTTATTTTGAGAATTTAAAGTAGGCCTTGTGTGTATTGTTCTCACCTAGATTTTCTATCATATGACACTAATATTTGATCAATCAATGTCAGTGAGGGAATTAGAAATGCTCTTTGGTAAACTATGGAAACAATGTCAGTGGTGCCAAGGCTCTCTGCACCAAGATGTTCTTTGCACAAGGTTTTTGAATGCTATATTTAAAGTATTACATTTTCATAACATGATTTAAATTTACATTATGGATGTATTTTGTAACATTTGTGTGATCATGTATTTGTTTTTAATTAATAGGATTTTTTTATTTTTTATTTTTTTATTTTTACATTGATGTTACTTATTGCAGTCGTGACTGCTAAAATTCTACCCACACTTTGTCATTGGAAGTCTTCGTCACATGGTGATGTTTCTTACCAGCTTTGAACATTCCTCAGTATTCTGTTTAATCTGGCAATTGTGTCAAACATGTACCTATGGCAGAGGGCGACCCTCGACCAAGTGTGGGTGTCAAAATACCTATGGCAAGAATTGTCGGTTCAGAATTGGTACACACCAATTGTGGGTGTTGTACCTATGGCGGAAGTGCACTTCGTCACCGTGCACTTTGGTGCGGGGAGTCTGTGTTTCTTACTCAGCTTTGAACATTCCTCAGTATTCTGTTTAATCTGGATTTTCATACTACCAATTGTGGGGGTCAAACATGTACCTATGGCAGAGGGCGACCCAGAATTGTCGACCAAGTGTGGGTGTCAAACATGTACCTATGGCAGAGGGCGACCTAGAATTGTCGGTTCAGAATTGGATTTTTACACTACCAATTGTGGGTGTCAAACATGTACCTATGGCAGATTTAATAATATAGTTAAAGAGATTTAATAATTAATATATATGTGTTAAAGAACACAAAATCAATCTATTAAAAAATATATAGTTAAAGAGATTTAATAATTAATATATATGTGTTAAAGAACACAAAATCAATCTATTAAAAAATACACTTATATCAATTTAATAACCAAATATTTAAAATTATATTTATTTTAAAACCAAATTATTACTATTATTATATTAAAATAAGTTATTATTATTATATATTTTAAAATACATTTAAAAAAAATAAAAATAAAAAATAAATCTCATAAATATCGACCTCGTGAATGCAGCAAAGAGAGGGTAGCCCTTGCCCGACCAGGAAAACTCTACCACGAGGAATCCATTTTAATGGGGAATATTTGGAAATGCAAAGAAGTGGGTGGGCTGTTGGGTGAGCCTCTCCATATACGGCGAGATTTAGACATTTGGAATCCATTTTATTTTAAAAAATTTGAATAATGCTTTACTCTCTTGGGCATTATACTTTACTTCAAAAAAGTATTAATGGACAAGTTGTCCTTTCCTTATCACAAGGTCAGCAAGTTTCTGAGCTGTTTATGGATAGATTGAAATGATTTTTTTTTTCAATTTAATTTAAATGTTATGTTTCAATTTAGCAAATAAAATTTTTATTTATCTGAATTGGAATTCACAGTGTAAACGAATTCAGAGAACAAAAAATATTTAAATCGTAATGTTAAACGCAATTACAGTGTCACCATCATTTTGTTTTGAACGCTTTGCTGATTTCGGTCAAAATCAGACCTGAAAATAAGTAGACATGATGCTCCTCGCCTGTAAAAAAGAACACCTATATTTTCATCTAAAGCAAAAGGTAAAGATATTCCTGCAAAGAAAAAGATAAAGTTATTCGTTACCTTTTGATAAAGTGAGCGTGACCAGGCATGAAAATGAAGGGAAGGGATAATCACAGAGCAACATACAGTCGAGGGTCAGATATGGTCTTACAAAAACTGCATAATCAAAGAATCCCCATAAAAAGTTCTCGGATTGTGCGCAGGGAAGATGATATTGATGTCATTTCTGCATTTTCATGGATATGCAATACGAATTGGGTTGAGAGTAGTTGCTGTTGTCGGGATGGGAGAAGTGGGGAAGAATGTCATGGCCGAAACTCTCTGGGAATGTTTCGACCATTTAATTTGGCTGGCAATATGGCAGAAATTCGCGGGCGCCTCTCATGGTTGAAGCTACTAAAACCTTTAAACTGAGTGGGCGTCTTTCTACAAACCAGAAAAGCCCACTAGCTTATTCCCACATTATTAAGTTTTAGTAGCAAGTGAGAGTGTGGGTTTATGCCAAGTTCAATTCTGTGTCCTGCAGCCCAATGCATCTTGCTTGTGCATAGTGCCTAATGCATCTCATATGTGCCCTACTACTCTACTCAATGAACCCTGCAACGGCATCGAACTAAAAGTTGTGAGGGGTAATATATGCGCAACGAGTCATAGCTGGAGGCGCAAAAACCATTGCTGGAGGTGCAAAACGCAAGTAAAAAACTGTAAGTAAGATGCAACTGTGGTTCCTTGCGTGCGGTTGGGCCAGGAAGAGACGGAGAAGACTTCTTTGATGGATGACATAACTCTAGTGATAATTATAAAGGCCTTGGCTTGTCACATAACAAAATGCGCACTGAGTAGTTTCAATAACCCTTGAAATGGGCAAGGAGAAAGTCATTGTATGAAAAAAAATTACCACGGAGGCAATTTCTTTGCCTAATGTAAAAAGAGCTTTACTTTTTATTATGCATATTTGTTATTGTTCTGTATATGTGAACACTGAGTTAAAATCTTACTTGTGTACGATTTTATCTGTTGAATCTTTTATTACTTTCTTTAAGAACAAGTCTATAATATCCGAGGCTTTGCAATACAACTGGATTGCTTCCATTACTCAATTATTTTATCATTTCATTCCGATCTGTAATGTTCCTTCTTACTTGTACAGTCCATATTGATGGGTGGTAATCATTGCTTAGTTTTTCTTTTTTTTCCTCCAAAATATTTACAATAATTTCATTGGCACTTTTACGCTAAAATTTCCTCTAATGATGGGATTTCATCAATAATCTATCATACAATATTTAGTGAAAATCCACCACATTCACTGTCATCTCAACCACCTCTTCCATAATCTAAGTACCCATTTTTTGCACTAACGATGTCCAAATATGGTTATTCTCTACAACTAGCACAATCAACTACTCTGGAAATAGAATTCAAATGATCGAATTAGTCACCTAGAGGGAGAGGGGATCCAAATATTGCACATAGACACACCAATGGAGAAAATGAATGAAGCTTAATAGACAGAATCGATAAGGCATCCAACGCTAGTCTCATTTTCAACTCACATCATTCCAACACCAACACAATCACACTAATTTTTTGAGCACTTGATCTACTTTTCTCATTCTTCTATACTTCTCTACTCTTATTCAACTTTTTTTTTTTGTAAATGTAACAAATCTAAATCTCCCCTTCTTTAGGCCAAAAAAGGCATTAAGGGTGGGGAGATTTTGGAGGGGTTAGTTGACATATCAAGTCAACATACGTGATTGAGCTTTGATCTATATTGAAAGTTGGTCGACTCCTTGTCTAATCAACCGACCCATTCAATTACTTAGTATAACTATTGTAATCGTCTAGTGGAAGTATAAATATGGATGTACTTGACACGAAGATGTTGTTGGTTACTATCATATATTATAATATAAGGGTGCCTTTATTGTTTCTCCACTACTTTTGTTATCTCATTCATTGCTTTTTCATTATGTCTATTGTTTAGATTGCTTGGTAAAGACTAATGGTAATTGATGCATACATTTTCCTAGAATACAAAAATCCTCTTCATAATAAATAATGCTCTTTATTTCTAATAATTAACAAACATAAAAAATAATAGTGGCTCTTTTTCATATTTGGTTCACTACTTGTCTTCTTACTTCAGTATGCATACCTTTGTTGAACAAAGGCTCTCCAAATGTACTCTCAAGTTTTCAATTCTCTTCACATCTCAATGGAAGATTTGTGCAACCTTATAGCTATCATTATAGTGATCAAATAAGTGAGTTATGGGTGAATACAAAAATGTTATAGAGTATGGTATAGGAACTAATCGAAATGTTGTGTATTCATACAAACCCACAATAAGATAATATACACCAAATAAGAAGTAATTTCAAAATTGGATTATATAATATGGTTAAATAATGAACCAATAGTACACTCAACTAATTCCAACACTCAAGAAAAGGTTTAAACTAATGAAGAGAGATAATATTACAATGTGTTTCTATTATAATTATCATGGTTTACATAGAATGCAAGAATGTATCAAAACTAAAATACATGAAGCATACATATCCAAAAAAAATCTAAGACAACAATGGAAATCAAAATGGGAAAGCTAGATTCTAGGGGGTTGTCATCATGAAGAATTGATTAAAAAATAGCGATATATACATAGAAAACCTTATGCGTTGTTACTCACTAAAAAACAATTTTGTGAGTGGATTGAACTTAATAACAATATTTTCTCATGCATGACTAGGCACAATGTCTCCCTTATCCTATGATCTTTAGGCCAACTACTTCTTAGAGCTCTCCCCTATAGAGCTAACCTTTGTCATTTCTTCTTTGTATCTACTCTCTTTTCTTCCATATAAATTTTATTCTTCTCTACAACATTCATTTTTAATGAGTTTCCTTTGAAGGGCAACTATCATAGTGATTTATTTCAACTTCCAAGTCAATTTTTGGACATTTCCTCAACTTTTCCAAAACAAAGCAATTAAATGCTTATTACAAAGTTTACAAAGATATTTTTGATGAGGATACTGTTTAGATAAATATTAAATTTAAAACATTGAAATATATCCTCTCATTTTTGAAATATTGATAGAGGGAAACTCAACCACCAATCATAATAACATTTAGTAACCTAGTGAAACTTAGTTGAGTTAAAATTGGGGACCTAATATTGTACTCCTACTTGAAACATTTTGGTCTATTTTTTTGAGCTAAACCATTGGGTTTTATATATAATTCTACGAGAATGTAACCTAATACACGCTTGTAGAGTTACATATATAAATTGATGGGTTAGCGTAATCGGTTTGATCAAACTATTTCATGGTCTAGTTAACTACGTAGTCTCATTGAGGTTCAAATCACACAATATTATATATGTATGCATATTGTGAACAAAAGCACAAAAAGCTATCTAGCTTCATAACAATGTGTATTTGCACTATTCACATAGAAATATTCTTAGAGGTCAATTTGAGCACAAATTTTGTGAAGCATAAATTCCTCTTTGAAAGGCTTTGGTTCAAGTTATTAAGCTAATCCATTGGGCTTTATATATAACTCTACAAGCATGTAACTACATACATGCTTGTAGGGTTATATATATAACCCATTGGGTTAGCGTGGTGAGTTTGATTGAATTAGTTCAAGGTGGAGCTCATTGCAAAGTCTTAAGTTCTAGTCACATTGAGGTTCGAGTCATGTAAATTACTATATATGCATGCATATTGTGAACAAAAGCGCCAAAAAATTATATATCTTCATAACAATGCATATTTACATTATTCACATTGAAATATCCTTAGTGGTAAATTGGAGCACATTTTTTTGTGAACATTTTAACAATGCATACAAAATGAACTTAAAATCTAACAATTTCTAATGCAATTCAAATATGTATTGAACATTGCTTGAAAATTCCTATCCATTCTACAAAAGTATGATTGAAAACAGATTGGGAATGAAATGAACATATAATATTGCAAAGAAGACACAAATATTTGATTGAAGACAAAATATTATAAAGAAACTCAAATTCTATCAACGAATCAAAAGATGAAAAACACTATAATGTGCATAATCCACCCAACAATGGTATGTTATCATAGTCAGTCGAGCTTGGATGCCCCTTGAGATAGTTTAATTCCCCCAAACATGGCTCCCATCCTCAACCCTTCCCCATTATATTTGAACCAGTAAGCCTGCAAAAACCAATTGATCTACACCTCATGGGTATACCTCCTTTATATATCCACCCCAATCCTTTCTAAATATTTTTCCTTCCAATTATGGGATTAAATTAACTAGCAATTGCACCAGATGTTGCAAAGAAAACATCATAAGGCATAAATTCAAGAATAATCGTGAGATATCAAAAATCATTGAAGATAAAAAATAGTAAGCAAAATGTCATTCAAAGCTAGAAGATAAAGTGAAATCACTTACATTATACCAAATTAAGATATTTTGTAAGCTTTCCAACATAGACACTGTAATCATAATTCTACAAATTTATTATAAGAATATTCTATTAATTGTAATCAAAATTTTATAAATTTATTGCATAAATATTCTATTCATTTACATTATTATAGAGTAATGTGAGATGTTTGATATTTCTTAAAGTGAAAATCATTTACTATAAATAATTATTGTTGTACCTTTTTCTGAATTTCGTTATAAATACCAATCAATCAAGAGATAGTTACACCTAATATGGAAATGAAGATTCCAATGTGATTTTGCATGTATACCCTTTCTTCCACATTGGGGTTGCACCCAATATGGAAATAGAGATGTCATCATATGGTTTTATTTTTTTAACCCCTCTACTTCTAATTAAGATTAACCTTAACCATTGCAACCATTTTCCTAAACAATTTCAACATCTACCTACCCAGTCGACAACTTCATAACAATTAAAGCTCTAGACTAATCATTTTTACCATGATATTTTAATAATATCTAATCTACCTACCAATAACTTGATTAACAATTAAAGCTTGAGACTAATCATTTTTACCATGAGATTTTAATAATATCTGCTTACAAAGTAGACAATTTTACTAAACATTAAAGTTTAAAGAGATTCCAATCATATAGCTCTTTTGATACCATTGAAGTAGGAAAATACTTCAAAAACAAGTGTTAGGTCCCTATAATACTAGTGTATCCCCCTTATTGTTATTGTTAGTGTAGCCCTCTATTGTTATTGTTGTGCCCATGTATCCCCCATATTGTTATTTTTTCCCCATAGAAGTCCACTATTGTTATTGTTGTGCCCTTATATTATTATTGTTATGTAGGCTTTGATTATATTGTGACCCCTTAGACTCCTATAAATACAAAGGAGGTCTTATCATTTGTATAATCCAAGAATTTTTCATTTATGTAATGTAAAAGAGGTTTCCTCCTCAAATAGGATAATTTTTAAGTCATTGATCTATCTTTTCTTCTGTTTTGTGAGTTGTTTGCATAACGTTTGGTATCAAAACTTTGGATTCTAGGGTTTCGCTGCTTCAAACATGTCATCTTCGAATTTTCACTATAAGTTTTTCCCTACGAGGCTTCACAAGATGAAATTCAAACCATGTAGAGTTTAAAATTGGTAAACTTCGTGTAAAAAATTCAAATATTGTCCCACTATATTTTATGAGATATGGTCCGAATAATTTAGAGTTTTTGTAGGCTCCAGAATTCAATCTCAAAAAGGTGACCTAGGGAAAATTTCCATAACTTTCTCTTCGAGCATTGGATTTGAATTTCATAAAAAGTGACTGAAAGTGCATAGACTGTAGTTTTCCGTATATCATTTTTAGGCACAAAGGTCAAAACAATGACACGTGGAATTCTGTACAAGTTCACTCTATTGAACTAGTCTATAATCAGGTCATTGTGGGAGATTGGAAATAACTCTTCCTTGAAGAATCCAACCTCATTCTAACTTGAGGGGTTGGAAAGAAGACTCAGAGGGATACCACAAGACGGAATTTTAGAGCTTGGAGAGCCAAAATTACAAAGTTACAACCATTTCAATATCAAGCTCCTAAAGCAAGAAAAACTTGTGTATTTTTTAAAAATTGCATTTTTGTTTGAAAAATTAGTTTGAAGTGATTCCAAGGGCATATTGAAGCAGGGATATCAATATTTGGTTCTAAAATGCCTCCCCCAAAAAATAATTTACACCTATTAAGCCCTAAAAAAGCTCTACTATGATGCATGAAGAGGAAGAATTGCAACACGATATATCCAAATTACGGGACCAAGTGCAACAAATTTCGCTCTTACAAAGAGTAACCAAAGATGAAATAAAAATGGACATGGATGGTTTAAAAGTATAAATAAAATGTGACATGGATGGTTTAAAAATAGAAATAAAATGTGACATGAATAGTTTAACAGCATACATGGAAGGTTTGAAGGAAGGTTTGACAAAGTTGCTGCAAGAAACACTTCCCAGTGGTGATAAGGAATTCCATGAAAATCATAATGAGGATAAAAGGAATATTAATTGTGATTTTAGAGACTCAAATTTTGGGTGTAAGACCCACCACATTCCAAAGATGGATATGAGGAAGTTTGATGGCAAGGATTCGGTAACATGGAATCTACAAATGGAGCAATATTTTGATCTCCATGATGTGCAACACACACAAAATTTACACATTGCATCTTTATATTTAGAACACAATTAATTTGTATGGTATTGATGGATTTTTTCTTGTAAACCACTTGTCACTTGGTCAATTTTTATGGAGGAAATGATAACACATTATCATGATACAATGAGCAACACCTTCTTTATCCAATTGATAAATCTCAAATAAAAGGGTTCAATTGTGAAGCACATTGAGGACTTCCAAAAATTGAATATTAGGGTAGCTAATATTCTAGAAGAGCATATGATTGATGTATTCATAGGGATTTTAAAGGATAACATCCAACATGATGTTCACCTTTGGGAACCTGATTCATTGGAGAAGGCGTTCAGAGTAGCAAGAAAAGTTGAAAGCAAAATTATGGTAACAAGGAAGTCTACCACTCACAACTATAAAGATGAAACTGTTGTTGCTCCTAGCCTTCCACAACCTAAAAGTTTAAGACCACAAAAATCAGAGGAAAAAATAGAAAAAGGGCTTTGTTACAATTGTGATAACAAATATACTAAAGGTCACAAGTGTGCTGAGAAGAAATTATTTTACATAGATTGCGAATAGGAGGAAGAAAAGGAACAAGAAATATCAAAAGAAGAGGATATACATAGGGAACCAACCCTAGAGAAAGAAGAAATGAATTCAAACATATCTTGTAATGCATTGGCAAGAATTACCACTCCTAAAACTCTCAAGATAGAAGGAAATATCAAGAATAAAAAGGTAATAGTGCTGATTGATTCGGGTAGTACCCATAATTTTATTCATTGTAAGATAGCCAAGGAATTGAATTGCTTCCTATATCCAACACCAGAGTGTCAAGTGATGGTTTCAAATTGAGGAACTATCAATTTCTCTGGAAAGTTCCATAATATGTGGCTAACCATGGGGAAATATGTGTTGAGTATTCCAACTCTTTCCATTCCAGTGTGTTTTGCTGATGTTGTACTAGGAGTCCAATGGTTACAATATTTGGGGACAATATCTTTTAATTTTCAAGAAATTTTCTTGAAATCTTTTTGGGAAGGAAAGGAATTTGAATTAAGTGGTATGACAGGGAAATTGGGAAAGATAATAATATATAATGGCATGAAAAAGATTCTAAAGAAAGAAAAATGGGGTGTAATTTCACAATTATGCTCACTAGAGGTTTAAACATCAAAATCATCTATTTCTATAGATCTCCAAAAAATATTGGACAATCATTCTAAGGTATTTGAGACTCCCAAAGGAATCTCATCTATTCGTGATCTTGATCATGTTATTCATTTGATTCCAGAAAGTGTTCCTCCAAACATCAGGCCTTACATATATCCCAATGTCCAAAAGAGTGAATTTGAATGTATTGTTGCAGAAATGCAAGAGGCTGATATAATTCAACCTAGTCAAAGTTATTTCTATGCTTCAATAGTATTGGTGCACGAGAAGGATGGATCATGGATTACGTGTCTAGATTAGAGGGAGCTAAACAAGCTCACTATTACGATACATTTCCCATTCCTGTCATTGATGAATTGTTGGATGAATTACATGGAACAATTTACTTCACCAAGCTGGATCTTCATTCAAGATATCATGAAATTAGAATGAAGACTGAAGACATCCCGAAAACACCATTCAGAACTCATGAGGGTCATTATGAATTTTTGATCGCACATTTTGTCCTTACTAATGCACCTTCCAAATTTCAAGGTTTGATGAATCCCATTTTCAAACCCCTCAGAAAATTTGTGTTAGTCTTTTTTGATGATATACTTATCTACAACAAGTCTTGGAAGGATCATGTTCAACATGTTGACATGGAGCTCAAACTATTGGAGGAGAAACACTTATATGCAAAAACCTCCAAATATTTCTTTGGAGTACAAGAAATGGAATATTTGGGTCATATTGTATTTCATGAGGGCATTACGGTAGACCCTAACAAAATTAAAGCCATTAAGGAATGGAAAATCCCCACAATCATAAAGAATCTTCTAGGATTTCTTGGGTTGACAAGGTATTATCACAAGTTTGTTAAGAATTATGGGAGAATAACAACACCTCTAACAACATTACTGAAGAAAGATGCATTTTCTTGGACTCTAGAAGCAACTAAGGCCTTTGAACATATTAAAGAGGCAATGTGCCAAGCACCGGTCTTAGCTACGCCAGACTTCACAAAAACCTTTATTGTGGAATGTGATGCCTCAGGAAATGGAATTGGTGTTTTTTTAATGCAAGAAGGAAGACCCATTGCTTTTGAAATTCATACAATCAAATGAAAGTATTTACACAAACCTATTTATGAGAAGGAAATTTTGCAATACTACATGCACTAAAGCGATGTCGACCTTACCTAATGGGATGACACTTCAAGGTAAAAAAAAATCATGATAGTATTAAATACTTTTTGGAACAAAGATTATCTTTAGAAGAGTAGAAAAAATGGGTCACAAAGATGTTGAGTTATGACTTTGAAATCATATAGAAAAAAGGGAAGCAAAATGTTGTTGCAAATGCAATCTCAAGAAAGGATGAGGACATGGAAGCATCACTTTGTGCCATTCCTATTATCCAACCTAATTGGATAACCAAAGCAAGGGATGAATGGAAGAATGATCAAGAGGTGTGGACACTCATTCAAAAGTTGCAACAATATCCCAGTACATTTGATACATTTAGATATAAAAATGATTCATTATGGTACAAATATTGGTTATATCTTTGTAAGAATTCCGAAATCAAACAAAATATTTGTTTGGAATTGCACACCTACCCCTTAGGAGGGCACTCAGGATATTTAAAAAATTACCACAAGGTCAAGAAGGAATTTTTTTGGGATGGACTTAAATATGATATTCAGGAGTTTGTGGCAGAATGTTTGGTTTGCAAACAAAATAAAGTTGAGAAAATTAAGACCCTCGGTCTACTATACCTTTAGCCATTCCAAGTCAGCATTGGGAGGAGGTATCAATGGATTTTATCATAGGTTTACTCAAGCCTGAAGGAAAGAGTGTCATCACGGTGGTAATTGATAGACTTACCAAGTATGCACACTTTTGTGCATTATCTCATCCTTTTAAATCCATTACAATTTCCATTGAATTTATGGAAATAATTAAAAAGCTACATGTAAACCAAAAGATTTTTGTAAGTGATAGAGATCCCATTTTCACAGGAAATTTTTGGGAGAAATTATTTTCTTGTCTTGGTACTCAATTAGCTCATAGCTCATCTTATCATCCTCAATTTGATGGGCAAACTGAGATATCGAACAAATGTTTGGAAGGCTATATTTGTTGCTTTGTATATGATAAATAAACATAATGGGTTTAGTGGTTACTTCTAGCTGAATGATAATATAACATTTCCTAGCATACTACAACAAAATTAACCCCATTTATAGCACTTTATGGATATCATCCACCATCCATCACATGATATTTAAAATAAAATTCTAAGGTTCAAGCATTGGAAGATCAAATCGATCATCAACAACAAGTTATCCAACTCTTAAAGGATAACCTCACTCTGGCGCATAATCAAATGAAACAATACAAAAATAAACATTACAGTGAAAGAAGTTTTGATGTAGGCGACTGTGTATTTTTACGGCTACAGCCATACAAACAAATGTACCTTAATCAATATAAGAAGGATAATAAATTATTACCCAAGTACTGTGGTCCTTACAAGGTGTTACAAAATATTGGTACTATGGCATACAAATTGGAGTTTCCTGCATCTTTCTGAGTACACCCAATTTTCCATGTTTCATGCTTAAAGAAGGTTATCAGTGACAAGCTCCTAGTTCAAACAGTGTTTCTAGAACTTGACGAAGAAGGAAAAATCATATTTGAGCCTGAAGCAATCATGGAAACAAGAACCTAACATCTACAGAATCAATTAATTTCGGAGTATCTCATTAAGTGGAAGAACTTAACCACTGAATATTCCACATGGGAGGATGATAATTTTATACAGAAGCATCCAGAACTACTCAAGTGTTGAGGACAACACTTTTTTGAAGGAGATGGGCATGTTAGGTCCCTATAATACTAATGTATCCCCCTTATTGTTATTGTTAGTGTATCCTCCTATTTTTATTGTTGTGCCCCATAGAAGCCCACTATTGTTATTGTTGTGCCCTTACATTATTATTGTTATGTAGGCTCGGATTATATTATGACCCCTTTGAATCCTATATATACAAATGAGGTCTTATCATTTGTATCATCCAATAATTGTTTATTTATGTAATGTAAAGGAGGTTTCCCCTTTGAAGAGGATATCTTTAAGTCATTGATATATCTTTTCTTCTATTTTGTGAGTGTGTTGAATAACACTAACCCATATTAGAGACATGAATGTAGTGAACATTGGCAATTAAAATTTAATAGACACTGGTATTAGTTGTACCATGAACGAATGTATGATAAACATTGGACTCCTCTAGGTGACTTCGTCATTTGTGCATTTCAACCCATATACTATCATGCTACTTGCTAACATTTACACCACGAGTCAAGAAACATTATGTGTCGTGAATGGTCAAGTATTCCTTGAAAATATTCAACAGTCTCTAGCTAAGATGCTAAATTTACCTACTTATGGTAAAAAAAATTTCTCGATAAAGTACTAAATGAACAATTCCTTATTTGGGCTAATGAAGAAAAATTGAACTTTTTACAGTGTCTGCTAAAATATCCCAATGAAGTCTCTAAAATCGTCATGCTTATCTCAACCAAGTCTCTTAAATCCTTATACCAAACCTTGACTTAACTCCTAGAAATTATTCAAGGATATTAAGATGATTTAAAGATGGATGAGACAATTCTTATGTTTAAGAGGGAAAAATTGTTGAACCCTAATGAAATTACAATCAATTTCCTACAGTATTTAGCCAAGAATATCTATCTCGAGTATTTTCCTAGAACTAAATTGATAGAGACAAATAAGGATGAAACGAGAAAGGAAAAAGAGATAGATCGCTGGACTCAAATGCTATATCTACGAAGAATTTGTGGAAGTTATTCAAAGCTCATATACCATTTATTTTTCTATTTATAGGTTGAATTGTTACAAAAAAATCTTGATAGGATATCAGAGGAGTCCAAGAGGATTTTATACTTAACAAATGAGACCAATATTGGTCATTGGTTCCTTTTACTTGACTACTCTATCATTTGAGCTTATTGTTTTAAAGGTGAACCATACCATTTCCCAAAGTTCATCCCCTCCTAGTTATTTGTTTTAGAAATTTCTAGACAATGAATACATCTTAATGAGTCTCATTTTGTTGCAAGAAATAAAAAGGATCTGATTGTGATCCATTTTTCCATTGGTCCTTTAATTATCAAATATAAAATTTCCTTAGAAATTATAGAAAGGGAAGTATTATCTTTTGCTATTGAAAAGATATATCTTGGCAGTTTGATTTTGTGAAAATTATATCAAACGGAAGAAATTTAGGTGGCCTAGTTGTATATGTACACAACCCAAAATCTAAGCTTGGAAAACTAGCTAATACTAATTGTTCTTCTCACAGTGATGTAAATCTAGATGAAATGTAGGTATTTGAAGTGGCCATGAATGAGCCATCTTGTGTCAAAACATGTCCTGTGAAGCAAAGTATATCTTCATCAGTTTAGGAAGAAGGGTGGATAATTGATAACCCTCAGGGTAATCCTATGAAGAGAAAGGTAGATGAAATCAATCTTGATGAAACACAATTGTCTGTAAATATTGTAAAAGATAGCAATGATGATGATAAGGAAATAATTAATTCCCAAGGACTAATGATAAACTATTGAAACAATTGGAGGATACACTAGAAAAAACCAAACCAAAGGACTCTAAAAAGAAAGCTTTATCATTTGATAATAGTGTAACTACCGAAAAACTTAAAAAATCTAAAGGTAAAGAATTAATGTTAGTTTCCAAAGAAACCAAAGTCATAAAGGATGTTGCAATGAAGGAAATTACTTCATATACAAGGCCAAGTTTTTTATCAAAGACTAACTTTGATAATAATATGTTCAATTTGACTATATTTTAACCAAGAATAGATGAAAACACACAACTACTTGGTTCCAAAGCTACTTCTGTTAGCATCAACCTATCCAAAGTAAATGATAATATAGTTGATTGGCACAAACAAACAAAAGAGTTAGTGGCCAAGAGATTACTAGAACCTATGACCAATAATAAAAAGTTTCAAACTATTATCACAAGGTCCAATAACATCTCAACCATGCTAAGGTTGCTATTAAAACTAGAGTTAATCATATAAAAGATATTGAATACAAAATAATTAAACAATTAGACACGCGAAAAGATAAATCAAGAACTAAAAAAATGCTAGAAGATAATGACAAGAAATCAAAAGTTTAAAGATGAGTATGAAGAATCCATATTAAAATTTAACCAACATGGTGGAGGTATTTCAATAGAAAGAAGAGAAACTGCAAGAAATGGTAAAATCATTGAGTGTAAATAATGCTCAATGCAAATAACTAAAGGACAAACTTGACAAGTTTATCAAAATATTAAGAGAGAAAGAAAAAAGGTAGCTAGATGAAATAGAAAAATATAAAAAAACTATTGATATAGCCTTGAAGAAAGACTCATTAGGAGATGTGGATCCTGAAAAGGTTAAGTTATTTGAAGTCAAAAGCAACTAACTGGAAAGGAAAAACAACTAGAAAGAGAAGAACTGGAAAGGGGTTGGAACAATTAGATCGAATCAAAAGATTAAATTGGTTATTTAGTAGGAAAGGAGGAAGAAATTCAATCTTTGTAAAAATGTTTTATGGATGTTGCATTAGGGAAGGGGATCCTAATTGAGGTTAAAGACAAGATCTAGGACATGATCAATGAGAAAATCCTCCAATTGAGGCCATATGCCAATATCTTAGGGGAATGTGAAAAAACAATATTTTTACATTTGAATATAGAAATTAAGAAAATAGGTCCTCTAATAGAAGAAAGATTAAAAGATGTTGATTCAATCATTGATCATTTTATCTCTCTAACAAATCAGGAGTTGCGGGCACTATATTTTTTTGAGAGGGACAAGTGTATCATAGCCATCACGATGATTAAAGAAATTAAAAGTTTGGTTTAAGAAACAAATGATCAGATTTCCAAAGCTATGAAAATCATTGATATGTTTAAGGTCAAATGGAATTGTATACAGATGTTTGGTATCCTTTCCCTTTGGACAAATACATGATGGGTAATTGAAGAACAACCTTTCGAGGAAGCATTAAATGAGGTAAACTAAGAATTTAGAGCTTTCTTGTATAATGAGGAACGGAATATCTCTAGATAGGTGATTTCAGATTCCTTTCTATGAGAATTCAATATCCTAACACTCCTAGATAAAATGATACAACAATTGTCGATTCCCAGATACCAAATCAGATCAGAACTCATCATCGCCCGGTCAAAGCTCAAAAACATGCCATGTGTATCAAACCTTGATTGGGATAAGTTCATGAAGTTTAAAATGGGATTTGAGCAGCCTACCATACCCACCTCAACTCTATAGATCACCACACTAATTCCACATTTGTAGTATACTATCAAATAGATTAGGAATCATATACAAAAGTGACAATTATCTTCCCTAACACAAAAATAATAATGTGTTGATTATGGAGAATCAAGTACCACCCATCATTCAAATGAAGACATCGAAAGTTGCTAAAAAGCCCATGAAAAACAAGAATGTTCTTCGTAGTTAATTTTAGTTTATTATATTTGTTATGTTATTAATTTTTTAGTTACAAAGACAATTTTTAAGACAATTATCTAAAATTATATATATAATAATCTCGTATCTCATTTGAGGGTGTTGGATTTTTAGAGAGGAAACTTATGTTTTAATGGTCTGAATGTACCTTATGCACTAACCAATCATGATGCTCTTATGATATTGTTTTATGAAATTTTGAATATAACATCTTTGCAGTTTTATTTCTATTCTCTTATGTGTGATCATATATTGATCTACATTTTGGTTTACGTAATTGACTTGCCTAATTGTTTATATCATTACTTGATTTCATCTTCTCTTAGATATAAATATTATCATGGGTATATGAATTTAGATATTTACATGACCTATTGTTAATTGAATTTCAAATGACTCACTTTGCCATCATGTTACAAAAATTCATGCAACTATATTTTACATATGTTATATGTGCTATCTATTTTTCATTGTTTTTATTTTTTCAATTATCTTATATCCTTACATCTTAAATATTTGTTAACAAGGATAATTGACTTGATCAACATTGTTTTGTTGCAACCTATAAGGGATTCTCTTGTCTATTGATATTCATATTACCAGTGGATGATGATTGACACTTGTATTTTGTGAAGTGAATGAGAAATAATAATATTTGATATTGTACTTTTTCACACTTTTCTTTGTGATAAGTTATTAGTAAAAGATATAAGAATAACTTGTGTTATATTTTTCCTTTTCTTATTAAATCAAATCATTATGTTCAATTCCAAATTTGTGAGATGTTATTTTTTTTTGGTTAATTAAGGTTTTGATTTGAAATCAATGATTATATGCGATCAATAATCTTTTCATATGTATATATATTCTTATTTGAATATATTTTACAAACTATTCATAGGGAATAACCCCTAAGGTGGAGGGAGACCATCCCTTTTAACCTAACGTTGGAAGATTTTATCCTCATTGAATGTATTTTTGATTTTTTTTTTTTGTTTCCAGAACAATTTGAGAACCAACATTCTTTTTGGCGCCATTGCTAGGAAACATAAATTTTGTCTTAGCTCATGACTAATGGTAACCCTGTACAACCTCATATTCCTTTTGGGTTATCTAATCAACATATTATTTTGTATAGGCTTTATAAATTTACCTTGCAAGTTTCCCATACCCTAGAAGAAATTTAGAGCAATTGGGAAGTTCTAGGCTAGGAGGACTATCATGCACAACCAAACCCGCAAGTTCCTTAATGATAGGATAGACTGAGGCAGTGAATTTGTTCAAAGATGAAATATACATACAATGCACATTCATAAAAAACTCAACCTCTTGAAACATGTATGACCTATGTAAAGTTTGATTTGAAAAATATAATTGTTAGTATTACATGGTGACTCCAAAGAAACTAGACCCCCCCAAAAAAATTACTTGATCACAATATAATTTATCTCATCTAGCTCTTGAGGATCCAAAGGCTCTAGTAGCCATTCCAAATAGAAGAGAGAGAATTGATACATTTAGACTAACACTTTCTAATCCTCTTTGTCTTAACCCTAATTCATAACAAAGATTTCAACCATCCATGCCTCCCAAGGGGTCGATGAATGCCAATCACAAAATAAGAAATCAGGCTACCTCCTCATCAAAACCTTCTTCATCATCGATAACCCCAACTAAACAATTGATAGTTCATCCTCCTCCTCCTCTAAACATGAATGCTTGGGTTAGTGTTTGTTATCAACCTTTGTGCTTACTTAATCCATTACTTGATATTCCCCAAAAATATGATAAAAAATTTCCTAGGTTTGATAACTAAGGGAGTGCATAACCAAGGAGCATGTAGTCAAATTCCAATATGAAAACCTTAGGGCAGGGTACAATGATATTTGTATGAGACTCTTCATACAAATATTGGAAGGTGATGCTCAAAAATGGTTTAAAATGTTTGCACAACATTTTATAAATACTATGGAAAGACTAGTAGAATTATTTCTCAAACAATTCTGGGCTAAAACATGTAGCCAACAATGGCTAACCAAGTTTGGTGCCTAAAAATTAAATCTAATGAGGCAATAAATGAATTTAATAAAATATATATCAATTCTATAATCAATTACCTGATGATATAAAACCATAAGACATGGCTATCTTGGTAGCTTATTTTGTAACCTTTGACTCTGATCTCCTGTTGATGTTGAGAGAGAGAGAACCCACAACACTATTAGATGCCCAAAATAAAGCTTGTGCCCATGAAGGTAATCTAATAGCCACTGGGAAAGGTGAGGACAAAGAAAGAAAAACTTGGGGTAAAAATAAATTTGTTGATCCATCTCTCGAAGCCTTGGGTACAAAATATCCTCAAGAACATAAAATTGAGGAAATGGTCCAATTAATAAAATCATTGTCAAATAAAATTCAAATGTTGGAAGTGGAAAATAGGGCTTTAGGCCTGGTACCTCAAAACCAACCTCCCTAAAGGAATTTTCTACAGAATGACAACAACATACCCAATTGAAACCCCAATGTACCTTTTAGAAGTCAAGGTCCTTACTATAGACACTATCACCCCCAAATCTTAAACTGGGGTCAGAGAGGTGATGAGCCCCCCCAATTTAACCCCCATTAAGGAATAATGCAAATATTTTAGAAGAGTACTATGATGATACCACTAGTCAACAATGATTCTTGATGAAGAAGAATATAATCAACTAAATTTTCTTGATCAATACGAGAATCAATATTATCAAACCCTTGACAAGGAATTTGTTAATTACCATGAACAAACGTTTTGGGCTCCAAAGCTTGAATGTTTTTCCGAGCACTTAGAAGCACAAATGAAACATAAATACAATTTGAGACCCCAGAAATATAATAAGATAATTAAAGCCCATAATTGTAAGGAGGGTCAAAACAAGCAACCTGCTCAAAAGGATAAGATAAACGATAACCAAGAAAACCATAATGAATTTGAGCGAGAAGACCATAATCCTTGAAATTGGTTTAATATTAATTTACAAAGCGAGTTATAAAAGGTTAAATATATGTAACATTAACTGAAATAATAAAAATACCTTCCTATAGAGGGGAAGTCAATAAGTTCATGCAAAAAGCTTCTGATCAAGCGAATGAAATATTGGTTATTGATACTATCAATATATAGGAGGATGCTTAGAAAATAACTATCGAATCTCACATCAAAAAGGAAGATAGTCTTGTTCCCCCCTTTTATATTAATTTAAAAATCCATGATTTTACCCTCCACAATTGTATGTTAGATTTTGGAGCATCACATAATTTGATGCCCAAAGAGATTATGGATAAGTTGGGTTTAGACATCACACGAGAATATAAAGATTTGTATTCATTCGATTCTAGGTGAGTGAAATGTTTTGGAATGATTAAAGATCTGGTGGTTGTCTTTGTGCAAGTACAAGTTAAGAGTGTTGTCATGGACGTAGTAGTAGCTTATGTTCCCCCTAATTATGGAATGCTCCTATCTAGGTCTTGGGGAGCTAAGCTAGGAGTATCTTTGTAGCTAGATTTATCATACACTACAATCCCTATTTTTGGGGGTGGAACTTGTCATTTGTATAGGGTATCATGGTTAACATATACTGTGAGCATCGAAGGAAGGCCCAACAATCTTCCAGTATATGATTTTAACGACAATTTAGGAAACTTCATTTTGACAACAAAAAACGAAGAAAAAATATTAATACAAAGAAAAGAAAAACCAATAGAAACTATAAATAATACAAATTCGATTTGGAAAATATTCATTGATGGAGCATCATCAAGAAGTGGATCTAGAGAGAGAGTTGTTTTCATTTCTCCCAGTCAAGAAAATATTACTTTACATTTTAAACTAAATTTTAAAACTACAAATAATTTTTCCGAGTATAAAGCCTTGGTCTTAGGGCTTGAGGCCGCACGTAAACTCAATATTTAGAATCTAGAAATATTTTTGGTTTCTATATTAGTAATCACACAATTCATGAATAAATGTCAAACTAAGCACCCAAGATTAAGGGTGTATATGAATCAATTATGGAACCTAGTTGATAAATTCTTCTTGGTAATAAATTTCTTAACAGTTCCTAGGGAAATGAACCAATTAGTAAATTCTTTGGTAGTTATAGCTACAACCTTTGTTCCCCTAGATGAGAAAAATTAAAATATGAAATCGAAGCACTGTATCGTCCTTCGATTCCTGCTAATGTGAAGCGTTGGTAGGTCTTTGAGGATGATCAAGAAATTGAAAGATTCATAGAAATTATGGGATAATTTTCTATTCTATGCATAGAGGGAGATGAAGATATAGGTTAGGAAAACATTGATTCTTCCCAGTTTAAGTGGAAATTTAGGAAGCATAAAATAGTATAACTAAGAAATAATTACATCATGAGGGGATTAATCCCTCTTGAAACAATATTTTATCAAAGGGACGTAGTTTCCTCTCCCACACTCAAGCTCTTGACATAGAAGTAAAACAGGCTAATGTGGGAACACGGGGAGAATCAAAACTAATTGATTTATTCTGATCCCGAGGATATTAAAAAATAATACATAGATCTTTTTGTAGAATATGCTGATGTGTTTAGCCGAAGTTACGAAGATTTGAATACTTACGATAGACAAATCATTGAACATAGAATACCCTTGAAAGAAGGGGTTAAACCGTTCAGAAAATAGTTAAGACAAGTTAATCCACTATTGATTCTTTCTATTGAAAAGGAAGTTAAAAAATTGCTTGATGGAAAAAGAAAAGTACCATTAGGCGTAGTCTAACTTGTAGATGGAATGGCCTTTTTCACGACCATTTTTCTGGTTAACTTTAATCAAAATCTGACAAAGATTTTTAAAAACTTGAGTTTAAATTCTTTAATCTGCATAATTTGAGTTCCCTAGTGTTTCTGGGAAAACTAGTATTCCTAAAGAATGCTAGCCCTCTAGGTTTGGTAGCTACCCTAGAAACAACAGTTTAAAGCAATCCAATAATTTCTTCTATTTGTAATAGATAAGAGAAGGATAATGGAACCAACCTGGAACTTCCGCTTAATCCCTTGCTTGATCTCTCTCCCCTTTGACAGATCCTGAAAATCCTCCCCGTACTTAGCACGCCTGGAGAGTACTTGCACTAGTACAACAACAAAGAACCGTCAAAGCATCGTGATCTATTACAACATAAACATTACAAAATGAGATATATAATGAACAAATGATAACATTCACAATTGCACAATCATATGGAAGAAAACTTGAAGAGCTTTATTAATAGAAAGGAGAATTACAACCCAGTTGTCTGATCCAGCACCATCCTCCCAGCTTCAATCCTTCTTCACCTCATGAAATAGCAAGATCACTCCAACAAGAATACAATGCTCTCTCCTCAATTACAAACTATCAGCACTTACTTGCAATTCACAACATTCCAACCTCTAGATCTCTTGGATGAGGGATCCATTTATAGATGTGTGCAAGGGTGTGAGTCATCCATGGGGTTTGATTAGTGTCATTCCACTTGTTACAGTTGATTCCATAAGAGAAGGGATTGGAGATTTTCTTAGATCCCTTACTCATCCTTGGGCGAATTCAGAGAGGCAAGTGGCACAGGAGAAGTTTCTAGAAGATTCCATGAGCAACCACCTAGCAAACTGTCTTGGACATTTGTCCATCCTCGCCCATCGCACCCTATAGAAGGCCTAAATAGTATGCATCGCACCCTGGCAGTGTACCACTCAGTATGCATCGCACTTTGCCAGTGGAGCAGTCAGTATGGTTCAATTTAGGCAATTTCTGGATGGTTTCTCAGATGGAACTTTTGGGGAATGATGTATTTAGATGACTATGTTCCTTTAGGGTATGAAACAACTCCTTTAGGGGTTGATGAACCCTAATACATCGACATATAAGTTGGGGTTGATGTGCCCAAATATGTCTATAACACCTAGGGGTTTTTTACGCTGTTAAATCCATTTATGCATTCAAAAATGTATTAAAAAAAATCTTGAAATTGTATTGCCGCATTTTGGTGAATTCCGGTGAAAAAGGCTATTTCGTCTATAAGTTAGACTACGTCGTACCATTAAATTACCTTGACTAGGTCGCTAATTTAGTGCCCATTAGAAAGAAAAACAAAGAAATTAGATTTTGTGTTAATTTTAGGAATTTGAATAGTGTCTCTTTGAAAGATAGTTATCCCATGCCTAAAATGCATTATATCCTCCAAATAATAGTCATAGCACACCAAATATCTATGATGGATGGATTTTCTGGTTATAATCAGATAACCTTTTAGAAAGAAGATAGATATAAAATTGACTTCACCTTTCCTTGGGTAACATTTGTGTACAACAAGATGCCTTTTGGGTTAATATACGCCAAGGCCACTTTTCAAAGGATCAAGGATATCATGTTTGTAGACAAAAAATATCACTTTATCATTATCTACTTAGATGATATGACTATATTCTTGCAATCTAATACACAACACTTAGAGCATCTCAAGGCAATATTCTAGAAGTGTTGGAGATATGGTTTCTTTCTAAACCCTTGCAAGTCCTTCTTCGCTATGACTAAAGGAAAATTACTAGAACACATTGTGTTTAATCAAGGAGTTAGGATCAATCTTGAGTGAGTCCAGGCTATCGAGAAAATCCCCCTTCCGCGGACCAAAAAAGATATTCAGTGTTTTTTGGGAAAGATACATTTTCTATCACAATTTATTCCCAACTTCGTTGAAATGGTTAAAGAGATGATATACATGCTTAATAATGGTAAAGAAATGAAATGGACCGAAGAGGAAAATTTTTCTTTCTCTCAAATCAAATAGGCTCTGATGGAAGCCCCTTTCCTCATGAGCTAATACTAGGGATTTCATTAGATTTCGTTTTGCATTAGAACACACCATTTATGCTATTCTTCTGCAAAAAATAAGCAAGGTTTCAAACAGCCTATTTCCTTTTTTAGTAGATCCTTACCGACCATTGAAATCAAGTATAATATAATTGAAAAATAGGTCTATGATTTGGTTAAAACTTTAAAGGATTTTAGGGAATATATCTTACAATCGAAATTTATTGTATATTTTCTTAACCTTGCTGTAAAGGACATTCTAATGCAACATGATGTGTATGGCCAACAAGGTAAGTGGATAGAAAAAATTCAGGAATATGATTTAGAGCTAAAACCAATTAAGATCACAAAGGACAGGACCTTGCTAAATTATTAACTAAGGCTAATTTCGAGGGACTTGGTGTTGATCAAATAAATCACTTGAGATATGCTGCTCGATTTGAAGGTACAAAGAAGGATAAACAACCAAAGATGTTGTTACCTCACTCAATGCATTATCAATTAGTGAAATATTTCGTTCTTCTGACCTATATTTTTGATATTATAACTTATCTTCATACTTTATAGTGTCCCTCTCACTTGGGCAATTTTGAAAAATGATCATTAAAATTGGAAGCTATTAAATATTGTATTATAGAAAATAAATTATAGTGGAAGGACCCAATAGGTATTTTAATGACTTGCGTTTTGGTGGATGAAATTGACTGCTTTATCACATAACATCATAGCGGTGTTTATGGTGGCCATTATGCATAGAATATACCAGACATAAAATTTTAAGGAGTGGTTTCTACTGGTCAACATTTTTCTTCGATGTAAATGAGAAAGTCAGAGCCTACCACCAATGTCATATTTTTTCTAGAAAGCAAAAGTTGTTTTCCCTTCATATAAAACCCATTATGACAAAATCCCCTTTCCAACAATGGGGGTTAGATTTCATTAGGGAAATACACCCCTCATCTAGTGGTTAGCATCTTTGAATTCTTACTACTATCGATTATTTTACTAAATGGGTTGAGGCTGCTCCTCTTAGCAAAATAAATGGCAAAGTTGTCATGGATTTTTTAGTTAGGAATATTTTCTCCCATCTTGTATGTCCCGTGAAAGATTATCCCAGATAACACTAAACCTTTTTGTTCAATAGCCTTAGAATTTTTTTGTAACAATTATAATATCAGTTTGGGGCATTCAACTACTTATTATTTGCAAGGGAATGGGTTAGCTGAATCCACAAATTAAAACATCATGTAAATTCTTAGGAAAACCTTACATTCAAAAAAGAGAAATTGACATGTTGCTCTTAAATACATTGTACGAGTAGATCAAATTAGTAATAAAATATACATAGGTACATCTCCTTTCTAATTAGTATACTATGTAGATGCCATCATTTTGTTATACCATGGCTATAAAATAATGAAACTATTACAAGAAATAAATGAAGAACCCAATGATTTTCAAAAAATATATAATCAAATAATTCACATGCAATAAGAAAGGGATCAAGTATATGATAAAATTTCTAGACATCAAGTAAGGGTGAAAAAATTGTTCGACAAACGAGCTAAAGAAAGAAAATTTCTCCAAGGGGATTGGATGTTAAAATGGAATAAGCAGAATGAGGAACCCAAAAAACATGGAAAATTTGATAGCCTTTGGTTAGGACCCTTCGTGATCGATAAGGCGAAAGGAGGAAATTATTTATCTCTTAAAAATTAAGAAAATGAAATAGTTGGCCCACCTATAAATGGCCAATTCCTTAAACACTATTTAACCTACTGAATTTTCCAAGTTTAAAGAGCTATGTGTGTGTGTGTGATAGTTGTGAAAACCCATGTTTCTAGCACAACTGTTCAAATCCTATTTCTTTTCCAGACTAATAGTTTTGGAAAAAAATTAAAAAATAAAATAATATGTATAAAATTTACAAAAAATATCAAAAAATACAAAATAAAAAGTATTTTTTTTTTCTAAAAGAGTCATTTGGATGATATTTTTATTTCAAAATTCACGATAAATGAATGAAATCTAAATCATTTAATTGCATTATCTATTATTTATCATGAGATATTTTATTAGCATGGAGTTCATACTAAATGTTGACTTTAAATTCTAATAACTCTTATTAACTCAATATCTAAAGCACAATTATTATTATTAATTTATCTCACACGAGACCTTTCATTTCCACTTGTATTATTCTAGAAATAGATACTTATGTTTTCTTGGGTGGGGGATGTTGACATCTTCGTTGGGGATATAGACACTAGTTGACAACAGGGAAAGGTAAGTGGTATTGGGTTAAACCGAGTTTGTTATCATCCCACTCCTTTATGCAAAGGTAACTTCTGATGGGGTATGCTGATATCTCTGTTGGGGCTATGGAAAATTGTTGGTAGTGGAGCAAGGTTAGTGGTACTAGACCAAAAACTAGTGTGTAATCCTCCCATCACATTCTAATATAAAAAAAAGGAAAGGAAAAATATGCATATTTGCATAAGCTAAATAAAGGAAGTCTATGTCATAAAGAACAAACGAGAAACATAAAGTTTTCTATCTCAAAGTAGTGGATGACTCCGTCAGGGCTATGGACACTTGTTGGTAGTGGAGAAATGCCTGATATGAAAACTCCTGTGGTTGGTATCAAAAGGACTTAAGTCCTTAATGTGTAATCATAAATGAACACCAATTACTCTTTAGAGATTTAAATTCAAACATTTCTCAAATAGTGTCATGATTCCTCTATCTCAAATCATGAATAGGGATGAAATAACTATTAATATCTATAATCTGAATATATGAATAATGAAATTCATAAAAAATCAACCAATTCTTGCATTTCCATACATATATTCAAAGGAAAATTTCTTGAATTTAAAATTAAATTGAACGATAACGTCCAAAATACAGGTAATTCAGAAGGCAACTTGAACATAAAATTTATAGCATCTAAGTTTGGCATTCGATACAAGTATGAATTTTTCTATAAAGGTGAAAGGGCTGTAAAACCCATAATACAAAATTTTACAAAATTTACAAATTTCAAAACATTTCCTCACTGCTAGAAAATATTATTAATCTAATAATCTATAACATTCTCAAAACATTTATTTGAGTCCACCTAAACATCTCGACAAGGGCATGTAGCTTGCTATAGATTCTAGATGACATGAAGAATCCCTGGTAGAATTGAGAGTTTTTCTTCCAATCGAGTTAGATGTATCTTTAGCTCTTCCAACTCTTTTAGTACATGAATAAGCTTCAAATGAAGTGTCTCACCTAAGGAAATCTTTGCTTTGGAAGTCTCTTCCATCATTGTCTTTGTTTCAGTAAGTTTTTGTAATTCTTGACACTGAAATACATAACATATGGGAGAGACAAATAATTATAATGAAAAATAATAATGTGGGTCTTATCACCTTCCAGTGATTAAGAAAATATAAGTCACCTCATCACTTCAAGAAGTATTTCATATCACTAAACGGTACGATGCATTCAATCCACACTTGTGAAATAGATTTGTCGGTATAACTGAATTCTGTTAGTTACTTAGCCAACTCCATAGACCAACAAAAGGGTATCCCCGACTCCATAGTATATGCCCTTACCACTTCACAATGAAGTGGTATCACCATTTGGAGCTGAATGTTGTAGCCACATTTGTACCTAAACCTTTTTATATTTCAAAGTCTGTTAATAACTCTTCCACACATATCTCCTTCACTACAAATTTAATGAATTGATTGCTTTCTTGCAATTAGTATTTGGATTCTGAAGATGATTACCCACTAATGATTGTGGTTTCACATCTTGAATTTGATATAAATGATCAATATAACATTTTGATGTAGAGATTATAATTTTCAAATTATAAATATATTAATAATTTACATAAACCTGCTGGCCGAGTTAGAATTACTGTATACAAATCATACCATTTTCCTTTTTATCTAAGATTATTTTATAGTTGTGAAAGATTTGATCTAGCGGCCTAAATGCATTGTCAAATGGAAACTAGAGGCCTTGTTAATACCTCTTTCTCCCCCAAAGATATCCAATGACTAAGGTGAATTTGATCTAACATAGGGTTGCAACTAGTGCTTGACTTAAGTTGCTACCCATGACCCAGAACGATCGAACATTTGCAAGAATCTTGACCTAATGGATGATGATACATATTGGGTGGAAAAGCGGGGCCTCTTTAATGGCCCCCTTTCCACTTGAAAGGATCTAATGATGGAAATTTAGACTGATCAATGACTCATACCTTCACTCGGGTCACAACTGGTTCCTGTTTAAAGGGTCGTTACCAGTCCTAATCTACAATATGATTAAAATTGTGTTGGTCATATGGTCACATTTAATTCACAATCTCATCACATTTAAAACCTAATTAATGTTAAGAGAAGATTGCATATAGTGCAGTAAATACACATCACATGAGAGTTTAATTTTCTTTTGAACATGGCAAAAGACCATTTTTGCATATAGTGCAGTAAATACACATCACATGAGAGTTTAATTTTCTTTTGAATATATAAAAAGACCATTTTTGAGCTTTGGTTTTTGGTCATTCCTTGAACATTCTAGCCTCTTGCCAAGAAGCCAAGTAAAAGCGCCCATAATTCTATTAAGTACATGTAATATAACTTTTAAGCACATGCATTATTTTTATCTTGTTTTTCTTAAGGTCATAGGAAGATAATGACTCTCAATTCCACAAAGGAGGTTTTAGTGAACATTGACATTTGTACTTTAAGAAAAGACTTAGAGACTAGTATTAGTCTTAGCATGAATGAATGTCTAATAAAGACTAGACTCCTATGAGTGACTTTTCCGTCTATATATTTCGACCCAGATACTATCACACTACTTGCTAACATTTACACCATGAGTCAAGAAACATTATGTGTCCTATGAATGGTCAAGTATTCCTTTAAATTTCTCATCTATCTGTAACTAAGATGATAAATTTACCTACCTATCGTAAATTGTTTTCTGATAAAGAACTAAATGAACAATTCCTTATTTGGGTCGATGAAGAAAAAATGAAGTTTTTATAGAGTCTGCTAAAAAATCCCAACAAAGTATCTAAAATTGTCATGGATATATCAACCAAGTCTCTTAAACCCTTATACCAAACCTTGGCTTCATTCCTTGGAGTTATTCAAGAATATTTAGATGATTTAAAGATGGATGAGGCAATGTTTATGTTTATGAGGGAAATATTGATGAACCCTAATGAAACTACAATCAATTTCCCAAGGTATTTAGCTAGGAATATTTATGTCAACTTGACTGTAGCTCTTGGTTTTTATATCTTCAGACAATGCACTTGGCCTTATTTAATTATCCTTAGTAGTTTTCTAACACTAAATTGATAAAGACAAATAAGGATGAAACATGAAAGGAAAAAGAGATAGATTGTTGGACTCAAATGCTATATCCAAGAAGAATTCCTAGAATTGATTCAAAGTGCATAAACTATTCCTCTTTCTATTTATGGGTTAAATTGTTACTGGAAACTCCTGATAGGATATGAGAGGACTCTAGGAGGATTTTATACTTGATAAAGGAAACTAGTATTGGTTAGTGGTTCCTTTTACTTGACTACTTTGTCATCCAAGCTTATGGTTTTGAAGGTGAACCATACCATTTTCCAAAGTTCATCCCTTCCCAGTGATTTTCTTTAGAACTTGCTAGAAAAAGAATACATCTTAATGAGTCTCGTTTTCTGTCAAGAAATAAAAAAGCTTTGATTGTGACACCTTTTGCCATAGGTCCTTTAATTATTAAACATAAAACTACCTTAGAAATTGTACAAAGGGAATTATTATCTTTTGGTCTTGAAAAATATATATCTTAGTAACTTTATCATGTGCAAATTATATCAAACATAAGAAATTCGGCTGACCTATCTATATATGTACATGACCTAAAACCTAAGATTGAAAAACTAGCTAATATTGACTATTCTTCTCATATTGATGTAAATATAGCTGAAATGTAGGTATTTGAAGTGGCCATGTTTGAGCTAGATTGTATCAAAACAAGTTTTGTTAAGAAAAATATATCTTCATCATTTCAAGAAGAAGGGTGGATAATTAATAACCCTCAGGGTAATCCTCTTAAGAGAAAGACAATTGAAATCGGTCTTGACAAAAAAACATTGTTAGCAAATACTATAAAAAGATAGCAATGATGATGTTAAGGAAACAATTATTTTCCAAATGACCAATGATGAATTGTTAAAACAAGTGGAGGATACATTAGAAGAAACCAAACCAAAGGACTCTAGAGAGTAGGCTATATTAGTTGATAATAGTGTAACCACTGAAAAAATTATAAAAACCAGAGGTAAAGAATTAATGTTAGTTTCTAGAGAAATCGAAGTCATAGATGATGTTGCAATGTAGGAAATGACTTCATATATAGGGCCAAGGTTTTTATCAAAGTCTAACTTTGATAATAATATGTTCAATTTGACTATCTTTCAACTAGGAACAAATTCAAATGCACAACTGCTTGGTTCTAGAGCTACTTCCATTAGCATCAACCTATCCAAAGTAAATGATAATGATATGGTTGATTGGCACAAGCAAATAAGTGAGATAGTGGCAAAGAGATTACTAGAACATGTTGGAATAAGGAATTACTGAGAGGGCGAGGTGAATCAGTAATAGTGAAGTTCTTTCAATTTTAAGTATAAGTCTTTAACTATTTTCACTATGGCCAGTTACTTGTGAGAACTTTCTTACTGTTATCGGGAAATCTAGTGTCCACTCGGAGCTGCTAGTCCCACTAAGACTGGTAGCTATCTTAGAAACAAACAAACTAAAACTACTTTCGTTTTCCTTTATGAGAAGTAGATAAGAGTGGAATGAAGGACACCAACCTCAGTCTTGCGCTTGGTTCCTTGCTCGATTCCTCTCCCTTCTGACAGATCCTTGCCGCTTCTCCTTCATCTACCCAACTTTAAAGAGCACCAGTGGAATCAAAGCAGCATAATACTATCGGAGAACAGAGATCTACAATCATAAACAATATAGGACCAGATGTATATTGACCACACAAATGCATATATCATCAAACATACAAGAATGTGGAGGAAAACTTGAATAGCTTTATTAATATCAAGAATAGCAAAGAGGATTACAACCAATTGTTCTGACCCAGCGTCATCCTCCAGAATGAAAGCCCTTCTTTCACCTCGTGAAAATCTTAGATCACCCAACACTATGATATTCAAACAAGAAACCAACAACACTTCCTTACAAGATACAAAATTCCAGCCTCTGGATCTCTGGGATGAGGGATCCATATATAGATGATTGCAGGGGGGTGAGTCAACTTCTGGGATTTTGATTAGTGTCCTCTCTCTGATAGTTCTTGATTCCACTTGGAGATTGATGATCTCTTACTCATCCCTGGGCGAATTCAGAGAGGCAAGTGTCACAGGAGAAGTTTCTGGAAGATTCCATGATCATCCACCTCGCAAACTGTCTCTGCCATTTGTCCACTCTCGCCCATCGCACCCTACAGAAGGGCTTTTCAATATGCATCACACCCTTTTCACTGGGTAGGTGGGATGCATCGCACCCTTAGCATTGAGCAACCTGTATGGTCCAGTTTTGACCAGTTCTGAGCAGTTTCCTGTGGAGAACTTCTGGGAGATGATGTAATCAGCTGACCTTGTATGAAGCAACATTTTTAGGGACTTAGGAGCCCTTGGTTTATGGACATGTTTGATTGGGGTTGCAGTATAACACTTACACAATACAAATAATTAGCAAGATAATACATTCACATGTACATACAAACCATCACATGAACAACATACACATATTGACACAAGTATTTCTTATGTGGAAAACCGAAAGGAAAAAACCACCAATATGTTTGTTATTTATGATATAAATTAAGCAGTAGCACCTACTTAATTACATCAATTTGTTTGTGAGCACCCACACAGAGGAGGCACCAACCCCCTTAATATAGAAAGAACCTACTTGCCCAGAGGCACCAGCCTCTTATGAATGCAGGACACCACATGTTCTAGCCATTGTTCTACCTTTCATATAATTTTCAAACTAAAAACAGAGGCAGTTACATAAATAGAGAAATGCCAATCTGGTTCACTGCAGTATCATACTTCTGCTCTCAGTTCTCTATTGTTCCATAGGCTCTCATTATTTTATTTCATAACTTTTATTAAAGGGAAATTATGAAATCTCACAATCCCGATGCCTTTAGTCCCTTCCTGATTAGCCCCCTTTATCATTTTATTTCTCATATGACTGTTGTCTATGACCACCAACTACATACTCCTTTGTATTGGAATATCAAAGTTATCATATCTCGTAAACTTTATTAAAATGAAGTTACAAAATCGAAAGACTTAGATATACCTTGAGCCCCTTTTTCACAACCCCTTCTTGTTTTTCCTCCATGTGACTAGGTGTCATGACTGGGGGTATAACACTTAGGTGATAATGCCTTCAGGGTCCTATCAGGGGCCTATCTCATTGTGTATTCGCTCTAGCCCTTGGTTCTTTTGAACTTCTATAACCCAGTGCCACCAATGTCAAGACCCCTTTCATTGTAACTTTTCTCCAAAACAATTTATGTAGGAGTTCTGAAGTTAATTATGAAATACTTCCCATGTGGCATCACACAACACTTAGGTGATAACCCCTCTCTCTTCTCTTGGTTCTTTGGACCTCCCTTGACCATGTTCCACTCAACATTAAAAGCTCCCTTCATCGAAACTTTTTCATAAAGCAATTGCACAAGAGTTACGAGAACTTTGACTTCCAATATACAACCTCTGAGATGACATCATGCGAATGTCATCATTGCCACATGGCATCTCCTTAGTGGTGACATGTTTCACCTGGATTTTCTCCATTACACCACCCATAATTCCTAATTTAACTACCATATGTCCTCTGCACTGCCATGTCATGTTGATGTCATCTACCTTGTCATCTTCTCAGGGCCAATCACCCACTGCCATGTGTTCTACCGAAGGAGAGAGGAAGGGTCTCTCGGTCCTTTGGTTTTGCAACGAATTCATTTGTATTTCATCTTCCTCGTGAACCTAGGCACTTTCAAAGAATTGCAATTTATAAGGACTTACGAGGTTCCAAATTATCTAGGCTCTGAGGTCCCAACCTCCAATGTTTTGGCCCGTGAAATTTTGCCTGTTTCCTTGGTTCCATGTCATATCGGGAGGTCTTGAGTTTCGATGTGACCTGCTTAGTACCTTCGATAGCAGGTTTACATTCCATTTTAGGTCCGTTTTAAATACACCACTAAGGTTCCAAGCCTCTGACCTCCGATATTCAACCCTTCCAATATCGGGTTCCAAAATTTGGGATCCGATGTTCTGCCTGATCTGATTGACTAAACCTCATTTTGAGGTCTATATATGCCATTTTTGGGCTTAGTGGGTCCCGACCCAGGTTCAAAGTTAATTGCGCCAAACAAAAACCTACACTACTGGCCCTTTCGGCATTAACCCGTGTAGCGCAGGCTAAAGTCTCACCTGCAGCAGTATGGGCAGATATTGGAACCAAGTTTCTACATCCAGAGATTAGTGTGATGTCTTTTATTGCCCTTGATCTGCCTTCACACAGATCTATAAGCCCCTAGGGCTCGATACTGCAACTTCCTTTAAATGGCCTCTAGGCCTTCGCGAAGGTCTACGATATGTCTTTGCAGACCCTTAACAGATGAATCATCCACTTACGCGCACCATAAAATAACCCTATATCTGAGCTCACGCAGATCTACTTAAATATTTAATAAACATAACAAAACGTATTATAATCTCCGCGAAAGTATTTAACATGCATTGCGTATAGTATCAAGATGTATCTCATAGAGTCGTGCATCAATAGATCAATATTTCATAAATACATTATTAAATCACAACATATATCACAATCATCATTAAATAGAAGTAAATAGATAAACACAAGAATTCTTCAATACTCTTCTTTATTAATCTTCAATATGAGGTTACAAACTTAACACTGCACTGCGCACTCAACTGTAGGGGCCTGTGCACTCAACTGCAGACACTATTCTAGGCCTCTGCACACTCAGCTGAAGGGTCTTTCCCTCCTCTATGAATCACTTCTCTACACTATCTTCTATTGACCCATTACATTCATCATCATCAGATTATGCCTTAGACTTTCTAAGACACACCTATTTATACAATCCCATGGTTCGCGGACCATGGGTGAATCTCAAAACCGACTCAACTTTACATAGAAAAAGGGCTAAAACCCCTTTCACTCCTAATTACCTACGTGCTCCGCATCCACAAATCACAAAGACTTTACATCTTTTACCAAAATTTACATCAAAACTTGGGTTTTTAACCCCAAAACTGACCCAGAGGACCCCATCCCAACATGACCCCAACAAAAAGGTCGTGATTCGCCCTCGAGTCACTTGGCTGGTGCTGCAATCTTGCTATGAAGATTCCCCAGCTCCACCTACATGACTACAACCTCGATAGTGCTTTGTGTAGCTGCCTGCTTGACTTCTTCCACTAGCTGCTCGATAGCTGGTCCTTCTGCGACCAACTTCATCATTTGTTGGGTCTGTTGCAAGCTCGTCAGCTTCTCTTGAAAGTTGGTTGTGACTTGGTAAGCTCTTCTAACCAAGGTCCCAACCTGGCCTTAAGCATGATCTCATTCTTTTGGGCTACTTCTACCTACGCAAGGAGCTGCTTCCCCTCCTGTAACTTGGCTAGGCGTTGTGTTGGAGCAATTGAGCGTGTCGTTTCCCTGACATCATCGTACTGCTTCTGCAGATCATGAACCTATGTATTCAATATCTGCAGGTTTGGGCCTTCCTACCGAGTTCTTACCAAATCCATTGCCTACTCAAATAAGGCCAACCAGTCAGCGACTACAGCATCCAAAGTGACCATCCCTTCTTTTATGGTGGCTTTGCGCTGCTCCTTGACCTCGGGCGGAGTCGTAGGCTGTAATTTGAGTCGCAGCTTCGTTATTTTCATGTTGAGTTCAAATTGAACTCGTCCAACTTCTGCCTTTATCTCGTGTAGTCTAGCGGCTAACTTCCTGATCTTAGCTTCCGACGGTGCATCCTTTGGAATGTTTAGCTCCAACACTGTTCTGCATGCCTCTACTACCGTGACCTCTAGCCTGGAACTTTGTGCCTGCATTGTTTCCTTTTCCTTCAAGGCTTGTGTTTTCTCAATGAACATCTGTTCGTTGTTCACCCTGTATTCACTAATCAAATTGAGAGCGTGCTGCTCCCAAGCTCTCAATTCCTCCATCACCCCTGCCTGCAGTGCGTGAAGAAGCTCATTGGGGAGCGCTACAATTTTCAGCCCAATGTTCTTAAGGGTACTTAAGATTATGCGGTCATCGACTGACTCTGTGTGTAGGGACCCTTCTGGTAAAGCAACAGTTCAAAGGTCTAGGGTCCTTACCAATTCTACAGCCTAACTCATGCCCGGTGCCAGGCTCACTTGTGCTACGCTCACTTGACCCGCGCTCACCTGTATCCTATTAATCTAGATCTGTAGCTTGCACAAATCCTTCTAGACGCTCCCCAGTGTCTGCATATACTGCTGCTCGAATTGTTGCATCAATTCAGTTGTAGTATGCCATATTTTTTCGTTGATCTCATCAAGATCGCCCTTCATTAATACCATGGGGTCACCCTGCGACTTGTCTTATTTTTTATTTTTTACGAGGGCCTTCCCATTGCTCCTACCTGTGCTTCTTAAGCCGAAACGGGGTGCTCTACCCCTCATCTCCTCCACCTCTCTATTCAGACTGTTCTTCCTCCTCAGTTGTGAGTGAGGGGGATTTGTCGCTTCTCTCTAATTCATGTTTCTCTTGCTTAGCCTGCTCCGTAGTAGTGTGCCTCTTCTCCATCCTAGCCTTTTCTGCGACTTCCTTTTTCCGTTGCGCGGCCAGATTTTGTGCAGCCTACTTGGATACATCCTTTCTTTTCTTTTTTTGCCGAGCTTTTTGCGCCCTTACTGGTTTCGACATCCAAGTTTGATGGGGCGCGCCACTCTATTTCCCATCGCTTGATTACCTCCTGTATGTCTATATCTGTGACCAAATATGATAAATCATACCATTTATGCTGTGGGTACTTCTGTCCCTGAATGTAAACTCGATGGAAGTTAGCCTTGAATGCGGCATAAGCTGACAACTTCTCGTACAAGGTCAGGGGCAACCTTGGAAGCTCGTTGATGGCCATGTGGATGATTTCTTCCATCAAAACCCATAATATTTTTGTTTCTGTGACCTGCGCTAGGTCTTTTGTGGCCCATAGGGAGGCAAACTGTGTGGCCTTCGACAATCCTTCTTTCAATGGAGGAAACTGGCTATCCTCCGGCAGCTCCCATGTGACCAACACAATGGAGATAAAAAACCAAGCATAATGGAAGGGCTTGGTCTCATCCTGGACATCGCGACAATTTGTGAGGAATTCACTGCGCATGTACCTTGACTAGTTGAACTACACACCCTTCGCGCATTGTGCAGCTAGAGAAACCACAGGCGCCCGAACTTCGTCTACGTGGCACTTTCTCATTACCTTCCGGCTAAGATTTGTCTAGAAATTTGCACCACGAGATCGCTTATGAAAGTGATTGAGTATCCACATGACTTTTCACGAGGGTAAATTCCTTATTCATTTTACCTGCCAAATCCTTTTCTCCTACCTTTCTGCCAAACTCCTTGGCTAGATTCAAACCTTCATGTGGCAGGTGCATGATCCTGTGGATGAGCATGTCAATGATGGGTATAGGCCCTCCTAGCCATAAGCACCCATCGTGCACCAGAGTAAGTAATTGATGCACACAGGTTGTGTTGATAATGGTGTAGTGATAATGGGGCACCCACAATAGGTTCAACAATCCTAAATTCTCCACTCCACGGATCCATTCCACTATCTCTAGCTCGGTGACACCTGAGTTTGGGTAGTAGACGCGCTTCATATAGTTGGATGTCATGAGGTGAGAGAACCACTCATGATCTGCCAAGTCCCAATATTCCATCTTAAGCAGGGGGGTCTGCACAAGGCGCGAACCTTCAAAGGGAACCTGCTTTGGCAATAGGGGCATAGAAATGACAAATTTGTCTGAGTCTGGGTCCTTGGTGACCTTTTCCTTCCCCTTGTGTGGAGGGATATAGTTAGGAAACTTGGTAAGGGGCTCCATTCCCTCAGCGTCTATGTCCTCGGTTCCCTGTCCTTCCTCGACCTCCAAATCGACAACCCTCTCGGGTTGCTTGTCTTTCTTCTGTTTTTGAGTTGTAGAGTGTTTTCTGGGCGATTCACACACTAGCATCAACTTCTTCTGTTTATCCTTCTTTAGTTTCTGGGTTTCTCTAACAGGGGTAGGCTTCGGCCTAGGCGACCTCGGCGCCGTAGGTATAGGAGCTGGAGATTCCATACTCACTACGTCTGGAGCAACTCTTTCAGACGCGACATCTCCCCCAGTGCTCACAATCTCAGTAGGGTTTGGTCCTAACATGGTTTCAAGGATGAATTTCTGATTCAACTACAGTAAATTGGAAAATGTAGGGCTCACGACCAAATCCTCAAAAATCGAGCGGTTCATAAGCAACAAACAACATAACTCAAAAAATATAATGGTGAAAAGTGTTCTCTGTTGGACTGGAAAACTTAATTTATAGGGGTTTTAGAATTCAAATCTAAGCGTTCCCCCCAAAATTCGATCATTAATGTTGTTTTGGTAGAAGATCTTCAAAGAGTTTAGCCTTAAATTCTACCAGCCCGGTCCTCTTAACCATATTCTAGCTGTCAAATCATGAACAATGACTCCAATGGTCACTTTTCTGCTATGTTGCACAACACTTCCCTCCATAGTGCAACTACCTGCGTGCAACTTCTTATATTGCAACTTCACCATTTTCCATGTAGCCTGCCTGCCGCATAGTCCACCAGCCCTGGCAGTGTAGTTTATAGTCTCATACTACCTTACAATTGCCTAGATCAATAAGACTATCCTGCCACCATATAGTCATTGTGCAGGATCCCTTGTATATGGCTCCAATCAGCTTCCATTCACCCTTCCCAGAAACAATTCTCCATTCAGCTTTGTGAGCTGAACTGCGCCTCCATTTGTAATTTCTTTGATAATATATGGGCCCAGCCAATGCATCTGAAATGTCCCTGGAAACTTAGTGAACTTACTATCGTATAACAATACCAAATCATTTACCTTGAACGTGCACAAATTGATATGTCGATTGTTCCGTGATTTTTCACGTTCCTTCTGTACTTGCTGATGGAATCCAGCCAAGAATCTGTCTTCTTCAATCTCCATCAGCTGCGTGATACGTTCTTCCAAGTCTTTTCGATCTACCATACCTGTTAAAGATGCTATGCGTAGAATAGGAACGATATATTCCATAAGCATCACAACTTCTACACCATAGACCAATCTAAAAGGTGTATGTCTTGTCAGATTTTTACAAATAGTCTTGTACACTCATAGCACTGCAAGTACGCATACATTCCAGTCATTGCGCATTACAAATTTTCATCAGCATGTTCTCCATATTCTTATTAAAGTCCTGTACTATTCCATTAGCACGAGAATGATACAACATGCTCTTTTGATGATAGACTTGGAACTCCTCAGTCAACGCGTTGATTGTCTTGTTTAGGAAGTGCTTACCTCGATCACTCATTAACACCTTCGGGTAGCCAAATCTAGTTAACACATATTCAAACAAAAACTTCATTGTTGTAGCCCCTATGCAATCCTTAACCGGTTGTGCCTCTACCCATCTGGTTAAATACTCTGTTGCAGTGATGATGTAGCGCGCACCAATTTTCTTCCTTGGGGGCTGAATTGGCCCAATGAAATCAATTGCCCATTTTTCAAATGGCTGCAATGATACTTGAGGATTCAGTGGAAACTCATCCCTCCATGATGGTCTGCCCGTTCGTTGACATGCATCGCATGCCCTACAATATTCTTTAGAGTCTTTATGCAGCGTAGGCCACCATAAATGTACGCGCAAAATCTTCTGTGTTGTCACCTTTCTTGCATAATGTCCTCCCGCAACCCCTCAATGAGCTTCAATGAGGATGCTATTTCGCTCAAAATTAGGCACATATCGTCGCAATATCCTGTCTGCACCCATATTATACAAATGTCCTGCAATCACTGAGAAATCCACTGCGCGCACGACTAGTTCCTCCTTTTACTGACTCATGTACCCTTTGGTGCCATCCCTGTAGTAAAAAAGTGAATAATATCTACAAAGTAGTTATCTGCTATTGATGAGCCCCAAATTTGGTAACATTTTGGGCTCATTTGGCCTACTTACCCTTGCTCAACCCTTCATTTTTCATAACTTATGCATCATTTTTTAGTATATTCATGTCATTTGTACGAAGGAGGGCAGTCACTATTCCTAGGTGGCTAACACATGTTTATTTCAGGTTTTTTTGACATTTAATGGAGCAAAACCACGCAGATGAGGGCTAGGAGACAGCCAAGATGGGATTGAGGTTTTGTAGGAAGGTTGTCCACAACATTGAATGGCCTTCCTCGTGATCTCCACCCCAACTCCGAGCTCCAACAGCCACCACCACCGAGCTAGAAGGCAGCCAAACGGATTGTGAGGAAGCAGCAGATTACTCTTAGTTTGGACAGCCAAACCCCACTAATTTAGGAGGCCAGCTTGGCCCTCATAATGTATAAATGATGAGGCTGTAGCCTTCGATGGGGACTTTTGAAACTTTGTTGCATATTCTGGACTACGAGCTGATAGCTCTGTTTTGCTCTTTGTAAGCCATTTTTGGCATGTTATTTGACTTATGACTATTATCTTTTAATGAAAAGCAGGCAGATTTGAGTTCAGTTCTGAGTTCTTAGAGGAGCCATAGCTCTCGGGGTTGGGCCCAACCTGAGAGCAATAGGCCTCCTTTCTTTGTATTGTTACTTTTCTTTCAGCATTGTATTTCTTTTCCTTTACATGCATTTGGAAACACAGTTTGCTGAGTTGAATTTCTTGATGTGGTTAAGTAGGTTAGTTTTATGAACAAAGTTGCTTTCAGTAGTTTAGATTAGAGTAAGGAGATTGGAGTTAATCAGAGTCTCAAAAAGGGTTGGCTGCACACTCACTTCCACCTCTGTTTAGGGACTGGAAGTGCAGACCGTGCCACCCACCAAAAACACTGTTTTACATGTTCATGCAAGCTTTGATGCAATATTCTTGGTTGTAGCAGCGTCCATGCGTTCAGATCTTGTGGAATGAATCTTTGTTTCAGTACCATGCAAGAGTTTCCTTACAAAATCACGTTGTTGTTCTGTGGTTTTATAAAAACAGTTAGAGTAGGTTGATGAAATCTCGGTTTTGTGCAAGACACGGATGATTTGTTTCATTTACACTGTGCAGTACTACTCCCTCACTCCCTTGTCCTTCTAATCCGTGTCTAGGCCATCCACTCATCTCTCAGTTAGACCACTTGCCTCCTAACTCTTCTATCACCCACGTGACTCTACCTTTTCGGCCTTCCATTTCCTCTAACCTCCTCTAGACCAACCAGCTTTGCACACCCCCTCTTCATCTCATCTCTCTGTCCATAAGCCATCACAAGCTCCCCTCCTACCTCCCTGTCCATCCATATAGCCTCTTCCACTCATCCATCACCCAAAAATCCTATTGCAGAACATCCTGTAGGAATTAGTGAACTTCCTGTAGAAATTCTGAACATCCTGTAGAACCCCTGCAGACTTCCTGTAGAAGCTTGTAAACACGGTTGCCAAGCATCTGAACTTTATGAACTTCTCTGAAAGGATGTTAGGGATTCCTTAGACCCTCTCTGAGCCTTCCTGACCTTTTCCAAGCATTTCCCTCCTTGATCTATCCCTGCACAGTCAAGACCCAGTTAGAAGCACACACATAATAATTCCAACAACTTGAACAAAAATACAAAAATATGCTTTCTTTAGATCAAAGTAGTCTAGACACATGCATCTCACCTTCCTAGAAGTAATGGCACCTCTTTCAGTAGTTTGCATTCCCACCTTTGCATCAGTAGGACTAGCTTGTAGAATTAGGTTTTGCTAGGGTTTCATTTCTTGTTGGCTTTCAGTTCCTTCCTACAGTAGGTTAATTTCCTTTGAGATAGCTTTCGTTCATCGGTTAAAAAGCTTCTTCTAAGAACTCATAGAAGTTGGCTTGAGCCCTAGCGGACTTGTGCTAGCTGACCAAGTGACAGCTGCGACAAGAGCTAGTACTTGTGCATACAGCACCGTCGCTTCCAAGTTTGTTACAAACTACCGGGTTGATAAAATTAGAGAAGGAAGCTCCAGGAGTTGTAGCATTATTGCTACAATACTGGAGCCCACCATATTTTTGGCGCCGTTGCCGGGGAAGCGTCAGAGTATTAGTAATTGTTGATTTTCTTCTATTTTCCTACTCTCGCCTTCTGCCAAGTAGTTTACTTCATTTCCATTCTGCAAAAGTAGCATAGACATTTCCTGCTTTCATAGATTAACATTTCAATTCTGCAATTTCATTTTTGCAAGCGTAGATTAGCATTTCAATTCTGCAAGCGTAGACTAGCATTTACATTCCTGCAATTTCATTTGAGCAAAGTAGATTAGTTCTTTCCTGCTTTCATTTCAATTCTGCATTCTCATTTCAGCAAGATAGTTAGTTGTAGATCAATCTGTTTCAGTTTTTGCAGGTACCAGAGAAAAAAACAAAAGCAATCAAAAGTCTTTCCATTTCATGCCTCGTAGGAATCGAGATAAAACAGGCAAATTCTTACCCAACACCCCCACTACATCACTGAGTCACCCTTCTCTCTTCTTCGGTGACAGTGATCCAGAAGAACCTATAGGTGAACCTCCTGAGATATACGAAGATCCTATAGCAGAAGAAGAGTTAGAGACCATTCCATCTGAAGCTATGGCTGACAATAGAGGAGAAGATGAGAGAATAGAAGGTGCCTTCCCCATCCGAGAGACCAATGGAGACATGAAGATGAAGAACATTAGCCCCTCCGCTTTAGCTCACTTCCATGGACTGACTACTGAAGATCCTGATACCTTCCTGTTTGAGTTTGCTGTCCTTTGTCGAACCTATGACTATACTGAAGATGAGCAGAAGCTGAAACTCTTCCCCTCAACCCTTAAGGATGCAGCATTACGCTGGTTCATGGGCTTACCTGGGAACAGTATCACCACTTGGGCTCAGATGCAGCAAGCTTTCAATACTAAGTACCGGGACTACTGTAGGTCCAAGGAAACCAAGGGAGAAATCTTCTGAATGACCATGGGAAATGATGAGTCCTTAGAGGATTACGAGGAAAGGTTCCAACTTAGCTATAAATGGGCCAGGTGCAGACTTGACCCTGAATCCCTCAAGTTGGTCCTGCTCCAAGGAGTCCTTGAAGACCTCTTAGATACCTTTCAAATGTTAGCTGGAGGAGATATTTACCAACTGCCTTATGAGGACATAAAGACTGTGTTTAGAAACCACTCTAGGGCAGCCCAGAAATGAGGTAGAGGAAACCTCCTCTCAGTTGGTATTCCTTTCTCCAAACATGAGTTTGCAAATCAATTAGAGGATCTCAAAAGTGAGGTGAGACAAACCATTGCCATGCAACTTGATACATTCAGGATCCAGCAGAAGAAGGAAGAAGCTGAGAGGGCCTTGGCTATCTTCTGCCCTAGGTGTACAAGGAAACACCCTAAGAACGAATGCCCATTACATTCGGTTGAAGTATGTTTTGTTCGTGAGGAGGACCACCCCACAAACCAATGTCCAACCTTACCTGGGCTTAAAGCCATGTATCAAGGGACAGAAGCCCCCACCGAACCTCTCTATTTCCTCAACCAAAGGAGGCCACAAGGACCTAGACCTTACCAGCAGGGGATGCAAGGGGCACCCCAAGCTTATTACAGCCCCAACCAATCTACTCCTATGCCTTCCTGGGGTCCCCCTGCTCATCCTTCCTCGTCTGTGCCTCCTCCATGGTCTTACCCGCCTCAGTACCATACTCAACCCACTACTCATTCGCATCACTCACATGCCCAGCCACAGCCTCAGTGGAATGCACCTCAGTCGGGGTGGAGGCCCCAGTACAACACTCCTCCCGCCATTTTGCCTCCACCACCAGTTCAACCACAACCATTACCTCCTGCTCCTCCAAGGCAACCTCAAATGCCTGCTCAACCGAACCTGAACCCCAACAACAGACAGGCCCAACAGGTATATACTGGGGAAACATCTTGCCCTACCTATGCTGTGGAGATCCAGGAGATCAATCTGCGGTCTGGAAAGACTCTTCTGGATCGCCAACCTCCTCCCCCAGAGGACGAGGAAGATAAATAGGAAAGTGAACCAAAGGCTATTCCACCCTTTCCTGAGAGACTAACAGCCACCACACAACCCAACCCAGAGGAGGATGAGCTTCTGGGAGAGCTCAAACAGTTGTGTGTGAAAATACCACTTCTCCAAGCCATCAAAGATGTACCAATATACAACAAACTGGTTAAGGAAAAGTGTTTCAGACACCCAGGCAGGCGAAAGCGAGATGCTTCCACCATCAATGTCATAGGACAACTGTCTGACCTTATGTTGGGACAAGTCATCTGCCCAAAGTATCTAGATCCTGGGAATCTTGTAGTAGATGTCCACATCAATGGCACCATCATACCTCACACCTTGATTGATCTAGGGGCTGCCATTAATGTGATGACCAGAGATATCATGCTCAAACTCAACCTTCAGGGTTCCTTGAGGAAGACCTCGACAGTCCTACAACTAGCAGATCGCTCCACCGTGACTCCCGAAGGGATTGTGGAGGATGTCTTGGTCTCTGTTGACTCTTGGGAATATCCTGCAGATTTCTTGGTGCTACAACCAAAGGCAAATCTCACTGGATATCCTCTTATTTTGGGAAGGCCTTGGTTAGCCACTGCAGATGCTTACATAAGCTACCGTGCAGGAAACATGACCATCAAAAATGGTCCTATGTCCAAGCAGCTAGTCCTATACCCTCCTGCCCAACCCTCATTAGAGCATGACTTACCACTTTGGTTGGAGGAAGGAGAAGAGGATGAGGTGTACTCAGCACCTTTGTGCACCCTAGACACCACTAGGGGAGACCCCCCAACCGAGGATGATTTGATTGAGACCTTGATCCAGAATCCACCTCCCAGTGCACTGTCCTTAGAGGAATTGGTGGAGGATGCCCAAGCCAGCACCTCAGTGGACCTTTGTGCGACCAACCCTGTCACTCCCAGAGTCAAGAATGTGGAGTTCGGCCTTGAGAGAACATTAAAGATCAGCTCCTCCCTATCTCCTTCCCAGGAAAAGGAGCTGTGTAGTCTGTTGGCCAATCATCTAGATGCTTTTGCTTGGAGCTATAAGGAGATGAAAGGAGTCCATCCTTCGGTCTGTACCCATCACATCTACATCAAAGAGGATTGTAAATCAGTTAGGCAACCCCAGAGGAGGATGAATCCAGCCCTTAAGGACATTGTCAAGGAAGAATTGCAAAAACTGTTGGATGCCGGATTCATTTACCCCATCTCAGATAGCGAATGGGTGTCCCCTCTGGTGTTGGTTCCCAAGAAAAATGGGAAGTGGAGAATCTGTGTGGACTACCGAGAACTGAACAAAGCTACCAAGAAAGACCATTTTCCTCTACCTTTCATAGATCAAGTGTTCGATGGATTGGCAGGAAAGAAGTTTTTCTCTTTCCTAGATGGGTTTAGCGGGTACAACCAAATCCAAATCAGCCCGGAAGACCAAGATAAGACCACCTTCACTTGTCCTTGGGGTACCTTTGCCTACCGAGTTCTTCCCTTTGGGCTATGCAATGCTCCTGCTACCTTCCAGAGAGCCGTCTTGAGCATCTTTTCTGAGCTGGTCCATGATGCGGTGGAAATCTGCATCCATAGGAGCAATATGGATGACTTCACTCCTTATGGGTCCAACTTCTAGGAAGCATTGTCCAATCTGGGAAAAGTCCTAACCAAATGCATTGAGATGAACCTGTCCCTTAGTCCTGAAAAATGTGAATTCTTGATGACTGAAGGGACCGTGCTAGGCCATACCATTTCTTGCCAAGGGTTACAGGTGGATCCTAACAAAATTGCTCTCATCAAGAAGGTTCCACCTCCTCAAAAGGTAAGGGATGTTCGGAGTTTCTTAGGATTAGCAGGGTGTTACATGAGATTCATTAAAGACTTCAGAAAGCTAGCCTCGCCATTGTTTGGCCTGTTGGCAAAAGATGTGGAGTTTAAATGGACTGACGATTGTCAGAGGGCTCTGAATGAATTAAAGGACAAGTTGGTGTTTGCCCCAATCTTGAGAGGTCCAAACTGGGCCCTACCTTTCCACATCCACACTGATGCCTCGAACAAAGCCATAGGGGCAGCCTTAGGACAAGTTGAACAAAAACTTCCGTATGCCATTTACTTTGTTAGCAAAAACTTATCCAAAGCAGAACTGAATTACACTGTAACTGAGAAAGAATTCTTGGCTGTGGTCCATGCACTGAACAAGTTCCGACATTATATCACTGGCTATCAAACATTTGTACATACTGATCATGCTGGATATTTAATGAATAAACCAGATGTGAATGCTCGTATTATTAGATGGTTACTTTTGTTGCAGCAATTTGATTTGACTATCGTTGACAAACCAAGTAAAGAAAATGTTCTTGCTAACTTTTTATCTAGATTGGATTTATCTGCAGATGAGGATGGAACAGTGGATGACCAGATGCCCGATGAACATCTGTTTGTTATCTCAGTACTCTCTCCATGGTTTGCTGATATAGCAAACTACCTTGTTTCAGCACAGTTCCCTCCGCACCTATCCTCAAGAGAGAAGAGCAGAATCATCAGAAAAAGTGCCTCATTCACTTGGATCGGGGGCAACCTGTTCAAGCTTGGCCCTGATCAGATCTTAAGGCGTTGTGTAAGGGAGGAGGAAGTCTTTGATATCCTCCTCACCTGTCATGATGGACCTTGTGGAGGACATTTTGCAGCAAAGAGGACTGCCTTCAAAATCCTGTAGGCAGGCTACTATTGGCCCACACTTCATCAAGATGTCAGAAGGTATATCAGCGAATGTGACCGATGCCAAAGAACGGGGAAACCGACTCAAAGGGATGAGATGCCTCTCCAACCTCAAGTGACTCTTGAGCCATTTGAGAAGTGGGGTATGGAATTTGTGGGTCCAATCAACCCTCCTTCGAGGCAAAGGTCCTACATCATTGTGTGCACCGACTACCTGACAAAGTGGGCAGAAACGAAGGCAATCAAAGCAGCAACAGAAGAAAAGGTGGCTGAGTTCTTAAGAGAAAACATCTTCTACAAATTTGGCTACCCAAGAGAGCTAGTCACCGATCAAGGAAGCCAGTTCACATCCAATTTAATTGAAGACCTACTAGCTCATCACAAAATCAAGCATAGGACTTCCACCCCCTATCATCCTCAGGCAAATGGGCAAGTGGAAGTCACCAACAGAGCATTGGAAGGGATTTTGACTAAGGTGGTGAGCATCAGTAGGAAAGATTGGGCAGATCGCCTGGTTGAGGCCACATGGGCTTACAACACATCTTGGAAGACCACAACCGGCTTCACACCTTATGAGCTGGTCTATGGGAAGAGAGCTTTGCTGTCAATTGAATTTGAATACAACACTTTGAGGTTGGCAGCTTAGCTGGACCTAGATCTCAGCCATGCCCAACAAGAAAGGTTATTGCAGCTGAATGGATTGGACGAGCACCGAATGCAGGCCCTCCTTCACTCAGAAGTGGTTCAACTTCAGAGAAAGGTGTGGCATGACCAACACCTCAATGACAAGCAATTTCAGCCAGGAGATTGGGCGCTGTTGTATGATTCCAGGCATAAAGATTTCAAGGGGAAGCTGAGAACCAGATGGCTGGGACCATATGCAGTGGAAAAATGTCATGACAATGGATCTGTTCTTATTCGGACCATTGATGAGGAGGCCATCCCCATGCTTGTCAATGGGCATCGACTGAAGATCTACAAGAAACCTCTCTCAAGACAAGAGTTCATCAAAACTGTGGAGAAATCAGTGTTGGTCATAGAGAAGGGTTCTGCCTCTGTTTTGGGCATACCCTGAAAGATCTACAAAAAAAAAAAAAGAAAAAAAAGAAAAAAAATAAATAAAGATCCTTGGGTGAAAACCTTTCTGAGGCTCCCAAGGCAGATGGTAGGGGTGAAAACCTCATTGAGGCGCCCCTGCTGTCTTTCATAAAAAAAAAAAAAAAAAAAAGATTTGAAAAAGATCCTTGAGTGAAAACCTCTCTGAGGCGCTTAAGGCAGATGGCAAGGGTGAAAACCTCATTGAGGCGCCCCTGCTGTCTTTCAAAAAAAAGAAAAAAGAAAAAAGAAAAAACAATAAGCAAAAAAGACAGGGACAACAAGTTTACAATGTGGCAATGCATGCAGGTTGCAGGTATTCTATGAAGGAGAGGAGGTCTCTCAACTCAAAGTCAAGGGTCCTTATCATGCTGCCAGGTGACCTCACCAGCACCTCCCCCGAAAACACTCATCTTCTCCAAGGTATGGGCACGATTTCATCACAGCTTAGTCTTCTACAGGAAGCTGCAGACTTTCTACAGGAAGTTCTGTATTTCTACAGGAAACTTCCTGTAGAAGTTCTGGACGGCCCAGAATTCATTATGTGGGGAGATCTAACGACCAAGGTTCGACATGGAGGCATGCAAGCTACTATTTCCTCCATCACACACTGCTGTCACCTCCTTCTACCACCCCAGTTGACATGCAATAAAAGTACCTGCACAATCAAAACAGATCATTGAGTTATCAAGAGGAAGCGATTCTTAAATGAAAAAAGATACTGAGATGCCATGCAATACCCATCACAACTATCCAAGGGCCCTGTGAGCGTGATCGTGATGCCACTGTCTTCATCGTTCAGCATGCACCCGAGGAGGAAAAACTGCTACAGGACATCCTGCAGGAGTCCCGTAGCAGTTAAGCCAACTAGAGTGTACACCATTCAATCGCCTGCAACATGCAATAATAACGCGGGCACATGCAGCCGAGTCACAAGCTTCATCATCAGCAGCCTGCGAAGAGGAACCTCCGGGCCTGTGCAATTAAGCAGCAGCAAGCAAATCTAGTCATCGTCGTCCTGAAGCCTGAAAAATCATGTCGCGGCCGCACAGGTAAGTGCCTCGCCCTTTCTTTCGTCGAATTACATGAATATTACTTTGAAATGTTTGCAAGTATGAAGTGAATGGGTTGAGCGGTCGTATGGCCATTCGACTGGCCACGTCGACCAGTCAGATGGTCTAGTCGGATGTGTAAAAGGTGGTCATGGCAAGAATAACGGGTAGTGGACACGTGAGAGCCATCCAGTCGGGAGAAGCGCGTTTTAACAGAAATGACGGTGGCGGATCTGCGGGGAATGATGCGGTAGTCAGGGAACTTGCAGTAGAATGATTAAGTGACGTCGTCCAACGGTCCGGCAGGGACAGCTCACCCCCGCGCCACGGATTCCGCCGGATTCAAATCTATCGGCTAGATTGCCACCCCACGCATTTATCATCAGCCGTTTAGAAGTCGAGTGAGCATCCGGATTCCTCTGAAGCTCGACACTCCAAGTCTTCGGCTGTTCGAACGTCTGATAGCAGCACAGAGAGCGCAGAACCACTGCAGTGTTCTCCAGAACCCGTGTGTTGTTTCTACAGGAAAGCTGCTTCTACAGGAAGCTCACTGCCACGAGGAAAATTGGGCTCTTCACGTCAAAGGTGGCGAATTAAAAGGTAAGCCTGAACCTTACCTCCCATGCAATTGGTTTCGAGGGTGGCGGAGTCGACGTTCTACAGTCTGCTCATAAAAGAATTGCAAGTATTGTCTGCCGTTTGCATGAATTGTCGTCGAGGTGTATGTAAAGTTTCCTACAGGATATAATTTGTAATTAAGCCCTGTTAAAGCTCATCTGGAGATAGTCTTCGTGAATTGTATGCGTGGCAGAGGTGTAATTCTACGCTCTGTCCCAAAAGGCTAGTTTTTTGCATCCGCCACCTCCAGCCAACGTAGCAGTTTTTCACCATGCCGGGTGGGTTCATCAGAAAGGAACCAACCGACTCCAAGAAACTAAGAGAGAACCCTGAGGTGGTAGAGCTGTTCACTCGCACGCAATGGATGTCGTTCTGCGACAAATTGCAAGGGTATGATGATGAGGTGGCAGAGGAGTTCTTGCGGGCTCTGAAGCCAAAATCAAAGACATTAGCCACCGTCAATTTTAGGGGTTTGAGTCTCAGACTCACCCCACAGTTCATCAGCCGAGTTACCGAGCTCCCAATGGGGGTACCATGGGACAAAGAAGAGAGGAAATTAGGCCAAAAGGCTAAGAAGGAATTCTTTCCACCAGAGGAGCAGTTCTCAGAAGATAAGAACGGGGTTCGCAGGACTAGCTTACTGCCACTTTGGAGCGAAGTCAGCCTCCAAATTATGAAATACATCACCTGCGAAGGTCGGTTTAGCATTGTGTATGGGTACCATTTTCGGCTACTCACAGAATTAAGGCATCAGATGGACCTACCTGCAGAGAACAAATTAAGTATTCCCTACTTTCTACTGCAGTCTATGACTGAATGTGCCACCAAGTTGAGAGAAGGCACACCAGACCAGGTAGCTCATCATGGGCTCATTAAGCTCCTCGTGGAGGATGCACTCCACACGTACAAAGTCCCTCTCTCATGGGAAGCCTTCCGAAATTTGACCAAGGATGGCAATATAAAAATGTTGACTGAAGAGCTTGGTTCCTCCAGCAGCGAGGAGAAGGAGTCAGTACCCACAGGGAAGAAAGAAAAAGGCCAGAGACCCACGGCCAAAGCACCGAAGACAGAGCAAAAGGAGAAACAAGAGAAAAAGGGTGCCAAAGAGAAGGAGGACACACCCATATTAACGCCCAGAGAGAAAAGATTACAAAGCAGGGTGGACAAGACTGAGCAGGTCCACGTCAGCAAAGGCACCTCGACAGCAGCCTCGACCAAGTCAAAAAGCAAAACACCCTCAGCAAAGCAAACTAAAGCGGTGCCACCTGTTTCTACAGGAAAACCAAAACCGGCTTCTACAGGAAGCCAGAAATCAGCTGAAAAAGGGCCTTCTACAGGAAGCCCTGAGAAAAGAAAACCCAAGGAAAAGAAAGCCGACGTTCTTGCAAGGGAGGCAGCAGCCGTGCTGGCCGCCCTCAGTACACCTCCTAAGCCAAAGGAAAAGAGAAAGAGGGAGGCCCCTCTATATTTTAAAGCTAGGAGAAGTGTGAGAATAAAAACGGGCAAGCCACAGCCTCCATCCAGCAGCCCAATCACTATAGAGGATGCCCCTACTTCGCCCAAGGAGAGGTCCCCCTCAAAGATATCAGTCACCTATGAGAGGGGGAGCCCGAAAACAACTACTTGGAAAGAAAGGTTAGACCAATTGGCTTCAAAAGCCCGGCTACAGGATGTTGAGGCTGCTCTACAGGAAACCTTAGCTCGGCTTAAGGAGACAGAGAGAATGGAAGGAGAAGCACCCTCATCACCACCGAGGGAGGGCGAAGTAGAGCCACCAAGAGAAGAAGAAAAAGAGCATATTCCGGAGCCTAGCCCTCAGCCAAGTCTGAGCTCATACTATAACTTCTTAGAAGCTGGCAAAATTATACCACAGAAATTCACTGTGCCACTGTTCTTTGCATTGGAGGAAGAGAGAGTACGAACACACACGTGGATGAAAATAGCCAAATCAAAAGGTGTGGTGGACATAGGCCCCTTGGAGGAGCAACTCAAGGAGGCCAGAAGGGAATTAGCTATGGCTAAACACGTGGCAAATTGCCAATGGGTGTTCCTACAGGAAGAAAACGAAAAACTTAGACTGCAGCTACAGGAGCTGAGGAGAGGAACAGGCACATCCTCAGGGGACATCACAGCAGAACAGCAAGGCAGAAAGGAACTGCACATCGGTCTTGGGGAGCCAACCACGCATCTACAGGAAACAGAGCTGCAAGCACAAATTGAGGTGCAAGCTCTCAAACAACAGCTGCAACAGAAAGAGGCACAATTGGCCTGCATGGCCAGTTGGGCCATGGATGCTATACAATGCAGACAGCCGGCCAAATCCTATGGCCTGTACCTGAGAGACCAATGGCTACAATTTCAAATCAATACCTTGGCGCAAAGGGGTATCTCTCAGCTCCAAGACCCGCAGCAGTTCACTAAATTATGCAATACCAGTTCATCTGAGGATAAGGCCAAACTATCAGAGTTCTACCTCCATAATTTGGCCCTTCCTAATGTGATTTCATGGGATCCCAACACGGTCTTAGGGGATATGCAGTTAATGGCATTTGCCTCATGGTTGAACCATGAAGACAAAAGAGCAGCAGAAGCCAAAGCGGTCATGAACCGAGCGCTGAATGAGCCATTACTAATTAGAGCAGAACCAGGGGATCCAACTGCATTAATATCAGCACACCAACACTTATCCACCGACCCTCAAGCTTCATTGAAATTTATGGATCAGCAGGCCCAGGCCATAGCGCATTTCGAGGATATGGAGAGACTGTTAGGAGACAACTGTGTTCAAGCTTGCACCCGCCGATGGAACACATTGGCCCACAGTCTAAAAATCAGAGAATATCATACCCCAACTCGAATGAGGGAAGCTCTAGTACGGGTGCCCCTTTATAAGAAATCCATGCAAAACCTCCAGGCCAGCTGGATTGGCCTCAAGCTAAGCCCATCTCTACTGTTAGGATTGATGGAAGGCAGCACAGAGAAAGATGAGCATGAACAGTGGGAAGAGGTGGAAAGAAAGGCGGGGTTCCATGTCAGTAAGGAGGACACTACTGCAGAAGCTTGGGATGTGAGGGTGGCAGTAAAGGCAATGAAGGATGAGGAGCTGGACTAGTTGCTCAAGGATGAGCAATCATTTTAGCTGGGGGGTGATGGTGAGCCCCAAATTTGGTAACATTTTGGGCTCATTTGGCCTACTTACCCTTGCCCAACCCTTCATTTTTCATAACTTATGCATCATTTTTTTAGTATATTCATGTCATTTGTACGAAGGAGGGCAGTCACTATTCCTAGGTGGCTAACACATGTTTATTTCAGGTTTTTTTGACATTTAATGGAGCAAAACCACGTAGATGAAGGCTAGGAGACAGCTAAGATGGGATTGAGGTTTTGTAGGAAGGTTGTCCACAGCATTGAATGGCCTTCCTCGTGATCTCCACCCCAACTCCGAGCTCCAACAACCACCACCACCGAGCTAGAAGGCAGCCAAACGGATTGTGAGGAAGCAGCAGATTACTCTTAGTTTGGACAGCCAAACCCCACTAATTTAGGAGGCCAGCTTGGCCCTCATAATGTATAAATGATGAGGCTGTAGCCTTCGATGGGGACTTTTTTGAAACTTTGTTGCATGTTCTGGACTACGAGCTGATAGCTCTGTTTTGCTCTTTGTAAGCCATTTTTGGCATGTTATTTGACTTATGACTATTATCTTTTAATGAAAAGCAGGCAGATTTGAGTTCAGTTCTGAGTTCTTAGAGGAGCCATAGCTCTCGGGGTTGGGCCCAAACTGAGAGCAATAGGCCTCCTTTCTTTGTATTGTTACTTTTCTTTCAGCATTGTATTTCTTTTCCTTTACATGCATTTGGAAACACAGTTTGCTGAGTTGAATTTCTTGATGTGGTTAAGTAGGTTAGTTTTATGAACAAAGTTGCTTTCAGTAGTTTAGATTAGAGTAAGGAGATTGGAGTTAATCAGAGTCTCAAAAAGGGTTGACTACACACTGACTTCCACCTCTGTTTAGGGACTGGAAGTGCAGACCGTGCTACCCACCAAAAACACTGTTTTACATGTTCATGCAAGCTTTGATGCAATATTCTCGGTTGTAGCAGCGTCCATGCGTTCAGATCTTGTGGAATGAATCTTTGTTTCAGTACCATGCAAGAGTTTCCTTACAAAATCATGTTGCTGTTCTGTGGTTTTATAAAAACAGTTAGAATAGGTTGATGAAATCTCGGTTTTGTGCAAGACACGGATGATTTGTTTCATTTACACTGTGCAGTACTACTCCCTCACTCCCTTGTCCTTCTAAGCCGTGTCTAGGCCATCCACTCATCTCTCAGTTAGACCACTTGCCTCCCAACTCTTCTATCACCCACGTGACTCTACCTTTTCGGCCTTCCATTTCCTCTAACCTCCTCTAGACCAACCAGCTTTGCACACCCCCTCTTCATCTCATCTCTCTGTCCATAAGCCATCACAAGCCCCCCTCCTACCTCCCTGTCCATCCATATAGCCTCTTCCACTCATCCATCACCCAAAAATCCTATTGCAGAACATCCTGTAGGAATTAGTGAACTTCCTATAGAAATTCTGAACATCCTGTAGAACCCCTGCAGACTTCCTATAGAAGCTTGTAAACACAGTTGCCAAGCATCTGAACTTTATGAACTTCTCTGAAAGGACGTTAGGGATTCCTTAGACCCTCTCTGAGCCTTCCTGACCTTTTCCAAGCATTTCCCTCCTCGATCTATCCCTGCACAGTCAAGACCCAGTTAGAAGCACACAAATAATAATTCCAACAACTTGAACAAAAATACAAAAATATGCTTTCTTTAGATCAAAGTAGTCTAGACACATGCATCTCACCTTCCTAGAAGTAATGGCACCTCTTTCAGTAGTTTGCATTCCCACCTTTGCATCAGTAGGACTAGCTGGTAGAATTAGGGTTTGCTAGGGTTTCATTTCTTGTTGGCTTTCAGTTCCTTCCTACAGTAGGTTAATTTCCTTTGAGATAGCTTTCGTTCATCGGTTAAAAAGCTTCTTCTGAGAACTCATATAATTTGGCTTGAGCCCTAGCGGACTTGTGCCAGCTGACCAAGTGACAGCTGCGACAAGAGCTAGTACTTGTGCATATAGCACCGTCGCTTCCAAGTTTGTTACGAACTACCGGGTTGATAAAATTAGAGAAGGAAGCTCCAGGAGTTGTAGCATTATTGCTACAATACTGGAGCCCACCAGCTATGCGCACCGCGAAGAGCTGCACATCGGGTAACCCTTCCTCCAAATTAGTAGGCTCCTCTCTTGTCTCGATCTACGACAAATGGTTAGGTCCTACATTCAACCTTCCTGGCTTCACAATCACCTCAAAGTCATACTCCTGGAATAGAAGCAACCATCGACAGATCTCCCCCCCCAACACAGGCTTATTGACCAGGTATTTCAAGGCAGAATGATCTGTGTACATTTTGAAATGTCTGACCAACAAATAGTGCCTGAATTTTTGAAGCACATAAACCATAGCCAATCCATGCGCTCTGTTGTTGAGTAATTCTTCTTGGCCTTCGATAATTTCCTACTTGCGAAGGCTATAGGGTGGTCCATCTCTCCTTCACCGGCATGTGTTAGCACTGCTCCCAATGCAATGCAAGAGGCATCGACATGTACATGGAATTCCTTCTTCCAATCAGGGAAGACCAAAATTTACGTGGTGACCATCTTCTCCCTTAACAAATCTAAATTGTGCCAACACCTTCTTCAACAGTTTCTCCATGGGCACGATAATCTGAGCATAAGCCTTGATGAACTTCCTGTAATATCCTATATGTTCCAGCATTGCGCGTAGCTGTTTGACACTTCTTGGGGCCTCCAAATTCACTATCACCATGATCTTGGCAGGGTCCACCATCAACCCTTGCTTGCACACCACATGACCCAGCAAGATCCCAAAGGGGACACAGAATAAACACTTCTTCAGATTCAATGCGATCTGGTATCTGTGGCACGTATCCAGCATCGGGCGTAAACTTTCTACATGGCGCTTCACTAAACCAAACACCATCCAGTCATCAAAATACACCTCCAAGAAATTATGAGTGAACTCCTTAAATGCTGCTATAACTATGTAAGAGAATATCGTAGGTGCATGCTTGAGTCCAAACGACATTATAGTATATTGTAAACAACCCCATTCTGTCGCGAAGGTTGTTTTGCTCCTATCCTCTGGCACGATCTTGATCTGATGGTACCTCGAAAACCCATCAGTGAACGAATAGGCCTCCTACCCTCCAACGTTGTCCAATACTTCATCTGCAAATGGCATCAGAAATGGGTCATGGATGTAGGCATCATTAAGCTTCCTTAGATCCACACAAATCCTTATTTCTCCCTTCTGTTCCTTCTCCTGAACCACCATCGGGCTCACCCAATTAGATTCATCCACATGTTCGATGATGCATGCCTATAGCATCTTATCCAACTCTAAGTGAACCTTTTCCTTATATTTGGGATTAAGGCGATACGATCTCTGCTTAATAGGCTTCACGTCCGGTTTCAAAGTGGTTTTCATCACACCAAAGTCACCTATGATGCCCTTCAGGTCCGAAAACTTGGTAGGAAAAATATCCTAGTACTTGCGGAGTAATTCAACAACTTTATCCACTGTGGCATCGTCCTAGTAATCCCTAATCTTCGTAAATTTTGGCTTTGCTTCAGTACCAATGTTCACTTGCTTGGTTTTCAATGGTGCGGTGATGTCCGATTTTTATATTTGTGGACCTTCAAATTCGCGATGGCATTCTACTTCTAGAATATAAATATTTCTTGGATCTTCATCCTCCCCCTCAGCGAGCATTCTAATGCATGGCGCAGCTAGGTGCTAGAATCTGGTTGAACCCACTCCAAAGGTTCTTGCGGGATTCTGAAGATCGCTGCCTTAATCTCCTGCAAGGCTTCATCAATACTCTTGAACCCATCTTCAAAACTGAAGGTCATTAAGAATCCTTCCCTTAATATATCCCACTCTACATTTCCATGGCCGAGCTCCACTTCCATATACTAATTCATAGGAATTGTATCCAAAGTATGAGAGAATAAGTGCACCCACTCCGGTTGCCGCTCCATTCCATAAGCTTTAGTCCACTTTGCTAGATGATTGCGCGTATCATTTCTCCCATTGTATTTCTTAGTCATTTGAACTTCAGGACGACCAAATCGTAACCACATCATCCTTTTGTAATCTCGCCATTCATCAAAGCTATCCTTATGCGTACCCCACCATCGTGCGGGCGTAGCGCCAAATCCAGTGCTTGGAATCAATGATCCTGAGGGATTTTTTGTTCAAAGGCATCCAAAAACATATCTACGTTAGTTAAACCATCATAATAGGGTAAATTTCGTACCTCCGATGACACACAGCGCAATGATTTAGTCATCATGTTGTAGCACATTGTAGATACTTCATGCAGTCGATTCTGCCAATGCCCCAATTCTTCATCTGAATCCGAGGTACAAGAACTTTCCCAGTCCCATACAATCCATCCATTAGTTTTTGGATTAATCCAGTCTTGATCTCACTCTATTATTTTGTAGATCTAATCCAAGTCATCATCACATTTTTCATAGTCATGTACCGGTTCAGTATAGCAAGGCCCTTCTGCAAGGTCCAACGGTACTACCACTCAAAGTGATTTTCTTTCAAATGACATTGTCCTCTTTTTCAAGTTGATGACTCCATTCATATCAATGGCCCAGTCAATTCCAAGGAGCGTGGGGTATGGATTGCTTTCGCCAACGATCTCTATTACTTCAAAATCAGCCAGTGCACTCGCCCCTTTGATATCCACAGTTAATCCATGTAGTCATCCCATAGGGATGATCTTCTGCTAGTTTTCCATTCTGAGATGGATCGAAGACCACTGCAACATAGGTCTCCCCATTTTTTCCCACATTTTCTTAGGAAAAACATTCGCATCAAACCCCAGATCCAGAATGACCTAGTCCATCGCATATTCTCCTATCTGCGCAGTGAGCCTCATTTCGCGCCCTGTTCTTGCATTATGTTTTTCAATCTTTCTGACTACGCAGTTTCCATCAGGAGTGTCTTCCCTTACCAACACACTCTTTTATTAACTGATGCATGACCTTCACAGCTTCGCTATCATGCAACAGTTTCATGCAGGTCTCCAAGAACATGGTAAGCATAGAGGGATCGACCTTTGTAGTTGCGCTATTTTCTGGTACTCTGTTCTGGCTCCATGAGGTGGATGCCTCAGCGAAGCTTTTCTTGGCTTCCATAAACATTTCCTTCGCGCGCTCCAGATCAAAACCAAATTCCTTCTCTGGGGCCTTGCAAACCAATTCATTCTCTTCAGGCTGTTTTCCCTTATCATCCCTTATTGTAATCCTGATTCTCAACATGATATTCACATTTGGATCTTCCTCACGAGGCTCAGCTCTCATCATTTGTAAGTTCTACATAGGTTGTTGAGGCTACACATTTTTCTCCTGCATCTTAGCTATCAACACTGGGCATTCTTATATAGTGTGATAAAAATGGTTACAGTATTGACAGGACAGGTGTGTCTTACTCTGACACTCTCGCACGTAGTGCCTTGGTGTCGCACAATTATAGAAAATAACATGATCGTGACCTCTACCAGGTCCTCCTCCTCCTCACCCTCGTCCTCATCCCTAATATCCTCCGGGTGCTACTCCAGCGCCCTGATCCAGAGGCCTAGTTTCTGCTTGCATTTGGTAAGTAAGCGTTCTTTCCATCATCAACTCATAGCTGTGACAATGGCACTCATCATGGCCCACCGATTTGAAGAAATCACAGAACAACTGTTGTGGTGTCTGAACGAACTTTTGCAACAAATGGAAATTATCTGTTATGCGTTTTCCAACCACCTAACAAATAATGTACCATAGCACGACCCTCGTACTCAGTCTTATTAGAGCTTCTGGCCTCAGGGGAATTAGTCCCCTTCCTGTAATATAATTTGCGAAGACAGGGTAGTGGTATTTATCATGCCCCTGGCTTTTACACCTTAGGAACTAGACTTCCTCGTGCACCTCTGGTTTAACCTCCTTCTCTTTCTTCAAGCTCTGCAATTGCAGGCAAAGGTTCTGCAACTGCGAGAGAATTTGTTGGACTCCCAAAGTTGCGTTTTGAATAGGTGTCACATGCAATCTCATCGTGGTTTCTAGGACTTCTATCTGAGTTCCTATCTTTTTTTGTGACAAAGCAATCCTTAGGTGAGGAAAAAGCAAGGCTATGCACCACTTGCAGTGCTGACCATCTGTGAGTTGCATATTAGCTTCATGGATCACACACTTCAACCTTTGATCTAACTACCAAGGAGTTTCATCAAGCCTCATCTTGATTTCCTTAAATCCAACCACTGACTACGGGTCAGACTTAGGCTTAGTAAACTATTTGTTTAAATAATCCTTTGTCTCTGCTAGCATTGCTACAAGATTATCATCACAGTACTCAATATACCACATTAGTGCGCGATCCCGCAGAGCAGTAACTAACTGTGCCTTCTTTATGTTATCATCAGTGATCTGCTATGTGGTCCACACAACATTCACAACAAACTAGAACTGATTTGTATCTTTGCTCCCTATACCTTTGAAAATTGGTAGCTTTATTGAGTTCGACATGTTGAATGGCGATGGTGGTAGCAGAGGTGTGGGCGAAGGTGTATGCTGTGGAGGTGAAGGTGGAGGTGGAGTGGATGGATGATGTATCTGTAGAAAACCTTGTCTTATCAGCTAGACAACACTTCGTAGTGAGGCCTATACTGTTCCACCATCGTTTCTTGAAGGAGCTTCAATCAATGGGCTATATTCAAAACCTGCCTTTCTCAATTTCTAAAGAGTTTTCCACTTCATGTAGCTTTGAACATCAAGGAAATGGCATAACCTATTTCTCACACAAGAGCACCTTAATCTAGGTATTCAAAGATCTCAGATACTTACCTCACAGTCCCTTGAAGAAGCGCCGCTTTGCTTCATTGTAGCTGATCGAGGTATCAACTGTGAATTCTGTAATAAATCCTCCTATAATCTGATCGAGCCAATGGTTGAAAATGTGCGCAATCTTGTCTTCAAAGGCTTCTAATCGTCGTACCAACTCTGGAGTCCACACTATTGGACCATTAAGCTTCCACCTTCCTTGGCCGTCTGCCAACTTAGTTATCCACTCATATAGTTCGATTGGGAAGGTGCAAAAAAAAATTTCATGTATTTCCGTATACAAATATCTGTCCAACCATTGCTCCTTTGACAGACGCAAATTCCTATTCTTTTGTGCCATGAATTCGTGAATTTTTGTATCCAACCACTTCTCAATTTCCTTCTTGGTCGGATTCCAGTGATGTGACATCACACATCTACTTAAGCATATCCCAATCCCAACAACAAAACAATTTGTTGGCTTAGTGGGTCCCAATCCAGGTTCAAAGTTAATTGTGCTAAATAAAACCCTACACTACTTGCCCTTTCAGCATCAACTTGCGTAGCGCAAGCTGAAGTCTCACCTGAAGCAGTATGGGGGGATGCTAGAACCAAGTTTCCGCATCCATAGATCAGTGTGATGTATTTTATTGCCCTAGATCTACCTTCGTGCAGATCTATAAGCCCCTAGGGCTCGGTACTGCAACTTCCTTTAAACGGCCTCTAGACCTTCGCGAAGGTCTACGATAGGTCTTTGCAGACCCTTAACAAATGAATCATCCACTTACACACACCATAAAATAACCCTAGATCTGAGCTCACATAGATCTACTTAAGTATTTAATAAACATAACATAATGTATTATAATCTTCGCAAAAGTATTTAACATGCATTGCGTACAGTTATCAAGATGTATCCCATAGAGTCGCGCATCAATAGATCAATATTTCATAAAGACATTATTAAATCACAACATATATTGCAATCATCATTAAACATAAGTAAATAGATAAACACAAGAATTCTTCAATACTCTGCTTTATTAATCTTCAATATGAGGTTACAGACTCAAAACTGCCATGCGCACTCAACTGTAGGGGTTTGCACATTGCGGACACTACTCTAGGCCTCTGCACACTCAGCTGCAGAGCCTTTCCCTCCTCTATGACTCACTTCTCTGTGCTATCTTCTATTGACCCATTACATCCATCATCATTAGATTATGACTTAGACTTTCTAAGACACACCTATTTATACAATCCCATGGTCCATAGACCATGGGTGGATCTCAAAACCGACTCAACTTTACATAGACAAGGGGCTAAAACCCCTTTTACTCCTAATTACCTACGCGCTCCGCATCCACAAATCGTATAGACTTTACATCTTTTACAAAAATTTACATCAAAACTTGGGTTTTTAACCCCAAAACTGACCTAGGGGACCCCATCCCAACACCAGCTTATTTTGATATTTCAACCTGATTAGGACTAACTTCCATAGTCAATAACTTTTGATCCCGATGGAAATTTTTGATCTTGATGGCCATTCATGGACTTCCACATACCATTGTGTTGAAGGCCCAAAATGACCATATCAACATTATAAGGGAGACCACCTAGTCGAGAACTTAAAGCAACTGCTTTTCTATTTGGAATGGTTCTTCCGACTGGTTAAACTAGGTCCAGTTACCTTATCTCTATCTATACTGTCTCGAAGTATGTCTTTTACTTACCAATAGAGAAGAGACATCATATCATCTCTCTTGCTGAGCTCAGTGAAGAAAGTGATCCTTATGCTGAATTAATGGTTCAACCAGACCACTCTAAAGTTTTCCCATGTGTAAGAGGGCTTCTAAAATGAAATAATTAAAGCTAAATGAAAATCTACTCTAATTAACATAAAATAAATCTAAATCTATCTCAATTAAAAGAAGGATTAGTCCCCCTCTCAACCAAGAGCAAGGTAAAAAGGGAATTTGGACAAACTTTGATTTTGGAATAAAATGAAATCAATAAGCCAAGGAAATAGTTCCAAGACTTATTACTGGTTCAAATAAGTATATGCATTCAACTATATGATGAATAGTCATCAAATATCTAGTGCACATGCATCCAAATTCAAGTAAAATGAATTCAAACTAAAAAGATATGATTGCATTAAAGAAATAGTTCTCATAAAACAATCATTATTAAAACCAAGATAAACTTGACATGAATTTGCTAAACAGTTAACAAGTATGTCTGATTTGTCTATTCGAATTCATAATTTAACTTTCCAACAATTAGATCCATCATTAAAATATAACTTTTAAATGATTAAAACAAGCATGTATTAAATGAATTCACAATAGTGCAAAATTTCACAAACACATACTTATATGAATCAAGAATTGCCACAAATTTGATTAATTGCAGGCCACCAATCAACCTCTATCTCTGAAAGTAGTGTACAAGAATTAAAGATCTGATTACAACCTTTGAGTACATGAAATTCTTAGAAGATTTCATAATAGCATGATTTTTTTAGAGTTGAAATACATCTCTTTTAATCTCCTCAAGTCTAGTCCAAACTAGGTAATTCTCTACAAAATTATTGCTTCCTATAGTGGTGCAAAAAACCCTCTCTTTGTAAGGAACTTTCTCTCCCATTTTTAGATCTATAACCCCCCATTCCTCATTCTTCAAAAACTATATTTATAATTACAAAAGTAAACTTGAAATGAGAGAGTTGTTGGAGAATAAATTTGCTCCAACAAATTGATTGGCCAAAATTCTTTTTCCTTTTTTGTTAGGAGAAATTTCATTGTTCCAAATATTCTCTTTCTCATCTTATCCACTGCTCTCCTGCCACAAACCAAATGAAATTCAAAAATTAAAACCAATTTGATGAACAAAATAGAAAACCAAAGTACTTCTCAACAAATTGTTAAAAATAAAAATAAATTAAAATCCAAACAAAATTCAAGATGTGATTGTTTCTCTTGGTCTAATTTTCTTTTAAGTAATGTTGGAGGAGGAATTAGCAACATCAGTTTTTCCAAAAGTAATGAAATTTACCTAAATTAACATAAACAAATATTGACTTTTCTTTCCCCTGGATTTCTGTGTCATTAAATGATGAAATTTTATAAAATTAACCATCCTAGATTATTCTGCTATGTCTTAGCTTTCCAATGAGCTATTGCAAGCCTCATTTGGTTGAGTAGATCTCTAAATATGCCTCTCCAAAGATGAAGTGTTAAAAATATCAAAATTCCGGAAAATACCTACTTAAACTAAAGTTAGGAAATTTTAATTAAAAATGATTAAATAAAAAAATCTAATTATCTGTTAATTAATTATAATTATTTAGTTAGTTAAATATATTTTATTCAAATTATTAATTTAAACCATAATTACAATCAATTAACTTAAATTAAACTACATTTAATTATACATTAATTAATTTACAAATTATATAACATAATTAAATTATATATAAATAAAATTTAATTGATTTTTTAATTAAACTAAAATTAATTTATTAGATAACAAAGAATTATAATACAACCAAACGTCAACGAATTACCCAACCTTCAATCTCATAATAATATATAAACCTTTATGAATTAAAACAATACAAAACATATTATACTATCTTATATAATAACTCTAATATGAGCAACCAAACCCATCGAAACCCCAACGAATTTCATATGGGAGGTGAAGAATATTGGGCATCGGGAGAATAAGATATCATAAGTTTTTTTCGTTAATAGAAATGGATATGCCGATATCGATTTAATGAGTCATCAAAAGGTTTTTTAACATCAGAACATAAGAAGGTTTGACATAAGAGGTTTTAATTAGTGCTCATGTGTGAGGCCCGAGATCCCGATATGAGGTCTCAAATAAAAGAAAATTGATTTTTTTATACAATAATGAAGAGGCTTTTAAAGTTCTTGATCGCAAGGGTTAATAATAAAAATTAATTAAAATTAAAAATTAATATTTACCAAATAATTAATTTATAAAAGCTAATATAATATATATTTTATATATTTCAAAAGGTGGAAAAACCTATCAAACTCAGTTTGTCAAACCAACAGTGAGGACAGCCATCTCTGGCTGCTATCCGCGAATGTCAGTTGACACATCACTGTTATCAAGGAAAACCACGCCACCTGAAATAACCCGCTGGTGGTCCGTAAGGGAGCAGGCTTTCACTCCTGCCAGATGCCTCTGGGTCTTGGGCCATTAACCTGTTTCCTTACGTCCGAGGAAGACGAGCTCTTAGCAAGCAGAAGTAGTTTTAGGGCATACTAATTTTTAGTTTTGGTAAAAAAATCATTAAATTTTGGAGGAGCACCATTTGCAAATCGTATAACCAAATGAGATGAAATGAGAACCGATAGAAAGCTAGCAGAAAATCAAATGTAATGAAGCAATCAAAAGTGAAATTTGAATAAAATAAAAAAAAATTGGCAAAGTTGTAGGACACTTAACCAAAATAAAATATCAAAAAGCGATCTAGCCAAAATTTATGAAAAATGGTCCCCATTATTTGACATAAATAGGTAAAAAATGGAGGTGTTGTGTTTTCACATCAAAAATGGCGACACACGAGGAATAACCAATTATATCTAGTTAAAAAGATAACGAACTTCAGTTTACCTAGAGGTTAAAAGTGAGGAATTCATCAAACCGTCAAATAGTAAAACATTTCCAAGGGTCCCACATTAATGTATTAAGCAATATAAGCTCAAAACTATAAGTACTCAAAGCAGACTGAGTCTAAAATCATGAATCCGAATTTTGGGAAATATTTTATTTTAGGATTACCTCATATGAAAAATAGAAGAGGGTACAGATAGCAGTTTTTGATAAAGTGTATATCCATCAATATGAATGGTCTCTAACATTGCTTTGCTGCTAGCGAGCCTGGTCAGTTCCCCGGCGAAGTTGTATTTAATTCCATACAAGCATGGCCCCGCTGCCAACGAGCATCCATAGCCTTGATGGGTTTACTTATATTTCCCATGCTTCCCCTTTTGATAAGCACATTTGCGAGCTTAGTTTATGATGTACCCAAGTGAAAGAGGTGGGATGGTAAAAGAGACTTAAGCAAATGGATATAATACTTCCATAATATTGACTCCAAAAATCTTTCCCCGTGACTATCAATCAGAGGTTTTATAAAGTGGAGGGATGGCAAGGATCCATTGAATTAAACTCAATTCAGTGCTTTCATTGAAAAAGTGAATGATATTATTTAGAAAGGATACATGTTCCTTCATGGAAAAGATTTAAAGCGAAAGGGCTTTAAGATTCCATAAAGATATACCTTTAATGGTAAATGAAAGTCATGAAATTAACAAAGTAAAAATTCCCCATGTATGCCAACCAAAGTTGGGTGAGGAAAAATAAATTTCTTTCACATAAATCTTGGGGATATCACCCAAAATCAAACCACAACGAATAACAAAAAGGAAAAAGAAATCCAAACTAAAGCAAAAGAAATCATCAAACTCCAAAAATGTAGAATGAAAGGAAAATCTAAAAGAAAAGCCCAAATTAAAGACAAACCCAACAAGACTAATTATACAAATGTCTCAACAAAAGAGTAAAAGAAGATAAGCATGTGTGTGTTCATTTTATGTTGAGAATCTAATGAATTTTATCTTGCAGTGTTACAAGCAATTAGGCTTTGAAACTAAAAAGGTGAAAAACAATCATGAGGTAAAATTCAACCCAAATGAGAAGTCTCTGCCTGCTACAAATTTTCTTGTTTCAAAGAAAATCCTCCATAAACACATCAATTTTTATAAAAAGAATTCTTAAGAAATAGATTGAAGGTTCAGAAACTCCCTAGTTTAGCTGATTTTATGAGGATCATTACTGCTTCTCCAAAAATTTTAAAACACATATGGAGACTGAGTGCCAAATCTAAGTCAACAGGGGTATGGAAACAATTCTTGAGGTCCTGAAAAACATAGATAAATATTAACAAAAAATAAAACAAAATTGCAACAAAAATTTAAAGAATTGAAAATAATGAAAATGGACATATGAGACTTACCATTGGATAATTTCATTTAACTTACATGAAAGGTGTGTATTTTATCCAACAAAAGATAACCTCTTCTTTTAATTGGAAGTAAAAGCGTGAAAAATTGGTTTTCAATAGCCCAAAATCATAACTTATTAAAGCTAAACTATAGCGAACAACAAACTAGAAGAAAAAAATGATTCATGTTCAAGTAAACTAAATCCATCAGAAATGACAATGATGATGTACTTTTGCAGCGATGCTTTTTCTCTTTGTTTTTTTTTTTTGGATTTCATATCCACTCCAAGATTCTCATAAAATGACAAGAATCAAGACCAAGTCCCAAACAATGTAATGCATATGTGTAGATTGAGAGTCTTGGAATTGCATGCTAAATATAGAGTGATATATCAAAACTCAAATATGAGAGAATTCAAATATGAGTTAACCATGATCCATTACCTTTACTTGTTATGAATTTCCTTACCAATTGGTTGCATCATCATAGTGGTTGATCAAGAGTGTCTTTGAAAAACATATGAAGATGCATACTAAAAGATGAACGAGATAACGAAATGGGCATCCAATAGTGGACAAGGACAAAAAGTAAACGAGCCACATATGATGAAATTTTCATTAGGCTGGAAGATTGTCGAGAAGAGTAAAAAAATGCCCAAGTGCACACATCATGAAGAATGTATATCCCCAAAGTCACAAAGTCATCCCAAAGAATAAACACTTGGATGTTAGAATAAATTTTAATTAAAAATGCTTCCAAGCTCTTGAATATCAGAGTAATATGGAAGTCAATGTAACGGTACAAAGGCAAGAAAAGAGGACTCCATGTGAATATAATGATAAGTTAGACTATATAGTAATGAATGAATTGACGAGAGGCCAACAAGATTATATAATTCGATATCTCACTAATCCAAGAAATTAAAAGGCTTAGAATAGAGAGAAATGGAAATATCGGAAGAATGAATAACATAGGATTGGAATTCCAAGATTTACCAGCTAGAGGCTATAAGTCATGTTGGAGGAAATAAATGTGACTAAAGAGGATGCGATATGAATGAGTGCAATGTAGAGGTTCAACTCAACTTGAAAAATATAGATTCAGAATAAGCAAAGGTGGATAGGAGCATTTTATAACTTGTTGCAAAAATCAATTTGTGTGATTTTCCTTTGCTTATGACAAAAATAAATAAGAAAGAGTCAAGAATTTCATTCCAGTTGCAACAATGAGAGGAAAAATTATGATTATTGACTCATATAACTAAATTTGCAAAGAAAGGAAAATATGTAGAGAAGCATTAATGTAGAATACCAAGATTCTCATGAAATAACAAATACTTCCCTTAACATGTTGCAGACTAGTCACTCGATTTATTTCTAAAGCTAATTAAGTTTGCTAATAAAAATCAAGTCTCCAAATTAAGCCAATGAAGACCTGCAAAAGAAGTAAACAAAAATAAGAAAAAAATTAAGGAAAAAAAATAAATTGACAACAGATGAAGATGAACATGTCAATGCATACTTGAAATAATTTTGATTGTAAATTTACCTTATAGATCTTTGACATTCTCCTTGTATTATCTACGATTTTGCATATGTTCAAAATCATCTCATTATTCAGTGTAAATTAACAACTAAGTAATGAGTAATTAGCATCTGCTTTCCATTTAAATTGCAGTGGCAATCCTCCTCATCACTTTTGATTTTAAATCAGCTCCAAAATTTTCATATAATTACAAGAAATCCATCTCAAGTCCCTTTATGAAATTTGATGGCACGAAAATAAAACTCTTTTTTTTTTAGTACATTTGCTATTTTTGTACATCAATATAGTGGTTGCACTGTAACATGAAATGACACAATTTAATATGAAAGAACATAATGTGCATTCATATTAACCAAACATGGGGGCATCCGATGAAAGTGAGTGAAAGTGTAGTATACTTAGGGGGATATTATGGGGTACAAAGGGAGGTACCCAAGGAAATAATGTAATAATGTGATGGGCCATAGTTAATAAATAAAGTGTTTAACTCGTATCATGTCAGAGACCACAAGTAGTTAGGACTAATGTGATAAGCCCTTGGTAATGTATGTATGGTGTTGAGAGACCCATGGTATTGTATGTATGAAGCCTATATAGAGGCTAGAGACTTTTCATTGAGATGTCAAGTATTGGTATTGTATTGACAAGCATATGGTTTTTGGAGTGTTCTCCTTCCTTAAGGAGTAGTTGTATGGTGTTTCCCTACCTTAAGGGTTCGATTAATAAAGATAAACATTTCAATTTAAAAAAATAAAAAAATCTCCCCACTTTGCCAAAGAAAATGTTCTGATACCACTTGTAATAGATTTGATTTGCAAGTATATTAAAATACAAATTTCCCAAGAAATATCAATATTGATCCAAGAATATAAAATGGAAATACTCTTTATTAATCAAACCCTTGAGGTATGGCAACACCATACAACTACTCATTAAGGAAGGAGAACACTCCACAAGCCATATGCTTGTCAATAAAATACCAATACTTGACATCTCAATGAAGAGTCTCTAGCCTCTATATAGGCTTCATACATACAATACCATGTGTCATTAATATGGGTCTCTCAACACCATACATACATTACCATGGGTTTATCACATTATTCCTAACTACTTGTGGTCCCTTACATGATGCAGGTTAACCACTTTATTTATTAACTATGGCCCATCACATTATTACTTTATTCCCTTGGGTACCTCCCTCTGTACCCCATAATATCCCCCTAGGTATACTATAAAAAGAAGCCAAATTCCCATAGATATGTACAAGGTAAAAATGGCATTACTTAGAAATAATGTTGTAAGAAGAATTTCAAAATCATACTTCAAAATATATTTGCGTGATTCCGAGATGGTATAGAAAAAAGAGTAATTTTATAGTAAGCTAAGAGCCATATCAATTGAGCAAGTGGCGTAAAACTTAGATTCTTCAGATGATCTTACTAATTCCGAAATTTTGTTTGTGAATTTGCCGAAATCATTGGGATTAAATAAATCGGCATAAAATCAATTCGGCCAAATGTGAAAATTTAGAGAAAGGATAGAGGAAAGCCATGGACAAGAATGTTTCTCAATTGTTGCCAGATTTTAAAGATTTTCTCTTTTGCTTCAATACCCTTTCAAAATTTTCCATTCAAGATGGAGGAAGATAAAGGCCATCAAAAAAATAAGATAAGCAAGAGGCCAATATTTCATTTCAAATACATGATTTAGAAATGAAATCATGACTCAACTTGCAAATCTGCAACGTGAGAAAACATGAAGCCAAGCACATATCCAGAGCATAGGAATGAAAATTCTAATGATAAAATAATTTTTTCCCTGGACATGTTATGATTTGGAAATAGCTAACTGCTCGTTTATTCTTAAAATGAATTCACTAAATCAAGACAATGAAGACCAAGATCATATTTGAGCTTATTACCAACTGTTATTGAAAAATTTGCAAACAAAGAAATGAAATAAAAGAAAAACTAACAAGCAAACCAAAAGTAGTCCTATTCCTAATCTAACCCGATTGATAGAGCATATGACTAAATATTGTCGTACTTCCAGTGAAGCCACTCTCTCAGTTTTATTTTTGTACATATGAAAATGTCAAAAATTAGCAAAAAAAATAAAACTGCAGCTAAATCATTAAAAGAAAAATTCTGTCTACTATTTATATTCAAGTTTGGAAAAATATATTTATTTACAAAACTCTTACCTTGAAACTCTTCCAACCAAATGCTTATAGGGTCATAAAAATCAGCATGTATTTCCATTGATACTTGAAATAAGTTCAAAGGAAGAGAAAGCTACAGGTCAACATTGAATGATATGCCTTAAAATATTGTAAGTTGATGTAGACTCGGAGTACTAAGTACAAAAAATAGCGCATGAAAAAAATTCTTAAAATATAGAATTCCCACATTTTTCCCAAATGAATTAACAATATGTAGATGAGAATTAAATGGAAAGTTTAGAATACCTCTAGAAAAATTAGATTGTTGGTCCAATCGTAATGTTACACTCCCGTGTGCCAGAGTTCGTGAAAATGTCAATTTAAAGAAAGACATGTGTCGATATAAAATGAACAACAAATAAAAATAAGAAATAAGATTTTGTCGTTGACAATGGTTGAAATGTTGTCATTTATTACCACATGTATTTGTTAATTCACCTGATGAGTGTTGAATGCTTGAATGCTAAAAGTGCCAACACAATGTGCTCAAAAGTTCAAAAATGAAATTTGAAACAAAAACAAACTGAAATTGGGGAAAATGATAAAATGGTGAATTGTAATATACATCAATATTACAAACAAGGGAGCCACTGCCGTAGCGGTAGTCCTTGCCGGGGTCTTGCTTTTAAGAATTCCAGTGATTGAGAAAGACCCCATTAGAATTTTCAGTTATTGCTCAAAGTCTGAACTTCAAAAACTGACCAAAGTGCAAATATATAATGTCAAGGAAAACACAACCAGTTCATAGGCATCTTAAGCTTGCTGTGGCAATCGTGGGGGGAGGAATGTAGCATCCCTCTTGTAACCAAAAGTTGGGTTATACATTCTTTTAGTTGCATTTTAGCACTTAATTGCCTCTGATAAAATAGTTGACATATCGATGTAACCAACTAAACATGAAATTATAAGAAACTTTATATTGACTGTAATATGTGAAAATCGACAATTGCATGCAACATAAATGGACAAGCCATTGTGGGCATCATGATTAAGCAGTCTCATATATGAATGCCCCCATCCCAAAATTCATAACCAACTGGTATAGAGCTCCAAGCCTGAGAAATTGCAAACTCAAAATCAACAATTATCTTGCTAATTTGGAGTTTCAGCTTAAGTAATTTTAATATTTTTATTCAAATATTAGTGTTTTATAATCTTTGTGTTAATTATTTTATGTCAATTCAATTTTCCAGCTCAAGTTTAATGCTTTTTTTGAAGTAGTTTTGAAGTCCCTACTTCACTGTTGAAATTCCGCCAAATTTAGCCATCTTTTTCTTTATATTTCACATTTTCCCTTCTTCAATCGCTTATCTTCTCTCCATTTTACGTTTAAAATGTTCATTTCCCTACGGGAAAAGCTCAATCATGACAAGAGTGTTTTAGCAGAGGCAAAGGTGAGGTTTCATTCATTTCACACAAAATAGCGAGGCTATCTTTTCTGAAACTGTAGATTATAGTAGCTTTCCTGAAGTAGATTTTTTAAGAATCCACAATCCAAAATAAAAAGCGGAATAGGATTTTCGGTTCACTCTGTTAAGTAAAAATAGCGTAACTACTTTTACTGTTTCAGTTAAGTTATCCATATCCTAGTGTATCTTAAAACCCAAGTAACAAAAGACGTGAAAGAACCATCATATGTTGTTTCTTTAAGAATTAAGCTTGCTTCTTGTTATTACTAGGAAATAACTTGAATAAAAGATCCATTGATTGGATATCTTAAGTGAAAGTGCCAATATCACCTCACACATCCCACACTTTGGGTTAGTGCTTTGCTAATCTCATGGGGTTCTCTCTAAGCGATTCAAAGCTTCAAAATGATGAACACCGGGGGACATTTAACACCTCAAATTTGCAATAAAAGCTACTCATTATATGGTCATAATGTACAATTTTATAGACATTAGGTGAAACTAGTTCTTTTAACAAACACACATTATAAACTTGAAATCCATTTTACAATATTAATAAAAGAATTACACCCCAATATGCTATTTAAAGTGCAATTTAAAAAACTAAATATAAAGATGTGCAATTTAAAAAACTAAATATAAAGATATACATTCTAGCCATTGTTATAGAAAAACACATTATATCATGAGTATTTTTGATAAAGTAGTAATTGTGCAATATTTAAATGCAAGCTAAATAAATATACATTTCCATACTTAAAAAGAAAAAAATTCACAAAAATAATAACCAACTTAAATACAATAATAAATTAATATTACGTGACACCAAAAACATATATTTGATCATAAACACAATTGAATGTGGGTGAGTGCCGTTTTATAATGAACAGAGATATGATTATAAAAAATAAAAATTTAATCATAATCACAATTAAAAACATTTTTAATATATATAAAAAAGACGATAAAATAATTTTAGATATTTTGCATAAAACATTTCGTATTAAATATCATTTTTTGGGATTTTTTCAACTGCGTTAAGTAAGTCATTCAAACGTATGACCATTTCCATGAGAGGTAGTCGTAACTGACTAATTTCTCATGATTTTTGAATAGTTCACTTAGCACTCATTGCATCGGGTGATGCTCACAGGGGTGAAGAAGTGGGATTGAAACTAGTGAAATGTGGAGAACGAATCACATAGCATCAATCATCACTTCCGGGGCTTGCACCCGGTAACCAGGACTTCCCAGGAGGTCACCCATCCCAGAACTCCTCTGGCTCAAGCGCGCTTAACTGTGGAGTTTTTCCCACAATCAAGCCCACTTAGCTTGCTACCCCATTTGCAAAACCTTAGCAAGTATTGTGCCTCATGAACCATTCAAGTAGAGATCCCTTGACTCTTATTGAATTTAAGTATGGGGGATTTACGCAGTGCATTATATTAGATATCATTTTTTGGGATTTTTTCAACTGCGTTAAGTAAGTCATTCAAACGTATGACCATTTCCATGAGAGGTAGTCGTAACTGACTAATTTCTCATGATTTTTGAATAGTTCACTTAGCACTCATTGCATCGGGTGATGCTCACAGGGGTGAAGAAGTGGGATTGAAACTAGTGAAATGTGGAGAACGAATCACATAGCATCAATCATCACTTCCGGGGCTTGCACCCGGTAACCAGGACTTCCTAGGAGGTCACCCATCCCAGAACTCCTCTGGCTCAAGCGCGCTTAATTGTGGAGTTTTTCCCACAATCAAGCCCACTTAGCTTGCTTGTGGGAAAAACTCCACAGTTAAGCGCGCTTGAGCCAGAGGAGTTCTGGGATGGGTGACCTCCTGGGAAGTCCTGGTTACCGGGTGCAAGCCCCGGAAGTGATGATTGATGCTATGTGATTCGTTCTCCACATTTCACTAGTTTCAATCCCACTTCTTCACCCCTGTGAGCATCACCCGATGCAATGAGTGCTAAGTGAACTATTCAAAAATCATGAGAAATTAGTCAGTTACGACTACCTCTCATGGAAATGGTCATACGTTTGAATGACTTACTTAACGCAGTTGAAAAAATCCCAAAAAATGATATCTAATATAATGCACTGCGTAAATCCCCCATACTTAAATTCAATAAGAGTCAAGGGATCTCTACTTGAATGGTTCATGAGGCACAATACTTGCTAAGGTTTTGCAAATGGGGTAGCAAGCTAAGTGGGCTTGATTGTGGGAAAAACTCCACAGTTAAGCGCGCTTGAGCCAGAGGAGTTTTGGGATGGGTGACCTCCTGGGAAGTCCTGGTTACCGGGTGCAAGCCCCGGAAGTGATGATTGATGCTATGTGATTCGTTCTCCACATTTCACTAGTTTCAATCCCACTTCTTCAAAAATCATGAGAAATTAGTCAGTTACGACTACCTCTCATGGAAATGGTCATACGTTTGAATGACTTACTTAACGCAGTTGAAAAAATCCCAAAAAATGATATCTAATATAATGCACTGCGTAAATCCCCCATACTTAAATTTCGTATTAAAATAATAATAATAGTAATGGAATAGAAAAACCAAAACGACTGCAAAATAGTCAAGGTTAAACAAAACTAAACTGATTAAAAATAATAATAGTTTAATGGAAAATTCAAAACGACCCGAAAATAATATCGATATAATAGAATAGATAGGGTTAAACAAAGGTAAAATATTTAATGAGTGTTGTAACAAGGCGCAAATACATAAACAAATTAATAAAGTCTAATTCGGCCCGTGGTCATTTGGTCTGGTTTGAGACAGAACGTCAGAATATCCCAATGAGAAGATGGACAGAAAGAGGTTTTCAACGAGTTTTTGAAATTTCCCATCCCACGATTTCTTGAACGAGCAACGACGACTTCATTCCCACCAAAACGAAATCCTGAAGAAATGAAAGGACTAGGGTTTTGATCGATTCAGAGAATAAGAGTGAGTAATAACACAATGCACCTTGAACTAACTGAAATCAAGATTGACCGGATGAAATATAATCAGCATAGATAAAAACGAATTGAAATCAAGAAATGTTTGTCGCGGATAACGAAAGGCGATTTAAAATTAGAAATGTAGATATTTTAGAGATGCGAGTTAAACAACTCCCGAGTCTCAATACTGATTGGATAAACAATTCCGGAGTCTCAATAATTGAAATCAACTCCGGGGTCTCAATAATTGAAATCAAGAAATCTAATAAATAAAAACGAATTGAAATCAAGAAGTTAAACAACTCGATGGCCCAAGTTCTGAGGAAGAAGATGGAAAACAATATATAATAATATTAATATTCAACCATTAATTCTGAATTACCCCGCATGACATTGGAATAAACAAACGACAGATCCAGAAACTTTTGCATGCACTCCACGTGGTTGTGGCTGTCATGAAAGGCTCCCAGTAATTCCAAATGTTCATGTACAAACAACAAAAAGGATGCCATTATTTCAATGGAGCCACCTTCGTCATGGGCTTTGTCTTGGATGTAATGCTAGATCAGGATTAGATGTTGATATCCTCATGAATCAATCCTCGGAGGTCATGGGGCCGACAGAAGCTAGTCTATTCTCCCTTCCATCTACACATGGAAAACTAGTACCAAAAAAAACCCTCTTCTCCTTGTTCTGCAATGAAGACATAAATGCTCTCAGCTGGTTGAGACTCGCCCACTGCTATTCTGCAGCCAAGACATAAATGCTCTCAGCTATTGGAGACTCGGCCTCTGTTGTAGAACGTAGCTGTTGGAGACCCAGCAGAAGACTGCCTCTGCTGTAGAATGTAGATGTTGGAGGCTCAACCTTTGCTGTAGAAATTAGTTGTGCAAACCCTCTTCTCCTCGTTCTGCAACCAAGACATAAATGCTCTCAACTATTGGGAGACTTGACCTCTGCTGTTCTGCAACCAAGACATAAATGATCTCAACGGTTGGAGACTCGGCCCCTGCTGTTCTGCAACCAAGACATAAATGCTCTCATCTGTAGAACGTAGTTGTTAGTTGTTGGAGACTCGGCCTCTGCTGTAGAACATAGTTGTGCAAATAAAACTCCAGATGAGATTTATTCTTTCTGTGGCAATATAAAAATATTGCTCACATAATTTGGGTCCTGGAAATCGATTTTCATCTGCAATACTTGGGTATTCCTCACATAATTTGGGTCCTGGAAATCGATTTTCATCTGCAATACTTGGGTACGATAAATTGAGGTATGAATTCCAATTTTAAGCCGATATGAATTGAAATATCAGAAAAATTGTATTAGAATAAATACCCAATTCCAATTTTAAGCCGGTATGAATTGAAATATCAAAAATTGTATTAATGGCAATGGTGTAAAAATCCAGGACTTCTAAAGAATAAGAAATAAATACGTGCAAATACTGCGAAATTTACTTATCAAAGAATATTTATATTGAGATAATATGAAATGTTTCACAGTACTTGTACGTATATGAAGAGAGAATGAATAAATATTGAGAGAAATCGCAATAGTAGCGTTGAAGGTTTGGTGTTCATATCTTATATATTTACAGGATTCCTTTAATTTCATTTCATTTCAATATGGCCTGGCTGCTACGTAGTTCCCTGGTGGATAATAATTGCACGTTATGAAAGTATCACCTGAGTTGCATATAATCTTGGCGCATCCAACTTTGGCCGTGGTCCTCCATACAACCTGAGTGTAGTGAGTGCAATCAGGTCCAGTGCAAATATTCTTGGCATAGTCAAACCACTATAGCAGAAATTCGAAATGTGCTTTCAATTTGCTTGTTCACCACTAATGCACAGACAAATTCAGAAATGTAAACAGAAATATTCAAAAATTTAGGGACAAAAAGTACAGTTGATATAATTTAGGGAGAAAAAATGTATATTTAATATTAAATAATAAAGCATAAACTTACCCACCTGTTTTTCCCTTCTTGATGTCTTGAACTTTGAACTTTGTCTGATGTCGTTCACAGAATTGGAACAACCAGCCCAGAATTGGAACAACAGGCTTCAAACCTGAACTTTGTCCTGTGCTTGGAATAGCCGGTGTTATACCGTGATTTTTGGGCAAACAGAAATATTCAGAAATTTAGGGACAAAATGTATAGTTGATATAATTTAGGGAGAAAAAATGTATAGTTAGTATTAAATAATAAAGCATAAACTTACCGAGCTATTTTTCCCTCCTTGATGTCCTGAACTTTGTCTGATGTCGTTCACAGAATTGGAGCAACTAGTGCAGAATTGGAACAACAGGTTGATGTAGTTCGCAGAATTCGAACAACCAGCGCAGAATTGGAACAACAGGCTTCAAACTTGAACTTTGTCTTGTGCTTGGAATAGCTGGTGTTAAATCTGCAAAAGGGCACGTTGCCATATAGCATTTAGAATTGAAGAAGAACTGAAGACAAGTGGCTACTGCCATGCAAAATTCGTGTGAAGACAAGTGGCTACTGCCATGCAAAATTCGTGTTATTTGCATTAGTGTTATTGCCCGACGTGTTGTGGCTTGCCTATATGATGTGTTGTGGAGGTGGGCAACCAAAGTTTGGATAAAATAACTTGCCGCTTCAACCAGCCTACTTAGGATAAGATCATATTGCAAACTTTGCCTCCACAGCCTACTTTGGATAAGATGATATTGCGTCAATCTTTTTGCATCGGGCGATGTGAAGGCTGCAATAAGACCTCAATTGTTTTCCGAACCAAAAACTTTGCTTAAAAATTTGTTGAATGAAAATGGCAGCATTAAACTTAGGTTAAAATACCAAATCACTAAAAAAAAATCGGTCAAAGTATAAACTAATGCTCGGTCAACGATGGATCGATCGCTAATAGTCCCAGGCAGGGACTAATAATGGTACAACACAAATGGGATTTATTGGAAAATATTTCATTTCCACAAGTGTCAACAGAAATTATGAAATTAAAATCATTATTTGCATTCACTTTTGGAGAAGAGAAATTTCAAGATTATGATTCCAACAAGGTATGTCATCGTCATATGAATCATAGATTGGGATAAAACCATGATTACTGAAATCATTATGATGATAGGAATTAACTGAAATATCTAGACTAATGTATTTTTTATCTTTAAAATCAAATTTGTTTATGGAATGAGGAATATAAGATTCAGTCAAAACTATTTTTGAAGGAAAAGAGGAATGAGGCCCAAATTTTTCAGTTTTCAATTCATCATTATAAATAATTTCATTAGTAATCCCCTCCTCTGAATAAGGTGAATCCGAACCAGACGGAAATTTACATGCACACACAGAATTTTCAGGACTGTTAAAAGTATAGACAATTATATTTTCTCCATCCAAACCATAATTAACTAGCAATTCATTATTAATGACAACTTCTCTATTTTATGAAACTACATTGGTGTAAGAAGAATTATTTAATGAATTTCAATTATCAAAAAGGTCTGGGTAAATAGAAAAATGAGAATTTGAGTTTATGTATTTGAAAATTTCCCTTCTTAAAGGATTTTGCTCATTGTCCAAAATAGACATTTCAGATTCTTTCATTCTTGTGTTGTTGTCAATTTCATATTGCTGCTAAGCCGTTCCATAATTTGCGGTTGATTATTAGTAGAAGAGGATAACAAATTAATTGCAATGGATTATGCTTTGCCAACATTCTCTGGTTGATTTAATTGTTGTTGATTGATACTAATAGATTGTGCATCTTGTTGAATTTCTACTTGATCAACATTATGTAAACTTGGAGCAGTTCTGGCATAATGATTAGCATTTGTGATTTCAATTTGCGAAGAATCGAACACTGAAGTTGTCATTTTAAGTAATTGAATCATTATCAACAATGGATATATTTCCTAATTCTTCATAGTTATCATAGAACAAAGACACTAAATGTTTAAACCATCCAATTAATTGGAATTGAGGAGTTAAATCTTTGGTTTGAAATTGCATTAAAATTAATTTAAATCTAATATAAAACATATCCAAAGTCCCACCTTCCATCCTATGCAATTCTTCTAACTGATCACATACCTTTTCGTAGTAATATTCCTGAAATGTGTGAAGGAAAATCTTTGAAAACACGTCCCAACTACATACATAGGCAACTGGGAGTGATAAGCACTAGTCTTTGGCTTTTCTTGTCAAAGCAAGAGTGAAGATCCTGCAAATAATATCTTCATCAATATTGAAATTATTGCAACTTAAAATAAATTGAAGGATATGACTAAAAGAAAATGTCTTACCATTATATTTTACCTTAGGCAGGGTTTGAACTTTCTTTACAAGAGTGGTTGTTGGATGAGGTCCAATAAAGCAACTCCAAGGAGATCTTTTACATGGGGGCATAGTAATAAAAAATAATTTCAACGGACAAATAATTCAAAGAAAACAATATATTATGGCCCTCCTTCTAGCACCAAAAATGTTGAAGGACCAAAATGACCATATCAAAATTATAATGGAGACCACTCGGTCGGGAACTTAAATCAACTCCTTTTCCGTTTGAAATGGTGCTTCTAATTGGTTAAACTAGGTTCAGATACCTTCTCTCTATCTCTATTAGATTGAAGTACGTATTTTACTTACCAATATAGAAGATACATCATATCAAATCTCTTGTTGAGCTCAATCAAGAAAGTGATCCTTAAGATGAATTAATGGCTCAGCCAAACCACTCTAAAGTTTTCCCTTGTGTAAGAGGATTTCTAAAATGAAATAATTAAAGCTAAATGCAAATATAATCTAATTAACATAAAATAAATCCTAAATCTACCTCAATTGAAAGAAGGATTAGTCCCCCTCTTAACTAAGAGCAAGGTAAAAAGGGGATTTGGGCCAACTTTGAATTTGGAATAAAATGATGTCAATAAGCCAAGGAAATAGTTCCAAGACTTATTACTGGTTCAATCAAGTATATGCATTCATCTATCTAATGAATAGTCATCAGATATTTAGTGCACATGCATCCAAATTCAAGTAAAATAAACTAAAAAAGATATGATTGCATTTAGGAAATAATTCTCATAAAACAATCATTATTAAAAGTAAGATAAACTTGGCATGAATTTGCTAAATAGTTAACAAGTATGTCCTGTTTATCTATTCGAATTCATAAGTTAAATTTACAACAATTAGATCCATCATTAAAAGATAGCTTTTAAATGATTAAAGAAAACATGTATTAAATGAATTCACAATATTGTAAAATTTCACAAACACATACTTATCTAAATCAAGAATTGCCATAGATATTATTAATTGCAGGCCATCAATCAACCTCTATCTCTGACAGTGGTGTACAAGAATTAAAGATCTGATTACAACATTTGAGTACATGAAATTCTAAGAAAATTTCATGATAGCACGAATTTTTTAGAGCTGAAATACATCACTTTTAATCTCCTCAAATCTGGTCTAAACTAGCTAATTCTCTACAAAAATATTTCTCCCTACAGTAGTGCAAAAAAACCCTCTCTTTCCAGAGAATTTTCTCCCCAAGTTTAAGGTCTGGAACCTCCCATTCCTCACTCTCCAAAAACTATATTTATAATTACAAAAAGAAACTTGAAATGAGAGAGCTGTTGGAGAATAAATTTGCTCCAACAAATTGATAGACCAAAATTCTTTTTCCTTTCTTGCTGGAGAAATTCCATTGTTCCAAATATTCTCTTCCTCATCTTATCCACTGCTCTCTTACCACAAACCAATTGAAATTCAGAAATTAATACCAATTTGATGAACAAAATAAAAAATAAACTACTTTTCAACAAGTTGTTAAAAATAAAAATAAATTAAAAACCAAATAAAATTCAAGATGTGATTGCTTCTCTTGGGTCTAATTTTCTTTTGAGTAATGCTGGAGGAGGAATTAGTAACAACAATTTTTCCAAAGCCAATAATATTTGCCCAAATTAACATAAAAAATAAATTTTGATGCAAATTCATCGCTTTGTCTTCTACTGGATTTCTGGGTCATCAAAATGATGAAATTTTCTAATATTAACCATTCCATATTATTCTCCTCTGTTTTAGATTTCCAATAAGCTATTGTAAGTCTCATTTGGTATAGTAGATCTCCAGATATGTCTCTCCAAAGATAAAGTGTCAAAAATATCAAAATTTTGGAAAATGCATTTCTAGACTAAAATTATGAAATTTTAATTAAAAATATAATACTAAATTAAATTAAAAAAATATAATTAACTATTAATTAATTGTAATTATTTATTGATTAAATATATTTTATTCAAATTATTAATTTAAATCATAATTACAATCAATTAACTTAACTTAAACTACACTTAATTATAATTAATTAATTTAAAAATTATATAACAAAATTAAATTATATATATAAAAATTTAAATTAAACCAAAATTAATTTATTAAATAACAAAAACATATAATACAACCAAACCTCAATGAATTACCCAAACTTCAAGCTCATAATAATATATAAAACTTTATGAATTAAAACAATACAAAATATATTACACCACCTTATGTAATAACTCTAATATGACCAACCAAACCCATTGGAACCCCAACGAATTTTATATTGGAGGTGAAGAATATCGGGCATCGGGAGGATGAGATATCCCGATGAGATATCATAAGTTTTTTGTTTTATTTTCGGATATTCCAAAAGTCCTGAGGTTAATATCATATCAATTTAATGAGACATCAGAAGGTTTTTTAATATCAAAGATTTTAAATATTGGAACATCGGAAGGTTTGACATCAGAGGTTTTTAACAAGTACATCTAAGAACGTGAGAGGCCCCAGGTCTTGATATGAGGCTTCAAATAAAATTTTAAATTGATTTCTTTTTATACAACATTGAAGAGGTTTTTAGAGTTATAAATCTTGCAAGTTATTAATAAAATTTAATTAAATTAAAAATTAATATTTACAAAATAATTAATTTATGAAAATTAATATAGTATATATTTTGTACAATTTTTAACTTTGGCGGTAAAAATTATCAAACGTCGAAAGAGCACCATTTGCAAATCATGTAACCAAATAAGATGAAACGAGAACCGAAGTAAAGCTAACAAAAAAATAGAATGTAATAAAACAATCAAAAGAGAAATTCAAAGAAAATAAAAAATTGGCAAAATTGTAAGACACTTAACCAAAAGAAAATATTAAAAGGTGATCTAGCCAAAATTTATGAAAAGGGTCGCTGTTATTTGACATACATAGGTAAAAGATGGGGGTGTTGTGTTTTCACATAAACATGTTGGAAAAATATTTCAGAGCACTTTCTAGTGGAGAAGGACCGATGTAGTCTGTGAACCCATCTGTTGCCAAAAACCTCCATGCTGATCTGGTTGACATCAATGCCAACACACTTGCAACCACTAGCCATCTAGACAATTCCAACTGTGCAACAATTCCCCCCTTTGGCATTTATGCAACAACATAAGCTCCCCCTAAGACTGAGCATAGTCGTCTTCACTGTTTTTCTTATTCGATGCAATAGTAATCTTCTCCCCCTTTGGCATCAATGACGAAGGATGTCCTTGAATACTCCCCCTAAACCACTGCAACCTACTCTTTAGTTGATACCACATGCTGATTAGCTGCCAAGATAGACTAAAGTTGAGTCATTTGGGGGGAGGAGTCATAACTCCTATCTGCTACTTGAGATATTCAAAGGGTTCTCTTGCCAGTGGCTTAGTAAATATATCTGCAAGTTGGTCTTTAGTGGCCACATATTCAAGTTGAACAACATTGGATGCAACCTACTCTCTTAAGAAATGGAACTTGATAGGGATGTGCTTGGTCTTTGCGTGGATAACATGATTCTTAGAGATACTGATAGCACTAGTATTATCGCACATGGATGGAATAGGATTAGTCAACTCTACCTTAATGTCCTTCAAGATATGCTTCATCCATAGAATTTGTGAGCAATAAGTGGCAACCACAATATACTCTGCTTCAACAGTTGATAAAGAAACGAAGACTTGTTTCTTGCTTATCCAAGACACTAAGCAATTTCTCAAAAAGAATGTTGCATCTGAGGTGCTCTTTTTGTCATCAATACTGCTTTCCCAATCAACATTAGTATAGGCCTCCAAGTTAAACTATCTTCTTTTAACATAACACAGTCCATAATCAACTATTTCTTGAAGTTATTTGAAAATTCTTTTTACAGTAGTGACATGACTTTCATGAGGGAAAATCTTGAAATATGACCACAAGACCCACTGCTTGCATGATGTCTAGTCTCGAAGCTGTGAGATACAACAAGCTTCCTATCATTGATCTGTACTCAGTATGATTTACCAACGATGTCTCATCTTCTTTGCACAATTTGTAGCCTGTAACCATAAGAGTGATAACTGGCTTGCAATCTTCTAAATGAAACTTCTTCAAAGTTTCTCGTAGATACTTGGATTGGGAGATAAATATCCCATTTTTTGACTGAGAAATTTGTAGTCCTAAGAAGAAGGACAATTCTTCAATCATGGACATCTCAAACTTTGTCTGCATACAATTTTCGAATTGTTGTCCCAATTGTTCTAGATCATTGCCAAAGATTATATCATCCACATACACATCTACAATTAGTAGATGATCATATTCAGATTTTATGTATAGGTTGCTATCTACAATATCTTTCTTAAATCTTTGTTGCTGAAGGTATTGATCTAGTCTTGTATACCAAGCTCTCGAGCATGTTTGAGTCCATATAAGGTTTTTTTCAGTTTGCACACAAACTCTTTATCTTTGGTGAGCATGAATCCTTTTGGCTGCTCAATATAAACCTCTTCTTCCAGATCTCCATTGAGAAAGGAAGACTTCACATCCATTTGATATACCTTGATATTTTTATGACTGACAAAGGCAAGAAACATTATGATAGCTTCCAGTCTCACTATTGGTGCAAAGGTTTCCTCGAAATCTATTCCTTCTATCTAGGCATACCCTTTGCAAACTAATCGAGCCTTGTTCCTAGTTACTTGACCTTGCTCATTTACCTTATTTTTGAAGACCTATTTTGTACCTATGAAAGTTTTTTCTTTGGGTTTTTCAACAAGCTCCCAAGTGTAATTATTTTCAATTTGGTCAAGTTCTTCATTCATAACTCTCACCCATAATTTGTCCTCACTTGCTTGGCTGATATTTTTAGGTTCAATATGAGATAACAAAGCAAGATTTGCACAACTTGAGCTGCCAACAAATTTCCTCCTAGTTTGAACACCAAGTATTTGGTCTCCAATAATTTGACTATCAGGGTGTTCTTTCTGTACATACCTGGAAGGTGTTTTGGGCCTTGGAGTTGTGCTTGTTTCCACATCTTCGTTATTTGAATCTATTTCATCTTGGTCTGAGGGCCTGATGTCTAAACTCTCTTCTCCATCTGAGTTCATGTTTCCTTTGGAGGACTTAGGTTGTGAAGCTATTTCATCTACTACTACATCAATGCAATCCTCAACCCTCTTTGTTCATTTGTTGTAGCACTTGTATCCTTTACTTTGAGCAGAGTACCCGAGTAATATACCTTCATCAGTGTGTGAATCAAATTTTCTAGGATTTTTATCATTCCTTTTGATAAAACATTTTCTCCCAAACACTTTGTAGTGTTTAACTGATGCAGGTCTCCCCTTCCACAACTCATAGGGATTTTTATCACTATTAGGCATGAGTTGTGTTATGTTTAGGTATGCTCCTTCTTGTGCTTCTTCTCCCCAAAAGATGTGTGGTACATTTGCCTCATCCATCATAGCTCTAGCTATTTCCTGGATTGTCCTGTTCTTTCTCTCAACTACTCCATTTTGTTGTGGAGTTCTAGCCACAGAATACTGCCTCCTTATGCCATGCTCTTCACATAATTATTCAAATTCTCTTGAAGTGTATTCTCCTCCTCTATCTAATCTTAAGCATTTTATCTTGAGATCTTTCTCATTTTCTACTTGAGATTTAAAAATTTTAAAGTGTTTAAACGCTTCTGATTTTTCCTTTAAGAGCACGATCCAAGTGGCCCTGGTAAAATCATCAATAAGTAGCATAAAATACCTTTATCCTCTTGGGATTTTTGCTCTTGTTGGGCCGCAAATATCTGTGTGAATTAGCTCTAGTGGTCTAGATGAAGAGAACTCTTTTGTCTTGAAATGAGTCATAGTTTTCTTACCAAATTGACATGACTTGCAGATTGAATTATTAGGCCTTGATAGTCTTGGAAAACCTCTTACAACTCCTAGCTTGTTGACTCTTATCAAACTGTCAAAATTCATATGACCAAGTCTCTTGTGCCATAACTGGGCTTCACTCAACTTGCTCAAGTAGCAACTTACTCTGGAGTCATCAAACACATATATTATTGTGTGTTCTGACTAATTTTCCCACCAACTTTCCATTTTCTTCATTTTGGATCTCACAGTCCTTGGATCGAAAAGTCACATTAAGTCCATTATCACATCTTTGACTTACACTAAGAAAATTGTGATTGAGACCTTCTACATACAACACATTTTGGGCTTTAGTCTTTTCTTCAATATTGATTATACTCTTACCCTTAATTCTTGCTGGGGCATTGTTGCCGAAAGTGACATTATTCCCTCTATCTTTTTCTTTTAGCAACAAAATTTTTCTCTTATCTCCAGTCATATGCTTGAAGCACCAACTATCCACATACCATCTATTTTATTGGTTATGTTCTAATAGAGCAAGTCCACATTCCGTGCTCTTTCTAGATTTTCGTTTCTAATTCTCCTTATCTTTTAGCCACAAAATACTGCCTCCTTATGCCATTCTCTTCACATAATTATTCAAATTCTCTTGAAGTGTATTCTACTCCTTTGTCTGATCTTAAGCATTTGATCTTGAGATCTTCTCATTTTCTACTTGAGCTTTAAATTTTTTAAAGTGTTTAAACACTTCCGATTTTTCCTTTAAGAGAACGATCCAAGTGGCCCTTGTCAAATCGTCAATAAGTAGTATAAAATACCTTTATCCTCTTGGGATTTTTTCTCTTGTTGGGCCACAAATATCTGTGTGAATTAGCTCTAGTGGTCTAGATGAAGAGAACGATAATACTAGCATGCTTACCAAATTGACATGACTTGCAGATTGAATTATCAAGCCTTGATAGTCTTGGAAAACCTCTTACAGCTCCCAGCTTGCTGACTCTTATCAAACTTTCAAAATTCATATGATCAAGTCTCTTGTGCCATAACTGGGCTTCACTCGACTTGCTCAAGTAGAAACTTACTCTGGAGTCATCAAACACATATATATTATTATGAGTTTTGACTGCTTTTCCCACCAACTTTCCATTTTCTTCATTTCAAATCTCAGAGTCCTTGGACCGAAAAGTCACATTAAATCCATTATCACATATTTGACTTACACTAAGAAAATTGTGATTGAGACCTTCTACATACAACACATTTTGGGCTTTAGTCTTTTCTTCAATACTGATTATATGGGAATTGTTGCTGAAAGTGACATTGTTACCTTTGTCCTTTTATTTTAGCAACAAAAAATTCTCTTATCTCGAGTCATATGCTTGAAGCAACGACTATCCACATACCATCTATTTTCTTGGTTATGTGTTGATAAAGCAAGTCCACGTTCCATACTCTTTCCAGATTTTCGTTTCTAATTCTCCTTATCTTTTCGAGAAGCTGGTTGCCAAGTGTTCTGAGGCTTAGGTGGATACTCAAACTTGCTTCTGCACTCACTTTATTTGTGCCCAAAATTGTTACATTTGAAACATTCAACATCATTCATTAGGGGAGAGAAGGCATTTCGATTTTTGAGAGTAGAGTTTTGAGATCTAAAATTATGATACTTATTGTATCTGAAATTTTCATCTCTTTCAACTTTGATATTTCTACAATCAACAACCTTATGTCCAAATATGTGACAATTATAACAATGACCATAAAATAACTAAGAGTACCTGAAGTTGGAAGATTCATGAGTTTGTGCATGAAGGTACCTCTATTGTTTGGTTGGTTGATTCATTCTCCACTGGTGTGATTCCTTGGGGTTGATGGAGTTATTATTCCAGTGATGGGTTCCTCATTGGATTTCTCCCTTTTTGTGTTCATTAATGATTTCTTGATACATCTTAGCATAGCTCTGAGGTTCCTCAAATCCTATGGACCTGAAGTTCATCTTTCCCATAGAAGATTCATGTGGTCTGGAGTATCCTAGGCCTGTTTTGTTTCTTGAAGACCTATCCGCTTAAAATATGATATAAATTTCTTATTCCTTCTGCAAATTTTTCATTTATGCCTTTCTCAGTCTTCATTTTATCAAGATCTATTCTCAGAGAGATGACCTCTGCCTCGAGACTCTGACAATTATCTTCCCATTCATGGATCAAATCTTGAAGAACTTCTTCCTTTCATTTAGCTTCTTCTAGTTTGACTTTCAAGGACAAAATTTCATCTTTTCATGTTTTTGAGATCATTTCCTTCTTTACCTTGAACAACTCATGCTTTAATTTCTTTTTCTCTTCTTCTAGTTTCTCACATGTTCCTTGTTTTTCTTCTAGTAGAATGGCTAAACTATTTTGGCTTTTAATGACTTCTTCAATTTTTTTTATTTTTGATAAACAAACTCCTCATTGTCGGAGTTGTACATACCTTCTTCAGCATGTTGCAATTGTTCTTTTAGCTGCTTTTTCTTTCTCCTTGCCTTCTTTAACTCATCAAGAGAACTGATGAGTTCCCCTTCAAAGTCCACTACTCCTTCTTCTTCTTCTTCATCTTCAAGATCAATAATATTTTGTTTCTTGGAGTCTACTCCAAATTCCATAAGTAAGTACTTGTATGAATAATATTCTGAAGAGTTTTTGCTATCTGACTCTGGTGCTGAACTATCCTCTTTAGAGTAGAGCCCCTTTTTCTTATAGAACTTCTTCTTCTGATGTTTCTAAGATTTGTTTCTAAATTTATGATCATCTTCCTTTTCAATCATTTCTTTTTAAGGACCCTTGGATGAAAAATGTCCGACTCTTCCACATTTAAAGCATTTATAGGGAAACTTCCCTTTATATTTTCCCGATCCACGCTTCAATTTCCTGGAAAATTGAGCCAACTCCTAATCAGATTCACAATTGGAGAAATCTTGATGATCTTTGTGCCCCTTGGCCTTCTTGGACACTTTGAACACTACCTCCTTGGGTTCATAATTCCCTCTTCCTACTCTCATCTCAAAGGCTGTGAGAGTATTGAGCAACTGGTCCACCTTGAGATCTTTTAAATTTGCCATTTCTTCAATAATTGAGACTTTGACATTAAATCTCATGGGTAGGTATCTTAAGACCTTTCGAACAATCATATCTTCCTTGACTTCTTCACCAATTCCTCTAATCGTACTGTTATTTCATCAACTCTGAGGAAGTATTTATCTATGCTTTCTTCTTCACTTATTTTTAAACTTCCAAACCTCATTCTGAAGGTTTGAAGTTTGGCGTGCTTAACTTTTTCATCTCCTTCATGACTTTAATTGAGCTTCACCCACACTTCCTTGGAAGACTTACAATGCACAACCTTTATGAGTTCATATTTACTAAGGCAAAAGAGAATGACATTCTTGGCTTTAACATTATTTCCATACAAATTACCATCTGCATTAGTGGGAGTGAAATTAGGGACATCATAATCTACTAATACAAAGCTCCAAACATCTACTCCTAGGGACATAAGATAGGCTTCCATCCTAACTTTCTAGAAGGCATAGTTTGTCCCATCAAAGACTGGTATCTTGCTTGAGTAAGCATCTTGACTCTCTTGCCTAGACATAATTCCTTATGGATCTACCTTCCAGTGGTTAGACTGTTCCTGAAGGAACTTGGCTCTGATACCAATTGTTGGAATAAGGAATTACTGAGAGGGGGGTGAATTAGTAATAGTGAAGTTCTTTCAATTTTAAGTCTTTAAATATTTTCACCATGTTCAACTACTTGTGAGAGATTTCATACACAATACAAATAATCAACAAGATAAAGCATTCATATGTACATACAATCCATCACATGAGCAACAGACACATATTGACACAAATATTTTTTACGTGGAAACCCAAAAAGAAAAAACCACCAATCTATTTTTGATTTATGATGTAAATTAATCACCTACTTAATTACATCAATTTGTTTGTGAGAACCCACACATAGGAGGCACCGACCCCCTTAAGATAGCATACACCTACTTGCTAAGAGGCACCAACCTCTTATGAATACATGCCACCACCTGCTCTAGCCAATGTTCTACCTTTCATACAATTTTCAAACTAAAAACATAGGAAATTACATATATAAAGAAATACCAATCTGGTTCATTGTAGTATCATACTTCTGCTCTCAGTTCTCTACTATTCCACAGGCTCTCTCAGCCTCACACAACAACACCCTATCCTCTGCTCACAACCACATATGCTCTTCTCTCGACCTTCTACTGCATAGGTTCTCTGCAACACTCTTCTTCAGTTCAACACTTGGGCTAGTTGCTCAACTTTTTCACACATTGATCCACACTCTTTAATACATACATGGCAATACTTTTTTCCTCCCTTTTCTCAATGGAAATCCATAGTTTTGTTCCTCTACTGCACTGGACTCAATGTTGTCTGTTGCATCCCCTTTTTACAAATTTTGTCACTGCATTAAAACATGAGAATGGGCTTCATTCACTTCACCATATCCCTGTGTGATTCTCCATGCCGAGAATTTAATCTCAGTCCACTTGCATACTCCAATGAGACTCCCCATGCTTCTTCATGGCTCACAAAGCTTGATTGTACTTCAGAATGGCTTCTCTATTATTCATTTATTTCTATAAGGTGTACATGGGAAGATCAATGATGTCTTTCTTTCAACTTTAGGATAGGCCTCAACACTCTTTTCTATACATCATGGTCCTCGTTTCCTTGACCCTATGATCTTTGACAATCACTATTTATTCTAGTGACACCAACCTTCTGCGTGCATTTACTCTCCAGCTGCCGACCCATCCCACCTTCAAAACTCCTTTTTACTGAACTATCGAAGCCATTTTATTTCGTAACTTTTATTAAAGGGACGTCACGAAATATCACAATCCCGATGCCTTTAGTCACTTCCTGCTTAACCCCCTTAATCATTTTCTTTCTCATATGACTGCTGTCTATGACTGCCGGATCTATACTCCTATGTATTGGAATATCGAAGTTCTCATATCTTGTAACCTTTATTAAAATGATGTTACGAAATTGAAAGACTTCGATATGCCTTTGGCCCCTTTTGCTTAGCCCCTTCTTATTTTTCCTCCATGTGACCGGCTGCCATGACCGGGAGAATAACACTTAGGTGCTAAGACCTTCAGGCTCCTACCGGGGCCCTATCTAATTATGTATTCGTTCTCACCCTTGTTTCTTTTGGAATTCCATAATCCAACGCCACCAATGTCGGAACCCGTTTCATCGTAATTTTATCCATTTTTTTTTATAGAGGATTTCTAAAGTTTCAAATTCCAAAATAATTCCCACATGGAATCACACAACACTTAGGTGCTAACCCCTCTCTCCTCTCTTGGTTCTTTGGACCTCCCTTGACCATGTGCCACTCAACATTGGAAGCTCCCTTCATCAAAACTTTTTCATAAAGCAATTTCACAAGAATTACAAGAACTCCGAATTTTGATATATGACCTTTGAGATGACATCATGCAAATATCATCATTGCCAAATAGAATCTCCTTAGTGGTGACATGTGTCACCTGGATTTCCCCATTAGGCCATCCAAAATTCTGAATTTTACTGCCATGTGTGCTTTGTACTGCCATGTCATGCTGACGTCATCTTCCTTGTCAACTTATCACGGCCAATCACCAACCACCATGTGTCCTACCATAGGAGAGAGAAAGGGCCCCTCAGTAATTTAGTTTTGCAGCGAATTCCTTTGTATTTACTCTTCCTTACAAACCTCAGAGCTTTCAAAGAATTCTAATTTATAAGGAATTACGAGGTTCTGAGATTTTGAATATCTAGACTTCTTGATCTCGACCTTTGATATTTCGGCCCCCCGAAATTTCGCCTATTGCCCTAGTTCCATGCCATCTTGGGAGGTCCTGATGTTATGATATGATCTGCTCAGTCCTTCTGATATCAAGTTTGCATGCCATTTCAGGTCCCTTTTAAATACACCACCAATGTTCCAAGCCTCTGATCTCCGATATTCATCCCTTTCGATATCAGGTTCTGAAATTTGGGATCCGATGTTCTTCCTAATCTGATTGACAAAACCTCCTTTAGAGGTCTCGATATGCCATTTTGCCCTGATATTTTGACTTGCTTAGCACTAACTTCAACAGTCAATAACTTTTGATCCTAATGGCCATTCATGGACTTTTACATACCATTGGAAATCTATTTCAGAGCACTTTACAGTGGAGAAGGTTTGATGTAGTCTTTGAACCCATATGCTGCCACAAACCTCCATGATGATTTGGTTGACATCAATGGAAACACACTTGCAGCCACTAGCCATCTAGACAATGACAACTGTCCAACATAACCTACAAATTATAATAAAAAGTATCAAACTATTATCACCAAGGTCCAAGCACATCTCAACCATGCTAAGGTTGCTGCTAAAAATAGAGTTAATCAGATAAATATCTGGAGGGAAAAATAATTAAACGACCAGGCATGCCAAAATATGGACAAGTAACTAAAAAATTACTAGAAGATAAGGAAAAAGAAATAAAAAGTTTAAAGTTGAGTATGAAGAATCCATATTACAATTTAACCAACTTAGTGGAGGTCTTTCAACAAAAAATAAGAGAAAAAGAAAAAGTTGTAAGAAATGGAAAAATCATTGACTATAAATGATGCTCAATGCAAATAATTAAAGGACAAACTTGACAAGTTGATCAAAGAATCAAGAGATAAAGAAAAAAGATACCTAGATGAAATAGAAAACTATAAAAACATTCTTGATACAACCTTGAAGGAAGATTCATTAGGAAATGTGAATCCTAACAAATTTAAGTTATTTGAAGTCAAAATTGATGAACTAGAGAAGGAATTAAAGTAAAAGCAACTGGAAAGAGAAGAATTAGAAAGGTGTTGGAACAATTAGATCGAATAAAAAAATTAAGTTATTGAAGGATTGCAGGCTATTTCGATGATAAAGGAGGAAGAAATTTAATCTCTACAAAAATGTTTGTTGGATGCTTCATTGGGGAAGGGACCCTAATTGAGGCTAAAGACAATATATAGGACATGATCAATGAGAAAAGCCTCCAATTGAGGCCATATGACAATATCTTAGGGGAATGTGAAATAAACAATAATTTTAAATTTGAATATATATATATATATATATATATATATATATATATATATATCTTAAGAAAATGGGTCCTCTAGTTGAAGAAAGATTGAAAGATGTTGATTCAATCATTGATTGTTTTAACTCTCTAACAGATTAGGAGTTGCAAGCACTACATTTTTCTGACGGGGACGAGTGTATCATAACCATCACAATGATCAAATAAATTAAAAGGCTGGTTTAAGAAACAAATGATCACATTTCCAAAGCTATGGAAATCATCGATAAGTTTAAGGCTTAATGTAACTATATACTTAGATTTGGTATCCCATACCTTTGGAGAAATATAGGCCAAGTAATTGGAGATCAACCTTTCTAGGAAGTATGAAATAAGGTAAAACAATACTTTAGAGCTTTCTCATATAATGAGGAAGGGGCTATCTCTAGTCAGGTGATTGTGGATTCCTTTCTCAGAGAATTCAGTATCCTAAACCACTAGACAAAATGATATAACAACTACCGACTATAGATACCAAATTAGATCATAACTCATCATCACCCGATCAAAGCTCAAAAGCATGCCATGGGTATCAAACCTTGATTAGGATAAGTTCATGAAGTTTAAAAGGGGATTTAAGTGACCTGCTATCCTTGCCTCAACTCTATAGACTGTCACTCCAATTCTACCATTATAGTCTACTATTGAATAGATTGAGAAATTGGATACAGAAGCCAACCCAAAAAAGAAGAATGTCTTTATTCCAGAGAATAAATGTTTGCTGTGTGTTATACTATTTCCACAACTAGTCGCATACACGAGGGGGTGATAGCCCCCCCTGTTTGTTGCACTAGACACAATAGGGGGGTTTCAGGGGGGTGGTAGCCCCCCTGCATGGGGTCCAAGGTAGCGCCTAAGGAATTTCTTTTTGGACCCTGTATTAGGTGGGCGAACCTACCTATGGTTTTGTGCATGGGTTTTGCATATGGTTTTGGGTATGATGGTTTTCTGCCCATGGTATTTTGTAGATCCGGTCAAGGGAACTACAATTATGTTCTAATCCAGGGTTAATGGATTGGGGTTTATGAATGCTTCAACATGTATGTATACATATATATACATACACACACACACACACACACACACACACACACATATATACATATATATATATGTATGTATTGTAACATTGAAAGGAACATAATGAAAAATCAATCTGGTAGTCCCGGTTTTGGGATCTAGGGGAAATATTTGTGTATATCTATTTTATGTTTTATGTTATTTCCATTGTTTATTTTCTATTTTTAGAATTCATATGCAGGTAATTTATGTACAGGGTTAAAACCTACATTTGGTATTAGATTTGTTTCAGATTCAAGGGGACACCTTTGCTGCTAAGGGATTTTGCTCGGGCGTGTGGTAGACCCTGTTCAGTGCCAAATCTACGTGATTGATTCTTGTGGTGAAAGAAGATGGAAAGCAGTGGAAAGATAAAGATCAAAAAATTTAAAGGTTGAGAGTTTTGAGTTGTGGAAATTCAAGATGGAGGATCTACTGGTGGATAAATATCAGTGGATCACAGTAGATACAGGAACTAAACCAATGAAAATGTTAGATGAAGATTGGGTGAAGTTGGATTAGAAATAAAACAACACAATCCAATTATGTATCTTAGATTTAGTATTGTTGAATGTATCATGGGAACCTATGACAAAGGCTTTGTGGGACAAGTTAGGGACTTTGTACCAATCTAAGTATCTGGTGAACAAATTGTTCCTACAAAAAAAGTTGTATAATGTGAGGATGGAGGATGGAGACTCAACGTAGAGCATTTGAATGCCTTTAATATTGTGGTAAGCCAATTATTATCTATTGATATTAAAATTTCATATGAAGATAAGTGCATCAGTTTGCTATGTTCTCTACCAGATTCATAGGATAGTATGGTTATTGCAATAGGTAGCAATACAACTACCATGAAGTTTGATGAAATAGTTTCATCCTTGCTGTCATAAGAGATGAGACAGAAAAATATGGAGGGAAAGAATGGAGATGCCTTGTCTATATGAAGACTGTCCCATAATAGAACAAAAATAAGTCCTTGAGTGGGAGATCTAAATCTCCATGAAAACCTATAAAGGTGTGCTAAAAATGCGGAAAGGAAGAGGACTTCAAAAAGGACTGTAGATCTAAAGCTCCCAAGGAAGAAAAGGGATCTTATGATGCTCCCTCTACAAAGGCAAAAACCACCTTAGATGAAGGTGAGAATGTGTACTTGGATTCTTCTTCAAGTACACATGTAGATCATGAGGCATGGTTGATTGAATCAGGTGCATCCTTTCACTTCACTCCTCATAGGGAGTGGTTATGCGAGTATGAGAAATATGATGGTAGTGGTATCTTCTTAGGGGATGAATGGAAGGCTAGAATCGTCGAATGCAGAAAACTAAAGTTGAAGTTACAAGGTGGATGGATGAGAACAGTTATGGGTGTTATGAATATTCCTCCATTGGCCATAAATCCGATTTCTATAAGCAAGATGGATGATGCAGGTGTAAAAATAGTGTTCAAAAAATATACCTACAAGATGGTTCGGGGAGCACCAATATTGATGTAGAGAGTTCAGATTGGAACTCTGTACAAGATTCTAGGTATAACTGTTATTGATGGGTGCAAAAATTCTATGGTTCCTGAAAGTGGAGTAAAAATCCTAGTGGTCTCTAAAGAAAAGACCATGCTATGGCATCAAAGGCTTAGACATAATGGAGAGAAGGGCCTTCAAATACTTCATGGTAATAATATGGTAGAAGGTATGCCTAATTTCTCTATATTTCGATTTCTGTGAACATTGTGCATATGGGAAGCAGAATCAGGTGAGTTTCCCCTCTAGTGCTAAGAGGGAAAATGGGATATTAGAGCTTGTGCATAGTGATGTGTTTGGACCTGTGTTGGTTCCATCATTGGGTAAGTCTGCGTACTATGTATCATTTATAGGTGTCTTCTCAAGAAATACATGGATATATTTCCTTAGGAAGAAATCCAAAGTCTTTAACAGGTTTAAAGAATTTAAGGCTTTGGTGGAAAACCTTACAGAGAAGAAGATAAAGGCATTGAGGACAGATAATGGTGGAGAGTTCTGCAAGAAGGAATTTGAAGAGTTCTGTAAGAAGTGTGGTATAGCATGACAAAAGACTACTCCATACACACCTCAACAAAATGGAGTTTCAGAAAGAATGAACAAGATGTTGATGGAAAAGGCAAGAAGCACGCTTAATGGTGCCGGGTTAGGACACGAATTTTGGGCAGAGGTGGGGGAGACTGCATGTTACCTGGTTAATAGATCACCTTCATCATCATTGGAGGATAAGACTCCACATGAGGTATGGATTGTTAAGAAACCATCGCTTTCACATCTAAGGGTATTTGGCTGTGATGCATATGTACATGTTCCAAAGGAGAAAAGAACCAAGTTGGATAGTAAATATGAAAGGTGCATCTTTATTGGGTATAAGGATGGTTTAAAAGGTTATAATCTTTGGAACCCAAAAAATAAGAAGGTTCTGTACAACTGAGATGTGGTATTTTAGAGAGGTGAAAGATGTTATTAAACATGAATTCCTACCAAAGGAACATGAGAATATAGAGTTTGAACTAAAGAAGGAAGAATCAGACTCTACATTAGAACAAATATAAGAAGATGAAGAGCCACAAACTCCAGCTATGAGAAGATCAGTTCAAGAAAGAAGGAAGCCAAAAAGGTATAGTCCATCTTCTTTCTATTCAAACTTTGCTTTATCTATTATTGATGATGATCCCAAAACTGTCAGGGAGGCAATAGATTCTGAAGATGGAAAATTCTAGAAAGAGGCCATGGTTGATAAAATGGCATCTTTGGACAAAATTGAGGCTTGGGATTTGGTGGAGTTGCTGTATGGAAGGAAACCCATTGGAAGAAAATGGGTGTTTAAGAATAAGATGAATTCAGAAGGTAAGTCGGAGAAATAAATATCTCGGTTGGTAGAAAAATGGTATTCCCAGGTGTCAGGAATTGATTTTAGTGATATTTTTTCTCCTGTTGCCAAGGTAGCTTCTATTAGATTACTTTTATCAGTTGCTGCTAATTTTAATTTTGAGGTAGAATGAATGGATGTAAAGACAACAATTCTTCACGGGGATCTAGAAGAAGATATCTACATGAAGAAACATGAAGGCTTTGTGGTGAAGGGAAAGAAAGAACTGGTACACAGGTTAAGATAGTCTCTCTATGGGTTAAAAAAATCACCAAGGATGTGGTATCAGAAATTTGATACATATATATGGGGACTTGGCTTCACTAGAAGAAAAGAGGATTACTGTGTGTATTTGAAATTAATTGGTTACCTTGTTATTTATCTTGTCTTGTATGTGGATGATATGTTTCTAATTGGAAATGACAAAGAAATTATCCAGGATTTGAAGACCCAATTGTCCTCCAATTTCGACAAAGGATCTTGGTGTTGAAAATTATATTTTGGCATGGAAATTAAATAAGATAGGGAAAAGAGGAAGCTCTGGTTAAACTAGAGGAAGTATGTTGAGACAATACTATAGAGGCTTAATATGGATGAATGCATGATAGTAAACTGGTGAAGATTCCTATTCATGTAGGTGTAAAGTCATATGCTGAACAATGTCCCAAGACACAAGAAGAGGAAGAGGACATGTCTCGTGTTCCATATGAAAGTGCAGTCAGTAGTTTGATGTATTCAATGGTCTATACTAGACCAAACATTGCACATGCAGTGGAAGTATTGAGCAGGTTTATGTCAAAACTAGGGAAGAAGCATTGAACAACAATGAAGTGGGATTTTAGGTATTTGCGTAGCACCAATGATTATGGTTTGTGCCACCAAGGAAGACCAGGATTGGAAAAAGTTTTGGACATATGTGGATTTTTTGATGCAAACTGGATTGGACATCTAGATCAAAGAGGATCTACAAGTGGGTATGTGTTTAACCTGTTTGGAGGAGCAGTCAACTGGATGGGGAAAAGACAGTATGTGGTGGCTCTTTCAACTACAGAGGCTAAACACATAACAACCACTCATGCAAGCTGTTATCATTCCATAATTTCCCAAGGTTGTGATAGAAACCCAAAGGTAACCACAAAACCACTTTGGAAGCTAGGATCTAGCCCTTCCAGCTTCAGAGAGGGGTCTATCTATTAGATTTAGATTGGTTGTTTTGAGAGATTAGGCTAGTTATTGAGTTATGAGTTTGGTTTTTTCAAGTATTTGGTTGAAACTGCAAAGACAATCCATTGGGAAATGGAATCATAAGTCTTAGGGTGATAAAAAACAAGAATGATAGAACATATGTAACATGGCAAGGTAGGAAAACTTTGGATCTTTAGAGCATTTATGGAATGAATGGGATGAAAATATTTAGATTCAATTAAACATAAAGCATACTAGGATGAATTTTATATTTAATATCAGAGTGAAAACATAAATATTGTTTATAAGCTAGAGCAGAGTGTATTTAAACAAATTCAGCCCTTAATATTCTTTAAACAATAGAGACAGAAAGAACATATGGAAAACTGAAAAAATAACAATTTTACAAGAGAGGAAACTTCACCAATTGCCTGACACATGAATCCTGGAACAACTTTCTGTATTAATGGAAATGATCACTTCATTACATGTACAACTTTACATCAAAGATATGCTTTCTTCACACGAGTTCCAACCCTTTGTACTTCGAAATATGAAGTATTTATACAAATTTATCAAAATATCTTGATTTAAAATATCAAGATTTTCCTACAAAATATCCTAAAAAATGTTTACAAAAATAGTATAGGAATATAGGAAAACTAAAACTGCTGAAGCTCTTTGGCACTGACTTCGAGGATTCTGCTGATGCAACCTGAAAAAACTGTTGCTTTTTTGCTGAAGATGAGTACTTGTTTACTCTAGAATTTGACAATTTATCCCATCTGTCTTCATCTGGGGTGGAGAATTTGATTAACTTTCTATAAGTTTTTATCCACCTCAGTATATTTCTAGAAATTAGGCTTAATTACAAGCATATTTTTTATTTCATATTTGATAAGTAACTCGAACTTCAAACCTTCCATGAATGCTTTCCTTGTAATGGTTCCCTTTATGGTGGAAATTTTTGATTTATCTCTTGCTATGGAATATAACTTTTGCTGATAATCCTCTAGCTGAACTAATTTATCTCCCATTCCCTTTAAACCTAGAAGTCCCTTTTGGTGCAGTATGTTGAACTTCTTGTGGAATTTCTGAATGCTAGACTCCAAGTTGTGACATTTATTCTCTAATTGTAGCATTAAATTCCTTTTTGTAAGAACTCTTCTTACCTCAAGAATTGTCTCAGTTCTGTCTGTAATCTCATACTCTTCAAGTTCTTCTTTTGTCTTTGAGTTCAAAATTCTTATTAAGGCAGTAGCTTCACCTAGTTTTTGACCCAAACTTTCCTTGATGTCTTCTATGACTTCTTTTGATCTCTGCACCAATTCCTCCTACTCAAAAATAATTTCAATGGAAGGCCAAATTTCAGTCATAGCTTCATTAATCTCTATCCAAATGTTCTCCTTTGCTTGTGCAATTTTCTATGCCATGGCAGATTCATTTTCTAAAAGTTCAATTCTTTGAGTTAATCTGTGAGTCTTTTGAAGCTCTGACACATACACATTATCAATTTTTAATTTTTTCTCTTGGAGGTTTTTAAGCTGAGATTTCAACTTTTCAATCTCCTAGCCTCTGATAGACAAGTCTTCCATAGCTTTAATTAATTCTCCTGATGTATCTGTAGACTGTATCTCTGCTGTAGTAGTTGTTGAAGTAGAAGCCCCTACTGTTGATGTACCTGCAATTGGAATTGTTGTGAGAGGAATGACTGCTAAGTTAGTTGACTGTTCTTTCTCTTTTAGTAGCTTCTCAATTTCAGTCTCCATTTGTTTAATCTGTCCATTCTGTTCAATGATAATTTTAAACATATCTTCTTTCTCCTTCTCTAGTTGACCAACTTCCTTTGTTTGTGGATCTTCAGTAGATGGAAGTTTGAGCTGCTTCTTCAGGGTTGCAATGTCAACATTTTTTCTTTTAATGATCTCCTCAACAACTTTTACATTACTGGGATCATATCCCAGTTTAATCACTAAATCCTCTAAAGACTTTATCTTAGTGTCTTTAGCTAAAGAAGATATTTTCTCTAATTTCAATTGAGACTGAATATTGTTGACTGATGCCTGAAGTTTGGATGCTGCCATTGCTGAGTTTGTCAGGGTAGAATACAACATTTCACCTGTTTGCTTGTGCAAATCCATTTGATCAATAGGATGGATTTGATCAATGTTAAAAGAAAAGATAGACTTCTTGTATTCATTTGCACTTTTAGGAAAAGGAACTTGAGCTTCAAGGAAAGCTATATGCATTTTCCCTTCCTCAGTGTCAAAAGCAGAGAGAAGTCCATGCTACGATGAGGTTGTTTGTTTTTAGAACTGAGAATAGGTTGTTGCTTTCAAGAGTTCATTTTTCTTTTTTATTTCCTTATACCTAGAAAATATACTTGGTTCAGTTTGATCATGGACCAATTCTCCTAACTGAGATGTTTCCAGTGTTTCTTGAGAATTAATGATTTGGGGCTTCTGTGATCTGTGTTCTGTGTAATGTTATCTTCTAGAGTCATCGCATTCATGTTTGTTGGAATCAACGTTTCAAACCAACCTCTGTGGTTCATCTTCAGGAATAGATTCAAGAATTAATAAGTCAGAACTCAATAGGGTTGATAAATAAGGGTTAGGGTTGGTCTGGAAATGAATACTAGCCGACAGGTTTAATTTAGATTTGTTTATTTTAATTTTGTTGTTAATTATATAAGTAGTTTTATTTTTATTTTGTTCTTAATTATATAATTAATTTTTATTATAAATTATTGGTTTTATTTTTATTTTTAGTTCCTAATTAAATGTCTAGTTTTTTCTTCCTCTTTAAGATTAAAATTAGGATTAGAAATTTATTAATTCATAATTAATACTAATGATTGATTATAAACTTATTAATAATTATGTGCATTATTAATTAATTTTTATTAATTATATGATTATTTTGATTTTAAGTTATGTTTGAATGATAATTATTGTTTAATTTTTATTAAATATATGATTATTTTAATTTTAAGTTATGTTTGAATGATTAAAATAATTAATAATTAATACTTAATAACTAATAATGATTAACCCAATTCATTATCATATCTTAATAAATTAATTTATGTTATGAATTTATTAAATCTTGTTAAATTAAATTAAATTAAAACTTTTATGTTTAGTGAATGATGTTGGATAAGTATGTTGTAAATTTAATTATATTTCTATGCACTTATTGTTAATTAATTTATAAAGAATTATATTTTTAGAATTGAATATGATCAAATTAAAGTTGTTTGATTAAATTTTATTATTTGGTGATTATAATTTTTATTTATTCTTAATGATTTGAGGAATGGATAAGTGAATGTAGGGCTAGTGCAAGTACAAGGGCAGGGAACACTTAAGGGAAGGCTGGTTAAGAGGTGAGAGTTGGGATCCAACTATCACTAATTTTCCAGCCATCATCGCGGTTAAGGTTGTTAGGGTGTTTACCTATTTTGATGGCTTCTCTGAATTTCCTATGGTGATAATGATCATTTTTGGCCACAACACAAGAGTTTTCAATACATATATGATGATTGGTTTTATTGGAGTGCTCAGCCAAAGCTGATGTTTTGGACCGGTTATGTTTAATGTCAGCTGCATGCTCTTGTATCCTAGTTGAGATTGATCGACCGGTCTCCCCAATGTACGTTTTTCCACAAGAACAAGGAACTAGGTAAACCCCTTTATGGAGTTTAGGATCAATGAGATCTTTAACAGATTTTAGGCATCTGCTAATGGTGTTCATAGGTTTAAAGGTAGTTTTTATGTTGTTTTTCTTTAAAATATACAAAATTTTATCAGTGGTGCCCAATATGTAGGGAAGGTTGACCTTACCAACACATTCATCCATGGGTTGTTTCCTTTTAGGATGCTCAGCCTTCTTGAAGGCTTTGATTCCTTGGTATCTTCTATATCCATTCTTTTCAAAAACATCCATGAGAAAAATGATCTTGATCCGAAATGCGAACAGCCCTGGTAGCAAGAGTGTTGAGGACCCCTAGTTTTTGAGCTGGATGATGGTGTGAGTTGGCATGAGGGTAATGCTCAGTGTGGGTTTTCTTACGGTAGACCTGGTGAGATATTGAGCCATCTTGGTTTCTTTTGATTAGGATGTCAAGAAAGGGAAGGCTCCCATTCTCTTCCACTTCCATTGTAAATTGGATCGAATTAGATTGAATGTTAAGGTGTTTTAGGAAAATGTCTAGTTTTTCTTTTCCATGAGGCCAAATAATAAAGGTGTCATCGACAAATCTTTTCCAAAGCTTCGGTTTTAATGGTGAAGACTCAATTGCCTTAGTTTCGAAATGTTCCATAAACAGATTGGCAATGATGGGAGACAGAGGTGATCCCATAGCTACACCGCAAGTCTGCTCATATATGTCATCTTTATAACTGAAGAAGGTTGATCTCAGGAAAATTTCTATTAGTTTAGCTGTGTCAGGATCAATAAATTCTTGGATTACCTCCATGGCTTCACCTATGGGAATATTGGTGTAAAGTGATTTCACATCAAAACTCACCAAGATGTCATTCTGATCAAGTTTTATTTGCTTGATTTCATTAATAAAGTGATTGGAATCTTTGATGAAGCTGAAGATGATGGTGACCCTATGAAAATTTCTTCAACTCGAGGGAAAGTAGAAGTATAAGGACCTGTCAAAACTATTGTAGACTGAACATTTTCTTCCTGTGAAAAATCTTCTACTGGATTGGTTTTTTGCCTCTTTTTATATATTTGGAATTCTTTCCCCTGAATTTCTGTGACTAAAGGGGAAACATCCTCCCTTGGTATTTTATCCTACTTTTCCTGTGGCACTAGTGTTTGTGATGTCATAGTAGAAAGTACCTGTTCTTCTGCCTCCTGCAATGTGTTTTCCTGCCATTGATCTTGATTCCTATATTGCTCAATTTCAGGTCTGGGAGTATGAGTGTAGGGAGTAGTTTTCTTCTCTACTCTCAACTTTGATATTATTCCTAAAGGATCATATGACCAAGTGAAACTGAGTTTAAATTTCATTTTCTTTAGGAAAAGATCTACTTCTTTAGCTTTTGTCCTGGTATTACAAATGAAAGGCCCAACTTGTGCCTTGATTTTGAACTGAGATTTTCTTTTAGCTATCACAAAGTGTAGATCATCCATATTTATCATTTTCCTAATATACTCTAATGAAAAAATTATAATAGGAACAAATTTAGGCAATTTATATGGAGGAAATTCACATCCATACACCCTGATCTCAATGTAATTTTGATACAAGTACCAGTCACCTGTCTTTGTTTGTTCACTGAGATGTAGAATTCTCTTAATCTCAAGTCCAATTCTAGGTTCAACATCACTGTTAAGTAGGCATGAAACTATGTACAAAAACTGGTCCTCATAATCACTGAATGTGAATTCATTGGTATGCTTCCTTACCAAGGAAGTCTAATGAATTATAGACTGTGCATTTTACTTTTCATCCAATTTCTGTAGTGGAAATTGAAATATGTTTTCTTGTGTTGGCATTATGATACAGGTGTTGTCCTTGATGGCAACTCACATAGATGACAGTTCACAGTGCAATAGGTTAACAGTAAAGGATTACAGATCAGACTATAGAGATTGAAGAAAGAGAAGTATACATTGGTTCATTTTGTCTAAGTAGCTTATACATGTTGGTTCACAGAACAAAAAGGGTGCATATGTATACACACACCTTCACAAGAAGAAAAACACATATATGTTGGAAAATCAAGGAAATTCAAGAGTAAACAATACTAGGGGTCAATACCATGGTATTAGCCCACAATATTGAGTGGAGTAATGACTATTTGATCCCGCCCAAGAATACCACAGGTTCTAAGTGGTTTTGGTCCAAGAAAAGGCCTAAAACTATATAAGGAGGAGAAGATCATTAGGCCAGGGTGTGAAAGTGAATGGGTTTTTGAGGAATACTTCTATCTGAAGTATATGTTATGTTGCAGGGGCTATGTTTATGAGATGATTTGAAATATTTTGTGCACCTTGGATACAATGTTAGATCAGGATCATAAGAAATGAAATGACTTATCATTGCAATGATCTGATGTTGATTGGGCTAAATATGATTGCTTACGCATGTTGTATTATGTAAATGTTATGATCTAGGTATGATTGAAGTCTGGAATAGTTGTGAAGTTTTAAGTTAGTATTTGCAAATCGATATGCTGGTTCGCTATGGTAAAAGCGCATATACATGCTGGTTTGGCACATCTAAGTAGCGTATACATTATGAAATATGATGTTTGAAGTTGTAGTTGGTTTTGGTTGTTAATGCAGAGTTCTGGGTTCTACTCTGTGTTCTGAATGTTCAAATTGCTTGATTGTGATTTGCTTCAGTGATGATGGGTTTTTAGTGATTGGTTGTATTTTAGTGGTGATTGATTTTGAGCTTCAATGTTGCTGTTGGGTCCAGTATGGAAGTTGGATGAAACGTGGCCTTCAGATTGTGGTGTGGTGTTCTAGGAGTATCCGGTCTAAAAATTTATGAAACGTGGTCCCTTGAGGAAGAGAGAAGGTCATAGCCTTCTGTAGGTCGGTGCCTACGTACTAGTAAACATATCGGCCAGTACAAGAGTCAGGGAGTTGGAGCTCCCTTCTAGTAGTAGATGGAAAATGAATGAAGGTTGGAGCCTTCTGTAGGTCGGCCCCTACGTACTAGTAAACGGATCAGCTAGTACAAGAGCTAGGGGGTTGTAGGTCCCTTCCAATAGAAGCTGGAGAATGAGAGAATGTTGTACCCTTATGCAGGTGGGTGCCTACATACTGGTATGAGTCTGCACTAGTACAAGATTGTAAACATGTTTTTATTATATTAAAAGAAGACAGAGACGACATCAGCAGGTGGTTTTTTGTCCCGCATTGGGTTTCTACCTTAAATCTTAGTGTTAATGTGTGTTGCTTATGTGTGATGGTTTATTCTGTTATTACTGCACATGGTTACTATTTATATGGTTAATAAAGTACTGATGCACTGATGAAAGATTAACATATGATGAATTAACTGAATCATAAGTTCACTGGATATATGTTGGTTGCCTTAAAGACAGTTGCGTGTACACGCGAGTTACCTTCATTGAAGTAGTGTATATAAATTTGAGTATGAAAAGAAAAAGTTATTGATTTGATAAATATTGATTCACCCCCCCCCCCCCCCCTCTCAGTATTATTCCCAACAATTGGTATCAGAGCAGGTCCTTCAGAAGAAGCTTGATCGCTTGAAGGGAGATCTTTCAAAATGAACAATCACGAAGGCATGGGATCTATTAGACCACCAATCTTCAATGGGAACAACTTGGTATATTGGAAAACACGAACTAGAGCTTATCTTCAGTCACTTGGAGCTGATGTTTGGGCAATTGTGGAAAAAGGATATCAATATCCAGCAGCAGTCCCCATGGATCCAGTAGAAAGGAAAACATATGAAATCAATGCCAAAGTCGTCAACACCTTATTGGGAAGTCTATCAGAATCAGAATTCATCAAAGTCATGCAGTTCAACATGGCCAAGGAAATATGAGACAGAATCATTTAGAGCTACGAAGGAGACTCCCAGGTAAAATGTGCTAAACTACAAACTCTCAGAATCCAGTATGAAACTCTCAAGATGCATAATGATGAAAGTATTTCTAATTATTTCTTGCGAGTAGATGGGATTGTAAATCATATGAGAAATCTGGGTGAAGAGATAAATGAAGCTACTTTAGTTGAGAAAATTTTGAGATGTTTTTCTTCTAAATTTGAGTCAAAAGTGTCTGCCATAGAAGAAAAACAGGATCTTCAAACTATTACTATGACTCAACTCCATGGAATCCTAACTGCCTTTGAAATGAGAAAAGGAGGTCCATCAGATATGAGAGAAGCCACTTTTAAAGCATCAACAAAGGGAAAATAAAAGGAAGAGCACAATGAATCAGGACACATTTCAAAAGAAGAAAATGAGGTAAATTTTGTCAAGAATCTTCAACGGGGTTCTAGCAGATTTAGAGGTAAGCTATCATTCAAATGATTTTCTTGTGGTAGAGTTGGTAATTACGCTGCTAAATGCCCTCATGTCAAAGGAAAGATGTCTGTAGAAGGTGATATAATTTATTATACTCATGATGATAGTGATGGCTTGTCCAATAGTGATGAAGATGATCAAGAAATTAAACTACTCATGGCATATGAAAATGATGCCTTAGAAAAGGAATATTTCCTTAAAGAAATCAGTCAACTCAAAATCAGTTTGGCAGAAAAGGTTAGAGTCAAATACATAGTGACACATCAAATAACTGAAAAGGACAAATACAATGAAGTGTTAGAATGTGAAAGTAGTAAGTCTAAGAAAATAACTTGAGAAGACAAAGACTCTGAATCTTAGATTTGCTAAAGGATTAGAAACGTTAGATGAAAACATCAAAGTTAAATGTTCACCTATTATAAATACTGGTCTTGGTTTTCATGAAGGTGAATCTATCTCATAAGATGAGGTAAGGAACTTCAATGCAAAATTTGAAATGTTCAACAAGTAGATAAGAGGTCAACCCCATCAACAACTAGGGAAAGAAAGACTTCAAAGAAAAACATTTCCACCTACCTATGGAAGGGATAATTGTTTCTTTTCTCTGACAAATAATGTTGAATGTTTTATATGTCATAATTTTGGACATGTTGCAGCCAGATGCAGAAGTAGAATGGTTCAAGACCATCACACAGAAAGATCATCAGTTTTTAGGTACTTTAAGGGATATTGTTTTGCTTGCAATATGTTTGGTCACAAAGCTATTGATTGCGATAGAAGGAATATGAAACATGTAAGATGCTATGCATGTAACAAGTTTGGACATAAAGCAAAGGAATGTAGGAGAAAATTTTGGCCACCATACCAAAAGGAGCAAACATCATCACAATCCAAGGTATTGAAGAAGAAGGAATTGTTGTTAGAAAGATGTGGCATAGCTCAGTTTACAAACATAACAGACCCAAGGGGAGCTGAAAGTGTAAAACTTCAGTATTCCAATTCTCATACGTAGTTATTATGAAGAGAAGTTGTGTATATACACGAGTTAGAAGCTGCATAATCGCATATATGGTATTTTAAAGAAAAAGCAGTGGGATAGACTCAGGAAAAGGGGTTTGATATGGTCCAATCAATTATCAATTATCTTTTCTGTTATGATTGATGATGATTACAGTCTGTTGATAATATGTAGAAGTGACTTTGGCCCTCATAAGTTATTGATGACTTGATGTATATCTGATTGATGATGATGCCTTGATGATTCTTACTGATATTTGCAATGATCAGATCTGACAGTGAACGACTGGAATAGGTTCAGGGGGAGCATATGCTTCTAATAATGCATTGTTGGAATTATGTTAGAAGATCTTGGTACATAAAGATGCTTATATTTCTTGATCCACATATTTGTTTCGATTCAGGTGACTCTTTTGATAATGGACATATACAGGCTATTGATCTTCATGTTGCTGACAGATGCTGATGGTGCAGATCATATATGGTGTATGATAGTTGCTGATGACTATCATGTTCTTGTTTAGATTGTTGGTCCTTGTTATAAATATAATGTATATCATTTGATGTAAAGGTCATGAAAAGACCTAATTTGTAACCCCACTATGCATGGGAAGGATGATGTAATATTTGTTGTTTCAGTCATGTATAAACATTTGGTATATCCCCACTTGGTTGGGTGGATGAGCCAAATTTGGTGGATCCCCACTTGGTTGGGTGATTGATGTATGTATGAGTCATTGGTCTTAGGGAAGTCATACTCACTTAGTTGAGTTATAGAGTCATGGTATTCTTTTGAAAAATATCTTTGCAGACTCTGCATGTACTCAGGGGGAGCATGGGCAACATAATGTCTATCAAAGGCAGAGAATATATTGGTCCACCCTTTGCCCTTGATGTCAAAGGGGGAGAGTGTCTTGGTGTTGTTATTGCCATCAAGTCCAAAGGGGGAGATTGTTGGCATTGTGATATAGGTGTTGTCCTTGATGGCAACTCACAGAGATGACAGTTCATAGTGCAACAGGTTAACACAAAGGATTATAGATTAGACTCCAGAGATTGAAGAAAGAGAAGTATGCACTGGTTCATTTTGTCTAAGCAGCGTATACACACTGGTTCATAGAACAAAAAGAGCGTATACGTATACATGCACCTTCACAAGAAGAAAAGTGCGTATATGTTTGAAAATCAAGGAAATCAAGAGTAAACAATACCATGGTATTAGCCCATAATATTGAGTGGAGTAACGACTATTTGATCTCGCCCAAGAATTCCATGGGTCCTAAGTGGTTTTGGTCTGAGGTAATGAGAAAGGACTATAACTATATAAGGAGGAGAAGATCATTAGGCCAGGGTGTGCAAGTGAATGGGTTTCTGAGGAATAATTCTATCTGAAGTATATGTTATGTTGCAGGGGCTATGATTATGAGATGATCTAAAATATTTTGTGCACCTTGGATACAATGTTAGATCAGGATCATAAGAATTGAAATGACTTATCATTGCATGATCTGATGTTGATTGGGCTAAATCTAATTACTTACGCATGTTGTATTATGTAAATGTTATGATCTAGGTATGACTGAAGTCTGGAATAGCTGTGAAGTTTTAAGTTAGTATTTACAGATCTATACGCTGGTTCGCTTTGGTAAAAGCGCATATACACACTGGTTCAACACATCTAAGTAGCATATACATTATGAAATATGATTTTTGAAGTTGTAGTTGGTTCTGGTTGTTAATGCAGAGTTCTAGGTTCTGATCTATGTTCTCATGACCGTGTTTTGAATGTTCAGATTGTTTGATTTTGATTTGCTTTAGTGATGATGGGTTTTCAGTGATTGGTTGTATTTCAGTGGCGATTGATTTTGAGCTTCAATGTTGATGTTGGGTCTAGTATGAAAATTGGACGAAATGTGGCCTTCAGATTGTGGTGTGGTATTCTAGGAGTATCCAGTCTGAAAATTTATGAAACATGGTCCCTTGAGGAAAAGAGAAGGTCATAGCCTTCTGTAGGCCGGTGCCTATGTACTAGTAAACATATTGGCTAGTATAAGAGCTAGGGGGTTGGAGATCCCTTCCAGTAGCAGCTAGAAAACGAGTGAAGGTTGGAGCCTTTTGTAGGCTGGCGCCTACATACTAGTAAACAGATCGGCTAGTACAAGAGCTAGGGGGTTGTCGCTCCCTTCCAGTAGAAGCTGGAGAACGAGAGAAGGTTGTAGCCTTCTCCAGGTGGGTTCCTGCATAGTGGTATGATTCTACAGTAGTACAATATTGTAAATAAGTTTTTCTTATATTAATAGAAGACAGAGAGGACAACAACAGGTGGGTTTTGTCCCACATTGGGTTTCCACCTTAAATCTTGGTGTTCTTGTGTGTTGGTTATGTGTGATGGTTTATTCTGTTATTACCGCACATGGTTACTGTTTATATGGTTAATAAAGTAATGATGCACTAATGAAAGATTAATGTTGAAAATGCAACAAGATGATGGAGCTTAGTGAAAAGAAGTCGCCTTCACTAAGTGGGCCGGCAGGCTATTTTTGGCGCAAAGTCTATTTTTAGACTATGTCTATTTTTAGACATATGGATCATGGTCTATGAGTTGCAGGATGCTATTTGTGGATGATTGGTCATGTTGGTAAAAATAGATGGACTTCTATTTATAGACATATGGGCGGATTCTATTTTTAGACTTCCAGGCTCAAAATAGAACAGTCGAATATTATTAGCTCTTAATAATATTTGGACTATAAACATTATCTTATCCTCTTGGAGCACTTCAATTCGAGCTACGGATGTGGCACATGCAACTGCCAGAAGGAAATACGCTTTTCTTATGGGTCAGTTGAGTTATTGCATGATGGACTTCAGTTAGAACTCAAGTGATTGAGTTTGGTGGAGTTGATTGAGGAGTTGATGGAGTTGTGTTCAGTTTGACTTAGTTGAACTAGTTGTATTTAGTCTAACTGCAGAATACACTAGTGATGAGTGATGTGAATTAGTTATTAATTAATTCACTAATTAACTCATAAATCAACTAAAGAATACATCAGTTAACTCAGTGCACGGACAGTTCAGTGGAGACAGGTGTTAGAGGTGGAGACTACTATCAGTTGTGACTATAGCTGTGCATGAGATTTGCACAATCAACGATGGAGATTGCCAATGAGGATTGTGCAGCACAAGCCAAGGAAAATGAGCTTGGATCATTCCTATTCTTACTTTGGATTGTGCAGTAGAGGCAGGCAGACAGCGGAGGAGATTTGAACTTGTGACTTGATTCAGATCTGAGCTAGTTTGTGTGTAGCAGGTGGAGATAGTACTGAGTACTTGTGAGGAGTATTGTACTATGTATTGTTACATGTTCTCTATCATTATAATATACAGATAGTTGGGGGTTTTCAGCTATATGCTTTCCCCGGTTACATACTGTGTTAATGTGCACATGCGATTGATGTTTCATTGTTTTTAATTATGCAAAATTGATGATCAATGTAGAGGAGGTTATGTATTATGCATGCATTCCACAAATAGTGTATAATCAAGATAATCTCTGTGAACAAGTGTTATATTATTCAAAATTTCTACATGGTATCAGAGCGAAGTTGATCATCAGATCTATTATTCAGAAAGTGATTACATTTTATTTCTTCAGGCAGAGTCTGTAATCGGGCCAGGTAGCCTCTCGATTCATCCTTCTTTTGGAAGGTGAGATATCCGGTGAATGCCCATACAGTCAATATCTGTACGAGAAATACTTTGTTCTCACGAATTTTAGATCAGAAGCGGTTGAGTTTTGAGCTGGTGGAATTCGAATTTGCAGCAGTGTTTTCTTGGTGTCAAAGCTGAAATGTCTTTCAACGGATTGCGATTGGAGTATGCCCTTGAAGGCAGCTCGAATTATATTGCATGGAAAGACAGGATGGAGGCGGTGTTAGATGACAATGGTTTGAAGGATTCATAGAGGTTGAGGTCCCAAAGCCTACTGATGCTGCTCACGTTGAGGCTTGGCAAAAGAAGACAGCAAAGTGTCGAAGGATTCTGTTGGAGGGCGTGAAGGATCACATTGTATCCAGCCTGCATGGAAAGGCTTCTCCATACTTGATGTGGAAATCATTGACAGATCTATTCCAAAGCAAGAGCCACCAGAGGAAGTTGGCGCTCAAGGATAAACTCAGAAACATTAAGTGTGAGAAGGGAGACAGTATGCCCAAGTATCTCACGAAGTTCACCCAACGCCGGGATGAGTTGGGAAGTGTGGGGGTGACTGTTGATGATGAGGACTTGGTGAGCTTGGCTCTCCTTGGTATTCTAAAGAGTTGGCATTCCTATCAGGACTCTGTTAATGGTCGGGAGAAATTGCCAGGATGGGAGAGACTTTGGTGAGATCTTGTGCAAGAGGAGATTAGGCGAAATACCAGGGACGGATCTTCATCAAAGGCATTTGATGAAGAAAATTGCACTTTGGCTGCCAAAGCAAAGAAGGGGAAGAACAATAAAGCTTCTCATTCCGGTGTAAAAGGCAAGAAGCAGGACATGTCCAAGGTGAAGTGCTTTCACTGTCACCAGCACGGACATTATGCCACAAATTGTCCGCAGAAGAAGAAAAATAAGCAACCTGTTGGATCTGCAGCAGGAGAGGCCTTAGCCTCATAGTTTGAGCTGGATTTTTCGTTGATCGCACACTTGGTATCAAGTGTGATGGGATCGGTATGGTTCTTGTATAGTGGTGCGTCTTTTCACATGACAGGAGATCGAGATTTGTTTTATGATCTGGATGAGAAAGATCTTGGAGTGCACATCGAGATGGGCGATGATGGTAGATACAGTGCGACCGGTATTGGTTCCATTTCCTTTGAGAGGGAGTTTAATAAACCCTTCGTATTGAAGGAAGTGATGCATGTTCCAGGATTGAAGAAGAATCTTATCTCTGTGGCGATGTTAGAACACAAGGGATATGATGTTGTTTTCAGCGAGGGAAAGGCTTTCCTGCGCAGTAAGACAACTAGAGAAACCCGGAAGATAGGGGTTCGAGTCAGGAACCTTTATCAGTTGCATGTAGATGGCTACGCAACATTGGCATGCAAGGCAAAAGTATTGGTGAGCCGGGATGATGGCGAGCTGTGGCATAGGAGATTGGGCCACCTTCACCATGGAGCCTTGAAGATACTGCAACAGATTACTACTGGGCTTCCTAAAGGCACTCTTGCGCAGTCAGATCAGTGCAAGGGGTGTACTTTGGGAAAATTTGTGAAAGCCACCTTTCACGAGAAGGATAGTCACACCACGACGATCCTTGAGAGAATTCACACAGACGTGTGTGGACCTTTCTCAGTAGCTTTGACAGCAAAGCACAGGTACTATGTGATATTTGTTTATGATTTCTCTCGAAAGTGTTGGATCTTCTTCATGCAGAAGAAGAGCGAGACATACTCAAAGTTCTGTGAGTTTAAAGCACTAGTCGAGAAGGAATCGGGGAAGAAGGTGAAGGCTCTTAGGAGCGACAATGGTGGTGAATTCATCTCTGGCGAGTTCAAGGACTTCTGCAGCGCAGAAGGGATTTGAAGAGAGCTCATAGCTCCCCATAACCCATAGCAGAACGGGGTTATTGAGCAGAAGAACAGAAAAATCGTGGGTGCTGCATGGGCGATGTTGCATGATCAGGGCCTACCCCTTCACTTGTGGGCAGAGGCATGCAATACTATAGTATATGTGCAGAACCGTTGTCCTCACAGGATACTTGGCACGAGTACACCCGAGGAGGCTTATCTGGTAAGAGGCCTGATATTTCCCATTTGAGGATTTTTGGTTCTAATGTTTACATGCATGTGATGAAGGATGCCAGGAAGAAGCTGGAGCTGACCGTAAAGGTTGGGATATTTGTGGGGTACACTGATACGCCCCATAACTATCGTGTGTATTTGCCAGACAGTCGTAAGACTATTGTGCGACGGGATATCAAATTTCAGGAGGAGAAAGCCATGAAGTGCTCGCTTGAGAGGGAGCCACACTTGCATGCAGATGAGGAGCTATTAGTTCCTAAGGATGAGCTTCAGGATGTGGATTAGTCACAAGATGAAGTTCATGGAGTGGAAGAGACCACTCATGCAGTGCCAACCATCAGAGGGCGAAAGCGCACTACAAAAGCTGAGCGACTGGCTTAAGATGTAGAGAAGGTTGTAGGACCACCTATAGGACAACGTAGACAAAGACAGTCACCTGATCGGTACACCAGATAGGCTCTTGTGAGCAAATGTGTCGTGATTGAGCCATCCTCTTTCGAGGAAGCTGTGGAGGATCCTGCATGGGTAGATGCCATAGTGGAAGAGTATGATTCGATTGTCAGAAACAATGCATGGGAGATTGTTCCAAGACTGGAGGGGAAATCAGTGGTGGGTTCGAGATGGATCTACAAAGTGAAGCAGGCAGTTGACGGGAGTGTGGAGAAGTACAATGCAAGATTTGTTGCTCGAGGCTTTTCACAGATAGAGGGTATCGATTATGAGGAGACCTTTGCACCTGTCGCAAGGTATTCTTCCATACGGATGATTCTTTCTCTCAGAGCGTAGATGGGGTGGCACATTCATCAAATGGATGTGAAGACTGCGTTCCTCAATGGATTCATTGAGGAGGAGGTGTACATAGAGCAGCCCGAAGGTTTCGAGATCTTCAGCAGCGAGTCACATGTGTGCATGCTCAAGAGAGCGCTGTATGGGTTGAAACAAGCACCACGTGCTTGGTACACACAGATAGACAGTTATTTCACCAGACTTGGATTCTCCAAGAGTGAGGCGGATCCTAACCTATACCAGATTGTGGTGGAGGGTAAGTTGCTGATCATAGATGATTTGATTTTGACAAGTGATGAGCTATTGATACTTTCATGCAAGGAGGATCTTGCTAGGGAGTTTGATATGAAGGACTTGGGCCTCCTTCATTATTTCCTGGGATTGGAAATTTGGTAGTGCAGTGATGGACTATTTGTTTCTCAGGGTAAGTATGATCGGGAGATACTAGAGAAGTTCAACATGCATGGCTGCAAGCCTGTTGATACTCCTCTTCCTGAAGGTTGGAGGAAGGAGGATGCTACTTCAGCAGAGGTAGTGGATGCCACTGTTTATCGACAATTGGTGGGGTCGCTTATGTATCTGGTCAATACACGACCCGATATATGCTATGCTATTAACCAGCTTTCACAAGCTATGGTTAAGCCAACCAAGCTCTTCTGGAAGGCAGGCAAGCATGTATTGCGTCATCTCAGAGGCACATCAGGATATGGATTGTGGTACAGACAGGAGGATGAGGTGAAGCTATGTGGCTTCACAGATGCAGATTAGGCAGGGAGCCCAACGAAAAGAAAGAGCACATCTGGAGGGATCTTCAGTATCGGGTTGACAGCAGTTTCTGGGTACTGTAGGAAGCACAGATCCGTGGCACTCAGTTCAGCAGAGGCCGAGTATATGGCAGCAAGTTTGGCTTCATGCGAGGCTATATGGATGAGGAAGATCCTGGTTGGGTTGTTCGGGTCACACTTGGAGCCTACTGTAATTTATTGTGATAACCAGAGTTGCATTAAACTCTCGGCTAATCCAGTATTTCATTATAGATCCAAGCACATCGACATCAGGTACCATCATATCAGAGATTGCGTGCAGCAGAGAATCATGTTACATTCATACATTCCCATGGAGGATCAGGATGCAGATATCTTGATGAAGGCGCTCACCAGGAGAAAATTTGAATACCACCGAGGCAGGATAGGGGTTGCAGATAATCCATATCTTGTTGAGAGGGAGTGTCGAAAATGCAACAAGATGATGGAGCTTAGTGAAAAGAAGTCGCCTTCACTAAGTGGGCCCGCAGGCTATTTTTGGTGCAAAGTCTATTTTTAGACATATGGATCATGGTCTATGAGTTGTAGGATGCTATTTGTGGATGATTGGTCATGTTGGTAAAAATAGATGGACTTCTATTTTTAGACATATGGACAGAGTCTATTTTAAGACTGCATTGGCTCTTAATAATATTTGGACTATAAACATTATCTTATCCTCTTGGAGCACTTTAGTTCGAGCTACAGATGTGGCACATGAAACTGTCAAAAGGAAATACGCTTTTCTTATGGGTCAGTTGAGCTATTGCATGATGGACTTCAGTTAGAACTCAAGTGATTGAGTTTGGTGGAGTTGATTGAGGAGTTGATGGAGTTGTGTTCAGTTTGACTTAGTTGAACTAGTTGTATTTAGTCTAACTGCAGAATACACTAGTGATGAGTGATGTGAATTAATTATTAATTAATTCACTAATTAACTCATAAATCAACTAAAGAATACATCAGTTAACTCAGTGCATGGACAGTTCAGTGGAGACAGGTGTTAGAGGTGGAGACTACTATCAGTTGTGACTATAGTTGTGCATGAGATTTGCACAATCAATGATGGAGATTGCCAATGAGGATTGCGTAGCACAAGCCAAGGAAAATGAGCTTGGATCATTCCTATTCTTACTTTGGATTGCATAGTAGAGGCAGGCAGACAGCGGAGGAGATTTGAACCTGTAACTTGATTCAGATCTAAGCTAGTTTGTGTGTAGCAGGTGGAGATAGTACTGAGTACTTGTGAGGAGTATTGTACTATGTATTGTTACATGTTCTCTATCATTATAATATACAGATAGTTGGGGGTTTTCAGCTGTATGCTTTCCCCGGTTACATACTGTGTTAATGTGTGCATGCGATTGATGTTTCATTGCTTTTAATTCTGCAAAATTGATGATCAACGTAGAGGAGGTTATGCATTATGCATGCATTCCGCAAATAGTGTATAATCGGGATAATCTCTGTGAATAAGTGTTATATTATTCAAAATTTCTACAATTAACACATGATAAATTAAATGAATCATAATTTCACTGGATATACGCTAGTTACATTAAAGACAGTTACGTGTACACGCGAGTTACCTTCATTGAAGTAGGTCATATAAATTTGAGTATGAAAAGAAAAAGTTATTGACTTGATAAACACTGATTCACCCCTCCCTACCAGTATTATTCCCAACATCTTGATGGAATAGGAACAAGTAAACTAAAACTGAAGCATGCTTGAAGACTTCTTCTGTAGAAAACTCAATGAACTATTCATGAATGACCTCTGCTAAGAATTCACTTGAAATGAAAAATGATTGAAGGTTTCTCTTCTGTTGAAAAAACTGATATAAAACTCAGGAACAAGTAAAATAAAACAAAAGCATGCTTGAAGACTCCTTCTGTAGAAAACTTAAGGAACTATTCATGAATGGCCTCTGCTAAAAATTCACTGTAATGAAAAATGATTGAAGGCTTCTCTTTTGTTGAAAACACTGATAGAAAACCTATGATGGCTTCATCAACCCATTGATTGGTTTGATAGCCCAATAAACAAGAAACTATAGAGATAATTTGTTTTGTCATTTCAGGGAACATGAAGGATGGATAAGGAGGGTTTGTCTTCAGAAATTGGACATTCTCAAGTAGAAATTTCTTGAAAATTTTGGCTCTGTGAGGAAAAGTCAGGTTTTTGTAGAGTTCCATGAGGGAATCTACTAAAAAGGGTTTCAAAGAGGCTGAATTTTGGATCTAAAGCATTTGGCATATGGAGTCAGGGGTAATTGTGAAAAGGATATCATTATTTTGGGCCACAATTTCCCTTTGACTGGGTATGTACCTGAAATGGCACCATGAGACAAATTCTGGAAAATTATGGGTTTGGGGAAAAATGAACCGAGGAGGGATGGAGTCCCACAAACTCATTCGTCACTGAGATACATGAATTTTTGTTTTAACTAGTTGTGGAGTTGGTAGAGGTCAAACTCACAACTGGTTTCAAAGATTTTATAATGTTGGTCCACTAATGGCTAATGGTCTAAGTCAATTATAGGGGGAAGCATAGGGTTTTCCCCTATGGATTTTGATTTACCTTTAGAAGACATTTTTAATGAAATAGCATGGAAAAAATAGTAATTACCCAGGAATGGTCAGAGGATCAGTATTCAACTTAATGAGGTTGTAGTAAAAGTAGCATGTGTTCCCTGTCATGGAAGTGCAGAGGAAAGGCCTACTAAATGAGATTCGAGGTTAGTTTATTGGAAATATCACTGTACCGTTGAGAGTTATCCGTTTGACGGAACGAATTGACTAATCTGGCAATGATTATGTGCTAAATGAATAATAACAGTTACATGACGAGTATAGGAATGCGATAGGAGCGGAAGTGGAGTGGGAAGGGGATGTTCCACTTGGCGGGATCCAATTGGAGGGGATGTGACATGTGGCAGGAGAGGAGTGGAGTGAAGGTAGCGGGGTTAACGATTATTATTAGGCGGGAAGAGGGGAAAGGCGAATTTCAAAGGGGGGTTAGTGGTAAGCAGTTAAGGCGGGGTGGGGGGGGGGGGGGGGGGGGTTCTAAAGTCCACAAGGGAGCACCACAGCAAAAGCTATAATGGGGGAATCCACTTTTCAGCCCCCCCCCCCCCCCCCTTGATTAATTGTCAGAGGGGTTGGGGGGGGGGGGGGGGGTCCGGAGTGATAGTCCACCATTGATCTAGGCAGGTTAGATCACGACCATTGATTATAGCTCGAGCATTATTACATAACGAAAAAAAGTGTCGTATCAAAAATAACTTTATTAACACTTAATTAATCACGATTACATTATGCGATTAAACTAATCAAACTCAATTATTAAACAACTAATGTGACATTTAAACTAGCAATGCATATTTTTATTTTCTAAGGGGTTTTTTCATCATTATATATATATATATATATATATATATATATATAATTTTTAAATATATATCTATTTTTTTCTTTTGTTTTTTCACACATATATCATTTTTTTTTATATCCCCTTTTTCATTTTGTTTTTCTTTTTTCTAAAATTTTCTTTTTTTTGAGTTTCTTTTTGAAAATAATTTGTAGAACAAAATATTATTTACGACATCTCATGACATGAAAATCCACAGATAATCATCAATTGATCCTATAAACTATAGGACCTAACACAAGCAAGGAAGCAGTTTGGTTGCAGAGATTGTGTTCAAGTATGGGGTTAGTGCAACGAGCTATAAGCATAGACTGTGACAACCAAAGTGTAATTTTATTAGCAAAGAACCCTGCTATCATTCAAATACAAAGCACATTGATGTTCAGTATCACATTGTGAGGCATGTGGTTAAGGACAAAAATGTGTTTCTTGTAAAGATGGACACTTTGAAGAATGTTGCAGATGCATTGACAAAGTCTGTGAGCACTGAGAAGTTTTCTTAATATAGAGAAACAATTGGCGTTGCAGGGTTGGGCCAATGACTAAGCTCTCCTATGATCCCCTATGTGGAAAAGAAAACAACAAGTGGGAGAATGTTGGGTGTGTGTTATATTCTTTCCACGACTAGTCGCACGTGCGGGGGATCACTCCCCCTGTTAGTTGCACCAAGCGCAACAGGGGGGTCACAGGGAGTTCGTAGCCCCCCTTATCGTGCAGTTTCAGGGGGGCAGTAGCCAACCTGCATGGGGTCATGGGAAGTGCCCCGAGAAACTTTTTTGGACCCTAAATTAGGTGGGAAGACCTAACTATGGTTTTGTGCATGGGTTTTGCACATGGTTTGGGCATGATGGTTTTTTGGCCATGGTATTTTGTAGATTCGGTCAAAGGAACTACGGTCATGTTTTAATCCAGGGTTAATGTATTGGGGTTTATGAATGCTTTGACATGTATATATATGTATTCTAAAATTGAAAGGAACATAATGAAAAATAAATCTGGTAGTCCCGGTTTTGGGATCTAGGGGAAAATCTCTGTGTATATCTGTTTTCTGTTTTATGTTTTATGTTCTCACCATTATTTATTTTCTATTTTCAGAATTTGTATGCGGGTTATTTTTGTACAGGGTTAAAACCTACAATCAAGTACTAACTATCATTCCAAAGAATATGTCAAAAGTTGCTAAAATACCCATGAAAATCCAAAATATTCTTTGGGTTAATTTTATTTATTATTTTATTAATTTGTGAGTTACACAGACAATTTTAAGAAAGTTATCTAAAAATTGTATATAATGACCTCGTTTCTAATTTGAGGGGGTTGGATTTTTGGAGAATAAACTTATGTTTTAATGGTTTGAATGTACTTAATGCATCGATCGATCGTGATACTTTTATGATGTTGTTTTATGCAATTTTAAATATAAAATATTTGCAATTTTCTTCTATTCTATTATGTGTGATCATGTATGTTGTTTTAGTTTACATAATTGAGCTAATCATTTTTTGGATCATTACTTGATTTCATCGCCTCTTATATATAAATATTATCAGGGGTAGATGAATTTAGATATTTACATGACCCGTTGATTGAAATTCCAACGCCTGACGCTGCGATTCTATTAAGAAAATTCATGCAAATATATTTTATATTAGTTATATTCTCTATCTATTTTTCGTTGTTATTAGTTTTTCAATTATCTTATATTCTTACGTCTTAAATATCTATTAACAAGGTAATAGTTTACTTAATCAACATTGTTTTGTTGTAGTCAATAAGGGATTCACTTGTCTATTTATATTCTTGTTATCAATAAATGATCATATTCTTGACACTTGTTTTTTGTGGAGTGAATGAGAAGTAATAATACTTTATATTATACTTTTCATTGTGATAAGTTATTAGTGAAATATTTAAGATTAAATTCTGTTATCTTTTCTTATTTCTTATTAAATCAAATCGTTAAATTCGCTTCCAAATTTTTGAGATGTTATTTTCTTATTGCATAATTAAGGTTTTAGTTTGAAATTAATGATTATATGTGATGTGTGGATTTCTTCCATATGGAATCTTTACCACTCTACACCTCGTTCTATGGTATCAATAATCTGGTTATATATATATATATATATATATATATATATATATATATATATATATATATATATATATATCTATATATATATATATATATATATATATCTATATATATATATATATATATATATAGGGAATACGCCCTGATATGGAGGGAGACCAACCCTTTTAACGTAAAATGAGAGGTTTTTATCGTCATTAAATGTATTTTTGAATTTTTCTTTGTTGCAGAAACAATTTGAGAACCAACAATCTTTTTGGCACTATTTCCGCGGAACACAAATTTTTTGTTAGCTCATGACTAATGGTAACCCTATACAACCACATATTATTTTTGGGTCAACCGATCAATGCAATACTCTAAATGAGCTTTATAATTTTACCTTTTAGGTTTCCCATACCCTCTAATAAATTCAGACGAATTGGAAAGTTCTAGTCCATGAGGATAAGCATGCACAACCAAACCCGCAATTTCCTCAATGATAGGATAGACTAAGGTGGTGAATTTGTCAAAAAACGAAATATATGGACAATGCACATTCGTAAAAAATCTCAACCTCTTGAAATAAGTATGGCATATGTAAAGTTTGATTTGAAAATTATATTTTTTAGTATTTCTTGGTGACTCCAAAGAAACTTGATTCCCCAAAATGAATTACTTGATTATAATATGATTTATCTCATCTAGCTCTCGAGGATCTAGAGGCTCTAGTAGCCGCTAGAAATAGAAGAAAGAGAATCAAGAAATTTATTCAAATGCTTACTAATCCTCTTTGTCTTAACCCAAATTCACAACAAAGCTTTTATCCATCGACGCCTCCCAACTGGTTGACAACTTCCATTCACCAAAATGAAACTTGGGCTAGTTCCTCATCAAATCCTTCATCATTATTGGTATCCCTACCTAAACATCCATTAGTTCATCCTCCTCCTTCAAACATGAATTCTTGGGTTAACATTCATTATCAAAATCTATGTTTTCCCAATCCATTACATCATATTCCCCAGAAAATAATGCCTGGGTTTGATAACGAAGGGGAGCTCATAACTAAGGAGAATGTAGTCAAATTCCAATACTATTACATAAACCTCGGGGTAGAGTATGATGATATTTGTATGAGACTCTTCATACAACACTTGGAAGGTGATTCTTAGAAATGGTTTCAAAATTTAGCACAAAATTCTATCGATACTATGGAAAGACTAGTAGAATTATTTCTCAAACAATTCGGGGTTAAAAACAATAACCAAAAATGATTAACCAAGTTTGGTGCCATAAAAATTAAACATAATGAGTCAGTAAATGAATTTAATAAATGTTATAACCAATTACGCGATGATATAAAATCATTAGACACAACTACCTTGGTAGCCTATTTCGCAGCCCTTGACTATGATCTCTCATTGATATTGAGTGAGAGAGAATCCACAACATTGTTGGATGCTTAGAATAAAGCTTGTGCCCATGAAGGTAATTTAATAACCATTAGGAAATGTGGGGTCAAAGAAATAAAAACTGAGGGTAAAAAGAAAGTTGTTGATTCAGCCCTAAAGCCCTGGGTACAAAAGATCCTCGAGAACATAAAATTGGGGAAATGGCCAAATTCATAAAATCATTTTCCAATAAAATTCAAAGGCTAGAGGCGAGAAATAGGGCTCCAGGTTCGGTACCTCAAAGCCAACCTCACAAGAGGAATTTTATATAGAATAAAAACAACTTACCGAGTAGAATCCCCAATGTACCATTTAGAAACCAAGGTCCTTACTACATACCCTATCATCCCAAAATCCCACAACAAACTCAAAGAGGTGATGAACCCCATTCAACCTCCATTAAGGAATAATGCAAATATTTTAGAAGAGTATGATGATGATGATGCTGCTAGTCAATAAATGATTCCTGATGAGGAAGAATATCCTAGCATAAATTGTTTCTATCAATATAGGAATCAATATTATCAAACCCTTGACAAGGAGGCTGTAAATTACTTTAAACATGAGTTCTAGGCTCCAGAGCTCAAATGTTTTGCTGAGCACTTAGAAGCAAAAATGCAACATAAATACAATTTGAGACCGCAAAAAATGATAATATAATTGAAGTCCATTATTTTAGGGAGGGTAAAAATAAACAACCCACTCAAAAGAATAAGATAAGCAATAACCAAGAAAACCCTAAGGAAATTATGTGAGAAAACCATAATCTTGAAATTCATCTAATGTTTTTGTGTAAGCTTGGTAGGACTACATCTTCACCATGTCCAACTTCTCACCCTGATTGGTGGGCGGGGGGGGTTAACACAAGATTTGAACCCAAGACTTTTGGTTCGGTGAGACTTCATTTCCACGACTGTTTCTAATTAAGCTACCCCAAGCGGACATAGTTCATTTAATTTTAATTTACAAAGAGCATTAACAAAAGTTGAAATAAGTGCACCATTAACCAAAATCATAAAAATACCTACCTATAAAAGGGAAGTCAATAAGTTCATGCAAAAATCTTTTGATTAAGTAGATGAAATATTGGCTACCGATACTATTAATATACCAGAAGATGCTCTGAAAATAAATATTGGACCGTGCATCAAAAATGAATATATTCTTGCTCCCCTCTTTTATATCAGTTTTACAATCCACGATTTTAACCTAATTGTATGCTAGATTCTGGAACATCACATAATTTTATGCCCAAGGAAATTATGGCTAAGTTGGGTTTAGACATCACACAAGAATACAAAGATTTGTATTCATTCGATTCTAGGACAGTGAAATGTTTGGGAAGGATTAAAGATATGGTGGTTGTATTAGCACATGTAAAATTTAAGAGTGTTGTCATGGATGTAGTATTAGATGTTCCCTCTAACTATGAAATGCTCCTATCTAGGTACTAGGGAGATAAGCTATGAGGATCTTTGTAGCTAGATGTATCATACACTATAATCCCTATTTTGGGGATGGAACTCGTCATTTGTATAGGGAACCATGATTAACATGTGACTGTGAACTCTAAAGGAAGCCCTAATAATTTTCCTTTGTATGCTTTTAAAGACAATTTAGGAAAATTCATTCCAAAAACATCAAATGAAGAAAAAGAATTAATACAAAGAAACAAAAAACCAATAGAAACTATAAATAATACAAATTTGATTTGGGAAATTTTGTTTGATGGCGCTTCATCAAGAAGTGGATTTGGATCAGGAGTTGTTTTCATTTATCCAAGTCAAGAAAATTTTACTTTCCCTTTTAAATTAAAACTAAAAATTACCAATAATGTTTCTGAGTATGAAGCCTTGGTCTTGGGACCTGAGGCCGCATGTAAACTCAATATTTAGAATATAGTAATATTTGGGGATTCTAAATTAGTAATAAAACAAGTCATGAATAAATGTCAAACTAAACATCCAAGATCAAGGGCGTATAGGAATCAAGTCTTTCACTTGGTTGATAATGTCTTCTCGGTAATAAATTTCACAATAGTTCCTAGGGAAAGGAACCAATTAGCATATTCTCCGGTAGTTACAATTGCAACCTTTATTTCCATAGATGAGGCAAAATTAAAATATGAAATAGATGTACTATATCACCCTTCAATTCCTGATAACGTGAAGCACTAACAAGACTTTGAGGATGATCAAGAAATTAAAAGATTCATAGAAATTATGGGAGAATTTTCTGATTTGTGCATAGAGGGAGATGAAGATATAGGTCAAGGAAACATTGATTCTTCCAAGTTTAAGGGAAAATTTAGGAAGTATGTAATATTCCAACTAAAAAATAATTACATTATGAGGGGATTAATCCCTCTTGAAAAAATCTTTGATCAAAGGGACAAAGTTTCCTCTCCCACATTCAAGCCCTTGAACATAGAAGTATAACATGTTAATGTGGGAACATAGGGAGAATAAAAACTAATTAATTTATCTCGATCCCTTCCTGAGGAGATTAAAAAATAGTACTAAGATATTTTTGTGGAATATGATGATGTGTTTGCTTGGAGTTGAGAGGATTTGAAAACCTACGATAGATAAATCATTGAACATGGAATACCCTTGAAATAAGGAGTTAAAATTTTTAGGAAAAAGTTAAGACAAGTCAATCCATTGTTTCTTCCTTCTATTGAAAAGGAAGTTAAAATATTACTTGATGCAAAAATAATAGTACCATTAAGGTACTTTGAATGGGTCACTAAGATTTGAAACTTGGACCAAATGATTAATAGAATTTCCCCTCACTATGGTCCAAGTTTCAACTTCTGGAAACTCCAAGAAGAAAATTTGTAGCAAAAATTCCAACATTACTTGTTTAAAGATGCATTTAGGAAGCCCAACTTCCTATGATCATATTTCCTAAAATTTCACGACCAAAGATATGAAATCAGACCTGAGGATTTACAATTTTCCCTTAACTATGGTCAACGTTTTAGGTTCAATAACCCCTAGAACAAAATTTATAGCATAAATTCCAACATGACCTGTTCAAAGAAGACTATTTTCCTTAACTAATGCTATTGCAAAATTTAATACATATAAAAATATATCGCCAAATAATATAATAGCTACAACCATGATAAATATTTTGAAGGGTAAATGTATGTACTTATAAACTTTCAAAAAGAGAAATTAAATAATCACACATAAGAGATACTTATCTTGAGTCAAATATTTTGCAACCTAGAATTAAAGAGCCACTCTCCACCCAACCATAGTCTCAGCTATGTTGTAATATCTCTCATAGATGGCCACCCTTGAGCTAGATATTGATGCCTTGAGGGAAAAACTAAACTTTAGCACAAAGTTTTCAAACCAATTTTAACACAAAAAGTGAAGGTGACTCTCCTCCACACATAAGAGAGAATCTCAGTGTTCAACCTTTCTGTTCCTTGAATAGGCCCATAGAAATTCACAAATGACAATTTAGGTTTGTGTAGTGCCCCACTCTCGTTGACTGACCCTGATATGACATCAACATTGATATAGCCTTAAGGCTCACAAATTATTCTTTGATGACCTCAGGTCGAGGATCCAGATACTTGACTCTTACTATTAGTATATGAGATGGATGCATTTGTTTTCTAGTCGATGTTAGCATGATAATAGTTGTGATGGATGTGTTTGTTTCCTAATCGATGTTATGATGGTAATAAATATGATTGATGTGTTTGTTTCCTAGTCGATTTTATGATAATGATAGATGTGATGGATGTGTATTCTTTCTATTTGATGTTATGATGATATTACCTGTGATGGATGTGTTTATGAGTATGTATAATCATGTGATGGATTCATTATGATTGGCTATTTACGTTAGTTCTGGCTCACGGTGAACAACGATGTTGATGATTTAACATATGATATCATGTCAAATACTAACACTGTGAAAAATTATTACTGATGTTTATAAAGTATGGTAGGAGACCACCAGATGCACTTGCATGTGATGATTCGATGACCTCTGGTTTGATGGAATCAAATGTTTTGTCTCTAAAATTTTAAAGTTCACTTTCAATTTTTGTTGTAAAATGCCAATGACATATTATTGGCTACAGGCATAGGTTGACGCTTGGTCAAATGAGTCACACATGGGTGATGAGGTTTTACAGATAGATGGAACTTCATGGAAGGGGTGGGACAATGTCCCTGATTTCACCTGCCAACAATCTTGCCATGACTTGGGTTCGAAGGGTTGGGATACCTTTGCCTTGAATATCATGATGTCATGGGGGCAGGTCCCATATTGGGTCGCTCACGAGGATTTTACTGGGGCGTGAATATCAAGGAGGATTCCTTGATCCCCAACACCATTCGTATCACTATAGAGGGTGATATGGGAGAGGATAATGTTCCCCATAGTTTCACCTAGTTTTTTCCCTCGTAGTCACTGGATGCTTGAAAGGCAAGTGACATGGAACCCTTGGAACTTCAAGGGAAGTTCTTGAAGGGCATGACTGAATTGGAACCCTTCGCATCAAGAAGAAATGATTACCGTGGCACCCTTGGAAATTCGAAGGAAAGTTCTTGAAGAGAACGACCGACTTGGCACACTAGGCATCATGAAGAAAATACTAAAAGATAAGTAAGATGTGATGATCATACTAATTCACATAATGTGGTAAAGGAAGTTTTAAAACCAAGTTATCTAATCAAGAATAAAACTTGGGGTAAAGGGAGAATAGGAAGAAATAAAAAGATTGGACCACTTGAGAACTCTACCCTTCCCACATTTGGAAAATCTTAGGTAGACAATGTGCATAAGTGGAAAAAGGGGGAAGAGGGACATAGAGTTAATTAGAAAGATTAATACTAAAATAGTTTAACCTCATTAAGAAAAGAGGGTGGTGAATAAAAATAAATATTAATAAATTAAATTAGAGAAAATTTAGAGAACCTCCATGTGGCAAGATCCAACACAAAAATCTCCATCTAAGAGGAAATTTGAGTTAAATTAGGAGGTATTTGGGGGAGAAAATCCTAGAATTATCAGTTGACTTCAGTAATAAACACAAATTAAGGAGTAGAAAAGGGGGATCAAGAGACATCTAGGAGAAGAAATAGGGAATCATGTTAGGGTGAGGAAAAATACTAGTTTTGAATTAAAATTGAAGTACATAATTTTGGAGCACCTTGGTGAGAGGGTGAGACATGGTTGGGTGAATAATCAAAATTTAAGATTAATAAAAATAATTAATTATGCATGAGGTGCCAAGTGTCACATATGAAACCTCCTATAAAAGAAGGGGAAAGCTATGGGAGAAGGGACCTTTTTCCCCTATTGTTGGATGAACTAGATACTGCTAGTTTGATAGTGATTACGACTATAACAAGTTTGGTATAATAGAGGCTTCTTTTGTGAGGGGGGGATATTGAGCAAAGAGTGCTCTCCTCTACTAGCTAGCACTTCTCCACTATCTTACATCCCCACTGTAGCTCGGAGGTCCATGGGGAAGAAGAGTACCTAAGGAGTAGCCTGGGAGGTCAACCGATTAGTCAACAACATTTAACCAGGAATGCTACTTCCTTCCCAACCACATGTGGAAAACCAAAAGGGGAGTAAACAAATCAACAAAAAGTCAAGTCGAGTCTCCATCCCTTCGGTGAATGGTATTTCGGGTTACATAGATTTACACTACATGTTTATTATATTGCGTTAAATTATATAATTGAATTATGGATGAAATGACTTAAATCATTGTGTGTATTTCACATTGATGTGTGGTTTCTTATGTTATTATCTTATAGGTATTTTTTATGGATAAATGAATGTCAGACAAAAACTCTTAATTTGTCTGTTAATATTGTATCTTAGGATTGTCTTTCTATTTCATTTTTTTTAGGTAAATAGAAATTATAGGTGCAGTCACTACAATTTTCACAACACAAAGGACTCCTTCACTAATCTCTGAAGTCCCCCATCTTCCCTTCTTCGATGTTCTCTATGCCATACAAAATCATGACAAATCCCAGTTCTCAAAGTCATATAGTCCAAGGAAAAAGCACTACTAGACATTTAGTTCCTTTTACACAAGTTGTCACCAATTATCATGCCAAATCAAATTTATAAGTGAGAGAGGGAAAAAATAAGTGTATGAGAAGAATAATGGAGTAATTCTCAGAACAAAAATGAAAAAAGAAAAGTTCACTCAATGAATTTTTTTCTTTCATTTTTTTTAAACACACCTTGACCCCTCACCTTTCCAATCATCACATTAAGGGAATTATTAATTAAAGGTATGCATTTTACTCTCAAGTCAAGTTTTACCCCTCCACAAGAAATCATATTCTATTGGTTATCCCCTTTCTTTAGTTCTAGCATTTTTATTAATAAGAATATATATCACATCATAAAATAGAGTTTGACATCATCACATCAATGCTTGCACCCAAACATTATACGTTCTTAACCACATTACAAAATTTGGGGTAATGAAAGGGGTGTCACAATCCCCTCGCCCTTTAAGGAACATTGTCCTCAGTGTTCTTCTATATGTAGAACTATTCTATGTAGAAGAAGGGATATAACACTTTCATATCAACAACATTTTCCATGTCCTTAGTTTCCACTTCAAGCAATGTCGATCAATTTTCACGGTCTAGTTACCTATAGACCTCCTGACATTCCAACATATTCTTGCATGGTTTTCCATTACTTCACAAGCCTTCCATAGGGAATATGTTTAGGTCATTTTTTTCTTAGACACACCTAATGCATTCATGATATTAATGAGTATGTACATGAATATTTGAAAATCATTTCACTCAAGTCTCCCCTTCCTTGCACTCACACACCTTCCATGTTCAAGTATCCCCTTCTATTCCTCCCTAGTCCCTCGCGTGATCCATTCTTTGGCAATGATTCCTTGCATAGGAAGAGTCTTGAGACTTATGGAATCTTACAACCAAGGCATCCCTCTAGCTTGCTCTAAATAGCACAACACATTTGTCATAACATAACTCATGGTGATCAATGTATGTCATAGGGTTCCAATGTCACCATAATGGCCTTCCCCTCAGATTTTCAACTTCATAACCATCATCTCACCTATATCAAAAGCATACAATTTCCATGAAATTAATCATAATAATTTAAATCAAATATTCTTCCTTTTTCTTTTATTTTCCAAACTTGCTTCATATAGGAATCATATTTCATAAATATGAGATTCTTCTCATGATGTTTGAATCTTGCATATCATAGTACTCAATATTCATTATCATAACCAAGGCCATTTCAACTACAATTTGTACTTTCAATCAACCAAACGGTGGAATGTGTTCATACATAAAATATTTTCATTGCAAGATTTATGAAATCCCATAAAGTGATGTTAGACTTATTATACACACAATACTTCAATCACTTTCAATTGATTTGAAAATAAATTCAAATGAAGCTATCATTGAATTATTTATTTTGCATCACAATCATCCCAAGAATAATGCATTCAAACATTTCTTCCAAAAACTAAAGGGTCAAAAATGAAAGATACATATCTATAAATTCATGAGTAATTACCCTCCACTTTGCTTTGTAAGATGAGGAATTCATGCCACTCATTCCACTACTCAACAATTCCTCAAAATTATTAGAAGCTATTTCTTTTCATGACATTCAATCATGAAATTGATTGTCTCATACAAGCATGTAATCAATGCACCAAGCATATGTGCCATCAAGATTCATAATATGAATGTCATGACCAAATCATGTCATAGTAATTCATGGATGTATCACAATATTCTAGCAATCTTTACATACTGAACGCTTCTTGGTTTTTTCATAACCCACTAGGTATTAATGACAAACTTGCTTTCATATATTAATAGTTCCATACAATTTTCACATTAAATAGGAAAATCCAATCCTTGAATTACGCGTTCCTTATTAATAAACTCTGTATTATATGGTAAAATCACTTGTCTACAACTTAGAAACTATTGGGCCTATACTTATGGAATCATGAGCACAATTATAGTCCCTACATTTGGTTCATACATCCCACATTTTCATGCATTTTCTCAATGCATTATCAAACATATTTTATCTAATTAGTGTATTATTCATTCATTTAATCTTTTTTCAACATGAGAACTCAACGCATGAACACATTATTAATACTTTACTAAATATTTTTATGTTGACAATTTTCTGCCTTAACCATACCCCTTCTTGGGCATCAATGCAATGCATGCATCAATTTAAAAAAAAAAAGATATCAAATTTAGTTGAAAGGAATTCTTACCCATTTCCTTTACTTCTTTTTTTTACCTTTGCTTGCTACTTTCCCTACTTACTTGGCTACCATCACATGCATTCTCAACTAAGATATTTTCAATGAGTTTGACTAGATTGTTAGCATACTTGATGTTGCAACATTCAAAATCCCCTAAAATAATATCAACCTCACATATTAGTCACAACTCTATCATTTCATCTACTTACACACAATTTTCAATAAATATTCATAAAGGGCATTTGCACTATGTATCCAATTTACACATTCAAACAATGCCAAATCACGCACCCAAACATGTGCATATACATTTTTTCATGCAAGTGCTATACTTGCACATATCCATGCTATTCATACACATTTATTTTTAAATTTAACTTCAACCTCTCTTTTTTGATCATTCACATGACAAGTCTCATAATTACACTACTTTATTTCATGTGGTAGTTAACAATAAGAGATCACTCTTGCACACTTTTCATATGAACATTCCATGTGACATGGAATTCATTAGGTAACCTTATTGTATTACCCAAACCATAGCAAATAACAATTTATATTTTCTTACCATTCATGCATTCATATCATTTTCATAAATAAGATATACCAACCAAGCACAAATTTATGTTAAGGGGAACTCCCTCCTTAAGACATTTTCATAGTTGTGACGTCACTATCTATCTGGTTCATATTGACCCATTTAAGCCCTCCTTTACTAATCCTTTATCCACATCTTCCCTCTAATGCAACTGTACAAGGGAGGATTTGAAGCTCATTAGGAATTTCATCACATGAATAAAAATACAATTTTATAAAACCAAGAATACTTTTTTGAAATTTTTAACATGCTCACAACCCAAATTTCTTCCTTGTAACAACTATGGGGTCCCTCCCTCTTACACTCATGTGCATATAAACTATATCAACAAACTTATTTTAGTACAATTATATTAGAACATGATCATTCCTTCATGCATTCTCACAAGCATATACTCATATCACACACTTAATCTTGCATTCAAGCAATGCTTTAACGGTGCATACAATTCAAGAGTCATAATATATACTTCATAGAACACTTATTTAGAGAAAAGCACTAACCGGAAACAACCTCTTATTTTCCCTTAGCCATAGGCATTGTTGCTCCTTTTTTTTTCAACAATGGATCATTCTTAGGTTGGGCCATGAATCCATAAATAAATGGGCTTACTTAGAGCCGAGTATGATACATAAAAATATTGAACACAAACAAGGTCAAGGTACCAAACTTGGAAGCCTCCAACCAATAGTCTCAAATCCCCCCATCATCCCACTTGACCCAAGGCAGTGAAACCCACTTCTCTGATCATAGTAGTCCCTTAGGATGTGCCACTATTCTTCTAGGGTCTCCAACTTGGATTGGAAAAGGATGCCTCAGATCCCCATGGATTATAAGAGTTTTATTTTCCTTCAAGGATTTAGGTACTGTTATATGGAATCTATCACTGCAAACATAAGTATATTCCCTAAGCCTGGCAGGCTCACCTAGAACAACAAAAGGATAAAGGGATTAATTTTTTCCTTAAAGTAAATAGATAATGGGATGAAGCTTACCTGGAATATGTCGTATGCTTTACTCCTTCCTTGGCTTGTATGCTCCAATCCTAGCTCTGATCGCTATAATTAGAACCTACATAGTTAGACAACACAAGCCAATGATCTACAAAATATATGTAGCATCATCTAATCACTTTATTCAATAGATGAACATGGTATCGAAATACATGAAACCATAACATTATATATAGGAAAAAAAATAACTCTTTGCATTAATAGAAATGGAGTGAGTTACAACCAAAAATATGCGTTGATCTTGTAGAAGATATCCGCCAAGTTGACTTGTCCTTTCCTTACCATAAAATGCACCTCTAATCACCCTAATGCATGGAATTATATCTCTCACATCAACATCATAAGGTAGAATCACTCTCCAAAATCTAACCCCTTGCCTATGGATGGTAGTAAATATATAGGTGAAGGAGGTAGTTCATGAATTATTATCCTTTTACCAATATGGGCTTGAGATCTACTCTTGATGGGAGGAAGACCTCAAGGGATAAGGGATGAAAACTCCAGGGTAGGATAGGATAGGATTCAAGACTTTTATCTTAGGTAAATAGTTACAATAGATCATGGAAGATTTTGGAAGAGGAAGCTTCAGGATTCTTTTTTGTTTTCCCAATCTAGAATATATGCACCCCCAACACTAAGAAACATGCTGGTGATCAACACAGGTGCGGAGTAGGGAAACTTGGTAGTCAACGTTGGCCAATAATGGGCCAGGGTGCATTGGTCCTTAAAATGGCTGAAATAAGGTACTTTCAGGCATAAACTCTAGGATTAGAAAGAGTCATGCTTAGGGATTTGTGTAGGAGGACAAAAAAGTGTTCAAAGGATGTGAATGATCCTATTGGCAGGCCTATTAACCAAATGTGACAAAATGGAATATAACAAGTACTCTCCAAACCCCACATACAAACACTTGTCCCTAAACTCATCCATCCAGGGACCCAACCTTCCACAAGGAAAACCAAGAAGTTCACTCACAACACTATAACATCATGCACATCCACATGCATAGATGTCACTTGTACCATTATCGCATCGACACCTTATCTTCTATAGCCTTGATTCCACAAGAATACATGCAACACCTTCATTGGCTTTCTAATCATGTTGTCAACCTATTATCGGTTACATGTTCACCCTTAACCACTATTAGTCATCCGAATCATGTTATGCATGCATATCCATTACTATATGCACCTAGAATATCTTCATGCATCTACATATCATTATTTAATATCTATTCAATGGAAATGCATCTTTAAACTATTTTATCTCTTGCATTTTTATCATGCCTATGCTATTATTCATCAAAATATAACAATTTCTCAAAACATTTTATTTTAAACTAGTAAGAGATAAGTTAATATATTCCCCCACATAATTATGGATGCATCACTCGACCTTAAATTTTTGCAATTATATTTTGCTACTCTAAGGATTCTAGTCAGCATCCTGCATGTTTATCTTGCTACATCAAACTCAAGTTAGTCTTTAAGTAACATTTGTGTATTCATATATACAACAAAATTATTTCATAAAGTACACATGTGTTGTAGATCTAACCTGGAAATATTATAGATCTGATATGAAAATATAAGACAATGCAAATAAAACCAGAAATAATATGAAATGATTCTTTATTGATCAAAACCCTTAAGGTAGGGCAACACCATACATTCACTCCTTAAGGAAGGAGAACACTCCACAAGCCATATGTCTGTTCGTACAATAATCCTTGACTATCTCCCATGTGGAGTCTCTAGCCTCTATATAGGCCTCATACATACAATACCATGGGTCATTACCATGGTTCCCTCATACCATCAACTAATACCATGGGCCCATTACATTATTATTAACTACTTGTGGTCCCTTACATGACATGGGTTAACCACCTTATTTATTACTATGGCCCATCCCATTATTACATTATTACCTTGGGTACCTCCCTTGGTACCCCATATTATCCCCCCTAGGTATATAACATTCCACCCCCCTAAGCATGTTTCGTCCCCGAAACATGGGAAGAACATAAATAATAAGATCTACTCAAAAGAGTAGTCCACTGATACCATGCACGTGCATCTAGCCATCCAAGAGAAAGGTGAACCCTCGATCTTGCTGGTGCCTCGCTCGCTTGAGATGGAAGTTGACCGTGGCAGCTCTTCTGTGTTGATGTGTAGTAGGTGGATCGTCGCTCCTCGCTATCCTTCATACGGGGGGTTGTTGTCCTTGTGGCTAATTGGTTGCCATCTTGATGGTTGTCTTGCGGGGTGATGTGGGTGATGATATGTTGAAGTTTTAACTGTTGGAAATAATACTGAGAGGGGGGGGGGGGGTGAATCAGTATTATCACATCAATAAAACTTTTTCATTTCCATATTCAGATTCATATATGCTACTTCCACAACTTCTTATGATTCAGTTAGTTGATCCTTAATGAGTGCATTAGAACATTATCAACCATATTAACAGTAAGCAGGTGCAGTAAAATAGAACAAATCATCACACATAAGCCACACACATGAACACCATGATATAAGGTGGAAACCCAATGTGGGAGAAAACCACCTACTTTAAGTCATCTCAATCTTCTTCTTAATAAGAAAATCCTTTTACAATATTTCTGTACTGGTGCAGTCTTATACCAGTACGCAGGCTTCTACCTGCAGAGAGCTACAACCCCCATAGTTCTTGTACTAGCCGATCCATTTACTAGTACGCAGGCTGCTACCTGCTACAATGCTCCAAAGTTTTCAACTGCTACTGGAAGGGAGCTACCATCCCCGTAGCTCTTGTACTAGCTAAGATACTAGTACGTAGGTGCCGGCCTACAATCTTCTCTCCTCCGGGTACCACGTTTCATACATTTTCAGACTGGATACACTTGAAGCACAACACATAATCTGAAAGGCCACGTTTCATCCAATTTTCACACTGGACCCATAAATATCATTGAAGCACATAATCAATCAATCTTCTGAATCACCCAATCACCAGATCAATACATATACAAGGATAATATGAGTGTTAGCAACCCGATCTAGTCCATTAGATCCATTACTAGATCTCATCCATCAACACAATCAATCAAACTGAATATGTAGAATACTGACACCATTAAACAGTCATCAGAACACATCAACAACCTGAACCACCTGTGACTTTAAACATCATAGCTCAAATGGTATATGCTACTACAATGAACCAAACCTACGTACATACGTGCTTTCACCAAAGCCAACCCGCGTACAGATCTATAAATATTCAATCATGACTTGCAGCGATTTCAAACTTAAGTTATACCCAGTTCAGATCATTACAAGCGTCAGTATACAGATCTAGAGTAAGCATAATCAACTATATAGAGATAGTTCATTTCAAACCATTTGATCCCGATCTATCCTTAGATCTTGTTCTCCATCAACCGGTGAGATCCCTCTTTAGCTCAGATCCAGATCTGCACCATAACCCAATCACAGTATTCCAGATCTAGATATTCAATAATTCAGATGATGCTTTGCCAAATGATCTCCTTCCTCTTTTATAGCCTTAGTCCTTTCTCAATACCACGGTCCAAAACCATAGGATCAAAAAACTGTTGGACTAATACCATGAACCAACCATGAAAGTGCGTGAGATCAACACTTTTGGATGCAATACCACGGACCAAAACCATAGGATCAAAAACTGTCGGACTAATACCATGAACCAACCATGAAAGTGTGTGAACTTTTCTCTTGCATGAAGGGAACTTTTCTCTGCATGAAAGTGCGTAAACTTTTCTCTACATGAAATAATCTTTTCTCTACATAAAAGTGCGTGAACATTTCTCTACATGAAATAAACTCTTCTCTGCATAAAAGTGCGTGAACTTTTCTCTACATGGAATAAACTTTTCTCTGCATAAAAGTGCGTGAACTTTTCTCTACATGGAATAAACTTTTCTCTGCATAAAAGTGTGTGAACTTTTCTCTACATGGAATAAACTTTTCTCTGCATAAAAGTGTGTGAACTTTTCTCTACATGGAATAAACTTTTCTCTGCATAAAAGTGCGTGAACTTTTTTCTACATGAAGGAAACTTTGTTGCACTATAATTTATCAAATAAATTTGCTGCACTATAATTTATCATTTGTGTGATTTGCCATCAAGGACAACACTTGTCTCATAATGCCAACAATCTCCCCCTTTGGACTTGTCATACTGAGAATTGTCATCTGATATCTCTTCCGTAGATTCATCTAGATATATATAAGTGAGTTGATCTTCTATGAGTTGTTTGCCATCAAGTACAACACATGCATCATAATGCCAACAATCTCCCCCTTTGGACTTGATGGCAACAATACCAAATCACTCTCCCCCTTTGACATCAAGGGCAAAGGGCGAACCAAGATATTCTCTTTCCTAGAAAGGCATTCTGTTGTTCATACTCCCCCTGAGTACCTGTTGAAATCTCTGAATGAGCTCCCCCTTTGTATATGCCAAGGTGTACCAATCTGTTCATGCTACATGCTGAAAGCTCTGCTCTTTTTGAATTGTGCTGTTCATGCTCCCCCTGATTGTAGGAAAGATCTGCAAAAGATGTTCTTCAAGAAGAACCAAGACTTATACATCATGAAAGAGATAGAGACGTATTGCAGCAATATTCAGACCAGCATCCATGATCTCCTTCTGTAGACAACTTTGATGATTTGGCTAGATTTTCAGTTACTAATGTGGCTCTAGCTGCTATTTCAGCAGATCCAGCAAGAGCTGCAGAAGGAATGTTATTGTCCACAAAATGGCATACATTATCAAAATTAACACTTGCAACATCACTAGAATCGAAAGAAGTATCCTTCATAATTTTGTCCCTGTTAGATCTTTGGGTAAATTTCTTATCTCTACTTTGTAAAGAAATCACACATGGTAATGATTCCTGCTTTTCCACACCTAAAGTCCTGCCATTCTGTGGTGGGACAGTAAAAATTACTTTGATAGTACTAGAAATAACTGGAATATCTCTCTCAAAAATTTTCTCTTCAGGTCCAACATGTTCTGTCAATGTCTCATCTTGTTTGTTGGACAACTCATCTTCCTGTTTCTTGACAGCAGTGGAGAAATTTTCACTAATACTGCCATCACCATCATTTATAGAATGGGAAGTGACATCCATGTCTAATACATGCAAAGATGGTTGACAAACTGAATCGACATCTCCCTGGAAAGATTTGAACTTCTCTGGTCCTCTGCTACCTGTCAAAGAATCTTCTATGGGCTTGCATAGTTCTGCCTCGATTGATGAGTCCCACTGGAGATTGAACTCCCTTGCTATTTCTTTCATTAAGTTCAACTTTGAATCACATGTTGGAGATCTAACTGATAGTTTTTCAATAATCTGTTTGTTTACACCAGAACCAGGAAGTAGCTCCACTGAGGAAGATGCAAATTCAAGTCCATATCTCTTCACAAAAATAACTGCGCAAGCGCTGTAACTCTGGTAGATCGACACACCTCGCAGCAGCAAATATCAGGCTTGATAGTGCTTCATCAATATCCTGAGGACGATCCTTGTGTCTGCGGATGTAGGAAAGTCGCTTTAGGATGCATTCACAAAACTGCTCAACCATATCATATCCATGTAGAAGATTTTTCTCCTTGAACACCAACTCAATGCGGCTGAAAGAACTCTGAAGCTGGCCTTTGATGAAAAGTTGAGCGACATCGTGCCTCAGCTGTTTAATGAGGATTTCTCTCTTATTACGCAGCAATTTAACCCGATTTATAACGATCTTGACCAAAGCCTTGCATTTCGAGTCCTTGCCCCATCCAAACAAGCTCTCCAGCATGGTAAACGCCCTGCAATCTTGCACCTGAGGGAAGCATAGAAGGTCCTGAGATCGACCCCAGTTAAACAAACTTTTCTCTCAGGGCGGCTCCTTGTAGGGTTTCAGTACGAGTGTACCTAACTCCATGCGAACCTTTATTCTTCTACTCGCACAATTAAACAAATGTTAACTCTGAGAAACTCGGAGTAAAGTGTAGAGCAAGGAAAAGCTTGCACTTGCATGGCAACTTTTGATCTAATTTATCAAGTACTCCAATGGCCATCCGGCGCTTTGTAAGCATCCAAAAAAAATAATGATATTTATTTTAAAAATCAAAATAAAAGTTTACTCGCAGTGGCTTCCAACTTCCATCTTGGCACTTCAAAAGACGCCATACTCAACGATCCACGCCATATATTTTGTTATTAACGCCACTATTATCATCACGCTTCCCGGCCCTCAGACTCAACCCAGGTCTGATGCACTCCATTCCCATATCTTTGTATCAGTCTTCTCGTCGGCTTTTTCTTCCCTGCAAAACCAGCCTTTTCCAACCCGATAGTTCAGGGTAAATACTAAAGACCGCTTCTCCTTAGAGAATCAACCACAAATCTGATATAAATATCAACTATGTAACCCCAAGAATCATCTGAACAACTCATAATCATAGCAAAATGAATCATTTATCCATATACGCATCATCACCAAGGACTATTAACCATAATGCCAACAATGCATTAAGAGCATATGCTCCCCCTAAACCTGTGCCATCTGTCAGATCTGATCATGCATATTAATAAGAAGTATCAAGACATCAGCAATATCAAGTTAGAACCAAAATACTTCTAACCATCATATCCACACATCATTAGCAAAATGCAACCATTATCAATTAGAGCAAAACTGATCCTTTTCTTGAATCTGTCCCTACTGCCTTTCTTCAAACAATCATATACGCGACTGTGCAGTAACTACAATGAACCAAACCTGCGTACATATGTGCTTTTACCAAAGCCAACCCGCGTACAGATCTATAAATATTCAATCATGACTTGCAGCGATTTCAAACTTAAGTTATACCCAGTTCAGATCATTACAAGCGTCAGTATACAGATCTAGAGTAAGCATAATCAACTATATAGAGATAGTTCATTTCAAACCATTTGATCCTGATCTATCCTTAGATCTTGTTCTCCATCAACTGGTGAGATCCCTCTTTAGCTCAGATCCAGATCTGCACCATAACCCAATCACAGTATTCTAGATCTAGAAATTCAATAATTCAGATGATGCTTTGCCAAATGATCTCCTTCCTCTTTTATAGCCTTAGTCCTTTCTCAATACCACGGTCCAAAACCATAGGATCAAAAAACTGTTGGACTAATACCATGAACCAACCATGAAAGTGCGTGAGATCAACACTTTTGGATGCAATACCACGGACCAAAACCATAGGATCAAAAACTGTCGGACTAATACCATGAACCAACCATGAAAGTGTGTGAACTTTTCTCTTGCATGAAGGGAACTTTTCTCTGCATGAAAGTGCGTAAACTTTTCTCTACATGAAATAATCTTTTCTCTGCATAAAAGTGCGTGAACATTTCTCTACATGAAATAAACTCTTCTCTGCATAAAAGTGCGTGAACTTTTCTCTACATGGAATAAACTTTTCTCTGCATAAAAGTGTGTGAACTTTTCTCTACATGGAATAAACTTTTCTTTGCATAAAAGTGCGTGAACTTTTCTCTACATGGAATAAACTTTTCTCTGCATAAAAGTGCGTGAACTTTTTTCTACATGAAGGAAACTTTGTTGCACTATAATTTATCAAATAAATTTGCTGCACTATAATTTATCATTTATGTGATTTGCCATCAAGGACAACACTTTTCTCATAATGCCAACAATCTCCTCCTTTGGACTTGTCATACTGAGAATTGTCATCTGATATCTCTTCCGTAGATTCATCTAGATATATATAAGTGATTTGATCTTCTATGAGTTGTTTGCCATCAAGTACAACACATGCATCATAATGCCAACATTAACCCACGATGACTTTTTCTTTAGTTCACCCTGCTGTGGTGCCTGTTGTGGTGTCTTCCTTTCCAATATGACTTCAACCACTGAGCCCTCCTCTGATGTATCAACACCTGTAACCTTTTCTGCTTCTGCCTCTGTTTGTGTTTGATTGTCTATCATCACTGGCTTATCATCTAATATGTCAAACTCTGGAACATCTTCTGCTTCAGCCTCCTTGCACTCTATCTGTTTATTAATGGAAATATCCTGTAATGTAATTTTCTTCTTTTTATACCAGAGCTTCAGGAATTTCTTCTGTACATTAATATTGATAGTACCCACTGATTCCATCCAAGGGTATCCCAAAACAACATCCATATCATCCATCTCTGAAGAATAAAAATCACCATGCAACACATACTTATCCATAGAAATCTTCAAATCCTTATACACTTGAATATCCTCATTATCAACCTGTATGTTTTCAATGTGTTTTGTTGGAACTTGCAATTTTTTTGCCAAATTAACATTGATAAAATTATGCTTACAACTAGGATTTATAGACACAACGATCTTCTCCTTTTGAATGAATCCATGAACCTGCAATAAGGATATACGAGTAGGAAATAACCCCACATGTTTCTCCTTATCTTGTTTTCTAGCATGAAACCATCTGTCTAAAAGTAATTTTTCAAATTCTTCATCGGGCAGGTTGGAACACTTCTTTTGGTTAAGTAATCCCCACCATGTGGCTGCCTCATCTTCAAAATTAAACACTAAAAAAGTTCTCCAATGATGTGTCCATAGGAACTTGTTTGTTTTTATGTATTCTTCAATAGTAGGACCATTATCTTTTCCTGTAAAACATAGAACCTTGCTAGAAGCCATGAAGAGAGTTTGGAAAAAAATTCACTTACTTGGCGAAAATTTGAAATTGTCACAGTTTAGTCAATATTGCTCAGAATCCCTATTATGACCTATTTTTTGAAATGGAACAACCATTCTGCATCTGCCCATGTGATAAAATTTTTGATCCAGGCAATGAAATTTCAAATCTGCGCTGCAACTCTCCTGTCGTCACCAAAATTTCTGCAAAAAAGAGCTGATTTTAAATCAGCGATATCTCCCTCATCCGGACTCCGATTCGACTAATCTCTTTTTTGAAATTGGGTATTTTTTCTCAAAAAATTCAGATCTACAATTAGATTTTGTAGATCTTGCACCAGGACGTCTAGATCTACGCCGCAAACTCGCTGCCCCGAAAAATTGTCTACAACACCACTGATTTTTAGATCAGCGATATCTCCTTCATCCGGACTCCGATTCAACCGATTTTTTTTTTTGAAATCGGCTATTTTTTCACAAAGAATACAGATCTACAATTAGATTTTGCAGATATTTCACCAAAACATATAGATCTGATCTGCAAACTCGCCGCCTCCGAAATCCTGCAAAATATTAAAAAACATTCTCCACTTTTGTGCCCAAGAAAGTGCTCTGATACCACTTGTTGTAGATCTAACCTGGAAATATTATAGATCTGATATGAAAATATAAGACAATGCAAATAAAACCAGAAATAATATGAAATGATTCTTTATTGATCAAAACCCTTAAGGTAGGGCAACACCATACATTCACTCCTTAAGGAAGGAGAGTACTCCACAAGCCATATGTCTGTTCATACAATAATCCTTGACTATCTTCCATGTGGAGTCTCTAGCCTCTATATAGGCCTCATACATACAATACCATGGGTCATTACCATGGTTCCCTCATACCATCAACTAATACCATGGGCCCATTACATTATTATTAACTACTTGTGGTCCCTTACATGACATGGGTTAACCACCTTATTTATTACTATGGCCCATCCCATTATTACATTATTACCTTGGGTACCTCCCTTGGTACCCCATATTATCCCCCCTAGGTATATAACAACATGCATGCATAAATATTAATTTAAAACATAAATTATTTCCTATACTCAAGCCCATCCATGTTTAGCTTTGAACCTTAGCCCTGATACCACTTTTTCACATACCCAGTTCCTTTAATGAGTCACAAAGATTAGGTGTTGGCCAAAAATTTCTTTTTCTTTTTACTAGCTTGAAAATAAGCTATGATACTAATTTGTCACATACCCCTACTAAATTTATCTTAACCACAGTTGCAAAAACTTGATTTTCATCTCTCAATACATTTTTTCAAACACTTTACATGTAAAAATTTCTTCAAATACTCTGTATACAACCAATGATCTAGGTGGATCTTCAGACACAATGGCATGCAAAAGCTCAAAATTCAAAGTGGCAGAAAAGCAAGTATCTTGACATCAGATCGAAGTGCTCATCGCCCTGATTCCAATGGTGTGAACGACACTCCAATCCAAGTCCGGATGATGAAGTTATCGCCAAAAGACTCTGCCTTTGTTCCTTTGAAAAAGGAGGCATTTTCTCTAAAAAATGGGTTTTAAGCCTTATAGGACAAATCACAATCGGAGGAGTCAAAAGGGTGGATTAAAGGCCGGCGGGAGGAACCCCCGATCAACGATCTTCGATTAATCGCAATCGGGGCAAGCAATGGGCAATATCGACGACTTAAGGCAGGCAACCGCGATTTTAGTGATGGAGCGGTTGGATTGGCGGATCAGGTCGGCACAACCCAAGGTATAAGACCCGGACCCCTGGGCCATAGCGATGCGATATGCTGATGTGATAGGGCCGATGGCGATACGCTGATATCGGCGATCGGCGGATCCCTGCGACAAGGACCAGTGAACAAGTGATATGCGATTGCGATATGGGGACCAGACCCAATGGGTTTATAAGCCCGATTTCATATATTTTGAAGTACGGGGTTTTCGGTTTTTCAATGTTTCCATGTGTATTTGTGTTTTAAACAAAAAAAATGCTATTTCGGGGTTTGTTTTTAAGAAAGGTAGAATTCATTGCGTCCGACTGATCCTCCATTAGAATAGCATTCTAGTATAATCGGACAACCCCGATTTAAGTGGAAATTGTAACAAAACAATGATATAAAACCCAATGCACGCAGAAAGTGTAAGAGGGAGAGGATTTTGGCACGCAATTCGAGGCAGGAGCAGCACAGGAGGGCCGATAGTTCATTTTGTCTGAATTGGGCAAATTTTATATGGTTTCTGCCCCTCTTGATGCCACAGACGCAGTGGTGCTATCCATTTTTCCATATGAGTTCTCCACTTCTCAACCATTTTTCAAAATGGAGGTATAAGATTCCTTTTATGTAACTGATGATTGTATTCTCTTCTTTTCATGCCATTTAATGAATGAAGGCCTCCCCATTGATCAAGCAAGGCCCGAAGATGTAGTCCATGTTGGAAGAACTCCGTTATCAAGCCTTGTTGTCTTCTTTTCATGCCTTTATGTGTTTCTTCTTCTTCTCTCATGTGCACATTAGATTTCTATGGTAGCTGCAATTTCTACATGTGATTCTTTAATACATCTATAAGAAAAAGATTCTTGGATCAAGTGGTATCAGAGTAGGTCTTTTTAGATGTGAATTGCATGTTTGTATGCTAACAAGAAACAGGCTCCGAAGAGGCGAAGGGAAACTAGAGCCTTTCTATGCCGAAGTGGGGCATGCACATCAAAGGAGAAACATGGCAGATGAAGAGGCACATCTTGAAGAGGAGTACAATTTCCGCAAAACCTTCTCTTCAATGGTATAGAATTTTGGTCAGTTGTTTCAAGGCTAGAGAAAGAAAAAGAGAGAAAACCAGAAGAACAAGGTTCAACACATGGAAATGGTGGAGAAGAACCCCCTCCTCCTTCCACGAGTGAAAGTTCTTCTTCCTCTCACCATCATAATCATAGAAATTCAAGGAATGCATTTAAGAAACCTTTCTTTAAATTAGATGTTAAATTTGATCTTCTTATGTTTAATGGTGAAAGTAATGCAGAAAAGCTTAATAATTGGATTAGGCAGATTGAGATCTGCTGCAGGATTCACCAGATCGTGGAGGATGAGGCAAATATTCAGCTGGCCTCTCTATGGATGAGCAACACCACTCTTGTTTGGTGGGAGAGAAAATTGCAAAGCAGTAATAATGTTGTTAACCTTTTTTCCTCATGGCCTGATACTATTTCTACATTAAAGGAACAATTTTATCCCTTGGGTTACAAGCAAAAAACATTAATGAATTGGCAGTATTTAAGGCAAGGAAAAGGTCAGGATGTTCAAAGTTTTACAAAGGAGTTTAGAAAGCAAGCACTTAATTTGGGTATTGCACTTGATACACCTGAAGTAGTAACTAAGTACATTGGCTCATTACATAGTTACATTAGGCATTCATTATTGTTGTTTGAACCAACTACTATTGACTCCGCTAGTGTGAAGGCAATTCATATTGAGAATAGGGGCAAAAATGAAAGAGATGATCATTCCATAAAACCACCGTTCAAACCTCCCAATGGTAAATCTAAAGTGAAATGGAAATGAAAGGAGAAGAAGACGACATCAACCAAGAAAGAAGAAGGAGAAATACCTTATTGCACTCACTGCAAAAAGGAAGGTCACGATGAGCGTTGGAAAATGCATCCAGAAAAGAGACCAAAGAAGTATAGAGGAAAAGGAAAGCAGAAGACAGTGGCAACTACATAGCAAGACCTTGGATCCAATTCGGGAGATGAAGCATTAATCACAGCCGCAGGAACAAAGGTACTCTTACACCTCATGATAATTTTGAATCGCATGAAGGCACTAGTTCAGTAAATGAGTCCCTTCCTAATGATCGAAAGAGAATTGAGCTATTTCATATCAGAGTTGTTGTAAATCATACTAAAGTGGAAACTCTATTTGATATTAGATCCCAAGCAAACTTAATTGCAGAATCCTTGGTAAAGAAACTCGGCTTAGAAACAAAACCACATCCGAAACCTTACCCGCTTGGATGGATACATGATAAAGCAAAACTGAATGTAACTAAGCAGTGTAAAGTAAAATTTGTGATCGCTTCTAAGCTAGTGGATGAAGTAGAACTTGATGTGATACCATTGGATATCTATGGCATGGTGTTAGGGAGTCCATATCTATATGATAGAAAGGCAACCTTCTTTCATCATGAAAACAAATACCACATCACAAAAGATGGGGTAGAATATCTTGTAAGGGCTCATCAAACTAAAATCAATGCCAACCTTGTAAGTGCAGGACAAATGAAGAGGTTGGTGAATTCCATTAAGGGTTTCATGCTTATGGTTGTAAGGGGAAAAGAGGCAAAATTAGCTGATGCTTTCTGCGGTTGTGATTAGGAACATAAAAAGGAATTATGTGAATTAATTTCTAACTATGATGAGATGTTTCTGAAGAGGGAAATCCAACATGAGATCCTTTTGCATCATGACGCTCCTTTACCAAATATTGGCATATACAGGATGTCAACCATATATTTGCGTAGTGGTTATCACCGGGTTGAATTGCAGAGCAGGATGTGTGGAAAACCGCCTTCAAGACCAAACAAGGGTTGTTCGAATGGATGGTGATGCCATTTAGACTTTGCAACGCTCCAGCCACTTTCATGAGGGTCATGAATGATCTCTTTAGGCCTTTCATTGATGAATTTGTTCTTGTATATTTAGATGATATCCTTGTCTTTAGTAAAAGTTGGAATGAACATGTGTGTCATGTAAAAGAAGTGCTTGATGTATTGAAAAATGAAAAACTCTATGTAAAATTGTCAAAGTGTGAGTTCAGGAAAACCTCTTTGGGTTACCTAGGTCATATTGTTGGTCATGGTCAGTTAAAAATTGATCCTTATAAAGTTAAAGCAATTGTAAATTGGCCTAAGCCTACTAGTGTAACTGAGGTCTGTAGCTTTTTAGGTGCAGTCCAGTGTTGGAGGAGATTTATTTCCAATTTCTCTGTTATTGTAGCACCTTTGCACACATTGACAAGTGTGAAACAGGTCTTCCAATGGGGAGGAAGACAACAGAAGTTCTTTGAAACATTGAAGGAAAAGATAAGCACTGCACCAATCTTAGCCTTACCAGATCTCCAACAGCCATTCGAGATTGAAACATATGCCAACGAATATGCCATGGGAGCTGTATTGATGTAGCAAAAGTAGTTGATATGTTACCATTCTGAGAAATTCTCTCAGGCTGTGATAAACTATCCCACTTATGACAAGGTGCTTTATGCCTTGGTGCAGAGCATGAAAAAGTGGAAACACTACCTGATCGGCAAGGAGAACATCATCCATACAGATCATCAGCCCTTGCAGTATCTTCAGTCATAGACCAAGTTGCAAAAATCTCGTCATTTCAGGTGGATGGGTTTTCTTCAACAATTTCATTTGGTAATAAAGTATAAGAAGGGCACTAGCAATAAAGTGGCCGATATGCTATCTCATCCTCCTATTACTTCTTATGTTATTTTGCATAATGCTTCATTGTCTTTTGAGAGTTATGCTGAACAATATGCTAACGATGATGACTTTAAGGATATTTATGCAAAACTAACCCATGGTTCACAAGTGGACAACTATCACTTGCAGGGGAAACTGTTGTATCACCTTGGTAAATTGTGTATTCCCACAGGGGAACGAGTACATGTAATTCGAGAGGCCCACACCTCTCTTATGTCTGGACACTTTGGTGTCGAAAAGACTTTATGTCATGTAAAAATATTTTGTTTTTGGCCTCATATGAAGAACATTGTGACTTGCTATGTAAAGGGTTGTGTGATGTGTTCTGTTTCAAATCCCTCTAATAGAAAACTCGATCTCTACACACCACTCCCTATTCTGAGTCATCCATGGGAAAGTGTGTCGATGGACTTTGTAGGAGGTTTGCCTTTGTCTAGAGAGAGTCACGACTATTTGTATCTCATCGTTGACCATTTTAGTAAGATGTGTATTTTAATGCCTTGTAAAAAGTAGATCATTGTAGAGAAGACTGCTTATCTTTTCTTTCAACACGTTTGGGTCCATTTTGGGCTGCCCACATCGATTATGTCAGATCGAGACTCTCGCTTTCTCGGAGAGTTTTGGACCAGCTTTTGGAAGATGATGGTCACCAAGTTGAAAAGAAGCATGACATTTCATCCACAGATTGATGGACAGAAAGAGGTTGTCAACCGCACCGTGGTATCCTTGTTACGAGGCTATTGTGGGATGCACCCCAGCAAGGTAAAATGGCTAGAGAAGGAAAGAGTGAGGGAACAATTCACTCACTTGCCAATTGACTAATAAAGCTTTTGGCGGTCCAAAAGCTCCTCAATGGGGAGGATTGATCCAGGTGGATCTTCAAACATAATGGCATGGAAAAGCTCAAAATTCGAAGTGGCAGAAAAGAAAGTATCTTGACATCAGATCAAAGTGCTCATCGCCCTAATTTCAATGATGTGAACGACACTCCAATCCGAGTCCGGATGATGAAGTTATCACCAAAAGAATCTGCCTTTGTTCCTTTGAAAAAGGAGGCATTTTCTCTAAAAAATTGGTTTTAAGCCTTATAGGACAAATTGCAATCGGAGGAGTCAAAAGGGCGGATTAAAGGCTGGTGGGAGGAACCCCCGATCAGTGATCTTCTATTAATCGCAATCGGGGGCAAGTGATGGGCGATATCGGCGACTTAAGGCAGGCGATGACGATTTCGGCGATGGAGCGATTAGATCGGCGGATCAGGTCGGCACAACCCAAGGTATAAGACCCGGAACCCTGGGCTGTAGTGATGCGATATGCCAATGCGATAAGGTTGATGGCGATACTCCAATATCGTTGATCGGCGATCGAAGGATCTCCACGACAAGGACCAGTGAACAAGCGACATGCAATTGAGATATGGGGATCAGACCCGATGAGTTTATAAGCCCGATTTCATATATTTTGAAGTCCGGGGTTTTCGGTTTTTCAATGTTTCTGTGTGTATTTGTGTTTTAAACAAAAAAAGGCTATTTCGGGGTTTGTTGTTAAGAAAGGTCGGATTCATCGCGTCCGACTGATCCTCTGTTAGAACAACATTCTATTATAATTGGACAACCCTGATTTAAGTGGCAATTGTAACAAAACAATGATATAAAACCCAATGCACGTAGAAAGTGCAAGGGGGAGAGGATTTTGGCACGCAGTTCGAGGCAGGAGCAGCGCAGGAGGGTCGATAGTTCATTTGTCTGAATTGGGCAAATTTTATATGGTTTCTGGCCCTCTTGACGCCACGGACGCAGTGGTGCTATCCATTTCTCCATTTGAGTTCTCCATTTCTCAGCCATTTTTCAGAATGGAGGTATAAGACTCCTTTTATGTAACTGATGATTGTATTCTCTTCTTTTCATGTCATTTAATGAATGAAGGCCTCCCCATTGATTGAGCAGGGCCCGGAGACGTAGTCCAAGTTGGACGAACTCCGTTATCAAGTCTTGTTGTCTTCTTTTCATGCCTTTATGTGTTTCTTCTTCTTCTTCTCTCATGTGCACATTAGATTTCTATGGTAGTTGCAATTTCTACATGTGATTCTTTAATACATCTATAAGCAAAAGATTCTTGGATCAACCAATTGAGTAGTCTTTTTCTTGTGAAATTTTGTTAAACATTTTATATGAAATCAAATAAGAAACATTGCTCTAAATCCACTTGTAAAATACTAACTGAAATATACCACCCAATCACGTGTAAGACTCCCTACTAGCCCCTTGTAATAATGTGGGTTGTGGAAGGTGTTACTGACATCTTGAATTCAAGTTTTAATGTCTATCAAGAAATTGGGATACAAAACCATGCCATTTTCTAAAACTTGTGGAATTATATGCTAAGGTTTTCATCACATCCAACGCATAGAGAGATTTCTAACAATGTAATTTTTTTGTAGTCTTGAGTTCTACATCAAAGTTATGCTAAAAAAAAACTTGACCTATTAACATTGGCCACAACAAAATCAACATGCCATGTGGCACTTATGTGTTCTTTGGATTTGGTCCATATGGATGCACCACATGGACCAACAAGTCCACACTACTAGTTCAAGACTTATTGAGCACACACACACGCACACATATCACATGTATTTATATCCACGTTATTTTAAAATAATCATTTTAGGTATTACACCCACATCATATATATATTGTGTAAATGAACCAAATATATTAAATCCATGACACACACACATATCATTAAAACAAAGTAGTCCTACCCTACCTTTTATATATATATATATATATATATATAAAACTTAAATTGTGGACCCACCTTATTGCCTAGACGGGGATTCGAGCCCTGATGCAATGCCTTACCACTACATTCACACCGACGACTGGATAATATGGGACCTACCTGAAATATATTAAGTAGTATGCAACAAACAACATATATATATTAGGTCCATGACTTATATATATAATTTAATTGCGAAGATAGGGCCGACCCACTTCATCGCCCCATTGGGGGTCGGGGGTCCAAACCATGTTGAAAATTCTTACCACTACATTTTTGCCAACGACCTGATTATATGTATTTGGGGCCTCCCTCATCACCATACTCCATTGTTGGCCCTACCAAATCAATGATGTATATGAATGTGGGGGACGATAGGGCATACCCACCCATGACCCTATCGGGGGTTGGGGGTTCAAGCCAAGATGAAAAGTTTTAACACTAAACAATGTTGATAACTAGATAGGAATGGAACCCACCCTATCGCCCATCAGGGATTATGGGTCCCAAGAGGTTACAAAATCCTTTCCATGAGACAATGTTGATGGCTAGATATATATGGGATCTATCCCATCACCCGTAAGGGGTTCAGGGTCCCAAGCTATATACATACACGTGTAGTAGTTTCATTGAATGAAATACATAAGTGTTGTTTATAAGTTGTAAGTGATTTACATATAATACACTTATATCCATCGAATTATTTGGGCATGTGTTATAAGCAACCAGAGACAAACTATTTACATTGAATTACTCCTTGGCCAAACTATTTATGTTGAATTACTCATGGGTCAAACTATTTACAATGAATTACTCCTGGGCCAAACTATTTACGGTGAATTAATCTTTAGCCAAACTGTTTATGATTTTTTTCTCTTATTAATTTGGCATTGTATAATTCAAATGGGTGACTTCATTAGCCCACTATTAAAGGTGAATAAAAAAACAAAAGTTGTGGCTTAAATTTGATTCTCCCACTTCCAGACTATACATGTATGTGTATTAAAATGTAAGTATGATACATGAATTATGGTGAAGTTGAATGTTGTGTCAACAATGAATATTTATACATTTGTTCAATAGTAGCATTGAGGCAAACAAAAGGAGAAGGGGCATGGCCTAGCTAGTTTTCTTTATGTTTTTCTTAGGAATTCACAAATACCATCTTGATAGAGCACAAATTAAATAAAATAAGTGTAATTTATAAGAAAATGGAAATGTTGTGAACCATGAAGGTGGAGTTCCAACAATACAAAAATATGTGTGCGTGTGTGTGTCCAAAGACACGAGATATACACAATACAACTCAACATCCATTCAACTAGACGATCTAACAACATGCATAAATTTGGAATATGTGACCCATTTAACATATAGAGATAGAAATTAAGTGTTCCAATAAATTCACACTGAATTTATACTGATGAGCTCAGAATTCACAAACAATACTTAAACCAAAATTACTTAGTTGTATAGGTTGAATCTTGTTGGCAACTGGATAAGGCCTTCATGCTATTCTACCAACCATAGCCTAGCTATGCTATTCTGTCTTGTAACTTGCCACCCCCATGCCAAGTCCAGAGTATGATATCAAAATTATAGAAAGAAATAGTTGTTTCTTAACCATAGTAAGCACCAAAGGTTTTTCAGGCAACACAAGCACTAGAGATTCACTATATGGGTGATTTATCAGCCCGAGACAAGCATTAGTGGTTTTTAGCCATAATAAGCACTAATGGTTTCTCAATCTCGACAAGAAGCCAATGATTTTAATTCAATCTCCCTCTACAACCAATCTGACAACACCACATAAAAATTGAATATTAAGTAGTAGCAACCCAGTGTAGGTTGAATTCTCTTTGTGAGTTGTTCCCAATGTTGGTTCTTCTACACAAATTCTCTAGAAATCTAAAATTGAACCCCCTATCTAAGGTTTCCAACATAATTATGATTGTTGAACTGTGTCTCATACATGGTCAAGATGGAACTCTTTGCCCCATGCTGCCTCCCTTTTCCCATTACCCTTTTGATTCACGAGAAGGGAAAAAAATCGAAACAACACCACTAGTTGCATTAATGACCAAATCATATCAAAGTAGATTTTCCTAGCCATAAGGGTTCAAAATTAAATTCGGTGAGATGGGTATGGTGGTAATTTATACCCCATCTCCTCATAACTCTAGCTCATCATCCCTTCTCCTTAGATTTCAATTTTCAGATAATAATAAAAATTAATTAAATATTAATATTATAATTAATTTATTAATATTATTAATTAAAGCATAAATATTTAATTAATCCTTTTTAAGCATTAATACATGATCACTTTGATTTTGGTATTGATTGAAGCATTAATGCTTAACTAACAAAAAGTAAAGCATTCATACACTTAAGTATTGTGATCAAGACATAAATGAATTTCAACATTATATTAAAACAAAATTTATGCCAACAATTAGATATCATGGTGGGATGCTCAATTATACTAAAATGTTTATAAATGTTATCTTCAACACAATGGATGTTACAAACCCCATGACCCCATTAAAGGAACATAATCTTTGGTGTTGTACAAAATGAAAACATCAAAAAAATTTGAGCTTTATAGAAACAACTCTTTTACATCCATTTCATAGTGAACAAAAAAGGGTACAACTCTTTCATCTATTCCACATTCTCTTAGATTGCCTCATTAGGTCCAAAGTGCTTCCATTATACCTTGACCCATTTTATTACTCAGTTATGAAGCATGATATACCTTTAGTCTAGGATACATAAAGGTTCAGATTGGAATTCTCCCTTCGACTCCACATGTTTCGCAGGCCAATCGAACACATGATTATAATCATGCACATACTTTTTCAATAAGGATATGTGGAATACATCACGTGCCTTTATGGTGTGAGGTAAGGATAGTCTATAAGCCAATGGTCCGATTCTCTCCAAAATCTGAAATGGTTTACAAAATTTGGGTTCCAACTTAGCATAGGAACCCATTTTCATCGAGCTCCTCCTTGGTATAATGTAAAGGTACATGTGATCCCAAACTTGAAATTATCTATGCATTCTCAGTAAATATGCATAGCTATTCTATCTATCCTGAGCTACCTTTAGCTTATGTTTGATATTAATAACCTCCTGTTCCATCTCCTTTAACATATCAAGTCTAAGAGTTGCCCTTTTTACTTGGTCGTTCGAGCTAATGAGTGTATTACAACTTCTGCTAGGTAGAGCCTCAAAGGGGCTCATATTTAGCGATTCCTGATAGCCATTATTACATGAAAATTCAACTAAGGCAAGAAATTTTTCCCACATTTTTGGATGGTGCATAACATCCTCAACATGTCTTCTAACACCCTGTTCACTCTTTTGGTTTGTCCATTAGTCTGTGGATGGCATATTGTACTAAATTGCAACTAAGTTCCAAATCCAATGAATAATGCTTTCCAAAATTTTGACATGAATTCATCATTTCAATCTGAGATTATATTCTTAGGTATGCCATACATCCTAAATATCTCCTTCATGAATATCTACACAATATCAATGGCCCTGTGGGTGGACTTAACATGTATCAAGTGACATTCCTTGCTAAATTTTTCTATCACCACCATGATGGCATCATGTTGTCTCAACATCTTTGGAAAACCTGTGATTAAGTCCATGGATATGAATTCCCACTTCCACTCAGGGATTGGAATTGGTTGCAATAATCTAGCTAGATGTTTGCATTCCACCTTAACTTGTTGACACTCCAAACACTTGGAAATGTACTTTGCGACTTCCTTTTTCATTCCTAGGAAATAATATATCTTCTTGATAATGGTAATCATTTTTAGATATTCAGGATGACCTTAACAAGGTATTTTATGAAACTTTTCTAGAATGAGCTTCTTCAAGTTGTCCATTCTGGCTATATGCCACTGGTCTTTACAATTTAGCATTCCATCATTTGCGAGTGTGTAGTTCTTACTCAATGATTTTTCTATCTCTTTTCACAAGCAATCCCTCAAATTTTGGAAGTGTTTTTACCTTACCAAATCTTCCTTGATCTTTTCCTTAATGTTAAATTTGCAAGAGCTCATGGTTGAGAAGTGAGCTACTTGTAGAATTTTGCTAAGCACATTAGCCACCTTGTTTTCTTTACCCTTGAATATATACTTGATTTTGAAGTCAAATTCACTAATGAGGAATAACCATATGGATTGTCTTGCATTCAATTTAGGTTGGTTGAATAAATTTGTTCATCCCAACATGGTCTAACATTAACATGAATTTCCATCCAATCAAATAATGTCTCCACATTTTTAATGCATGAATGATTGCTGCAAGTTCTAAGTCATGGGTGACATAATTTCTTTCATGCTCATTTAACTTCCTTGATTCATAACATATTACACATCCTTCCTACATTATTACTCCACCCATTCCTTCCTTACAAGCATCCATGCAAACTAAGAAGTCTTTCTCCGGATAAAAAATCCTCAAGATGGGTGCATGCATGAGAAAATGCTTGAGTTGCTCAAAGTTGATTGGGCACTTTGATGTCCATTAAAACTTTACCCCTTTTCTCTGCAAATTTGTGATTGAATAACCAATTTTTGAAAAGTCCAAAATAAATTCCCAATAATATCTAGCTAATGCCATAAAATATTTGACTTATGTGACATTTCTGGGGGTGGACCACTCCATGATGGCTTTGGTCTTCTTGAGATCCATAGACACACCTTATTTTGATATCACATGCCCCAAATATTGAACCCGAGTATTCAAGAAATCAAATTTACTGAGTTTAGCATATAGCTTGTGTTCCCTCAATCACTGTAATACTTACTTCAAGTGCTCCTCATGATCCTCTATAGTTTTTTAGTGGACCAAAACATCATCAATAAATACTAACAAAAACTTGTCTAGGTATTGGATTAACACATTTTTCATTAAGAACATAAATGTGGCTAGTGCATTTGTAAGCTTGAATGAAAACACCATGAACTCGTAGTGCCATTATCTTATTTTGAATTCAATCTTATGAATGCCTTCATCCTTAATCCTAACTTGGTGATAAACCAAACTTAAATAAAACTGTGAAAACATAGTAGCTCCTCTTAGCTGGTCAAATAATTCATCGATCCTTGGTAGTGGATATTTATTCTTTATTGTCACTTTGCTCAATTATCGGTAGTCGATGCATAGCCATAACATGCCATATTTATTCTTGAAAAATAGAACTGATGCTCCCTAAGGTAACACACTGGGTCTAATATACCTTATCCGACAAATTCTTTAGCTACAATTTCAATTCCACCAATTCAGGGTGCTCATGCGATATGGTGCCTTGAGTAGTTTTACTACTTGGCGTCATTTCAAACATCCCTTAGCAATTAAACAATGATCAAGTTGGGTCCCCCAAAAATTAATAAGGGTCATTGATATGCGTTGATCCTTGATCCACTATTCAACATTATGCTTGCTCTTGATCTTGACTAATGCATAAGAGCCTCTAAGATACATTGATCTTTATATTGACATAAATAATAACTTATATATATGCACTCCTACTGATTAAATTGTGCTCCCCATGGGATTGACTGATCCAAATTATTCCATGTTGATCTAATTACACTCCCTGTAAAATGTTGACATCAATGAAAACACATTTTCCAACATTTTAGGCAACTGAACAAGGTGATAATGAAGAAAAAGTATCCATTTCCAAGGATAGATGATTTGTTTCATCAACTAATGGGAGCTAAATTGTTCTCAAGTATTGAATTGAGGTCAGGGTACCATCAAGTAAGAATTAAGGAGGAAATCAACAAGAAAACATTTAGAACTCGATATGGACATTATGAGCTTGTATTGGTACCATTTGGGTTATCCATTGCATGGGGTGTTTTCACATGCCTTATGAATTGATGTTTTCCAAAATTATCTGGATAATTTTGTCATTGTCTTTTTGGATGACATCCTCATGTATTCAAAATATGGATAAAAGCATGAGAAACATTTGAGAATGATGTTGCAAGTACTCAGAGAGCATTGACTATGTTTGGAAAATTAATTGTCTTAGTAAAAAAATTCATTCATTCAAACATAAAGTATCAACCAGGGTAAGTCTATTTATTTCAAGATTATCATGCATAGTATATGCAGGCAACAATTGCCAACTGAAATTGGCTAGTTCCTAATTATTTCTATTCTTTCCTTCTACAAAAAACTTGACCTTAAATTAAAACTCAAGGTTACTGTAACTATTCTCACTCGAAGAAATGGAAATCAATTCTATTAAATATCTCACTATCAAAACCACACTTTCATGATTCTCTGTGCATAACTCTGAAATGGAATTCACACTTGTGGAAATGAAAGAGCATTCATCTACTCTAGGATCACTCTTGTAGAAAAAGAAGTAACACTCCTTGAAATCGATTCCTCACTTGCATAAAATCATTCAACCACAACCACACACAATCATCAACCCTTATGTTAGCAATCAAAATTAAATTAATTAATCAACTGCATAATAAATTGTATCAGTTTGTGACAACAACTAGTTAATATTTTGTAACAATAATGAATTATAATCTGTAGAAACAATTAAACAACTGTAGCAACACATAATTAATATGGATCAATCTAGTAATAGTTATGATGGAATATAAGCGATTTTTATTCAATTATTTTGCAAGATAACTCAACCAAACAATAACAACAATATATCAAACAACCACACACAATATAACTCAACCAACAAGTAACAAAGTATATCACACAACCACAGACAACCAAAAATGCATACAATCATCAACTGTTATGCTAGTAATAATAATTAAAATCAATTAATAAACCACATAATAAATTACATCAATTGTGACAATAACTAGTTAATATTTTGTAACAACAATGAATTGTAAATCAATAGAAACAATTAAACAACTATAACAACAAACTAATAGGGATCGATCCAATAATAGTTATTATATAATATGAGAAACTTGTATTCATGTATTCTACAAGATAACTCAACCAAGAAATAACAACAATATATCAAGCAAGAAATCTGTAACAACACTAAACTAAAATAACATGAATTGAAACACAACATCCTACAAATGAATTAATTAAAGTAACTACACTACCGATGCAAACACAATAATCCATGCTAAAGAGGAGGGCCCTTCCTCCTTAGCACATACAACTCATAGGCTAGCACAACAAATCATAAAATGAACCACAAAACCATAGATGATTTCGTTGGCTCTGAAAATTAAATACAAAGATACATAGTCTAAAACAGTAAGGCCAACCCCCACACAGGGCAAAGAGATCCCTTCTTATAGGTTTATCTCCTCTATCTAATCTTGGCATTAGAATCATGAACAATCACAAGAATATTTCAATTCTTAGGCTCCCAAATAATAGTAACAAAAAGTATTTTCTTCATAACAAGTTAAAACAAATTATTTGCAAATAAATGCCATGCCATAATGGTTGCCTCATTTTAGTGAGTAGCTAAAATATTGGGAATCATAACTATTGTGAACAAATTTGTCACGTTATCAATAAAATTCAATCCCTTGTTGGCACATTGGTCTTGGTTGACCCCGCAAACTAATAACATGCACATAAGCTCCCAAAGATAACATCAAGAATTGTGTCAGCGAAGAATAGAGTATCAACATCAGAATAACAACATAACTATTGCCCTCATGTAACAACATCACAAAATCATAGAAAAATAACATCACATCATTTGAAAAAGGGGAGTAACAAATCTTAGCCAACTAAGTCATCCTATAAACATTCTTATTTTATCATTTTGTTAGTAAATACACCCAAAACATCTATCCTTTCATCAAATGAAAGAAAAAATGCATACCTTAGTTAAAAAGATAATCAATTAAATAAAATGATGAGGTTATGAAGGAAAAAATGGTAAAAAAGGTAAGGAAAAGAGTGGCAAAAAGGATGCCAATTCTTAGGTCCAACATATCCCTCGAACTAAAGTTGTTGGGCATAGTGTTGTCACTAATGACAACCAATTTTAGGTCATTGATGCCAAAGGAAGTATGACATCTTGTATCTCAAAGGAGATACAATTTCTTGGAAACAATATTGAACATTTTTTTGAAGTTATGATGATCAACAATGTCAAAGGAGGAATAATTTCTTTGATACAATGCCTTGGAAAGAATATTAAACATGTTTTGAAGTTATGATTATCAAATGAATATGTATAAGGTTTGGTTGGATAGTACTGTCCAAGAGATTTCCAATAATATACTACACTTGGACAAACCCTTCCAGAATAAGAAGAAAAGCCAGTTTGAACATGACACCTTCAAATCATAGTTTGAATATTACTGATAATTTGTTTGAATTATGTCGATAATTTTTTATTACAAATGATTTGGCTAGATAGTGCTCTTTGATAAATTTCCATTGATATATGATAGTTGTTCAAACTCCCATTGAATAATGAGATATATTGTTTTAAAGTCCCACATGTTTATAATAAAGTAAAAGGGGTCAAACCACAAATTCGATAATCAATGTGCATATCTGACGATAGATCCAGAAGTCAGTGCTTAGCTTAGGTGACTAATGATGGTAGATGTCCAAAGTAATGACAAGGTGTTTTGGTTATGTTGTGGTTCCGCACGGGAACCAAGAGGGGTGCGACCCCATCCCACATTTGATGGACATAACATAATGTGGTATCACATGTGGGTCTGGTGATAGCGTACCCATGTGATGAGGTAGGTCCAATGTAAAAACTATGTAACATATCTACCTGTTTGATATGGTGGTTCCGTTGTATTACTCGGTTGATGTGGCACAAGCATATATGGTTGATGTGGTATAATCAAGACACATGGTGGGCTCGATATAACACATCTATTATTTTTTACTTAGTTAACATGATAGAGATGGTTGATGTGGTAGAGGTATAAATGGTTAACATGGCAGAGATGGTTGATGTGGCTGAACCCTGACATGTGGTACCTTGGTGATGTGGTCACATGGCATGTTGACAAGAATTTTGAGTGGCCAACAAGGTTAAATTAGGGTGACATGTGGCACCACACAAAGGATGCCATGTGGGCATGATGGCATCATGTCCACCTCAACACCAGGTTACCCATTGATAACTAAGGTCCTAGTCACTTGGTCAGGTCACATGGAAAAATAAGTATAGCCCCATAGTCCTTAGGTATCCCCTGATCATGTTTTGGTCATATGGTCAAAGGTTGTATGGGTTGGCTCAGAAAAGATGTGATTAAATAAAAATGTTGGCTCAATAGATAGTTGGTCTCAACACATGTATATATATACATCCTCATGATGGTTGGAAGCAATGAAGTATGCACTTGAATGGAAACAAAAATATACACACAAACATACCTATATACATACATACATGCATATATATATATGTGTGTGTGTGTGGATCTATGTTTCAATGTTGCGTTGTACCTTTGTCACTGTGGTCTTGTGATTAATCCCGAGGCGTGGTATTTGTTTTAACAACTATATTTCAGGGATCGTGTTTTGGTTGGTCACAAGTTCAAGTTTTGGTTGGCAATTTGGTGGTGATCGAGCTTGCTGCCTATTGTTTGATTTCACTTATATTGCATAGTTCATTTTGGTTAACGGTAGGCACAAGATTTAGTTTTGGTTGGAAATTCAATGGTGATTGAGCTTGATGTCTATCATTTGATTTAACTTGTATTTTAGGGCTTGTGTTTTGGTTCACAATGTTCACAAGTTTGTGGTTTGTTTGGCAGTTCAATGGTGATCAAACTTGAGGTCTCTCATTTGATATTACTTGTATTACAGGGCCAACCTATGTAAACTAGTGTCTCGCTGAGTTGGTGTTGGGCCCATTTTGGTTCTTGGTGGTCACAATTTTGAGTTTGGTTGGTAGTTCCATAGTGATCAATATTGAGGTCTATCATTTGAAAACACTTGTGTGGTAGGGTCTGGTTATGTAGCCGAGAAATGCTTCATCAAGACATCTCTATTCATTCAGGTACCAAAATATTTTATTGGGTCATTGTTTCTCATGCACAAGATTTGGACATAAAGCAAGGGATTTCAGATCCTATTCCATAATTGATTATGTTAGACATAAAGGATATTATTAGACTTCCAGGAACAAATATATGGGAATTCAAATTAGAAGTTATAACAACATGCCATATGGGTCATTTCTACTAATATTCAAGCCCAATACAAATTGTTACAAATTCCATAATAAAGGACCTATAGTTCGTGATTGTAGGATTAACTTGAGATGGTTGAAAAAAGAAGGCTTCTCTCACAACCTAAGAAACATCACTAATGCATGGAGAAGGAAACAAGAAGAGCCAAGGATAGATCTGGCCACTAAGATCTAATCCACTAGTGAAAGATTCTTCAAGTATATGTGTGTGACTAAGATGGAACTTGAAGGAACAAGAGTATGCAAGATAGACGCAGACTTGAAGAAAGAATGGATACCAAGATTACGGGGAGCAACTATCAGGAAGATTAGTTGAGTAGTCTGATAAAGTTGTAATAGATATCGAGACACTTGTAACGGATCAAGGTTTTGTGTAGATGAAATATTAGATATAAAAGGAGTATAGACAAGAGTAATATGACTATAACCACATGACAAGAAACATTTACATGAGGAGAGTTTGTTCACAAGGGGAGAGCCCATTCACAAAGGGTGTAGGTCCATAGGAAGATACAAGAACAATTGTGTAACATTTAGTAGTTTCCAAATAAGTATCCATATTCCATGGGTCCATTTTCCATTGATGTTAAAGGGGGAGAGATAACAAACATTAAATATATCATGAGGATAAATTTTGCAACAAAATGATGGATGAAGTTTTCACCCATTGCATCAATGACCATCAATGTCTGGTGGTGTTTCCATGAATGACAAAGGGGGGATTGTTGGGCATAGCGTTGTCATTGCTGACAACCAATGTCATGCCATTTATGTCAAAGGAGGTATGATGTATTGGAAGTCATGGCATACTCATGTGCTGAGGTGGGTCCATTGTATTACTTGGTTGATGTGGCACAAGACGAGATGGTTGATGTGATAAAATCAAGACACATGGTGGGCCCTATATAACACATTTTCTTTTGCTGACCTAATTGACACAACAATGATGCTTGACTTAGCGAAGAAAACATGGTTGCATGGTGAAAGTAGAGAGGGTTGATGTTGCGAAGGATAGTTGACGTGGAAAAACCCTAACATGTGGAACCTTGGTGATGTGGCCATGTGTCATGTTAGATGGGTATTTTCTTAGTGACCAATAGGGTTGAATTTGGGTGACATGTGGAACCAACCAAAGGGTTCCACATGGGCACAATTCCTTCATGCCTACATCAACATTAGGTTTCCCATTGACAATTATGGTTACAATCACATGGTGAGGTCATATGGAAAAAGAAGCTTAGCCCCATAGTTTGCAGGGGTCCCATGGTAATGTTATGGTCACTTGGTTAATGGTCATATGGATTAGCTCCAAAAAATTGTGATCAAAGAAACATGTCGACCTAACAGATGGTTGGTATTAACACACATTCACACATACACACACACACAAGCACACACAGGCACACACACACACACACACACACACACACACACACACACACACACACACACACACACACACACACACACACACACACACACGCATGCACGCACGCATGCACGCATGCACACATGCACGCACGCATGCATGCACACATGCACGCACACACACACACACACACACACACACACACACACACACACACACACACACACACACACACACACACACACACACACACACCAATCCTCATACCGATTGGAAGTAACGAAGTGTGTACTTTAATGGAAATATAAATAGAAATATAAATAATGTATGTATGTGGCCCTATGTTTGAATGTTGCACTGTATCTATGTGGCATCGTGATCTATCCAAAGGCATGCCCTATGGTTTAATGAATATATTTTAGGGATCGTGTTTCGGTTCACAATGGTCATAAGTTCAAGTCTTGATTAGTAGTTTGGTGGTGATTAAGCTTGATGTCTATCATTTGATTTCACTTATATTGCAGACCTTCCATTTTGGTTCACGATGCTCACAAGTTCAAGTTTTGGTTGGCACTTTGGTGGTGATTGAGCTTGATGTCTGTCATTTGATTTCACTTGTATTGTAGGGATCGTTTTTTGGTTCACGGTGGTCACAAGTTTTGGTTTTGGTTGGCAGTTCAATGGTGATCGACCTTGATGTCTGTCATTTGATATCACTTGTATTAAAAGGCCAAACTATGTGAACTAGCACCTAGCTGAGTTGCAAAGGAAAACTAATGAACATAGCATGCAATCGAGTTGGTATCCAACCTATCTTACTTTGTAGTGGTCATAAGTTTGAATAACATTTGGTGTTTGGAACTACTCGATAGAAAACAACCTTTTTTCAAACCATATTGGTGCACTTTTTCAAACTAGTAGGGTACATTTTGTAGAGTGAACATTGAAAGGTGCATTTTATATATGGAAAAACTGAAAGGTATATTATATCAACCCAAAAGAGTCATTCTTTTGAACAATTAATCATTATAATTTTTTGTGGGTCATTTTGAGGTCCAAATTATATTTAGTAAAAGGCGAAATGGAAAGAACGTTTTTGTGATATGAAAGGGGGACATGAAAAGTCATGAAGACAAATATCTGAGGGCACGAGGTCATATTTCTTTTTCCTTTGTTAAAATGTTTTTGAGATCATGAACATGTTTAGTCTTGGTATGAAGAAGATGCTGCAAATTGATGATTGATGAACATGTTGAAGTTGTATTGATATGATTAGATTTGTTTGGGAAATTTATTGTGTTTTGAGCTTGTGGATCTAATTTGAAATATTTTGAAAAGTGGTCCATTATGTTTTGGTGAAGTTGAGGTTGGTGCCTTAATCAGGTTGGAGCTTGCATATTTTAGAGGTTGCCTCTATTAGGTTGGAGCCTACAACAAATTGGTGCTTGCATATTTCAGATGTTGGTTCCTCTATCATGTTGAAGCCTACAACAAGTTAGTGCTTGCATATATTTGGGGGTTGGTGACTCCATCGAGTCGACACTTGCAAAGAAATTTTGAGGGTTGGTGCCTACAAATTGAATTTGGGGGTTTGTGCCTACAAATTGATGTAATTAAAAATTAAAGAAGATAAGAAGATTTGTGGTTTTCTGTTTTGGAGAATTTAGTATCTACGGATAAATACTAATTCCCTAGATAAGTAGCCATATCTAGAACAACAGTTTAAAGCACTTTAGCCTTTTCCTATAAGCAATAGATAAGACAAAGAGAATGATAAGACCTACTTGTAGTTCTGCTTTCCTCTTGTCTCCTTTGTATCGGTCTCGTCGCTCCTTCTCGTACTTAACACGCTTGAGAAGTACCTGTAAACATCAATAGAAGACAAAGAACCAATCAACAAAAAGATCTATTGATTACCAGTAAATGGAATCAGATACATTCACACATATAAGCATCATATAACAAGATAAGCATATGGAAAAAGGTTCAAATACTTTATTGAATAGAAGAAGGAATTACAACCATCAAGTCTGATTCGAAGTCACTCCTCCAGCTTTGATCCCATCCACATCACATCAAAAGCATGACACTTGTAACATAATAATACGTGTCTCAAAGTCAATTATCATAGCAACATTATCTCCTTACAATTCAACATAGTCTAGCCCTTGATCACTTAGATGAGTGCTCAATTTATAGGAAGATGGAGGAGGTTTGTCATCAATGAAGGTATTGAATGGCCTTCCATATTTAGAATTAGTTCCATGGAGGAAGGGAGGAGAGGATAGGAGGTATCTTAACTCATTCCTCATCCATTTTCGAGATCATAGGAGTTGATAAGTGTGGGAATCATCTAGAAAGCTCTAGAAGATAAGAATATTCCCCAAACCCTATGTGAATTTCACTCAAACTCACCTAGCGCAGGTCAAAGAGGGCCTAAGTGCTCTGCAGAGCACCCTAGCATGGACTCAACTGCCTTGCAGTGCACCCTTGCATGGGCCTAACTGTGTTGGTCCCTATAGAGGTCATTTCAGGATGTGTTCAGACCATGAAACTATCTGGGAAGGAGGAATTCAAAAGGTTGACTTGTTTAGGGCATGTAGCAACTGAAATAGGGTTTGACGAGCCCTAAAACACTAATCTAGATGATGGGAGTGATGTGTCCAAATGGATCTGTAATAGTTGCCCCCTAAAGCATGAAGTAAAAAATGTAATGTCAAGTGAAATGCTTTACGATGTGATGAGGAGGTTCTAAAGTGGTTGGTGACTTGCATCGATTACAATACAATATCATGATATTTTTATTTTTTCTCATGAATTGCTGAGGGAAGGCATACCTATGCTCAACATATAAACTTTCATTACAAGTACATAAACAGTTGTCTACAGATATAGGCCCATGATTGGAATGACCATCAATGTAAAGCCATTGTACAGATGATTTGGTACATTTCCCAAAATTGCAGCCTGGATGGATGAAATTAGATCTGGGGTCTTCTATATTGTTCAATCATTCACTCAAATACAATTCTAACCACGTGAATATGTGATCTGAAGTCAAACATGGGAAGACACCATCTAATTACCAGCCAATGATGTAAGTTGTTAACAGACGCGAGAGAAATCACCGATAATTACAATGATCATCAAGGTACTGTTGTACATTCTGCATGGTGTGAATGGATATTTTGATGTCGAACACCATACAAAGTCTTTCAGTCAAAGGCCAGTGATGTCAACCTATCACCGGAAGCAAGAAACTTTCCATTGATGTATGAAAGCCTCAAGGTACTGAAAGGGTGTTTCTAAGTCAACTTCTTGGATATTGTGCTGATGTCGACAAGAAGCAACTCGTTGGAGGAGGGTCTTGATGCATCCAACATCAATGACACAAAATGAGTGTAATGGTTTTGGAGACGGAATTTGACTGATGACATAAGGTTCAGGAATGGCGGTCATGAAAATGAAGGTTTATGGTATTGCAAAGGATGAATTTTGACTGAATGACTTCTCTTGAACATGTCGGCAACACTGAAATGAATTGGTAGCATTGACCCAAAACAAAGTGATGGATGGTATGATAGACCAATGGTATGATAACCATCAAGCTGATAACCCAACCAAAATAGTCACAGTGATGAAGTGAAAGTGTCATGTTCAAGAGCGACCTGCTACCACAAAGTGGTTTTCCCCTTTTTCCATTTTCCCCAGTCATTGTTGATCATTACCTCTTTATTTTTTATCAAGCTTGAGGAGGATAACATATGCTTGTTGTATAATTTCACCCTTCGGGTGAATCCATTTCTATGTGATGTTTTAACGAGTCTAGCGAAGGTGAAACTCGGTCTTGTCTAGATGGACAAGTTTATCGCTATTTGATGTTTTAACAAGTTTAACGACAAAGATAACTCGGTCCTTTTCATGTTTAGAGAGTTTGAAAAAGGAAAAAAAGAAAACTCCACAAGTTCTTTTTCGTAGATTTATCTCTCAAGCCCGAAAAAGTGTAAAACAATATGAGAGAGAACCTATCGACCATGTTCGATCGACATATTCCTTTTTTGTAAGTAATCTATCTTACTCTGGAAAAGGGTTAAAATTATACTGAGTAGATGTCATTTACAATCCGTTAACGAGCTAAAAAGGACAAGCGCTCAACAATTTTTTCATATTTCGAGAGTCTGAAAAGAGCTTAAAGAGAACTCCACTTTGAGGAATGAGTGGTGTCTAGGATAACAACTGGTTTCGGTGATGTTGGAAATTCTCAAAACACATTGATTTATGTGAAGAGGTTAGCTAATAAGACCACTCATTGCAACTGTTCCTCAAAAAGGGAAAAACAACCAAGTGAAAGCGTATGATCGGCTAGGCATATAGTGACGATGGAAGGAGAAAAACCAAGGCTCATCTGACGGAAAATGTTGATAGAATGGCAATCACGAGGGTTAAAATGGAAATGGGTTCATTTTTACACAAACTTGAACCATAGGGAACTATGCTTGGATTCTGTTTCATGTTTACACAAGCTTGAAACGAAAAACTATGCTTGGTTTTAGTTTCATTTTTAGACAAGCTTGAAACGAAGAACTATGCTTGAGATTGATTTACATGCCCCCAGCATGATGAAAGGGAGAGTCTCCTGTAACCAGATGGAAGTTGTTGTGGTGAAGCAGGACGGTTATCCAACACCTTTTGGCTTCGTCCAAATAGGGACAAAGGTGAATGGGGTGATTCCCTTCACATAACCTACAAGGAAACTTAACTTTACCACTAGGTGCATGCCCCCCAAGCTTCATTACATTCACCTAAGTAGACTACTTGCGGCTATCAGGTGGATGGAATGAAGGTTCATATATGAGATCAGGTGAAAGACTCGACTGGGATTTTACGAGATCTACTCAAAGACTTGAATTGGAACTTTGCTCCTGGGGAGGTTGTTTCATTTTTTAATCAGGTTGACACAGTAAAATAACTATCCTCAAATTCCTTGTTTCATTTCTTAACGAGCTTGACATAAGACAAGGAACTATGCTCATACTCCTTGTTTCATTTTTTAACGAGCTTGACACAAGACAAGGAACTATGCTCATACTCCTTGTTTCATTTTTTAACGAGCTTGACAGAAGACAAGGAACTATGCTCATACTCCTTGTTTCACTTTTTAACAAGGTTGACACAAAACCAGGAACTATCCTCATATTCCTTGTTTCATTTTTTAATGAGCTTGACACAAGACAAAGAACTATGCTCATGGAAGCTGTTTCATTTTTTGATGAGGTTGACATAGTAAAAGAACTATCCTCATTTTCCTCGATCATGACTCATAAGAGGTCATGACTTCCAAGAGGTTCTCATTAGATGGGAGAACAATGCTCTGGAAGGGATCCGTAGCAAGGAATCCATTAGAGAGATCTGGTTCCAATGCCCCCAATACATAATGTACAACATCACTGAATTGATCATCAGTTGATGTAGGCATGGAACGGGTTGCCACATAATTAACCTGTGGCAGGGAAGATACCATTGGGACAAAAGGACCATTTAGGGAAGATGGTTGACTGGAAGCCATATTTGGACCAGGAAATGAAAGCTGGTCAATGGTGACAATTCTGCCTTCATGCGGGAAACAAATCACTCGAAAGAGTGTTGAAACAATAGCTTCCATGTCATAAACATAGTCATGCCCAAGAAGTAAATTGTAATCTAAAGGCCCTGGGACTACCATCAAATTGAGATAAATAACTTTTCCTCCCAAAGTAATAGGAAACTGAGGAAGGATCCCTAATGGTTGACTGGTTCCTCTATTAAAAGCCAACAGATTCTGGGTAACAGGGACAAGCAGCGGTGAACTGAACACTTTCTAAGCAGTGGAAGAAAGGATACTCACAGATGCACCTTCATCTATAATAGTTCCAGATACAATCATATTACAAACCTGTAATATGATATGGAAAGGCACATAAGAAGGAAGACAAAATCCTGCCAGTCGATTCTAATAAAAGGAAGTGACCAGACCACTGGGAGGGGGTACCGTAAGAATGGGATAATTATCCCATTAAACTATGAGAACGGAAGGATTTTCCTCCTGTCTTGATGGAACAGGAGGGTTGCCTCTGAGCTCATTGGAATTTGAAGAAACAAAAAGAACCTGAGTTGTATCATATTCACTCTCTTCGGGAAAGGTATGATTAACTGAAGGTGAAATCGAGTCAACTGTTTCCTTGACCTATGATTGGTCAGGTATAGACTCATGGGATTCACATTTAGAGAGAGTGGGTTTGACCAACGACTGATTTGGGTCAGTCACTTTATAAACTAATGAAGGATTAAGGGAGAGTCTCCTGTAGCCAAATGGAAGTCACTACGGAGAAGTAGGACGATTATCAACACTTTTTTGGCTTCATCCAGATAGGGACAAAGGTAAATGGGGTGATTCCCTTCACATAACTCACAAGGAAACTTAAGTTTACCATTCTTTCCATGAACTTTACTACCACTAGTTGATGGTGTGCCACTAGCATGATCTCTAGAAGTTGATGACACAGGACGATGTGAACGAGAAGACCATTCTTCTAAGATCTGAGGAATATCAGGACAATTTTGAAGAAGATGGTCTCCAGTACAAAGTTTGCATGGATATCGAGTCTTATCGGACGGTTTCTCATCAGAAATTGCATTCAGAGCAATGGTTGCTTGGTTTCCCCTTGCTGAATTTTCTTCTTCTTCTTCTTAGCCACCTAGTTACTAGTACCAATACTTTCACTAGGAGAAGAGCAAGAAGGGGAGGAAGAAACAACTGAGGAAGAAGGAAAAGGGTCAACTTTAGGATCAACTAGAGGTTGATTTTTTCCAGTTGGAGGTGTACTCGATTGTGGAGAAATCATGACATTTTGAAACAAGGAGGTTGAAAACAACCACACTGGTGAGCCAATGGTAAGTCCCAGAAGGAACAACGTAGCCATATAAGGAGCACCAATATTTCCGAAAGGAGGAAAAGGACTAGGATTCCCATCAAAAGGAATTCCTTGATCGGTGGACTCTAGATTTATCGCCATATGTCTCAACCTAAGATCAACTAAGGAGCAAGCATGGAGGATGTTATTTGCGTTCAATTAATTTTATTTTAATAAAAATAACATAACAAAACAAAAGAGGGATAATCTAGGCAAAAGGATTACCAAGAAACTATGAACTGCAGAATACCTCATGGTGAACCGAGAAGTACGGGTAGGAAATCTCCCTAAATCCTGTGTTCGATGTATCACAGTGTACAAGGCAACCAAATCAGTTACCTAAGGATGGATAGAAACCTATTGTTGTCCTCCCATATATACTCGAAAGTACATGGAGGCCCAATTCGTATTAGCAATGTCTAATGCGAAACCGTACAATGAGAGCATTCCCATATACTTTATGTACTGTAACACCACTCTATATACCCGAAGGTACATGGACGAACTACGATATACTCATGTACGTGGAATGAGGTATCACACTCAGAATGTATCGCAGAGAAGTTAGTGACAGCTGCTATGTCTTACGACGCTGGAACACGTCTCTAGCCTATACCTCTAAATGTTTTTCGTTAGGTGACAATGCTCCACTAGGTAAATTGAGGTTAATGTTAATTTGATCTTGCTTAGGAATTTACCTTTCAAGTTCATCACGTGATGTGTTTTGAAATTCCTAGGAATGCAACTAATATGATAAGCATTCTTTCCATTCAATTTAACAATGAAAATCTTAGCTAATAGGGATACAACAACCAGATTTCTTTTGATCAAAGAGAAAAGAGAAAAATCTAATGCAATTTCCCTAAACTATTCCTATCAGCACCCACAAAATTTTTCAATGCAAAATGCATGTATTTCTTTTCGATTTCCTTAATGTGAATATGAACAAAATGAAATGACTGCACATACAATCAAGCAATCTTTAACAAGAATGAAGACTTTACAACAGTTTTGTTTCAAAGGAAAAGAAGACTTTTACGACACTTTCTTTCGAACAAATATTAATCGACTATAATCTAACTTTGACCATGGATTGATAATGACAAAGAAAACATTTAAGAAACATTAATCAACCAAGTCAAAGTAGGGCTAGAAAAGGAGATAAAAACTTGTTTTCTGAGACATGACATTCATTAACCAATCAGCAAGCAATCAAACAAAGGAAAGTTGGCAAAAAACTCAATCCAAAGGGGGGAAACTGACCCTAGGAGGATCAACGCAGTCCTGAATGGGAGACAGTGCACTTCAGAGCACTGTCCCTAAGCCAAGGGTGCTTTACAGTGCACTGTGTCCCTCACAAGCCTACGTTGGTGATAGTGAGCCATTTCAAGAGGCAAATTGACACATTTTTTGACCAAAATTCAATGCAACAAAGCTGAATTACAATCAATGAAAACAAGTAGGGTCTGCAAGAGTGCCCTAGGAGGTGGATAAGCTACTAGAAAGGATGATCTTCCCCAGTATGGTTGCCAATTTGTTTTGGAGAATTTTGTATCTACGGATAAATACTAATTCCCTAGATAAGTAGCCATATCTAGAACAACAGTTTAAAGAACTTTAGCCTTTTCCTATAAGCAATAGATAAGACAAAGAGAATGAGAAGACCTACTTGTAGTTCCGCTTTCCTCTTGTCTCCTTTGTATTGGTCCTGTCACTCCTTCCCGTACTTAACATGCTTGAGAAGTACCTGTAAACATCAACAGAAGACAAAGAACCAATCAAAGCAAAAGATCTATTGATTAAAAGTAAATGGAATCAGATACATTCACACATATAAGCATCATATAACAAGATAAGCATATGGAAAAAGGTTCAAATACTTTATTGAATAGAAGAAGGAATTACAACCATCAAGTCTGATTCGAAGTCACTCCTCCAGCTTCAATCCTATCCACATAACATCAAAAGCATGACAAACTATTATAAAATTATATATTACAGAGCAATGGAACACATAAAATATTGCAGAAATATAAACACAGAAAATGCATAAAACAAGAGAGACACAGATATACGTGGTTCACCCAGTTTGGGATATGTCCACCTCGAACAGCCAGTCCTTCCTTTTTATTATCCAGCAAAATGAACAGACACAACCTACAGCAGATCCACTGTAATATCCTCTATTTTCTCTCACAGTCTCACCTCTCTGTTTCTTGCTCACAGAATACACATTTATTACACAGCCTCAAATACAATGCCCTCATACAAAGAGAGGGGTTACCTTCCAGGGCAAAAAACCCTAAACTAAACATAAGTTCTACCATCAGATCATCTGCCTAATGAACGGCCTAGATTGACTAGAAATTACTATACTTTTACAAAATACTTTTACATATGTTTTTAGCTTCGGGGGTGCTACCCCCGAGCCCCTGCCGGGGGACCGCTAGCCCCCGGACCCCCCCGCACCCCCCCCACATGGAGGGGTGTACAAAATTCCTGGGGTGTACATCTGGCTGAAACAAATACCTCTGAACAATCATGCTCCACACACAACACAAACTTGTAGCATAACAATACTTGTCTTAAAGTCAATTCTCATAGCAACATTATCTCCTTACAATTCAACATAGTCCAACCCTTGATCACTTAGATGGGTGCTCAACTTATAGGAAGATGGAGGAGGTTTTGTCATCAATGAAGGTATTGAATGGCCTTCCATACTTAGAATTAGTTCCATGGAGGAAGGGATGAGAGGATAGGAGGTATCTTGACTCATTCCTCATCCATTTTCGAGCTCATAGGAGATGATAAGTGTGGGAATAATCTAGAAGGCTCCAGAAGATAAGAATATTCCCAAACCCTATGTGAATTTCACTCAAACTCACCTAGCACAAGTCAAAGAGGGCCTAAGTGCTCTGCAGAGCACCCTGGCATGGACTCAACTACTCTGCAATGCACCCTTGCATGGGCCTAACTGCGCTGGTCCCTCTAGAGGTCATTTCAGGATGTGTTCAGGCCATGAAACTATTTGGGAAGGAGGCATTCAAAAGGTTGACTTGTTTAGGGCATGTAGCAACTGAAATTAGGGTTTGATGAGCCCTAAAACACTCATCTGGATGATGGGAGTGATGTGTCCAAATGGATCTGTAACATTTTCTCCCTCAAGAGTTTCCACATATATTTGGTTTTCATGTGTATTGATTTAATGATTAAGTTTATTGATGTATTCTTATGGCTTCAGTTATGATGAATTGCGAAATTTCTTAAATTGATTAAATTTACCATTACACCAATTCACCTGCCCCTCTCAGTGTAATAATAATTCCAACAGAAGCAACTAAATGTCCTCATGCAAAACCCTTCGTAGGAATTTAATGCAAGTTTTGAGTGTAGCATAGTGAAATTATAAGCCATTATTGGATCCTCAGTGATATCCATAAACCCTTAGGAAGTAATAAGATCTATCTCCCATATCTTTGCCTCCCTAGGCTTCAATTGAAAATAATGTCGATACTTAGGAATTGGAAGCCAAATTAGAGGAAATCAGAAATTTAATACAATCCATATAGGCCCACAATGTATGATATAGTTGACATACACTGGTACTCTTGAAATGGAATGTAAACAATTTGGATAGCAATATGGGTCTTTATCCGTCAGCTTCTTATCGCACACTTCCCATATTATTTTCTAACTTTGAGTGCACCTTGTTTTAGTTTCTTAATACTTATAGAATAGGGGTCCAATATTCTTCTCCAACTTCACACACTATAGTCATCTTGTTTGGAGACGAAAGAAAGTTTCCATAAGTTCTAATCATTGCTGTAACAAGACTATGTTCCTCTCAGATCCACAACACCTTATTTTCCTGGTTTGTTGTTACAATATCATAGGATTAATTTTCACTTTTTCTATTTTTCAACAAATAAAGTGAATGCCATTAGTTGGATGTTCCCCACATATGGTGAGAGATCAAAAGTCTTTTCTCCATAACATAAGAACTAATGTAGGTACGGTTCACACAACAAATGTTGTTTTTAAAAGTTACTCTATTTGAAAGTCTCCAAAAAAGTCATCATAATGTCTTATATGGTCTTTTTTCTTTAATCTCTAGTAACTGAAAATAATGAATTATTCATGAATAAATAAGGGGTAGGGAGGGGAAGGATTTCTACAAATCAATAATTCATGTACAATAGTGTATATTTACTCCTTTTCCTCATGTGGATCTTGAACATCTTCTTGAATTTCTTGCACTTGTTTCCATTCCTTCTTCCTTTACTCCTTCAATTTTTCCCATATAATCCTTTGGAACATTAACTCTTCTACCCATGATTTCTTTTGATTGTGAATTATTTTATTATGTTCACTTAGTGGGACTACCCCTTTTTATAGTGATAGAGCTAGTTGTCTCGTTTTACTTGATTCTGAAAATAAAAATTTTGTGTCAAAATTATCATCCTTCTCAATTTTTGGATGTACTATCCGAACTGCTATTTGTTGGAAATCCCGAGAGGGAGGTGAATCAATATTTTACTTCAATTAGTTAATTTTAATCTTCATATTTAAATTAAATTAGGATCAAATAAAAACATAAATCAACATCACATCACATTAGCACTTAACAACACCATTCAACAATGCACAACATCAGATAGTACATAAGATATTTTTAGGTGGAAACTCTTCTGGGAGAAAAACCACCAAACACTTTTTAATATAGGACTTTATAGATTACATCAACAGGAAGCTCCAACTTCCAAGGTTCTCCAGAAATAATTGGAAGGAGGCTTCGATGATCCAGGTGGATATTGGTGGCCACCCGCGAATTCCACTTGGACCTCCACCATTGTTTTTGTCAGTTTTTCAGTTTCCTTAATTGTAGCACAATTTACTATTTTTAGTAGTTTTTCGGGTCCTGAACTTTCGAAGCCATTTTGAGGCCCTAAACAATATTTTTTGGAAAACTGGGAGAAACATGGGTCCATAGATTGATTTTGCTCATTCCAAAGTTTTATTCCTCAGATAGATCTTTCTAACGAGGTATTATGCATGTCAAACAAAGATCGTATGCCAAAGTTATGACCCTAGGAAGTTGATGTACCAATTTACCCAAAACGGGGCCCATAGTTTGGCGCTTCATCTCCTAGGGTTAGGTTTTTGGATGTTTATGGTTTTCGATTATTTATCAACAATAAATAGGCCTTCAAGCCTCATTGTAAGATAGTTCAGAGGAATGTAGCTGCAACATCTCTTCTCAGGGATAAGCTACTATCGCCCTAGCTGGTTTATTTCCATTTTTGTTTGTAAGCATATTTCAGTATTTTACATTAATGAAATGAAGTATTATTTCTACTGCATCTCTGTATTTATGGTTATATCTATAATTTGTTGCATTCCTATTTAAATTCGGATCCGTGGTATCAGAGCAGTATGCTCTTTCTCTGTTTTTATTTGCATGTCCCCAACGAGGTCGAGATATAAGGAGTTAGGGCTTGAACTAGTCGAACCGTTGCATGATGAGCCTCACAAATCCTAATGGCCTCCCATGGCAGATGAAAATAAAGATGAGGAGGCAAGAGATCCTATCAAATCTTGCTCGAAGAAGCCCTCGAGTGACAAAGGAACACGATGATGGAAAACTTTGCCCAGATCCTTCGATGACTACCCAGGGGTAACGCATCTATTTCCAACAGCTACTTTGGAAACGCCACACCCTTTAAGGTACAAGTTAACTTTCAAATCCCCATATTCGAGGGCTAGATAGACACAGATGCCATAGATAAATGGTTAAATCTACTAGATGGTTATTTTTCTTCTCATGATTTTTCCAGTCGGGAAAAGATCACTTTTGCACTTCTCAAAGCAGCCCCCCATGTCAAGGACTGGTGGGAAACCTACTGCGAGCAGAAGGATGAAAGTACGGGCTCACTATTTTCAGTGCACCCACTTGGAATTCATTTTGGGGTGCCATCAAGGAGTAGTACTACCTTGTCAAGAGATATGAGGACAAATACATAAAGTGGACCACGCTGCGGCAGGGAAGGGACCAAGATGTGTCGGAGTTCACAAATATTTTTCATACCCTTCGCACAAAGCTGGGTATCAAGGATTCTAAACTACATTTGGTACTCAAATACTATAGCTGCCTACAAAGATACATCTAGGATGAGATGGAGTTCCTAAACATCTCCTCGCCCAGCACGGCATACCGATATGCTGTCAAGATCAAACAGAAGTTTAAACAAAAGAAGAGAGACTTTGGATCTGCAAATCTGAAGCAAGGGAAGGCACCCCCAATCCGCTGAATAAAAGACAAAGCCAAGGTGAGGTGGCCTAGGACAACCTGCCAAAGTTGTAAGCAAAGAACAACACCGTGAAGCTGAAGAAGGACACGGGAAAGTGGTGTGAGTTCCATAAGAGCTCCACTCACAACACAAGTGAGTGTTGACCCAAGTAGTCACTGGTGGTCGAGCTAAAGTATTCAGAATTAGATGCATGTTCAGACTCTGAGTCCAAACCCGATAAGGGGAATGACAAAAGGAAGCAAATTATCAATGTGGAGCCCAATGCCACTATTGCCACCGCTAAGATACAGAAGGAGGAACCCAAAGATCTAGAGGAGGAGTGCCTCTTCTACTCCTAGATTTGGGTAAAGGGCTCCTCGCTACAGTTCATTGTCGACAGTGGGAGCCAAAAGAACCTCATTTCGGCAGAGGTCATGAAGCAGTTGGGCTTACCGACCATAAGATATCCACAACTGTACACCATCGGGTGGCTTCACCAAGAGCGGGATCTTCGCGTGCGCCAACAGTGTCGCCTGCCATACAACATCAAGCCCTTCACATATGAGGTATTGTGTGACGTTTCTCCCCTTGATGTTTGTGATGTATGATTAGGCCAACCATACTTGTGGAAGTGACATGCTGTATATGAGTCAAGGCCTTGTGCTTTTATTGTTACTTTGGGAAATAATTTGTACAGGATACCGGAGGTAGCACCGCCTACCGCCATCTCTTTGGTTACTGCAAAACAATGCTGTAAGCTCATTTCCAAAACCGGGAAATTTGTTTTCTTGATGATACGCCCTCAAGGAAAGAAGAAGATGGTGGCCATGACCTCCAGAAATGGACCCTCCGCACGACCACTACAGATGGACAAGGTCATGGAGGGGTACGAGGACAGCTTCACCTCCCCCACAAGGGTTCCTCTACACTGTCAGGTCAAGCACTCCATTGATTGACCCCAGGTGCACTACTACCCAATGGACCAGTCTATCGGTGCTCCATTCTGGAGAACGATGAAATCAAGAGGCAGATTCAGGAGCTACTGCAGAAAGGTCACATCCAACAGAGTTCATTGCCCTCTGGGAGCCTGATCATTTTGGTACAAAAGAAGGATGGGACTTGGAGACTCTGTATTGACTGTCGGGCATTGAACAAGATCACTGTCCGAAATAGGTGCCCAATCCCATGGATTGATGACCTTCAGGACCAACTGAAGGGGGTGCATGTGGATCCAACCAATATCCAAGCCATTCGGGATTGGCCATCTCCAACCACTCTGACGGAGCTCTGCAACTTTCTGGGTCTTTCCAACTTCTACCACAGGTTCATGTTGGGATTTTCTCATATCACTGGGCCCTTGAGTCAAGTCACCAAGGGAGGAGTGAAAGCAAAATTCTTTTGGTCTGAATCTCAACATAAGGCATTCACAAAGTTGAAACATCGCCTCTGTTCGGCACTAGTGCTCACATTACCAGACTTGCAACAACCATTTGAGATCGAGACAGATGCCTCTGACTATGCTATTTGGGCAGTCCTTACTCAACACGGGCATCCAGTGGCATATCATAGTGAGACACTTTCAGACACAGTCTAGAAGTATCCCACTTATGAAAAAGAGATGTATTACATTATGCAGGCCTGCCGACAATGGAAGCATTACATTTTGGGGAAGGAAATGGTCACCCAAAAAGACCACCAGCCCCTGTAGTTCATATAGACGCAAGGGAAGTTGTAGCATGATCGCCATCATAAGTGGTCCACATACATGCAATAGTTCCATTTGAATATCAAGTATAAGAAGGGCAACACCAATAATGTTGTAGATTGCCTCAGGTGACCACCGATCATGGCGTTAACCACCGTGCTCAACTCTTGTGGGCACGAGACTTCTGATTGGCCACTTCTCTACAAAAACGACCCAGAATTCGACCACATGTACCAGCCACTCTTGGAGGGTCAACATGTTCTAGATTTTAACCTCCAGGATGCCCTGTTATGCCACCTGGGTCACCTTTGTCTTCCTTCAAGCAAGCGTGCCAAGATGATTTTGGAAGCACACTACAGTCGAGATGTTGGGCATTTAGGGGTTGAGAATATGGTGGCAGTACTGCAGAAGTATTTATATTGTCTGAATCTTCGACAGGATGATGGGAAGTACATCAGATCCTGCACTGCCTGCGCCATTGCCAAACTGAACATCAAGAAGCAAGGCCTCTATACTCCGTTGCCTACCCCTAGTTTACCTTGGGAATCCATCTCCATGGATTACATGTCAGGCCTTCCTTCTACTAAGCATGGAAACGACTATGTTTTTGTGGTCATCAACAGGTTCTCAAAGATTCCCATTATGGCGGTCTGTAAGAAGAATATCACAGCAAAAGCCATTGCTAAACTCTTCTTTGAATGGGTGTGGGTACACTTTGGGATCCCACAGTCTATCATCTTAGATCGAGAGAGTAGGTTCCTCAGTAAATTTTGGTCCAATCTTTGGTTGATGCTGGACACCAAACTCACTTAGTCCACAACCTTCCATCCCCAAACTGATGGCCATACAGAGGTTGTCAACAGGATGATCGTACACATTCTGTGCATGTACAACTCAAAGCATCCACGCACATGGGATGAGAGCCTCCCCTATGTTCAACACAGCTATAATAGGGCTCTCCATAGGTGAATTGACCACAACCCTTTCTAGGTGGGCTTGGGATTCTAGCCACTATGTCCCATTGATGTAGCCATGCCATTTGTAGTGACTCAAGCAGATTCAACTCCTGCCTAGTTCAAAAAAGATAAGGCAAACAACTTCATTGAGCACATCCAACATATCCACCAGTAGGTCCATGACATTCTGGAGAAATCAAATGCCAAGTACAAGTAGCGACATGATCAACATCGGGTGCCACACAAGTTTCAGGTGGACGACAAAGTCTGGTTGCATTTGTAAAAGGAACGCCTTACCGGAGCCTATCGGAAACTAAGACCACTCCGATATGGTCCTTACACCATTACCAAGGCTATGGGAGACAATGCATTTGAGCTCAACATTCCCCCATTCCTTGGCTTGCACCCAGTGTTCAATGTGGACCACCTTCAGCCATAATTTCCACCATTACTAGACACATCCAACATTACAGAACAACTCACACCCACAGAGTTAAATCCAAATTGCATGGAACAAGCTGCAACTGATCGGATCATGGACACATAGATCAAGCACACTTTCCAGTAGAAGATCCAACTGTATCGAGTTGTCAAAGCAGGCCAACTCCTTCACCAGGGCAAGTGGCTCACCGGGGACCAAGTTCAACAGAAGTTTCCTCATCTCATGGAGCAACTCAACGCAATGGGGACCATCACTTCCTAAGGGGGGAGGAATGATCCAGGTGGATATTGGTGTCCACCTGCCAATTACACTTGGACCCCAACCATTGTTTCTTTTAGTTTTTCAGTTTTCTTAATTGTAGCACAATTTACTATTTTTAGCATTTTTTCAGGTCCTGAACTTCCAGAGTTGTTTTGAGGCCCTAAACAACGTTTTTTTTGGGAAAATTGGAGCGACATGGGTCGATGGACTAATGTTTCTCATCCCAAAGTTGTATTCCTCAGATAGATCTTTCTAACGAGGTATTGTGCGTGTCAAACGGAGATCGTATGCCAAAGTTACGACCCCGAGAAGTTGATGTACCAATTTACCCAAAACAGGGCCCATAGTTTTGCGCTTCATCTCCTAGGGTTAGGTTTTTGGATGTTTATGGTTTTTCATTGTTTCTCAACAATAAATAGGCCTTCAAGCCTCATTGTAAGACAATTCAGAGGCATGTAGCTGCCACATCTCTTCTCAGGGATAAGCTACCATCGCCCTAACTGGTTTATTTCCATTTCTGTTTGTAAGCATATTTCAATATTTTACATTAATGAAATGAAGTACTATTTCTACTGAATCTCTATATTTATGGTTATATCTGTAATTTTTTGCATTCCTATTTAAATTTTGATCATCCAACCCTCTAATTTATCAGCTCCAACAAAAAGAATGCTCCAAAACCCTAATTTACTAGCTCCAAATAGAAGTATTCTCCAATGCTCGAATTGATCAACTCCAATTGGAAGGAAGCTCCAACACCATAATATAACAACCAACTCTAACTAGAAGGATGCTCCAACATCCTGCATAGGATCCAACGTACCCCAACACCACCTTGTCGTCCTAAAGTTTTCTCAGGTTCCAATCTGAATGAGACTCCAATATCCACCTTGCACCACCCAACCACCCTGAATATAGAAAATAAAATAAAAATATTTATTATGTTAAATTCCTTGCCCAACACTTGATCATTGTATAATACAACCACTACTCTATTAACTATCCAAGTGCATCAAGTCATCTGCTCAACAATAATATGTAAAACCCTAGCAACATCTCAAACTCTGGTAGCAATTGACATACATGCGACATACATACTATGTACATCAACTTGCCAATGCAACAATACTAACTCTATCTTCATACGAATCAAAAACTAGATGGACAATCCAATAGTGCTCAACAAAAACAACTCGGTCTCTATCATCAATGAGAGAACCTTAGCATCTTTTCTCTGCTTCTACTCAAAAGATCAAACCCTAGTAGCATAAAATATTATTAGTTTACATCAACCTGTATACTCACATCAACAACCTCTAATTTACAAGCATATTAAAAACCCTCTTGCAGTATCTCAACAACACAAGATCTCTACTCATTATATATATCAAGCCCTAGGTAGCAAGCTTTGACTCAGTATACAACTATACTATTAATCATAGAAACCATACATATCACTCTCTTTTTTCTTATCATTAAGATCAATACTTAGCTTTGCCCAATATAAACTTTGCTCAACAACTGAAACTGGTGAGTACATCAAAATAGTTAATATGTAGTCAAGGAGACTAACCCATTCAATATTAACCCCAGTAATAACATAAATACATACATAATATCGTATCCATAGACAAGCTTAGCCTACACAAAGCTCGTGATAAGTCCTGGAAATACATAAGGGTTACAACAACATACAAAACTCTATCCCATCAACTATTCATGGCATCTACAACATAACCTTACTAGGCCAAACAACATTGAAACAAATAATAACTCTCAGGGGCACAACAACATTATCAATTATTGCTCAGCCTCAAGCCTTAGCAAGCAAACCCATCTCAATAGCTTTTCTCAAGATATATATATATATGTAAAATCCTAGCAATAATCATCTCTACAATTTAATTCCTATCATGCACAACCATACATGGTTTGAATAATCATCACATCAACAACAAATTTTGACTTAGCCAATAACAAATACTTTATACAATGTTTCCTTTATGAAATAAACCACAATGGTGTCTCAAAAATACTTCGACCAGTACAAGAGTCTCTCTCCTCACAAAACTTAGTGCAACAACTTATTTATGCAAAGGTAACTATGTCAATGTTCATGCAACTTACTCAATGCATCCAAGGCTGATGTTAGCTCCCTTGTAACAACTCCTAGCAACATACTCAACATCAAATTGCACTAACAATACTTTGCAACACACCTTGGTCCAATACACATATGGCTTTAGATTTTACCTTTGAATGATTAGGTTGCCATACTGATTTTAGGTTACATACATTGGTGGACTATTCAACAAAAATGTGCTCTAATTGTATATAGTCATAACTCAAGCTCAGATCAACCTACAACACTTTGATCCAACATACTCATCACACAACATTAAACTATATGCTACCAACGATCTCCACACAGGTTAAAACAATAGCCTCTAATGCTTGCTACATCCATACTCAGACTAGATCCAAAATTCATGCACACATAATCCAATAGTAACATTGCACAAGACATCGACTTCAAACTACATAAGCACTCATGGATAATTCAACACATAGTTGTGTATATTTAGTGCTCCCAAACATGTAGCATCCATCCATCGATTATTTCAAGTGTCAAATCACAACTCGGATAAAACATGCCTTAGATCAATGTTAACACACAAGTTAATAACCCACAACCACTCCATTGTTTGATTCACAAAATGAACACCATTTATAGATTAATCACACCCACTTTCTTTAATCGCATTATACTTAGACTTTAGGGGAATCCTTCACATATCACATGAGTGCATACATTAAATGTTATTGCTAGTTAAACATAGTTTCAACCAAACACCAGTGTGATATCAATGCACTAGTAACAACAAGCTCCTTTTGCTAGACCCCTGTAATAGAACAAGATAAAAACAAAGAGATGAAATTCCTAGATTACTTCATTGATGTGCACATGAATTGCCTCAGAAAAATTTCCCTAGATATGCGGTTTTATCTCAGAGTACTTGGTAAATCATTCTCTGCAGTATATAAAATTTCTATAGATCCAACACATAATTCAACCTCATGACAACTTGGATACACCTAAAATAGGGTCGAAGAAATCACAAAATTAAGCCTAAAAACACCATGAAAATTTGCCTTAGACAGCCTTAGATCAACCACTAAAATATTTCCCTAGTCTTGTGAGTAGATATCTCTAGAACTACCTTTGTCCAACCAAGAATACAATTTAAAAAAATGTATAAGTCAAGACCAATGTTAACTAAGAAATTTCAGCCTAATTCTCCAGATGTGCGTGACTATCCAAGGGCCTTAGGAAATCATAGAAAAACAATAGAAGTATGTAAGATAATTTGATACACTTCATGGAAAAATCAAGTACATATAAATACTGATGGATGGGGCTTCTAAAGGGGGGATGACATGGCCTAAAGCCATGAGCATACCTAAAAAAATTTGACATTTGAATTTTTTTAGAGCCAATTCTTATTTACCCTTGAGGCTGACTTTGACAAGTATTCCATAGGCATAGAAATATTATTTTTAGGCCATCATTTTATTAAATATTGAAGATTATTGAGGCTAGAATAATCCTTGTTTGGAGGGAAGATAAAATAATCAATTTTACTTCAATATTTATTGGGTCATCAAGCAATTTTTCAATATTCAATTTGGGGTTCCTTGACCACACACTAGGGATCCAAGTTTGACTAAACATAACTCCTAAATCACGAGGAGTTATGTGGCATGCTACCTAATTTTGGAATCATCGCGGTGATCTCTATCAATTGATGATGGAATCACTTTCTATTGAATTGATTTTCTCATCCAAATTATTCATAAAAAATAGGGCATCATGACCACACCGTAGGAACCAAGGCTTATTGATCCTTGGAGATTCCAATCAATGTAATCTACATAATTGATGCCTCTAGAGCTCATTTTCACACTCTACTTTGGATCTATATCCTTCCCAACAAGACCAAGGAGATTTCAACTTGGTTTGTAGTACTTTTCAGGGTAAGTTTTGGATGTGTTGCTTTTTGTCACTTTTTTGTCGCTTTTGTTCCTTTTCTTTTTTAAGTTTCATTTTTCCTGTTTATTTTCATAGTAGCTAGTATTTCAACTGTTATTAGTTTTTACAAGTGTTTTTTCATTTTTTCATTCACATGTTACAAGTGTCGCATCAAATTATTGTTTGTATCTTGAAGACAAACACATTTACATAAATGTCCAGAGATCATGCGTTCATAAGTTTGCATGTAGGTATTTGACGTTTCCTTGTGCATATATAATCAAATGGATCCTACCGCACATTGATACAAAGATCATGATCCTTAATAATGCTAGTGGATAGCGTATCACTTCATATATGTCCCATGACATTCATCTCATGTGTCAGTTGCCCAAACCAGAAGCATACATGGAGTCCCATTTCTATGCGGTCACTAGTTATTTGAGCACCAAGGATGTTGTCAAATCCTGGGTGAAAGAGCCATCCAAGTTCCTTCAAACACCCAACAACACCTACAAGACCAAGTATCTGAGGAAAATTTTCCAGTACTTAATTGTTTTATGCCGCCGGATCTATGGTTAAAAGAGTACTGAGATATTTCCCGAAGGCTGGGCATATCTTTTGCATCAAATTGTCAACAAAGGAAAAATACTCAATTGGTTAGATTTGTTCACCCAATAACTGTTAATCAATGTAACCAATGCAAAGAATCATCCCAAGGGAAAGTAGGCTAGAGTCTATATGTCTGCATGCTTGTTGGACGGGATATATGCTCATAATTCCTTCCCTAAAATGCATTAGACCTAGACACCAAAGGAGCATGATGTGCATATTTACTAGAAATTTCTTTTAGAGTGTAGCTATAGAGGATTCATGAAGAAGCTGACCAATAACTTCCTCATAGTATTGTACCGAATGATCTTCAAGGAAGATACACCTTGCATGTCCCTGAGGTAATGGAAGCAGTAACAAAACCTTGTTAACTGGTTTGCCTCACTTGATGGCACCTACTTCATGGTGTTTGGTTGTCAAGGGCCATTTCATCCACTATCGAGGTATGCCACCAAAAAATTGGTCATGAAGGATGTTGTTTATCATATTTCCATAGGTTTATTAGGAGTCTTGCAAAGGAAGAAGAAAGCACCTTGGACCACTCTTCCTTTGTAGACTGGATCATACGAAATTAAGAATCTGAAAGTTGCAGATGCCAAAGGTAATGAGTTTAAGAACTTCGAGTTCGGCCTTATGGACTACCACCCGTATGATCCTAGAAGTGTTTGAAAGAAACACTATGAAAATATACATTTCTTTTGGCCAAGTGAGACTTATTCTATATTAGAGGAAGAAAATATCAAGAATTGTTATAATTCCTCTAAGCCTTGTGCACGAGTCAGCTTTGCAAATCCATCACCTGCGAATCCAGAATTGAAATCCACTCCAAAAGGAAGAACATCAGAGAAGTGCAACCCTGTAACCATAAAGTATAAAATGAAGGTTCCACATAGTCCAAAAGAGGAGAAAAGCTATAAATACAAAGCAGATCCAACTATCATGAAAGCGACCATGGCAACAGAGAGAAATAGGAAACAAAAGAGGTAAGAATAACAATTAAGAAAAAAGGAAGAGAAAGAGCAGAAAGAACCAAAAGAGAGGAAGATGAAAGCTAAAGAGATATAGAGAAAATAAGAGGAAGAAACAATGTTGAAGTGAGCTGAGAAAGAAGAACAAAATCAACTGCTAGAAGAAGAAAGCAAGCAACAATAGGATAAAGAACTTGCCCAAGAGATTGAAGACTTGATAGTGATTCAAGACATGGAGGTAGAGCCAAAGAATCAAAATCAGGATGTTGATCTCATGCCTTACACACTTCAAATCATCACTCAGCCCCCCCATCCTCCCACAAAAGGGAAAGCTCTAGATGATGAAGAGGAAATTTCTCCTCTTGATGAAGGTCCGATTATGGATATTTATAGCTTAACTTACGATTGAGCTTTAGAACAAGATTATTCAAGATAGAAACAATAACATTCATGAAGATCTTACACATCCAACTTTTATCAAGGAAAATGTGATTGTGGTGGACACCAGGAAGAATCCTGAAGCTATTTCCACATCCAACTTGGAATTTGTAGCAGCCTCCAAGTTAAACACAGAGTATTTGATGGTTGAGAATAGAAAAATGGAAAAGAAATTAGAAGTTGTAAGGAAATAGATTTAACAACTATAGGCAGAGGTTAATAAAGTAACTCCCGCACAAGTATATTTAGAAGAACTTAAGGCATCTATACTTGGTGAAGTATTGGCCCTGGGAGAAACCACGAGGAACCTCTATGAGGAGTTAGTCACCATGCACAAAGCAGTTGTTCCCTTGCACGACATGCAACATAAATCAAGAGAGAATGCTAAAGATCTCAAGGTTGTTCATGCAACTATCACTGCAGTGCATGAATGGGGAATGAAGTATAGGGGTGCACCACCTAAGTTGGTAAAGAAGACAAGACAACAAGCTGAGTTGGAAAAGGCTGAAGTCTAGATGCTCATACAAAGCAACAAACAAATCAACACCTTCATTACCAATATTTTGTCCTATTATGAATGGTTATATAACAATATGAATGTCATGGTGAAGCATCACAATATCCCTTCAGTCGGAACACTCATCAAAGCCAAAGGAAGGAATAAGTTCAGATAAGAAGTTGAAGAATACTTGGACCAATTCAAGAAAATTGCTACCAAAGGGGACTTGGAGGTCAATAAACATGATATGCAGAAGTATATCGGTGGCCCTACCAAGATCAACACCATGTTTTTCTTGTCAAAAAAGGAAACATAAACTGGATCCAAGATAATATACCCAGATGCATTGGAGGCTAGAGTATACTTTCAGCCTAATACCATCACAAAGTTTGAGGGAGTCATCACACCGTATAAATCTTGGCATCGCTATGTAACCGAAGATCTACAAGTTGAAACTACTGAGCGAGAGTTTCCCCAAACTCAAGCTTCATATATTGTTTTGTATTATTAGGCTATTTTATTAGACTCTACCCAATAGGGTATTTGTAATATTGTATTTGAAATAAATTTGTAAGTGGAAGTCCAAGTGTCAATTGTGGAATATGAAAGGTCACTAGTTAGAAAAAAGACAAAAGAAGTCAAAGAGTCATGAGGGAAGTCCAAAGGTCACAAAGGAAGATGGATAGTCATCTCATATGTTATAAATATACCCTCATAACTCATGTAAAGGGATTTTGGGCTTAGGATCGAAAGCTTGGGAGTATTTTTGAGAGCCTTGGCTTCTCCTTTAGCATAGAAGGATTATATTTCTTTGGAGAAGCAAGTGTTGGCTTCATGTTCCACTATTGGGGCTAGTGTTTTGTTAATTGTAAATGTATGTCTGGAACTTTCACTTTAATAAAATCTCATAGCCGACATGTCTTCATGCATATGTCGGGGACGTAGTAAGACTATACTTAATATGTTTGCAACATGTGTTATTTAATTTACGCTAATGATTATGAACTATTTCATTTTCCTTAATACGAATTTTTTTCAATATGTGTTGTTATGTTATTTCGATCATGGTTACCTTGTGAACTATTTTTTAGATTAACTTATGATTCTTTTACTGCTCATGTCTCCCTTTTAAGCTAAGTATTACTACATGCTTCTAAGGGGCCCACTCTCTTCCCATTTGATGTGATGGAACTTCTCATGCATTACACTTGACATTTGCCAAAGTCACGTATACACCATTCTATGTGTTTATTGCAGCCAAGGAACACTATTAAAACCCACCACTTCAACAACTGACCATATTCTGGTTGGGGAAACTATGTCAAATGGTGTGGGGTCTACCTGGGAATTCACATCAAGGAGACCCCCTGCCTTGTTGGAGGCTTACAACATCGTCAACAACACCATTTACAGGTTAATTGCACCGGTTTTCTTTAATCGCATTATGCTTATACTTCACAAGAATCATTTTCAAATCATAGGAGTGCATACGTTAAATGTTATTGGAAGATCAACATAGTTTCCACAAAAACACCAATATGTTATCAACGCACTTGTAGTAACACACTCCTTTTTCAAGCCCCCTATGCCAAAAAAAGAGAAAATAAAGAGATCAAATGTCCATATTACTTCATTAATGCACACAAGAATTTCCTCACAAAATTTTCCCTAGATCTGCAATTTTATCTGAGAGCATTTGGTAAATAATTCTCTATAGTATGATAAATGGATATAGATATGATACATAATTCAAATTTAGGACATCTCGGATAGGCCTGAAAGAGGGAAGGATAAATCACAAAATTAAGCCTAAGTAAACCACAAATATTTGCCTCGGATAGACTTGGAACAACCACTAAAAGATTACCCTAGTCTTGTATGAAGATATCTACAAAAGTAGCTTTTTCCAGTGAAGAATGTAACTTGAAAAATGTATAATTCAAGACTAATGTTAACTAAAAAATATGACTATCTAAGGGCCTCAAGAAATGAGAGCAAAGTGATAGAAATATGCGAGATAATTTGATAACCTTCATGGACATTCCAAGTTCATATAAATAGTGATGGAGGGGGATTTTAGAGGGGGACCAAAATGGCCTCAAGCCATGAGATGTGTAGAGCTATAAAAAGGGTCTCTTTCACCTCTAGTTACCTCACATTAATATTTCAATCCAAGATCCTCTGGTTATTTCAAAGGGTGTCTCAGTCTGAGGCTAGCATTTGCCAGAGTAATGCTTGTAGTACAGCTATTTACAACTACAAAAGTAAACTAATGCAAGTCTACAACTTAACTACTTCAAAGGACTAAATCACACCAAGTATTGCATCAGCCAAAGGTTCGGTAGCAATAACCCATCCTTTTCATAACTGATGAGAATAGATCAGAGGTCTGGGAGCCAAATAGCAGATGCTGGGCTCGCTATAGCCTAGGATCGTTCTTAATGATTAGAAATGAAACAGAAAATAAAAGAAGTGATAATGAAATGGAACAACACATCAGCCAAGGGCTTGGTAGCAATAACACATCCCTTTCATAGCTGACGGGAGCAGATCAGAGGTCTGGGGACCAAGTAGCAGATGCTGGGGTCCTCTACAGCCTAAGTCCGTCCTCAAGAAACAGCAAATTAGCAATCTGGAAATGGAACAGCAAATTGAAATGGAACAACAAATAAATGGAACAGCAAGTAAATGGAACAACAAATAAATGGAACAACAAGTAAATGGAACAGCAAATAAATGGAACAGCAGGTAAATGGAACAGCAGTTCAAGAATAGAACAGTAATCGAAATAAGTAATAACTGAGTTCTTTAAGCTGCAACTCTATTTAACCATGCCAATCAAAACACCAATCCCTCAATCTTATATGATGGAACAATACTATAGAACCTTAGAAACACACCATACTTAATCTGCTTCTGTTAAAACACATACGACTGTATCTCATAATAAAGAATAGTCACATTCGATACCCATGTAAAAGAGATCTTTCCAGATGACTTGTTATAATGCAAAACACAATCGTGAAGAATTATGTAATAAAGTAACAGTGTCCTGTAGGGATTAATCAATGCTTAAAGAATTGGTAAAATAACATAGCATTGATATAAAGTTCAAGAACACGAAATGACTTAATCACAACAGAGCATGTAATAGAATATTCTCAAAACACAGTAGATTACCAGAGTACGTCTATAAACAAACCACATGGAAACCACACGTAATAATACAAGAGCAAGTGTCCTCCAGGGCCGGGCCCTTAGCCTCCAGGGGTACACCGCTTAAGATAGATCTAGGCTCAAAGATAAAAGAGTGAACAAGTCTGTATTAAAGCATGCAATAAAATTACAGGAACTCAAGTCTTCAACCGAACATAAAGATCATAGTCCTGATCTTCCTTAAAAGAAATTACACCCCAAAAAGATCCTCCCTGAAGCCAACAGTGCTACCCCTTTTATAGGGAAGATGGCGGAGATATCTAGGTACAGAAAATAGGTAAAATAGCGATCCCTCAGGATCTCAGATCCTGAGGGATTCGCAGAATCATTAATACTGCGTTACTTCTTCCCTTTTCTGTTTCGTGCTGGTATCTCCGCGTCCTTTCTTGGGTTGATTCGTTGTGATCTGGTTCGTTTCCGGTCTTCCGTCAAAGGGACAGCAGTTAGCTCATCCTTGTCTTTACTTTTGGAATGGCCACCTCCCGTATTTCCTCCCTCCTGCACATAGAAATGACGACTATCAGTGCTTTTCATTAATCTCTCGTGTTTCGTTATAAATTCTTATCATTATCTAGATTTCTCATGCAAAAGGCTTTTGAGTTCTGATGAAAAGATACCAAAATGACCATCGAAACATACCTTCCTTGGTACTCCACACACCCCCCAGCTTACCCTTTTTCATGGCCTCATGAAAACATTGTAGTTGACATGCAGAGCAGTGAGGGAGTAGGCTGGAGATGGAATTTCGTGTGGGGGCCTACACCCATGATGCGAAACTAGATGATCAAAGAAATGGCTTGTCTTTCAGCTTGCACTTCTGTGCAAGCGTCCTTCTTTCGCTTCTCTGGGCGTTGGGGTGTGCTATCAATTTGTTTTCGTTTTTCTGGGCGTCCAGACGTGGCCGTCCCTTTATTAATAATATCAATTAATTCTTCCCAGCTGCTCTGCTGCTGGGTAAGACTATGGTTTACTATCAAACGAATTAATCCGTGGTGGCTAACCACAGATTCTTTGTGCTGTGCCTTTTTCATGCTTCGTGCCACATCATGCAATAGCGAATTAAGCAATGCAGGTAAATTCACAGAACATTTTTGTTTTAAGACAGCTAGGAGTTTTAGATGTCGTGGTCTTACCACGTCTTTTCTGCCCTCGCAAGTAATGTAGCTCTGGACAATTTTCGCCAATTCCGCCCATGGCTCTCCTAGCGTTGCTGGTAGCACCCCTTTTCCTCGAACTGTTAAGCTCTGGCCCTCGTCCTGAAAGATTTCCACAATCTTCTGCAGCCTTTCCTTCTTTATTGTCCACACAGGCCCTGTGGCCGGTAGTCCTGTGACTTTTGCTATTATATCATCCGTGACCTCTATTCGTTTTCCTCTGATTGTGGAATGTTCTTCCTGCAGGTTTTGTAAAAATTCCTTCGCCACAGTTTCATTAGACTCCTTCAGGCGGTTGAGGTAGGTCAACCATCCTGCTTTCTTCAGAATTCTTCGGGCTGCAGCTGAAGCAGTCAATGTCTGTGGTTCTCTGCGGACTGACCTTCCACCCATGGCTTCACTTGCAAATTCTCAAAGGAACAACAGCTGTTCGTTAAGACGCAGAGAAGCTGGTGGCGAGTTTCTCGTTCAAATTTAAATACAACGGCGTATGCAATGGAAATAACTTCGAACAACGATTCATGCAGAAGAAACAAAAATGGCAAATGATCATACCGTTGAGCCGTGCTGTGCTCAAGTACAAGATCTTCTCGAATAACGGGCTGACACGTATTCTGGGGAATAATGAGGTTACTCCCCCCCCCCCCCCGCAATATGATAGGCTGTCCCAGCCGTCAAATAAAGGAGCAGCGTCTGCTTCGTCCGCGAGGCCTTTATGGAGCAGCTTATGAAAATATGCCATGTCCGCAAAAACAACGTATTACTGGAATCGAGGTGAAAAGTTAAATCGCTTTTAATACGTAAGCGACTGCGGTGAGTTGATGGAAGTTCGGGAATAGACATTTGCCATAATTAGCGAGCCCCATGCGGTCACTGTCACTAGCTCCGTAATGATTGGCGGTAATAAATAGTCATGCGGTATATGGCTGGGTAATTAAATTATCACGTTATAAGATACAAAGGTTATAATTTCCTTACCCATTGGTGTAAAGGTTACGACTTCGATACCATTAACAGAGCTCTGCTGCCAACAGGTGTCCATAACCTTGGCAGAGTTGTTTATTTCACCCCGGGAACCATAGTCCTTTGTGTATGCGAGGAAGTGTTATGTGATGTCAAAACTGTAGGCCACTATGCAGGCTTGGTAACCAGTTAGTCATAGTGCCATTCACGAGGAAGGAGCGAATAGTGGGCAGGCTGGCTCGTGGTGAGACCTCCTGTTCCAAGGGTTATTTATTTATTTTGATATACCTTTTGGACCATTTCCCGGGTGTGGTGGCCCTAATGGGAATGCCACTTCGCTTCCATCCTGATGATCATGGTAGGCCAGCTCGTAATGAGACTCCCTATCCTACAATTTGACAAAACTGCTTTGCTTGCTTCTTTTTTCTTTGGTTTTAATAGAGAACCTTTCCTGTTTATACACAAAGGGTGGTTCCGCACTCCTTAAGAGTAGGAATGGTGGAAGAAGTCTTAAAATCCCAATAGGAAGATATAAACTCTTTGATCTTATTGGCAAATGATAATTAAAATAGATAAAAAATCAGCATGATAGAGATTACCAATCAGAATAGAGTTAGTAGAACAGTGGCAACAAAAGGTGATAAGTAAGCATATCTTTTCCCTACATCCTTTCATCAATTCAGGGCAGTTGCTTATAAGGATAGCGATTTATGATTTACCAATTTCCGTATACTGTGCTTTTGTTTCCATCACATAAGTAGATAGTTGTATTCTAAAGACCATTAGCACTCTGCATCCTTGAGAAGGAACAAGTTGTTTTAAATCATATGAGTAGTGCAGTTTCAAGGAAAGATACAACAACGGTTGTTCGTTTAGAGAAAGGAGCAGTGGAAATCAATGGTGCAGTTCAATAAAATCAAACAAATGCCGTTCCTTTGGAAAAATACCGGCAGAAATCAAACCATGCTGTTTCTTTCGGAGACAACAAAAACACACAAATGTTGTTCTTTTTGAGAAAGGAACAGCAAAAACACTCAAGTGCTGTTCATTTTTAGAAAAGGAACAGCAAAAATCAGAAATGCTGTCCCTTTTGAAAAAGGAACAACAAAAATCACAAGTGCTGTTCCTTTTGAAAAAGGAACAGCAAAAATCACAAGTGCTGTTCCTTTTTCAAAAGGAACAACAAAAAAATCACAAGTGCTGTTCCTTTTTCAAAAGGAACAGCAAAAATCACAAGTGTTGTTCCTTTTGAAAAAGGAACAACAAAAATCACAAGTGCTGTTCCTTTTGAAAAAGGAACAACAAAAATCACAAGTGCTGTTCCTTTTGAAAAAGGAACAGCAAAAATCACAAGTGCTGTTCCTTTTGAAAAAGGAACAACAAAAATCACAAGTGCTGTTCCTTTTGAAAAAGGAACAGCAAAAATCACAACATGCTGTAAAAAATATGTACAAAAACAATTCAAAGAATTATATACAAATTGTAAAGAAAAGTAAACTTCTTAGCGAGTTACAGGTGGAGGAGACTTGTCTTCCTCCCGTAAGATCTCCATATCTGAATCTTGGCGTAATTGCTGGCAAAAGGACTCCCAAGTAAGTGGTTTGCGATAGAGACGGACTCGATAGCCGTTTGCCTTAAAGGTATACCTAGAACCATCAATAGTAATTAGTGTGAGGGTACCATTGTCATGTACTTTCTGAATTTCATATGGTCCCAACCAACGAGTCTGGAGTTTCCCGGGGAAGTCCTGAAATCTAGAGTCATATAAAAGAGCCCAGTCTCCTTCATGGAAGACTCTGTTTTTGATGAGAGCATCATGCCACTTAGCTCTTTGCTGCTGTATCAGGGCAGTATGTTGAAGTGCAGAGAGTCTAATTTCATCCAGCTCATTAATCTGTTGCAATCGATTAGTTTGCGCCTCGGTTAAGTCTAACCCTACTTCTTGTGCTATTCGTAATGTCTGGATTTCAAATTCTATAGGAAAGATAGGTTGTTTTCCAAACATAAGCTGGTAAGGTGAGTGGCCAGTGGTGCTTCTCCATGTTGTTCTATAAGCCCACAGTGCTTCTAGTAGTCTGGCAGCCCAATCGCATCTATGTGATGCAACTGTTTTGGTTAGAATTGTTTCTATTATCTTGTTGCTGCTTTCTACTTGCCCATTTGCCTGTGGGTGATATGGGGTGGTCATTTTATGCTGAACATGATAATTGTTGAGTGTTGCCGCTATTCTGTTTCCAGCAAATTGTGGCCCTCTATCTGTGATTATCTCTCTAGGGAGGCCATAGCACACAAATAGATGGAGCAGGAACTGTATAACAGATTCTTCTGTAGCCCTGGGCAAGGCTTCCACTTCAACCCATTTAGTGACATATTCTGTTGCCACTAGAATGTATGTTTTCTGGTTTGATGGTGGGTTGATTGGCCCCACGAAATCAAGGGCCCATCGCTAAAATGGTTCGATGGCTAGCTGTGGTTTCAAGGGCATCTCATCTGAGTGACTAGGGCGTCCCGCCCTCTGGCAACTATCACATGCTTGGACAAATTTCTTTGCATCTTTAAAAATTGTGGGCCAATAATACCCTGTATGTAATACTTTATGTGCAGTCCTGCGATCAGAAAAATGTCCACCACATGGTTGGTCATGGCATGCTTTCAATATATCAAATATTTCATCTTGTCGAACGCACCTCCTGATTTGCATGTCTGCCCCTATGTGAAACAAATAGCCTCCAATCCAGGAAAATCTGGTACTTCGCTGGACAATCTATTTTCGCTCATTAGGGGTTAGATGTTTTGGTAACTTACCTACTGCTAGGTAATTGGCGACATCAGCATACCAGGATGTTTGAACAGCAACAGCAAAGAGATGCTCATCTGGAAACTGATCTTCAACTGCTGCTGCATCGACTGGTTTTGGCATTCTTGAGAGGAAATCAGCTACCAGGTTTTCTTTGCCAGGTCGATCCTTGATTGTAATGTCAAACTCCTGCAATAAAATCAGCCATCTGGTTATTCTGCCATTTGTGACAGGTTTATTTGCTAGATACTTTATAGCAGAATGATCTGTGTACAAGATAACGGGATATCCAGTGATGTAATGTCTGAATTTATTGATAGCATGTATAACAGCTAGAAATTCCTTTTCAGTTACAGTATAATTTAATTCAGCAGGGGATAGATTTTTGCTAATGTAATAAATGGCGTATGGTTTTCTATCCTCCTCCTGACCAAGGACTGCTCTAATGGCTATATCTGAGGCATCGGATGATATCTGAAATGGCAAATCCCAGTTTGGTCCGCGAAGGGCTGGGGCTGTAGATACAAGCTTTTTCAGGTCATTGAAAGCACGTTCACATTTATCTGTCCAAAGGAAATCAATATTACCAGTTAGTGCATACAATGGTGCAGCAATACGTGAATAATGTTCTATAAATCTTCTATAATAACCAGAGAATCCAAGAAAGCTACGTACCTCTGTTTGAGTAGTAGGAGTAGGAATAAGCAAAAGTATTTGGATTTTGGCTGGGTCTACCTGTATGCCGGCTGCTGAAATATAGTGCCCTAGAATAAGTCCTTCTGTCATCATCATGTAGCACTTTTCATGGCTTAGACAAAGCCTGGTAGCTATACAGCGTTGTAGGACTTTTTCTAGTGTTTCCAATGCTGGATCAAACTCTTCTCCGTATGGAGTGAAATCATCCATATATACTTCCAATCCTTCATTTATTAGATCTGCAAATATGCTAAGAATAGCCCTTTGGAATGTGGCAGGGGCATTACATAAACCAAAAGGTAAAACTCGGTAGGCAAATGTTCCCCAAGGACAAGTAAAAGTAGTTTTATCCTGATCTTCAGGGGCAATCTGTATTTGGTTATACCCACTGAAGCCATCAAGAAAAGAAAAGAATTTCTTGCCTGCCAAAGTGTCCAATACTTGATCGATGAATGGGAGAGGAAAGTGATCTTTCTGCGTTGCCTTATTTAGTTCTCTATAGTCCACGCAGATTCTCCACTTCCCATTCTTTTTCGGTACCACCACAAGCGGGGAGACCCACTTACTATCAGAGATAGGGTAGATAAAGTTAACATCTAAAAGTTTTTGGAGCTCAGCTTTTACTACTTCTTTTAGATGAGGATTTAATCTTCTCTGAGGTTGTCTAACAGGTTTTGCATCATTCTCTATGTAGATGTGGTGTGTACACAATTGAGGATCAATTCCTTTCATATCGGGGTAATCCCATGCAAATGCATTTTTATATTTTGTTAAAACATGGATGAGTTTTGTTTCTTGTTCCGGTGTAAGGTTGGCGTTAATGTTTAAGGTCTTCCCAGGTTCGATTTCCACTATTTTACTATGTGCAACTGACGTGACAGGGATTGTATGGTCATGCACATCTTTCAGAGGTTCCTCCTCTACTTCGTTATCAAATGCTGCTTTTATCATATGACACTGGGTACGAGATGTGAGTTCAGTTTGACTAATAAAATTACTGATGGCATCATCTTCTGTTTGATTTTTGAACTCTAGCACTTCTTGTATAGTTAATGGAGATCTAATGTTGTCAGTAAGATATGATACAGGGTGCCTATTAGTTTTGACTATTGTGATGCTTGGCTGCGCTGGGGGATATAGTACTAAGTTCTTAATATCTGCCCCCTTAGTTATGATCATGTTTCCTTGCCGACAGCCGATGTAGGCATCAGCGGTAGCGAGCCAAGGCCTTCCTAAGATCAATGGATGTCCATCTAGTCAGGTTTTAGGATTTATTATCAGAAAATCAGTTGGGTATTCCCAGGAATCAACTGAGACCATAACATCATGCAATATGCCTTCTGGCCTGACCACAGATCGATCAGCCAATTCCAGCAAAGTTGAAGTAGGTTCTGCAGATGTAATTCCTAACTTTTGGCAAGTGGAGGTGGTCAATATATTGATTGCAGCTCCAAGATCAACTAAGGCATTGGTTAAGGTTTGGCCATAAATTTGAACAGTTACTATTGGGTTTCCTGGGTCTTCATACTTAATAGGTGTTTCCTTTCCTGATAATAGGTCAGATAAAGTGCCGACTACTTGAACTCTTGGATTATCTATTACATTCCTTCTTGGTCTTTTTATGCACAGTTCCTTAATAGTTTTAGCGTATATTGGGATGTCCTGAATGGCCTGAAGGAACGGGATTTTTATGTACAAATTTTGTAATTCTCCCAGAATGTCAAAATTAGGTTGCTGTATAGGTCGAGGTATGACTAAACGTTCTGGGAACGGGGGAGAGGATGTAGTTGCTTGATTCTGAGTTTGTTGCCTGTTTTCATCCTCTTCTTGTGACAGCTGTTCTCTAGGTAACTGATCTTCAATCTGAACTGTTTTGTTTCCCTCTGTTTGAATGATACGCCCAGATCTTAACTGTAGATCATTGCACTCCCTCAGATCGGGTCCTTCTTCTGGTGTTTCTAAAATTTGGAGTGCTTGGACCGGTCTGTTATTTGGATTGGGATTGGGCTGGGCTGGGAGTTGGGGTCTGAGATTAGATTGGGGGTTTTGCTGTAAAGCTGGTAGTGTAGGTTGAGGGAAAGGAATGTTTCCTACTGGCTGCTGTGTTGGTCTCTGCCAGTTATTCTGCCAGCTTGAACTTTGTGAAGTGGGGGGAGTCCATTGCGGTGGATAAGGGTTGTTTTGCCAGTATGGTGGGGGATAAGGAGGATTCGACCAGCCAGATTGGCTTGTCTGATTTAGCCACGGGTTTGCAGAAGGGTATGACTGTGATGACCAATTTGGAAATGGGGGTTGAAACTGACTTTGCCATGTATTATACTGTTGAGTATTGTATTGCGGATACTGAAAAGAAGAAGCTGGGTCTGAAAACATACCAGTTTGTCGCGGCTGCCACTGACGACGCTGGTTAAGTAGATACACTGCTTCTGGTTCTTCTTCCGCTTCCTTATATACCGCTTTCAGTCCAGGTAATGAGGGACAACTTTCTGTAGAGTGATCCCTTGTGCAAATGGCGCATGTCTGAACTGTATCTAGTGGGCATTCCTTATGGCTATGCTTCTTCCTGCATCTGGGGCAGAAAATTGCTAAATTCTGTTCTGCCTCCATTTGTTTCTGCTTAGCCTGCAAAACGTCCAATTGTGTAGTCAGTGTTCCTAGTATATCAGTTTTAAAATTTTCAAGTAAATTCCCAATTTCCACACGTGTTACTCCTTCTGATGAAATTTTATTTTCCCGTGCAAATCGATCATGTTCTGCTGGTTTGATTCGTGTACTGCCTCTCGAACTCCTGATACATAAATCAATTATGTCAGCAAAACTTTCCTGATATATATCCCCTTTCCCCATAATGTTTAATGTTTCAATCCATTGTTCTTTCATGCCCCTTATTAATGCTGTTTTCAACACGTTATCAGGCAAAGGCAACGATGCATAAGGGGATCTTTGCAGATTATACTGGAAACGTTCCACGTATTCTTCTAATGTTTCATTTGGTCTAGCTATCATCTGAAATATTTCATCTTTCAGTTCTCTAGACCTATAGTAATCTTGATATTTCTTTAGGAAAGATTCTTTCATTTGTTCCCAGTTATTTATAACTCCACCACCTAAACCCATAAACCATCTTAAAGCTGCCCCTTTCAAAGTGGAGGGGAACAATTTTAATTTCTGGGGGTCAGTGGTGTAATCATATCCCCTGCATAGCACATCAAATTCAAATAAGAATGCATCGGGGTCCTCTGATGTAAGTCCGTGAAATGTAGGAATGTGTTGAAGGGGGATTGCTTTCATAGGAGCATTTGCTGCAGAATCCACTATGGGGTATTGTAATGTAGAGGTTTGGGTGTTTGGCGGATTTTGAGCCATTGGGTCAAATATATGCCAATAACCTTCTGGAAGATCTAAGAGGGTATTCCTAGGTTGAGGAGGAATATTTTCAACAGGAACAGTTTTAATAGCACTTCCTCTATCTGGAATTTTTGTCTGAGGAAATAGGGTGTCTTCAATAATAATTTTTACCGCGCTCCCCTTGTCTGGGCTATTTAATGGCTGAATTATCCTAGGAGGAGATCTTGGCTCCCCAATTTCCCCTGTTTCTCCTTCTCCTTCACAAAGATTGCTTAGATTCCCTTCCTGCAGTCGTTCTGGAATAGAATTTTCAATTTCTTGAAAGTCCTGTTCGTCAGTCTGACTATGCACCTCAGCAAAGGCTTCAGATGGTGAGCCTGAGGCCTGAAGGGAACTAGTAGGTTGTTTGGAAGTAACTTTCCTGGGTCCTACTGAAGGCTGAGATTCGGCTTTCTTATAGATTTCGTCTATGTATGTCGATCGACCAAGGGTCACCGGTCCCTTAGCTTTTTCTGGTTTCGTTAACGGTTTGGGATTTTTCTCTAGCTTTTTCTGCTTAGTCATGCACTCAATTTAACTACTAAATTTTAAGCAGATAACAGCAAATCTGCAGGAAAGCGGGCAAAGGAGCAGGGCTTTTACATGCTCCGCACGTAGGTTCTTACCTTCCGTTTTCAAAACCCAATTCTTCCCTAGCAGGTTCGTACACTACTCTGAAAAAGACAAATGGCTACACTCCTTCCCCGGCAACGGCGCCAAAATGTAGAGCTATAAAAAGGGTCTCTTTCACCTCTAGTTACCTCACATTAATATGTCAATCCGGGATCGTCTGGTTATTTCAAAGGGTGTCTCAGTCTGAGGCTAGCATTTGCTAGAGTAATGCTTGTAGTACAGCTATTTACGACTACGAAAGTAAACTAATGCAAGTCTACAACTTAACTACTTCAAAGGACTAAATCACACCAAGTATTGCATCAGCCAAAGGTTTGGTAGCAATAACCCATCCTTTTCATAACTGATGAGAATAGATCAGAGGTCTGGGAGCCAAATAGCAGATGCTGGGCTCGCTACAGCCTAGGATCGTTCTTAATGATTAGAAATGAAACAGCAGATAAAAGAAGTGATAATGAAATGGAACAGCACATCAGCCAAGGGCTTGGTAGCAATAACACATCCCTTTCATAGCTGACGGGAGTAGATTATAGGTCTGGGGACCAAGTAGCAGATGCTGGGGTCCTCTACAGCCTAATTCCGTCATCAAGAGACAACAAATTAGCAATCTGGAAATGGAACAGCAAATTGAAATGGAACAGCAAATAAATGGAACAACAAGTAAATGGAACAACAAATAAATGGAACAGCAAGTAAATGGAACAACAAATAAATGGAACAGCAGGTAAATGGAACAACAGTTCAAGAATAGAACAGTAATCGAAATAAGTAATAACTGAGTTCTTTAAGCTGCAACTCTATTTAACCATGCCAATCAAAACACCAATCCCTCAATCTTATATGATGGAACAATACTATAGAACCTTAGAAACACACCATACTTAATCTGCTTCTGTTAAAACACATACGACTGTATCTCATAATAAAGAATAGTCACATTCGATACCCATGTAAAACAGATCTTTCCAGATGACTTGTTATAATGCAAAACACAATCGTGAAGAATTATGTAATAAAGTAACAGTGTCCTGTAGGGATTAATCAATGCTTAAAGAATTGGTAAAATAACATAGCATCGATATAAAGTTCAAGAACACGAAATGACTTAATCACAACAGAGCATGTAATAGAATATTCTCAAAACACAGCAGATTACCAGAGTACGTCTATGAACAAACCACACGGAAACCACACGTAATAATACAAGAGCAAGTGTCCTCCAGGGCCGGGCCCTTAGCCTCCAGGGGTACACCGCTTAAGATAGATCCAGGCTCAAAGATAAAAGAGTGAACAAGTCTGTATTAAAGCATGCAATAAAATTACAGGAACTCAAGTCTTCAACCGAACATAAAGATCATAGTCCTGATCTTCCTTAAAAGAAATTACACCCCAAAAAGATCCTCCCTGAAGCCAACAGTGCTACCCCTTTTATAGGGAAGATGGCGGAGATATCTAGGTACAGAAAATAGGTAAAATAGCGATTCATCCTGAGGGATTCGCAGAATCATTAATACTGCGTTACTTCTTCCCTTTTCTGTTTCGTGCTGGTATCTCCGCGTCCTTTCTTGGGTTGATTCGTTGTGATCTGGTTCGTTTCCGGTCTTCCGTCAAAGGGACATCAGTTAGCTCATCCTTGTCTTTACTTTTGGAATGGCCACCTCCCGTATTTCCTCCCTCCTGCACATAGAAATGACGACTATCAGTGCTTTTCATTAATCTCTCGTGTTTCGTTATAAATTCTTATCATTATCTAGATTTCTCATGCAAAAGACTTTTGAGTTCTGATGAAAAGATACCAAAATGACCATCGAAACATACCTTCCTTGGTACTCCACAAGATGAATTCAACAAAATTTGACATTTGAATTTTCAAATATTTTGAGCGAGTTCTTATTTACCCTTGAGGCTAATTTTGGAAAATATTCTATAGGCATAGAAATATTATTTTTAGGACGCCCTTTGATTAAATATTGAATCTAATCAAAGCTAGAATAACATTTATTTGGAGGGAAAATAAAATAATCAATTTTACTTCAATATTTATTGGGTCTTTAAGTAGTTTTTCAATATTCAATTTGGGGTTCCCTGACCACACATTGGGGTTCCAACTTTGACTAGACATATCTCCTCAACTGTGAGAATTTATGTGGCATTCCACCTACCATTGGAATCTTCATGGTGAGCTAGATCAACTAATGATGGACTCTCTTTCAAATTCATTGAGTTTCTCATCCAAATTCTTCATAAAAAACATGGAATTTGACAACACCGCAGGAAATAGGTCTTCTTGACACTTTAAGCTTCCAATCAATGCAATCTAGAAATTAAGAGAATTCAAATAATAGCGTTGGAATCAATGAAAACACCTTTCAATACTTTTAAAAAATGTAATCAATAGATTTTTGTCAATTCTCCTAGCTATATTTTTTCTTTTCATCTTCAAGATGTACTGCTATAGCTACTGGTTCTTGTGTGGCAACAACATCATTAGCAAGTTCTTATGTTTAAGAAAAATTATTCTCCATAGGCTTCTTTTCCTCAGCTACTGGTTCTTGTGTGATAACAACATCATTGATAAGTTCTTGTGTGCCAACCAATTTTCTATCAATAGGTTGCTTTACCTCAATACTGGTTGTTGTGTGGCAACAACATCATTGTAAGGTTCCTATGTTCCAGCCTATAATTCCATGCCTTCCCACTCAAGTTCTATTTGTACTACAACCGCTATTTTTTTTTCCTTCTATATATCATCATATGCATACCCAACCTCACTAAAGATCTCTCCACAAGCTTCACACAATTTTTTATGTCCCTTTAGTTTTGGAGGTGTAGGAGGATGGATTCATCATTTCAACAACCTTGGTGAGGTTTTCTAATCTCTAGGGTTCTTTTCTTTGAGTTTTCCTTCTTAAATTGGAAATTTGTTTTCTTAATTCAAAATTTTCTTTCGTTAAATTATCAACTTGTTGAGACAAGGGGTCAATTTGGGACTTACCAGAAGGAGGGTTGTTAACATTTTTATTCTTGAGTTCCTTATCTTTCTCCTTGATAGTTTGTTCTTTTCGCTCCTTTGTATCAGTAGGAGTTTTAGATGATTGAGTTGGTGATCATGTTGTTATAGAACTCCTAACCCTTCTTTTAGGAAATATGCCACCCACTGGATTTCTCAATGACCATTTCTTGGTTATTGTCCTCAAGGGTTATTATTATACAATAGGGAAAGCTTCAAATTATGAGCTTCCTAACTATCCACTGGTTACATAAACCAATGTGTTAGCATCGAGGCCATCAATAGGGGTGTGAACATGGGATTCACTAGGAAGTGTATCAATAGGAAAATTTTTAGTATCATCTCTTTTGCTTAGTTTTGGCTCTTCCATCCCAACATCCTCACTTTGTTCTCCTAATTCACTCCATAATTCTTCTTGAACTGAATCTATGGTAGAGAACACCAATCCTATCCATGTTCTTCCTTGTTCCAACGCATAAACAACAATGATCTTAATCAAACCATCATTTTTTACACAAGTTTTTGGATGTTTTACTTGTTGAACAACTTTGGCCATATGCTTCAATGAATCCAACAAGAAGTATGACATATTGATAAATTTCCCATGGTGGAGTGGGGCCAACAACTAGAAGTGGTAGTTGAAGATTATTCCATATTGACCTTCACAAGTAATATACCTCTAGACAAAGTATACCACATCCACCCATGGATATGGTAGTGAAGTTCTATCTACACCTCTTTCCTTGTTCTTAAGTTGTTCTCCTTCTTCAAGAAAATTGACCTTTGCTATTGGAATCAACATTTTCCTACTGAACCAACACATTCTTGCTTAAGTAAAAGTTTTTAATCTATGAATTACTTCCTCTCTAATTGCAATTTCTATTCCTCTTACAGTTGAGCTATGTTCTATCAATTTCTGTGTGAATTCAAGAGTATTGGGTTCGTTAAATCCCCTAAACCTATCAAACTACACTAGGCACCCTGCATTTTGAAAATTCTAGTAAAATATTGGGTGATTATGCAGTGAATCATTTGATTTTGGCACTTGACACAATATCTCCTCTCATGGCTTCTATGTAGATACACACATTATTACAATTTCGACAGATGAGGTATGCGATTGTTGTTGCGGAGAAGAATTTTAAGCTTACAAAAATTGATAAGGTTGGTTACAATAAGGTGTTACAATTGGTATGCAAGGTGTCATAATTAGCAAATAAGTTGCTTTATATGGACGAATTACAAGAGATTGGATTAGAGTTATGGTGGAAGAAAGGTAAAAAATAGCGATATTGGGAGTGGTGATGCATATGATGAGAATGATAGTGCGGTGTGCCAAGTCATGATAAATGTCATGGTATTGATGGCATGACGCATGGTGTATTATACAATAGTATGATGTAAAATACACACCCCCTCCTAATTGAGAAGGATTCTGTCCTTGGCTATCGTGGCAAGTGGGTCATGTCACACAAATTGCAATGATGTAAGAAAGTGAAAGAGAGATATAACTGTCAGGTGCTTACCTGATGCCAAGACCTAGTAGCTAGTTCATGATGATGTTGACTTGGTAGGAGGTAAATCACTAGTAGAGTTCAAGGAAAATGTCCTCGGTGGGTCCCTTTAGTAGAATTTAACCATGCAACTATGGTAGAAGTACTCAGTGGTACATTGGATGGAAACAACTTGGCTCTCTAGTATCAATGTCTAGTGTAGCAACAATGAGTGTAACAACAACTGTATCAACACCTGAAAATCTAAAATTGTTACTAATAAAAATATACTGAAAAAATAAGGTATCAATCACCAATAAGATGGTTTTTAGCCAATCCTTATCTAATCATTCACCAAATGGGCTTTCACCATTAGATTTATTTATTTATTTATTATTATTATTTGAACAAGTAGAAGATAAATTAGGAAGTTAGAAGAATGGGAATATGCGCCCTTGACCCAACAATATCAAGTTATGAATATGAGAGAATGTGAGAAAATGAATCCTTAGAAAGTGGTTTATGATACAAACGAAGACGATATCCTTTGGAGAGAAAAGTGTTTTGTGATCCATTGATAGGTTTCAACTTAACAATCCCATTATCAAAGACTGTGTCCACTTCAAAAGGACTTAGCCACCTGGTGCGAAGCTTTCCTTTGAAATCCTTGAAATTGGAGTCATATAGTAGTGCCAACTCACCCTTCTGAAACACCTTCTTCTTGATAAATCTGTCTTGCCACTTGGTTCATTGTTGTTGAATGAGAGTAGTGCATTGTATGGCATCCAAGCACATTTTGCCCAATTCATTGAGATGGTCCAACTAGTGTCTTTGTGCTATATTCAAATCCAAATTCACTTCTAAAATATTCGTGTGTCTTGATCTCAAACTCAATAGGAGAAATAAGACTCTTATCATATACAAGCTCATATGGAGAGAGGCCTATGGTGTTCCACCATGTAGTTATGTAGGCCCAAAGTACCTCTGGAATTCTCTTAGCCCAATCTTGGTGGGACCATACATGGTCTTTGAAAGAATAGAATCAATCACTTTGTTGGCACACTCCACTTTTCCATTGGATTTTGGGTGGTAATATGAGGTGATCCTATGATAAAAATTGTACTTCTTAGTGAGATTTTCAATTAGCTAGGAAGTAAATTATGGCCCTCCATTTGTAACTATCTCTCTTGGTACTCCATAACGAACAAATATTTCTTGAAAAAAGAATTCTGAAATAACTTTCTCAACAACCTTAGTGAGTGCTTTAGCTTCAACCCACTTAGTAACAAAATATGTAAAAACTAGAATGTATGACATTTGATGAGATGGGGGATTGATAGGCCCCACAAAGTCAAGATTCCACCTCTCGAAAGGCTCAATAACAAACTCAGCCTATAATGGCATCTCATCTAATGGGATAGATTGAACCATCCTTTGGAAGCTAGCACACCCTTGTACACACTTTTTTGCATCTTGTAATATGGTAGGCCAAAAATAGCCCATACGAAGTACTTTATGACCTATCCTCTTATCCACAAAGTGTCCATGAAAATTCTCATCATGGAAAGCCTATAAGATATCGTGGATTTAATATTCCCCCACACATTATTGGATTTCATGATTTGGACCTATGTGAAAGAGATAGACATTCATACAAGAATATCGAGTACTTTGTTGAATATTTTACATTTTTCTTTGGAAGAAAGGTCGGGTGTGTTATAGACATATTTGGGCACTGCAACCCAAAACACATATGTCCATAAAACCAAGGGCTTCTAAGTCCCTAAAAGTGTTGTCTCATACCCTAAAGGAGCAAGGTCAGCTGATTACATCATCCCAGAAGTTCTCCATGAAAAACTACTTAGAACTGCTCAAAACTGGACCATACAAACTACTCAGTGCTAAGGGTGCGATGCATCTCACCTGCCACATGCAAAAAGTGCGATGCATACTGGAAATCCCTTCTGTAGGGTGCGATGAGCGAGAGTAGACAAATGGCAGAAGCAGTTTGCTAGGTGGAAACCTAGAGAATCTTCTAGAAGCTGCTCATTTGACACTTGCCCCTCTGAATTCGCCTAGGGATGAGTAAGAGATCATGAAATCTCCAAGTGGAACCAAGAACTATCAGAGAGATGACACTAATCAAAATCCCAGAAGCTAAATCACCCCCCTGCAAACATCTATATATGGATCCCTCATCCTAGAGATCCAAAGGTTGGAATCTTGTATTTTGGAAGGAAGTGTTGTTGGTTTCTCTGTGCAACATTGTATTGTTGGGTGATCTAAGTTTTTCATGAGGTGAAGAGAGCTTTCATGCTGGGAGGATGGCACTGGGTCAGACCAATGGATTGAAATCCTCTCTTCTACTACTTCTATCAATAAAGCTATTTGAGTTTTCCTCCATATTCTTGTATATCTCTGAATCTTGTATTGATATATGCATTTGTATGGTTAATATACATCCGATCCTATATTTTTTATCGTTATAGATATCTATGCTTTGATGGTATTATGCTGCTTTGACTCTAAAGGTGTTCTTTAAAGCGGGACAAGTAAGGAAGGAGTGGTGAATCTCTGTCAAAGGAGGGAGGAAACAAGCAAGGAGCCAAGCAAAAGACTAAGGTTGGTACTCTCTACTTCTCTCTCATCTATCTCTCATAAAGGAAAACACAAGTAACTTTAATCTGTTTGTTTCTAAGATAGCTACCCATCTTAGTGGGTGTTGGGTCCCTATAATACTAGTGATTACCCCATTACTATTGTATTTATGCCCCTTATTAATATTGTTGTGCCCCTATTGCCACCATATTGTTATTACTGTGCCCCATAGAATCCCTCTATTGTTATTTCTGTGGCTTTATATTATTATTGTTAGGTCGACTGGATTATATTGTGACTCCTTAGACTCCTATATATAGAAAGGAGGTTTTTTCATTTGAATCATCCAAGAATTTTTCATTTATGTAATGTAAAGGAGGTTTCCCCCTCGAAGAGGCTGAATTTTAAGGCGTTGATCTATCTTTTCTATCTTTTCTTGAGCTGGTTTCATAACATTTGGTATCAGAGCTTTGGATTCTAGGTTTCGCTGCTCCAAACAGGTCATCGTGGCATTTTCGCTATAATTTTTTTCTGTGACGTTTCAGAAGTCGCAAAAAAACCCATTTGAGAAGAAATCGTGTTGAACCTTGGGTCCGAATTTTAGAACTTTTCGCGCGATATTTGTGGAGATATGATCTGAGGAAGTTGGTCTTTTTGCGGACTCCTGAATTACATTCAAAACAGGTGACCTGGGTAAAATCGTCATAACTTTCTCTCTAGGGATCGGATTGAAATTTCGTAAGAAGGTACAGAAAGACAAAGGACTGTAGTTTCTTGTATGAATTTTTCAGATCCAAAGGTTGAAACAGTGACTCGTGGCATGTCGTACAAGTTCGCTCTACTGAACTAGTCTATAATCAAGTCACTGTGGGAGATTTCGCATAACTCTTCCTTGGAGAATCCAATTTGGGTCAGACTTGTGGCATTGGAAAGAGGACACAGAGGGCTACTGCAGGTCACAAATTCAGAACTAGATGATAGAAAAGTACAGAGATACATCAGAGGCAATATCGAGCTCCTACAAAGTGAAAAAAGGTGTGTAGATTTTCTTAAATTTTTGCTTAAGCTTGGTTTGAAAATTTATTTTGAAGGAATTCAAAGGGCATAGTAGAGCATTATTATCAGTAACTGATGCCCCGAGGAAATAAAATGCAAACACCAAGTAAGGAACCTGAAAGCTCTAGCATGACTCATGAAGAAGAAGAAGAAATGCTATATGATATATCAAAATTACAAGAACAAGTGCAACAAGTGTCACTTGCACAAAAAGCAACAGAATCTAAAATGGATGGTTTAAGGAAAGATGTAGAAGCTAAGTTGGATGGTTTAAAGAAAGGTGTAGAAGCTAAGATGGATGGCATGGAAGCTAAGGTGAATGGCATGGACACTAAAATTGATGGCATGGATGATAAGATGGAAGAATTGAAGATAAATATGAATAAGTTGCTACAAGAAATGGTCACTAAGGGTGAAAGGGTACTAAAGGAAACTCATGATGAGAACAAAAGAAATGTTAATCATGATTCCATAGACTCTAATGTTGGATCAAAGACTCACCATGTTCCAAAAATCGATATGAGGAAGTTTGATGGCAAGGATCCCGCCACATGGATATTACAGATGGAGCAATTCTTCGATCTCAATAATGTGCAAAACACACAAAAGGTACGTATGGAAACTTTATATTTGGAACCAAATCAGTTTGTATGGTATCAATGGCTTTGCTCTCGTAAACAATTTATCACTTGGGCAATTTTTACAGAAGAATTGATAGCACATTATGAGGATACAAAAAGCAACACTTTTTTTAGCCAATTGATAAGTCTCAAACAAAAGGGTTCAATAATGGAGCACATTGAGGAGTTCCAAAAATTGAACATAAGGGTAAAAGATATTCCAGAGGAGCATAGGATTGATGTGTTCATAGGGTCTTTAAAGGATAATATCCAACATGATGTTCGCCTTTGGGAACCTGATTCATTAGAGAAGGCATTCAGGTTAGCAAGAAAAATGGAAAGCAAAATTATGGCAACCAGGAAGCATACCACTCACAACTATAAAGACGGAAGTGTTGTTGCCCCTAGTCTTCCACAACCTATAAGGTTGACACCACAACAATTGGAAGAAAAAAGAGCAAAAGGGCTTTGTTACAGTTGTGATAGCAAATACACTAAAGGTCATAAGTGTGCTGAGAAGAAATTATTCTACATAGATTGTGAAGAGGAAGAAGAAAAGGAGCAAGAAAGGTCAAAAGAAGAGGATATACTCCAGGAACAAAGCCTAGATGAAGAACAAATAAATCCGACCATATCTTGTAATGCATTGGCAGGAATTACCACTCCTCAAACCATCAAGATAGAAGGACAAATCAAGAAGAAAAAGGTAATAGTGTTGATTGATTCAGGAAGCACCCACAATTTTATTCATTGTAAGGTAGAAAAGAATTGAATTGCTTCCTATATCCAGCACCAGAGTGTCAAGTGATGATTGCAAATGGAGGAACAATAAATTGCTCTGGAAAGTGCCATAATATCAAGCTATCCATGGGAGAATATGTATTGACTAGCCCAATGCTTTCCATTCCAATGGGAGGTGCTGATGTTGTACTAGGAGTCCAATGGCTACAATCCTTGGGTACAATAGCTTTTAAATTTCAAGAAATTTTCATCAAATTTTCTACGGAAGGAAAGGAAGTTGAATTAAGGGGTATTGCAGGGAAACCAGGAAAGATAATCAGCTCTAATGGTATGACAAAGCTTCTAAAAAAGGAGCAAAGAGGTGTAATTGCACAATTATGTTCACTAGATGTTTCCACATCGGAATCATCTATTTCTCCAGATCTCCAAAAAGTCCTGGACAATCATTCCAAGGTATTTGAGACTCCCAAAGGTCTCCCACCTATGCGTGATCATGATCATGCTATTCATCTGATTCCAGGAAGTGTTCCTCCAAACATCAGGCCGTACAGATATCCCTATGTCCAAAAGAGTGAAATTGAACGTATGGTTGCAGAAATGCTAGAGGCTGGTATAATTCAACCGAGTCAAAGTTCTTTCTCTGCTCCAGTAGTATTGGTGCACAAGAAGGATGGATCATGGCGCATGTGTCCAGATTATAGGGAGCTCAACAAGCTCACTATTAAAGATAAGTTCCCCATTCCTGTCATTGATGAATTACTGGATGAATTGCATGGATCAATTTACTTCACCAAGTTGGATCTTCGTTCAGGATATCATCAAATCAGAATGAAGATTGAAGACATTCCGAAAACAGCATTTAGAACTCATGAGGGTCATTATGAATTTTTGGTCATGCCTTTTGGCCTTACCAATGCACCTTCAACATTTCAAGGTTTGATGAATTCAATTTTCAAACCATTCCTTAGAAAATTTGTGTTAGTATTTTTTGATGATATACTAATCTACATCAAGTCTTGGAAGGATCATGTTGAACATGTTGACAGGGTGCTACAACTATTGGAGGAGAAACAATTATATGCAAAAAGATCCAAATGTTTCTTTGGAGTCCAGGAGGTGGAATATTGGGTCATATTGTATCTCATGAAGGAGTTAAGGTAGACCCTAGCAAAAATTAAAGCCATTAAGGAATGGAAAATCCCCACATCCATAAAGCATCTGCGAGGATTTCTCGGGTTGACAGGGTATTATCGCAAGTTTGTTAAGAATTATGGGAGAATAGCAGCACCTCTAACAACATTATTGAAGAAAGATGCATTTTCATGGACTCCAGAAGCAACAAAGGCCTTTGAACATCTTAAAGAGGCAATGTGCCAAGCACCGGTCTTAGCTACACCGGACTTCACAAAAACCTTTATTGTGGAATGTGATGCTTCAGGAAATGGAATTGGTGCTGTTTTAATGCAAGATGAAAGACCCATTGCTTTTGAAAGTCGTCCAATCAAGGGAAAGTTTTTAAGCAAAGCTATTTATGAGAAGGAAATGTTGGCAATACTCCATGCACTTAAGAAATGGCGACCCTACCTAATGGGAAGACACTTCAAGGTAAAAACAGATCATGATAGCCTTAAATACTTTTTAGAACAAAGATTATCCTCTGAAGAGCAACAAAAGTGGGTCACAAAGATGTTGGGTTATGACTTTGAAATCATCTACAAAAAAGGGAAGCAAAATGTGGTGGCAGATGCACTCTCAAGAAAGGATGAGGATGTGGAAGCATTGTTGTGCGCCATTTCTATTATCCAACCAGATTGGATAAACGAAGCAAGGGAGGAATGGAAGAATGACGAAGAAGTGTGGGCACTTATTCGAAAGTTACAACAAGATTCCAGTACGTCTGATACATTTAGCTGGCAAAATGATTCGTTATGGTACAAAGATCGCTTATACCTCTGTAAGAATTCCCAGCTAAAACAAAAGATTCTTATGGAATTGCACACTTCTCCCTTAGGAGGGCACTCAGGATTTTTAAAAACTTACCACAGGGTTAAGAAGGAATTTTTTTGGGATGGCCTTAAATCAGATATTCAAAAGTTTGTGGCGGAATGTTTGGTTTGCCAACAAAATAAAGTTGAAACAATTAAGACACCGGGTCTATTACAACCTTTATCCATTCCAAGCCAATGTTGGGAGGAGGTTTCAATGGATTTTATCACAGGTTTACCAAGTTTGAGGGAAAGAGTGTCATCATGGTGGTAGTTGACAGACTTACCAAGTATGCACACTTTTGTGCATTATCACATCCATTTAAAGCCAGTACAGTTTCTACTGCATTTATGGAAACAATTCAAAAGCTACATGGAAACCCAAAGATTATTGTAAGTGACAGAGATCCCATTTTCACTAGAAATTTTTGGACAGAATTATTTTCTTGTCTTGGTACTCAGTTAGCTCATAGCTCATCTTATCATCCTCAATCTGATGGGCAAACTGAGATAGTAAACAAATGTTTGGAAGGATATCTTCGTTGCTTTTTATCTGATAAACAGACACAATGGGTCAAATGGTTGCCTCTGGCTGAATGGTGGTATAACACTTCCTTCCATACAGCAACAAAAATGACCCCATTTATGGCACTTTATGGGTATCAACCACCATCCATCACATCATATTTAAGAGAAATTCTAAGGTTCAGGCAGTGGAACATCACATTGAACATCAACAACAAGTCCTCCAACTCTTAAAGGATAACCTCGTGTTGGCACAGAATAGAATGAAACACAAGCAGATCAACATCGCAGTGAAAGAAGTTTTGATGTAGGTAATTGGGTATTCCTGCTGCTACAACCATATAAGCAAATGTCCCTCAAGCAAGCTAAGAAGGATAATAAATTATCACCAAAGTATTATGGTTCGTACAAGGTGTTGCAAAAGATTGGTACTATGGCATACAAATTGGAGCTTCCTGCAGCTTCTCGATTGCACCCAGTTTTCCATGTTTCATGTTTAAAGAAGGTTATAGGTGACAAGCTCCCAGTTCAAACAATATTGCCAGAACTTGACGAGGAAGGAAAAATTATATTGGAACCGGAAGCAGTCATAGAAACAAGAACTCGACACCTACGAAATCGATCAATTTCAGAGTATCTTATCAAGTGGAAGAACTTATCCGCTGAAGATTCCACATGGGAGGATGAGAATTTTATGCATAAGTATCCAGAACTACTCAAGCGTTGAGGACAACACTTTTTTGAAGGAGAGGGGCATGTTGGGTCCCTATAATACTAGTGATTACCCCATTACTATTGTAGTTATGCCCCTTATTAATATTGTTGTGCCCCTATTGCCCCCATATTGTTATTACTGTGCCCCATAGAATCCCTCTATTGTTGTTTCTGTGGCTTTATATTATTATTGTTAGGTCGGCTGGATTATATTGTGACTCCTTAGACTCCTATATATAGAAAGGAGGTTTTGTCATTTGAATCATCCAAGAATTGTTCATTTATGTAATATAAAGGAGGTTGCCCCCTCGAAGAGACTGAATTCTAAGGCGTTGATCTATCTTTTCTATCTTTTCTTGAGTTGGTTTCATAACAGTGGGACTACTAGCTCTGAATAGACACTAGTTTTCCCGATAACAAGGTGGAAGTCTTCCTACAACAAGATAGAAATATCTACGTACCACGGTGAGTGAATCGATACTGCAAAAATATATTCATATGGAAAAGAGTCCTCAATAGGTAAATTATCACTATTGTTGGTAATTTTAGAAAGGAAGTTGAAAATGGCGTTATCATTTCTAGGCTTGTCCATAATAGTGATATCAAATTATTTTAGTAAAAGTAACCACTTAGTAATTTTACCATTTATAACTAGTTTATTCATTAAGAATTGAAGGGTAGAGTGATAATAATGTAAAAAAACCCGATAACGTGTAATATAATGTTGAAACTTATTGGTAGCATGTACAATAGCAATAAACTCCTTTTCAATTATCATATAGCTCAATTAAGCAAGGGTTAATTTCTACTGATTTAATATATGGCATAAGGATTTGTTTCTTCTTGTTGTCCCAATACAATCCCAATAACAGTGTTAGAGGCATATGTGAAAATATGGGATGATAAAGTCCAATTAGGTCCACGTAAATAGGATCTTTTGATACACACCATTTTAGACCTACAAAGGAATATTTACATATATTAGACCATATAATTTTGCATCCTTCAAAAGTAATGCAAACCATGGGGATGAAAGCTTAGAATTTTTTTTATAAAATTCCTATAATAACTTGAATTCCATATAAATTTATGTACCTCTTTTCTTTTCTTGGAGTATGAAATTTTAATATTACCTCAATTTTCACCGGATCAACTTGTATTCCTATAGAAGAAAGATAATTTCCCAACACAATTCGTTTATTCATCATCATATAAAAAAATTTAGTGATCAAAGAAAGGTTTGTTTTCTTACATCATTTCGAAACTTTCTTAACATTAGCTAATGCTATATCAAATTCATTTTCATATGGTGTAAAGCCATCCATAAAAATATCTAGATAGTCAATAACCTGGTTTGAAAATATTCCCAGAACAACTTGCTGAAAGGTAGCTAGTGCATTACAGAGTCCAAAAGGAAGGGCTTGATATGAAAACGTACCCTAGGGGTAGGTGAAAGTGATTTTATCTTGGTTTTCAATGACAATATGAATCTGATTATAACCATAAAACCCATCAAGAAATGGAAATAATTTCTTACCAGATTGGGTATCAAGAACCTGGTCAATAAAAAGGTAATATAAAGTGGTCCTTTTGTATGGCCTTATTGAGATCCTTGTAGTCAACACATATTCGCCATTTTTTATTATTTTTTAGGCACAACAACTAGTGGGGACACCCACTGGATATCATATATTAGGTAGATAAAATTAGAAGTTAATAATTTTTGGAGTTCTTCTATGACATTATCCTTCAAAGCTATGTTCATTCGTCATTGTGGTTTCTGAACAGGAAGGAAGCCATCCTTCAGGTAAATAATATGGGTACATAAACTATGGTGAATGCCCCTAATGTCTGTGTAATCCCATGAAAATTATTCTTTGTGATTTTGCAACAGTTGAATAAACTTCTATGTTTCCACAGGAGATAAATTTGGGTTAATATTTAAAGTCCTTCTAGGTTCAATTTCAATTGGGAAACTCTCAAGGTTTGGCTAAGTTGGTATCTTTTCTACAATAATATTATCAATAATATCATCCAAATTGGGTTCACTCATTATGGAATTTAAGATCTGGGAGCTAGATGAGTAACAACAAAGGGATTACTAATAAAAGTACTAATAGTATTGTCCTCCATTTCATCTTTAAAATAAAGGGCCTTACCAATCGTGAAGAGTGGACATGCACCATCCTTCTAGTTCAAATTCAACCCATAAAGGGCTTTCATAATCATTAGTTAGTTTGGTTGGAAGGTATAGGAGGAGTTTTTTGTAGTATTTCCATTAGATATTGTCATAAAAATTGATCCACAACTAATGAATGCATCAGTAGTGGCTAACCCTGACCTCCCCAAGATCAAGGGGTGTCCTCCTAGGCATGTCTTGAGCTGAAACACTAGGAAAATAGATGGATACTCCCAGGAGTTCACATAAATAACAACATCTTCTAGAATTCCCTCGTGTAAAATTTTGGATCGATTAACCAATTCCAACACAATAGGGTTTGTCTCAGATTGGTGAATCCAAACAACTCAAAGGTTTCTCTAGTCATAATGTTTATTGCAGTTCCCACATCAACCAATGTATTTGGAATAACCATTTTTCTAATTTGAATAGTTACTGTTAGATTCCCAGGATCATCATATTTGGTAGGTGAAGTTTCACCCAACATTAGTTCTGATAGTTTTCCCACCACATGGACAATGGGAGGATCTCAAGTTTTCCTACTAGGCTTCCTAACATAAAGTTCCCTTACTATTTTCGCATAGATTGAAACATCTCTAACTACTTGGAGTAATGGAATTTAGATGTACAAATTTCTCAACTCCTTTAGAAAATTAAACGAAGGTTGTAGAGTAGCTTTAACTATAGTCAATTTATTCGAGTAAGGTGGATTCAAAGGAGTTTCAGTAGTAACAACTGCTAGAGAATCTACTAGGGAAACTATTAAAACAATTCTCCTTATCCTTGATAAAATTTTGTGATTTTATATTAGTTTCTTTATATTCTTAGTTACATTCTCTTCATAAAACAATTATCAAGATCATAAACCATAAAAGCAATGGGCACAAATATAGGCTCTAACCCAGGGGAAAACCCATCTAAGGGAAAACTCAAGAGAAATTCCTCTCTTCTTATAGAATTTGATCAAATGAGAAAACCAAGAGAGAAAATCGTATACCAAGTCCTCCTACAAAAACCAAGTCAACCCTCCAAGAATCTCTTCCAATTAGGTAAAAGATTAACCAAGTCAACAAGGGTAAATCCTCCCTTAATCTTCTTCAAATCTCAGTTTCATGCTCCAATTTCAGATTTTAGACCTGCAATGATTTCAAAGACTTTGACCTATAACTCTCAGCCCCCTGCAGAAAAATAAAAACCCAAATCCTCACACATGTGAGTAGAAAAGCCACGATTTCAAATCCTTTTCTTCACTAGGGTTTATCTCCTTGTCTTCTAGCTCTTTTTCTCTTCTTTTCTTCCTCTCTTGGCTTGAGATCAAACTTGTTTCTTGTGCAAATTGAATGTGTGTCAAATGAGGTCAACACTGCTTCTATATATACACATTTGGGGAGGTCTAATAGTTTCTTCTAGGCTGACTTGTCACTGGTAGGGTCAACTTGTGCTTGGAGGCTTATTTTGATTTTCTAGACTGAAAATAAATTCTTTTAAAATTTACAACTTGCCCAATAGGGTCTTATACAAATGATATCAACTTTCTTGACTCATGACAATTATTCTTATGACATGACAAACCATACAAGAATGATGAACATGCTTAACCTAGTTGACCAATCAAAAGAAGCATGAAGCCCATGCTTGAAAATAATATTTTTCTTTCTTCTTTTCCTTGTTACATAATATATATGTAATGACATGAGTACAATGACAATTATGAAGACTGAAACTAGTTACATTTTCCAACAACAACAATATCGACTATTAAAAGGTTTAATAGTAACAATGACATCAATTGTCATAGGAGTTTAAGTAGTAATGACATCATCGACTGTTATAGTGGTCTCAATAGTAATGGTAGCATTAGATATTACAAGAGTCTCAACATGGTGTCCGTCTAACAATTCTTGGGTTAGAGTTTCTTCCCTAGGCGAGTTTTCTTCTTCATGTTTTGTTATAATAGGGGAAACTATTGAATTTATTATTCCCCTCGATCGGAACAGTACATTACATCCAACGAGGGATATATAATAAATGGGAAAATTAGGTGCTTTAACTTGTTGCACCACCTTATTTTTTGGATTTAGGTTAGTTTGCACTAGTAGCTAGGGTTTTAAAGAAGGGTTACTTGGTGGCACATTGGAACGAAGTTGCATCTATTCCTACTGTATGGGTAACTACACATGGAATTATCCTAGAAAATAGATTCTGTGCCATCCTTGAGGCCACAAAAATGTTTGATTTAGGGGAGAGGGCTACTAGGGCTGAGGTCTAGGGTAATGAATTAGAAGGGGGTTAAGAAACTACCAAGGAATTATAGGATATTGTAATTACTAAGGAACCTGCTGAGGATTATACATATTAGTACATGTATTAAAAGAATATGATGGGTATTTATCCATACCTGGTGGTTGATCCTCCCATGAATTCTTAAAGCCAATTGAATATGTTGTCTCAGTATCTTCACTTAATTCCTTGAATACCACTTTTATCCATAACAACTATGGGCAATGTTCTGTTGAATGATTTTGCTCACAATTGTTAAATATTTCCACATTGTTAAGTGGGCACTCTCTAAGAGGGTGAATATTTCTACAATTAAGGAAGAATATTGAAATATATTTCTCAACTTCAACCTGCTTTTGTTTCACTTGTAACATATATAATTGAGAAGACAAAGAACTGATAATATCGCTTTTAAAATTTTCAAATAAATTACCAATTTATTGCCTCGTTACCCTACCATTAGTTGATTTGTGTACTCTAGCAGAAGCATCTTTTGCTAAAGTTATTCTCCTTGATGATCATCTTCAACTCCTAAAAAACAGTGCAAAAATATCATCATAGGGATTTGTTGATAGTGATGGAAATCTGTCAACCAAGAGGGTCTCCTTGATCAAAAGTCCCAATCAGACTTCACACTGTTTGGTGTGGGAGCCCTTCCAGAAATAAGGCCCAGATTGCATATGTTCTTAGAGATTTTCCTTGGCTACAATGGTCAACAAAAGAGAGTAATGCACATGTACTTTTAGGTGAACAAGTGGGAATTCCTTATGGAATGTTCAATTGCAGAATGTATCAAGGTTCTTCTACTGAAATGGAGATAAAAGGGAGACTTTAAAAAAAGAGTAATAGTACTAATCTAGTAAATACAGATGATCATATACATATGAATGAATCATTGATCAAACAGTGAAATAGTTCACACAGAAGCAACGATTGTTAAGAAACATACAACACACCTTCAACAAGATAAGTACCAAAGCCACCGAAATAGTTCAATTTCCTTAGTACATATGAAAACAACATACATCACAAACATTCAAAGAATAATATTATGATATTTATGACATACACTTGAAAGTGTGTTGGATCAAAAAGCTTTGAAATTAAGGAAACTTTCCAAGATACATTAGTACAATGAACACCACTAACTCCAATAGTGGAGCATTAGAGCAACCACTTGCTCCTCTAAAAGAACTATTTTCCTCTCTAATGCTTGGTAAGAGGAGCCAAGGTGAAAAGTACTTTTCATGAGTTATGAGGGTGTATATATAACAAATTGGGTGAACATTCACCTTGCTTGTGACTCTTGGACTGCCATCATGATTGTTTGACTTATCTATGTCTCTTTGACTCCTTCATGACTTTTCACATTCTATGAATGACTCTTGGAATTTCACTTTACATTACATTCTCCAATATTTAATTTACATAATCCACAAATGACACGGAAAATGATGACTTATGACATGACATAGCATGAAACTAATGACATGGAATACATGATGAAATGACAATGTAAAGCCATTCTTTGCTACTTCTTTCTTTGTGTATTCTTGAAAGATAGAACATGCTCTTCTTCTTCCTCCTCCATAAGGCTTGAAGATAGAGAGTCTTCAATGCGATCTTGATTTCCAACTGCAGTTGCAATATGGTGTCCCTTTGTCTTTCTTGATTGATCAACTTGTCTTTACAGCTACAAAGGTGTCCTCGAGTAGGGTCTCCTTATTCATATCCTTCATCATCATCCTATCATAACTTGATAAAATACCTGCAACTGAAATCCACTCATGATAAAATGACATCAATCTGATAAACCCCTAGTCTAGCATGCTTCATGATAACCACTAACTGAGCTGGAACTGGGTGATAGGCTGGGAATCAAGCTCAAGGACCGAAAAATTACACAACTCAAGAGGTCAGGAGCCAGGACATAGCCTTGAGACTGCATAGAGAATAGTTTAGACAGGACAAGGCTAGACATCTACACAATTGGGGGGCTCAAGAGGTTAGGATGAAGGCTTGAGGCTTGAGGTTTCCCACCGTTCATTTCTAGAGGGATAGAGGCCTAAGGCTTACAAAATTACACAGTTCAAGAGCTCAAGCTAGAGGCTTGTTTCTTGAGACTGCACAGTACGTAGAGGAAGTTGACTAAAGGCAGAGACTGCATAGTGCGTAGAGGCAGTTGACTGAAGGCAGAGACTACATAGTTCTAGAGCTCAAGGGTTGTAACTGAGCACTCAAACTACAAAATGTGTAGTTAGATAAGGTAGGGACTATGCATTACGTAGTTCCAAGAGGTAAGTTTTGGCTTGAGGGTTGAGATTGCACATTGCATAGTTTAGGAAGGTTGAGTGAATCTAGGTTGCTCATTCTGGAAGTTTTCTAGATTTGTCTAAGTGTGGGAACAACAAGACCAAAGTGAACAAGGAAAAAAATTGAGCATGATCACACATTTAAGAAAATCAACGAAACAACACTGATCACTCAGAACACATAAAAAATATACTTCCATCAATGTGAAGACATTGTGACAACCTTCCCCAAGTGCGACACTAAGGTACACTTTGCGACGATAGTGATGAAACTTGTGCAACAATTATTGAAACTTTGGGAATGAGTACAATACATGTCTACATGATAACAACGACTCATTAGCACCAAGGTTACCCCTTGGAACCAACCAAAACTACATATCTACGATGTGCGATGATTTCCATGTTATAAGACGACACTTGTGACAACAAGAGGAAAGTGCAAATGGCACTTATGAAATGCAAATGACATTGAAAGAAACACATGCAAGAATGAAGATGGCATGAAAATGACACTTATTAAAGTGAAAAAAAGAAATATATATAGGCATAAAAATGAAAGTGATACTTACAAAAGTGACAATGCACAAAAGCGACAGTTGGAAAAACTCACTGAAATAGAAGAACAATCTCAACCAAAAGTCAGAGACTGTCAACGAAAGTGTGTGCTAACTGTCGACACAGGTTGAACATTGTACAAGCACTATCTTGATGGAATTGTACTATTCCTATTCAGGATTTCATAAAAGAGTGTGCTCATGAACTTGTTGCAGACCGAGCATGTGTGAACAAGTGACTTTGACACTTATCGATCGACCATAAAGTGACTATGGAACGAATGATCACAGATCCACAATAAGCTCCAAAAATCAGGTGTAGGCCAAATTTTGTAGGGCATTTTTCGCAGTGAAAATGTGCTCCTTTGATATGTCCCTTGTTCTTATGAGGTACAAATATCCATATAATCATCCTTCATTCCCCGAATTAGAATTATATTTAAGATATATTTATCCTAAAAAATATACCTATACCTTTGTAAATTTTATTGGAGGCACTTGATATAATCTTCCAGGATTTCATTCTCTTTCTAGGACATTCTAAAAGGTTCCTCCCTATGATCTTTGGTCCTATAGTAATCTTTGCATTTTTCAGAAAGGTTTTCTTTATGTCATCCTAGGAAGAATTAGACACATGTTAAGTTCCATGGACCATCTTAATGAAACTCCCTTCAAAATAGTAGGGAATAAATTTAGTTTATGGGAATATGAGGTGTAGTCATAACTTTGACACAAAAATTCAAATTCAAAGAGAAAAGTATCTAGACCTTCACTGGTCATGTCTTGAAAGTTTTTGAGGGCTGAAGGAATGTTCTTCATTGAAGCTTGTCTCGAGATGCTCTCAACAGGAAATTCAAATGTGATGACTGTGTCATATACATTTGCATTCACCATGAGATTATTCCAAAAAAATTGGGGGTTTTGCAAAATTGCTTCAGGTACTCGTTGTCCACCTAGTTATCAAAAGTTTTCTGATGGCTACTTAGACTTCCCCACAACACTCCCTAGGTCCAAGATAAAGTTATCAAGGGGATACTTGTTTTTGAGACTTGGGTCTCGATGTTACAAATTCTATGCATCTATATCTCCTTATCCTTCTGACAAGTTCTTGTAGGTTTTAAACCTATATTGAAATTACTTGCATACGAATTCTAAAACATAGAAAATAAACAATGTGAGAGCATAACACATAAAACACATATACACAGAGATTTTCCCTTGGATCCCAAAACCGGGACTACCAGCTTGATTTTTCATTATGTTCCTTTCAATGTTACAATACATATATATACATGCCAAAGCATCCAATACCATGGACCAAAAAACCATCATGCCCAAAACCATGTGCGAAAACCATGCACAAAACCATAGGTAGGTTTGCCCACCTAATATAGGGTCCAATTTTTTTTTCCCTGGAGCATTGCCTCAGAACCGATAGAGGGGGGCTAGCTTCCCTTGTACAAGGGGGGCTGCTGCCCCCCTTGTGACCTCCCTGCAACGCAATTAGCGCAACGAATGGGGGGCTGCGCCCGGCCACCCCCCCCCCCCCCCCCCTATAACCCCCTAGCTAACTAGTTGGGTTAGTCATGGAAAGTATATAACACAACCAAACAGTTATGGTATTCACCTTTTACTGATGCAAATGATTCAAATATTCTTGGACTTTCTTTTGAGTAAGAGGGTTCATGATATTCTATCTCCCAAATATTTTCTTCCAACAAATATGACATGTTATGTAACCAAGTCAGAAAAGAAAAGAAAAATAGATCAATGACTTGAAAAGAAGCCTCTTAGAGGGGGAAACATCCTTTCACATCACATAAATGAACAATTATTGGATGATTCAAATGACAATACCTCCTTGGTATACATAGGAGTCTAAGGGGTCAAAATATAATTAAGGCCTACATAAAAACAATAATGTAGGGGCGCAACAATAAAAATAGTGGGCTTCTATGGGGCACAACCATAATAATATGGGGGCCACACTAGTATTATAGGGACCTAATATGCCCCTCTCCTTCAAAAAAGTGTTGTATTAAATGCTTGAGTAGTTTTGGATGCTTCTTAATAAAGTACTCATCCTCCCATGTGGAGTCCTTAGCAGGTAAATTCTTCCACTTAACGAGATACTTTGAAAATGATCTGTTTGTAGTTGTTGGATTCTTATTTTGTGATTACTTCAGGCTCCAATATGATTTTTCATTCTTCTTCAAGTTTTGGAAATATAGTTTGAACTAGGGGCATATCACCGATAACCTTCTTTAGGCATGAAACATGGAAAACTTGGTGTACTTGCGAAGATGCAAGTAACTCCACTTTGTATGCCATAGTTCCAATATTTTACAACACCTTGTAAGGGCCATAGTACTTGGGGTGATAATTTATTATTCTTCTTAGCTTGCTTGAGGGACATTTTTTGTATGGTTGTAGTCTTAAAAATACCCAATCTCCCACATCAAAACTTATTTTGCTATGATGCTGATCTTCTTGTTGTTTCATTCTATTCTGCACCAAATTCAAGTTATCCTTTAAGAGTTAGAGAACTTGTTGTTGATGCTCGATGTCATCTTCCACTACTTGAACCTTAGAATTGCCTCTTAAACATGATGTGATGGACGATGGATGATATCCTTAAGGTGACATAAATGGGGTCATTGTTTTTGCGGTATGGAAGGAATTATTATACCACCATTCTGCCAAGGGTAACCACATAATCCATCGTGTTTTTTTATTAGATGTAAATCAACAAATATATCCTTCCAAACATTTTTTCACTATCTCAATTTTCCCATGAGATTGAGGATGATAATATGAGATATGAGCTAATTGAGTACTAAGGACAGAAAATAATTCTTTCCAAAAATTTCCTATGAAAATGGGATCTCTATTTCTTACAATAATATTTGGCTTTCCATGTAACTTTTGAACTATTTCCACAAATGAAACCACAACTGTATCGGATTTGAGAGGATGAGATAGTGCACAAAAGTGTGCATAATTGGTAAGTCTATCAAATACCACAATGATAACAATATTTCTTTTGGACTTGGATAAACCTATGATAAAATCCATGGAGACCTCTTCACAATGTTTACTTGGAATGGCTAATGGTTGTAGAAGATCCGAGGTCTTAATTGTCTCAACTTTATTTTGTTGGAAAACCAAACATTCCACCACAAAAATTTGAATATCAAATTTAAATTCATTCCAAAAAATTCCTTCTTGACCCTATGACAAGATTTTAAAAATCATGAGTGCCCTCCTATAGGAGAGGTGTGAAATTCCAAAAGGACCTTTTGTTTAAGTTGGGAGTTCTTACATAGATATAAGAGATCTTTGTACCACAATGAAATATTTTTCCAAATAAATGAATTAGATGAATTGGGATCTTGCTGCAACTTTTGGATGAGTGTCCATACCTCTTAATCATTCATCCATTCATCCCATGCTTCAGATATCCAATCAAGTTGGATAATAGAAATGGAACATAGTAATTCTTCTACATCTTCATCTCTTTTTTAGAGTGCATTTGCAACAACATTTTGCTTCCCTTTTCTGTAGATGATTTCAAAGTCATAACCCAACATCTTTGTGACCCCTTTTTGCTGCTCTTCTAAAAATAATATTTGTTCCAAGAAGTATTTAAGACTATCATGATCTGTTTTTACTTTGAACTATCTTCCATTAGGTAGGGGCTCAATTTCTTTAGTGCATGTAGTATTTCCAACTTTTCCTTCTCATAAATAGGTTTCTATAAATACTTTCCCTTGATTAGATGACTTTAAATAACAATGGATGTTCATTATTGCATTAAAACAACACCAATGACATTTCTTGAGGCATCACATTACACAATAAAGGTTCTTGTGAAGTATAATGTAGCTAATACCGAAGCTTGGCACATTGACTCTTTAAGACATTCAAAGGCCTTAATTACTTGTGGAGTCCAAGAAAATGCATATTTCTTCAGCAATGTTGTTAGAGGTGCTACTATATTCCCATAATTATTAACAAACTTGCAATAATACCCCATTAACCCGATAAATCCTTGAAGATTCCTTAATGTTGTGGGGATTTTCCATTCCTGGACGACTTTAATTTTGTTAGGGTCTACCTTAACACCCTCATGGGATATAATATGAACCAAATATTCCAATTCCTATACCCCAAAGAAACATTTGGATGGTTTTGCATATAATTATTTCTCCTATAATAGTTTGAACACCCTGTCAACATGTTGAACATGATCTTTCCAAGACTTGTTCTATATTACTATATCATCAAAAAATACTAACAAAAAATTTCTAAGGAAGGGTTTGAAAGTGGAATTCATAAAACCTTGAAATATGGAAGGTGCATTAGTCAGGCCAAAAGGCATGACCAAAAATTCATAATGACCTTCATGAGTTCTAAATGTTGTTTTCAAAATGTCTTTTGTCTTCATTCTAATCTGATGATATACTGAACAAATATCCAGCTTGGTGAATTAAATTGCTCCATGTAGTTCATCCAACAATTCATCAATGACATGAATGGGAAACTTATCTTTAATAATGATTTTGTTGAGATCTCTATAATATAGACACATACGCCATGATCCATTATTCTTGTGCACCAATACTATTGGAGAAGAGAAATAACTTTGGCTAGATTTAATTATACTTGCCTCTATCATATATGTAACCATACGTTCAATTTCACTCTTCTGGGCATATGGATATCTATATGGTCTAATGTTTGGAGGAACACTTCCTGAAATCAAGTGAATAGAATGATCATGATCACGAATAGGTGGAAGACCTTTTGGAGTGTCATATACCTTGGAGTGATTGTCAAGAAATCTTTGGAGATATGGAGAAATGGATGACTTAGATGTTTGAACATCTAGTGAACAATATAATTGTGCAATTACCCCTCATTGTTCCTTCTTCAAAAGCTATGTCATTCCATTATAGGTGATTATCTTTCCAGGTTCCCTTGTGATACTCCTTAATCCAATTTCCTTTCCTTCCAAGAAAAATTTCAAGAAAAGTTCTTGAAATTAAAATTTATCGTCCCCAAAGATTGTAATAATTAGACTACTAATACAAAATCCGCACCACCCATTGGAACATAAATCATTGGACTATTCAATACATATTCCCCCACGGTTAGATTGATATTATGGCACTTTCCTAAGCAATTTATAGTTCTTCCATTTGCAACCATCACTTGACATTTTGGTGTTAGATATAGAAAGAAAATCAAATCCTTGGCTAACTTAGAATGAATAAAATTATGAGTACAACCTGAATCAATCAAACTATTACCTTTTTCTTCTTGACATATCCTTATATCTTGAGAGTTTGAAGAGTGGTAATTCCCACCAATGCATTAAAAGATATGGCTGGATTCGTTTCTTTTTTTTCAATCCTTGAGGTTGGTTCCTTGTGGTGTAAACCTACAAGGTTGTGGGAATATAGGAAAATGGTACCCAAGAAACTATAGTCCATGCAATTTCATCATATTTTTACGAAATTCAATTTGGATGCCTGAAATGAAAGTTACGATGGTTTTCATTGTGTCACCTGATTGAGATTGAATTCAGGAGCATACTAAAACCATAACTTTAGTGAACCATATATTTGATAATTTTAAACACATACATGGCAGCAATAGGATATTAAAGATAAGCATGAAAATATATCTATTATTAACAAATGATATACATTTATAGTACATTCATATGACCTTTGGTTTCATATTCCAAGGTCCCTTGGACTTCCTTAGACTATTCATCTTCCACACCAACCCTTAGAGGATTAGGTGTCTAACATTCCCCCCCCTTAATCTGAAGGGTTATGTATGAGACCAAGAAGAGAGATATAATACAAAACATGCAAAAATTCATGGCAGCACTAGGCTGAATGTGCTCTCTGAAATGTTGGTATAAGGGAGGTGGTTTAAGGATGACCACCAACACTGGAATGCTTAGTGCAGTTCCCAAAACCCTTCCAAGTCTGGAATGAAGCTTAGGTCTTTTGCTAGAGGAAGTGCTCCTGATGTTTTGAAGAGGAAAACCTTCAACCATGAAAGGGAGGTCTCACCCCACATAAAAGTGAGAACCTCAACCTAAAAAGGGAGGTCTCAACCTATGATGGTTTAAGGATGACCAACAACTGTGGAATGCTTAATGCAATTCTTGGAACTCTTCCAAAACTGGCAAGAATCTGAAGTCTTTTGCTAGAGGAAGTGTCCCCAATTCTTTGAAGAAGTATCACCGACTGAAGGCATGCTTAGGGGCATATTTGTCTCTGGCTACAACTCTGAATCTGGTATTGCAGGTTGTGGCTCAGGCTCACTTGATGTGGCTTTGAAGCTTGTAGATGACCATCATTTCCCCCCCTGTCAGATACAAGGTGAGATGATGGAGAAAATTTAACTGCAAGACTGTTCAATACTCTAGAACAAGTTTTGACATATGACTGGAATATCTTCTTGGCTCTTGATGCCCATTGCCAAGAAGTGATCCATCCAAGATGAATCTTTGTTCTTGCAGGAGGTTTGTTTATGAAGCATCTGTTTGAAGAATGACTGGTTTTATGATAGTTCTTACATGGATGAAGATCAAAACAATGATCTTTCATATGGCCAACTCGGTCATAGTGTTGGCATTTAACAACTTGTTGTGGCTAATGTGGAAGAGGTGCAGAATCTGGAACAACTGAAGGTGGATTGTTATGAAGGAATCCAGCACTCTGAAACTGAATGGGATTTGAGTAATTTGGAATATGAAAGGAAACCTCCTTATCATATCCAAGACCTGTTCTATGCTTGTTGTGGACAAGCTCTTCCCAAGGTCTAATGATCGACTTGGGAAGTGCAGATTGAGCTTCTGCATCTACATGTGACTTTGCTTCATTGGGTACTAGATCTGAATCAACTGTAAGATTATTGTTTTGCTATTTATGGGAGTCTGTTTCAATCTTCTAAACAGAAACAGGTTTAGAATGATGACTCCACTGTTGTAATTCTTCCTGCTGTAGTTGAGATTCAAGCTCCAAAAAGTCTATTTTTTCCTATGTATTCTACAGACATGTTTTAATATCACAAAGAGTGTTCTTGTTGATTTTAACTGTGTCTTTGACAGTAGATTGTATCAGAGTTTTGAGAAACTCTAATACACCATCAATTAGAGCCATAACAAGTACACCACTATTAAAATAAAAGTGTAATAGTTCTAATGGCAAGAAATGACTGAACTCTCCTCCAGAAAATACTACTTTTAATTTTCAACTTTCTACCTTCATGATTAGATAAAAAACTGATTAAAAAAACTTCAATACCAACTTCAATATACTATGTCAATACTTCATCTGAGCATATAAGCCAATGGTAGTAGAATAGGAAATATGGTGTAGCCAATGGAGGGTGTCTGCCTTATTGCTTTCTAAAATTTTGCTGAGTAGAAGGTGGAAACTTTCAGTCTAAGATGGCACTGGCCTATACCTATTATCGACAACAGATGTATGAGAAATTTGTTAATCTTTATACTTAAACATAGCTGGAATGAAACGATCGTTTGACTTGTATGACCGGAATTCAAATAAAATTTAATCCTTTTTTTGATAACATATCGGGTCACAACAGGTCCGTTAACCCACGCACATGTTCATGTGCGATTATCGTCCGATCAATCAACCAACGAACGGTCTTGATGGCTGGAACTCAACGAGGTTTTAATCCCGTTGTATAAAACCTTATCGCGTCCATTTCTAACGTTAACCTACGCGCACTTTCAGAAGCGATATGCGTCCGATCACCCATTAAACAGATGGTCTGATCACTCTGAACCTTAAACTCTTTTTAATAACCACATCACGTCCATTTAAAATGTTAACCTACTTGCATGTTTTGACGCGATATGCATTGATCTCCTCTGATTGGACGGTCACCGCTTCCCCGCGATTTCCGTCAATTTTAGCAGTCTGCCAAATTTCTTTCTCATCTGCCACTTTTACCTTGACTCCAGTCTACACTCTACGGCCACAATACTCCTCCAGGCAGGTGATATTGACGGGGCAAAGGCTGTCTTTGATGTTGTTGTAGAGTGGTGGAGCAGAACGCTATTGGGACTCAAATGTGTGGGTGTGAAGATATGTGGATTCAAACTCAATAGTTGTAAAACATTTTGTCATTACTATCTGCCATGGTTATAATACCCATATCCAAAATGATGCTCAGATGATTTGTTGGGCATGGAATCCCCCCACAACATGTTTTGGGGCTCAAAGCCAAAGTTTTGAGTAATATTATTGTAAAAACTCTGCGAATTGTGGGCGCGGAGCGCGAATTGTATGTTAGAGTCATAGGGCTGTCTGCCCTAGGTTTTGAATGTAGTGTCGGCCTACCCATGGTCCATGGACCATGGGATTGTATAAATAGAGAGAGGCTCTAAGTTGTAAAGAAACACAATGGAATGATAGAATATGATAGCGAAGCATAGAGCAAGAGTCTAAGTGTCTTAGGTCATAGTAGTAGGAAGAGGCTCTGCAGCTGAGTGCACAGAGGCCTACTAGAGTCCGCAACTGAGTTTGCGGAACCCTATAGCTGAGTGCATAGGGTAGGGTTGAGTCTGTAACAGAAGGAAAATAATAATAAAGAGAAGTTTTATCTGAATCCTGTGTATCTATTCCGAGTTATTACATGTTTGATATTACTTGCAATTATACTATTTATTTACTACGTGCACTTATATGAATTGTGAACATTGCTAAGTATAACTAAAAGTGTATAAATAAGTTTATTTAATCACCTAATATCGGGTTGCGAGTAAGGATTTGGGTAATAACATTGATCGAGCCCCGAGTAGGGCTGTGTGAGGGCAACATCTCAGGCTGCAAGGTACGGGTAAGTGCATGTAGCGACATGCACGCAGGGTTGAACCGCAGACCACTTGATACCATCAGACATCTCCAGGGTGTGGAAACCTAGTTCTGCACCCTCCCATACTACTTCGGGTGAGACCTCAATCCGTGCTCCGCATACTATGGCCCAAAGGGCTAGTAGCGTCGAGATTTGTTTGGCTAAATCACCTCTGAACGTGGGTCAAGCCCCAACAAGCCAACAAATGGTTTCGTTGCTGGGACTGGGATGTGCATAAGGGATGTCTTATGTTGTGTCACTGGAATCCAACAAAGAAAGAAATTGAAGGGTGGTTTGACAGGAAGATTCACGAGTTCGCAACACAGGAAAACATGAATCTGCAAGTATCAAAGGAATAGTGGTTAGACCGCTACTTATATACGGAAATCCACAAAATTTTCTTTGCGTCCTCCCCCTCTGAGCTGTATGAGTGGATCACGAAGCTAGCAGACAGTTAGGGAAGGTGTAGGCTCGACAAACTGATTGTGTGGACTCCAGAATTGGTGCGTAGACTAGAAGTGTCAGAAGATAAGATCGCGTGCGCTGTGGACCATTGGCTCGATCGAATTATAGGAGTATTTATCACCGAGTTCACGGTAGATACGACCATTAGCTACAGCGAGGCAGAATGTCACTTCCTCAAGGGACCGCAAGGTAAGTACATTAAATCATTAAACACTTGCATCAAAATGCTATTGTGTGAAAGCGGGTTATGCGAATAAATTGATGTTTGGGACTATGTGACGTGGGAGGATCTACAGAAACGAAGTTAGTGCAGAGATAGAAAATAGCTCCTTGATTTCACCCGACAGGAAAGTGAGGAAGAGCTTGTGAAAGTTTCTCCGAGAAGCGCAATCAATCTGATAAGGCAACAAATTCTGTGCATACCACCCCCACCTACACCACCACCAATTTCACCATCATCAAGCCCATCTCCACCCACACCCCCTCTTCCACCACCACAGTTCAATATGGCAAGCGTGATCAAACTACTGGTATTCAGAGGAGTAGGGAACGAAGATTTGGACCAATTCTAGTTCGTAGTAAAGGCTATATGGGAAGCACAAGGAGTCATGGATGACAATATAAAGAAAGATACATTGGTAAGCGCATTGCAAGATTTCGCACTAACATGGTACATTAAGCATTCCAATGACCATCCAAATGCAGGGATCACAGATATCCAGGCCGTGTTGAACAGGGAATTTAGTAGGCCAAAATTAGAGACACAATCGATTATTAAGTTTAAGGAAATCGCGATGCTTCTAGGTGAGACCCCATGGGATCTGGACTAGAGACTGAAGAGTATGATTCACGAAGCCAACATGACCTTGATGGATGGACAACATCGCCGATGGTTTCTAGCGTCACTAACACCGCATTTAAGGACGGTACTGTCACAACAAAAGTTGTCTACCCAGGCCGAAGCTTTGGAGATTGCAATGAGATTGCATGAGACCCCAATACAAGATCTTGGTCTGGGAGTCCAACAAATCCACGCGCAGCTGCAAAATTTGTGTCTGGAAATGCAGAGTTTGAAATAGGATAGGACAACTCAGCCAGAGGCGCATGAGGAGGTATGGTGCATAAAATGCAAAGGCCAGGGGCATGACAAGGAACACTATCCAGTTTTCGCGAATTATTTGGCGGGAGGAGGGCCAATGCCATTAAGATCAAAGGAACAAGCAGGATCGAGCATGGTGCTTGCATTATGGTGCACGATTTGTCATATAGGAGGAAAACACACTACAGATAACTGTAACCTATTACAAAAGTATATGCAGACTTCCCAACAATTGTGCTATAATTTTTGTAGGTAGGTAGGCCATGATGAGCACACCTGCAAAAGTTACAAGCTGATGATGGATCAGACCCCTACCTATAGAGTGCAGACTGAAATGTGAGCCCTTGATCCAAATGCAAGGATGGCACGTGTTGGATTTCAGGGGCACGGACGAGGTCGAGGTGGAATGGGACTAGGAAGGGGTCGTGAACAACTAATTTGTTACAATTGCGGAGGACCAGGGCACTATGCTCGCGATTGTACAAATCCGATGAGAGCATCATGTTTATATTCTACCCAATTTGATCATGAGACAGAGGACTACCCTACACTAATAGCGAGGTTGTGCGATAAAGGAGTACTCCAGCCTACCCCGACTTAGAACCTAAAAATGATGAGGTCTGAGCCGCGCGAAGAGGACCTGAATGTAAACATAGTGCTTCGAAGCGGTATCACAACTGGAGATGACAAAGGTAAGCAACCAAGAGAAAGTGCGTGGGTTCGCAAGGCTCTTACAAAGGAACCTAAATTTGATTTGGAGCGTGTGAAGGAGACATTCATGGAAGCTAAGAAGAGCTTCACGGAGGCCTCCACTTTAGGTAGTAAGGATCAACTAGAACTAGGAATGGATCCTTCAATGCTCACTACTTTTCCAGAGACATGCATGAAACTGTTGCATGATAGCAAGGTTGTAAAAGGACTGCAGGAACGTATTACTAAGTGCACTGGGTCAGGAGAACCACACGTAGTCCAGAAACTTGGAAAACATGCATTGCGAACGGGAATGGAAATGAGATTGACTACGCAAATCGGAGAGTACAAAATGGATCAAGTAATTCTGGATCTCAGATCGGATGCGAATGTACTACCAAAACAAACATGGGAATGCATGGGCAGATCCACGCTAGATCTACAATGGTCTCCTATTCAATTGTGAATGGCGAATTGGCAAAAGATCCTACTGATAGGAAGATTGCAGGGGATAATAGTAGATATCGAAGGTTCTAGTGCGCTGGTAGATTTCGAAGTGATAGAGATTGTTGATGACAGCAATCCCTATCCCACGCTACTAGGAATAGATTGGGCCATTGATATGAATGGAGTAATAAATCTAAAAAAGCGCAAAATTATTTTTGAGAAAATGTCACTACGTGTAGTGGTACTTTTAGACCATACGGAAGGAGCGCACTACACAGAACCGGTGCATGACAATGATAGTGATGACAATCTTGACTGTATTTACAAGATAACCTCTCAAGAGCAGGATTGGGTGAACCCAACAGCAGACGGTAGGTTTTTGTGGGAGCGCGAAAGCTCCTGCACTTCGGATTCAGACAAAGAAATAGAACGATGGCAAAATCGGTTACATGGAGTAACCACGCTCAATTGCAACATGATGGTAAGATCACTATGATGCGTGACAACAGAGGTAAGGGATCTGCCTAGGTACGATGGGTTGATAGCGATGGATGAATTCTTGAACAAATTTGAGCTCAAAGTGCCGGAAAAACAGTGTTTTGATGCTCTGAAATGGGCACTGCGCGCTATGCCCGCAAGGTGGTAGGGTACGCACCAGCAGAGTTTCAGGGATTGGCGCGAATGCAGAAGGGGGATGCTTATATGATTTGGAAAACCTCACTATGAATGAGAGCTGGTTATGAGGGGTGAAACAGCTTGCATGCCCACCTTTCTAGATGGGTACATACATATGGCACGTAGCCCGAACAAATGCACACCACTCCCATGATAGAAAACAGGAACAAAACACAGCAACAGGAAAGATGAAGCACACCAAAGATTATCCATGGGGGAAGCATTTGACAAGGTGTGCGAAGTGCTGAACAGGGTCCACCATGTGAAACACACTAATTGGGACCTGCACATACCAGTGGTTCGATGGGCCTATAGGACCATGTGCAAAACCCTGACCGCGAGAGCAATTCCAAAGCTGTGGGATGAAGCAGGGATTGTAATCTCTGAGGAGCATGCAAAGCTGAACTCGCACATAACATCACCCATAGATTCAACAATGCGCGAAGCCCAGAATGAAGAAATCATGCAACCATGAGAAGCAAAACATAGAAGACTTCAGGAAGAAATTCGATGAGGAAACTTTAGACTTCGCGAACTTGAAAAAGACCAGGTACGGCTAAGGGAGAAAAGCACTTTAATGGATGCAGAGGTCAAGAGGCTGGAAAACGAAATAAAGGAAGCATTTCTCGTCGATAAACCAAGGATGGCAAGGCAAGGTGCATATGATCATTTTGATGAATTGGAGGACTATTGCCGAGAATTGGTTAGTCTACTGCCGTGGCTGAGACCGCATATCACTGAACGTAGTAACCAGGGTAGCGCATTGCAAATAATAGAGCGCGCAGAGCCGATCACCATAATGGCAGATGAGGATTTTTCGCAAACCATGCTGGAGGACAGGATGGAGCCTCACACAGGTGGTGTGACCACCTGACTAGCCGTAGGAAGGATAGTCTGAGCACTCTAGGAAGTTGAAAGGGAGCATGGGACTATAAATTATTCTGCCTAGAAGCTGCACACTTTGAGAGGTGCACGCAAGAGCAGAACGTCACAGGGTTCGTGATCGTGCATGGAGGGCTACATTGCCATGCAGATTGGCTGGGAAGTGACTGTTGGTGTCACTATTCATGATGGGATGTTCGATTTGAGGCCAAATGGAGCGAGTAGCGAGCATTTAAGATGAAAGTTATGGGCAAGATTTGGGAAAATATGCCGCCAAGAAAGCATTAATGGCTCGGAATTGGGGGAATGGTCGAATTTGAATTCAAAAGGTGCTATAAAACTCACAGGGCTAGCCAATGGACAACACTTGGTCATTTGAGAATTGAGCATTTGAGAAGAGCACAGAGTGTTGAGAGTCGAACGATAATTGAGCTCCTAAGTTCGTGAGAGATAGAATACAGTGTAGAGATGATGATGACCATTAAGGATGGGTTGGGAATTGAAGAGGGAACTGTCGGCGAGGCCGCGTAGACCCCCTGTTATAGACATTTTTGGGCACTGCAACCCCAAGCATAAATGTCCATAAACCAAGGGCTCCTAAGTCCCTAAAGGTGCTGTTTCAACCCCTAGAAGAACAAGGTCAACTAATTATAGCATCTCCTAGAAGTTCTCCATGAAAAACTACTCAGAACTGGTCAAAACTAGACCATTTCACCTACTCCATAGGCAAAGTGCGTTGCATCCCATCTAAATACACACAGTAGGTGCATTGCATGTCAAAAAGCCCTTCTATGGGGTGCGATGGGCGAGAAGGGACAAATGGCAGGGTCAATCCGTAAGGTGGAGAAGCATGGAATCTTTCAGAAACTTCTCCTGTGACACTTGCCTCTCTGAATTCAACCAGGGATGAGTAAGAGATCATCAATCTCCAAGTGGAACCAAGAAATATCAGAGGGAAGACACTAATCAAATCTCAAGCTGACTCACCTCCCTTGCAGACATCTATATATGGATCCCTCATCCCAGAGATCCAGAGGCTGGAATTTTGTATCTTGTAAGGAAGTGCTGTTGGTTTCTTGGTGCAATATCATAGTGTTGGGTGATCTAAGCTTTTCATGAGGTGAAGAAGGGCTTACTTGCTAAGAGGATGATGCTGGGTCAGAACAATCAGTTGTAATTCTCTTTGCTCTTTCTTGATTATCAATAAAACTATTCAAGTTTTCCTCCATATTCTTGGATGATTGATTATTTATGCATTTTTATGGTCAATGTACATCTGATCCTATATTGTTTATGATAATAGATCTATGTTCTTGGATAGTGTTATGCTGCTTTGATTCTACAGGTACTCTTTGAAGCTGGGTAGACAAGGAAGCAAGTGGCAAAGACCTACCAGTAGAGAGAGGAATTGAGCAAGGAACCAAGCGCAAGACAGAGGTTGGTCTCCTTATTCTTCTCTTATCTATTTTTCATAAAGGAAAACAAAAGTAGTTTTTAGTGCGTTTGTTTCTAAGGTAGCTACCAGCCTTAGTGGGATTAGCAGCTCTACATAGACACTATTCTCGATAACAAAATGGCGACTCCACTGGGGAGCGAGTAGATTGTTTGTTCATCTACATTTGTTTACTTTATAAACTTACAGACGGAGCCTGAAGTCAAGCCAGCTAGCCTTCGAACTGCATTTGCTATGCAAGTGTAAAGTAGATCAACGCTGCTTCAGTTAATCTCCAGGTTTTGTTTATGAATTAAACGATTTATTTACAAGCTTTCTAATTGCCCTCGTGGTGGCTCTAGTAACCTCCTTAGATCTACCCTTGTGATTGATTTACTGATTACCACTTGCTTGGCCTAAATCCATGAACTGAACTGCAAACTGTGACCCAGAATCCAATCAAAGTCACGTCCCTGGTCCAGCGCACTGTCTGTTCTGTGCACTTCAAATGCAATGCACTTCCTGAGTGTAGTAGGTGCGTTGCATTTCAGTTTCACTGTGTTACAGGTGCGCTGATCAGACAAGGCCTTGCTCCTAAATTTTGGTTTCTGTGTTCACACTTTTCAGCTCTATTCAGGAGTTTTGCTGCCTGTAGTCAGTACACCTCTGTTTGAAACCCCTTTCCTTGTTGTTATTCCGCCTCCATTGTGCAAAGAACTGTAAATGTTTTTATGTGTTTTTTAGTCATTTTCAGTTCTCCTTTACAAAGAAGTAGCGTAATTGTACTGTCGTTTCTTGATTTGAAAGTGTCGCAAGTGTCGTTTTCAGTCATAGAAGAGAATCTAATTGTTCTTGATAGTCGATTACACTATTACTCTTGTATTTGATCTGAATTAGTAGTTTTTCTAGTGTCGAAAGCAAGTTTTCAATTCCAAATCGCAAAGTGTTGTCATTGTCCTCATTTTGTTTTGAAAAGAAACTTGTTAGTAATTGTCGCTTTGGAAAATAATTCAGATTTGCGCTTAGCTTTCTTTTTATCATTCACACATTAAGAAGGCTAAAAACAAATACATGCACGTGCATTTGCATTTAGACTGTTTGTTGGTTTGATTTAGGACAATGCACATAGTGTGTGCTCTATGCTCTTTGTTGAAAGAACGCCATCTCTCTTTCCTTAGTAGCTAGGATTTTCATTGCAAAAAGAAGATTAAACGACTGTTTATCATCTTAGATTGCATTTTAGGAATTGTACATCTACATCACGCGGTGAACCTGAAAGGCAAATTTCTTAAGAAAGATCAACTATAAAATAAATTTAATGAATCTAAAAACGCTTTGAAACCTAACACACAACATCTAGAAGTCTAGGCTAGAGACATATTCCAGCGTCGTAAAGCCTGGTAACTGTTGTTTTCACTGTTGGTTGGGTGATTCCTCCACTTTGAGACGATAAGTGCCAGTACGGACTTGTGCTCCCACGTACCGTCGAGTATATTTTGGGAGACCACAATAGGCTTTATCCTTTATCCATAGGAAGCCGTGTCTGCCGCCCTATCGATCGCAATGCACTAAACACAGCATTCGGGAAGATTGACTACCGTACCGTAAAAATTATTCTACAGTTTTGTGATTGGTTTGGTAATCCCTCTGTCTAGATTTCTAGAGCAGTCCCTTTCGTTCCTTTTCAGACTCCTTAATGGAAAAGGTCCATCTGAGCACTTGTCACTTCAGGCTCATTAAAAATCGAAGGCAACTAGACTCATCTTTTGTTTTTTCTCGACTCTTAAAAATTGAAAAAACAAGTTGTGTCAAAGCGTGTAAAATTTATTTTAAACAGAATAATCATCACCTTTCCTACGTTGATCTTAAGTTGAGAAAAATGGAGTCCACCAACCAAGGAGTTCCCCTTGGAGGAAATCCTAGTCCCTTCTCCTCTTGGGGAGATGTTGGTGCACCCCATATGGCCACATTGTCTCTTCCAGGATTGACAATTGGCTTGCTCGTATGGCTCTTCTCGACTTCTGTTGTTCAGAACACCGTAATTCCTAAACAATCAAGTCAGCAATTAAACGATATTAGAGTTACCCCCCAACCCTCTACTTCATCCAATTCTTCCTCTCCTCCTTCCTCTTCGCTTGATGAAGCTGGTAAAGCACAAAATCAAGTAACTGAGAAGAAGAAGGAGAAGAAGAAGAAAGAGAAGAAGAAGGAGCCAAAGGCGAAAAGGGGCAACCAAGCATCATCTAGCGAAAATCCACACACTGCACCGACCAAGCCTAAATCGCCATGTGTCATTTGCAAAGGAGACCACTTCCATCGAGATTGTCCTTGCATCCCTCGGATCTTAAGGGACTGGTCTTCTCGTTTGCATAATCCGGTGTCATCAACCTCTGACGATCTTGTTGAGCATACACCGTCAACTAGTGAAAGTGAAGCCCCTGGACAAAAAGGAAAGTATGAATTTCCTTGTAAATTGTGTGAAGGCGATCATGCTGTCCACCGTTGTCCCTTCTTAGATGAAGCTAAAAGAGTCTTGGACGACCGTCCAGTTTCACCATTACAGCTTCCTCCTGGATACAAGAAACTCTTGCCGAGTCCGTCACTAGTTGAAAATCCAGCTGACACGCCCTTGTGGTCGGCCGAAGCGTCTATCATTGAAGATAAACCATCTAAATCCATACCAGACGAAAGTCAAAAGGTCGAGGTGGAAGTTGACCCGGTCATGCCTTCAGAGGATCAATCTTCAGATGATACAGTCACCGAAGAGAACAAGAACGACACCGTTCAAATTCTCTTCGTAAACACAGACTCCGATGAACATGGAAGCAGTCTACCCATTCCTTTACTGCAGGAAGGAAGTTCGTCAAAGTCATACCCGACCGTCTATTCGGTCCCACCTCCAAGCAACCTGGTTGTTTCCTTTAACTAGAATCTACTAGGCAAACCCCGTTTACCGGCTAGTGTACCATTCTAAATCATCGCTCAAGTATATAGAATGGTTATGGACGGTACCATCATAGATGAGGGGGCTTCTGTGAGTATCCTTTCCTCATCTGCTTGGAAAGCACTTGGTTCGCCATCACTTTTTCTTGAGATGAGAAATCTAACAGGCTTTGACAAAGGAACTAGTCGACCGTTAGGGATCCTTCCCGATATGCCGATAACATTGAGAAGGAAAATTGTTCACATGAACGTAATGGTAGTCCAAGGACCCCTGGATTATAATCTACTCCTTGGACAAGACTATATTTATTTCATGGGAGCCATCGTCTCCTCACTCTTTAGAGTAATGTGTTTTTCGCACGAAGGAAGAGTGGTCAAGCTCGTAGACCAACTTTCATTCCCCGGTTCACACATAGCAAATAGTCATATACCAACCCTGAATGGTCTTTTCACGCAAGGAATGTCTCATCAATCCCCAGTTCGTCCTCCTAATGAGTGCGAGTGATTCAGAGGACATGACTGAAACCCAGGGGGCATGCACCCTGGCCTATTTCGACAGGAAAACTTCAAGTATAGGGTAGGTTTCCGCGAAGCATATCTGACTAGTTTGACACACCCGTCCGTTTAGGAAAAGGGGATTAGACTAGAATAAGATTCCCTCGTCAAAGTTATGTGAGTGGAGGCGTCTGCGCCACTCACCTTTGTCTATTTCAGTAGACATCGCCGAAGAAGTGTTTTGTTTGTGGCACAAATAGAACAATCTTTGGTAACCTGAAAAATGTAGGCCTTTCCCGATAAAACAAATGTTTTGTCTACAAATTGAGCAGTAACCTGAAAAGGTAGGTCTTTCCCGATAAAACAAATGTTTTGTCTGCAAATTGAGGGGTAACCTTGAAACTCTATTTCACTATACCTGGGGGCATGCAAACCTTTTGGCATGCAAGCGAAGGGCGACCATTTATTTTTTTAAATTTATAGGCCCTCTAACCCTTTAAACTCGTAAGATTGGTCAATTCCTAAATTGCATAAAGAAAGGATGTGGGGCAAAACTTTGAAATAATGTCGTTTTTATATATGAGACATCCTTATTATGCGACTGGATTAATCGAGTAGTTTTAACGCGGAATTCAAGCTCGTTAAAAAATAAACATAAGCAATGAGTAAGTGTTTCCCCCAGCATTTAAGCTCATTAAAAAATGAACCAATTTCCGGCAAATAACCATCGTGAATGTATTACTTCAGCCTTTGAAGCCTTGGTCGTGTTCTCATCATCATCTCCACTCTGTATTGGCCGATCATTCACCTCCACTTGATTGTTTACCCCTTTTGAGGAACAGCTGCGAAGAGTGATCTTGTCAGCCATCCTTGTGACACTGCCATGATTGGAAAATTCCAAGCCTTACCTGGAATCAGCTGCTACCCGAATCTATCACTCGTTCCTAAAAAAATGAGTCTCCTTTAAGCTCTTTTCAACTGACTCGTAAAATATGAAAAGATTGTCGAGCTATTGGCCTCTCCAGCTCGTTAAAGTGACCGGAAGTGCTATTCCTCCTTTAGATTTTAATCTTTTTGGACTTGAGGAATTATTACACAAAAATATTGAGCGCTTGTCTTGTTCGGCTCATTAAAATTACCGAAAATTCATCCCTTTCGTATTATTTTATACTTTTTCGGACTTAAGGGATTAGATGACGAAAAAGGATTTCTGGAGTTTCCTTTACGTTCCTTTTCAGACTCTCTAAAATTGAAAAGGACTGAGTTATCTTTGTCGTTAAACTCGTTAAAACCTAATAGCGACAAACTTGTCCATAACAAACAAGAACGAGTTTCACTATCGCTAGGCTTGTTAAAACATAGCGATGGGTTTGCCCGAAGGACAAATTATAGAACAAGCATATGTTATCCTCCTCAAGCTTGACAAAAATAAAGAGGTACTGGTCAACAATAACAGGGGAAAATTTGGGAAGAAAACTTGAAGAAACTTTGTTGGTAGCAAGTCGCTCTTGAACACGACACTTTCACTCCGCATCCGAGTCAAGTTGGGTTGTTCCATTCACTGGTCACATCACCATGGTTCCATCGCACCATCCACATTTGGGGTTAATGCTACCAATCCATCATGTCAGTGTCATTGATATGTTCAAGAGAAGTCGCTCAGAGAATTCACCCGTGTCTCACCCACTATAATACATTTTCGCTCCATTCTTTCATGACCGCCACCCTGAACCGTATATCACCAGATTTTTTTCACCTCCATTAAAATCATTTGCTCCATTTCGTATCATTGATGTGGGATTCACTAAGGCCCTCCTATGATAGATCGCTTCTTGTCGACATCAGCTCATTATCCAAGAAGTTGATCTAGGAACAACCCTTTCAGTACTTTGAAGCTTGCATGCCTCAATGGCAAGTTTCTCACTTCCGGCGACAGGTTTACATCAATGGCCTTCGACCGAAAGATTTTGCGTGGTGTTCGACGCCAAGTCCCTTATTCACACCACGTGAATTGTACTGCAGTACCTTGAGGATAATTATCATTATCGGTGATTCCTCTCGCGCCTGTTAACAGCTTACATCATTGGCTGGTAATCAGGCGATGTCTTTCCATGTTCGACTCCAGAACATCTCTCACATGGATCGACTTGTACTTTGAGTGAAGATCGAACGAGATTGAAGACCCCGGATCTAGTTTCATCCATCCAGGCTACGATATATATTCAGGAAAATAAAGACATCAAATGTACATCATTGCTGCACAGATAATAATCCAATCTAAGGGATGATGGCTCTACCAGAATCATCAGTCTACACTCAGAATATTGTCTGTCCTATGTACATGAAAATGAATTTATAAAGCTGAGCATGGGAATGCCCGCTTCAGCTAGATCATGAAAATAAAATGAAGATAATGTATTGTATTGTATCTTATTAGAGGTCACCTCCCAGCTCGAAAAAACTTCAGATCCTCATGATAAAGCATCTCATCCGACATAAAAAAGATTAACGACCTCATGCTTTAGGGGGCAACTGTTATAGACATTTTTGGGCACTGAAACCCCAAGCATAAATGTCCATAAACCAAGGGCTCCTAAGTCCCTAAAGGTGTTGTTCCAACCCCTGGAATAACAAGGTCAACTAATTACAGCATCTCCCAGAAGTTCTCCATGAAAAACTACTCAGAACTGGTCAAAACTGGACCATTTCACCTACTCCATAGGCAAAGTGCATTGCATCCCACCTAAATACACACAGTAGGTGCGTTGCATGTCAAAAATCCATTCTATGGGGTGCGATGGGCGAGAAGGGACAAATGGCAAGGTCAATCCGTAAGGTGGAGAAGAATGGAATCTTCCAGAAACTTCTCCTGTGACACTTGCCTCTCTGAATTCGACCAGGGATGAGTAAGAGATCATCAATCTCCAAGTGGAATCAAGAACTATCAGAGGGAAGACACTAATCAAATCTCAAGATGACTCACCTCCCTTGCAGACATCTATATATGGATCCCTCATCCTAGAGATCCAGAGGTTGGAATTTTGTATCTTGTAAGGAAGTGCTGTTGGTTTCTTGGTGCAATATCATAGTGTTGGGTGATCTAAGCTTTTCATGAGGTGAAGAAGGGCTTACTTGCTGAGAGGATGATGCTGGGTCAGAACAATCAGTTGTAATTCTCTTTGCTCTTTCTTAATTATCAATAAAACTATTCAAGTTTTCCTCCATATTCGTGTATGATTGATTATTTATGCATTTGTATGGTCAATGTACATCTGATCCTATATTGTTTATGATAATAGATCTATGTTCTTGGATAGTGTTATGCTGCTTTGATTCTACAGGTACTCTTTGAAGCTGGGTAGACAAGGAAGCGAGTGGCAAAGACCTACCAGAAGAGAGAGGAATCGAGCAAGGAACCAAGCGCAAGACAGAGGTTGGTCTCCTTATTCCTCTCTTATCTATTTTTCATAAAGGAAAACGAAAGTATTTTTTAGTGTGTTTGTTTCTAAGGTAGCTACCAGCCTTAGTGGGATTAGCAACTCTGCATAGACACTATTCCCGATAACACCCCCATGGTGTAGGATGTTCCTGAGGGCATTGGGGTGGTCAAAAAAATCCCCAAATCATCGCAGACGTCACGACCAAAGAAGGATAAACATGCAATGGGTCCAATACGCATGTCCCCAAGGAATCTGCAGCACAACAAATTATCAATGGAAGAAAAGGGGAAGGTAGTCACAATTGAAACAAATGAGGAAGAAGAAGACTTGCAAGCCCTGATCATCACTGCAGAAGAAGAAGAAGACGTGGAGGAGGATATCCAACCGTTGCGCTTTGCAGCAAAACTGCCCGCATATGTCCCTCCGCGGAAAGGGAAGACCAAAGTACCAAAGGATCTGGATGCAACGAAGAGTTCACTCTAGACTCCACTCCTCCTTGACGGTATTGTATTTGAAGGCACGCACCTACGTCATGTGCCAACCATGAAATTCGAAGACTAAGATCTCACCGACAGCGGGAAATTCCTGCACCTAGAGACGGTGAATCTGATGAAGTAGAATACTAAGGGGGCAGTGATCACGTTAGATCCACGAAAATGGTTGCACGGTGTGGAAAAGGCCGGGTTGTTGCACTTGTTATGGATACCACATTTCCACTGCACGCCCATCACCATTTTTGTCATCAGGCGGCTGCTCTGCTTGGTGCATGATGGGTATCTATGGCTGGAGGAGCCTATTCCCATCATGGTAGACCTCATCCATTATATTTCTCAGCTTCCCAATAAGGGAAATGACCCCGTGACTATAGCCGAAAAAAGTAGCGATCTGGCTCTTGCAGAAGCCATGAAAATGAAATATAAGTTGGAGAAAAAGAAGAGGGGCTACGCCATCACCAGCATCAAGGAAAAAGGGGTGCACATAGCCACCCAACTCCTAGCTGGAAAAGTGATGAGGAAGTGTCGCGCCGATGAGGTACCGGTGCCAGTGATCGCGCTAGCCGAGCAGTGCGCAGAGGGGGTCCAGTTCAACTGGGCCGAATTCCTCTACGGCGAATTTTTGTTAAACTGTTGCGAAGCCCAGGAGTAGGGTAAGACCTTCCACTATGCATGGTTGCTCTTATCCATATTGCTGGTAGCGAAAGAACTGCTAGAGGATAGTTAGTTTCTGAACATTGACTGAGACTTACCATAGGTCGCGAAGTACGCTTCGCTCCGGGCCACCAAGGATGCGAAATACATTTGCGATACAAAATTTTTTTGGGTGCTCATGGAGGTGAGCATCTAAATGTGGATCAAAAAGAGGTTGCACCTGTCATCTACTGTGCACAATAGTTTGCAGAGTTTTGCAGGCTTCAAGGCGGATATGCACAACATTTATATCAGGGCATGGAAGGATCCGATGAAGCAGTGGATGAATCTACCATTTATAGCCACTTACGACGCGATCATTACTATATTGGAGACATGGCCTCCCGAGTGGCACGCCCTAGATTTGGTAAAACTGGAGAAAGCGATAGCACAGAAAAAGAAGGATGATGCCAAGCTGCACGTCACCCAACTCGCCGAGAGAAGGCGGAACAAAAAAGCGGCAACTGAGGTAAGGGTAGTACGTGAAGTGGCACAGGAAGCTGTTGAGTAGAAGAAGGCTGCAAAAGCAGCAACAGCAGCATAGACAGTAGAGGCCGCAACGGTACAGGCTGAGGAGGGCCAAGAAACATCCTCAAGGCAGGAGGTAGCGGACACGGAAATTGCAGAAGGGAGCGTGGACCTAGGGACCGCGTCCACAAAGTTCAAATGGCCGTGCATCATAGAGAGATCAGGTCCAAGGAAGAATGTTAAGGCTTCGAAGCTGGCCATTGACCCGATCACCTTAACTGAAGGTGATCTCCATGACATCAGCGAGACAGTTCACGATGTCACCAGCGAAGCGCTTCAACAATTTATGACGGAGCACCAGACTGTATTGGGGGCCCTTAGGGCATAGATATAGGAGTTACGGGTGCGACCCCCTCAGGATGGTACCCTGTCTACCCACGTCGCAGCAGGCACTTCAGCATCAGAGCAGATGTTGCGCGCATGGATGGCTAACACAATAGTGTTGCCAGAGGGAGCGTTAGTCTCACCAAATGCAATGAATCAGATGTCACCTAGCATGATGAAAGACCTTGGCCTTAACTTAGCTGCCCTTCCCCGGGAAACGCTATATTAGTTATCGGATGGGATAATGGCATAGCTGCGAGCTAGGGAGAGTTGCGCAATCCAGGTTCTTAGTGAGCAGAAAATTAACATCGAATATCTCAGCTTGCAGCGCCCGAGTTGGTGTCACAGAATCAACATTTGGTGCACATGGTAGATGATGCTTTCCAGTGCATCCTAGAGCTGGCTATCGCAGCAGATCTACTGTTAGAAGTGCGGATTCACAGTTTGGCTAGTGGAGTCCGCGACGCAAGAGAAGAGACGACAAGGGTGCAGCTGGAGTTGAATCTCCAAATCCACAAGCTGTGGTTGAAGGCACAGCCTTCCACTCCCCTGGATATCAAAGAATAGCATCTCAACACTATTACAGTAGGGTTGGAAGAGATTGGAGGTGCAGTGTGCGACTATACCAACATGTTGGAATAGGCACTTGAGGTCCTCACAACTTGCAGGAGGACCCCAACATCCAGTGGCTGGAGACAGAGGCACATGAAATCCAGCAATAGTATGACAACATCAGAGGGACTGCGCAGACAATAGTCCTCACTCAGCGACTTGCGAGGATGCAGTAATCCAAAGCATTAAAGGAGTAGGTGGACACGGCGCACCATAAGGAAGCAGTTCTCAAAGCTTGCATCTAGCCATGGACTGACGAAGTCTTCACAATCACAGTAGATATTGAAGGAAAGCTTGCCCAAATTTAGGGGATGCATGCACAGATGCAGTGCAGCATGCTAGAAACAGAGGTCTCAGGAGAGAGAATGCAGCAGGTACAGAAAGTAGCATCTCAATGTGCTGCAAACATCAAGACTTTTCGGGACCAATTGGAGGGACTTTGTGCCAAGATTGCCACGACAACAGAGTGACTCGAGGGTGAGTCATGATGTTTGTGTTGGGGGCCTGTTGGGAATGGAATCCCCCCACAACATGTTTTGGGGCTCAAAACCAAAATTTTGAGTAATATTGTTGTAAAAACTCCGCGAATTGCGGGCGCGGAGCGCAAATTGTATGTTAGAGTCATAGGGCTGTCCACCCTAAGTTTTGAATGTAGTGTCGGCCTACCCATGGTCCACGGACCATGGGATTATATAAATAGAGTGAGGCTCTAAGTTGTAAAGAAACACAATGGATTGATAGAATACAATAGCGAAGCATAGAGCAAGAGTCTAAGTGTCTTGGGTCGTAGTAGTAGGAAGAGGCTCTATAGCTGAGTGCGCAGAGGCCTAGTAGAGTCCATAGCTGAGTGCACGGACCCCTGCAGCTGAGTGCACAGGGTAGGGTTGAGTCTGTAACAGAAGGAAGAAAATAATAAAGAGAAGTTTTATCTGAATCCTGTGTATCTGTTCTGAGTTATTACATGTTTGATATTACTTGCAATTATATTGTTTATTTACTGCACGCACTTACATGAATTGTGAATATTGTTAAGTATAACTAAAAGTGTATAAATAAGTTCAGTTAATCACCTAATATCAGGTTGTGAGTAAGGACTTGGGTAATAACATTAATCGAGCCCCGAGTAGGGCTGCGCGAAGGCAGCATCTCAGGCTGCGAGGTATGGGTAAGTGCGCGTAGCGACGTGCACACAGGGTTGAACTGTAGACCACTTGATACCATCAGACATCTCCAGGGTGTGAAAACCTGGTTCTAGCACCCTACCATACTACTTCAGGTGAGATCTCAGCCCACACTCCGCGGACTGTTGCCGAAAGGGCCAGTAGTACCGGGATTTGTTTGGCTAAATCACCTTTGAACCCGGGTCAGGCCCCAACAAGCCAACATGCTTTCCATAACAGAGAATGTTTTTAGCTGGAGACAAATCACCATACAATGCAACTTTTGACAGTGATGCAGCCTAAGCCACACATACCCACAGTATGCATATAAAATGCATGTCATATACATGTCCCAGGAATTTTAAAATCCCATACTTAGTAAAACCTTCACAAGTCAAGGTTTAATGCTCCTTCAATAAACTCTATGCGGAAATGTTTGATTTAACTATCCAAAGTCAGGACCTTTATAAACCTTTGAGTGGAACCTTATAAATCCTTCATAATCTTTTGTTCATTCTTATTATCCGTGCATATTAATCATACCATGGATTTTAAAATTTGGTTAAAACTCAACTTAAACCACAATACATTAATCTTGCTTATTTCCCATATAATAGAAATATTTCATAAACCACACTTAAACCTTACGTTTCTTCAATTCCACAAAATTTTCACATATATCGATGCTCTCCTTAGCACATTAAATCTTCGTCGTTGATCTCATTCCTCAATTCGATGATTATCGAGCAATAACTTGTGCCAACTAGCCTGAGCCAATCTCCACCATTTATTTCTCCTACCTCAATCCAACGGTGATCGTGTAATCTTGAGTGAAATTTTGCATGAAGCATAACAAGTTGAGAGCACACGATAAAAGTGGTTTTCTCTTTCCATCATGTGCTACGTGTCAACCTCCCAGGTTAATCGCGTGAAATTGTAGAATACCATTTACAGCTTTTAGGGCGTGCGAGATACTTCTTACCACCTATGAAGACCGCTCCATTATTTTGCATGTTTTCCACCCTTCTGTCGACATGTGCCTTGATGTGATCCATCCATTTCTTAACTTAATCTCCTATGATAAGATCTTTGTCACTCATCTTCCATTAACCCTATCATTGATCCGACTGATCTAACAGTTACTATGCACTATCGCTTGATTAGCTGGACCTCGAGCTGGAAGGATTTCCAGCCTCCAGCAAAGTACCAATTCCGCTTGTTCAGCTTCCGGGTCCACTTAATGGTTTCGGTCTTGGCTTCGAGCTTCTTGGGAAGTCACATGTGGACGAGAAAGTCACAGTCCATAGATCCTTTAATGTGGCAACAAGGGCAATGTTCATTGATCCAGGTGGATGTTGGTGGCCACCCACCTATCCCATTTGGACCCCCACAACTGTCTCTTTCAGTTTTTTTCAGTTTCCTAAATTGTAGCACAATTTACCATTTTTAGTATTTTTTCGGGTCCTGAACTTCTGGAGCCATTTTGAGGCCCTAACGAGCTATTGTACGCATGAAACGGAGATTGTATGCCAAAGTTACAACCTCGGGAAATTGATGTACCAATTTACCCAAACAGGGCCCACAATTTGGCATTTCATCTTCTAGGGTTAGGTTTTGGGATGTTAAGGGTTTTCCATTGTTTCTCAATAATAAATAGGCCTTCGAGCCTCATTGTAACACAGTTTAGAGGCATGTAGCCACCACATCTCTTCTCAGAGATAAGCTACCATCGCCCTAGCTGTTTATTTCCATTTTCTGTCCGTAAGCATATCTCAGTATTTTACATTAATGAAATGAAGTATTATTTCCGATGCATCCTTGTGTTTATGGTTATCTCTGTAATTTGTTGTGTTATTGTTTAATTCCGAATCAGTGGTATCAGAGAGGTATGCTTTTTTCTCGGTTTTTCTTTGCATGTCCCGAACGAGGTCGAGATATAAGGAGTTAGGGTTTGAGCTGGTCGAACCTTTACAAGACCAGCCCTGCGAATCCCGACGACCTCCCATGGCGGATGAGAAGAAAGACGAGGGGGCAAGAGATCCTATCAAAACCTTGCTCGAAGAAGCCCTCGAGTGGCAAAGGAACACGATGATGGATAGCTTTGCGCAGATCCTTCAGCGGCTTCCCAGAGGTGATGCATCAGCTTCCAACAGCTACTCTGGAAACACCACACCGTTTAAGGTACAAGTTAATTTTGAAATCCTCATATTTGAGGGTCAAATAGATGCAGATGCTGTAGACAAATGGTTAAATCTACTAGAGGGTTGTTTTTTTGTTCATGAATTTCGAGTCAGGAAAAGATTGTTTTCGCTCTTCTCAAAGCAGCACCCCACGTCAAGGATTGGTGGGAAACCTACTGCGATCAGAAGAATGAAAGTACTGGCTAACTATTTTTAGTCGCACCCACTTGGGATTCATTCCAGGATGTCATCAAGGAGCAGTACTACCCTGTCAAAAGTTATGAGGACAAATACATCAAATGGACCACACTGCGGCAGGGACGGGACCAAGATGTGCCAGAGTTCACAAACATTTTTCATACCCTTCACACATAGTTGGGTATCAAAGATTTTGAGCTGCATCTGGTACTCAAATACCACGGTTGCCTACATAGATACATCCAAGAAGAGATGGAGTTCTTGAACATATCCTCGCTCGGAACGACATACCAATACACTGTCAAAATCGAGCAAAAGTTCAAATAGAAGAAGCGAGACTTCAGATCTGCAAATCCGAAGACCAAAGGACAAAGCCAAGGCGGGGTGACCCAAGACAACCCGTCGAAGCTGCAAGAAAAGAACAACACCACGAAGTCAAAGAAGGACATGGGAAAGTGGTGTGAGTTCCATAAGAGTCCCACTCATAACACAAGTGAGTGTCGGACCAAGCAGTCATTAGTGGCCAAGTTGAAAGTTTCCAGATTAGATGCATGTTCTGACCCTGAGTCAGAACCTGACAAGGGGAATGTTAAAGGGAAGCAGATCATTGATGTGGAGCCTAGTGTCATTGTTGCCACTGCCAAGATCCAGAAGAATGAGCTCGAAGATCCAGAGGATGGGGAACGTCTTTTCCTCTCATAGATGTAGGTGAAGGGTTCGCCACTGCAATTCATTGTTGACCGTGGCAGCCAAAAGAACCTCATTTCAGTAGAGGTCATGAAGCGGTTGGGCCTACAGACTACAAAACACCTACAGTCGTACAGTATTGGGTGGCTTCACCAAGGACGAGATCTCAAAGTTCACCAACAGTGTCGCCTTCCCTACAACATCAAGCCCTTCAAAGATGAGGTGTTGTGTGACGTTACACCTATGGATGTTTGCGATGTACTATTAGGCCAGCCATACTTGTGGAGGCAACATGCTGTGTATGAGTCAAGGCCTTGCACTGTCATTATTTCTTTGGATAATTCATTATACAGGATACCAGAGGTAGCCCCACCTACCACCTCCTCTTTGATCTCTACTAAGAAAGGCAGTAAGCTCATCTCCCAGACGAGGAAATTCATTTTCTATTTGGTTCGCTCCCAAAGTAAGGGGAAGATCATTGCTACATCCATGACCCCCGCAAAGGGTTCCTCCACGTAGCAGCAGTAGCAAAGGGATACGGTCATGACAGAACATAGGAACAACTTCTCCTCACCCACATGGCTACCACACAAGTTTCAGGTGGGCAACAAAGTTTGGTACATCTGCAGAGAGAATGCCTTACCAGAACTCATCAGAAACTCAGACCACTCTGACATGGTCCTTACACCAGTACCAAGGCTACGGGAAACAATGCTTTGAAGCACAACATTCCTCCATTCCTTCACTTGGACTGAGTGTTCAATGTGGACCATCGTCGACCATGCTTCCCACCATTTTTGGACACATAAGAGATTGCGGAACAACTCACTAGAGACCCAGCTCAGCAGAAGCTTCCTCATCTCAGGGAAGAACTCAATGCAATGGGGACCATTGCTTCCTAGGGGGGAGGAATGATCCAGGTGGATGTTGGTGCCACCCACCTATCCCATTTGGACCTCTGCAACTATCTCTTTCAGTTTTTTTTCAGTTTCCTAAATTGTAGCACAGTTTACTATTTTTAGCATTTCTTCGGGTCCTGAACTTCTAGAGCCATTTTGAGGCCCTAAACGACGTTTTCTGGAAAATCTGGGGGCAACATGGGTCCATGGACCCATGTTTCCCTTCCCAAAGTGGTAGTGCTCGAATAGATCTTTCTAACGAGCTATTGTACGAATCAAACAGAGATTGTATGCCAAAGTTACGGCCCTGGGAAATTGATGTACCAATTTACCCAAATGGGGCCCACAATTTGGCATTTCATCTTCTAGGGTTAGGTTTTGGGATGTTAAGGGTTTTCCATTGTTTCTCAATAATAAAAAGGCCTTCGAGCCTCATTGTAACACAGTTCAGAGGCATGTAGCCACCACATCTCTTCTCAGAGATAAGCTACCATCGCCCTAGCTGTTTATTTCCATTTTCTGTCTGTAAGCATATCTCAGTATTTTACATTAGTGATATGAAGTATTATTTCCACTGCATCCTTGTGTTTATGGTTATCTCTATAATTTGTTGCTTTCCTATTTAAATCTTGATCATTCATATAATTGGACGGTGTATATACTAATATGATTCAAGGCAACCACGGTCACTGTGTATAGTCGTGGTGTACATGCCAACCCAATTTCACTAATAATTTCACTGACAAGGAGGACATATTATGGTGCGGAGTCAGGAGTATTAACTGTGTGGAAGGAGAGGCATTAACCAAGAAATAGTCATGGTAATGCAGTATTATGAACACAGTAATACCACATGACAATCACTCCATGTCAAGCAACACAATGTTCATCCAAAACGCAGTCAACACATTACCATTCAATGCAGAATATGTATCGAATATGTATGGCTGCAATACATACTTCACTCATGGCACTCACCATGGTCATCTCAGTCTTCCACGCAACACAAACTTTAAAGGTCATTCGATTTTCTATCAAACGCAGAGCGTTCAGGTGCAGAGTCCAGGCAGGGGCATTTACGTTATTTGAGGTAGTGGATAGAGAACCCAGTGCAAATATAGCTGAGAGAGGTCAACCAAATAGTGTGAAGAATGAAATAGGCATACACACAATAATAGCAGTTCTATCCGCAGGAATGCAGAACTGACATGCACAGAGAGGCCACAACACAAGTGGCTCAAATTGGAGCAGGATAGGAGTATGCCCACTCTTATACCATGTTAAACACATACATGGCGGCAACAAAATATTAAAGATAAGAATGAGAGTATATTTGTTATTAACAAATGATATACATTTATAGTACATTCATATGACCTTTCATTTCATATTCCAAGGTCTCTTGGACTTCCTTAGACTATTCAGCTTCCACACCAACCCTTAGAAGATTAGGTGTCCAACAGATAATATAGCGAACAAATATCTAAAAATTTTATACGATGTTCACCAAGATTTTGGTTCCATGTGGTTGAAATTTCAGCTTTTGAAGCCTCGTATAATTTTTTTTGTAGTGAAAACTCCAAGAGGGCATGTTTGAAGAAGCGAAACCCTAGAAACTATAGTGCTGATACCAAATGTTATATAACGAGATCACAAAATAGAAGAACAGATAGATAAATGACTTGAAAATAAGCCTCTCTGAGGGGAAACCTCCTTTTAAATCACATAAATGAACAATTTTTGGATGATTCAAATGACATGACCTCCTTGGTATATATAGGAGTCTAAGGGGTCAAAATATAATTAAGACCTACATAACAATAATAATGTAAGGGCACAACAATAATAACAATGGGCTTCTATGGGGCACAACAATAGCAGTATGGGGGATACACTAGTTTTATAGGGACCTAACATCACCCTTGATATTTATTCCTTTGAGGAATTGTTCCAAAAGTGGGTGATTTATGGGATCCCATTTTCTGAGAATTTACTTTTAGGGCAGATGATTTTGCCTCTACTTTTGCAATCAATTCCTAGATAAATGTCACTCATCCTAAGCCTTGATTTATCCTTCCTCCACGCCCCCTTTTTCCTACATGATTACTATTTTTATTGGCACCACATTTCTCTTCTTATTTATTCATGCAACTTACTTATCTTATTTTTCATTAAAAACCAATTTCAGTTGTGTTTTTGCACCTTTAATAACCTCCTCAACAATGATGCTAAAATGTTGGGAAAATTAATTATCTTAATTAACAAGTAATTAAATCACACATAGGTTATCAACCAGGGTAACCTATTTATTTTAAGGTTATCATGAAAAATATATGCATGCATCAATTACTAATTGGCATTGTCTAGTTCCTAATTATTGCTATGCTTTCCTTCTACAATAACTTGGACTTCAATCAAAAATCAAGGTTACTTTAACTATCTACACTTAGAGGAATGTGAATCGATTCAATTAAATATCTCACTGTCAAACCCACACTTGCATGAGTGTGTGTGCACAACTCTGAAATGGAAATCATACTTGCAAAAATGAAAGAGTTTTCATATACTCTAGGATCACTCTTGTAGAAAAAGAAGCAACACTCCTTGAAACCGATTCCTCACTTGTATAAAATTATTCAACCAAAATCAAAATCAAAATTAAAATATCAATTATGTAATAAACTGTATCAGTTTGTGGCAACAACTAGGTAATATTATGTAACAATAATGAATTGTAAATCTGTGTCAACAATCAAACAACTATAGCATCACACAATTAATATGAATTGATCCAGTAATAGTTATGATGGAATATGAGTGACCTGTATTCAAGTATTCTGCCAGATAAATCATCCAAGAAGTAACAATAGTATATCAAGCAAGAAATTTGTAACAATAGTAAACTGAAATAACAAAAATTGAAACACCACAACCTACCAATGAATTAATTAAAGTAACTATGCTATCTCTACAAACAAAATGATCCCTACTAAAGAGGAGGGTCCTTCCTACTTAACATGGAGTTGGTAAAATTATAGCTCATAGACTAGCACAATATATCATAAAATGAACCATGAACTCAAAAAAGATTGTATTAGCTCTAAAAAAAAAATACAAAGATGCATAGTCTAAAAACGTAATTCTTTCCCTTGCACATGGCAGAGATATCCCTTCTTATATGTTTATATCTTCTATCTAATCTTGGTATCATAATCATGAACATCCAAGATAATATTTCAATTCTAAAGCTTTGAAAGAATAGTAAGTAAAAGTCTTTTCTTTATAACAAGTTACATAAATTATTTGCAAATAAAGTCGATGCCATAACGGGTGCCTCATTTTAGCGAGTAGCTAAAATACTGAGAATCATAACTATTGTGGCCAAATTTGTCACTTTATCAAGAAAAGTCAATCCCCTGTTAGCAAAGTGGTCCCATTAGACCCTGCTAAGTAACAACATACACATCAACTCTCAAATATAGCACTGAGAATTGTGTCAGCAACAAATAGAGTATTATCATATACTTAACAACAGAGCTAGTGTCCCAATGTAACAACATAATGGGATCCATGAAAACCAACATCACATCATCTAGAAAAAGGGAGTAACAATGTCCTAGCCAAATGGGCCATCCTGTAAACATTCTTATTTTATCACTTTGTCAATAAAGATGCCCAAACTAGCTATCCTCTGATCAAATGCAAGAAAAATTGCATAAATTAGAGTAACATGAGAAAGTGGCATACCTTAGTAAACAAGATAATGAATTAAATAAAAGGATGAGGTTATGAATGCAAAAATGGTCAAAAAGGTAAGGAAATGAGTGGTAAAAAGGATGCCAATTTCTGGGCCTAATAAACTATATGCCAAGATGAGTAAATTTTTATTTTACCAAAATTATATTCATTATTTGAGTCATATAATCTTATAGGAAGGGGTGGAAATATAACTAGAGAATATAAATGAAATTAAGGAGTGGATACCATCCAAAAATGTGATATAGGTTGGATCCTTCATGGGAGTTGCAAGCTATACAGGAGGTTTATTGAAGGGCTCTAAAAAATAGTGCATCCTATCACTTATTTGTAAAGTAAGGGTATGGAATTTGAGTGGTATCATAAATGTGAAGAGACCTTTAAACATTTAAAAATGTTATTTACAAGTGCACCAATACTAAGGATAGTTAATCCAAATGAAAATTTCATTGTGTGCATTGATGCATGCAAGAAGGGGCTTGGAGGAGTCCTCATGCAAAGTGGGTATGTGGATGTTGTGAGTCAAGGAATTTAATCACAACATGAGTGGAATTATGCCACTTATGATTTGGAGTTGGAATCCATCACACATGCTTTGAAAATGTGGAGGAATTAGCTCATGGAAAAAGATTTGAATTGAGAATAGACCATAATGGATTGAAGCACTTATTTAGATAGCCAACCTTGAATTCCAAACAAATTAGATGGCTTGAATTTTTGGTTGATTGTGATTTTGAAATAAAACATATAAAAGTCAAGGGTAATAATGTTGCTAATGCACTCAATATAAGTGTGCATACAGTGCATGTTATAGCCATAAGTAAATGCTTTAAAAAACAGAATTTTAGAGGCTAAAAATTCAGGTCAGTAACACATGAAAATAGAAGAAGAGATAAAAAAAAGTAATTTACAAAAAAAGTATAAGAATATGAGCTGAAATAGGATGTAATTATCATGTACAAAGGCATATTTATGTGCCAAATTATTAAGGTCTCAAAAGTATAGTGCTAAGTGAGATGAACAAATTACTTTATGTTGGACACCAAAGGTACCAGAAAACAATTTCAGCAGTAAAGAAACAATACCTTTCGGAAGGTATGAAAAATGATGTGGATGATTATATAGCTAGGTGTTTAGAGTTCCAAAATGTCAAGGCTGAGAATAGACATCTAAGTGGATTGCAACAAACAATACCCATCCCCAAATATAAATGGGAAATTGTCTCTATTTATTAAATTACAAATTTGTCCAAGATTGTGAAGTAGTATGATTCCATCATGGTAGTGGTAGACAAGCTCACTGATGTTTCCCATTTTATTCCAATGAAGTCAACACACAAGGTAGAAAACATTGCTAAAATTTATATGAAGGAAATTGTTAGGCTATATGATGTTCCTAATTTTTATTTTTTTTAATAAGGATCCCAAGTTTACATCAAAATTTTGGATGAGTTCATTCAATGGATTTGGAACCAATTTTAATTTTAGAAAAACATACCATCTAGAGTTAGATGAGTAGATATAAGAGGTTAATCATGTGATTAAGAATATGACAAGGATATATGTGATGGACAAACCATCATAATGCGATGAGTATTTTTACTTGGTGAAGTTTGCATATAACAATGGGTACCTAGCATCTATGAAGATGAGTCGGTTTGAGGCCTTTATGGTAGAATATGCAACACAACTATGATTTGGGACAACATAGTGGTTAGGGCCATTGTTTGGATAGAGTTTCTTATGGAAATGGAAGAGAAAGTAGTAAAAATAAATAAAAATTTAAAGGCTTCATAGGATTAAAAAACCTATGTAGATAAGAACAAAATAAATAGGGAATTTAGATTTGGTGGTCAAGTCTTCTTAAGAGTAAAGGAAAATTAAATCTCATTGAAATTAGATGATTTTCCAAATTTGCAACTAGATTTTATGGGCCATTTGAAATCCTAGAGAGGATTGGCCTAGTTGCATATAGGATTGCATTGCCAACATCCATGCATATTCATAATGTTTTTATTATTTTATTAGTTAAAAAGCATGTTCCTTATGCTAATCATATAATTGGTTGTAATATGATTTAAGTGGAGCTCGAGGGAGACTTTCAGGTCCAGCTACTGGGAATTTTGGATAGGAAGGTAGTGCTCCAGAATGAAGCCATAACCTTAGTAAAGGTGCAGTGGAAATATTTTGGTCCTATGGATGCCACATGGGAACATGAGGATGCCATGAGGGAGGAGTACCATCATATTTTTGAATAGTTTTATTTGTGTGTGTGCGTGCGCACACACATGATGCACTGAGGATGGTGCATAATTAAGGCAAAGAGGAATGTAGCACCCTTAGGACGACCCCTATGTGTTTGATGTAAATATCATGTTTAGGTTGATGAGATAGGAATATGCACATAAAATTGAAGGGTGTTAGAGTCATTGGGATTCTCATGAAAACATTAGGATTGTTGGGAGTTCATGAAATCCCTAGATGGAAAGTAGGGGTGATCTCGCGGCATGTTTTGGTTCCTGGTAAAATCATTGGTGGATTTTGGGAAAGAGGGGTAGGTTTCCTTAGTGTGAGGTTAGAGAGGTACTTGGTAACACTTTAGGTTAGTTGGAACTTTTGGAAACCATAGGGATATAAAACATCCCCGATTGACTAAGTTGGACACTTTAGAAGGGTAGTCGCACAACTCGATGGATTATAGGTGCAAAGAAGGGGGTGCACTACATATATTATGTGGCTAATGGGGGATGTGATAATATTATAGGAGGTTGGTATTCTTAGTATCTTGGATTGGTTATGTTTGGTATTAATTATGTACCTGGTTTTGGTGAAGCTAATAACCTTATGGAGTCAAGGCCCCAACTCGGTGTTGATTCATTATTGAATGAGTATTAGAAACATGGTATATGGTTGGGTGAAATGTTTAAGGTCTACAATAAATATGTGGTTTCTCAAAAAATAAATGTTTATGCTTATGCTTATATGTTTTCTGCTATAATTATTCACTCATTTTCATGTGCTACATGTGAATATCAATTTAAATTGTGTCATTTATCCAATTACATTCCTATATATGAATGCATTGCATGGTAAAATGTATTACACATGGATGACCAATGCTACATGAATCAAATTCAAGGAAAAAAGTATAAAAATCAACTTATAGAGGTAGCGATATACCCCGATGGGTGATTGGGGGTTTAACATGTTTGAATCTCACAATTCCCAAAGATGATTTAGCGCATGCTGCCATTGATAGGTGATATGACTCTCTCTCTTTCCCACCTAGTTGATATGACTGTTTCTCTCACCCAAATAGCCCATGTTGTCATAACTAGGTGAGATGAATCTTCCACCAACCTCACACATGCACCCAATGATTGTGTTATGAAACTAGCTCACAAAAAGATAGAAAAGATAAATGAACGCCTTAGAAATAAGTCTCTTCGAGGGTGAAACCTCCTTTACATTACACAAAGGAACAATTCTTGGATGATATTGTGACAAGACCTCCTTTCTATATATAGGAGTCTAAGGGGTCATAATATAATCAGAGTCGACAGAAAAATAATAATGTAAGGGCACAATAATAACAATAGTGGGCTTCTATGGGGCACAATAATAACAATATGGGGACTACATGGGAACAAAAATATAATAATGGGGTTGTACTAATAACAATAAGGGGCTACACTAGTAGTATAGTGACTTAACATGCCCCTCTCCTCCAAAAAGTGTTGTCCTCAACGCTTGAGTAGTTGTTCATGCTTATGTATAAAATTCTTGTCCTCCCATGTGGAATCTTCAGCGGGTAAGTTCTTCCACTTGATGAGATACTTTGAAATTGATTGATTTCGTAGTTGTCAGGTTCTTGTTTCTATGACTGCTCCACGTTCCAATATGATTTTTCCTTCCTCGTCAAGTTCTAGTAATATTGTTTGAACTGGGATCTTCTGCAACTTTTGAATGAGTGGCCACACTTCTTCGTCCTTATTCCATTCATCCCTTGCTTCGTTTATCCAATATAGTTGGATAATAGAAATAGCACAAAACAATGCTTCCACATCCTCATCCTTTCTTGATAGTGCATTTGCAACAACATTTTTCTTCCCTTTTTTGTAGATGATTTCAAAGTCATAACCCAACATATTTGTGTCCCATTTTTTTTTATTCTTCTAAAGACAATCGTTGTTCTAAAATTATTTAAGACTATCATGATCCATTTTTACCTTGAAGTGTCTTGCCATTAGGTAAGGTCACCATTTCTTAAGTGCATGTAGTATTGCCAACATTTCCTTCTCATAAATAGCTTACTTGAGATGTATCTGTAAAACTACCCAATCGCCTACATCAAAACTTCTTTCACTGCGATGTTGATCTGCCTATTGTTTCATTTGATTATGCACCAAAGTGGTGTTATCATTTAAAAGTTGGATAACTTGTTGTTGATGCTTGATGTGATCTTTCACTGCTTTAATATTTTTCTCCTTGATATGTCCTTCTATCTTGAGAGTTTGAGGAGTGGTAATTTCTTCCAATGCATTACAAGATATGGTCGAATTCATTTCTTGATGCTCAATGTGATCTTTCACTTCTTGAACATTTTTCTTCTTGATATTTTCTTCTATCTTGATAGTTTGAGGAGTGGTAATTTTGTCCAATGCATTACAAGATATGGTTGGATTCATTTCTTCTTTCTTGATGTGATCTTTCAATTTTTGAACCTTTTTCTTCTTGATATGTCCTTCTATCTTGAGAGTTTGAGGAGTGGTAATTCCTGCCAATGCATGACAAGATATGGTTAGATTCATTTCTTCTTTCTCCAGGGTTGGTTCCTGGTGTATATCCTCTTCTTTTGACATTTCTTGTTCCTTTTATTCCTCTTCATAATCTATGTAAAATAATTTCTTCTCAGCACACTTATGACCTTTAGTGTATTTGCTATCACTATTGTAACAAATCCCTTTTTCTCTTTTTCCTTCCAATTGTTGTGGTGTAAACCTTGTAGTTTGTGGAAGGCTAGGAGAAAAAACACTTCCATAATTATAGTTGTGAGTGGTGGGATTCCTTGTTTCCATAATTTCGCTTTCAATTTTTCTTGCCCACCTGAATGCCTTCTCCAGTGAATTAGATTCCCAAAAATGAACCTCATGTTGAATTTTATCCTTTAAAGTCCCTATGAAGACATCAATCCTTTGCTTCTCTGAAATATCATTTACCCTTATATTCAGTTTTTTGAAGTCCTCAATGTGCTCTTCCATTGAACACTTTTTTTTGAGATTTATCAATTGGCTAAAGAAGGTGTTTCTCTTTGTATCCTCATAATGTTCTATCATTTCCTTCGTGAAAATTGACCACATGACAAGTGTTTTACGAGAAAAAATCCCTTTATACCATAAAAATTGATCTGGTTCTAAGTATGAAGATGCAATATGTACCTTTTGTAACATTTGCACCTCATGTAGATCAAAATATTTCTCCATCTATAGTATCCAATTTAACGGATCCTTGCCATCAAACTTCCTCATATCACCTTTTCTTGATTTTAGGAGCTCGATCTTGAAATGACTGTAACTGTAATTTCAAATATTCCAGGTCTGAAAGTGCAACCTACAATAGCCCTTTGCATCCTCTTTCCAACGCCACTAGTCTTATCGAAATTGGATTCTCCAAGAAAAAGTTATGCACAATCTCCCAAGATGACCTGATTATATACCTTTTCATAAGAGCGAACTTGTATGAAGTGCCACACATCACTGTTCCAACCTTCGGATTTGAAAAAGATATAAGAAAACTATAGTCCGTCCTCTTTCTATAACTTCTTATGAAATTTCAATTTGATGCTCAGAGAGACAATTATGACGATTTTCCCCAGGTCAACTATTTGGGAAGTAATTCGGGAGCCTGAAGAAACCCTAAATGTCTTGGACTCTATCTCCACAAATATAGTGAAACAAGATCTGAAATTTAGATCCAAGGTTCACACTAATTTCTTATCAAATGTGTTTTTTTTTAAGCTTCTAAAACTTTGTATCAAAAACGTTATACCGAAAATTCCACAATGACCTGTTTTAGATGAAATTTTGGATCTTACAAAAAAAACCTAACTTCCTCAGATCATATCTCCGAAAATATAGTGAGACAAGGTCTGAAATTCAGACCCGAGGTTTAACGCGATGCTGTCTCAAATGGGTTTTTTATTTAGCTTCTGAAACAAGGTAGAAAAAAATGTATAGCGAAAATACCACGATGACCTGTTTGGAGCAACGAAACCCTAGAATCCAAAGCTCCGATACCAAATTTTATGAAACCAGCTCACAAAAGATAGAAAAAACAGATGAACGCCTTAGAAATAAGCCTCTTTGAGGGGGAAACCTCCTTTACATTACACAAATGAACAATTCTTAGATGATACAAATGACAAGACCTCCTTTCTATATATAGGAGTCCAAGGGGTCATAATATAATCAGAGCCAACATAACAATAATAATGTAAGGGCACAATAATAACAATATGAGGACTATGTGGGCACAACAATATAATAATGGGGTTGTACTAATAACAATAAGGGGTTACACTAATAGTATACGGACCTAACAGATTGGGTTCTAATTAGTCAAATGGGAGAATTATTTAATGAAAATATAATTTATGAAAGTTTCATAGGGCTCTAGGAATGTGGAATCTCCCTTGAACCCGGTTTAGCCACCTCTCTTGTGAATCATATGCCCCCATGACTATATCCTTATTTGTATTCAGTCAGTGATATATTTTATTTTTATTTCTTTCATTGTATAATATTTACGTATTACATCATTTGACCCTCAACAATTCATCATATTTACAAATATACATTGGCAATATGGGGGTGCTACAACCATAGTTATACACCATGGCAAAAGAAACACCATCAATTTAAGAATACAGGTTGGAAATCCTGCCTCTCAAGCTAGCATTATATCTAAAAGGGCTCCTTTGTACTTCATCTTGTAATACTTAGTTCCTCATGGAGAATGCATCTTAGACATCATCCCCATTCATAGGTTGATGTTTTTCCCTCTTTAACTTACTCCATTTTGGTTATTACTAGTCTATAATAATGCCTTTGAGGATGTAAAGGATACACATAAGTGACATAGTGATACAAAGGTGGATGAGGGCTTATTTTTTTACTTTCATATGGCATTACTCAACTTGAGGCCACCTTGCATTTATCCACAAACATTATAGTTATTAGCCTTCTATTCAACCTATTGATGAAACAACCATTCACTTTCTCTTCTGTTGGCTGGATGTCTTTGATCATTCACCACAGTGTTGTTTTTTGGTCACCTAGAATATCTTCTATTAAATTGGGGTTCGCCCCTTTTTTTCACTTCAAAAGTAGATAAACTAAGAAAAGAAAATGGCCATTTGTTTGTGAAGCTAATTGAAACTAAATATTTACACGGGAACTAGATTTTAATGAGGACAAGGTTAGTTTGTCATGCTTGAGTAAAACTATATCATCTACTAGTTCCTTTTAATGTCAATTGCAAAGGAAGTATATTTGTATCATATCACTCTCATCTATCATAGAATGTAGTTTGATATTGTGACAGTGGAAAATGAAATTTTCTTGTAATTATTCAATCGTGACCTTGTTTGTGCACATGCTTATATGGTATTTTTTATCCTTGTAATTGAATAAATACCACTTCATTTGTTCCTCATACTCTATACATTCACACAAAAATAACACAATCATACTTGGATAATATTTTTTTTTCTCAATAAAGGCTAATTCTATTAAAGGAAAATCAAAATAATGTTAGAAGTTGAAGCCTCAGGCAAGAGCATCTGAGAGCATTCAACGCAGCAAACCGTCCCAAGAATGGGAGGACTAGATATATAAAGCAAGGAGTCGAACATTGGAACCTGAATACAACGATAATATCATAGGAATCTGAAACTGTCAAGGTCAGAAACATAAAAACAGAGAAGCTGACCAAATCTACAGAAGAGCTACAGGTTGCGCCTTGCTAAGAAAGAGAACCAAATTCCAGTTTGTCGAGGGGAAACCAGAACCACCATCCCAAAAACTACCGGAGCTTTAGCCAAAAGAACCATTAGAAAAAGGCTGGGAAGACACAAAATTGTCCAGGTGGCATTACATTTCCATGCCCTGGTCCGGAAGCTCCTCCACCATCGGGCAAGCATTGCCATACCAAGTCCCTTCATCTCTTGCAACGTCACCAGCAGCACTACCGCCAGGAGGGGCTGACAAGGGACAGGTGTCACTGGAACAACTAGCAGTGGCCATCAAGACATAGGTACCATGAGAGCTGCCACCTGGTGGCAGAGTGTCACTAGGAGCACCCCCCTCGTCATGCTTCTTGTCGCGCCCGTCCATCTTTCCTTCATCTGCTAAATTTTTCTCATCACCTTGGTTGTCCTCCCTACTATGAACACCCTGAGAGAGCTCAACCGAATTGCACACTATAGCTTGAGGTGGAGCCTCTTCTTCAAAAAATATTACAGTGATATTGGCTGAGATAATGGGCCTGTTTAAGCTGCTTTGAAACTTAAAGTGGGTAGAATGAAAAGCATTATGCGGGAAAGGCCTGCGGGATGGGCTGAGAGGAGGCGAGTTCGCCTGAGATAAGGGCTGAGAAGAAGGAGCTGGGGTTTGATCGATAGATTGAGCCCTCTGAGAGCGCCCTTGACCACCATGGCTTCCGCCATGGCGGCTTCTCATGCGATGCCGGACCATGGTGAGGCCACAGAGGGAGGGCTCAGAAACACATGAATATTTGGAGGGGAGACGAGAGAGCACCAAGAGGATTCTAATAATGATCAAAGAACTGGCCTGAGAATGGAGAAAAGGGGGCACAATAGCAATAGAAAGAGGCTCGGAGAGTGACCCACTAAAGGTTGAAACCGACTTGCAGTAGAGAAAAGCTACAAGGGACAGGCATAGGCAAGAAGACGAGGAGTAAATAAAGGGGTGGAGAGCCGAAAGCACCATGATTGTACCAGCAGTAGCCATGCTTCGAACAGAGTGAGCCTTTAAGTCAATTTTCACATGGGATCGCTCTCGCCTTAGGTGAGCCGATTTGAGCCAGATGTGAGCCGACTTGAGCCGGATGTAAGCCTGGAGAATAGCGTTGATCTGCATCTGGTAGGACCACGTGCCTACAACCTTAATTAATTCCATAAATTGTCATTTAATTCACCCGCATCCGGTTTCTCTTCTCCTTCCTGTTTCATTTCATTCTTCACAATGTTTTGGAATTCTGTGAGTTGGGTTTCAGAGGCCATTCTGGAAATTGAACTTGTGTGAAGATCCAGTCCACATTCCACTCCAAGTTTAGAAAGTAAGTCAGAAACTTTATTTTCTTCCTGGCGGATGTGCTTAAGAGTGATTGCCCTGTGAGAGGATATCCAACATTCAATGAGCTCAAGCCTTCTCGCCATTCTCTAGCTGTTGCTCACTTTACTTAAGGGAGTTCCCTGCATAAGTATGGAGACCATATTTATGATGATCTGAGAATCGCTTTCTATGATAAGTGGAAAGAATCCCTTATTATGAGCTAGAATGAGACCTTGCCAAAGACCTTCTAGTTCAGTTGAATTATTGGTATCCCATCCTTTTGATCCTAGGAAGGATAGAAGAGGAACACCCTTGTAGTCTCTGAAAATCCCTCCAAAGCCTGAATTACCTGGATTACCTTTCGAGGCCCCATCAAAGTTTAGCTGGAATGTATGCTTGGGCAGGGGGAGCCATCTATCCGGTGAACGACCCAACTGAGGCAGTGATCCTTTAGCAACATGTTCTTGATTCCATTGAAGATTCCAATTAGCCCAGATGTTTTGTTCTTGGGGAATAGTAGGAAAGTCCTCCTGATACCAGGTATGGATAGAGATGGTTTCCTGGATATTTTGGCAGATAATTTTCCAAAGATTCTCCAAAGGTGCAAAATGATCCTTGAAGATTCTACGATTTCTTTCCTTCCAGATGGTCCACATGAGGAAGCCCGGAATGAGCTTCCATAAGAAATTTAAAATCTTGCTTTGATATGGATTTTGATCCCAATTTCGTATTGTGGCAATGATATCTCCATGTATTCTGCCTTCCTTTTGGCATCGGAAACTGACTTTTTCCCAGAGTTTGCGTGCAACATGACAGGAATGCATGAGATGCTTTACAGATTCCTCCTCTTGTCTACAGTTAGGGCATAGAGAGGGCCCATGATAGTTCCTCTTCCTGAGATTATCCCATGTGAGGATCTTGTTATGACATAGGAGCCATAGAAAAGTGGAAATTTTCGGCCAGTTGGTAGGGTCCCAGACTTTGCTCCAGAGAGGGTCTTTCACCATATGTTCCTTGATAATAATATTATAAGCCTCTCTTGCAGTAAAGGTACCTCTTTCTTCATATCCCCATCTAAGAATATCCCTTTCGTTAGAGAGTTGTATTCTCCTTTTCATTAATTCTGAGTCAAGAGTTTGCTGAACTTGCATTGTTCCTTGTCTTAGAATTTGATCCGCTTTGATCCATTGCCTGTGTCCTTGAGTAGAAGAGGGATTCCAAAAGTTTTTAACCTTATCATGAGTCTGCATGTCCTGATCCGGAAGCTGCTGATGACAAATTAGGTCCTTTAACTTGGGCATCTGCTGCCAGGAATCTTCCCAAAATCTTGCAGTGTTGCCGTTCTTAACCTCCCAGAAACTATGTTGCTGAATGAGGCTTCTGTGCTGCTTGGCCGAGTTCCAGATTAGGGAGCCTACACTGACTTCTAACATGCGTATTAGTTCCTCCAATGGGCGGTTGCTCACATACTTTGCTGTCCAAAGAGTAGCCCAGGGGGTAAGGGGCGTAGTAAGGCATTTCCACCAAATATGGGCCCCCATGACTTTGTTGCTATAGGAGGGATCCCTTAATCCAATGCCACCGCTGCTTTTTGGAAGACACACTGTGTCCCATTTGACGAGAGCCCATTTGCGGTTGTGACCTGTGCTGCCCCAAAAAAAGGATCTTTGGAGATGCTTGATTTCTTTGAGAACCCATTTGGGAGCCACGAGAATGGAGAAAAGGTATAGCGGCATGGATTGAAGAACAGCTTTTATAAGGACTAGACGACTCGCCATATTTAGAGCTATATGTGTCCAAGAGGTGAGGCGAGCCTCCAATTTTTCTAAGAGGATCTTCCATGAGGAATGCTTCAGGGCCGTGACAGTCAAAGGAGCTCCTAAATATTTGGAAGGAAGGACAACAATAGAAAATCCAAGGATGTGGGCTATAATTGCTTGGGTAATAGCAGGGGTATGGAAAAAGAATATCTGGGATTTGGATTTATTGATCGAAGCTCCTGAGGCATCCGAGAATTCTGTCAATAAAGATTTGAGCTGACGAGATTCTTGGATAGAGGGATGACCAAAAAGCATGTTGTCATCTACAAATTGCTAGTGAGTGAAGGCAGAAGAATTGTGAAGAGACAGGCCTCAGAGGAGCTGAGATTGCTGAGCTGATTTAATGCTACGACCCAGTCCTTCTGCCATAATAACGAAAAGGAAAGGGGAGAGAGGGTCTCCCTGCCTGATTCCCCGAGAAGGATGAAAAGTAGAGGATGGAATACCATTGATCAGAATAGAAAAGAAGGAAGAGGATAAGAGACTCATAACCCATCTTACCCAAGGAGGAGCAAAACCAAAAGCAATTAGAATTTTTTTAATGTACAACCAGCTTAAGCTGTCAAAAGCCTTCGAAAGATCTATCTTAAGGAGCATACCTGGCTTCTTGGATTGCTTCAAGGAGTGGATTATTTCATGAGTTAGGATAATACCATCCGTAATCTTCCGACCTTTGACATATCCACATTGCTCAGGCGAAATAATGAGAGGCAGCAGCAATTTGAGCCTGGAAGCGATGACTTTGGAAACTATCTTGTAGATTATATTGCACAGAGCAATAGGCCTATACTTGTCAGGAGTACTGGGCTGATCTTCCTTGGGAACTAGGGCAATGAATGTGGCGTTCATTCCAGGAAACATCCATCTTAAGGTTCTTGATTCCTCAACCACCTGCCAAACTTCCATTTTTATCAATTCCCAAAAATTGTGGAAGAAGTTGGAGGTGAATCCATCCGGGCCTGGGCCTTTCCCACTTTCAGCTGACGAACTACCATTTCAACCTCCTGTAAGTCCACATGCCTAAGAAGAAGTTGGTTATGCTCCTCTGAAATAATTTTGGGAATATTTCGAGTAATTTTTTCTATGGCTGGCAATCTATCTACCTGAGGCTCTTGATGCGCTTGCTTGAAATAGTTTAGAAGTTCGCCTTCAATTTCTTCATGTGTTTCCACCTTAGCCCCCTGCTCATTTTGAATGTGAGTTATGTTGTTATTCATTCTGCGTTGGATGGTGGTACTATGAAAAAATTTTGTGTTTTTTTCGCCATCCTTAAGCCATCTTATTCTTGATTTTTGCCTCCATAGCATTTCTTCCTGTTTAGCCCTCTCTATGATTTGCGCCTCAAGAGCTTTTTCCTGTTCTGCCAGATCCTCGGAACGGCCTTCAATGATAATCCTCTGCTGCAGACGTTTCATGTCTTGATCGAGGGCTTGCTTAGCCTGGAAAATATTACCAAAAGAAGTGTGGTTCCATTGTTTAATCTTGCTTTTGAGATGCTTGAGATTCTGCTGAAATTGAAACATCTTTGAACCATTTGGAGGGGAGAAATTGTCCATTCTGAGTTGATTAAGTTGTTGAAATCCGGGTGTGACATCCAGAAAGCCTCGAATCGAAATGGTCTTCGGGTTGTGTTACCAGGACGAGTCCATTGAAGGGAGATTGGCCAGTGATCAGATCCCGAGTAAGGCAGGATGGACGCAGCAAAGTCTCCACCAATATGAATAGCGTTGTCTAAAAGCAAAAATCTATCCAAACAGGAGGCTATCTGATGCGGCCCTGCTCTTTTGTTGTTCCAAGTAAAGAGTCCATTATTGAAAGGCAGGTCAATAAGCCAGTTGTTCTGAATGAATTCTTTTAAGGGTATTCCTTCCTGACTTCCCCTGTTCCTACCTCCCCTCTTTTCTTCCAGCCTAGTGATCATGTTGAAATCGCCCCCTGAAATCTAAAGTGGGTGCAGCCTGTCAGAGTTGATAGCTGAGAGGGTGTTCAGGATTTCTACTTTATGCAAAGCCTCCTGGGGGAAATACACATTGGTTAAAAGCCCATGTATATTTGTCCCTATGATGTGAAAAGTTGCTTGGATGAAATTCTTATTTGCATGGATGTTGTTGAGCCTAATAGTTCGGTTGTCCCATAAGATTGCAAGACCTCCAGATGCCCCATCGGAATCCATGGCAGCGCTGAGACCTCCTGGCCAAACTTTTGCTGCAATTCTTTCTAAAGCACTTGAATTGCATTTGGTTTCTTGCAAGAAGAGGATTTGTGGTTTTTCTTGCATAATCATGTTTTTGAGTAGTCTACCTTTCCTTGGGCTGTTGAGCCCTCTGATATTCCATGATATTAACTTCATTGGGAAGGATTGGGAGTGGTGTTATAGTACCTTGTTAGCTTGGAGTACCTACCTGACTCCACTAACATTTCTCCTATTCTGATTGTTCGTTGGAGGTCTATTTTCCTTCCCCACTTTTTATTATCTTTGGTAATGAATCTCCCATCCCAGGGGCTGCCAGTCTGAATTCCTAAAGACTTTTGCCTTTGTGCCCATGAAAGGACCTCCTCCAGATTCTCCAATTGTCGGTCTGGAATTTTGTCAAAAAATTTTGTTCTACATGCCTGCTCTAGGCCCAAAATGTCTAGTTCCCCAATATCTATACTTTCGGGTTCCTCCTCCATGTGCTGAGATTCATTTAGTTCTTCTGCTATTCTGGAATCAGATTGTAAGTTGTCTACCTCCATGACTTGAGAATTCCATGCCGGGATCTTGAGCTTATCTGAGGATGAAGGATCGTTGGGTAGAGGATCTTCTCGGGGTGATTTGGAGTCTGCAAGCTTCGATTGTTTGTTCTTCATTGCCTCCTTCTCTGGGGGAGCAGGAATTTCAGCGCTAGGGTCACTTTGTCAGGCTAAAGCTTCAAAGTTGTTGCTCGTTGAAGGCTTGGATGAGCTGGGTTGAGGCATTTTGGAATTTGAAGCTGATTTCTTGTGGCTTCTTCTTCGACTGGCTACTTTGGTGAATCCATCAGCCTCAGGCAGATCTGGATTGGCGGGGGATGAGGGTTTTTGTGTTAAAGGACAGTCCCTGAATAAGTGACCCAAGGCATGACATCTTCTGCATCTAAACGGCACATGTTCATAATCAATCAACTGAACCCATTCAATATCTTCATGGAATAAACTTACCGCATCCGGAAGGGCCTTGTTGAGGTTCATGTAGATGCAGATTTGTGCGTAGGAGGTATATCTTCAGATTTTTGTTTCCTCTGCAACTTTTATAAATTCTCCCAGAACATTACCAATTTCTTGTAGCGAAGTTTCATCCCAATACTCCACAGGAAGCGAGTACAGTCGAATCCAGACTGGAGCCCAACTAAGATCCTCCTTATCAGGGTTGAAGCGCTCTACCCAACCTCTGAGAAACAAGCCGGCGACATTGAAGAAATAGGGTCCTCCATCCAGAACCCTGTTCCTGTCTTCCAGGCAGTTAAAAATGGCTGTGAAGAACCCTTTAGGCCCCAGCTGCAGGGTGATATGTCCTTTTGGGTTCCATTTCGCTGTTATCCATCCGCGCAGTGCTTTCTCAGTTGGCCAAAGTCCTATGAACTTGCCTATCAGAGCATGGTCCCGCATATACTATATCTGAGCATTGATTCGGTGGCTGGGAAATACAACTTTCGGACGTTCAGTGGCCACGGGCTTGCAAGTTGTAGAGTTGATCTTGGGTTGCTCTTTGTTATCCTATTTTGCCTTTTGTGAGTTCAGATCCGTGTTGTTCTCACTCTGATCCTCTGATTTGTCGCCTACCTTGTTCTTTTGCTGCCCTTCATCATCCATTGGGGGAGGCGCTGCGCCCTCCCCCTGGGGGGGATTCATGAAGTTCGGAGCTGTATCTCTGGGATTGCAGAGTCGTGCTGCCGTCAGAGTTTAGCGGGTCTGCATCTTTCTGGAGAAACCTGCCATTGTAGAGATCATTGAAACCCTAAAGTGTAGAGTGTGTAACAGAGCCTCTTCTTCCCAATACTAAAGGATCAAGAAATCCCATACTTGGATAATATTGGTACACATTGCATACTGTATTTTTTTTTTTTTTAATGTATGGACATTTCAAATTCAATATATAGATTTCTATGGAATTGAATTGCCCTGTAGATCCCAATGCTCAAATATATAAAGGTCTAATGTCCTTGATTGTGTCCAAGTAAATTATTTTAGCCACTTTATTTCTAAGGTAATAATATACAAGTTCTTTATCACTAGGGTGTAATCTAAAACCTAGAGGAATGCAAGATATTATGTTCATTTTGATAAGATAGTTCTTCCAATACAAAAGAATTTTGGAGTTAGACCAAGATGAAGAAACCAACTACAAACACATTTAATAATTTAAACAATCTAACAATATAAATATGTGAAATGCAACATAGGGAGTTAATCCTATTAATAAAAAAAATGTTTCAAATAAGAGATAAAATTGTGCCCCATTAGATAACCTTGGAAATATTTTTAGTAATATAGAATCTTGTGTAGTTTATTTAGAATTTATTATTGCCGCAATGAAATATACGAAAATGATCTGAAATCGGGAAATCAAATTGCAAATACAAGTTTGATTTTTTCATCACAAAATCTAGGCTTATATGATAATGCCCATTTTCTATGGGACTAGATTGCGAGTGACTCATTATGGTTCTAATATAAAGAAATTAGAAATACAAGGTGTGTTATCCCCTGAGGGTAAAGGAACCATCACATGAGTGCATTGTCGTTGATTCCATATGCCTTGTTGCTTGAACCTTCTAGACTCATATAATCTCTCATTTTCTCCTTCCGATTCAACATTATGCTAGCTCAACCATGGTATATCAGATTCTCTACCCTCACCTTTCATATTTACAAATGCACTTATGGGTGGCAAAATTTGGTTACAACGCATTCTATTTTGATATTCCATGTATTTGTATTCTTGTTTGGATGTAGTGATATAACTTCTTGGTATTGCTATAAAAGTGGTAAACTCTAATGAAATATGAAAAAAATTTATAATGCTATAATTTTATTATTTACCTCATCATACCATGGGGGACATGATTTTACTTAAAAAGTGTTGTCATTTATTAGCTCAAATTTTACTACTGTGAAACTAGTTATGGTGGTGTCTTAAACATCCCCAACCACACTTAACACTTTCATTTTTACCAATTCATCCCACCTTGTCCATAAAATGACTCTCCCCCTTTCTATTTCACTTATAAAAGATCACAAAATGGTCTAAATGAAGAAAAACCTAAGTCATTAAAGAAAAAACAGATTAAGATATGGAGAGATTAAAATTAAAAGCCATAAAAATGTAAAGTATGAGTAAATGCAACCTCACTATGAGATCATTGCCCCTAGTCACATGATTGTTTATGAATACCTAAAGGAAAAGGGACTTGTCCAATGAAATGAACACTTAAAGAAAAAGGAAAAATGGGTAGTAATAAATATTGTTGAAGTAAGGAAACTCAATGGTGAGCTCCCTATTTCAAGGATTCTATACATAAAATTCTTACCTTTTGAAAGTTAGATGATAAAAAAATGTAATACCTCCACATCAGGGTCATCACACGGAGTTTTTGTTGGAATCACAATTGTTGTTAGACTAAAACCTGTAGGAAATAGTCTCTGCTACAATCACTACATTTATGATCCACGAGAGGTGGTTAATCCATGCCATGGAACACATGGGGAGTGTTGAACCCAATTTCCAACAATCTCTCCCCAATGCGAGTTGAGTGAGTTTCAAACTCGATACCTGTGCTTTGATACCACCTGTTGGAATCACAAATGGGGTTAGACCAAAACCCACAGATATTAGTCTCTGCTACCATTTCCATAGTTAGGATCCACGAGAGGAGGTTAGTCCATGTTGCGAAACACATGGGGAGCACTGAACAAAATGTACAACAATTTTCCCATTCCCCTTCCATATTTTTCCATCATACCTATCTTTTACTTATGGAAGTAGAAAACACACTTTTCGTAGGACTTGACATGCCTATAAGGGTTAGTTATTATTATTCCATAGTAAAACTTAGGCAAATTATAAAACTAACCTTTTGCTATATTGTGTTCGAATAAATCACTAGGGATAGAACACCAAGTTGGAATTACCACTTCAAGTGGATGCTATGCATTGGGATACATGTACCATGATCTAGGATCCATGATACCACATTAGGAATTGTGTACCAGCCTCAAGATCCATGAAATTTCATTGGGATATGTGTACCTGTATTTCATCACATCCATTAACATTTAGGATCTATGTCATTTTCTTGGAAAATGTGTCACTACATTAGGATCTATAATATTGCATTAGGTGATTATGAGGATGCCACATCATCATAGTTGTCACATGAGCCACTCTAAGAGGGACCTTTCACCCAAATAAAAGCCTTTCTAATATACTGGCTTGATTATTTCTCCTTGGACCACACACGGGGATTTATTGAGGAACTTTAGGATTACTAGGAGGTGGTTACACAAAGTCACATGTTTTACAAATGACATGGAAATTAAACACATCTATTTTGAATGAGGAGTTCCATATTGAGGAGCCACAGATGCCACCTAGCATCAAATCCTTCAGGTTATGTCCCACATATGTGGGGATAATGTCACACTTTTAAAGGTGATTGTTTTATGTTTTTTCCACTTCCTCACTCTTAAAGGTTGGTTGGAAGGGCACACTAGCCTTTGAACCCTTCGTTGACTCTATCTTCAATTATTTTGATGCTTATCGGTCACTATTAAGGGAGGTGAACTTGAATTGTCCCCTTTAAGCTCACACATGTTGGAATTAGTTACCTTTTCGACCATATATGATGGGGCACTATTGTATTAGAGGTTAATGAGAGTCATTTGTGCCCAATTATTGTATTTTTTTATATTAATATTTTTACTTGGGCCCATGGTTTGTGCTCATTACTTGAGCCAATTAGCACAGCATATTACACCATGGATTGAGGATGATATTAATCTATATAAGGAGGAGAACTCTCTCATTTTCATTTGTTGGAGAGTTAGTTAAGTTCAACTTGGTATAATGTATTTATAGGGTAAAAGTGTGATTCTTTAGTATGAATTACTTGCATTGTAATCATATGATCAAGATATGTTCTAGACATAGAGTGATATGATGGCTCATATTCTCCTCAATACTAATGGTGTGATATATAAATTAACACATGATTGGTCCATGATCTTTATTTAAAGAACATGAAGGGTCATTGTTGATGATTAATTGTGAGAAACTTTATTATGTACAAATTTTCTTTAACATCAATAAAATTACCTCAATTGGCCACATTGGGTGGGGCTGTGGTTTGTGTTTGTCTTAGAGGCTTTCAATCATGTAAACCTTACTCGTATTATAATATTTGATGTACTTGTATGAGGATATACTAAATGTGTTCATCATGTATTGAATACTCCACTTTCCCAAAACATGGTATTAGACCCCATTTCAAGAGCTTCCTTTGTTGTTAACCTAGCTATTGAGTTTGTTTTTCCGCATTTATGGCCTCAATAGATTGTTCCATTATGTCCAAAACACTAATTACAAATAAGAATGCCTTTCCTTTCATTTGAAAGGTGTATTTATTTCCCGAGATATGATTTTTTCATCATATCTAGAAGTGTATAGTTCAAATATGCCATTGTATATCGTCTATATTTTGGTTTTCTATATTTTCCCCAATTTCCTACTCTTTCTGGGGTATGTATTCTATTTTCTATGTGCTATATGTAATCTTGAAGCATAAAAAATAAAGTGGGAAGTGTCTTCATTTCTATGCATTCTCTTTGTCATGTTCTCTAGGCGACCTTGAAAAACCAAAAATAGAGAGAAAACTTGCATTTTGTAAGTAAGGTAACATATATCTAAACCCAATGTTGTTGGGTTTGGATTTTTTTTCCTTTTTAAAATTGTTGTTTTTATAAACATGCACATTGAGGCAAATCCACAACAATAATAACAACATCCCCATTCTCCTTCATTTGTATTATTATGTGTTTTCCATTAGCTCACTTGGTTGAAAGTTACTTTATTTAGTAAGAGGCATTGAGTGAATCATTATAAAAGTAACTTTATTATTTTATTTATTCATTTTTATTTACTTATTTATTGCAGCTCTCATTTATAAAATAACTTCCTTGTGAAAGTGATTCTCACTTGCTTTATAAACATGGGTCACTTCATAAAGTAATTTACTAAAAGTGAGCATATAGGCAAAGCTAGTGAGGTAAAGGGATATTTTGTTTCTCGGTAACATCCAACATCACATGGGTTAACTTTTACTTACCATGTGGACCTTTGTTATTAATAATTCTTTTTATCTAAAATGGCATACCTTTCACATCTAAAATCCATTCTCAATGTTGTTTTTTTTTAAACATCTTACTTTTTTGAGAGTTTTCCATCCAAACGATTACTTTCAACTTTTGAATCCATATTATATACACATTTTAATATTTCCACTTCAAGTGAACTTTTGCTTCCTAACAGCAACTAATTTTCATGGAAATCCCACATGGAGGATGTACGAAGAAATAAATAATTGTATTTATTTACTTTGGCAAAAGAAAAAGGCCTCACTAATGTTGATGAGAAAGTCGAATGGAATGACAAGAATGACAAAGCACATGGATTGATTAGAATTTCCATTTCTTGTGATTTGAAATTTCATATTCAAGAAATGAATGGCCCAAATGTAGGCTAAGAAAAGCTTAAAAAAGTATTTGGTGAACCTGATGTAACTAGATCTCATCACTTTGAAAACTAGATCATGACTTTGAGTCCTAAATATTTCTCTTAGATTGAAGTTTATTTATCTAAGTTCAAAACACTTAAACATTTACTTGAATATTGTCAAGTGGACATGGAGGATAATTAATGAGAGTATGTTCTTTCCAAGCTTGGTCCCCATATTCCATTTTTTTATCTACATTTTATACCACTAGAGAAGATCCAAGGGATTTATATAAAGATCCCACTCTTGAATATTTTTTAGACTCTCTGATTATAGAGTAAGACAATCTCTTGAACATTGGAGTGATAAACATTGTAGGTACATATAAAAAGGCCATAGTAGAGGAATATAAAGTAAAACCAATCATCCCAAGAATAAAAATTCTTGCAACAATAAGAAAAACAAGTGTCCCAAACCCTCTTAACCAACTTCTACTGCCATTGGTTACAAAGGACCAAAATCAGAGAGTAACAAGATGAACAGGGACTGATATTTTTTTGTGGAAGATGATCACCTAGAGTGTAAATGTTTTAAATCAATACATGCCTTGGAAGCAACGATGAAGAAGCACAACATCAATCAAAATTTTTCTTCTTCTAACCCTTCTTCTCATGGACATGCACTTTTAGATTTTGGTTTCTCTTTCAATGCAACATATACTTCTTATTTTGTTGGGTGGCTTATTAGTTATAGAACATGTTATTATATGGTTAAGGATAAAGGCATTTTTTCTTCTCTTGGTGACTATAAAACAATGCAATCTAACTAATAGATGTTTTTTCCTTTTTTCATTAGAATTTGATGATACAATTTTGGGTGATTGTGATTTTTTATGTGTGTTTTAATGCCTAAATGGTTACAATTCCTTGAAAAAACACCAAGGAAATCAAATTTTGTAGATTATACATATCAAATTTATTATTCTAAAAAAATTAGATCTATCAGATTTCAAGAAAAAATGATTAGAAAAAAATGATTGGAAAAGGGCCAAAATGTCTACAAGTTATACTATGCTTTGTAAAAGCAAACCCAAATTTATTAGCGATGATACATATCGTAGTGTTGTATTGTATGGAACAATTTTAGGTGGATAATGGTCATTTTAATTATGTATTATGTGTTCTAAGTCTTTCTTACAACCTTTTATCAATATATCATATTAGTCATTTAGGTGATGGTAAAACAATAGAGTTTTCACTCATAAAATTGTAATCAATGATTTAAAAGATCCTAAAATTGTCATCGCCATTGGAATTGTTGATGATATTACAGGTTGTACAGGTTAGGCAATTTTGGGTCATCATATTTTCCTTTAGTTTTTATTCATCATAACAATGACTTGAGAAAAATTTGGCATGAGTGCTTTGGTTATATAAACTATCACTCATTGTAGTACCTAATCAAAATATCATGATTGGTCCTACTTTAGTTTCTTATATAGATGGTGTTTGTCTTTGTTTTGTTTTCAAAAACCATCATTAGGAATCGGCATGCCATTTCCCTTTTGCAGCTTCTTTACAAGTGATTTGTGTGGTCCACTTCCTTCTCCTTCCTTCTCTAGGTACACATACTTAAATTTTTCATTGATGAATTCTCTAAAAACACTTGGGTTTATTTCTTAAAGCTTAAGAGTGAATATTTTGAATTTATCTTGGCCTACAGATCCCTTGCAGAAAAAAACAATGTAGACATCAACTACAAAGGTTAAGAATAGATAATGGAGGTGAATATGTCAATAAAAAAATCACAACTTATTACCCTACATTTGCATTCAAATGAGACATATTGTTACATGTACATCACAACAAAATGGTGTCACTAAGAGAAGGAATCACACTTTAATGGAAATTCCAATTTTATGATTCAATCTAAGGGATTAAATCTTATTATTGGGAAGAAGAAACCAATCGTGCAAATCACGAAGTAAATTACAGTCCTACAAAGGCTTTAAAAAATATAACATTAGAAGAAGAATGGAAAAAAAATAATCCAAATGTAAGTGACTTGTATGTAATTGATAATATAGCATGTGATCACATTCCCGATGAGAAAACGAAAGAATTATAACATGAAAGCGAAAAGTGCATTTTTGTTTGATATTATGAAAATGTAAAAGGTTGTGGACTTACTTCAACTTTATTTCATTGATGTAATTATTTGAACAGATGTTAAATTTGATGAAAATATCTTGGCTTGCAAACCTAATTTAAAGAAGAATGGAATAAAATTAAGCCAGATGTAAGCCACTTCTATTTAATTGGTAGTATAGCATGAGATCACATTCCCAATGAGAAAATAAAAGAATTAAAACCTGAAAGTGAAAAGTGCATTTTTGTTAGATATTATGAAAACGTAAAATGTTATATACTTACTTCAAATTCATTCCATTGATGTAATTATTTGAAGATATGTCAAATTTGATGAAAATATTTTAGCCTACAAACCTAATTTGGTGTTTGTGCCTTTTTTTTCATGCTAGCAATCTTCTTGTCCTATTATGGTTTATTCTTTAGATGATGATATTGAAGGTGAAAATCCTGTTAGGATATTCCGACACATAGGAAATAGTTAAGTACAACTTGGTATAGTGTAGAGTTAGGTATAGAGTTAGGTAAAGTGTGTTTCTTTACCGTTGTACATTTTGTAACTTACAATCCGACGGTCACGATATGTAGTGATCCGACGGTTCATTCTCTCCTCGGTATTACCGACACTTGATCCGTGGCTTGACACCCGATTGGTCCATGAATTCTATTTAAAGCGCATGGAGGGTCATTTGTAGGGTAATCTGTGCATGAGAGAAACTTATGTAAATTTTCATTCTTTGATTAATAAATTGCCTGAAGTGGCCGCGTTGGCTCAGGCCGTGGACTGTTTCCCTCTTTGAGGGTTTTAACCACGTCAAAAATACTGGTGTATTGATTTGTGATCTGGTTGTGAGCGGTGTCCTTTTGGTGTTCTTTCTGAGGAACTTACCCTGTAAATTCCTACATGGTATCAGAGCTATTTGAGGGCTGCGTCCATTGGTGATCCAAATCTGAAGCCGGTAGAACTGCATCTGACTGTCGTTTCCTAGATCTGCTGTTTCTGACTGCTTTCGGGCCAAGAGGACTGCTCTGTTGTGTTCAGAGCATCTGTTCCAGTGAGGAACCCCTTTCCTTTCACGCGAAAAGGTTTCCGGTAGCCCTAGCTGCGTCATTTTTAAGATCTGGAGGTATACAGTGTTTATTTGCAGTTTACTGTTATTTTCTCTCTGCTTATTTCGGTTTCGATTTATTTAGCTTTTTTTTAACCGGATCTATACCTTTCATTTCTGCGTATGCTCTTTGCCCTGTGACTCTATGCGATCTGGGCAAATCAAAAACAGAAAGGAAGGATTTTTCTCATGCGTATGCTCTTTTCCCTGCACCTTAGTGTGATCTCGGAAAATCAGAAACATTGAGAAAAATATTTAGTTTTTCGGCTAAAGCTAACTTTGAGCCGCAAGGTTCAATCTTTGAAAATATTTAGTTTTTTGGGTAAAGCTAACTTCAAGCCGCAAGGTTCGTTTTCTTTGCATGTCTGTGTTGGGTTTTGTGTTTTTTGTTTTGTAGGGAAAAAGAGCTTTCTCAAAGCAAGCACGCAACCCAAAGCCCCCCCCCCCCCCCTCTCTCTCTCTCTCTCTCAAATTTTTTGTATAGATCAATTGGTTCAAAGCTATTTTAAGAGAGTAGAGGTCTTGGGTTCAAGTCTCCATTTTGTGGGGGCGGACTTTTTCATTTCCGCACATTCCCGCACTTCGTGGGCAACTTCAACAACGTTTTTTAAAAAGCCATAACTTCTTCATCTGGAAGCCTTTTTCAGAGCCGTTTTTTTTAAACTAGCCTAATTTTTCGAGATCTATCCATTGGAACACTTACTTTTAGCATCTTCAGCTTCAGTTTCTGTTGAAATGGAAAGTCAATACCAAGTTACCCTTGACAGCACCAACTACTTCCAATGGTTGTCCTACATGGAGGATTTACTTAGAAGTAAAGGTCTCTACCGAATAGCCACAGGCCAAGAAAAGAAACTGAAAGATGAAGACAAGGCTGCTAAATGGGAAAATAGACAAGATCAAGCACGTGGTTTGATAGGGATGTCTATTTCTCCTGATCTTCGATTCCATATTGCAGAACTTGATACTCCTCATGAAGCAATGGAACAAATCAATAAAGTTTTTGGGATTAAAAATGAAATTAGAGCCCATCAACTTGAAAATGAGTTGCTTACATTGGACCCTAATAATTTTTCTTGCATTGAAGATTTCTTGTCTAAGTTCAAGACCCTTAGATATCTTTTGGAAGGTGTTAAGGTTAAGAAAGAAGATAGTAACCTTATTTATTCCATCCTTACTAAGTTGGGACCAGCCTACTCTGTATTTGTTTCCACCTTCCATTCTACAAGAGAAGCCTTCATTTCTCAAGGAAAAGACTACAAGCCCCCTTCCTTTGACTCTTTTTGTGATTCTTTAATAAGAGAACAAGAAAAACTCTTACACCTTGGTCTTCTTAATCTTGGAAACTCTTCCAAGAAAGCGTTAGCCGCCCAGCAGCAACCAAATTCAAAGAATCCTAAGAAGTCATATCCTAAAAAGAATGGTCCTAAACCAAACAAGGGTCCTAAGCAATTTCAGCCCCAAAATGAAAAATCACTTCAACAAAATGATAAGACCAATAAAAACAAATGGAAGAAGACTGATAGACATTGCAATTTTTGTAATCGAGATGGCCACTTAGAATCAAAATGCTTTAAAAAGATGGAAGCCTTGGAAGCAGCAATGAAGAAGCATAACATCCATTTGGGGCAATCTTCAACTTCTACTTCATCTTCAGGAATGGCACTTTCTGCATGTGGTTGTCAAGCATCTCGATCTGGCTATGCATTAAATGTATCTTCTTCTTCTCATTCTCATGAGTGGCTCATTGATTCTGGAGCTTCTTATCACATGGCCAAAAACAAAGCCATGTTTTCTTCTTTAAATGATTGTAACACCAAAAATATATATGTTGGTGATGATAGATCTCTTAATGTTGTAGGGATTGGAACTATTCATCTAGACAATGGTCAGTTTAATGATGTATTATGTGTTCCAACCTTATCCTGCAACCTTCTATCTGTATATCAGATAACTCATTCAGGTGAAGGTAAAATCGTTGAATTTTCACCTCATGATGTTGTAATCAAGGACTTAAAAGATCCTAAACAGATTTTGGCTACTGGTATTGCTGATGATTCTACAAGGTTGTATAAGTTTCACAACTTTGGGTCATCAAATCTTCCCTCAGTATTTGTTGCTCATAACGATGAAGTGAGCAAACTTTGGCATGAGCGATTTGGTCACTTAAACTATCGCTCCCTTCAGCATCTATGTAAAGAAAATATGGTGACAGGTCTTCCTATGGTATCTTGCAGAGATGGTGTTTGTTCCAGATGTGTACTCGGAAAACATCATCGGGACAGTTTTGAAAAACGTGCCTCTTGGCACGCCTCAGCCCCTTTACAGCTTGTGCATACTAATTTATGTGGTCCACTTCCTGTTGTTTCATTCTCTAGCTGCAAGTATTTCTTAACTTTCATTGATGATTTCTCCATACGCACTTGGGTATACTTCTTAAAACTCAAGAGTGAAGTATTTAACACTTTTTTGGCCTTCAAGGCCTTTGTTGAAAAACAATCTGGACATCAAATTCTTAAGTTAAGATCTGATAATGGCGGAGAATATGTTAAAAACACATTCATCAACTATTGCACCGAGAATGGAATTCAAATGCAACATACTGTTCCATATACTCCACAACAAAATGGTGTAGCTGAAAGGAAGAATCGCACCTTAAAGGAAATGGCTAATTGTATGCTACAATCTAAAGGACTTGGTCTTAGTTTTTGGGCAGAAGCAATTAACTATGCAAATTACATAATAAATCGCACTCTTACTAAGGCTTTAAAGAATATCACTCCAGAAGAAGCATGGAGCTCAATCAAACCAGATGTAAGTCACTTTCGTGTTTTTGGAAGTGAAGCCTGGGCCCATATTCCAGATGAAAAGCATAAAGCTTTAGAATCTAAGAGTGAAAAATGCACTTTTGTTGGATATTCTGAAGATGTAAAAGGCTATAGACTTATTCCATTTAAGTCCAAAAATGTTATCATTAGAAGAGATGTAAAATTTGATGAAAATATATCGGCCTGCGAGCCTAGTCCGGCGGATGTGCCACCTCTCCCTATCTCTTCTACCTTTGAAAACATTTCTTCTTCAGATGATGAAAGTGAGGATGACAATCCTCCCCCACCATCTCAAGATCCTCCTTCAGCTCCTGAGCTTCCAAAATGGGTTCGTGCTACTTGAGATGCAGCAGGTGATCTTGCTGGTGATCCTACAGATCAGTGACGCACACGTTCTCAGTTCGAGAGAGCCTCTTCTTTACTGGCTCAAGCTCCAGTAAATTATGACCCTGACACCTTTGCAGAAGCTTCAGGCCATCCAGATTGGGAAGCAGCTATGAATGAAGATTATCATTCATTATTGGCAAATGATACATGGGATCTTGTTCCTTTACCAAAGGGATGAAAACTTGTTAGATGCAAATGGGTTTAGAGAACCAAGTATGGACCAGATGGGAAAGTTGATAAACATAAAGCTCATCTTGTTGCTAAGGGCTTTTCACAGGTTGAAGGCATTGACTACACTGAAACCTTCTCCCCTGTTGCCAAAATGAACTCTATCCGCCTTGTTCTTTCCCTTGCTGCCTCTTTCAAATGGGAAGTCCATCAGATGGATGTTAAATCTACCTTCTTGCATGGGGACTTGCATGAAGAAATCTATATGGAACAACCCGTTGGCTTCATAGAAACAGACTCCAGCCTTGTTTGTCGACTTAAGAAATCCCTTTATGGTCTCAAGCAAGCTCCTCGGGCTTGGTATGCCAAAATGGATAGCTTTCTTTTAGAATCTGGCTTTTCTAGGTGTCATTCTGACAATACTGTCTACACCAAGAAAGTGGGCAACTCTCTTATCATCCTTGTTCTTTATGTTGATGATCTTATCCTTACTGGTAGTGATCCCAACCTTATAAACCATGTGAAGTCTAGCCTCAAAAGGAAATTTGAAATGACAGACTTAGGACACTTACACTATTTTCTCAGTCTTCAAGTCTTGCAATCCAAGGAGGGTATTTCCCTTTCCCAGTCCAAGTATGCTTGTGATATTCTACGTCATTTTCACATGGAAGACTGTAAGCCAGCCCCTTCTCCCTTTCAGTCTGGAGTCAAACTTTCAGTCACTTGTACTTCTCCTGAAGTTGATGCTACATTATACCGTCAACTTGTAGGAAAACTCTTGTATTTAACCCATACTCGTCCTGACCTTTCCTTTGCTATTGGCCTTGTTGCTCGGTTTATGCAAAACCCCCATGAAAGTCATTGGAAAGCAGCTAAAAGAATACTTCGTTATGTTCGAGGTACAGTTCAGTTTGGGATTCATTACAGTGCCAAAGCATCTCCTCTATTGGTTGGCTTCACTGATTCTGATTGGGCTGGTGACCCTGATGATCGGAAGTCTACTGCCGGTTATGTGTTCACTCTTGGTTCAGGACCTATTACATGGGCTTGCAAGAAACAAGGTGCCATTTCTCTTTCATCAACAGAAGTAGAGTATCGTGGTGCCATAGAAGCTAGTAAGGAAGCCTTCTGGCTTCGTCAGATCCTGTCAGAGTTTGGCTTTCAGCAGCAGCATCCAACTACACTTTGGTGTGATAATCAAAGTGCCATTCAGCTATGCAAAGATCCAGTCCAACATCAGCGCAGCAAACACATTGAACTGCACATGCACTTCATCAGAAAGCTCATTCACGACCATGTTCTTGAAGTGCAATATTGTTCAACAAATGATCAAGTTGCAGACATCTTCACAAAGGCTCTCACAGAGGCGAAGTTCACTAAACTTCGATTTATGGTTGGAGTTCAGGAAGTTGTCACTAAGGGGGGATAGGCTCTAGTGCCTCCTTCCTTCTCCTATTGTGTCATATTTGTAAATCCTTCAATCCTATCCCAAGTTGTTCTTAAGGGGGGATGTTAGGATATTCCGACACATAGGAAATAGTTAAGTACAACTTGGTCTAGTGTAGAGTTAGGTATAGAGTTAGGTAAAGTGTGTTTCTTTACCGTTGTACATTTTGTAACTTACAATCCGACGGTCACGATATGTAGTGATCCGACGGTTCATTCTCTCCTCGGTATTACTGACACTTGATCCGTGGCTTGACACCCGATTGGTCCATGAATTCTATTTAAAGTGCATGGAGGGTCATTTGTAGGGTAATCTGTGCATGAGAGAAACTTATGTAAATTTTCATTCTTTGATTAATAAATTTCCTGAAGTGGCCGCGTTGGCTCAGGCTGTGGACTGTTTCCCTCTTTGAGGGTTTTAACCACGTCAAAAATACTAGTGTATTGATTTGTGATCTGGTTGTGAGCGGTGTCCTTTTGGTGTTCTTTCTGAGGAACTTACCCTGTAAATTCCTACAAATCCACCTCCATGTACTCACTTTCCTCTGGATAATTCCACTGAACATGAAACTACACCAATTTCAAAGCTTCCTAGATGGGTTCATTTTACGTGAGAAGCAACTAGTGATCCCGTTGGTGATTCTATAGATCAACATCATACTTATTCACAATTCTAGTGAGCCTCCTCTCTTATAGATTATGTTTCAAAGACTTGTGATATGGAAGCATTTTCAGAAGCTTTAGGACATCAATATTGGGGTACAACAATGAATGGAGACTGTTGTTCCTTGATGATGAATAATACTTGGGAACTTGTCCCTCTTTGAAAAGGAATAAAAATTATCATATATAAATGGGCATATAGAACTAAATATCCATCATATGGATGCATTGAAATACATAAGGCCTAATTGTTGAATGATTATTTCAAGGTTAAGAAGTTGAATACAATGAAACCTTTTTCCTTATAGCAAAAATAAATTCCATTCGCTTTGTTCTAGCACTTGCTTCCTCACATGGATTAGAGGTCCATATGATGTATGTTAAATATTCCATCTTGCATGGGGATAAGAAGGAATTAGATGGAAAAATATCTTGGCTATGTTCAGAGTGGTTCCAACCTTATTTGACACGTAAATAAATCCCTTTATGTTATTAAGGAATCTCCTTGAGATTGATATGCTAATATGGACAACTTTCTTCTTGACATCAACTTTTCTAGATGTCATTTTGACCTCAATGCCTACACAAATAAAGTAGGAAGCCATCTCTTAATCCTTTATCTCTATGTTGATGACCTTAACTTCCCTAGGAGTGACCCTAAAATTTTAACCCATATGAAATCGAGCCTTATGAAGAAGTTTGAAATGATAGACTTGGGATATTTGCATTACTTCCTTAGCCTCCAAGAATTGTAAAACACGGAAGGAATTTCTCTTTCCCAATTTAAGTATGCATGTGACCTTGTTCACTACTTTAACATGGATGATTGTAAACCAACCCTTTCTCTCTACTAGTCTAAAGTCAAAATTGTTTCCACTTTCACTACACCTAAAGCTGATCCCACTTTGTACCATTAGTTAGTTGGTAGGATCTTATATTTGACTCATACCCATCCTAATATTTGTTTTTTTATTGGTCTTACTTTATGATATATGCAAGGACCCTATGAAAGTCATTGGAAAGAAAAAAAAATGATACTTCAGTATATCCAAGATACAATTGAATTTGTGATACATTACAATTGAGTGGGAACCCCTTAATTGGTTGGTTTCAATGATTCAAATTGGGTTGGAAACCATGGTGAATGAAAGTCTACTATAAGTTATGTTTTCAGTATTGTCTACTATAAGTAATATTTTCAGTCTTAGTTAAGGACCTATCACTTGGGATTTCAGAAACAATAGGCTATTTCTCTTTCTTCAATATAAGTATCAAGCAATGATCAATTTAATTCAAGAAGCCATGTGGCGTTCACAAATCCTTTTAAAGTGTAAATTCTAACAATAACATTTGGCTACCTTCTAGTGTGACAATTAGAATGCCATTAAGCTTACTAAAGATCCAGTTCAACATCAACATAACAAACATATTGAGCTACAAATGCACTTCATCAGGAAGCTCATTCATGATCATGTTCTTGAAGTATTCATTTTCTTGACAAATCATCAAGTTGCATACATTTTCACAAAGTATCTTACAAAAGATTTTCTTTTCAAACTTTTATCTATATTAGGAGTTTAGGAAGTTGTCATTACGGGGGATAGGCTCTAATTCCTCCTTCCTTCTCCTATTATGTCACCATTGTAAATCCTTCAATCCTATTCCAAGTTTTTCTTAAGGGGGGATGTTAAGATATTTAGACAATTATTGAGTTCAACTTGGTATAACGTGTCTATTAAGTAAAAGTGTGCTTCCTTAGAATGCATTGCTTGTATTATAATTCAACAGTCATGATATGTACTAGACATAGAGTAATATAATGCCTCATACTCTCCTTGATATCAAAGGATATAATTCCATCGATTAGAACTTGATTGGTCTATGATCTCTATTGAAAGAGAATGGAGTGTCATTGTTGATGATTTATTGTGAGAAACTCATGCAACTTTTTTATTTTGCATTAAAAAAATTTCCTCAAGTGGCCATTTTGGTTGGGGTTGTAGAATAATTCCCTCTTAGAGGGTTTTAACCATATAAAAAAATATTGATGTTATATATTTTATCTAGTTGTTTGAGTGGTTATTGAAGATGTCCGTCCCATATGGAATAAATATTTTTCCCAAACAATATCAATAAGAAAAACTTGCTTGAAGAGTTATTTTGAAGCTCTCTTTTTCTAAGAGGGTAATTAGCTATTGCCCAAGGTTTATTATAAGTTATTTTATAGTTAGGTTTTCTAGACGATAGGGTTAAATCCAATGAAGGGCACATTGCCCCACTTGAAAGGGTAACTTGAAATTTAACTTTCTTTCCTTCGCCCTTTAACCATTAAAGATTTACATTATTGCATTGATGTAGGACTTCATAGGGATTTTCTCTCTTTCCTTGGACAACCTTTGATATCACCTTGTTTGATCTCGGAGAGGCTTCCTAAAAAATCAATCCCCCTATCCATCCTTGAGAATAACCTAAAATACTTAGATAACACTTGAGGGGAAATCCTCTGGGTGCCATCAAAATTATCTTATCATAAACCTTAAGAATCATTGAGATTTTGCATAGTGACTCCATAGCCACTAAGGCACTTGTTTATCACCTTCTTCAACCAAAAAACCAAAAAGTTTTCTTCCTTTCCCTTTTTTTGGTTTCACAGCGCAAGGATTTACTTGGTTAATTTAAATATATATTATTTGGATGTAATGTGCTTTTTTGTTTTATTATATTATTTATATGTTGTCACTATTAGTAAATTATCATAGTTTATTATTAGGAGCTAGAATAAGTAAAGGTTAATCATGGTTTATCATGAATTTATTTGTCTCGAATTTAACCCTAAATTAACAATAATTCACGTGCTTTATTAACACATATCTAATGAGATTTTAATGCTTGGAAGTGAATGCATTAGTTTTTATCTTATTTGATATCATTTAACACATTTCCTTCACAACATTGGACCAATTTATGGCATAAAAGCTAACACTAAGCTGACACTTAAGAAGGTTGAGCGATCATCATATTGAGTAGCACACTTTATCATTTTTTGCACCTAAAATATCAATTCAAGTTCCTAATATAGGTATGATTAGATGGTGGTATGAACTATTATAGATATGAGTTTTCATTTCAAGTAGGATTTTCTAAAATTATGGTCTACAATAGAGGGGAATTCCATGCTTATGATCTTAGAAAGGCTACAACTTTTTAATATTTTTTTAATGTTTAATATCCCTTAAATGGGAAGTAAATGTAAGAGCATGCTAAATGCCACCTTAAATTTATATTCTATTTCATCTTTAGTTTACTAAAGAATTTTCATTAAATTGCTAATGATTGGTATATGCCTCGATTGCATTAGTTTATGGGATACGCCTGTTTCCATATTGAGTGTAACTTAAACATATCTTTTAGTGAAATGATGCTATAGATAATGGAATGCTATGATATTTAGTTTCAACGAATTTATAATGAACCAGTAAACAATATCCAAAACAAATGGAATAATATAAAATAATCCATTTGGATTACAATATTTATAAAATATACGATAGATGATTGAGTGAATGAATTACAATTGGAGGGACCATATAAATACCCTAAGTGGGTGTGTTTTCACTAAAAATCATGTCCTTTAGATAAGACACATCTTTTCATTATTAATTATTGTTTATAATTATATATTTATGTTTATTACATTGGCTTCCCCCTTAGAAATGTTTGATATGGGTCTATATCAAGAATATTTGAAATAAATGGAATAATATAAAATAATGCATTTGGATTACAATATTTATAAAATATATGAGAGATGATTAAATAAATAAATGACTATGAGAGGGCCCACATAAATATTTTAAGTGGGTTCTTTTTCACAAAAAATCATGTTCATTAGTTAAGACATGTCTTTTCATTATTAGTCCTTGCCTTGCCAAGGACTATAGCATTCACCTAGCGGTCAAAGTGCATTGACTCTCCATTATTTTGTTGATTTTTCTAATTTTAACCAAAGTTTCAGGAAAATGCTGAATACTTCTATTTTCCATAAATTCAAAAATAATTTTCTATTTTTCTAGAAATATTATTTCGGATTTTCGATTGGCTTAACAACCTCTAATGGGACATAATTCCCCTAGTGGAGAGAATATTTGTCAGTGCCTGACAATTCATTAAAAAAAAAAAAAACCTATTTTTCTGAGTGGCTATTACATTGGTGAGTGCTATGACATTATCACTGACATTAATACTGTTATGGAACCTCTTTTCTCAATGATGAAATAACCGGGGGGGTGGGGGGCTAACCAAATATCCAATTAATATTTTGTTTGTGGGGAGATGACTATTATTTTTCCAAATTTCCACATCATCTATCACACTGGTAATGGAATTATTGAAACTATAGATTTAACATTTTATTAAATTCATGAAATTATTCATATTGTTACTAGTTAAACTTGTTTCAGAAATTAGAAAGTTGAGTATAACAGAGCTTTTCATGTAAATAAGTGTGTGGAGATTTACTTTTGAGAATGGGGATGCAGATGTAGCTTTAATTAATTTAACTATGAAAATATTTTGGATTAGTATTATTATGTTTCATTGTGCAAAGATTTTCAGGGTATGTGTAGGGATGATACACTGTTATGGTATTTCTCTGCTCAATGATGACATAAATGATGCAGATGCAGGTCCTTTATGTAGGCGACGAGGGAGGGGGGAGTAAACAAATCTCTCGTTAAGATTTCCTTGTGTGGAGATGACCATTACTTTTACAAATTTCCACATCGTATATCACACTGGTAATGGCATTATTGGAATGGGGATGCAGATGAAGCTTAATTAATTTAACTATGAACAAATTTCGAATTAATATTACTATGTTTCATTGTGCAGAGCTTTTACTGTGCATGGGACAAAGTATGTGCAGGAGAATGGGGGTGTAACACCTTCCTCCCACATTTACCCAAGTTAGCTAGTCTACTGGGGTAAAAATGTGAGGAGAGGATACTATGATGTGATTCAAATCCTTACGTATAGCTAAGGAAGTGGATCCAATATAAAAAAACCATTTTGACCTTACACACATGCTACAAAACCTTCAGGAGCCAACCAACCCTTCCAAGTGATCAACCCTTGAGGTAACTTGTCATTTCACTGATCTAGACCCCCAAACGCTACCATGAAAAGCCATGCATGCAAATGAGGCCTTCTAGTTGCTCCCATAGGAAGGGCATTCCAATGATTGTGGAATGTTTTAGCTAGTTTCGAGCCAACGACCCCGAATTCTGTGCCACTTTTTCAGGGCCAAAACTTAGGCCACTACCCAGAACTTCATGAAACTTCCAGAAATGATAAATGACATTAGAAAAAAGGTACTAATGCAAGCATTTGATCAATGACTTGATTGGACCGCTACTATCCATGAAAAGAATTTCATCAAACATGTCACAAATATACATTCTATAGGTCATAACAACATATTTGAGCATAGTGGTCTCATGCTTATCTAAGATTCATAAAGAATCATTGTTGTCATATCATAGTAGTTGCATTATCATCTATTAGGTTATATATTCATTTTACTTTAAATTACTAATCAAAACGTGATGAGATCCATACATCAAGTCTTCCATAAATCATACTCATAACAAACATAAATAATAAGGATATAAAAACCATAAAATCCACACACAAGCCAATACATTTACACATGAAATACCAAGGAGAAAGAGCTCTTATTAATGAATGCAAAATCCAATGAGGTATGGGATTTCCAGGAACCAACCAACCATAGATTGGCTAAACCATATCTTTCTTTCAGCCAATCACCCTGTTGCCATATTCCAAACATGAATGTGGGACTCAAAACCAAACCAAACCAATTTTCCTTAGGCTTTACTGCAATCCCCACTGGATCACTAGGTCCTAACAAGCATGTATGCCACTAGATTTCTCCACCTACACCGTGAGGAGTTTACCTATCTCCTAGTCTCTAGGATTTACTGTATATTCCACCATACTATCGTCGAGGATTCCTAGGCCTAATCAAGACTCCTCCCTCCAGGATTTACCGTATATCTTGCCATTCACTGGTTAAGGATTCCTAGGCCTAATCGAGGGCACACACATCTAGGATTTAACGTATATCCCTCCATTTGATGGTCGAGGTTTCTTAGGGCCACTGAGGCACACAAAATACATCTTTATCACAATCCTAGTCCAGTCCAAGGATTCCTAAGCCATGTGTTCTTTCTTTTAGGTATCACCTCACTTAGTTTTGAAACCATCCAAAAATCTATCTCAACCAAATACAAGAGAACCCATCACACCATGGCTATCCGGAAATGGCAAGGAAAGGCCGAAGAACACTATCACGCCTAGTAAAAATCATGTCAATGACAACAACAGAACCAAATACACACATGCATGTACCATGCATGCCAAAACTAGCAAGGAAATCACACATGCAAATCGATACTCGCAAATAATCCCGTTGTAGTTGCTTGATCTTGCTCTTCCTTTCTTGATCTTTTCCTTCTTAGTACTTCCTTTGCTCTCCTTAATCTAATACTATAGTTCTCCAAGAAAAATCTAAGTGTCCAAGAGTGAGAGAGAGAAAATAGAGAGAGCTCCAAAACTAAACTTACAGAAAATGTACCAACTGATCCTCAAAATCCTTTCTATTAATGAGGCCTCTATTTTCTTAAATTTTCCATTATTTTCTTTCATTTTCCTCCTCACATGCAACCTATGACATTTCACCTTCCTTTTCTCCTAATTTCCATTATTTGCATACATAAAATTCCAATTAATGTCTCATGCCTTTCCAAATCCTTTGCCTTTGCCTTTGCCTTTGCCAATTTCCTTAGCCATAATAAACCAAAAGGACACCCACACTAAGATGTTTTTTCCCAACACTAAGCTTGGAATACATGTCCCATGACCTTGGTTATTATTTTTCCTTTATTAACTTTATTTACATGGAATTTTGACTAGGGCTGTTACATAACACCCCCCCCCCGGGGGAACAACGTCCTCAGTGTTCAATGACACCTACAACAAAAAATACTATTGAAAGAAAAACATATTGCCCATGGAGCTTTATAAATTAGTTTGATTCAATATTTACAATGATCAACCTGTTGAGAAGAAAACCAACCTGACAACACGAAAAAATAACAACATGACACCCATACCAGGCACATATATCCTATTTCTAAATCTGATCAAACAATATGTTGTAAGATGATATGCCTGGTTTGGTCGTAGAAATTTCCTACTGGGAAACTAGTTATGGTAGCGTCTTAAACATCCCCAACCACACTTAACACTTTCATTTTTACCCATTCATCGCACCTTGTCCATAATATGACTCTCCCCCTTTCTATTTGACTTATAAAATATCACAAAGGTGTCTAAATGAAAAAAAGCCTAAGTCATTAAAGAAAAAATGGATTAAGAGATGGAGAGATTAAAATTAAAAGCCATAAAAATGTAAAGTATGAGTAAATGCAACCTCACTATGAGATCATTTCCCCTAGTTGCATGGTTGTTTATGAATACCTAAAGGAAAATGGACTTGTCCAATGAAATGAACACTTAAAGGAAAAGGAAAAATGGGCAGTAAGAAATATTGTTGAAGGAAACTCAATGGTGAGCTCCCTATTTCAAGGATTATATACATAAAATTCTTACCTTTTGAAAGTTAGATGATAAAAAATGTAATACCTCCACATCAAGGGTCATCATTCGAAGTTTTTGTTGGAATCACAATTGTCGTTAGACCAAAACCTGCAGGAAATAGTCTCTACTACAATAACTAGATTTAGGATCCACGAGAGGTGGTTAGCCCATGTCATGAAACACATGGGGAGTATTGAACCCAATTTACAACAATCTCGCCCCAACGCGAGCTGAGTGAGTTTCAAACTCGATACTTGTGCTTTGATACCACTTGTTGGAATCAAAATTGGGGTTAGACCAAAACCTGCAAACATTAGTCTCCACTACAATTTCCATAGTTAGGATCCACGAGAGGAGTTTAGTTAATGTCGTGAAACACATGGGGAATACTGAACCAAATGTACAACAATTTTCCCATTCCCCTTCTATATTTTTCCATCATACCTATCTTTTACTTATGGACGTAGAAAACACACTTTTCCTAGGACTTGACATGCCTATAAGGGTTAGTTATTATTATTCCATGGTAAAACTTAGGAAAATTATAAAACTAACGTTTTGTTATATTGCTTTCGAAGAAATCACTAGGGATAGTACACCAAGTTGGAATTACCACTTCAAGTGGGTGCCATGCATTGGGATATGTGTACCCTGATTTAGGATCCATGATACCACATTAGGACTTGTGTACCAGCCTCAAGATCCATGACATTTCATTGGGATCTGTGTACCTATATTTCATCACATCCATTAACATTTAGGATCTATGCCATTTTCTTGGAAAATGTGTCACTACATTAGGATCTATAATAGTGCATTAGGTGATGATGAGGACACCACATCATCATGGTCGTCACATGAGCCACTCTAAGAGGGACCTTTCACCAAAACGGAAACCTTTCTAATATATTATCTTTATTATTCCTCCTTGGACCACACACGGGGATTTATTGAGGAACTTCAAGATTACTAGGAGGTGGTTACACAAATTCACATGTTCTTATGACAATTACAAATGACATGGAAATTAAACACATCTATTGTGAATGAGGAGTGCCCTATTGAGGAGCCACACATGCCGTCTAGCATCAAATTCTTCATGTGATGTCCCAGATATGTGGGGATGATGTCACACTTTTATAGGTGATTGTTTTATGTTTTTTCCACTTCCTCACTATTAAAGGTAAGTTCGAAGGGCACACTAGCCTTTGAACCCTTTGTTGACTCTATCTTCAATTATTTTGATGCTTATTGGTCACTATTAAGGGAGATGAACTTGAATTGTTACCTTTTTTACCATATATGATGGGGCACTATTGTATTAGAGGTTAATGAGAATCATTTGTGCCCAATTATTTTATTTTTTATTTTTTTTTATATGGGCCCATGGTTTGTGCTCATAGCTTGAGCAAATTAGCACATCATATTACGCCATGGATTGACGATGATATTAATCTATATATGGAGGAGAACTCTCTCATTTTCATTTGTTGGAGAGTTAGTTAAGTTCAACTTGGTATAATGTATTTATAGGGTAAAAGTGTGTTTCCTTAGTATGCATTACTTGCATTGTAATCATATGATCAAGATATGTTCTAGACATAGAGTGATATGATGGCTTATATTATCCTCAATACTAATGGTGTGATCTATGAATTAACACATGATTGGTCCATGATCTCTATTTAAAGAACATGAAGGGTCATTGTTGATGATTAATTGTGAGAAACTCTCTTATGTACAAATTTTCTTTGGCATCAATAAAATTACCTCAACTGAGCACATTGGGTGGGGCTATGGTTTGTTTTTGTCTTAGAGGCTTTCAATCATGTAAAACTTACTGGTATTATAATATTTGATCTACTTGTATGAGGAGCTACTAAATGTGTTCATCATGTGTTGAATACTCTGCTTTCCCAAAACATGGTATTAGATCCCATTTCAAGAGCTTCCCTTGTTGTTAATCTAGCTATTGGGCTTTTTTTCTGCATTTATGGCCATAATAGATTGTTCCATTGTGTCCAAAACACTAATTACAATTAAGAATGCCTTTCCTTTCATCTGAAAGGTGTATTTTTTCCAGAGATATGATTTTTTCATCATATCTAGAAGTATATAGTTCAAATATGCCATTGTATATCGTCTATATTTTGGTTTTCTATATTTTCCCCAATTTTCTACTCTTTGCGGGGTATGCATTCTATTTTCTATGTGTTATATGTAATATTGACAAATAAAAAATAAAGTGGGAAGTGCCTTCATTTCTATGCATTCTCTTTGTCATGTTCTCTAGGCGACCTTGAAAAACCAAAAATAGAGAGAAAACTTGCATTTTGTAAGTAATGTAACATATATCTAACCCCATTGTTGTGGGGTTTGGATTTTTTTTCCTTTTCAAAGTTTTTATTTTTATTTTTATTTTTTTTTATTTTTTTTTATTTTTATATAAACATGCACATTGAGGCAAATCCACAATAATAATAACAACATCCCCATTCTCATTCGTTTGTATTGTAATGTCTTTTTGCATTAGCTCACTTGGTTGAAAGTTACTTTATTTAGTAAGAGGCCTTGAGTGAATCATTATAAAAGTAACTTTAATATTTTATTTATTCATTTTTATTTACTTATTTATTGCAGCTCTCATTTATAAAATAACTTCCTTGTGAAAGTGATTCTCACTTGCTTTATAAACATGGGTCACTTCATAAAGTAATTTACTAAAAGTGGGCATATAAGCAAAGCTAGTGAGGTAAAGGGATATTTTGTTTCTCGGTAACATCCAACATCACATGGGCCAACTTTTACTTACCATGTGGATCTTTGTTATTAATAATTATTTTTATCTAAAATGGCATACCTTTCACATCTAAAATCCATTCTCAATGTTGTTTTTTTTTAAACATCTTACTTTTGTGAGAGTTTTCCATCCAAACGATTACTTTCAACTTTTGAATCTATATTATATACATATTTTAATATGTCCACTTCAAGTGAACTTTTGCTTCCTAACACCAACTAATTTTCATGGAAATCCCACATGGAGGATGTACAAAGAAATAAAGAATTGTATTGATTTACCTTGGCAAAAGAAAAATGCCTCACTAATGTAGATAAGAAATTCGAATGTAATAACAAGAATGAAAAAGCACATGGATTGATTAGGATGTCAATTTCTCTTTATTTGAAATTTCATATTCAAGAAATGAATGGCCCAAATGTAGGCTAAGAAAAGCTTAAAAAAGTATTTAGTGAACCTGATGTGACTAGATCTCATCACTTTGAAAACTAGATCTTGACTTTGAGTCCTAAATATTTCTCTTAGATTGAAGTTTATTTATCTAAGTTCAAAACACTTAAACATTTACTTGAAGATTGTCAATTCGACATGGAGGATAATTGATGAATATATGTTCTTTCCAAGCTTGGTCCCCATATTCCATTTTTTATCTACTTTTTATACCACTACAGAAGCTCTAGGGGATTTATATAAAGATCCCACTCCTGAATATTTTTTTGACCCTCTAATTATAGAGTAAGACAATCTCTTGAACATTGGATTGATCAACATTGTAGGTACATATAAAAAGGCCATAGTAGAGGAATATAAAGTAAAACCAAAAATCCCAAGAAGAAAAATTCTTGCAACAATAAGCAAAACATGTGTCCCAAACACTCTTAACCAAATTCTATTGCCATTGGTGACAAAGGACCAAAATCAGAGAGTAACAAGACGAACATGCATTGTTTTTTTTTGGGAAAGATGATCACCTAGAGTCTAAATGTTTTAAATCAATAAATTCCTTGGAAGCAACAATGAAGAAGCACAACATCAATCAAACTTTTTCTTCTTCTAACCCTTCTTCTCATGGACATGCACTTTTGGATTCTGGTTTCTCTTTCAATGCAACATATACTTCTTATTTTGATGGGTGTCTTATTAATTATAGAACATATTATTATATGGTTAAGGATAAAGGCATTTTTTCTTCTCTTGGTGATTATAAAACAATGGAATCTAACTAATAGATGTTTTTTGCTATTTTCATTAGAATCTGATGATACAATTTTGGGTGATTGTGATTTTTTATGTGTTTTTTAATGCATAAATGGATACAGTTCCTTGAAAAAACACCGAAGAACTCAAATTTTGTAGATATACATCTCAAAGCTGTTATTCTAAAAAAAATATCTATTAGATTTTAAGAAAAAATGATTAGAAAAAAATGCTTGGAAAAGGGCCAAAATATCTAAAATTTAGACTATGTGTTATAAAACCAAACCCAGATTTATTAGCGATGATAGATATCTTAGTGTTGTATTTTATGGAACAATTTTAGGTAGATAATGGTCATTTTAATTATGTGTTATGTGTTCCAAATCTTTCTTACGACCTTTTATCAATATATCATATCAGTCATTTGGGTGATGGTAAAACAATAGAGTTTTCACTCATCAAATTGTAATCAATGATTTAAAAGATACTAAGTATATAATTTCCATTGGAATTTTTGAGGATATTACATGTTGTATAGGTTAGGCAATTTTGGGTCATCATATTTTTCTTTAGTTTTTATTCATCATAACACTGACTTGAGAAAAAATTGGCATGAGTGCTTTGGTTATCTAAACTATCATTCATTGTAGTACGTAATCAAAATATCATGATTGGTCTTACTTTAGTTTCTTGTAGAGATGGTGTTTGTGTTTATTGTGTTTTCAACAAACATTATTAGGAATCGGCAAATCCATTTCCCTTTTGTAGCTTCTTTACAAGTGATTTGTGTGGTCCACTTTCTTCTCCTTCTTTCTCTAGGTACACACACTTAAATTTTTCATTGATGACTTCTCTAAACACACTTGGGTTTATTTCTTAAAGCTTAAGAGTGAATATTTTGAATTTATCTTGGCCTACAAATCCCTTGTAGAAAAAACAATGTGGACATCAACTACAAAGGTTAAGAATAGATAATGGAGGTGAATATGTCAATCAAAAAATCACAACTTATTGCCCTACATTGGCATTCAAATGAGATATATTGTTACATGTACATCACAACAAAATGATGTCACTAAGAGAAGGAATCACACTTTAATGGAATTTCCAATTTTATGATTCAATCTAAGGGATTAAATCTTATTATTGGGAAGAAGAAACCAATCATGCAAATCACGAAGTAAATTACACTCCTACAAAGGCTTTAAAAAATATAAGATTAGAAGAAGAATGGGACAAAATTAATCCAAATGTAAGCCACTTGTATGTAATCAGTTGTATATCATGTGATCACATTTCCGATGAGAAAACAAAATTATTATAACATGAAAGTGAAAAGTGCATTTTTGTTGGATATTATGAAAATGTAAAAGGTTATGGACTTACTTCAACTTCATTCCTTTGATGTAATTATTTGAAGATATGTTAAATTTGATGAAAATATATTGTCTTGCAAACCTAATTTAAATAAGAATGGAATAAAATTAAGCCAGATGTAAGCCACTTCTACTTAATTGGTAGTATAGCATGAGATCACATTCCGAATGAGAAAATAAAAGCATTAAAATCTGAAAATGAAAAGTGCATTTTTGTTGGATATTATGAAAACATAAAATGTTATATACTTACTTCAAATTCATTCCATTGATGTAATTATTTGAAGATATGTCAAATTTGATGAAAATATTTTGGCCTGAAAATCTAATTTGGTGTTTGTGCCTTTTTTTTCATGCTAGCAATCTTCTTGTCCTATTATGGTTTCTTCTTTAGATGATGATATTGAAGGTGAAAATCCACCTCCATGTACTCACTTTCTTCTGGATAATTCCACTGAACATGAAATTACACCAATTTAAAATCTTCCTAGATGGATTCATTCTACATGAGAAGCAACTAGTGATCCCGCTAGTGATTCTATAGATCAACATCATACTTATTCACAATTCTAGCAAGCCTCCTCTCTTCTACATTATGTTTCAAAGACTTGTGATATGGAAACATTTTCAGAAGCTTGAGGACATCAATATTGGGCACAACAATGAATGGAGACTATTGTTCCTTGACGATGAATAATTGTTGGGTACTTGTCCCTCTTTGAAAAGGAATAAAAATTGTCATATATAAATGGGCATATAGAACTAAATATCCATCATATGGATGCATTGAAATACATAATGCCTAATTGTTGAATGATTATTTAAAGATTAAGGAGTAGACTACAATGAAACCTTTGTCCTTATATCTAAAATAAATTCCATCTGCCTTGGTCTAGCACTTGCTTCCTCACATGGATCAGAGGTCCATCTGATGTATGTTAAATATTCCTTCTTGCATGGGGATAAGAAGGAATTAGATGGAAAAATATCTTAGCTATGGTCAAAGTGGTTCCAACCTTATTTGACACCTAAATAAATCCCTTTATGGTATTAAGGAATGATGACGGAGGAAAACCGCCTAAAGGAAATTTCTCTTTCATTTCATAAATCCTTATGTGAACCTGTGGGTTATGGCCCACCTATACAAATTAGAAGCATTTATATTGGTGGGTTTTAACAAAAACCCAACCAATCACCAAAAAACGATTAACGCATAATTCGCCAACGAACGCCGATCCCATCTGAATGCACAAGACCAAACCCCAAATAAAATAAACCCGTGTCCATAAACTTCTCGGGTCTGCTCAGGCCCAAGTCTTATCAGCTTCAATCTTCGTCGTTGAACTTACCATTCAATATGGCGGTTGATGGTTCATCTAACCAACCAACCTACTCAACGATCCTCCACCGTTTGATTAGGGCACACTTGATCCAATGATCAACAACGATATCGGATGAGCCACTTGCACGATGTTTACCCACCCTTACAGAGCTGATAAGGAATATAAATCCTTGATCTATAAATGTTCGGGTCAGATTTTGAATTTAAAGTTCGATCACTTTATGACCCGATATCCATTGGATATATGAGGCCATCAAATATACGATCTGCAGGACTTCAGCTAGCACATGAACTAAAATGGCCTTAACCCCCGTAGTTGACTGTGACCTAAAAAGTTGAATATGAGATCGACGGCTAGGAACAAGTGCGGGACTTCAGCCATGATCAAGAAAATCCGTACTCTCCTACCCCCGCAGTTGCTGATCATCGTCGATCTAACAATCCAGATCTATTACTCTGCCATTCTTCTTCTGGCATTAATATTCGTCGATTTAAACGATCCGATGACTCCCTCTGCACTTGTTTGCTTATGATGGAATTCACATGTCCATCCAAATTAACTCTGCCACACTCTGTTTAAACACTCACATACATATATTGTATTAACACTGGATTGCCATCGATCCTTATAGTGATCGATGGTCGATTAACAATCCTGCAACATGGAATTCCACTTATTCAACATAAACATCTAATTATTGGTAACTAGACACACAAAATCCACATAACAAATATATTTATATTATACAGAATTAATTACAGTCTAAGGCATTTCAGCCTTAGTCACAATTTCTCTATCGATTATATTGTGTTCTCACTCTCTGTCTATGCTCTATCTATCTCACAATACAGACGCTCTTTATATAGGAAATTACATAAGCGTGGATCATCTCAGATCCACAATTTCCTCTCACAAATCGTCTAAATCTCTCTATTCGTATACATGGCAGATAATTACATTAAATTAAATCTTCTCGAGACTTATCAATTCCATCAAATTAGCTCGTTTTTAATAGAAAATTGCTCCTAGTTTACATGATTGTCCACGTCTCCTCCTCCATAGCTTTGACTTTGACTTTTGATTAAGGGTGGTCAGATGCTCCTGCATCAGACTCCCGAGGCACAAAAATTTATGACCTCCTGGTCATATGCTTCTCCCTAATCCCATAGCAATTCTACCCACTTCCTCAGTGGAACTGCCTTCATGATCTTTCTGTGAGCTACAACAAAACCTCTGTAGTAATAGTCTTCTCTGCTACATGATACCTCACCAAGCTTCTCTCCTCGAGCTTAGTCTTTCGGCATCTCTTTGGTTCTCTCTTCTGTGAACCATTTGAGCACTCCATGCTCTAGGTTGCTGCAAGTTTCTCACCTTCTTTTACCGCTATTTGTATGATAGTGTAAAGACCACAAACTCACTAGTCTTCAACATAACTGTACCTTCTTATTTCGCACACAAAATCTTCTTTCTGCTCGCAGGAAACCTTTCCTTGCTCTGATACCACTTGATGACGGAGCCACTTGCACAACGTTTAACCGCCCTTACGGAGCCAATAAGGAATATAAATCCTTAATCTATAAATGTCTGGGTCTGATTTTGAATTTAAAGTTCGATCACTTTATGACCCAATATCTGTTGGATATATGAGGCCATCAAATCTACGATCTACGGGACTTCAACTAGCACACAAATTAAAATGGCCTTAACCCCCACAATTGATTATGACATAAAAATTTGAATATGAAATCGATGGCTAGGAGCAAGTGCGGGACTTCAGCCATGATCAAGAAAATCCATACTCTCCTACCCCCGTAGTTGTTGATCACCATCGATCTAACAGATCTGTCGATCCAGATATATTATTCCGCTATTCTTCTTCCGCCATTAATATCCATCAATCTAAACAATCTGAAGGCTCCCTATGCGCTTGTTCGCTTATGATGGAATTTGCATTTCCATCCAGAATAACTCTGCCACACTCTGTTTAAACACTCACACACATATATCGTATTAACGCTGGATCGCCATCGATCGTTATAGTGATCGATTTTCGATCAACAATCCTGCAACATCAAATTTCACTTATTCAACACAGACATCTAACTATTGGTAACCAGACACACGAAATCTACATAAAAAATATATTTATATTATACAAAGTCAATTACAGTCTAAGGCATTTCCGCCTTAGTCACAATTTCTCTTTCGATTACATTGTGTTCTCACTCTCTATCTATGCTCTATCTATCTCACATAACAGACTCTCTTTATATAGGAAATTACATAAGCATGGATCATCTCAGATCCATGATTTCCTCTCACAAATCGCCTAAATCTCTCTACTTGCATACATGGCAGATAATTACATTAAATTAAATCTTCTCGAGACTCATCAATTCCATCAAATTAGCTCATTTTTAATAGAAAATTGCTCCCGGTTTACATGATTGTCCACGTCTCCTCCTCCATAGCTCTGACTTTGACTTCTGATTAAGGGTGGTCAGATGTTCTTGCATCAAGGAATCTCCTTGAGCTTTATATGCTAATATGGATAACTATTTTGACCCTAATGCCTACACAAATAAAGTAGGAAGCCATCTCATAATACTTTATCTCTATGTTGATGACCTTAACTTCCGTAGGAGTGACCCTAAAATTTTAACCCATATGAAATCAAGCCTTATGAAGAAGTTTGAAATGATAGACTTGGGATATTTTGATTACTTCCTTGGCCTCCAAGAATTGTAAACCACGGAAGGAATTTCTCTTTCCCAATTTAAGTATGCATGTGACCTTGTTCACTACTCTAACATGGATGATTGTAAACCAACCCTTTCTCTCTACTAGTCTAAAGTCAAACTTGTTTCAACTTTCACTACACCTAAAGTTGATCCCACTTTGTACCATTAGTTAGTTGGTAGGATCTTATATTTGTCTCATACCCATCCTAATATTGTTTTTTTATTGGTCTTACTTTATAATATATGCGAGAACCCTATGAAAGTCATTGGAAAGAAAAAAAAATGATACTTCAGTATATCCAAGATACAATTCAATTTGTGATACATTACAATTGAGTGGGTACTCCTTAATTTGTTGGTTTCAATGATTCAAATTGGGTTGGAAACCATGGTGAATGAAAGTCTATTATAAGTTATGTTTTCAGTATTGTCTACTATAAGTAATGTTTTCAATCTTAGTTAAGGACCTTTCACTTGGGATTTCAAAAACAAATAGGCTATTTCTCTTTCTTCAATATAAGTATCAAGTAATGGTCAATGTAATTCAAGAAGCCATGTGGCATTCACAAATCCGTTTAAAGTTTAAATTCTAGCTATAACATTTGGCTACCTTCTAGTGTGACAATTAGAGTGCCATTAAGTTTACCAAAGATCCATTTCAACATCAACATAACAAACATATTGAGCTACATATGCACTTCATCTGGAAGCTCATTCATGATCATGTTCTTGAAGTATTCTTTTTCTTGAGAAATCATCAATTTGCATACATTTTCACAAAGTATCTTACAAAAGATTTTATTTTCAAACTTTTATCTATATTAGGAGTTTAGGAAGTTGTCATTACGGGGGATAGGCTCTAATTCCTCCTTCCTTCTCCTATTATGTCACCATTGTAAATCCTTCAATCCTATTCCAAGTTTTTCTTCAGGGAGGAAGTTAAGATATTTAGACAATTGAGTTCAACTTGATATAACATGTTTATTAAGTAAAAATGTGTTTCTTTAGAATGCATTTTTTGCATTATAATTCAATGGTCATGATATGTACTAGATATACTTTACACTCTCCTTCATATTAAAGGCTATAATTCCATGGATTAGAACTTGATTGGTCTATGATCTCTATTCAAAGAGAATGAAGGGTCATTGTTGATGATTTATTGTGAGAAACTCATGCAAATGTTTCTATTTTGCATTAAAAAGATTTCCTCAAGTGGCCTTGTTGGTTGGGGTTGTGGAATATTTCCCTCTTAGAGGGTTTTAACCACATAAAAAATGTTAGGCCCCTATACTACTAGTGTAACACCTTATTGTTATTAGTACAACCCACTTATTATATTGATGTACCCATGCAGTGCCCATATTGTTACTATTGTGCCCCATAGAAGCCCACTATTGTTATTATTGTGCCCTTACATTATTATTGTTATGTCGACTCTGATTATGTTATGGCCCCTTAGACTCCTATATATAGAAAGGAGGTCTTTTCATTTGTATCATTCAAGAATTGATCATTTATGTAATGTAAAGGAGGTTGCCCCCTCGAAGAGGCTGAATTCTAAGGCGTTGATCTATCTTTTCTTGAGCTGGTTTCATAACATTTGATATCAGAGCTTTGGATTCTAGGGTTTCACTGCTCCAAACCGGTCATCGTGGAATTTTCGCTATAACGTTTTTTCTACGACGTTTCAAAAGCGAAAAGAAAAACCCATTTGAGATGAAATCACACTGAACCTTGGGTCCAAATTTCAGAGCTTTTTGCGCTATATTTGCGGAGATATGATCTGAGGAAGTTGGTCTTGTTGCAGACTCCTGAATTACATTCCAAATAGGTGACCTGGGGAAAATCGTCATAACTTTCTCTCTGAGCATCAGATTGAAATTTCATAAAAATTTATAGAAAGAGGATGGACTGTAGTTTCTTGTATATATTTTTCAGATCCAAAGGTCGAAACAGTGACTCGGGGCACGTCGTACAAGTTCGCTCTACTGAACTAGTCTATAATCAGGTCATCTTAGGAGATTGTGCATAACTCTTCCTTGGAGAATCCAATTTGGATCAGACTGGTGGCATTGAAAAGAGGACACAGAGGGCTACTACAAATCACAATTTCAGTACTTAAAGATCCGAAAGTACAGAGTTATAGTTGTTTCAAGATTGAGCTCCTAAAATCAAGAAAAAGCAAGATGAGGAAGTTTGATGGCAAGGATTCGGTAAATTGGATACTTCAGATGGAGCAATATTTTGATCTACATGGTGTACCACTGTTACAAAAGGTATGTATTGCATCTTCATATTTAGAACCAGATCAATTTTTATGGTATGAAGGGCTTTGTTCTCGTAAACAACTTGTTACATGGTAAATTTTCACGGAGGAAATGATAGCACATTATGAGGATACAAAGAGCAACACCTTCTTTAGAGCAACACCACAACAATTGGAAAGAGTAAAAGGGCTTTGTGACATAGTGGAAAGCAAAATCATGGAAACCAGGAAGCATAGTCCTCACAACTATAAAGATGGAAGTGTTGTTTCTCCTAGCCTTCCACAACCTACAAGGGTTACACCACAACAATTGGAAGAAAAAAGAGAAAAAGGGCTTTGTTACAATTGTGATAGCAAATGCACTAAAGGTCATAAGTGTGCTGAGAAGAAATTATTTTACATAGAATATGAAGAGGAGGAAGAAAAGGATCAATAAACATCAAAAGAAGAAGATATACACCAGGACCCCACCCCATAGAAAGAAGAAATGAATCAGATCATATCTTGTAAAGCATTGGCAAGAATTACCACTCCTCAAAGTCTCAATATAGAAGGACATATCAAGAAGAAAAAGGTGCAAGAAATGAAAGATCACATCAAGAAAGAAGAAATGAATCCAACCATATCTTTTAATTCATTGGTCGAAATTACCACTCCTCAAACTATCAAGATAGAAGGACATATCAAGAAGAAAAATGTTCAAGAAGTGAAAGATCACATCGAGCATCAAGAAATCAATCTGACCATATCTTGTAAAGGATTGGAAGAAATTACCACTCATCAAACTCTAGAGATAGAAGGACATATCAAGAAGAAAAAGGTTCAAGCAGTGAAAGATCACATCGAGCATCAACAACAAGTTCTCCAACTTTTAAAGGATAACGCCACTTTGGTGCAAAATCAAACGAAACAACAGGTAGATCAACATCGTAGTGAAAAATGTTTTGATGTAGGTGATTGGGTATTTTTACTACTACATCTCCAGCAAACTATTTATGAGAAGGAAATGTTGGCAATACTACATGCACTTAAAAAATGGCGACCTTACCGAATGGGAAGACTCTTCAAGGATGAGGATGTGGAAGCATTGTTTTGTGCTATTTCTATTATCCAACCAGATTGGATAAATGAAGCAAGGGATGAATGGAAGAAGGACGAAGAATTATGGCCACTTATTCAAAAGTTTCAAAAGATCCCAATTCAAACAATATTGCCAGAAATTGAAGAGGAAGAAAAAATCATATTAGAACCTGGAGCAGTCACAGAAACAAGAACCCGACAGCTACAAAATTGATCAATTTTAGAGTATCTCATCAAGTGGAAGAACTTACCCGCTGAAGATTCCACATGGGAGGACAAGAATTTTATACAGAAGCATCAATAACTACTCAAGCGTTGAGGACAACACTTTTTGAAGGAGAGGGGCATGTTAGGCCCCTATACTACTAGTGTAACCCCTTATTGTTATTAGTACAACCCACTTATTATATTGATGTACCCATGTAGTGCCCATATTGTTACTATTGTGCCCCATAGAAGCCCACTATTGTTATTATTGTGCCCTTACATTATTATTGTTATGTCGGTTCTGATTATGTTGTGACCCCTTAGACTCCTATATATAGAAAGGAGGTCTTTTCATTTGTATCATCCAAGAATTGTTCATTTATGTAATGTAAAGTAGGTTGCCCCCTCGAAGAGGCTGAATTCTAAGGCGTTGATCTATCTTTTCTATCTTTTTCTTGAGATGGTTTCATAACATTTGCTATCACAATTGTAACAAAGCCCTTTTTCTCTTTTTTCTTCCAATTGTTGTGGTGTAACCCTTGTAGGTTGTGGAAGGCTAGGAGAAACAACACTTCCATCTTTATAGTTGTGAGGGGTATGCTTCCTGGTTTCCATAATTTTGCTTTCCACTATGTCACAAAGCCCTTTTACTCTTTCCAATTATTGTGGTGTTGCTCTAAAGAAGGTGTTACTCTTTGTACCCTCATAATTTGTTATCAATTCCTCCGTGAAAATTGACCACGTAACAAGTTGTTTAAGAGAACAAAGCCCTTCATACCATAAAAATTGATCCGGTTCTAAATATGAAGATGCAATACATACCTTTTGTAACAGTGGTACACAATGTAGATCAAAATATTGATCCATCTGAAGTATCCAATTTACCGGATCCTTGCCATCAAACTTCCACATCTTGCTTTTTCTTGATTTTAGGAGCTTGATCTTGAAACGACTGTAACTCTGTACTTTTGGATCTTTAAGTTCTGAAATTGTGACCTACAATAGCCCTCTATGTCCTCTTTCCAATGCCACCAGTTTGATCCAAATTGAATTCTCCAAGAAAGAGTTATGCACAATCTCCCAAGATGACCTGATTATAGACCTTTCCAGAAGAGCGAAATTGTATGAAGTGCCACGTGTCACTGTTTCGACCTTTGGATCTAAAAAAGATATAGAATCCTCTTTCTACACCTTCTTATGAAATTTCAATCGGATGCTCAGAGAGAAAGTTATGACGATTTTCCACAGGTCACCTGTTTGGATTGTAATTCAGGAGTCTTCAAAAAGACCAACTTCCTCAGATCATATCTCCGCAAATATAGTGCAAAAAGCTTTGAAATTTGGACCCAAGATTCAGCGCGATCTCTTCTCAAATGGTTTTTTTTTTTTAGCTTATGAAACATCGTAAAAAAAAAGTTATAGCGAAAATTACACGATGACATGTTTGGAGCAGCGAAACCCTAGAATCCAAAGCTCTGATACCAAATGTTATGAAACCAGCTCAAGAAAATATAGATCAACGCCTTAGAATTCAGCCTCTTCGAGGGGGCAACCTCCTTTACATTACATAAATGATCAATTCTTGGATGATACAAATGAAAAGACCTCCTTTCTATATATAGGAGTCTAAGGGGTCACAACATAATCAGAACCGACATAACAATAATAATGTAAGGGCACAATAATAACAATAGTGGGCTTCTATGGGGCACAATAGTAACAATATGGGCACTACATGGGTACATCAATATAATAAGTGGGTTGTACTAATAACAATAAGGGGTTACACTAGTAGTATAGGGGCCTAACAAAAAATCATTGATGTTATATCTTTGATCTGATTGTTTGAGTGGTTATTGAAGATGTCCATCCCATATGGAATAAACATTTTTCCTAAACAATATCAATGAGAAAAACTTGCTTGAAGAGATATTTTGAAGCTCTCTTTTTCTAATAGGGTAAATAACTATTGCCTAAGGTTTATTATAAGTTATTTTATAGTTAGGTTTGCTAGATGATAGGGTTAAATCCAACGAAGGGCACATTGCCCCACTTGAATGGTTAACTCGAAATTTAACTTTCTTTCCTTCGCCCTTTAACCATTAAAGATTTACATTTTTTCATTGATGTAGGACTTCATAGGGATGTTCTCTCTTTCCTTGGCCAACCTTTGAGATCACCTTGTTTGCACTTGGGGACGCTTCCTAGAAAATCAATCCCCCCATCCATCCTTGAGAATAACCTAAAATACTTAGATAACACTTGAGGGGAAATCCTTTGGGTTCCATAAAAAATTATCTTGTCATAAACCCTAAGAATCATTGAGATTTTTCATAGTGACTCCATAGTCTCTAAGGCACTCTTTATCACCTTCTTCAACCAAAAAACCAAAAAGTTTTCTTCCTTTCCTTTTTTTTGGTTTCATAGCTTAGGGATTTACTTGGCTAATTTAAATATAGAGTATTTGGATCTAATGTGCTTTATTTATTTATTATATTGTTTATATGTTGTCACTATTAGTAAATTATCATAGTTTATCATTAATAGCTAGAATAAGTAAAGGTTAATCTTCTCATGAATTTATTTGTCTTGAATCTAACCCTAAATTAACAACAATTCACGTGCTTTTTTAACACATATCAAATGAGATTTTAATGCTTGGAAGTGAATGCATTAGTTTTTCTCTTATTTGATATCATTTCACACATTTCCTTCGTAACATTGGACCAATTTATGGCATAAAAGCTAACACTAAGCTAACACTTAAGAAGGTTAAGCGATCACGATATTGAGTAACACACTTTGTCATTTTTTGCACCTAAAATATCAATTCAAGCTTCTAAATATAGGTATGATTAGATGGTGGTATGAACTATTATAGATATGATTTTTCATTTCAAGTAGGCTTTTCTAAAATTGTGGTCTACAATAGATGGGAATTCCATGCTTATGATCATAGATAGGCTACAACTTTCTAATGTTTTCTAAATGATTAATATCCCTTAAATGGGAAGTAAATGCAAGAGCATGCTAAATTCCACCATAAATTTATATTCTATTTCATCTTTAGTTTACTAAATAATTTTCATTGCATTGCTAATGATTGGTATATGCCTTGATTGCATTAGTTTCTAGGCATGTTTCCATACTGAGTGTAACTTAAACATATCTTTTAGTGAAATGATGCTATAGATAATGGAATGCTATGATATTTAGTTTCAATGATTTTATAATGAACCAATAAAGAATATCCAAAATAAATGGAATGATATAAAATAATCCATTTGGATTACAATATTTATAAAATATATGATCGATGATTGACTGAATGAATTACAACTATAGGGCCCATATAAAAACCCTAAGTGGGTGTGTTTTCACTAAAAATCATGTCCTTTAGATAAGACATGTCTTTTCATTATTAATTATTGTTTATAATTATATATTTATGTTTATTACATTCTCTTCCCCTTTAAAAATGTTTGATATGAGGTCCATATCAAGAATATTTGAAATAAATGGAATAATATAAAATAATCTATTTGGATTACAATATTTATAAATATATATGAGAGATGATTAAATAAATGAATAAAAATGAGATGGCCCACATAAATATTTTAAGTGGGTTCCTTTTCACAAAAAATCATGTTCGTTAGTTAAGACATGTCTTTTCATTATTAGTCCTTGCCTCGCTAGGGACTATAGCATTCACCTAGCGGTCAAAGTGCATTCACTCTCCATTATTTTGTTGTTTTTTCCAATTTTAACCAAAGTTTCAGGAAAATGATGAATATTTCTATTTTCCATCAATTCAAAAATATTTTTCTATTTTTCTAGAAATCTTATTTCAGATTTTCGATTGGCTTAACAACATCTGATGGGAAATAATTCCCATGGTGGGGAGCATTTATTTTGGTATTTGTCAGTGCCTAACAATTCATTAAAGAAGAAAAAACTAATTTTCTGAGTGGCTATTGCATTGTTGAGTGCTACGACACTATCACTGACACTAATACTATTATGGAACCTCTTTTCTCAATGATGATAGAACTAACAGGGGGTGGGGGGCTCAACAAATCTCCAATTAATATTTTTTTTTTATGCAGAGATGACTATTAGTTTTCCAATTTTCCACATCATCTATCACACTGGTAATGGAATTATTGAAACTATATCTTTAACATTTTATTATATTCATTAAATTAATCATATTGTTACGAGTTAAACTTGTTTCAGAAATTAGAAAGTTGAGTATAACAGAGCTTTGCAGGTAAAGAAATGTGTGGAGATTGCTTGTGAGGATGGGAATGCAGATGTAGCTTTAATTAATTTAACTATGAAAACATTTTGGATTAGTATTAATATGTTTCATTGTGTGAATATTTTCAAGATATGTGTAGGGAGACATTGTTATGGTATTTCTCTGCTCAATGATGACATAAATGATGCGGATGCAGGTGCTTTATGTAGGCAACGGAGGAGGGGGGGATAAACAAATCTCTAGTTAATATTTCCTTTTGTGGAGATAACCATTACTTTTACAAATTTCCACATCGTATATCACACTGGTAATGGAATTGTTGGAATGGGTATGCAGATGAGGCTTAATTAATTTAATTATGAACAAATTTTGAATTAATATTACTATGTTTCATTGTGCAGAGATTTTACTGTGCATAGGACAAAGTATGTGCAGGAGAATGGGGGTGTAAGACCCTCCTCCCACATTTACCCAAGTTAGCCGATATGCTGGGGAAAAAATGTGAAGATAGGATACTATGATGTGATTCAAATCCCTATGTACAGTTAAGAAAGTGGATCCAACAAAACAAAACCATTCTTACCTTCCACACATGCTACAGAACCTTCAGGAGCCAACCAACCCTTCCAGGTGACCAACCCCTGAGGCAACTTGACATTTCACTGATTTGGACCCCCAACCGCTCCCATGAAAAGCCATGCATACAAATGAGGTCTTCTAGTTGCTCCCATAGCAAGGGCATTCCAATGATTGTGGAATTTTTTAGCTAGTTTTGAGCCAGCGACCTCGAATTTTGTGCTACTTTTATAGGTCCAGGACTTATGCCACTGCCCAAAACTTCATGAAACTTCTAGAAATGATAAATGACATTTAACAAAGGTACTAATTCAAACATTTGATAAATGACTTGATTGGACCCCTACTATCCATGAAAGGCATTTCATCAAACATGTCACAAATATGCATTATATAGGTCATAACAACATATTTGAGCTTAGGGGTCTCATACTTATATGAGATTCGTAAAGAATCATTGTTGCCATATCACAGTAGTTTCATTATCATTTGTTAGGTTATATATTCATTTTACTTTAAATTACTAATCAAAACATGATGAGAGCCATACATCAAGTCTTCCATAAAACATACTCATAACCAACATAAGTAATAAGGATATAAAAACCATAAAATCCACATATAAGACAATACATTTACACATGAAATACCAAGGAGAAAGAGTTATTATTAATGAATGAAAAATCAAACCAGGTATGGGATTTCCAGGAATCACCCAACCATAGATTGGTTGAACCAAATATTTCTTTCAGCCAATGACCTTCGTGCCATATTCTAGGCATGAATGTGGGACTCAAAACCAAACCAAACCATTTTTCCTTAGGCTTTACTATAATCCCCACTAGATAACTAGGTCCTAACAAGCATGTATGCCACCAGATTTCTCCACCTACACTGTGAGGAGTTTTCCTATCTCCTAGTCTCTAGGATTTACTGTATATCCCACCATACTACCGTCGAGGATTCCTAGGCCTAATCAAGACTCCACCCTCCAAGATTTACCATATATCTTGTCATTCATTGGTTAATGATTCCTAGGCCTGATCGAGGGCACACACATCTAGGATTTAACATATATCCCTCCATTTAATGGTGAGGATTCCTAGGCCCACTGAGGCACAAAAAATCCATCTTTACTGCAATCCCATTCTGGTCCAGGCATTCCTAAGCCATGTGTTCTTTCTTTCAGATATCACCTCACTCAGTTTTGAAGCCATCTAAAAATCTGTCTCAACCAAATACAAGAGAACCCATCACACCATGGCTATCTAGAAATGGTAAGGAAAGGTTGAAGAACACTGTCACGCCTAGCAAAACTCATGTCAATTACAACAAGAGAACCAAATACACACATGCATGTACCATGCATGCTAAAACTAGCAAGGAAATCACACATGCAAATTGATACCTGCAAATAATCCCATTGTAGCTGCTTGATCTTGCTCTTCCTTGCTTGATCATTTCCTTCTTGGTACTTCCTTTTCTTTCCTTGATCATATGATAGAGTTCTCCAGGAAAAATCTATGTGTCCAAGGTTGAGAGAGAGAAAATAGAGAGAGAGCTCCAAAACTAAACTTACAAAAAAGGTACCAACTGATCCTCAAAATACTTTTTATTAATGAGGCCTCTATTTTCTTAAATTTTCCATTATTTTCCTTCATTTTCCTCCTCACATGCAACCTATGACCTTTCACATTCCTTTTCTCCTAATTTCCAGTATTTTCATAAATAAAATGCCAATTAATGCCTCATGCATTTCCAAATCCTTTGCCTTTTCCTTTGTCAATTTCCTTAGCCATAATAAACCAAATGAACACCCACACTAGGATGTTTTTTCCCAACACTCAGCTTGGAATACAGTCCCTTGACCTTGGTTATTATTTTTCCTTTATTAACTTTATTTACATGGAATTTTGACCAGGGCTATTACAAAACCCTCCCCCTTGGGGGAACACCGTCCTCATCATTTAATGACATCTACAACCAAAAATACTGTTGTAAGAAAAACATACTGCCCATGGAGCTTTATAAATTTGTTTGATGCAGTATTTACAATGATCAACTTGTTGAGAAGCAAACCAACATGACAACATGAAAAAAAACATGACAACCATAATGACACGACGCCCATACGATCACATATATCCTATTCCTAAACCTGAAGAAATGATATGTTGTACGATGATATGCCTGGTTTTGGCTGTAAGATGATATGCCTGGTTTGGCTGTAGAATTTTCTTGGCATCGCCCGATTTCTGGTTTGTCTGTAGAATTTTCTTCTTGGCATCGCCCCGATTTCCAGTAATGGGACTAGTTAGGGGCTATGTCCATTCCTTGGAAAAACAAAACTAGGTTGTATTCTCCTTGGATTTTAGGGCGCAGGGGTTGGTAGGTTTATTCGTTAAATTCACACTGCATTTGACCAATATCTAAGGTCTCTTATAGCCTCCAACCTTCACTGGCACCAGGTTTGGTGGAATATTTCTAAGTGAGATATATAAATTGGAGGAGTTGGTAAAATTGGACCTCTCAGCCAACGATTTCTCTGGAGACATTCCTGGATTCAGATGGTTGCCTAAGTTTTAGTTATTGTTCTTGCACTCTAACATACTGAATGGTACTAACCTGTTGAATGGTATTGTTCCCTCCTTCCTTGGAAATCTCTCTTTGTTGAAAAAATTAACACTGCCCTAAAACCCTCTGGCTCAAGGGGTAATCCCACATGAACTCGGGAAATTGTCAACATTGTAGTACTTGTGGATGATAAATTTTAGTTTAGTAGGAGAAATTCTAGAGTCAATAGGGAATATAAGAGATATGGTACACTTGAACCTCTCACATAATCGTTTTTCTAAAAGGATCCCCAACATGTTGATGACCTTTTCAAAGATGACATATTTATTTCTATATAAGAACAATTTATATGGACCAATTCCAGACAATATCAACAATATTAAGAGTCTTGTGAATTTGGATCTTTCAATGAATGAGCTAAATGGAAGCATCCCCAATGGGATTGGGGATTTGACAAACCTAGAGACACTATAGTTATACAACAACAAACTCTCTGGGTCTATACCCTATAGGATTGATAAGCTTACTAATTTAGTCCATCTCAATCTTTTTACCAACAAGCTCACAAAACTAGTGTCCCTGGGAATTGGAATGGGTTCTAAACTTCTTGAGTTTGATGTATCAATGAATGAGATTTCGTGTCCTCTTCCGTAGAATGTTTGTAAAGGCAGAGTATTGATAGTTTTTATTATTTGTAAGAATAAATTTAACGTCATTATGCCTAAATTTCTATGGGATTGTCCTAGTCTAACCAGTGTCCAAGTGCAAGATAACTATTTAAGTGGTGAGGTTCCTCTGGGGTTATGGATTTCTCCTCTCCTTGGAGAATTCAGATTGACAAACAATGCTTTCCATGGCCAAATTCCTGCTCAAATCACTAAAGAAACCAATCTGTGGGCGTTGGAGATATCAAACAATCAATTCAATGGAATTATTCCCTCTGGCACTGGACAACTATGGAATCTCAGCAGCTTTATGGCCAGTCACAACAATATATCAGGGACTATTCCAGTGGAACTCACTAGATTATCCTCACTATCAAGTCTTTATCTTGATCATAATATGTTGTATGGGGACCTTCCTGAGACAATAATATCATGGAAAGGTCTCTCACAACTTAACCTTTCCAACAACTGCATCACTAGATCAATTCCTACATCACTTGGGTTGTTGCATGTTCTTAACAACCTTGACCTCTCAAACAATTTTATTTCAGGGAATATACCTCCTGAGTTAGACAATCTCAAGTTGAGTTTTCTAAATGTGTATGATAACCTTTTGTCTAGATATGTTCCTCTTGGTTACAATAATCTGGCCTATGACAAAGGTTTTCTTGACAATCTGGGCCTTTGTGGAGGCATGCCATTAATGCTACCTTCATGTCTCCTACAAAAAGGCAGATTTGAAAGTCATCTATATATGGTATTTATTTTGGTTATTGATGTGATAGTATTATTCTGCTTGATTGGTATAGGTTTCTTGTATAAGACATACAAGAATTTTTCTCAGGTTAAATCAAGTACAGAGTCATGGAATCTCACAACCTTTCATAGGGTAGAATTTGATGAGTTAGACATTCTGAAGAGATTGACAAAAGATAATGTTATTGGAAGTGGAGGTGTGGGCAAAGTGTACAAGGAAACACTGAGAAATGATGATATTGTTGCTGTGAAAAGGATTTGGAACAACATAAAACTATAGTCTTCCCAAGACAAGGGATTTCAAGCAGAGGTGGAGACTCTAGGGAAGATTAGGCATGCCAACATTGTCAAGCTGCTTTGCTGCATATCTAGTTTAGATTCTAATCTGTTAGTGTATGAATACATGCCAAATGGTAGCCTGTATGAACAACTTCATAGTTCTCAAGGGGAAACGTTGGATTGGCCTACTCGTTATAAGATTTATTTTGGTGCTACTAAGGGAATGTCCTACCTGCATCATGGTTGTTCCCCTCCAATAATACATAGGGATGTTAAATCATATAATATATTGTTGGATTTTGAATTGGAGGCCCATATTGCTGATTTTGGTTTAGCTAGAATTGTAGAGAAGTTGGGTCAGAAGAACGTAGTATCAGGTGTTGCTGGAACATATGGATATATTGCCCCAGGTAAGAATTTACAACCAAATTGTTAATGCGTGTGAATATATGTGTGTATATATATGCCTCAGTCAACAAAAAATAAACAATTTTATATGAACTAATTTAATTGATGGACATGTGTGCATAGTATGCTTACACCCACAAAGTGAATGAGAAAAGTGACATATACAGCTTTGGTGTGGTCCTGCTGGAGCTCGTGACTGGCAAGAAGCCCAATGATGTAGAATTTGGAGATTACTCAGACATTGTTAGGTGGGTTCAGAATCAGATTCACATCGATATCAATAACATCCTGGATGCACAAGTAGAAAACTCATATAGAGAAGAAATGATGTTGGTGTTAAGGGTGGCTCTATTATGCACTAGCACTCTGCCCATCAACATGCCTTCCATGAGGGAAGTTGTGAAAATGTTGCTTTTCTGCAGCACAGATGAACAAATTAGAAAGGAAGCAGCTACCACTTTGTCTCCCCATATCAAGAGGAATCTCATTGCTTTTAGATATTCTCCCCCTTCTGTATGCACTAGCACATGTCCATTTGATGACAATAAATGTGGCATAGACTTTTGACCTTTATATTAATTTATATCCGATATTAAAAGCATTGTTCAGTGATCACCTTTATGTTTTTGAACTATAGGAGAATTTGATTCAAAGAGAAGTACTAGATCTCTATCTTACATTGGCTTTATTACATTGTTCCAAAAAGGAGATACATCTATCCCAGTTAAAAAATTTCACCAATCCCTTGCACAGAAGCAATTTTTATCCCCCAAATCACCAAGAACAAAGTTACATGCAAATAATAGAACTGTTGGGTATTTAGAAAAGACATCAGGAGATTTTCCAGCAAGATTTGGTAATAATTCATAACACAACTAGAATCTCACTTTCTCAGTAACAACATGTATTTGAGCTATTGTTCTGTAGCATAGCCTTCAAAACAAGAATCAAGTTGAGTTTCAGATTCCCTTTAGTATATATAATAGGGTATTTTTATGGCCCAACTGTGAAACATCTTATGGAGGGTAGCCTGTTTTGAGATTGTTCTATCAAAGAGATGATGACAAAGGAATAGATGTAAAACACTACAGTTTATTCTAAGATAAAAAGTGTAGAGAGTAAACTTCAACAACCATATCATAAATAACAAGGACAATAAAAAAAACCTTGTTAGGTGGATTAACTGTTTCCTTTTGATTTACATCTATTTATAGAAATACAAATATATGATTCAACAAATAGAGTTTCAACAACATTGCTAAAGAAAAAGGAAAAAGCCCTGTGTTTTTAGCATGGTTAGCATGAAAGTCCAAACTCTATTCCACATGGTCAAGACTTTTTTAAATCTACCTTGATGAAGATGTTATTTAGGCCCAAATATCATGTCCATTCTATGTGCTCCCAAAAGAGAACGTTGTCTAAAAAAAGTTGTCCCTGAATGAAACTAGTTTGCTGAAGACACAACTATTAGTAGGATATATAAGCACCAGGGCCTTGGTTAGGTTCTTGTAGGATACATTCAATAAGATAATTGGTTACCAAGAATTTAAAGAGCCTAGGATTCATGGCTCCCCTTTCACATTTGTAAAAAAGATGGCTTGTCAAATTCCAAAGTTGAGTGTCTAGAACTCACATGGGAAAGCATCTTCACACGGGAATGCATCCAATCTATTATCTTTATCTTCCATTGTTTTGTAAGGGATATTGTATACTCATCAAGATTCAATATATATGTTCATGTTTCCATATTCTCTTTTGGTAGGTTACTTGACAATCGATACTTTGTCTAAGCATATCTCCCTATCTTATGCTCCTTTGATTTTTGGGATTGTTAAACCGACTTGTAATGACTGAAAAAATTGTTTTCAATCTCTTCTTTGGAAATTCAACCATTTTATCATTTTTTTAAGTTCAAAAACTTCCCCTGGAGTCCTTAGTTTCCAACATTATGAAAAAAATTTAGCTTGTCCGTATTTAGTGTTCACTAAGTGTAAGCGAGCTTTGAGTTGGGCTCCCTTGGCTCAAAAAACTTCATCCTAGAATTGTGTGAGTATGGTTATCCAAGCCTGTTTTCCAAAATAAAAAGGGTTGCTCTGTAGGATTTGGGATATGTATTCCAAGTTATTAACGATCCTACTATGATTTTAATGAACATTGGAAATTTCACACCTATGGCCCCTTGGAAAGGTGAGTGGTCAGTAAATGGCATCACCCCACTAGATGATCCCAATCTCCATCACCCTTCAACCTATGTAACAAATTCTACTTTTTTTCACAAGCTATACAACTAATATTGTTTAGATGTGAAACATTCAAGATACTGTGCATTCTCATTTTCTTGCACATCCCTTCCTAAGGAAACATGGAAACAAATGTTTTGGTGGGCTGAGAGTGTGGCCTCCCCTAGGAATTTTATAGCTCTCTCTCGCAAAGTTGAAATATGAGAATTTTTTCCTGGAGAGCATGGCTCAATCTATCCTTTTCATAATCCTATCAAGCCCTTGTAAAAGTTATTCCAAGTTAACCACAACTATACACGTCATGACATCAAAATTTGTTATGGTCATACAACTCTGGGTTGAATTAGGCCATACAAGTTTATTTCTCCCATGTAAGTATGTGAACCAATAAAATTCCTTTCCTTGTCTTATGGGTTCTCTACCATAGTGTTCTGCAAACAATCTAGGGTGCCTTTGGCAACTCATCAATAGATTATGTCCAAAATGTTTCCCTTTCATGCTTGTCATTTGATGTGAAGATCTTGTTTAGCCCAATAAGTTGACCATCTAGGATAAATAAAGTCCACACAAGTTATTTGGGTAGGGTCTGTCCCCCTCTCAATAATTCCAGAAGCCACCCAAGGATATATTAACTAGAAGAATTAAAAACAACATTCAACCAGATTACATGCAAGGCTTTTCTCAACAAAAGTCATGTGCTTTGACTTCTTGTAGAAAAAAATAGAAGCTTTCTCAATTCTAAATGAGGTTTGAACTAGAATGTGTGTTTTTTGTGAAGTTAGATATGCCATAGATGTTCCATGAGGTAACTTCATTGAGAAAAGGTAGGGATGTCTGCCATCTCTTCCTCGTTATCTTTAAGGCCTTCCAAAATCTGCAGGGGTTTGAATTTTTAGTTATTTATGAAAATCAGTGGTCCAAGGTGGTGATATTGGCCTCTTTAGAAGGCCATTAGTTGACTCTTTAATCAAAGGGTTGAGAAGAGGGGCAGAGAGCAATCTCTATGACCATCACATTGTGAGGAAGGCATCAAGGTGGGGTGAGCCATTTTTTTTGGGTGGGCGCTTATTGGAGACACCTGCAGTAGGGGCTTTGGAAACATGAGCCTTTAAAGAACCATTTTGCTTTTTATTCTTATTGTTTTTTCAAACTACTTTCTCCCTTTCATTGTCAATTTTATTAGGGGTTGAAGAACCACTTTGAGCTTGGATAGCTTGGGTGACATGTTCAAGAGTTTGTGTGCAGGTGGTACGTTGGGTCATCATCAGCTGATAGTCCTAGATTTTGTTATCTAGAATTTGGCACTAAAAGCATGTGGTTGGGAGGTGGTTGTACTTCACTGATTATTGTTTCAACATCTTATCCCCCTTTCAGAGGAAGAAAAATTCCTTCTAGTACTTGGAAATGTTGTTAAAAAAGAAAACCCCTTTCTGGGGTTGAGTTAAAAATTGTGAAGACTCATGGAAGTTAAACCCTCCAATCCATGTATAAAATGGATTTTAGGTAAGGGTGGGATTGCATGGAAGGTGGGGAAACTCTACCCACACTGGACAACAAAGTTGGGTCATCCATGTCACCAAGTAACTCTCTTCATGTTGAGAAACATAATTAGAGTATTTTTACACACCCAGGGTATGTGGGAATTAACTTAATGGACATTATCCTTTTTGGTAAATTGAAACAAGAAGAAGACCTTAGTTAGGCTTCTTATTTAGAGGCATCTCTGCCCCTTCAGTTCCCAAACCTTCTTAACCTAATTTTAATGACAAACTTGTGTGTGACCCATCCACAAAATAAGCTAGCATGGATTGCTCTCTAAAAGAAATACACATTATCATATTCAGAAAAAGAAATATCAGTAGGAGTTTCTCTGATTTTGGATACCTAATGGTATACTTTTGGATCTAACTTGCTCAATTAATTTCATGTTATCATCACTCCTGCCAGTAATATGGTTTCCTGCAGCCAATTCTTGTAATAGTTTGTTCATAAATACACTATTGAGAAGAGTGGAGGCCATTTAAGGCTTCGTCAATGTGTTGTGCCTAGGTTGACTGCAAGTTATGGCCAACTCAAGCTACTTAAATGTAGCAAAAGCAGTAAAGGACACAAAAACATGTACACCAACTCAAACCCTAGCATCAGAGGCCATTGTTGCTTATCACATTCTTTTCTTTTCTATTTAATATTTTTTTGTGAACAATATGTATCACAGTTATTAATCTAGACCCAAAATCTATTTAAAAAAAATTTGAGTAAGCCTGTGTAGATGTTTTAACTTCTACATGTTAATTTTTCTAACGTACATAACTCTTCTTTTATTCTTTTATGGGATAAGAAGCATTTGTGTAAGACCGAAATGATGCACTTGCTATGTACTCTGAAATTAGCAAGGAATGCTAGATGGAAATTGATGAGTATCTGTTATTAGATGCCAAAGTTTGTTGGCACCTTCAGTTGCTACATGTCGGCCTTCTAGTTAGTCCTTAGTCAATCTGTCCAAGAGCACATAGATATTCATAATTGAAGGAAGAAATATGTGAATTAGGCTACGAACCAAACAATATGGTTGAGGGCCAGGTAATGTAATAGATTTATATAAAAGTTATTCATATAAAAATACATCATTAGATATCTGTTGAGGGCGGGCTAAAATAATGGGGGGCTATGAATCCACAAAAGAGGAACAAAAGAATTCTAAGGGGGGCCAAAGGGGCCAAAGCCTTGAAATAATTATATTTTATTATAAGCCAAAGTACTTTACCTTAACCTATGCTAAAGACATCAACTTTGGAAATGTCTGTCATGATAGTTGGGAAAGACTTCCTAGAGTGCCAAGTGGCAAGTTAAAGTCATGCATACATAATCCTTGCATTTGGGGAGTGAAGGGGGAGTCTCATGCAAATTCTCACCATGATTCTATCCAAGATTGTAAGATGGCCCTATGTTGCAAGGAATAGAGAAAAAACTAGTAATTGAAGACTAAAATACCTATATATAATTATGTTTCCCAATTGCCTAAGAAGAATCCCTGGAGATTCTAGCATATATATTTCCTAGCTAGTCTATGTTGGAGCCCAAGAAGGATGTGTGATATCCCGTGGGACTATATTGCAAAGAAGTGGATCCACCCTTTGGGTTATGCACATTGAAGGGGAAAGAGAGTTGGTGATTTGGGATGGTTGGGTGAGTGACAAGGTTGTGTATAAATGAGAAAATTGGGCTAATTGAAAAAGTTCATTATTTCTTGTGAACTCATAGCCTCAATACAGGGATGGCTTGCTGCAGAAAGACTCGGTTCAATAGTGCCTATGGCTGAGAGGAACGTCCCACATCCCTAGCAAGTTATTGTACATTCTTTATAAAAGATAAGTGTTTTGGTTATGGATTTTATGATGTGTTAAATTATTATGTAGTTATTGTTGAAAATTCTATCAACATTAATTATTTATGAGTTATTACAAATCTGCAATGTTTTCTTAGGAATTGCAAGTAATTGTTTGTCTATTTGTATGTGTAATGTTTTATTATTTTTGAAGGAAAAAAAGTTATGATATTAGAGATGTATAGGATGTTGCAATGATGGAAATTTGTGAGAAATTTTTAATGTTTGTCCATCCCAGTAGGCACAGTGGTGGACATGCATGTCACAAAGTGGTATGAAAGCCCTATTGGGCATTAGTAACTATAGTGTCAAAGTATGGCAAAGCCATTTTAAAAAGGAATTTTAAGAATTCATCTTTTATAGAGGTTTAAATTTTGTGACATATGCCTAGAAGTGGGTTTGGGGTGTATTGCAATGTAGCATCAAAGTCAAGCTACAACAATGGAATTGCATAGGACAAAATCAATATGTGAAAAAAATAATTATACTTGTTACAACAGATATAAATTCAAGATCAACATCCTTATACTTTTTGTATGGTGATATCTTCTTGAGCCATCGCATTCATGTTTTCTTGGAATCAACGTTTCAAACCAACCACTGTGGTTCATCATTAGGATCAGATGAGTGAATAAGTCAGAACCTCAAGGAACCAATAAATAGAGTGGAGGATTGGGAAGTGAGTGAAAGGAGCCGACATGTTTACTAATGATATGATTCAGATTATTAATTAGTTAATGATTTTCAGTTTTTAGATTTCTTATAATTTTTAAATTATTTGTGACAATTATATTTTAGATTTCTTCTAATATTTAAATTATTTTGACAATAATATATTTTTAGTTTTTTGCATAATTAATTAATTTATTTTGTATTTGGATTATATCTAATTTATTTTGTATTTTTTATTAATTTCAAATTGAATCAAATTATTAATATTAATAATTTGATTCAATTTGAAATTAATAAAAAATACAAAATAAATTAGATATAATCCAAATACAAAATAAATTAATTAATTATGCAAAAAACTAAAAATATATTATTGTCAAAATAATTTAAATATTAGAAGAAATCTAAAATATAATTGTCAAAAATAATTTAAATATTATGAGAAATCTAAAAATTGAAAATCATTAACTAATTAATAATATGAATCATATCATTAGTAAACCTGTCGGCTCCTTTCACTCACTTCCCAATCCTCTACTCTATTTATTGATTCCTTGAGGTTTTGACTTATTCATTCATCTGATCCTCATGATGAACCACAGTGGTTGGTTCGAAATGTCGATTCCAAGAAAACATGAATGCGATGGCTCCGGAAGATATCACCATACAAAATGTAGATTGCAGAAGCCTCAAATCTATAATCCTTATACTTGTTACAATAGATATAAATTCAAAATCAAGTGTAAGAAACTTCTAAATCCATGCAGATGTTAATCTGACATTAGCACCAACTATAGTCAATACTTCTGAATTAAATTAATTCTTTGTTAGAAAGGAAAGAGGGAAGTGTTGTTAATATTATGAAATAAATTAAAAGCACAATAAAAACATATCTGAAAAGGAGGCGTATCCTTCAAACACAAAAATAACTATCTAGGTTGAAGCACAAATACCTAGCTATAGAATTGAACAAAGGAGGTTGTTGAAGATTTTGAAATACATTAAGAGCACAGTAAAAATGTAACTGAAAAGAAGACATATCCTTAACATAAAACATTAGCTATCTAGTTTGAAGCACAAAATCCTAACTATTTAGCAACACAAAGGATAACATTGAAGTATGTCAAGTGGAGGGATCGAATATTGGGAGAAAAGTATCATATTAATGAAACAATCAAAAGTTTATGTTGAGCTTAAAAGATTTAAATTGTTGAAGCGTATGGAGAGCCTACAATATTATTCCTATCATTGACCTTTGGAGAGTTCATTTGGCATAAAAATCAGTTAGAGTCTTTATGGTTGCTTAAAAAGTAACCAAATGGTGTTATAACAAGCAGATATGTTGATGAAAGACAAATAATAAACTAGAAGAGCTTGAATGTTTGTTTATTAATTGTAACCTTCTTCCAAGTTCAAAATGGGTAAGAACCAAAATTTTCTCATGCCATATTTATTCTTTGCACCATCAGAAGCAGGGTGCTTGATAGTCCAGGGTGGGGGAGATCCCCATGCGTGGGTGTGTCACTAATACAATAAATTGAAAAAAAGAAAGACCCAATACCTTATTTATTTAAAGGCTTCAACATAAAATAAAAAAGAAATGACATCATATTTATTTCAATTTCTATATTTAAATTTTAGTCAATTATAAACTAACATAAATCCATCTTATCCTTGGATCTATTAAACATCGATAGGGATAAAAAATGGCAAGGTGCAAACCCCAAACATCTTTTCTCACACCAATGTATATTTTTTGAACTAAAATTAGGGGGTTGTAGCTATATATGTACAACTTGTTACAACAACAAAATGGGAGAATTCTATCTCCAATACTCATATTTGTCCATCTCTATCCCAAGATAGGTAGGATGATGAAAACATTTTTCACAAAATCCATTCTCTAACATAGCTACTAGGCAACTATTTTACAAACTAATTAGATAACAAGATACATAGATATATCATACCTAATTTTTCAATGGGCCTCAAAGGAAGTACCCAAACTTGGTGAGCAAGGATTGTAATCCCAATGCTTTGTTCCATTTAAATTCTTTTTCTCACATTTCTTTCCTAGATTTCCTCCCTCTCATGACTGGCATAGAGCTTAATGTTTGATTAACTACATTTGCATAAGTGAGAATTCTAATGTTTGCCTTCATTACCCCTAGGCTAATGGAACATCTTCCCTCACTATCTCTAGTCATTGTTCCTCCCATGGATTATGAATTTGTTGTTACATCAATTTTCCCCTGTATTTCTTCTCCATTTTTGCTTTTTTCATCCTTTTTTTTTTAATTTTTTGCACTTATCTTCTTCCTGTCAATTTTCTAAGGACTTCTTGTGGCTCATTTCCCACTCCTCGCTCATATATTTATATTCCAATACATGAGAAATATATTTATATTCCATATGAGGAATATACATATTTCAATCCTCGAGGGATTGCTTAGACAACAAGGCTCATAGCCATTACAAGAAATAATCATTATGAGCTCAACACATTGTCACATGTAGGATTTCTCCCTACCACCTGCGCTAAACCTAATTGAATTTCCATGAGAAAATCTTTTTATTCCATATAAGGAATATACTTATTTTGGTCCTTAATGGATTGCTTAACAAGGCTTGAAGCCATTATAAGAAATACTCATTATGAACTTTGTTAGCCCTTTACAAAGCCTTTATTATTCAGTGAAAGATTCGCCAAGATCTTACAAGATTTTATAATTCAATGAAAGATTTGCCATGATTTTACAAGATAATAGGTGAGAGATTCTCCAAAAAATTGTATATGCATATTATATTATTGATAAAATTGCCTTCCATTTTTCCTATGTATCATAGAGATTCACCCATTTATTATACATATAACTTTAGGGGGATTCTTAAAATTTTCCCTGTTGTAAGAACATTGTTCTTTCTACTGGATGCGGTACAAATATAATTGTGTGGGCTTTCAATATGTAGGGCCTGAAGTACTTAACTGCCTTATATATTGCATATGCTTGTTTGTCAATGGCAGGACAATTTAACTCGAGCCCTTGTAGACCAACACTCATAAAAGAGATAGGATGCTAATTTCCTTCAATATATTTTTGAGTCAATATGACTGCAATCAAAAAATTTAAAGCAAACCTATAGAGTATGAAGTCTTTACCATAATCTGGATTGAAAAGTGCGGGTGCATCAACAATAGCCTACTTAATCTGAGTGAAAGCGTACTTTTCCTGTTTATCCCATTTGTATACTGCATCTTTCTTGATCATCTCCTGTATGGGTTTTGTTGGCATTATGATGCATGTGTTGTACTTGATGGTAAACCACTTTCAGCAGAACAACTCACTTGTATATGGTAACTAGATGAATCTACATAACTAGATGAATCTACAGGAGAGATATTAGATGTGATAGAATGCATGGAAATTGTGTTTACAGATGTGACAAAATGCAAGGAAGTTCAAAGGAATCATTTCAGAAGTAATATGGAAAATTATAGTGTAACATGTCTATTCAGAGGTAACAGGGCACTGGTACAGAAGAACAGGAAGATGTTAATGAGGTCTACTGATCAAAATAAAGAAGGTAAAGGAAAAGCTTGATGTAAGGCAGTTTAAGAAGTATACGCAGGTCCACTTAGTCAAAACAACGTATACACATTGGTCCCCAGAACAAAAAGAGTGTATACATATACACACACTTCCACAAGAGGAAAAGCATGTACATGTTGGAAAACCAAGTTTTTGGTTCGAGGTATTTGGTCCAAGGTGATGGTCCTAAGTGGTTTTGGTCCGAGGTATTGACAAAGGATCTAAGTAGATAAGGAGGAGAAGATCAAAGGGCTAGTAGAACAAGCAATGAATATCTTATGAAGCGTTAGATCAAAACAAATGTACAAGTGTATGGGTTTCTAAGGAATACTTCTATCTGAAGTATATTTTATGTTGCAGGGGCTATGTTTGTGATTTGATCTAAAATACTTTGTGCACCTTGAATTCAATGTTGGATCAGGATCATGAGACCTGAAGTGACTTATTGTTGGATGACCTGATCTTGGTTGTGCTAGATCTGACTGTGTACACCTGTTTTATTCTTTAAATGTCATGATCTGGGTTGTCTGAAGTTCAGAAGTGCAGCAAAGTTATGAGTTGATATTCGTATATATGTACGTTGGTTCGTCTCTTCAAAAGTGCGTGTACACGCAGGTTATACTCTTCAAAATAGCGTGTACAAAAGAAAAGCTTCTTTTTCAAATCTGACTGATCTATCTGATCAAATTCTGTTGTTTTACTGTTGTCTATTAATGAAGTCTTCTTAGATCTGAATGTAAAACTAAATGCATAAGGAGGCTAGTATTTGATTGATTGATTGTATAAGTGAGAAGAAGTGATCTATGTCGCTGCCTGTGTAAAGCTCTGTAAGTTGATAGTAGATATTTAGTATATTGCTGGTTGGTACAAAATTGATTCAAAAGTTTATGGTTGCAGTAGTTTTGAAGGTATACACAGGTTTGATTAACAGAAGTAGTGTATACACGCAGTTTGGGTTCAACCAAGTAGAGTATACACTCTAATGCATGGTTTTTGAGGTTACATCTGGTTCTGAATGATGATGTAGGTTTTTGGGTTCATCACAGTGTTATGGTGTTAGTGATCTGATTGTTTAGATTAACTGAATGTTGGTTGATGTAGATGTATTTGATGGTTGTATTATAGTGGTGATTAATTTTTAGCTTCAATGTTGTTGATGGGTCCAGTATGAAAATTTATTGAAACATGGCCTTCAGATTGTGGTGTTGTGTTCCAAGAGTATCTAGTCTAAAACTTTATGAAACTTGGTCCCTGGAGGAAGAGAGAAGGTTGTAGCCTTCTGTAGGTCGGTGCCTACATACTAGTAAACGGATTGTCTAGTACAAGAGCTAGGGGTTGTAGCTCCCTTCCAGTAGTAGCTAGAAAATGATAGAAGGTTGTAGCCTTGTGCAGGTGGGTGCCTGCGTACTGGTATGAGTCTGCACCAGTACAATATTGTAAACATATTTTCTTATTATTAAAAGAATATAGAGACGACAACAGCAGGTGGTTTTCACCCACATTAGGTTTCCACCTTAAATCTTGGTGTTCATGTGTGTTGCTTATGTGTGATGGTTTATTCTATTATTATTGCACATGGTTATTGTTTATTGTTTAATAAAGTACCGATGCACTGATTAAAGATCAACATATGATGAATTAACTAAATCATAAGTTCACTGGATATATGTTGGTTGCCTTAAGAACAGTTGCGTGCACACGCGAGTTCCCTTATGAAAATGAAAAAGTTATTGTTGGAAATAATACTGATTCACCCCCCCTCTCAGTATTATTTCCAACAATTGGTATCAAAGTAGGTCCTTTAGAAGAAGCGTGATCTCTTGAAGGAAGATCCATCAAGATGAATAATCACAAAAGCATGGGATCCATCAGACTGCCAATCTTCGATGGGAGCAACTTTGTTTATTAGAAAATAAGATCCACAACCTATCTACAATCTCTTGGAACAAATGTCTAGGAAATTGTGGAAGGAGGATATACAATTCCAATAGCAATTCCTATAGACACGATAGGTAAAAAGCAATATGAAACCAATGCCAAAGCTGTCAATACTTTATTAGGAAGTTTGTCACAATCATAGTTTGTCAAAGTCATGCAGCTCAAATCAGCCAAGGAGATATGGGACAAAATCGTTCAGAGCTACGAAGGAGACTCTCAGGTAAAACGTACTAAGTTTCAAACTCTCAGAATTCAATATGAAACTATTAAGATGCATAGTGATGAGAGTATAGCTAGTTACTTCTTATGTATAGATGAGGTTGTTAATTGTATGAAGAATCTAGGTGAAGAAATAAAGGAGGTTACCTTAGTTGAGAAAATTTTGAGATCCTTTTTTGCTAAATTTGAATTAGAAGTGTCTTCCATAGAAGAAAAATAGGATCTGCAGAATATCGCTATGACACAGCTTCACAAGATCCTAACTACTTTTGAGATGAGAAAAGGAGGTCCATAAGATATGAGAGAAGCCGCATTTAAAGCTTCAGCAAAAAGAAAAGAAAAGGAAGAACACAATGAATTAAGACACATTTAAGAAGAAGAAGATGAGGTAAATTTTGTCAAGAAGCTTCAATGGGGTTCTGGAAGGTTCAAAGGTAAGCTACCTTTCAAATGCTTTGCTTGTGGTAGAGTCGATCATTATGTTGCCAGATGTCCTCATAAAGATAAATATGAAAAAGGAAAGGAATATGCAAAAGGGAATAGGAAACAAGTTGTGAATAGAAGGAGTTACTATACTCATGAAGATAGCGATGGTTTATCTAATAGTGATGAAGATGAAACTAGTCAAGATTACAGACTTCTCATGGCTTATGATAGCGATGATTTTTGGTATAGTTTAGAAGAGGATAGTGATGGTTTATCTAATAGTGATGATTATAGACTTCTCATGGCTTATGACAATGATGATTTTTAGGATGCTTTAGAAGAGGAAAACTTTCATGAAGAAATCTCTCAACTCAAAATCTATTTAGAAGAAAATAATCTGATCATAGATACCTTGACATACCAACTTGTTGAAAATAAAAACACAATGAAAAACTAGAATGTGAAATTGTGGGTTTAAGAAAAGATCTTGAGAAAACAAAATCTCTCAATCTTAGATTTGCTAAAGGATCAGAAACTTTAAATGAAATTATCAAAGTTCAGCGTTCTCCTCTGATAAAGACAGGTCTTGGATATACTGAAGAAGCATCTCAATCACAGAAGCCGTCAACCTCCACCAGAAGCTATCTTGATGAAGTAAAGACCAGTGAACAGTATGACAATCATCAGCAAAGGCATAAAGCTGATCACCAAGTAAATCATACTCAATTTGCTCCAATAGAAGCCACAACCAACCTCAGGAAAATCATACTCAGTTTGCTCCAAAGATGAATATCAATAGAAACTACAATCAACAGGTAAATAGTTTCGATAGTCATAGAAACTTCTTTAATGGGAAATGTTTTTCATGTCATAATTTTGGGCACAAAGATGCTCAATGTGTTGCTTACAAAACCATCATGACTAGAGAAGCACGAAATGAAATTAATGTAACAGGGATCAAGAGAAGTTCTTATAATAACTTTTCTCCTCTTGAAAATGAAATAGAATGCTCAATTTGTAACAACTTTGGTCATAAAGAATCTAAATGTAGGAGGAAATTTCAGCAAACACCTCAAAAGGAGAAAACGCCATTAAATCAAAAGACATGGAGAAGGAAAGAATCTCAAACAGAAAGGTGTGGTATAGTCTTGTATACAGAAGGACAAGAAAATCAGTGGTACATCGACAGTGGATTCTCCCAACATATGACAGGTGACAAAGAGAAACTTCACTCATGTAATGCCTTAGAAAAGGAAAAGAATGCCTCATTTGGAAATGACACTCTAGCTGTCATAAAAGGTAAAGGTTCTATTTTCTTAAAAGAAAAGGTTAAAGCTAGAAATGGTATGTATTAGATGGTTTAAAGCATAACCTGTTGAGTTTCAGTCAAATGTGTGATCAAGGAAATGAAGTGGTGTTTCAATCAAACGGATGTGTTATTCGTGAGATTGATACATGAGAGACCGTGATCAAAGGTACAAGAGCTCCAAAAAACTTATACATACTCAAAGGAGGACAACAACAGTGCTATCTAAGCAAAAATGATGAAAACTGGCTGTCGCATAGAAGATTGGGACATCTAAGCTTTTCTCAAATAATAAAATCATGAATACTCAAGGAGGTTCGTGATCTTCTAGATATCAGCATCCCAGAAAATACAATATGCAAAGCATGTTAAATCGGTAAGCAAACTAGATTTCACTTCATGGAAAAAGAAGGGTCAGTTAGTAAGACTCTTGAACTTGTCCATACTGATTTATGTGGACCAACAAGGAAAAAGTCACCTCGTGGAGAAGAATACTTTATTTTGTTCATTGATGATTTTTCCAAAATGTGTTGGATAGGTCTTCTAAAGCATAAATATGAAGCATTTGAAAAGTTCCAAGCCTTCAAAGCTTTGGTTGAAAATGAATCAGATTGAAAAAGAAAATGCCTCAGATTTGATCGAGGAGGAGATTTTATATCGGATGAATTCTTTGACTTTTGTGAACAATATGGAATAAAAAGGGAATTCTCCACTACAAGAACACCTCAACAAAATGGTGTATTGAATTTCAAAAATTCAAAAATGACAAAATTTTCTCAAAAAATGCCCAAAATTGGTATGAAGCACCACCATCAAGTGCTTTGATTAGCCAAGGAGGCTTCAGCCAACATCTTAAGTCTATCCTCATCCTTTTTGCCTTTTAAAGCCCTCCTTAACCTAGCCTTCATCTTTTTTATTCTAATATTGCAAATCTTATTGTGGGTCATGTAGTGATATGCCATGTGTCTAAGCATTTTGTTATCCCTGTTGGTCTTCTTAATCAGCTCCTCAAGATGCAGATTGACTCTTTCAAGCCAATTCTCCCTATCCTTTTCACTCTCTTGCTCGATAGGAGTCAAAGTGACATGAGCCTCTTTGTCACTTTGCCTCTTTGCTTTTAGTACTTCTAGCTCCATGAGGACTTGTTTGTCACTCAATTGTTTGTTCTCCTGCTCCAAGTATGTGATGAAAAACTTGACTCTCTCTAGGTTGTCCATCAAGGCTTGTATGTGAGCTTCCTTCTCCTGAATGATGATGTCTTTGATAGTTTCCCTCTCTTGAGCTTCTAAATCAATAATCTGAGTGTCAAGATTCTCAGGCTCATCATGTTCTTCCAACTCAAACTCTCTTTCTTGCTCATCATCCAAGTCTTCTTCCTGCACCTTTTCCTTCCCTTTGTTCAGCTGCTCAACCTGTACCTGTTTTTTCGATGTAGAAGGCAAAGCCCCTTCCACACCTTGTGGAGATAACATTTTCCTGTGGACTGATGAAGAAGGCAAGGTCCCTTCCACACCTTGTGGAGTAAACACTTACCTGGTAGCTGCAAACAACTTCCTTGACCCTCTTTGATATGTCAAGAACATCGGTATCTCAACAATTTTTGTCTCTTGGTGTTCATCTCTTGTTTCCACATGAGTTGAAGGCCTAGCTGTCTCTTGCACCATGGAGGGAGGAATCTGAGGTCCTCTGAACATGTCATGAGCTATGAAAGTCTCCCAAGGAATATTGAGAAGACTAAGATGGTGAAGGACAATAATTTTAATTAAGGAGTAATGATATATACTGTTCATCTGCTGAGGATATGGCTTCTTTTGTACAAGGTAAGCCATCTTGTCAATGTTTCTAAACAGGAAATAAGGGAGGTTCAACATTTTTACCCTTGTGAAGTGCATGAGGAGTCTGATATGATAAGTGTATAACCTAGAAAACCTGCCCTCACACGTGAAATACTTGATGATAATCCTCATCAAAGGGACATACCTATTCTCCAAAAATTTAAAGGGGAAAAGCCTTTTCACCTAGTTTCTGTACTGAGGCTTGATGTAAGGCTCATAGTAATGCTCATCAAGGTCCTGAGCCTTGTACCATTTCTCACCAACATCAGGAATTCTAGTGGCCTCTGAAATAACAGCTGGTGACACTGTGAAATTAACCCCAGCTAAAGTCACTTCATGGTTATGCAAATTGGCAACAAAGAGTCTGGCCAACTCATGATGAAACTGAACTCTCTCTACTAATTCACAAAACTCAAAACAACCAAGGTGTTTGAAACAAGAAACTGCTAATGGAGAGGCTTGAAGTTCTGCTAAGCTGGTTGGCTCCTCTCTTGTGATTTTGCCTCCCTTATGAGGCTTTCTCTATTGCCTTCTCCTCTCCACTGAACTATCACTTGTTGTCTCCTCATCATAATCAAAATCACCTCTATCCATGATTAATCAATTTTCTTGGTTTGCACAGTTTAGACAATGTATGGGATGAATGATATGCTCTAGGGTTTGTAGGGATGGGTATGGATGACTTTAGGAAGCTATGGGTAAAGCATGAGAGGGAGGGGAAGGTTTAGGGAGTGATAAATGAGTGGTAGAATATGATAAAAATGATGGGAATAATAAGTGAAGGGTTTAGTTATGAGTTTGAGTGATGGGAAAAACCAAATGACTAGGGTTTTATATAGAGAGTGAAAAAATTTGAAAATATTCACATATGCAAACTAAATTGCAAGTAAAGTAATGATACTTACTTGCACAAGGCATATTTGAAGGTAATTTGGCATAGATTTAAAGTTGGGAGAGTTTTTGGTGTTGGCTGCCCTAAGCGCAGCGCCTCTGCATAGACGCGCAGCGCTAGGCCCTAAGCACAACGCCTGTTTAAAAATACACTGTGAAAAATCGCCCTACGCACAGCGCAAGGCCGTATGTGTAGCGCCCTTCTCCCTACGCGCAGCGCCAGGAAAAATTCCTCTGGAAGTGCAACGCCCATTGCCTACGCGTAGTGCCACCTCTATTTCTCTCAAGAACACTTAGAAAATTGATTTTTCTTCTCTCCTTTGGCTCCTTTGATTTGCAAAATGATACAATGGAATGAAAATAGAAGAAAATGAGTTTATATATGAACCTCATTTTAATTTTTTCTTTTTGAAAACCCACTTTTCCAATGTATCTTTGCCTTTTAGAAACCCTGATTTTAATGCTTGTTCACTTTTTTTCTTTTGCAAGTGGATTTGCTCATGTTGCCTTGATTTATTTGTAGTCTTTGTAGCCTAGCAGTATAGTTTGGTGACTTATGGGTAGCTTAGGATCAATATTACATATAGGAACATGAAATTACATAAAAAAATAAGAATAGAAACAAAATACTCTGTTTTCACCTCAAAACATGTTTTGAGGTGAAAATTACATTTGAATTTGATAACAATCCTTCTGATACTTTGCTTGAGTTTATTTGGCATCCTCATGTCCTTGCTGATCTTTATTGGCATTCAACCATCAAATTTAACTATGGTGAAAACCCTAAAACCTAATGAGACCAAACCCTAGTAACCTAATGGAATGAACTGCAGAAGGAAAATGAATTTTGACTGAAAACAATAAGAAAGAGGATCAGCAAGTATGTTTCATGAGGGAAAAAAGCAGTGACCTCAACCATCAGTGGATCCATGACCTAATGGATTATTGAAAATTTACAGTATGGGACACCTATCATGCAAATGAAAAAGAGCATATTTTGATCACTGATGGAAGTATGACAAGACTGACACTAACAACTGTGACAGCCAAAGTGCAATTTTCTTAGCAAAGAACCCTGCTTATCATTCAAAGACAAAGCACATTAATGTTCAGTATCACTTTGTGAGGGATACGATAGAAGACAAAAAGGTGTTACTGGTAAAGGTGGACACTTTGAAGAATACTACAAATGCATTGACAAAATCTGTGAGCTCTGAGAAGTTCTCTTGGTGTAGAGAAACAATGGGCGTTGCAGAGCTGGATAAATGACTAAGCTCTCTTGTGGCCCCCTATGGAAAGAAAACAACATGTGGGAGATTTTTTTATTTTTTTCGTAACTAGATGAATCTACAGGAGAGATATAAGATGTGATAGAATTCATGGCAGTTGTGTTTACATATGTGACAAAATGCAGGGTAGTTCAAAGGAATCATTTCAGAAGTAATATGGAAAATTACAATCTAACAGGTCTATTCAGAGGTAACAGGGCACTGGTACAAAATAATAGGAAGATGGAATTGAGGTCTACTAATCAGAATAAAGAAGGTAAAGGAAAAGGTTGATGTAAATCAGTTTAAGAAGTATACGCATGTCCACTTAGTCAAAACAGTGTATACACGCTGGTCCACAAAACAAAAAGAGTGTATACGTATACACGCACTCCCACAAGAGGAAAATCACATACATGTTGGCAAACCAAGTTTTTGGTCCGAGGTATTTGGTCCAAGGTATTTTGGTCCAAGGTATTTGGTCTGAGGTATTGACCCTAGGTATTTGTTCCAAGGTATTGGTCCTAAGTGGTTTTGGTCCGAGGTATTGATAAAGGATCTAAGTATATATGGAGGAGAAGATAAAAGGGCTAGTAGAAAAAGCAATGAATATCTTATGAAGTGTTAGATCAAAACAAATGTGCAAGTGTATGGGTTTCTAAGGAATACTTCTATCTATTTTATGTTGCAGGGGCCATGTTTGTGATTTGATATAAAATACTTATTATTGGATGATCTAATATTGGTTGGGCTAGATCTGACTGTGTACACCTATTTTATTCTTTAAATGTTGTGATCTGGGTTGTCTGAAGTTCATAAGTGCAACAAAGTTATGAGTTGATATTTGTAGATATGTACGTTGGTTCGTCTCTTCAAAAGTGCATGTACACGTAGGTTATACTCTTCAAAATAGTGTGTACAAAAGAAAATCTTCTTTTTCAGATCTGACTGGTCTATCTCATCAAATTCTGTTGCTTTACTACTATCTTTCAATGAAGTCTTCTTAGATCTGAATGTAAAACTCATAAGGAGGCTAGTATTTGATTGATTGATTGTATAAGTGAGAAGAAGTGATCTTTGTCACTGTCTACGTAAAGCTTTGTAAGTTGACAATAGATATTCAGTATATTGCTGGTTGGTACAGACTTGATTCAAAATTTTATGGTTGCAGTAGTTTTGAAGGTATACGCATGTTTGATTAATGGAGGTAGCATATACACATAGTTTGGGTTCAACCAAGTAGCGTATACACACAGTTTGGGTTCAGCCAAGTAGCATATGCACTCTGATGCATGGTTTTTGAGGTTACAGTTGGTTCTAAATGATGACGTAGGTTTCTGGGTTCAGCATAATGTTCTGGTGTCAGTGATCTGATTGTTCAGATTAACTGAATGTTGGTTGATGCAGATGTATTTGATGGTTGTATTACAGTGGTGATTAATTTTGAGCTTCAATGTTGTTGATGGGTCCAGTATGAAAATTTGATGAAATGTGGCCTTCAGATTGTGGTGTTGTGTTCCAAGAGTATCCAGTCTGAAAATTTATGAAACGTGGTCCCTGGAGGAAGAGAGAAGGTCGTAGCCTTCTATAGGTCGGCGCCTACGTACTAGTAAATGGATTGGCTAGTATAACAGCTAGGGGGTTGTAGCTCCCTTCCAGTAGTAGCTGGAAAACAAGAGAAGGTTGTAGCCTTCTGCAGGTGGGTGCCTACGTACTAGTATGAGTCTGCACCAATACAAGATTGTAAATAGATTTTCTTATTATTAAAAGAAGACAAAGATGACAGCAGCAGGTGGTTTTCATCCACATCGGGTTTCCACCTTAAATCTTGGTGTTCATGTGTGTTGCTTATGTGTGATGTTTATTCTGTTATTATTGCACATGGTTACTATTTAATGTTTAATAAAGTACCGATGCACTGATTAAAGATCTACATATGATGAATTAACTGAATCATAAATTCACTGGATATACGTTGGTTGCCTTAATAACAGTTGCATGCACACGCAAGTTCCCTTCACTGAAGTAGCGTATATAAGTCTGATTATGGAAATGAAAAAGTTATTGATTTGTAAATACTGATTCAACCCCCTGTTAGTATTATTTCCAACAGGTTTGACTATTTGAGCATAATCAAAGATGAATTTCTTATGAAATTATTTTTTCCTAAGAAATACTACACAACTTTCTTATTTTTCAAGAACTTGATCTGGGTGATGGATTTGACCCTCTCGAGATCAATCTTAATTCCACTCTTTGCGATGATGTGCCCTAGTAGAATCCATTCAAACACACCAAAGACACTCTTCTTGGGATTAAGAGAAATACCATACTTTTGACACCACTCGAAAATATGTTTTAGATGACGCACTTGATATGATCTTTTCTTGGAGAACACAATAACATCATCCAAATAAAAAATAACACTTTGGCCTATCAGGCCATGAAAGGTGATGCCCATTGCTTTGGAAAGTCGCACCTGTGTTTATAAGTCCAAATGGCATCCTATTGAAAGTGAATGTCCCCCATTTGGTTTGGAAGTTAGTTTTTAATCTGTCTGGTTTCACTACTAGCACTTGATTATAACTAGATAAACCATCTAGTAGCGAAAACATTTCAGACCCATATACTGTCTGGAGTATCTGCTCCATGGCTGGCAATGGATAGTTATATTTATTAGAAGCTCGATTAATGTCGCATAAATATACACATAATCTTATCTCTTTGGAATTATTTTTGACTTGGACCAGATTGGAAACCCACGTGGAATGTATAATTTTAAAGATGATTTGAGGATCCAACAAATTTCTCAATTCCTTTTATATAAGGTGTTTGAGTGTTGGATGAACTTTTTGTAGTTTATGTTAGAACCATTTCACCCCTTGTTTTATAAGGATGACGCGCTAGATAATACAAGTGTCATAAGTCTTTAAATCGTTGTATTTCCATGTGAACACATCACATGATTTTTGAATAAGTGGATAACCAATTTCCATTCTTGTGGAGAATAACAAGTACCAAGGTTCACATACTTTGGATCTTGAGGAGTTCCCAAATTGACTTGTTCAAATGCTAACTTTGAACTTTGATACCTTTTGTTGATTGGTCCTCTAAATCGGTTCTACAGGTTGGCTAGCCTTGGTATTGCACCAAGAGTGTTACAACTCCCAGGGGCTCCTCAACTCAAATTATCAACCTAGGGGTTCGTACAAACTTAGAGGTGACAGTGATATATGAATAGTAGGTTAGGTTCTATGCATGCCACCCTTAGTCATGACATCATATCAAGGTGTTCAGAGACCATTCCTCCAACTCAACTATAGTGAAAGCACAACTGAAAATTTATTCTTAACTATGAAAATGAAAATTCCATTTGTTCAACTTGTATATGCTAATTAACATTACATAAAAGAGAAAGGGATAATCTACTTGCAGAAGTAAAGCTTCTCCATCTTGCGTAATTCATCAAATTAGTAACCTATTTTCATGTATCATTAATCTACTTCACATTTTCTGAAAATCAGAAATCTAACTTGTATCATGCTTGTGAATGAAAAAAACTAATTCTACTCTATTTTGCGGTGAGAAAAAAGAGGTGGTTGTAGTGGTATAGTAGCTTATATTGATCATAAAATCACAAGTTTGGGCCATTATTCATCTTGACTAAGCTAAGGTTGAAGTGGGGAGAAAAACAGGGAGAGGAAAATGGTGCTACAGGAGGTCCTGTATTACTATAGGAGGACTTGTATTGCTACAAGAGGGGTTTTGAGATCCTTTTTAGGGTGGAGATGGTGTCTTGAAGGCATGAAGAGGTGGATGAATGTAGGAGCGAGTGAATCAAGGTTGGGGGATCCTCCTAGCCAATCCTAGGACCTCTTAGAGGTCTATCTTGCACCAAGATGAATGCCTGTGATGTCCTTAATTGTTTAACCAGAGTGACTGTGTAAACAAAGTTTTGCGAGAAAAATTGAAGGGTGGAAGGAGAATATGGAGAAATCCAAGTGGAGATGAAAGAGGCACCCTCCCTTGTAGATCAACGTAACCCTACAACTAACCACATGCATCCATCAAATGATCATTAACACAGTGATAGAAATTATGATGGAAAATATGAGTTGAGTTTGAATAACATCTATCCTATACAAAAACACTATCTGATCACTGAACTAACTCCTAAGTTGCAGAAAGTAAATATGAAGAAGTAAAAATAACATCTATTTGTTTCCAAGAAATCATAAAAAAAAAAGTTTTTAGACTGAGATTGTAAATCCTTTCAACCATTCTTCCACAAGAGAGGTGATAGGGAAGCCTGCAATCACATGTTTTTATAGATTAACATCTACAACAATAAAATAAAGACATGAAATACTTTAAAATAAGAAAAAGATAGAAATACATAAGATCGACCAAAGCCTCTAGGTTGGGCCCAAACACAAGGATTTTAGCCCTCTAAAACTAGCTCAAATGCAACTTAATAACCAACTTCTCATTATCAAAGAATAGTAGTCTCATACATCACATGAAAGTTAAAAATGATGATTTCAAGCCATGGGCTCAGTATTTACTCCTAATTGAATAAAAAATTTGAATCTTAATGAGCCTTTCAACTCGTTTATTTATACAAAAGGGTAGCCGATAGTAAATCCCTTGAAAATAGGAGTGATTCCCTCCTTGATCTTGAAAATTGTGGACCTTGTCCTCCTTGAAATTATCATGCGCTTGGAGTTACTCCACTGTTAGTGAATTAGAGCTTGTGAGTGAGGATTTGGTGATCTCAAGCCAAGTTAGAGAGTTAAGGAGGTGGACAAGCCTCCATGGATTCCCTCATGGTTGTATTCATCAAGCCCATGCATAGTAAATGCCTCAAGATTGCCTTTTTTTCTTGCAATTTAATCACATTAGGCCACATCCTATGAAAAACACTTTTTACTCTTCTTACTAAGTATATTATATCAAAAAATGTGAATTAATGTGAGAAAAGGATAATTTTAAGGATAGCATAATGAACTTCAAGATATACCTATTGATGGGACTCATCATCACCCCCCTTTTGAAGGTGTTTCTAATCCTCTAAGCATCTTAGTCATCCATATGAATCTCGTCATGGACCAAGTGACCTATCTGGCATCCCGAGACACCTTAGTTGGTGTGCCCTCCTATGGATAAAAACCTGCATTTATCTCTATCTCTGTCCATACCTTTTATTCCTCTGTTTGGTTCCCTTCTTCTTGTAAGCCCAACAACAAAGGTGGACTAAGTTTGAGTCCTATCCATTTGATTTTTAGTCTTTTCATGATTATTTTATACAATGGGGTTCTTTCCAAGGAATTCCTTAACCTTTCAAGAGAGTGATACTCTCTGATTTGTAGACTGTGGGGTAAGGCATGCCACCTTCTCTGACAAGCTTGTAGACTCTCTGTTCCTGACATCCTAAAAGTGTCCTCAAAATGTAGAATGGATTTCTCTTGGGTTGCTATGTATCTAGGTGCTAAAGTAGGATCAAAGGCAATAAGGTTATGATTGTTGATGACAACCTTAGGGATTACTAGCTCTGCTTTGATATACAAGGGTTCCTTCTCTTCTTTTTTCATCACCTTTTTCACTTCCTCAGCCCTTGCCTCTTCATGAGTCAACCAATATGCTAATGCCATTAGTTTCATGTCTCCCAATCTTGAATTGGGATCCCATAAATTCATATCTGTTAGAATGAAATTGTGCATATAGAATTCAACTACCTTTGCCCTATCTTCCATACTATCTTGTTTGAAAAACTTAATAAATTGCCTATATTATTGAAAAGGAAAGAATCCATACTATTCTAGTGTCTTAATTTGGAATTTCAACCACTATTCCTTGAGGAAAAGAGCATAGGATTTTGATGGGTTCCTGGAATGTAAGGCTTCCATAGAGATATTGGCCATAGCGACAAGTTGTGTTTCTTTCTCTTGCAACTACTCTCTCAACCTTGTGCTTTATTTCTGTAGTTTCTCCCTCATAATTGACTCTCTTAGTCTCAAATCAATCAAATCCTTTCCAATTTCAGTGACTTTCTCCTCCATGAGGCCCACATCTTCTACATTCTTAAATTTGGCAATTTGCATCCACCTATGTGTTCCACCTCTCTCTATTTCCAACTCATAGAGGAGTGGGACTACAAACGTTTTAGGTATGATCCTTCCTCCCTCAATAAGTTTGTGATAGGACCCTATGTTGGGCCATGGATCAGGTTCTTGAAGTTCTTGGAGGCCTTTTTCATCTGCCTTTAAGGTTATTTCTCCTTCATGTAGCTTCTTTTTCTGCTCCTGTAGCATTTCCTGTTTCTCCTATAGTTGCCTCGGTTTCTCCTGTAGCTGCCCCTATTTCTCTTGTAGCTCCTATTTTTCTTCTTGCTTAAGGGAAACTTGTGTCTTGGGTCTCTTGAAGGTCACTTCCCTGGTGGTGGGCCTTCTCTCATATGTCACAGGTGGTTTGATTTTACCCTTAGGAGAGGTAATCTCCTTAATTTTTCCTTCACTAGGCCCCACTTCTCCCTTTTTACTGGGTGACTTCTCAATAGTGATAGGGACCTTTGAAGGAGGATGTGGTTTCCCCTGCCTGATCTTGGTTCTCTTCCTTATTTTGAAAAATATGGGACCTTGCCTTGATTTCCTCATTTTTGGCTTGACAAGTGTGCTCAATGTGGCTAATGTGACGACCACTTATTGCTTTGAACTCCCTAGGGAAAGACTTGTTTGATGTCCATTCTTCTCTTTTCCTTGGGGTTTAGAAGTATTATTAGGGCTTCCTTTTCTTCCACTTGTCCCTTCTTCTTCTTCCTTAAGCTATCTTCTTCTTCCTTTTTTCCAACCACTTCTTCTTCCTCTTTTCTGTATGCCTCTTCTTCTTTTGTTTTTCCTCCCCTACCTCCAGTGCTAGAGGCAGTTGTTTCTCCAAGTGTGATGGCTTGAGTTTAAATGAATATGTCCTTGTCCATGTCCACAAAATCAGTCCAAAGTACAAGGTTCCTTAAGTGGCTCAAAACATCCATCACAATTAACTTGAGGAGGCCATGGTGGGATATGTGTTGATGCTTTCCTTCCCTCACCTTATGGATCATTTCAATGATTGAGTGCAGGAGGAAATGGGGAACACCAAGTATTTGAGGGAGAGGAAATTCTGTTTTGAATCTTAACTCATATAGTAACCTAAAATGATAGGCATATACCATACTCAATCTCCCTTCACAAGATATATATTTGAGGATGTGATAAGCCACCTCATCCCAGGGGTATGGTAGGCTTTCTCTTCTTACTCCATTCTTATCTTCTATGGGCTTCTCTCTCTGAATGAAGAAGTTCTTCTTGGTTGTAACACTTACTTCCTTCTCCTCCTTGCTCCATCGAACCCCCAAGGGTAAGGTGGTCACTCTACTTATGGTTTCAGGACTTAAGGAGATGGCCAATCCTCGGACAACAATAGTGGAACTATTTTCCCCTTAAGGATGCAGTGCCATGGAAAAATCATGAGTGATATCATCATCATATTCTTTTAGCAGTTCAAAGAAATCCAACCATTGATGTCTTCTGAATATGTTCACTACAAAAGGGTGTTGGTGAATCCTCTTGGTGTCTGTGGGTTCTCTTCTATTAAATCCTCCCCCCATTTCTTCTATTGCCCCTCCTTGGTGTTACTTAGATGTGGAATTCAATTTTTTTAAGCAATCTCAATTGTGGAAACAATGTTAAATTCATTGTTATCAGTGAGGGAGAAGGATTCTATAATTGATATCAAACAAACTCTTTTTCTCTACTTCGATCCACAACAATTTCCAGAAATACCTAGTACAACTCAATTGCCTATTACAGGTTGTCAATTTTAGGCAGAATTCTCATGCAAGTGGATGGAAAACAAGGAAGGAGGATGCCACTTACTTCTTTTCAAAATAGCTCTATATGTGCATGAGGGTTTGGAGACAATTTCGGGCTACTATGGCTCCCTTTCACCATTCAATTCCTCTTGTAGCTCCTTCTCGTCCCTCTTGTAGAATTTCAAACCTTCCTATAGCTTCTTCTTGTAGCACTTGCAGATAGGGTTCAAAACTTCTCGGTGGAACCCTAGGTGGTTTGATAGAAATAGCTCATCCTTCCTCTAATTGTTTTTTTTGGAAGTGAGTGATCGTTTAAATGAAGTCGAGCCCAGTACATAATATTATCTTTATGGTAAAGGATCATAGCACTTTGGTGACATGCGATATACATGAGTTTCCTTTTTTGGACTATTGTCCCCACTCCTTGCAATCATTTCCCCTCTCCTCGTGATTATCACCCCACTCCTCGTGAGCACCACCTCACTTTGAGTTGACATCTCCACATTGCATGGGTGACTAACACAAACTTAAGTTTACTAGCTGAGGGTGGCCAAGTTCACTGGCCACCTCCAGCCTATTAAAACTCCTTTCTTAACCATTAACACATTTTAGCATTTTATGCATAGGGAAGAGGTGAGGCTTGTCATACCTGAGCCTACCTATGCATTGAATTATTGGAGATGGTTACATGATGGATATGGGCCTCATAACATCATGATTTATGAGCGATTTGATTTTTTTTCTTGTTTTTGTGCATGTCTCCATAACTTGATGATATCTTGATTGATAACTATGTTGTTTTGCAGATGCCTTCCTTATGTCCAAGATTAATACTGTTGTTGGTTGAGTGCATTCATGAGGATGATGTGTCTCCTCTCTATTGTAGATATGGCTCCAAGATGATATTTATGAGTGAAAAAAATAATTCCAAGGAGACCTGTTGCGATTCCACAGGTTTCTACAAGAGGAGTTTCCTTCTTGTAGTAGTCATTTAATCCTCCCTTCAAGTGTTTATCTTGCATGCCAAGGTTGAGGGGAGGTGATTAAAGCCATGAGGATTGGATTATGATCATGAGGAAGTGGTGTAGGTGTGAGAATAACATAAAACATGGTTTTTTGTGTTTTTTTAGATGCATGATAGAGTGGAATTTTTTAGAATTTTTTTCTAAATGGGGTGGATGGGTGATGGAGTTGACATTGGAGGACCCCCCTTAACATTTCCTAGAGACAACATGGCCTTTTGGTCTCTTTTTCCATTGGATCCACCTCATGTAGCCTCATAAGCTCCTCTTGTAGCATTATAGGACCTCCTGTAGCATTACAAGACCTCCTATAGCATTACAGGTCCTTCCTGTTGATTGGATGATGGAGAGAGGTGGGCATGTGAGTGGAGAGTGTGGAGATGAGGTGTATGGATGGAAGGATGGAGAGAGACTTGTAGATTTTTCCCTATATCCATGATTCTTCCAAATGTGAGGAGTCTTGCAAAAGAAAGATGTTAGCATAAACGATGTAAGAACTCTGTCCTTGTGCTTCTCTTTTCTCTTTTGTTTTTTATACAATTAGGTTTCCCTTGTAGAGGTTTTTGATGAGAAATGGCAACAAGAAATTCTAGTTTAATTTTTCCTTGAATTAAACTATGAAATAAAATCGAATTCTATTCTCATAACAACTTGTAAATAGTTAATTAAGTTCAATTAACTTAATTAGCTTACGAATTTCGATTTGGAAGTCTTTCTGAAGTCATTTATCTGTTCTCACTAAAATTCAGGGGTCCAGTATGAGTTTAAATTGAGTTGGAAATTATATCACTCAGTTTACTTAGTTAAGTTCAGTTAAATTAGTTCTAAATTGTTTTTGGAACTAATAGAGGACTAACAGTTAGTTGGTGCACTAGTGCATCCACAAGTGCTACTCCAGTTAACTAAAGATTCCCTCATGCGAAACTCATGCATGTCAATTCGAAGAAATACCCAGTTGAGACTAGAGTGCAAGGACAATGTACTATTAGTGGTATTATTTAATGGAGTGTAAATATCAGGAATGCATAAGAGATTGATCCTATGTTTTGATTGCTCAATTTTGGAAGCATGAATTCCCTTTAAATACATGTTGTTCATCCTAGGAATTACGCTAGAGATTAGAGGCTTGGAGAGATGTAGAATTGGCTAAGTGTTGGTCAAGAGCTAGCTTGTGAGCTGAGAGAGTTGAGAATACTTGTGCGGAATTATTTTAGTGAGAACAAGCTTTGTACCTTCAGTCATATTTCTGATATATGAAATACAGATAGCGAGGTTTTGAGTAGTAGCTTTCCCCAGATACATATTGTGTTATGTGTCATTTGATTTATCTTCTTCTTGTTCATATTGTTTTCATCGATCTATTGGCTTCTGCTGGTTGAAATTAGAAGTAGATTCTTGCCCCGTGCTTTAGTAAATTGCATGAGCTTGACAATCTACAGATTTTTCTACATGGTATCGAAGCTAAGAACAATATAGTAGAGGAGATTTCAAAGTTTTGATTTTTTGGTTACAGGTGAAATTGGAATTTATATTACGTACTTCAGGATCGGCAGATAGCATTCTATGGTTTGTGGCTCGAGTATGCCTTGGAAGGAAACTCAAATTTTATAGCTTGGAGGGACAGAATGGAGGCTATACTAGAGGATAATGGCTTGAAGGAATTCTTTGATCAAGAAATTCCTAAGCCAAGAGCATTGGATGCACAAAATTTGGCCAAATGGAAGAAGAGTGTGGTGAAGGTGTGGCGGATAATCCTTGAGGGAGTTCGAGACCACATTGTCTCGAGTCTCCATGGCAAGGAAACTTCGTATGATATGTGGAAATCATTGATGAACTTGTATCAAAATAGAAGCGACCAAAGGAAATTGGCACTGAAGGACAAACTTTGAAAAATCAAAATGGAGAAAGGAGAGACAATTCCAAAACACTTGACCAAGTTCACTCAATGCTGTGATGAACTTGGAAGTGTTGGAATCAAGGTTTCCAAGGATGATATGGTTAGTCTTGCTCTTCTGGGACTCCCAAAGAGTTGGGATAGTTATCAGGACTCTGTCAATGGTCGGGAGCAGCTGCCAGATTGGGAATGACTATGGTCAGATTTGATGCAGGAGGAACACTAGGGATGGCTCTTTATCAAAGACTGATGATGAAGAGAATTATGCCTTAGCAATTAAGGCGAAGAATGGGAAAGGGAAAACTTCCCATTCCAAATCGGATTCTTATCATGGAGGTAAGAAGAAAGACATGACGAAAGTTAAGTGCTTTAGCTGGGCCATTTTGCTACAAATTGTCCACTTAAGACGTCCAAGAAGAAGTCCTTAGGAGGAGCAGTGGGTGAGGCTTTGGCTTCTCAATTCAAACTAGACTTTTCCCTCATTGCATGAATGGTGTCATCAATGATGGGAAGTGTATGGTACTTAGACAGTGGAGCTTCATTCCACATGACTGACGACAAAGAGTTATTCAGTGACCTAGAGGAGAAAGATCTCCAGATGCATATCGAGATGGGTGATGATGAGAGGTATAGTGTTACCGGATTGGGCATGATTACTTTTCAGAGGGAGCATGGGGCTCCACTCACCTTGAATAATTTTATGTATGTGCCCAGGCTGAAGAAAAACTTTGTATTTGTTTCCATGCTTGAGGATAGGGGCTATGATGTGATCTTCTCGAAAGGAAAGGTGTTCCTTCTACACATAGCCATGGGTCAGGTAAAGAAGATAGGGATTTGGGTGAAGAATCTCTATAAGCTAGAGCTAGAGGGGTGTGCTGCTTTGAGCACAAAAGTAGAAAGGGTGCAAAGTTGAGATGTTGGAGAGTTGTGGCATAGATGATTGGGCCACTTGCATCATGGGGCTTTGAAGATATTGCAGCAGATCTATACCGGTCTTCCCAAAGGTACACTTGAGCAAGTTGATACATACAAGGGGTGTACTTTGGGAAAATATACCAAGTATTCCTTTCACGATAGAGAGAGACAAGAAGAGGCTATTCTAGAGCGAGTCCATTTAGATGTGTGTGGACCATTCTCAATAGCGTCCAAAGTCCAAACATAGGTATTATGTTATATTTATTGATGACTATTCTTGTAAATGCTAGATATTTTTCATGCAGTAAAAAGGATCAAACTTTCACAAACTTTTGTGAGTTTAAAGCATTGGTGGAGAAATATTTGGGTAAGAAGGCTAAATCTCTACAGAGTGATAATGATGGTGAGTATGTCTCAAATGCATTTAAGAGCTTCTATGCAGTGGAAGGGATTAAACAGGAGTTGACGACACCCCATAACCCTCAGCAGAATGGGGTGGCCAAGAGGAAGAACAAAAGCATAGAAGGGGCAGCGAGGACAATGTTGCATGATCAAGGCCTACCATTTAACTTGTGGGCTAAGGCATGCAACACAATGGTTTATATCTAGAACCGTAGCCCACATCAGATACTTGAGATGAAGACACCAAAGGAGGCTTATTCCGGTAAGAGGCTAGATGTTGGTCACTTCAAGATATTTGAGTCATTAGTATATTTCCATGTGACCAAAGATGCACAAAATAATCTTGAGCCAACAGCAGAGTTGGGGATATTTGTGGGGTACACTAATACACCTCACAATTATCGGGTGTACTTTCCGACCAGTAGGATGACAGTGGTTCACAGGGATCTCAAATTCAATGAGGAGAAGGCCATGCGAGTTTCCCTTGATAGGAAGCTTGAGCTACATGCGGATGAGGATATTTTAGCTCCTAAGCTTGAGGAGCCTTAGATTGATGTGGAGAAGCCACATGAAGAGGATTCGGGAATGTAAGCATCCACTTAGGAATAGTCTTCCAGAGAGGGAAGAAAGTGCACCAAAGAGGCTGACAGATTGTTGGATGATGCACAGGAGAATGTAGGAGCAACCACTTCTTAGCGGAGGAAGAGGAGGTCACCTAAGAGGTACATTGGATACATGGCTCTTATGGGCGAATGTGTTGTGACAGATCCATATTCCTTTAAGGAAATAGTGCAACAGCCGGTTTGGGTTGATTCCATGGTGGAGGAGTATGACTCCATAGTTTGTAACAGTGTTTCGGATGTGGTCCCAAGACTAGAGGACAAGTGAATGGTGAGCTCCCATTGGATTTACAAGGTAAAGCAAGTTGTAGATGATAGTGTGGAGAATCATAAGGCTAGATTTGTGGCCCATGGATTTTCACAGGTAGAGAGGATTAACTATGATGAGACCTTTGCTCCTGTTGCAAGGTACTCATCAATCATATCTATATTGGCACTATCATCATGGATGGGTTGGAAGATACATCAGATGGATGTGAAGACAACCTTCCTTAATGAAATGATTGAGGAAGAGGTGTACATAGAGTAGCTTGAAGGTTTTGATATCTTTGGCCATCAATCACATGTGTGCCGACTTAAGAGAGTGTTGTATGCGCTAAAGCAAGCACCCCATGCTTGGTACACTAGGATAGATATCTACTTCACTAGGTTGGGCTTCACGAAGAGTGAAGCGGATGCTAACCTATACCACATAGTAGTGGAAGGTAAATTGTTGATCATTGTACTTTATGTTGATGATCTCATATTGACATGTGATGATCAGTTGATAAAGTCTTTCAAGGAGGACCTTGAAAGAGAGTTTGAGATGAAGGACATGGGGCTCATGAATTACTTTCTTGGCATGGAGGTATGGCAGGGATATGGGGAGTTTTTTATGTCTCAGGGCAAGTATTCCAATGAGATACCCAGGAGATTTCGCATGGACAGCAAAAAACCCATGAAGACTCCTCTAGCAGGTAACTGGAGGAAGGAGGATGCTACTTCAGGAGAAGTAGTGGAAGCTACTGTTTATAGGCAGCTTGTGGGTTCACTCATGTACTTGGTGAAAACATGACCGGATATGTGCTATGCATTTAACCACCTTAGTCAAGCGATGGTTAGGCCTACCAAATTGTATTGGAAGGCAAAAATCATGTATTGAGATACCTCAGGGGCACTTCTCAGTATGGATTATAGTACAAATGGACAGAGCTAGTGAAGCTTCAAGGCTTCACAGATGCAGATTGGGTAGGGAGTCCATCCGACCAGAAAACCACATCAGGAGGGGTCTTCAGTATTGGGTCAGAAGAAGTTTCTTGTTATAGTAGGAAACAAAGATCGGTTGCACTCAGTTCGGCAGAGGCAGAGTACATGGTTGCGAGTCAAGAAACATGTGAGGCCATTTGGATGAGGAAAATCCTGCTTGGTTTGTTTGGTCAGCAGATGGATCCAACTGTGATTTACAACAATAACCAGAGCTGCATCAAACTCTCTGAAAATCTAGTTTTTCATGATCGGTCCAAGCATATCGATATCTGATATCATCATCTCAAAGATTGTGTATTGAGGCATATTATGTTGTTAGAGTACATTCCCATAGAGGAGAAAGATTATAAAATTTTGAGAAAGCAATTGTCAAGATGTAAATTCAAGTTTCACAGAGACAAGATTGGGGTAGCTGATAGTCCCTTTCTTGTTGTGAGGGAGTGTTGAGAAATTGTTCTAGTTTAATTTGTCCTTTAATTAAACTGTGAATTAAAATTGGATTCTATTCTCATAGGAACTTGTAAATATTTAATTAAGTTTAATTAACTTAATTAGCTTATGAATTTCGAGTTGGAAGTCTTTCTGAAGTCATGTATATGTTCTGCCTAAAATTTAGGGGTCCAGTATGAGTTTAAATTGAGTTGGAAATTATATCTCAGTTTACTGAGTTAAGTTTAGTTAAATTAGTTCTAAATTGTTTTTGGAACTAATAGAGGACTAACAGTCAGTTGGTGCACTAGTGCATCCACTAGTGCTACTCCAGTTAACTGAAGATTCCCTCATGAGAAACTCATGCATGTCAGTTTAGAGAAAGACCCAGTTGAGAATAGAGTTCGAGGACAGTATACTATTAGTGGTATTATTTACTAGAGTGTAAATATCATGCATGTATAAGAGATTGATCCTATGTTTGAATTGCGTAGTTTTGGAAGCATGAATTCCCTCTAAATGCATGCTATTCATCCTAGGAATTATGGAAGATATTAGAGGCTTGGAGAGCTACAAAATTGGCTAAGTGTTGGCCAAGAGCTAGCTTGTGAGATGAGAGAGTTGAGCATACTTGTGCGGAATTATTTAAGTGAGAAAAAGCTTTGTATCTTCACTCATATTTCTGATATATGAAATACAGATAGTGGGGTTTTGAGTAGTGGATTACCCCAGATACATCTTGTGTTATGTGCCATTAACTTATCTTCTTCTTGTTCATGTTGTTTTCATCGATCTATTGGCTTTTGTTGGTTGAAAGTAGAAGTAGATTCTTGTCCTGTGCTTTAGTACATTACATGAGCTTGTGAATCTACAACATGGTTGCATTGGTCATATTTTCTTTTAGTATTTCAAAGGCTTCTTGGCAGTTTCTTTTCCAACAAAAATCTGAATCTTTAGTCAGCAGACCAAATAAGGGCAAAGCGAGTTTGCTAAAATATTTAATTAACCTTCTATAATACCAAACTAATCCAAGGAAACTCCTGACATATCTTTGATTTTGAGGGATAGGGACCCTTTTCATGATGGAAATCTTGTTTGGGTCAACTTGTATTCCCTTCTTAGATATATAATGGTCAAGGAGACTCCCTACATTCATAAAAAAATCACATTTCTCAGGGATCAATGATAGATTCATTTCAATATATTTAGTCAAGACTTTGCACATATTGGAGAGAGCTTCATGGAAGTCACATCCATAAGGAGTGAAATCATCCATGTATATCTCAATAGTGTCATGAACAAGTTCAACAAAAATACTCAGAACTACCCTCTGAAAAGTAGTAGGGGCATTGCACAAACCAAATGGAAGAACTCTATAGGAAAAGGTGCCCCAAGGACATGTAAATGTGGTCTTATCTTGGTCTTTAGGGCTGATATGGATTTGGTTGTATCCACTAAATCCATCCAAGTTGGAGAAGAATTTCCTTCCTGCAAGGCTATCTAGGACTTGTTAAATGAAGGAAAAAGGAAAATGGTCCTTATTTGTAGCCTTGTTAAGTTCCCGGTAATCAACAAAAATTCCCCACTTCCCATTCTTCTTGGGAACTAAAACAAGAGGTGACACCCACCCACTATCTGAAATGGGGTATATGAACCCTGCATCCAATAGCTTTTGCAATTCTTCTTTCTTAATGTCCTTAAGAGATGGATTCATCCTTTTATGGGGTTGGCACACATGCTTGCATCCCCCTTTGATGTAAATATGATGAGTACAAACTAAGGGATGCACACATTTTATTTCCTTATAATCCCAAGCAAAAGCATCAGAGTGTTGTCTCAGTACATTGCACAATTGTTATTCCTATTTGGCTGAGAGAGGGGTTGATATTTAAAGTTTTGGATGGTCCAAACTCTACAATATTGACATGTTCTGGACTTGAGTCAACATAGCACAAGTCAGTCTAAGGACTACTCCCATATTATTTCATAAACTCATCAATTGGTATGGGAGTTGGAGGCTGATTTTGAAGGATATGGCCAATAATTTCATACTCATCAAGTTGTCTCCCTCCTATAATAGTTTCTAGATTGTAGAATGGGTAGGGGGTTTTATGATACAATTCATCCTCTTCCCCATCCTTTAACCATATGGGTAAATCGTGTTCAATAGAAGGTTGAGAAGGAGGATACAACAAAAGTTGTTTGGAGAAATGTCCATTCTTCATAATCATGTTCCCATCTCTACAACTAATGTAGGCACCAGCAATGGCCAACCAAAGTCTTCCTAAGATGAGAGGATAGCCATTATGCTTTTTTCTAGGCTGGAGGACAAAGAAATCAGTAGGGTAATCCTAGGAGTCAATGGAGACTATGACATCCTCAATAATTCCCTCAGGAGCTAATGTGGATTTGTCTGCAAGCTACAACAATGTGGTGGTCTTTCTCAAAGCGCATTGGAGATTGAGCTTCAACATGGTTTCCCTAGTCATCACATTTATTGCAGCCCCAAGATTAGTCAGGTTATTAGGGACCATAATGTCATCAATGTGCACATCCATTACTAGGCTACAAGGGTCTAGGTATTTTTGGGATATCACCCTCCCAAGCATCAGATCATATAGTTTTCCAACAACATTAATGGTTGGAGTATCTCTTCCTCTTCTCCCAGGCATTGTGAAACATTTTTCTTTAATAAGTCTGTTATAGACGGGAACATCTTTAATGGCCTGGCGAATGGGTATCTTGACACACAAATTCTTCAATTCTCCCAAAAGTTCAACCTCTTATGGGGTGTGCTAGTTAGGGTAGATAAACCTTTTAGGATAGGGAGGTGCATTGAATTGAGGGGCACTCTCTCCCTTCTCTTCTTCAAGATATTTAGGTGGAGAAGGTGGGTGATTATCTGGGAGAACCATCCTGGACCGAAGGTTGAGTTCTTGGATTTCCACACCATAAGAAGGATAGAATGTTTCCCCACTATAGATCTGTTGTGCCTACATATTTTTTGGGTTCAAATTAGGTTGAGCATGCATTTGAGGTGGGTTAGGTGGAGTAGGATGAGTCAATTGTGGGTGAGGTTGGGGTGGAGGTAGTAAAGCAGGAGGTTGGTTTATTTGAGGCCTCCACCCTTGTGAGGGGTTGCCCCATTGGGAAGATTGGGGTTGACATGGCTGAAAAGGATGGTTGATAGGCTAAGGAGGATATGGAGGAGCATAAGGCCAAGGAGGATGTGTGGACCATGATGGATGAGTGGAAGGGTACTGTTGTAGTGGCTACAACCACCCTCCAAAATTTTTCCTTAGCTTTGTTTTGGAGCCTCCCTACCAACCATCCTAGTAGGATGTCTTGCATTGTCAAGTACATAAGCTTCATTGGTTTTTTAGTAGCTTGCTAGCCTATGCATGATTCTTTACTTCACTCCCCTCATAGGCTGCCTCTCTGGACTTGGTCCAGCTGCTGGCTGAGAAACTCCCTCAGAAAATTGCGCAATTTTGGAGGGGAACCAACCTTCCCTCCAGAAATTGCACAAATATGAATGGAAGCTTGCTGGGCTCATAAATTACACAATCCTGTCAAATAGCCTTCCTCTGGAAAATTGCACAATCTGGCCTAGCAGTGCAGCTCAGCCCAGAATTTGCGCAGTTTTGGGCAGCAATCAACTACTCCTCCCAGAAATTGCACAAAAATCCCTCTCAGTCAAGCAAGCTGTTGCCTGTGCCTTCAGGTTGATTGGTTCCACTCGGGACTGAGAAAACTTGACTTGCATGCATGGGCTACTTTTTCCCAAAATAGAAAAAGGAAACATGCAAAAATCATCCCTAGATTTTAGGGATCTATTTTTAGCAGCTCGAGGTTACATGCAAAGATCATTTTAGAAACTTTCCTCCGAGTGTCGCTTTTTCCTAGATTTGTGGCATGCATGTCATGAGCCTCAAAATTATTTATTCGACACTTCAGATCTCATTCTTTAAACTAATATTGGAGCTCTAACATCCCACATTACATCCAGGAGTCTTTGGCACATCCAGCTCAACTATTTCCGGGTTAGTCTGCATTAGTTGTCCTTTGTAGCATTTCTGTCGCTTTTTGTGTTTTAGCTTGTGTGAGTGTTGTCTGCTTTCTTTTTGTGAATCCTTGTTATTGTTTGCATGCATGTTAGCTTGTACAAGCACAACTTCAGTTTTCATTAGCATCTCATTATTTTCGCATGCATGACATTGTTTTGCACGAACAGTCATCGATTTGGTGACTCATTTCACACACATGCATGTTGTTCCATTTTCTGAATCTTGCATTCACTGTTTGCATGCATGATCATTCACTCCTGCTTACACTCAGTATCGCCATGTATTCACATCTTCATTTTCTTTCAATTGATCATCGGCGGGTCTGGGTAACCTTGGCCCAGAATCTACCTTGCCCGGACAACATTGCACAATTCTGAGAGGGAAGAATCTACCTTCCTCCTAGAAAATGTGCAAATATGGCCAGTCAGTGCCCTCTAGTCTTGCTTTGTGCAATTCTGAGAGGAAGTGACTGTTGGCCCAGAAAATTTCCCAATGCAATCCCTGGGCCCGCATCACTTGCCAGTTGAAATTGCGCATTACACAATCTCTGCACCTAACAGGCAAGTCCAGATTGTGCATTGTGCAATTCCAGTAGTCAACCAGCCTTCTGACAGTCTGGACTTCCTTTTGCTCAATTCTGGTAGTCTGGACTGCCTTTTGCGCAGTTCCAATAGTCAGTCTCCCGGCCTCCCAGTGAAAATTGCATAATCCTTGCCAGCAGTTCCCTGGGTATGTTGCATGTTGTCCCTCAAGTTTACTTTGGTTTTAACTAACAGATTTCTTGCCATGCATGTCACCATGTCTCCAAATGTAGCAAGTGTTCATCCGTCTCTCAACAGTTTAGGATCAATAGCCTCGAACAGAGTAGGATCAAATGACACCGACGGAAGCGCAACTGGAGCAACAGTTGAGCAAGTGTCTATGAGTTTGCCGATATACAATGACACCAAGCTAATCGTAGACAAAGATATCAAGATGAAATGGCAAGAGGTCAATGATGCATTCTCAAGCACATTTGGGGAAGATCTTAAAGACTGCCAAGTATATGTGAACATTCACAAGTCCAGCTTGTACTGGATTGCATGAAAGTATCCCGTGTTCCCATGTGCGAACATGATACATTGGATCGTCTCGCACACTGATCCCGAGATGATGACATTGAGAAGTGTCGATGGGACGAAGATTTCTACCTTCAGGGCATAGGACTATCTGCAGATGTATCACTTGCCGAAGCCAGTGATCACCATGGAGACACCCTTCAGCATACCCAATAGAAATTCCAATTATAGGGATATCTTGAAGCGCTGGGTGAAGGAGGCAGCCAAATTCAGGATGACACCCAACCAGATTTACAAGACGAAGATACTATGGAAGGCATATCAGTACATGGTCATATTTGCATGTCACTTGTATGGCCAAGTGAGCACGGAGAATTTCTCACAGAGTTGGGTGATCTCGTTGGACCAACTGGCTAGTGAAGGCAAAGCATGCAATTGGTCCGACATGTTGGCTCACAAGCTAAAGGAACAAGTAACAGGAGCTCGACAGTTGCCCAAAGGTCAGAAAGCAAAAATATACATGTTCGCTTACATCTTGGATGCAATATGTGCCTGTTAGGATTTCCCGGGCTTGAAGTGGGAATGGACACCAACGGAAACCTCAGTAAACACTTATTGTAAATTGTTTTCTGAATAAAGCTTCTGCGGAGTCATCACACAACTGTCAGATCATTTTTTCACCTTGGTGTACAAGATGATATTTGAGCAGGATCCACCTTGCATGTTGATGGAAGAAATGGAGGCACTGATCGACATAGCAGATTGGGATGCCTCACCTCTTGGCACCTTCATATGTATGTACCACGCAAAGAATCCTTCGCGTGTTTTATCGAAGTTTTCCATGGACAAGCTCATCATGTAAAAAGTATCATACCACATCTCGACAGGACTATCAGCTAGGATGCAATGAAAGAAGAAGGCACCTTGGCCCACTCTTCTGTTGTGGATCGGGTTGTACGTGATACATAATCTCAAGCATGCAGATGTCGAAACAGAAGAGTTCAAGAAATATCCTTTCGGCACCAGAAGCTATAATCTGTATGACCCACATTGTTTTGTGAAGGATCACTGCACGAGAGTACAGTTTCCATGGATCCACGGGGCATGTCATTGGGTTGAGGAAGACCCATGGAGATATTGTCACAGCTTCTCCAGGCCCAATGAACCGGTCGGCATCGCTGTGGAATGGTTAGTGAAGCAGCGTGAAGCAACATCTAGGAGAGCAGCAACAACAGAGGTAAACATAGTGGCTCGCGACAAAGGCAAGAGGAAGATTCTCGACATTGCAGAGGCAAAGAAAATCTACAAGTTTAGAGCAGACCCACTTGTGTAGAAAGTAGTTTTGGAAATAGAAGCGAAGAGGTAACAGTGTGATAGGAGGACCGCACAAAGGTAGAGAGAAAAATATAGGATGGAGGAAATAATGAAGGAGTTGCATGAGTTCAAGGAGCAAGTCCAAAAGGAACAGGAGCTACACAGACAGGAGAAGGAAGTGCAGTAGGACAGGTACAACAGGGGGCACAACATGTACAGATTGATGAAACTGCACCCGTAGAGGTAGTAGACTCATCCGAGCAGCTAACACAAAGCAGACAGGGTGATCAACCGTAGGAGCAAGAATTCTCTCAAGAGATTGAACGAGCACTTGAACAGATGGATACAGAGATGGAGCAACCAAAGTTAGAGCAAGATATCGAACTCATGCCTTACCACCAAGAGGTCAAACCACCAGTTTCACCGGACCTAGAAGCAAAGAAGTTCCTAAACGACCAAGGAGATATTGAGATCCTTGGAGACAATCTGGAAGAAGAGATGCATAACATATCATTCGATGAGCTGTTGCATAAAGTTGTGCAATCATGCAGAGTGTCTACTCTAGATGACCACACATCTCATGTGCAGTTTGAGGAACGAGTGATCATATCTGACGTGTGCAAGCATCTAGCAGCATTGACCGATGCTACCAAAGCATATGCCGAAGCCACTAGCTCGAGTGTTCGCTTCTTAATAGCGGAGATCGAGAAAATGGCTAAGGAGTTACAGAAGGCCAAGCAGGGAGGAGAACTAGTTAGAAAATCCACCCGAGCAAAGTTGAAGAAGGCGATACCGGATGAAGTACCATCCCTTGAGACAGTCATGTGGGCGTTGTATTCCAGATTTGGTACTGTGCATAAGGCAGTTGTCCATCTCAATGGTTGGCAGCAGCGATGTGCTAGGAGAGCACGTATCTTGTCAAACTTGCATACTGCTGTTGACCACATGCAAACATGGACAATGAGATACAAGGGGGCCCGGTTACACTTTCCCAAGATGATGAATCCCAAAGCGATCGAGCAGAAGGCATGTATTCGGAGTCAGATCCGGAACTATGAAGAACTCCTGTAGCTCATCAGTAGTTTGCATGCTTCCCATGCACGGGTATTCAGAAGCATGGATGTTGTTGTACACACACATACGATCCCATCTATTGGGACACTCATCGAGGCAAAGACAAAGTCACAAGTCTGACTAGAGCTTGACTCGTACTTTGATGAGTTGATGCGCATAGCCACCAGCGTAGACTTGGCGACTAGTGAAGAAACCATGCATCAGTATGTCGCTGGTCCAGCCACACTCAACAAAATGATGCGCATGTTATTAGATGAGTTGGACATAGGAGTCACAACAATGTACCTGAATGTAATAGAGGCAAGAGTTCATTTCCAAAAACATGCCACCATAGAATACACGGACACCATCGTGGACTACCGAGCTTGGCATCATTTCGCTACCATCAACCATCGTGAGGATGTCGAAGAGTTGGTCTTCTGACAGTTGTTCGAGTCATAGTGATGTCTTTCATGGCTTGCTCAAGCTTATTTTGTATCACATGGGTACAAGAGCAGATTTTATTTAACGTCTTGTCAAGTGGAAGTTCGAGTGTCAATAGCTAAATGTAATAGCCATAGAGTAGTTGAAGAGTCATGAGGGTAGGTGAATAGTCACAAAGTGGAATGTCAAGGGTCACCCCACCCTTTGCTATATATAGTCCCTCATAACTCATTATATAAGCTTTTGGTTAGCAAAGATTCCGATAGGAGTATCTTAGAGAAATCTTGGAGAGTATTGTAACGAGCCTTGGCTTCTCCATAATGCAAAGCTAGTACATCTCTTTGGAGGAGAAGGCGACAGTCACTGTAACATTCCGCTATCGGAACTAGTGGTCGGTCATGGTTGTACTGTATGATTGTAACTTTCACTTATTAATATAACAAAGGCAACACGTTTCATGCATATGTTGTTATTTTATTTCAATTATCTTGTTTACTCGAATGATATATGTATATGTTTGCTTACACATGTATAGACTCTTTCTGTATATCTATGTATGAATCTTACTGAAATGTGATGTTGGTTTAACCATCACTATGGATTGTTAGCTTACTTTCTTTCCAATTTGTGATGCATCTTCACTCATGTGTTCCCTTCTTATCCTCATTCTTTCACATTTTTCCAAGGGGTGCACTCACCTCACTTTCCGCATGTTAGAACCATTCATGCACCTTCTTTGGATTGTTGTGCATGTCACACCCTTGCTACCAACAAGGACATCTTACTTACCTCTGTGCGCAATCACAGTTAAGGCGATACCGTATGACCCGCTGTTGGGATTCCTACACCAAATAGTCTGAGGTCTAGTTGGGACTTCTTACTAGGGAGATCCCCTAACATGTTGGCAGGTCCATCACCATCAACATTCTTGGTGCTAGAAGGAGTGCCATATGACAAGATGTGTCCTCTCATCCTATTTTGAACCTTTGCACATCTATCATGGATTCTATCACACTCATCCCTCCGCGATGTATTTCGTATGCCAAACCTCTCAACATCACGAGGGAGTTTTTTTTATCTTGTCTGAATTCACGTATGATGGTGAAGGCGAAGTATGTTGGCTTGAGTACTCAGAAGACTTCTATGCATTCCTTTTGGATGCAGATGAGTTCTATGAAGAAGAGGCTAGCCTGCTGCTTTCATACACACTTCACGAATCCCCACAACGGTGGTGCCAGAGTCTACCTCCCAACAGCATGCACTCACTTAAGAAGTTATGTGATCTCATTGAATCTACTTTCCATCATTTTGATCCACAACCTCTTGACAAAAAACTATTACAACAACTAAGGCCCCACATGAATCACCTATCGAATTTTGGAACTTCTTCTGTGTGTTGCAGTTTCAAGCTCTGAAAAGTCAGATGAAATTCCAGTATCTCATAGACAGATTTGAGTACTGTCTTACCAAATATATTAATCCTAAAAGAAAGTTCAAGACCAAGCCCTACTCAGCATACTTCGGTGATGGATCTGAGCAATCATAGACAGACACAGTCGCTGTCACAAGTGACTCTCCACCGTCCCCTCATCAAAAAGATCCACCACTGTAGAGTGATGTGGGAGAATAGACACACACATCCATTCAACTATCACACCCTCCCAACATAACTTCTCTCAATTTTCGTGCAGATTTGGTTGCAAAGCCCGTGGGTTCTCACATGTTTGTTTTACCTCAACCTCCATCTTTGTGTTATGTTGATCCTCTGGATTGCACTGTCTTGTGTTCTTCCACTCCAGACTCTACACTTGTTGTGAAAGAGGATCAAGCCATTGACGGAGTTGGTATTACACAACCAACCTGCATTGTTATTCATGAAGAGTATGACTCGGAGCTTAAGCACCAATCCTCGGCGAAGGATGAATCCCCTCTGTCTGAGCCTCCTCCATTCTTTCCTGGTACCTTTGGTGATTCTTCCATCCCTGATTTCGCATGTGTATCCCCATCTACAGATGCGGCCATTGTTGATCATTCAAAGAACACACCAAATGTCAGTCCATCATCCGAAAACAGAGAGGACAAATTATTCATTGAAAATCCACTTGATTTTTCATCTTCTTTTTCCGAAAACACAAAGAGCGAATTTTTTCGCTTCTCAACTACCCCTCTGTTTGATTCATCAGATCATGAGGATGTCAATGAAATCATTGATTTTGATGATCGTAGTTTTCGTGATGTATTTACCCCTGTATTCGATCACGATGATGATTCTATCACATTTGATTTTTCCAAGCCACCTATTTATGATGATCTATCTTTCAACGAAGTCGAAACCACACAGATTGTCAAGGCACTTCAGCTTGAGCTGATGGTTATGTCAAGCCCTCATTGTCCTAAGGTTTCTTTCCCTTTCGATTAGGAAATTGCTGAAACACCTCGGGCTTGTCATCACTCATTTGTATGCATTGAATATCAATCTCACACACAAATTAGGATTCCTCCACTCAAACTACACGATCCCATTGCTCATGCATTGGAGGAATCTTACATAGCAAGCACACATGCACGATGCAATTTGACTTTGTTTCTTTCATTTTCTTGTATGTCACAATCAATAGTATGCATATGCTTAACAACTACACACAGTGTCACACAACACCATGGTAAGTCCACAGATTGAATGTCATGCACTTGCACTCACTTATGTTTTGTGGACACATTTAAACTTCGGGTGTGTTTGTCTTCATTGTTATATCTTTCATGTTTGCTCATTCGCACAGTTGTGTTGTTTGTGAACCATGCCTTCACAACATGGGTCAACCAATGCATCAGTGGATGCATTGGAAGTACCACTTCACGTGAGAAGACCCATGAACCATTAGCTTAGGAGTAGGAGTAGTTTTTTCTTTTGGTTTGTTTTCTTCCATGCATGTTTGCTTCTTACTTTGCATGTTTGTTTGTTTGCTTGCTTGTTTTCTTACTCATTTAATTATGCTTTTGCTTTGTTTTGATGTGTGTTTTCTTGTTTAGGTCTATAGGTTAGTTTCACATGAAACTGTGTGCGACTCTTGAAACAAGCTGTGTAAAGTACAAGAGGACTTGTGTAGTTATCAATAATTGGTTATCTATGTCCTGCCTCTGTATGAAGAACTTGTTGTCTTCAGTCCATGATACATCGATGGAAAATATGTATTGTTCGAAGTGAACCTTGGTGAAAACAAAACGCTTTTACGCTAACTAGTGTCACCTACTCTAGTCATTTGTTTTTGGGTTAATCCCTAGCAACTCAGTCAAGTAGAGTAAGGTGAGGGGGGAAACCTTAACAAGAACGTCAGAGGTATATACAAACTACTTGTCCGAAAGAATAACCTCTTCTACTCTCAATAAGTCGAGATCCCTCTTCCGCCTCTAAAATGAATAAGTGCTATGCACAGTTACAAAAAATGAAAAATGAAAATGTAAAAAAAAAATTCAAAAAAAAAATATGAAAAATGAATAACGAAAAAGACGAGAAGGGCTTCCTACACAGAGAGGTGATGCAAGTAACTCCATCGAGGTACTGACCAGGCTCACTAGAAGCTAAGCCATGCTTGTGTTCCTACATGACTCCACCAGGGTACTATCCAGGCCTGTTGGCAACATAGCAACACCAAATATGAAACTAAAACTCTGACACCCATATTGCTTGTGCACCAAAATACGCCTCATCCCCAATCAAATTAACTGTGTTGACTTGACTTGGAATGTGTATCGACTGACCAAGAGCTTGGCAGATGCTACATCTTTCAATCAAGGAAGTTTGGAAACCAAGATGAACAGAGAACTGAACAATACTTCTGGAGGTGTTAGACTTGCATTTCACAAACAAGGTCCATTCAGAGAGCTGGAGTTCTACCAATGTGTCGCCAAGTAGTGTAGCGCCTGCAACCACCCTCCAAAATTTTCCCTTAGCTTTTTTTTGGAGCCTCCCTACCAAACATCCTAGCAGCATGTATTTCACTGTCAAGTACATAAGCTTCATTGGTTTTTCAAGAGCTTGCCATCTTGTGCATGATTCTTTGTGTTGTAGTGTTTTCTTCTCAATGATGTATGAAAAGAACCCACTTAAAATTGTGGATGACAAACAATATCAACAATAGAAATGACTACTAAACATTGTAGATCTGCAACTATTGATAGAAACAAGACTTGCCAAAATTCTGATCTATGCTATGATCATAGTTAAACAATGAAAGAAAGAGTAATAACCCCAAACATCCAATGGCTTCTTGGCTATCCTCAAACGTCTTTAGCTTCTGTAGAGTCTCTCTCCTCTATAATGCATAAACCTAGCAAAAATATGGTGTAAGACAATGAAAATAATCAGAGTTACAACAGTGAGTGCAACAATGAAAATAATCAAAAGTGAATAATGAATGGAAAACTCTTCTATTTATAACAAAATATTGAGTTATCCTCGAATAATGAGCAATAATAAAATATTATTGATCACGTTCTTGGAATAACCACTTGGAATATTTTATTATATTTGTTTAGGAGGGAAAAAGTATTTAAACTTTTATTTAGAAATAATAAATAAATAAATTATTGATTTATCATCTCAAGGAATTAGTTAAGGAATAATAAACAAATAATGATTTATTTAATTATTCCTAAGGTATTTAGTCAAATTTAATAAAGAATAATAATTAATTAGTGATTAATTAATTATTCTTAGAGAAAAATAAGAAAAATAATGATTTATCTATTTATTTTTCATGACTGGGTCAAATTTGGCAAGAAATAATAATAAAACATTGGTTTAATTAATTATTCCTAGAAGAAAATCAAATAAATAGTGATTTATTTAATTATTCTTCATGGGTTTAACTATAAGTTACATAACAAAGGTGGTTTATTAAGTAATTTCTCACAACGAAAGCAATTTTATTATGGTAATTTTGGCTTTACATGGTGTACTTCGATCCATCTAGTAAATTAGGCTAGATGATCAATTTTTTTGTGATAAAAGATTTCCCCCAATGTACGAGTGTTAGGAGCAAAACGTATGACCGAAGTACGTTGTAAAGACACAATCACTTAGACAACACAGGGGAGTCAAGGAGAGAGAGAGAGAGAGACCAATGAAGCTGAATTGAAAGAGGATAGGGACAGAGGGGGCGAGACTAATGCAAGTATCATTTTATGTTGTGGTACCGGACCTCAATGAGGTGTGGGAGGAATACCCATACCCACCGAGATAACTTAATACAAAAATAATGGTTCACCTAGAAATATAAAACTAAGCAATGAAGTACATGCTGAATGGTACATGACATGCCGACATAACAGAGCCAGAAAATAATACAATGTGTCCCATATACATAATGCACCTGGTAAAAACATGAGCCAGGACTAAATACAATAATATATTAGTACATGAGATACAAAGCCCATTCCCTCAAGAAATGGGTGGGAGGGAGGGTAGAACAACCGGAGAAGCCCTGTTGAATAAGGAAGGGCTCTAAAAAACTAAATGGATCATCAGAAGGAGACCTGCATGCTATGGAAACTGTGATTGGTAGGAACCGAACCAATCCACTCTTCGGAACTGGATCTGAGGCTGTAGCATAGTAGATATGCATCCGGGCATGTGGGGCGCTACCTGAAGGGCCACCCTCTCATGAGGTCTGAAACATCTCACACACACCTGGGAATCACTAGTACAATCTGTTGCAGCACTAAACCATCAAGTGTATGGATCATGAACATGAAACGACCAAGTCAAAGGGCAATAATGAGACCATCTGATCGATCCAAGTCACTGAACAAGAATGGAAGCTGGAACCGAGATACACCGCCCTCTAGGCCATTCTTCTAGAATAAATGAGCTGATGTCAACAGGATAGGGCCCATGATAGATGAGGCAATGAGGATCCTCAGCTAAAGCATGAGGGAAAATATCAATGTGACTGATGGACGACACCGGAGATAATGGGGAAATTGGATTGAGAGATAAACAAACGACTACCCTTGTTAAAGCATAAAGTGCATGGTTGACTTAGCAACAACTAACTCAACTCCGGAGGGGATGGGGAGAGTATGAATGGAAGAAAAAATGGGAAACACAGGATGAATGATATTCAAATATGGATGGAATACTATGACATGATATGATGAGACATGAAATAGAATCCAAGAATGTAAAGGTGACTCATCGCGGATGCTCTGAACAAGGGTGACTCGATGATGCTGCCACACAGACTAGGCCCAATGGGGATCATAAAAACATGAGTAAATGATGGTGACTCATGACAAAAATTAGCATACATTATGAAAAGTATTAAGAGGAGGTGGAACTCAAAGTACAAGTGTTGCTTTATGACGAAATTTGATTTTAAGAGGCGACGAAGTGACCTTTCTTGGAAAAATGACTTCCTAGTGAAGTGTCAAATCATCAAAAATTGAGGAAGACCCATTATAAAGCTCGATGAGAGCTTTCCAACAGTGATGATGGTTCATCAAACTGAGCTACGGTCTATTCGTAATGGGTGACAGAAAAATTGGGGATTTTTCTATGAAATGATGATTTCCCTCCAATTTGAGAGGAGGAGAAGGCCCTAAATCTTATGGAGATCGTAGCAGACAAACCGACCATCAGAATCAGGATCTATGACTTTCAAGCAAGTGGCCTTACTTGTCTAAAGATGGCCTGAATGCTTCTTGGAATGATGGTTCCTGGTGAAGAATTAAGGGAAGAGGAAAACGAGAATGAACTACTAGGGGAGGTCTAGAATCATCGTCACCCACTAAGTCAAACATTGGGACTAGGTGGTAAAGAAGTAGAACATGTGAAGATATGGTATCAAATGGCTACGATATGCGATGTGCATATGGCTCTCCAGAGAGGCCAGTAGGACAAACTATTCAAGGAATGGTAGGATAATCGACCATACCTAGATTCGGTGGGATCTAAGCCGAGACTTAATTGAGAAGATGGCCAGGGGAAGACCATCATGCCCCCAAGCATGGGATAATGATATGATATGCAAAGGTGGGAATGATGCCCCCTAGCGGGAGGATTTTATGGAGTGATATTGTGTTCCAAATGCTCCAAAAAGGGATTCAAGCATCTCGGCCCAACTTGGCATGAGATCCTCCAAAGGAGATGTAGGGGCCTATGTGCCCCCTTAGTATGTTGCGAGCGTATTGGGTGTATTCAGAGCTATGGGCTCAAAACACTTATATGATACATAATATGATTATGTGTTTGATATGATGATGATGGTTCACCATTTGTTTTGTTTATGGTTGTCTTATGTGGTATACATGTGATAAATGCAAATCTAGAATGTTGTTTATGATGGTATCTACATACTGATTTTGGGCTCTAGGCACATGACTGAAAGCAATGGTTTCAAATTCATTTACCAATAGCTTCACTCGTAGATATTTTCTAAATAGGATCTGGTTATGCACACGATACACACCATTCAACTGCATGACAAGTAGCAAGGAATCTAAATGGACATGAAGATGAAGGATGCAATGAGTGAGGGCATCGACTAACAAACCTATCATTGCATCATATTCGGCTTGATTATTGGTGGCAGATCCAATCTACACGTTGTTTGAAAGGACTAACGTATGCAAGGGGTAAAAATAGCCCAGGATACCGAGGCTAGAATATGGGAGAAGTGACTTGCATCATCGGCATGACCGATATGCGATGTGGATGATGGATCCATCTGAAAGGTGCAAAAGACAACGGATGAGATGATGCAATTTACCAAAATTCATGGCAGAAATAAAGACACGTAAATCAAAGGGATGAGCGGAAATTCTTGAGGTAGAGTGCATTGGAAGAATAAGGAAGGAAATGGCCTTCAAAATCCTCTAAAGAAATTCCCCCTTTCTTAAGTGTAGGGGTAATCAGGGGTATACATAGCTTCCATGGTGTCCTCATCAGGCTGGGAGATGGGCGGACAGGAGGAAGGTTGACTACATGATGTGGCGTTGTTACTTGGTGCATCAACCTGAGAAATAAGGTTCACATATGCATCTTCTGGGATGGTAGACGACGGGCTAGTAGACGAAGGATCTACTTATGTTGAGACCTGGGATTCTGTTGAAGGAGGTTCGATAGAAACGTGCACATAAACCTCAGAAAGGTTTTCCTACGAGGAACTCAAGGATGATGATAGGTAAAGGATGTGGCCTGTGGTGTCCATCATCGGGGGGAGGAATCACAATAGTGGGGCCAAAGTCTCCCTATTCTAGTTGACTAGTGGTACCAAAATCCACAGGTAGAGGAGTAGAGGCTCCACTATGAGTGGCCTCTTGTTTATGAATCGCCCTAAGGAAATCATAAAAATCATCGACACGAGGGCAACAATGGGGATAGTGACCATGTATATCACACAAGGAACAAGGGTGATCTGTGCGCAGCGTTTTGAGTTTCTTTGGTGGGTCCAGTAAGTTATAATGGACTTCCAGGATATTTGACTCAGGGAATGATTCATGAACCAAAGGTTTAAATCGAGGAAGTTTAGGACAATTATTGGTGCCATGCCCAACAAATTCACACAAAGCGCACTGATGTGATGGCTTGGGGGCTTTGGGGGATGGAGAAGCTTGGGGAGCCTTGTCCTTAGGTTATTTCCTCTTGATTTTGTCCCCCTGTCTGGAGTTGTCGCAACAAGAGTGGGTTCCTATGGAGGTTGCGGTGGAACTGGAGCAATGATAGGGGTCGTAGGGACTGGTTGAACTGGGGTCATAGCATGATATGGTCGTAGGTGAATGGGTGGAGTGCTTGCTGGGGGATCAATGTACCATACTGGGACCCCAAAGTCATGTTAGTAAGGACCAACAAAGCCATGACAAGGACAAAAAAGGTTCCTGGAGGAGGAAACAATAATGGCATCTACCCTACAGGGAAATGTCCCGGTGGAACAACTCCTGGATGGTTAAGAACTAGAGGAGTGGTTCCTGGTGGGAACATAGGAGAGGCACCCACAAACGGAGGAGGTCCTAGGTGGGTGGATATGGATGACTCGACTGAGATGGTAACAATAGAGTGATGAGGAGTTGGTTGTTGATCTGAGGTATTGAACTCGTGAGAATCCTTCATGAGGATCTGGTAGTCACCATGACTAGAAGGTTGGGGGGGATGAGCTGCTTGACCTGGCTAAGGTTGAGAAACAACAAATCCTTGCTGAGGGAAAGGATTTGTGAACACGACAGTTGAGGTGGCACATTATTCTAAGGAAATTGTTCACCTCGAGAAGCTGCTAGAGATTATCACATTTGGTGCATCTGGGGTAAAAGGGGAAACTCATGTGTATAGTGGTCGTGCACACCACAACATGCATAAGGCTTATTTGTATAAATAAGCTTGTTCTACTTGGGCTGGACACCCTGTTGTTGGTTGTTGGTGTTAGGCTAGTTCCCCTGGGGTTCACTAGGTTGGTTACCTTGGTTACCCTTGTTACCCTTCCCCTTATTCTTTTTCTTCAAATTTTGGGGATTGGTATCACTCTGCTGTGAAAACTCCTAGCCCTGAGGGGGCGGTGGCTGCTGGGGTTGAGGATGCATGGGATGTTGTGGTGCTAATGCTTAAGGGGCTGGAGCACCAGGTTGTGCGTAAGAAGGAGCAACAGTTTGGTAGATGGGTTGGGGCCCTGGAAACATGTTGCTAGTAGGAGGGGCATAAATGTTGGAGGAACTGGTGCCCCCCTGTAGGTAGCCATAACTTTGCTGAGTGTATGGCAAAGAGTGTGAAAAGGATCTAATGATACCATCAGCAGCGTGATATTCCCCCAGTGCATTGGCACTTCCAGGACAAGGGATGTTTGGAATGATGGTATAGACATAACTGGATGGTGCATAAATCAGATCGTATCTCAAAGCGGTCTAGAGAGCTTCTTCCTCGGTCTGAGGAAAATGGGATGTGACATATTTTCCGATGGGGGATAAAAGGCTCTTAAGAAACCAATCTAGATAGACATGGTCTTCGAAAGGCGGGGCACGACATGTGCTCCTCCTTCGACGCCACTCTTGAACATGGTTAGAAAGGCGAGTGGTAGAGGACTGACGGAATGTGGTCAATAGCTCCGTACCAGTGTCATACCAGAGAGGTAACAAGAAATATGATAAGAACGCTTTAGCAAGCGTCATGAAAATAGAATGAGAGGTAGAGTACTAGTTTATATACCATTTTGAAACATCTCTAGTGAGTGTGCGTTGGAAGAGGCGAAGATGAATGGAGTCATCGGTTATGGAGTTAGAAAAACACCACATGTGGAAGGACCAAACATGGTAGGTAGGACCCTCTCCAGCAATACCCTCGAACTTTGGGATGTCTGAGGGAAGCTTAGTCGGCATAGAGGGCTAACCAACATCATGGTGTATGGTGTCATTTATCAACTAGTTAAGATCTAGTAGACTTAACCCAGCCATAAAGGGGAGCATGGGGGCTGCCACAACAGTTCCTGAGACTCTTCTGCCTAATGTGATCACCGATGTAGAACCAAAGCCACCACCAGGTTGAGTTCCTGCACCAGCTGTGGGTCCATACATGGTGACGATATGTGGTGAAGGAGGCTCAGAATCAGATGAGGAATCAAAAGGACCAGGAGAAGAGTCAAGATGGGGACTCAGATGGCTATGAACTCGAACACGATGGGGAGGAGTAATACGCCCAAGCGGAAACTGGGGGTGAAGGCCTAATAGTCTCCATGACTCATGCCTTGGTGGCGCAATGATGGAAGGACACACAGAACACGGAAATGGTGAAGGGAGATCAACAATATATCTTCTGCCTCTCATGCAGTGAGATAAATTTATTATGTTAAGTCTTCGCTTGGTGGTGTAAACCAAGCACCCTTCGCTTAAGATGTGCTTATGTGTGCAAGTGTATTAATTGATTAAGCCAAGATCATGTTTGTAAAAAAGGAAAAATCTTGCCGCAAATACACTGAAATAAATAATAGAAAATAAACAAAAAACAATTAACTAAACCCCACCCAAACTGGTTTGCAAACATTGTACTGCTTGGTGGCTAAATCGATGGAAAATACATTGAAATGGTCAAGAGTTCTGACTGTCAGTGTGACTGGGATCAAGTGACTCTAAGCTATTGTCAAGTGGTGCAGCAATAGAAAAGAACCAGAGGGGAAGATCACTGCAAAAAGATAGGGAGATGGGTGAAACACCTAAGGAAATCGATGGGACCCTAAGGGAATGACCAAACAAGTTTAAATGTGAAACTATGGATGGTAGCAACCTATCTTATCAGATCTGAAACAAAAGGTTATAGATCTGGAAAATGTGGCTGAAAGTGTTACAGAAACTCAGACTTCTCACTTAGCTAAACTCCTCCTAGAAAGGTGGAAGTGTACTAGAAGCCCTAGGGGAGGCTAAATTCGATTTCAACGAGTAAAACAGAATGGATCAAGGCCTAAGCAGGAAGAGATAGAGGTCAGAAACCCATCAAATAGCTCTCAGTAAAACCGAGAAACAGAACTGAGAAAAACCCAGAAATCGCAGGTTCTGACCTGGTTTTTGATGAAATCGCACTTTTTGGGCTGAAAGCTGTGTTCTGAAGACCATACTGCACCTTTTGGGCTAAAAACTATGATTTCTATTCTGAGGCTCCCGGTTCACAAATTTCAGGAAAAATTTTCGCCTTTGCCATGGCTGGTTCCTATGACCTGCGGAAACGACCAGAAAGCTTGTAGAAGTTAGAAATTTATCAGATCTAGGGTTAAAACACTAGGAAACATTAATAGAATTGAAAAAAAGAAGAAACCATAATTTGAAAACCAAAGGTCACCCGGGTTTCTGGATCTGAAGTATAAAACCCAGTGAAATCGCCAATTTGTATTGGAGACCCAGGCTTCTGAATCAAAATTATTCCCCAGCGGAGTCGCCAATTTGTTGTAGTGTTTTCTTCTCAATGATGTACGAAAAGAACCCACTTAAGATTGTGGATGACAAACAATATCAACAATATAAATGACTGCTAAACATTGTATATCTGCAACTATTGATAGAAACAAAACCTACCAAAATTATTATCTATGCTACGATCATAGTTAAACAGTGAAATAAAGAGTAATAACACTACACATCCGATGGAAACCAAATATTTAAAGAATAATTTAGTAAGAACACCTGTGAAGAGAACAAATAAATGTTACCAGTCCCCCTCTATGGAATGGCTTCTTGGTTATCCTCAAACATCTTCAACGTCTGTAGAGTCTCTCTCCTCTATAATGCATAAACCTAGCAAAAATATGGTGTGTGACAATGAAAATAATCATAGTTACAACAATGAGTGCAACAATGAAAATAATCAAAAGTGAATAATGAATGGAAAACCCTTCTATTTATAACAAAATATTGAGTTATCCTTGAATAATGAGCAATAATAAAATATTATTGATCCCGTTCTTGGAATAACCACTTGGAATATTTTATTATATTTGTTTAGGAGGGAAAAAGTATTTAAAGTTTTATTTAGAAATAATAAATAAATAAATGATTTATTTATCATCTCAAGGAATTAGTTAAGGAATAATAAACAAATAAGGATTTATTTAATTATTCCTAAGGGATTTAGTCAAATTTAATAAAGAATAATAATTAATTAGTGATTAATTAATTATTCTTAGAGAAAAATAAGATAAATAATGATTTATCTGTTTATTTTTCATGATTGGGTCAAATTTGACAATGAAGAATAATAAAACAATGGTTTAATTAATTATTCCTAGAAGAAAATCAAATAAATAGTGATTTTTTTAATTATTCTTCATGCATTTAACTATAAATTACTTAAAAAGGTGGTTTATTAAGTAATTTCTCACAACAAAAGAAATTTTACTATGGTAAAATTGGCTTTACATGGTGTACTTCGATCCATCTAGTAAATTAGGCTACATGATCAATTTTTTGGTGATAACACTTTGCTTCACAACCCTCATAGGCCACCTCTCTGGACTTGGTCCAACTACTGGCTGAGCAACTCCCTCAAAAAATTGTACAATTTTGGAGGGGAACTAGCCTTCCCTCCAGAAATTGCACAAATCTGACTGGCAGCCTGCTAGGCTCAGAAATTATGCAATCCTGTCAAACAACCTTCCTCTGGAAAATTGCGCAATCTGGCCCAGCAGTGCAGCTCAGCCCAGAAATTGCGCAATTCTGGGCAGCAGTCAGCTGCTCCTCCCAGAAATTGTGCAATTTTGGGCAGCAGACAGCTGCTCCTCCCAGAAATTGTGCAATCCCTCTAGACAGCCAACCCAGCTTCCTCCCAGAAATTGCGAAAAAATCCCTCTCAGTCAAGCAGGCTATTGCATGTGCCTTCAGGTTGACTGGTTCCACCCGGGACTGAGAAAAATTGACTTGCATACATGGGCTTCTTTTTCCGAAATAAAAAAAAAATCAACATGCAAAAATCATCCCTAGATTTTAGGGATCTATTTTTAGCAGTTGGAGGTTACATGCAAATATAGTTTTAGAAACTTTCCTCTATTTGTGGCATGTGCGTCATGAGCCTCAAACTTATTTATTTGACGCTTCTGAGCTCATTCTTCACACCTATCTTGGAGCTCTGACATCCCACAGTACATCCAGGAGTCTTCGGCACATCCAGCTCAGCTATTTCAAGGTAAGTTCGTGATACTTGTCTTTTGTATCATTTCTATTGCTTTTTGTGTTTTGGCTTGTGTGAGTACTTTCTACTTGATTTCTGTGAACGCTTGTTGTTGTTTTCATGCACGTTAGCTTGTACAAGCACCGTTTCAGTTTTTGTTAGCATCTCACTACTTTTGCATGCATGACACTATTTTCCACGAACGGTCGCTGATTCGGTGACTTGTTTCACACACATGCATGTTGTTCCATTTTTTGAATCTTACATTTAATGTTTGCATGCATGATCATTCACTCCTTCTTACACATAGTATCACCATGCATTCACATCTTCATTTGCTCTCAGTTGCCCGTTGGCAAGTCTGGGTAACCTTGGCTCGAACTCTGCCTTGCCCGGATAGCATTGCACAATTTTGAGAGGGAAGGATCCTCCTTTCTCCTAGAAAATGTACAAATATGGTAGTTAGTGCCATCTAGTCTTGCTTTGTGCAATTCTGAGAGGCAGTGACTGTTGGCCCACAAAATTACGCAATGCAGTCCCTGCGCTTGCATCACTTGCTAGCTGAAATTGTGCATTGCACAATCTCAACACACAGTAGGTCAATCTAGATGTGCATTATGCAATTCTAGTAGTCAACCAGCCTCTCGATAGTTTGGAATGCCTTTTGTACAGTTCCGACAGTCAGTCTCCCAGCCTCCCAATGAAACTTGAATAATCCTTTCCAGCAGTTCCTTGGGTATGTTGGATGTCATCCCTCAAGTTTTATTTGGTTTTAACTAACATATTTCTTGCCATGCATGTCCCCATGTCTCCAGATATAGTAGGTGTTCATCCACTTTCAGTAGTTCAAGATCAATGGCCTCTAAGAGAGCAAGATCAAAGGACACCTACAGAAGCACAAATGGAGCAGCAATTGAATGAGTTTCTATGAGTTTGTCGATATGCAAAGACACCAAGCTCATCGTAGAAAAATATATTAAGCTAAAACGGAAAGAGGTAAATGATGCATTCTTGGGAACATTTAGGGAAGATCTTGAATACTACCAAGTCTATGTCAGCATTCACAAGTTCGGCTTGTACCAGATTGCATGGAGGCATCCTGTGTTCCCATGTGCGGAAATGATAAATTGGATCATCTCACACACTGATCCCGAGACGATGACATTGAGCAGTGTCAACCAGACAGAGATTGCTACCTTCAAGGCACAGGACTATTAGCAGATGTATCACTTGCTGAAGCCAGTGATCACCATGGAGACACCCATCAACATACCCAGCAGCAATGCCAATTCCACAGATATCTTGAAGAACTAGGTGAAGGGGCTAGCCAAATTCAGGATGACACCCAACCAGATTTACAAGACGAAGATACTACAAAAGGCATATTAGTACTTGGTCATATTTGTATGTCACTTTTATGGCCAAGAGAGCACAAAGAATTTCCCACAGAGGTGGGTGATTGTGTTGGACCAACTGGCTAGTGAAGGAAAAGCATGCAAGTGGTCCGACATGTTGGCTCACTAGCTAAAGGAACAGGTAACAGGAGCCCAGCAACCGCCCAAAGGTCAGCAAGAAGAAATATACATGTCCGCTTACATCTTGGATCAATATTTGCTCATCAGGAGTTCCCGAGCTTGAAGTGGGCATGGACACCATTGGAAACCTCTGTGAACACTTATCATAAACTGTTTTCCAAATGCAGCTTCTGAGGAGTCATCTCACAACTATCAGATCATTTTTTCACCCTGGTGTACAAGATGATATTTGAGTAGGATCCACCTTGCATTTTGAAGGCAACAATGGAGGCACTAATCGAAATAACAGATTGGTATGCCTCACCTCTTGGCACCTTCATACGGATGTACAACACGAAGAAGCCTCCTTATGTTTTGTTGAAGTTTTCCATGGACAAGCTCGTCATGCAAGAAGTATCATACCACATCTCTGCAGGGCTATCAGCTAGGCTTCACCAGAAGAGGAAGGAACCTTGGCCCACTCTTTCGTTACGGATCAGGTTATATGAGATATAGAATCGCAAGCATGTGGATGTTGAAACAGAAGAGTTCACGAAATATCTTTTTGACACCAGAAGCTATAATCTGTATGAGCCACATTGTTTTGTGAAGGATCACTATGCAAGAGTATAGTTTTCGTGAATCCACAGGGTTTGTCATTGGGATGAGGAAGACCCGTGGAGATATTGTCACAGCTTCTCCAGGCCCAATGAACTGGTCGGCATCGTTGTGGAATGGTTAGCAAAGCAACGTGAAGCAACACCCAAGAGAGTAGTAGCAGCAGAGGTAAACATACTGGCACACAAAAAAGACAAGAGAAATATTGTCGACAACGAAGAGGCAAAGAAAAGCTACAAGTTCAGAGAAGACCCACTTATGCAGAAAGAAGCTTTGGAAATAGAGGTGAAGAGGCAATAGCGCGACAAGAGGACCGTGCAAAGGTAGAGATAAAAATAGAGGATGGAGGAAATAGTGAAGGAGTTGCATGAGTTGAAGGAGAAAATCCAGAAGGAACAAGAGTTGCGAAGACAGGAGAAGGAAGTGCATCAAGGACAGGTACAATAGGGGATGCAACATGTACAGATAGATGAAACTGCACCGGTATAGGTAGTAGACTCATTTGAGTAGCTGGCACAAGGCAGACAGGGTGAGCAGTCGCAGGAGCAGGACTTCGCTCAAGAGATTGAACGAGCACTTGAGCAGATGGATACAAAGATGAAGCAACCAGAGTTAGAGCAAGACATCACACTCATGCCTTACAACCAAGAGGTTAACCTGCCATCTTCACTGGGTTCGGAAGCAAAGCAAGTCCCAAGCGACCAAGGAGATATTGAGATCCTTGGAGACAATCTAGAAGAAGAAATGCACCACATATCATTCGATGAGTCACATCATAGAGTTTTGCAATCATGCAGAGTGTCTACTCTGGATGACCACACATTTCCTGTGCAATTTGAGGAATGATTGATCGTATATGATGTGTGCAAGAATCCAGCAACATTGGTCAATGCCACTAGAGCATATGTCAAAACTACTAGCTCGAGTGTTCACTTCTTGATAGCGGAGAACAAGTGAATGGCTAAGGAGTTAGAGATAGCCAAGCAGGGAGGAGAACTAGTTACAACATCTGCCTGAGAAGATTTGAAGAAGGCAATACTGAATGAAGTATCATCCCTTGAGACAGTCATGCAGGTGTTGTATTCCAGATTTGGTATCGTGCATAAGGCAATTTTCCATCTCAACGGTTGACAGCAGCGATGTGCTAGGAGAGCACGTATCTTGTCAAAATTTCATATTGTTTTTGACCACATGCAAACATGGACAATGAAATATAACAGGGCCCTGTTACACTTGCCAAAGATGATGAAGCCCAGAGCAGTCGATCTAAAGGCACGTATCCGGAGTCAGATATGAAACTATGAAGAACTCTCGTAGCTCATCACTAATTTGCAGGCTTCCCATGCATGGGTATTTAGAAGCATGGATGTTTTTGTACAAACACATATGATCCCATCTATTGAGACACTCACCGAGGCAAAGACAAAGGCACAATTCTAACTGGAGCTTGACTCATACTTTGAAGAGTTGATGTGCATATCCACTAGCGCAGACTTGGCGATCAGTGCAAACAACATGCATCAGTATGTCGTTGGTCCAGCCTCACTCAAGACAATGATGCACATGTTATTAGATGAGGTCGACAGAGGAGCCAGAACACTGTACTCAGATGCAACAAAGGCAAGAGTTCGTTTCCAAAAAGATGTCACCACAGAATACACAGACACCATCATGGACTACCAAGCTTGGCATCAGTTCGCTACTATCGACCATCATGAGGATGTCGAAGAGTTGGTCTTCCCACAATTGTCTAAGTCATAGTGATGTATTGCATGGCTTGCTCAAGCCTATTTTGTCTCACATGGGTACATGTGTAGATTGTATGTAACGTCTTGTCAAGTGGAAGTTCAAGTGTCAATAGCTAAATGTAGCAGTCATAAAGTAGTTGAAGAGTCATGAGGGTAGGTGAACAATCACAAAGGGGAATGTCAGGGGTCACCCCACCCTTTTCTATATATAGTCCCTCATAACTCATTGTATAGGATTTTGGTCAGCCAAGCTTTCGATAGGAGTATCTTAGAGAAATCTTGGAGAGTATTGTAATGAGCCTTGGCTTCTCCACAATGCAGAGCTAGTACATCTCTTTAGAGGAGAAGGTGGTAGTGATTGTAACTTTTTGCTATCAGGACTAGTGCTCGGTCATGGTTGTACTATATGATTGTAACTTTCACTTATTAATATAACAGATCCAACACGTTTCATGCATATGTTGTTATTGTATTTCAACTATCTTGTTTACTCTAATGATATATGTATCTGTTTTCTTGCGCATGTGTGTATAGACTCTTTCAGTATATGTATGTATGAATCTTATTGAAATGTGATGTTGGTTTAACCATCACTTTGGATTGTTAGCTTAATTTCTTTCCAGTTTGTGATGCATCTTCGCTCGTGTGTTCCCTTATTATTCGCATGCTTTCACAGGTTTCCAAGGGGTGCACTCACCTCACTTTTTGTGTGTTAGAATTGTTCATGCACCTTCCTTAGCTTTTTGCGCATGTCACACCCTTTCTACCAACAGGGACATCTTACTTGCCTCTGCTCACAACCATAGTCAAGGCGATACCGTATGACCCACGGCTGGGAATCCTACACCAAATGGTCTGAGATCTAGTTGGGACTTCTTACCGAGGAGATCCCCTGACATGTTGGCGGGTCCAACACTGTCAACTGGTACCAAGGCTGAAAAGGTGCATTATGATTTGTATTGTAGTGAGGATAATGTGAAAATTGATATGGCCGAGGTCCCGGAGTTCTCCTCTGGTTAATGAAGTACAACTATTGTGACCAACTCTCTACTCCTACCTGGTATACAACCTTTAGGTCTGGAAGAGAGGGACATTGTTTGTTGCATGATTCTCTTCACATAATATGAATACTTCTATAAAATTCAGCGGGAATTCATTCCTAGGATGTATTTTAGTACATCTAGGGTAGAAAATAACTAGCGCCCTTTTTGCTTCCTCTTGTTTCCTTTTGATTTTCATAGTATCCATTTGCAGGGAAAAGGTGTGCAACATTTCACTCTTGAAATCATCCAACATATTCCTTATTTTATGCTTGATGGATGTTGTGGAGGGAGAGGAACTGACCAAGTTTTGGCTATACCTACCCTTCTTCATAACAGCCCTAGAATAATTCTTGAATACAGTTTTGATGTCATCATAAGGAAATTGGTAGAAATCTCCTCGAGATAGAATGTTGATGGTTTCCATTACATCTTCCGTGATCCCTCGTAGAAGAAATGGCTTGAGTGACTCAGCATCAAGGGTAGAGTTGTCCTTCCTATAACTGAGTTGAAACCTTTCCTCATCATCAGGTCCAAGGGTCATCCTAAAGATTTCCTCCTTTGTTTCTTTGGACCTACAGTAATCCCGATATTTATCATTGAAGTTTTGTTGCATTTGGGCCCAGGTAGTGATGTTACCTCCAAGTAGACTCATAAACCAATGTGAGGCTACATATTTGAGGGTAGAATGAAACAACTTCAGTTTCTGCTCATTAGAGGCATAGTCATAGGTCCTACAGACAACAACAAACTCAAACATGAAGGTGTCAGGATCTTCAGAGGTTAGGCCATGGAAATGTGGAAGGGAAGCAGGGCTTATATTTTTCATTCTAGCCTCTCCATTGGTTTCTCTAATAGGGAAAAGCTCATTGTTCTAGTTTTCACCATGGTTTGGGTAGGTGAGATGGGTTCTTCTTCTTCCCCAATAGGTTCTTCAAAAATTTCAAGTTTCTCACCTAGAGGGTCTTCTAACTCCCCTATAGTCAAAGAGGGAAGTTCATAGTCACTGAAGAAGAATGAAGGTCATGGAAAATTTTAGGGGCTAATATTCGTAGGTGGGCTAATTTTCCATGTTGTTTTCAAAAAAAGGATTTGTTATTTTCCATTTTTTCTAAAAAAAAATTGCCCAAATTTTATAGTATAAAATTATTTTACCTTAAAATTTGCCAATATTTTATATAGAGGCTATATTAAATTATTAGAAATTTGAATATTTTAACATAAATATCACCAAACATTTTACAAATTGTATATCATGGACTAGTGAGATTCGCCAAAGATTCTAAACTTTAAGATGAATTTCCATTATTAAAATTTTCCCTATTTGTTACATATTGGTTATTTGGGAAACCTATACACTCCATAAAATGGTTGTGGTTTCATAGTGGGAATTACCTAATCTCTAGCTCTATTCCATATGATGATTATAATCACAATGCCACCAAATCCAATTCCCAACCCTATTGTGAGTGTTATTAATGACATCTTTTCATCCACATGTTTCAACCATCCCACTTTATCTTTATTCTTAAGACCACCAACACCTTCCACATGGCATGGTGGCAAAGGAGGTCCACATAAACATATGTTTCTTTCAAATGAAGTTTGGTTGAATGTACTTAATTGTGTTTCTCTTGGGATTTGCCCACATAACTTATTGGACGAAACATCAAAAACACCCAACCAAAACAATTGAGAGATCTCTTTAGGAATCCTTCCACTCAAATAGAGTTTGAACTTTTGACGAGATTAACCATGTTCTCCCCTTGTTTTTTTGCTGATTTGAGTAACTTTCAATTAAGAAGGAGACTTGGTGAGACTTGTTTCAGTGGTTACCTTGAAAATTTAGAAAATTAACCCATGTCTAACCTTTACGAAGATCCAACTCAATCTATATTCCTGATGGACTTCTCTATTGCTTCTAAAACATTTTCTAGCCAAAGGCACACAAGCAGGTTTGGAAGCCTTGATCATAGTGGGATGGAAGAGGGATAAAAGATGCTAGAAAAATATTAGGGAACCAAAGTTGAAAAATGATCATGTACTTCCCTAAAGCCAAGGTCTTCCTCAATAAATTTTATCATATTTGAAACAAATACAAATTTTAATGGCAAAAAATATCTTAAAATGAGGTATTAAGTGAAATAATTGTTTAACAAACCCATTTATTATTTCTCTAGTTAGAAGAAAAAGGCTTCATGATTTAGCAAACAAACTTGCAAATAAAACATTTCTCAATTAGCAAGATAGTCTTCCAGGGCTTTCTCTCTAGATGCTTTGAATGAAGGAGAAGCCTGAGTTTCTTAACACATATTTTGAGCCTCTCTAAGGAAGTCAACAATTCTCCACCATTTACACCCTTAAATGGACCCCATCACAGTAGCATCAGGCTACACCTATGAATTCCCCTCCACTAGTTGTTGTTTATGGGAACCTTGTAATGTTTCCTTTAAAGGATTACAAACACCTACCCACAACCTGCAAACTTACCAAATTGGTTGTGTCAAGCTGCAGCCAAAAGCACAAGTCGCTGCTTTCAACAATTTGACAGTGACTTCTCTCCTGTACACCTTACATCCAAGGGCAAAGTCTATCCTCTTGCCAATGATATGTTGAGTGACTGTTAGTTTAGTAAACTTTATTAAATTCAGATATGTATACATCTTGAAAAATAGGATATAATGTAAGGGTTAATACAATCACTTTTCCTCTCAAGTCAGCATGGTTTGATGGCTTCTATTACATACTTGGCTTGATATTTTGATGCCTTTGTGCGATATGGATATGGAATTACAAGAAACAATTGAGTTAAAAAATTGGATTTGATGAATATCCATTTGTGTCCTGTTATGAGATGACTTGGTGAATGGGTATGCAGGAAACTGACCTAACTTGAATGTTCATTTGCAAAAAACCAACCAAGTTGTGGCTAATATATTTTCCCTCATGTCCAGAGATGAAGCTCACCATGAAGTGTATGTTATCTTACTTTGTAGACATGGTTTATTAGATCAAATTCATAGTTGTTTGATGTAAAAATGGCTCCCCTTTCACAGCTCCCTACGTCTGTTGGCATTGCAGTTTACTAGATTGGATATATTTCCATTTGAAACTTACATTGGATAAAATATTTATCTAGAATATATTTTTTTCCACTATAATTTCATTTTGTGGTTTAATGTATCTATTGAATTTCTCAACTCAATCTTTGACACATTGGGTTACAGGTCTCTGAACAAGTGTTTATAAGATTTCAATCTTGCATTGGACCTCAGTTTCCTAGCGAATGCATGAAAATATATTTTCTTTGAGCCTAAGTTCATATTCTATGCCACTTACTTATTTGAGAAGATCAATTATTGGAGATATATTACCATCTATAGGCACCTAAGAGAAAAACCCGAGTATCAAGTGTATCCTATATTCAAGTACTTTGAGAACTGGTGCCAGGATGAGAATAGGCACAATGACTTTTTCTCAACTTTATTGAAAGCACAACCACAATTTCTGAATGAAAGGAAGGCCAAGATTTGGTCAAGGTTTTTTTGTCTCTTGGTGAGTTAATCTTGAATTACATCTAATATATCCTAAATATCTAGGAAATATGATGTCTGCTATTTTCATTCAATATTTATTGGATGCTTTTTCGTTTCTTATTCTATGTGAATGATTTCTTCTGGGTACACTTGCTTTCCTTTTGCAGGTATATGTGACAATGTACCTAAATGATTGACAAAGGACAACATTTTATGAAGCCATTGGATTGAACACAAAGGAGTTCGATATGCATGTTATCACTAAGGTGGGTTAGAAGTTTCATATAGATCACAATACTTAAAATCCATTTTGCGTGTCTAACATTGAGTTGTAGTGATGTTTTGTGTGGGATGGATTTTAATTTAAATGTATCTTTATAATTGATGCAGACAAACCGCACTACAACAAGGGTTTTTCTTGTTGTCTTGGATGTTGAGAATCCAGAATTCAAAAAGAAACTTGACAGGGTGGTAGACATCAACCAACAAATAATAACAATTGCAGAAATCCAAGCTCCTGGCTTTGTGAATAATCTCCAAAGAATTCCTATTATAGCTGCTTTGGTGTCAGAATTAATAACAACTTATTTGATGCCACCTGCGGATTCTGGTTCTTTGGGTTACACTGATTTTGGGGCACATGCTGTGTACAAGATGCATTTCATACATGCATAGTTGCAGGGTTGCACTATATCATCGAGAATGGAGCTTTGTGACTCTATGCCTTTGTTTGTATATAAAGATTGTCTTTACATATGAACATGATATATGTAATGTTGTAGTTCTATAATCTAAAGTTCTCAACAATAGAAAGTCCATATGTCTTGTTAGTAAAAGAAAAAATTTAGACTTAATAGGAATTTTTATGCCATGATTTGTGCAAACATTAATCTCTCATAGCTTGAGAGAAGTGGTAGAGAAAATATTAATATCTCCTACCTTGACATAAGTGGTGGTTAATATCAACACATACAAGAACTTTGTGGTGGAATATTATCAAAACTGATAGAGGGATATGCAAGAGTGTATAGTAAGAACCTTGACAAACACACCCACTGAAGCTTGCAACATTGTTTATAGGAAGAACAAATTATGTTTCTTTTTTCCAAACGTGTAAGTTAGTATATACAATTTAATGAATATCTTTTCCTATTATCATAAATGGTTTTATATTTTATCAAAAAATTCGCCAAGACTTCACAATGTTTTATAACTTAGTAAAAGAATCACTAAGACTTTACAAAGATTTCTTATTTAGTGAAAGTTTCGCTAATATATTACAATATTTTATAGTTCGATGAAAGATTCACCATGATTTTACAAGATAATATGATCTGGCAAGATATTCGCCAAAAAAATTATATATACATATTATATTATTGATAAAATTGCCTTCCATTTTTCCAATGTATCATGGGGATTCGCCCATTTATTATACATATAAATTTAGGGAGGTTCTTAAAATTTTCCCTGATGAAGTTTGACTGCTTGAGGGTGTGGGAGTTCTTGGTAAGAATGTTTCTTGGTTATCCCTACTCCTACGAGGCATGAAAGAACAATTTTTTTTGAATTTTTCACTTTTTCAAAGAAATAAGACTGATGCAAAACATAAAACAATTCTCAACCAGAAACAACGCTTACTTAGATACCTCCCTGACAATGGTGCCAAAAAGGGGTGAGCCCTAGTATTTCACCAACACTGTTACAACTCCCAGGGGATCCTCGACTCAAATTATCAACCCGGGGGTTCATACAAACTTAGAGGTGAAAATGATATATGCACAGTAGGTTAGGTTCTACTCATGCCACCCTCAGTCATGACATCAGATCAAGGTGTTCAGAGACCATTCCTCCAACTCAACTATAGTGAAAGCACAATTGAAAACTGATTCTTAACTATGAAAATGAAAATTCCATTTGTTCAACTTGTAGATGTTAATTAACATTACATGAAAGAGAAAGGGATAATATACCTCCATAAGTAAAGTTACTCTATCTTGCATAATTAATCAAATCAGTAACCTATTTTCATGTATCATTGATCTACTTCACATTTTCTGAAAATTATAAATCTAACTTGTATCATGGTTGTGAACCAAAAACACTAATTCTACTCTGTTTTTCCATGAGGAAAAGAGGTGGTTGGAGTGGTATAGGAGCTTCTCTTAATCATGGAATCACAATTTTGGGTCATTATTCATCTTTAATGAGCTAAGGTTGCAATGGGGAGCAAAACAGGTGGAAGAAAATGGTGCTACAGGCCGACTACAAATGCTGCTATAGAAGGACTTGTATTGCTACAAGAGGATCTGTATTGCTACAAGAGGGGTTCCAAGAGCCCTTTTAAGGTGGAGATGGTGTATTGAAGACATGAAGAGGTGGATGAAGGTAGGAGGGAGTGAATGAAGTTTGGGGGAGACTCCTAGCCAAGCCCAGGACCTCTCAGAGGTATGTCTTGCACCAAGATGAATGCCCACGATATCCTAAATTGTCTAAACAAAGCGACTGTGGAAACAAAGTTTTGGGTGCTGAATTGAAGGGTGGAAGGAGAAGATGGAGAATTCCAACTGGAGATTAAAGAGGTGTCCTCCCCTACAGATCAACACAACTTTAACTAACCATATGCATGTGTCAATTGATCATTAACACAATGATAGGAACTATGATGGAAAAGATGAGTTGAATTTGAATAACATCTATCCTATGCCACAACACTATTCTAATCACTGAACTAACTCATAAGTTGTAGAAATTAAATATGAAGAAGGACAAATAACATCTATTTTCTTCCAAGAAATCATAAAATAAATGTTTTAGACTGAGATTGTAAATCCTTCCAACCATTCTCCCACAAGAGAGGTGATAGGGAAGCCTGCAATCAAGGTTTTTATAGCTTAACATCTATTGCAATAAAAGAAAGACAATAATTTAAACTAAGAACAAGACAAAAACATATAAGATGGACCAAAGTGTTATGCTCTTAACCTGTGAGAAGATACCAGAATACCAAATATGCGAAGAAATATACCCAGAACACAAAATAATAAGAAATAACATGTATTTTATTATTCAGAAAAGAAAGCAATGTTCACTTGCCTCTTTGAGGGGGCAACCTCCAATAGAGCTAGGCTCAATTACAAAATAAGAAACCATGCTCCTCAACGGGAGTCTCTATCCTTTATATAGGATTCATACATGCAATACCATGGGTCAGTACTATGGTTCTTATTAATACCATCTGTCTAATACCATGGCCCATTTGCAACTAATTGTGGTCCCTTCTTTAAATGCGGGTCAACCACTTAAAATTATTAATATGGGATTTATTGACTCTTTAACTAACTATAAATATGACTCGACCCTATTACATAAATAAGGGGGTTAGGGTCAGACCCTAACATGCCCTCCCCCATAAAGATAGCCTTTTCCTCAAGGCTGAAGCTGTGGAAACTGCTAAAGAACAGTGGTTGGTTCCCAGGTCGCATCTTCTGGAGAGGTGTCTTTCCACTTGACGAGGACTTCCTTGATCGTGCGGCCACACAAGTTTCATTCTTGCGTGTCAAGAACCTATTCAGGTTGGAGCCAGATTGAACCTTCTTCATCCAATTCTGGTAGACTGGTTTGAACTCTGCAATGGTTCCCAACCACCTTCTTGAGGCATGAGAATTGGAAGATGGGATAGATTTTTGCAGTGGGTGGCAAGGCTAGCTTGTAGGCTACTTCTCCGATGCACTGACGTATTTGATACGGTCCGTAGAATTTTGGAGATAATTTCTGACAACCCTTCTCTTTGAGTGATGTTTGCTTATATGGTTGCACCCTCAAGAATACCTGATCCCCTTCTTGAAATTTGCACTCTGAATGATGTTGATCTGCCTGTTGCTTCATCCGATTTTGAGCTTGATGGAGATTCTCTTTGAGGTGAGCCAGCATGGTTGCACAGTTCTGTAGGAGTTGATCCACTACTTGTACCTTCGAGCATCCTTGGATATAAGAAGTAGGTGAAGGAGGGAGTTGACCATAAACTGCTTCATATAGAGTCATTTTGGTGGTGGCATGATAGTTAGTATTATACCACCATTCGGCTAGAGGTAACCACTTTACCCATAGATGTTTATTTTCTGAAGTGAAACACCTAAGGTAGGTCTCTAGAAATTTGTTGACTACTTCAATTTGACCATCAGTTTGGGGATGATAGGAAGTACTGAGTTGTAGTTGGGTACCTTGTAGCCTAAAGAGTTCCTGCCAAAAGTTACTGGTGAAGATCGGGTCATGATAAGACACAATGGAAGTGGGCATGCCATGCAATTTGAAGATCTAGTCCATGAAAGATTGAGCCACCAAAGCTGGTGTAAAAGGGTGGGGTAGGGTGCAAAAATGAGCATACTTACAAAGTATGTCCATAACCACCATGATGATTGACTTGTTCCCTAACTTCGGAAGATCCGTAATGAAATCCATAGAAACCTTCATCCAGATTGAGGAAAGGATGGGCAATGGCTGTAATGTGCCTGGGGATTTGACTGTTTCTCCTTTGTGGCACTGACACACATCACACTCAGCTACAAAAGTAAGAATGTCCTTTTTCATGCCTGTTCAAAAGAATGAACGTCGAGTGTGAGAATAAGTGTTCTGAAATCCTAAATGGCCTACAGTGGGAGATGAGTGCAACTCTGCCAAAATGCAAATTTTGAGGGTGGATGTTGGTGATATCAATACTTTGTCCTTGTAGCGAAGAATCTCATCTTGCCAAGAGTAGCCCGCTGTGGAATTTGGATCCCCTTGCAATTTATTAATGAATTAGGAGAGAAAAGGATGTGAAAACCATTCCTTGCAAGCCTCTTCAATCCACTCTGGAATGGGAAGAGAGATTGCTAGCAGGGTGCTTTCCTCCTCAAATTGGAGTGATAAAGCATCCGCTACGACATTTTCTCACCCTTTCTTGTAAATTATCTCATAATCATATCCCACCATTTTGGCTAGCCATTTATTTTGTTGTGGCGAGGATAGGTGTTGCTCCAAAAAATATTTAAGGCTTTGATGGTCTGTGCGGATTTGGAAATGCCGCCCCAATAAGTATGGTCACTAGATATCCACTGCATGTAAGATGGCCATCATCTCCTTCTCATAGGTAGATTGTCCCAAATTTTTCCCACTTAGTTGTTTGATAGTGAAGGCCAAGGGTCAACCTTCCTGCATTAAGACAGCCCCAATACCCGTACTTGAAGCATCACATTCAATCACAAAAGGTTTGGTGAAGTCAAGTAGTGCCAATACGAGAGTGGAACACATGGCATGTTTGAGAGCTAGAAATGCCTGTTGCACTTCAACATTCCAGAGGAATGAATTTTTCTTGAGAAGGTGAGTGAGGGGTCTGGCAATGCAACCATAATTGCGGACAAATTTGCGATTGTAGCCAATGAGATCCAAAAATCCTCTCAAGCTCTTCAAGGTCTTTGGTTGAGGCCAATCCTGCACTGCCTTGGGGATCCACCCTGACACCTTCACGCCCCACAATGTGGCCCAAATAATCAACTTCTTCCATGCCAAAAGAGCACTTGGACAATTTTACAAATAATTTATGCTTCCGGAGCAGTTGTAAGAGCAGATCTACACGCTGAAGATGTTTTTCCCAGGTGAGGCTGTAGATGAAGATGTCATCAAAGAAAACAAGGACAAATTTTCTAAGATATGGTTTGAGCAGGTGATTCATGAGGCTCTGAAAAAGTGGATGGGGCATTATAGAGACCAAATCGCATGACCAGGAATTCATAATGGCCTTCATGAGTTCAAAAAGTAGTCTTTGGAATGTCTACTTCTTTCATGTGAATTTGGTGATAGCTGTTTAGTCAATTTAGAGTATCCTAAATTGCTATATTAATTTTCAATCCGGGAGTCGTAAAATGTTGAAGTGTGGCGCACTATATGTGCAAGATAACATATTTCTTACTTTTTGTTGTTTTTTTTTTTTCTTTTTATTTTGTTTTGGGGGTTTTTATCTTCGTTTATCTCCTAATGTGAAATGGAAATTCTAAAAGACAAGTATGGATATAAATTTTCAAGGCAATTATGTCCTTTATAATGGTTTCCAAAACTTCAAACTTCAGAAGGTCTTAGAACATGCTAAGGATGAAATTAATTCCTAAAAGAAAATGAAAATGTGCCACTATTCTAATAAAACAAACAGTGAACTATTGACTATGAAACCATTATCCCTGCTGCTGCCTAAATACAAAAGAAATGAATTAAGCTACTGTACTCAAAGAAATCCAAAAATTGCAAGTAAAGTAAAGCTAAAATCAGATTACATCAATTCATATTCTGACCCCTCGCCAGTTAGTCTCGCTATGGCTTTCGGAGGTAATCATCAACAACTTGAGCAATCTGATATCTAATTTGTAGAAAAGTAAACTTAAAATCAAATCACATCAATTCATAGTCTGACCCCTCGCCAGTTAGTCTCGCTATGGCTTTTGGAGGTAATCATCAACAACTTGAGAAATCTGATATCTAATTTGCAAAAAAGTAAACTTAAAATCAAATCACATCAATTCATAGTCTGACCCCTCGCCAGTTAGTCTCGCTATGGCTTTCGGAGGTAATCATCAACAACTTGAGCAATCTTATATCTAATTTGCAGAAAAGTAAAACTAATATCAAATTACACACTCATACTTCAATCCCTCGCCATTAGTCTCGCTATGGCTTTCAGAGGTAACTGACAATGATATGAGCAATTTAATATCTAAGCTAACTAATAAAGCCAATGAACAAAACTGAAATAAACAAAACAGAACTGAAATTAAAAGCTAAGAAAAGTAAGTCAGCAGAAAGACTGATTCCATGTCATTAGTCATTGTGAAAACTATATGCAAATGCCCGGGCTACCTACTGTAATCTGGAACATACACACTGATCAGCGTTAACAGAAATGTAAAGCATGTAAAATTATGAACAAAAATGAAACGTTAGTACCATAGGAAATGCAATATACATAAGTGAATAACTATGGCATAATAAACATAAAGAAACATAGCATGAAACTGTACAGCAATAAGAAACAAAACCTCGGTGTGTGCAGGGGCCCTCTACACAACCTCTGGCAACAGCTATCAATCAATAATTATTCTCAGAAACAGAGTCTTATCATATATTCAGAACGCGGTCACAATAATGAAACTAGTGTCACAGCATAATGGGCTTTTTAACAGCAAAATTACATTCCAAAAGACTAACTACTATGCGTATAGAAACGCATTATTTATATCAAAAGGCTATATCACCATTATCACCACTTTGTTCCAGCAAAATCAGCGCGAGCCCATACACAATGCACAAAGTCAAGGGAGGAGCCAACAACGATAATATGTAATTAACGTGTCAGACAATCCTCCAAGCATTGGTGTAGATAAAAACCAATGCAATACTTTTGCCAACCAATGTGGAATATCAACATTTTGAGGAAAATATGCATATATATATATATATGGCGATGAAATCAAGTTTTCAATCGAAAGAGTTGTGTTACAGATATTTTTTGATCCATTCAATCAAACTGTTATGGAAACATCAATACTTATTAAGGTATATATACTGGATCATTGCCCTTTACAACAACACAAATACTTAAAAGAATGATGTGAAATTGTCATCTGTTTTGTAGTTTCGAAGGCTTTTAATGTCACAGTGACCATCCGTCTCTAATTTTGGTGCTAAATAAAAGCAAAGGCTATCTCAGAAAATTTGCGAACGAACCACTAAAACACATTCTCCTTGTATTTTTTTGTTCTGACCATTCAATTTGTACCCTCTACTTAGGTATTTGGAAGGGTGGTAGATAAGACCCAAAACTATAATGTTCGATCCAATTTGAGAAGTTGGTAAGAAATTAATGTCTTTGATTTCATTGTTACTGAGGCAGAAGCATACAAAATGTAGCGAATTGAAGAAATCAATCACTAAGAAAATTGATTTTTGTAGGTGCTCTTAAGAAATGAATTTCGGTTGCCTATTGCGGACAAACAAAGAAAATTTTTAAAAATATGCGATATGGGTTTATTCAGAAAGACTCAATTTGAATTTATCTCAAACAATTTCCAAAAATCTATAGTTTTTTCAGAGATTTTGTGGGTTCCTTCAAACACCATAGTTTGTAAAAACGCCCTGCAAATTACTCAATTATGTTGGAATTCGATTTGTATTTTGAAAATTTCCTCCCTAGAAGAGACTCAAAGAGATACAGTCATTAGAGATGATCCATAAGAATTTTGTAATGTTTTCCAAAAGTCCTTTTTCCAATTAGAGGAAGTCATGGGTGAGAGCCTAAGATCTTTTAAATTATTGACATTGATGTTATAAACAAGGAGGTATTTTTGAATTTTTCAGTCAAGCCATAAGGTACACTTGGTTCGTGTGATATTGGAGATGGTGTTCGAGCAGCTTGTGGAACTATATGCGAAATTATGTATCACAACCATCAGATACCCTCTTTTATATTTTAAGCATATTTGGAGCAAGGAGCTTAGAAGCATTTCTAACTCTTCAATAAATGGAAAAGCGGCATGCAGAGTCCAGTGAAGTTGGAGAAGAAAACTAAATTGCTCAAGTAAATCAATGGTCCACAGTTTACCTTGTCCAAAATAGAACAATCCCACTAGCACTACATGATCGAAAGATAAATGGTGGAGTTATGCCGAGGAGCAATTTTCCTTAAACTGTTCATCAAAAAATCAATGACTATTATGCAATCTGACACCACCTCTTCTCCATTTCAGAAACTACTAAAGGTTGTCTCGTAAGCGGTTTTGGTTTTTATAAAACCATACAATGTTTTGCTGGTACCTATGTGACATAGATTGGGACCCACATGTTTATAATTTATTGTATATGAATCATCATGTCCAGTTGAAGTCAAATTAAATGAATAAAATAAATGTTTAAGGGAGCTTACATAATATTATATATATTATCATAACATTTTACTGAAATTTTTAATCATTTCGAATCCTTTTAGAAGTTAATAGTTCCGTAAATGTTTTGGAAATCAGTTTCTAAAACTGATTCGACGGTTAATCAAAGGGGGAGGGCAATAAGTCTCAGGAAAATATTTTGTAAGGGCGGGGATTCCAACAACCATGGGGGACATTGTAAGCAAAAATTCTCTCTAAAATCAAAGAAAATACAACAATTTTGATTCTAGCTTTGGGTGTAGTTACAATGATTGTTTTTCTCTTGTTATTTAACATTCATTTATGTTTTTTTTCTTCTCTTAGATAATGTAAGATGTAGTTGGTGCTTTAGTTTATTTTTTCATGAATTTACTTAATTGTACTCATGATTATTAATCTTGAAACCCTTAATGAAGTGCTCCACATCCAACAACTCCATTCACATTTTCTCATTCTTGCATTATTCTTTCTGCAGTAGTTTAAATTCAGATTCTTAAGTGCCTAATTTTAAATATATTCACTATTTTTCTTCAAACCACTCCTTTGATGCAAAGACACTACAACCCTTACAATTTATTTGGCCATTCTGTTTTGAAAGCTAGGGTTTTAGACTTAGAACTTTTGGTTGCAAGCCCTCATGGCTTGTCCCTCCAACTACTGATTTTAACTATTTCTATTCAATCTTAAGATGTCTCGGGCACTTGTTCCCCCACAACCAAGAACTGTCTCCAAGAGTTACAACATCCAGAATTCCTATGAAAATAGGAAGTGTTGAAGAAGCTATAAACGTAGAAGTTAACCGTGTTATGCTACCTGATTGTATTAGTGTTTGTTTCGCAAAAAATAAGAAAATAATGGCACAAATTTCAGATGAATCTATTATTTTTTATGACAGTTCTGTCACATTGCAAAATAAAAGTGTGATAGTAGCAGTAAAAGAATGAGGATTGAGAAAGTAAAGCTTCTGATCGACAAGAATATTTATACCAAATAGAAATGCATGTTTATTTGTCAGGAGTTGCAACCGCATCGGTCATGAAACTGCATAAACTTATTGATGATGTGTTTGTAGACTCTCTTAGTCAACATGAAGCAAAAAACTTGAGACTAAAAAAAAGAATAAAGGACCCAGAAGGTGATCTAAATCTGGGTCCTTTGTTGATGACTCCATTGGCAATACATACAAAACTTTTGGAGGTCTCTACTCTCGACACATCATATAGATTTGTTAAATCTATCAATTTCCTTAATGCAGTGAAAAAATATATTATTAGCAATATATGCGAATCATTGCAAATCATTAAACATGTTTGGAAATAATCTTTCGATCTGGGGCATTTGGCATAAAGAACTAGGTCATTTTTCAAGTGCATTCAGCATGATCTTGAAAGGGATAGGTATTTTGTGAACAATGACTTATTTTCTTTCAACTGGAGACTTGATTCACTTTATAATGTAGAGAAAAAATGACAAGAACTTCCAAATGATAATCGAATGAAGCAACTCAAAGCTACAAGGTCTCAAAGAATGAGAAGAATGGAGAACATTACTTTTTAATATGAAAACATAGAAAGTCGAAGAGAAAATGCATATGTCAAGGTCGTACAGATTGTGTAGAATCTGAACGGTCCATGTATCACATGTCAATTTGGATTAATTTGGAGAGAAACATTAACAGTTGAATTGGATAAGCTAAAACAATAAAAGGAAATGGAATTTGATGATATAGATGATTTTAGTACAGAATATAATAGGGAATTGCTAATTACATTTGTTAATGTTAATAAATAGAACTTTGCTTTTGCTACGAAATTGCAAGGAGAAGCCAGGGAAATTTAGAACGAGATATTTAGTCAACGTGTCAAACTAGAAATTACAGCTTCTCCTATGAAATATTGCATACAGGAAGTGTTAAAGAAGTTGCTTCAAGAGGGTGGAAACTCAAAAAATATTTAATGATCAAACAATCAGGAAATATGCTTTTACATGTTGTAAGATTTCTTAAAACTTGGAATATTTGCTTTCTTGTTTACTAGTGATTAAATGTTTAGGTTTTTATATATGTTGTAACGAGTTGAGTCAATCTTTGGATGCATTTTAGCAAATGATTTTTTCGTACATTGGTTCACGAGAGTCCAATTTGTTTACTTTTTCAGCTAGGTATAAAGATTTTGTTAAACTCCTTAGAAATTGAGTGTTATTTTTTGTAACCAAAATTTCTAAGATCATTTACATATCAAATTTCATTTGCACATGGATGTTTTTTTTGAGATAGCATTGTTTCATAGTTACATTGTCATTTATTATATATATTTAATTTACTACGAAACAATTTTTGTTATTTTTCCAAAATGCAGGTGCAGAAAGTTAAAGAGACAAAAAATTAAAATGGTCATTGTGAATATGCTAGTGAATTGGGATATAAGAATAGAATAGCTATTATGAGTAGCTATATAGTATTATTGTTACTCCAATTGTGTGCGTTATTGTTAAAAACTGATTGCATTGTGCAAATTCTGACATTGTTTACTAATTTTGTGAACAATTTGAAGATGATTGCTATTTTGTTGATTGAAATGAAAATGAATATTCCATAACTGTTTTTGGTTGTCAGAAACCATTTTCCTCTTTGATGTTTATTTTAAGCATAACTATGGTAATTAAAATTTGAATCTAGAAACAATTCTTTTTACTATAAGTATTTTCATTATTGTTCAAGTCTTTTAAGGAACAAATAATGATTACTTTGTTCTAATCCTAGATCTGTTTTCCATTTATCTGTCATTCTGTTATACAAATTGGTACTTAATTGACTCATTCGTAGTACATTTTTCACATTCGTTTTACCACAAAAAGATTCTTTGTGACACTAATTGAAACCTCAATTTATTTAATGACAAACACATATAACAATGTCCAATTTTAGTTTGAATGTTTCCATTTTGGGATCTAGGGGAAAGTCTCTGTGTATATGTGTTTTATGTGTTATGCTCTTGCATTGTTTATTTTCTGTTGTTAGAATTCGTATTGAGGTAATTTCTGTACAGTGTTAAAACCTACATTTTGTGTCAGAGCTGTTTTGGCTTCAAGGGGACGCCCTTGTTGCTGATGGGTTTCACTCAGGCCTGTGGTAGACCCTGTTCAATGGGAGATCTACAGGATTGATTCTGGTGGTGAAAGAATATGGCGGGCAGTGGAAAGATAAAGATCGATAAATTTGATGGTCAGAGTTTTGAGTTATGGATGTTGGAAATAAATTTAATTTGGTTTAGAACATTATTAACCATATTAACACTAAACAGGTGCAGTAAAATAGAACAGATCATCACACATAAGCCACACACATGAACACCATGATATAAGGTGGAAACCCAATGCGGGAGAAAACCACCTGCTGCAAGTCATCTCAATCTTCTTCTTAATAAGAAAATTCTTTTACAAAAGTTCTGTACTAGTGCAGTCCTTTACCAGTACACAGGCTACTACCTGCAGAGAGCTACAACCCTCTTTCATTCTCCAGTCTCTCCTGGAAGGGAGCTACAACCCCCATAGTTCTTGTACTATCCGATCCATTTACTAGTACGCAGTCTGCTACCTGCTACAATGCTCCAAAGTTTTCAACTGCTACTGGAAGGGAGCTACCACCCCCTTAGCTCTTGTACTAGCTAAGATACTAGTACGTAGGCACCGGCCTACAATCTTCTCTCCTCCAGGTACCACGTTTCATACATTTTCAGACTGGATACTCCTGAAGCACAACACATAATCTGAAAGGCCACGTTTCATCCAATTTTCATACTGGACCCATTAATATCATTGAAGCACATAATCAGTCAATCTTCTGAATCACCCAAACACCAGATCAATACATATACAAGGATAATATGTGAGTTAGCAACCAGATCTACTCCATCAGATCACATAAAGATAAGTCATTAAGAACTTGATCCATTCAACCGCCAATACTGAAGCTAAACATAATCATGGTGTTATCAGAACTCAATACCAATAACCAGACATCAATTATGCACCCAGAACCCTGCAGAATAGTCAAAGGCAGTTAAAACAAATTTCAAACAGGGTACGCAACTTCACCAATAGACATCTACGAACATTCGCGCCTGTGCTACTTTCTGATATGCAGGTATCCGCACCTGCACAGTCTTCTTATCTGCGGGTATCCGCACCTACGCACTCTTCTGCTCTGCGGGTATCCGCACCTGCACTGTGTCGCACCTGCAGTCCTGCGGCTACATCCGCACCTGCGCACTCTTCTGCTCTGCGGGTATCCGCACCTGCACCGTGTCGCTCCTGCGGTCCTGCGGCTAGATCTGCACCTGCACACTCTTCTGCTCTGCGGGTATCCACACCTGCACTGCATCGCACCTGCGGTCCTGCAGGTATAGATATTTTTTCAGTCTTCAAGCATACCCCAGACTATCAAATCTACAGATCTGATCATGCACCATGGAGATCTCGACCCATTCAGATCTAGCTATCACTCAGATCTAGCTATCACTCACCAACCGATCACAAGTATTTCAGATCTAGCTCACCTTAAGATATTCAACCCATAAGTGTGCAGCCAAATGATCTCCTTTCCTTTTTATAGCCTTAGGCCTTTCACAATACCACGGACCAAAAACCATAACAATTCAATACCATGGACCCAATACTTGGGATCAACACTTTTGGATGCAATACCACGGACCAAAACCATAGAATCAAAAACTGTCGAACTAATACCATGAACCAATCATGAAAGTGTGTGAACTTTTCTCTGCATGAAAGTGCGTGAACTTTTCTCTTCATGAAAGGAACTTTTCTCTGCATGAAAGTGCGTGAACTTTTCTCTACATGAAAGAAACGTTTCTCTGCATGAAAGTGCGTGAACTTTTCTCTACATGAAAGAAACTTTTCTCTGCATGAAAGTGTGTGAACTTTTCTCTACATGAAAGAAACTTTTCTCTGCATGAAAGTGCGTGAACTTGAAAATAACTTTGCTGCACTATAATTTATCATCTGTGTGATTTGCCATCAAGGAAAACACTTGTCTCATAATGCCAACAATCTCCCCCTTTGGACTTGATGGCAAAGCTAACTTGTCATACTGAGAACTGTCATTTGATTCCTTTGAGTTGTCCGGCATCCCATGCATTCTGTCACATCTGATATCTCTTCCGTAGATTCATCTAGATATATATAAGTGAGTTGATCTTCTACGAGTTGGTTGCCATCAAGTACAACACATGCATCATAATGCCAACAATCTCCCCCTTTGGACTTGATGGCAACAATAACAAATCACTCTCCCCCTTTGACATCAAGGGCCAAGGGCGAACCAAGATATTCTCTTCATTTGTTGTCCATACTCCCCCTGAGTGCCTGCTAAAATTTTTGAATGAGCTCCCCCTTTGTATATGCCAAGGTGTACCAATCTGTCCATGCTCCTCCTGAGTACATGCTGAGTCTCTGCACTGCTAAAGTGTGTTGTTCATGCTCCCCCTGGCTGTAGGCAAGATCTGCAAAAAGATGTTCTACAAGAAGAACATGACTCTATCTTAAATGACCTTCCTATCACCAAAGACTCATACATACATCCATCTCTCAACCAAGTGAGGATATACAAATATTGACTCATCCACCCATCCAAGTGGGCTTACGCCAGAAGTTTTACTCATGATAAACAAGTACATTACATCATTCATCCCAGGCATAGTGGGGAAACCAAAATAGGCCGTTACATGACCTTGGTAGCAAAAGACATATATGACATAGAGACGAAATATCTAGAGCAAGACTATGAAAGTTATCAATAACTAATATCAGCAGCATCTGTCAATCACTATTCAGATCAGCAACCTATAAATGTCTTGTAGCAAGGTATGTTTGCCTATAGATATTAACTCATCCTCTTGAAAGAAATCATAGCCATCTCATCAACATCAAGATCTGCATGATCATCCAAGTATCATCGATCGAGGACATCTGTATCAATCAACATATGTAAGTATCAATCTGTCATGTCTCCAACAATGCAATTTTGAGTAATCATTCATGTATCCAGCATATTGTATATAGTACTATGTATCTTTAGCTCAAGATCACCAACCGCAGCAATCCTCATCCACATGAGAGCCAAGAATTATAGGAGACTTGCATCAACTATATTATATGATCTTTATGCATATGACGACAGCAGCATATGATAGACTCATCATCAAGTAATGAAGATGTGTATACAAGATTTGTACTTTTCTTTATCCTTATAAAGATCACCATGTAAGCACTATATCAGAGAATCAACCACAAATCTGATCTGATCATCAACTATGTAACCCCAAGAATCATCTGAACAACTCATAACCATATCATAGCAAGATGAATCATTTATCCATATAAGCATCATCACCAAGGGCTATTAACCATAATGCCAACAATGCATTAAAAGCATATGCTCCCCCTAAACCTATGCCATCTTGGTTACTGTCAGATCTGATCATGCATTTCAGCAAGAAGTATCAAGACATCATCATTATCAAGTTAGAAACAAAACACTTCCAACCATCAAGTCATTTCCACACATCATCAGCAAATTGTAACCATTATCAAACAGCGCAAATAATAAACCGATTCATAACTGATCCTGAACCTGTCCCTACTGCCTTTCCTCAAACAATCATATACGCGACTATGCCATAACCAACTCGCGTATATACGTGACTTCTCTTTAAGAAACTTGTGTATGAGATTTAGGACACTGAAGTTTTACACTTCCAGCTCCCTCTGATTCTGTTATGTCTGTATGTTGTGTTGTGCCGCCTCTTTTTGACTGTACTTCTTTCTTCTTCCACATCTTCAAGTGTGATGATGATGTTTTCTCCTTTTGGTATGGTGCCCATACTTTGTTCTTGCATTCCTTAGCTATATGTCCAAGCTTGTTACATGTGTAACATCTTACATGTCTCATATAGCAATCAACAGCTCTGTGACCAAACATATTGAAAGCAAAGCAATATCCATTAAAGTACCTTGAATGTGATGATCTTTCTGCATGATGGTCTTGAAACCTTCTTCTTCTACATCTAGCTGCAACATGTCCAAGATTATGACATACAAAACATTCAACATTATTCATAGGAGGAGTAAAAGATTTTCTTTGAAGAATTTATTTCCTTGGTTGATGATGAGATTGACCTTTCATCTCCTTATTGAGCATTTCAGATTTTGCAGTCGAGTCCCTTGTCTTACTTTGTGAACTAGATCCACCTTCAATAGATTCATAAAAACCAAGACCAGTTTTGATAGCAGGAGACCTTTGACTATTAAGAATATCATCCAAGAATTTAGTACTATCTTGAAATCGTAACAGTTTATCCTTTTCTTCTAATTTATCTTTTAGAATATTTACCTCAACTTGATGTTGCTCTTCCTTTTCAAGATACTGCTTCTTCACGTTTTCTTCATCATTTCTTTCTTCTTCCAACTGACGTCTTAGTTCAAGAACTTCATTTTCATGAGCTTGGAGTAGTTCTTTATTCTACTTCTTTGATTCTTCAAGATCTTCTTTTAGCGAGCGGATCGTGGCTTCAAGACTTTCATAGTAACTGGATCTATCTCTGAGTTTCTTGATGGTTGTGCTTCTTTCATTGACTTCATCTCTTAGTGATATTACTTCATCCTGCAACTTTTGATATTTGTCCTTGAATAACTTCCTTACCTTGTTTCCTTCCTCTAGTTGAGCTTTTAGTTTGGTAGCTTCTTCTTTGAAGACACATTCCCTTTTGTTCAATAGATCTTGTTGATCTCTAATTTTGTCTGTAAGCCTTTTAAATTCTGCCTCTATTTTATATCTTTCTTGCTCACCCATAAAAGCAAATTCAGTTGTTTCGCTATCACTTTCATCTTTTCCAAATGGATAGATAGCTGGAACACTAGGGGATAACAAATTCATACCTGATAGTTTATCTTCATTCTGAAATGATTCTAAATCTGAAGTGCTTCTTCCACATAATCCCCAATCGATTCTCCCACTGTCATAGTTATTCTGAGATGTCTTCTTCTACTTAGGCGCTTTCTTCTTAAGCTTCTTTCCCATTGTTCCACGGATCTCCTTCAAGCGATCAAGCTTCTACAAAAGGATCTGCTCTGAAACCAATTGTTGGAAATAATACTGAGAGGGGGGGGGGGTGAATCAATATTATTAAGTCAATAAAACTTTTTCATTTCCATACTCTGATTCATATATGTTGCTTCAGTTAAGAATACCCGCGTATATTGAGTAAACTTATGATTCAGTTAATTGATCTTCAATGAGTGCATTAGAACATTATTAGCCATATTAACAGTAAACAGGTGCAATAAAATAGAACAGATCATCACACATAAGCCACACACATGAACACCATGATATAAGGTGGAAACCCAATGTGGGAGAAAACCACCTGTTGCAAGTCATCTCAATCTTCTTCTTAATAAGAAAATCCTTTTACAAAAGTTCTGTACTAGTGCAGTCCTTTACCAGTACACAGGCTACTACCTGCAGAGAGCTACAACCCTCTTTCGTTCTCCAGTCTCTCCTGGAAGGGAGCTACAACCCCCATAGTTCTTGTACTAGCTGATCCATTTACTAGTATGCAGGCTGCTACCTGCTACAATGCTCCAAAGTTTTCAACTGCTACTGGAAGGGAGCTACCACCCCCTTAGCTCTTGTACTAGCTAAGATACTACTACGTAGGCGCCGGCCTACAATCTTCTCTCCTCCAGGTACCACGTTTCATACATTTTTAGACTGGATACTCCTAAAGCACAACACATAATCTGAAAGGCCACGTTTCATCCAATTTTCATACTGGACCCATTAATATCATTGAAGCACATAATCAATTAATCTTCTGAATCACCCAAACACCAGATTAATACATATACAAGGATAATATGTGAGTTAGCAACCAGATCTAGTCCATCAGATCACATAAAGATAAGTCATTAAGAACTTGATCCATTCAACCATCAATACTGAAGCTAAACATAATCATGGTGTTATCAAAACTCAATACCAGTAACCAGACATCAATTATGCACCTAGAACCCTGCAGAATAGTCAAAGGCAGTTAAAACAAATTTCAAGCAGGGTCCACAACTTCACCAATAGACATCTGCGAACATCCGCGCCTGTGCTGCTTTCTAATATGCGGGTATCCACACCTGCACAGTCTTCTTATCTGCGGGTATCCGCACCTACGCACTCTTCTGCTATGCGGGTATCCGCACCAGCACCATGTCGCACCTGTGGTCCTGCGGCTACATCCGCACCTGCACAATCTTCTGCTCTGCGGGTATCTGCACCTGCACCGTGTTTCTCCTGCGGTCCTGTGGCTAGATCCGCACCTGCACACTCTTCTGCTCTGCGGGTATCCGCACCTGCACTGTGTCGCACCTGCGGTCCTGCGGGTATAGATAGTTTTTCAGTCTTCAAGCATACCCCAGACTATCAGATCTACATATCTAATCATGCGCCATGGAGATCTCAACCCATTCAGATCTAGCTATCACTCACCAACCAATCACAAGTATTTCAGATCTAGCTCACCTTAAGATATTAAACCCATAAGTGTGCAGCCAAATGATCTCCTTTCCTTTTTATAGCCTTAGGCCTTTCACAATACCACGGACCAAAAACCATAACAATTCAATACCATGGACCCAATACCTAGGATCAACACGTTTGGATGCAATACCGCGGACCAAAACCATAGGATCAAAAACTGTCGGACTAAAACCATGAACCAATCATGAAAGTGCGTGAACTTTTCTCTGCATGAAAGTGCATGAACTTTTCTCTTCATGAAAGGAACTTTTCTCTGCATGAAAGTGCATGAACTTTTCTCTACATGAAAGAAACTTTTCTTTGCATGAAAGTGCGTGAACTTTTCTCTACATGAAAGAAAATTTTCTCTGCATGAAAGTGTGTGAACTTTTCTCTACATGAAAGAAACTTTTCTCTGCATGAAAGTGCGTGAACTTGAAAATAACTTTGCTGCACTATAATTTATCATCTGTGTGATTTTCCATCAAGGACAACACTTGTCACATAAAGCCAACAATGGAAGCTCAATATGGAGGATCTGTTGGTGGATAAAGATTAGTGGATCATGGTAGATTCAGGTACTAAACCAACGAGAGTGTCCGATGAAGAATAGAAGAAGTTGGATTGGAAGGCTAAGAGCACAATATGATTGTGTGTCTTAGATTCAGTATTTCTGAATGTATTAGGGGAAGCTACGATGAAGGCTTTGTGGGACAAGTTAGGGACTTTGTACCAATCTAAGTCTCTAGTGAATAAATTGTTCCTACGGAAAAAGATATATAACCTAAGGATGAAAGATGGAGACTTGGAGACAGAACATTTGAACGCATTTAATACTGTGGTAAGTCAATTATTATCTGTTAGTATTTAAATTTTAGATGAAGATAAGTGCATCAGTTTTTTGTGTTCTCTACCAAATTCGTGGGATAGTCTGGTTATTGCAATAGGTAGCAATGCAACTGCCTTGCAGTTTGATGAAATAGTCTCATCCTTGCTGACGGAGGAGATGAGACGGAAAAATATGGAGAGCTAGAATGGTGATGCCTTGTCTGTATGAGGACAGTCCCAGAATAGAAACAAAAATAAGTCATCGAGTGGGAGATCTAAATCTAGAGGGATATCTAAATCTCCAAGAAAACTTGTAAAGGTGGTGTGCTGTAAATGTGGAAAGGAAGGGCACTACAAAAGGGATTGTAAATCTAAAGCTCCTGACAAAGGAAAGGGATCTGATGATTCTCCTTCTGCAGAGGTGAAAACCACCTCAAATGAAGGTGGGGATGTGTACTTAGCTTCTTCAAGTACACATGTGGATCATGAGGCATGGTTGATTGACTCAGGTGCATCCTTTCACTTCACTCCCCATAGAGAGTGGTTCTGCGAGTATGAGAAATATGGTGGTGGTGATGTCTTCTTGGGGGATGACAGGAAGGCTATAATCATTGGTCATGGAAAAGTAAAGTTGAAGTTGCAAGGTGGAAGGGTTAGAACACTTCTGGGTGTTCTGCATATTCCTGCATTGGCCATAAATCTTATTTCTGTAAGCAAGCTAGATGATGCAGGTGTAAAAACAGTGTTCAAGAACGATACCTGAAAGATGGTTCGGGGAGCACTAGTATTGATGCAGGGAGTTTGGATTGGAACTCTGTACAAGCTGCAAGGTAGCACTGTTGTTGATGGGTGCAACAGTTCTGTGGTTCCTAAAAGTGGAGCAGAAAATCTAGTGGTCCCTGGAGAGAAGACCATGATGTGGCATCAAAGGCTTGGACATATTAGAGAGAAGGGCCCTCGAATACTTCATGGTAAAGGTATGGTAGAAGGTATGAGTAATAGCTCTCTGGATTTTGATTTCTATGATAATGTGTATATGGAAAGCAAAATCGAATGAGTTTCCCCTCTGGTGGTAAGAGGGTGAAATCGATATTAGAGCTTGTGCAAAGTGATGTGTTTGGACCTGTTAGCACTCCAGGAAACTCTCTTAGGTTGTAGCTCGGAGATGCCTGGAAACATATAAATCTTCAATATTGTTCTCTGAACTATTGGAATGGATTGGGATTTGGATCAACTCAGATGACTGTTTCAACTCTGTTTTCACTCAAGACATGCATGAACACCCTCATCTTGACAAGGCTTTTGACAACTAATGCTCAATAGTTTATAGATTCAATGAATAGATGGAGAATCATGACTGTACCAGCAGATGCATACATAAACACATATGAATGGCTAGCTACAGAAAGTAAATGAAGCTTGCAAATCTAATTTATCAACATAGAGATAAGATGACAGTTATCTGGCATTAGACACAGAAGAAAACATGAATAACCTATTCAAGTGCAAGCTTAGAATAGAGGAGAAGATGGCGATTGAACATGTAACAACAAAAGAAGCTTGTATTACTGGAATGAAGATGAGATGTTGGGAGGAACAGAGTATCCACAGTCTCTAAAAGTTGAACCCGTCTTACTTCGAACTTTTAGCCATTTATAGGCTTTTTACAATACTCTCGAACTCTTTGAGGCTTGAGATGTCTTAATCTATCCCCTCTGTCTTCTAACTACTTGATGCCATAACTAGACAAACATGAGCTCAGAGAGCTTTATTTCTAACAAACACAGTAATCAAATTCTGGTAATTTCGCCATGCTGTCAGGTGGTTCACTCGTGCCAGCGATGTTCCATGATCATTTTTGTTGGTTTGGCTACATCATGTTGTTGTTTTTTCCATTTTCAGCCATGCATTCTATTATTTTAGTTCACTATTCGACTGTCAAAAACACTCGCAAAGCCAACAAATTTCCTCCCCGGGTGACTAGTGGGAAGTGGGGTACAGGGGCCGTTGGATGGTGTGGATCAATAGTCGAGATGTTGGTTAGGCGGCGGAGATCGATCTGATCGGAGATTGGAGAATGGAGAGCACAGTGGAAAGGAGATGAACCGAGAGCAGACCCGCCGATATTTATGAGCGCGGGTGTATAATTTTTTAAGTTCAACTTATGGTTCGGCTACGGGTTTTCTTGTGTTTTCCTTTGTATTGCGATAATTGTATGGTCTCGGGTTTCTAAAGGCTTATGGCCAAAGTGGAGCAAGAGGAGATGTGGACCATCGAAGCTAAAACGGGGGACATTTCCGTTAAAATTGTAGCAATGCACCTCAGGGCTAACACTGGCTCCTTCTAGGGATGAAGACCTCCCTATGAGGTTTCAAGAACTGCATACTATTGCCTTTCCAGTAACAACCAAAACAAAATTATCTCCTAGTGTTCCATTGGGCATGGAGTTTATTTGCATAGAAAACAAAATTTTAAAAAACCTATTACAATATTAAGGCCTTAAAGCCTCATATCAAGTAAAGTTTCAAAAACCACCCATTGACTATGCCATCAAAAACACCTTCCCCCTCCAAATTGTGCAGAATGAAAGTATTGTTCATCTGAACTTGAGCAATGACAAATGATCCCATCCATAAGGCATCAAATTTACCATGATTTCCCTTCTTTTCCTTCAATGCATCCCATTTGAGAACCCAATCACCAACCTGAAAATTGTCCATTTTTGCCTTTCTATCAAAGGTTTCTTTGATCTTCTTCTGATGAATTCTTGACTTCTCAACCAGTTGTTCTTTGATCTGCTATAATTCAACCAAGTTACTCATTCTTCTTGCCATGTCGTTCTCTTCATCCTATTCTTCTTGAAAGAATTTGGCCATGGGGAGAATCAGCTAGATAGGAAAAACAACATTAGCGCCATAAACCAGCTTAAATGGAGAATTTCCTATGGACTTATTGTTGGTAAATCTGTCAGTCCATAGTGCAAACTTCAACTTGGAATCCCAGTTTTTTTGTTTTCCTCCAACATTTTTTTGACTATCCTTACAAGACTCTTGTTAGATGATTCTGTCAGGCCATTTCCTTGAGGATAATATGAGGTAGAATGCACCAATTGAATGCCCATGGATTCACACATGTCCACCAATTATTCTGCCCTAAAAGATGCTACATTATTAGTGACTAGTTTGGTTGGGCAACCAAATCTAGTGAAAATATTCTCATTCAAGAACTTTATGATAACCTGATGATTAGCATTTTTAGTGGGTATAGCCTCAATCCATTTGGTGAAATAATCAGTGGCTACCAAGATCCATTTGTGATGGCCAGTGGAATGTGGATTGATCTCACCTATGAAGTCCAAGCCCCACTGCTAGAAGGGACCATTGGCGTGTACTGGCTTCAAGGGAAGAGATTTTAGCTATTGTCTTCCTGCAAACCTCTGACATTTGTCACAAGACTTCACAAAAGAAAACACATCAGAGAACAGAGTAGGCCAATAATACCCAGCTCTCAGGATCTTGTGGGCTGTGGCTTTCCAATAATGATTCTCTCCACAGATGCTAGAATGGAACTGGTGCATGACTTCCATAGATTGTCTTTTGTCTAGACATCTCAAGAGGATCCCTGATGGGTCTCTCCAATAGAGCAGGTTTTTATTAATGAAGAATTTGGTTGATATTAGCTTAATGGCCCGAGCTTGACTTGAGCTATGCCTTGGAGGGACTTCTAGCTTCTGCAAAAAATGAACTACACTGGAATACCATTCACAAGTGGCTAGATTTTCAGCCAAAGACTGATTCTGCTCTTGCTCTTCTGCTGCTTCCTCTGTCTGCTCACCACCTGAATTTGAACCTATGCAATTGATGTCTAACAAACTGCAATTTTCCTCAGCCATAAGCTTAGCCAAGCCCTGGCCTTTGACAAGCTTGGTGGGCTTCACCTCTATGTTGAACTCTATGAATTTTGCAATCCATTTAGCTCTCTTTCCATCAATATCTGGCTGAGTTAAGACATCTTTTACTGAGGCTGAAGGTACATACGTGACCACTTTGGAATGAAAAATATAAATTCTAAATGCTTTTAAAGATTTTATGAGAGCATAAGCTTGTTTTTCAATAAGGTCATACCTTAGTTCAACATCCCTTAGAGTTTTGCTGAAAAAGGCCACAGGGTTCTCTACACCTTCATCATTTTTTTGCAATAGAACTGCTGCAAGTGTATCATAAGAGGCAAAAGAGAAGATATAAAACTCCCTAGTATAATCTGGACTGATTAGAGTGGGAGCTTCCATGATAGCTTGTTTGATGGCTTCAAAAGAGCTTCTTTCACCATCTATCCATTTTATTTATGATCCTTTCTTCAGCATGGAAGTGATGTGCTTCACTAGCTCTGCAAAGTTTGGAATAAACCTCCTGACAAAGTTAATCTTACCCAGGAAAGATTGAATGTCCCTTTTTGACCTTGGGATGGACAATGTCTAAATTTCTTGAACTCTTGCTGGATCGATCTTCACACCTTCAGTAGAAACAATATGTCCCAGAAGTTTGCCTTCTTCTAGAGAAAACTATGACTTCTTTGGGTTCACAAAAAATCCAAACCATCTGCACTTTAGAAACACCTTATTCAAATGCTGCAAATGGTCCTTGTGACTACTGGAAAATACTGTTATGTCATCAAGGTAAATAAGGACAAACTTGTCCTTGTCTCCCACAAAGGCTATGTCCATGGCCTCCGAAAAGTAGCCCCAGCATTCATCAGTCCAAAAGGCATCTTGGAGTACATGAAAGTGCCCCAAGGAGTAGTGAAGGTGGTCTTTTCCTAATCTTCTGGATGTACAAAAATCTGATTGTAACCTGAAAATCCATCTAAGAAAGACATGACTCTAGCCCCTAAAAATTTTTGCAGCAAGTGTTCCATCTTAGGTAGGGGATAGTTGTCTTTTTTAGAGCATTTGTTCAGATTCCTGAAGTCAACACAAAGCCTGATTTCTCCATTCTTCTTTCTTACTACCATAAGGCTATCTATCCACTTTGAATACCTTAGGGGAACTATGATCTTGGCATCCAATAGCTTCTTGATTTCCTTTTCAATCGAACGTAATAAGAGAGGGATAATAGGTCTTAATTTCTACTTAAAAGGGATGGTTTTCTTCTCCAGTGGAATCTTATGTTGGATGATGTTGGTGTCATAGGTCTTAAGATCACTGTACTCCCAAGCAAAAATATCACCAAATTGTTTCATTAGGGTGCAATACTTGGAAATTTGGGCAGAAGACAAGCGAGTGGACAGATATATGTACTTTGGATGGGTTGGACTCCCTACATTATGTCTATGAACTGCAGACTCATTTTCTTTTTTGGCAGGCTTATAAGGTACGTCATTATGATCAAACAGGTTATCTAGGGGCACCAATCCTTTAGGTATATGGTTACTAGGCAGCTGAACAATGCTATCCTGACCAATCTCGTCATTTAGCTTGGACTGGTTGCATTCTTCAATGGTTTCGTTTTCTTGGTCAATGTGCATTTCAGAAAATTCATCAATGACTTGTAAAAACCTATTAATTTCATCATCTTCTTCAAAAAATTTCCAGTATTTCACATTGTCAGGCAGAGATGGTCTATATTTCACCTGAACTTCATAAGTCAATTTAGGAGGCAAAGGAGGAATAAACGTGCTAGCAGACACAACAAGGGAATCAGCAAGCTGGTTCTTCATTCTAGGGATGTAAGAAATGCTGAAACTATTAAAAGAACCCTTGAGCTTCCATACCTCATCTCTGTATGCTTTCAGCCTTGGATGCTTTGCTTGGAAAGTTTTGTTCACCTACTAAATGATAAGATCGGCATCTCCGAACACCTTCAAACCTTTGATGCCCATTTCTTTAGCAGTGTTTAAGCCCAATATCAAGGCTTCGTACTCTGCTATGTTATTTGTGACCTGAAAAGTTAACTTGAAAGATAAATGAGTGCATTCTTATGTGGGGGACACAAGGACTACACCTGACCCTACAGCTTCCTTAGAGCAAGCTCCATCAAAGAACATGTCCCAAATTTGTGGGCCTTCTTCCTTTGTGATCTGGCAAACCGGTTTCCTAAGCTTCATGGAGGCCAAGTGAGATTCTTCAATATAAAGAATATAGGCTCCAAAATCAATGTCGACAGCATAGATGGGATGATTAGTGGGATTCCTTTCATCACTGATGATATAAGCTGAGCTTCTCTGTATAATCTCCTACTCTCACCTCCAAAAACTGGGACAGTAGCATAGGACAGATCATTTTGCAATGTTCCACCTAATCTCTTGATCGAACCTCTGGAAAGCAACATGCCAAACTTGGGGGGTACATTTGCTACCACAATATCCATCATCATTGTTGTTGGGAAAAGTATCCAATTCGGAATGCCCCTATCCCACGCTAAGAGGTGATAGTGCCTTAGCAACAAACAAGGAAAGCTATCTAAGTATTCTTCTTTATGAAATGCAAATAGAGAAAGAGGGATGTAACTAACCGGTGTCTTCCGCTAGTTTGTCGATCCAATCTCTCTCTCTTTCATTCGCTTTCCGCTGCCTGCTCTTTCACTGGTCCAGCTTCACACGGTTCCTACAAGATCACAAGAGCAGAAGACTACACGAAAGATATAGATTCACATTCATAACTAGTTTAGGATCAGATATAAACTAAATATGCAAATACAACAAAACATCATTGAAATACAAGCACATAGGAGAAACTCAAGTAGCTTTATTGATATGATAAACAAGGTTCAGGAGGAGATACAACCAAGTGACTCCCGATCCAGCATCTACCTCCCAGCAAAAGAATCCCTTCCTCTCCTCCAACAAAGCATAAATCACCCAATGTACTAATCTCAATCTCAAACCAACAGCAATTCTCTGCAAATACAAAATTCCAGCCTCTTGAACCTCTGGGTGAGAGATCCATATATAGATGTGAGCAGAGAGGATGAGTCAGCTCATGTTTTGACTTGTGGCTTCTCACTATCAGTTCTTGCTTCCACTTGGAGGTTGAGAACCTCTTACTCATCACTAGTCGAATTCATTGAGGCAAGTGTCATTGAGGAAGATTCTGGAAGCTTCCAGGGTCTTTCGACCTCGTTGAATGAACTTGCCATTTGTCAATTCCCGCTCAGCGTACCCTAGTAGTGCTTCTACCTGCGTTGCAGTGTAGGTAGCCAGTGCAGACTTTGCATTTTAGCACAGACAGCTAGTGGAGCTCCTGAATTGATCCTGATTTGACCATTTCTGAGTTGTTTTTGGTGGAGAACTTCTGGGAGAAGCTGTCATTGGTTGACCTTGTTCCTTTAGGGGTAGGAACAACTCATTTAGGGACTTTGGATCCCTTGGATTATTGACATTTCATGCTCAATGCTGTAAGGCACAAAAATGTCTATAACAGTTGCCCCCTAAAGTATGAGGCCGTTTATCGGGTGAAATGCTTTATTAGGAGGATCCGAAGTTCTTCTAATGCTGGGAGGAGACCTGTAATAAGATACAATACAATACATTATTTTTCATACTGCTTTCATGATCTAGCTGAGGCGGGCATTCCCATGCTCAGCTTTATAAATTCATTTTTCTGTACATAGAACAGACAATCGTCTGATGGTAGACTAATGATTTTGATGAAATCATCATCCTTTTGGTAGGATGATTATCTGCTGCAATGATGTACATGTCAATGTCTTTATTTTTCCTCAATATATATCGTAGCCCGGATGGATGAAACTAGATCCGGGGTCTTCAATCTCGTCCGATCTTCACTCTAAGTACAAGTCGATCCATGTGAGAAATGTTCTGAAGTCGAACATGGAAAGACATCGCTTGATTACCAGTCAATGATGTAAACTGTTAACAAGTGCGAGAGGAATCACTGATAATGATAATGACCCTCAAGGTACTGCAGTACAATTCACATGGTGTGAATAAAGGACTTGGCGTCGAACACCACACAAAATCTTTCGGTCGAAGGTCATTGATGTATACCTGTTGCCGGAAGTGAGAAACTTGCCATTGAGGCATGCAAGCTTCAAAGTACTGAAGGGGTGTTCCTAGATCAACTTCTTGGATAATGAGCTGATGTCGACAAGAAGCGATCCGTCAAAGGAGGGCCTTAATGTATCCCACATCAGTGACACGGAACGGAGCAAATGATTTTGATGGAGGTGAAAACGATCTGATGATATATGGTTCAGGGTGGCGGTCATGAAAGGATGAAGGATAATGTATGGTAGTGGATGGGACACGGTTGACTTCTCTGGATGACTTCTCTTGAACATATCGGCGACACTTGTGTGATGGATTGGTAGCATTTACCCCAATGATGGATGGTATGGCAAGACCATGGTGATGTGACCGGTGAATGAAACAACCCAACCCGACTCAGGCACGGAGTGGAAGTGTCATGTTCAAGAGCGACTTGCTACCAATAAAAGTTCCTTGAGTTTCTTCCCAATTTTTCCCCAGTCATTTCTGACCAGTACCTCTTTATTTTTGTCAAGCTTGAGGAGGATAACATATGCTTGTTCTATAATTTGCCCTTCGGGCAAACCCATCGCTATGTTTTAACGAGCCTAGCGATAGTGAAACTCGTTCTCATCTAAAGACAAGTTTGTCGCTATTAATGCTTTTTAACGAGTCTAACGACAAAGATAACTCGGTCCTTTTCAATTTTAGAGAGTCTGAAAAGGTACGTAAAGGTAACTCCAAAGATCCTTTTTCATCATCTAATCCCTTAAGTCCGAAAAAGTATAAAACAATACAAAAGGGATGAGTTTTCGATAGTTTTAACGAGCCGAACAAAACAAGCGCTCGATCTTTTTGTGCAATAATCCCTCAGGTCCAAAAAGATTAAAATCTAGAGGAGGGATAGCACTTCCGGTCACTTTAACGAGCTGGAAGGCCAAAACTCGGCAATCTTTTCATATTTTACGAGTCAGATGAAAAGAGCTTAAAGAAGACTCGTCTTTTGAGGAACGAGTGATGAAACGGGTTAGCAGTTGATTCCAGGTAATGTTTGGAATTTTCCAATCACGGCAGTGTCACAAGGATGGCTAAGTGAAATCACTCTTCGCAGCTGTTCTTCAAAATGGGTAAACAATCAAATGGAGGTGAATGATCGGCCAATGGAAAAGTGGAGGTGACGGTGCAAACACGACCAAGGCTTTAATGGCTGATAATTTACATTCGCAGTGTTTATTTACCGGGTAGTTCATTTTTTAACGAGCTTAAACACGGATTGAAACACTTGCTCGATCTTATGTTTATTTTTTAACGAGCATGAACTATGTGCTAAAACTGCTCGATTTTATGTTTATTTTTTAACGAGCACGAACTATACGATAAAACTGCTCGATAATCCAGTCATATGATAAGAAATTCTCATATAAAAACGGCAACTTTTAGATTTTTGCCCCACATCCTTCCTTTATGCAAGTTAGGAAACGACTAATCCCAAAAACGGATAAATAACCGCTCTTTGCTTGCACTCCAAAAGGTTTGCATGCCCCCAAGTATAAAACAGAGTTTTGAGGTCTCCCTCTATTCGAGCTGACAAAACATTTTTTTTATCAGGAAGGGTCACCCTCTATTCGAGCTGACAAAACATTTGTTTTATCAGGAAGGGTACTACCTCTTACAGGTTACCCAAAGATTGTTCTATTTGTGGCTCAAACAAAACACTTCTTCGGCGATGCCTACCGAAGCAGACAAAGGTGAGTGACTTAGCTCTGCCAACCCACATAACTTTGACAAAAGAATCTTATTCTAGAACAACCCCTCTTCCAATCACGGACGGGGTACGGACTAGTCGTATTCTCCCGCGGAAACCTATCCTATACCCAAAGTTTTCCTGCCGAAGCAAACCAAGACGCATGCCCCCTGGGTTCCAGTCATATATTTCTGAATCACTCGCGCTCATCGGGAGGACGGACCGTGGGTTGAGACATTTCTTGTGCGAAGAGACCATTTAGGGATGGTATATGACTATTTGCGATGCGCGATCCGGGAAATGAAAGTTGGTCCACGAGCTTGACCACTCTTCCTTCGTGCGGAAAACACATTACTCTAAAGAGTGAGGAGACGATGGCTCCCATGCAATATATATAGTCTCGTCCAAGGAGTAGGTTATAACCCAAGGGTCCTTGAACGACCATCACGTTCATTTGAACGGTCTTCCCTTTCAATGTTATGGGCACATTGGGGAGGATCCCTAAAGGTCGACTGGTTCCTTTATCGAAGCCTGTTAGATTTCTCATTTCAGGCAAAAGCGCTGGTGAACCAAGCGCTTTCCAAGAAATAGAGGAAAGGATACTCACAGATGCCCCCTCATCAATGATGGTGCCAGCGATTACCATTCTGTATATTTGAACGATAATTCTGAATGGTATGCTGGCTGGTAACCGGGGTCTGCCTAGTTGGTTCTAGTCGAAGGACACAACCAGGTTGCTTGGTGGTGGGACCGAATAGACGGCCGGATATCGCTCTGACGAACTTCCTTCCTTCGATAAAGGAATGGGTGCATTGCCCCCGTGTTCGTCAGAATCTGTGTTGATGAAAAGAATCTGGATGGTGTCATCCTTATCCTCTTCAGTGACTGTATCATTCGAAGATAAATCCTCTGAAGGTAAGACCGGGTTAACTGCCACCTCGACCTTTTGACTCTCGTCTGGTATTGATTCAGTTGGTTTATCCTCAATGATAGACGCTTCAGCTGACCACTTGGGCGGGCCAGCTGGATTCTCAACTAACGAAGGACTTGGCAAGAGTTTTTGATATCCAGGAGGAAGTCGTAACGGTGAGACCAGAAGATCTTCCAAGACTCTTTTAGCCTCGTCTAAGAAGGGACAACGGTGGAGGGCGTGGTTGCCTTCGCACAGTCTACAGGGAGGTCTAGCCCTCCCTTTCTGTCCTGGAACTTCACTTTCGCTAGTTGACGGTGTACTTTCAACATGGCTATCAGAGGTTGACGACACCGGATTGTGCAAACGGGGAGACCAGTCCCTTAGTATCCGAGGGATGCAGGGACAATCTCTATGAAAGTGGTCTCCCTTGCAGATGACACATGGCGATTTAGGCCTGGTCAGTGCTGTGTGTGGATTTTCATCAGACGACACTTGTTTTCCCTTATTTGCCTTTGGCTCCTTCTTCTTTTTCTCTTTCTTCTTCTTTTCTTTCTTCTCCTTAGGAACTTGGTTTTTAGTCTTACCAGTTCCGTTACGCGAAGAGGAAGGAAGAGAGGAAGAATTATAAGAAGTAGAAGGTTGGTGGGAAATTCTAGACTCGTCTAATTGTTGATTCGACTGTTCAGGAATAGTGGTGTTCTGAACGACATTAGTTGAGAAAAGCCAGACCGACAGACCAATTGTCAGTCCTGGAAGCGACAATGTGGCCATATGGGGCGCACCAACATCTCCCCAAGAGGAGAAGGGACTAGGATTTCCACCAAGGGGAATTCCTTGGTTGGTGGGCTCCATTTTCTCAACCTAAAGATCAACGCAGGACAAAGGGGTGATTGTTCCGTTTAAAATAAATTTTTAACGACGCTTAGACACAACTTGCTTTTTCACTTTTAAAGAGTCGAGAAAAAGCTAAAGATGACTCTAGTCTCCTTCGATGTTTTAACGAGCCCGAAGTGACAAATGCTCGGATGGACTTTTTCCGTTATAGAGTCTAAAAAAGGCCAAAAGGAACTGCTCTGGAGTTCTAGGTAGAGGGTGTGCCAAACTTTTCGCAAAACCGCAGAATACTTTTTAGGGTACGGGCGGTCGATCTTCCTGAATGCTGTGTTCAGTGCATTGCGATCAGTAGGGCGGCCGACACGGCTTCCTATCGATAAAGGTTATATTCCTATAGGGGTCTCCCAATATATACGCGACAGTACGTGGGAGCACAATCCGTACTGGTACTAATCGTCCCTTAGGAGGAATCACCCAACCATCAGTGAGGCGACCAGTGACCAGGTTTTACGATGCCGGAACACGTCTCTAGCTTAGACCTCTATGTTGTGTGTTATGTTGCAAAGCGTTGTTAAGTTCATTCAATTTATTTTAGGTTGATCTTTTTTAGAAGTTTTCCTTTTTGGATCACCACGAGATGTATGATACAATTCCTAAACGCAGTCTAAAGATGATAAGCAAGCTTTATATCTTTTCAACAATGAAAATCCTAGCTACAAGGGGAAAAGAAAGACACCATCTTTTCTCAAAGAGCATAGAGCACACAGTAATGCACTTTTTCCTAAATCAACATACAAACTGTCAAAATGCAAATGCACATATGCATGTATTTGTTTTCGCTTTCTTAATATTGATGCCTAAAAAGAAAGCTGTTATATAAATTTGAATTCGATTTCAAGTGAAAACACAAACAAGTTCCTTTTTCGAAATCAAAAAGACGATTACGACACTTTATGATTTACTTGTTTCGACACTTTGAAATGCATAAATTCAAACCAAAAGACAAAAGTAAAAGCTAAATCAACTGAGAACAGCAAACAAACTCACTCCTAAGATCAAAACGACACTTACGACAGGTCTAGATCTAGGGGCGACAGTATGACTAGTTTACTTTCGTAATGGGAAACTGCAAATGATGTAACAAATACACAAAGAACAAATACAGTTTCTTTATATAACCGAGGCTTGAGGCAAAGAAAAGGGGTTTCAGATAGGTACACTCACTGATAACAGGCTGCAAAAAACAGAGATGAAACTGAGCAAAAGGAAGCAGGGAACCACAGCTACACAAGGCAAAGACTGATCAGCGCACTCCTAACACAGAGGTTTTGACATTCAGCGCAGGTAGCCTTCACGGGACCTGCGTTGAAATGCAGAACCTCTTCACAGAGTCTGCGCTGAAGCAGAAACGAGAGTTGTTTCTGGGTTCTGGGTTTCGGTTTGCAGTTTTTTCTACAGTTTTTGGCCGGATAAAAGCTATCAATTAGGTACAATTAAGAGGATGATTTATAGGAGGACTAAGATCTATCACAAAGGGCTGTTAGAGCACTTGTGGATCAGCTTCTCAGATCATAAACAGGCCCAGTGAGAGGGCTAGAGTAGCTGATCTCTACTTTGCATTTGTAAATAGCAAATGCAGTTCGATTCGGCACTCTTGAGTTTATGAAATGAATAGCAATAGAAACACAAATAAACTAACAAGATACTCTCCCTAGTGGAGTCGCCAATTTTTTGTTGGGAAAAGTATCCAATTCGGAATGCCCCTATCCCACTCTAAGAGGTGATAGTGCCTTAGCAACAAACAAGGAAAGCTATCTAAGTATTCTTCTTTATGAAATGCAAATAGAGAAAGAGGGATGTAACTAACCGGTGTCTTCCGCTAGTTTGTCGATCCAATCTCTCTCTCTTTCGTTCGCTTTCCACTGCCTGCTCTTTCACTGGTCCAGCTTCACACGGTTCCTACAAGATCACAAGAGCAGAAGACTACACGAAAGATATAGATTCACATTCATAACTAGTTTAGGATCAGATATAAACTAAATATGCAAATACAACAAAACATCATTGAAATACAAGCACATAGGAGAAACTCAAGTAGCTTTATTGATATGATAAACAAGGTTCAGGAGGAGATACAACCAATTGAGTCCCGATCCAGCATCTACCTCCCAGCAAAAGAATCCCTTCCTCTCCTCCAACAAAGCATAAATCACCCAATGTACTAATCTCAATCTCAAACCAACAACAATTCTCTGCAAATACAAAATTCCAGCCTCTTGAACCTCTGGGTGAGAGATCCATATATAGATGTGAGCAAAGAGGATGAGTCAGCTCATGTTTTGACTTGTGGCTTCTCACTGTCAGTTCTTGCTTCCACTTGGAGGTTGAGAACCTCTTACTCATCACTAGTCGAATTCATTGAGGCAAGTGTCATTGAGGAAGATTCTGGAAGCTTCCAGGGTCTTTCCACCTCGTTGAATGAACTTACCATTTGTCAATTCCCACTCAGTGCACCCTGGTAGTGCTTCTACCTGCGTTGCAGTGCAGACTTTGCATTTCAGCGCAAATAGCTAGTGGAGCTCCTGAATTGATCCTGATTTGACCATTTCTGAGTTGTTTTTGGTGGAGAACTTCTGGGAGAAGCTGTCATTGGTTGACCTTGTTCCTTTAGGGGTAGGAACAACTCATTTAGGGACTTTGGATCCCTTGGATTATTGACATTTCATGCTCAATGCTGTAAGGCACAAAAATTTCTATAACAATCATGCTCTTCATAGGTAGCTGAGACAAGGTGATGGCTAGCTCTTTGATTAATCCCAAACATTTCACTTTTCTAGAGTCAAAAGAAAACAGGTCATGATAAGACTTGGTAATGTCAAGACCCAAATCATCCATGACAGCCTTGGGCATTAGATTATGGCTGGCTCCTGTGTCTAGAAGGCAGTTGTGAAGGATTTTGTCATGAATAGTCAAAGAGACATAGAATGATGGGGAGTTGTCATCACAATTTTCAATCATTGGGCTGAGAACAACAACTGGTTTGTCGTCTTGCAGATTTACATAGTCAATGGAGGCTTGGATGGCTTTAGGCTCAAGGGCCTCAAGGATAGATCTCTTGAAGGACTCATTCTTCACTAGTTCAATCAGAGGTATAGGTATTCTTAGCTTCTGAATTTCTAATTCAAAACTAAAAGGAGAAGGAGACTTGTCAATGCCTCTTACCTCATGAGCTGGAGCTTTGAGGATGATGGGATCAACTGCTGGTCATTTTTTCTTATTAGCTTGCTATATTGCAGGGACATCAGCTCTCTGAACAGGAGTTTCCTTGGCATTATTCATCTTCGACCTCAAATCATATCTGTGTTGATCATCAATTTGCAAAATAGCTCCACCATCCCACTCTTGGCTGATCTGGTCATTGAATAATGACTTTTCATAGGTAGCTAAGGTCAAAAAGGAGGCACTGCCTTTGTCTTCCAGACAATGGATCTCATCATCTTCTTCAAACTGCTCTTCTTCCATGACTACATTCTGGAAAGGGGTCTTCACCCTCTGGTCTTCATTGGCATCTTTGCTTCTTTGCAAAATCTGCAACTGCTCGTTAGCTCTTCTATATGGATTTGGGTTTCTAGGAGAAAATGTATTAGGAACTCTTCCTTTCCCATGGTGCTACTCAACCTTTAATTTGGAGATTTCAGAGGCTAATGACTCCATCATCTTGGTCATTTTATCTATCTTGGGATCTGAAGATGATGAAGATTTTCCCCTGTCTCCTTCTATCAACATTCCCCTTGAGCTTCTCTACATCCATGATGTTCGATTCTACTTCCAAGGCTGCATCCTACATATTAGCCAAGGTAGCACATCGTCTCTCCCTCAACAGTAGACATAAGTCAGAATCAAAGGCACTGGCATAGGTGAGTTTAGCAGAGTTAGTGGTGGGTTTTACTTCAGCTGGTATCTTGATGTACATGCAGTTAAACCTCTTATTAAAATCATACAACAACTCACCATTTTCCCTCTTTAAGTTCCCAAACTCGGTGTGGTAGTAGAGTAGATCCTTCTTATCCCCTCAATTCTTTAGGAATGCATCACCTAAAGCCTCAATATCTGCTATAGACCTTGGGGTCAGTTCTCTGAACCATTTTCTAGCCTCTCCATCTAGACTTTGGACAAAGACTCTCATCCATAAATCATCTTCACTAATGTCCAAGTTATCAGCATAGCTATAGAATGATTCAATATGTTCCTTAGCTATAACACCTTCAGTCTCAGTGAACTTAGGCATATACTTTTGATATTCTCCAGTAGGCATGGCATTTAAAGGAGTGGGTAGTACTAGAGGTCCATACCTAGCAGCTATGATTCTTTCCATTTTGGTAGGTGCTGCCATAGTTGTGGTAGCTATAAGGGTACTGGAAGTCTGAATGACAGAGGGTTGAGGAGTGACTGATAGGACTAAAGGAATATGATGGATAGGAGAAGAGGCTTCCTTTGGGCTTACAACGAAAGGAGAACCTAAAGAATAAGGATCTCTATGAATCTCTGAGAGTTTGCCTTCACTGCTAGTATTAGATGCTATACTCTCAACATGTATTTGTTCTATTACAAGATTTTCTTGAAGAGATATAGAATATTGTTTAGAGCTACCTGAACCTGATGCTCCTTTCTGCAATGCCTTTCTTTCTTTGATGATTTTTTCAGGGTCAGGTACTGGGTCAGCTCGTGGCTTCTGAGGATTTCTCCAAGTATGCCTCACAAACTGAGCCAGAACTATGGAGTGGAGTCGCCAAGAGGTTCGTCCTCCAGTAGAGTCGCCAGATAGATGACTACAACCCAAATAGTGTCCAAACTTTGTCTATCATCAAAGCTGGATCTATGTTGTCCCCCAGGGAAGCTGAGCTTCAGTCTCCTCTCCCTGGCAATGGCGCCAATTATGTTAGCACTCCAAGAAACTCTCTTAGGTTGTAGCTCGAAGATGCCTGGAAACATATAAATCTTCAATATCGTTCTCTGAACTATTGGAATGGATTGGGGTTTGGATCAAGTCAGATGACTGTTTCAACTCTGTTTTCACTCAAGACATGCATGAACACCCTCATCTTGACAAGGCTTTCGACCACTAATGCTCAATATTTTATAGATTCAATGAATAGATGGAGAATCCTAACTATACCAGCAGATGCATACATAAACACATATGAATGGCTAGCTATAGAAAGTAAATGAAGCTTGCAAATCTAATTTATCAACGTAGAGATAAGATGGCAGTTATCTGGCATTAGACAGAAGAAAACATGAATAACCTATTCAAGTGCAAGCTTAGAACAGAGGATAAGATGGTGATTGAAAATGTAACAACAAAAGAAGCTTGTATTACTGGAATGAAGATGAGATGCTGGGAGGAACAGAGTATCCACAATCTCCAAAAGTTGAAGCCTTCTTACTTCGAACTTTCAGCCATTTATAGGCTTTTTACAATACTCTCGAACTCTCTAAGGCTCGAGATGTCTTAATCTATCCCCTTTGTCTTCTAACTACTTGATGTCGTAACTAGAAAAACATGAGCTCAGAGAGCTCTATTTCTCACAAACACGGTAATCAAATTCTGGTAATTTCATCATGCTATCAGGTTGTTCACTCGTGCCAGTGATGTTCCATGATCATTTCTGTTGGTTGGGCTGCATCGTGCTGTTGTTTTTTTCCCTTTTTGGCCATGCATTCTATTATTTCAGTTCATTGTCCGACTGTCAAAAACACTGACAAAGCCAACAAATTTCCTCCCTGGGTGACTGGTGGGAAGTGGGGTACAGGGGCCGTTGGATGGTGTGGATCGATGGTCAGGATGTTGGTTAGGCGGTGGAGATCAATCTAGTTGGAGATTGGATAATGGAGAGCGCAGCGGAAAGGAGATGAACCGAGAGCGGACACACCGATATTTATGAGTGTGGGTGTATAATTTTTGAAGTCCAGCTTATGGTTCGGCTGTGATTTTTCCCGTGTTTTCCTTTGTATTGCGATAATTTTATGGTCCCAGGTTTTTAAAGGCTTATGGCCAAAGAGAAGCAAGAGGAGACATGGACCATCGGAGCTAAAATAGGGCACATTTCTATTAAAATAGCAAGACTGCACCTCATGCCTAATAGGACTTGTGAAGGTTCCATCACTAGGTATGTCTGTGTACTATGTATCAATTATAGATGACTTCTCAAGGAATACATGGATATATTTCCTTAAGAAGAAATCTGAAGTCTTTGACAGGTTTAAAGAATTTAAGGCTCTGGTGGAAAATCAGATAGAGAAGAAGATAAAGGTGCTGAGGATAGATAATGGTGGAGAGTTTTGCAGTAAGGAATTTGAAGAATTCTGTAAGAAGTGTGGTATAGAACGACAGAAAACTACTCCATATACACCAGAGAAAAATGGAGTTTCAGAAAGAATGAACAAGACGTTGATGGAAAGGGCAAGAAGCATGCTCAGTGATGTCGGGTTAGGACAAGAATTCTAGGCAGAGGCGATGGATACAACATGTCACATGTTCAACAAATCACCTTCATTAGCATTGGAGGATAAGACTCCATAAGAGGTATGGACTCATAAGAAATCCTCTCTTTCACATCTGAGGGTATTTGGATGTGATGCATATGTACATGTTCCAAAGGAGAAAAGAACCAAGTTGGATAGTAAATCTAAAAAGTGCATCTTTATTGGATATAAGGATGGTTTAAATGGTTATAAGCTTTGGAACCCAGTAACAAGGAAGGTTGTGTATAGCCGAGATGGGGTATTCAGAGAGGTGAAAGATGTTATTAAACATGAATTCCCATCAAAGGAAATTGAGAAGATAGATTTTGAGCTTAAGGAGGAAGAATCCGACTCTACAGCAGAAGAGGAATCAGAAGATGAAGAGCCACAAACTCCGGGTGTGAGAAGATCAGTTCGAGAAAGAAGGTAGTCAAAAGGTATAGTCCATCTACTTTCTGTTCAACATTTGCTTTATCTACTACTCATGATGATCTCAGAACTGTGAAGGAAGCAGTAGATTCAGAGGATGGCAAACTCTGGAAAGAGGCCATGGTTGATGAAATGGCATCTTTGCACAAAAATGAGGCTTGGGATTTGGTGGAGTTGTCAGCTGGAAGGAAAACCATTGGAAGCAAATGGGTGTTCAAGAAGAAGACAAAAGCAGAAGGAAAGGTGGAGAAATACAAAGCTCGGTTGGTAGCAAAAGGTTATTCCCAGGTGTCGGGAATTGATTTTGGTGATATTTTTTTTCCTGTTGCCAAGGTAGCTTCTATTAGATTAATTTTATCTGTTGTTGCTGCTTTTGATTTTGAGGTAGAACATATGGATGTGAAGACATCATTCCTTCATGGGGATCTAGAAGAGGAGATCTACATGAAGAAACCTGAAGGCTTTGCAGTGAAGGGTAAGAAATAACTGGTATGCAAGTTAAAGAAGTCTCTGTATGGGTTAAAATAGTCACCAAGGATGTGGTATCAAAAATTTGATACATTTATACGGGGAATTGGCTTCACCAGAAGTAAAGCAGATCACTGTGTGTATTTTAAATTAATTGGTGACCGTGTTATTTATCTGGTCTTGTATGTGGATGATATGTTGCTGGTTGGAAATGACAAAGAAATTATCCGGGATTTGAAGACCCAATTGTCCTCCAAATTCAACATGAAAGATCTTGGTGCTGCAAACTATATTTTGGGCATGGAAATTAAAAGAGATTGGGTAAAGAGGAAGCTCTGGTTAAACTAGAGGAAGTATGTCGAGACAATATTGCAGAGGTTTAATATGCATGATAGTAAACCAGTGAAGGTTCCTATTCATGTTGGTGTAAAGTTATCTATTGAATAGTGTCCCAAGACACAAGAAGAGGAAGAGGACATGTCCTGTGTTCCATATGCAAGTGCAGCCAGTAGCCTGATGTATGCGATGGTTTGTACTAGACCAGACATTGCACGTGCAGTGGGAGTATTGAGCAGGTTTATGTCAAAAAAAGGAAAGAAGAATTGGACAATAGTATGGTGGGTTTTCAAGTATTTGCGTGGCACTAGTGATTATGGTTTGTGCTACCAAGGAAGACCAGGATTGGACAGAGTTTTGGATATCCGTGGTTTTGTTGATGCAGACTGGGCTGGAGATCTAGATCAGAGAAGATATACAAGTGGGTATGTGTTTAACCTATTTGGAGGTGTAGTCATCTAGATGAGTAAGAAACAATCAGTAGTGGCATTATCAACTACAGAGGAAGAATACATGGCAGCCACTCATGCAAGCAAGGAAGCAGTTTGGTTGCAGAGATTGTGTTCGAGTATGGGGTTAGTACAGGGAGCCATAAGGATAGACTGTGACAGCCAAAGTGAAATTTTCGTGGCAAAGAACCCTGCTTATCATTCAAAGACAAAGCACATTGATGTTCAATATCACTTTGTGGGGGATATGATAGAAGACAATAAGGTGTTGCTGGTAAAGGTGGACACTTTGAAGAATACTGCAAATGCATTGAAAAAATATGTGAGCTTTGAGAAGTTCTCTTGGTGTAGAGAAAAAATGGGCATTTCAGGCTGGACAAATGACTAAGCTCTAATGTGGCCCCATGTGGAAAGAAAACAACAAGTGGGAGAATGTTGGGTTGTGTTATATTCTTTCCACGACTAGCCTTCGTAGTTTACGGGGGGCCCAGAGCCCCCCCTTTGTTGTGTTGACTGCATAGCAAGGGGGTCATAAGGGCTTTGAGGGGGGTAGTTAGCCCCCCTCTACGGGGTCCAGGGTAGTGCCCCAGGGAATTTTTTTTTGGACTGTATATTAGGTTGGGCGGACCTACCTATGGTTTTGTGCATGGTTTTCGCACATGGTTTTGGACACGATGGTTTTTGGTCCATGGTATTGGATGCTTCGGCATGTATAAATATGTATTGTAACATTGAAATGAAAATAACAAAAAATCAAGCTAGTAGTCCCAATTTTGGGATCCAGGGGAAAATCTCTATGTATATGTGTTTTATGTGTTATTCTCTCACATTGTTTATTTTCTGTTGTTAGAATTCATATGCAGGTAATTTCTGTACGGGGTTAAAACCTACAATCGTAGCTTTGGTAAATCATTGTAAATTTCTCTGTTCTCTTATCTATAGAATATACAAAATGAACATTAACAAATTTATTTCATATACAACATCAATTGACATCCAATGTCTGGAATCATTCCCTACTTTGCATAATGAAAGCTCTGCTTTCAACAACCCCCCGCTTTTGCAAAGGACTTGCAACGCATTAATCCTACCACAATTGGCCACAAAAATAGCAATAACATAACAATATCAATGTAAAAGCATCACCACCTATGAAAAGGGCCTACATTCTCTCGAGCATCCTTTTTCATCTACACACTCACAAGTAAACATAATGATATTAATTCCATATTTCTTCAGTGTACAACCAATATGCAAAGGACCTGGCATCATTGCGGATCAAGTCACAAATTGATGCCTAAGATATGAAATGACATTTAAGAAGTGTTGATTTTAATGGTATTCATTAATTAGTGATCATCATCAATTTTGCTAGTACTGATTTGCCTGATCTTTAATCAGAAAATACTAGTGTGAAATTAGTTACTTTAAATCATATATGTTTTACTTAAATTCCAATTCAAAATAGTCCAATTGATATGATTATGTTTGATGATTGACACGTTTCGCATGCTTTAGAAATTGATATCAAGATGCTATTTTATTAATACTTTAGATTGCATTCTATTCTGATTAACTAGATATATCATGCCAATAAATACAAGTCTTTTTTCCATTTATTCACCGAACTAATGCATATTCAGGACATTCACTATGTAAACTTGTTTTGTTATTTGCCAATTCTGAATTAGGTAATTTCACATTCATTAATTGTACTTGTATTGTCCAATATTAAACAAACCGAGTTCTTCAAATAAATAATAATAATTTCATTTTGTAAAAGTTACAATGATATCTTTGCATAATGAAGCTCTGGTAGCAAAAGGCATGAGTATCAAAATCAAATTGCAAAAGGTTACTTTTCTAAATGGTTTAGACATTAGCACTTCTGAAACTAAACATTGTAACTATAATTAACATTGTAATTGATGCGTGTTTATCGAACTTTGCAAATGTGGCGTATATAGAGCTCTTTAAATTTATGGACATGAATTTGTTCTCCACACATGCTTCCTCCTAAAAGCCAACTCCGCACAACCACCTCCACACAACTTCCTCTGCATAGATACTTCCATTGTTGCGAAATACGTTCATAAATAATAATTAGAAAAGAGATTTAACATAACACAAATGCATATGTGCAAGACTACAGATAAAATCCATAGTGTGCAAAAAACTATCAAGATTTCGTTATATGAACCTATCAAAGTTTGCAAATGTGGCGCATGTAGAGCTCTTTACATTTATGCACATGCATTTTTTCTCTGCACATGCTTCACGTAGTGACTACAACGCAATCATTTCCTCGAACACTTCATCGCTTTGTTGTGTGGATCAATGCATCACAATGCTTCATTTGCTTTATGATTAGTCCTTAGTCAAGCTTTCATTATATGTGATCAGGTGCTCAAAATTATGCTAAAAAATCAAATTGTTAGAATCATGATAAGCTTAGCTTCAGATCGAAGAGCTCATCATTTTGAATCCAATGGTGTGAATGACACTAAAATACGAGCTCATATGCAAAAGTTAGAGCAAGTCAAGGTTCAGGTTTGACTTGGACGCATGGCAAGATTGGATGACATGGCAAAGGTCCTATCAAATGGGAAGCGCCAAGGGTCAGGTTGCCACTAGGTCCTGCATATCACATATCGGGGAAAAATATAGGACACAGGTTAAGAATCGGCCCCCAATAGCACCAATTTTCGATTAGGATATCACATATTTCAAATCGGAGGTGGATGAGTATTATAGAATTAGTCTCGATGGAGACAGGTTGCAATGTGATTTATTACATATCACAATTGCAGAAAATGGTTGGTGATTGTGATTTCTGATAGACTGCCCAGACACGATATTTTTATATGTTGCAGTTTATATCCCTGTCAGGTCCGCCGATGTCGCAATGTATGGGTTTTGGTCCTTGTTGATTGCGATTTTTGAACCCGCTGGGAAGTATGACTCCGGTGGCCGAAATGTGGCAAATTTAGTGGATTTTAGGTTGAATTTGATGGTTACTGGCCGAAAAAGGGGACTTTGTTGAGAAAATTATGGGATTACTAGGAGAGGTCATAACTTCTTTAGTTCTTATCCAAATTATGGGCAAAAAGAGTCAATTCTATCCATTTTGGCTATTTTGAACTAAAAGAGACAGGTTTCAGAGGCATTTGAGCATTGTAAACACAGTTTGTTGTAATTTTTTAGCATAATACAGAGGACCAAGCATTAGAAGCTGGACCAAGGAGACGTAGCCCAAGAGAGCTGAACTACTCATCAAATCCCTGTGTTGTGTGTTGTATTTTGATGTTCTTTGTTGTTGTTTGGTTGTTCTTCAACATATGTTTTATGTTAAATTGTTTATAACATTTACATAAGAAAATATCATGGGAATCAATTAATTAAGAAAAAAAGTGAATCCTTAAGAACTTGATAAGCAAATGATAAGCATCTTTCATTTTTTTCTGAATGGGGAATTAGCACAACATTACTAATCTGCTCAATTTCAGATCAAGTTGGTCTCAGAGCACTGGTTTTTTTCTTACTAGATTTTCTTTGTGAAAGAAGGATTTAATTGTTTGGAATTTTATGTCATGCTTACAAGGTTAAAACTCAAAAGAGGTGAAGGAAAACTAGTTGGAAGCCCTAAAGTTGGGTCAATGGGAAGAAGAGCAAGGTTTCCAAAATCTCCAACACCATTTCAGCCTCAAGTTGCAGTTGAGACTCCAGAGATCATGTGTCGAGAAGGAGAACCTACAAACATGACAGAAGATGAGAAGACCTTCAAAAATGATTTCTTTGATATGACAGAGATGGTGAAGGTCCTCTATGAAGAGAGAAATAACATTTTGCAAGGACAAATTTTCAAACCTCACAATGGAGATGATCCGTTAATGAAAAAGGTATTATAGATTATGTGTGAATTCGCTTATGTTACTTAGTGCAACGGATCGAAAAGATTGTGAATAACATAAACACATAAACAATTTGAAAACACATTCAAACACATCAATACAGCCAAATTTAATAAAGGAGTTCATCAGACTTTCTGGCTACATCTCCTAGTCCTTTCGCTTCCAGTGCTGACCTCTTTATTTTGTCTTCAAAATGTTGTTACAGGTATGAGCTCGAAAACAAAGTCTCAAATAAGAAAATGGACATCATCACTGAATTTAGCTTGAAATTTTGAGTCAAACGAGTATAAACTCGACCATATTTGGCCATTGTGACCTCTAGACCCCCTGGAATGGTCCAAAACCACCTCTGTTCCTGCAAAACCACCCTCTGTTTGGCAAAAACCACCCTCTACCTGCATAAAACCACCTCGAACTACGAACTAGTGGTAAGGCGGGTTCAACACCTGCACTATTTATTAAAAACTAGGTTCGGCTTTGTTTTAAACCCGAACTGTAGACATGATGGTTAACGGAGGTATGCAAAGTCATAGCATATATATAATTTTGGAAGGGTCGAGGGTTTGAAACCCCCACCCAACCATTCTGCCATTATATATTGGATATGTGATATGATATATGTTAACTTTGTCGATCCGTTGGTTTATACCATAGTTGTATGGTATAATATACCATATGTTTATTGAGATTGTAGTGAATGTGGGATATATGAGATACATAAAATCAAAGGACCGACGGTCATGGGGTTGACCCCGACCGTCCGACCTTTTTCCGGTGAAACCTTCGATACCTAATAAATACAAGTTCATCGCAAATCTAAACAAGCCCCAAAGTAGCCCATTCGGTGCGGTCCTCCAACAAAAATGTTGCCACTCTAGGAGGTCAAGGGTTCAATCCTCCCTAACCCCAAAATTTTGGGATTTCATGCCAACATTGTGCAAATCTGGGCTACCACATGTCAACACCAAAGTGGCCTATATAAACCAATCAAAAATTGCCACGTCACCTCTTCTACTGACATCATCCAGGACCTGTGGCTCATTCTTGGGTTGCCATGTTTCCATGCTGACATAGGCATTGACTGTTGACCATTGATCGTTGACTTGGTTGACTATTGACCTTTGACTTTTGACTTTTTTGCCCTAGTTTTCCACAAAATTTAACTGGCTCTAACTTCTCCATCCGAACTCGGATTTACACACCGTTCGTACCATTGTAATTGTATCAACGATCACTTCAACTTGATGCCATTTTAATCTGTATTTGAAGATTTTGATATGGAGGCAAAACTAAATCCATTTTGGATCACTCCTCCCCACTGGAAGCTTTTGGACCACCAAAAGTTGGTTTTAGTTGTTGAACAAGTGAGGATAAATTTCCTTCACTTTTCCAATCTCTATCCGTCGTGCTTTACTTGGATTTGTACCTTTGAGTCCAACTCGAAGATACTCAACATTTCCCCATCATGAAGTCCTTATCCTCCTGTCAAGAACTGTGTCCTCCTGTAGCTCATTGAGATACTCGAGCAAAAGATCTTCAATGGAAGGTAGCTGACCTTGCTCTTCGAGATCTTCAATCAATGAAGGCTCATACAATCGCAAGTTTTCAACATTTACGATAGAATAGATCTGCATATAAGCTAGTAGATCTAGGCAGAAAGCATTTTCACCAATTTTGTCAAGTATTTTGAAAGGACCATATCTAATTAGTTTCAAATTTTTACCTTCCCCTTGCAGTCTTTCTTTGCTGATGTACAACCAGACTTGATCACCAACTTGAAAACTATGCCTAACTCAATGCTTGTCATGTCACGCCTTATACGTTGCTTGGCTTCTTTCCAGCTATTCTTGTACTGCCTGACAAATTTCCTAGATTTGTTCAATGAACTTGGTCTCTTTGTCCACATCACTGTGTCCATCAACTGCTATGTCTTTACCAAATACATAATCCAAGGGAGACTTTGGTATAAAACCAAAACAAGTCTCAAAAGGAGATCTCTGAGTAGAAGAATGTTTTGCATGGTTGTAAGCATGTTGCACATAACACAAATGCTCATCCCAAAGTTTGGGATGCTTGCTACAATATCCTCGAAGAAACTATATCATTGTCTTGTTGACCACTTTTGTCTGACCATCTGTTTGTGGATGAAATGTCGTGCTCTTCTTTAACTTTGTGTCCATTAAATCCCATAGAATTGGCCAAAATTTCGCGACAAATTGAGAATCTCGATCGGATACAATAGAAGTGGGTAACCCAAAATGAACCCATACATTTTGAAAGAACAACTTTGCAGTTTGTTCAGTTGTGACCTATTTATTACATGGTGTCAAAATACACATCTTACTAAACCTATCCACAACTACATACAAATAATCATGACCCTTTCTAGACTTTGGCAATCCCCCAACAAAATCCATGGAAACACTTTCCCAAGGATGAGAAGGAATTGGAAGTGGAGTATACAAGCCTAATTTTCTATTACTTGGCTTTCTTGTAGCACACATAGTACATCCTTTAATATATCTAGAAACTGTCTCATTCATCCGTGGCCAATAGCAGAATATTTGTAATTGTGCAACTGTTTTACTTACACCAAAATGACCTAATATGAGAGAAGTATGTGCTTCTCGAATTATATTAACTCTTTCAGTTTTTGGAATGCATAACTTTCCCAAATGATATAAGAGTTTGTCCTTTATGAAATAATCCAATTCTTCTACCTGTTTGCCATGACTTAAAGTTGCATATACATCCTTAAAATTTGTGTCTTGAGCATATTGTTCAATGTAACTTTCGTGAATTACTGAGTTATGCTTGAGTATTGTGGATTCATTTATATTGGTCTTGATAACATGTCTGCAACCTTATTACGTATTCCCTTCTTATATCTAATAACAAGATGAAATTGATGTAGAAAACCCATCCACCGATAGTGTCTTGATTGTTGCAATTTAGTTTGTGAGTGTAAATATTTAAGTGGTTGATGAACTATATGTATGATTGTTTCTTTACCCATTATGTATGGTTTCCACTTTTTAACACTCTGAACTAATGCATATAACTCCTTATCATATGTAGGATAGTTAACTACTACTAATGTGAATGTCTCAGAATGAAAGCATATAGGCTTTCTGTGTTGCATCAACACTGCCCCCATGGCATATTCACTTGCATCTATCTCGATCTCAAATGGATGCTGAAGATCTGGCAGTGCAACACTGGTGTTGTACTGATCCTTTCTTTCAATGTGTCGAAGGCTTTCTACTGTTTTCCTCCCCACTGAAACACCTGTTTCACACTTGTCAAAGCATGTAAAGGAGCTGCAATCAAAGAAAAGTTAGCAATAAACTTTCTCCAATATTGCGCTACCCCTAAGAAACTTCTAACTTCTATAGCAGTATTGGGCTTAGGCCAATTTACAATGACTTTGACCTTAGAGGGATCTATCTTCAATTCACCACCCCCTACAATATAACCCAAATAATTCAAAGATGTTCTGCCAAATTCACATTTTGACAGTTTTACATAGATATTTTCTCTTTTCAAAACATCTAAAATCTGCTTTACATGTTCATCCCATGTTCTACTGAAAACAAGAATATAATCTAAATAGACTATTACAAAATCATCAATGAATGGTCTAAATACATCATTCATGACTTGCATGAATGTAGCTAGAGCGTTATTTAAGCCAAAAGGCATAACCATCCATTCATAGAGTCCTTGCTTTGTTTTGAAAGCAGTCTTCCATACATCCTGTTCTGCAACTCTAATCTGATGGTAGCCCCTTTGCAAGTCCAATTTAGAGAAGTAAACTACATCTTTTAACCGATCTAACAAATCATCATTACGAGGAAGAGTATAATGATTCTTTATTTTGATTTTATTAAATGCTCTAAAGTCAATGCACATTCTCCATGAACTGTCTTTCTTTCGCACTAACACAATAGGTGATCCACATGGTGATGTTCTTGGTCGAATAAACCCTTGATCGAGCAACTCCTATACCTTCTTCTTTATCTCTGCATTCTCTAGAGCTGATAACCTGTACATTCCAATGTTAGGTAGTGGAGCATCTTGCTGCAAATAAATCTCATGTTCTATCTCTCGCTTGGGTGGAAGCCCTTTAGGCTCTTGAAACAAAATATCATAATCGGAAACAACTTTAACTAGATCTTCTTTCTGTTTAGGATTACAGCCTTGGAAAGAATCGGATTTATCAATATCCTTTGCTTTTACAATCATAAGTAAAAATTGTTTACTTGAATTTACAATTCTTTTCATTTGTCCTAAATTTATGAGAGAGAAATTATCTTTGAGTTTATGAGCCCTTACAATATATTCAATTCCATCCTTAATGAGTTTATACTTATTTTCAGTTTGATAGAAGATATCATTTCTATCGTACAAGTAGGGAATTCCTAATACAATTCCACATATGTCCAATGGGACTATGTCTAACTCAACCTCATCTACAAACTTTGACCCAATAGCAAAACAAAGTTTACATTGTTTCATAACTTGTAGCTTAGTTTTGTCACACACCCAACCTAATGGAGATGGCTATTTATGAGGTTTTGTTTCTAGACCCAACTTCTTTACAATTTCTTCAGAAATCAAATTAACTTGTGACCCATTATCAAATAAAGTATCAATTTTAGTATGCTTGGAAATGACTCTAATGTGAAATAACTCATTTCTTTTCCTCTCATCATTATCATTATCAACAAAACGTGAAGAAGTACTTGTAGATGCTTTAGAATCTTTACCTTTTATACCTATAGTTGTAACCGTTGTCTCATCACCTGAATCTGATCCCAAGACTTTTTGAATAACAACAACATTCTTTCACTCTTTACTCCATAACTTCTTAGGCTTCGATTCTGGATGCAATGACCAGCAATGTGCTTCATCGTGACCTTCCTTCTTACAATGAGTGCATGAAGGTTTATCTTTCTTCACAGTGTTTGTTTTCTTCTCCTTCCATTTAAGTTTCTTCTTGCCTTTATTCTTTTTTTCAATAGGTTTGGATGATTTCCCAACATCTTGGGTTACATTTTTACCTCTAGCTTCTATACGAGTTTCTTGAACCGATACATCATCTAAACTAGTTGGATTAAACATAAGGGCGGTATGCTTCAAATAACTATGAAGACCACCTATGTATTTCAACAATGTCTCTGGTGAGTCCAATGATATGCCTAATGTTAAAGCTCTCTTACAGAATTCCTGAGTATAACTTTGAACACTTTGACCTTTTAATTGATGTAGTGTTTGCCAACTCATCATTGCTTGTTGCATATAATCCAAAGGATAAAATTGCTTTTAAATGGCAGAAACAAATTCATTCCAAGTTGAAATGATTTTACCATGCTTTTGGAGATCTACTTGTGCCTTGTCTTCCCACCATACAAGTGCGGTTCCTCCAAGTCGAAGGTTAGCAAGCTGGATCTTCTTCCTTTCTGAAACAACTTTCTACACCCTGCAATACACTTCAATTTGTCTTATCCAATTATCAAGCCTTTTAACGTTAAGTTCTCCATCATAAATTAGCAAATCAAATTTTACATCTAATTTGATCAAAGAGGATTTCTTCTTTTTCTTCTTAGAAGGAATAGATTTATGAGAAGAAGAGGATGATGACAATGATGGTGATGATGGAGGAGATGGTGAAGGAATCATTCCTCCCTTTCCCTTATCTTCTTGATCTCTAGGTGATGAAGTTCCTTCATCTTTGTTCTTCTTAAACTCGCGATACATCTCTTCCACCATTACATGTATCGTCATGAAACTATCCAAGAATTGAGATTTTGATCCAAGTGGAGTTTTTTCTGCCATCCTTCTTTGTGAAAAGACCCTTCCAATCTCTGGATTCACCTCAACAAGTTCACCTTCACCTCATCCAAGCCTCAACCTATTAAGCATTCAAATCTTCACACAAACTTGTCAAACCTTAAAAACCTTGCTGCTCTGATACCACTTGATCCGTTAATGAAAAAGGTATTATAGAATATGTGTGAATTCGCTTATGTTACTTAGTGCAACGGATCGAAAATATTGTGAATAACATAAACACATAAACAATTTGAAAACACATTCAAACACATCAGCACAGCCAAATTTAATAGAGTTCACCAGACTTTCTGGCTATGTCTCCTGGTCCTTTCGCTTCCAGTGCTGACCTCTTTATTTTGTCTTCAAAATGTTGTTACAGGTATGATCTCAAAAATAGAGTCTCAAATAAGAAAATGGACATCACCATTGCGTTCAACTCGAAATTTTGAGTCAAACGAGTATAGAATTGACCATATTTGGCCACAATGACCTCCAAACCCCCTGGAATGGTCCAAAACCACCTCTGTTCCTGCAAAACCACCCTCTACTTGAATAGAACCACCTCGGACTGCGTGCTGGTGGTAAGGAAGGTTCGACACCTACATTGTTTATTAAAAACTAGGTTCGGCTTTGTTTCAAGTCTGAACTGCTGACTTGATGGTTAGTGGAGGTATGCGAAGTCGTAGCATATATATAATTTTGGAAGGGTCGAGGGTTTGAAACCCCCACCCGACCATTCTGTCATTATATATTGGATATGCGATATGATATATGTTAACTCCGTTGATCCGTTGGTTTATACCATAGTTGTATGGTATAATATACCATATGTTTGTTGAGATTGTGGTGAATGTGGGATATATGCGATACATAAAATCAAAGGACTGTGGTCGTGAGGTTGACCCTGACTGTCCGGATTTTTTCTGGCAGAACCTTCAATACCCAATAAATACAAGTTCATCACAAATCTAAACAAGCCCCAAAGTAGCCCGTCTAGTGCGGTCCTTCGGTGAAAATGTTGCCACTCCGGGAGGTCAGGGGTTCGATCCTCCTTGACCCCAAAATTTTGGGATTTCATGCCAACATTGGGCAAATCTAGGCTGCCATGTGTCAGCACTGGATTGGCCCGTATAAACCAATCAAAAACTGCCACGTAACATCCTCTACTGAAATCATCCAGGACCCGTGGCTCATTCCCGGGATGCCACGTGTCCCTGCTGATGTAGGCATTGACCATTGACCTAGTTGACTGTTGACCTTTGACTTTTGACTTTTTTGCCCTAGTTTTCCACAAACTTTGACTGGCTCTAACTTCTCCATCCGAACTCGGATTTACGCGTCATTCACACCGTTGGAATCATATCGATGAGCACTTAAACTTGATCCCATTTTCATCTGTATTTGAAGACTTTGATCTGGAGGCAAAACTGAATCCATTTTGGATTAGGACAAGGATCTTCAGAAGGAGGTAATGGGAATGGAAACAAACCTCCACCCTCTCCACCATCTTCTTCATCTTTGTCTTCCCAAGCATCTTCACACTCTTCCACTAATACAACCCTTACTCATACTCATCATTATTCTTCAAAAGAAACTGGTAAATCACCTTTTCTAAAACTTGATGTTAAATTCAAGTTTCCCATGTATAATGGTGAAGTTAATGCAGAGAAGCTGGATAGCTAGATTCGTTAGTTGGAGGTCTATTGTAGAATTCAAAACCTTCAAGAGGATGATATCAAAATTCAGTTGGTTTCATTAAGAATGGAGGGTGCAACACTCATTTGGTGGGAAGCAAGGACTCAAGACGAGATCAAAAAACATGGTAAGATCTATACTACTTAGTTTGATTTCATTGTTGTAATAAAAAGACAATTCTACCCTTTAGCTCATATGCAAAAAGCTGTCATGAATTGGAAAAATTTTAGACATTTAAAAGGTCAAAATGTGAAGAGTAGACTGGCAGTAACAAGATACTTTACTAAAATACATAGCAGTTTTGCATAGCTATCTTCGACACACCATTCTTATGTTTAATCCCATGGATCTTGATGAGGTTTGTGTTCAATTTACACAACTCGAAGAAAGAAGGAAAAATATACAAGAAGAAGATAAGAAGAAGCCATTCCAGAGTGGTAAAAAGGGAAAGAATTCTAAAGGAAAGCAAAAGAAAAATGCTTTTGTTAAGAAAGAAGGGGAGAAACCCATGTGAAAGAATTGTTCCAATGAAGCACATTGCTAGAAGCTTCATCCTGAATTAAGACTGAAGAAATTTAACTATAAAGGGAAACATAAGACAAACATTGTTGTACAACAAGACTTGGGTTCCGACTCAGGTGATGAAACAAAGATTGCAGCCACATTCACTAAAGGAAAATCCGTGGCAAAAACAAGAAAAGAGGAAGTCGTGGCAAGCACCAACGCAACAAATAACTCCAAAAATGCTTCAAATGAAGAAAATAGAATCGAGTTGTTCCATATTAGAGTTATTTCCAAGCACACTAAGATTGATACGCAATTTAACAGTGGATCCCAGGAAAATTTAATTTCTACAAACTTGGTCAAGAAGTTGAAATTGGAAATCGTGCCTCATCATAAACCGTGTCCATTGGGTTGGATGACCAAGGATGAAAATCTTCAGGTCACAAGGAAATGCATTTTAAGGTTTGCTTTTACTACCAATTTCATTGATGAAGTCGAATTAGATGTAGTGCCACTGGATATTTCTGGAATTGTGTTGGGAAGTCTGTATCTTTATGACAGGAAAGCCATTTTCCATAGATTTGAGAAAAAATATAATTTTTTCAAAGATGGAGTGGAGTATATTGTTAGAGCCCATTGTAGAAATCTTAATCTGTCTTTAGCAAGCACAAGGCAAATGAAGTGACTGGTCAATTCCAACAGAAATCTCGTTTTCCTTATGATCAAGCAGAAGAATGAAACGGAGAATGAATCCTTTGTAGGTTGTGATGTGAAGCTGAAATATGAATTGGTCGATGTGGTTAATCAATATGGAGATGTGTTTCAAGAAAAAAATGGATTACCACCAAAAAGGGGAATTCAGCACGAAATTCAACTACAACAAGTTTGTCCACTCCCAAATATCAGTATGTATCAAATGCCAATCCTAGAAAGTTTAGAAATTAAGAAACAAGTCCAGGAATTGTTAGATAAAGGTGTAATTTGTCCCTCTACTTCACCATGTGGTTCACCAATTGTTTTGGTACCCAAGAAAGATGCAACCTAGTGCATGTGTGTAGATTATCAAACTTTGAATAAAATTACCATAAAGAATTGGTGCCCATTGCCCAGAATAGATGATTTGCTAGATCAATTGAAGAATGAAAAATATTTCACTAAATTAGACTTGATTAGTGGATATAATCAAGCTAGAATAGCTGAGGAGGATATTTGGAAGAATTCTTTTAAAATCAAACAGGGATTGTTTGAGTGGCTGGTTATGCCTTTCTATCTTTGCAACACTCCAGCTACATTCATGAGAGTTATGAATGATGTTTTAAGATCATTTCTTGATGAGTTTGTAATTGTCTATTTAGATGATATTTTGATATTTAGAAAATCACGAGAAGAGCATGTCAAGCATGTGAGGAAAGTGTTGTATATCTTGAAAAATGAACAGTTATTTATGAAGATGTCTAAATGTGAATTTGGGAAAACGTCTTTAGTGTATTTGGCCCACATAGTTAGATGAGGTGAGTTGAAGATTGACCCCTCTAAATTTCTGGTCATTGTGAATTGGCCAATACCCAAATCAGTCACAGAAGTAAGGAGTTTTCTGGGAGAAACACAGTACTGGAGGAAGTTTATTGCCAATTTCTCTTCCATAGCATCTCCACTACATGCCTTGACCAGCATGAAGGTTGTCTTCCAATGGGGAGGAAAACAACAAAAAGCATTTGATGCTTTAAAACAAAAGATCGGTTCAACCCCAGTTTTAGCATTGCTGGATTTGAAACAACCATTTGAAATACAAATAGATGCAAGTGACTATGCCATGGGTGCAGTTCTTTTACAGCATGGTAAGCCCATTTCATTTCATTCTGATATTTTTAATGGTGTTGTTATTAACTATCCTACATATGATAAAGAGCTTTACGCATTGGTGAAAATTGTAAAGAAATGGAAGCATTACTTAATGGGAAAATAAACCATTATTCACATCAATCATCAACCTTTTCAATATCTACAATTGCAAAAAAAATTGCAGCAATCAAGGCACTTTCGTTGGATGGGATTCTTACAACAATTCCACTTGGTAATCAGGTACAAGAAAGGTATTTATAACAAAGTTGTTGATATGATTTTTAGAACTATTGTTAATGTAGCCATTTTACTCAAGAATCATTATGTTTTTTCTGAAAGTTATGTTGAACAATACACACATGGTGCTGACTTTCAAGAGGTATATTCAAACTTGAGTCAAGGCCACCAAGTTGAAGAATTAGACTACCATGTACATGATAATTTGTTTTATCATTTGGGAAAACTTTGTGTTCCATAGGGAGAGAGAGTAAATGTCACAAGGGAAGCACACACTTCTCTTATTGTTGGACATTTCGGTGTAAGTAACATAGTGGCAAATCTTTAGAGGCATTTTTACTGGCCTCGTATGCCTGAAAGTGTGTCATGTTTTATCAGAGGTTGTTCATTGTGTGCAGTCAGTAAGCCTAGTAATAGGAAACTAGGATTGTACACACCACTTCCAATGCCTTCACATCCATGGGAGAGTGTTTCTATGGATTTTGTAAGAGGCCTTCCTTTATCAAGAAATGGTCATGATTATCTGTACGTATTTCTAGATAGGTTCAGCAAGATGTGCATATTAATGCCTTGTAAAAAAAAGTTATAGCTAAACAAACAACTTAACTTTTCTTTCAAAATGTGTGGGTTCATTTTGGATTACCTACTTCTATTGTAAGTGATAGTGATTCCCGATTTGTTGGGATTTTTTGGTCAAATTTATGGAACTTGATGCGCACCAAGTTGTAGAAAAGTACAACCTTCCATCCACAAATAGATGGTCAAATTGAAGTGGTTAACAGGAAAGTTATTCATTTGCTAATAGGATATTGCAACAAACATCCTAAGTTGTGGGATGAACAGTTGCATTATATTCAACATGCTTACAACTGAGCAAAACACTCTTCTACTCTAACTTCGCCTTTGTCTTGGTTATTTGCCTAAATTGCCTTTAGATTTCATCTTTGAGAAAGATGTAGCTGTAGATGGACATAGCGAAATAGACAGAGCAAATAAATTCATTGAGAAAATTCAGTTGATTCACCAAACAGTTCAAGAACAACTAGAAAAGAGTTAAGGCAAGGCATGATAAGCATCATGTGGATCATCAGTTTCAAGTAGGTGGTGAAGTTTGGCTTTACATTAGCAAGGAAAGGCTCAAGGTGAAGGTAAAAAGCTGAAACCAATCCGTTATGGTCCATTTAAAATTCTGGAAAAGATTAGTAATAATGTTTTCAAGCTTGATTTTCCTTCATATATGCAAATTTATTCAGTTGTTAATGTTGATTATTTGAGATTGTATGAGCCTCCTTTGATTGACGATCAAGGAGAAAGTGTAAAGATTCCATCAATTGAAGATTTTTCTCCAGAATTTCTTGATGAGCTTTAGCAAGACACCATACTTAATAGAAGAACGAGGTCATCAAAGAGGGGAAATGTTGATTATCTTCAAGTGGGTCTCAAAGGTAAAAATCCATTAAAGTCCAAATGGATTGAAGAGGGGAAGGTGAGGGAACAATACCCTCATCTGTTCAATAGCTGAATATAATCTTTTGGGGTCCAAAAGACTTCCAGTGGGGAGGATTGATCAGGTGCTCAAAATTTAAAGTGTCAGAATCATGATATGCTTAGCTTCAACTCGAAGAGCTCATCATTATGAATCCAACGGTGTGAATGACACTCAAATCCAAGCTCATATGCAAAAGTTAGAGCAAGTCAAGGTTCAAGTTTGACTTGGACACCTAGCAGGATTAGATGATATGGCAAAAGTCCTAGAGAATGGGGAAGCACCAAGTGGTAGGTTGCCACTGGGTCCCGCATATCGTATATCTAGGAAAAACAGAGGATGAAGATTAAGAATCAACCTCCAGCAACACCGATTTGTGATTGAGATATCGCATATTGCAAATCAAAGGTGGATGAGTATTATAGAATCGACCCCCGCGAAGATATGATTGTGATTTCTGATAAACTGCCTGGACGCAATATTTTTATATGTTGCAGTTTATACCTCTGTCGGGTCCACTGATGCCGCAATGTATGGGTTTTGGTCCTTGCCGATTGTGATTTCCGAACCCGTAGGGAAGTATGGCTCTGGTGGCTGAAATGTGGAAAATTTGGCGGATTTTAGGCCGAATTTGATGGTTAGTGGCCGGAAAAGGGGACTTTGTTGAGCAAATTATGGGAGAACTGGAGAGGTCATAAATTCTTTAGTTCTTATCCAAATTAGGGGCAAAAAGATTCAACTCTAAAAGTTTTGGCTATTCTGAACTCATTGAGATAGGTTTCAGAGGCATTTGAGCATTGTAAACACACTTAGTTGTAATTTTTTAGCATAATAGAGAGGCCTAAGCATTGGAAGATGGGCCAAGGAGACGTAGCCCAGGAGGGGCGAACTCCCCATCAAATCTCTGTGTTTTGTGTTGCATTTTGATGTTCTTTGTTGTTGTTTGGCTGATGTTCAACATATGTTTTATGTTAAATTGTTTATAACATTTACATAAGAAACTCTCATGCGAATCAGTTAATTAAGAAAAAATGTTGAATCCTTAAGCACTTGATAAGAAAATGATAAGCATCCTGGGTCTTATTTTGAATGGGGAATTAGCACAACATTACTAATATGCTCCATTTCAGATCAATACGAACCTCCGCATTTCACACAATTTATTAATAATAAAATAACCACTGGTATTGTACACACACAACCACCTCTGCATAGGTTTTTTTAGAAATCTAACACCAAATAGTACTATGCAAGTGAAAACTAAAGAAAAATAACCATCCATATTCATACTGTATCTTCATATTACCACAACATAATAGAAATGAGTCTTAAACTATTTAGTCGATAAATATCCTATCTCCATCATAATATCTAACTCATTAGCTGTACTTTCTCCACATATCCTCTATCTATGATTAATTTATATCACTAGTCACATACATATATAAGTTACTCATCAATATAACCAATAACACCAACACCAACTACAACAACAAGAGGCATGCCAACACCAAATACAATAGCAGGAGGCACGCCAACACCAACTACAATAGCAGGAGGCACGCCAACACCAGCACCAACAACACTTCCAGTGGAAACTCATGGCTTTTTCTCCAATTAAGGATGACTCTATCAAATACTATATAATGGGTTTTTTAAAGTGGTATATATACTTGAATTCACTGAATAAATATCTAAAAGAGTAATTTATAATATCAATAGATATGGCCTTATTAATATCTTTGCAAGTAGCAATAATAACTACACTAATGTGTTTTCCTATGGATTTACTGAATGGATATTAATAGTAGTACTTGGCATTAATTAATTATTGCATGCTAAGTGTGAATACTAAGTTTTTGTATTGGGAACGTGGAAAATTATTTCAATAATTTTTATGTTTCTTGCTATCATTATAATGATTGTGAGATATCATATGTTATAAACACGAATATTAAATTGTGCTAAAAAACACTACAATACACAACATTAAAATTGATAAATGAGATTTAATATTGTATATGGTTTTGATCTTTCCACATTTACTCTCTGCATCAAAACAAAGCTCCAGATTTCATACATGTTCTGAGAAAAAATACACGCTATAGAGTACTTGATGTAGAAGAAGGAGATTTTGTAGGAATGCAAAGAAATCATTATTATGGAGTTCCATACATTTGGTCATTTCCAATGATAACATTGAACCATATTTCAATGATTCAATAAACCGAAAAATCAATTAGACAATAGTCAAATTCTTCAACCAAAAAATAAAGGATGATGATAAGATTTCTTCTCTTGATTTGTTGTGTTCCTACTTCCATGCTTCTGCATATCCATATTTGTAATCTTAACATTAACATTGTATTAGCAAAAGAGCTTTAGTTAATCAAAATAGAATGAGATTTAGGATATCAATAAAATACTATGCCGATATCAATTTCTAAAGCTTCTTAAACCGAGAAATAATTTCTAGTATTCATGTTTTAAAAGTTTCGATCTTTGTCCACTAATTAATATAAAACATCACAACGAGTAAATACCAGTCCTCTAAGCATTCAATTCACCAACTATGCACGTATGTGTTGGAGAACAGAGATGCAAAGATGACTTTATTGTGAAGAGACATAATTAATTTTAAACATATGTAGGGGATGGGGTATGTGTGGAAGAACGAAAGTGAAAAGATGAGCTTATTCGATAGAGACAAAATTAATTTTAGACTACTTTCCATTTAAAACTTTTACATATGTATCTATGCGAAAGAGTAATTGCATATAACTGTGATTTTTTGCGGAATGACGGATCTGTGGAAGGATATTTTAATAGTAATGTGTTCTAACTATCAAACTGCAGAGATGAGTTTATTATGCAGAAACAAAATTAATTTTAAACTGCTTTCCATTTAAAACTTTTACAGAAGATTTCATTGTTATACTCAACCTTCTAATTTACGAAATTCTATAGCAAGCAATATCATGACCTTGAATGTCCATTTTTAATTAATGATTTAAAATATTGGAATAGAATTGATTTATGAGATGACGAAGATGCATGTTAACAATTAATGAGAGAAATGACAAGGTTTTTGGATTATTGGTTTTTAGATGTGAATTTCTGTGGAAATATGTTTTAATTGTAATGTTTTTAGCCATGTGGAAGAGAATTTCCATAGGATTGTTTGAAGTTTCAAGGTTCCCACAATGAAATCTTGATAGCCTCTTCAATTAGTTGCGTGAAGGAAGTTGTGTGAAGGTGGTTGTGCGTGTACGAAGGTATTTGTGTAGAGGAAGTTGTGTGAAAGAAATTGTGCATGTGCAAAGGTGAATGTGTGGAGGAAATTGTATGAACGTGGTTTTGTGTGTGCATAAGTGGCTATTCGGATGAAGCATATGGAGAAAAAATGCATTTCGTAAGGGATGTGGACCCACATCAATTAATAATAACTTCGAATGTCATTGACTAACTGAAGGGCATTATTGAGTACGAAAGTAGTTGTACGAAGGAAGATATATAGATGTAGTTATTCATGTGTGGAGGTAGCTATACATATGTGGTTGTTCATGTGTGGAGGTGGTAATGATACTACAATTTTTTTATTGGAACACACACTTGAGTGCAAAATTTTGTTTGAATGGGAAGAGTGAATGCGGAAAATTTCAAAGCTAACATACAATACCACACAATCAACTTCTCCAAACTTCATAGCCAATATAGAATATCGTGAATATCAATATTCAGAATACGATGATATGCATTATTTATTATTAAAATATTGCTAATAATACAACCCTGCACATATGCTTAATTCTTTAATCAGTTGATTTCCAAAGCCTTGAGCAGAAAATAACTTGATTCTACTACACTACGAGAAGTATTGTTTAATGAAAAATGTGCTTATGTAGAGATTTTTCTACACAATGTGTTAATGTTAAAGATTTATGCCACGTCAAAGTGTGGAGGTATGTGAGTTTGAAGGTTTATGTTGCTTGTTCCATACACCATCCTTTCGCACATATTTGAAACTGTTATGTTGTCATTTCGAAGCAAGAGAACTGACCTCTTACTCAATTGTAACAATGATTATTTAATAATGTTGAATCTAATGAAGCTATGTTGAATCATATGAAAAGGTGTCTTTATTCCCCCAAGATTACCATATGACCTAGGCTTTGTTTGAAGGAAGTGTGTGTGGAGAACAAACACATGTACACAAGGCTTTGAGTGTGCTGACCGAAGGACATTATTGAATATAGAAGTAACTATGCAAAGAAATCTCTATGGAGGTGGTTGTGCATGTCTGAGAACAAATGCATGTACTATAGAGCTTTGAGTGTGCCAAAATCTTTGTCTAAGGTTTATCAAAATAATAAATATACAAATCTCTTTTTTAAATATTATTTAATAATGTATTTCACAAGCATTGCTTCCTACTCATGACATCTGGGATCCACATCAATTAATAACAACTTCAAATGTCAAAGAATGACCGATAAGAGGATAAAGTTGTATGAAAATGTTTAGAAATATGATTTAGTGTCAATAAAACAATTAATTAAGGGCTTTCATTACAAGATTAAATGTAAATCATTTTGGCATTTTTTCGGCTGATCAATTTTCCATTTTTCTTGGCTTTTCTCTTGAGCTAGCGGTAGTATTATCCATTTCTATTTATTCAGTTGTCAGTTAGAGATAGCTAACGCTACATATAGAACATTACCAAAACCATGGAATCATTTTGTGTTAATGTTAAGTGATCGTGTCTATACATGATATTTATGTACCATTGTATTGAATACCTATACAATAATGGACATGATCACAATGAACTTGTATTTATTTTATTTCATACATTCCTACTATTTAGTACATGTATATTGACAACATTAAATCAATAGTGGTTAGAGAAATAAAAAAGGAAATAATTTTCAACTTTCGAGATTTATTTTACAACCTATCGTTAACGTTAGCTTTGGTATTTTCATTTGCTATTTATTGAAAGTGTTAAATGTGTCGATAAATCTATAAATCAGATCTGAATCCGGTAACGAATAAGAAAAAATGGAGGAAATAAATATTGGAATTGGAATATTAATTCATCATTAATAGCTTTAGTAACTGGAAACATTTGTCATAAATCATGAGAAAATGTGTAGACATCTAGCTAGAACGTGTTATGCCAACTAGATTTGTACCATGGCCTTGAAAATTGTGTATTAAACTGTTCGTAAATGAAGTTTCCTGTAACATTTTTTCGTATTCAAGTATCAAAATAAAATGAATTATTTAGTGGTGGGGGATAGCTCAATAACTAAATCAATTCATGACATAAGTAGCCAAGAAAATTTGTGCACAATATTTATTTACAATTGTTTATAGTTATTGCTAGCAGTTTCAAAGATAATTGTCATAATCACAAATATTATTTTATGTTGTTTAGAATGAGCTTTGTTACTACATATATGGAATTATCCATTTCGAAAACCTATGTGACAATGAGATTCCAAGAAATTATTGCCATATTTTGCACAATGTAAACTGAAAAATGCACCAAAAAACCTTTAAAATGTGGCACAAGTAGACAACGACCTTATGTTGTATCACACATTTCTTTTTGTAATGAAACATATTTCAATGATAATAAATCAAGAGAAAAATGCACAGTAAGTGGGCAATATGGTTTTGCAATATCGATACTTGTTTCCATTACTTCCCATAAATGTCGCCTTTGATATTTCAATTACTATTTATTAAGAGAGTCGTGTGTAGTAATTTCCACACGAGGAATAGCAAAAACTGGTGATTGGGACTGGAGCGGTAAATTGCGAACTTAAGCGACATTGGAAGTGAAAATAATTACCAGATAATTGAAACAAGCTATTTGCACTTATACGATCAACCAAGCGGTATTTTAATATGTCAACGAAAGAGAAAAGAAACAAAGACATTTGCAATATAAAATACTTTCCTTGGATCACAATTGGGTGAACTCAATGTTATTCAACAATTCATTTTGTCAATTTCTCAAGTTCTTTCACAATATTCTCTACAACATTGCGAATTTAGGCGACATTGGAAGTGAAATTAAGTACCAAATAAATGAAACAAGTTATTTGCACTTATACAATAGAGTAAGTAATATTTGAATCTGTCAACAAAAGAGAAAAGAAACAAATACATTTGCAATAGTGAATACTTTCCTACACTCACAACTGGGAAAACTTAGCATTATTCAACAATTGATTTTATCAATTGCTCAGGTTCTTTCACAAATTTTTCTAAAACACATTTATTTTTCTACATGATTATTTAAGGATTTGTATTTTCTCTTTTCACACTTTATGAACACAAGAACTCTAGCAAATGTTTCAACACATGAAATAGTCATTACATCTTATCAAATTTATCACATGCAACACACATTCCATTTTATCAATTTATTATTGCTTTCTCTTTTTCCTCTACTATTTGCATTTTCTTTGCCATAATAACCTAAATTGCATCCGAACAAAGAACCAATGCAATTTTGGCATCTCATAATGTGCTAACAAATTGAGTTCTTAAGTCTTTGTCTAATTCAAAATATGTTTACACACCACATAGTTTATAAAATTTGCAAAGAATCAAATATCAAATATCGACAATGGATGCTCAAAGAGTATCTCAAGAGACAAACATTAATAGGGAAGCAAGACAGAGGCAAAAAACTCTAAATCTTACTCAACAATCTCCAACTTCCACACCAACTACTGGTGCAACTTCATCCTCGAATATTGGAAAGAGAAAAACTCTTGGTTCTATAAAACTGGTTATTGGTGCGCTATGAGGTCATGGAGATGAGGTAGATAATATTCGAAAATTATTTTCAGACAAAATGCATACAATTAAAACATCCAAGTTCAAAATTTATGTAAATAGAGAAAGCATTTAACAGGCTATAGACATATAAAATGATAATAGTGTACCACCTAACTGGGTTACTACTCATTTAGCAGAGAATGAGAAAATAATGGAGCAATTTGTACAAGAGTACATTATTTTCGATGAACATCATGTCACATTGCAAAATGCAAAAAATGACAAAGCCACTAAAAGATTGAGAGTTGAAAATAAAATGACTATTTGTGAACAAGAAGTGGATATTGATATGTTTGAAATTGAAATGAAGGGGCTCATGATATTTTCATCAATCTACCAATGATGCAGTTACTCATTTTGTTACAAAAGTGTTTGTAGAAAATCTCAAATGGAAAAGGAGATTAGAAGAAATAGAAGAAATTCCAAATCCAGTTCCTTTGTTAATGATTCCACTAGTAATACTGTTACCTTCATTGTCAAGTTTTTTTGTTGCAACATCATAAACATCTAATAAAGATGTGAATCTGCTTAATGCAGTGAAGTTGCATATCCTCGATAAGATATGTGAAATATTAGAAATTATTGGTAACGTATAGCAAGCTATTTTTTATTTAATGTGTTTGCAACAACAAATGATGACATTTATGAATTTGGTTAACAATAATCTTGAGGAAGACATGAAATTCATTAACAGTGATTTAGTTACCTTTAGCCAAAGGCTATAACTACTCTCTGATATTGAAAAGTAAAACCAATAACTTCCAGATGTTAGTCGAATAAAGTAATTGGAAGATGGATGGGCGGAGAGGATCAATGCACTTGAGGATATAAGTTATCTTTGTGGTGAGCTATGCAATAGAAGAGGTGATGCCTATCTCAAGGTAATATATATTATAAAATCCTTAGATGCTTCGCACATCCTACACAATTCTGAGTTAATTTCAAGGGAGGTATTACAAGCTGAATTGGAGTAGAACAAACAGAAAATGGCAATGGATTTTGATAGCATCACTGATTTTACTGCAAAACACATTGACACATGGAAAATTACTTTTGATAAATTCAATAAGAAGAACTATGTCTCGGTTGCTGAGGTGCAAGAAGAAGCTAGGAAAATTGGAAAAGAGATTTTCACTAAAAATGTGAAAATGGAAGTTACAGTTGCTCCAGATATGGATTACATTAAAACTATGGTGAACACATTTGTTCAATGAGTCATCGACTCGTAACACATCTAACAGAAGCATAGTCATGAAAAATGGTTTTGCATAATGTAAGTATTTTCAAAGTTTTCAACATTCGATTTTCTATTAGCTAATATAAGAGAATTTATCATTGTTGATTATGTTATGGTAGTCTTTGCTAATTAATATTAACAAATTGTTGTTTTCTGGTTGCATATGCCTTTTTTAGTATTACGATTTATGGAAACACAATCCCAGTTTCTTCTCGAACAAATGCATTTACTTTACATTTTTCCTTGCATAATTCTAACTTTGTTTAGCAACTTTGTATTTTATGAATTTTTTTTAATATGATCTCATACATATCTGAATTATGGCTACGCTCATTGACATTTTATTCTGAATACAATTCCTACTGAATCTGACTCTATATCAATATTATGATTATGTTTTCTATAAATTTCCAAAGATATGCTTTCAACTTTTCTATTTGTTGTAGCGGCTACAACCACCCTCCAAAATTTTGTCCTGCACCAATTTCAGAGCCTCCATTGAGAGTTTCACTTGATGAATGCACACACGTGAGTTTGCTCCGTGAGCTCGTGTGAGTCCTCGCATCCACCTTGCTTGTTCATTTCATTCAATTTCCTACATGTTGGTGTCTAAGTCATGCTTGCGACCATGTTTTGGTTATCCTATAAGTCTTCACTTCATATGTGCTTGTTGTGTTCACTATGAAAGCATATGTCGCACTCACACACAGAGTCATGCTCACTATCGTGCAAGTGTTGTCTCAATAAATGAATGGTCAATCACGAGTGTCGCGCTTGTCACTTGCACCATCGGTTAGTCATGTTGAACATGTGTGTCTAGATGGTATGAGTCGTTTCGTCATCGAGTCATGTGAGTGTCTGTTTTCATGATTACCCATGAATCTTTCGATCGTTGACACACTTAGTCATTTTTGCTAAAGTGCTGACGAACAGACTCCGCTTTGATAGTCAGACCATCACCTCGCCATCGACTCGATCGACTGTCAACCAGAACAATGCAGAAGCACCAAGCTAGTATTTTCAAGTTGCACTCCCCACAAGCAGTTCAATCAACTTCCATATTGACCACCCGGATAGTCGGACATGACAGTCACCCCAGGACTGACTCCCTTCAAAAATTTTGCAGAGGCCACTAACCTCACTTGCTCAACTAACTGATGAAATTGTGTAGACAGGGAAGACAGACACCAAGTGCCCATCCCTGTCTCCTTCAGAAAATTGCACAGTTTTCCAAGTCAATCATCCAAACAGTCAACCAACAGCTCATCCAAGAAATCACGCAGTTTTCATGACCAGGCCTTCTGTTGTCCAGCACTCTGCTCAGCTCGGAATTTGCGTAGAGATGATTAACAAGCTGACTTCCCAACTTTAGTGCAATTTCCCTGCCAGCAGCTCCTAGCAGCAGTCTATTAATTCCCTCCAGGAATTGCATAGTTTCTGATGCTAGTGACCCCAGAAGCAAACTTCCAATTCCATCTGGGAATTGCACAATTTTGGATGCCAGTGACCCCAGTAGCCAAATGTCAGTTCCCTCTGGAAATTCCACAATTTTGGTTGCCAGTCTCCTGGGCAGTTCCTCCCAAAAATTGTGCAATTTCTGCTTGTTGACTGTTCATGCATCCTAGCCCGTTCCTCTTGAAAATTGCGCAAATATGGTTGTCCAGCCCCCATTGCCCATTTATTCTGAAAAATGCACAGAGCATGCCTGCCTTGCCTTCCTACAGCCCAGACTGTCCCTCCCAAAATTTGCACAATTTTGCCTCCCAGCCGAGCCAGACCTCGCAGGCAGTCACTGTCGACTCAGATTGCCCGTCTCCATCACTCAGTGACTCTTGCGCAGTTTTCATCAACAGTGTCGAGAGTTGTCATCCCACTTCACAACCTTTCCACCTCTCCCTATCACCTGCATCCAAAATGATCATGTGCCATGGTAGACTAGCAGGTTTTGGATTTGATGTTGTTTCGTCGTGAGTAACTGCAGGTACAGGTACACCAACAAACATGGCAAGACGACGAATGGGATGAACGAATGGAGCACATGCAGAAGGACAGGTTCATTAATGGACGAACAAATGAAGCATGTGAAGCAGACGAATGCGAAGAACATGCACCTTCGCGAATAGATAAGCCTGTCAAGCCTTCCATAATGCAAGCAAGGAACAACATGCTAAAGATTCATCAAGCAAACCAAGGACCATCGAAGACTCTACGCACTTCGCCATGTGGAGGTGAAGCTATGATACACCATGAAGACACCCATCACCCAACAACACTATAGCTCGACATGTACTCCAGCAGCAGCATGAATGTACCAGCACTATCATGAAAAGTTGTGTCGAGTCATGTCATGAGTCATGTCACCCACATCTCCATTATGGGTTGTGTTGTCAATCAATGTGATGTAACGTGGAAGTCCAAGAGACCCACTTGTTGAACAAAGATTCATGTAAGTCAAAAATTCATGGAATAAAAATGGTCATGAGGGTAGTCGAACAGCCGCAAGGGCCAGTTTCACCCTTGGCTATAAATACCCCCTCATTTGTACATGCAAGGGACTTTTTCACCTCAGCTCCTCCCACATAGCCAAGAGAGTCTGTAATCTTTTCTTTGAGGAGTGAGTAGTGGCTCCAATGCCCTGCACTCGGGGTTAGTGATATATGGTGTAATGATGTGTCTTGGAACTTTCGCTTAATTCAGAAGCCTGCTAAGAGGCCATCACGTTTTCACACATGTATTGTATCTATTGTAAGACTGATCTTTAACACTTGTAATGCATGTTACTTTAACCTATCTTCTACATCTGAATTGTTTCATTTGTTGTAATGTATAATTTATTAATGGAAATGTGTTGTATATGCTGTTAAAGTTGTCTCGACCATGTAGACTGCTCTCCCAGATATCAGACAAACCTTTCACATGAAGCTTATTGTAACAACCATTGCACTTGTTCGGACTGATCCTTTGAGTGTTGTATGTATTATCTTACCTTGTATGTTGTGACTGTTGCATCCATGTGGACTGCTCCTCCAGAAGCTGTGCATGTCCTATTGTGTTGTGTGTTCCTAGCAATGTTGGGACTACTCCCAGTCGACCTAGAGCTCACTCTCACCCTCTCCCTCGACAGTGAAGGAACCGTTGACAAAAGTGACACTTACACTCACCAAGCACACGAACCTCACTTCTCGAAGACAAAGCAAACCTCTCTCCTGTGCTGACAAGCAAGAGTTGAGGCAGATCTTTAAGATAATGGAAAACGATCCATCGTACCGGATGGGACTCCTACACCAAACAGTGTGATGTCTAGTTGGGACTTCATACCAGGGAGATCCCCTGATGTTGGTGGGTCCAGCATCGTCAACATTTTGGTGCTAGGAGGAGGGCCAGATGACAATTTGACTCCTCACATCTGTTTTGGATAGCTACGTATCTATCATGACTAACTACCGAGTTGCCCTTCCAGAGTGTATGTCTTATGGAAACGATTTCATCATCTCAGAAAATGTCTCAGATAACTTGTCTCACAAAACATTTGATGGTGGAGGCTATGTAGCATTGGTTAGGCACGCGGGCGGTGTTGTAGGCTCATGTGAAATACCTAGATTCTGTGAAGAATACATGAGCTGTACGTTGTTCATCTACATGCTTCGAGGGAAACCCATGCATTAGTTTGCCACACTGCCGGAAAAATATATTTCTTTCTCTTTCCCATCTGGTCACAGAGACAGACCGTATTTTTAATCACTTTAACTAAAAAGCCCTTGATCAAGAAATTCTAAAATTACGAAAAGCACCCGATGAATCTGTTGATCAGTTTTACACACGCTTTTGTAATCTTGAATACCCATTCCCTGAAGATGAAATTGATTAGGAATTTCTTTATGGAAGTTTTGAGTATCTTCTTCACATATCCAAACTTCTCTCAACACGCTTCGGTGATGGAGCTATGCAATCATAGGCAGGGACAGTTGCTGTCACAAGTGACTGTCCGCCTTCACCTCATCAAACATCTCCACCACCGCGGAGTGATGTGGGAGATCATGCACATGCCTCTGTTGAACTGTCACACTCTCCAACCCCACCTGCTCTTGAGATTTGCGTATATTTGGCATGCAAGCCTGTTGGTTTTCACGTGGAATCTTTCCCTCAACCTTCGTCCTTGCATTCTATTGATCCTTCGGATTGTACTATCTTGTGTTCACCCATTCCAGACTCATCACCTGTTGTGAATGAGGATCAAGTTGTCGATGGAGTTGGTGTTATGCAGTTAACCTGCCCCATCATTCATTATGAGTGTCTGCGGGAATCTGAAGAAGAACCCGTGGTAAAGGATGACTCCCTTCCAGCTGTGCCTCATCCGCTTCATCTTGACATCCCTTGTGATTCTTTCACTGCTGATTTCCCCTGTGAAAACACATCTCCAGATGTTTCTACTTCCAATCATTCACAGGACACCTCAGATGTCAGCCTATCATTATAGTGTGGAGATGACACATCTTCCTCAGAAAATCCATTCAATCTGTCATTTATCTTTCTTGAAAACACATAGGGTGAACATCTTTGCTTCTCATCTACACCTCTGCCCGATTCATCAAATCATGAGGATGTCGACAAAAATCTTGAATTTTCTGATCTTGGTTGTTGTGATCTATCCACTTCCTCATTCGATCATGATGTTGATTCAACTATTGTCTAAGACACTAGTCTACGATGATCTATCTATCAACGAAGTTGAAACCCCGCAGACTGTCAAGGCACTTCAGCCAGAGCTAATGGTTATGTCAAGCCCTCACTATTCTAAAGTTGGTTTCACTTCCAGTCAAGAAATTGATGAAACACTCAAGGGTCCTCATCACTCTCTTCTTTGCATTGAAGATCAACCAAACACCCAGATTTCACTTCCTCCACTCAAGCTACACGATCTCATCGCTCATGAGTTGGAGGAATCTTACACAGCAAGCACACATGCACAACATAAGTGGCCTACCTTTCTCACGTTTTATTGCACTTCATAGTCAAGAGAATGCACACACTCAAGATCTGCATGCAGTGTAGCACAACACCATGACAGCTCCACACAGTGCATGTCATGCGCATTCACTCATCTATGTTCTATGGTTGCTCGTAAACTCGGAGTGTGTTTGTCTTCACTATTGTATCTTTCTTATTTGTTGGTTCACATAGATGTCTTGTTCGCGAACCATGCTTTCACCAACATGGGTCAACCAATGCGTTGGTGGCTACATTCGAAGGATCACCTCACGTGAGATGGCCTATGCACCGTTAGCTTAGGAGTAGGAGTAGTGTTTGCTTTTTTGCTTGTATTTACTTTCTGGTTTGCATGATTGTTTACTTGCTGATTTGGTTGTTTTGCTTGCTTGTTGTTGTTTTCACTTTGTTTGCTTTGCTTACTATTTTTGTTTATGTTGTTTTGTATGCTTGGTATATTACTATTTTTGTTTCCAGAAATAAGTGCTACCAACTACTACGTTCTAGCTTTTGAATAGAGTATGTGGCTGAAATTTGAGGAAAACTCGTGACACTACAGCACTTGGCTAGTCTTGTGTCTGCCTTCTCTGTGCTTGGTTGTAACCTTCGGTCGATGAATTCCTGACAGAAAATATGAACCATCTACAAGGGAAGTGCTAGTCCAAACGTGAACATGTGTCCACACTGGGAAGCCCCATGCCTATACTCAGCTTTCCTCTCTGTGTGTTCAAGCTCATCCAACTAATAGAAACAAAGAAGGAGAAAATCTAAACGAGCAAATCTATGTCAAAGGTCTTACATGCTTCTCTGAAGGACAAACCTCTTCTGCTCTCAATAAGTCAGGATCCCTCTTCCACCCCAAAAATAAATAAGTTCCTATGGACAGTCCTCTTGAAAAATACAAAGGCTAAAGAAGAGAAAGGCTTCCTGCACAAAGAGGTGAAGCATTCAACTCCACCGAGGTACTGACCAGGCTCGCTAGCAGTGGAGAAATGTGTGTGTCCCTGTGTGACTCTGCTAGGGTACTATCCAAGCCTACTGGCAATGGAGCAACACCAGAGATGAAAATTTATGCTCTGAAAATATTCAACTCACGAGCTAAACTACCCTTCTCGGATTCGAAACACTAAGATCTAAGCTGAACTTTTGATTTTTTTTATTGAGTTGGAAAAGGGTGAACCATGTATGTCCATGGTGTAAGTGGGGAATCTGAAGCAACCCGCACAACAATTCAATATTGCCCGAAATACCAACACCCTGTGCTAGTAATGAACCGAAACAGAGAAGCGAGAGTTCTACCAGTGTGTCGCCAAGTGTTGTAGCGGCAACAACCACCCTCCAAAATCCTCCAAAATTTTGGCCTGCACAAATTTTAGAGTCTCCCTTGAGAGTTTCACTTGATGACTACACACATGTGGGTTCACTCCATAAGCTCGTGTGAGTCCTCGCATTCGCCTTGCTTGTTCATTTCATTCAAGTTTCTGCATGTTGGTGTCTAAGTCATGCTTGTGACCATGTTTTGGTTATGCACAAAGTCTTCGATTCATATGTGTTTGTTGTGTTAATCCAAGTGGATATTTGTGGCAACCCACCAAGACCACTTGGACCCCCACCATTGTTTCTTTCATCTTTTCAGTTTCCTTAATTATAGCACAGTTTACTATTTTTAGCAGTTTTTTGGGTCCTGAACTTCCAGAGCCGTTTTGAGGCCCTAAACGACATTTTTTGGAAAAACTGGGAGCAACATGGGTCCATTGACCGATGTTTCTCTTCCTAAAGTTGTAGTTCTTAGATAGATATTTCTAACAAGAAATTTTGTGCGTCAAATGGAGATCGTATGCAAAAGTTACGACCCCGGGAAGTTGATGTACCAATTTACCGTAACGGGTCACACAGTTTGGCATTTCATCCTCTAGGGTTAGGTTTTTGGATGTTTAGGGTTTTCCATTTCTTCTCAACAATAAATAGGCCTTTGAACCTCATTGTAACATTATTCAGAGGCATGTAGCCACCACATCTCTTCTCAAAGATAAGCTACCATCGCCCAAGCTAGTTTATTTCCATTTCTATTTGTAAGCATATTTCAGTATTTTACAATAACGAAATGAAGTATTATTTCCACTGAATATCTATATTTATGGTTATATTTGTAATTTGTTGCATTCCTATTTAAATCCGGATCAGTGGTATCAGAGCGGTTTTCTCTTTCTCTGTCTTTCTTTGCATGTCCCCAACGAGGTCGGGATATAAGGAGTTAGGGCTTGAACTGGTCAAACCTTTACAGGACCAGCCTCACAAATCCTGACGGCCTCCCATGGCAGATGAAAATAAAGATGAGGGGGTAGGATATCCTATCAAAATCTTGCTCAAAGAGGCCCTTGAGCGACAAAGGAATGCAATGATGGACAAATTTGCCCAGATCCTTCAGCAGCTACCCAGGGGCGACACATCTACTTCCAGCAGCTACTCTGGAAGTGCCACACCCTTTAAGGTACAAGTTAACTTTGACATTCCCATAATCAAGGGTCAGATAGATACAGACGCCATAGATAAATGGTTATATCTGCTAGAAGGGTATTTTTTTGTTCATGACTTTTCCGGCCAGGAAAATATTACTTTCGCTCTTCTCAAAGCCGCCCCCCACGTCAAGGACTAATGGGAAACCTACTACGTGCAGAAGGATGAAAGTATAGCCTCACTGTTTTCAGCCTCACCCACTTGGAATTCATTCCATACTGCCATCAAGGAGTAGTACTACCCTATCGGAAGCTATAAGGATAAATACTTAAAGTGGACCATGTTGTGGTAGGGAAGGGACCAAGACGTGTCAGAGTTTACCAATATTTTCCACCCCCTTCAAACAAAGTTGGGTATCAAGGATTCGGAGCAGCATTTGCTACTCAAATATAGTAGTTGTCTGCACAAGTACATCTAGGAAGAAATAGAATTCCTAAACATCTCCTCGCTCATCATGGCATACAGATATGTCATTAAGGTCGAGAAAAAGTTAAACAGAAGAAGTGAGACTTTGGATCTGTGAATCCGAAGCAACGGAAAGGTGCCCCCAAACCGTAGAACAAAGGACAAAGCCAAGGCAGGGCAGCTTGGGATAACCCGACAAAGTTGCAAGAAAAGAACAACGTCGTGAAGCCAAAAAAGGACACAGGAAAGTGGTGTGAGTTCCATAAGAGCTCCACTCACAACACAAGTGAGTGTTGGGCCAAGCAATCATTGGTGGCCGAGCTAAGGGTTTCAGAATCAGATGCATGTTTCGACTCTGAGACAGAACCCAACAAAGGGAAGCAGATTATCGATGCGGAGCCCAATGCCACTGTTGCCACCACAAAGATCCAGAAGGAGGAACCCGAAGATCCAGAGGAGGAGAAGTGTCTCTTCCATTCCTAGATGTGGGTAAAGGGCTCCCCACTACAATTCATTGTCAACAGCGGAAGCCAAAAGAATCTCATTTTGGCAGAGGTCATGAAGTGGTTGGGCTTAATGACCCTAACACATCCACAACCGTACACCATCTATTGGCATCATCAAGGACAGGATCTTCGCGTAAGCCAGTAGTGTCACTTTCCATACAACATCAAGCCCTTCACGGATGAGGTATTGTGTGGCGTTGCTCCCCTTGATGTTTGTGATGTATTATTAGGATAACCATACTTGTGGAAGTGACATGCCGTGTATGAATCAAGGCCCCATGTTGTTATTGTTACTTTGGGAAATAAGTTGTACAGGATACCAAAGGTAGCACTGCCTACTGTCATCTCTTTGGTTACTGCAAAACAATGCAGTAAGCTCATTTCCAAAACAGGAAAAATTGTTTTCTTGGTGATGCGCCCTCAAGGAAAGAAGAATACGGTGGCCACAACCTCCAGACAGGGCCCCTCTGCACGACAACTATAGATGGGTAAGGTCGTGGAGGAGTATGAGGACATCTTCACCTCCCCCACAGGAGTTCCTCTGCACTGTCAGGTCAAGCACACCATCAAATGACCCCAAGCGCATCGCTGCCCAATGGACCAATTTATTGGTGCTCCGTTCTGGAGAACGATGAAATCAAGAGGCAGATTTAGCAATTGTTGCAGAAAGGTCACATCCATCCGAGTTCATCGCCTTATGGGAGCCTAATCGTGTTGGTACAGAAGAAGGGTGGGACTTGGAAACTATGTATTGAGTATCAGGCGCTGAACAAGATCACTGTCCATAATAGATACCTGATCCCATGGATTGATGACCTCATGGACCAACTAAAGGGGGGAAAATATTTCAACAAGATCGATTTGAAGTCAGGATATCACTAGGTACCAATCGAACCCTCCGATGTGTGGAAGACTACCTTCAAAGCCAAGGAGGGCATGTTCAAATGGTTGGTTATGCCTTTCGGATTGACAAATGCTCCTGTAATCTTCATGAGGCTAATGGATGACATATTGTGGCCATTCACCAACTCATTTGTAGTGGTATACTTGGATTACATCCTGATCTTTAGCTAGAGTTGGGAAGAGCACCTCCACCACATCCAACAGGTTCTCCAAACACTGTGGAAACACAAGTTATATGCCAATTTGGAGAAATGCACTTTTGGCATGAACCAGGTTTAGTATCTGGGATACATTATTGATGAACGGGGGGTGCATGTGGATCTAGCCAAGGTCCAAGTCATTCAGGATTGGCCATCTCCAACCACTCTGACAGAGCTCCGCAGCTTTCTAGGTCTTGCCAACTTCTACCGCAGGTTAGTGTTGGGATTTTCTCATATCACTTGGCCCTTGAGTCAAGTCACCAAGGGAGGAGTGAAAGAAAAATTATTTTGGTATGAATCTAAACAAAAGGAATTCACAAAGTTGAAAGATTGCCTCTACTCGGCACCAGTGCTCACATTACCACAATTACAACAACCATTTGAGGTCAAGACAAATGCCTCTGACTATGTTATTGAGGCAGTCCTTACTCAACATGGGCATCTAGTGGCATATCACAATGAGACACTTTCAGACACATTCTAGAGGTATCCCACTTATGACAAAGAGATGTATTCCATTGTGCAGGCTTGCCAACAATGGAAGCATTACATTTTGGGGAAAGAAACAGTCATCCACACAGACCATTAACCCTTGCAATTCATACAGACCCAAGGGAAATTGCAGAATGATCGCCATCAGAAGTGGTCCACATACCTGCAACAGTTCCATTTGAATATCAAGTATAAGAAGGGCTGCACCAATAATGTTGCGGATTGCCACAGTCGACCACCGATCATGGCGTTAACCACCGTGCTCAACTCTTGTGGACACTAGACTTCTAATTGGCCACTTCTCTACAAAAGTGACCCAGAATTCGGCCAAACATACCAGGCACTCTTGGAGGGTCAGCATGTTCTAGATTTTCACCTCCAGAATGCCTTGTTATTCCACATGGGTCACCTTTGTGTTCCTTCAAGCGAGCGTGCCAAGATGATTTGGGAAGCACACTACAGCCCAGCTACTGGGCATTTTGGGGTCGAGAAAACGATGTCAGTACTGCAAAAGTATTTCTATTGGCCAAATCTTCAACAGGATGTCAGGAAGTACATCAAATCATGCACTGCTTGTGCCATTTCCAAACCGACCATCAAGAAGCAAGGCCTCTATACCCCATTTCCTAACCCTAGTCGACCTTGGGAATCCATCTCCATGGATTACATGTTGGGCATTCCTTCTACTAAGCATGGAAATGACTATGTTTTTTTGGTCGTTAATAGGTTCTCAAAGATGGCCATTATGGTGGCCTATAAGAATAATATCATAGCAAAAGCCACTGCTAAACTCTTCTTTGAACAAGTGTTGGTACACTTTGGGATCCCACAGCCTATCATCTTAGATTGGGATAGTAGGTTCCTCAGTACATTTTGGTCCAGTCTCTAGTCGATGCTGGACACCAAACTCACTAAGTCCATAGCCTTCCATCCTCAAACTGATGGCCAGATAGAGGTTGTGAACAGGATGATCATACACATTCTATGCATGTACAACTCAAATCATCCACGCACATGGGATTAGAGCCTCCCCTATGTTCAACACAGCTACAACCAAGCTCTCCACAGCTCAACTGGCCACAACCCTTTTCAGGTGGGCTTGGGATTCCAGCCACTATGTCCCATTGATGTGGCCATGCCATTTGTAGCTACTCATGCAGATTCGGCTCATGTCCAGTCCGAAAAAGATAAGGTAAATAGCTTCATTGAGCACATCCAACATATTCGCCAGTAGGTCCATGACATTTTGGAGAAATCAAATGCCAAGTACAAGCAGTGACATGATCAACATCGGGTGCCACACAAGTTTCAGGTGGGTGACAAATTCTAGTTGCATTTGCAAAAGGAACACCTTACCGGAGCCTATCGGAAACTCAAACCACTACGATATGGTCCCTACACCATTACCAAGGCTGTGGGAGACAATGCATTTGAGCTCAACATTCCCCCATTCCTTGGTCTGCACCCAGTGTTCAATGTGGACCGCCTTTGGCCATACTTCCTACCATTACTAGACACATCCGACATTGCAGAATAGCTCACACCCACAGAGTTAAATCCAGATTGCATGTAACAAGCTGCAACTAATCGGATCATGGACACACAGATCAAGCACATTCGCCAGCATAATATCCAACTATATCGAATTGTCAAAGCAGGCCAACTCCTTCACCAAGGCAACTGGCTCACCAAGGACCAAGTTCAGTAGAAGTTTCCTCATCTCATGGAGGAACTCAATGAAATGGGGACAATTGCTTCCTATGGGGGGAGGAATGATCCAGGTGGATATTGGTGGCCACTCACCAAGTCCACTTGGACCCCCACCATTGTTTCTTTCAGCTTTTCAGTTTCCTTAATTGTAGCACAGTTACCTATTTTTAGCAGTTTTTCAAGTCCTGAACTTTTGGAGCCGTTTTGAGGCCCTAAACGATGTTTTTTGGGAAACCTAGGAGAAACATGGGTCCATGGACCGATGTTTCTCTTCCCAAATTTGTATTTCTCAGATAGATCTTTCTAAGGAGATATTGTGCGCATCAAATGAAGATCTTATGCCAAAGTTATGACCTCGGGAAGTTGATGTACCAATTTACCCAAACGGGGCCCACAGTTTGGCGTTTCATCTTCTAAGGTTAGGTTTTTGGATGTTTAGGGTTTTCCATTATTTCTCAACAATAAATAGGCCTTCGAGCCTCATTGTAACATAGTTTAGAGGCATGTAGCTGCCACATCTCTTCTCAGAGATAAGCTACCATTACCCTAGCTAGTTTATTTCCATTTCTGTTTGTAAGCATATTTTAGTATTTTACAGTAATGAAATGAAGTATTATTTCTGCTGCATATCTATATTTATGGTTATCTCTGTAATTTTTTACATTCCTATTTAAATCTTGATCAGTGGTATCAGAGTGGTCTGCACTTTCTCTGTCTTTCTTTGCATGTCCCCAATGAGGTTGGGATATAAGGAATTAGGGCTTGAACTGGTTGAACCTTTGCAGGACCAGCCTCGCAAATCCCGATGGCCTCCATGGCGGATGAAAAGAAAGATGAAGGGGCAAGAGATCTTATCAAAATCTTGCTCAAAGAGGCCCTCAAGTGACAAAGGAACGCGATGATGGACAACTTTGCCCAGATCCTTCAGCGGCTACCTAGGGGCGACACATCTACTGCCAATAGAGACTCTGGAAGCGCCACACCCTTTAAGGTACAAGTTGACTTTGACATTCCCATATTTGAGGGTCAAATAGATGCAGACGTCGTAGATAAATGGTTAAATCTACTAGAAGGGTATTTTTCTATTCATGACTTTTCTTTCTAGGAAAAGATTACTTTTGCTCTTCTCAAAGCCACCCCCCACGTCAAGTACTAGTGGGAAACCTACTGCGTGTAGAAGGATGAAAGTACAGCCTCACTGTTTTCAGCTGCACCCACTTGGAATTCATTTTGAACTTCCATCAAGGAGTAGTTCTACCCTATCAGAAGCTATGAGGATCAATACATAAAGTGGACCATGCCGCGGCAGGTAAGGGACCAAGATGTGCCAGAGTTTACCAATATTTTCCATACCCATCAAACAAAGTAGGGTATCAAGGATTTGGAGCAACATTTGGTACTCAAATACTGTGGCTGCCTGCACAAGTACATCCAAGAAGAAATATAATTCCTGAACATCTCCTCGCTCGGCATGGCATACCAATATGTCGTCAAGGTCGAGAAAAAGTTTAAACAGTAGAAGCGAGACTTTGGATCTGTGAATCTGAAGCAAGGGAAAGGTGCCCTCAAACTGCAGAACAAAGGAAAAAGCCAAGGTGGGGTAGCCCAAGACAAATTAACAAAGATGCAAGCAAAGAACAGTGTTGTGAAGCTTAAAAAGGAGACAGAAAAGTGGTGTGAGTTCCATAAGAGCTCCACTCACAACACAAGTGGGTGTCGGGCCAGGTAGTCACTGGTGGCTAAGCTAAGGGTTTCAGAATTAGATGCATGTTGCGCCTCTGAGTTAGAACCCAACAAGGGGAATGACAAAGGGAAGAAGATTATCGATGCAGAGCCCATTGCCACCATTGCCACCAGGAAGATCCAGAAGGAGGAACCTGAAGATCCAGAGGAGGAGGAGCATCTCTTCCACTCCTAGATGTGGGTAAAGGGCTCCCCACTACAGTTCATTGTCGACAGCGGGAGCCAAAAGAACCTCATTTTGGTAGAGGTCATGAAGCCGCTGGTCTTACCGACCACAACACATCTACAACCGTACTCCATCGAGTGGCTTCACCAAGGACGGGATCTTCATGTAAGCCAGCAGTTTCACCTTCCATACAACATCAAGCCCTTCACAAATGAGGTATTGTGTGACGTTGCTCCCCTTGATGTTTGTGATGTATTATTAGGACAACCATACTTGTGGAAGTGACATGTTGTGTATGAATCAAGGCCCCTTGCTATTATTGTTACTTTGGGAAATAAGTTGTAGAGGATACCAGAGGTAGCACTGTCTACCACCATCTCTTTGGTTACTGCAAAACAATGCAGTAAGCTCATTTCCAAACCGGAAAATTTGTTTTCCTGATGATACACCCTCAAGGAAAGAAGAAGATAGTGGCCATGACCTCTAGATAGGGCCCCTCCGCATGACAACTACAGATGGACAATGTCATGGAGGAGTACGAGGATATCTTCACCTCCCCTGCAAGACTTCCTCTGCATTGTCAGGTCAAGCACTCCATCGATTTGACCCCAGGTGTGCCACTACCCAATGGACCAATTTATCGATGCTCCATTCTGGAGAATGATGAAATCAAGGGGAAGATTCAGTAGCTGTTGCAGAAAGGTCACATCCATCCGAGTTCATTGTCTTGTGGGAGCCTGATCGTGTTGATACAGAAGAAAGATGGGACTTGGAGACTTTGTATTGAATATCGAGCGCTCAATAAGATCACTATCCATAATAGGTACCCAATCCCATGGATTAATGATCTCCTGGACCAACTGAAGGGGGAAAAATATTTTAGCAAGATTGATTTGAAATCGAGATATCACCAGGTATCAATCGAACCCTCTGATGTGTGGAAGACTGATTTTAAAGCCAAGGAGGGCCTATTCAAATGGTTGGTTATGCCTTTCGGATTGACAAATTCTCGTGCAACCTTCATGAGGCTAATGGATGACATTTTCAGCCATTCACCAACTCATTTGTAGTGGTATGGTTGGATTACATCCTGATCTTCGGCCAGAGTTGGGAAGAGCACCTCCACCACATCCGGCAGGTTCTCCAAACACTGCGACAACACAAGTTATGTGCCAATTTGGAGAAATGCACTTTTGGCATGACCCAAGTTCAGTATCTAGGATACATTATTAATGAACGAGAGGTGCATGTGGATCGAGCCAAGATCCAAGTCATTCGGGATTGGCCATCTCCAACCACTCTAACAGAGCTCCGCAGCTTTCTAGGTCTTCCCAACTTCTACCGCAGCTTCATGTTGGGATTTTCTTATATCACTCGACCCTTGAGTCAAGTCACCAAGGGAGGAGAGAAAGCAAAATTATTTTGGTATGAATCTCAACAGAAGGCATTCACAGAGTTGAAATATCGACTATGCTCGGCACTAGTGCTCTTATTACCAGACTTGCAACAACCATTTGAGGTTGAGATAGATGCCTCTGACTATGCTATTGGGGCAATCCTTACTCAACACGAGCATCCAGTGGCGTATCACATTGAGACACTTTCAAACACAGTCTGGAAGTATCCCACATATGACAAAGAGATGTATTCCATTGTGCAGGCCTGCTGACAATGGAAGCATTACATTTTACGAAATGAAATGCTCATCCACACAAACCACCAACCCCTGCAATTCATACAGACCCAATGAAAATTGCAGAATGATATCAAAAGTGGTCCACATACCTGCAACAGTTCCATTTGAATATCAAGTATAAGAAGGGCAGCACCAATAATGTTGCAGATTGCCTCAATCGACCACCAATCATGGCAATCACCACTGTGCTCAACTCTTGTGGGAACGAGACTTCTAATTGTCTAATTCTCTACAAAAGTGACCCAGAATTCGGCCATGCATACTAGGCACTCTTGGAGGGTGAGCATGTTCCAAATTTTCACCTCCAGGATGCCTTGTTATGCCACCAAGATTATTTGGGAAGCACACTATAGTCTGGCTATTGGGAATTTCAAGGTCGAGAAAATGGTGGTAGTACTACAGAAGTATTTCTAATGGAAAAATATTCGACAGGATGTCGGGAAATACATCAAATCATGCACTGCCTACAACATTGCCAAACCGACCATCAAGAAGCAAGGCCCCTATACCCCGTTGCCTACCCCTAGTCGTCCTTGGGAATCCATCTCCATGGATTACATGTCGAGCCTTCCTTCTAATAAGCATGGAAACGACTGTGTTTTTGTGGTCATCGACAAGTTCTTGAAGATGGCCATTATGGCGACCTGCAAGAAGAATATCATAGTAGAAGCCACTACTAAACTCTTCTTTCAACGAGTGTGGGTACACTTTGGGATCCCACAGTCTATCATCTCAAATCAGGACAACAGGTTCCCCAATACATTTTGGTCTAGTCTCTGGTCAATGTTGGACACCAAACTCACTAAGTCCACAAACTTCCATCCTCAAACTGATGGCCGGACAGAGGTTGTGAACAGGATGATCGTACAAATTCTGTGCATGTACAACTCAAAGAATCCATGCACATGGGATGAGAGCCTCCCCTATGTTCATCACAACTACAACCAGGCTCTCCAAAGCTCGATTGGCCACAACCCTTTTCAGGTGTGCTTGGGATTCCAGCCACTTTGTCCCATTGATGTGGCCATGCCATTTGCAGCTACTCACGCAGATTCGGCTCTTGTCCAATCCGAAACAGATAAGGAAAACTACTTCATTGAGCACATCCAACATATTCGTGAGCCGATCCATGACATTTTGGAGAAATCAAATGCTAAGTACAAGCAGCGACATGATCAACATCGAGTGCCACACAAGTTTTAGGTGGGCGACAAATTCTGGTTGCATTTGCAAAAGGAACACCTTACCAGAGCCTATCAGAAACTCAAACCACTCTAATATGGTCCTTAAACCATTACCAAGGTTGTGGGAGACAATGCATTTGAGCTCAGCATTCCCCCATTCCTTGGCCTACACCCAGTGTTCAATGTGGACCGCCTTTGGCCATACTTCCCACCATTACTAGACACATCTGACATTGCAGAACAGCTCACACCCATAGAGTTAAATCAAGATTGCATGGAACAAGCTACAACTGATCAGATCATGGACATATAGATCAAGGACACTAGCCAGCAGAATATCCAACTGTATCAAATTTTCAAAGCAGGCCAACTCCTTCACCAGGGCAAGTGGCTCACCAGGGACCAAGTTCAACAGAAGTTTCCTCATCTCATGGAGGAACTCAACGTAATGGGGACAATTGCTTTCTAAGGGGGCTAGAATGATCCAAGTGGATATTGGTGGCCACCCGCCAAGTCCACGTGGACCCCCACCATTATTTCTTTCAGCTTTTCAGTTTCCTTAACTGTAGCACAGTTTACTATTTTTAGCAATTTTTCTGGTCCTCAACTTTTGAAGCCGTTTTGAGGCCCTAAATGAAATTTTTTGGGAAAAATGGTAGCAACATGGGTCCTTGTATTGATGTTTCTCTTCCCAAAGTTGTAGTTCTCGGATAGATATTTCTAACGAGATATTGTGCACATCAAACAGAGATCGTATGCCAAAGTTACAACCCCGGGAAGTTGATGTACCAATTTACCCAAACAGGGCACACAGTTTAGCGTTTCATCTTCTAGGGTTAGTTTTTTCGATGTTTAGAGTTTTCTATTGTTTCTCAACAATAAATAGCCCTTTGAGCCTCATTCTAACACAATTTAGAGGCATGTAGCCGCCACATCTCTTCTCAGAGATAAGCTACCATCGCCCTAGCTATTGTATTTCCATTTCTGTTTGTAAGCATATTTCAGTATTTTACAGTAATGAAATGAAGTATTATTTCCACTGCATATCTATATTTATGGTTATCTCTGTAATTGTTGTGTTCCTGTTTAAATCCAGATCAATGGTATCAGAGTGGTTTTCTCTTTCTCTGTCTTTCTTTGCATGTCCCCAACAAGGTCAGGATATAAGGAGTTAGGGCTTGAACTGGTCGAACCTTTGCAGGACCAGCCTCGTAAATCTCGACAGCCTCCCATGGTGGATGAAAATAAATATGAGGGGGAAAGAGATCCTATCAAAATATTGCTTGAAGAGGCCCTCAAGCGACAAAGGAAAGCGATGATGGACAACTTTTCCCAGATCCTTTAGCGGCTACCCATGGGCGACACATCTACTTCCAGCAGCTACTCTGGAAGTGCCACACCCTTTAAGGTACAAGTTAACTTTGGCATTCCCATATTTGAGGGTCAATTAGATGCAAATGCCATAGATAAATGGTTAAATTTGCTAGAAGGGTATTTTTCTGTTCATGACTTTTTCGGCTGGGAAAAAATTACTTTTTCTCTTCTCAAATCCACCCCACACGTCAAAGACTGGTGGGAAACCTATTGCGTGCAGACGGATGAAAGTACAGCCTCGCTTTTTTCAGCCACACCCAATTGGAATTTATTCTTGACTGCCATCAAGGAGCAGTACTACCTTGTCGGAAGCTATGAGGATCAATACATAAAGTGGACCACACTGTGGCAGGGAAGGTACCAAGACATGCCGGAGTTTACCAATATTTTCCATACACTTCGCACAAAGTTGGGTATCAATGATTCGGAGCAGCATTTGGTACTCAAATACCACAGTTGCCTGCACAAGTACATCCAAGAAGAAATATAATTCTTGAATGTCTCCTCGTTCAACATGGCATACTGATATGCCGTCAAGGTCGAGCAAAAGTTTAAATATAAGAAGCGAGACTTTGGATCTACAAATCCGAAGCAAGGGAAAGGTGCCGCAAAACCGCAGAACAAAGGACAAAGCCAAGGCGGGATAGCCCAAGATAAACTGTCAAAGCTGCAAGCAAAGAACAGCATCGCGAAGCCAAATAAGGACATGGGAAAGTGGTGTGAGTTCCATAAGAGCTCCACTTACAACACAACTGAGTGTCGGGACAAACAGTCACTGGTGGTCGAGCTAAGGGTTTCTGAATTAGATGCATGTTCCGACTCTAAGTCAGAACTCGACAAGGGGAATGAAAAAGGGAAGTAGATTATCGATGCAGAGCCCAACACCACCATTGCCACCATGAAGATCCAGAAAGAGGAACCCGAAGATCCAGAGGAGGAGTGTCTCTTGCACTCCCTGATGTCGGTAAAGGGCTTCCTGCTATAGTTCATTATCGATATAGGGAGCCAAAAAAACTTCATTTCGGCAGAGGTCATGAAGCGTCTTGGCTTACTGACCACAACACATCCAAAACTATACATCGTCAGGTGGCTTCACCAAGGATGGGATCTTCACATAAGCTAGCAGTGTCGACTTCCATACAACATCAAGCCCTTCACAGATGAGGTATTGTGTGACGTTGCTCCCCTTGATGTTTGTGATGTATTATTAGGACAACCATACTTGTGGAAGTGACATGTTGTGTATGAATCAAGGCCCGGTGTTGTTATTGTTACTTTGGGAAATAAGTTGTACAGGATAGCAGACGTAGCACTGCCTACCGCCATCTATTTGGTTACCGCAAAACAATGCAGTAAGCTCATTTCCAAAACAGGGAAAAAAAAATCATGATCATACCTCCCCAAGGAAAGAAGAAGACAGTGGCCATGACCACCAGACAGGGCCCCTCCGCATGACAACTACAGATGGACAAGGTCGTGGAGGAGTACGAGGACATCTTCACCTCCCCTGCAGGAATTCCTCTGCACTTTCATGTCAAGAACTCCATCGATCTGACCACAAGTGCGTCACTGCCCAGTGGACCAATTTATCATAGCTCCATTCTAGAGAGCGATGAAATCAAGAGGGAGCTTCAGCAGCTGTTGCAGAAAGGTCACATTCGTTTGAGTTCATCACCTTTTGGGAGCCCGATCGTGTTGATATAGAAGAAGGATGGGACTTGGAGACTCTCTATTGACTTTCGGACGTTGAACAAGATCACTATCTGTAATAGGTACCTGATCACACGGATTGATGACCTCCTAGACCAACTAAAGGGTGCAAAATATTTCAGCAAGATCGATTTGAAGTCAAGATATCACCAGGTACCAATCAAACCCTTTGATGTGTGGAAGACTGCCTTCAAAGCCAAGGAGGGCCTATTCGAATGGTTGGTTATGCCTTTCGGATTGATGAATGCTCCTGCAACCTTCATGAGGCTAATGGATGGCATCTTGCGGTCATTCACCAACTCATTTGTAGTGGTATACTTGGATGACATCCTGATCTTCAGCCAGAGTTGGGAAGAGCACCTCCACCACATCTGACAGGTTCTCCAAACACTGCGGCAACACAAGTTATGTGCCAACTTGGAGAAATTCACTTTTGGCATGAACCAAGTTCAGTATATGGGATACATTATTGATGAATGGGGGGTGCATGTGGATCCAACGAAGATCCAAGTCATTCGGGATTGGCCATCTCCAACCACTCTGGCAGAGCTCCGCAGCTTTCTAGATCTTGCCAAATTCTACCTTAGGTTCATATTGGGATTTTCTCATATCATTTGGCCCTTGAGTCAAGTCACCAACGGAGGAGGGAAAGAAAAATTCTTTTGGTATGAATCTCAATAGAAGGAATTCATAGAGTTGAAAGATCTCCTCTGCTCAGCACCAGTGCTCACATTACCAGACTTAAAACAACCATTTGAGGTCGAGACAGATGCCTCTGACTATGCTATTGGGGTAGTCCTTACTCAACACGGGCATCTAGTGGCATATCACAGTGAGACACTTTCAGACACAGTCCGGAAGTATCCCACTTATAACAAGGATATGTATTCCATTGTGCAAGCCTACTGACAATGGAAGCATTACATTTTGGGGAAGGAAATGGTCATCCACATAGACCAATGACCCCTGCAATTCATACAGACCCAAAGGAAATTATAGAATGATCGCCATCAGAAGTGATCCGCATACCTGCAACAGTTCCATTTGAATATCAAGTATAAGAAGGGCAGCACCAATAATGTTGCAAATTGCCTCAGTCGACCACCGATCATGGCGTTAACCACCCTGCCACGAGGCATCTGATTGGAAACTTCTCTACAAAAGCGACCCAAAATTTGGCCGCACATACCAAGCACTCTCGGAGGGTCATCATGTTACAGATTTTCACCTCCAAGATGCTTTGTTATGCCACTTGGGTCACCTTTGTGTTCCTTCAAGCGAGCGTGCCAAGATGATTTGGGAAGCACACTACATTCGGGCTGTTGGGAATTTCAGGGTCGAGAAAATGGTGGCAGTACTGCAAAAGTATTTCTATTGGCCGAATCTTTGACAAGATGTCCGAAAGTACATCAGATCATGCACTGCCTGTGCCATTGCCAAACCGGCCTTCAAGAAGCAAGGCCTCTATACCCCGCTGCCTACCCCTAGTTGACCTTGGAAATTCATCTCCATGGATTACATGTTGAGCTTTCCTTCTACTAAGCATGGAAACGACTGTGTTTTTGTGGTCGTCGACAAGTTCTCGAAGATGGTCATTATGGTGGCCTGCAAGAAGAATATCACAGCAGAAGCCACTGCTAAAATCTTCTTTGAATGAGTGTGGGTACACTTTGGGATCCCACAGCCTATCATCTCAGATTGGGACAATAGGTTACTCTGTACATTTTGGTACAGTCTCTGGTCGATGTTGGACACCAAACTCACTAAGTCCACAGCCTTCCATCCTCAAACTGATGGTCAGACATAGGTTGTGAACATGATGATCGTAAACATTCTGCGCATTTACAACTCAAAGCATCCACGCACATGGGATGAGAGCCTCCCTTATGTTTAGCACAGCTACAACCGAGCTCTCCACAGCTCGATTGGGCACAGCCCTTTTCAGGTGGGCTTGGGATTCCAGCCACTATGTCCCATTGATGTGGCCATGCCATTTGCAGCTACTCACGAAGATTCGACTCATGTCTAATCCGAAATAGATAAGGCAAACAACTTCATTGAGCACATCCAAGATATTCGCGAGTAGGTCCACAACATTCTAGAGAAATCAAATGCCAAGTACAAGCAGCGACATAATCAACATCGAGCGCCACACAAGTTTTAGGTGGGCAACAAATTCTGGTTGCATTTGCAAAAGAAACGCCTTACCGGAGCCTATCTGAAACTTGGACCACTCTAATATGGTCCTTAAACCATTACCAAGGATTTGGGAGACAATTCATTTGAGCTCAGAATTCCCCCATTCCTTGGCATGCACCCATTGTTCAATGTGGATCGCCTTCAGCCATACTTCCCACCATTACTAGACACATCCGACATTGTAGAACAACTCACACCCACAGAGTTAAATCTAGATTGCATGGAACAAGTTGCAACTGATCGGATCATGGACACACAGATCAAGCACACCTACCAACAAAATATCCAACTATATCGAATTGTCAAAGCAGGCCAACTCATTAACCAAGGCAAGTGGCTCACCAGGGACCAAGTTTAGCAGAAGTTTCCTCATCTCATGAAGGAACTCAATGCGACGAGGACCATTGCTTCCTAAGGGGGGAGGAATGATCTAGGTGGATATTGGTGGCCACCCACCAAATCCACTTGGACCTCCACCATTGTTTCTTTCAGCTTTTTAGTTTCCTTAATTGTAGCATAGTTTACTATTTTTAGCAGTTTTTCGGGTCCTGAACTTCCGGAGCCATTTTGAGGCCCTAAACCACGTTTTTTGGGAAAACTAGGAGCAACATGGGTCCATCGATCACTTTTTCTCTTCCCAAAGTTTTAGTTCTCAGATAGATCTTTCTAACAAGATATTGTGTGTGTCAAACAGAGATCTTATGCCAAAGTTACGACCCCAAAAAATTGATGTACCAATTTACCCAAACAAGGCCCACAGTTTAGCGTTTCATCTTCTAGGGTTAGGTTTTTGTATGTTTAGGGTTTTCCATTGTTTCTCAACAATAAATAGGCCTTCGAGCCTCATTGTAATGTATCTCAGAGGCATGTGGCCACCACATCTCTTCTCGGAGATAATCTACCATGGCCCTAGCTAGTTTATTTCCATTTCTGTTTGTAATCATATTTTAGTATTTTACAATAATGAAATGAAGTATTATTTCACTACATATCTATATTTATGGTTATCTAATTTGTTACATTCCTATTTAAATCTGGATCAGTGGTATCAGAGTGGTCTGCGCTTTCTCTTTCTTTCTTTGCATGTCCCCAATGAGGTCGGGATATAAGGAGTTAGGGCTTGAACTGGTCGAACCTTTACAGGACCAGCCTCGTAAATCCCAACGGCCTCCCATGGCGAATGAAAAGAAAGACGAGGGGCCAGGAGATCCTATCAAAATCTTGCTCGAAGAGGCCCTCAAGTGACAAAGGAACGCGATGATGGACAACTTTGCCCAAATCCTTCCGCAGCTACCCAAGGGTGACACATCTACTTCCAACAACTACTCTAGAAGCACCACACCCTTTAAGGTACAAGTTAACTTTGACATTCCCATATTTGAGGGTCACATAGATGCAGATGTCATAGATAAAAGGTTAAATCTGCTAGAAGGGTATTTTTTTGTTCATGACTTTTTCGGCCGGGAAAAGATTACTTTCGCTCTTCTCAAAGTCGGCCCCCATGTCAAGGACTGGTGGGAAACCTACTGTGTGCATAAGGATGAAAGTACAGCCTCATTGTCTTCAGCAGAACCCACTTGGAATTCATTCTGGACTGCCATCAAGGAGAAGTACTACCCTTTCGGAAGCTATGAGGATCAATGCATAAAGTGGACCACGCTGTGGCAGGGAAGGGACCAAGACGTGCCAAAGTTTACGAATATTTTCCATACCCTTCGCACAAAGTTGGGTATTAAGGATTTGGAGTAGCATTTGGTACTCAAATACCATAGCTACATCCAGGAAGAAATAGAATTCTTGTGGTTTGGGGGAAAGGTGCCCCCAAACCACAAAACAAATGACAAAGCCAAGGCAAGGTGGCCCAGGATAGCCCACCAAAGTTGCAAGCTAAGACCAGTGCTGCGAAGCCCATAAAGAACACAAGAAAGTGGTGTGAGTTCCACAAGAGCTCCACTCACAACATAAGTGAGTGTCAGGCCAACCAGTCATTGGTGGCTGAGCTAAGGGTTTTAGAATCAGATGCATGTTCTGACTCTGAGACAAAACCTGACAATGGGAATGACAAAGGGAAGCAGATTAGTGACACGGAGCCCAATGCCACCATTGCCACCACAAAGATCTAGAAGGAGGAACCTAAAGATCTAGAGGAGGAGGAGCGTCTCTTCCACTCCCAGATGTGGGTAAAGGGCTCCCCGATACAGTTCATTGTCGACAACGGGAGCCAAAAGAACATCATTTCAGTAGAGTTCATGAAGCAGCTGGGCTTACTGACCATAACACATCCACAAGCGTACACCATCGGGTGGTTTCACCAAGGATGGGATCTTCGCGTAAGCCAGCAGTGTCACCTTCCATACAACATCAATCCCTTCACGGATGAGGTATTGTGTGACGTTGCTCCCCTTGATGTTTGTGATGTGTTATTAGGACAACCATACTTGTGGAAGTGACATGCTATGTATGAATCAAGGCTCCGTACTGTTATGTTACTTTGGGAAATAAGTTGTACAGGATGCCAGAGGTAGCACCGCCTACCGCCATCTCTTTGGTTACTGCAAAACAATGCAATAAGCTCATTTCCAAAACCAGAAAATTTCTTTTACTGATGATACACCCTCAAGGAAAGAAGAAGATGGTGGCCACGACCTCCAGATAGGGCCCTTCCGGACGACAACTACAGAAGGACAAGGTCGTGGAGGAGTTCGAGGACATCTTCACCTCCCCCGCAGGAGTTCCTCTGCACTATCAGGTCAAGCACTCCATCAATCTGACCCTAGGTGCGCCACTGCCCAATGGACCAATTTATTGGCGCTCTGTTCTAGAGAACAATGAAATCAAGAGGTAGATTCAGTAGCTGTTGCAGAAAGGTCACATCCGTCTGAGTTCATCACCTTGTGGGAGCCCAATCGTCTTGGTACAGAAGAAGGATGGGACTTGGAGACTCTGTATTGACTATCGGGTGCTGAACAAGATCATTGTCCATAATAGGTACCTGATCCCAAGGATTGATGACCTCCTGGACCAACTAAAGGGGGCACTTGGACTTTGAGTTAAGTCACTAAGGGAGGAGTGAAAGCAAAATTATTTTTGTATGAATCTCAATAGAAGGCAATTACAAAGTTGAAAGATCACCTTTGCTCAGCACCAGTGCTCGCATTACCATACTCGCAACAACCATTTTAGGTTGAGACAGATGCCTCTGACTATGTTATTGGGGCAGTCCTTACTCAACATGACAATCCAATGGCATATCATAGTGATACACTTTCAGAAACAGTCTGTAAGTATCCCACTTATCATAAAGATATGTATTCCATTATGCAAGCCTACCGAAAATGGAAGCATTACATTTTGGGGAAGGAAACGGTCATCCACACAGACCACCGACCTGTGCAGTTCATACAGATCCAAGGGAAATTGTAGAATGATCGCCATTAGAAGTGGTCCACATACCTACAACAATTCCATTTGAATATCAAGTATAAGAAGGGCAGCGCCAATAATGTTGCAGATTGCCTCAGTCAACCACCGATCATGGCATTAACCACCATGCTCAACTCTTGTGGGCACAAGACTTCTGATTGGCCACTTCTCTACAAAAGTGACCCAAAATTTGGCCACACATACCAAGCACTCTTGGAGGATCAGCATATTCCAGATTTTCACCTCCAGGATGCCTTGTTATGCCACGTAGGTCACCTTTCTGTTCCTTCAAGCGAGCGTGCCAAGATGATTTGGGAAGCACACTACATTCAGGCTACTGGGAATTTCAGGGTTGAGAAAACGGTGGAAATACTATAAAATAATTTCTATTGGTTGAATCTTCGACAGGATGTTGGGAAGTACATCATGACATGCACTTCCTATGCCAATGCCAAGCCGACCATCAAGAAGCAAGGCCTCTATATCCCGCTGCCTACCCCTAGTTGACCTTGGGAATCCATCTCCATGAATTACATGTTGGGCCTTCCTTCTACTAAGCATGGAAACGACTATTTTTTTGTGGTCTTCGAAAGGTTCTTGAAGATGGCCATTATGGCGGCCTACAAGAAGAATATCACAGCAGAAGCCACTGCTAAAATATTCTTTGAATGAGTGTGGGTACACTTTGGGATCCCACGGTATATCATCTCAGATTGGGACAACAAGTTCCTCTATACATTTTGGTCCAGTCTCTGGTCGATGCTGGACACCAAACTCACTTACTCCATAGCCTTCCATCCTCAAACTAATGGCCAGATAGAGGTTGTGAACAGGATGATCATACACATTCTGTGCATGTACATCTCAAAGCATCCATGCACATGGGATGAGAGCCTCCCCTATGTTCAACACAACTACAACTGGGCTCTCCACAGCTTGACTAGCCACAACCCTTTTCAGGTGCGCTTGGGATTCCAACCACTTTGTCCCATTGATGTGGCCATGCCATTTGCAGCTACTCATGCAGATTCGGCTCATGTCCAGTCCGAAATAGATTAGGCAAACAACTTCATTGAGCACATCCAACATATTCACCAACATGTCCATGACATTCTGGAGAAATCAAATGCCAAGTACAAGCAGTGACATGATCAACATCGGGTGCCACACAAGCTTTAGGTGGGCGACAAATTCTGGTTGCATTTGCAAAAGGAACGCCTTACCGGAGCCTATCGGAAACTCAGACCACTTCGATATGCTCTTTACACCATTACCAAGGCTATGAGAGACAATGCATTTGAGCTCAGCATTCCCCCATTCCTTGGCCTGCACCTAGTGTTCAATGTGGACCACCATCGGCCATACTTCCCACCATTACTAGACACATCCGGCATTGCAGAACAGCTCACACCCATAGAGTTAAATCCAAATTGCATGGAACAAGCTACAAATGATCGAATCATGGACACACAGATCAAGCACACTTGCCAATAGAATATCCAACTGTATCGAATTGTCAAAGCAGGCCAACTCCTTCACCAGGGTAAGTGGCTCACCAAGGACCAAGTTTAATATAAGTTTCCTCATCTCATGGAGGAACTCAATGTAATGGGGACCATTGCTTCCTAAGGGGGGAGGAATGATCCAGGTGGATATTGGTGGCCACCCACCAAGTCCACTTGGACCCCCACCATTTTTTCTTTCAGCTTTTCAGTTTCCTTAATTGTAGCACAGTGTACTATTTTTAGCATTTTTTCGAGGACTGAACTTCCGAAGTCGTTTTGAGGCCATAAACGACATTTTTTGGGAAACCTGGGAGCAACATGGGGCCATGGACCAATGTTTCTCTTCCCAAAGTTGTAGTTCTCGAATAGATATTTCTAACGAGATATCGTGCGCATCAAATGAAGATCATATGCCAAAGTTACGACCCTAGGAAGCTGATGTACCAATTTTTGGGTGTTTAGGTTTTTCCATTGTTTCTCAAAAATAAATAGGCGTTCAAGCCTCATTGTAAGATAGTTCAAAGGCATGGAATTTCATATTCTAGGGTTAGGCTTTTGGATGTTTAGGGTTTTCCATTGTTTCTCAACAATAAATAGGCCTTCAAGCCTCATTGTAAGACAGTTCAAAGGCATGTAGCCGCTACATCTCTTCTCAGAGATAAGCTACCATCGCCCTAGCTAGTTTATTTCCATTTCTGTTTGTAAGCATATTTCAGTATTTTACAGTAATGAAATGAAGTATTATTTCCGCTGCATATCCATATTTATGGTTATCTCTCTAATTTGTTATGTTCCTGTTTAAATCCGGGTCAGTGGTATCAGAGCAGTCTTCTCTTTCTCTATCTTTCTTTGCAAGTCCGCAACAAGGTCGGGATATAAGGAGTTAGGGCTTGAACTGGTCGAACCTTTGTAGGACCAGTGTCGCAAATCCTGACAGCCTCCCATGACTGATGGAAAGAAAGACGAGGGGACAAGAGATCCTATCAAAATCTTGCTTGAAGAGACCCTCGAGCAACAAAGGAATGCGATGATGGACAACTTTGCCCAGATCCTTCAGCGGCTACCCAGGGGCGACACATCTACTTCCAGCAGCTACTTTGGAAGCACCACACCTTTTAATGTACAAGTTAGCTTTGACATTCCCATATTTGAGGGTCAGATAGATGCAAACGTCGTAGATAAATGGTTAAATCTACTAGAAGGGTATTTTTCTGTTTGTGACTTTTCCGGCCGGGAAAAGATTACTTTCAATCTTCTCAAAGCCGCCTCCCATGTCAAGGACTGGTGGGAAACCTACTGCGTGCAGAAGGATGAAAGTACGACCTCATTGTTTTCAGCTACACCCACTTGGAATTCATTCCAGACTACCATCAAGGAGTAGTACTACCCTATCGGTAGCTATGAGGATCAATACATAAAGTGGACCATGCTGCGGCAAGGAAGGGACCAAGACGTGTCGGAGTTTACCAATATTTTCTGTACCCTTTGCACAAATTTGGGTATCAAGGATTCGGAGCAGCATTTGGTACTCAAATCTTGCGAATGCCTGCACAAGTACATCCAAGAAGAAATAGAATTCTTGAACATCTCCTCACTCGGCATGGCATACCGATATACCGACAAGGTCGAGCAAAAGTTTAAACAGAAGAAGTGAGACTTTAGATCTGCGAATCCGAAGCTAGGGAAAGGTGCCCCCAAACCACGGAACAAAGGACAAAGCCAAGGCAGGGTGGCCCAAGACAACCCGCCAAAGCTGCAAGCAAAGAAGAATGCCACGAAGCTGAAAAAGGACACGGGAAAGTGGTGTGAGTTCCATAAGAGCTCCACTGACAACACAAGTGAGTATCGGGCCAAGGAGTCACCAGTGGCCAAGCTAAGGGTTTCAGAATCAGATGCATGTTCTGACTCTGAGTCAGAACCCGACAATGGGAATGACAAAGGGAAGCAACTTATCAATGTGGAGCCCAATGCCATTATTTCCACCACGAAGAACCAGAAGGAGGAACCCGGAGATCCAGAGGAGGAGTGTCTCTTCCACTCCTAGATGTGGGTAAAGGGCTCCCCGCTACAGTTCATTGACGATAGCGGGAGCCAAAAGAACCTCATTTCGGCAGAGGACATGAAGCGGCTAGACTTACCAACCACAGCACATCCACAACCATACACCATCGGGTGGCTTCACCAAGGACGGGATCTTCGCGTAAGCCAGTAGTGTCGCCTTCCATAAAACATCAAGCCCTTCATGGATGAGGTATTGTGTGACGTTACTCCCCTTGATGTTTGTGATGTATTATTAGGACAACCATACTTGTGGAAGCAACATGTTGTGTATGAATCAAGGCCCCATTCCGTTATTGTTACTTTGGGAAATAAGTTGTACAGGATATAGCACCACCTACTGCCATCTCTTTTGTTTCTGGAAAAAAAAGTAGTAAGCCCATTTCCAAAACCTGAAAATTTGTTTTCCTGATGATATACCCACAAGGAAAGAAGAAGACAGTGGCCACGACCTCCAAACAGAGCCCCTGCACACAACAACTACAAATGGACAAGGTCATGGAGTAATACGAGGACATCTTCACCTCCCCCGTGGGAGTTCCTCTGCACTGTCAGGTCAAGCACTCCATCGATCTGACCCCAGGTGCGTCGCTGCCTAATGGACCAATTTATCAGTGCTCCATTCTGGAGAACGATGAAATCAAGAGGCAGATTCAGCAACTGTTTCAGAAAGGTCACATCCATCCGAGTTCATCGCCTTGTAGGAGCCCGATCATGTTGGTACAGAAGAACAATGGGACTTGGAGACTCTATATTGACTATCGGGCGTTAAACAAGATCACTATCCGTAATAGGTACCTGATCCCATGGATTGATGACCTCCAGGACCAACTGAAGGGGGCAAAATATTTCAGCAAGATCAATTTGAAGTCAAGATATCACCAGGTACCAATCGAACCCTCCGATGTGTGGAAGATTGCCTACAAAGCCAAGGAGGGCCT